>OY829538.1:50000309-52533388 GCA_963691705.1 Viola odorata | reverse complement strand
ATTGTGCTTTTATTTATGATGTTTGATTGGCCGTTGATTTTCTGGTTGAAAGTATAAAATGATTTTGTCGTATGTTTGCATCTCTGTTTCGTATGGCCGTTGATTGGCTGTTTCGCTATGTGGTCCAAGATGAAGAGGGGTTTTGTATTCTAGATTGGTGGAGGAAGCATTCCCCTAGGTATCCAATTTTATCAAGAATGGCAAGGGATGTATTGGTTGTCCCTGTTTCCACTGTTGCTTCAGAATCTGCTTTCAGCATGGGAGGAAGAGTCTTGGATTCCTTTAGGAGCTCACTAACTCCTAGAGTTGTGCAAGCTCTAATTTGTTCACAAGATTGGTTTAGAAGATCCAAAAAAGACATCAAAATTGAAGAAGACATAGCTGAACTTGACAAGTGGGAAATTGGTAATAATTTCTTGTATGTTGCCTTATTGTTTAGAAGTGTTGTAATTTCTAATTCTAATTGTATTTATTTGATTATTTACAGAGTTTGTAGGGATGTAGAATACAATCACTCAATTGTGATTTGGACTTTGGAGAATGAGGAAAAAATCAGCTGCCAAAATGGATGCATCATCACTGTATTGTGTTGTGTTTCACTGTTTTACAATCCAACTTTGTGTTTCACTATTATGTATTTGGATTTTGGACTTTGATTACTTTGATATGTTCAATTGCTATGTTTAATTATGAATTGTTAAATTATGGATTGTAAACTTATATTGGATTGTAAAATTATATTGGATTGATTAAATTCCTATGTTGAACAGCAGTTTTTTTGATTAAATTCCTGAATGTTGGGTTGTAAAATTCATGAAAAGAGGAAACTTTGGAATTTCGGAACCGAAATAATTTCAATTTCAGAAGTTCGGTTTTTAAAACTTCGGTTCGGTTTCGGATAGGGATTTTAGAAACTTTGGATAAACGAAATATGAAGTTCGAATTTCGGTTTCGGTTTTCCGAAGCCGATGAACAACCCTATGTGTGTCAATTTTTCCATTAGGTCCTATATATGAAGCACAAATAAGGATACGAGACATGAACATTATATGATACATCAATACAGATTTTTTTAAGAATTTAAAATACAATACGGCTAATAATATATCAATTTTATATATCTTTTTAAATATTTTTTACATATTTTTTATATTAAAAATTATTTTAGTAGTTAAAATATCACTTTAATAAAACATTTTTATGGATGCTATTTTTTAAAAAAAATGTACCAAGCATATTCGGTGAATGAAATGAACAGTCATACAATGAATGAAATAAAAGAAAATTAATGTCGTATCTTTTCTAGTTTTTATTTATTATATTTATTTATTTTTAATTTTAGTACTCTTTTTATTATAAAAAAATGAGATTAATGTGTTCCAAAAAGATCGTGTAGGTGTTCACTCATATTTATAAAGTGTCATTAGGTGTCTAAAAAAGTGTCCAATTTTTTTTAATTTTTTAATTTTTTTTTATAAGATATGTATCGGATACGTGGAGAATCGTGCATACTTACCCGATACGCACACGCAGCTAATTTTAAGTCTCCGCACTTTATAGAGTTGTGCCATGCAAAACCGCCATTGAGGCTGCATATTCCTTCTTATTCCTTCAAGTGGCCTATTTTTTTTGTTTGTCTATATAGGAACTTCATGTATGTTTTTAATTCTTTGATTGTTAGAAACGTTGGAGTTCCGCTCCGACCGTTGTTGTTGTTGCCGCCGTCCACTACCACCATAACCAACAGTCAACATCTTAGCATATGTAAAAGAAGTAAGCAGTTAAAAAGTAAGTTTATTTTAAAGTTATAACGTGATCGGGTACTTCATTTCCATGAATAATATTAGTTGCTTGATATAATTATTGAATATTTTTTTAATTAGTTAAAGATCATTATATATATTATAATTTTTTTATACTAATTTTAACCTACTAAAAAAAAAGTTCCGACTCCTAGGTCTCATGCTTAACTCATCAATCTAATGTCAATACTAAACCTACATCTAATTTTTTCTATTTCTTTTCTTTCTTTATTATTTATTAGCTGTAATTAAGCATGAAGAACCCATATAAATAATTAAAAAATAAAAAGTAAAATTTAATACACATAATATACCAGTAGGTAGTAGTGGTTAGTGTTGACCGAGTAGTGACCTAGCTATTTGGCTCAATTAAAAATGTATTGATCTATCTGGCTCAATTATAAATAGAATAGTGCTTAAAATACTAACTATTTTATTAACAAAATTGTACTAACGGATGTGTCAAGATATGATTGGGATTTATCTCTTCCTAATTAGGTTATATTATTATTTTTATTTAAATAAACAACTGCTAAGTGAATGTGAAGATGACACGTATTTTTAGTATAAAAATTAGTAAAAGTGTTACTATCTCTAATACTACTCTTATAAATATAGTGATTTATCTCTGACTTATAATACAAATGCAGAGGTAACTTTTACTATTTGTTTTTACTGATGAGAATGTGACCAAGGATAGGAGTACACCTTCTTGTGCTGTGCTCAAAGAAGGAAAATAAAAAAATCAAGATCAGCAAACAATCAAATTTTACTTATTTACCTATTATATTAATGTATAAATGGGCAATTTTTAAAGGTTAAAGTTGGAGAAGAAAAAAAATGATTGATGTTCTCGTTGAAAAATAGGATAAAAGAACTACTATTAATAGGTAAATGCTAGTTTTTACACTAGAAATACAAATAGATAAGTAAAAACAAATAATGAAGAAAGTAGTAGTATTTATTTAATCAATTTTGTTTAGATAAATTTGAGCTCAATATCTTACCTTACTTAGTAGGAAATATCAACTTAAATTTACTAAATTTATTTTTTTAATATATATAGATAAGAATTATAAATAAACTGATTTAAACGAGATGCCTAATTTCCTTAATTATTTTGTGGGAAATAATATCACTAAATTACAATTTATAACCTTAGCTCACTGGGACATGTCGAGCTGAGGTCTTTTTTGTTAGTATGTAAATTACTCTTTTTCTAAAATAAAAATAAAGATATATACGATCATAATATTATAAGAGTTACAACACTTCAAATATATAAGTCTTTTAATTTTAGCATAAAATGGAACGGTGTACACAATGCAACGTCAGATTCTACTACCACATCCACCTCACTCATTACCCAATTGATAATTGAAATGTGATTATTTAATTATGACAATAATGTTTTGCAACTTTCTTCCTTAGGACTTTGTAGATAGAGATATGTCAGACGTTTTAGTATGGTGTAACGAAATAAATCTCTATCTATTTTAATATTTTGATTAATTACATTATTTATAATTTGTTTTTTACTTTAAAATCACTAATACGCCTCTCCTAGCCGCCTCTCGAAAACCTAGCCGTCTTGGCTAGGCAACCCTTCTCCGGCAGCCCACTGCAGCCGGGGATAACCAGACACCGGATCACCTACTGTGACCGGAGTGAAACAACCCTTCTTCTTTCTTTTCCTTTTCGCTTGATCTTGTTCGAGATAATGCATCATAACAATTCGCTCGGGGAACATAAGGATCGTAGAATTACTTCATATTATGTAGAAAACCTACCTATGCATGTCGACCACAGGGCATTGAAATATTTGATTGTGAACCGTTGGCGACTGCCGAGGTATGGTTAATTGGCTGATGTTTATATAGCAGGCCGCAGGAATAAGGCTAGCAAACGATTTGGATTCGTCAGGTTCGAGAATGTGGAGAACAGAATAGATATGGAGATTGCTCTAGATAGCCAAAACATCGGGGCGTCTGAGATCAGGTGTAGCCTAGAAAGGCAAGGCCGACGCCTAGGGAGAGTTGAGAAAGTGACAGCGAATCGTGACAGGAAAATAGTGCCGGAAAGGAAATTATCCTTGCGTGGTAAGGAAGGTGAAACCTATAGCGAGGTAGCGTCGAAACCTAAAGTTGATCCAGTGGAATAATTTGAGAATGTGATTTCGATTGGTATGGCGAGGATGGGGAAAGCAGCAGGTTCAGATGCAAAGGTGGAAATCGAAATCACAGTCCCGAAAGAAAACAAGGAATGGCTAAGTCGTAGCGCCGTAGGAATTCTAAAGAATGTGGAAGACATTCCAGAGGTTCAGGAGTTGGTGTTCGAGCTGGGTTGGGTTTGTGAGACAAGGATTATGGGCAGAGGTTTGATTCTTTTGGAATTTGATACGAAGGAGGAGTGCGAGAAGAACACGACACTGCACAATTCGGCATACAAGGATTTTATTTAGCAAGATCATTCCTTGGAAGGAAGCCTCGGGAGATGGAGGTAGAGTGTGCTAGATTCATTGCCAAGGAATTCCAGTTCAGGCTTAGGGACAAGGGGTATTTGAAGCTATAGGGAATAAATTAGGCAAATTTGTGGTGGTAGATGAGAATACAATGACAAGGAAGAGAATGGATGTGGCCAGAATTCTTGTGGCAACAAATGCTCATTTCATAGATGAAACACTGACACTTAAAGTGGAAAGGGTAACAACAACCATTCTATGCAGAGAAGAGCCAATGCAAGGAATAGTATCACACGTAGTTTGGATGGTGGGGACTCACTAGAAGGATGAAGTGTCAGAGGGTAAGGACAAATTTCAGGAGGGGGATAACGTGGAACAACAAGATAAATTGCATGTAGATGGGTATGGCTTGGGAGAAGAACAGGGGGGAAAGAGGTAGAGGACCACGTTGCAGAAGAGGTGGTGAATAAGCAAACATTCAACCCATATGTTAATGCCCGCCGACCAAAGATTAAGTGTTTGTACGGGCCAGCAGGCAGCTTAGATACGGTCAAGTCGGGCACATCAACATGGTATCATGATAACACCGTGGGCGACGCAGAAATAGCTAATATGAATCGTGTTAATGAGCTAACACTTTTGGAAGGACGCACATGGGAGATTGAGAAGGCATTGGACCTTACGTCACAGGTAAATGAAGCTGCTTTACGTGAGTTTGATAAAGAGAGATTTGAGGCAGAAGTTGCGTAATTTAGCGCTTGAGTGATAGTCGAGGTAATGTATTCCGTAGTCTGATGGTCAGGTTGATGTCGTGGAATTACAGAGGATTGGTGTCAAGGACAAAGAAATCCTTTATCAGACGTTCGATTAGGAGAGAATTGCTAGATGTCTTATTTTTACAAGAGACCAAGTGTAGTGTGGTTAATGATTTTTTTGTGTCAACAATGTGGAAGTCGAGGGATATGAATTGGACGTAGGTTTCGGCAGAGGGGAGATTAGGTGGGTTGTTAGCATTGCTGGACACGAAACAATTTGCAGTGAATTCCATGATGACGGGGGAAAGATTCATTTGGTTAGAGGGGTGTCACGTGGCAACTCAATTTCGCTGTGTTTTGGTAAATGTATATGCATACACTGCGATTGATAGACGACGACATCTATGGAACCAACTTCGCAGTTTGATCCATAATTGCACCTTGCCGGTTATGATAGTAGGGGATTTTAACGAAGTGTTGTGGCCTTCGGAGAGGAGCAGTGGAGTCATTAATATCAGGAGCACGAAAGATTTTCAGGAATGGGTTGACGGGTGTTGTTTGGTGGATACCCCGATAATAAACAGAAAATTCACGTGGGCGAATTCGATTTATCGAAGCAAACTGGACAGAGTGTTTATGCAGCCAGAGTGGCATAGGAGATTTCCTCAGCTACAACTCAAAGCGTTAGGTAAAAATTCATCTGATCATACTCCTCTGCTTCTCAGCTATGTTTCATATAATTGGGGACCAAAACCTTTTAGGGACTTGGGAGTATGGTGGGATGATGAGAACTTTGTAGAAGTAGTTAGAGGCATATGGGTAGAGGTCACAGACATATACCTAGGGAATTTTTAGTTTCTGCGCAAAATGAAATGGCTCAAAACACGTCTTCGGAGTTGGAATATGGATGCTTTTGGTAACTTAAATAATAATATTAGCGGCTACAAGAGAATGTAGAGAGTCTAGATTTGCTGGAAGATGAGAGGGTGCTCTCGGTAGAGGAGAAACAATAGAGGGAAGAGATGGTTCAAGCCTTGTGGGAGAAGCGTGGTCAGGCCAGTAGAGATTGGCAGAAACGGTCCAGAATTAGATAGGATTTAAAGGGAGATAGAAACACCAAATTTTATCACCATATGGCCAGATACTGGACAAGAAAATACCATGTTACAGAGATTTTAGAAGGCCCAAACAGACACTCCTCACCATTGGAAATAAAGCAAGCAGCGGTTCGTCATTATTCTTCCTTCTTTAGTTCGAAAAAATGGGATAGACCCCAAATGGAGGACTTAGGATTCAAACGTCTGAACAGTGATCAGTCGGCATGGGTGGACAGGGACATCTTGGTAAGCGAAGTATGAGAGGCAGTTAAATCGTGCGGGGAAGATAAGACTCCGGGACCGGATGGATTTTCCTTCAAATTCATACGTCGTGCTTGGGCGATTATCGGGGGAGACTTCTGCGCTATAGTTTCTGAATTTTTCAGGACAGGTAGATATCCTCTTGGTGCAAACTCCTCTTTTCTAATGCTAATTCCTAAGGTAGAAGCTGCCAAGCGTTTTAGTGAGTACCGCCCTATTAGTCTGGTCTGTTGTGTATACAAAGTAATATCAAAGATACTGGCAAATCGTCTAGGAGTCGTTATTACTTCTGCAGTTAGTGATTCCCAGCACGACTTCCTGAAGGGGTATATCACATTGGACTGTGTCATGACGGCGAACGAGGTCACTCACTACCTCAAGTCCAGTCATCAACAGGGCTTTCTTTTCAAACTTGACTTTGAGAAGGCGTACGATTTTGTTGAATGGGAATATTTAGACGTGGTGCTGGGTTACATGGGTTTCAACCAGAAGTGGCGTCGGTGGGTTCATCAATGCCTGAGTTCAGCTCGGGTATAGGTTCTTATTAATGGTTCACCAACGCGGGAGTTTGGGGTAAGCAGAGGTTTGCGTTAGGGATGCCCTATGGCACCTTTTCTGTTCAATATTGCAGCCGAAGGCCTCCATCAACTGTTTACCAGAGCTAAGGCAAGGGGACTTCTTAGGGGGGTGGGGAATCATGAGAGGGACTGGAACATAACGCATCTTCAGTTCCTAGACGACACGTTGGTATTCGTTAATAATGATGAGGAAGAAATACAGTGTGTTAAGGGAATTTTGAGGTGGTTTGATGCATTTTTGGGATTAAAGGTAAACTACTCTAAGAGTTCTCTGGTGGGGATTAATGTGCATAGTGACGTGGGTAATTTGGTAGCTAGAAGAGTTGCTGCAGGTACGAGATCTTGCCATTCAAGTATTTGGGATCATACGTGGGGATGAATTCGAAAAGGGTTGCGAGTTGGGATTTCTTGATAGGAAAGATGAAGAAGAAGCTGGCAAAGTGGAAGGGCTCCATGCTTTCCCTTGGAAGCCGGGTCACTCTAATCAAATCAGTCCGTACAAGTATACTGGTATATAACATGTCCATCTATCATATGCCGAGGAGCATTGTCCAGAAATGTAATCAGATAATGTCTAGGTTTCTATGGACTGGGGATAGTCAGAGACGAGGAGTCACCAAGGTGGCATAGGATACAATTAAAAAATCCAAACAGTTAGGGGGATTGGGTGTTGGTTGTATTCAACTTCGTAACGACGCTTTCCTGAGAAATTGGTTATGGGGGTTACTAGCAGGGGACAATAAGAAATGGATAGATGTAGTGCGTAAGGAATATAACTTAAACACGTTGGGTGACATATGGGGATGTGAAAACACCAAGTTCTCTCCGATCTGGGTAGATATTATCCGAGTGATAGGAAGATCCTCTTCCTTGTTTGGATTCTGGAGCGCCAATATCCACTTAGAGATAGGAGCAGGGAGTAAGACAAATTTCTGGTGGGATCCATGGACAACCCAAATGCCCTTGGCCATTAAGCATCCTCGATTGTACTCAGTCACTACTAATACAAATGGCGTTGTCACTGAATTTGGAGAACAGGATGACAAGGGGTGGAAGTGGAATCTTAAGTGGCGACGTGGGCTCTTTGAATGGGAAGTTGACGAGCTCAATCTCATGAAACAAAGCTTGAAAGTGCCGAACACAGTAAACCAGCCTAGCAATATTCAGTGGAAGCTAGATAATTCAGGTAAATTCACGGTGAACTCGTTTTGTAGGGGGGTAGAAAAGGTGAGGTATAGACACTGTGAAAGTGATATGTTGGCTTCATGTTGGGGTGGAAAGTTGCCTTATAAAGTAGAATTCTTCATGTAGTTATGTTTAAAAGGTCGGCTAGCAACAAGAGACCACCTTAGCAGATGTAATATTTTACCTGGAACGGAGGCCAAGTGCCCTCTATGTCTGGCCGAAACAGAGACGGTACACCACTTGATCCTGTATTGTACTAAGATGGATGAGGTATGGGATTTTATGGCGAGATGGACGGGGTTCAATTGGGCTCGACCACGTGACATCCAAGGACTTTACTTGTCCTGGCTAGTCTAGGGATGGGGAAGAACAGGCAGGCACAAGACAAGTGGAGTTTGCTGCTACCTGCAATTGCATGGGCAACGTGGAAGGCCAGAAATGACCTGATCTTCCAGCATAAAACAGTGGGTATGCAGTAGATGTTACACACAATATTTGGGTATTGGAACCGCTGGATGAGGAGCATAAACACGACTTTCCCTTACTCAACATCCCAGACTATGACATGTTCAACGTGGCTGCAGGTTTGGGATATCAATGCTACAAGTTAAGCTCTGTGTTCAGTCTGGTTTGTCGAGCTTGCATTTTTGCAGTAGAGATAGAGTAATGAGTTAGCTTCTGTTTTGTAGACTCTTGTTTAGAACTTCCTTGTCTTAAGGTATGTCATGCCCTTCATGACTACTCCTTGACTCTTGTCCTTTGAAGCAATAATAATATCAGCCTATTAAAAAAAAATTGTTTATTTAATGACCCCTTATATTCATACTTTTCTTATTTAATAACTTTCCGACATTATGAAATGGTGATCTGATACGTTTTTTGTTAAAAAAAAGTTCAACGCCTTAGTAAGAGCACCATTCCATGACATAATCTTATTAATGTGTTGAACTTTTTTGTTTAATGACCCTTTTATACTCATACTGTTTATTTTTCGAAGTCTCAAAGGGACGTGGTGATCGTTGCCGAAACCGTAAAAAATAAATAAGTACAATTTATCATGCACGAATTTGATTAAAACTATAGCAAGTGGTAAAAGGATCGTTCCACAGAGATTTCAGGACCAAATTAATTCTCGCTAAATGACCAATTCTTGTAACCGTGGTAAATACCAATAAATGGGGGTTTTGACGCAATTAAAGTAAAGGAATAGAAATAACAGAAAGCAATAAACAGAGAATAATTGTGTGTTCAGAATTGATAAATTCCCAGTAAGGATTCGATTATGCTCATGCATTATACTGATTGATCATCGATTCAAATATTTTCAAAACTAAACTTATAGGCGGCTATAGAGACCAGGTTTTCACCTAGATCTCCTACTCTCTACCTATACGAGATTAATAAAGGTTTTCACCTATTAAAAACCCCTAACCTACTTTTTGGTCTGAAGAGGTTACTTTATCAGGTCTAAGAAAGTGGGCTGATAAATAAGTTGTGAGAGACCTTGTCCCAGGTCCGGGAGAGAGAAGTGTCTACTCTTATAAACCAGACTCTATCTGTTTTCTTTTCTGATTCGTCGATTAGATAGTTGTCTTCGTATCTCTCTCTACAATGTAGACTCCAAAGTATCAAGAGAAGACTGTAATTATTCAAACCCTAATTATAGTTGATTAGGCTTCAATAGAAATATGAATAACATGACATTCAATCAAAACGAATAGAGATATAAGCTGGAATTTAATAACTACAACTAGATCTCACAATCAGATAAGCATGGCGATGAATCCTTACAAGGAAATAACGATTTAGTCAATCATCATCATAATAAATAAATAAAGAAGATTAATTGCATAAAATTGGAATTAATTAATTAAAGGAAAGAAAAGCAAACATAGGTTTTAAGCTCTGTTTAATGGCTGCTATTCTAGAGAAGAAAAAGATATATGGGGAAGAAGAAGTGAAGAGGAGCACAACCCTCTTTTCCAAGAGTTTAAGTAGCCCTAAGTGTTTTCAATTTTCAAAAGACTTAGAAAAGATAATTATCTAAATTAAAAGAAATTATTTTAATCTCCTAAACAATAGGAGTCTGCTCTATCAATTGGGACTTCTAGCTGGAATCGGACTTCAGTGGAAAGAATTCTTCTAGAAGAAAAAGACAGTTGGCTCACGCTTGACAAATTTGGATCTCCTTATCCCAAGTCTGGGGCAAGGAAGCTTCTGGTGCAAAACAACTCTAAACTTGACGATTTCAGCTCCTAATGAATGTTTTGCTTCTCAGCAACATAATCCGCACAAAGGAGGGGAAAACCCAAGAATTAGGAGTATCATCATCCTAAAATAGATGTAAAATGATGATGAATATAAGACATTTAACGATCCAATCATGTGGAAACACATAAGAACTCTTGAATGGAAATGGAAAAGTGATGTAACTCTAGTTCTTTCGGAAATGGTAAGATCTTTGGCGCAAGAATAAGGAGTTGATCCGTATCATCTTGACTTGGGTTTGATTTCTCTGTTTTTTTAAGAATACCAAGTTGGGGTCTTCTCCTACCCGTATCGAATAGAACATGCTGAGCCAAATCTTCTTCATGTAAAACCTGCTTTATTTAGATCGAAACAATCATACGCTTTTATTAAACCGTGCGCTATCGCTCGAACACGTAGTCAATCATTTTTCCGATAGAAGCAGTTGACAATTGAATTGTTTAATGACCCCCCGACGTGACATAATTTTACTAACGTGTCAATTTTTTTTTTAATAGAGAACATACCGGATTACTATTTTGTAACGTCGAGAGGTCATTAAACAAAAAAATATATGAGTATTTGGATAATTTAACAAACAAATTACACAGCAGATGGATTTATGTCTTTAAACCGTTTTAATATTATTTTTGCATACGAATTTTATACTATATCTTTAATTTTTAATTTTTGAGACTAGTATCAGCAGCAGCCATAATGGAACTTCACCTAGCTAACTGTTGTAGTAATCTTCTCAGTTTATCGATAAAATATTATGGTCTCCAATTTTCTTTATCTTACCTATTAGAGATTGTGTAATTAAATCTTTAATAATCCTTAGTTTATTCCAAAATGGACCGTGCTTGTTTGGCCGATTCTTTTAGAGTTAGCTGACTTTAATATCTTTGTAAAATTTACCTTTTTTAAAATTACACTAAATAATACTCCATATGGACACTTTTAATTATCTTTCTGAAAGAGTAACTTTCAGTAAAACAAATACTAAAAAATCAAGTAAAGTGTACAATAACTTTCACTAGAAAAATGATAATTATTTGTGGACGGAGGGAGTATAAAAAAGTTATATTTGTGTAAGTTTTTTATTTTTTTATTTTTTATGAACACTAATATAAAACGAGTACAATAATCATACTATTTAATGTAATTTTTTAAAAGTTAAATTACAATTATTAACTAAAATCAGCTAGAGAATCATCCAAATTTTATCCTTCCAAAATATATCAAACGATTTGTTGACGTCATAAAACGCATGTGATATGATGGATTACCCAATTAATAATTTAAATGCGATTATTTAATTGTGACAATTATGTTTTGAAACTTTCTTCAGATGACTTTGTACTAATATTTTTTATTTATTTTACATCTAAATCGGTTCGACGTTTTATGGTTGTTTTCCTTATTATACGGATCTCAGTTCTTAGCGTAGAAATAATTTCAATTATATAAATTTTAGACACTTTTAATTTTTAATGTTTTGAGACCAGCACCATCGCAACGATAATGGGACCCCAGGTAGCTAGCTGTTGTATTAATATTCCAACTTATCGATAAAAAGCTAGCTAGTCTCCCATTTCTTTCACTTACCTATTACAAATTGAGTAGGAAAAGAAAACATGGGCAATTTTTTCCTTCACCTCTGCATTCTTTGTGTCTCTGTTTCCCTGCTGGTTGCCTTTTTCATCAGGCAAAGGCTTTTATTAGCCCAGAAAAACAAGCTTCCACCAGGGAGAACAGAATGGCCAATCATTGGAGAGATGTGGGACTTTGTCATGGCGAGCCGACGCGGAACTCCTGAGAAGTTCGTCAGTGACAGGATGGCAAAATACTCGGAGGATGTCTTCAAAACACGCTTGGTCTGTTGGAGTCCAGCTCATATTGGCTGAAAGAGAGATTTGTTGTGGGCCTAGCCTAATTGGGGCTATTTGTTTTAGTTTGATTAGAAAAAGGAAAGATTGGAGTATGACTTGAAGTAGGATTGTGTAACCTAATTAATTAGGTTGTCCACTAATATATATATATGGTGGCTTAGGTTTTGAGAAGACAGAGAGACAAGAGAGATTGTAAAAGGGTTGTTGTTGAACATCCTGAGAGATTGTGAGAGGATTTGAGCATCCTGTGAGAGAGAAGAGAGAAAACAGATTTCGCCAAACTCTGTGCAGCTGCGGGGGAATCGTCGTAGCGACTTAGTTCACCGTTGGATCTGGGTGAAATTTGGACAGCAGGTGCACGACTTCTGGTTCTTCAATCTGAACGGTTGGATCGGTGAGAAGTTGTCTGGTGTGGTAGAAATCCTGTCCCGATTGAAGCAGTGGAAATCTGGTTTTGGTTCTCTATTCTCATATCTCTTGTTTTTCTCGGATTGATTGATTGATTGGATTGTTTGATTGGTACTATTGGTGATAGTGGTGTATTTCAGATTATTCCTATAGTTGAGATAGGGATTTTGCTTGGTTGTACACATTGATCATCATATAGTGGATTGACTGGCTTGTGCCCGTGGTTTTTTACCTGTTGAGGTTTTCCACGTTAAAAATCTCTGTGTTATTTTTGATTGCTTTTGATTGGTAGGGGTTATTGATTCTTGGGATAAGATTGTTTGCTGCGCAAATTGATTGTCGATTGGAAATAACCCCAACATGGTCGGAGAAAACGTTGCTGTCTTCTGCGGCGCGGCTGGTAACAAGTTCTTGTTCTCCAACGAGAATAAGTATGTCACCTCATGGTGGCCAGCATCCGTAGATAAAATGTTTGCCATGCAGGACTTTGGCTTCAATGTAAGAGCACACCAAGCGCGCGTAGACTTGCAAGAATTTCTGAAAGCAGAAGCTCTCCACCGTTACATCCCGATCATGGATTCTCTAGCTAAGCAACAAGTGGAAAAGAATTGGTGTCATGGCAACCAAGTAAGAGTCTTCCCACTCGCTAAGGAATACAGTTTGCTGGTAGCTTGTAACTTGTTCATGAACATTAAGGATCCTTCGGGGATAAGACGAATTCAACATCACCTCGCTAAGATTGCAGTGGGGGTCATATCGATGCCGATATATCTTCCCGGTACTGCTTTTTACCGCGGGCATAAAGCTGTGAAAATCATCCGGGAGGAGATTGAAGGATTTGTCAAGGAAAGGAAGGAGGAGGTTGTAGATGAGACGAGTACTACTTCTGTAGATATGTTAACTTGTATGCTTCACGGGCGAAAGGGTAATGGTGGTGATAATGATGCGCAGGAGGAGTTGCATATTTCTAGTGCGATCATCGGTTTGCTTGTTGCAAGCTACGATACACTGAGTATTACAATCACTCTCATTCAGTGGCGGATCCAGAAATATATGTCAGGGTGGGCGGGGGTTCGGAGGCAGCGCCCCCGAATTTTTTTTTTTTGTATTTTAAAAGAAAAGTAAACGAGCTGAAAGGAAAATAAAATCATCTCAACCTATTTTTTTTATTTTATATATTTTATCCTATATTTTAAATATTTAATTATTTGATAAGTAATTAATAAAACATAAAAATGATACTTCACGGGTTTGATAAGTAATACCTACTCTAGGACAAATAAGTAAAAAGTTTCACTAAGCCTCTGAAAAGAAGGGAAATTACAAATGGAAATTTATGTACCAAAAAATTTACAGAACCATTTATATATTAATTTGTCAAAAAATAAATTATTATCATTAATAATTAATAATAATCAGTGATATATAAAACAAAATCGTGATGGGATCATTAATTCATCAGTGAAATGGGATCATTAATAATAACTTGGTAGACCAAATTATTTATAACTTACGCACTACTCTCTCAATTAAAAAATGAAAAATTGAAACAACCAATTCAGTAAAACCAGTATTAAATTCAGATTTGGCAGGCTTGGCAGCGGAGGAGGAGATATGGAAGGAAGAGATGGTTAGGGATTTCAGATTTGGATGGCTGACTGTGCGTGTGGGATTTGGGTTTTGGGTGTGGGTTGGGTGTGTGGGTTGGGGAGTGTAACTTGTAAGGCCCAAGCAGCCCAATAAAAAAAATTCTCATCCAGCCCAGGGTAGGCGCAAGCCTACTCTCGCCCGGGCTGGATCCGCCACTGCTCTCATTCTATACTATCTTGAAAAGTATCCACATATCTATCAAATGGTCTATCAAGGTTTGGCGTTCATCTTCCTCTTTATATTTCTTTTTCTCACACATTAATTATTAATTTTTAAAGTTAAGAAGTTAATCTTATATCTAATGATTATTATAGAGTAAGTAACATTTTACCCTCCTCAACTTTAATATTTTATTTAATCATCTTCTATATTAACTGTTTATTTAATTACCCCCAGTCATCATTCAGTAATGATATAAAGTGATGGGAAATTGTAAAAGTAGGTACCTGTTAAACAATTGTTTGACTGATTTGTAGGGGTGTAACCGGTCCGATTCGGTCCGATTTTGGGCTTAGAACCAAACTGAACCGGAAATTTTCGGTTATGTCCGGACTGAATCGGACAGTTCGGTCTGGTTCCAGTCCGGTTCCGGTTTTTTTTTAATATAATTAATTAAAAAAATTATATAAAAATATTCAATAAAAAACAACCCAAAAATTGAAAAGAAACCTATAACCGAATTGCCATCAAATTGAATACAAACAGATGAAGATCATCATAAAAAACACAGAACCCACATCATATTCAGCTTAAAAGTAATCACAGCACCATGAAATTCCAATTCTATAACAATTAAGCAAAACCCACATCAGAATTCCCATCAACAAACAACATAATAATAAATGCAATGAAGATTCTACAAAACAAAGCCAATCCACCTCAGAATTACAAAGAATAAAGCCAAAAACAGACTGAAAACTCACCAATTTAGCATTTATGTTTTTGTTTCCGGTGGTGGCCATCGGATATGATTGGAAAAGTGATCCAAGATGAGATCATGGAGGAATGAGCGGCCCTGCGAGATGGATGCGTGGGCGGCGAACGCGACTTTTGGTCTGAGATGGAGGAACGACGCGAGGGAGAAGGAGTGAGTGGAAATGAAAGGAAAGTTGAGATGGAGAGGAGCGGCGTAAGGGAGGAGTGAGTGAAAGGAAAGTTGCTTTTTAGGTTTTGGTAAAAACCATCCAAAATAAAAAAGTTTAATAAAAAATTTGCGTGGGAGGGGATTTGATCCCTCCCTTTAGCTTAGAACCAAGATTTTTAACCACTAGAGCAAATAATTTTTTTGATAAATATTGCATATATATATATATATACCGGTTCTTCCGGTTCTACAGTTTGGTTTACAGATTTTGGTAGGCGTAGAACCGGACAGAACTGAAAATTTCACATGAAAACTTCGTCAACATAAAGTTTTGCTGATGCTGATGTTGAAATTTCACATGAAAACTTCATCAACATAAACATGTTGATGTTGTTTTATATTGTGGTGATTTTTTTTAGAGCAAAAGTTTATGTTGATGGTCATCAATTGTTGTGTTGATGGTGAACTTATTTCTGCGTTTAAAAGGTACCTCTAAACAAACAAAACGTCACATTTGGTACCTCAAGCTAACTCCATCCAACAATCACTGTTAAGTGTCCTGCGTGGCACGCCACGTATGACAGATCAGACCCGGTTCTTTGCCCACGGGTGGGATAAGTGGGTTTTCCAATCGGGCTAGAAACGACATCGTTTTGGCCTTTTACTAGGTATGAACGACGCGTCATTCATATTAAGTTTTATCATCCTCCCATCAAGGGTATTTCGAGAATCGAACTCAGGACCTCTCGCACCCTAGGCAAGAATCATACCACTAGGTCAAATGCCCTTGATGTTTTATCAATGATAACTAGAAACTTATGAACCCTACTCCAATTCCTTCAAATTTCCACAAACTAGCAACACAGATACCTTCTCTCTCTGATCATTTCAAAAACCCTGCCCGTTGCCTCCATTTTCCCACAATTCATTTACATTGCCAGCAAATAATTCAACACAAACGTATCAAATCACCCTACCTAATCCAAGCGAAAGTGACTCACTACACGCCTTGATCATAAGGTTATACGTGTAGCTATCTGGATGGGCACCTCCTGATTGAAGCATTTCCACAAACACCTTTATGACATCAAGATAAAACCCATAGTAAGCCCAAACCCAGCAGCCAACCCAACCTCCTACTTCATCTTCCTCATGCGGCGGCGACCCCAACCCATACCTGCAACCAAACCGACTAAACCAGACCAGACCAGCAATTTCGACCAGCCATACCAATCCTTGAACTCTCTCTCTCCCCCCGTCCACGCTTTTGACTTCGCCGTTTATCGCCTCAGCTTCCGTCGCCGATTAGCCACACTCTCCATATTTCATGACTCATATCCCTTCCTTATTGTTGCTTTTTATTACGATGATTATCCCTGTTTTTCTTCTTCAGATCTTCATTCCTGCTATTTAATGTAATTTAATTTAATTTAGTTAAGTTTAATCTAATTTAATTCTTCTCTTTCGCGTAATCGAATCTTGTATGTTGACACGACCGTCCACGACCGCCACTTCTTCACGCACGTCGATTGGATTGCAATATTCGGTGGGTATTCACAGTGCTTGGAATCGATGTTGAGTGTGATGAGAGCGAGAGCGTTAGAGTTAGGATGAGGAAGAGATTGAAAACGATGAAATTGCTTCGTTTGAATGAATTAATGTTAGAATTAAAGAAACGACGTCGTTTCAAAGCCGGGTCTGGAAAATCCATTTACCCGACCCGTGGAATCGTAACCGGGTATTCACAGTGCCACATCACCCGAGTCTGACGTGGCATCCGAATAGGACACTTACCGGTGAAAAGTGGACGGTGTTAATCGAAGGTACCAAATGTGACGTTTTGTTTATTTAGAGGTACCTTTTAAACGCAGAAATAAGAGGAGGTGCCAAATCAGTCAAACAATTATTTGACGGGTACCTATTTTTACAATTTTCCGTAAAGTGATTAAACAAAAAATACACACGAATATAAGGCAGTAATTAAATAAATAATTATTATTTTGAGTGATTAAATAAAATATTATAGTACGGGGTAAAATGTCATTAAAACAATTATTATAAGATGTTGATGTTGTTTTATGTTGTGGTGAATTTTTTTAGAGCAAATGGAGATTGCTGAATTCAAAAGTTCAGGAGAGTTACTGAATTGGAATGATATGCAAAAAATGAAATATTCTTGGTGGGTGGCATGTGAGACGATGCGATTAACACCGCCAGTCGCAGGAACATTTAGGGAAGCTATAACTGACTTCACATTTGCTGGTTTCACCATTCCCAATGGATGGAAGGTAAGAATATATAAACAAGTTAATTTGATACAGTAAAATCGAGCCCCACGGCAATCCCCTATAAGGTTTTTGATACATTTCATTGTACTAAATTTTCATACAGGCTTATTGGTCAACCAATACAACACATAAGAATCCTAAATATTTTCCAGAGCCAGACAAATTTGATCCGTTGAGATTTGAAGGAACTGGACCGGTACCATTTTCTTTTATGCCTTTTGGCGGAGGACCTCGCATGTGCCCACCAAAGGAGTATGCTCGAGTAGCTATCCTGGCGTTTATGCATAACGTTGTGACTAAGTTCGAATTTAAGATGGTAAATCCAGGTGAGAAGATAATCTACACTCCACATCCTACTCTGGAGGACGGTTTATTGATGCAACTAGTATCTGTTGGCAACTACAGTAGAAACTCGATAAATTAATACTCGATTATTTAATAAACTCTCTAAGATAATATTTTTGGCCGGTCCCGACTCGGGGATAGGGTGCTAAATTAATAATTCGCTAAAATTATAAGATAATACATTTTTGATAATTTCTTTAGACCCCATATAAAATATAAATTAATAATTCTTTATATATAGCATATTACATGAATGATTTATGAAGGTTTCTTGAAAAATGACTCAATTGTCTTTTGTTTTTTGTTGAAATCAATTTCCCCTTGAATGTCGTCTCTAATTTATAAGCATAATAAGGTGTTGTTAATAATTTCCCCTTGAATGTCGTCTCTGATTTATGAATGTCATTAATATGCATACATTGAACACAAGAAGCATAATAAGGTGGGAGATTGAAGGTTTCTTTCAAATTGGGCCCTTCATTTGATATACAGTACATGCATTGTATACAATAATTAAGTGGAAGCTTGAAAGGTGTTTGTAAACTAAGTATTTTACTATAAATTAATATATAAATTAATAATTATTAATTTATCGATTAATTAATAACTCTTTTAATTAATAAATTTTGGTCGTCCCAAGTGTATTATTTTATAGAGTTTCTACTGTAATTAGTAAAATAACTGTTCTAATCTACAGTACTTAATTATGTCAGTTATCTCAATATACTTATGATAAGATGCCTTGTATTACCATCAAATATTGTGTGAAATAACTGTGAATGAGCATGTAACTCATTGGTTCTTATGTTGATGGTAAATATATTAGTAAAGATTTGAACCCAAATTTGAATATCAACTTCGTTTATATTTATTAATAAAAAAATAAAAAGTGTGAAATTATTGTTGTATTTTACTCTCTCCGGTCTCCAAAGTATGTCGTTTTAGCATTTGCTTTTACTGTTTCGGAACGTATCTTAAGACGGCCGGAACAGTCACTATTTGAGACAATTTTGCCCCGAATTTTTTCTCGGAAGTACGTTAAGGATTAACGTACGTTCGAAAAAAAGTACGGAATTTTTTGGGGTCAAATAGTGCCTCATCCGACCTCCTCGATATGTGTTCCCTACTGAATATTGGGATGTGAGGAAGACATTTATTGGAGACTAGAGGGAGTATAACTTTTATTCACGTATACATACACACACCAGTATATCAAGATCCGCCGGCGAGTCTTTGTTTATTTAAAAGTACACGCATACTCCGATTGATATAGAAGTAAAGAACTTAAAAAAGTGAATAAAAGGAGTAAATAGTTCTTACCTATTAAAAAAAAAAGTAGATAGAAGAAAAAACAAAAAAGAAGAAAGTACATATAAAACATCGGACACTTGACAACCCTAATAAATTAAATTAGCATTAAATATTCTTTTTGTTCAATTCATAAAAGCATTATAAATTAATTTAATTAGTTAGGTATATATTTAATACTTAAATATAAAAAAGTATCACCAATTTTGAGTATTGATTTATACATTTTTATATACTCAAATAAGATCACCACATTTGAAATACTTTTCCTCAAACTGGACTAATAATTAGTCATGCTCAACTTGCTCAACTTGCTCAACTTGATTGAGTTTGACTATTGAAGTAATTTAGAACTTAATAATTCTTACTAAACTATAACCACCAATTGAGGTTCCTTTCTAAAGTGTTGGTGGGATCACAACAGTTCCACTAAGTGTAGGATCCCCCTGATGATCAATTAGCTTTAGAAAAGTACTTACACTTAGTGTTTTTGACAAAACTCATAATGGGCTACACCTTTCTTTTTTTACCCTTGTAGGCTAGATATATTTCTAGTCTTGGATTACACACGCAACTGTTTTACTGATAAAGTGCGCCATAGTGACAAATAAGATCACATGAATGCAATCATAACTTTAGCACGTAGCAGGAAGCACATAAAATGGAGAAGTGGGAGGAATCACGGAGAAGAAATAAGGCTTAATCATCCTAGGAACCATGTGAATTATTTATTTAATGTTATGCCATGTAGGATAATAATATAGAAAGATAGTTTTTTTTTTTTAATTTTTGGAAAATAGGAAATTCAATTTTGTAAACACTTGGACCTCTAGGGTCCAATTTTACAAACGTAGAGACCTCAAGGGTCCAATGTGAAACGCATGGACCCATGAGATCATTAAACCAATAAACAATCAATATCTTTTACATTGCAGAGTGAACCCCGTTAAAAAAAACGGATTGAGATCCTCTAATTTTCTCTTGAACATGACCAGTCATGTTTGAAAAATCTGATCCGTTCAATAAAATTGAACAGATGAGATTAAAAATTCAAGTAATTAATGAGTTGCCCACATGTTGAATTTTATTGACTGGTTAACTCATTAATGATTTGAATTTTTAATCTCATCCGTCTAATTTTATTGAACGGTTCAAATTCTTCTAACATGACATGTCATGTTCAATAAAAAATTAGAGGAACCAGATCCATCCTTAACTTTTGTGTGTGTGTAATACTGAATTTCTGGCAAGAGTAATAACATGAGGAGTCTTGTTAAAGACTGCACCATTGCGGCTCTTTTACAAATTCCATTAAAGATGATATTATTTGCAAGGCCGAGGATAGGGATGTAGATATGACAATTGGAGTATGCGTGTACTTTTATACCACACTCGTAAATTTGCGGGTAATTTATACCCGCACTCGTATCCATATGAAACGGGTAAGAAAAGAGCAATTATACCCGCGAATAATCCGTGAATACCCGCAAATTTGATTGAATTTTAAATTTCAATTATATTAATATAAAAAAAATTAATTGACAATAATATTTCAGCTTCATCACACAAATTTTTCTACATGTACCATAATATAATACCAAGAGTTGCCGAAGGAGTGGTGTTGCATGAACAAAAATAAAGAAATGAAAACACAGACAACAAAGTTTGAGTATATTACAAAATTAGCCACATCGCCTACTAACAACATCTTCAATAAAGGAAAAGAAACTAGAAATTAAACAAGATGCAATCGGAAAGAAAAAAATGAGCATGAACAAAAAGTGCAAAAAAATAAAGTTTCAAAACTGACAAAATTGAACAACCAGAGGAATAGGTTGTACAAGATGGTCCGAGGGGAGGAATCGAAGAGGCGTTCGAAGGCGACGTCGATGGTGAAGGAAGGGGAGGAATCGACGAGGGAAAGGAAAGTGTTGAGGAGGCGATGTCGATGGTGGTAGTTGCCGCCGGAGAGGAGGCGGAGGAAGAATGCTACGCTACTGGAAAGAAGGGTTTTTTTTCTATTTTCTTATTGAATTAATTATATATTAAAATATTATATATATATATATATATATATATATATTAAAATATTATATATATATATATAACGGGTATTGGAGCGGGTAAACACTATCTATACTCACATTTATACTCGCACTTTATAGGTGTGGGTATATTCATACTCACAAAATACCTATAATATGCGGGTAATACTCACCCACAATTGCGGGTATTGGACGAATATCTATATTCGTGAGTGGAATTACCATCCCTACAAGGATGAAGCACCAACTTGGACCATCACTCCTTGAAAGGAGTATCCCTGAACAGTCCACCATATTTCTTCTAAGGATTTTTAGGGCTCGATTGAAAACGTAGGGACCTCTATGATCTAAAATGATAAACTTAGAGACCCCTATAATTATTAAGTCTTCTATTTTTTGTTATGGTTTATTTTAAACTATTTTTTTTCGTGAGACCATAATGAGACCACGTTCACACTTGAATGCAGGTGTATGAATTGCCTTGCTTAACTCGCAACATGGTACTGGGCCAATTATGGGCTAAGGAATGTGGGCCAAACTCCTATTACCCAATTAATAGTAGGATTATCAACTTTTGCTACAAAAATTGAAATCATCAGCTGACAAATTGGAATCTTTTTGTCGGTAACGTAGGTTAGAGAACCCGAATTATGTGATGTAAGTTAGGACTTCCAATAACAAAAAGGAGCAACCAAGTTATCTATAACTCACCCTAATATTTAAATTTTTATGTTCGAATTGTAGTATAGTAGCTATTTTAAAATCTTTGAAATACTACTTAAATCAATTTTCAAGCTCTAATACAGTAAGGTTGAGGACTAGCCTGACTCATAAAGTGATCCGGGGCACATATCATATAAAAATAATTAAAAAAAAATTAAAAACTTTTAACTTATCATGTATTAGTATTATTATTTTACATTTATGGAAGAAATATCACCAACCCAACAAGCTCATTAATAACAATTAATCTGAAATCTTTTTGTATGGACAAAAACCAAAAATGAAATTTTATTACATGCAGCTATATACAACTTTAACGAGAGATTTTACATGAATAGACAATATAAAATCAAAGATGTAATTAATTAACAACTTAATATGTAGATCCTCTAAAATGTGGATTTACATATAATGACATTAACACAATCCTAACGAGAAAGTATGTTCAAGAGGGTAACTCGAGCATGGATTAATGACCTAAACAAGCACTCCAACTCACCTTCAAATTTCTCAATGCAAATTTCTAAATCCTCCAACTTTTTCTGTGCATATTCCACCTTCTTTGCCTCCAAATCTTTACTTGAAACTAAGCCCATAACCGCAACATCCACACCTTCCAACTCATTAATCATGCCATCTTCTTGCCCATAATCACTTGCCACTTTCACCCATTTTGACACCAAACTCCATTTGCTAGCCTTTGGCTTGACCCTTGGCACAGAAAGAAACAACAAAAGCGACCCAAATATGGATTTTGTCACCAAACTAGCTTCGCCTAACATTTTCTTGCACAAAATGATCTCATCACAAACAAAATTATTACCACCCATTTGCTTCAAGGATGCAAGAGACTTTTCCATTTCATTCTTCATCTTCTTTCTTGTGCAAACATAACCATTCATCACATTGCTTTCAATGTTGTTGTTGTTGCTGCTGCTCATCATCATCATTTGTCGACGAAGCGCCGATTGGAAATCTCTAACGCTTTCCTTCATCAACAAGATAGCATCTCTTGTGTTGCCACAAACATCTAAGTACCTAATCAAATCATCTAACATGCCATTCACCCATTTCTCACTTTGGTTTTGCTCCAAAGCTTGTTGGGTCAATGGCAAGTTTAGGATATCCTCTATGGATTTGTACATCTCTCCTAGGCTGTGCAAATTAGAGCAGATTGCGTCTGATTTTGAGGAAGAATTAGTTGGAGGGTCGCAAGATTTGAGTTTATTCAGTTCTTGTTGGAGGGTTTGAAAGGTGGGATGCAATCTTGCAGGGAAGCTAATGGATCTAACATTATAGGAAGGACTAGGTTTTGGGGAGAAAGTGGGCATTATAAATTGTACGTAGTACTCTCTAGATATGAAAAGGAAAGGCTCAAGTTAATTTGGAAGATTTCTAATGTGTGGTGTATGCAATATAATGAAGGCGTGACATGTATTTATATACCAACTAGAGAGCATAAAATGCCTTTCTCAAAAAGAGAAAAAGAGAAAAAGAAAATCTCAAGAGTCTAATCCTACATTACATAATGATCCTTCAACTTTCAATTTTTTTCAATTTTTTTTCCATCATTTTTTTTCAATTTTGCGTTTGCTATCTAAAATAATTGTGGGGTTTGGAACATGAGTATGAGTACTCCAAGTAAACTTTAGGTAGTTTTCACTTCTAGGTTCTTTTATGGTAGCCTAATTTAAAATGATGGTTAAATGTCAATAATCTCTCTTATACTTTTAAATTTAACTTAATGACCTCACCACCATATATTTTCTATCAGTTTAATAATTATGTTTTACTTTTGTTTTGTTTTATTTATTTATTCATATTGTAAAAAAATGATAAATTAATAATAGATGTTATATGATAAGATGTAGCATCAGCTGACGCTATAATTATAGAACTTTAATACTTGTAATTTTTATATATGAAGTTTAGATAAGAATTTTTATATTTATAGGGCTTTAATAATTGTAATTTTTATACATTATGAAGTTTAGATAATGGTTTAAAAATAATAATAATATAAAATCAACATAAATTGAAAACAAATTAAACTTGCACGTAAGTTCATATAAGACAAAACAACAAATAGAAACAAAGAGAGAAGGCAAATTAAATTATTAATATAGGCCCGCCCATCAATTTGCAAGGCATGTGAAGGCAATGTGGGTATGTGGGTATGTGGGTCATGACTCACTATATAGAAATGGACCTACTAAAATCAAAGCAAAAGTCTCCTAAATTAATGGAATCGGGTAGTGATTTTTTTTTGGGTACCATGTATCTCTCAATTCTTGCTATCGTTTGCCATGGCATCACCGCCAACACGCCACCGCCATCTAATCTTGTCGATGATTCAATTCATGGAGATTGGTATTTAGATACGAAATAAAAAATAGAAAGAAAATCCTCCTTGTTTGGGCCATAGATTTTTTGAGATCACAAAAACACATACATTTTAATCAAGTTCAAGTTTTGTAAAAGTCTATAATATATGTTCTTGTTGCACGAATGGCATGACCTCATATGATTCCTTTAAGGCTTGCAATTCCTGCTAATTCCTGCCTGTCACGATGGGACATTAATGGTTTGACGCTTGATTATAGTATTAGGATTGACAGATGTGTTCCCAACTTAATCCATAATCCCGACTTCAGCATTAATTACCAATTTGATAAGTAATCCCTCTGTCCCTCAATAAATGTCTTTCTCGCATCTCAATATTCAGTAGGGAACGCATATTGAGGAGGTCGGATGAGGCACTATTTGACCCCAAAAAAATTCGAATTTTTTTTTGAACGTACGTTAATCCTTAACGTACTTCCCAGAAAAAATTATGGGCAAAATTGTCTCAAATAGGTCGTCTGCCGGCCATTTTAAGATACGTGCCGAAACAGTAAAAGCAAAAACTAAAACGACAATCATTGAGGGACGGAGGGAGTATTAAAATGGAGTTGAGGGGTAGTGTGGTAATGTGACTAGCACTGTTCTAGCTGCTTCTGAGTGATTTGAAAAAGTTGCTGGAGGAGGTTCCCAACATAAAAAAATTCACAATCAAATGAGGTAATGGTGCGGCAGGGGAGGTAATGATTACGGTGGACTAAATGACTAAGGGTCTGTTTGGCGTTCCAGTTCGGTGGAAAAAAGTTCTGTAAGTAAAAATTGGGTGGGAAAATGACTTTTGGGAAACGGAGTGTGCTGTTTGGTAAAAAAATTTAAAATAGCTATGAGATACCTGAAGTGTTTGGTAAAATGACCATAAAGAGCATAAAACCCATTTTTAAAAAATTAATAAAAATAGGAAAAGTGGATCTATAATTACTTATCTTGAGATATAGATTTTATTGTGGTAGTTTTTAATTTATTTTGTTCATTATATGAAGTAAAAAAATAAAATTAAAATAAATAAAAAAAAGGAAGAGAGACACAGCCAAATGGTACTCCATTTGACTGCTCGAGCAATTTGCTCCAGCCCGTGCAGCGGCATTTTCCTTGCTTGGCGTACCGAGCTTCTCAGTTTGCAATGGTGTTACCAAACACCAATTGCTCCATTCAAGATTGGGAAAAGGTGGTTTAGGCTCTGTTTGGCAGTCCAGTTTAGTGGGGAAATGGTCAATGAGGAAATGTTCAGTGGGAAAACAACATTTGGGAAATGGAGGGTGCTGTTTGGTAAAATTGTAAAAATTCAGTGGGAAAATGATATTTGGGAAATGGAGGGTGCTGTTTGGTAGTCCAGTTTTCCAAAACTATGATTTGGATGTAAAATGACCATAAAGGGCATAATTCATTTTAAGTGTTTGAATTTTTTTTTATTTTTTTATCTTTATATATATTTTTAATCAATTTATTTATAATCTAATATCTAATAAAATTGATCTATATACCATAAATAAGACATTGTGCCGAAATAAATTGAGAGTGATTTTACGGATGGATGTCGAAATAAATTGATGGGTTTTGTTGGAATGGATGTAGGGAAGGTGTGGTTAAAATTTGAGAGGATTCGGAGAAGATTTGGGGGAGATTCGAAGAAGAAAATCGATTTTGGAGGTGAAAGGGTCGGGTTGGAGGAGAGAGAAATTTCTGAAAAAAGTGAAGAAGAAGAAGGAAATCACGATTTTATATAGGGGAAATAGTTTTTACCACCCGTGAACTATCGTCGAAAATCAAAAACCTCCCATGAACTTCATTTTTTGAAATTCACCCCCCTAGACTATTGTTTTCGGGCAAAAAACCCCTTCTGTCCATAATTAAATCAATTTTTTTGTGAATTCTTGGAATTTTTTACAATGTTTCTTGATTTTTAGGTTAATAACATTTTTTCGTGAATTTTTACATTTTTTTTAGATTTTTTACAATTTTGTTGGAGGAGAGAAAAATCATTGACGTGATCACGCTAAGGCTTGGCGTGATCACGCTAAGGGCGTGATCACGCCAAGGAAAAAGTGCCTAGCGTGAATCACATTGGCAACTTAAACCCATTTTCAAAAAATTAATAAAAATAGGAAAAATGGATCTAAAATTACTTATCTTGAAATAGATATTTTATTGAGGTAGTTTTTAATTTATTTTGTTGGTTATATAACGTAAAAAAATTAAAATGAAATGAAAAAGAAAAAAAAAAGGAGAGAGAGAAGGCCAAATGGAGTTTTATTTCCGGAATGGAGCATTTTGCTTTATTCCCTCACCCCCTACTTTTCTCATTTCCCCACCAAAAAACCCACTTTTTCATTTCGGGAATAATGTTTAACAAACACCAAAATTTCATTTTGGGTTGGCAAATGTTGGGTTGGGTACCCAACCCCAAACCCCAAACAACCATTTAGTGGCCAACCTTCAACCCCAACCAGGCACTAAGAGTAGAATATTAACTTCAGGTGAGGTTAGTGTTTAAATATTTAAGCGAATGATTTCGCCATTTTATTTTACTATTTCTCTCTTCTAGACCGTTGGATTATCATTGTCACACGTCATCTTGCCCATTTCAAAATTTGAGAATCCTTATGACTAAAAAAATCATCTCTAATGATCTTTTTTTAGATGGATTCCAAATGTATATTATACGTTGAAATAAGTCATTTTATTATTATTAATGATATAATTTGTGAGAGACTAACTGCACTTAGTAATCTCTCCTTACTTGGATCCATGTAAATGAGTTTTTAAAGTGTTAATAACTTAATATACACGCGGTCCACTGTTGGGGAACAAGGTTACAATGCAGCTACAGGTCTTAATTAGCGAAATATTAAGTACTGTATTAATAATAATATAATTAGTTATTTATTTATATCATAGTTACAAAAAATGTTAACATTTAAACGACCAATCTCATTTAAGTACAATTAGCCCCAAAGAGGAGTTACTCTTTCTGTGCATGATTTTACTCTACTTATAAGAATCAAACTCAAACCTTAATTAATGATAAATAAATCGTTTACCAATTGAACACATCCGTAGTAAATTCTTTTAATATAAAAAAAATTAATTATGTTTTTTTCTTAAAATAATGATATGGTCTTTTACCGTAACTATATTTGGGCCCTAATTTAATTTGAAACTTGCCCTTTTCTATTCAGCCCAATTAAGACCACTGTGTTTCATAACAATATATATACTTGTTGAACTAGTTTTGGGCCCTCATCAGCATCAACACCACGCCTAACACTTCTAACTGGTATATTTCGAACATCAATGACTATGGCCTATGGTTAGGGGTGTGCACATTTCCGAAATCCCGAAATTTCGAATTTTCCGATCAGAATTTTTTGAATTTCGGGTATAATATTTCGGATATCGGAATTTCGGGTATCGGATAGTGATACCTGAAATTTAATTCAGATTCGGGATCAGTATGAGTTTGGGAAAAATCGGATAACCGATTTTCCCGAAATATTTATGTATCAGTATTACTGTATTTACCATTTTTTCCATTTCAATTATTTTCAATCATAGATCTCATCTCACACGAACGAACGACTCACACCTCACCTCTCTCTTGACTCTCACTCACTCTCCTCTCTCGACAGACCAAATCGGAACCATAACACCCTCACCACCACGATTCACCTCTCTTTCTCACAATCTCACTCTCTTCTCTTCTCTTCTCTCTCGACATCGACGAAATCAGAATTTAACCCAGTAACCCTCACCACTATCTTCACCCAAAATCAATCGGAACCCTAACCTAGTAACCTCACCTCACGGCCTCATTTACTGACACAGTCACCCCTCTCTCTCAAATTCTCAATCTCTCCTCTCTCTCGACACTATCACGGAGTGTCACCGACTCACGGCTTCTGGTATGGTATGTATATATACCGCTTTTCGTTTTCTTTCTCTTCTGCGTGTGATTGTGACTGTGAAATTCTTCAATCATTGTGATTGTATTTTGTTGTTGTTGCTTGACAATAGCTTGATTCATGATTGTATTTTGTTGTTGTTGCCATTGAGGCTTTCAATTTGTACTGGATGTATTCTATGAAGCCATTGAGGCTTTCAATTTCTGCTCCCAGGTTATAAAATTGCTTCCAGGATGTAATTTGCTTGGCTTGAGTAATGATTGTAATTTGTTGTTGTTGGCTTGTTGCCATTGAGGCTTTCAATTTGTATTGGATGTATTGTATAATTTGTATGAAGCCATTGAGGCTTTCAATTTCTGCTTATAAAATTGCTTCCAAGATGTAAAATTAAGACACGGTTTTTAATTTGGATTTCGGATATGTATATCCGAATTTCCGGAAACCCGACCCGAATTTCAGAAAATTAAAATTCGGAAAATTCGGGTATATCCGAATTTCCGAATTTTAATTTTCGAAAATTCGGGTATGAATAGTCAAAAAAAAAATTCAGACTCGGGAGGAATTTTTGGTATTTCGCCAAACCCGATATCTGAAAAAAAATTTCATAAATTTCCGAATAACCGAATGCACAGGGCTACTTATGGCCATTACTAAAAAGGTATCCAAAAAAAATATAATTTATAAAATTTTCCATTTAATCCTCTATAAATTTAAAATTTACAATACCAATCCTATAATTTCTACAAAATTGCAATTTTTACATTTATAATAGTTCAAATTTTTTAACACAATAGTAAAAAAAGCAATTTTTTTTTGAAATTTAGTCCAAAAATATGTAACAAATATAGTAGTAAGATTTAGGACAATAAAATTAGTCATTCAATTCGAAAGTAAGAAGGGTTGATGCTAGTGGCTAGTCATTACATGGTGGCCAAAAAATAAGGTAAAAAATAAATATATAGACTGAACAGTGAGCAGCAGTATGGTTAGCCTTGCCATAATTTTAGTCATGAGAAGATTTTTTTTTTATAACTATAGTAATTAAAAGTTTTTCATAATTATAGTAATTAAAAGTTTTTTCTTTCCCATAATTATGTTTTTATGCAATTTTTTCCCGTATAATAATACTTACAGTTCATTTATTAGTGACAAAATTACCAGTAGGGTTTTGAATTCAGGTTAGAATCTCATATCGAAATTATATAAAAAATGATCATAATCTTTACAATCTACTAGTCAACAATTCTATTTCGTAACTTTCCCTGAAAAAAAAATTGGAATCCTGTTTCCACTTGCTACGTTGAAAGACTTGGTGTCTGATCAAATAGAAAGAATCATCAGAATATGGATACCAAAACTTGTTTCTATATTTCATTTACTCATAAGTATCTTGTTCATTTTTATACATAGTTTTTACAAATTGCAAGAATTGAATCCCTATAGGCATATCCTCTAATACTTGGATGCTACCTTTTAGGAATATTCCTGTGTCGAACTGATCAAATTCTATTGGGAGATTATGTTCAAAAGAGAGGTTCTTGTTTTGATCAACCTCCTGAACACACGTTCCAAGCAATTCTCAACATCTTCAATTCCCATCTCCAAAGCTCCAAGCCTTTTCTGCGCGATCGCGATTCGGGTCTTCTCTGAATCGAACTTGTTGTTTGATTCGAATAGAACAGCATCTACGCTTTCGAATTCATTCACATTCTTGTCATTCAACTCTTCACACGACACTGCTACTGATCCTCTTTGCATCAGCTTTGAAACAAGTGACCACTTGCTTTGTTTCGTCTTAGAAGCTGAAGGTTTGCACAAGAACACCAGGAGCGATTGGAAGATGGAAATGTTCATCAGATTGACTTCTCTTAGCATCCGAATCACCGCAGAAAGATACCCATCTTGATCCGACACGAGTACTACTGATGCTCCTACTAATTTGCTGTCCATTTGCTTCAAAGATGACATCATTTTCTTGGCATCTTTCTTCATCTTTTTCCTGAAGCAAGTATAGTCAGCTACTGCATGTTCGCAGCTCGAATCGCCTTTCCTCCTTCGAAGGGCGGATTGAAGACCTTGAACTTGTTCTTTCAATCTCATCATCATATCTCTTGCAATGCTGCAAACATCAAGAAGCCTCACAGATCCATCATCTAACAACCCATCGAGACATCTCTTCTCGCGTTGAATCCTCGAAACAACTTCTTGTGTCGAAGCCATGTTTAGGACATCATCCACACACTTGTAGAGATCTTCAAGTCCTGACAGGCCAATGCAGATAGACCCAGATGTTGAAATTGAAGACCCTTCCCATGTTTTGAGCTTGGTAAGCTCCTCTTCAACTATGGAAGAGCAAGGATGTGATCTTGATGGCAGACTAATTGATCTGACATGATTTCTAGCAGCCATTTTGATAAGAAAGTTCTGATTTTTTAATCTGTTTTACTGAAAAATGTTTGAGAGCTGGTGAATGTTGATGAGATGATTGTTGGGGCCAGCTCTATTTATAGGTGGCAGAAACTAACACAGAATTAAAGAAAGGTAGGAGACAAATCCTGAATACGTCAATGTGAGGAGCATGTGAAAGGAGAGTGGACAAACCATAGAATTCGGTTACTCTGTCCATCTTTGGCGAACATGGAACCAATCATAACTTTTTATTTTATAAAAATTAAGAACCCATTTCAAGATTTTTATAAAACAAATTGGGTATAATGAGGTTTCTTGCTTTCTTGTCATTTGTTTGCTTGAAACCAAGATAGCAGAGGTTAGTCATCACTAAATTTGCCACCCTCTTCTGCCACATTACACCTCTCCCGTCTTTTTTTCTGCATAAAGTATTTCTGCTGCTGGCTCTTCAAAATTGCTGCCCATCTGTCCTGCCTCAACTAAAAGAAACCAAGAAAAGAAGAAAACTATTGAACAAAATCAAGATCCAGATCCGCTTACGATAGGTAGATGAATTGTTTAAAGCATTGGTCAGAATTATTAAAAGAGACGACGACAAAGTTGATTTAGAATTCGTGGTGTTCAAATTTTAAAGTATTAGTTGTTTTAAAATCTATTAGGTACTACTTTAGCTTATCTTCAACCTTTAATTCGATATCGTATATTAATTTAACCCAAAAAGAATCTAAAATACCACATTATACACGATACAATAAGAAAATGGTTAGAATTTCATGCATATAATTGCAAGTCAAGGGAGTATTATAATAGTGCACGAGTGGCTTGTATTCCTCTTGTCTCCTGCTCATTTTGATAAACTATTTTTTGGATACGTACATTGCTCGAAATGGAGACACGTATGTGTGTTGTAGCTGGTAGTTTTGTGTAGGATGAGAAAGTAGATGGTTTGTTGTGAACAGGTGGTGTTTGCTCATGAGGCGTGGCTTGGCTAGGCGCTGCGTGCAGGACACTTATCAACCTAGTAGGTCTAAATGGTTTTAGCACAGAGATGTGGAGGTTTGCTATTGGCCGAGCAGGGTAAGGTCGAGCAGGGGAAGTTATATGCATGTGCCTACCAATCTGTTATTTTGATTCTGTTGTAGCAGTTCTGACCAGCAATCATAGGGTCTAGACATTGTTCTATGGTTAATCGAAAGGTCAAACTTCGAAGGGTTGAAATGTATTGTTTTTTTTTTCTCTTTATAAAAATTGCAAGTTAAAAATGAATTTTAACTCGAGAATTAATCCTTTTGTTTTACATGAAAGTATCATCATTAGTTTTTATCATGGAGTACGGTGAATTTGATTTAGAATAAGAAGCTTAATTAACATTGAATTAATACAGTGTACAGGACATGACTAATAGTATATGATTGCCTTCTTGTCTCTCTTGTCGACATTGCTAGACCTCTACTGCAATTTTGATCAGTTCGACCTATTCAATGAACCAATACGACATTTTTGTAAAGAATTGTTCATTTGGGTGATATAAGATTTGACAGAATGATTTTGCCTGGGCAAGGACAGGACATCGTACCATTAGGAAAATGTATATAGTACGTGTAGCTAGGCTAGGCCATGAATCTAGGTTGTAATGAGAATAAAAGGAGGACAAGATTAGCAATGTTAAGGGTAATGATCATGATTAGGTAGTGTTGATGTCGGTAATGCAGTGACAATTAATCACATTGCACATGCATATCATGCTAATTGGGCAACATTTAATTGAAAATATAAAATATAAAATGCAGAACTTTTTTCTTTTTGTTAGGCGGGGTGATATTTGAACTTGGGTCTGTTTCTTTACCGATATCGTTGCCACCAACAAGACAATCAATGAGCTACATGCTAATCGGCAAGAAATGAACTTCTTAACACTAACATTTTTATTTTTGTAAGTATATGATTGAGATTTATCTTTTATATATTTAAGAATATTTAAATCAAAACTTTAGTAGAAAGATTGAAAATTAATATTTTGGTTTGTATCTAAATCTTGTTACCCTCCCTCCAATTCTCATTCAAAATTAAGGAGTTGTTTAGTTACGGAAAATTTTCTGAAAATTTTGCAAAAGCTGTTTCACAGCAATAATTTTGCAAAATTTTCTGTTTTGCAAAAATTTTCAAATTTTTTTTTTTACTCTAGTTCAATAAATCCATATTATTAATCTAAAAAAATAATAATGTTATTTTAAACATATCTACCCTTGTAATTTATGTAAATTGATACAAATTGTGCTAAAAATACTTCATAATTGATATTTAACTAACTAATACTCTTAATTAAAATTATACGAGTAAAATTCAATGTTTAACATTGTAATTAGGGGTGGCAAATGGGTAGGTATGGGTGGATATGGGTGGGGATTAAATGGGTATTGGTGGGTATGGGTATCATACCCATTTATTACCCATATAATTTTTTAAATGGGTACCTATACCCATTTACACCCATTAAATTATACCCACCCATTTAAACCCATTTACACCCATTTAAATTATATCTACTTAATAATTTTTTTTTATTAAATAAGATTAAAAATATTATGTTTGATAACAAAATATAGATTTTGATAAAATTTGACTAAGTAACTCGATTTTGACTATGTATGATGGTTTTATCGTTTAAGCTCGAGTTTGACCATTTAGTCTCGGGTTTGACCATTTAGGCTCGGGTTTGACCATGTAGGCTCGGATTTTATCGTTTAAGCTCAACCTTTTTTTCCTTCTACAATTTAGATTTGTTAGTTTAGTGGTCTGTTTAGTTATGGAAAGTGAGAACTCTCCTGGATTGTACTTAATTACAAAGTAATTATATATTTTTTATAATTAGAGCTGATAAATAAGAAATTATAAATTAATGTACTTAATTACAAAAAAATTATTTATCGAATAAATTAATGTTATTCTATGAAAAATTAAATCAAGAATGAAAACAAGAAATTGATAATCATTTTTTTTAATTTTCCGGAAGAAACACGAATCAATTACAACATAATTAAAATTTCACACATAAACATATTCTACAATGTGGGCCTTGCAATGCAAATTATGTACTCAACAATTACAATAGCAACTCCAGCCTCTCTGATTTAAAAAAAATACAAGATTTAATTTAATTATAAGAAAGCTTAAGTCTAAATTTATATATTTATTTCAACATTAATGATTTAATATTAATTATAAGAATAGTTATGAAAATTTTAAATTAATTTTGAATGGTCTATAACCATGATTTTTTCATGCTTTAAAGAAAAAAAGCATGAGTAATCTTATGAAAGGTATAAAACCCATTTTTAAAAAATTTAAAAAAATAAGAAAAATGGATATAGAATTACTCATCTTGAGATAGAGATTATGTTATTATAGTTTTTAATTTATTTTGTTCATTATATAAATTAAAAAAATTGAATTTGTTTAAGAAATAAAAATAAAAAAGATGAGAGAGAGAAAAGAAGGAGAGGGTTTTGGTTTAATTGGTTACCCATTACCCAACCCAATAAAACCCACATATTTTAGTTTAAATGGGTATATTACCCATTTCTACCCATTTAAAAATTGCACTGGCCCATTTAACACTCATAGCCATTTAAATTAGTTGGGTATGGGTAGATTTTTGCTACCCCTAATTGTAATGAATCTTAGAAATTGAATTTTTTTATCATTGTAATGAATCTTAGAAATTGTAATGGCGAAGGTTGGGAAGGCATAGCTAATGATTCACGCGTTTTTCTTGATGCATTAACTAGACCAGATAATGTTTTTCCTATGCCCGCAGCTGGTAAAACATTATTTTTGTAATTCATAACAATATTTATTAGTTGTTACATTAATGGTTTACTACAAATATTTGATTGTTATTTATATTTGGCAGGCTACTATTATGCAGTTGATGCTAGTTATCCAAATATTTCTGGATTTTTAGCTCCTTATCGTGGTGAACGGTATCACTTAAATGATTTTCGTGGACGAGGAAGGATAACAAGAAAATATGCATTGTTTAACTATCGACATTCGTCATTGAGAAATGTGATTGAAAGGGCTTTTGGCGTTCTGAAGGCTAGATTTCCAATCTTAAAGTCCATTCCAAATTATCCTCTTCGTCGTCAGAGGTAAATACCTCTAGCTTGTTGTACACTACACAACTTTATTCGAATGGAAGATAAAGCTGATCAACTATTCATAGAATATGGTACAAAAGGTCAGCAAAATTTAGACGAGAACGAAGCTAATGTGACGCAAGAAGGTATTCAAGTGGATATGTCCCAACAACAACTAATGAATGACGTTAGAGAAGATATTGCAAATCAATTATGGTCTCATTATAATAAGGGTCAATAACATTTAGACCCCTTGTACTAACGCGAAAAACAAACACCTCCCCTGGACTATAAACTTTTTATTCGACCTCCCCGGGACTTAAAGTCAACGCATCGTGGGTCCATTCCGTTAGTTTGACTAACGGATCGTTAAAAATGACTTATTATAACCGGTTACATTTTAGACACCGGTTACCTTTTCTTTTCTTTTCCTTTCTTTCTTTTCTTTGTTTTCCAACGCCATAAACCTCTCGTCCTCCTTCTCTCATCACCACCACTGCACTTCTCTCCTTTGTTTTTTCTTTTTTTTCTTTTTTTTCCTTTTTTTCTTTCTCTCCTTGATTACTTTGATCCGCTCCTCCTTCTTCTCACATCACCATCAAGATCTAGAAAAATTTCAGATCTGAACATCTTCGGGATCGATCGGTCAGGATTAAAATTGAGGTTGAGGCTTCGAGATCGATGACCGGATGATCCAGATCTGGACACTTCCGCATAGATCCAGATCTAATTTTTTCTTCTCCTCCTTCAGGCATACCAGATCTGAAAACTGATTTTTGGGTTTCGATTTCTTTCCTCAGATGAGTCAAATCTACTTATTCTCTCTCTCTACAATGCCGATGGGTCATTAAAGTTTCAATCCTTTTCAAATTAAGCATACCCTTTTTTACCTTATCTGCTCCTCCTGGGTTTGTAGGATATGGGTTGTGTTTGTTAATTAATTAAGAAAGAAAAGATTTTGTTTGGGGCTTTAATTAAGGAAGGATGCGTGTTGAAATGGTTTCTTCTTTTCCTACTTTGGGAATTTTCTGCTTTACTAACTGCAAGTTTTTTTGTGTGTGTACTGTTTTGGATGTTTGAATTGCCAATTTTGGTCATTTGGTTAATTCAAATTTATTTATGATTTTTTGAGTGAAACCCCAATTGGATTTGTTGGTTTTGTTCATCAACATTTTAGTTTTTGTATTTTCTAATGTATAAATAATATTGTTGTTTTATTTTTCTTTTCTTGGGTTTGCAAAGATTTTAATGATAATGTCTCATCAGATGTAGTACATCTTCTCTGCATCATTGACTTTTTTTTTAAGGGGTCTTTGAGATTCTCCTTCAAAGTTGTAATTAATATTGCCCGAATGTGGGAAAATTTTATGATTTATAATTACTAAATAAATGATGATTTATAATTGCCAACAAAAATTGTGATGAAAGAAACAGAGGAGGAGGAAGAAGAAGATTGCAGCAAACAAAGGAAGAAATAAATTTTTTTTTATTTTTATAATTGCTAAATAAATGATGATTTATAATTGCGAAAAAAAATTGTGATGAAAGAAACAGGAGGAGGAAGAAGAAAATTGCAGCAAACAGAGGAGGAAGAAATAAAAAAATAAACATAATTTTTATAATTATTAAATAAATGATGATTTATAATTGCTAAAAAAAATTGTGATGAAAGAAACAGATGAGGAAGAAAAAGATTGCAGCAAACAGAGGAGGAAGAAATAAAAAACTGAAAATGAAGTAAATGAATTCTGATTTTTATACTTAATTAATAAAAAAAACCATCCGGTTGCAAGAAACTGGCCATAGTCAGTCAAAACTAACGGAAAGTTAGTTTGACTGACGGTAGGGGCCTGAATTTTCTTGACTTTTAGTTCAGGGACCTCCATTTGAATTTTTTTAGTCTAGGGGAGGAGTCTGTTTTTCGGCCTAAGTTCAGGGGGATTTTACACTATTGACCCTTATAATAATTGTTAGAATATGAAGAAGTAACAAGTTAAATTAAGTATGTTTTGAATGTTTAAATTTGTAGTATTCATGTTATGAACAAATAATTCAAGACTATTTTATATGTATTTTATTTTCATGAACGGAAATATTATATTTATATTTAATTTTTAATTCCAATTTTGGATTTTACATTTTTTTTGGAATTTTTACATTAATTAATTTTCTTTTGGATTTGTACTATTTTTTTGAACAAATAATTTCATGTCCAAATAATTCAAGACTATTTTTTTTAATTTTTACATATTTTTGGGAACTTTTACATTGTTTTGGGAATTTTTACATTTTTTTGGATTTTTTACATTTTTTTGGGATTTTTTACATTTTTTAGATTTTTTGGTTTTTTTTGGGAATTTATACATTTTTTTGAATTTTTTACATTTTTTCTAAACTTGTAGTGTTGATTCTGAAAAATCGTTTTGCAATTGCAAAACTTCAAATATGGCGTTTGCAAAATTTTCTAAACTTGTAGTGTTAATTCTGAAAATCTGTTTTGCAATTGCAAAACTGAAAAATTTGCTGAAAATTTTCCATTTGCAAAATGTTGCTGTGAAATAGATTTTGGAAAATTTTCAAAAATTTTCCAAATTTTTTTTTTCTCCTAAATGGTTTGTGCTTTTAAATTTAGACATAAATATATTTAGAATATTTATATTTGATTTTTAACAAACTTAAAATATGCTACTATTTAGTTTATTAATTTTTTTTTCAAAAAAATATTAGCATTGTTTTTTAATTAAAATAAAATTGATTTAACAAAAGTAGTAGCTTTTGTTTTTCAAAAAAATAAGAAATAGTTGTTAGGTGAATACGATTTCGAGTTTTCTAAGGCTGAAAAATGCATTTTGCAAAACAGAAAACGTACTGTAGCTGTGAAACAGAATTGAAAATATTGCAAAATTTTCGGTTGTTTTGCAAAAACTGAAAAGTTTGCAAAACAGAAAATTTTCATTAGTAAACGCAGCCTAAGCATTTGGTACATAAGCCAATCGACCAGTATAATTAGAGGTGTCAATTCGGGTCTGCGGACCCGGACCCGGCCCGGACCCGTCAGACCCGAAAAATACGGGTCGGGACCAGACCCGGTCCCGTGAAAAAACGGGACCAATTTCTGGTCTCGGTCCCGGCCCGCCTAAATCGTCCGGGTCCGGGACTAGACCCGGACCCGACTTTTTTTTTAATTCTTTTTGTTTCTTTGGCTCAAGACCAAGTCAACACTCTCTTTCTTACCCCTTTTTCTTCTTTCCTTGCTTTTCTACGTTTTCTTCTTTCCAGAACAAGAAAAACCTTTCCTTTTCTTCCCTTTAGCCTCTGCTTTCCTTTCTTTTCTCCTATGGGCAAACTCAGCCGGATCCAAATCGATCTCATCTCCTTTATTTTCTTGGTTGTTTCGGCTATGTGGTGTGGTTGTCGGGTTTGGCGGTGGCGATGGGTTGTCTGGTTTGGGCAGATGGCGGTGATGGGTTTGGGTTGGGCAGAGGTGAGGCGATGGTGGTGATGGGTTTGGGTTGGGCAGAGGTGGGGCGATGGTGGTAATGGGTTTGGGCAGAGGTGAGGATATGGTGGTGATGGGTTTGGGCAGAGGTGAGGCGATGATGGATCAGTTGTGTGGCTTTGGGTAGATGTGAGACGATGGTGGTGATGAGGTGATTCGGCAGTGGGTATGAGGGTGATGGATTTGGATCGGGTGTGGATCGAGTGATTTGGTAGTGTGGGTGAGGCGGTGACGGGTTTGATGGTTGAGATGGTGGTGATGGGCGATTGATGGAGGAGTGTTGGCGGGTCCGGGGCCAGACCCGGATAGACCCGGTCCCGGCCCCGTGGACCCGGAAATTTCCGGGCCGGGACCAGACCCGGTCCCGTGAAAAAACGGGACCAAAAATTGGACCCGGACCCGGCCCGAATTGTCGGGACCGGGCCGGGTCCACGGGTCTTGGACCCGTTTTGACACCTCTAAGTATAATGTACAGCAAGGAAGAAAGACTGTGTTTCAGAGAGTAACGAGGTTAAGGAGGGAAGCTCTATTTTGGATTAGGCTTCTAAACGTGCAACCTAATTTAGCTTCAAATCCATTGATGCTACCGTCAAGAATCTCCAACTGCCTCATCACTTCTTGTACTTCAATATTATTGTGATCATTTTTCATCATCTTCGCATGAATCGAAAATACAGCAATATCCACACTGCTCACTTCATTAAAAATCCTCTGCTCTTGTGATGATCTCATCAACTTTGATAATATCAATGGCCACCCACCAACAACCGGCACGGATAGGAACAAAAGTAGAGATGTAAAGATTGAAATTGCAATGCCACTCGCTTCGCTTATCACTTTTTGGACGAAACAAAAGTGATTGTCATCTGAAAAATCATTAGTAGTGACAGTACTGCTGCTTCCCATTTTCTTCAATGATTTTAAGGACCTGGCAATCTCCTTCTTGGTCTTCTTTCTGAAATTGATGTAATCAAGAAAGTCGCTTTCGATTCTTGAATCTTTGCCTCTCCTTCGCAACGCCGATTGGAGATCTTGAACATGTTGTCTCATTGCCAAGAACATATCTCTTGCATTGCTGCACACATCTAACAATCCCAATACCGAACCATCAAGAACATATTCCACCTGGTTTAGGTGATTGTGGTGAAAAGTTTGTTGGGTGTTTGGAGAACTGGTAAGTTCTTGAATTGAGTTAAGCAATTCTGCTAACCTTTTCTTGAATTGAGTTAAGAAAACATGTAAAAGTTTTGTGTCAGCTCATTTGCGTCTTTTTGGGTAATGCGTTTACATCTTTAATTTATCTTTAATTAGATCTAATTTTTCAATCATGAATCTATAATTAGGTGATGAACAGGAAAGGCTGGCATTGCATGGATTGGTTAGTGGTAGTACCCTAAATCCAAAGATATGGAATCAATTGACCAATTGCAGAAAGAGAAAATACTTTAGAACATATATTACAACAAGGGACAAGAATAATAATAATTAAATAAAAGAACCTAGGAGTTGCAACGGGTTTGGGCACCAGCCGGTCCCTAAGCTTAGGCCTTTTATTTTTATTGATTCCTAACGCCGACTTATATTCGATCCGGTCCCTGAAGTTACCTCCGTAACCCGTCTGCAGTCCCTGATTCCCTAACGGCCCAAACGACCGTTAAAATCAATTATTTTATTATTATCTCTGAAAATGCGTCAGGTTTGTGGGCCACTCGTCAGACTCGTCAGCTTCTCAGAGAAGCTTTCGTTAAATCCGTCAACGGCGTTATTGTTTATTTATCCAAATAATTAATGTTTATTTATCCAAATAATTAATGTTTATTTATCCAAATAATTAATTTAACTTGAAAAATTAAAATTTTGAAATAATTCAAAAAATAAAAAAATAATGTTCATCCATTCAAATTCTCCAGAACAACCATTCGTGCAACACTCAAGCAATTTGGTCCTCCATCTTCCCAATCAAAATCCAGATCTGGACTAACCCGCAATTTGCAAACCCGAGCTTTCGCCTATCAAAAAACAAAAAAAAGAGATTTGATCCACTCTGTTCGTCTTCCTCAACCTCATGTTTGGCACCATTGCCACCACTTCAACCTAAGCCACCTTTACGCCCAAATCCCAGCCACAAGCCCATGACCAACACCAACAAACACCAGAAAAAAACCAAAAATATTGCAGGAAAAAATACCCACTTGGATTCAAATCCAGATCTAGACCATATTAACCAGATGTCGATTATATCCCTTTTAATTAATTCACATACCAAACAACTTGATTTCAAATTGAACTGAACAACCCAACCCCTAATTTCCTCCATCACCAAAACCAGCCACCTCCATCGTCGACTAGATCCACCAACAACCCTCCTAACACCTCTGATCTACTCTCCTCAACCAGATCCACGTCACAAATAAATCCGACCATCACCACCTCACTTCCGTCTTCTATTTTTACTACGCTTGTATCGATTTTACAACAAAAAGGTTTGGTTGGATCCGGTCTGGACAATGTTTGTTGGTGTTGTGATTGGAGGTTTTGGAGGCATGGTTGATGGAAATTGGAAGAGTCGGGGAGGTCATGGTGGCTCCGCGAGTGTTTGTGGTGGTGTGGCGGGTGGTCGGTGGTTGCTATGCCATTGGCAGAGGTGGTGGTGGAATGGATTAATGGTGATGACGGATGAGGGTTGCAAAGGGGGAAGGAAATGAAAAGATTTGGCAATAAAATAAATGAAATCTTAAATTTATTTTTTTAGGATACTAATTATAGAAACAAATCAATAAAAAAACTAAGTTTAATGGATTAAAATTGATGAACTTTTAAATTATTTCTTTTTTGGTTCCTAATTATAGAAACAAATAAATAATTTAGCTAATTAAAACAGTTGAAATTTTAAAGATAATTTATGGGCTAATTAAAACAGTTGAAATTATTTTAATCTATAAATAATTTAGCTAATTAAAACAGTTGAAATCATTATTTTTCCTTAATTTTCTGAAATGATATGATAATTTAAAAGAATGAACAAGAAATGAAAAGGAGAAAAAACAGGGGAAGAAAAAGAAAAAAAGAAAAAAAAATTGTCCGTTAAGGTCATTAACGGCTTCTCTTGGAAGCTGACGAAGCGGGCCTACGCACAGTAACTTTTTCAGAGATAATAATAAGATAATCAATTTTAACGGCCGTTTGGGCCGTTAGGGAATCAGGGACTGTAGACGGATTACGGAGGTAACGTCAGGGACCAGATCGAATATAAGTCGGCGTTAGGGATCAATAAAAACAAAAGGCAGGGACCGACTGGTGCCCAAACCCGAGTTGCAACGAGCAACACGAGATGGAATATGAATTTAATTTTTTTATTTATTACGACAATAATTTAATCCAGAATTAATTACTGCATCACCTAAAATTTCACTGAATTTTAGAGTTGTTAACGTCTTCACGTGGTTCAATTTAGACGGTTCATAGGATTGTTTAATTTTTCTTATAAATCAATGGTCAAAAAATACCGTGACGAATGAGCGGTCATAATTTTTTACCATATTAGAAATGATTGGTCACTCTAAATTTCGGATAGTTTTTACTACTTAGAAAAATCCCTAATAACATGGACTGTCTGCAGTTGGGTCATTGAATCATGCCCTACTTACTTACGGTCGAGGGGTGTCCAATCCATGGTTGAACTTGCAATAAAATTAACACACAGTTGGATAAAAAGTAATGATTTTGGATTTGTAGCATCATACTCCCTCCGTCCCTTAATAAATGTCGTTTTAGCTTTTGCTTTTACTGTTTCGGTATGTATCTTAAAACGGTCGGTAGACTCACTATTTGAGACAATTTTTCCCCTAATTTTTTCTGGGAAGTACGTTAAGGATTAACGTACGTTAAAAAAAAAATTCGGATTTTTTTGGGGTCAAATAGTACCTCATCCGGCCTCCTCGATATGTGTTCCCTACTGAATATTGGGATGCGAGGAAGATATGTAATTCAATCCAGAGGGAGTATTAAATAATAAATATTACTCATTATATTAGATTACGTCGGTTATATGACATAGCTTTAGTCTTTAGTTATTATTATTTCTGCTATTTTAATATTTTGATCCAATTTTGTACGATTTTACCTATTATGTTATCATTTTTTATTATTTATTTATTATAAACTATTATCTATTCGTTAAAATCGACTTAATACAAAAAATATTAACCTTTTATAAACCTACGATCTTATATTTGTATCACTAACCCAATTTATAAGGTATTGATATTTTTCTTATGGATTTTAAGGTCATGAACTAGCCAAGATAAATAAAATTTTGATAATTATTTGAGATTTTTTTTTCTTTTTATTTTTATACTCTTAACATATCTTATATGTTCAATAAATTCAACATACAAACTCTTTACATGCTTACTTTCTTACTTCTATTTTCAACTATTACCGATATAACAAAAATATCGAAAATAATAGGAAGAAGATAGATAAAAAAAACCAATATATTATGATCATTCTGAATAACAATTTATACTGAAAATGAATTACATATGAGTGTATTGCAATATATACGTTATAGTATCTCGATTTTTTAAGATTAAAGATACATAAAACTCAACCAACATTTTTTAAAATTTTAAGTTGAACTTTACATGTTTATTACTTATAGAAAAAATTAATAGTTTAAATGTTTATTTGATAAGAAATATTGGTAATTTTTAAATCAATGCACTATTTTAAAATTAACGGATCAATTATAACCGTAATGATGGCTACCGTTTTATTATATCGTTATTATTTGCAATTTATGTTACGATACGATTTCCGCTAAACTTGGTTTGTAATGCACGTTGGCTCTGTTGCATTTGCTACTACTATGTACATTTATGAGTTTTGTTTTTGAGCCATATCCTGCCATCTGCTTTCAATAGGATGAACACTTGAATCTGTAATCAGAGATTTGGTCCAACAATCTTGCAACCAAAGATCGTGCACCAATTTTAAAGTTTGGTCAATATTTGTGTGGTGCAAATTCAATGTTGCTAAAGAAATGTATCAGAAGATTCAGAACAAATATCTGTACTCAAGGCTGTCGTATCAAATCCGCATCATTCATAACAAGCCAAAAAAAATCTTAGATATTGTGAGCTCCATACAAAGGACAACAATCACGAACGTTGTAGATCTGTAAAACGCTAAAAGCATCCAAAATTCAGGAAAAAAACCAGAAAAAAAGAAGAAGGGTACAAGAAAGGTACAATGGCTTTACAAAAAGATCTTAGCAACAAAGATTGAATTAAGCATAAGTGAGATGTCACGAATCTAGCTCAATGATACTTCGTACAAAACAAGCTGGAGGGGTTGTCTCGGATTCAAGTTTCTTAAATACAAAAATAATAATAATAATGTCAGTAATCATTTTAAATTGAAATTACAAGAAAACATCCCTTCTGGATGCAAAGCTATCAGACCATCAACAATTTTTAAATTTTTTTTATTTATTTTCTTTCGTAAATCAGTTTGTACATTGTTCTGATCATCCCCCCCACCCCGGAGAGCGAGTTGAGCAACTAAGGGCTGCAGTTTCTTCATTCACGAATGTAATTGCTGATATGACCTCTTCCATTGATCGATCACTGATGTAATGAAGCCATGGTGCTCTCTCCATCCCATCCACCGGGTGTAAATTTTAATGGGTTTGGGAGCAATGCACTGAAACTGTCCTGGTTTATCCAATTCACTCTACCATAAATAAATGTTGTGTAGATTCGGGTTAGGAGCACCTTAGAACAAGTGTATATTACTCACACTGTAACTTTAATCATCTAAAGCTGTCCCAGTTTCTCCAAGTCCAACAACAGTATCACTTGGATACAGATTGGACTGAAAAACCAACAATACAATCATCCATTGCTCTGTAAATCGGCAAAGGTAAACTTGTTGACATGTTCAACTCAAGTGTGAACTACTACAGCTTCATCTTGCAAGTGCTGGTAGTAGCCTAATAACAGAGAACAAGTTTGAGTCCAAATTTTGACGACAAGCACATCATAATCAGCAGAAGTATATGACAAACCATAACTTCAAAACATACCCGAAGGGTGTTAAAACATTAACATTTGTTGCCAAAACAGAGCAGTAATTGGAACCACATACAGATCTTAAACACTCAGGTCCAAACACTACTGAAGTAATTAACATCAAGAATCTTAGTCCATTAGAATGATGCAAGATCATCAGTATGCCCCATCCTTTCATGAGAGCGATAAAATTGCAAATCTGAAGGCGAATAGAATACTTTTAGCAACAATCACAATTCTCGGAAAAAGGAAGAAGATTTCCAGACCTGTATTAATCAAACCATCACTAATCACTTAAGCAAACAAAGGGCACAACCCTTCTAGGTGTAAATTAATGTGTTTATTGCCTATCAACAACAAAAATCCCCATCAAAAGAAATTGCCACTTTCAAATTTACAATTATAGTATATATTTGATTATAGTAAAATTCTGAATCTAAATCGAAAACTTTTCCCTTTTACAAGACAAACATTATGTTATCTCGCATATCACAACTTTCTTACCCTCAAAAGTGCCTAAACTATTCACAAGTACAAGATGAGAGGTTTAAATATTTTCCAATCAACAAGCTGATCTAAGTAAATTTCCAGCAAAATTAACTTTTTGATTCACCAATATGAGAACTGAGTTTGTGGAAGAAAATTACTCAATTAAATGCATATCAGAAATGAAGCAACAGACAAGAATGGCGAAGCATAAAATAACTGAAGTAATAAAAGCATACCAGTTAGACAGCAAGGCCTTGCTCTCTGGCTTTCTTCAGCCATTTCAGTGTACTCTCTAATGTAGTGTAAGCTGCCACATCAATCAGACTCTTGCTCTCTACTGCATAATCAAACACCTCATATGCTTCTGCAACCCTACCCTCCCTACAAAGGGCCCTTACAAGGGTGCCATAGGAAGCGGACTCAAGCTGCAAACCACCCCCTTTCATCACCTCAAACAATTGTAATCCCTTATCCAACAATCTTCCCTTGCACAACCCATTAAGCAAAGTATTATACGTGCACGAATTCGGACTACATCCTTTTGCTTCCATCTCCTCTAACAATGCCAATGCACCCAACGCATCTCCTTCTCTACACATCCCACTCATCAATGAAGTATAGGTAACAGCGTCAGGAATATGGCCTGATTCTATCATAACCTTCAAAAACTTTTTAGCTTCACTCATTCTCCCAGATTTCGACAGCCCGAAAATCAGTGTGTTATAAGTAACAATATCAGGCTCCACTCCTTCCTCTCTCATCTGCTTATAAACCCCGATAGCCTCACTTCCCTTGCTCAACATGCAATACCCTTTCATAATCGTATTATAGACAAAACAATCAGGCTTAAACCCACACTCCCTCAATACCGCCACTAATCGCAAAGCCTCACGCAAACTCTTTGAATTACAAACGTTATCAATCAATATAGTATAGGTAACAAGGTCAGGCTGTATATCAAATGAACTCTTCATCTCATCAATAAAGGAATAGACAGTACTTAAGCTCCTACTCTTGCACAAACACTTAACAAAAAAATTATAAGTGAAAGTATCCGGATTTGAATGCTTTAAACAGAATTCCTTTACCAAAGAAATAGCATCATCTATATGCCCAGCAGAACATAAGGACCTAACAGCAATATCAACAGTCGCTTGAGTAGGCTTAAACCCCTCACTAACCATTAAATTAAGAGTTTTGTGGGCTGCGGCGAGGGGATCTTCAGGTGATTTGCAGGATTGAGCGAGCAAAATATGGAAAGTGGTGTGATTAGGGGAGAAAGAAGGGAGGGTTTTGATCATATGGTGAAGAAGGGAGACGGAATCATCAACCATGGCAATGGAAGCATATGATTCGAGGAAGGTGTTGTGGTAACGAATGTCAAGTGGGATTCTGGGATTGGAAATGAGAGAAGCGAAAACGGACTTGGCTTCATTGAGGGATGGAGAATTGATTAGGGATTTGGGCTGCTTTGATGATTGCGAGGGAGTGGTTTGAGAAAGTCTGCTCTTATTGGGTTTTCTGGAGATTTGGTGGTGTTTCGGATGGCGTTGTTGCTCCGCTGCAGGTCTTTTGATGAGCGCCGTCGTCGCGGAGCGTAATGAAGGTGGGACCTTCCCCATTTTTGAGCTTGATTTCTTCTGTTATGGTTGAGCATTTTTATGTGGGAAATTAGAGTGAATGTTGTGGTTAGGGTTTTACAGGGTTTTGGGTGGAGGAGACGAGGAGGCTGATGAAGGAGCGTTGCGGGCATGGGTCGATTTGCGATAATACTTGTTCGTAATTGGGCCTGTTTGGCGTTCATAGGCAAGCCTGACGTGTACAAGGTTTGAATTGGTTCGGTTTTCATAAATGTACTATGAAAGGAGAGATAAAAAAATGAGGCCCAACTGGTAGTAATTTCGTCCAAAAAAAAGCCGGTAAGCCCAAAGGGGACTATAATTTGCAGCTCTCAAAACACTCCAACGTAGAAATGATTCAAATGAAGCAAGGGAAACAAAACAGAAAAGAAATAGACTGGAGACCTTATTGTAATACACAACTTATAATGATCTGGGCAGCTTTAAATATTTAAAATGGAATGCGAAAATATAGTTCAGATCAGTGGCGGATCCAGGAATTTTATTCAGGGGGGCGCGGGTTCGGGGGCAGCGGTCCCAAATTTTTTTTTTTTAGTATTTTAAAAGGAAGGCAAGCGAGCTGAACGAAAAATTGAAAAAATGCTTAAAAATATTTATATCCGTTACTAAATAACAAATATTCAAATAAACTTAACAAAAAGATAAATAAAAAGACAATATATTGATTATACAACGATTACTATGGATTTTTCTTATATAATACACCTGCATCTGCATGTGTACGTATTTTCACAAATTCTTCTTGCAATGAAGCGATTATGAATTAATTTTTTAAACACTAAGATTTTTTTATTGTTTGACGACCCACTGAAATAGGATTGTCATGTTAACATAATTGATATTGTTATTCTTATTTAAAGAGAAAAAATAAAATTATGTGATTATTTTTAATAAATAAACATGAGAAAATAAAAGAGGAAAAGTAAGAGAAATATGATAATAATAATTTTAGAAAAAAACTGTCTGGTAATAGTTATGGAAGAAACGAAGTAGTTTAGAGGATATTGCTCTTGTGGTTAAAAGTTTACATACTTGAGAGAATTATTATGTAGTGAGACGTTATAAATCATTTGAGGACAAATTATGTCATTTTTCTTTTGCTTGAATATCCTGTTAATGATTCCACATTCTACTATTAATTACTAGTCTATTATTGGTTCGAGTGTATAAAATAATTACCAGCTGATAATAATTTTATATATTTTAAATTAATTTACGAATAAAATAAATCATGACTCGGTAAATTTGGGGATTAAAATGACAGCCCAAAATTTTTAACAATCTTGACTTGGTTTTGCTGCAATAAAGAAGAAAAGAAAAGAAAAAGTGAGAAGTGGGATTTGAACCCACGCTTGACTTGGTTTTGCTGCAATAAAGAAAATTAAAGAAAAGAAACGTGAGAAGTGGGGTTTGAACCCACGCCCTCTTGCTGGATCCGCCACTGGTTCAGATGATTAATGCACATGTAGATTGGTTATGGGTTCGAGCCATTAATATTGTAATTTGTAATGATAAATATTTAAAATGCTTACACCCTTCTAAGTTTTAACCCATACAAACACTTGGATAATAAATGACTGAGTAACATGGGCTTTAATGCTCCAACAACCAACTATGAAGGAAAAGAAACACACGTTTAACATTTGAAAGGAACAACTAGCAACGTTTAACATTTGAAAGGAACAACTTTGAAAGGAACAACTAGCAAGTAATATAACACGTTTAACATTTGAAAGTGAAAGTCAGGCATCTTTTTTGAATGGAATATGCCTTACAAAATGACCCTGCAAGACTATAAATATTAGGGAAAAAGACATATGAGCACCCAACTTTTAATCAGTTGGACAATTTAGCCACCAGCTTATTGCACTAACCAAATTGGCACCTAACAAAGTTTCCGTTAGACAATTAGGCACCTGACATTCCCTCCGTTAGTCACTTAAACCCCTAGGCCACCAACTTTTCAACTAACATAATCTAACACCGTTAAACCCAACACCCATTCCCTCATTGTTTTCCGTTAGACGAATGCATGCCCGTTGGATGAGGAGAAAAAGGAGTCAAACATATGATCAATGGCTGTGATCAAAATTGTGACACGAACGAGATATTTTTCGTTCCCGCCAACGGTAAAATAAATCCGAACAAAAAGTACTGCCTTGAAGAGAAAAATATAACGAACGAAATGACGCGGACCAAAAAGTCGGGAAATCCATAAAAAAATTGTAATGAATAGTAACTTGTACCACGTTAATTATAATGGCATGGTAAATATCTATGAACAAAAACGTTAATTATAATGGCATTATGGTAAATATTGTGAATAGTAACATAAGAGAAATCGAAAATTGAGCGAAATAACAAAAGATGACGCGAACGAAAAAAATAGTAGCTAATTATAATAAAAAAATTGATCGGGCGCCTTATTTTTTTAATTGATAATTAGCTACTACTACTTTTTTCGTTCGCAACCAGCGTTCAGCATTTTGCTCCGGCGTCTAGGACGCTCTTGGCAAGACCAATTGGCTTGCCTTGCACTGGGCTTTTGACAGAAGCCCAGTGGAATTTTTTTGCCAAACGCCTTTGACTTTCGTTTGGGTTGGGTATCCAACTCCCAACGCCAAACACTCACTATATCACATGATATACATCACATTTCATTTCCTTGCTAATGTAAAAATGGTTGTAGTATTTAAAAAATTAACACATCATTATAAATCGGTAACTCATTATTTTTTATAATTAAAATAGAGAATAAATCTTAGATAATTAATTATAGAAAGATAGTAAAATCAAGTTCCTTAAAAATATATCCTTTATCATTAAATTATTTAATTTATTCATTGCCAAAATATTGAGAAACGAAAACCGTTATTGCACAAGGCCAAAGGCAGACATGTAACCTTGGAGAGGTAAGGTGCTTTGGTTTATCAAAAAAGAAGCAATCATGGAGATCTCCAATTTTACATTTGTTTTGCCAACATCTTTAGTGTTTTATATTCTTTTATCTAATTTTGTTTATCAACAACGTGGAGTGATCTCGTGCTCAGTGTTCGGTTTGTTTGGTTGTAGTCTGGTTTAGTTGTTCTCCCCGGATCTGATTAGCGGCCGCAGCCGCCAGCAGCAGCAGCTAGGTTTGGTCGGGACCGGAACACCGGCGGAGGCGCATCAGAGGAGACTGCTAGGTGGGTTTTTCTCTTAGGGTCAAGGTTGGCTCTATGTGTTTTTTTATTAGGATGAATATTTATATAAAAAAAGAATAAATTTACATAAATTCAAATGAAAAAAATGAAAAAAATTAACTTTGATGTCCTAAATTCTAATGAAAAAATTAGAAACATAATGTTTGAATTAATTTTAAGAGAAAAAAATCATATGTTATTAATAAACTAAATTAACAAAATCCCTCAAATCAATTATGATTGATCAAGAATGTTCATAAAACTAGATAGAACAATAAAATCTAACTAAGCTAACCTAAAGTAGTGGAACACAGGTGGAATCCAAATTGGCTGCGCTGAATTAGGATCTTGAAGCTCATCACATAGACTACTATAGGAGAAAATGCAAAATAAGGTACTTGTACGTTGGGTTTTCACTTTATTTGACATCTCTACCTTTTTCGTCTTTAAATGATACTCGTACTGAAGTATTTGATCACATTTGGTACCTGCGGCCGTTTCCGTCGCCACTTTACCATTATGTAGCCTACGTGGCATGACACGTCATCAATATGATGACATGGCATGCCACGTCAGCATTAGTTTAATATTTCTTTTCTTTCTTTTTCTTTTCTTCTTTCTTTCTTCTTCTTTCTTCCTCCTCTGCACACGAAAACTCCCATTTCCTCTTAAAAATCAAATCTTAAAAATTTGATGCGTTTGCCCGTGTTGCCAGCCGCCGTCTTGACCATCAAATCCACCTCGTCCCTCACCGACTCCCACGACTCCGCCCGCTTCCGGCTGAACAGCCTCACGACGTAGAGCTTCCACATCTGGCGCCAGAACGGGCGGTAGTGGGTGAACGCCATGTCGGCGAGGTCGTAGGTGAGGTACTTGATGGCTACGGTGGCGGTACCCAACCCAAGTCCAATCCAACCCAAAACGACATGATTTAACTTGAAGCGACATCAGAAATCACTCCCTCACCTCCCTCTCTGTCTCTTACCTTTCTTCTTCACTAAACACTCTCCTTCGCATTAGCTAAACCCAAAACATATTTCTCCAGATCTGATTTCTCCCATTTTCACCCTTCCCTTCCACATAAAATTTCTCCAGATCTAGTTTTGCCCAAAAGTTGCAGTGTCGGGATGAGATTTATGGGGAGGATTGATGAAGATGGGCCGTCTAATTTTGATCAAGAAGTTGTTGATGGTGCAAAGACATAGATGTATACAAGAAGCAGAAGTTATGTTGTTGGTGAAACAAGAGCAAGAGGTGGGTTTTGACTTTTCAATGGCTGGAAGAGGAGAGGTCTGTGCATTATTAATTTGGTGGCTTGATTTGTTCTTAATTTCTGTTGTTTTTGTAAAAGATTTGTATGCAAATGTAATGTGTCAATTGGCTGAACCAAACTTTTAAGTGAATGGAATATCAGCATATTAGAATTTTAGTACCAAATTTTTGGGGTTTTATTCTCTTTTTATTTTTTAAGAATGACCAGAATTGTAATAGATATTCTATAACTAGACCTAACCCTAGATTATGTCTAGTTTGAGAAAAGGGAAAAGGGAAAATGAAGAAATAAGGGGAGATGTCGCGACGATGGAGATGAAGGAGAGGTGTAAAGTGAACAACTCGTCGTTCATTTAAGTCCATGAACGACCCGACCCACGGCAGAACAATTCGGGTCGGATACGCTTGCGTGGCACGACACGTCAGCAATGTCAGCGGTCACTGCTAACGTGGCTCGCCACGTAGGCTACATAAAGGTAAAGTGGAGACGGAAACGGCCACAGGTACCAGCTGTGATCAAACACTTACGAGTACCATTTAAATACGAAAAAAGGTAGGTGTCAAATAAAGTGAAAACTCAATGTACAGCTACCTTACTATAAACATGGAGACGACGAGGAGGGACCTCATGATCACCACGCCGCCTTCTGTAAAAAGAGTTGTTGTCAAGAACACGGACGTGGTCAAGACCAACTCTGTAAGAATAGTGATTGTAATCCTCAACATCAAATACATTAACGGTATTAGCCATCTCTCTTGCTTTCCCTACCGCTGGTATGCAAAAGGATGAATGATCAGCGCCAAAAAGCACAACTATGTTCTCCAATCCTGAGGAGTCCTCCACCCAATTCATTCGCGAGAAATCAAACCTTGCAACCGCGTACTTTCTATCATCCTCCATGTACACGCAGAGTAGTTGCCCATTGGACTCCACCAAACCAGCCCTTTGATTGGGTAACTTTTTGTTCCATGATAACCTTTCATCGGAATCGACGATCGTTCGGAGTAGACACCATTCTCTCGTAGCAACATCGAACGATCTCAAATTTCCACACATGAAAAGACAATAAAAAGTTCCATCCAAGCAGACCAAACCACGCGTACAAGCCCATATGCTCTCGACAACCGCCGTTTCGTTCCAAGTTTGATCTACGACGAGACACGAGCTGATAATAATCTTTATGCCATTAGAATCATGAGATCCGTGCAGTGCAAGGAACATGCAATCTGAGGAAGTTGGGCTCGAGGAGAAAGAGGTTGTTGTCCCGCACTGGTTATTTTCCTTTCGTGATAATAACTTCGGTAGCCGCACAAATCGACCTAAAAATGGGTGGTAAATCACGAAATAGATCGATAAAGGCCTACCATACCGGAGACATCTCCTCAATGCTTGAAAAACCACCCATCCATTCTTGCAACCACAAATCCACATCATACCAATCACTCTCCTTTCTTACCTGGTGAATATTTTTTTAGTAAGATCCTGATCTATTGTATACATCTTTTGGTCGGTCGGGTCGAATAGACGACAAATACTAGCATTGGGATGCGATTTCCACCCGAACAACAACAACCATGGAAACGCGTAATTCGCCCCAGAAAACTTTTGTATGAGTCCACTCTAATTCTTGCAAACCGCATGACACCGGATCTGATCGATCAGGGAAGTTCTTGACGCAATTGCTGCCATGAGATCTCCATTAATGTCAGCCCAAGAACTATAAGAAGAATCGCTCATTGCGGCTGATGGCCACACAATTAGGTTTTGGCGGCTCCCGTTCTATTGAAGATTGTTAATTTGTGACTGATCAGTTAGGGTTACGTGTTTAATAGTCTGATCAATAATTATTTATGTATATATTTGAAAAAACACGAGTAGTTTATAAAATCTAATTTAAAATCCAATTATTAAAAATGAGTAGTTAAAAATATATTTAAAATATCAATCAAAATCCAATAACAATTTCGTATGTAACCAATATTAGTTTTAGTTAAAATTTGATGTTCGAGTTTTAGAAAATGGAGAAAACTATATTGGAATAGTCACTTCTGTTTGCAATTCTTTGAGAGGGTATTTGAAGGGACAAAAAAATTGCTAAATATTATTGTATATCAAAAATATAATTAGTAAAAACCCTCCAACCAAATAAGTCCAAAATATTTGTGAAATAGAGAATTAATATAAATGGACATGTAGCTAATTGGTTCTCTTATTGATCGTAAAGGTATCAATAAAAACACGAACTCATATTATTCAAATCTCACTCACATTTATAAATAAAAGAAAGTTAATTATTAAACATTCATAAAAGAAGATGAATATATACACAGAGGAGTTGCCCTACAGAATCCACCGACGAGCGCAACCATGAAGAGTAGGCGCCATTGTTGCGTAGCAACATTAAACCCACCCAAAGTTCCACAACTGAAAAGACAATAAAGAGTTCCCATCAAATAGGCTATGCCGCCGGAACTCATATCTGAAGTGTGATTTTTTGTAATGTTACTGTTTTCCAAGCGCGACACATAATAAAATAGCATAACTTGCTTGAGCAAAGTGGTAAGGCAAAGTAAAATTTTCTTGAATCAAAATCAAAACAAAAAATCCAGATGGTAGCATTCTTGCTTTTAACACTTATCAATTACGTGCCCAAGGATGCGGAAGACATACACATTTATGTTAAAGTCAACACCATAAATAAAGGTGCAGCTAAAGTGTACGTCATCAACCTACCATAGAAAAAATTAAAGGAAAAGTCTTTGGTCTGTGCCAACCAAAGAAAACGAGGGAAGAAATAATAAATAAATGGAAAGTAGGTGGGTGATGAATACTTGATAGCATATTTTTATGCATGATTTTCACTCCATTTTCTCGCCCATTTAAGGCATGATTCTGCTAATTTACCCTTGTTTTCAATACTATTGCAGATCTAGGCCTAAAAAGGGAGTTTATGCAAAAACATGCGTTTTTGGTGCATTTTGAGCGAATTCGAGCTTCAAGACCAAAGTTGAGGTCCCGAGTCCCAAGCAGCATTCAAGGTCCCGAATCGGATTCTCCATTCGGACCCCCGAAGGGCAAAGAGTGGCAATTCCACGTGTCCTCTCGCCAAAGCTTCCATGTGATCTCCCTGATACTGTTCTGATGCTCTGCACTGACCACCAAATACCTACCGCTCTGACCATTTTAGCCCTTGAGCCCACTCCAGACCTGCCAAAGCTGGGAAAACCAGACAGCTTTATGCTTTTCCAGCTTTGTGCTTTAAGGAGCATGGATCCATTTTTTTAGGCTTTCATTTAATGCGTTTTGTCCCTAGTTTTAGGCTGAAGATATTTTGTGCTTGAAGCTCTAGTATATAAGGAGTATCCAAGAGTAGTTTAGGACATCTCTCATCACTTATGATAGTTTTAGAAAACCATTAGTTTTAGTTTTCTTAGACTTCTCTCTAGTTTCTCTCTCTAGTTCTTGTTAGCTCATCTTCAACCTTGCCGTCGGGCTTCAAACGGATTTTTAGTAACAAAGTCTTCTTCCCTTCATCTATTTATTTACTTATTATGCTTTCTTCAATTATTAATTGTTCATCTCCAAGTATGAGTAGCTAAATCTTTAGTTCTTAGCAAGGGTAATTAAAGGGTTGCAAGGGCAGATTCGAGGCCTTAATGCGCTTAATATATTCTTGTTGCCATATTCAATTACTTATCATTTTAATTACATCTTTGCATCAAATAATTTGAGGCTTGATCAACTGATTATTATTTTGTGTGAATGCCGCCATCTTTGTGATGAATACGGAAGGAAAATTGCATGGAACAAGTAGACATCTATTTAGTCTTGACTGTGCTGAAGTGGTCTCGAATAGATAGGGTCAGTAGTTGATTAGAGCGAGGTCACGAGCCTGACAAACTAAGGGACTTTTAGCTCTAGATCTGTCTTTTCTTATCTTCATGGGCGGTTTGAGTATGGCCCTCCCGCATTCGTGCCTGGAGGGATGGCAAACCGTCAAGACTACCTCATATGTGGAAACGGGGGGTAGTTTCTCTTAAGAGAAAAGTAGGGGATATCCGAGGAATCTGGTCCCCATGTCATTTCTATGACGTCTTGAATAGAATATTTCTGTGCTGATGACGATCGAGCCCCCGAATGCAACCCAAGAACGTCTTTGCTAAGATCCTTCTCCATCTGATTGTTTGGGTTTATTATTTCTCTATTTTATTATTTCTGGACTCATTTACTCATTTGCTTTATTTTACCATTCGGGACCTCGAACGTGACATTCGAGACCCCGAACCCTGCTTTCTTAGATAAAATTGTTAGCTCCCAATCTTCCTTGGCTGACTTGTTTAGCCAAGTAAAACCCCCCTGAGTGTTACTTTACTTGCTTTTGTCCTGTGATTTCATTCAAGACCTTGAATCAGTCTCTCTCAATCCCTGTGTTCGACCCTGACTACCACTGTACACATTTTCTATTGTGCACACACATTTTTAGGCACTATAAATCTTCATTTGACTGACGATCAATACTATAATTAGGCATTGCATCTGTTGGCAGAGGAGCAAGGAAGTAGAGGTGCAAAGCAAGGCACAAAAGCAAATACAGAAAGGCACAAGAGGAGGGAGTGGAAATAGCAAAGGAGTGGTGTGAGGAAAAGAGTGAGGAAGGAGACGTGAGTGAGTAGAAATAAAGCGTTTGAGAGAGTGAGTATTATATGCTTATTCAAAGGCAATAAATATTTTAGCTCATCTGTATTTTTCCTACTTCCATTTAAATTAAAAGTTCAGCTTTTGTAGCTAGTATCTCCATCCGAGTAATTATTAGCTTTGTTAATTCGCACCACCTTTGTTCAACAATTTATATATAATAATATGCTAAAATATCATGAAAGAATAATCAGAATTATCCGTATCAACCACTTTTAACAACATAAAAGGGTAAAAAAGAAAAAGAAAAGAAACTAATGGGGGCCTAATATAAGGTGTGGAACATTTTGAGAATTTTAGGTTAGCTTAAGGATGTCACACTTATAGAGGAGGGTAGATATAAGATGCAACGGAAAAGCCGAGGAAAAGCAAGCCACCGACTGTAGCAACTGTCCCTTGCGAGATCTTAGATGCTAGCATGCTGCCCCCCACAACTGCCACTGATGTACAGATGGTGTGCCCTAAGGTTGCCCCTACAGCTACACCAACAACATTTTTGTGCGTCGCTAGCTTCAAGAAACGAAAATTCAGAATGAATGTACTGTTATGAGGTTATATGAAGCTTTAGTCTATGATAACAGCCGACCAATCCTTCCTAATTCACATCTTGACTCAATCTAGATCAACAAAGCAAACTTGACATCTTGATTATGGGAATCTCCTCATAACTTCAACCTGAAAAAAGTACTCTAGGCCTCTAATGATCTAAATGCACCAGAAAACACCAAATCCAAGAGATCACAACTAAATAGAGAACCTATGTAACCATGTGATATATGTAGTTTATTGAAGAACGAACTAAAGCCGCAAGGGCCTACTAGTGCACAAAATTACCAACATGGGCACCTCTGTAACAGTCAGGTAAGCAAGTTATTGAGATGAAATCCCAAAGATCAATCAAAAATGGGTAAGGATGTAGACACAACAACTTTTTATTGAATACAATTCTAATTAAAAAAGATGCGAAACATCCAGATGTTAAAGAAGACTCAAACTTTAGAAATAAGCAAAACAACCAAAATAAATGAGAAATGAAGAAGCATGCATCAAAGGGTAGAAATCTAATCGTGCAGCTACAATCTAAAATTTTAAATAACAATAGTGAATAAAAAAAAAAGGACTTACAACAATTGTTGCAATTTGACTGCGATCCCCCCACTCAGCCAAAAAAGTTAAAATAAATGATTGCATAGAAAAACAATCACTTTTGAGATGGGTATCAAAAGATTTAAGAAACAAAAAACAAAAAATAAATAAAAAAGAGGCTAGTTAATGGCATCAGGCCAAGCTAAATTCACTCAATGACAACCAGTTTGTAGGTTACTTATTTGTGTTCATGCTCAGATGTTTGCCTCACTAAAACAGTTAAGGCATTAATTTCATGGTTCACTGCTTATTCTGATGTTCAGTGTGCATATATAATGGTGACAAAGCTTATGGGAGCTTAGGTAAGGTTAATGTAGGTCTGTTATAATAATTGAAAAGGTAACTTATTTGGGCGCATGTTTTTATTAAACTAAGACAAACATAAATTCTGAGATACAATTACATATAGCTGAAACACAATTGGATGGACCACTCATACCTCCAAAAATATAGGTGTTAAAACCTTGACAAGAAACGGCGGAAAGATGTTTTCCCTTGCCCAGACTCGAGCTTTTCTTCTACCTGAAGACACGATACACAACTTCTGGATAAAGATACTACCAACTCTGGCAAGGTCAATACAAAGAGGGAGACATCAAAATCTTAAGTTTCAAAAGCCCCCATAAAGTTACCAGCTATCGAGTACTGCAGAGCCAAAATTAATATAGTAATTTGAACCATCATAGGTCAAACAAAACAAAGGACAAGAACATTTCATGGCCATGAGTTACAAAGACAAGGAACCTAAAAGACAACCAATGCCTGACATCATAATCAATTAAGTGCACAGTGTAAGGAAAGTGTCCATAACAAAATAGCAATAAAACCCAAAACTGCAATTCCAACTATTCCTTTATGTTTTTGGTACTTCGTCCACATAGACATCAAAATCTTCAAATGGGAACCTGATTTCAACCAAGTCATTATATACTTGAACAATCATTCACAACCAATAAACACCTTTTAGTTCTCTGCTAGTTCATTAGGAGATTGAGCAACAAACGTAAAATGTGCAGCAACAGAAGTAACATGACTTTTTTGTTGTAATAATAATAATATTACAAAGGTTAAACCATCAATGTTGCAAACGGCAACATAAATGCCATGATTGTCATGTTTCCATGATCATATCCTTAATGGGCAAACGGCAACATAACGCCATGATTCTCTATGATCATGTCCTTCATGGACAACGACTATGGCAGCATTATGGTCATTAAAGATTTGATTGCCATTGATGTTCAATAAATTGGGTAGATCTTTTTCCTCCCTATAAATACGACCTACTCCATCAACCAAAGAGATTAAGAGGAAAATACTACAATACTGTAATAATACTCTCTTAACTTCATTAATACACACCATTACAATATATATACCCTAATACCATATACCTAATACTAATACAACGTATATACATACGTATATAAATACGTATATCTAACACTCCCCCTCAAGCTGGAGCATAGATATTTATCATGCCCAGCTTGTTACAAAGATAATCCACTCGAGGACCTGGAAGGGCTTTAGTGAAGAGATCACCCAGTTGTTCTCCTGTCTTCACACAGTGAGTGGAGATAAGATTTCCCTGAATCTTCTCGCGAATGAAGTGACAGTCTACTTTAATATGCTTCGTCCTCTCATGGTAAACAGGATTTGCAGCAATGTGGAGAGCAGCTTGATTATCACACCAGAGTTTTGAAGGTGAGGAGTGTTCTATACCAATTTCAGTCAGAAGTTGCCGCATCCATATAATCTCACAGGAGGATTGTGCCATGGCTCTGTATTCTGACTCTGCACTGGATCGAGACACCACGGTTTGCTTCTTGCTCCTCCAAGAGATCAGGTTCCCACCAACAAAGACACAATAGCCGGTTATTGATCTTCTATCAATCTTCGACCCAACCCAATCCGCATCAGCAAAGCACTCAATCTGATTGTGACCGTGGTTACTGTACAGGATCCCGAGGCCAGGTGCCCCTTTCAGATAGCATAGGATAAGCTCCAGTCTCCCAATGCTTATCTGTTGGAGCAGACATGAACTGGCTAACAACACTAACCGCGAAGGTGATGTCGGGCCGTGTCACACAGAGATAGTTCAGTTTCCCAACTAATCTCCTATACTTCTCAGGATCATCAAAAGGGTCACCGTCATCTTTGGTGAGATTAACATTAGAAGCCATAGGGGAGCTACAGGGCTTGACTCCCAACTTTCCTGTTTCTGCAAGGAGATAAAGGACATACTTTCTTTGAGATAAGAAGATACCTTTGTTACTCCTGGACACTTCTATCCCTAGAAAGTATTTCAGCTGATCCAAGTCTTTTGTACTGAACTTGGTATGCAGGAAAGATTTGAGCGAAGAGATCCCAACACTATCATCTCCTGTAATGATAATATCATCCACATACACAACAAGCAAAATAATACCTGCAGCAGATTGTCTATGAAAGACAGAGTGATCACACTGGCTCTTTTGCATGCCAAATTGTAAAATTACCTCACTGAACTTGCCAAACCAGGCACGAGGACTCTGTTTTAGACCATACAGGGCCTTCTTCAGCATACAGACTTTCCCATACTCCCCCTGAGCAACAAACCCAGGTGGTTGCTCCATATAGACTTCTTCCTGTAGGTCACCGTGAAGGAAAGCATTCTTGATGTCTAACTGGTGAAGAGGCCAATCCCGAGAAGCGGCTAAGGAAATGAACAACCTGACAGAGGATAATTTGGCCACAGGGGAAAAGGTACTATCACAAGAGGGTTGATCAGAAATAACCAATGGAGGAGCAAAGTTGGGAGGAGGAGCAGATAGGGAAGGAGTAGAGGAGACTGGAGGAGCAGAGTAGACCAACCAATCATCATCACCATGATCATCATCCTGTGGAACAGGATGTGAGAAGAATGGTGCCTATTCAGAGAAGGCAACATCAATAGACACCAGATATTTCTGAAGATCTGGAGAGTAGCATCTATATCCCTTCTGAAGTCGAGAATACCCCAAGAAGAGACACTTTAGGGCCTTAGGATCCAATTTTGTGATGTGAGGACGGACATCACGAACATAACATGTACTACCAAATGTCTTCGGGTCAATGGGGAATAACCGTTTACTAGGGGCAAGGATTGCATATGGGATACCATCATCTAAAACTGCCGAGGGCATACGGTTAATCAAAAAACATGCTGTAGAAATAGCATCAGCCCAAAAATGCTTAGGCACTTTATTCTGGAACAAGAGAGCTCTAGCTGTTTCTAGCAGATGTCTATTCTTCCTTTCAGCCACACTATTCTGGGCTGGTGTGTCAACACAGGACGACTGATGCAAGATGCCATGCTGAGACATATATTGACAGAAAGATTCAGACATATATTCCTTAGCATTATCACTTCTCAACATCCGAATAGAAGTACCAAATTGAGTTTTAATCTCAGTACAGAATGCACAAAAATGAGCAAACACCTCAGATCAATTTTTCATAAAATATGTCCAAGTCATCCTTGAATAATCATCCACAAAAGTAATAAAATATCTAAAACCAGGTTTAGCAGTTACAGGACAAGGACCCCAAACATCCGAATGGACTAATTCAAAAGCAGACAGCGTACGTTTACTAGTACGTGGACCCAAAGAAGTGCGATGATGTTTCGCAAAATGACAAGTTTCACATTCAAGGGAAGTAGCTGACTTGAACTGTGGATATAGTTGCTTCAGTTACTGCAGACATGGATGACCCAAACGGCGATGAGCTTCAAACAGAGAAGTGGAGCTGAAGCAGGCTACTGACTCTGGCACCCACGGATCCAGAACATACAGACCACCCGATATATGTCCTCTACCAAAGACCCGCTTTGTCACTAGATCCCGAAAGAGACAATGATCAGGGTAAAATGAGATGAAGCAGTTGAGGTCCTTTGTAAGTTTACTAACTGACATCAGATTAAAAACCAACTCAGGTAGACTAAGTACAGACGACATAGTAATAGCAGAAGTTGGTTTAACTATACCAGAACCCTCAACACTACGAGTGGTGCCATCAGCAATGGTGACATGAGCAGATGTTTTAAATTTCTTAAAACTGGAGAAAGTATTTGTGTTACCTGTCATATGTTCATTTGCACCTGAATCAACTACCCACTGACTAGAACTAAAGACAAGACATGTTTTACCCATTCTAGCTGAACTCGAGGTTGTCTTCACCCATTCCAGATACTGAGTATATCTTGCAAACTCCTCTGCAGATATAGTTACAGTATCACCAGAAGAGGAACTAGGTACCCCGACAAGATTACGACTCTGTAATCTCCTACAAAACCTCTTCGTATGGCCAACCTTCCTACAGTAGAAACAAACCACACCCATGGCACAATCCCAACAACAGAGCAAATACAGAGCAAACAGACCCCAACTGAGTCTACACAGACTGAATAAGAAGCAAAGATCCAGCAAATACGAAGCAAGTGCGTAACAATACGAGTAAATAGTACCCAAACAGTACCCGCAAATAGTACCCAAACAGTACTCAATACATAGCAAATACGGCTGTAGATACACCCCAAATGTTGTCCAAATACGAGCCAAATACTAGCAAAATACGAGCAAATATACGAAAACAAGCTAGATTGAGCACAAACACAACATTCAATCACAACTAGCAGCAGATTCAACGTATACAGACGAGCAGATATGCAAGCAGGAACACAAACATGAAGTTCGTACCCGTTCGAGTAGATTAACCAAGGGCAGTTTCGTATTTTAGCAAAACCGAGTATCAAAACTTGCCAAAACTGAAAACTGAGCACAGGTACCTGCCGATCTCGAGGAGGCGAGCAGAACCCAGGTCGCGGCGGTCGGAACGGCGGCGTCACGCTCCCTCACGTGCCGGCGCGTGGCAGATGCGGCGAAAGACTTGAGTTGCGCTTGGCGGTGCGTCGGAGCTCCGATGGGCACCGTTCAGGTGGCGTCCGACTCCTGTCGTCGAGACGCTCCCTCCTGTGGCGGCGGTGAGAGTAGCAGACGGCCGAAACGTGGTCCGACGAGCTGACAGTAGAACAAACTTTGGGAGAGTTTCGTTTTAGTTATTATGCTCCGCTACCATGTAATAATACTCTCTTAACTTCATTAATACATACCATTACAATATATATACCCTAATACCATATACCTAATACTAATACAACGCATATACATACGTATATAAATACGTATATCTAACAAATACAAATTCAGAGCTTCCTTTCCTGGTTATTATTCTATGGTTGTTCTTGTTGTTCTGGTACCCGATTTTCAAATCGGAAGAGATCGTTTTATCCTGGGGGGAATAAATTCTTTTAAGACAGTGTTTCTATACGACTCGACCTTTATGTTTCTAACATTTTTTGCATCAAAAGATAGTGCGCAAATATATATTAGGCAGCAGTAGAAGCAAACTTGCAGTTTTGCTGTTATTGTGCACATGATAACTGAATAAGACAAGATAAAGAGTATCAGCTAAACATACTTCTTCAATTTCTTTTTTCTGGGATGCTTTTGAATCTGATCTCCAAGCAATATAAAGCAGCCGTAGACCAAAAAATGCATAAAGAACTGTGGAATGGACAGAAAAACTATTAGAATGTTGATAACAATTAAGACAGCCCTAACGGTGCTACCACGCTTGCGGCTCCCGCCGGGACGATTTCCCATAAGACCCGCAAGATATCTTCATATCGCCCGAGAATCAGCGAAGGATTCCTAGGATGGTCGACATCAGCAGGGGGGACTCACGCGACTCTATACGCACGGCACCATCCCATCCTAGAGACCCACGAGGTTATCGTTCCCGGCAGCCCCGTCAGATATCGCTCATGACGTCACCCATTGGTATCGCTCATGACATCACCCATTGGTATCGCTTGTGACGTCACCATCAGACATCGCCTGGATTGTTATCGCCAGGTATCGCCGAATAGGCCTATAAATACCCCTACTTTTCCAATCTGAAGGTAAGATCGAGATCACTCAGACGAACCTCTGTGATTTTTGAAACCCGAACTGACTTAAGCATCAGAGTGTCTACGCCGAAGCCCCCCTCCGGCGCTTTGCAGGTACGTCCGGCACCGACCGCTACCGTTCCGATCAGGCACGACTCCGAATCTTACAAGATCGACATTGAATCTTATCAAATGGTGCTTTCATTGAGAGCTTTGGTATATTAAGTGAGCGTCCTTAATAGCCAAGCTCCATCTAGTCGGAAGATTGGAACGGTCATGATCATGGGATCGGAGCCAATTCGATCATCATCCTCTAATATCCCTTTCTCAATCCGCAGACAGTTATTCCCTTTTGCTACTGCTGATCTCTCTATGACTACACAACCAATTATTTCGGGATCTCTGGACCTCTCGGTTGGAATTGCTGGGGGACTGGCCTCCTCGCAGACGGACATCTTGTCATCTCAGATAGCGGGATCTGATTTCTCCACTCCTCTTTCGGAGGGATCTGTGCTTAATCGTGAACATACTTTTGCAATGGAAATAGCGGCCCTTCGTTCTCGGCTGGAATATTTGACGGAAATGGCTGCAAGAGTCACGCCTGGTGCTTCTGGATCTAGTCTCCCTCCCCGCGTCATGTTCACACCATCTATTGTCGCTGATCGACCTTTATCACCGTTGTTTCCAGAAAACCTCCAGATGCCTTTATCCGCGGGAAATCCACCGATTAGTGTTGAGCAGTTTACTCAAGGAAGAGTAGAGGCTTACGTACCACAAATGCCGCAAGGTCTCCTCCTGCAAGGAGACAGGAAGCTTGAGGGGGTTAGGAACCGGTGGGACGGACGGAGGGAAGGAGCCAACAGAAGTTTGTCTCCCGAGTACAGTGAAAGATCCAGTAGTCGAAGGTATCGAAGTCGTTCGCACAGGAGCCGCAGTTGATCTCCTAGACGACATCTTACGCCAGAACCACGAAATAGGGGGCACCAGGCCGAAATGTCTCCTCCGCGTCAGGCGCGTGAAATTCTTGATGATACATCGGGCCACCCCTTTAGCCGTCGTATAAGGCGTCACAGGGTCAGTCGGCGCGTGAAGCTTCCCACTGATGTTTATGATGGCACCAAGGATCCCATCTCGCACATTAATAAAGTGAAGGATTTTGTTCAGTTTCAGACCCACAGTGATGCGGCGTTATGCCAAATATTTGTTATGACATTATCGGGTGTGGCGCGTCTTTGGTTTGAGGGTCTCTCTGGTGGATCCATTAATAATTTCTCACAATTAGAATCTAAATTCCGGAGCAGATTTAGCACGACAATTCCAATCAGGAAATCTGCCGCCGCGTTATTTGACATACAACGAAGGCCTCAAGAAACCTTAAAGGAATTTCTTAGTCGCTTCGATTTGGAAATGTCCTTAACGCCGGGCGTTACTATTGATTTTGCTATAGAAGCTCTGAAAAGGAACTGCCGCTATGGAAAGCTGAAAGACGCACTCATGGTGGATCCTCCAGTGACTTTAGATGCGTTGAGGCTTAAAGCCCACAATCACGCAAAAATGGAAGAGGAAGAAAATAGAGATAAGACGTATAACGCGCCGCATGGGACATCTCAAATTACTACTGCTCCCGCGAAGCTACTACCTGACGACCATTATATCGACGATTACGCCAGGAGGAAGGACCATATCCCCAAGGCCTCCAACAAACAGAAGGGTCATTTTTCGAAGGGAAAAACCGGTGGTTCCCCCTCTCGACGTCACGGGGATTCTTACAAGAACCGGACGTACGACCCAGATTTTCCTTCTCTTAACGTACCAAGGGCGGAGATTTTAGCGATAGCAGAACAGCGAAATCTTCCCATCCGCTACCCCGCGCCTACGAAACCAGGAGTGCTTCTAGGGAGAAGGGAGAATGCTTATTGTAAATTCCACAAAGCCAGGGGCCATTCCACAGAAGCGTGCAGAGAGTTAAGATCGGCGATAGAACGTCTGGTAGAAGAAGGATATTTAGGAGAATTTGCCACCCAAATAAGAGAAGATGCCAGAAATAATCTCATGAAAAGGACAGCAGACGAACCACCAGTTCCTCCTCGCGTTCCGCAAAAGGATGATGCTCCCAGAGGTAAAGATAGGGAAACTCTTGCGGTTGATGACGAATATATCCCTATGATTAACATTATCGCGGGAGGAACCCCTTATATGGACGAATCAGAGCCTCTGATAGCTGGGAAAAGAGGCAAGCGCACACGTGATGGCATGACAAAAAAAAGAGATGCGATAGGCATATTGGATCGAATGGTATTATCCTTTTCCGAAGAGGATGAGAAAGGCGTCGTCTATCCGCACAATGATGCTTTGGTGGTTACGCCCGTCATTGCCAGTCATGGAATCAGAAGGACTCTTATTGATAATGGGAGCGCGGTGAACCTCTTTTCGCTAGAAGCTTACAATCTCATGAAACGACCTGATAATGAGTTAACACCTAGCAAACGGCCTATAGTCGGCGTTGATGGGGTTCCAATCCCTGTCACGGGGGTAATTACTTTGCCCATATATTTCCGAGAAGACACCTACAAGCGATCAGAGAACCTGTTGTTCCTTGTCGTGGATCTGAATTTGCCTTACAATGTCGTGCTCGGACGACCTTTCCTCAACCGCTTTGGAGCGGTGATATCTCAGAAGCATTTAAAGATGAAATACCCCTCCTGGGATGGGGTAGTATCCGTAAAAGGCGATCAAAAGTTGGCGGCGGAATGCTACTCGCTCATGACTCAAAGAAGCTGCGATAGGTACGTATGTATAGCAGCGGACCCCTATGAGCAGAGTGACGAGAAGTGCGCTCAACCTCTAGACAAAATGGTACCAATTCCGGCAATCAGTATAGAGGAAGCAAGTTTCCTGATCAGTGAAAAACTCAGCCCGGCGGAAAACCTTCAACTGGCCCGGCTGTTGAACAAATGCCAAGGAGATTTCGCGTGGAAACCCTCCGACATGCCCGGTATATCGCGGGAAATAGCCGAACATCGGCTCAATGTGGACCTAGATGCCAGGCCGGTACAGCAAAAGCGACGCGCGTTCTCTAATGAAAAGGCGCTAGCTGTAGATAAGGAAGTAGCAAAGCTCCTTGACGCAGGGTTTATCCGCGAAGTTCAATATCCCACCTGGCTAGCGAACCCTGTCCTTGTTCCTAAGCCCAATGGGGATTGGCGCATGTGCATCGACTTCACAGATTTAAATGATGCCTGCCCTAAGGATTGCTACCCGCTTCCTCGAATAGATCAGTTAGTTGATCAGACTGCTGGATACGCTTATCTAAGCTCACTGGACGCCAACTCTGGATACCATCAAATCCCCATGGTCCGGGAAGATGAAGAAAAGACTGCGTTTCTCACTCCAAAGGCCACCTACTATTATACGGCGATGCCGTTCGGGCTGAAGAACGCCGGGGCTACGTTCCAACGTATGGCCAATAAGATATTCGAAGAGCAAATAGGGAGGAATGTGGAAGCATACGTTGACGATATATTGGTGAAGAGCGCAAGCTTTCCAGATCACCTACGAGACTTAAAGGAAGTCTTTGACGTGATGAAAAGGTATCGCATGAAGTTAAATCCCCGAAAATGCATGTTTGCATTTCAAACAGGAAAATTCTTGGGCTACGTGGTCAGCTAAAAAGGCATCCTGCCTAACCCCTCAAAGGTTAAGGCCATACAAGACATGATATCGCCAAGAACCATCAAAGAGGTGCAAAGGCTAACAGGGCGAGTCATTGCCCTTGGGCGATTCATTTCCAAGCAAGGAGAAAAGTGTCTCCCTTTTTTCAAAGTCATACGCAAGAAAGCCTCGTTTGGGTGGACCCCGGAATGTGAGGAAGCATTTATCGGCCTAAAAGATTACCTATCGTCTGACTTATTATTGACGAGACCTGAAGTAGGCGATACTTTGTATTTGTATCTTGGCGCCGCGGATGAAGTGGTCAGTGCCGTCCTCGTTCGCGACGATAACCACTCTCATCGCCCGGTCTATTTTGTGAGCCACGTCCTGAAGGATGCGGAGTTGCGATACGCCCAAATTGAAAAGATAGCGTTCACTCTTATACAAGCCACCCGCAAAATGGATCGATATTTTCAGTCTTATTCCGTCATACTCACAGACCAGCCTCTGAAAAGAATATTTCGAAAGCCTGAATCTTCCGGAAGAATGTTGATTTGGGTGCTTGAACTAGAACAATATGGATTGAGGTATCAGTCTCGACCGTCCGTAAAGGCTCAGATCCTGGCTGATTTCATAGCGGAATGTACCTTTACAGAGAATCCTTTGGATGGCGTACCTGAAGCGGAATGGGGCGATATGGATCTCCCGTTCCCGGAAACCTACACGGACCTCTGGATCGTCCATGTGGATGGAGCTAAAAACCAAGAGCTGGCTGGAGCTGGAATTTTTATAAATGGGCCGCACGATATGCAAATACGATACGTCATTCGAATCCTACAGTCGTTATCTAATAACGCGGCAGAGTATGAGGCGTTACTAGCCGGACTCAGAATAGGGAAAGGACTTTCCTCTGAAGGGAGGCACGATACTGGAAGAACAGGAGACCTGCGTCTAAAAATCTGTGGTGATTCCAAGTTGATAATTGACCAGGTCTTGGGGCACTCTCAAGCCCGGGAACCCATTATGATTCAATATCTCGCCAAAGTAAAGCGAGAATTGTTGGAAATAAAGAAAGAAGGCATGCAGATCAGCTTCGAGCATATCCCCAGGGAGGAAAACGCTGAAGCTGACAATCTAGCCAAAATGGCCGCGAATCCGGAAGCATCCATACCTAAAGGCGTATATTATCATGAGCTATCAGTACCATCCTTCATGGAAGAGCAAGCATCTTTATATGTGGAGGAGTGTGAGAGCGATTGGCGAATCCCCGTAATCAAATACTTGAAACACGAGGAACTGCCTGAAGATACCGCTGAAAAGAAGAAGGTACTGAGACAGGCAGCTCGATGTACGTACTATGACGGGGATCTAATCCGAAGGTGTTTTTCTCACCCTGCCGCCAAATGTATAACTGAATAAGAGGGTCTTCACACCTTGCGCGAAATCCATGAAGGGGTATGTGGTATGCATGTGTCAGGCGGTACCCTGGCAGCGCAGGTCTTTCGATCTGGATTCTACTGGCCCACCATCCGAATTGATTGCCACAACTATGTGCAAACCTGCCCTAAGTGCCAGGAGTTTGCCAAGATTCCTCGGCGGCCTGCCACTGAAATATCTGAAATTATCGCCCCTTGTCCTTTTGCTAAATGGGGGATCGATATCCTAGGCCCATTCCCAAAGGCAAGGTCTCAACTGAAATTTGTGATAGTGGCGGTAGACTATTTCACTAAGTGGGCGGAAGCTGAAGCGGTCGCCACAATCACGGCAGAAAAAACTTGGCGTTTCCTCAAATATCAAGTTATCATGAGGTTTGGCGTACCTCGTATTCTTGTCAGCGATAATGGGACGTAGTTCACCAGTCAGTTCTTCAAAGACCATTGCTCAGAATTTGGAATCGAACAACGTTTTTCCTCCGTGGCTCATCCGCAAACTAATGGACAAGCGGAAGTAACCAATCGGAGCATCCTTAGCGGCATCAAGAAAAACCTAGAAGGGTCTAAAAAGAAATGGGCTGATGAGCTACCATACGTGATGTGGGCGTACCGCATGACCGTTAAGACTACCACCGGAGAAACACCTTTCGCGTTGGCCTTCGGGACCGAAGCCTTTACACCAGTGGAAATTGGAACCATGAGCCTACGGGTAGCTCACATTCGGGAGGAACTGAATGAGGAAAGGTTACGAGCTAACCTGGATGCGTTACCAGAAGTCCGAGAGGAAATCCTTCTGAAAACGCAGTATTACAAACGAAAGATGACCCGTTATCACAACAGGCGCGTCAAAGAACGGTTGCTGAAAGCCGGTGACCTGGTGCTCAAAGACAAGCGAGCGGCAGGGCAACGCATGGGAAAGCTCAGTCCAAACTGGGATGGACCATATCGCGTCACTCACGTTGTCGGAAAATGAGCCTACCACCTGGAGACTCTCGATGGTACACCCTTATCCAACTCTTGGAATATCGCTCGCTTGAAGTTATATTACTCTAGAATTTGATTTTATCTGCACCTTTGATTTATGTCAACCCTAACCATGACTAACGCTCGATGAGAGAGCTTTCGTGGAAGTTTATGGTTGCCTTTGTGTAGATAAAAAAGAGGGTATTTTGGGGAAGTGACAAGTCTTATCCTTGTGATGGCCGGTCTTGATCAGATGGCCAATTAAGTGAGGGCACTACCCACCATACCTTGAATTAGCGTCGGATTGAAAGATCCTGGACGCCCCCGGGGGTGAAAAGTCCTATCCTTGTGATGACCAATCTTGATCAGATGGCTCATTAAGTGAGGGCACCACCCGGTATCTTTGGGAGTGAAAAGTCCTTTTCTTGTACTGACCGTTCTCGTGGAGACGGCCCAACAAGATGAGGCACGCCACAAAGAAATAGAAACTCCGTTCTAGAAATAAGAATCCTATCTTAACGACTGGGCTGCTATGGCTAAGCCATTAAGTAAGGACACGGTTCTAGACGCGAGGGCAACGCCCAAAAGTGAAAATTCCCTAGCCTTGTGATAGCCGTCCCGATCCGACAGCTCACTAAGACGAGGCACTTTAAGGGCCGATCGTGAAATTAGGGAAACGCGGAGAATCGTGAAATCCCGGCTAGTAACCAGATGAGTAATCCCTGGTGAAGTGTAGAGCTGATAGCGAAAGCGATTCCCGCGGGTTCCAGGGTAACGCCCTATGATGGCAGCGAAAAGGCTCCTACGGGTAATTACTATCCCTCGTAACGTGTTTTTGTTACTGATGATTTACAGTTGAGAATGCGCAGAATACTTTTCGGGCAGTGGAAGGAGTGAGGATCTCGTAAGCTGAGATATCGCTAGGGATCTGTTCGGATAAGTAACCGCATTGGGAAAACATGGCGAAGATAATGCCAAAGGAGTTTGCGAGGAGGCAACTAAATAAAGGAAAGTCAGCAATAAAAGTGGCTTGAACATATCGAAATGTTTAAAGGGGGCTACAAAGTACAAACTTCGGTTGTCAAAATAATAAACAAAAATTTAGTGACGCTTGATCACTAAGGAAAGAGCGATAAAGCCTCGAAGCACGTCAACCTTCGGGGTGCCTCCGTTTCCAGCCTGTCGCCTTAGCTTGGCGAAAGCCCTCCTCATTAAGGTGGCCAGATCTTCGTTTGAAAGCGGCAGTGACCTCATCGGGTTTGTATGCGTCGACCCCATGGAATTCCTCAAAGCAAGCGACCAAAATAGAGGCAGTCTGCTCGACATGCCACAGGCTCCTATCAGCCGACTCTTCCTCCAGGGCAGCTTTCTCCTTGGCCAGGGATGACTTCTCATTCTCCAAGGCAGTAACTTTGGCCCTCTCCGCTGCCAAGGTGACAGACTGTTCTTCTTTCTGCTTCTGATGAGCCAGTAATAAGTTTGTACGCTCCTCCAGCAACTTTTTCTTCTCATTCCGCTCTCGCGTTAATTCTTCCAAAGCAGAGGAAAGAGAGGCAGCCTGACGTCGCGCCTCCTCTGCCCAGTAATGGAATTTCATCAAACTAGTGAAAAGATTGGTGCGCAATGAGTTCTCCCTATCAAACTCGGCTTTAGAAAGAAAAGCGTCACGTTCTGCCGCAGACGCCAATACCTGGGAAGCCAATAAAGCCGAAACTTCATCCGAGCCATCACCCCCCAATGCCGCCAAACCGGTGTTACGGAAATCATACAGTCCAACTTGATGGGTTACAGAGCTAACCCCACCTATCGGACTGAGATCCGCCACAAAGTTGAAGGTGGTACCTCCTTCGCCATAACGATCCCGCAGAGGAATGCTCGAAGGAGCAAACGCCAGAGGAGAAGGAGGGTGAACCTGGGTGGACGAATCCCCTGGAGCAAGATAAACACCATGAGGCTGATAGCCTGAAAAATCCCGCAAGACCTCTTGATACCCCGGGTTAGAGGAATATGCGTGAGCGGGACCGCCGAAAGAATTGGGCGAAACCCCGAAGGTATCGCCTGTGCCCAAGTTCTCCAAAAATTCTGACGGATTCCCTCCCTGGGGAACAGCCGTAGAGTCAAACCCGTCCGCAGGTCTGTTCCCCATCCCGGTGGTAGAGGAAGATGGATTTCTGCCCTCATCTTTCGGCCGCTGTCTCTTCTTGGAACCAGTCAGCACGTATCCTATATTCATATCGCCTGAGGGAGGAACGGATGTAGTGACAACGGTAGTGTCCTGCCAAGAACGCAATATGAAATATAGAAAAGAGAAATCAAACGACGACAGATGTCGAAATATAGCATATCATGGCTAAAAGGCACCCTTACTGTATCAGCGTGGGGAAGAGGTTCTTCTGAAGAGTCTGCCGCGTCTGGAGAAGGTGTAAGAGCGGCAACGCTTCTCATTTTTCTCTTCTTTTTTCCTTTGGCAATGGCCTTAGGAGCCTTAGAAGAAGAAGAAGGCTGGGCAGGAGGAGCAACGATGGTCACAAGGGGAACGCCTGAAGGAATATCAGGATCCCTCACACCGGCTGAAGAAGAGGAAACCTGAACAAGAGTAGCGGAAGTAGCCGGAAGATCGATGGGGTTATCAGTTGCTTCCGTGGAAGTAGCTCTCTCTTTTTCTTCTCTCTCTTGAGCCCTTTTCAAGCGTCTCCTTACGCTCTCAGCATTAGTATCAGCGATAACAAAGAAAGGAGTAACGCGACACTCACGTTTAACACAAGATCGAATGTCCATTCTACAAGCCACTTGACGGATGTGAATGTTGATTTCCAGTTTCAGCAATGTGTTTAACCAGTCTTGCTCACATTTCGGAAGGGTCCCTAGTCGGCTCCAGACGTTGTCATCCACGTTTTGATTAAACTCAGATCGCCACCAGGAACCAAGATCTCTAGGAAGATCTATCACAAAAAACTCTTTTTTCCAGCCATCAACGGAAGACTCGATATGGAGGAGTTTCCAAGTAAAAGACTTCAGAGAGTCATCGTCAAAACGGGGCGATATCGTTATCACCCCCCGGCATTTCATCAGCTTAAAAAGAGATTTAAGCAGTAGAAGGGAAGGGGAAGTAATCCCTTTGTATTTGCAAAGTTTCAGAAAAGCATAAACACAACAATATGCATTTGGGGATAGTTGGGTCGGAGTTAGATCGCCGGCAACAAGAAATTCTTTGCAAAAGAGTCAATGGGAAGCCGGAAGCCATAACGGAACATTTGCGCATACATGACCCTACGATTGCCCATCAAAACGCTGTTCAAACGTAGTGACTCAGGGGCAACAGTGGTTTTATAATCATCAGGAATATCAGCATTATGGGAGGCCAAATGCTCACGGAGAGCGGCCTCAGATGTGATAACACTAGACGTAATATCCATCATTTTCTCATCGGCAGATTTCGACTCAGTACGGCGAGTCTTAGCCATGGCAGAATTAAAGAATTAAAAGATGAAGAAGACGATGGAGGAGAAAGGAAATTCCTTCAGAGAAAAGCACTTCAAAGAGCCTTGAATAGTGGGGAGAAAATAAGACGGCTAAAAGAAAATATGAGAAAGCGGGATGAAAAAAGAATAGGGAAAAGAATAAATATTGGGTTTTATAACCCTAATGATCAAACGAAACGACGAATGCCACAGTCGTTGCGTGGGAGTGGCATAAGGAACAGACTCAGGTAATGAGTGCAATCCTAGAAAAGCACTACAACGCCTCGATTTAGGCAAAGTTCTCAAGCACGCTAGCCCGTGGCGCTGGAAGAAATAGACACGTGTGCCTGCACAATCATGACTTTTCTAAGGAAAGGATAGCAAGCATTAAATGCTCTGAAAAGAAGGTACTATCTCTTGGAAAAAACAAGAGCGGTATCGTAAGAAAGGAGATAACGCAAGATGGCGTTGATTAAAAGAATAGCGTTGGGTTAGCGCGAAAAGGCGAAATGAAAATCAAATAGCAATGAAATACAAGTATTGTCGCACAACGAGGCGTTATTACAAGACAAAGAAGCAAATAAGCGGAAAATCTTCTAAATAGAGCAACCTCGATTAATCATGGATCGCGATCACCATTCCTCCGTTTTTCTCTAGAAGAAGGAAGATCTCTCTCACCTTCGCCCAAATCCTTTAGTCTCTTGGAAGCGTAATCGGTCAGCACTGACGAGTCAACAGTTCCCTGGCGATAGAGACTCATAAATTCAGCGATACAACTATCCATGGTCTTGTTCTTCCACCAGGCTATCTTTGAAGACACTTTGGCCAAATCCGCATCACGAGATGCTATCTCTTCGCGAAGGAAGATATTCTTTCTGTCAGCTACCACCAATTCCGCCTCTAGAAGGTCTATCTTAGCCTTCCCTTTTGATCTTTCTCGAGCAAGCTCAGCGCGACAGTCGTCCAACTCCGCCCGGGTCCGCTCCTGAAGCTGCGACAGCTCCGTTACCTTCCCTAAAGCAGCATCTAGTTCTCCCTTTAAATCAAGAGAAGGTTGAACCTTGTCATGACGATCCTCGAAAAAGTAGTTTAACTCGCGGAAGCAGGCCAACATGTCAGTCAGAAGACGTGAATGGCGTACGTCGGGAGGACGCCGCAAGAACTCTTCTTTGTCCTTCGAAGAAGTAAACATTTTCCCTACTATCGGGCCCACTGGTTCCTCTCGCGATGACGGGTCCGATACCCCTAAAGCACGGAGACCGTCGGTACCAAGGGAAGACAAGTCCAGCTGATAAGCAATGGGGCCTTGAAGACCTTGAGGGGAAAGGTTGGCGATGTAAGGAGGAGAGCAATTTTTTGCAGAATCACCAATTCCCAAAATCGAAGAAAGAAACAAGGGCTGAGGCTTCCGTGGGGGAGGAGAGATGGGATTCGGAGTTGGTAAGCTCACATCTGGAATAAAGGAGCGAATAGGGGAACTAGGACCGCCAGACACCAAGGGAGAGACCACCGTTGCCGAAGCCTCGTTAACCTTAGGAGGAATGGCAGAGGGCACCTTGGTAACTTCCGTCACTGGCAAGGGACCCGTAACGTGCGAGGCGTCAACCTCCTCGGAAGGAACCCCATTGATTTCCTCCACGGAAGGAATTAGTGGGTCAGATTTCTCTTTGCGAACTCTCTTTACGAGACGCTCCATTTCGGTAGCGATCTCTTCGCTATCGTCCTCGGTTGACTCTGCTGCAGGATCACCTTTTCTGGACCTAAGTTTCATTCGTTGGTGTCGCACCGTCGCGAGCGAAATTCGGGACGTGAAGAAATTCACACATAACAATGAAGTCGCCACCCTATTTTTCTAAGGTTTAGGGAAACCTAAAAAAAGGTCCGAAAAAGAAGAAAATAAAATAAAAACTAAGGCACAAATAAAAAGGGTCTAAACCCGAGAACGATGGTTCGGGGTCGTATTATGGACTCGGGAAGGTGTTAGGCACCCGAATCTCATCCTTAAAAAGGTTACCGGTTCTAAAAAGAGGTGTTTAAAAATCATGTTGAAAACAAGTAATTTGGGCCCTCAGGGGGGAGTCGTCGCTTTAGTTTTTAAGTTGATTGGATTGATTTTATCCTAATTATTGTTGAGTTGTTAAAAAGAAAATAAACATTTTATCCTCTAAAAGGTAAAAGGGTTGGTTGCATACCTATTCCGATTATCTTTAATCAAGTTCAAAATTAATCAGATTACATGCAAGATTGATTAGGTGAAATTACTAACGTTTTATTAATCTTCACCAAAGCGACGACCCTAGTAAATCATAGACGAATCACGGCGATCGAAATCACTATCATCACAGATGAGTTACTACATCATCGGGCCAATGCACGTGATTAATCCTATTTACTAGGTGGTTCTAAGCATGCATAGACTAGCAAAGTACCATTTTCATGAATGCGAGAAAACACGTTGAAAAGAGAAAAAACCGAGGAGTGGGGTCGAAGCCGCGCACATAACACATTCGTCAAGATCGCATAAATAAAAATACAATCGTGGGGTCGAAGCCGCACACGAATACATTCATTAAAGCATTCAACATTAAAGATTTAAATCGCATTTAGGAGGGGATCTCTAAGAATAAAAGGGCTTAAAATATGGAGGTATTTTCTAGGAGTAGGGCTTAAGGCCCATTTACTATCTTTTCGCTTTCAAGTGATTATTTTCTTTGGTGATTTACTATCCTAAAAATTTAGAGGAGCCTAAGTTATTGGAAAAGATTTAAATCCTATGTTTTGATTACTACTTTGTTTGATTTTTTTGGATTGATTTTATTCGTTTTGATTTGTGGGGATTTATTAAAGATCTTAGGAATTTCAGTAATTAATAATCATGCAATTAAATTAAAGCGTGATGTTTAATACTAATCCTATTCAAATTTCATGCATTTAATAAAATGAACGTTGAGTAATTACTAAGCCTAATTCGTTCAGGCAAGGGTCGATTTGAGGGAAATTATTAAAGGGAGTTATTGATGAAAATTAATTCTCATGCAATCAAATTGATTTTAATACTAACAATTCTAAATAATCATACATACAAATATAAACAAAAAGCATTGAATAAATAAAAGGGTGAGAGAAGTGTACTTGAAGGCAAATATCAATTAATTCTAACCTACAAAACCGAGGTTAGTAGCACAAGCAATAATAAATAATTTAGCAATTCAAATAAATGAGGAGTGAGCTTTAAAGCTCGAGTTTGGAAAATCGTCACCGATATTGAAGTCAGCGAAGCATCCGATACCTTCTCGTTTCTTCCGCATGTACCTGAAAAGGACGCCGGGGGGTTCCCCGGCGTATACACTCCGACGATCAAGTCAGTCGAAAGTCATTACGAATGCATAATAAAATATAATGTTGATGCACATAAATATATCCACATTTGATGTGCATAATGCATAAAACACATTCATAAGCATAAATAAAATCTATTCGTGGAGTCAAAGCTGCACACGAGCGAGCATAAAATTAAATCGTATTCGTGGGGCATAATCATCATGTAAACAAATTAATTAGAATTCTAACGATTCTAAATAACATGCATACGAATAAATAATAAATTAAGTTAACAATTCTAATAAAGAAGAAATGAGCTTTAAAGTTCAAGTTCAGAAATTTGTCACCGATATCAACGATGGTGAAATATCCGCTCGGAACAGTAATTGTAAATTCGATACCTGCAAGAATACGAAGAAAAAGTTAATACCGATTTTAACTAAAAGGGGCTTGGGCCGTAGCCCATTTCTTTTTATTTTTCTCTTCATGGGCCGCAGCCCATTTTCCTTTTTTTTTTGGTTGGGCCGCAGCCCATTTTTATTTTCTTTCTTTGGTTGGGCCGAAGCCCAACCCCTCTTATTCCTTCTCCCTCATTCTTAACCCATTTCTTCTCCTCTTTCATTTTTTTAGGGCTGCACGCAGCCACCTCCTTCTTTCTCTCATCTCTTTTTTCTTCAATTTAGGGCTGCTGCTGCCCTCTCTTCTCCCTCTCCCTCAATCTCTTTCTCTTTTATTCGCTACCTCCGGCCAAGGAGCAGCGGTTGCTGCGGCGTGGCGCGGCTGTTTGGGTTGCGTTTAGGGGCTGGTCTGATGTTGGTTTGAGGTTGTTTTGAGGTAGATTTCGGGGCTGTCTTTGAGGTATATTTCGAGGCTGTTTTTGGGCTGTTTTGGTACTGGTTCGGGGCTGGTTTGGGTGCTGATTTGGTACTGATTCGGGGCGGGTTTGGGTGCTGTTTTGGGGCTGGTCTGATGTTGATTTGGGGGCTGTTTTGGTGCTGATTTGGGTCTGGTTTGGGGGCTATTCCGGGGCTGTTTTGATGCTGGTTTGGGGGCTGTTTTGGTGCTGATTTGGGTCTGGTTTGGGGGCTATTCCGGGGCTGGTCTGGTGTTTGATTTGGGTGCTGTTTTGGGAGATTTTTGGAGCTGGTTTGATGTTGTTCTGGGTCTGGTTTTTGTGTGTATGTTGGGACTGATTTTTGGGTGATCTTGGGGCTGTTTTTTTGGGTCTGTTTGGGTCTGTTTTTGGGGCTGATTTGGTGGTGGTTCTTGGTCAGATTTGGGGCTGATTTAGGGTGGCAGAGGTGGCTGTTTTGGGGCTGTCCCTGTGGCAAATTCAGTGCTGGTTTGGGTTAGTTTGGTTGGGTTTAATTTGGTGTATGGGTTCGATTTGGCAAAGGATTGAAATTAATTTGGTTTTGGATTCAGCGGGGGGTTTTATTTGGATTTTTGGCAGAGAGATGGATTTAATTGAAGTTGGCAGGGATTGGATTTAATTTTCAGGGGGATGGAATTTGGATTTGGCAGAGGTGGCTGTTTTTGAATTTGTGATGGCTCCCTCCCCCTCAATTGAAATCAGGTGGTGTGTTTATAATGGGATCCAATTGAAATTGGATCCGTTGGTTTGAAAGAAAATGGTGTCCGTTGTTGATTTGAAAAGGATGGAGTGTGTTGGCTTTATTTGGAAAATGGAGGAGAAAAGTGTGCACGGGAAAAAATATTTAATTTTGTTCGAACCAACGGTCCGAAAAATCTCGTTTGAAATCGATAAAAACTCGAACAGAAAAATAATAAAAATACGAATAAAGCGAAATAAAATAAAATGACACGAATAATAATAATTAATAAAAACGTGGAAATTTTGTGATAAAATAGTGATGATTTAAATTACTCGTGTCAAAAATCGGGTAGCAACAGTTGGGCAAGGGTGGCATGACGTAGCTCGGAACCAGTATCCATGCTTCCGCTATCACTGTCGACCTCTTCAATCACGGGATTACTTGGGGCCACTCCCTTACCGCGAGACGGTAGCCAATTCTCAAGGAAACGAGAAGGTCGGGCAGATGTGTTGCGTGTCGCGACGGTTTTGTTTCTTCTTCCTCGCGGCGGAATAGGCGGACGACTAGAGCCTTCGGGTGGAGGAGAAGGAGGTAATGTCTGAAGCGGCACCACGTTTAGAGGAGTGTCACTTTCCTCGGAGGATCGACCCTCAGCGTTACCTGCCGATAAAATATTTTAATATGACAAGAAACTCGAAGCGATAAGGCGATGAAAGAAAAGACTCACCAACGACACACTCTGACAAAGGTCTGAACCGAGCAAATTCCCGAATGCGGAAAGGCCCTTCTATTTCTAATAAGGTGTTAACATTGGATACATCCATACTAGACAGCACATCTGGTTCTCGCCAAGCGGCACTAGTAATCTCTCGGTTGAAACCACCGCGCCAATACCGAGAGGGCAAGCGAAGGGTGAAGAAGCCATTTTTCCAGTTGTCCACGTTCTCTTCGAAACCTTGAAAATTCCGCCAGAAAAACCGAACAAGAGCACCATTCCATCTTGGGGTAATATCCACTAAGCAGTTATGGCACCTCAAGGTGAAAAATGTGCGGAACAGATCGAGCGATGGAGCGAAAATATGCTTCATCTCATACGAACGAAGAAAGGCGTAAAGCCCACACTAGGAAGGCGGAGTTATTTGAACAGGATTGAGATCGTAGTGGTCTAATAGTTTCAACAGAGAAGTATGAAGCGGAAGACGAAACCCGTAGGTAAACATCTTGAAATAAACCAACCGGAACGTCCCCCACATGGCATCAGTAAGCCGAGTATCCTTCAATGGGACAAAGGGGCGATATCCCGTGGGAAAAGTGATACCGTTCTTGATAGAGTGTATTTATGCATGATTTTCTCTCCATTATTTCATCAATTTAAGGCATGATTATGTTAATTTACCCTTGTTTTCATTACTATTGCAGATCTAGGCCTAAAAAGGTAGTTTATGCAAAAACATGCATTTTTGGAGCATTTTGGGCGTTTTCGAGCTTCAAGACCACAGTCGAGGTCCCGAGTCCAGAATCGCGTTCAAGGTCCCGAATGGATTCGGGACCCCGAAGGGCGAAGAATGGCATTTCCACGTGTCCTCTTCCCAGACCTTCCATGTGCCTCCTCTGACACTGTTCCGACAGTCTGCACTGATCACAAAATACCTACCCCTCTGACCATTGCAGGCCTTGAGCCCATTCCAGATCTGCCAAACCTGGTCAAGACCAAGAAAATCAGCTTTCAGCTTTTTCAGCTTTTTGCTTTAGGGAGCATAGATCCATATTAATAGGCTTTCTTTAAATGCATTTTGTTCCTTAGTTGGGCAGAAGATATTTTATAATTGTATTTTCTAGTTTAAATAGAGGATGATAGGAAGAGTTTAGGGTATCTTGGCTTATCCATGATCATGTAGTTTTAGTTTTCTTAGACTTCTCTCTAGTTTATCTCTCTAGTTCTTGTTAGCTCATCTTCAACCTTGCCGCCGGGCTTCAAACGGATTTTTAGTAACAAAGTCTTCTTCCCTTCATATATTTATTTACTTGTTATGCTTTCTTTAATTGTTATTTGTTTATCTTTAAGCATGAGTAGCTAAATCTTTAATTCTTAGCAAGGCTGATTCAAGGGTTGTAAGGGCAGATTCGAGGCCTTAATGTGCTTAATACATTCTTGATGCTATATTCGACTATTCATCGGTTTAATTACATCTTTTGCATGATTTAATTTAAGGTCTGATCCGCTGGTAATTATCTTGTGTAAATGCTGCCATTTATGTGATGAATACGGAAGGAAAATTGCATGAAACAAGTAGGCATCTGTTTAGTCTTGACTGCGCTGAAGTGGTCTCGAATAGATAGGGTGGGTAGTTGATTAGAGCTAGGTCACGAGCCTGACAAACTGAGGGACTTTTAGCTCTAGATCTGTCTTTTCTTAGCTTCATGGGCGGTTTGAGTATGGCCCTCCCGCATTCGTGCCTGGAGGGATGGCAAACCGTCAAGACTACCTCATATGTGGAAACGGGGGGTAGTTTCTCTTAAGAGAAAAGTAGGGGGCATCCGAGGAATCTGGTCCCCATGTCATTTCTATGACGTCTTGAATAGAATACCCTTGAGCTGATGACGATCTGGTCCCGAATGTAACCTAGAGTGCCTTTGCTAAGAATCCTTCTCTAATTGATTATTTGCGTTTATTTTCCTTCTATTTTATTATTTCTGGAATTATTTGCTGATTTGCTTGTTTTACCATTCGGGACCTCGAACATGACATTCGGGACCCCGAATTTTGCTTTCCTAGATAGAATTTGTTAGCTCCCGAAATCTGCCTTGGCTGGCTCGTTTAGCCAAGTAAAACCCCCCCTGATTGATACTCTCCGTGCTCTTGTCCCCCGAATACATTCAAGACCTGGTCTTGAATCAGTTTCTCTCCATCCAGCCCTTAAATTCGGTTTTGTTTTGTTTCTTTTATTATTTTATTTTATAATCTGGCCTTGTCTAGTGTAAGTCTTCACCAATCTCTGTGGATCGATCCTCTTGCCACTGTCTTCAATCTATTTTGTTACATGTGATAAGTTGTAATAATTTGTTTGATCGTGCCCTCGACAAGCGCGTTATCAGTTCTCCTCTAACTCAGCCCTCAAAACCTCATTACAATCAAAAACACTACGAGCTCTCCTGACTTCGGGATCTAGAGGATTTTCGATAATTGCAGAAGGCCTAGCGCGAGACATAATGGAGTGGAAAGTAAAGCTATGGCAATAGAGAAGCAAAATACCTGGAGCAGAGAACCAGTGAATCGGCCGTCGGCACCGGCGAGCAATTGCAGTAAAATCCCTCGAGAAGAAAGAAGCACAGAAGAAAGGAAATACGAAGAATTTCAAAATATTAGCAAAAAATACTAAAAGAGAAGAGTAAACTCCTTATAAAGGTTAAACCTAAAAAAGGAATAGCCTGTGAAAACAAAACACGTGCAGAAGGGAAAAAGATGCGTGGATAGTCATCAATGTCTTTTGGGAGAAGACAGTTACTGACTGAAAACCGAAAGGCGGTTGCGTCAAGCGAAAGGCCTACTCCCGCGATAATCTTGGAAACATAAAGAAAGAAAAGCGGCAGAAGAGCGAAAAGAAATAAAAACGTCATTTTATTATTTGGGAAAGCCATACGGCATCTACAAAGAGGCATGGTATGCCCAACTATTCGCCATCAGACCAGGAGATGCCATAGCAGTAGACCACGTCATCATCGTCCTCACCTAAAAGTGATGGATCTTCGCCAGCAAAAGGGAAAGGTTCCTCAACCCTCTCTCCCACGCGAGTGGATGATCGATCCGACTCCTCCTTGACAGACGGCGACACCACTTTAACAGCTGAACAGTCGGAAGGAGCCCTTGGCGGTGACTCGTCAGGAGGGAAAGACGTTTCTCTCCCCTTCGAAGAGAAATAAGCAAGAGAATCGAAGAATGACTTAGATGCCTTAGCAGCATCTTTCCTCCGCCTCTTGCGGCACGGTCGGCGAACAGGCGGCCTCCAGGGAGGCGACGGAGGAGGATTATCCGAATCAGGAGAAGTCGGAGGAGTTGGTGGAGAATCTCGGGCGAACGTATCTAAAAAATGAGAATCAACCATGAGATCACAGAATATTAATAAAGGAAAAAACAGCAAGGGGACGAAGAATAACGAAGGAGAGAAGATCCCTTAAATAGCCAGAAAATTGGGAAGAAAGGATCTTCGATCTTCTAACCCGACTCTTGAAAGAAGACACGTGTACAGCCTGAAGTGCAGATATGGATTTACAGTCACGCCTGTTGAGATTTTCCCTGATCGAGGAAAACTGCAAAATCGCCCAATCAGTTACCAGGACAACCGCGGCGTAGATTTAATGTTGAACAACCAATCAGAAAACCACCCAGTGGCTGAACCGTTTTCAGTTGGGCTAAGAATATCTCCAAGAAAGACAAAGGGCGCATTAAAGAAGAAGAACAGTTGCAAAACGGCGTACTAAAACCAGTTTATTTATTATGGCCTAGGGGCCGAAAAGTACATTTACATGCCAGGAAGAAAAGAGAAAAGGCCCAAAGGGAGCCATCGCTATCAGGCGTCAGAGCCAGCATCCTCAGGCACTTCGGGAAGGTCTCTCACAGAATCCATGACCAGAATCAGATCATGAGAGGTGGCTCTCATCCCCTTCAGGCAGCACCCCAGCATATCCTTGCGCTGCTGCAGCATGGCAATCACCACTTGAATCCGAGCGATGGAGGCAGCCAGCTTTGACACGCTTTCCAGAGGGTTGAAATCCTCCAGAGATGTAGCTCCCAGCCTGGAATGAAGAGGGGTCAGCATTCCTTGCAGCTCCAGGATGTCCTCAGAGGTCTTGACTAACATGTTCTCCAGGAACCCGACATCCCCATCATTGAGGTTCTTGAGAGAATGGCCTTTGGAAAGGAGGAAATTCTTATGATCCATGATGTGAATTTCCAGAGATGAGGAGAACGTGGGTGGAGAAAGTTCCCCAATTTATAGGCCCTAAGAGAGAGGCCTTGGAAAGAACAAAGAGGTCCTCAAAAGGCGAGCCGTCTCGTCACCCCTAAGGACTGATAAGCCTAAAACAGAATCAAAGGTTGATGCTCGTATGCCATCCGCGACATGAATGTTCGAAAGGATGCAAGATAAAATATGGAAAAACGCCAAAAGGCACGATATCACGGGTAGCCATTACGTAAAAGCCATATGGTTACCGGTATCCACAGTGTAAGGCCGCGTTGATGTCGCAGGTGGCCCTAGATGCGTAAAACCTCGCCGACATCGCTGGCATCTGGTGGTATAAAGTCGCGCTAATCGTAGGCAGCTGATAGCATAAAGCTGCGATGATATCGTTGCTTCCTTAAGAGAAGAGGAGAACGGGGCCCGCGTGACCTCAAAACCCCTGTAAGTACAAAAGTTTACTAACTTCTCTATAAATGCCTATCTCCTCCGTGTGTTTTCAGTACACTTGAAAGGATGATGGACCCGGAACGAATGCAAATCCACGACATGACATGGTTGCAGTCCTTGGCGGTATCACAAGTGACCCATAAACAACCCTTCTATGGCATGAATAAAGTTGAGACTCCATAAGCCCTGACAAGAGGCCAAACAGACTAACATCGCTGGGCGAAAGCAATGCCCTCATGATCACAAGCATAATAGTAGCGTCTCTCGCGGACCTCTTAACGCCTCAGAAAAGCAGGTCTCTGGATAAGAATGGAGGATGGAATCCGCTGGTTCACTGGAAAGCTTCAGAACTAAGTTCCAGCTCATCACTTAACACGGTTAACGTCGATCAGTTAGAGAAACTCGGAGATCCTGCAAACATACTGCCCCACGAAAGAATAAGTTTTCATCCAAGATTTCAGATATGGACCGCCCTTGGTAAACACTCGGGCTCGTTTTCAGTTGGGCTTATGATAACAATTAAGACAGCCCTAACGGTGCTACCACGCTTGCGGCTCCCGCCGGGACGATTTCCCATAAGACCAGCAAGATATCTTCATATCGCCCGAGAATCAGCGAAGGATTCCTAGGATGGTCGACATCAGCGGCGGGGGGGGGGGGAGACTCACGCGACTCTATACGCACGGCACCATCCCATCCTAGAGACCCACGAGGTTATCATTCCCGGCAGCCCCGTCAGATATTGCTCATGACGTCACCCATTGGTATCGCTTGTGACGTCACCATCAGACATCGCCTGGATTGTTATCGCCAGGTATCGCCGAATAGGCCTATAAATACCCCTACTTTTCCAATCTGAAGGTAAGATCAAGATCACTCAGACGAACCTCTATGATTTTTGAAACCCGAACTGACTTAAGCATCTCCGGCGCTTTGCAGGTACGTCCGGCACCGACCGCTACCGTTCCGATCAGGCACGACTCCGAATCTTACAAGATCGACATTGAATCTTATCAAATGTGTTAAAATGATGCAAACAATAGCAATTATCGTGCAGGTAATAGAATAATAGAGAAATGTAGGTTATTTTCTTCAGATTCTTTGATGCAGAGAAGAATCACCAAAAGCTATTAAAATCATGGAAATCCAACATATAGACAGTCAAGGAACAGGTTTGAACCAAATGCTACTCCAATACCAGTAAGCTAAATATAAACATGGTCGTCAATGTTGGAAATAACACGTCACACAAATCAGAAAAACAAAGAATGGACTGCCAACCGTGAACTGGGGTAAACACTGATCCATTAAAACCAAAGATGGCTGCTATGGTCTCTCAACTCTCAAGGGAGTACATGGAGATCCTCCCACTGTCAATCATGCTTAGAACTTATAGAGGAACTTCACTCAAGTTCAAACTTATTTACCTTTAGCATGCAGACATTAATCACAATTGCTTTGAGCCATTTACCCCCCACTCTTAATAACAAAATGTCGCACGAAGAAAATAAACTAAAGATAAAAGAGTGTTCAGAATCATTACATTGGAAATAAAAGTAATATCATAAAACATACTGAATGACACATTTCTAAAGGTACAAACAAGCCTATGTTACAAAATAGATATACAAAGCAAATATGAGTAAACTTGAATATAGGAATTGCAGATTGACAAAACTATGTACACAGAACAGAGAAAGGACAAGAAAAGGAAGCCTGATAGATGCGTAACAAAGAAAAGGTGTAGTCATATACCAGATACCTGTAGCTGCATTATTTGTATGCTTTCTGGATATCAGATTTGGAACTATCCTGCCTAGTCCAGTAGAAAGTAAGCATCTCCACATTTTTTGAAGCTAAAAAGATGGTTTATAGTTACTGGAGCCAACAGTAAACATGTTGGCAAAGTCAGAACAAATTCAAATAAGTGGAAACTTACAGTCATGACAACTAAGGCGCTGAGGGCACCCGATAAAACAATTGACTTGGGGTGGCGCATTGCCTAAGAGCAGCTATTATAAAACTTTCATCTCCAATCTGCAAGCATCATAATTAAGAAATATATGTATATATATATAAGAACATCAAAGAGCACCAAAGAACAAAATGATTTTAGGCTCTGAAACAGTGCACATACCTCGCTGACCATAATCATTGATGAGCTGGCAAAGAAGGCATCAAAAACTCCAAGACCAGTGTCCAAATTGAGCCCAACCGAAGCAGGATCAACGACATCAACACGGTTAGAGGCAACCTGCACAAAAACAAAATCAAAATCCAATATCAATTCATATTACATAAAATCCAAGAACCATAAACATCAATGGGTATGTCGGGCCTCAAAAGGAGGTGACTTTTTTATCATAGTTTTTTTCATTCCCAAAACTAAAATTTGAGAGCTTAGTTAAAGGTGTCCTCGTTGTGGAAGTGTACACTTATATTTAGAGTGTTTCCAAGTATTTAAAAAGTGTTCAATTTTCTATATTTTAATTTATTTTTTATAAATGTTCTCGTATTTCAGACATGTGTCAGAAAAGTGTTGTTGTCCGACACTTACCCAATATAAACACACAATTATTTTTAAAATGTTGGTACTTCATAGCTCTATGTAATCAGTCAAGTGTTTAACAAAGTTATTGATCACATTTCTTATATATAATTTTCTAAAACACAAATCATAATAAATATGGCCCTTAAAAAAATGTTTATGATTTTTCTAATATTATCTTGAATTCTATATATTTTCTCACTCTTATTTTTAATGAATTGATTATTATTTTATTTTGGTAAAGAAAGAGAGCTAGCACAAACTGATAAGAGACCAATATTATGGTGAGAAAGTGAAGGCATCTAATTAAATGGTTATATTTGTGTCCTACTTCTGCATGTAAAAAAAATAGGTCCAGTAATTAATTATTCAAGGTGCAATTTTGCAAAGGACATAACTACCCTTAGATTTTACCGGAGATAAAAGTGAAAAGGACATAACTACCCTTAGAGTTTTTGAAATATTTCATTGACCCTATGGTAATTTAACATTATTATCTTTATTGCTTTTGTTTTTTTTTTATTTAATGGATTTTTTTAATATTTTTTAATATACATGTATATTTAGATGGATAATAATGGGGATTCAAGGTACGCTTAATTACCTATAGTATATGAGTCATTTTATCAAAATTTAATAAGTTCTTTTTTCTGTTAATGGATATTCGAATAATATGTTTTAATTAGTATATAAACACATTAATTAATGTAAATTTCTAAATATAAATTTATCAACATATACTTCATATATTATTTATTATTATAATTATTTTTACGAAATCTCAATAATTAATATTCTTCTAATTATCAATAAAAATATATTATTATAAACTAAGTTAACAAAATCTCTCAAAAATCAATTATATATATATATATATATATATATATATATCATTGTGTTTTCATCAAGTGGACATAAATTAATTAATCAGGTTGACTAATAAGATAGGGTATCAACTAATTTCATAATACACTTTTTTTAAAGCAAATTATTAAAATGACGACTTACAGCTGGAAAGATGAAATGAGGTAACACGATAACGCGCGTGATTCATCTTATTAGTAAACGACGACTTTTAATTTTTAAATGAATGTTGATCTGGTGTGGTGGGAATATGTGTACTCGGGTGCTGGAGAATGCAATTTTCACTTCTTTTTTATTTCATCTTTTTATAGGCAGATGGACTTTAAACTTGGACGTGAGTTTTTGTTAAGGATAAATTTGAGTGATTTTCAGAATCAACTAAGTTTAATAAATATAGTTTAATTTTAAACAAATTATAATTTATATTTATGTAAAAGAAAAAAATTAGCATGTTGCAAGTAAAATTTTATTTTTCTAATATGATTATTGTACTCATTTTATATTATTGTCCAGAAAATATAGTAAAAGAATTTAAAACCTACGCATGTGCAATTTAATTACACAAATGTAACTCTTTCAAATTATTTAGTATAATCTTAAAAAATATAAAGGAATCTAGAGTCGGCCAAACATAATTATTTTTTTACTACTAATAAAACAACGGATAAACTACATACTATTAACAGTTTTATTCTTATTAACAAAAATTGGAATTATACGGATTTGTCACTTGTGGTTGGTTGCAAAAATCTATTCAAAACTCCATCATCCTCTCGTCGTCGTCATCATTATTTTATATCTAGATCATCACCATTATTAATTCCGCTATTAATAGTAAATTGACGTGCCAATTAATGGTGTGTTGCCGAAACCAACTACTCTCTCCATCCCATATTATTTAAGCTACTTTTTTATTTGCCTGTCCAAAATAATTGTTTAGTTTACTTTGTACTTCCTCCCTCTTAAAAAAAAATTGTCTCGTTCACTTTTTCTTATCTTTAAAAAAATGTCAATTTTTATTATTTCTATAAATTTGAATATATACAATTATATATTTAAAGCTCAAATCTAGAACTTCTAATTAAGTTAGAAAAATTCCGTACCAATTAATCTACATATTAATAAATTTGTAAAGCATATCTGATGAATACATTTTTGTGTTTACAAAAAAAATATTAAAGTGGAGAAATAATTTTTTCATTTATTTTTAAAATTTTTTATATTTTATGCAACTATTAAATTTTATTTTTTAATTTATTAAAATTACAGGTCAATCTCATTTTTTTCCGGATTGACCCTCTAACTCTTGACCATTTACCCAAGTCGTACTCAATCTAGATAGAAATAAAGAGAAAAGTTTACTTTTATTCTGATTTCTTTAAATCTCAATATCCTTTTTTTATAAATAGCAGTGAGATTTGAATCTAAATTCAAATTTCTATAAATATTTTTTTCACCAAACAACCAACCAAATAGAGTGATGTTCACTTTGAAAAAGTCATCTAATTAATCAATACACCATTTTAAAGCAAATTATTAACAATGACTTATACAACTTGTAAATGGCGATTTTTATTTTTTAAATGACAACTTGTAAATTATTAACAATGACTTACAACTTGTAAATGACGACTTTTAATTTTTAAATGAAAACTTGTAAATTATTAATAATTTTGATAAGTTAATCAAATCTCTATAATTTTTATAGGTGAAAGTAAAATTTGAATCTGAGTCTCCATTAATGTTGTTGCTACTTCGACATCAATACACAACCAATAAGCAATGAAATGACTAGGCGTTTTGATCAACCCGCAGATATAACCCGCTCAACTTTACACCTATCATCACAAAATTAACCCTATATCCATTGAATGGTAGGTAGGGTCGAGTTTAATTTTAAAAAAAATGGTCCGCATTAGCAAATGTAGATATTCATTTTTAACATCGGTAAATAACTGAACTGACCTGCATAAGCTTGCAAAAATTATCTCAAACTTATTTTTTAATTCAGAATATGGTATAAAAAAATGATATTGCTTATGTTTTTTTTTGGAAAGTTGATATTGCTTATGTTACTTTGTATTACTTCAAAATTTTCAATTAAAACTCATTTTTTAAAGTACTAAAATTGTAATAATTAATATCCGCTTAATCCGCATAAATTGAATTAATAAAAGGGTGGGTGGCGCCTTACTAAAAAAAAAAATTAAGTGGATAAAATCTCTACAATTTATCTAATCAAATCTCTACAATTTATCTCTACAATCATTGGGATATCGCTCAGCAAAGAAATGCCAAGCTGGAAAAACAATAAATGGAATATTTACTTTTGAAATTTCTAGAAATTAAAAATTATAAGAAATTATTCAATTAGCCTTATTTGAGCCGATAACACAAACATAAAGTGCAATTTAGAGCAATGTAAAACACATAGTGTTATAATGTTATTTGAGATTTTCATACAAATATAGGGTGTAATTAATTAATCTTTAAGCCGAAAAAGAAAACTATACAGCTGGAATATTTAAAAAATAATATATATATATATATATATATATATATATATATATATATATATATATATATATATATATATATATATATATAAAAGGATTTTCTTTGATATCGTTTACTCTAAATATTTAAAAGTGAAATTGGATTATAAAAGTAGGGATAGTGGTCTGGGATGAGACTCTACTATAGGCCAGAGCACCTCATTCCTTATCTTTGCTCAACTTTGGTTAGCCAACCGTAATCGATTGAATAAAAAAACCATATCCAATTTATATCCTTCTCTTCATTCATCTTTTCCATCGATCGCTGTAATTTTCAAAGCAAGTTTTTGCTGCTTCCATGTAAGAGCTACTCAATTAGATCCCCTAATTTAATTCCATTTCTACCCCTGAGTTTATCATTTTAGTAGCTTATGGTATAGGCAAAGACAGTAATTCGCCAAGATTTGAGACTATGACTGAGTGGTGATGGCGGATTGATTTTGTGGAGCAGATCAGTAGAGAAGGAGAAACAAAAAAGGACAGGTCAAAAATAAAAGGTTAGATAATTACTCCTCTCCTTCTTTTAAATTAACATGCAATCAGTTAATTAAATACTCCGTAGAAAATTAACGTAAGTGTGTTTTTTGTATATAAATAATACATAAAATTGTAGTTCAACTAGTTAGTATATACCGATTTTATGTGGTAGGTCATGGGTTCAATCCTTTGTAATGATGAGAAATTATGTATTGCTAAAGAGAGCTTACACACATGTGTGCCTCTTTAATATCAATGCAGTTGCAAATACGTGTAGAAATTAAAAAAGCCCAGCATGCACATACCTGTAGTTGATAAGTTGATCGGAAGACTAGAAGATGTTCTTGCAAAAGAAGCAGAATGGATATGGCGTGTTCCTGGTGAAGTTAAGGATTTTAAGGCAGAGCTGGAAAACATGCAAGCCTTCCTAATAGATCATGCCGATCAAGGTGAAATGCAGGCGCAATTTGCTGAAGAAGTAGAGAAGAAATGGGTGGCAGAAATAAGGGACAAAGCATATGAGGCTGAGGACATCATCGATGAGTTCACCTATCACATGAATAAACAACATCATGATGATATTTCTTGTTTATCTTGGTTCCTCCAGTTGGTCATTGATGCACCAACAACTCTCACAAGTTGCATCAGACTGCTCACTGGTTGCAGAAGATAAGGAAAAGTATCAGAGACAATGCAGAGAGGCATACAAGATATAAAGCAGGGGAGGTATCTGCGCATGATGCTTCTGGGAGGACGCATACAAGAAACTATCGTCAACATGAGGAGCTGGTGAAAAACTTGAGGGAGAGCGCGTGTTTCATCGAAGAAAAATCCATTATTGGTTTCCACAAAGAAACTGAGACAGTGAAGCAATGGCTGCTGATGGATACCGAACCTCTCAGAGCTGCCATTTCGGTGTTTGGAATGGGCGGAGCAGGTAAAACCACACTTATTTCCAGGATTTATGAGAATAAAAAAAGTGGTTTTGAGTTTTTTGAATGGATTACCGTCTCCCAGACTTATACAATCACGGAGTTACTCAAATACTTGATCGTAAAGTTTGGCAACGTAAATGGAGAGGGAAAGGAGAGCTACAGAGAATTGGTTGAGACACTCTGGGGTTGCTTAAGTTAAGTGGGAAAAGGTACCTAATTATATTGGATGATGTGTGGGATATAGATCTTTGGAAGCAAATGAAAGTTGCACTTCCTGAGGATGGAGTTGGGAGCAGGATCATGCTCACAACTCGAGATGAAAGGAATGCTCCTTCTCCGTTTGATGTTAAATCCTATAAGCTCCCTATTGGACAGCTGCAAGAGAGTGAGTCATGGAACTTGTTTTCCATGAAAGCTTTCGCAGATCATCCAAACAAAACCTGCCCACAAGAGTTGTATTCTTTGGCTCAAGAATTGGTGGATAAGTGCAGAAGCCTACCTCTAGCATTTGTGACTCTTGGAGGTCATATGTCTTCCAAAAAACAGAAAGAAGAGTGGATTGATGCCTACAAGAGTTTGTACAAAACTTCAGACATGAATGACGTGAAGACCATTCTGAGGTTCAGTTACAACGACTTGCCTTATTCGTTGAAGCATTGTTTCTTGTACTGTTGCCTCTACCCTGAGGACAGTCCCATCCGACGAAAAAGGCTTATCAAACGATAGATAGCAGAGGGGTTTGTGGAAGGTGGTGATGGAAAGACCCCCGAAGAGGAGGTAGACTCGTGCCTTTCTGAGTTGGTTTTTCGGAGCATGCTTGTTAAGACGAGAAATGTGAGTGAAAGGCCAAAAGTAATTAAGATGCACAACGTGATGCGTGAATTTGCATTAGAAATAGCAAAGAGAGAAAAGTTTTGTGGTGTTTGTAATGGGAGGGAAGAAACGAATGAATTTGAAGCTTACCGCTGGTCTATTCACTGCTCGAACGTGAAGGAATTAAAATTACCGGGCAATGATATGACTCGAGTCCGCTCCCTTAGTGTGTTTGAGAATCCATCTTTTTTCGAGAGAACATCTCCTCAAATTTAAGATGTTGAGGTTGTTAGATATGGAAATTAACTATGCGGTTAGTAAATTTCCACATGAAGTAGGGAATCTTTTTAACTTAAGGTATTTGATGTTGAACGATTCTGGCATAAAGAAACTTCCAAGTTCCATTGGGAGATTTCTTAATCTTCAGACGTTGGAAATCTCTCGGACATATATAATTAAACTCCCTAAAAGAGTAAGAAAGTCGCAAAAGTTTATGATGGGAAATCTCGAGAATTGGATCCCAATATCATTTGATATTAGTAAGCTAAATAAGTTGCAAGTCCTAATTGGGGTCCGCATTGATAAAGGTGGGACGCTGAGACAACTCGGGACCTTAACTAAACTCACAAGACTTGAAATATTTGTGCATCATGACGGTGGGAATTTGGAGGAGAGACGGAAGAATTGGGAGAAGTTAGGTCAGTTGAAACTCCTGCAACACTTTAATCTAAAGATTTGGAGGATAGACAGAGACATTGAGAATTTGATCATCCTATCTTTCAACCTTAAGAAAATTCATTTGGATGTGGAATTGAGATTTCAGTCACGTTGGTTTGACTCATTTCACAATATCCTGCACTTGAGCTATTGTACAGTAAGTGGAGATTAACTCACTCGGATTGCAGCACTTGAAAATTTGGTTAGCCTTGAACTCACCTATTTGAGGTATGAAGAAGTACTGCACTTTTGTGGTGGCTTTGCAAAGTTGAAGCATTTATCTTTGGTTCTTGTAAACTCGGTGAAAAAAGTTATTTTTGAGAAGGGGGCGATGGAGAGTTTGAGCATTCTTCGTTGCTTGGATCTGCAAGAATTGCCTGAAGGTATTGAACACTTGACAAACCTTCAAAAGTTGGAGTTGATATGTTAAGTTTAGGGAAATAGGTTTTCCTTCTTTTCATTAATCAGTAATACATGAGTATATATACAAGCTAACTTTGGGCTCAATAGGCCCAATATACAAGATACGAACATAAGCATATATGTGTCCTAACACCCCCCCCCCCCTCAAGTTGGAGCATGGAGATCACGAATGCCCAACTTGCGAAGAAGATATAAGAATTGCCTCTTGCCTAACGCCTTGGTAAAGATGTCAGCAAGCTACTCCGTTGTGGACACGTAGTGAGGCGCTACAATCCCATCTGTGACCGCGTCACGAATAAAATGGCAATCAATCTCAATGTGCTTCGTACGCTCGTGAAGAACGGGATTTTGGGCTATGTGGAGAGCTGACTTACTATCGCAAAAGACATCCATTGCCCGTGGATGATCAATACCGAGACACTAGAGGAGAGTCTTTAACCATTTCAACTCACATGTGATGGATGCCAGGGAACGATACTCAGCTTCAGCTGAGGACCGGGAGACCGTGTCCTGCTTCTTTGTCTTCCAAGAGACGGGAGAAGTACCGAGGAAGACGATCCAGCCAGTGAGCGAACGACGAGAGAGAGGGCAGATCGCCCAATCAGAGTCACACCAGCCTGTCAAGGATAGATCGCAAGAGGAGGAGAGTAAGACACCTTGGCCTGGACTCCCTTTTAAATACCGCACAACGCGCAACGCAGCATCCCAATGCTCTTGGCGCGGGGCGGTCATGAACTGAGCAAGAATGTGAACAGAGTATGTCAAATCTGGTCGGGTAAAAGAGAGATAAATGAGGCGACCAATGAGACAACGGAACCGTTCCGGGTCATCAAGAACAGCACCAGCGGCAAGTGCCAAAGAGTGATTTTGCTCCATTGGAAAGTCAGCCGGTTTGGCGCCTAGAAGGCCTGCTTCCGTGATAATGTCAAGTGTGTACTTCCGTTGATAGAGAAAAATCCCTACCGGACTGTGAGCAACCTCAATGCCCAAGAAGTATTGTAGGCGCCCCAAATCCTTCATGTGAAAACATGTGCTCAAATATGTTTTAAAAGCAGAAATAGCGGAAGAGTCATTACCAGAGATAATCAGATCATCAACGTACACAAGGACGTTGAGGAGCACTGTGTCTTGCCGTAGAGTGAAGAGAGAGTAGTCTGAATACGACTGGAGAAAGCCATATTTCTTCAAAGAAGCCGCTAACTTGGCAAACCAACATCTCGGTGCCTGACGCAGGCCGTACAGGGACTTGGTCAGGCGACAAACCTTGTTGGGGGTGTCAAATCCAAAACCAGGGGGCATTTTCATATACACTTCTTCATGCAGATCGCCGTGAAGGAAAGCGTTGTGAACATCCATCTGGTGTAACTCCCAGCGCTTAGCAGCCGCAACAGCCAGAAAAGTTCTAACCGTGACCATCTTGGCAACCGGAGCAAATGTTTCGTTGTAATCAATGCCTTCCACTTGATGGTTACCGAAGATGACCAGGCGTGCCTTAAGGCGTTCAACTGAACCATCGGCATGATATTTGATTTTATACACCCACTTGCAACCGAGTGCCTTCTTCCCAGGCGGCAACTCCTCCACCACCCATGTCTCATTGGCCTCCAATGCGTCGATTTCTTTATGCATGGCTTCGCACCAGCCTGCATGTTGCATGGCCGCACGAAAAGAGCATGGTTCAACACCAGCAATGACAGCTGCGAGAAAGGTACGATGGTGCAATGACAGGTTATCACAATTCACAAATGGTGCTATAGGATAAGGAGTACCTGAGGAGCTGAATGGTTGCGAGGAAGGCGGGGATGGACTCATATTCCGTACAGTGTGCGTAACATAATCAGACAACCAACCTGAGGAACGTTTCTCTCGGAAGCCGCGACCTAGTAAAGGTGCATCAGAGGACTCAGCAGAAGCTGGGCCAGCCAATGGTGAAGCCGAGAGCGCACCAGCAGGCTCCGTTGGTGGCACTTCCTCGTCGATAGGGGGAAGGAACACAACGTCCTCCACAACCGGATCCAAACTGTCCGGGCGGTCTTCATTGACCGCGACAACATCTATGACAGAAGGCAAAGCAGCAGGTGAGGCGGTCGAATTCCCGTTGGCAAAAGGGAATTCATTTTCATGGAACACTACATCCCTGGAAATAAGAAAGTCTCCAGTGTCCAGATCATAAAACTTCCACCCTTTCTTTCCGTTAGGATACCCAACAAAGATGCAGCGCCGACTGCGAGGGGTGAATTTACCTTGTCGGGAACGTTGATCATGAACAAAACTCAAGCAGCCGAACACCCGTAGGTCATCTAGATCAGGTAGATCCTCATGTAGCAGTTCAAATGGAGACTTATTGTCAAGGAGGGCAGAGGGAGTTCTATTGATCAAGTGTACTGCAGCAAGAACACATTCCCCCCAAAAGAGAATGGGTAAATTCGCCTGAAACATCAAGGCACGGCCTATATTCAAAATATGTTGATGTTTTCTCTCAACGCGACCATTCTGTTGCGGAGTACCAACACAAGAGGTCTGAAATAAGATCCCCTGCTCATCAAAATAGTCAAGCATGCATTTGAACTCAGTACCGTTGTCACTACGCACAGTTTTAATAGTGGTGGCAAACTGCCGTTCAATCATTGCAAAGAAAGAGCGAAAGGCTCTAGAGACTTCCGTCTTGTTTCTTAATAAATAAATCCAAACAGCCCTTGAAAAGTAATCAACAATAGTCAAAAAATAAATAGCATCACAGGAAGAAGGAACTGAATGTGGTCCCCACAAATCACAGTGTATCAATTCCAATTTTCTACTAGCTCTACTGTTACTAACAGGAAAACAGCTACGCTTTTGCTTAGCTTTTGGACAAACTACGCAAGTGTCGTTGGACGGCTGAGAACTACTACTACTAGACTATAAAGCAGGCACTAATTTGACAATCTTCTTAGAAGGATGACCAAGACGACGATGCCACAACTCAAACTCTGTCAACCCCGGTACCGTTACTGCATGCACTGTAGGAACGCCACGGAAATAGTAGAGTCCATCCCGTCGCTCACCCGCCCCAATCAGGCTCCCCGAACGATGGTCCTGTATAGCACACAAAGAAGCAGTGAATGTGATAAAACAGTTAGAATCATCAATTAGTTGTGTCACCGAAATCAAACTACAGTTAAGCTGTGGAACAAATAAAACATTGATAAGGGTTATGCCACTTGGGAGAAGGACGGAACCCTTTAACGTGGCCACAACACATTGACCATTCGGTAACCCAACCAAGCGAGCATCCATCTGTACGACATCGACGAGACAGTCCAGGTTTCCTGTCACATGATGAGAAGCGCCAGAATCAATAATCCAAGACAAAATAAATAGCTCACCCGTCATACGATCCCCATCCTGACTCTTATGTTTCAGGAAGTGCAGCAGTGACTTCGCTTGGGCTTGGCTAAGATCAACAAATGGGGAATCACCCAGTTCTGTGACTGTATGGGCACGGGCTGGCGTTGCAGGAAAGGGACCAGGAGAGGCGGCATTTGTGGTGGTAGGTGTGACGGGAGTCCCGCGGCCAGAACCACGGCCAGACCCGCTCACTCTGTTACGGTCAGCCCACCAGTCAGGGTAACCGTGTATCTTAAAACAGGAGGTAGTATCATGTCCTTTCTACTTGCAGTGAGAACAAAAGAGCTTGGACCGATCTACACGGTCTGATGGCAGCCGAGAGCGATCAGCCCTCAACGCGAATGCGTGAACTTCCTGCTCAATTACCTTCTCGCAAGCGATGTGACGAGAGTTTTCTTCCTGAACAAATGCTTGATAGGCTTCATAGAGAGGTGGCTGAGGCTTCTGGGAAAGCAGATTGGTACGCACTGCGGAGTAGAGATCATCATCAACTCCAATTAGAAATTGATGGAAATATGCCTCATCTTGCTCATTAGCAAGCTTCGCGGAGAGATCGCAGGTACAGAGTCCGCAAAGGCAAGTGGGTAGGGGTTTCAACCGAGTCAATTCATCCCAAAGAGCAACTAACCAATTGTAGTAGTCATCTATCGACTCGCCCTTTGATTGTTTGCACAGTGTGATGGAAGCGCGCAGCTGCTGAATCCGTGGACCGTTGGCCTTCATGTACTTGCGCTCCAAAAACAGCCACAAAGGTCGAGCTTCTTCATGATACGGGATGGACGCAGCAACTCTAGCATCCATCGTTCTAGTGAGCCATGAAATAATCATGGAGTTCACGGTTTCCCAATCCGAGATCTTCATAGCATCGGTGGGCTTCTTGATTGAACCATCAATGAATCCAAATTTGCGGCACGATTTGAGAGCTAGTGTGATCGCTCTCGACCATGCAACAAAGTTATCGCCCTTTAGAACTGTGTTGGTGATAACGTTTCCAGGTTGATCACCCGAAGAGAGGTAGAAGGGAGATTGAGTTCTATCTTCGGGAGGTTGGGTTTGGTTTTTGTCTGCGCCGGCCATGTCGAGGTTAAAGGCGATTGCAGTAGGCAAATCGCTGAAGCTACGTCAATCGCAGTAGGCGGATCAACGGGAAGAGGGTTGGTTTGTCGATCGCAGTAGGCGAATCAACGTGAAGAGAGTAGGTTTGCTAGGCGGCTTGGCTCCGCTACCATGTTAAGTTTAGGGAAATAGGTTTTCCTTCTTTTCATTAATCAGTAATACATGAGTATATATACAAGCTAACTTTGGGCCCAATAGACCCAATATACAAGATACGAACATAAGCATATATGTGTCCTAACATGATAGTTCCTAAAAGATTGAAAGACAGTTATGAAGGAGGAATCAAGAATTGGGAATCAAAGGTGCAACACATCCCCACCATTGAAATCATAATTGAATATGAGTTTGAATTTGAGTCTTGTCTACTTAGGGCGCTATCAGTTAAGTGGGCAGCTAATAGGTTTCTAGGGATTGTGTGAAAGCAAGAGTGAAATTTGTGGTGGTAATTAGTTGTGTTGCGTGATTTAGATTTGCGGAATTTCCGTTAGCTCTCATCTAAGAAATACTACTCGTAGTGTTTTCCAATTTTTATTATGTTTTAATGATTTCACATTTATTTGAGTTTAAAGTTTCAGATACGACCAAGCACTTTGGGCCCTATGCTAATAAATTAGCATTTAACGTTATTGTAAAGTTTATGCGGATTTTGATATCAATTCCAATTGCAAAAATTGGAATTAATTTGTGGATTTCTCACTTTGGCTCGCAGCAAATCAAATGTCATTGTGATCATCACCGCCATTATTAATAGCTAAAACAACTGTCATTTCTCATTTTTTAATGATTTGAAATTGAGATTCCAACTAAATATATAACTCAAATTCACCCAAAAATACCAAACTAACCGATTGAGAGGAGTATTATTACTAGATTCGGATAGTGATCTTAGTTAGCTCAATCCACACAATTTTTTTGGAAAAAAAAATAACAAATATGGTATGGACTAAATTTTTCATAATTTCTTTTATATATTTTTTTGAATTTTTAAGTACTAAAAAAGTTAAAATTGTAATTTTAATAAATTATAAAATATTAAAAGTTTTAAGACTCTAGGAGCTGAAATAATTTAAAAATATATATATAAGGATTTTCTTTGATATAGTTTACTCTAAATATTTAAAAATGAAATTGGATTATAAAAGTTGGGATAGTGGTATGGGATGAAACTCTACTCAAGGCCAGAGCACCTCATTCTTTATCTTTGCTGCACTTTTGTTAGGAAACCGTACGCAATCAATTACGTGCCCAAGGATTAGAGGTGTCAATTCGGGTCTGCGGACCCGGACCCGGCCCGGACCCGTCAGACCCGAAAAATACGGGTCGGGACCAGACCCGGTCCCGTGAAAAAACGGAACCAATTTCTGGTCTCGGTCCCGGCCCGCCTAAATCGTCCGGGTCCGGGACTAGACCCGGACCCGACTTTTTTTTTAATTCTTTTTGTTTCTTTGGCTCAAGACCAAGTCAACACTCTCTTTCTTACCCCTTTTTCTTCTTTCCTTGCTTTTCTACGTTTTCTTCTTTCCAGAACAAGAAAAACCTTTCCTTTTCTTCCCTTTAGCCTCTGCTTTCCTTTCTTTTCTCCTATGGGCAAACTCAGCCGGATCCAAATCGATCTCATCTCCTTTATTTTCTTGGTTGTTTCGGCTATGTGGTGTGGTTGTCGGGTTTGGCGGTGGCGATGGGTTGTCTGGTTTGGGCAGATGGCGGTGATGGGTTTGGGTTGGGCAGAGGTGAGGCGATGGTGGTGATGGGTTTGGGTTGGGCAGAGGTGGGGCGATGGTGGTAATGGGTTTGGGCAGAGGTGAGGATATGGTGGTGATGGGTTTGGGCAGAGGTGAGGCGATGATGGATCAGTTGTGTGGCTTTGGGTAGATGTGAGACGATGGTGGTGATGAGGTGATTCGGCAGTGGGTATGAGGGTGATGGATTTGGATCGGGTGTGGATCGAGTGATTTGGTAGTGTGGGTGAGGCGGTGACGGGTTTGATGGTTGAGATGGTGGTGATGGGCGATTGATGGAGGAGTGTTGGCGGGTCCGGGGCCAGACCCGGATAGACCCGGTCCCGGCCCCGTGGACCCGGAAATTTCCGGGCCGGGACCAGACCCGGTCCCGTGAAAAAACGGGACCAAAAATTGGACCCGGACCCGGCCCGAATTGTCGGGACCGGGCCGGGTCCACGGGTCTTGGACCCGTTTTGACACCTCTACTAAGGATGTGGAAGACATACACATTTATATAGGCTTAATGACATAAAACAACCCTCAATTTTAATATTTTATTTAAGTCTAACCTTTAATTTTTTTTTGTTTAATTACAACCCTAAACTTTTTGAATAATATTATATTACCTCTACCATAACAGAAATCCAATGTGACACAGTTGACTACCGTTATGTGCCACGTCAGCACATAGAGGAGAGTGACAGGTCTGTGAATGTATTTCTTGTTGTTGCCAGTTGCTGTTTTCCGGGAAAATGAGAAAAGAACTATTCTGGTCAGCAACTGACAGGGAATGTGACGCTTCTATGATCTCTGCAGGTTCTTGCCTTTCTGAATTCCATTTTGCTGCTAAATCAGTTGAACCAAGTTGTTGTGCTTGCCACTGGCTATAATTCTTGCGACTATGTGTATGATTCGTCTTCAAATTCTGGCCCCAGAGTTGAGAATGGTACAATGCGTGCTTTGTACTCCAATTTATTACATAGATTGATGGAGTTTATCAACGAAGATGAGAAATTAGTAAAGGAGGCACCTCAAGGAAAAGTTGCATCTGCATTGCTTTCAGGGTCTTTGTCTATGGCTCTCTGTTGTATCCTTATTACATTTAGTATGCTTGCATTTATTGCTTTCGTTAAAGTTTATTCATTATGTTTTTTCTGTCACTTTTTAAACTCCATTAGTTTTGCTATGAGAAGAACTAAATTGGACTGTTGTGCTAGACTGCTTGATTTAGTTAGGGAGCTGATTGTTGGGGTGTGATAAAAAAACTATGTAAAGTATTGAGGCTGTTAAATGTGTGTGTGGGTCTGTAAATCTGCTCTTTTATAGATTGCTTGATTTAACTGTGGCTAGATATTCAAAGGATTTTTCGTTCAGGACCCATCCTCAGCCTTGAGTGAGTATTTTGCAATTCATCTAATCATGTACTCCCTCCGTCCTTCAATGAATGTCGTTTTAGTTTTTGCTTTTACTGTTTCGGCAAGTATCTTAAAATGGTCGGCAGACGACCTATTTGAGATAATTTTGCCCCTAATTTTTTCTAGGAAGTACGTTAAGGATTAACGTACGTTCAAAAAAAAATTCGGATTTTTTTGGGGTCAAATAGTGCCTCATCCGGCCTTCTCGATATGCGTTCCCTACTGAATATTGGGATGCGAGGAAGACAAACATTGAAGGACAGAGGGAGTACTTATTAGTTATAGTCTTGTTTTCCAGTTTCTATTATGGATATACAGTTTTTTAGTGATTAGATGAAGTATCATTTAGTTTTAACTCTGACGTGGTTTAAGCTAATTAGTGATGAAAATTAATTCCTTAATACAGCAGAGCTGGTTGAACCTGAAATTTTTTAACACATTAATTATTTTAATTATTTCAGATTGTAACTACAACCCAGCCCCACATAATGTGAGTATATTGTGGGTGTGAGTATTACCTGCATCCGCAAAGTACAGATGTGGATGTGGGGATTCCTCTGCCCCCGCAACCTGCAGTTGTGGGTATCCAATACCCGCTCCTAGACCCATTCACTATATTACATAAATTGATATATAAATTAAATAATACTTTTACCGTTTTATTCTTTTTTTAACTGTTTTCTTGACAATTTAGTATATTTTTGTTTATGGAAGGCGATGAATTATTGTGCCATTAAAATAAATTTTTGCTCATAGTAGGGAAAAATATATTTAATTTTAGTATTTATTAAATTTAAAAAAGTATGGGTACTGATGAGTATATCCGCCGAAATAATTTTCACCTTTCACCCGTCCCGCTCGGATGTGGGTATACCCGTAAAAGTGCAAGTGAGAATATAAAAAATACTCACCCACCTTATATTCATTTGGAGCTTGGAGAGAAATTGGCGAGTTATGGGCTGTGTAAGCGTGTACAACTAATATATTAATGAAATGGGCTTAAAATTATGAAACACAGACCCAACCCTCTACTATAAACGGGTTGACCATAATATTTTGTTTTTGCTTTTCCCTTTACATTAAGTTACAGTCAAGCTCTGTTGAATGAATTGTCCTTCGGTTAAGTAGATTTATCAATAATCATCGACTCCAACTTATAACTTCTCTATTGATTAAACAATCTAATTAAACATATAGATGAAAAAACTAAACCATTATATAATTAAATCGTACCCAATTTTTTTTTCTAGTGACATAGCGCGGCATATGAACACCCTAAAATTATTTATAAAATTAGGTTATTTAGGTACGCGACGTTTCAAGTGCGAAATTTATTTAAAAATATTAAAATATAATATTTATGTAAAAAAAGTATTTCACACATATTTTTGGTATAATATAAAAGTTTTAATAATGTTTAAAAAAATAGGATTAACATAATTTTTTACTATGGTAACTATATTGTAGGAAGTATATTAGTATTGTTATTGATGTTTTAATGCAGTTGTTGACAAAAAACTGAAATAATTAATTTTAAGGTCTTAGAATTAAAACAATTTTAAGTTCTTAGAATTAAAATTTTTTTAACTCAATTTAGTAAATTACTTTTATAAATTAAAATTTTAAATTTTAAAATGATGTTTCATATTATTTTTATTTCAGTTCTCCAAATATTGTAAATAATTATGTAATTATTTAAAAACAACCACTAATAATTTTTTCTTTAAAGATTCAAACTCAATAAAAACTTAAGTTTAATATTTAATTAAAAATTATGATTTAAGTAAATGTACAAACTAATTTTCTTTATGTTTATGTATGGAAATAAAATCACAAATTATCTAAGAAAAAATAATTTCTTATTATTACAAATGTTATGAAATCAAGTAATTTAGTATTTGTGTATATATATTGTTTAAGAATAATACGTTATAAAAAAGTTTTTCATAGTTTTTTTATTTTTTATTGAAAAATATTTTATTGAGGCAAGATAATTTATCGTTTATTTTACATATTTTTTTATAAATTTTTTATTTTTAACTAAAAAGAATTATCACTTTGTACTTTGCAGCAATTAAACTAACATCCAGGTTAATTAAATCTGCTAAGTATGCTTAGTTGAGTTGTCTAATTTGATTTCCAGATTCGAGGATATTGGATGGTAATTAGTTAGAGTTTTGGTACTACAGTACTGCCTCAACATTGCTCTTGATATTGTAATTACTAATTACTCTGCTTTGTTGACAAACACATCAACTTTTGTTCTTGTCTCCCACCTGACAAATTAGCTTTTGAAAAGCTTGTGTTGTGCTGATCAAGAACTCATTGCTCTAAAAAGTTGGTCTATACCTTTTTGGTTTAACTAATTTCCTGATACATTCTGTTGATCTTGTCATGAAAATATGTAGTAGTTTTGCAGAACAGAAATAAAAAAACTTAGTACTATATCTTACTTAAAGTACCATAAATAAGATCCAACACAAGTCATTAGAGAAAACCCAAAAGTCCTAATAGCATATGTATGGGACTGGGACTGCTGTTGAAGATGAAGGATCAGTAGAGGCAATGTTATGCAGAGGCATCATTGCCAGCATTGCCTTCCACCATGATTTGCTATCTCATATGTGCCAACAATAACATGGTTAGTTAATTTTTCCGCTATTAATTAAAATTAATAATAATGAAAGCTAGTGGCTGCACTGCTGAATTTGGTGAGGTGCGGTGAGGAGAGAGATGGGAGGAAGGTGAGGGAAATGGTAGGGAAGGAGACGTTGGAAGGGATTAAATATATGCAAACATGTTTCATATTATTTTTATTTCAGTTCCCCAAATATTGTAAATAATTATGTAATTATTTAAAAATAATCACTAATGAATTTTTCTTTAAAGATTCAAACTCAATAAAATGATAAGTTTAATATTTAATTAAAAATTATGATTTAAGTAAATGTACAAACTACTTTTCTTCATATTTATGTATGAAAAAAAATCACATAATTAGCTAAGGAAAAATAATTTCTTATCATTATAAATTTTACGAAATCAAACTTAAGTAATTTAGTATTTGTGTATATATATATTTTTAAGAATAATACGTTATAAAAAGTTTTTCATAGTTTTTTATTTTTTATTGAAAAATAATTTATTGAGGCAAGATAATTTCTTGTTTATTTTACATATTTTTTTAACTAAAAAGAATTATCACTTTGCACTTTATTTTCTCTCTCTCATATTTCTTTCTTTCTAATTCTTCTTCTAACAATGGCAACACATAAAATATAAAATAACAATAATAATAATAATTAAAAAATAGTCTAAAAATAATTGTGATTATAATGTAATAAAAGGGAGAATTTTGTTACTGTATTTCTCCTTTATTTTTTTCTTCTTTTCGTAGTAATATCATATTTTGTTATCTTTTGAAAGAAAAAAAATATTCTTTCTTAATCTTTGGGATTAGAATAATAATAGTAGTGATAGTTATTAGTCATGAAACTATTATTACTATTATAAATAAATAAAATATTCCAATTTTAAAATATTTTTTATTATATTAAGATGAAAATAACGTTAGGATATTTATGTATCTCATCTAATCCATAATTTTTGGCTTTTTTTTCTATAGCTTATGGCTTAGAACATGTTTTCTTATTTAATTTTCTTAATTATATTAATTTCGTCAACATTTGTCACTCGCATTAAGAATCCATGAGTGAGATCTTCTGTATACTTTTACAGTAGTCTATTATGTTACACAAATTTACTCTCATCCATTTGTTATTAATTGAAAAACTAATTTAACTTTAAGGTTTTAAGGACTTTAAGTTTACGATAAGCATTTATTTTATTATTTTAGGTATAATGATAACTTATAAATTAGTAACTACCTATTAATAAATTTATTTTATTGTTTTTTTTATATATATGACTCATGCATGTTGAGTTGTAAGTTTTTTTTCATAGAGAGAGGTGGGATTAAGACTTTTGTCATTTAATTTTAATTTTTAATTTAAAGATTCAAAAGGTTACTCATTGTAACGATATCTTATCTCAAAGTTAATTTAACTTTAACGTTTTAACGACTTTAAGTTTAAAATAAATATTTATTTAATATATTTTATGTACCTATCGCATGTTATCTTGATGACGTAGTTCGTGTGTTCGATCCATAATATTATAATGATAACTAATAATATAACCAATTTTTTTTAAAAATATCTTATTACTTTACCTAGCATATATTTTAGGGTAAACTACATAATTTTTTTTATAGTTTCAAAAAAATTTCACCTCCTGAATGGACGGCTAGGATTTATTTGATCCAACGGTACTTCTTAAGAGTTCTAAAACCCTTGTAGAATTCTCCTTTTTCTAGATACCTTCTAGAATGCTTCTAGAAGGCTACATACATGTCTCCACAATGAGCTAGGCTCCTCTGGAAGCTTCCGGATCTTTCAAGCCTTTTCAAGCCTTCTTGATAAACCTCTCTCGGCATCTACATTTTACGCCATGTGCCTTCTGCGAGTCCCTTGGCCCATTTCTTCGAGCCACATGCGTGCGCCCTCGGCACACTAGTGGGTCCCTCTTGCGTGAGGTGTGACACCTTGCTGGCAGACACTGCGACTACTGAAATGAGTTGGTGCTCTCTGTATTAATGACGTGACATTTAATGTGGAGCATCATCTCGTTGAAATTAATATAAAAATTGTCACGTATGTATAGTTAAAAGTTACATGTACACGGTGTTAGAGGGAGGGGATACATTAATACGCGATAAGCAGTACAGAGACCAAATCGGAATAAAAAAAATACATGGCTAAATCAATAAGGTAATTCGAGTACATGACCACTAATGTCGTTAACCCACTTAATGAAGGTTGTTATCAAGAAGGTAAGGTTTGTTCCAAGTTTCAGGTCAATCATCGGATAAGAATTGGTGGTTCGATTTTGACGGATTCATGATGGGTTGTTCCTTACTTTAAATTCTTTGAGGTGAACGGTATTGATTGTTCCTTAGGTTGTGATTGAGGGTATTTTCTTAGTACTCATTCTCTTTTTCTTCTCTGATTCGATTGAAAGATTGATTGATTGTTATTACTATTAGAGATAATGGTGGTTGTGAGATAATTTCTATAGTTGAGATAGGAGCTTTGCTTGGTTGTACACATTGATTATCATATATGATAAGATTCGGAGTTCTGGAGTGGGGTAAGTGAGGAAGATGACCGTTCAGAATCTCTGTGCTCGCCGTCCGATGTACCTGCAAAGCGCCGGAGGGGGTCTCCGGCATAAACACTCTGATGCTTAAGTCAGTAAAGCTATTCCAAATGGCAGGCGTTCGACTCGCGATCGTAGGCTTACCTTTTGTCTTGAATGGTGGGGTATTTATAGGTAAAATATGGGTCGTTATCTCTAGGGGGTGGGCGTTATCTAGGGAAGATAACGCCCACGTTCCTCAAGTGACGTCATGGGTTGCCTGGGATGGGATAACCCCGTGCGTGTGGCTGGATAACGTGTAAGACCCCCCTCCCCTGCTGATGTCGACCATCCCAAGGTTTATCATTGTGTGAGATGAGTGGCGGTGGCCATAGAAGCAGACGCCTAGTGGAAGTTATAGTGTTCCGGCCTTAACGCTAGGTGTAAGGACGAAAATGTCCCTGAAGTTACATCTATAGTTATCATAAGCCCAACCAAAAATGAGCCCGAGTGTTCACCAAGGGCTATCGCTCTATTTTCAGCCTTGTCTGTTCCAGGTTCTGTGAGATAATGGGGTGGTGCGATTATCGAGAGGTATGTCTTTTTAAACCGTCATTCCCTTGGGCCTATAAATTAGATTTTCCATTGCATTAGTTCTTCTAATCTCTTTTGTATTTCTTCTGACATTTTCACCATGGATGAACTGACCAGAAATTTCTTGATCTCTATGTCCCATACTCTGAAGAATCTCACTGAAGCCGACGTCGGCTTTCTAGAGACCATGCTAATCAAGACCTCTAAGGACATTCTGGAACTTCAGGGGATGATGACCCCTCTTCTGTCCAGGCTAGGTGCAGCTTCCCTGGAGGATTTCAGTTGGCTGCTGCTGTTTCCCGCATTGAGGTGGTCATCACCATGCTGCAGCAAAGGAAGGATTTGCTGGGATGCTTCTTGAAGGGCATGAGAGTTTCCTCCTCCGAACTGACTTCTGTGGCGGATGCTCTAAGGGAGATTCCTATCGTGCTAGATGACGACGCTGGGTCCAATGCCTGACCTCTTGCAGTCGTCCTAGTGTCCCTTTATTTTTCTTTTGTATTTTGTATGTGTGCGGATGTAAGTTCAGGCCGTTAGGCCATAAATAAAATGACTTTCTGTGACTTTGCTTGTGGTATTCTGCTTTGACGCATCCATCGGGATTATCTTTAGCCCAACTGAAAACGGGCCTGCCATTGATCAGATTCCCATAAGACTTTCCTTTTCTTATTCACCAAATGGTGATTAAAAGCTGCTGCTAACCGTTTCTCGCATTAATTTCGCGCCGTCTTTTCAATGCTAACTGATTGGGCGGTTTTCTTAGCACCTCTAGATTAGTGTAGATTTCCGACAGGGGTGATCACTGGATCAGATTTTGCAATTATGATAAGTCTCCTTAAGGCGTATTAATTATCCTCAGAGGGCGTGCGAAAGGGTAAGGAGTGCACTTTCGCCATGGCTATTTAATGGGATTTTTCTTTCTTTCGCTATTCATCTTCATTTTGTTTCTCTGTTGAGATTGCTTGCAGTTTTATGGCCGACTCATATTTCATGGATGCGGACGAGCGTGACTCTCCACCCACTCCTCCAACTTCTCCCGATTCTGACGATCCTTCTCCGCCGCACCGAAAAAGGTGACTCTCTCGATGTAAGGGTCGCAAGAGGTCGAAAAAGAAAAGTTTTGGGTCCTTTGACGTTTACTCGAATTCTTACACTCCCCCAGTAAGGAGGGTGATTGCGTGTCAAAGGCACCAAATTTAGTTGTAAAAAAAGATATAGAAATGGGGTAGGAATACAACTTATCACTCGTCCACAAGGGACTCGTAGGTCATGATAAGAGGTGATAACAATTCACCTAAAAGAAAGGGTATTTTCGTCTTTCACCCGGTGAGAAGAGGCATAACTACTGTTTCGCACCACCACGGTAGGGACAAGATTGCTACCTTCCCCAAAGGCTAACGCTACAAAGGCTAACGGGGCCCTACCGGCTCCTCTCATGGACCTCATGCTTGGCTCAAGGAGTTATCTCACCCCCAGAGGAAACCACGCGTCAGGATTAACGCTCCGGCCATTATCCTACCGCAGCAATATCTACCTACACACCTACCGCCAAGGTAGCGTATCATGATAAGGGCGAACCACAGACCCTAACGCGAGCGATAGCTTCGTACCCATTTACTCGGGCGGGAACGCCCCCTTTCTTCTATAAATACCTCCCCCACAAAGGAGGCAGGTAAACGGACTTGACTAGCCAAAACTCTGCCAATTTCAGTACACCTACTGACTTAAGCATCGGAGTGTTTCCACCGGAGACCCCCTCCGGCGCATTGCAGGTACTGTGGACCGTCGCGCACACTGATCTGAGAAGAGCTGCTCCGCCATACATCCTTCGGCAGAAGACAAATTATTATCAAATTGGTGCTTTCATTGAGAGTTTTGGTTCTATTAAGTGAGCATCCTTAATAACCAAGCTCCTTCTCCCCGAAGCTAGAAGGATTATGGCCTCAGAGTCAGATCCGGCGTTGTCCTGAACTTCCAACATCCCATACAACACCCGCAGACGCCTGTTTCCCTTCGCTACCTCTGATGCCCCCACCCCAGGGCAGGACGTCACTGCAGGAGAGTTAGATCTTCCTCGCGGGTCAAGTTCAGAAGAAGTTACATTCCAGATTTGCTCTCCCTTCTCCCATATAGCAGGAACCAGCCATCCTACCCCCGAGGCGGGAAGATCTATGATAGGAGAAGCGGATAACCCTTTCGTGAATTCAATAGCAGCTCTCCAAGCTCAACTGGATCAACTGATAGAGATGACCGCTGGATTTACTCCTCATGTCTCTAGACCTGGCGTGTCCTCCCAAGTAATTTTCACCCCGTCCATTGTCAACGAACGACCCTTATCGCCCTAACAGTCTAGGGCACTCCCGTCCTCCTTACCTTTCCCCTTGGCCCCCATAAACGTCCCACCATTCACGCGCGGACCTGCCGACCATTCTGGACAATACAGGGGAGGAATCTCTATCCCCGAAGTAGTCCGCCAGCGTGACGAGTATAGAGAGCCCTGGGATGATCGGCGGGGAGATATAGTAAGAGATCCGTCTCCTAGATACAGCGAGAGATCTAGCAGCAGAAGTCGACGAGCTCGAACTCCAAGGAGCCGTAGCCGATCTCCTAGGAGACATCAGGAATATGACCCTCAAAATCCCAGATACGACGCTGAAATTCCACATCAGCGTCCTCCTCGTAGGATCCCCGATGCTAACGTGGGTCATCCGTTCAGCTACCGTGTCAGGCACCACAGAGTCCATCGACATGTGAAACTCCCAGCAGAATCATATGATGGCACAAAAGATCCCATTTCTCACCTCAATAAGGTGAAGGATTTCGTGCAATTCCAAATGCGCAGTGATGCAGCATTGTGTCAAATTTTCGTAATGACGCTGTCAGGAGTGGCACGTCTATGGTTCGAAGGGCTCCCCGCTGGGTCTATCGATAATTTTTCCCAGTTGGAAGAAAAATCCAAAAGTCAGTTTAGCACGGCTATTCCTATCAGAAAGTCAGCAGCTGCGTTGTTCGATATCCATCGAAAACCACAGGAATCGTTGAACGACTTCTTAGGTCGATTTGATCTTAAAATGTCCCTAACGCCAGGTGTCACTATCGATTTTGCGATTGAGGCCCTGAAACGCAATTGTCGATACAGTAAACTGAAAGATACGCTAACGGTGGACCCCCCAATGACCCTAGATGTATTGAGGCTGAAAGCGCATAACTATGCGAGAATGAAAGAGGAAGAAAACAGAGAATGGATCCGAGGCATGCCGGCGGACCCATATGTGGCCCCTAACGTCTTGAACAGCAACGCCCCAGACGCTAAACCCACCGAGGATCCCGGGCAGCGGAAAGAACATAATACTAAGACCTCTAACCGGCAGAGAGGCAATTTCTCAAAAGGAAGACCTGGAGGGTCCCCCACTCGGAAGCAAACGGATCCACCAAAGGGCCGGATATACGATCCTGACCTCCCATCTCTCATACTCCCAAGGGCGGAGATCTTAGCAATAGTCCAACAGAGAAATTTGCCCATCCGTTACCCAGCTCCCGTGAAACCAGGAGTAATCATGGGAGGAAGAGAAAATACATACTGCAAATTCCATAAGGTCAAGGGACACTCAACAGATGTATGCAGAGAGTTAAAATCGGCTATAGAGCGATTGGTCGAAGAGGGCTACCTTGGGGAATTTGCCACAAAGGCAAGGGAGGAAGCCAGAAACAACCCAACTGGAAATACAACTGAGCAGAGGCAAGCGCCCTCGCACGCTACAGGGGCTAACGCAGTACCCCTCGGGCCAAATAGAGAAGCGCTCGCTATCGATAGTGACCAAATGCCCATGATAAATATCATTGCGGGGGGAGCACCCTATTGCGAGGAAATTATGCCACAAACGCCCAACCCTGGAGAAAAGCGCAAACGGGAGAGCGCACAAACGAAAATCGAGGCGATAAGTGCCTTAGATAGAATGATATTGTCTTTCTCAGAGGAGGACGAAAAAGGCATCGTCTTCCCGCATAATGACGCGATGGTTGTAACGCCCGTCATTGGAAGTCATGGGGTAAGAAGGACCCTTGTCGATAACGGGAGTGCAGTGAATCTATTTTCATTGGAAGCGTACAACTTGATGAAACGACCTGACGGTGAGCTATCGTCTTGCACGAGGCCAATTATTGGGATTGATGGAGTACCGATTCTGGTAGCCGGAATAACATCCCTGCCGGTGTACTTCCGAGAAGACACATCCAAACACTCCGAAGAGCTACTATTTCTGGTCGTAGACCTAACGTTACCGTATAATGCCATTTTGGGGCGACCATTCCTTAATCGTTTTGGAGTGGCCATATCTCAAAAACACCTGCGGATGAAATATCCCTCATGGGACGGCGTGGTCTCAATCAAAGGGGACCAAAAGCTGGCAGCCGAATGCTACTTGCTTATGACTCAAAGGAGTTGTTACCGCTACGTTTGCGTGGCAGACGACCCTTTCGATGATAAAGAAGAAAAGCGCACTCAGCCGCTAGATCAGATGGTATCAATCCCTATCGGTAAGGATAGTGAAACGAATCTCTTAGCTAGTGAGAAACTAAGCCTTGAAGAGAACGCGCAATTAATCCGGTTGTTGAGGAAATGCAAGGGAGAGTTTGCGTGGAAACCAGCAGACATGCCCGGAATCTCTCGGAAGGTCGCAGAACATCGGCTGAACGTTAGTCCTGACGCCAAGCCTGTTCAACAAAGGCGACGTGCTTTTTCATCGGAAAAGATAGCAGCCATCGAAAAGGAGTTGCTAAAGCTCACAGAGGCGGGGTTCATTCGAGAAGTCCAGTACCCGACCTGGCTAGCTAATCCTGTGTTAGTCCCAAAGCCTAATGGGGACTGGCGCATGTGCATCGACTTTACTGACCTAAATAATGCCTGTCCCAAGGACTGCTATCCCCTTCCGCGAATAGATCAGTTAGTCGATCAAACCGCTGGGTATGCTTATCTAAGCTCCCTAGATGCGAATTTCGGATATCACCAAATCCCTATGGCCGTAGAGGACGAAGAAAAAACTGCCTTCATCACTCCTAGGGCTACATACTGCTATACTGCAATGCCGTTTGGGCTAAAGAATGCTGGTGCAACATTTCAACGTATGGCAAACAAAGTTTTTGAAAATCAAATCGGGAGAAATGTAGAGGCCTACGTAGACGACATCCTGATCAAAAGTCGGAGTTTCAGAGAACACCTTGCTGACTTGGAAGAAGTTTTCAATGTGATGAGAAAGCACAAGATGAAGTTAAACCCGCGGAAGTGCATGTTTGCATTCCAAACGGGAAAATTCTTGGGCTATGTGGTCAGCCGGAAGGGCATCCAACCCAACCCGTCAAAGATAAAAGCCATCCAGGATATGATATCCCCGCGAACTGTCAAAGAGATACAGAAGTTAACCGGGCGCATCATTGCGTTGGGGCGATTCATATCTAAGCAAGGCGAGAGATGTTTGCCTTTCTTCAAAGTCATCCGCAACAAGGCTCCCTTCGGATGGACAGAGGAATGTGAGAAAGCGTTTGCAGGACTAAAAGCTTACCTATCATCAGATTTAGTGCTGACGAAGCCTGAGCCCGGCGACGAACTATATCTATATTTGGGAATAGCTGACGAGGTAGTCAGCGCCGTCCTTGTGCGAAGTGAAGGGCACGTGCACCGTCCTGTATTCTTCGTTAGTCATATATTGAAAGATGCCGAACTGCGATACGCTCCTATCGAGAAGATAGCACTCGCTCTAGTACAAGCCACGAGAAAGATGGATCGATACTTCCAAGCCCACCCCGTCATTGTACTCACAGATCAGCCGTTGAGAAGAATCTTCAGAAAACCCGAATCTTCAGGAAGAATGCTAATTTGGGCTATCGAGCTCGAACAATACGGGCTGCAATACAAAGCTAGACCAGCCGTTAAGGCCCAAGCGTTAGCTGACTTCATAGCTGAGTGCACATTCACAAAGGACACAAAGATAGATCTGTTGGAGGAAGAAGCAGAAAGTCCATGCCTACCGTTTCCGGAGACATATACAGATACGTGGGTCATCCACGTAGATGGAGCAAAAAATCAAGAATTAGCTGGCGCAGGAGTTTTCTTAGTTGGACCAAACGGCCTGGAGATGCGATACGCCATCAGAATCCTGCAGCCATTGTCCAACAATGCGGCTGAATACGAAGCGCTGCTGGCAGGACTCAGAATTGGAAACAGTTTCTCTATCGGAGCCACTCCTGGTGTGGAGAAGGAAGACAGAACACGTTTAAAGATCCGAGGAGATTCCAAGCTAATAATAGATCAGGTTCTGGGGAACTCCCAAGCCAGAGAACCCATCATGGCCCAATACTTAGCCAAAGTGAAGCACGAGCTGTCAAAGATACAGGAAAAAGGCACCCTGGTCACCTTTGAGCACATTCCTAGAGAAAACAATGAAGAGGCCGATAGCCTCACCAAGATGGCAGCCCATCTGGAAGCCTCAATACCCAGTGACGTGCGCTATGGAGAACTGCCTACACCTTCTTTCATGGAAGAGCAGGCATCGCTCTGTGTGGAAGAAATGGAAAATGATTGGAGGATCCCAGTGATAGAATATCTGAAACACGATAAACTACCGGGGGACCAGACAGAGAGAAAGAAAGTCCTAAAACGGGCAGCACGATGCACATATTATAACGGAGAATACGAAGATGTTTCTCCCATCCTGCCGCTAAATGCATAACGGAGCAAGAAGGCTTACATGTGTTACGTGAAATTCACGAAGGGATATGTGGCATGCACATTGCTAGCGGTACTCTGGCAGCCCAAGTCTTTCGATCAGGATTTTACTGGCCCACCATTCGACGGGATTGTCATAACTTCGTGAAAACCTGTCAGAAATGCCAGGAATATGCTAAGATTCCTCGAACACCTGCTGTGCCAATTTCAGAAATAGTCGCACCGTGCCCGTTTGCAAAATGGGGGATTGACATCCTGGGCCCGTTTCCAAAGGCCAGATCTCAGTTAAAATTTGTGGTCGTAGCGGTAGATTACTTCACAAAGTGGGCCGAAGCCGAGGCGTTAGCTACCATCACCACCAAAATTTTTTGGCGTTTCTTCAAACACCAAGTCATCATGCGATTTGGAGTACCACGCGTGCTAGTTAGCGACAACGGGACACAATTTACAAGCCAGTTCTTCAGGGATCAATGTGCAGAGTTCCAGATAGAGCAAAGATTCTCCTCTGTGGCACATCCCCAAACCAACGGCCAGGCGGAAGTAACTAACCGCAGCATCCTTAGTGGCATCAAAAGAAACTTGGAAGGGTCCAAGAAGAAATGGCCAGACGAATTGCCATATGTACTATGGGCCTACCGCATGACTGTCAAGGCCAGCACGGGAGAGACCCCGTTCGCGTTAGCATTCAGAACCGAGGCTATCACACCAGTCGAGATTGGCATGATGAGCCTCTGGGTGGCTCACTTCAAAGAAGAAAACAATGAAGAAAGGTTACGAGCTAACCTCTATACTCTACCAGAAACACAAGAGGAAACCCTCCTGAAAACCCTTGACTACAAAAGGAAAATGGCACAATATCACAACCGGCAAGTGAGGGAGCGATTGCTCAAAACCGGAGATTTAGTGCTCAGGGATAGACGGGCAGCAGGACAACGTATGGGAAAACTCAGTCCAAACTGGGATGGACCGTATCGTGTCACCCGCATTGTGGGAAAATGAGCATACCACCTGGAAATGCTCGAAGGAACGCCCCTGCAGAACTCTTAGAACATCGCTCGGTTGAGGTTATACCACTCCAGGAGCTAATCGGGTAACATCAAAGTTATTCTAATAAATGAATTTTGAGATATTCACCGTGCGTTTGCTACTGGTAATATGCAGGTAGCGAAGAATGCCAGGAGTGAAAATCCCATCCTTGTGATGGCTGGTCCTGATCAGACAGCTCACTAAGACGAGGCACGCCCTGGCATAACAAGGCGTTTGGGAGTGAAAATCCTATCCTTGTGGTAACCGTGCTCACATAGACGGCCCATTAAGACGAGGCACGACCCCAAACGGCTCCCCGGAGTGAAAATCCTATCCTTGCGGCAACCGTGCTCACATAGACGGCCCGTTAAGATGAGGCACGCCCCGGAATCCTTGGGAGTGAAATCCTATTCTTGTGGTAACCCCATAAACAGAGGCACTCCCCAAGGAGAGACCAACTCCGTCCTGGAAGTGAAAATCCTATCCTTGTGGTAACCGTGCTCACATAGACGGCCCATTGAGACGAGGCACGATTCCACGGACGTGAGGTACAACGCTTGGGGGTGAAAAGTCCTATCCTTGTGATGGCTGGTCCTGATCAGGCAGCTCACTAAGACGAGGCACTCCCCAAAGCCTATCTGTGGCGAAAGGAAACAAAGACATCCCAACTAGTAGCCGCGCGGTTGATACCCGGTGAAGCGATGTTGGAGCCTATATCTGGCGAAAGGAAACAAAGAAATCCTAACTAGTAGCCGCGCGGTTGATACCCGGTGAAGCGATGTTGGAGCCTATCTGTGGCGAAAGGAAACAAAGAAATCCTAACTAGTAGCCGCGCGGTCGATACCCGGTGAAGCAATGATGGAGCCTATCTGTGGCGAAAGAAAACAAAGAAATCCTAACTAGTAGCCGCGCGGATTGATACCCGGTGAAGCGATGATGAAGCCTATCTGTGGTGAAAGAAAACAAAGAAATCCTAACTAGTAGCCGCGCGGTTGATACCCGGTGAAGCGATGTTGGAACCTATCTGTGGCGAGAAGAAACAAAAGAAATCCTAACTAGTAGCCGCGCGGTCGATACCCGGTGAAACGATGACAGAGAGGTGACCATACTGCAACAACAACGTTGAAACAGACGTAAAGCCCCCTCTGACAACAAGGGACGGCAGGAATATGAGTGTAGTAGATGCGGAAGCAACGCTGATTTACTCTCAGAAAGGCTATCGGAGGATATAATGGACATGCTACTTGAATGCAGCTGATGAAAAGCTAACGAGATACAACGCGAAACTATATGTCTATGGAAACCTAACGCCAAATGTCCCATGCGGACAAGTGATCAAACGACATTATGAAGAAAAGCAGATAAAGAACTTCTATCCAAAAAGCGTGGATTAGGCAAGTCAAGGCCGACATCGTTTAAAGTACAAAATATGGACGGGCCCGTCAGCCACAAAAATGTAAAACATCTAAACAACAAAAAGTCTAAAGATTGGGCGGCGCGTTGACCCCTTCTTGCTGAGCAGCCTTCCACTGGTAGAAACCGCTATCATTAACGGTTGAGGCTCTCTTGTCAAAATAAGCAGAGAGATCGTCAATACGGAGCTCTTCAACTCCATAATGATGCATCACGGCTTCTGACATGATTCCCCCACCCTGCTCTAAGTACCAACGGTTCTTCTCAGCGTTAAGGGAGGAATCGGCAGATAGCTCAGCGTTTCTCTGTCTCTCCAGACGCAGGCTATTCTCCTCCTGAGAGAGGCGTATGGCCAGATCAGCGCGTTGCCGCTTCTCCTCCTCCAAAGCCAACTTAGCGGCCTCCAACTCTTGTTTAACCGCGGTAGCCTCTCCCCGAGCAGTCTCCATACCTTCGTTGGCAGCAGCAAGGGCATTTTCAAGACGCTGTCGCTCTTCCAGCAGCCTGTTTATCTCTCCTTGCCCGTTAGCTACAGCTCTGGCATTCTCCTCATCCATATAGTGAAGATGGCAAAGTGTAGAAAACGCCTGAGAGCGAAGGAAATTGATGCGCCCCTGCTCGCCCCGAGCCACAAAGGCATCCCTCTCCCTTGGAAGAGACAAAATCTCTGCCACCAGATAAGCGGTAGAGGAAATCACAGTCTCATGATCAGCATCGGCAGGAAACTGCAGAATACTGTCCCTAAAGGAGCGTAAGCTAACGTGATGAGTTGGCAGGAGAGGAGGCTCGTATGGAGAGATATCAGCCATTAAGGCAGGGACGGGGCCACCCCTCGCAATAGTTGGATGAGGCATCGGAACAAAGAACAACGCGCCAGGAGAAGCTGGCCGGCTAGTGGAGCCCTCCACGTTAGGCATTGAGACCTCATTACCTCCGGGCACCTCAGGATTAAGGGCATCAGAATCATAGCCCGTTGGGGTGTGCGCAGAATGAATCGGAGAACCAGGAGGCACATGGGGTTGACCGCCAAAATCAACAGGTTCAGATAGATCAGCAGACGCACCCTCGCCCCCAAGGGCACTCGAACTACGATTGGCGGCCGAGGAAGAAGAGCTATTCTGAAGATCATAGCGAGCCTTCTTCTGACGCTCGCGAAGGACATCGGCGATACCCATATCTCCCTGGGAGGTAGAGGGGACAGAAGCAGCAACGACTTCCTAAATAGCGCAGAACGTGATAAGGAAATCGTGTAAAAAGAAAGACAGTTTTAAAAATAAGAAAAATGCTCACCTGAGTGGTGGAAGCATGTAGCCTCTGAAGAGACAACAGTCTGGGACAAAACGGATGGGGCAGCACGTGCTTTCCTAGGCCTTTTCTATTTTACAACCCGAGTGCCCGTAACGTTAGCGGTAGCGGTGGCCTCCCCTTCCTCGGCGTTAGCGGCAGCAGCAGCCCTAGCTTCAGCGGCAACTTTCTTTTTCGCCTCCTGTTTCCTCCTCCTTCGGAAATACTCAGGCTCCCAACCAGGCGGAGGCACTGCACAATCACAAAACGTTAGCGTTAGTACTTCTTGACAACGCAAAGGAAAAAGGTTAAACGCTCACCCTTCTTGCACTGTTCCACGGGCAACCCGTTGGCCACTTTTCGGGCATCAACGCTAAAATCAAATTGAAGCAGCGTCTTCAACCAGCCATCCTCCGGGTCGGAAAGGGGTTTCCGATGACCCCAAGCCCCATCTTTAATTGTTTCGTTGAAGCCAGCCCTCCACAACGGCTCAGGCAGATCAACAATAAAAAATTCCTCTTTCCAGTGAGGAATAGAAGACTCAATGCCCATTAGTTTCCAGGTAAAGGGCTTCAAAGAACCGTCTTCGTAGCGAGGCGATATCGATATCTCCCCTTTACGGGAATACAATTGGAAAATGTCATGAAGCAACGCTAAGGTGGGAGATTCTATTCCCTTGAAACGGCACAGTGCGACAAAAGCACTAACAACGCAAATTGCGTTAGGACTCAACTGAGCCGGAGCCAAATCAGAATCAGCCAACAACAATTTTACAAACGGGTCAAGAGGGAGACGAAACCCATGATCAAAGAGCTTAGCATACAACATTCTACTATTTCTGGGCAAAATGCTGTTCAGTCGAAGCGACTCAGAAGCAGGATGCACGGGATATTCCTTGGAAAATCGCGCAGAAAACCCAGCAAGTCTACGGTTAATTAAGGGCAGCGTGTACAGAGAAGTGGGAGTAGTATCAATTACTTCTTCCCCGGAGGACCTTTGAGGGTCTCCTTCTTCAGAGGATTTTTTAGTTCTAGCCATGGCTAACAAGGAAGAAACAAAGAGAAAAGAAAAAGGACGTGTACCTTGTACCTTCGTGAAAGAGAATGCGAGGAGTCTTGAACCAGAAAGAGAGAGCGGCACAAAGTATTTATCCAAAGACAATAGCGTATAAGGGAAAGATGGAAAAAGAAAAAGGGGTAGAAGAAACAATAGATATAACCCTGAAAGGGCGACCAGTCAGCAGCAGACACGTGGCGAAGTAGCGCGTCATAAAGTAAGGCACGCGCTAGAAGGTGCAAATTTGAAATAAGGACGAAACGCTGCTGCATTCACAACTCCCTAGGAGACGCTTGCTCCAAACGCCTCTCTGTGGAAGGACACGTGTCTTCTTTCATCATTACCCTTCAAGTCGCATTAAATGAGGGACAGAGGGATTGATTAAAAAACATAAAAAGCAGCGCTGGCCTTGCCAAACGGCGCGATGGTACAAAGAAGATAAAGAAGGAATAAACGGTAATATCATACAGTACGACAAAGGATACAAAGCGTTAGCATTATTACAAGAGAAACAATGTTCGAATGGTTTTCAAGAAATAACAAAAGAAGAGACAACAACAAGAAAAACAAGGAAAGGCCCAGGCACCATCGCTAGCGTTAGACTTTCTCCCCCGAAGGGCCAGAAAAACCGTTGTCACCTTTGCTAATCTCACCCATCACGATAGAGATGTAATCAGCTACTTGGGCTGGATCCGAAGGGTTACCTTTGAAACGGGACGCAAATCCAGAAATGAAGGCCTCTAGAACCCTCTTCCTCCATAACTCTTCCTTTAATGACGCCCTAGCAGACCCCTCATCTCGAGCAAGTATCTCTTCGCGGAGAAAGAGATTTTTCTTCTTTTCTAGCGCCAATTCCGCCTCCAGAACTTCTATCTTAGCTTTCCCGATAGATTTTTCCCTGTCCAACTCCGTTTGGGACGATTCACAGAGGCGCGTCAGCAACCTAGAATACTCCACCGCCTTCTCAAGCTGCACCCTTGCAACACACAATGCGCTGGAAAAATTACGTGACTCGCGACCGTGAATTTCGAATTGATAATTCAGATGGCGGAAGAAGTCCAGAGAATCATTCAGAACATGGCGAAAGCGTGCCGAGGGAGGGAGTTGAAGAAATTCCTCTTTCTCCTTTTTGGAACTCAGCATCTCCCCTATCAAGGGTGCAGTAAACTCATCTCGAGAAAAAGGTTGGGAAACCCCGACAGCGCGAAGAGCATCAAAGCAAAACCCTGCAAGATTCATACGGTAGGCCGGGACCCTGTCAGGACCAAGATTGATTGAAGCGGAGAAGAGCCCTGAGGAAAAATACTCTTGAAAGGAGTAAAAAACAGCTGCGGAGTAACCATAGGCGGCAACTTAGCAGTTAGATCCGCCACAGGAGGCGTGACCACTACGTCAGGAATACAATGAGCAATCGGAGAATCGGGAGCGTCAACCATGGGAGGAAGACATTCCATCGGTAGGGCCTCTCCCTCAGTAGAACAAGTTTTTTCCAACGCCTCAGCGGCTTCCGTTGGCTGAGAGGCGCCCGCCTCAGACGAAACAGCAGGCGTAGAAACAGTTGCCACATCCACAGGAGATGTCCCGGTAGCTTGTCCACTAGAGGCCACTCGAAGTTTTTTCCGACGCTGCGAAGCAGCAAGGGAAGAAGCATGGCAAAGGTCTGACTTGGCATCCGCATCCTCATCATCGCTAGTAATTACCGTCGTTGCGACAGGCTTGGAGTCCGTCCCCTTGCGACGCTCCGGTAGCCAATTTTCCACAAAGCGAGAAGTTCGTACAGAGCTAACGGGCCTTCGCCCTCCCCGGGCAACCGTTTTAGTTCTCTTCCTCGAAGGAGGAACGCCACCCCGACTTGAGCCCTCGGCCGAAGGCGAGGCCGGTAAGGTTTGAAGGGGTGTTACGTTCAGAGGAGCACCAGTGTCACCTGCGAATCAACCGTTAGCTTCTTATAGCAAACAAAGCGTGCGAGGACCAAAGTAAAGAAAATATGGAAAGAAATAGGCTCACCCATAATGCACTCTTCCAGATGCTTGAACAGAGCAAAGGCACGAATACGGTAGTGGGTATTCTCGTCTAACAAAGCGTTAGCCTGGTCCAACTCAGTTCTGGACAAAATCGCGGGATTTGTCCAAACGGGGCCTGCCAGTTCCTGATTGAAATTGATACGCCACAAATGTGACGGTAGCTCCAGAACAAAGAAGCTGCTCTTCCAATCAGCTACACCCTTCTTGAAGCCATGAAAACGTTGCCAAAACGACTGCACGAGCGCATCATCCCACCGGGGAGTAATCTCGATTAAACAATTGTAGCAAATCATGCTAAAGAATTTGCGAAACAAATTGATAGATGGGGTAAGAATGTTCTTCAGCTCGCAAGCGCGAAGAAAAGCATAAACCGCACACCAAGAGGAAGGAGTTATCTGGGCAGGATTAAGGCTATACTCCCGCAGCAGAGTTAATATCGACTCATGAACGGGAAAGCGGAAACCATAAAGGAACATTTTAAAATAAAGAAGCCTACTGTGGCCCCACCCTGGATTATGAAGCCGCATATCACTTCCGGGAATAGAAGGCTCATGCCTAGGAGGAAAGGTAATACCATGTTCCTCCAATTCGGCTTTCAGAACCACATCGCAGGTAAAAATACTCGGTGATTGGGCGACCTCGGGATCCATGGGCCTAGAGATAATCTGGCGAGGTCTATTCCTAGCCATAGCAAACCAACAAAAAAGGAAATCTGAGAAGGGACGAATTGATACCTTAAAGGAGATGAATCGCAGAGAAATCGGCGGACAGTGACGAGCGGCCGAAAAGGTATTCGGAGAAGAAGACGAAGGAAGACAAAAAGGAAAATTTGAAGTGAGGGCAAAAGTTTTGAGAAATTGGAGAATGGCCCTTCTTAAAGGATAAAAATGCCACCGCATTAATTGAGTCACCAATCGGGCGAAGACGCGTGTAAAAGAAGTTGACCACGTGGAAGCGCATTAAAGAAATTTGAAAAAGAGAAGTTATTCGTCGAGACTCCCCAAAAGGGCGAGACAGTATTGACCTAGTAAGAGTAACCGCGAAGTGATTGCCTCAGTCAGGCCCACCACTTGCGTTAGCTATCACCAAGAACCAGCAGGCTAACGGAAATAACGACAAAATTGAAAAGGCAGAAAATATCATTTTATTCATAAAACGCCAATAGGCGGGTACAATGCAAAATGGCTAATCCTCATCAGGCCAGTAAATGCCATGGTGATAAACCCCCTCATCATCAAGGAATGGCATCTTCCCGTCAGCATTCGGGACAGGCTAGTCTGCCTCCCTTTCTGGGCAGGACCCTGACGGGCATGACTTTTCTTTGACACTCGAATCTGCCAACCCCGCACCAGCACTGGTGGGAAAATCCTCGTTCAGCGAGCAATCAGGGGAAGAAAAACGTTTGCCACCCTCTCGAATAGCAGAACCAGAAGAAGCCAAAGTCGCAAAGGGCGTCTGGGAAGTCCGTTTCCCCTGCCTCTTACGACCCTTTCGGCGGACCGGAGGCCTCCATGGTGGCGAAGGAAGGGGATGATCTGAGTCCGGCGAAGTTGGGGCAGTCGGCAAGGAGTCGCGATCCATGGAACTTAAGAAATAAAAATCTGCCATGTCACCTGCAAAAGCAAAAAAGAAGGAAAAGGATGAAGATGAACAGGAAAGGGAAACCAAACTCCCTTATATAGCCGAGTAAGCACTTCGATCCCTGAAAAATCAATTAAGACGCTTGGGAAAAATAACTGCAATTGCAGAATCCGATCCGTCACAGGCGCATCTGCTCGTTGAACGCACCAATCAAAGGGCACCAAAGAACCGCCCAACCACCTGCCACTAAAAAGACGGCCCTGTAACAGTCAAGACAGAGCATTCATTGCTAATCCCCGGAACACGACCACTGCAATACAATGTCCCGAGGAAGACCCATTTTCAGTTGGGCTCATGACAAATATTTCCAACCAATAAAGTAAGCAACCAAGCAAGAAAAAGAGAAGACTTGGGAAAAAGCAGAGACAGTTATTTATTTATGGCCAGGTGGCCTTAGCGTTCAAATATGTACAAGAAACATAAGAAAAACAACGAGAAGAAGCGAAGCCAGCGGTCAGATATTGGACCCCGCATCATCTTCCCCTGGCACAACGGGAACCTCCCTTAAAGCGTCAGCGACAGAGGTCAGTTCGGAAGAGCAAGCTCTCATGCCCTTTAGGCAGCAGGCCAGCAAATCTTTCCTCTGCTGCAGCATCGAGGCCACCACATCAAGGTGGGCACTGGTAGTGGCCAGTTTCGCCAAACTCTCTAGGGGCCTAAAATCCTCCAGAGTTATTCCCAGCTGTCTAGACAGAATGGGGGTTAGCACCCCCTGCAACTCCAGGACATCCTCGGAGGTCTTGGTGATCATCCTCTCCAGGAAGCCGATATCACCCTCAGTAAGATTCTTCAGGGTCAGAGTTTTAGAGATCAGGAAATTGCGAGTCAGTTCATCCATGGAGAAATATGGAAAGAAAGAACGTGAAAATGCGAACAAATTGGCACAGAGAAATCTCTGATTTATAGATTCTGACAAAAAACCGTCAGGACCATCTTCTGAGGCAAAACCGCCCCGGTACTTAGAGGGACTCTCCGTAAGAGAAGGAACGTTAGCCCTTGGTAAACACTCGGGCTCATTTTCAGTTGGGATTATGATAACAATTCACCTAAAAGAAAGGGTATTTTCGTCTTTCACCCGGTGAGAATAGGCATAGCTACTGTTTCGCACCACCACGGTAGGGACAAGATTGCTACCTTCCCCAAAGGCTAATGCTACAAAGGCTAACGGGGCCCTACCGGCTCCTCTCACGGACCTCATGCTTGGCTCAAGGAGTTATCTCACCCCCAGAGGAAACCACGCGTCAGGATTAACGCTCCGGCCATTATCCTACCGCAGCAATATCTACCTACACACCTACCGCCAAGGTAGCGTATCATAATAAGGGCGAACCACAGACCCTAACGCGAGCGATAGCTTCGTACCCGTTTACTCGGGCGGGAACGCCCCCTTTCTTCTATAAATACCTCCCCCACAAAGGAGGCAGGTAAGCGGACTTGACTAGCCAAAACTCTACCAATTTCAGTACACCTACTGACTTAAGCATTGGAGTGTTTCCGCCGGAGACCCCCTTCGGCGCATTGCAGGTACTGTGGACCGTCGCGCACACTGATCTGAGAAGAGCTGCTCCGCCATACATCCTTCGGCAGAAGACAAATTATTATCAAGAGGTTCGTCCACAGAGAACTTGTTGGTGTTTTCGTAGTCTTGACTTGACTTCCTCGTCACTGAAGTTGAGGGGGTTTTTGTTCCTGCAATTAGAGTAAGCAAAGCATAAAAGAGAACAAGTAATAATAAAATAGATAAAGGCAATCTTAAGCAGAAGGCGATCTTAGCCAAGATTACAGATGGAGGTTGATTGTGAACTGTCTTGGGGTAAACTCCTGGCAAGGGTGAATTCGATAGCGCGTTCCTTGTTTAACTGATCATTGACCGTTAGATTTTCTCCTTCTCTCTCATAACTCTGCTATAGATTGGGAGGAACCCCTTTCCAATCCTACTTTCCTCCTATTCAAATCACTTGGAGGGTACCCCCTTTCCTAGTGATCCTAGCCAGTGGACACCTTGCTGGTTAAAGGGTTTATCCAATTGGCCGCTGGCTTGAGGCACATGCGTTTTCTCAATGGCGTAGGGAAAGACAAATTCAATTTCGCTCGTCGGCTTCGTGACTGGCTACAAATTCGTCGTCTTGCCTAAGATCGATCAAGTCTTAGCCTAGACAGGAACCGATTTGTTGAAACAGAACTTGAATCAATTACGAAAGAGAGGATAATAAGAATAGATCGGCCTCACGATTTTCAAGAATACTCACTCAACCCTTGCCAAGAATTAGGTGTTTAGCTACTAGACATATTGATCAAAGAAGAAAAGAAATAATTGAAGAACATGAAATAGTATTTAAATGTGATATTCAAAGAGAATTCGTAGCAAGCGTTTTTACAAGAACCAGAAGAAAAGAAGATGGAAGATCCCATAATTGACAGCCTTCCCTAACCTTTAACAAGGTTAAAGTCCCCGCCCCTTACGTTCCTTTCCAAATTCTAAAATTCAAATGCCTAAAAGATAGGGATAAAATCCCAATTGTTTGAAATTAAAATAACATAAGATAAATATCTAAACAAATTGTTTTTGTTCTTAAAAGATTACATCCGAGATTTCTTCAAAAGGGATGTAATCGCCAGCTGGTTTCCTGATCCGCTTCACCTTCCATGAGTCCAGGATGATCACGCCTCTATCTCTGCAATCTTGGCCAAGCTTGCAGCCAAGATTGCCACTTTGTCATTCCGGGCACCCGTTTCCTTCAATTCTGCTCTTAGCCGAGATTTCCTTCAAAAGACCACAAGATGACGTGAAAGGGATTGATTTTACCATAACCAAGGTGGTTTTAGATGGTAAAAATATATGAAAATAAACGTCAATCAAAGCTCACCACACTTGAACAATGCTTGCCCCCAAGCATACTAGACTCTTAGCTAAGAAAAAGAAAAAGGACAGACTCAAAACAGACTCAACAAACAGTAGAAAATTTCTGGATAGACTACCCTTAACCAGTCCCTTTGTACCTTTATACCTGTGATAGTCAGCATACTTCTCAATGGATCCCAACCCTTATGAACATGGTCTATTCAACACCCCAAGCATCCAAATTCCACATAACCATAACACCTTTGCATTGCACAACAGACTCGACAAGACAAGACATTCACCGACTTGGATTTTCTCCCCTTAATTCTATTGCTTAACATCATCATTCAATTACCTTGCCTGAAGTTTTATTTTTCTATGCCAGCATTTCTAAAAGTTTCTTGATTATTAATGCTTAGTGAGGCAGAAATATCAAGACATATGCATACATTTTTTTTTCATTGCTCTATCTGAAGTTTCTTGAGTATTTCTGCTTAGTGAGGCAGAAATATCAAGACATTTTTATTCATATATTTTTTTATTTGAGCATGCAATTTACTGGGCATAAAATTAGTTCTCTTTATTAGAGCAATTTCAGCTTAACTACAAGGCATCAAACTCCATTATCCACTTAGCAGTTTCCCTTAAGGGGATGTTAAGTATATTTGGTGAAAGCTTACCTATGTGTCAAGTCTGTTACGCAATGCTAGACCCTATCTATGATCATGTACAATAAGGATGTTTTAGGCGTTGAACAGACCTTGCTCATATGTTATGGGGTCGCAAGGTGAAGGATGCTAAAAGTCAAGGTTAAGACACTAAAGAGAAGGGTTTTAGGCATAGTCCAAATTTTTGCCGACACTCAATCAAAACACATAACACACATTCCTAAAAACACACAATAAGACACGAAAAATTTCATGCATCAGACTCTTTTGCCAACTATCTTAGCCTAGATTCACTAAAAATTTTCATGCGATCAGAGAAAATCACACAAAAACACATCACAAACATGTATATACAGACAAACATCCTAGATACACCCTCACCACACTTAGAGAACACATTGTCCTCAATGTGTAAATGAGAGTAAAAAGACTCAAAATATGTAAAAAGAGAAGAAAGAAAGACACGACCTGGGGGCATTTACTGTGATGTGGGAGGTGGAGGTGGCTACTGCGCATCTTAAACAGATGGTGCTGCATCATCTCCTTCATCAGAGGAGTCATCGCTGCTGCTGCTGAAGTGGTTGTCCACTTTGTTTCTTATGCGTGCTACAGCCTTGTCTACGACTCGGACGAATTTGAAGGTAACATCTAGGTGGGTCTGGATCTGTTGGAACTTGATCTCCTGCTGCTCCAAAAACTTATCTAGCCTCTCCTGCTGGATCCTCTCAATGCTCATAAACAGAGCCTGCTGCTGATCTATAATCTGCTGCATCTGATTTTTAGCGTTATCTTGTTGTTCATGGAACAACTTCTGGTTGGTAGTGAAGAATAAGATCTGGTCATTGATGATCTGCAGAAGGTTGTCAGCCCATTCAGGAAGCCTTGGATGGTTTGGATCCATGCCAAATTTGTTTGGAAACTGCTCGACATCTTGCCCAAGATTGGGTTCTTTGTCTGTACCCTCAAGCTGGATTGGCTGAATCTTAAAGTTCTCATTGATCCTCTTCCTAAAGAGGTGATCTGCTACTTGCGTAAAACCTGTATTAAAATAGAGATAGCCTTTTTCCTCGTGGAAATGACCCATTTGGTCAAAAGCCTTAAGATCCATGATCTTAACGACACAGGATTTATGCATATTCAAAGTGGATAAATCAATACCCCTAGCAGTAGCAGTAATATAGGAAATGAGAGTTCCTAGGATTAGTTTAGGGAGAGAATCGCATGCCTTTATCTGCCTAACAATCCTATAACCCAAATTAACCTTCCTATTGTGAAGCATACACCAAAGCAGAAAAACTTCTAACTTAGAGATGTTGCCAGAAACAGTAGTTTTGCCCCAAAGGTTAATAGACAAGATCCTTTGTGATAACAATACCCCTAACAACAAGGGCATTCTCATCTTATACCCCGCTGAGGGAGAAAAAGGCTGCTGCTACCGCCCCGGTAGCCTCGGGGATATCGCCTCTGGGATGGTCGACATCAGCGAGGGGGTCCCACACGTCATTTTGCCACTACTCAGGGCGTTATCCCATCCCAGGTCAAACCAGGTATCTCGTAAGGGGCGTAGGCGTTGCCTTGCCTAGGTAAACGCCTACCCCTATGCATATATTTATCGCAACAGCATCACATATCACCACGGAAAACTCTCACCCCCTGACGGGCGCGTTAGTGCTTCATAACCAAAATCACCCGGAAATGTCACGCTTTTACCTATAAATACCTCCGCCACAAAGGGGGAAGGTAAGCCTAAGATTTCTAGCAAAAGCTCTGCTATTCTACACAATCATTACTGACTTAAGCATGGAGTGTTTACGCTGGAGGCCCCCTCCGGCGCTGTGCAGGTACGTCGGACGTTGTGGACAGTCGACCTTAGGACTCATAATCTCCTGCTACCCCTCAGCGAATAGTCCGAATCTTATCAAATTGGTGCTCTCGTTGAGAGCTTTGGGTTTATTAAGTGAGCGTCCTTAATATCCAAGCTTAGTTCTTCCAAAATTTCGAAGCATTATGGAGTCCGGCTCAGATCCTGCACTGTCCCTGCCTTCTAGCCTCCCGTTTTCTACTCGTAGATGACTTTTCCCTTTCGCCACCACTGACGCCTCCACCATGGTGCAAGAAATTCCACCCGGCATGTCGGATCCCTCTTCCGAGCAAGTGGTGGGGGCATTTGCATCTCAGACATATACTCATTTATCTCATATGCCAGGACCCAGTTACTCTACCCCCCATTCGAGGGCACCCGCGACAGACGGTGCAGGCAATCCTCTCACGAATTCAATAGTGGCCCTTCGAGCCCAGCTAGACCAACTGACAGAACTAGCTGCAGGGTTTACGCCTCATATTTCGGGACCTAGCGTGCCTTCTCATATAGTCTTTACTCCGTCCATCGTCGCGGACCGACCATTGTCACCCCGACAATCTAGGGGTTTCCCAATCTCTACCTTTGACATCAGCCCCTGTCAGTGTCATGCAACTTGCGCATGGACGCGCTGAGCCATTTGAGCAGCATAGGAGGGAAGCCCCTGTCCTCGAAGGGGAGCGATGGGATGATGAATATAAAGATCCCTGGGATAATAGACGAGATGAGATGTTCAGGGACCCATCTCCCAGGCACAACGAGAGATCGAGCAGTAGAAGACATCGAACTCGAACGCCAAGAAGTCGCAGTCGATCTCCGAGGCGACATCGTGAGTATGATTTTTGAGCTCAAAGGCAGCTCAACGAGCCCTCCCCCCTTCGTCAACCATAGGGATTCCTGACGACAACAGTGGTCATCCGTTCAGCTACTGTGTCAGACATCACAGGGTCAATCGACATGTAAAACTCCTTGTGGAATCATACGATGGCACAAAGGATCTTATTTCTCATCTTAACAAGGTGAAAGATTTCATACAGTTTCAAACTCACAGTGACGCCGCGTTATGTCAAATTTTTGTAATGACGCTATCTGGTGTAGCGCGTCTTTGGTTCGAGGGACTCCCGGCAGGTTCCATTGATAATGTTTCCCAACTGGAAGCTGAATTTCGGAGTCGGTTCAGCACGACTGTTCCTATTAGAAAATCAGTGGCAACGTTATTTGATATTCACCGAAAGCCGCAAGAATCCCTGAAGGATTTTTTGAGTCGTTTCGATCTAGAGATGTCGCTAACGCCAGGGGTCACCATTGACTTCGCTGTCGAAGCTCTGAAGTGTAACTGTCATTATGGGAAGTTACGAGATACCTTAATGGTGGATCCACCATTGACTTTAGACGCGTTGAGGCTGAAAGCTCACAATTATGCGAGAATAGAGGAAGAAGAAAATAGAGAACGAATTCAGAATGCACCTCAAGATGCGCATCCAGCCCCCAGTATCCGCGTCAGCGCAATTCTTGACACACAGCCGACCGACGAGTATGGGCAGCGAAAAGATCACATTCCCAGACCCTCAAACCGACAGAGGGGTAACTTCTTGAGCGGAAAGTTTAGAAATTTCCCTACCGGAAAGCAAACGGATCCACCCAAGGGGCGAATATACGACCCTGACCTTCCATCTCTTATACTTCCCAGAGCAGAAATCTTAGCGATAGTTCAGCAGCGAAACGTGCCTATCCGTTACCCAGCTCCTGTAAAACCAGGGGTAATTATGGGAGGAAGAGAAAATGCATTCTGCAAGTTCCATAAAGTCAAAGGGCACTCCACAGATGTATGCAGAGAATTGAAATTAGCGATAGAGCGCTTAGTCGAGGAGGGCTACCTCGGGGAATTTGCTACCAAAGCAAGGCAGGAAAGCAGGAACAGTTTAGCAGATAGGACGACTGATGATAGGCAGCCACCCCCCTACGCCACGGGGGCCAACACCATCCCCATCGGAAGAAATAAAGAAACGTTTGTGGTTAGCAAAGATGACGTCCCTATGATCAATATTATAGCGGGAGGCACCCCGTACTGTGATGAGCCTATGGCGTCAGCACCCGCGACGGGCGACAAGCGAAACAGGGAAAGTATGTCAGTAAAAAGTGAAGCGATAAGCGCACTAGATCGAATTGTGCTATCATTTTCTGAAGAAGATGAAAAAGGCGTTGCCTACCCACACAATGATGCGCTGGTAGTCACACCCTTATCGGCAGCCACGGAATCAGAAGAACTCTCATTGACAATGGAAGCGCGGTCAATCTTTTCTCGCTCGAGGCATACAACCTAATGAAGCGTCCGAACAGTGAGCTATCGCCTTGTAAAAAGCCAATAATTGGAGTAGATGGGGTCCCAATCCTAGTGGCATGAGTTACATCGCTGCCGGTATACTTTAGAGAGGACACGTCCAAACGGTCGGAGGAATTATTGTTCTTGGTCGTAGACCTGTCATTGCCCTACAATGCTATACTCGGGCTGCCATACCTCAATCGTTTTGGAGCCGTGATATCGCAAAAACACCTGAAGATGAAACACCCTTCATGGGATGGGGTAGTCTCGATCAAAGGGGACCAAAAGCTAGCTGTCGAATGCTATCTACTTATGACCCAAAAAAGTTGCGATCGTTACGTGTGCGTAGCAGATGATCCCTTCGAGGATAGAGAGGAAAAGCACACTCAACCAGTAGACAACATGAGGTCAATCCCTGTTAGCGGAGTCAAAGAGGTAAATTTCTTGGGTAGCGAAAAATTGAATTCAGAGGAAAGCGCACAGTTAACACAATTGTTGAATGAATGCAAAGGAGAATTCACGTGGAGCCCAGCGGATATGCCTGGAATTTTGCGAGAAATAGTAGAGCACCGACTCAACGTTAACCCTAACGCCAAGCCCGTCCAGCAAAAGCGACGGGCCTTTTCCCCAGGAAAGATGATAGCTATTGAGAAAGAGGTATTAAAACTCATGGAGCCGGGTTCATCCGAGAAGTCCAATACCCGACGTGGTTGGCTAATCCTGTCTTAGTCCCAAAACCTAACGGAGAGTGGCGTATGTGCATTGACTTCACAGATTTAAATGACGCTTGTCCCAAAGACTGCTATCCCCTACCGCGAATCGATCAATTGGTAGACCAAACTGCTGGGTATGCTTATCTAAGCTCGTTAGATGCTAACTCGGGATACCACCAAATTCCCATGGCCGTGGAGGACGAAGAAAAGACCGCCTTCATCACCCTAAAGGCCACCTATTGCTACACCGCAATGCCGTTTGGATTGAAAAATACCGGGGCGACTTTCCAACGTATGGGAAACAAAGTTTTTGAGAGGCAGATTGGGAAAAAGGTGGAGGCCTACGTGGACGATATACTTGTCAAAAGCCGAAGCTTTGAGGACCACTTGGCCAGAAAGGCATCCAGCCTAACCCTTCGAAAGTAAAGGCAATCCAGGACATGATATCCCCTCGAACCATTAAGGAAGTACAGAAGCTCACAGGACGCATCATTGCATTAGGGCGGTTTATCTCTAAGCAAGGTGAAAGATGCCTACCTTTCTTTAAAGTCATTCGTAAGAAAGCCCCTTTCGGGTGGATAGAAGAATGCGAAGAAGCGTTTGCCGGCATAAAAGCCTACCTTTCATCTGATCTAGTATTGACAAGACCTGAGCCAGGCGACGCCTTATATTTGTATCTGGGTGTCGCCGACGAGATGGTCAACGTTGTTCTTGTACGAAGTGATAGACATATTCATCGCCCCGTATTCTTTGTCAGCCACATATTGAAAGATGCCGAACTACGGTACACCCACCTTGAGAAAATAGCGTTTGCTCTTGTACATGCAACGTGGAAGATGGATCGGTACTTCCAAGCCCATCCTGTTGTACTACTCACTGATCAGCCATTGGGATTTTTTTTTAGGAAACCCGAGTCTTCAGGGCGGATGCTGATTTGGGCGATCGAGCTCGAGCAATATGGGTTACAGTATAAAGCTAGACCGTCCATCAAAGCCCAAGCGTTAGCAGACTTTATAGCAGAATGCACATTTACGCAAGGGGCCCCGATGGACCCACCGGAAGAGGAAGCAAGAAGCTCAAATCTTCCGTGCCCAGACACATATAGCGACACATGGATCATCCATGTAGATGGAGCCAAAAATCAAGAGTTAGCCAGTGCTGGAATTTTCATGATGGGACCCAACGACATACAGATGCGCTATGCCATCAGAATTCTACAACCACTGTCCAACAGCGCAGCTGAGTACGAAGCGTTACTAGCAGGGCTCAGGATAGGCAACAATCTCTATATTGAAACCACCTGCGATGAAAGAACAGTGTGTGATCCACAACTGAAGATATGTGGGGACTCCAAACTAATAATAGATCAAGTCTTGGGAAACTCTCAAGCCCGAGAGCCTATCATGACCCAGTATCTTGCAAAGGTAAAACGTGAGTTAACGGAAATATAGAAAAAGGCATTCAAGTCTCTTTCGAGCATATTCCTAGAGAAGATAATGCTGAAGCCGATAACCTCGCCAAAATGGCAGCCAACCCGACAGCCTCCATACCCAAAGAGGTACATTACGGTAAAATACCAGTGCCCTCCTTCATGAAGGAGCAAGCGTCTCTTTGCGTGGAAGAAATGAAGAACGATTGGAGAATCCCTGTTATAAAATACTTGAAACATGATGAGCTGCTAGTAAACAACATCGAAAAGAGGAAAATTTTAAAACAAACGGCGCAGTGCACATACTACAATGGGGAGTTGATTAGGAAGTATTTTTCTCATCCAGCTACGAAGTGCATAACGGAGCGGGAGGGCCTCCACACCTTGCGAGAAATCCACGAAGGAATATGTGGCATGCACATAGCCGGTGGTACCCTAGCGGCACAGGTCTTTCGGTCAGGATTCTATTGGCCCACCATCCGCAGAGACTGCCACAACTTTGTGAAATCTTGTAAAAAATGCCAGGAATACGCAAATATTCCCCACAGACCAGCCGAACAAATCTCAGAAATCGTTGCTCCTTGCCCGTTTGCCAAATGGGGCATCGACATTCTGGGCCCATTTCCCAAAGCCAGGTCTCAACTCAAGTTTGTGGTCGTAGCGGTAGACTACTTCACGAAGTGGGCAGAAGCAGAAGCGGTGGCAACCATTACCACGGAAAAAATCTGGCGTTTCTTTAAATGTCAAATCATAATGCGATTCGGAGTACCTCGCATATTGGTTAGCGACAACGGAACACAATTTACAAGCCAATTTTTCAGAGATCAGTGTGCAGAATTCCAAATTGAGCAGAGATTCTCTTCTGTAGCACATCCGCAAACTAATGGTCAGGCAGAGGTAACCAATCGTAGTATCCTCAGCGGCATTAAAAGGAACCTAGAAGGTTCTAAAAAGAAATGGGCAGACGAACTGCCATATGTAATGTAGGCCTACCGCATGACCGTCAAAACTACCACAGGAGAAACCCCCTTTGCGTTAGCCTTCGGTACAAAGGCTGTCACGCCGGTAGAAATTGGCACCCTGAGCCTTCGAGTAGCATAATTCAATGAAGAAATAAATGAAGAAAGGTTACGTGCTAACCTAGACGCGCTACCAGAGGTACAAGAGAAGGCCCTCCTGAAAACTTTGCATTACAAGAGGAAAATGACGCAATATCATAACAGACAAGTCAAAGAGCGGCTGCTCAAAGTGGGAGATTTAGTGCTTAGAGACAAGTGAGCGGCAGGGCAACGCATGGGAAAACTTAACCCAAATTGGGACGGGCCATATCGCGTCAATCGCGTCATCGGAAATGGGGCATATCATTTGGATAAACTTGACGGTACTCCCTTACCAAACTCTTGGAATATAGCCCGTTTGAAGCTATATCATGCTAGGAGCTGATCTCTCTTGCTTGACATTGTTAATATTGCTCTAACCCATAAATGAAAGGCATTTTTGTGCACATTATGGCCTATAATACGCAAATAATGAAGAATGCCAGGAGTGAAAATCCTATCCTTGTGATGGCTGGTCCTGATCAGACAGCTCGCTAAGACGAGGCACACCCTGGCATAAATAGCGTTGGGAGTGGAAATCCTATCCTTGTGGTAACCGTGCTCACAAAGACGGCCCATTAAGACGAGGCACGCCCCGGCATCCTTGGGAGTGAAAATCCTACCCTTGTGGCAGCCGTGCTCACGCAGACGGGCCATTAAGGCGAGGCACGCCCTAAGGAGATAGTAACTCCGTCCTAGAAGTGAAAATCCTATCCTTATGGTAGCGGTGCTCACATAGACGGACCATTAAGACGAGGCACGCTCCGGGGATGTGAGGTTTCAACGCTTGGGAGTGAAAATCCTATCCTTGTGATGGCCGGTCTTGATCAGGCGACTCACTAAGACGAGGCACGCCCCAAGCCGATCGATGGCATTTGAAACAAGGAGAGATATCCCAGCCAGTAACCGAGCGGTTGATACCCGGTGAAGTTGGGCTGGAGAGATGTCTCTATCGCAACAACAAGCGTTGGGCTGGAAATAATAACCACTTTGTTCTTTGAAACATCACCAAGGAAATAATAATAATGCAGTGTTAAATGCGGTATTGAGCACGTGACGCAAAAAAATAATTTCCTGATTCCCAACAGAGGATAGAACATGCAAAGGCACCACAGGAAAGCTTACCTCGGAAAATGAGCCGCTATGAAACACTATGTCTGCAAAAGACAAAAATGTTTTAGCAACCGCGGATGGTGCGTACGAGCAAACGCAACGGTTAACTAACCACATAAGGTATGATAACCACCTCATTATGATTTTGGCAATGGGGCTTACTAATCTTATTGTGACAGCAACATCAAGAAACAAGACCGACAAAGAAATCACAGGCAAAGTAACGACTTAAAAGGAAGGTGATATCGTCAAAAATTACAAAATATTCCCAAAGGATAGATTAAGACACCCTGGCAACCAAAAATCAAGAGGCAAAGGGCACAGCTTAAAGAGCAGCTGACGCGTCATTTCCTCCTTGCCTGGCGGCCCTCGCGCTATAGAAATTCTCGTCAAACACACGTGAAGACCTCTCCTAAAAAAAGGCAGAAAGAGTTTCAATCTGATCATCGTTCACCCCATGATGACACATGAAGGCCTCTGACATAAGCATTGCCCCTTCTCAGATACCAACGACATTTCTCGGCAGAAAGGCTGAGATCGGCAGCCAATTCAGCATTCCGTTGCCTCTCTAACGCTAGTACAACCTCTTCTTCAGAAAGGCGCGTGCTTAGAGCAATGCTTTTCTGTTTCTCCTCCCCCAGCGCAAGCTTGACAACCTCTGCCTCTCGCTTGGTAGCGTCTGCCTCTTGCCTAGCTGTCTCTACCTCTTATTTAGCAGCATTCGCCTCTTGTTTAGCCGTCTCCGCCTCTTGCTTGGCGGCCGTTATAGCGTCCAAATTCCTCTGACGTTCAGACGTTAGGGTATCTATTTCTCTTTATTTCTCCGCCGCCTCCTTAGCGTTGGCTTCACCCATGTAATGAGCATGGCAGAAGGAAGAAAATGTCTAAGAACGAAGGAAGTCTATACGCCCCTGGTGAGTTTTGGCCAAAAAGGCATCTTTTTCCTCCTGATGTGACATCATCCGAGCCGCCAGCAGAGACGCAGACGCAAGGGTAGCCTCAGCACTATCAGTCTCCAAGGTTGGGAAAACCTTCTCCCTTATGCCACTTAGATTAACTTGATGGGTGGGGAAGGTAGCAGGAGAGTATGAAGTAACGCCAAACATCAAGTTAGAAGCAGAGTCGCCTCTCGCGCAGGTAGTGGAGACAGAGGAACGAAAGTCAGATAGGGAGGAGAAGGAGGGCGGTTAGCAGTACCCTCTGCGGTAGAAATAAAAGATTCGCCACCACCAACTGTTTCATAGCCCAGCATGTCTGAAGTAAAACCTATAGGGCCAGAAGTAGAATGGAGTGGGGAATCAGCAAAAGCGTGGGGGTCGATAGCAGGGTCACCACCGGAAGGTGCGCCACCCCCCGCGGTAGTCACCGGAATTGGATTAGCGCCAGATAAAATTGAGCTAGTAGTTCGAAGATCGAGGCAAACCCTCTTTCGGCGCTCGATAAGCTCGCTCGCAAATGACATATTTTCATCAGAAGGGGAATGAGTGGAAGTAGTGCCAATCTCCTAAGCAATATAATGCAATAAGGAAACTGTAGAAGAAGGAAGAAAGTAGTAGGGCAACGGATAAGGATACCTGACCGGAAGAGGAAACCAAGGGAATCCCAGTAGGAATTGGACCGGCAGGCACGTCGGAGGAAGCGGTAGCTTGAGGAGTAGCAGGGGGCGCGACGACTGCCTTTTTGTTTCTTTTTCTTCTTGTAATACGCGCTCATGAGGATGGCGCTTGAGCAGTAATGGTAGCTCCTTCAGAAAGCGGTACGGCTAAAGTAACACCGGTAGCCTCAGCCCCAGCGGCGGCAGCGGCAGCAGCAGTAGCTTGGCCCTTTTTCGCTTCCTCCCTTCTTTTCTTCCTCCGAATGTATTCGGGCTCCCAACCAGGTGGAGGCACTGCATAGTTATGAAAAATGTTAGCGTTAGCATTCCCCAGCAACGCAAAAGTGGAAGGGCAAACACTCACCCTTTTTGCATTCTGTAACTGCCACTCCACGAGTATCAATGCTAAAGTCCATCTGGAGCAGCGTTTTCAACCAACCATCCTCTGGGTCAGAAAGTGGTTTCCTGTTACCCCAAGCCCCATCTTTAATCTCCTCGTTAAAGCCAGTCCTCTACAAAGGCTCTGGCAGGTTAACAACAAAAAACTCTTCTTTCTAGCGAGGGACGGAAGACTCAATGCCCATAAGTTTCCAAGTGAAGGGCTTTAGTGAGTTATCGTCGTAACGGGGCTATATTGATATTACCCCCTTACGAGAATACAACTGAAAAATATCATGAAGTAAGGCTAACGAAGGGGACTCAATCCCTTTGAACTGACATAACGCCGCAAAAGCACTAACAATGTAAATTGCGTTAGGACTCAGTTGAGCCGGGTTCAAGTCAGAATCATCCAATAGTAGTTTTACAAGTGGGTCGAGAGGAAGCCGAAACCCGTGGTCAAATAATTTGGCATACAAAATCCTACTATTATCTGACAATATACTATTAAGGCGAAGAGGATCAGTAGCAACACTAACAGAAAAGCCCTGAGGAAGTCGAACATTGAAATCGGACAAACTACGGTGGACTAGGGACAAAGTATAAAGAGTAGTGGGGGTATGATTGATTTTCTCCTCCCCAACAAATTTTTTGGAACTTTCCCCCTCAGTAGATGTTGAAGCAGATTTTGAAGAACGAGTCTTCGCCATAACTAGTAAAAAAGGAAAAAGAGAGTAAGAAAAGAGTTGAAAAAGCGAGTACCTTTGTGAAAGAAACCCCAAGAATTCCAGAACAAAGAAGAAGGAGCGGCGTGAATTATTTTCGGAACAAAGCAGTGAGCGAAGAAAGAGATAAAAAAGAGTTGAAAAGGCATGACCAGTTAATAGTTGACACATGGCAAGATAGCACAGTGAAAGGACGCGACACGCACAAAGGACACAACTTCAAAAGGGAGACGCTTCAGTCCTCGCTGCTCCCTAGAAGGTGCCTATCTCAAACGCTTCATCGCGAGAAAGACACGTGTCTTTTCTCATCATTACCTTTCGATCGCATTAATAAGGGGATTCATAACATTTAATGCTCTAAAAAGTAACACCAGCTCTGACACGCGGTCTCAAGAAATGACGCGACAGCAGAAATGATAACAATCAAGACAGCCCTAACGGTGCTACCACACTTGCGGCTCCCGCCGGGACGATTTCCCATAAGACCCGCCAGATATCTTCATATCGCCCTAGAATCAGCGAAGGATTCCTAGGATGGTCGACATCAGCGGGGGGTGGGGGGGGTGGGGGGGGGGGCGGGGGGGCTCACGCGACTCTATACGCACGGCACCATCCCATCCTAGGGACCCACGAGGTTATCGTTCCCGGCAGCCCCGTCAGATATCGCTCATGACGTCATCCATCGATATCGCTTGTGACGTCACCACCAGACATCGCCTGGATTGTTATCGCCAGGTATCGCCGAATAGGCCTATAAATACCCCTACTTTTCCAATCAGAAGGTAAGATCGAGATCACTCAGGAGAACCTCTGTTACTTTAAAACCCGAACTGACTTAAGCATCGGAGTGTCTACGCCGGAGCCCCCCCTCCGGCGCTTTGCAGGTACACTCGAGATCGACCGACACCGTTCCGATCAGGCACGACTTCGAATCTTACAAGATCGACGTCGAATCTTATCAAATGGTGCTTTCATTGACAGCTTTGGTATATTAAGTGAGCGTCCTTAATAGCCAAGCTCCGTCTAGTCGGAAGATTGGAACGGTCATGACCGCAGGATCGGAGCCAATCCGATCATCATCCTTTAATATCCCTTTCTCAATCCGCAGACAGTTATTCCCTTTTGCTACTGCTGATCTCTCTATGACGACACAACCAATTATTTCGGGATCTCTGGACCTCTCGGCCGGAATTGCTGGGGGACTGGCCTCCTCGCAGACGGACGTCTTGTCATCTCAGATAGCGGGATCTGACTTCTCCACTCCTCTTGCGGGGGGATCTGTGCTCAACCGTGAACATCCCTTTGCAATGGAAATAGCGGCCCTTCATTCTCGGCTGGAATATTTGACTGAAATGGCCGCAAGAATCACGCATGGTGCTTCTGGATCTAGTCTCCCTCCCCGCGTCATGTTCACACCATCTATTGTTGCTGATCGACCTTTATCACCGTAGTTTCCAGAAAACCCCCAGATGCCTTTATCTGCGGGAAATCCTCCAATTAGTGTTGAGCAGTTTACTCAAGGAAGAGTAGAAGCTTACGTACCATAAATGCCGCAAGGTCTCCTCCTGCCAGGGGACAGGCAACTTGAGGGGGTTAGGAACCGGTGGGACGGACGGAGGGAAGGAGCCAACAGAAGTTTATCTCCCGAGTACAGTGAAAGATCCAGTAGTCGAAGGTATCAAAGTCGTTCACTTAGGAGCCGCAGTCGATCTCCTAGACGACATCTTACGCCAGAATCACGAAATAGGGAGCGTCGGGCCGAAATGTCTCCTCCGCGTCAGGCGCGTGAAATTCTTGATGATACATCGGGCCACCCATTTAGCCGTCGTATAAGGCGTCACAGGGTCAGTCGGCGCGTGAAGCTTACCACTGATATTTATGATGGCACCAAGGATCCCATCTCGCACATTAATAAAGTGAAGGATTTTGTTCAGTTTCAGACCTACAGTGATGCGGCGTTATGCCAAATATTTGTTATGACATTATCGGGCGTTGCGCGTCTCTGGTTTGAGGGTCTCTCTGGTGGATCCATTAATAATTTCTCACAATTAGAATCTAAATTCAGGAGCAGATTTAGCACGGCAATCCCAATCAGGAAATCTGCCGCCGCGTTATTTGACATACAACGAAGGCCTCAAGAAACCTTAAAGGAATTTCTTAGTCGCTTCGATTTAGAAATGTCCTTAACGCCGGGCGTTACTATTGATTTTGCTATAGAAGCTCTGAAAAGGAACTGCCGCTATGGAAAGCTGAAAGATGCGCTTATAGTGGACCCTCCAGCGACTTTAGATGCGTTGAGGCTTAAAGCCCATAATTATGCGAAAATGGAAGAAGAAGAAAACAGAGATAGGACGTATAATGTGCCGCAGGGGACATCTCAAATTGCCGCTGCTCCCACGAAGCCCCTTCCTGACGACCATTTTATCGACGATTACGCTAGGCGGAAGGACCATATCCCCAAGGCCTCCAACAAACAGAAGGGTCATTTTTCGAAGGGAAAAATTGGTGATTCCCCCACTCGACGTCACGGGAATTCTTATAAGAATCGGACGTACGACCCATATTTTCCTTCTCTTAATGTACAAAGGGCAGAGATTTTAGCGATAGCGGAACAGCGAAATCTTCCCATCCGCTACCCCACGCCTACGAAACCAGGAGTGCTTCTAGGGAGAAGGGAGAATGCTTATTGTAAATTCCACAAAGCCAGGGGCCATTCCACAGAAGCGTGCAGGGAGTTAAGATCGGCGATAAAATGTTTGGTAGAAGAAGGATATTTAGGAGAATTTGCCACCCAGATAAGAGAAGATGCCAGAAATAATCTCATGAAAAGGACAGCAGACGAACCACCAGTTCCTCCTCGCGTTTCGCAAAAGGATGATGCTCCCAGAGGTAAAGATAGGGAAACTCTTACGGTTGATGACGAATATATCCCTATGATTAACATTATCGCGGGAGGAACCCCTTATATGGATGAATCAGAGCAATCGACCGCCGCAAAAGGAGAAAAACGCACACGTGATGGCATGACCAAAAAAGGAGGAGCGATAGACATCTTGGATCGAATGATATTATCCTTTTTCGAAGAGGATGAGAAAGGCGTCGTCTATCCGCACAATGATGCATTGGTGGTTACGCCCGTCATCGCCAGTCATGGAATCAGAAGAACTCTTATCGATAACGGGAGCGCGGTGAACCTCTTTTCGCTGGAAGCATACATTCTCATGAAACGACCTGATAATGAGCTAACGCCTAGCAAACGGCCTATAGTCGGCGTTGATGGGGTTCCAATCCCTGTCACGGGGGTGATTACTTTGCCCATATACTTCCGAGAAGACACCTACAAACGATTAGAGAACTTGTTGTTCCTTGTCGTGGATCTGAATTTGCCTTACAATGTCATGCTCGGACGACCTTTCCTCAACCACTTTGGAGCGCTCAACCTCTGGACAAAATGGTACCCATTCCGGCAATCGGTATAGAGGAAGCAAGTTTCCTGATCAGTGAAAAACTCAGCCCAGCGGAAAACCTTCAACTGGCCCGGCTGCTGAACAAATGCCAAGGAGATTTCGCATGGAAACCCTCCGACATGCTAGGTATATCGCGGGAAATAGCTGAACATCGAATCAATGTGGACCCAGATGCCAGGCCGGTACAGCAAAAGCGACGCGCGTTCTCTAATGAAAAGGCGTTAGCTGTAGATAAGGAGGTAGCAAAGCTTCTCGACGCAGGGTTTATCCGCGAAGTTCAATATCCCACCTGGCTAGCGAACCCTGTCCTTGTTCCTAAGACCAATGGGGATTGACGCGTGTGCATCGAATTCACGGATTTAAATGATGCCTGCCCTAAGGATTGCTACCCGCTTCCTCGTATAGATCAGTTAGTTGATCAGACCGCTGGATACGCTTATCTAAGCTCACTGGACGCCAACTCTGGATACCGTCAGATCCCCATGGCCCGAGAAGATGAAGAAAAGACTGCGTTTCTCACTCCAAAGGCCACCTACTGTTATACGGTGATGCCGTTTGGGTTGAAGAACGCTGGGGCTACGTTCCAACGTATGGCCAACAAGATATTCGAAGAGCAAATAGGGAGGAATATGAAAGCGTACGTTGACGATATATTGGTGAAGAGCGCAAGCTTTCAAGATCACCTACGAGACTTAAAAGAAGTCTTTGACGTAATGAAAAGGTATCGCATGAAGTTAAACCCCCGAAAATGCATGTTTGCATTTCAAACAGGAAAATTCTTGGGCTACGTGGTCAGCCAAAAAGGCATCCTGCCTAACCTCTCAAAGGTTAAGGCCATACAAGACATGATATCGCCAAGAACCATTAAAGCGGTGCAAAGGCTAACAGGGCGAGTCATTGCCCTTGGGCGATTCATTTCCAAGCAAGGAGAAAAGTGTCTCCCTTTTTTCAAAGTCATACGCAAGAAAGCCTCGTTCGGGTGGACCCCGGAATGTGAGGAAGCATTTATTGGCCTAAAAGATTACCTATCGTCTGACTTACTATTGACGAGACCCGAAGCAGGCGATACCTTATATCTGTATCTTGGCGCCGCAGATGAAGTGGTCAGTGTCGTCCTCGTTCGTGACGATAACCACTCTCATCGCCCGGTCTATTTTGTGAGCCACGTCCTAAAGGATGCGGAGTTGCGATACGCCCGAATCGAAAAGATAGCGTTCGCTCATATATAAGCCACCCGCAAAATGGATCGATATTTTCAGTCTTATTCCGTCATCGTACTCACAGACCAGCCTCTGAAAAGAATATTTTGAAAGCCTGAATCTTCCGGAAGAATGTTGATTTGGGCGCTTGAACTAGAACAATATGGATTGAGATATCAGTCTCGACCGTCCGTAAAGGCTCAGATCCTGGCTGATTTCATAGCGGAATATACCTTTACAGAGGATCCTTTGGACGGCGTACCTGAAGCGGAATGGGGCGATATGGATCTCCCGTTCCCAGAAACCTACACGGACCTCTGGATCGTCCATGTGGATGGAGCTAAAAACCAAGAGCTGGCTGGAGCTGGAATCTTTATAAATGGGCCGCACGATATGCAAATACGGTACGCCATTCGAATCCTACAGCCGTTATCTAATAACGCGGCAGAGAATGAGGCGTTGCTAGTCGGGCTCAGAATAGGGAAAGGACTTTCCTCTAAAGGGAGGCACGATACCGGAAGAACAGGAGACCTGCATCTAAAAATCTGTGGTGATTCCAAGTTGATAATTGACCAGGTCTTGGGGCACTCTCAGGCCCGGGAACCCATCATGATTCAATATCTCGCCAAAGTAAAGCGAGAATTGTTGGAAATAAAGAAAGAGGGCATGCAAATCAGCTTCGAGCATATCCCTAGGGAGGAAAATGCTGAAGCTGACAATCTAGCCAAAATGGCCGCGAATCCGGAAGCATCCATACCCAAAGGCGTATATTATCGTGAGCTATCGGTACCATCCTTCATGGAAGAGCAAGCGTCTTTATGTGTGGAGGAGCGTGAGAGCGACTGGCGAATTCCCGTAATCAAATACTTGAAACATGAGGAACTGCCTGAGGATACCGCTGAAAAGAAGAAGGTACTGAGACAGGCAGCTCGCTGTACGTACTATGACGGGGATCTAATTCGAAGGTGTTTTTCTCACCCTGCCGCCAAATGTATAACTGAGCAAGAGGGCCTGCACACCTTGCGCGAAATCCATGAAGGGGTATGTGGTATGCACGTGTCAGGCGGTACCTTAGTGGCACAAGTTTTCCGATCCGGATTCTACTGGCCCACCATCCGAAGAGATTGCCACAACTATGTGCAAACGTGCCCTAAGTGCTAGGAGTTTACCAAGATTCCTCGACGGCCTGCCACTGAAATATCTGAAATTATCGCCCCTTGTCCTTTTGCTAAATGGGGGATCGATATCCTAGGCCCATTCCCAAAGGCAAGGTCTCAACTGAAGTTTGTGATAGTGGCGGTAGACTATTTCACTAAGTGGGCGGAAGCTGAAGCGGTCGCCACAATCACGGCAGAAAAAACTTGGTGTTTCCTCAAATATCAAGTTATCATGAGGTTTGGCGTACCTCGTGTCCTTGTCAGCGATAATGGGACGCAGTTCACCAGCCAGTTCTTCAAAGACCAGTGCTCAGAATTCGGAATCGAGCAACGCTTTTCCTCCGTGGTTCATCCGCAAACTAATGGACAGGCGGAAGTAACCAATCGGAGCATCCTTAGCGGCATTAAGAAAAACCTAGAAGGGACTAAAAAGAAATAGGTTGATGAGCTACCATACGTGATGTGGGCGTACCGCATGACCGTTAAGACTACCACCGGAGAAACACCTTTCGCGTTAGCCTTCGGGACCGAAGCCTTTACACCGGTGGAAATTGGAACCATGAGCCTACGGGTGGCTCACTTTCGGGAGGAACTGAATGAGGAAAGGTTACGAGCTAACCTGGACGCGTTACCAGAAGTCCGAGAGGAAATCCTTCTGAAAACGCAGCATTACAAACGAAAGATGGCCCGTTATCATAACAGGCGCGTCAAAGAACGGTTGCTGAAAGTCGGTGACCTGGTGCTCAGAGACAAGCGAGCGGCAGGGCAACGCATGGGAAAACTCAGTCCAAACTGGGATGGACCATATTGCGTCACCCACGTTGTCGGGAAAGGAGCCTATCATCTGGAGACTCTCGATGGTACACCCTTATCCAACTCTTGGAATATCGCTCGCTTGAAGTTATATTACTCTAGAATTTGATTTTATCTACACCTTTGATTTATGTCAACCCTAACCATGACTAACGCTCGATGAGAGAGCTTTCGTGGAAGTTTGTGGTTGCCTTTGTGCAGATAAAAAGGGGGGTATTTTGGGGAAGTGAAAAGTCCTATCCTTGTGATGGCCGGTCTTGATCAGATGGCCTATTAAGTGAGGGCACTACCCACCATACCTTGAATTAGCGTCGGATTGAAAGATCCTGGACGCCCCCGGGGGTGAAAAGTCTTATCCTTGTGATGACCGATCTTGATCAGATGGCTCATTAAGTGAGGGCACCACCCGGTATCTTTGGGAGTGAAAAGTCCTTTTCTTGTACTGACCGTTCTAGTGGAGATGGCCCGGCAAGACGAGGCACGCCCCAAAGAAATAGAAACTCCGTTCTAGAAACAAGAATCCTATCTTAACGACTGGGCTGCTGCAGCTAGGTCATTAAGTAAGGACACGGTTCTAGACGCGAGGGCAACGCCCAAAAGTGAAAATTCCCTAGCCTTGTGATAGCCGTCCCGATCCGACAGCTCACTAAGACGAGGCACTTTAAGGGCCGATCGTGAAAACAGGGAAACGCGGAGAATCGCAAAATCCCGGCTAGTAACCAGATGTGTAATCCCTGGTGAAGTATAGAGCTAATAGCGAAAGCGATTCCCGCAGGTTCCAGGGTAACGCCCTATGATGGCAGCGAAAAGGCTCCTACGGGTAATTACTATCCCTCGTAACGTGTTTTTGTTACTGATGATTTACAATTAAGAATGCGCAGAATACTTTTCGGGCAGCGGAAGGAGTGAGGATGTCGTAAGCCGAGATATCGCCAGGCTTATCGAGAAAGTTAACCCAATACCAAATTCTGTAATTTTGGTGGGAACGCTAAGGATCTGTTCGGAAAAGTAAGCGCATTGGGAAAACATGGCGAAGATAACGCCAAAGGAGTTTGCAAAGAGGCAACTAAATAAAGGAAAGTCTGCAATAAAAGTTGCTTGAACACATCGAAATGTTTAAAGGGGGCTACAAACTTTGGTGGTCAAAATAATAACTAAATTTAGTGACGCCTGATCACTAAGGAAAGAGTGGCAAAGCCTCGAAGCACGTCAACCTTCGGGGTGCCTCCGTTTCCAACCTGCCGCTTTAGCTCGGCGAAAGCCCTCCTCATTAAGGTGGCCAGATCTTCATTTGAAAGCGGCAGTGACCTCATCGGGTTTGTACGCGTCGACCCCGTGGACTTCTTCAAAACAAGCGACCAAAATTGCGGCAGTCTGCTCGACATGCCACAGGCTCCTATCGGCCGACTCTTCCTCCAGGGCAGCTTTCTCCTTGGCCAGGGATGATTTCTCATTCTCCAAGGTCGTAACTTTGGCCCTCTCCGCTGCCAAGGCGACAGACTGTTCTTTTTTCTGCTCCTAATGAGCCAGCAATAAGTTTGTACGCTCCTCCAGCAACTTTTTCTTCTCATTCCGCTCTCGTGCTAATTCTTCCAAAGAGGAGGAAAGAGAAGCAGCCTGACGCTGCGCTTCCTCAGCCCAATAATGGAACTGCATCAAATTTGTAAAAAGGTTGGAGCGTAATGAGTTCACCCTGTCAACCCCGGGCCTGGAAAGGAAGGCTTCCCGTTCTGTCGTAGACGCCAATACTGGGGAAGCCAGCAAAGCCGTAACCTCATCCGAGCCATCACCCCCCAGTGCCGCCAGACCAGTGTTACGCAGATCGTACAGTGCAACTTGATGGGTCACAGTAACGGCCCACTTAGCGGACTAAGATCCGCCACAAAGTTAAAGGTGGTACCTCCTTCGCCATAACGGGCCGATAGGGGGATGCTCGAAGGAACAAAGGCCAGAGGAAAAGGAGGGCGAGCCTGTGTGGACGAACCTCCTGGAGCAAAATAAGCGCCATGAGGCTGATAGCCTGTAAAATCTGGCATAACCTCCTGATATCCCATGTTGGAGGAATATGCGTGAACAGGACTACCAAAAGAATTGGGCGAAACCCCCAAAAGTCTCGCCCGTGCCTAAGTTCTCCAAAAATTCTGACGGATTCCCTCCCTGGGGAACGGCCGTAGAGTCAAACCCGTCCGCAGATCTGTTCTCCATCTTGGCAGTAGAGGAAGATGGATTTCTGCCCTCCTCTCCCAACCGCTATCTCTTCTTTGAGCCAGTCAGCGCATAGCCCAAATCCATATCACCTGAGGGAAGAGCGGAGGTAGCGACAACAATAGTGTCCTGCCAAAAACGCGATATGAAATAAAGAAAAGAGAAATCAAACAACGACAGACATAGAAATGTAGTATATCGTGGCTAAAAGGCACCCTCACCGTATCAGCGTTGGGAGGAGGTGCTTCTGAAGAGCCTGCCGCGTCTAGAGAAGGTGTAAGAGCGACGACACTTCTCGTTTTTCTCTTCTTTTTTCCTTTGGCAATGGCCTTAGGAGCCTTGGAAGAAGAAGAAGGCTGGGTAGGAGGAGCAGCGATGGTCACAGGGGGAACGCCTGAAGGAATGTCAGGATCCCCCACACCGGCCGAAGAAGAGGAAACTTGAACAAGAGTAGCGGAAGTAGCCGGAAGATCGGTGGGGTTATCAGTTGCTTCTGTGGAAGTAGCTCTCTCTTTTTCTTCTCTCTCTTGAGCCCTTTTCAAGCGTCTCCTTACGCTCTCAGGTTTATAGTTGGGATCCGTCGCTGCGAAAGCACAAAATAACGTCAGCATTAGTATCAGCGATAACAAAGAAAGGAGTAACGCGACACTCACGTTTAACACAAGATTGAATGTCCATTCTACAAGCCACTTGACGAATGTGAACGCTGATTTCCAGTTTGAGCAATGTGTTTAACCAGTCTTGTTCACGTTTCGGAAGGGTCCCTGGTCGGCTCCAGACGTTGTCATCCACGTTTTGGTTAAACCCAGATCGCCACCAGGAACCAAGATCTCCAGGAAGATCTATCACAAAAAACTCATTTTTCCAGGCATCAACGGAAGACTCGATATGGAGGAGTTTCCAAGTAAAAGACTTCAGAGAGTCATCGTCAAAACGGGGCGATATCGTTATCACCCCCCGGTATTTCATCAGGTTAAAAAGAGATTTAAGCAGTAAAAGGGAAGGGGAAGTAATCCCTTTGTATTTGCAAAGTTCCAGAAAAGCATAAACACAACAATATGCATTTGGGGATAGTTGGGCCGGAGTCAGATCACCGACAACAAGCAATTCTTTGACAAAAGAGTCAATGGGAAGCCGGAAGCCATAACGGAACATTTGCGCATACATGACCCTACGATTGCTCGTCAAAACGCTGTTCAAACGTAGTGACTCAGGGGCAACAGTGGTTTTATAATCATCAGGAATATCAGCATTATGGGCGGCCAAATGCTCACGGAGAGCGGCCTCAGATGTGATAACACTAGCCGTAATATCCATCCTTTTCTCATCGGCAGATTTCGACTCAGTACGGCGAGTCTTAGCCATGGCAGAATTAAAGAATTAAAAGATGAAGAAGACGATGGAGGAGAAAGGAAATACCTTCAGAGAAAAGCACTTCAAAGGGCCTTGAATAGTGGGGAGAAAATAAGACGGCTAAAAGAAAATATGAGAAAGTGGGATGATAAAAGAAAAGGGAAAAGAATAAATATTGGGTTTTATAACCCTAATGATCGAACGAAACGACGAATGCCACAGTCGTTGTGTGGAAGCGGAATAAGGAACAGACTCAGGCAATGAGTAGAATCCTAGAAAAGCGCTACAACACCTCGGTTTAGGCAAAGTACTCGAGCATGCTAGCCCGTAGAGCTGGAAGAAATGGACACGTGTGCCTGTACAATCACGACTTTTCTAAGGAAAGGATAGCAAGCATTAAATGCTCTGAAAAGCAGGTACCATCTCTTGGGAAAAACAAGAGCGATATCGTAAGAAAGGAGATAACGCAAGATGGCGTTGATTAAAAGAATAGCGTTGGGTTAACGCGAAAAGGCGAAATGAAAATCAAATAGCAATGAAATACAAGTATTGCCGCACAACGAGGCGTTATTACAAGACAAAGAAGCAAATAAGTGGAAAATCTTCTAAATAGAGCAACCTCGATTAATCATGGGCCCTCGCGAGCATCGCGATCACCATTCCTCCGCTTTTCTCCAGAAGAAGGAAGATCTCTCTCACCTTCGCCCAAATCCTTCAGTCTCTTGGAAGCGTAATCGGCCAGCACTGATGAGTCAATAATTCCCTGGCGATAGAGACTCATAAATTCAGCAATACAAATATCCATGATCTTGTTCTTCCACCAGGCTATCTTTGAAGGCACTTTGGCCAAATCTGCATCACGAGATGCTATCTCTTCGCGAAGGAAGATATTCTTTCTGTCAGCCACCACCAATTCCGCTTCCAGAAGGTCTGTCTTAGCCTTCCCTTTTGATTTTTCTCGAGCAAGCTCAGCGCGACAGTCGTCCAACTCCGCCCGGGTTCGCTCCTGAAGCTGCGACAACTCCGTTACCTTCCCTAAAGCAGCATCTAGTTCTCCCTTTAAATCAAGAGAAGGCTGAACCTTGTCTCGCTGATCCTCGAAAAAGTAGTTTAACTCGCGGAAGCAGACCAGCATGTCAGTCAGAAGATGTGAATGTCGTACGTCGGGAGGACACCGCAAGAACTCTTCTTTGTCCTTCAAAGAAGTAAACATTTGCCCCACTATCGGGCCCACTGGCTCCTCTCGCGATGACGGGTCTGATACTCCTAAAGCACGGAGACCGTCGGTACCAAGGGAAGACAAGTCCAGCTGATAAGCGATGGGGCCTTGAAGACCTTGAGGGGAAAGATTGGCGATATAAGGAGGAGAGCAATTTATTGCAGTATCACCAATGCCCGAAATCGAAGAAAGAAACAAAGGCTGAGGCTTCCGTGGGGGAGGAGCGATAGGATTCGGAGTTGGTAAGTTCACATCTGGAATAAAGGAGCGAATAGGGGAGCTAGGACCGCCAGACACCGAGGGAGAGCCCACCGCTGCCGAAGCCTCGTTAACCTTAGGAGGAATGGCAGAGGGCACCTTGGTAACTTCCGTCACTGGCAAGGGACCCGTAACGTGTGAGGCGTCAACTTCCTCGGAAGGAACCCCATTGATTTCCTCCACGGAAGGAACTGGTGGGTCAGACTTCTCTTTGCGAACTTTCTTTACGAGACGCTCCGTTTCGGCAGCGATCTCTTCGCTATCGTCCTCGGTTGACTCCGCTGCGGGATCACTTTTTCTGGACCTAAGTTTCATCCGTTGGGCAAGGGTGGCATGACGCAGCTCGGAACCAGTATCTATGCTTCCGCTATCACAGTCAACCTCTTCAAACACGGGATTACTTGGGGCCACTCCCTTACCGCGAGGCGGCAGCCAATTCTCAAGGAAACGGGAAGGTCGGGCAGATGTGTTGCGTGTCGCGACGGTTTTGTTTCTCCTTCCTCGCGGCGGAATAGGCGGACGACTAGAGCCTTCGGGTGGAGGAGAAGGAGGTAATGTCTGAAGCGGCACCACGTTTAGAGGAGTGTCACTTTCCTCGGAGGATCGACCCTCAGCGTTACCTGCTGATAAAATATTTTAATATGACAAGAAAGTCGAAGTGATAAGGCGATAAAAGAAAAGACTCACCAACGACACACTCTGACAAAGGCCTGAACCGAGAAAATTCTCGAATGCGGAAAGGCCCTTCTATTTCTAACAAGGCGTTAACATTGGATACATCCATACTAGACAGCACATCTGGTTCTCGCCAAGCGGCACTGGTAATCTCTCGGTTGAAACCACCGCGCCAATACCGAGAGGGCAAGCGAAGGGTGAAGAAGCCATTTTTCCAGTTGTCCACATTCTCTTCGAAACCTTGAAAATTCCGCCAAAAGAACCGAACAAGAGCACCATTCCATCTTGGGGTAATATCCACTAAGCAGTTGTGACACCTCAAAGTGAAAAACGTGCGGAACAGATCGAGCGATGGAGCGAAAATATGCTTCATCTCACACGAGCGAAGAAAGGCGTAAAGCCCACACCAGGAAGGTGGAGTTATTTGAACGGGATTGAGATCGTAATGGTTTAGCAGTTTCATCAGAGAAGTATGAAGCGGGAGACGAAACCCATAGGTAAACATCTTGAAATAAACCAACCGGAACGTCCCCCACATGGCATCAGTGAGCCGAGTATCTTTCAATGGGACAAAGGGGCTATATCCCGTGGGAAAAGTGATACCATTCTCCTCTAACTCAGCCCTCAAAACCTCATTACAATCAAAAACACTACGAGCTCTCCTGACTTCGGGATCTAGAGGATTTTCGATAATTGCAGAAGGCCTAGCGCGAGACATAATGGAATGGAAAGTAAAGCTATGGCAATAGAGAAGCAAAATACTTGGAGCAGAGAACCAGTGAATCGGCCGTCGGCATCGGCGAGCAATTGCAGTAAAATCCCTCGAGAAGAAAGAAGCACAGAAGAAAGGAAATATGAAGAATTTTGAAATATTAGCAAAAAATACTAAAAGAGAAGAGCAAATTCCTTATAAAGGTTAAACCTAAAAAAGGAACAGCCTGTGAAAATAAAACACGTGCAGAGTGGAAAAGGACGCGTGGGCAGTCATCAATGTCTTTTGGGAGAAGACAGTTACTGACTGAAAACCGATAGGCGGTTGCACTCAGCGAAAGGCCTACTCCCGCGATAATCCTGGAAACATAAAGGAAGAAGAGCGGCAGAAGAGCGAAAAGAAATAAAAGCGTCATTTTATTATTTGGAAAAGCCATACGGCATCTACAAAGAGACATGGTATGCCCAACTATTCGCCGTCAGACCAGGAGATGTCGTAGCAGTAGACCACGTCATCATCATCCTCACCTAGAAGCGATCGATCCTCGTCAGCGAAAGGGAAAGGTTCCTCAACCCTCTCCCCACGCGAGTGGATGATCGATCCGACTCCTCCTTGACAGATGGCGACACCACTTTAACAGTTGAACAGGCAGAGGGAGCCCCTTGCGGTGACTGGTCAGGAAGGAAATACGTTTCTTTCCCCTTCGAAGAGAAAGAAGCAAGAGAATCGAAGAACGACTTAGATGCCTTCGCAGCATCTTTCCTCCGCCTCTTGCGGCACCGTCGGCGAACAGGCGGCCTCCAGGGAGGCGACGGAGGAGGATTATCTGAATCAGGAGAAGTCGGAGGAGTTGGTGGAGAATCTCGGGCGAACGTATCTAAAAAATGAGAATCAGCCATGAGATCACAGAATATTAATAATAGGAAAAAACAGCAAGGAGACGAAGAATAACGAGGGGAAGAAGATCCCTTAAATAGCCAGAAAATTGGGAAAAAAGGATCTTCGATCTTCCAACCCGACTCTTGAGAGAAGACACATGTACAGCCTGAAGTGCAGATATGGATTTACAGTCACGCCTGTTGAGATTTTCCCCTGATCGAGGAAATCCGCAAAATCGCCCAATCAGTTTCCAGGACAACAGCGGCATAGATTTAATATTGAACAACCAATCAGAAAACCACCCAGTGGTTGAACCGTTTTCAGTTGGGCTAAGGATATCTCCAAGGAAAAGAGAAGAAGAACATTTAAAGAAGAAGAACAGTTGCAAAATGACGTACTAAAACCAGTTTATTTATTATGGCCTAGGGGCCGGAAAGTACATTTACATGCCAGGAGGAAAAGAGAAAAGGCCCAAAGGGAGCCATCGGTATTAGGCGTCAGAGCCAGCATCCTCAGGCACTTCGGGAAGGTCTCTTAGAGAATCCATGACCAGAATCAGATCATGGGAGGTGGCTCTCATCCCCTTCAAGCAACACCCCAGCATATCCTTGTGCTGCTGCAGCATGACGATCACCACTTGAATCCGAGCGATGGAGGCAGCCAGCTTTGACACGCTCTCCAAAGGACTAAAATCCTCCAGAGACGTGGCTCCCAGCCTGGAATGAAGAGGGGTCAGCATTCCTTGCAGCTCCAGGATGTCCTCAGAGGTCTTGACCAGCATGTTCTCCAGGAACCCGACGTCGCCATCATTGAGGTTCCTGAGAGAATGACCCTTGGAAATAAGGAAATTCTTAGTCAACTGATTCATGATGTGAATTGCCAGAGATGAGGAGAACGTGGGTGGAGAAAGCTCCCCAATTTATAGGCCCCAAGAGGGAGGCCTTGGAAAGAACAAAGAGGTCCACAAAAGGCGAGCCGTCCCGTCACCCTTAAAGACTGATAAACCTGAAGCAGAAGCAAAGGTTGATGCTCGTATGCTATCCGCGACATGGATGTTCGAAGGGATACGAGATAAAGTGTGGAAAAATGCCAAAAGGCACGATATAACGGGTAGCCGTGACGTAAAAGCCATATGGTTACCGGTATCCACAGTGTAAGGCCACGTTGATATCGCAGGTAGCCCTAGATGCGTAAAACCTCGTCGACGTCACAGGCATCTGGTGGTATAAAGCCGCGCTAATCGTAGGCAGCTGAGGGCGTAAAGCCGTGATGATATCGTTGTTTCCTTAAGCGTGAAAGAAAGACAGGGTCCGCGTGACCTCAAACCCCTGTAAGTACAAAGTTTACTAACTTCTCTATAAATACCTATCTCCTCCGTGTGTTTGCAGTACACTTGAAAGGATGGTGGACTCGGAATGAATGCAAATCTACAACATGACCTGGTTGAAGTCCTTGGTGGTATCACAAGTGACCCATCAGCAGCCCTTCTATGACATGAATAAAGTTGAGACTCCGTAAGCCCTGCCAAGAGGCCGAACAGACTAACATCGCTGGGCGAAAGCAATGCCCTCATGATCACGAGCGTAATAGCAGCGTCTCTCATGGACCTCTTAACGCCTCAGAAAAACAGGTCTCTAGATAAGAATGAAGGACGGAATCCGCTTGTTCGTTGGAAAGCTTCAGAACTAAGTTCCAGCTCATCACTTAACACGGTTAACGTCGAGCAGTCAGAGAAACTCGGAGATCCTGCAGACATACCGCCCCACGAAAGAACAAGTTTTCATCTAAGACTTCAGACATGGACAGCCCTTGGTAAACACTCGGGCTCGTTTTCAGTTGGGCTTATGATAACAATCAAGACAGCCCTAACGGTGCTACCACACTTGCGGCTCCCGCCGGGACGATTTCCCATAAGACCCGCCAGATATCTTCATATCGCCCTAGAATCAGCGAAGGATTCCTAGGATGGTCAACATCAGCGGGGGGGGGGGGGGGGGGACTCACGCGACTCTATACGCACGGCACATCCCATCCTAGGGACCCACGAGGTTATCATTCCTGGCAGCCCCGTCAGATATCGCTCATGACGTCATCCATCGATATCGCTTGTGACGTCACCATCAGACATCACCTGGATTGTTATCGCCAGGTATCGCCAAATAGGCCTATAAATACCCATACTTTTCCAATCAGAAGGTAAGATCGAGATCACTCAGGAGAACCTCTGTTACTTTAAAACCCGAACTGACTTAAGCATCGGAGTGTCTACGCCGGAGCCCCCCCTCCGGCGCTTTGCAGGTACACTCGAGATTGACCGACACCATTCCGATCAGGCACGACTCCGAATCTTACAAGACCGACGTCGAATCTTATCAAGAAACGTCAGCAAAGCATAAGCAATATTGACAATACATCAAAACCCAGCGTTTGAAGAAGAAATAGCAATGATCTCATGGCGTTAGCCTTATTACAAGAATAACAATAACAAATGTCTTTGGAGAGCGATTGATTAAAGAGTAAACAAATACAAATAAAGAGAGGACAACAGTCAAGAGTAAGGCCGCTATGCGCCACCGCCATCGCCACTACCGTCACTAGACTTCTCCTCCCCTAAGGCAGACGCTTCGTCCTCATTCTTATTAACTCTGTCTATTATGGTAGAGGCATATTCGGCAATCTTGGCGGGATTGGAGGAATCACTTCCGGAATAGGCAGCGAGCCCAGAAGTGAGGGCCTCAAGAACTTTCTTTTTCCAATGTTCCATCCTCAGAGGAAGCCTGGCAAAATCCTCGTCTCATGTCAGCATCTCTTTGCGAAGAAGAAGATTCTTCTTCTTTTCCAAAGCCAACTCTGCCTCCAGAACATCGACTTTCGCCTTCTCTTTAGATTTTTCTCTGCTCAGCTCCTTTTGTGAATCATCATACAGACGCGTCAGCAACCTCGTTTGGTCTAATGATCGGTCAAGCCGCACCTTCTGAGCTTGCAGGGGGCGGGCGGAATCTTGCAGTTCGCTGTCAAAAGCCTCTACTGCATAGTGAAAGTAGCGGAAGATATCTAGAGAATCATTTACAACGTGCCTACAACGAGCCCTTGGCGAAAGCTGAAGAAATTTCTCCTTCTCTGAAGAAGTGCTCATCATTTCGCCTACTAGGGGAGCTGTGAGTTCATCCCTTAAGAAGGGATCTTGTACCCCCGCGGCATGTAGACTGTTGAAGACCAATCCCTCCAAATCCATGCGATAGCACGGAGTCCCCTCGGGGCCATCAAGAGAGAGATTGAGCATCGGAGTGGGAGGGGAGCCTTTATTACTCACCTCTGAGATAGAAGTGAATAACAATTAGGGAGGAACTTTAAGCGGTGGCTCAGGAGCTAGAGAAGTCGTTGTTACCACATCTGGAATAAATTGAGAAATGGGAGAATCTGGAGCGTTAGGTGTCGGAGGGGAATCTATCACCAAGAAGACTGTAGTAGCGGCAGAAGGGCAGACGGTCGACACGTCAGCAACCTTCACCGGTTGAGAAGTGCTTGCCATGGAAGAAACGACAGGCGCCACGGTAACCCTAGCGTTAGCATTGTCAGAAGAGGCCCCGGTAGCCTGCTCATCCATGCCTACCCTCAGTTTTTTACGTTGAAGCGAGGAGGCATGACAAAGGTCTGGCTTGGTATCCATGTCCTCACTTTGGCTGCTATCGTCACTATCAATTAATTGAGTCACAGGTCGGCTTATATTTATCCCTCCCTGACGAGGCGGTAGCCAGTTGTCAATAAAGCGGGAAGCTCGCATGGAAATAACGCGCTCCCGTCCTCTCTCAGCGACTGTCTTTGTTTTTCCCCTCTTGGGCGAAGCGCCCCGATAGCTAGAAGGCACGGTAGGAGGAGAAGCCGGTATCATTCTGAGGGGCATCACATTCAGAGGGGCGTTAGTCCCTCCTGATGACTGACCGTCAGTGTCTCCTGAAAAAGGAATATATGAGAGCAACAAAAAAGCGAGAAAGGGAAGCATAAAGAAGGAAAAACTCACCCATAACGCACTCGTCTAAAAGTCTGTACGAGGCGAACTCTCGAATGCGATAGCGTACACTCTTATCCAACAAAGCGTTAGCTTGATCTAGCTCGCTCCTACTCAGCACCACTGGGTTCGCCCAAAGGGGACCTATAAGCTCTTGATTAAAACCGCAGTGCCACCAACGGGACGGTAGTTCAAGAATGAAGAAGCTATTTTTCCAGTCAGCCACGGTCCTCTCAAAGCCACAAAATCGCTGCTAGAATGACTGCACAAACGCGTCATCCCACCTTGGAGTAATACTGATTAAGCAATCGTGACAGGTCATGCTAAAGAATTTACGAAATAAATTGAGAGATGGGGCGAGAATACCCTCCAGCTCGCAAGAGCGGAGAAAGGCATAAACCCCACACCAGAAAGAAGGAGTTATCTGGGCAGGATTAAGCTTGTACTCCCGTAGCAGTGCCGCTATTGAAACATAGAGGGGGAGGCGAAAACCATAGAGGAACATTTTAAAATAAACTAATCTATAGTTTCACCACAGTGGATCGTGAAGACGCATGTCGCTCTTAGGAACGGTGGGGACACACCCAGGAGGGAAAGTGACAGCATTTTCCTCCAGTTCGGCGTTTAGAACCGCGTCACAGGAGAAAATACTAGATGATTGCACGATTTCTGGATCTACGGGTCTCCAGAGGAAGCGTCTGGTTCTAGTCACAACCATAACAAGCTAATGAACAGAAAATCTGAAGGGATGAAGTAATACCTTGAAAGGAAAGATCCGCAGGAAAATCGGCGAAGGGCGGAGGACGGACGAGAACCTTTTCAGAGAAAACGTAGAAAAGAGAGAAAATATGAAATAAGGGCAAAAAGCATTAGAAAGAGAAGATAATCTCTTTTAAAGGCCCCAAAATGTCATAGCATTAACTGAACTACCAGTCGCGCGAGGACGCGTGTAAAAGAAGTGGGCCACGTGGAATCATGCTTAGAAGTTAAAAGCAAGCAGTTATTCGCCACGACCTACCAAGCGGCAGTTAATGATTGGCCGAGTCAAAACAGTTACAAAACACCCGACTCAGCAAAGCTAATGCTTTTGTGTCAGCCATCAGCAAAACGACGCGGTGACAAGGGAAAGAAACATCAGTTTATTGATTAAAAGCCATACGACATCTACAGCGCACCTAACGCTAGAACACTAATCTTCATCAGGCCAGCATATGTCATAATAAAAAACGTCGTCATCATCCGAGAGCGGTAGACCTCCGTTATAAGGAGGAAAAGGTTCGTCGACCCTTTTCCCTCGACCTAGCAGTGCCGAGCTCGGCCCTTCCGCAACGTTAGCAACCGTTGCTACAGAATTTGCATCAGAAGGAGAATCTTTTTCCAAGAGGGGACCAGAAGGAAACCACCCATTATCCTTTTGCGCGGAAAAAGTGGTAGGAACAGTAGTTACTTTGGAGGTCTCCTTCCTTGGCCTTTCCGACGGACTTGCGGCCTCTATGGAGGCGACGGAGGAGGATGATCCGAATCGGGCGAAGTTGGAGGAGTTAGTGGAGAATCACGCGCTGCGGTATTAAGAAAATAGGAATCTGCCATTGATCCACAAATAATCCAGAAAAGGAACAAGAAAAAGGAGATGAATGAGGAAAGAGGAAGAAAACCCCATTAAATAGTTGAGGTGAAAGGGTACTCTAATCTCTTCGCGCGCCCTCTGGATATAATGAGTCCGCTTGGGAAAGAACAATCATAATTACAGAATCTGAGACAGTGCGCTCAACTGATCGAAAACTGCACCAATCAAAAGACACCAAGAAACAGCCTAATCACGCACCATGGGAGCGCGACGTAAGAAACAGCCGAGTAAGCATTTACTGCTAATTCAAGCATTAAAAGAACTTCATTCCGAGGGGAAACTCATTTTTGGTTGGGCTTATAACAACCGTACCCGACTAAAGCAACAGACAACGAGAGATTAGAAGAAAAAGACGGAGCAATGACGAAACAACATTTTATTTAATTATGGCCTGAATGGCCTAAGCACCTAGGTGCGTACACAGGAAATAAGGAAAAAGGAAAAACGACCAAGGGTCAAGCATGAGACCTAGCATCACCATTCTCAAGGGCAGTAGAGATCTCCTTTAGAGCATCCGCCATTAAAGACAGTTCGGCGGAGGAAACCCTCATGCCCTTCAAGCAGCACCCCAGCAGGTCTTTCCTATGCTGTAGCATGGTAATAGTCACCTCGATGCGGGAGATCGCAACAGCCAGCTTCGACACATTCTGTATAGGATTAAAATCCTCCATAGAAGCAGCCCCTTGTCTGGACAGCAAAGGGGTCATCATTCCCTGAAGCTCCAGGACATCTTCAGAGGTTTTGGTCAGCATGGTCTCCAGGAAACTGACATCAGACTCAACAAGGTTCTTCAGGCTGTGTGCCTTTGAGATCAGAAAGTTCTTCGTAAGATCATCCATAGTTTAAAGCCAGAGGAAGTGCAGAAATGGTTATGAAAAAAGCAGCGCGACAAAAAAGGCAATTTATAGGCAAAGAAGGATGACGATTGGAAGAAACACATTTCTTGATAAGACAAATCATCCCTGCATATGAAAAACCAGCCGACTTGGCAAGATTGAAGATGAAGCGGTAGCCCTTGGTAAACACCCGGGCTCATTTCGGTTGGGCTTGTGATAACAATACCCCTAACAACAAGGGCATTCTCGTCTTATACCCCGCTGAGGGAGAAAAAAGCTGCTGCTACCGCTCCGGTAGCCTCGGGGCTATTGCCTCTGGGATGGTCGACATCAGCGAGGGGGTCCCACACGTCGTTTTGCCACGACTCAGGGCGTTATCCCATCCCAGGTCAAACCAGGTATCTCGTAAGGGGCGTAGGCATTGCCTTGCCTAGGTAAACGCCTACCCCTATGCATATATTTATCGCAACGACATCACATATCACCACGGAAAACTCTCACCCCCTGACGGGCGCGTTAGCGATTCATAACCAAAATCACCCGGAAATGTCACGCTTTTGCCTATAAATACCTCCGCCACAAAGGGGGAAGGTAAGCCTAAGATTGCTAGCAAAAGCTCTGCTATTCTACACAATCATTACTGACTTAAGCATCAGAGTGTTTACGCCGGAGGCCCCCTCCGGCGCTGTACAGGTACGTCGAACGCCGTGGACAGTCGACCTCAGGACTCATAATCTCCTGCTACCCCTCAGCGAATAGTCTGAATCTTATCACTTTGGAGTATCCTCAAGGTAGGATCTCGGATCTGGTGGGCTTTGGCATTTTTATCCAGATTTCCATTAGGGTCACCTATCAATTCTCCATAAGCTACTGACTTATCCCAATCAGGGGGATAATTAGTAAGGGCATTCTTATAATCATCAGAATTTAGTCCCTCTTCAGTCACAAACCCAAGCAAGAGATTAAATTCATCAATAGATAAATGAGACCACATATCAAGCAATCTAAAATTCACAACATCAGACGCGCCAAGATCAGGATTAGCTCTACTATTGGCATATATTTTATCCTGATCCAACCAGAAAGAGGCATGAAATTCCAAGCACAATTCAGCATAGACAGGCAAATCAAGGTACATAAAACAATCCCACCCTAGATTGGTTATGTACTGCCTAATCCTATTACCCACACCCAAGGCATCAAGAAAAGAGAAATCAAGAACAACAAATTGAGTAATCTCGCATGCATGCTTCTCATTCAGTCTCACCCTAAGATCAAGGGTATCAGGCCTCAAACATCCATTAAGCGAGTTTAAGGGGGGAATGAATACCTTGGCAGTCTTGGCCGCAGGCTTGGCCAAGACTGCAGCCGCACCAGCGCCTGAGCCATCTTCCTGATCAGCCTCCTTGACCTTTCTTTTTCCTTTTGCAGCCGCAGATCGAGTCCTCTTGGTTGGGGTTGATTCACTGCCCGCTTCTAACTTCCTCTTCCCCGCTCTCTTCTCTTTTGCTGAACCTTCTTCACATTGAGGTTCTGAATCGGCTCCTTTCTTTCCAGTCTGCTTGCGAGCCACTTTCTTAGCTCTAGCAGAGGGTTTCTCCTCGGATTCAGTATCCGAGATCAACTCTACCTCTGAATCATCAGGCTGGCTAACCCTAGATTGGGTTATCGGCTCTTTGGGGAGATTAATCTTCTTCTTGGCCTGGAGGGAGACTCGAGGGGATTCAGTAGTAGGAACTAGAGAAGGAGTGGAAAGTCCTTACTTTTGTATACCAGAGGGGGTCGCATCCATGGATATGATTGTCCTTGCTATGCTGAGCACCTCGCTGAGATTTTGTAGGAGATCCTTTTCTGGATTTGAGAGAGAGGGAGATTGCGAAGGCATGGGAGATTCTTGCCTAATCGGGGTAGATTTTGGTGTTGCTGATTTCTTTGAAGATTTCTTTGAAGATTTTCCCATGTTTAAAGTCGAAAGATCGTGGAGTGGAAGTAGAAGAGTGGAGTGATTTAGATGAGGATGGTTTGAGAGATAATCGGGTGAGAGCGAGATTTTAGGGATTTGAGTGATTTTGGTGTTAGTGAGAGGTAAGGAGTCTAACTCTTCAAAAATATCTTCTAATTAGAATTTGAAAAATTAATTTCCAAATCAAAATTCAAAATATAACCGTTGCTCCTACTTTTTCTCCTCCTTCTCACATGCAATCTGCTTTTCTCCCTTTTTTTCTCCGCGTGTAACTCAATTCTTGGCCGAATAAAACATAGCCTAGATAAAAAAAGGCTTAGCCATGATCCCTCACCACACTTAATTCCTCGCATGCTCTTCCAGAGAATTCCACAAAAGATCCTGAAATTTCCTGCAAGAGAAAACCCGTAAGTGGTTCTGGATTATTTTGAACAAACAATTTATTTTATTATTAAAAACAAAAAGCATGGGTTGCCTCCCATGTAGTACCCTAGTTATAGTCCTATGCATGACTTTGCTTTTCTTTAAAGGAATCTCAAGTGGGGCTTCAATCGCCTGATTTTCCTTAAATGTTGGAAATCCTTCTAGGAACAGTTTAAGTCACTGTCCATTGACCTTGAATATTATTCCTGTGTTTTCATTCCTAATATCCACTGCACCATGAGGGTAGATATTAGTGATAACGTATGGACCTTCCCATTTAGTCTTAAGTTTACCAGGAAAGAGTTTGAATCTAGAGTTGTATAGAAGAACTTTTCCCCCCAGTTGGAGATTCTTCTCAATAATCTTGCTGTCATGGTATGTTTTCATCCTAATCTTAGCTAAGAGATAGTTATCATAGGCTTGATTTCTAAATTCTTCTATCTCGTGGATTTGAAGCTTCCTTTCCTCACCTGCCTGGTCGTACCTTAGATTGCATTTCCGAATTGCCCAATAGGCTCTATGTTGCATACCTACTGGCAAGTGGCATGCTTTCTCATACACCAATTTGTACAGAGTCATTCCTATGGGAGATTTATAGGCAGTCCTATATGACCATAATGCATCATCTAGCCTTTGGCTCCAGTCTTGCCGATCTAAGCCAACTGTCTTAGCCAAGACCGATTTGACTTCCCTGTTTGAAACCTCTGCTTGGCCATTTGACTGAGGATGGTAAGCAGTGGAAACTTTATGGGTAACACCATATTTCCTGAAAAGTGAAACAATAATACTATTGCAAAAATATGTCCCACGGTCGCTAATGACAAAATCTTAGGACTGACGGAATCTCACTTTTGGGAATACATCTTCTAATCAATTGATCAGACCCAATCTTCCATAGATAAGGATCGTCCCAGACAAAATACCTACTGTCGTGCTTAATCTTTACCTTTTCTTGAGTCGTTAAGTTTCCATGATGCTTACCTGTGGCTAAGAAATTGACGAGATCAGCAAACCATGGTCTCATTGCTTGGATAACGAATAGGTGTTCATCTGGAAAATCATCTTTGATTGGTTCTGAATCGCCTTTTACAAAGCACCTGCTAAGGTGATCCGCGACTAGGTTCTTCTTTCCTGCTTTGTCCTTAATCTCCAAATTATGTTCCTGCAAAAGTAAAACCCAGCATATCAGTCTTGGCTTAGATTCTGCTTTTGTCAAGAGGTACCTTAAGGCCGCATGGTCAGAAAAGACTATGACTTTTATTCCCAATAAATACGATCTGAATTTATCCAACGCAAAGATTATCACAAACAATTCCTTTTCAGTTGTGGTATAGTTCTTTTGTGCATCGTCAAGCATCTTAGAGGCGTAGTAGATCACGTGTGGATCTCTACCATTTTTCTGCCCTAGAACTGCACCAACGGCTGAGTTGGTGGCGTCGTACATCAATTCGAATGGAAGGCTCCAGTCCGGTGCTTGGATGATCGGGGCTGATATGAGTTTCTCCTTAATTTTGCCAAACACCACTTGGCAAGCTTCGTCAAAGTTGAAGTTTACTTCTTTTTGTAAGAGTTTGCACATCGGCTCCACTACCTTTGAAAAATCTTTGATGAACCTGCGGTAAAATCCTACGTGGCTAAGAAAACTTCTAACCTCACGCACGCATGAGGGGTAAGGCAAGCTCTTAATAACATCAATCTTAGCCTGGTCTACTTCTATGCCTTTCTTAGAAACCACATGGCCTAAGATAATTCCTTGTTCTACCATAAAATGGCATTTTTCAAAGTTTAACACAAGATTAGTGGCTACGCATCTTTTCAAAACATTTTTCAGGTTAGTTAAGCATTCATCAAAATTATCACCATAGACAGTGAAATCGTCCATGAACACTTCGATACCTTTTTCCACATAGTCTGAAAAGATACTAACCATACACCTTTGAAAGGTGGCTGGTGCGTTGCACAATCCGAATGGCATCCTCCTATATGCAAAGGTTCCGAAGGGACATGTGAATGTCGTCTTCTCTTGGTCTTCTAATGCCACCGGGATTTGATGAAATCCTGAATATCCATCCAGGAAATAGTAGTGAGACTTCCCAGTCAGTCTTTCCACCATTTGGTCGATGAATGGTAATGGGAAGTGGTCCTTCCTTATGACTTGGTTAAGTCTGCGGTAATCTATGCAAACCCTCCATCCATTCTGAATTGTTGTGGTTCTTTTTACCCCATCGTCTCCTTCGGTTACGGTAATTCCTGTCTTTTTAGGCACAACCTGCACAGGAGAAACCCATGAACTATCAGAGATTGGGTAAATAATTCAAGCATCAAGCAACTTAATAATTTCTTTCTTAACAACTTCCATCATCGGAGGGTTTAGACTCCTTTGGGGTTGTCTAACTGTTTTCTTATCCTCTTCCACATGAATTTTGTGGGTACAAATGGTTGAGGATATGCCCTTAATGTCTGCCAGAGTCCATCTTATAGCCTCTTTATGTTGCTTCAAAACGGTTGTCAATCTTGCCTCTTCCTCACTGGAAAGCTTAACTGAGATTATTACTGGCAGAGTTTCAGCTTGGCCTAGATAGGCATACTTAAGGTGTTCTGGTAAATCCTTAAGATCAAGCTTGGGTGCCTGTATAATAGATGGTAAAAATTTAGAATCAGACATGCTAAACAATGGGCAATTTAACGATTCTTTCAATGGCTCAGTCTCGTGGAGATCTTAACAGATCTCCCTAAGATCTTCCTGGTTTCCCACTCGGTCTTCTAATTCTTCCAGTGTCTTAGCTGAGATACTTCTGCTTAAGACAAAATCAAGGGGGTCAGTAGTACTTAAGTCTACAACCTCTTCTTCGATAGGGTACAAAATATCAATAAAATTAACACTATGTGTCTCATCCTGATATTTTAATCCCTCCTTCATAAAGAACTTAATCGTGCTCCCAAAGAATTCCAAAATGATACTTCCTTCATAAACATCTATCTTTGCTCTAGCCGACCTAAGGAAAGGTCTCCCTAGAAGCACATCTATTGTACACGAAGGCAAGTCAGAATCCATTTCAACGATATAAAAATCCACAGGGTATATAAAATTATTGACTTGGACAAGAACGTCCTCTACTACTCCCTTAGGATGTATTACAGTTCTGTCAGCCAATTGAATCACGACCTGTGTTTCCTTCATTGGTCCCATTTTCAATGCCTCGTATTCTCTCAAGGACATCACGTTGATTCCAGCTCCTAAGTCGCAAAGAGCTTTTTCCACATTTTCATTCCCTATCTTACAAGGGATAGTGAGGGTACCTTGGTCTCCGCACTTCTCCGGGAGTTTGCTTTGAAGTACTGAGGAAACATTCTGTGTAAGATTCACTCTCTCCATTCCTGCAAGTTTTCTTTTGTTAGTACAGAGTTCTTTTAAGAATTTTGCATAAGATGGTACTTTAGAAATTAAATCTAGCATAGGAATATTCACTGCCACTTTGCCAAAAATGCTCATGAATTCCTTAGCCTCGTCCAATTTCTTCTGTTTGGAAGACTTGGGAGGGTAGGGAGGTGGAATTTCCACTGGTTCCAGAGGTTCTGAACTTTGATCATCGGTTTTAGCCGCTGGGTTGGCTAAGATCAGTTGCTCTTTCCCCGCTTCGGTTGGAATGTCAGCTTTAGTCTCAGTCTTACCCAAGGTTGGTTCCGGCTGAGCTTCTACTTGAATTTCTTCGTCCACGTCGATGTCTTCATCCTCGAATAGCTGATTATTTATCTCCTTATCTGACTTGGCGCCCTCTCTTTCAGGTAGGACGCTTCCACTCCTAAGATTTATAGCACTTACATTGTGTCTTGGGTTATTTTCTATGGTGGAAGGTAGTTTGCCGCCTAACTCAGGTTGCTGCGTTTGTTGGTAAACTGGCTGATTTGTTGGGTAAACTGGCTGATTTGTTTTTGCATTTCAGCAAGACTAGATTGGGTTGCAAGCATGAACTTTTGTAACGTCTCTTCTATAGGGACTCTAGTAATCTTAAGTGGTTGAGGTACGGGAGGTAATAGTGGGACATTGCTCTGATTTGCTCCAGGTGGTCTGGGTACGAAGTGTTGGAAATTTATGGGAGATTGTTGTGGCTGTTGTTGGTATTGTTGTTGTTGATTTGGTTGGCTAGGCTGAGGTGTATCTTGTCTCCACCTTAGATTGGGATGTTGTCTCCAAGGGTATTGGTTACTCTCATGTGGGAATCTAGGTTGTCCACTAGATTGTCCTTGATTGTAACCATATGCTGCATTTACTGGGATTGGGGCTGGATCACCCGGTTGTTCCACCATGTAACAACTATGGGTTAGATGATCTAGTTGTTGGCAAATCCCGCAAACCGAAGGCATAGGATTAGTTGCTGCTGCTGTAGTTTGTACCTGAGATGTGGTACCTGTAGAAAGATTCATCAAAATGTTAGTAATCTTATCAAGCTTATTTTCCACATTTATAGCATTCAAAGAAGAAGGTGTAGAATTTCTCTCGGATGAGGGGTTGTTTTGGCTATTGTCAGCCATTGTTTGGAGAAGTAGTTTTGCTCTTGTTGGTGTAAGATCTTGAAGTGCTCATCCAGCGACTGCATCTAACCTTTCCTTATCCTTCACACATATTCCATCATAGAAATATTGGATAAGGAGATGGTCTGCCACTCCATGGGTAGGGCAAATGTCTTGAAGGTCTCTAAACCTTTGATAATACTCACTCAAACTCTATCCTCCCCTCTGCTGAACGGAAACTAAACTTTTTCTGGCTACCCCTGCCTTAGTCGCGTTTAGGAAGGCAGCGGACATGTCTCCCCATGTTGTAATGGTGTTATGGGGCAAGCTATAGAACCAATTCTTAGCTGAGTCCTCGAGAGACCAAGGAAATGACTTCAATTTGGCTCTCTCGATTGTTACTCCCACTGGTTTTAGGGTATCACACTGGAGGTGAAGGTTCCTCAAATGGTTATATGGATTCTCGTTTGAGTGGCCATGGAACTTGGTTAAGTTGGCAATGATGTTTGTCTTGATAGACCAATCATTAGCCATCGGAGGTAGATTAATACAGGAGTAGGTCACTCGTTCTGCCCCTCTGTTTTGTTCCCTCATCGTCTGTTCTTGTTGGTTTTCCTCCATGATTGGTATTGGGTTTTCAGTTGGGCTTTAATCTTGGCCTAGATTGTTGCTGGGACCAGATTTTGTTTGTGTCCCTGAAAATTCACTGTTAGTCTTTCTATTGGCTTTCTTTCTGTTTTGTGCTTCATCTTTTGTAAGTTCTAGATTCAAAGGTAGTAAATCTTCCTTTGAGGACCTGGTCATCAACTGCAAAAGACAAAAATAAAAACAAAACTACAAGAAAGACCGTCAAAAGATCCCCGGCAACGGCGCCAAAATTTTATTGCGTGTCGAGGGCACCAAATTTAGTTGTAAAAAATATATAGAAATGGGGTAGGAATACAACTTATCACTCGTCCACAAGGGACTCGTAGGTCATGATAAGAGGTTCGTCCACAGAGAACTTGTTGGGGTTTTCGTAGTCTTGACTCGACTTCCTTGTCACTGAAGTTGAGGGGGTTTTTGTTCCTGCAATCAGAGTAAGCAAAGCATAAAAGAGAACAAGCAATAATAAAATAGATAAAGGCAATCTTAAGCAGAAGGCGATCTTAGCCAAGATTGCAGATGGAGGTTGATTGTGAACTGTCTTGGGTAAACTCCTAGCAAGGGTGAATTCGCGAGCGCGTTCCTTGTTTAACCGATCATTGACCTTTAGATTTTCTCCATCTCTCTCATAACTCTGCTATACATTGGGAGGAACCCCTTTCCAATCCTACTTTCCTCCTATTCAAATCACTTGGAGGGTACCCCCTTTCCTAGTGATCCTAGCCAGTGGACACCTTGCTGGTTAAAGGGTTTATCCAATTGGCCGCTGGCTTGAGGCACATGCATTTTCTCAATGGGGTAGGGAAAGACAGAGTCTAGGCCAAACTACTCCCAACTCGGAGCCCTAGGTTGTCAGTCTGGTTAGGCCTATATTGATTCGAGTTCACTAACCCCCGCGAGGTTAGCTGCCTACTTCGTTACTCCGGTTTCGTTCGTCCCCTTCGTGACTGGCTACAAATTCGTCGTCTTACCTAAGATCGATCAAGTCTTAGCCTAGATGGGAACCGGTTTGTTGAAACAGAACTTGAATCAATTACGAAAGAGAGGATAATAAGAACAGATCGGCCTCACGATTTGCAAGAACACTCACTCAACCCTTACCAAGAATTAGGTGTTTAGCTACTAGACATATTGATCAAAGAAGAAAAGAAATAATTGAAGAACATGAAATAGTATTTAAATGCGATATTCAAAGAGAATTCGCAGCAAGCATTTTTACAAGAACCAGAAGAAAAGAAGATGGAAGATCCCGTAATTGATAGCCTTCCCTAACCTTTAACAAGGTTAGAGTCCCCGCCCCTTACGTTCCTTTCCAAATTACAAACTTCAAATGCCTAAAAGATAGGGATAAAATCCCAATTGCTTGAAATTAAAATAACATAAGATAAATATCTAAACAAATTGTTTTTGTTCTTAAAAGATTACATCCGATATTTCTTCAAAAGGGATGTAATCGCCAGCTGGTTTCCTGATCCGCTTCACCTTCCATGAGTCCAGGATGATCATGCCTCTATCTCTGCAATCTTGGTCAAGCTTGCGGCCAAGATTGCCACTTTGTCGCTCCGGGCACCCGTTTCCTTCAATTCTGCTCTTAGCCGAGATTTCCTTCAAAAGACCACAAGATGACGTGAAAGGGATTGATTTTACCATAACCAAGGTGGTTTTGGAGGGTAAAAACATATGAAAATAAACGCCAATCAGAGGGTTGATGAGCTATTTCCTCACATCAATCGTTTCGTGGAAGGAATCTCCATTAACGATGTTAGCTCTGAAAATACAGCTTCTGCCGTCAAAGAGGACTCGTGCGCAGCTTCTTCTAAGGTGGAAAAACCTTCAGAGGACCCTCAGCTAGGGCTTGGTAAAGAGAAAAAGGCTAACAATCCTTTCCCTTTACTAGAGGCAGAACTGCCATCTTCGGATGGAGATGATTTCTACTGGCCTTCTTATTGGCTTTACGCGTTACGCACATTGTAGATGCCGTATGACTTTTTATGAATAAAGTAGCGTTTCCCGTTCTCTTTCCTTTGTTGTTATGTTCCTGCGTTAACTCTGTAATCATTGGGTAGTTAACGCCAAGCGGTTGGTAACTGCCCCGCGCAACCACCTTTCTAACTTCTTGTTGTTAACTGTCTTCTTCTTCTAAAGATATAAATGCTTGGCTTTAAATGTTCTTCTGATACCTTTCCACGTGTCATTTTCGGTTTTACGCGTGTTTTGTTCTGATTGGTCAATGGGTCGCCGTCGTCAGGTTTGGCCTTTAAAAGGAAACAACCTCTTTCTTAAACTTTTACTCGCATTTCAAATTTTTTCTGCTTCTTCCTGTTCTTTTTCATTTCTCAAGGAAAATTTTCTCAACCGTTTGCCGACTCAGGCGATCCGTCTGTTCCGCCGTCTTCTTTCTAAGGTACCCTATTTCACTTTCTTCTGCTTTTCCTTTTTATTGAATCTTCACTATGCGTCGCACGAGATCTCAGACTGGCCCTCCGGAGCCTATAGATTCTGAGATCGAGAATACATCAAGTGTTTTTACATGTGGGACCATTCTGCGGCTAGAGCTAGAGAGTCATTGTATCTCCTTCCCCAATGGTTATACCGTTATGCTTCCAGAGAGCCATATGAGGCTTCACGACCCCCTGTGGGGAACTCACAGGATGTTGTATTTTAAGATGTTTCTTTATGGTTTCCGCCTTCCTGTTCATGCCTCGATAGAGGATATATTGTGCCATGTAAAATTAACCCGGCGCAGATAACTCCCTCATCATGGTGTGGTATCTATGCTTTCATCCGTGCCTGCGAAATGAAGGGTATTCTTTCCCCTTCTATCAATTTGTTTCGTAAAATTTTCAGCCTTTCTTGTCCCAATGGTCTGGTGAGCGTTACCCCAAGATGGAATGACGCATATGCCCAGTCTTTCTGGCAAAACTTTCGAGAGTTTGAAGAAACTGTCTATGACTGGAATAGTGGTTTCTTTATTGTTAAGTTGCCCTCCCGCTTGTGGCATAGGGGCTTTAACCAGGGCATCATCGATACTGACTAGGTGAAACCAACCATCTTGTCTAGAAAGGAGTTGGCTCAAGCTGACGCCTTGTTAGAGATGGAGACGCCTTTCCAGACTCGAAACCTTGCCTTGTACAAGCCTTTATTTGAGTGTGCCGTAGGTGAGTCTTTAAATTCTAGCGTTATTGTTCTTCCTTTTCATTTACTGATTTGACTTTTTGCAGGAGACATTATCGATCAATCGTCCAAAGGGGATGACGCTCTCTCAAGGGCCATGCCACCTCCTACGACGTCTTCCTCCACATTTTCTAGAGCTCCACCTGACCATAGTATCCCATTAAATAAAAGAAGAACTTCGGGGGTAGTTCTTCAAAGAGGGTGCGTTTCTACTCGCGCTTCTCGCTTTGTAGAGAATTGGCTGCCCGTTCGGGAGATAAGGTCTAGTTCAGGTCCGCCCACAGTCGAAACAGAGATTTTTTCATACGGGGGTGAAAGTGAGAGTGAAGGTGAGGACATGGACACGAAGTCTAGCCTTCGTCAGGTTTCTAAGGCTCAGCGAAAGAGGCTCAGGGAAGAGAAGGAAAATCAGGTAACTGAGACTGCCATGCGTCCTCCTTTGTCGCCACTGGCGGGCCATGCTTTCTCTGATATCGCCACTTCTTCTGGCACCACCAAATATTTCCCTTCGTTGAGTGTTGATATCGCCACCTCCTCGGCTGCCAATGTTCTTTCACCGTCAACTGAAGTTCCCACGATAGCAAGCTCCTCCCCCATTATCAAGGCTCATGTGGTATCAACGGAAACTCCGTTGACAACAAACTCTTCCCTTGCCACTGAGGCCCCATATTCTCCTATCTCTTCTTGCATTCCTGATGTGGTGGTGCCAGCTCCAAGCTCGAGCGTACTTCCTGATCCACCAGTGAGGGTTCCTCAACCATTGTACTTTACTTCCGTTTCTTGTGTTAGCAATTCTGCTGCCAATCTTTCTTCTCAAGGGCCTCAACGGGCTCCTTCTTATCATTTGGATTTGTCAAACTTTGGAATTGACAGCGATTTTAGTGGGTGACATATTTGGTTCGCCTGAAGATAAGGAAGAGTTGCTACAGCTTCCGCCCGGCGTTCAACGCGCACTTGTTTTGAATGATTCTCTAGCTTGCTTCTGCAAATTTCATTATTTTGCCAAGGCCCATGGTAGCAAGCTCCAGAGTTCGTCTGGCTCAAAGGCGCAACTCGACCGCGCCTTGGCCAAAGTGAAGAAGTTAACGCAGCTACAGAATCGTACCCATGTGGAGTTAGGTGACTGCCGTGCTGACCTTGCATGGGAAAAACTAGAGTTGAAGCGTTGGAGGCTAAATTGGTAGCTGCTGACAAGAAAAATTCTCTTCTTCGTAAAGAGATCGGTTCGCGACTCAGATTTAGCAAGGAAAAGATCCAAGGGGAAGCCTAATATTGAGGCCTTGGAGGCGGAGCTGGTGGCATCTAACAAGAGAAACTCTCTTCTTCGTGAAGAGATATCGATCCGCGACGCGGATTTAGCCAAGGTTCCGTCAAGGGTAAGCTGGTGGAAGAAAAAGACTATGTGGGCCTTTACAGCTGGGTTCGCGGACTATTATCACAGTAGGACTTTCGATCCTGCTAAGATAGCTGACTATGCCTCTGAGAAAATGAGTAAGATTGACGGGAGCAAGGAAGGTTTTCTTTCTTCAGAGGGGGAAGAAGTAGGCGATGGCGGTGATATCGAAATGCTCCCGTTATCTGATGATTCGGATGCCGCGGGGAACAAGGTAGGCTCCACCTATCCCCGTTAATTATTGTTTCTTGATTTGATCATTGGTGTCATTCGCTTTGTAATAATAATGCCACAACTTCTTTTAAATAATAATTAACCTCTGTTGCGTTATCTTCTTCTTTTGCGCTGTCTTGGCGATTGCTAACTGAGTTAACGTTGCATCACGTTATCTTGATCATCACGTTATTACGCCTGTCTTGGTTTGAAAATTGATTCCACTTTTTTAGAGCATTTAATGTTTGAGAATCTCTCATTAATGCGGGGAAAAAGTAATGATAGCCAGACCACACGTGTCAATTCGCAAACACGCTAAGGGTTGGTGCCCCCTAGGGAATGGTAAAATCGAAGCGTCTTCTCGCTTCTCTAAAAATGTACTCATTGCTCGTGTCTTTTCCTCCTTACGCTTACTTCAAGCCATCTTGTGTTTCTTCTTTCCATCGTCTGGGCATTCTGAGTTTCTCTCTTAAAAAGGTACTTCTGGTCTTCTGTCACTTTCTTCATCTTTTTACTTTTTTGCCATGGTTAGAACTCGTCGTCGTCCTCAATCCAAATCTATTGGGGAGGAAAAGATTGAAAACATTATTACCACTATCACCTCTCCGACCGTGCTTCAACGGAAATTAACAACACACAATGCCCGCATTCTTAAGGGTTGTTCAGTTGAAGTTGCCCCCGAATCACTACACCTTAATAGTGAATTTCCCGGCAACCGTAGGCTTTTGTATGCCAAGATGTTTAGCTATGGTTTACAATTTCCTCTTCACCCTTTAGTGGAACAGTTATTCGCCACTCTTTACTTAAATCTTGTCCAGTTGACCCCTAATGCATATTGTTGCATTTACGCATTCATAGAACTATGTAAACACAAAGGGATTGCCTCTGCCTCCCTTTTACTGCTTCAGTCGCTTTTTCAATTGTACAGTCGTAGGGGTGTTATAGCGATATCGCCACGTTATGATGATGAATCGCTATAACCTTTTACCTGGAAGCTTTTGCATCTTGAATCTTCCATTGATAATTGGAAGAATGAATTCTTTATCATTAATCTGCCTGGCCCCTGGTGGAGGACCGGTTTTAATCATGATATCAGGGATGGGGCCTGGGGTCGGCAGAGGCCTCTCCCTTCGCCTGAGCAAGGCTAGTTAGACAAACTGCCCGAGCTGAACTTTAGCGTTCATACTCGCAACCTAACGTGCATGATTGACATTCGAGCCTGTGTTGAGAGTGAGTATTTTTCCATTTTCCTTGTTATTTCGAGGGGTACTAATGCTAATGTTGTATCACGATTGTGCAGAGCCTCCACCCGGCTGGAAACCTAAGTGCGTTAGAAGACGGGAGAGAAACGCTCAGAAGAGGAGAGAAAAAGAGGAAGCTACTGCAGCCGCTACGGCTGCGGCTGTTAACCCTGTTCCCCCGTCTGTTGCGGCTGTTAGTCCCATTCAGGGGTCTACTTCTCAGATTGACAAGGAAGCTGTGACCGGTCCTATTTTTGTTCTGACTGTTTCAGCCACCGTTACTCCTGTTCAGGCTTCTTTTTCTAGGGTTTCTGTCGGAAGGAAAAAGAAGAAGAGAAGACGTGTTGCCACCCTTACTCCTCCTTCTGACGTGGTAATTTCTTTAGAGGTGCCAGTTAACGTTACCGCTACTGTACGCGTTTCTTCCATTTTCTCGTTATCTCGTATATCATGTTTTCTAACGTTTCTCAACATTCTCTTATCATTTTCTCATCTTTCTCAATATTTCTTTTTGTAGGACACTACTGCTGCATTTGCCCAATCACCAGACGATAACATGAACCTATCTCATGTGTTCCAGCAGTGTCGCAAGAAACCGTGACATAGCGAGGAGAGTGTGAGCTTGTCGGGGTCCCGTTGTCCACCAAGAGGGGGATACGGGGAATGTTACCGCCTTTATTTCTGAGGTGCCTTCTAGGGATTAATCTTCTGATCCTTTGAGGATGGCGGGCACTTCTGGGCCCTTTCAGGTTTCGCCCAGTTCCTTCAACGCGTTGTCTCCTCCTTCCGTTTCCCACGTCATGGGCTTTACAGGGGACTTAACGAAGTCCAATTTTCCACCCTACCACTCTCATGATTATTTTGGGCTTACCATAGGCACTTCTTCTCGTCAGCCTCCGTCCCCAACTACTCTAGTTTTTGTTCCCTCGAATGCTCCATCTTCCGAGGGGGAGGCTGTCGTTCCCCTTCTTATGGCAGATGTGAGTTCGTTGGGCGATTCTGGGCCCGTTACCCATCAAATTGACTTAGGTAACTTGCGCAAGACCGGGTTTGCGGTGGTGGGGGGGTGATAGTTCCAATGTTGTTTCTTCGTTCCTGACCGCTCACGCGTTATCGCTCCAGGAAGAGGAGGAGGCATTTCTTTCTAGAACTTCTGAGGAGCAAGTGAGTTCAGTGCGCTCTGACATATTCTCTGCTTTCCATAACTTCCATTACTGGGCCAGGCACATGACAAGGAAATTTGAGTCCCTCACTTCCTCCTCCAACGAGCTACATAACGCCCATCAGCAGGTTTTAGAAGAACTTGCTAAAAAGTGAGAAGAAGTGGAGAAGTTAACGAGGGAGCGTGATCATCTGGCGACAGCACTGACGACTGTCAAGAAAGAGATGGAAGAGGTCCGTGAACAGGAAGCCGCCAAAGTTACCGCACTTAATGCCGAATTAGCGGCAGAAAAGAGTAAGAATGCCACTCTGGAGGGGGAGAAGACGACCCTAGGAGAGGAGAAGGCCACTCTGGAGGGGGAGAAGACGGCCCTGGGAGAGGAGAAGGCCACATTGGAGAGGGATTCGGCCGAAAAATATAAGTGGTACTGCAAGATGACCGCAGGTATCATGTCCGACTGCTTCGTGCAGCTTTACGGGGAAGAAGCGTTTCGCGCTGAGGACCTCACCCAAGTTTTTCTAGAGAAGTCCAGGGTCCTTACGGATGACAACTTTTACAAGGAATGGACGGAGAGTTGCGAAGGGCAGGGGGACAGTGGGACAGCAGCGCCATAGGCCTCTTTTGCCATTTTTCTGAATTTCGGGCATCGCCCCCCTTTTTTGATCTTGTTTTTGAGAGATTTTGCTTTTGTAACCCTTACGCGGGTTTTTGAACAGTCATATATATTTTGTTTGCTATCTCCCTTTTGTGGTTGGTCCTCTACGTGTTGATTCTTTTTCTCTAAACCATCATGGCAGGCTAGTGATGTCGACGTTGAGATAATGACGTTGTCAATAAGTCTGAAATACCGTCTTCGGGGATGCCATAACGCAGCTGAATCATAGAATTCCAGTAGAGATAATATAACCGTAGAATTGCTGTGTAATCAGTAGGATCATAGGCAGATGATAACAGCATTTTTTAATATATCGCGACATGACTAGGCATGTGCACTTTATATCAGAATAGAATAATGCTGCTCACTATATAGCAGTTAACAGATAAGAGATAGCTTCAAAAATAGAGCTGATGACAATGAGATGGTATAACGGATATTACCCGTGATATGAAGCATATAATCCGTATTCTGTAAGAGAAGATATCATGGTGTTATTGCCATATATGTCTTCAAATCGAGAGGATCATTCTGGAGGCGTCACCACCTCGGATATTGCCATCATTCCCATAGAGAGATAATTTGATCAACAAGATGACCTTTAGGGTGAAAATTTCCACAACAACACTGCATTGATGTAGATATTTCTGCCCAGCGGCGAGGAATGCCATATAGATAGATGTCAATACGTCCTTTCCTGATAGTGTTTCTTGAATCAGGGTGGGAGAACATATGCCGTTAATGGCACACATGTCATGTGAATCATGATGACAGATCGTGCGATATTACCGCCTACATGGGTGTTGGTCTCTTCGTTATTTCAACGACTCCGTGATTTTCCTGCACATTCTCGATTGTTGTGTTAGTAAAATAGCACGCGATAATGAGCACTAGTTGCCTCTAGGGGCCTTTATCCACACATACCAGGGTGTTGTTGATGTTGCTCATATCGCTTTCTCTACCAGCCAACTTCACTAGGTATTTACCCTCCGGTTACTTGCTGGGATATCGCGATTTGTTCCAAATTTCCACGTTCGGCCTGGAGCGTGCCTCGTCTTAGTGAGCCGTCTAATCAGGACCGGCCATCACAAGGATAGGATTTTCACTCCCAGGAGTTGAAACCTCGCATCCCTGGAGCGTGCCTCGTCTTAGTGGGACGCCTATGTTAGCGCGGCTGTCACAAGGATAGGATTTTCACTTCCAGGGTGGAGTTGTTACTTCCCTAGGGCGTGCCTCATCATAATGGGCCGTCTATGTGAGCACGGTTGCCACAAGGATATGATTTTTACTCCCAGAGGAGCCGGGGCGTGCCTCGTCTTAGTGGGCCACCTATGTTAGCGCGGTTGCCACAAGGATAGGATTTTTACTCCCGACGGTGCTGGGGCGTGCCTCGTCTTAGTGGGCCGCCTATGTGAGCGCGGTTGCCACAAGGATAGGATTTTCACTCCCAACACTAAATCTTTAAGTATACCAGGGCGTGCCTCATCTTAGTCAGTCGTCTGATCAGGACCGGTCATCACAAGGATAGGATTTTCACTCCTGGCACCTTTCATTATCTGCACGTAATCAGTCACAAAGATACACAAGAATATTTCCAATTCAAGTGTTAACGCATGTTAACCAAACGTGCAGAGATATATTGATAACAATCAAGACAGCCCTAGCGGTGCTACTACACTTGCGGCTCCCGCCGGGACGGTTTCCTATAAGACCCGTAAGATATCTTCATATCGCCCGAGAATCAGCGAAGGATTCCTAGGATGGTTGACATCAGCGGGGGGGGGGGGGGGGGGACTCACGCGACTCTATACGCACGACATTATCCCATCCTAGGGACCCACGAGGTTATCGTTCCCGGTAGCCCCGTCAGATATCGCTCATGACGTCATCCATCGGTATCGCTTGTGACGTCACCCTCAGACATCGCCTGGATTGTTATCGCCAGGTATCGCTGAATAGGCCTATAAATACCCCTACTTTTCCAATCAGAAGGTAAGATCGAGATCACCCAGAAGAACTTCTGTTACTTTAAAACCCGAACTGACTTAAGCATCAGAGTGTCTACGCCGGAGCCCCCCCTCCGGCGCTTTGCAGGTACACTCGAGATTGACTGCCACCGTTCCGATCAGGCACGACTCCGAATCTTACAAGACCGACATTGAATCTTATCAAATGGTGCTTTCATTGAGAGCTTTGGTATATTAAGTGAGCGTCCTTAATAGCCAAGCTCCGTCTAGTCGGAAGATTGGAACGGTCATGACCGCAGGATCGGAGCCAATCCGATCATCATCCTCTAATATCCCTTTCTCAATCCGCAGACAGTTATTCCCTTTTGCTACTGCTGATCTCTCTATGACGACACAACCAATTATTTCGGGATCTCTGGACCTCTCGGCCGGAATCGCTAGGGGACTGGCCTCCTCGCAGACGGACATCTTGTCATCTCAGATAGCGAGATCTGACTTCTCCACTCCTCTTTCGGGGGGATCTGTGCTCAACCGTGAACATCCCTTTGCAATGGAAATAGCAGCCCTTCGTTCTCGGCTGGAATATTTGACTGAAATGGCCGCAAGAATCACGCCTGGTGCTTCTGGATCTAGTCTCCCTCCCCGCGTCATGTTCACACCATCTATTGTTGCTGATCGACCTTTATCACCGTTGTTTCCAGAAAACCTCCAGATGCCTTTATCCGCGGGAAATCCTCCGATTAGTGTTGAGCAGTTTACTGAAGGAAGAGTAGAGGCCTACATACCACAAATGCCGCAAGGTCTCCTCCTACAAGGAGACAGGCAGCTTGAGGGGGTTAGGAACCGGTGGGACGGACGGAGGGAAGGAGCCAACAGAAGCGTGTCTCCCGAGTACAGTGAAAGATCCAGTAGTCGAAGGTATCGAAGTCGTTGACCCAGGAGCCGCAGTCGATCTCCTAGACGACATCTTACGCCAGAACCACGAAATAGGGGGCGTCAGGCTGAAATGTCTCCTCCGCGTCAGGCGCGTGAAATTCTTGATGATACATCGGGCCACCCATTTAGCCGTCGTATAAGGCGTCACAGGGTCAGTCGGCGCGTGAAGCTTCCCACTGATATTTATGATGGCACCAAGGATCCCATCTCGCACATTAATAAAGTGAAGGATTTTGTTCAGTTTCAGACCCACAGTGATGCGGCGTTATGCCAAATATTTGTTATGACATTATCGGGCGTGGCGCGTCTCTAGTTTGAGGGTCTCTCTGGTGGATCCATTAATAATTTCTCACAATTAGAATCTAAATTCCGGAGCAGATTTAGCACGGCAATTCCAATCAGGGAATCTGCCGCCGCGTTATTTGACATACAATGAAGGCCTCAAGAAACCTTAAAGAAATTTCTTAGTCGCTTCAATTTGGAAATATCCTTAACGCCGGGCGTTACTATTGATTTTGCTATAGAAGCTCTGAAAAGGAACTGCCGCTATGGAAAGCTGAAAGACGCACTTATGGTGGACCCTCCAGTGACCTTAGATGCGTTGAGACTTAAAGCCCATAATTATGCGAAAATGGAAGAAGAAGAAAATAGAGATAGGATGTATAATGTGCCGTAGGAGACATCTCAAATTGCCGTTGCTCCCACGAAGCCCCTTCCTGACGACCATTTTATCGACGATTATGCCAGGCGGAAGGACCATATCCCTAAGGCCTCCAACAAACAGAAGGGTCATTTTTCGAAGGGAAAAACCGGTTTTTCCCCCTCTCGACGTCACAGGGATTCTTATAAAAATTGGACATATGACCCAGATTTTCCTTCTCTTAATGTGCCAAGGGCAGAGATTTTAGCGATAGCGGAACAGCGAAATCTTCCCATCCGCTACCCCGCGCCTGCGAAACCAGGAGTGCTTCTAGGGAGAAGGGAGAATGCTTATTGTAAATTCCACAAAGCCAGGGGCCATTCCACAGAAGCGTGCAGGGAGTTGAAATCGGCGATAGAACGTTTGGTGGAAGAAGGATATTTAGGAGAATTCGCCACCCAGATAAGAGAAGACGCCAGAAATAATCCCATGAAAAGGACGGTAGATGAACTACCCGTTCCTCATCGCAAGGATAATAGTCCCGGAGGAAAAGATAGGAAAACTCTTACGGTCGATGACGAATATATCCCTATGATTAACATTATCGCGGGAGGAACCCCTTATATGGACGAATCAGAGCATCTGACAGCCGCGAAAGGAGACAAACGCACACGTGATGGCACGACAAAGAAAGGAGGAGCGATAGGTATCTTGGATCGAATGATACTATCTTTTTCCGAAGAAGATGAGAAAGGCGTTGTCTACCCGCACAATGATGCATTGGTGGTTACGCCCGTCATCGCCAGTCATGGAATCAGAAGGACTCTTATTGATAATGGGAGCGCGGTGAACCTCTTTTCGCTGGAAGCATACAATCTCATGAAACGACCTGATAATGAGCTAACGCCTAGCAAAAGGCCTATAGTCGGCGTTGATAGGGTTCCAATCCCTGTCACGGGGGTGATTACTTTGCCCATATACTTCCGAAAAGACACCTACAAACGATCAGAGAACCTGTTGTTCCTTGTCGTGGATCTGAATTTGCCTTACAATGTCGTGCTCGGACGACCTTTCCTCAACCGCTTTGGAGCGGTGATATCTCAGAAGCATTTAAAGATGAAATACCCCTCTTGGGATGGGGTAGTATCCGTAAAGGGTGATCAAAAGCTGGCGGCGGAATGCTACTCGCTCATGACTCAAAGAAGCTGCGATAGGTAAGTATGTATAGCAGCGGACCCCTATGAGCAGAGTGACGAGAAGCACGCTCAACCTCTGGACAAAATGGTACCCATTCCGGCAATCGGTATAGAAGAAGCAAGTTTCCTGATCAGTGAAAAACTCAGCCCAGCGGAAAACCTTCAACTGGCTCGGCTGCTGAATAAATGCCAAGGAGATTTCGCGTGGAAACCCTCCGACATGCCAGGTATATCGCGGGAAATAGCCGAACATCGGCTCAATGTGGACCCAGATGCCAGACCGGTACAGCAAAAGCGACGCGCGTTCTCTAATGAAAAGGCGTTAGCTGTAGATAAGGAGGTAGCAAAGCTTCTTGACGCAGGGTTTATCCGCGAAGTTTAATATCCCACCTGGCTAGCGAACCCTGTCCTTGTTCCTAAGCCCAATGGGGATTGGCGCATGTGCATCGACTTCACAGATTTAAATGATGTCTGCCCTAAGGATTGCTACCCGCGTCCTCGCATAGATCAGTTAGTTGATCAGACCGCTGGATACGCTTATCTAAGCTCACTGGACGCCAACTCTGGATACCATCAGATCCCCATGGCCCGGGAAGATGAAGAAAAGACTGCGTTTCTCACTCCAAAGGCCACCTACTGTTATACGACGATGTCGTTTGGGTTGAAGAACGCCGGGGCTACGTTCCAACGTATGGCCAACAAGATATTCGAAGAGCAAATAGGGAGGAATGTGGAAGCGTACATTGACGATATATTGGTGAAGAGCGCAAGCTTTCAAGATCACCTACGAGACTTAAAAGAAGTCTTTGATGTAATGAAAAGGTATCGCATGAAGTTAAATCCACGAAAATGCATGTTTGCATTTCAAACAGGAAAATTCTTGGGCTACGTGGTCAGCCAAAAAGGCATCCAGCCTAACCCCTCAAAGGTTAAGGCCATACAAGACATGATATCGCCAAGAACCATTAAAGAGGTGCAAAGGCTAACAGGGCGAGTCATTGCCCTTGGGCGATTCATTTCCAAGCAAGGAGAAAAGTGTCTCCCTTTTTTCAAAGTCATACGCAAGAAAGCCTCGTTCGGGTGGACCCCAGAATGTGAGGAAGCATTTATCGGGCTAAAGGATTACCTATCGTCTGACCTACTATTGACGAGACCCGAAGCAGGCGATACCTTATATTTGTATCTCGGCGCTGCAGACGAAGTTGTCAGTGTCGTCCTCGTTCGTGACGATAACCATTCTCATCGCCCGGTCTATTTTGTGAGCCACGTCCTGAAGGATGCGGAGTTGCGATACGCCCGAATTGAAAAGATAGCGTTCCCTCTTATACAAGCCACCCGCAAAATGGATCGATATTTTCAGTCTTATTCCGTTATCGTGCTCACGGACCAGCCTCTGAAAAGAATATTTCGAAAGCCTGAATCTTCCGGAAGAATGTTGATTTGGGCACTCGAATTAGAACAGTACGGATTGAGGTATCAGTCTCAACCGTCCGTAAAGGCTCAGATCCTGGCTGATTTCATAGCGGAATGTACCTTTACAGAGGATCCTTTGGATGGCGTACCTGAAGCGGAATAGGGCGATATGGATCTCCCGTTCCCGGAAACCTACACGGACCTCTGGATCGTCCATGTGGATGGAGCTAAAAACCAAGAGCTGGCTGGAGCGGGAATCTTTATAAATGGGCCGCACGATATGCAAATACGGTACGCCATTCGAATCCTACAGTCGTTATCTAATAACGCGGCAGAGTATGAGGCGTTGCTAGCCGGGCTCAGAATAGGGAAAGGACTTTCCTCTAAAGGGAGGCACGATACTGGAAGAACAGGAGACTTGCGTCTAAAAATCTGCGGTGATTCCAAGTTGATAATTGACCAGGTCTTGGGGCACTCTCAGGCCCGGGAACCTATCATGATTCAATATCTCGCCAAAGTAAAGCGAGAATTATTGGAAATAAAGAAAGAGGGCATGCAAGTCAGCTTTGAGCATATCCCTCGGGAGGAAAACGCTGAAGCTGACAATCTAGCCAAAATGGCCGCGAATCCGGAAGCATCCATACCCAGAGGCGTATATTATCGTGAGCTATCGGTACCATCCTTCATGGAAGAGCAAGCATCTTTATGTGTGGAGGAGCGTGAGAGCGACTAGCGAATCCCCGTAATCAAATACTTGAAACACGAGGAACTGCCTGAGGATACCGCTGAAAAGAAGAAGGTACTGAGACAGGCAGCTCGCTGTACGTACTATGACGGGGACCTGATTCGAAGGTGTTTTTCTCACCCTGCCGCCAAATGTATAACTGAACAAGAGGGTCTTCACACCTTGCGCGAAATCCATGAAGGGGTATGTGGTATGCACGTGTCAGGCGGTACCTTAGCGGCACAAGTTTTCCGATCCGGATTCTACTGGCCCACCATCCGAAGAGATTGCCACAACTATGTGCAAACCTGCCCTAAGTGCCAGGAGTTTGCCAAGATTCCTCGGCGGCCTGCCACTGAAATATCTGAAATTATCGCCCCTTGTCCTTTTGCTAAATGGGGGATCGATATCCTAGGCCCATTCCCAAAGGCAAGGTCTCAACTGAAGTTTGTGATAGTGGCGGTAGACTATTTCAGTAAGTGGGCGGAAGCTGAAGCGGTCGCCACAATCACGGCAGAAAAAACTTGGCGTTTCCTCAAATATCAAGTTATCATGAGGTTTGGCGTACCTCGTGTCCTTGTCAGCGATAATGGGACGCAGTTCACCAGCCAGTTCTTTAAAGACCAGTGCTCAGAATTCGGAATCGAGCAACGCTTTTCCTCCGTGGCTCATCCGCAAACTAATGGACAGGCGGAAGTAACCAATCGGAGCATCCTTAGCAGCATCAAGAAAAACCTAGAAGGGTCTAAAAAGAAATGGGCTGATGAGCTACCATACGTGATGTGGGCGTACCGCATGACCGTTAAGACTACCACCGGAGAAACACCTTTCGCGTTGGCCTTCGGGACCGAAGCAGTTACACCGGTGGAAATTGGAACCATGAGCCTACGGGTGGCTCACTTTCGGGAGGAACTGAATGAGGAAAGGTTACGAGCTAACCTGGACGCATTACCAGAAGTCCGAGAGGAAATCCTTCTGAAAACGCAGCATTACAAACGAAAGATGGCCCGTTATCATAACAGGCGCGTCAAAGAACGGTTGCTGAAAGCCGATGACCTGGTGCTCAGAGACAAGCGAGCGGTAGGGCAACGCATGGGAAAACTCAGTCCAAACTGGGATGGACCATATCGCGTCACCCACGTTGTCGGGAAAGGAGCCTATCATCTAGAGACTCTCGATGGTACACCCTTATCCAACTCTTGGAATATCGCTCGCTTGAAGTTATATTACTCTAGAATTTGATTTTATCTGCACCTTTGATTTATGTCAACCCTAACCATGACTAACGCTCGATGAGAGAGCTTTCGTGGAAGTTTGTGGTTGCCTTTGTGCAGATAAAAAAGGGGGTATTTTGGGGAAGTAAAAAGTCCTATCCTTGTGATGGCCGGTCTTGATCGGATGGCTCATTAAGTGAGGGCACCACCCGGTATCTTTGGGAGTGAAAAGTCCTTTTCTTGTACTAACCGTTCTCGTGGAGACGGCCCAGCAAGACGAGGCACGCCCCAAAGAAATAGAAACTCCGTTCTAGAAATAAGAATCATATCTTAACGACTGGGCTGCTGCAGCTAGGTCATTAAGTAAGGACACGGTTCTAGACGCGAGGGCAACGCCCAAAAGTGAAAATTCCCTAGCCTTGTGATAGTCGTCCCGATCCGACAGCTCACTAAGACGAGGCACTTTAAGGGCAGATCGTGAAAACAGGGAAACACGGAGAATCGCGAAATCCCGGCTAGTAACCAGATGTGTAATCCCTGTTGAAGTATAGAGCTGATAGCGAAAGTGATTCCCGCAGGTTCCAGGGTAACGCCCTATGATGGCAGCGAAAAGGCTCCTACGGGTAATTACTATCCCTCGTAATGTGTTTTTGTTACTGATGATTTACAATTAAGAATGCGCAGAATACTTTTCGGGCAGCGGAAGGAGCGAGGATGTCGTAAGCAGAGATATCGCCAGGCTTATCGAGAAAGTTAACCCAATACCAAATTCTGTAATTTTGGTGGGAACGCTAAGGATCTGTTCGGAAAAGTAAGCGCATTGGGAAAACATGGCGAAGATAACGCCAAAGGAGTTTGCAAAGAGGCAACTAAATAAAGGAAAGTCAGCAATAAAAGTTGCTTGAACACATCGAAATGTTTAAAAGGGGCTACAAACTTTGGTGGTCAAAATAATAACAAAATTTAGTGACGCCTGATCACTAAGGAAAGAGCGGTAAAGCCTCGAAGCACGTCAACCTTCGGGGTGCCTCCGTTTCCAGCCCGCCGCTTTAGGTTGGCGAAAGCCCTCCTCATTGAGATGGCCAGATCTTCGCTTGAAAGCGGCAGTGACCTCATCGGGTTTGTACGCGTCGACCCCGTGGACTTCCTCAGAGCAAGCGACCAAAATAGCGGCAGTCTGCTCGACATGCCACAGGCTCCTATCGGCCGACTCTTCCTCCAGGGCAGCTTTCTCCTTGGCCAGGGATGATTTCTCATTCTCCAAGGTCGTAACTTTGGCCCTCTCCGCTGCCAAGGCGACAGACTGTTCTTTTTCCTGCTCTTGATGAGCCAGCAATAAGTTTGTATGCTCCTCCAGCAACTTTTTCTTCTCATTCCGCTCTCGTGCTAATTCTTCCAAAGAGGAGGAAAGAGAAGCAGCCTGACGTTGCGCTTCCTCCGCCCAACAATGGAACTGCATCATATTTGTAAAAAGGTTGGAGCCTCGCGAAAATGAAATAAACATTCGCGAGTATACGACGAATATGGGACATTACGATGTTCGGGGTATAAGGACGCCTCGCATTATGCAATGAAGTCGCCACCCTAATTTGTTTCTAGGTTTAGGGAACCTATTATCATGCATAAAATAAAAAACTAAGGCAAAATAGGTCTGAACCCGAGAACAGTGGTTCGGGGTCGATTTATGAACTCGAGAAGGTGTTAGGCACCCGAGTCACATCCTAAAAAGGTTACCGGATGAGGAGGTGTTTAAAGATGCTTGAAAAATAAGAAGTTCTAATCTAATAATCATGCCCAATGGATAAATTTTAACAATTCTAAATAGTCATGCATATGAGCGTAAAAAGCGTGAAATAAATAAAAGGTAAGAAGCGTTTACTTGTGGAGGGATATCGGGCGGATATACCCTTTTTGGACGAAGTTGTCAGGCGTACTTGTGAAGGGCATTGATTGATTTGCCCTACAAAAGTCGAGATTATTAGTTTGGAAAAAAGGTAGATAAATATTTAATAACTTATTGCGAGTGAAATAATTAATTTTAGGGATTAAATATGAGTGGAATATTTATTTAAACATTGAAAAGCATGCAAAAATAATTAATTAAAAAGTACAAGCATACGAATAATCGAAATCAAAATTATCGTACGCAAGCGAAATAATTATTTTTGACGATTATACGTAAGCAGAATATTTAAACATGCAAAAGCATACGAAGGTAATAATTAAATATGCAGGCATACGAAAATTATAATTAAACATGCAAGCATACGAAAATTAAACAGGTACAGAAAATAAATAAACAGTACCAGCATATGAAAAATTAAATAAACATTACAAGCATGCGGAAAATTAAATAGACAGTACAAGCATGCGGAAAATTAAATAAACAGTACAAGTGTAAAAAGTAAACAAATGGTACGAGTGCGAAAAATAAACAGTACAAGCACAGGAAAATTCGGCACGAAAAATAAATGCGATAAGCTGAAAAATTGGACTAGGCCCACTGGGCCTAGAAATTAGGTTCGACCCATTGGGCCGAGGGTGGGGCCCAAGACAGCCAGCCCACTGGGCTGGCCTTTCTGTTCCGCGTGGGCTGACCACGCAGCCCACTCTTCTTTCTTCCAGCTGGGCCAAGATAACCACTTGGCCCGTAACCTCTCCTTCATATGGGCCAGCCGGCCCATCTATAAATCCTCACTCTTTCTTTGCCCAGCAGCCCATTTTTCCTTTTCCTTCCCTATTTTTCCTTTCTTTTTCCTTTGACCCACGCAGCATCAGTTCTTCTCCTCTTCTCTATTTTCCTTTATTTTCTTTTCTTCTTTTTTTCTTTGGTTTGGATTAGATAGTGATTGGGTGATTTAGATTATGGCTAGGCTGCTGGTGGATTGTGCGGCGGCTGTGATTATGGATTGGGGGTGATGGATCGCGGCGGTGGCTTGTGGCTGGGTGTGGCGTGGTTGATTGATTGCGGCGGCTATGATTATGGATTGGGTTGATTTAGTTGAGGAGGGGGTTGGAGATCGGGGCCGATTGCGGCGTGACTGTGGGAGGCGATGGTGGCTGTGGTGTGTAGTGGCGTGGCCGATTGAGGCGGTAGGATTAATTGGGGTGGCCGATTGGTGGTGGCAGCAGTGGTGGTTGCGGGTTGATTGCTGGGTTGGGTGTGTCGGCGGAGGCTGCGGGTGGATTGTGCGGCTGTGGGTGGTTGCGGGTTGATTGCTGGGTGAATTGGGTGTTGATTGCTGGTTTTTGATTTAATTGGTTTAATTTTGCCGATTTTACAGAGGATGGAATTGAATTTGTTGGATGTTTTGATTGAATTTTGCATTGGATGGAAATGAATTTAATTGGGTGTTTTGATTTAATTTTGGCCGTGTGTGAATTGGTGCTCCCCTCCCCCCCCGTTCATGCTTGTGGCTTCGCTATTTATAGGAGATTGAGGCGGTGGAGGAAGAGATGACGTCGGCGTGGATGACATCACGAGGACGATGAGGAGCAGGGACGTGGCTCGAGGATTGTTGGTGAGGCTCGAGGAAGCCGCGAGGATCAAGAAGGAGAAATGGGTTAATGTGCACATTAATACCATACGAATATAATATTTTTAGTTCGAGTTTATAATACAAGAAATTTTGCTAAAACATTGCACAGAAAATACTAAGACGTTGAACAAAATAAACTAAGACAATTAGAATACAGTGAGTAAGGAAAAGTTTGCCGAATACTTCGATAAAAATTCATTTGTAAGTAATAAAAGTTTGAGTATAAGAAAATGCTAAAATAAAAATTGTACAAAATGCAAAGAGACAGTGCGAGTTAGAAAAATACTAAAAGTAAGTAGCTAATAACCAAAGTTGTTCGACCAACGGTTTCGAGAATTGTACTCGGAACCGATATGAGTTCAGACGGGAAAAGTAACAAAAATGCGAAAAAAGTACGCAATAAAATTTGAATGACTTTACGCATAAAAATAAACATCAGATTGAAGAAAATAAATGTAAGTACGATTTTAGGAAATTGATGACAAAAACTGCGACAACTGAAAAATTAAAAATCCAAAATCGGGTAGCAACAGTTGCCCCCTCTTTACCGTCTTATCAAAAATCTGATGTAATCGAGATTTTTGATGAGCAGTAAAGATGGTTGCTCCCGAACTAGCAATGAAAAATGCGAAGTGTGTATACTTCCCTGACAATGGGATGAAAAGTAGATGCAGAAATGTAAATGACTTGTCCCTGATAATGGGATGAAAAGTAAATTGGCAGAAATGTAAATGACGACTTCCCTGATAGTGGGGCGAAAAGTGGATGCAGAAATGTAAATCAGGTAGGGCAAGGGTAGCACTCGCAGTCCATACCTTTGTGCGGAAAAGTAAATTGCGGAAAAGTAAAATCAGGTAGGGCAAGGGTAGCACTCGCAGTCCATACCTTTGTGCGGAAAAGTAAATTGCGGAAAAGTAAAATCAGGTAGGGCGAGGGTAGCACTCGCAGTCCATACCTTTGTGCAGAAAAGTAAATTAGGTAGGGCGAGGGTAGCACTCGCAGTCCATACCTTCGTGCAAAAAGTAAATTGCGGAAAAGTAAAATCAGGTAGGGCGAGGGTAGCACTCGCAGTCCATACCTTTGTGCAGAAAAGTAAATTGCGGAAAAGTAAACATCAGCTACGTCGAGGGTCGCACTCGTAGGCCGTAGCTGATTGATGCAGAAAAGTAAATGCGGAAAAGTAAAAATCAGCTACGTCGAGGGTCGCACTCGTAGGCCGTAGCTGATGATGTAAGAAAGTAAATTTCAACTTTGCTCGGGCGTTGTTGCCCCCTGAGAAATGTGGGGTTTTGAACCACCACACGAAGTTTGAAAGGTGGGGTTTTGAACCTCCACACGAAGGCTTGAAAGGTGGGGTTTTGAACCGCCACACGAAATTTTGAAGTGTGGAGTCTTGAACCACCACACAATTTGGAAAGGTGGGGTTTTAAACCGCCACCCGAAATGTTGAAAAGTGTTTTGAAAGGTGGGGTTTTGAACCGCCACACAAAACGTGGAAGAGTGGGGTCTTGAACCACCACACAGTTTTGAAAGAGTGGGGTTTTGAACCGCCACACTAAGCTTGGAAGAGTGGGGTTTTGAACCACCACACTAAGTTTGGAAGAGTGGGGTTTGAACCGACACACTAAGTTTGGAAGAGTGGGGTTTTGAACCACCACACTAAAGTTTGAAAGGTATTTTGAAAGGTGAACACAAAATTTTGAAGAGTGGGGTCTTGAACCACAACACAATTTTGAAAGGTGGGGTTTTGAACCGCCACACAAAATTGATTGAGGAGTGGCAACGTACCCCATTCGGAGGTCGATGATAATGGGGAAGATGGGCCGCCACACGAAGTTGATTGTGGAGTGGTAACGTACTCCATTCGGATATTGATGGATGGTGGGAGAAATTGATCCGCCGCACAAAATTGATTATGGAGCATTCGGATGTTTGCTTGGTAGATGATGTGGGGAGCGTGATCCCACTGAAGCATATTTGTATCCTGCAAATAGGGAGGAAACAAACACGAAGTAGCAATGGGTGGAAAAAGAGAAAGCAATTGATAAATGGAAATAATGAAATCGAATCATGTATGATGTATATGAGGGTATCCCCACACTACCCTAAAGTTTGCCCCCAGTATTTTATCAAGGTGAAAACAACTTCCCTATCAAGAGAAGGTTCAACAAGTTTATGCATTTCTGGAGAACATGTCATCCAGTTTCCATCATACAAACATGCTTGATACAAGCCTAGAAAAGCATCTGCATCTTGCCCAGGAGATAACGACCTCAAAGACAAGACTTTCCCACAACATGTAGACAGAGGCAATCCTCACCGGATATTGGTGTTTGCGCTCAAGCTCAGAAACAAGGCTACGTGTTTACACTCATAGAAATGCAACAAACATAGCACAAAGTCAGATTTGCAATGTCAATCCGAGTGAATAAACTTCAAATGAAGATGCACATGCATGGGCCTTCAAATAATCGAGAGGACTTTGCAAGAGAAAAGAAATGTGGTGTTAGACCAAAAGAAGAAGTCTATTTAGAAAGGAGGATGTTGTTTAGCAGAAGGAAATAGGGTTTTAATGAGCAGTGCTCAATTAAGGTTGCTGCGAAGGCAAAGCGCACATCTTCTTCGACCTTTGCTGGAGATGATCTCTTTTCCCTTTTGAGAATTTTTTGTTGTCGGCGAAGCGCATTCGTCCTTGAATTTTCATGGGGATGCTCCTTCTTGTTCGTCTTGGGGGGTACTGTGCCCCATTTTGCAATTTTCATTGAGGTTGACCTCTTTTCCTTTTTGAGACCATTTTGAGGGCAAAGTGCCCAATTTTTCTTTTTTTCATTGCTGGGGATGATCTCTTGATTGCTTTGAGACCATTTTGGGGGCAAAATGTTTCTTGATTGCTTTGATGGCACTGTGCCCAAGTTCTTGGATTTTCACGAGGGTGATTTTTTTCGATGGAGTTTTAGAGCTGGCCCTGGGGCCTTTTTTGTACTTGCTTCTGCTTTTGTTTCGATGTGTTTTTTGAACACCTTTTTTTGTTTTGTTTTGTTTTTTTTTTTTTGCAAGCAAAGCAAGTACCATTTCGTCTTGTCTTTGGCGGGGGGCCTCAAGTCTTGATTCTTGGTCTTCTTTCGGTGTTGACCATTAGCAATCCTCGGAGATTTTGCAATTCCTCTTGCGCAAACCAATTTCAATGTGCACCTTTTCTTCTATTACCAACCTTAGTTGAGCACTACTCATTATTTATGGAGGTCAAGTGGAAGCAAGAGATTTTACAAGTGGCTTAGAAAAGAAATGAATTGAATAAAGAGCAAAGGCAAGTGTTTGAGGACAAAGAAATAAATTGACCAAAGAAAGGTGGAAGCGAAGAGCAGAGTCCCCTGTCATCTTACAGCTATCCCATGTCTAAATGTGCATGTACCCTGGATATTATGCAAATCTAACTAGCACTTAGTCAGGCATTTGCACTCATGAAAGAAGTATGGCGTGAAGGCCTAAGATGCTCACAGGGATGCGTTTATGATTGCTTACATCTAAAGCATGCTGTAGATATAAGAGCTAGCATGCGAGATCACGCAAGTCATATAATTTCAAATGGATGCACAAGTTATCCATGATGCAGCAACATGTTGAACATGCTCAATTTAAGGAAGGTTTGAAAATTTTGAAGGTAGTGTGGATTTTATTCAAAGAATCTTATGCACATTTTGTAACAAATCTTAACAGTTTTAGCAATTTTTTTACAAAAAATGTGAGGGTATGACCATTCATGAAAATTTATGAATAAATACAAAGAATTGCCCCCCAATGCAGGAATGAATGATTGTACAAAAATTAAAGAGGTAGAGAGATGAATGGACTTCTCTGGATGTGTGCGACGGGGCCGCGAGGTCGGAGCAAGGAGCTGCTGTGGAAATATGAATGTAAACCTCACTCTGACGTTGATGCCCACTGCGATGTTTATGTAGGAATGTAAATTGAAATCAGGGCGGAGCGCCGCAATGGATGAAAATAGGGGGAACTGAACCGCCGCAATGGATGAAAGTGAGGCACTTCCCAAGAAGTTGCCCCCGGTGTAGAGTGCATGATGAACTTTCCTGATACGCGCAGCAGGGCAGTAAGGGCACGTAGGATGGTCATTCAAGAATTGATAAGAGGAGGATTCCTCAGTCTCGCTGAGCACTATGCAAGTAACCATGACATGATTCGAGTTCCTGCAAAAATAAAGGGAGGAACAATGGGTAGAATTGAAGAGTGATTTAGGAAAATGGACAACGTAATCAATAAGTTTTAGACTCTCCCTTGTATAGCGAGGCTTATCAATGAGCATGTCCTGATTCTGATCGGATGTCGAGACCCTTTTGTGCTTTGGGGAATTATGTTTGGATGTTGCCGACCATTGAGGTTTTGATGGGGAACAACATGAAAGTTCCATTTGGGTGTTGCTGCGCAGGAAGGTTAATGCGGAAAGAGAAATCCGTTCAGGCATCGCTGCCTAATGGGATATTTTGTGCCGGACTTGGAATGAAGGATCCCCTCGGGTGCTGCTTGCCTAATGGTATATTGGTGTTAGACTTCATATCCGGACGAGAGTAACACTCGCGGTCCTGGATAAGACAAGCAGAAGGGCGTTGATGGCTTTAGTTGGACACCTTGCGGAAATATATGTTGGTATTCCGGACTTAGTGTGACCGATCTTTTCTCAATTAATTTAATTGTGTGGGTTGCTTCGGGGAATACATCGATTCAGGCTTGACTTTCGATGTCATCCTCGGGGAAAGACATTGCTTCTCCTTTTGAAGGAATGTGAAACTCCTTTGATGAGGGTTCGCGACTGTTGTGGTGGATCCAGAAAATGAAATCCATGCACCACATTTCAGAGAATGCTCTTTTGAAGATTTGGCGCTCGAGTTGAGCCTTTACGTGGATCAACGTCACAATGACAGACTTTGAATGATACCTCTTGAGCGCTTGCCATGATCAAGGTGTGAGGTGGACAAACGAGGGGGCTTCTCCGTAGGCTCCCTCATCAGATTTGCTTGCCCCAGGTATAGAGGATTGAAAATGTGATGCAGTGTCAACGACTCACGGCCTTCTGATTCTGCACATGATGATTTTTGATGCCCATAATCATGTTTGACTCTAAAGCTTCAACTTATTGGCACCTTCTTAGGTAATGATCCTGACGAGCTCAAACATGTTATCTTGAGGCTTCTGCTCGTTTGGACTTTTGCTGGACATTTCTTCTTAAAATCGTGATGGCTGAGGAGATGACAACCCTTTTGAACCACCAGGCTAGTGCGCTTGACTGAGATACAAAGGGAAGCATTTATTCATTCCCCAAAGTGATGATGAAGAGAAGGTCATTCAATCATGGGTGATAGTCATGCTTGAGAAGCTACCCTCTCCTGAAAGGATTAATACCCATTCGATCATGGTCAACTTCTTGGGAAGAGAGAGACGCCAGTGATTGCTTTGGAACAAGATCAAATTCGACACATGAAAGATTTGACCATGATTGAATTTGAATCCGTGGTTTGGAGCATGGCGGGGAATGGATGTCCTTACGCCACAGAACAACACCGATTTAAGCATGTTGATCGGGACCCTATGAGGAACACATATTCGTCATATTTCTGTAAGGTCAGAGGTCCTGTTTGCAAAAGACGCCTAGCGATGGTAGTGTCTTGATGATAGAATTTCCCTAGGAGGCAGATGGAGAGAAAAGCTTCGGCAACTCACACCCCCGAACTGGCTTGTTAGCACGGAATATGCCTGTCGACTTTGATTCCACGCCTTTTGTATTCAAATTGGATAATAGTATTGCTATAAACATAGCCAACCACCACATTTCGAAGAATGACTATTAAGTTCTGGAATGGTGTTCTGAGTTTAGACCATTTTTGGATAATCAGATGATAACTCATTGCTCAAGATTGCATGCGTGGTCTTTTGATGTGGATTCGGCCTTTGAAATAGCTAAACCGCTCTTGAAGATGGGTCCAGAGTGAATCTTGAGACTGGTTGTTTGTAAATGCAAGACGTTCTACAAGGAAACCAGCTCATTATGGTGACTGAAGGATCATTTTGAAATTTTCTGATTTTCTCCTTGACGGTCTAGGCGAGGAGAAATATTCCATGCTGAGGATGGCCAATTGCCGATGATTTGTTCAAGGGGTATGGCTTGAACATCCTTCAGAGTGATAAAAGAGAATCCTTGGTCAGCTGGAGATTCAGGTGCCCTCGGGGAATCTAGCTAGTTGATTCTTCGTAAATAAGTTCCAACACTTCAGCTTTTGCAGCACGGGATTGCGGATAAAATAAGTGAATGCAATCCCACCGATCTCGGTGCCTGTTAGTCCACAAAGTAGAGGGTCGTTCTTCTCCGTGTGTTGCGAGGACATCTTGTTGAGGATGATTGTGATGGCCAAATTCAAAGCACGAAAGATTTTAATTGTGGTTGAATTTTTGAAATTGCAGTTGAGGGTCGTGTAGGGCGTAAATATCATCGTAGCACAGAGTCGGAATGCATTAAGTATGTGGATTGGGGTCCCTGAAGAGCACACATCTATCATTGTTATGTTTCTTCCCCAAGATGAGAAACTGTTGGCAAAAAGCATTTCATGACAACAAATTTCTGATGGAGATCTTTCCAGTGCTGGTAGGAAGATGCCTCCTCAATTTCGCTGAGTAGCGATGATCTGAATGCAGCGGGAGGATGGATGTAACGAGCTCTTTATGGCAAATTACCGCTCCCTATGCCTTGCCCCCTGGTAAAAATGCGTTCAACCTTTGATGCTCTCTGACACCTTCTTCTAGTCGTCATTTCAACTGCTTGCCCCTCAATTTTAGTCTTATTGCACCTGAAACAAAAGGGGGAATTAAATAGTAAGTTTGGAGGGAAGGATATCCAAAGTTCTGAATTAAAAATTAAAACTTGACAAAATAGAAATATTTGAAAAGAACATGTGGGTTGCCTCCCACGAAACGCCCCTGTTTATAGTCAGGCTCAAATAATGCACAAAAATATTGTAGGTATCGCCATCGAAAAATTAAGCAGAACGGGTCCACCGTAGGCCAGGAGAGCGTTCATTCAAGAGTCAGTAGGAGGTGGGTTGACGATCACATTGCGTCCTTCAAAAGTGATTTGTCCACTCTTAATCAGGCGATCTACCTTTCCTTTAAGAGTAGAGAAGTTTTCTATGATCTGACCCTGAGTTCCAGCATGGTATGTGCATCTAGCATCAAGATTATACCACTTTGGGGTAAGGAGGTTGTTGAGGTTGGACCGGGATTGGTGCAATTTGTCCAACCGTCCAAAGATGCTTGAAGATTACCCCCAATATAACGGGAGGAGATGGCAGTGGCTTCCGATTCCAGATGTTATTTTGGTTTCTTGGTCGATTTGGTGAGCCACATGGTATCCGTTGTGCAAGCTGTAGCATATGCAGTGAAGACGGTCATTTGTAGCTAAGCTGACGGGAGACCGGACTAACGTATTCTTTACTAGGGAATGCGCCATGAGGTGGTGTTTCCGCTGATGCCCCCAGGAAGCTGGACTTTTGGTGATTTAGGCCTTTTGAGTTGAATGGAATGACCTTGAGATGAGTAAAAATATTGAGATTCTGGGCGGGCTTCCTTCTTGCCAAGATTAAGCGTGGGCCTGATCAGAGGAGGCCCAATGAGTGTATCACCTTGTCTGGTGAGGTCGACTTCAAAGGTCGGGACCGCCGTCGTGACAAACCTTTTCAGCTTGTTCAGCCCTTGTCATAGCAACCCGAACTAATTCGGTTGTCTTTGCTTTCAATGCTTCCTTCGTCCTACTGGGCTTTGCCATATTGCGTGTTTACAGTATGGTCGTGTGAATCTCGCGAGGAATAGTTTACTTTTGGGGAGCAATGTTTTCCTGAAAAGTAAACAAGCGAAATAATTATAAGTTTAAGCAATGATTTAATTATGTATGCAAAATGTCATCCCGAGGTCTCCACGCTGCGAGAGAAAGAGAGGGGTAAGTACAATAATAGCAATAATGTAGGCACCATAAAAAATCACAGGCATGAAGAATTACGAAAATAGAGACAAAATTATAAGCATGGAAAAATCGCGAAAGAATTTACACATGGATAAATGTTCGGAAAATTTTGTCAATGTGAAAAATTGCGTGAAACGTTGTACCCAGGGAGAAATTTACGGAGAAATTGCACACGTAGGAAATATTACGAAAATCATGGAATTTTTTGGAGAAACGTGACTCAGGCGGAAAAACTGCAAAAATATTTAATACACGTGGAAAAACTGCGGACAAACACGTGGAAAAATTGTGGAGAAATTTGGAAGCGTGAACAATTGTACACGTAAAAGATTGCGGAAAAATTTGTGGATATTGAGAAATTGTAAACATAGAGACATTGCATGAAAACTTGCAAATATGGAGAAATTACGAAAAAATTATAAATGTGACAAATTTATGGAAAAATCTGCCAAAGTGGAGATTTTACGGGAAAAAAATCTCCAACATGGAAAATTTGCGGAAAAAGATTTCCAATGTGGAAATTCACGAAAAAAATTATAAACATGGATAAATTGTGAAATTAGTGGTAAAATGTGTAAAAATTTAAGAAATCACTTGTAAAATGGGAAAATTTTGAGAAATCAGTTATGAAAATGAAACACAGTCACAATATAGTCATTTCAATATGATGCATATGCTGGGGTGACATCTACTACTTCTAACTGGCTGGAAGGCTCCCGGACGATACCATAGAAGTGGTCCCTCAGTAAATGGATACGTGATTGCTTACCGAAACATCAAAGAATCGGGGCGCTCACCCATTTAGGGGTTCAAGTCCGAGTTTAGCGTTCGTGAAAGCTTACCAGGGCGTGGGCCCCAGGACTTCACTACTAACCTCCTAATCTTATTTGGAAATGCCCGGCAATAGGGATTATGCGTGGATATGCATATGCAATGACAGTTTATCAAAGCGAGTAACACTGAATCATGTGAGCAATTTAATAATCATGCATAGAAATAATGTGATAATACAACAATTTATCATAATAATTAATCATATACAAAAAAATCGTATGAAACAAATTCGACAATTTATTGAAAAACAAACACCTCAAAAAAAATCCGACTCCGACCCTATTGTCCCCAGTGAAGTCGCCAAACTGTCGCGCCTCGCGAAAATGAAATAAACATTCGCGAGTATACGACGAATATGGGACATTACGATGTTCTGCGTAAAAGGACGCCTCGCATTATGCAATGAAGTCGCCACCCTAATTTGTTTCTAGGTTTAGGGAACCTATTATCATGCATAAAATAAAAAACTAAGGCAAAATGGGTCTGAACCCGAGAACAGTGGTTCGGGGTCGATTTATGAACTCGAGAAGGTGTTAGGCACCCGAGTCACATCCTAAAAAGGTTACCGGATGAGGAGGTGTTTAAAGATGCTTGAAAAATAAGAAGTTCTAATCTGATAATCATGCCTAATGGATAAATTTTAACAATTCTAAATAGTCATGCATACGAGCGTAAAAAGCGTGAAATAAATAAAAGGTAAGAAGCGTTTACTTGTGGAGGGATATCGGGCGGATATACCCTTTTTGGACGAAGTTGTCAGGCGTACTTGTGAAGGGCATTGATTGATTTGCCCTACAAAAGTCGAGATTATTAGTTTGGAAAAAAGGTAGATAAATATTTAATAACTTATTGCGAGTGAAATAATTAATTTTAGGGATTAAATATGAGTGGAATATTTATTTAAACATTGAAAAGCATGCAAAAATAATTAATTAAAAAGTACAAGCATACGAATAATCAAAATCAAAATTATCGTACGCAAGCGAAATAATTATTTTTGACGATTATACGTAAGCAGAATATTTAAACATGCAAAAGCATACGAAGGTAATAATTAAATATGCAGGCATACGAAAATTATAATTAAACATGCAAGCATACGAAAATTAAACATGCAAGCATACGAAAATTAAACAGGTGCAGAAAATAAATAAACAGTACAAGCATACGGACAATTAAATAAACATTACAAGCATGCGGAAAATTAAATAGACAGTACAAGCATGCGGAAAATTAAATAAACAGTACAAGTGTAAAAAGTAAACAAACGGTACGAGTGCGAAAAATAAACAGTACAAGCATAGGAAAATTCGGCACGAAAAATAAATGCGATAAGCTGAAAAATTGGACTAGGCCCACTGGGCCTAGAAATTAGGTTCGACCCATTGGGCCGAGGGTGGGGCCCAAGACAGCCAGCCCACTGGGCTGGCCTTTCTGTTCCGTGTGGGCTGACCACGCAGCCCACTCTTCTTTCTTCCAGCTGGGCCAAGATAACCACTTGGCCCGTAACCTTTCCTTATTATGGGCCAGCCGGCCCATCTATAAATCCTCACTCTTTCTTTGCCCAGCAGCCCTGATAATCCGCTGAACGGGGTGAGGGCTTTTCCGTCAAATGGCACGCCGGAGTGTGGTGGTTGAAGTTCCTTAAGCGACCTGCAAAACCGCCGGAGTAATCTCCGGTGGAGAATCTCCGATACCAAAGTCAGTGTTTGGATCAAAGGTGTAGAGAGAGTATGGTTCTCTTAGCCTTGTCCCCTTTTGAGATCCAAAAGGTCCCCTTTCAAGTACTTCCCTCTAGTCCATATGTAGGGCTGGAGTGGTTGAACCTTTTGACTTTTCTCCCCTTTTTCCAGATGGTGGTTGAAAGGTAAGGATTAATAATTGTAACGTGTAGCTACTAAATGATGAGTTGGTGGGGGCAGGTAAGGCTGTTCCCCACACCAACTTTGACTAAATGTATAATGGGAATTGTATAAAATATACCTCTGTTGGGAGCTTACTGCTCGTGTCAAATCGGCATGGTGCCGTTGTATTGAATCGGTCAGGTGCCGTTCTCGCCAATCGGCCTGGTGTCGTTTGGAGGCTGTTGACTTGGTCAACGTATGAAGCGGTGCCGATCCGTTTCCTCATGGCTTGAATGGATCGGCTTTGTGCCGTTTCGTGACAACGGGCCAGACTTGTCCTTTTGCCACTTATTCCCGTTGACTTGGTCATTCGGTCGTGATGCCGTTTTGACTGGTCCACGGTACTTGTGAAGCTACAATGTCCGTTATGCCCTTCTGATAATTTTATGTATTATCAAGCCCATTTTTCCTTTTCCTTCCCTATTTTTCCTTTCTTTTTCCTTTGACCCACGCAGCATCAGTTCTTCTCCTCTTCTCTATTTTCCTTTATTTTCTTTTCTTCTTTTTTTCTTTGGTTTGGATTAGAGAGTGATTGGGTGATTTAGATTATGGCTGGGCTGCTGGTGGATTGTGCGGCGGCTGTGATTATGGATTGGGGGTGATGGATCGCGGCGGTGGCAAGGATTAAGGCTGATTGCAGCGGTGGCTTGTGGCTGGGTGTGGCGTGGTTGATTGATTGCGGCGGCTGTGATTATGGATTGGGTTGATTTATTGAGGAGGGGGTTGGAGATCGGGGCCGATTGCGGCGTGACTGTGGGAGGCGATGGTGGCTGTGGTGTGTAGTGGCGTGGCCGATTGAGGCGGTAGGATTAATTGGGGTGGCAGATTGGTGGTGGCAGCAGTGGTGGTTGCGGGTTGATTGCTGGGTTGGGTGTGTCGGCGGAGGCTGCGGGTGGATTGTGCGGCTGTGGGTGGTTGCGGGTTGATTGCTGGGTGAATTGGGTGTTGATTGCTGGTTTTTGATTTAATTGGTTTAATTTTGCCGATTTTACAGAGGATGGAATTGAATTTGTTGGATGTTTTGATTGAATTTTGCATTGGATGGAAATGAATTTAATTGGGTGTTTTGATTTAATTTTGGCCGTGTGTGAATTGGTGCTCCCCTCCCCCCCGTTCATGCTTGTGGCTTCGCTATTTATAGGAGATTGAGGCGGTGGAGGAAGAGATGACGTCGGCGTGGATGACATCACGAGGACGATGAGGAGCAGGGACGTGGCTCGAGGATTGTTGGTGAGGCTCGAGGAAGCCGCGAGGATCAAGAAGGAGAAATGGGTTAATGTGCACATTAATACCATACAAATATAATATTTTTAGTTCGAGCTTATAATACAAGAAATTTTGCTAAAACATTGCACAAAAAATACTAAGACGTTGAACAAAATAAACTAAGACAATTAGAATACAGTGAGTAAGGAAAAGTTTGCCGAATACTTCGATAAAAATTCATTTTTAAGTAATAAAATTTTGAGTAAAAGAAAATGCTAAAATAAAAATTGTACAAAACGCAAAGAGACAGTGCGAGTTAGAAAAATACTAAAATTAAGTAGCTAATAACCAAAGTTGTTCGACCAACGGTTTCGAGAATTGTACTCGGAACCAATATGAGTTCAGACGGGAAAAGTAACAAAAATGCGAAAAAAGTACGCAATAAAATTTGAATGACTTTACGCATAAAAATAAACATCAGATTGAAGAAAATAAATGTAAGTACGATTTTAGGAAATTGATGACAAAAACTGCGACAACTGAAAAATTAAAAATCCAAAATCGGGTAGCAACAAGAACCGAACAAGAGCACCATTCTATCTTGGGGTAATATCCACTAAGCAGTTGTGACACCTCAAGGTGAAGAATGTGCGGAACAGATCAAGCGAGGGAGCAAAAATGCGCTTCATCTCACACGAACGAAGAAAGGCGTAAAGCCCACACCAGGAAGGTGGAGTTATTTGAACGGGATTGAGATCGTAATGGTTTAGCAGTTTCATCAGAGAAGTATGAAGCGGGAGACGAAACCCGTAGGTAAACATCTTGAAATAAACCAACCGGAACGTCCCCCACATGGCGTCAGTGAGCCGAGTATCCTTCAATGGGACAAAGGGGCGGTATCCCGTGGGAAAAGTGATACCGTTCTCCTCTAACTCAGCCCTCAAAACCTCATTACAATCAAAAACACTAAGAGCTCTCCTGACTTCGGGATCTAGAGGATTTTCGATAATTGCAGAGGGCCTAGCGCGAGACATAATGGAATGGAAAGTAAAGCTATGGCAATAGAGAAGCAAAATACCTGGAGCAGAGAACCAGTGAATCGGCCGTCGGCACTGGCGAGCAATTGCAGTAAAATCCCTCGAGAAGAAAGAAGCACAGAAGAAAGGAAATACGAAGAATTTCGAAATATTAGCAAAAAATACTAAAAGAGAAGAGCAAATTCCTTATAAAGGTTAAACCTAAAAAAGGAACAGCCTGTGAAAATAAAACACGTGCAGAGTGGAAAAGGACGCGTGGGCAGTCATCAATGTCTTTTGGTAGAAGACAGTTACTGACTGAAAACCGATAGGCGGTTGCACTCAGCGAAAGGCCTACTCCCGCAATAATCCTGGAAACATAAAGGAAGAAGAGCGGCAGAAGAGCGAAAAGAAATAAAAGGGTCATTTTATTATTTGGAAAAGCCATACGGCATCTACAAAGAGGCATGGTATGCCCAACTATTCACCGTTAGACCAGGAGATGCCGTAGCAGTAGACCACGTCATCATCATCCTCACCTAAAAGCGATCGATCCTCGCCAGCGAAAGGGAAAGGTTCCTCAACCCTCTCCCCCACGCGAGTGGATGATCGATCCGACTCCTCCTTGACAGATGGCGACACTGCTTTAACAGCTGAACAGGCAGAGAGAGCCCTTTGCGGTGACTGGTTAGGAAGGAAAGACGTTTCTTTCCCCTTGGAAGAGAAAGAAGCAAGAGAACAAAGAACGATCTAGATGCCTTCGCAGCATCTTTCCTCCGCCTCTTGCGGCACCGTCGGCGAACAGGCGGCCTCTAGGGAGGCGACGGAGGAGGATTATCCGAATCAGGAGAAGTCGGAGGAGTTGGTGGAGAATCTCGTGCGAACGTATCTAAAAAATGAGAATCAGCCATGAGATCACAGAATCACTGATCAAAGGAGAAAACTAACGAGGAGGTAAATACAAACGAGGGGAAGAAGATCCCTTAAATAGCCAGAAAATTGGAAAAAAGGGATCTTCGATCTTCCAACCCGACTCTTGAGAGAAGACACGTGTACAGCCTGAAGTGCACACATGGATTTACAGTCACGCCTGTTGAGATTTTCCCCCGATCGAGGAAAACTGCAAAATCGCCCAATCAGTTGCCAGGACAACAACGGCGTAGATTTAATATTGAACAACCAATCAGAAAACTACCTAGTGGTTGAACCGTTTTCAGTTGGGCTTAAAAGGGCGCATTAAAGAAGAAGAACAGTTGCAAAACGGCGTACTAAAATCAGTTTATTATGGCCTAGTGGCCGGAAAGTACATTTACATGCTAGGAGGAAAAGAGAAAAGGCCCAAAGGGAGCCATCGCTATCAGGCATCAGAGCCAGCATCCTCAGGCACTTCGGGAAGGTCTCTCAGAGAATCCATGACCAGAATCAGATCATGGGAGGTGGCTCTCATCCCTTTCAGGTAGCACCCCAGCATATCCTTGCGCTGCTGCAGCATATCCTTGCGCTGCTGCAGCATGGCGAGTGCGAGTTAGAAAAATACAAAAAGTAAGTAGCTAATAACCAAAGTTGTTCGACCAACGGTTTCGAGAATTGTACTCGGAACCGATATGAGTTCAGACGGGAAAAGCACAAAAATGCGAAAAAAGTACGCAATAAAATTTGAATGACTTTACGCATAAAAATAAACATCAGATTGAAGAAAATAAATGTAAGTACGATTTTAGGAAATTGATGACAAAAACTGCGACAACTGAAAAATTAAAAATCCAAATTCGGGTAGCAACAAGAACCGAGCAAGAGCACCATTCCATCTTGGGGTAATATCCACTAAGCAGCTGTGACACCTCAAGGTGAAGAATGTGCGGAACAGATCAAGTGAGGGAGCGAAAATGCGCTTCATCTCACACGAACGAAGAAAGGCGTAAAGCCCACACCAGGAAGGTGGAGTTATTTGAATGGGATTGAGATCGTAATGGTTTAGCAGTTTCATCAGAGAAGTATGAAGCGGGAGACGAAACCCGTAGGTAAACATCTTGAAATAAACCAACCGGAACGTCCCCCACATGGCGTCAGTGAGCCGAGTATCCTTCAATGGGACAAAGGGGCGGTATCCCGTGGGAAAAGTGATACCGTTCTCCTCTAACTCAGCCCTCAAAACCTCATTACAATCAAAAACACTAAGAGCTCTCCTGACTTCGGGATCTAGAGGATTTTCGATAATTGCAGAGGGCCTAGCGCGAGACATAATGGAATGGAAAGTAAAGCTATGGCAATAGAGAAGCAAAATACCTGGAGCAGAGAACCAGTGAATCGGCCGTCGGCACTGGCGAGCAATTGCAGTAAAATCCCTCGAGAAGAAAGAAGCACAGAAGAAAGGAAATACGAAGAATTTCGAAATATTAGCAAAAAATACTAAAAGAGAAGAGCAAATTCCTTATAAAGGTTAAACCTAAAAAAGGAACAGCCTGTGAAAATAAAACACGTGCAGAGTGGAAAAGGACGCGTGGGCAATCATCAATGTCTTTTGGTAGAAGACAGTTACTGACTGAAAACCGATAGGCGGTTGCACTCAGCGAAAGGCCTACTCCCGCGATAATCCTGGAAACATAAAGGAAGAAGAGCGGCAGAAGAGCGAAAAGAAATAAAAGGGTCATTTTATTATTTGGAAAAGCCATACGACATCTACAAAGAGGCATGGTATGCCCAACTATTCACCGTTAGACCAGGAGATGCCGTAGCTGTAGACCACGTCATCATCATCCTCACCTAAAAGCGATCGATCCTCGCCAGCGAAAGGGAAAGGTTCCTCAACCCTCTCCCCCACGCGAGTGGATGATCGATCCGACTCCTCCTTGACAGATGGCGACACCGCTTTAACAGCTGAACAGGCAGAGAGAGCCCTTTGCGGTGACTGGTTAGGAAGGAAAGACGTTTCTTTCCCCTTGGAAGAGAAAGAAGCAAGAGAACAAAGAACGATCTAGATGCGTTCGCAGCATCTTTCCTCCGCCTCTTGCGGCACCGTCGGCGAACAGGCGGCCTCCAGGGAGGCGACGGAGGAGGATTATCCGAATCAGGAGAAGTCGGAGGAGTTGGTGGAGAATCTCGTGCGAACGTATCTAAAAAATGAGAATCAGCCATGAGATCACAGAATCACTGATCAAAGGAGAAAACTAACGAGGAGGTAAATACAAACGAGGGGAAGAAGATCCCTTAAATAGCCAGAAAATTGGAAAAAAGGGATCTTCGATCTTCCAACCCGACTCTTGAGAGAAGACACGTGTACAGCCTGAAGTGCACACATGGATTTACAGTCACGCCTGTTGAGATTTTCCCCCGATCGAGGAAAACTGCAAAATCGCCCAATCAGTTGCCAGGACAACAACGGCGTAGATTTAATATTGAACAACCAATCAGAAAACTACCTAGTGGTTGAACCATTTTCAGTTGGGCTTAAAAGGGCGCATTAAAGAAGAAGAACAGTTGTAAAACGGCGTACTAAAATCAGTTTATTATGGCCTAGTGGCCGGAAAGTACATTTACATGCCAGGAGGAAAAGAGAAAAGGCCCAAAGGGAGCCATCGCTATCAGGCATCAGAGCCAGCATCCTCAGGCACTTCGGGAAGGTCTCTCAGAGAATCCATGACCAGAATCAGATCATGGGAGGTGGCTCTCATCCCTTTCAGGCAGCACCCCAGCATATCCTTGCGCTGCTGCAGCATGGCGATCACCACTTGAATCCATGCGATGGAGGCAGACAGCTTCGACACGCTCTCCAAAGGACTGAAATCCTCCAGAGACGTGGCTCCCAGCCTGGAATGAAGAGGGGTCAGCATTCCTTGCAGCTCCAGGATGTCCTCAGAGGTCTTGACCAGCATGTTCTCCAGGAACCCGACGTCGCCATCATTGAGGTTCCTGAGAGAATGACCCTTGGAAAGGAGGAAATTCTTAGTCAAATGATCCATGATGTGAATTGCCAGAGATGACGAGAACATGGGTGGAGAAAGCTCCCCAATTTATAGGCCCCAAGAGAGAGGCCTTGGAAAGAACAAAGAGGTCCTCAAAAGGCGAGCCGTCCCGTCACCCTTAAAGACTGATAAGCCTGAAGCAGAAGTAAAGGTTGATGCTCGTATGCTATCCGCGACATGGATGTTCGAAGGGATGCGAGATAAAGTATGGAAAAATTCCAAAAGGCACGATATCACGGGTAGCCATGACGTTAAGGCCATATGGTTACCGGTATCCACAGTGTAAGGTCGCGTTGATGTCGTAGGTAGCCCTAGATGCGTAAAACCTCGTCGACGTCACAGGCATCTGGTGGTATAAAGCCGCGCTAATCGTAGGCAGCTGATGGCGTAAAGTCGCGATGATATCGTTGTTTCCTTAAGCGAAAGAGGAAAACGGGGCCCGCGTGACCTCAAACCCCTGTAAGTACAAAGTTTACTAACTTCTCTATAAATACCTATCTCCTCCGTGTGTTTGCAGTACACTTGAAAGGATGATGGACTCAGAACGAATGCAAATCCACGACATGACTTGGTTGCAGTCCTTGGTGGTATCACAAGTGACCCATCAGCAGCCCTTCTATGACATGAACAAAGTTGAGACTCCGTAAACCCTGCCAAGAGGCCGAACAGACTAACATCGCTGGGTGAAAGCAATGCCCTCATGATCACGAGCATAATAGCAGCGTCTCTCACGGACCTCTTAACGCCTCAGAAAAATAGGTCTCTAGATAAGAATGAAGGACGGAATCCGCTTGTTCGCGGGAAAGCTTCAGAACTAAGTTCCAGCTCATCACTTAACACGGTTAACGTCGAGCAGTCAGAGGAACTCGGAGATCCTGCAGACATACCGCCCCACGAAAGAACAAGTTTTCATCTAAGATTTCAGACATAGACAGCCCTTGGTAAACACTCGGGCTCGTTTTCAGTTGGGCTTATGATAACAAACAAGACAGTCCTAGCGGTGCTACCACACTTGCGGCTCCCGCCGGGACGGTTTCCCATAAGACCCGTAAGATATCTTCATATCGCCCGAGAATCAGCGAAGGATTCCTAGGATGGTCGACATCAGCGGGGGGGGACTCACGCGACTCTATACGCACGACATCATCCCATCCTAGGGACCCACGAGGTTATCGTTCCCGGCAGCCCCGTCAGATATCGATCATGACATCATCCATCGGTATCGCTTGTGACGTCACCCTCAGACATCGCCTGGATTGTTATCGCCAGGTATCGCCGAATAGGCCTATAAATACCCTTACTTTTCCAATCAGAAAGTAAGATCGAGATCACCCAGAAGAACTTCTGTTACTTTAAAACCCGAACTTACTTAAGCATCGGAGTGTCTACGCCGGAGCCCTCCCTCCGGCGCTTTGCAGGTACACTCGAGATTGACCGCCACCGTTTCGATCAGGCACAACTCCGAATCTTACAAGACCGACATTGAATCTTATCATATATCAAATTCTAGCATGGTATAATTTCAAACGAGCTATATTCAAAGAGTTTGGTAAGGGAGTACCGTCAAGTGTTTCCAAGTGATATGCTCCCTTTCCGATAACGCGGGTAATGCGGTATGGGCCGTCCTAGCTTGGACTGAGTTTCCACACACGCTGTCCAGTTGCTCGTTTGTCTCTAAGCACCAAGTCTCCTACTTTCAACAATCATTCTTTAACGCGCCTGTTGTGATAACTCACCATTTTTCTCTTATAATATAGCGTTTTCAAAAGGATTTCTTTGTGCTTTTCTAGCAATGTGTCGAGGTTTGCTCGTAACCTCTCTTCATTTATTTCTTCCTTAAAGTATGCCACTCGCAGGCTTAGAGTACCGATTTCTACCAGTGTGATGGCCTCAGTGCCGAAAGCCATGGTGAAGGGCGTTTCTCCTGTACCGGTCTTAACGGTCATGCGGTATGCCCACATTACGTATGACAGCTTGTCTGCCCATTTCTTTTTAGAGCCCTCCAGGTTCTTCTTGATGCCACTGAGAATGCTTCAATTTGTTACCTCCGCCTAACGTTAGTCTGCGGGTAGGCTACGGAAGAGAATCTTTGCTCGATTTGGAATTCCGTGCACTGGTCTCTAAAGAATTGGCTTGTGAATTGTGTCCAGTTATCGCTGACTAGCACACAGGGTACACCAAACCGCATAATAACTTGGTGTTTGAAAAAATGCCAAATCCTTTTTGTTGTGATGTGAGCTACCGCTTCTGCTTCCGCCCATTTCGTGAAGTAGTCCACTGCCACGACTACAAACTTTAACTGAGATCTTGCCTTTGGAAATGGGCCCAGGATGTCAATTCCCCATTTGGCAAAAGGACAAGGAGCAATGATTTCGGAGATTTTCGTAGCAGGTCTTCGGGGAATTTTGGGGAACTCTTGACATTTCTAGCAGGTTCGTACAAAAATTATTGTAGTCTCTGCGAATGGTAGGCCAATAGAATCCTGCCCAAAAAACTTGTGTGGCCAAGGTGCCGCCAGACACATGCATGCCGCATACGCCTTCGTGAATTTCTCGTAAGGTATGAAGGCTTTCTTGTTCCGTTATGCCCTTGGCGGCTGGATGAGAGAAGCACCTCCAAATCAGTTCACCGTCATAGTATGTACACCGTGCCGCCTGCTTTAGCACTTTTTTCTTTTCAGCGTTATCCTTGGGTAGTTCATCGTGTTTCAAGTATTTTACTACGGGGATTCGCTAGTCATCTTCGACTTCTTCGACGCAGAGTTACTCTTGTTCTTCCATGAAGGAAGACACATGTATTTCCTCGAAATGTACGCCGGTGGGTATGGTTGCTTCCCGGCTTGCTGCGATTTTAGCAAGGTTGTCCGCCTCAATATTATCCTCGCGAGGGACATGTTTAATACTGACCTGTATACCCCTCTTTCTTATTTCCATCAGCTCGCGCTTCACTTTAGAAAGATATTGGATCATAATGGGCTCTCTGGCTTGAGAATTGCCCAAGACTTGATCTATTATTAATTTGGAATCGCCATATATCTTCAATCGTAAGTCTGTCATTACTCCACCGTCATGTATGGCTTTTATGGATAGATTTTTCCCTATCCTGAGTCCAGCCAGTAGCGCCTCGTACTCCGCCGCGTTATTAGATAACAGTCGCAGGATTTGAATGGCATATCGTATCTGTATGCCTAGCGGTCCAGTCACTAATATTCCTACTCCAGCTTGTTCTTAGTTCTTGGCTCCGTCCACATGGACAACCCACAAATCAGTGTAGGTTTCAGGGAATGGGAGGTCCAAATCTTCTTTCTCTTCTTCTGGTAAGTCCGTCAATGGGTCCTGTGTAAACGTGCACTCAGCTATGAAGTCTGCTAAGACTTGAGCTTTTATAGATGGTCGGGCTTTGTACTGTATCCCATATCGTTCGAGTTTAATGGCCCAAATCAGCATTCTTCCTGAGGACTCAGGTTTTCTGAAGATCCTTCTCAAGGGTTGGTCTATTAGCACGATGACAGGGTGGGCCTGGAAATATCTGTTCATTTTGCGTGTGGCTTGTACCAACGCGAACGCTATTTTTTTGACGCGAGCATATCGCACCTCAACATCTTTCAAGATATGACTGACAAAGAAAATGGGGTGATGGACGTAGTTATCGTCCCGCACAAGGACAACACTAACCACTTTGTCGGCGAAGCCAAGGTACAAGTATAAGATATCGCCTGGCTCTGGTCTCGTCAACACCAGATCAGATGTGAGATAAGCTTTCAGGCTCGTAAATACCTCTTCGCATTCCTCTGTCCATCCAAAGGAAGCCTTTTTTCGTATGACTTTGAAGAAAGGTAGACATCTTTCTCCTTGCTTGGAAATAAACCGTCCCAGAGCGATAACGCGCCCTGTCAACTTTTGTATTTCTTTGACCGTTCGGGGGGATATCATGTCGTAGATGGCTTTGATCTTTGACGAGTTTGGTTGGATGCCTTTCTAGCTGACTACATATCCTAAGAACTTACCCGTTTGGAATGCAAACATGTATTTACGGGGGTTCAGTTTCATCTTATATTCTCTCATCACATTGAAAACCTCTTCTAAATCTGCCAAATGGTCCACGAAGCTTCGACTCTTAACCAATATATCATCCACATAAGACTCTACTTTCTTCCCAATTTGTTTCTCAAACACCTTGTTTGCCATGCATTGGAAGGTTGCCCCAGCGTTTTTCAGCCCGAATGACATCGTCGTATAATAGTAAGTGGCCTTCGGGGTGATGAAGGCGGTTTTCTCTTCGTCTTTAACGGCCATGGGGATTTGATGATATCCGGAGTTGGCATCTAAAGAGCTAAATAAGCATACCCAGCAGTCTGGTCGACTAACTGGTCAATTCGAGAAAGCGGGTAGCAATCCTTGGGATATGCCTCGTTTAAATCAGTGAAGTCAATGCACATGCGCCACTCTCCGTTAGGCTTTGGAACAAGGACAGGGTTAGCTAGCCAAGTCGGATATTGGACTTCTCGAATGAAACCCGCGTCTAGGAGTTTTGACACCTCCTTATCAATGGTTGTTGTTTTTTCTATAGAAAATGCTCGCCGTTTTTGTTGGATTGGTGTGACGTTGGGATCAACGTTAAGTCGATGCTCCGCCACTTCTCGTGAGATGCCGGACATATCCGCGGGCTTCCAAGCGAAATCTCCTTTACACTTGTTTAGTAATCGAGCTAACTGTGTGTTTTCTTCAGGGCTTAGCTTCTCGCTAACCAAGAAATTTACCTCTGACCCCATTAATAGGGACGGCCACCATCTTATCCATTGGCTGAGTACGTTTTTCATCTTTCTGCTCGAAGGGATCCACCATCACGCATACATATCAATCGCAACTCTTCTGCGTCATAAGCAGGTAACACTCGGCTGCCAGCATCTGGTCGCCTTTAACTATGACCACCCCATCCCACGAGGGATACTTTAACCTCAAGTACTTTTGGGATATCGCTGCACCAAAGCGATTAAGAAACGGACGTCCAAGTACGGCGTTATAGGGCAAGGTAAGATCCACAACCAAGAACAACAATTCCTGTGATCTTTTGGACATGTCTTCTCTAAAGTACACAGGCAGTAAGGTGACTCCAGTCACTGGGATAGGAACTCCATCCACCCAAATTATCAGCTTTTTGCAGGGTGTCAGCTCACTGGCGGGACGCTTCATGAGGTTATAAGCCTTCAATGAAAATAAATTTACTACACTTCCGTTATCGACAAGGGTTCTTCTGACTCCATGATTGCCAATAATGGGTGTGACCACTAACGCATCGTTATACGGAAAAACGATGCCTTTCTTGTCTTCCTCAAAGAAGGATAACACCATTCGATCCAACACACTTATCGCTTCATTTCTTATTAACGCGTCTTCTCTTTTCCGTTTGTTCCCCGTGGTGGGCATTAACTGTACAGACTCGTCAAGGTCACGCCCCTCACATCATGTCTTTTTATCGTTGTAAAGGTCACGTCCCCACAACTTGTCTTTTAAATGGTGTGAAAGGTCACGTCCCTCACATCATGTCTTTTTAACGTTGTGCAGGTCACGTCCCCACAACTTGTCTTTTAAAAGGTGTGAAAGGTCACGCCCCTCACATCATGTCTTTTTAAACTTTGTGAAGGTCACGTCCCCACAACATGTCCTTTTTCAAATATTTAAATTTTCATAGTTGAGTTAGAGATACATCAGCATCAGACAAACACTCAAGCATCAATCAGCTACGGCCTACGAGTACGACCCTCGATGGAGCTGAGGTTTATGTTTCTACATCAATCAGCTACGGCCCACGAGCACGACCCTCGACGGAGCTAAAGTTTAATTTTTCTGCATCAACGGAGCTGAAGTTTAATTTTTCTGCATCAATCAGCTGCGACCTACGAGTACGACCCTCGACGGAGCTGAAGTTTAATTTTTCTGTATCAATCAGCTACGGCCTACGAGTACGACCCTCGACAAAGCTGAAGTTTATTTTTCTGCATCAATCAGCTACGACCTACGAGTACGACCCTCGACGGAGCTGAAGTTAATTTTTCTGCATCAATCAGCTACGGCCTACGAGTACGACCCTCGACGGAGCTGAAGTTTATTTTTCTGCATCAATCAGCTACGGCCTACGAGTACGACCCTCGACGGAGATGAAGTTTAATTTTTCTACATCAATCAGCTACGCCCTACAAGTACGGCCCTCGACGGAGTTGAAGTTTAATTTTTCTGCATCAATCAGCTACGCCCTACGAGTATGACCCTCGACGGAGCTGAAGTTTATTTTTCTGCATCAACAACGACGTCCTACGAGTACGACCCTCGACGGAGCTGAAGTTTAATTTTTTTGCATCAATCAGCTACGCCCTACGAGTACGACCCTCGACGGAGCTGAAGTTTATTTTTCTGCATCAATCATCTACGACCTACGAGTACGACCCTCGACGGAGCTGAATTTTATTTTTCTGCATCAATCAGCGACGGCCTACGAGTACGACCCTCGACGGAGCTGAAGTTTAATTTTTCTGCATCAATCAGCTACCGCCTACGAGTACGACCCTTGACGGAGCTGAAGTTTATTTTTCTGCATCAATCAGCGACGACCTACGAGTATAACCCTCGACGGAGCTGAAGTTTATTTTTCTACATCAAACAGCTATGGCCTATGAGTACGACCCTCGACGGAGCTGATGTTTATCATTTTCTGCATCGACGTTTGAGAATTGTGGTGTCCCCGTTCAGATGTCAAGTTTCATTTCCTGCACAGAGGTCCGAGAATTGCGGTGTCCCCGTTCGGATCTCAACTTTACGTTTCCTGCATCGACGTCTGAGAATTACGGTGTCCCCGTTCAGATGTCATTTTCATTTCCTGCATCAAGATTCGAGAATTGTGGTGTCCCCGTGTTACATTTCAGCAATTTACTTCAGTACCAACCTAGGGACTACGAGTACTACCCTCACCTAGGTTGGAATACACCAAAATTTACAGCTCACTCGACTCTCAGGTAAGTTTGCATTTCACATTTTTAGAAACCATCGCGAGCACAGGAGCAACTATCTTTACTGCTCATCAAAAATCTCGGTTACACCTCATTTTTTGATAAGACAGTAAAGAGGGGGCAACTGTTGCTACTCGATTTTGGATTTTTAAATGAAATATTTCGTATTTCTTGTCATCAATTTCTTAAAAATCTTACTCTTGTTTATTTTCGTCAATCTGATGTTTATTTTTACGTTTCATGTCATTTAAATTTTATTCCATATTTTTTTTCACATTTTCATTGCTTTTCCGGTTCGAGCTCATAATCATTCTCGAAACCAAGGATCGAACAATTTCGCTCAGTAGCCACTTATTTTTTATTATTTTTCTAACTTGCGCTATCTCATTGCGCTTCGTGCAATCTTAATTTTAGCATTTTCTTTCTGTTCGAACTTTTGTTGTTTTAGCAAAAATTTATCAAGCGATACGGCGAGCTTTACGTTGCTCACTGTATGCTAAATATTTAAGCTTATTTTACTATACATTTTAATATTTCCGGTTCGAGTTTATATTAATTTTCTCGCAAAATTGCTCGTACCATCTCCTGGAACTGAATAGTTAAATAATAAATCAAGCTTTGCATCTCTACCATTGATCTAGTTGACTTTTGAAAGTCAACCAAGATCAATGGCCCTCCTATTTTTCACATAGGCATGCATCTTATGCATGAACCCAGGAAAGCAAGCTCCAACCGCCTTACTATTCTTCCCTTGCTCCTCACGTTCATCCTCGATCATCACCCGACGAGATCAATACCACGTCCCATCATTGCACTGCTTATCGTCCTCGTTATTGCTTTCGATGTCATCAATGCTGACGTCATCCTCTCCTCCACCGCCTCAAGCATGCTATAAATAGCATGGCTCACATTTTCCTCCACACACACGAGCACACACACACGAGCCCACAAATTTCACGGAGGAATATAGAGGTGGCCACAACCAATTCACAAGCTCTCTCCCTCTCTTCTCTCGGCGCAGCAAGGCAAGCTTTTCCCTCTTGTTCTTTTCCATTAAATCACTTTTGCTTGCTCTATTAATTATTTATTTTTCTTCTGTTTTTTCCTTGCTTTTGCTTGCTGTTTGGCGCCGAGAGGAAGAAGAGAAAGCTGACCGCTGCCGAGCCTCGCGTCGCCACTGCTAGGCTGCTGCCGAGCCCGCACCAAGCTGCTATGCTGCCTAGCTGTTCACCGCTGCTGAGCCTCGTCGCCGCTCTGTCGTAGCCTCGCCTGATCGCTGTCGTGCCTCTCCATCGCTCTGCTACGCTGCTACTATCTTGCCACCACCACCGACCTATCATCACTGCTGTTGTCGCCTTGCTATTGCCGTTGGAGCTCCGGCTGGCTGCTGTTGGTTCGGCCGAAGGAGGAGGCGAGCCGCTGGTGTCGTTGCGCTGCCGGAACTGTCATGACGTCTCTTGTTTGCTTGCTGGCTGGATGAGTAAGACGGTGAGCAGTGTTGGGAATTAAGGAAAAATGAGCTTGGCTTATGGGAAAATGGGTTGCGCCTTGAGCAAGCCTATGTGGAAAAGAAAGTGGGTTGCTGGGCAGCCCACACGGGAGAGGAAAAGTAGGTCCAGCCGGCCCATCTGTTGGGCTAGGCTGGTCTATTGGGCCCTGCTAGCGGGCCCAGCTGTGTGGCCCAGAAGGTGAGGCCCACTTTCGGCCCACTGGGCCGAACCTTGATTCTTTTAGGCTCGTCACATTTTTTTCGTATGCTTTTGCTGCTTATTTATTTTTCGCACCCATGTACTGTTTATTTATTTTTGCACCTGTACTATTTATTTAGTTTCCGTATGCTTGTACTGTTTATTTATTTTTCCTATGCGTGTATTGTTTATTTATTTTCGTATGCCTGCATGTTTAATTATTATTTTCGTATGCTTACATGTTTAATTATTATTTTCGTATACTTTTGCATGTTTAATTATTCTGCTTGCGTATGATCGTCAAAAATAATTATTTCACTTACGTACAATAATTTTGATGCCGATTATTCGAATGCTCGTGTTATTTAACTAATTATTTTTGCATGCTTTCGAATGCCTAAATAATTATTCTGCTCGTGTTTAATTTCCAAATTAATTATTTTGCTTGCGTACGATAAGTCGTTAAATATTTATCTATTTTTCAACTATCATTTTCCCGAACTAATAATTTTGACTTTGTAGGGTAAATCAACCGATACCCTTCACAAGTACGTATTTCTTACCCTTTTTTTTATTCCACATTTGTTTCCGCACATATGCTCGTATGCATGATATTTCAAATTATTAAAATTTAATTTATCCGTTGGGCATGATCACTAAATTAGGACTCTTTATTTTTTAAGCATGATTAAACACCTCTTTATCTGGTAACCTTTTTAGGATATGACTCGGGTGCCTAACACCTTCCCGAGTCCATAACACGACCCCGAACCACTATTCTCGGGTTCAGACCCACATTGCCTTAGCTTTTTATTTTTTTATGCCATGACTTTAGTTTCCCTAAATCTAGAAACAAATTAGGGTGGCGACTTCATTGCATTATGTGAGATGAGTCTGATTTCATCTCACATCTCGTCCCAAACCCGCGTCGCATTAGGATAAAATCCAAAAAGGGGGTGCGATAGTTTGGCAACTTCACTAGGGACGAATATGGTCGAAGCTAGATTTTTTTGAGGTGTTTGTTTTTTTTCATATGATTCTTGTACATGATTATTTGTTTTTCATGTATTTGATATGATAAATTGTTGTATTATCACATGATTCTTTATGCATGATTAATTGCTTTTATTCGCTTTGATAAATTATTTATACATGGTTTGTTGCTATATGTTACTCGCTTTGATAAACTGTCATTCATACGTATTTCACGCATAATGCCATACCGTCGGGCCTTTTCCAAATAAGATTAGGAGGTTAGTAGTGAGACCCTGGGACACGTGTCCTGGGTAGTTTTCACGAACCCCAAACTCGGACTTGAACCCCTAAATGGGTGAACGCCTAGAACCTTTGATGGTTCGACAGGCAATCACGTATCCATTTACTGAGGGACCACTTCTATGGTATCGTCCGGGAGCCTTCCAGCTAGAATAGAAATAGTTGGTGTCACCCCAGCATATGCATCATATTGAAATGCGTATACTGTGACTTTGTTTCACTTTTTCCACTGATTTCTCAAAAAAATTCCATCTACAACTGATTTCTCAAATTTTCCACAAATAATTTCCCAAATTTTTTCCACGTTTTATGAAGGATTTCTCAAAATTTTCACATTTTACAAATTGATTACGCAATTTTTCCACATCTATTAATTTTTTTGCAAAAATTTTCACATTGGAAATCTTTTTCAGCAAATTTTCCACGTTGGCAATTTTTTTCAGCAAAATTTCCATATTGACAATTTTTTTGTAATTTGTCCATATTTGCAATTTTTTGCAATGTCTCCATGTTTGTCAATTTTTTCACAAGTTCTCAATATCCGTAAATTTTGTCACAATTTTTTACATATGCAATTTTCCGCAAACTTTCACGCTTCTAAAATTTCTCTACAATTTTCCCACGTGTGTCAAATTTTTTCACAATTTTCCACGTGTGTCAAATGTTCTCGCAATTTTTCCACATGAGCCAAATTTCTCCACAATTTTTCCCACGTGTGCAACAATTTCCGCAATCTTTCCCGTGTGTGCAATTTCTTCGTAAATTGCTCCACGGGTACAACTTTTTCCCCAATTATTCACATTGATAAAATTTTCCGAAAATTTTCCCATGTATGCGATTTTTCCTTAATTTTTTCCATGTATGCAAAAAAATTCCGCAATTGTTCACATGCAAGTTCTTTTGTGATTTTTTCATGTTTATAATTCTGTCTCAATTATTTTCGTAATTCTCTATGTTTGTGATTTTTTTTATAATACCTACATTATTGCCTTTATTGTACTTACCCCTCTATTTCTTTTGCAGCATTGAGACCTCAGGATGACATTCTGCAATCACTGCTTAAACTTATAATTATTTCACTTGTTTATTTTTCAGGAAAACATTGCTCCCAAGAAGCAAGCTATTCCTCCCGAGATCCATGCGACTAGATGGTAGAGCATGGTAGAATGGAGGAGACATTGGAAGAACAAGTTCGGGTTGCTACAATGAGGGCTGAACAAGCTGAAAAAGAACGAGAAGAGGCAACGATTGATTTTTCGCCCGACTTTTATCCCTGTTTTGCTCAAATGGGGGAGTTATCTATTTCATCTGCGATCGCTATTACTTTTGTGCCCCATCATTTCCCGGTTCATGGCAACCTTTTTCCTTAATCCAAATCCCCGTTCAGCTCGTCATGTCAGCAGTCTCGATCTTTAAAGTTAGCATCCCCATATCAGTCCCAGCCTCCTAGGGGCAATCAGATTCAGCCGCATTTCTCCTATGGTAGCCTTGCTGACATCATGATAGAACAAGGAACCAAGTTAGGGATGATTGGAGGTTCTACATCAAAAATAACGCCTCAGAGTACACTCCTTGGCAAGGAAGACGTTGGCCCTGTCTCCTGTCGACTTAGCTATGAACGACCTCCTCCATCGCAAGTACCGCGGCATGCACAATAGAGACTATGTGGCTCGTTAAATCGGCCAAGAAATCAAAATAATCACGAGAATCGGGAACTAATGCCACCTTTCCCCCCTCCCTATAGGGGAAATCTATGAGCATCTCTTGGCAGCAGAGCAAATCATGCCCACTCCAACCTATATGACCTCCTTATCCAAAATGGTATGATTTTAATACAAGATGCGAGTACCATGCTGAAACTCAGGGCCCTACAAAAGAAAATTATTTCGCCTTTAAAAAGAGAAGTCAATCGGATGGATCTCTTTAGAAGGGTTAGCCGAAGGACTCTACCCGACCACCAGCTCTTGGATGAGCACTCGTCAGAACCACGGTGGACCCATTCAGCTTATTCATTCAGCAGGAACATCCCTAATAGTTTTGAATATTAGTCGAGCCTACGGCTGCGCAATGAGAATTGTAAACTGAGGGGCAAGCAGTTGGAATGACAAAAGAAGGCAACAAGGAACATCAATGGTGGAGCCCATTTTACCGGGGGGCAAGGCATAGAGAGCGGTAATTCACCACAAAAAGCTCATTTCGTCTCTTGCCTTCATATCATCGTTGTAGCAGGTGCAGAGGAACGCTCCTCCTATCAACTCTTGAATGGTTCTCCTCGAGAAATTTTACCATCAAGACACTACTCTTACCAAATGCCCTTTACAAGTCGTTCCTCATCTTGGTGAAGAAACATAACGATGTTCAGGGACCCTAGTCAACATCATGCGGTCTTGTTCGGTGCTACAACGACATTTATGCCCTACATGGCTTTAGATTGCAGATTCAAAATTCAACCATGGTCAAATCTTTCATGTTTTGAATTTGACCATCACAATCATTCTCCTCGAGATCTCCCCGCGTACACACACTGTGATTGTCATACGAAGATCAATCCCTTAATTGGTGGGCCACTAAATGCTGACTTTAAGGGTAATTGTACTCATCTGCAATCCCTTGCTGCAAAGGCTGAAGTGTTGAGCCTCCCCAACAAAGAAATAACAAGCTAGATTCCCCAAGGGCACCTGAAACTCTCACTCTCCAAGGATTCTCTTTTATCACTCCAAAGGAAGGTCAAGCCATACACCCTCGAACAAATCATCAGCAACTGGTAATCCCCAACGCAGAAGATGTCTTCTCGCCAAGAGCAGTCAAGGAGCGAATTTGAAAAAATGGTTCTTCAGTCGCTACAATGAGCTGGTTTCTTTGCAGAGCATCTTACAGTTGCAAACAACCAGTCTCAAGGGTCATTTCGATCTCATCTTCCCTTGGAAATCTGACCAAGTTCAAGAGCGATTCAGCTGTTTCTAAGGGTGAATCCGCATGAAGAGATCTAGCAAGGCGTTGTCATCCGATCATCTAAAAGTTATCGTCCGCTCATAAAACACCATTCAAGAACTTAACAACCATCCTTCGAGATGTTGTGGTCAACTATGACGGAACCGTTGGAAATGTCTGCAGCAACATTATCATCCAATTTTAGCACGGATGATGCTGGATCAGAATCGTATGGTCAATCCCTTGCTGATGAACCTATCTGATCATTAGCTGTTTGTTGCACATATCTAGAGAAGTTCACTTTTCTTCTCAGCCTTTTTAATCATACGATCATTTTGCATTCATTCCCACATTGGGGGCAACATTTTAAATTGTTCATAAACTTTTGTGAGTAGTCATGTCCTCACATTTTGTCTGTAAAATCAATAAGAGTTTTAATTTTATAAACTGTGAATAAAATTCTTTGAATAAAATCCACACTACCCTAAAAAAATTTAAACCTTTCGTAGATTGAGCATGTTCGACATGTTACTGCATCATGGATAACTTGTGCATCCATTTGAAATTTATTTTCGCACCCATGTACTGTTTATTTATTTTCGCACCTGTACTGTTTATTTATTTTCCCTATGCATGTACTGTTTATTTATTTTCATATGCCTGCATGTTTAATTTTCGTATGCTTGCATGTTTAATTATTATTTTCGTATGCTTACATGTTTAATTATTATTTTTGTATACTTTTGCACGTTTAATTATTCTGCTTGTGTATGATCGTCAAAAATAATTATTTCACTTGCGTACAATAATTTTGATGCTGATTATTCGAATGCTCATGCTATTTAACTAATTATTTTTGCATGCTTTCGAATGCCTAAATAATTATTCTGCTCGCGTTTAATCGCCAAATTAATTATTTCGCTTGCGTACGATAAGTCGTTAAATATTTATCTATTTTTCAACTATCATTTTCCCGAACTAATAATTTTGACATTGTAGGGTAAATCAACCGATACCCTTCACAAGTACGCATCTCTTACCCTTTTATTTATTCCACATTTTTTTCCGCACATACGCTCATATGCATGATATTTCAAATTATTAAAATTTAATTTATCCGTTGGGCATGATCACTAAATTAGGACTCTTTATTTTTTAAGCATGATTAAACACCTCTTTATCTGGTAACCTTTTTAGGATGTGACTCGGGTGCCTAACACCTTCCCGAGTCCATAACACGACCCCGAACCACTGTTCTCGGGTTCAGACCCACATTGCCTTAGCTTTTTATTTTTTTATGCCATGACTTTAGGTTCCCTAAACCTAGAAACAAATTAGGGTGGCGACTTCATTGTATTATGTGAGATGAATCTGATTTCATCTCACATCTCGTCCCAAACCTGCGTCGCATTAGGATAAAATCCAAAAAGGGGGTGCAACACCTGACAACGTCATGAAAAAGATCTTACACAAGGTCGCGTCACCGTGAGTTTGGAATTGCACGAAGTCTTTTACTTTGTTGAGGTGAGAGATGGGATCCTTAGTGTCATCGTACGACTCCGAAGGGAGTTTCACGTGCCGACTGACTCTGTGATACCTTATGCGATAGCTGAACGGATGACCTGAGGTATCATCAAGGATTTCGCGAGGACGACGAGGTGGTGAGGCTTCCAAATGACGTCTCTGTCTTTTCGAGTCGGGCGTGTGATGTCGCGTAAGGGATCGGCTACGATCCCTTGGTGAACGGGTTCGATATCTTCTGCTACTCGATCTTTCGCTGTGTCTGGGAGATACATCCCTGACCATTTCCTCTCGCTTGCCATCCCAACGATCTCTGTACTAGTCGTACCAACGTTCTTCTTGGGAAACAGGGATTTCTTGCATGTGCTGCATGGAGGGTTCTACTCTCCCACGTGTGAGCTGCATAAGGTTAACAGGGGCCGTCGTCAGAGGCAAGGTCAGCGGAGTGCTCCCATATTGCCGAGGTGATAACAGTCGATCAGTAACAATGGACGGGGTGAAAGTGAATATCAAGTGAGGAGAAATGGTGGATCTTGGGGCGTTAGGAGTCGATCCTACGGCTAATGCGGTCAACTGATCCACTTGGGCACGCAAAGCTGATAAAGAATTCGCCCAAAAGTTGTTCACACTATCCATTATAGATCCCATTGGAGGGGGAGTGGAATAGCTAGATCCTGCCATCTGGGAAGGTGGAATGCTCGTCTGAGGGAAGGAGGTTCCCGTCGTTGACCCAAAAAGAAAATCCATTTGCCCAGAAGGGGTTCCCTGTACTGTGGCTGATTGACATCTATTTCCATGCATTTTTACCATCTTAACCTATCTTGTCTATGGTGAAAATGGTGTCTTTCACGTCAATCTATTTGCTTTAAAGGAAATGAAGGAAATATCAGCTTTCAGCACAAACTAGCAATCTCAGGCCAGTCTTGCCTAAGACTGCCAATCTAAAGACGTGCAGAGCTAGGAGTCTTGGAACGCTATTGCTGGAGTGTGGATGACAGCTGGATTTGTGCTGGAGGAAATAAGAGAAAATCTATCTCTGGAGCGAAAATCAGACATACGACCAATCTTAGCTAAGACAAAATAATTGTAGTTAAGATTGCCAAGATTGCCAAGAAACGTGATGAAATAGGAGTCACGGGATTTTGAGCTAAAAGAGTGGATTTGACAGCTGGAGACAGCTAGAGAAGATCAGACATGATCCAAGATTGCATCCTTTGAAGGATTATCCTCTATTTGAACAAACAAATCTATTTCTAGTTGTATTTTATTTTATTTCGAATTTGAATAATGTTATCTTTATCTTTTAGGAGTTTGGAATTTGGAAAGGAACGCGATGGGCGGGGACTCTAACCTTATTTAAGGTTAGGGAAGGCTGTCAATTACGGGATCTTCCATCTTCTTTTCTTCTGGTTCTTGTAAACACTTGTTGTGATAATTCCTTTAGAATATCGCATTTAATTATATTTTCATGTTCATCAAATATTTCTTTATTTTCTTGATTATTATGCCTAGTAGCTAAACACCTAATTCTTGGTAAGGGTTGAGTGAGTGTTCTTGTGATTCGTGAGACCGATCGTCCTTATTATCCTCTCGTTCGTAATTGATTCAAGTTCTGTTTTAACAAACCGGTTCCCGTCTAGGCTAAGACTCGATCAATCTTAGGCAAGACGACGAATTTGTAGCCAGTCACGAAGCGGACGAGAGAAACCGGAGTGACGAAGTAGGTGGCTAACCTCGCGGGGGTTAGTGAACTTGAATCGATATAGGCCTAACCAGACTGACAATCTAGGGCTCCGAGTTGGGAGTAGCTTGGCCTAGACTCTGTCTTTCCCTACGCCATTGAGAAAACGCATGTGCCTCAAGCCAACAGCCAATTGGGTAAACCCTTTAACCAGCAAGGTGTCCACTGGCCAGGATCACTAGGAAAGCGGGTACCCTCCAAGTGATTTGAATAGGAGGAAAGTAGGATTGGAAAAGGGTTCCTCCCAATCTATAGCAGAGTTATGAGAGAGAATGAGAAAATCTAAAGGTCGATGATCAATTAAACAAGGAATGCGCTGACAAATTCACCCTTACCAGGAGTTTACTTCACATCAGTTCACAACCAGTCTCAATCTGCAATCTTAGCTAAGATTCACTTCTGCCTAAGATTGCTTCTTTATTTAATTTTTGCTTCGTTTCTTTTTATTGCTTTGTTATCTTAATTGCAGAAACGAAACCACTCAACTCCAGTGACGAGGAAGTCGAGTCAGAACTACAAAACCCCAACAAGATCTCTGTGGACGATCCTCTTACCGCGATCTACAAGTTCCTTGTGGAAAAGTGATAAGTTGTATTCCTACCCTTAAATTCGTATATTTTATACAACTAAATTTGATGCCCTCGACACACAATCAAATTTTGGCGCCGTTGCCGGGGATCGTTTGACTGTGTTTTTGTAGTTTTGTTTTTCTTTTTCTTTTTGCAGTGATCTTGGCCATGACAGTAGACCAAACAGAAAAATCATGCTCCATAATTCTATCCCTCCTGATTTTAACGCATTTAATATTGAGCATAAATTATTTGAAATATCTAACATTGATAACAATTAAGGAAACACCAAGGGCATATTCATCTTCTCAACTCAAGTCAGAGCCTGATCCCTATAGACCTTAACCGGTGACGGCACCCGACTGCCGCCCTCGTTAGGCTGAGGATCCCGGGATGGTCGACATCAGCGGGGGAGACCCACACGGCATCATCCCATCCCAGGAAACCCCGACAACGGCTCACTGGCGATATCCCACTAGCGATATCCGGGGGACCACGCAACATCTCATTGGCGATATCTCGCTAGCAATATCAGGTCCAGCTGACGCATGCTAGCGTCATCCATGGCGATATCTCCCTTGATAACGCCCACCCCTGGGGGTAACAACCTTTCTTTCTTCGGCTATAAATACCCCTCATTTCTAGATCGAGAGTAAGATCTGATTTTCTACTCAAATCTCTGCCAAATTTTACAGCCATACTAACTTAAGCATCAGAGTGTCTACGTCGGAGTCCCCACTCCAGCGCTTTGCAGGTACGACGGACTACTGCTACAGTGATTCCAGACAGCCATAATCCAGATCCCGCTTCCCCTATAGTCCGAATCTTATCAAATTGGTGCTTTCATTGAGAGCTTTGGTTTTAATTAAGTGAGCATCCTTAATAGCCAAGCTCTGTTCTTCTAGGAATTGGAAGATTATGGCTTCTGATTCAGATCCGCCGTTGACTTAGTCCTCTAGCCTTCCATTTGATACCCACAGGCGACTTTTCGCCTTCGCCACTTCTGATGCTTCCACCTCGGTGCAAGAAGTTCCCCCAGGAACGTCAGATCTATCCCTTGAACAAGCAGTGGGAACATTTGTGTCCCAGCCATATACTCCTTTGTCTCAAATAGCGGGATCCAGTCATTTTACTCCCCAGTCGAGGGGATCCGTGATAGACGGTGCGAATAACCCTTTCACTAGCTCGATTTCAGCCCTCCGCGCCCAATTGGACCATTTAACAGAACTGGCTGCTAGATTCATGCCAAGTGCTTCCGGATCAGGCATCCCATCTCAGTTCATTTTCACTCCACCCATTATTATAGAACGACCACTGTCATCCCCATTGCATGTGAACGTCCCTTTGACGCTGCCTGTGTTGAGTGCGCTAGTTAGTCTTGTACAGTTTGCTCATAGGACAGTTGAGTCGTATGTACCACAAGTGCCCTTACTTCCTATTCCTCAAGATGAGCGTCAGTGGCGTGAGGAGGATAGAGGTCGTTGGGATGGTAGAAGGGGTGAAAATGATAGAGATATGTCTCCTGGAGGGAGTGAAAGATCCAGCAATAGGAGGCATCGGACTCACTCACTAAGGAGCCACAGTCCGACTCCCAGGCGACATCATATTAGAGATCCTCGAGATCGTAGGCGTTATGTGGAGGTATCCCCGCCTCGGCAGGCGCGGGAAATCCTCGATGATACTTCTGGCCACCCCTTTAGCCTGCGCATAAGGTGTCACAGAGTTAGTAAACATGTAAAGCTCCCCTCAGAATCCTATGATGGCACCCGAGATCCCATCTCTCATCTTAACAAGGTGAAGGACTTTGTGCAATTCCAGGCCCACAATGATGCTGCTTTGTGTCAGATATTTGTAATGACCCTGTCAGGGGTCGCGCGTTTGTGGTTTGAAGGTCTTCCGGGTGGGTCTATCGATAACTTTTCACAGCTGAAATCTAAATTCAGGAGCCGATTTAGTACTGCAGTCCCCATCAGGAAGTCAGCTGCTGCCTTGTTTGACCTACACAGGAAACCTCAGGAATCTTTGAGGAGCTTCCTCCATTATTTTGACACTGTGATGTCGCTAACTCTAGGAGTAACTGTTGATTTCGCCATTGAAGCCTTAAAGCGAAACTGTTGTTATGGAAAGCTCAGAGATGCTTTAATGGTTGACCCTCCAACGACTTTAGATGCGTTAAGGCTAAAAGCCCACAACTATGTGAGGATGGAAGAGGAAGAGAATAGGGACATGCCGCCAGCCATGCCTCCAGTCCATAACGCTCCCATTCCAACTACTCCTGAAGATCGGTTCATAGATGATTATGCTCAGCGAAAGGATCACATTCCTAAGACATCTAATCGGAAAAGAGGCAACTCCTCAAAGGGAAAGTCTGATGACTCCTCCACCCAGCGGCAGGGTGATCCTCCTAAGGGACGAGTTTATGACTCAAATCTTCCTTCCTTCGTTCTACCCAGAGCAGAAATACTGGCAATAGTGGAGCAGCGAAACCTGCCCATCCGTTATCCTGCCCCTGTAAGACCGGGGGTAACCCTGGGAAGAAGAGAAAACGCCTATTGAAAATTTCACAAAGCTAAAGGACACTCAACCGAGGAGTGTCGAGAACTCAAAACGGCAATAGAGCGTCTGGTGGAGGAAGGCTATCTGGGAGAATTTGCCGTGAAAACACGAGAAGAAGCCAAGAGTAACCCAACAAACAGAGCAGCTGATGGCAGAGCGACACCTTCCCGCCCCCCAGGCCATGACACTGGTCCTACGGGAGGAGGCCGGGAAATGCTTACGATTGATCATGAGGATATCCCCATCATTAACATCATCGTTGTGGGCACACCTTACCTGGATGAGTCCGCACAGTTGACACTCGTGCCAGGGGATAAACGGAAGCGGGCAGGCATGTCAATAAAGAGTAAAGCGATAAGTGCCTTGGATCGTATGATATTATCCTTTTCTGAAGAGGACGAAAAGGGTGTGGTATATCCGCACAACGATGCGTTAGTGGTTACACCCATTATTGCCAGCATGGAATTAGAAGAACTCTGGTTGACAACGGAAGCGCCGTAAACTTGTTCTCACTAGAAGCTTACAATCTCCTGAAGCGTCCAGACAACGAACTTACGCCCTGTAAAAAACCCATTATTGGGGTGGATGGAGTCCCTATCCCAGTGACTGGAGTAACTACCTTGTCGGTATATTTCAAGGAAGATACCTCCAAACGGTCAGAGGAGCTTTTATTCTTGGTGGTGGATCTAAATCTGCCTTATAACGCCATATTGGGGCGGCCATTCCTCAACCGTTTCGGAGCAGCGATATCGCAAAAGCACCTGAAGCTGAAATATCTATCCTGGGATGGTGTGGTCTCGATCCGAGGAAATCAGAAGTTAGCGACTGAATGCTACCTGCTCATGACTCAGAGGAGTTGCGATAGGTACGTGTGCGTGACGGTGGACCCATACGAACAAAATGATGAAAAACGCACTCAGTCTGTAGACAAAATGACTCACGTCCCAGTTAGCGGGGTAAACGGGGTCGTATTTCTAGTCAGCGATAACCTCAGCCCCGAGGAAAACTTTCAGTTAGCTCAGCTGTTGAACAAATGTAAAGGAGAGTTTGCATGGAAACCCTCCGACATGCCTGGTATCTCGCGGGAGGTGGCGAAACATCGACTCAATGTCAACCCTGATGCAAAACCGGTCCAGCAGAAATGACATGTTTTCTCGACCGAAAAAGCAATGGCTGTCGAAAAGGAAGTCGCAAAACTTCTTGACCTGGCTTTATTCGAGAAGTGCAATATCCCACCTGGTTGGCTAACCCTATTCTGGTCCCTAAGCCCAGCGGGGAGTGGCGCATGTGCATTGACTTCACGGATTTGAATGATGTTTGCCCCAAAGATTGTTACCCACTTCCCCAAATTGATTAGCTGGTTGATCAAGCTGCCAGGTACGCATACTTGAGCTCATTAGATGCCAACTTAGGGTACCACCAAATCCCCATGGCCAAGGAGGATGAAGAGAAAACTACTTTCATCACTCCGAAGGCCACTTATTGCTACACGGTGATGCCTTTTGGGTTGAAAAATACTGGAGCCACTTTCTAGCGAATGACGAATCAAGTCTTTGAGAAGCAAATCGGGCGGAACGTAGAGGCATATGTCGACGACATACTGATCAAAAGCTTAAGCTTCAAAGATCACTTGTCTGACATAGCGGAAGTCTTTGAAGTGATGAAGCGATATCAGATGAAGTTGAACCCTCGAAAGTGCATGTTCGCCTTTCAAACGGGCAAATTTTTGGGTTACGTGGTCAGCCAAAAGGGCATTCAACCCAACCCATCAAAGGTCAAAGCTATCCAAGACATGATATCTCCTCGAACCATAAAGGAAATACAGAAGCTGACAGGGCGTGTTATCGCGCTGGGACGGTTTATCTCTAAACAAGGAGAAAGGTGCCTTCCTTTCTTCAAGGTTATACGCAAGAAAGCCGTCTTCGGATGGATGGTAGAATGCGAAGAAGCGTTCGCAAGCCTGAAGGCCTATTTATCTTCAGACTTGGTGTTGACAAGACCAGAGCCTGGTGATATCTTGTACTTATACCTTGGAGTTGCTGACGAAGTGGTCAACGCGGTCCTTGTGCGAGATGACAATCACGCACATCGCCCTGTATACTTCATGAGTCACATCTTGAAGGATACCGAGCTGAGATACGCCCGTATTGAGAAAATAGCGTTCGCATTAATACAAGCCACGCGGAAGATGGATCGATATTTTCAAGCTCACACCGTCATTGTACTTACGGACCAACCTTTAAACAGGATATTTTGGAAGGCTAAATCCTCGGGGAGAATGCTGATTTGGGCGATCGAGCTTGAATAATATGGGTTGCATTATCGATCTCGACCGTCTTTGAAGGCTCAAATTCTAGCGGACTTTATCGCAGAATGCACTTTCACGCCGGATCCGCTAACAGAGTTGACTGAAAAGGAAAAAGAGGAGTTGGATCTCCCCTTCCCTAAAACCTACACCGACCTGTGGGTTATCCGCGTGGATGGCTCCAAAAATCAAGAGCTTGCCGGGGCCGAAATCTTCATGAGTGGGCCTCATGGCATCCATGTGCGATATGCCATCCGAATCCTGCAGCCGTTGTCCAATAATGCCGCAGAGTACGAAGCGTTGTTAGCTAGGCTCAGGATAGGAAAGAGCATTTCCATCAAAGGAATACATGACTCTGGGAGGTTGGGAGATTTGCGGTTGAAAGCCTGTGGAGATTCCAATTTAATAATAGACCAAGTTCTAGGACACTCTCAGGCTAGGGAGCCCATCATGGTGCAATACCTTGCTAAGGTGAAACGCGAGTTGATAGAAATAAAGAAATGTGGCATACAGGTTGGCTTCAAGCACATTCCTCGAGAGGATAACGCCGAGGCCGATAACCTCGCCAAACTCGCAGCAAACTCGGAAGCGTCCATACAAAAAGGAGCTACCTGTACCTTCCTTTATGGAAGAACAGGCGACGCTCTGCGTGGAAGAAGGTGGTAATGACTGGAGAATTCCCCTCATAAAATACTTGAAACACGATGAGCTACCAGCGGATAACGCTGAAAAGAAGAAAGTACTAAAGCAAGCGGCACGGTGTACATACTTTAACGGGAAACTGATGCGGAGATGTTTCTCTCACCGGGCTGCCAGATGCATAACAGAACAAGAGGGCCTTCATACCCTCCGCGAAATCCACGAAGGAATTTCTGGCATGCATGCATCCGGCGGAACCCTAGCGGTGCAGGTCTTTCGATCGGGGTTCTACTGGCCTACTATCCGGAAAGACTGCCATGATTACGTGCGAACTTGCCAAAAGTGTCAGGAATTCTCTAAGATTCCTCGACAACCCGCCACCCAAATTTATGACATCATCGCTCCTTGCCCTTTCGCGAAATGGGGAATTGACATCCTTGGACCATTTCCAAAGGCAAGGTCACAGTTAAAGTTTGTGTTTGTGGCGGTAGACTACTTTACCAAATGGGCGGAAGCTGAGGCGGTAGCCAACATCACAACAGAGAAAATCTGGCGTTTCTTCAAACACCAAGTTATAATGCGTTTCCGAGTTCCTCGCGTGCTAGTCAGCGATAACGGAACACAGTTCACCAGCCAATTCTTTAGAAACCAATGTGTGGAATTCGAAATCGAGCAAAGATTCTCTTCCGTGGCTCATCCGCAGACCAACGGTCAGGCTGAGGTGACAAACTGAACCATCCTTAACGGTGTTAAGAAGAACCTAGAGGGATCCAAAAAGAAGTGGGCTGATGAGCTACCGTATGTGATGTGGGCATATCGCATGACCACAAAAACCAGCACAGGAGAAACACCATTCGCGCTGGCTTTCGGCACTGAGGCCGTTACGCCTGTGGAAATTGGTACCATGAGCCTATGAGTGGCTTACTTCAGAGAAGAGCTGAATGAGGAAAGGTTGCGTGCGAATCTTGACGCACTGCCTGAATTACAAGAGGAAGCTCTCCTGAAAATGACACACTACAAACAAAAATGGCGCGTTATCATAATAGGCGTGTCAAAGAACAACTTCTAAAAGAAGGTGACCTAACTGGGAAGGGTCGTACCGCGTTACCCGTATTGTCAGGAGAGGAGCGTACCATCTGGAGACACTCGACGGTACCCCCTTACCTAACTCCTGGAATATCGCTCGTTTGAAATTATATCATGCTAGATCTTGATTTATCTCTGCACCTTTTACTAACGCCAGCCTTAACCTGTGCTAACGCTCGAGTAATGAGCTTTCTTGTGTTTTGTGGCTGCGTGTGCGCGTGCAGATAGATAATAAAAGAGAAGTGCCAGGAGTGAAAAGTCCAATCCTTGTGATGGTCGATCCTGATCCACTGACTCACCAAGTGAGGGCACGCCCTGGTACACCTGGTATTTAGCGTCAGGAGTGAAAAGTCCTATCCTTATGACGGCCTGTCCTGATCCGACGGATCACTAAGTGAGGGCACGCCCTGGCGCACCTAATACTTAACGTTGGGAGTGAGAAATCCTATCCTTGTGATTGCCCTGTGTGGGGCCATAAGATAAGGCACATCCCGACACCCCTGGGAGTGAAAAGTCCTATCCTCGTCATGGTCGGTCTGGATCCACCGGCTCACTGAGTGAGGGCACGCCCCAGGATTCCTGAAGGTGAAAAAGCCTCATCCTTATGACAGCCATTCTCGTGGAGACGGCTCGTTAGGGAGAGGCACACCCTAAGGAGATAATAACTCCATCTTGGAACTGAGAAACCTATCCTTGCGGCCGGGCTGATGTAGACGTCTCGCCAAGGGAAGGCACGATTCCAGGATGAGAGGGTAAAGCCGAAAGTGAAAAATCCTAACCTTGTGATAGCCTGTCCTGATCAGACGGCTCACTAGGAAGAGGCACTTTCCGGTCGATTGTGGAAAATATGAACAATCGCGAAATCCCAGCGAGTAACCAGATGCGGAATCCCTGGTGAAGTGAGCTGGTTGAGAAAGCGATAATAAGCGACACCGATACCCTAGAATGGCGGCGGATCGGCTCCTATGGGAAACTTGTGTCTGTTATCGCTTATTTCTTACTAATAAACATTAATTGAGAGTGTGCAGGATATCTCTGACTATGAGAGATCGCGACACTCGAGGTGATAAAAGAGTTGTATGACTCGTCGGCAGAGTAGACGTGAAGCCAACCACGCAGATGTTGACGCGGTTTAAGGGATAGGGTCTAAAAACTCTATTCGTTATCTCCTTTGATCAAAGAAAGAAGAATGCTTCTTTCAGGAATGTGCTCCCTGACAGGACCAGACAGTGGTTAAGTCGAACATGACAAAGCCCATTAACATGATCAGGGCGGTAAGGACACGAAGGCCACGCTACAAAAATTCGAAGAAAAAGAAATACATGGGAAAGGAAAACGGCACCAACAAAAGCTGATATCATAAAAATGTCATTGTTCAAATACCCACAAAGGGACACAAAAATATACAAAGATGAACAAAAAATGGGTAACGCTCAATTCTCACAGAAAGAAGAGGGCGACAACACCCTGCCTACTGTTGGTCTTCGGAAATCCCTCGCTCTGGGTAGCCATTCAATCTGGCCTGGCGGAAGCCCTCGTCATTTAGATCGGAAGAATTCTTCAAAAAGGCGTTAGAAACAGCTTCACCATTGTAAAATTCTTCCCCGTGAATCTACACAAAGCAGTCAGCCATGATAGAAGCAGTCTTTTTAGTGTACCAGCGACACTTGATCGCTGTTTTCGCCTCAAACGCCATTTTCTCTTCTACCAAGGCTGCTTTCTCTCCTGTCCAAGCTGCTTTCTCCCCCTCAAATGCGATAATCCTCGCCTGTTTAACCGCCAGAGCAGCGTTAGAAGTGGCCAACTGTTCCTTCATTTCCCTTGCTTCCTCTCTGGCTGCCTCCAGGGCCGTCATATATCTATCTCACTCTTCCCGCAGCCACTATTTTTCCTCTTGCTCCTGCGAAAGCTTGGCTGCGGAAGCGGCAAGGTCAGCCGCCTTTTGCGACAGGCGCTTAGTGAAGTGATGAAATTGGAGGAACCTAGTGAAAAGTTTAGAGCGCAGTAAGTCGGCTTGCTCTTCGTCTCCCATAGCAGCAAAGGCACTTCGTTCCTCAGGAGACGTTAGCATGTGCGCAGCCAAGAACGAAGCAGTAACGACCGAGTTATCGCCCCCCATGGCCGCAATCCTCGAACTACGAAGCGTAGTCATATCCACCTGATGGGTGACGGGCCTGGTGGTATTATATGAGCTCACGTCGACCATAAGATTAGACACTATTGTCCCCTCCCCGAAGCACTTAAGCATGGAAGCATCGGAAGGAATAAAGACCACGGCGGCGGGAGAAGGAGGCTGATTGGAAGTGGAACCTCCCTGGGGCCCGGCTGTCTCATGAGGCTGGTTGGAAGCAGAACCTCCCTGGGGCACGAATGATCCCTGGGGCTGATAGGAGGAGAAACCCGACAGCTCATCAGTATGAACCACGTTGGAGGAATAGTGAGGTACTTCCGAGCCGAACGAAGGTGGGGAAGTCTCAAAAGACCCAGGCATGACCACTCCCTCAAAAACGCTACCAGTCTGACCTAAGGGAGGTACGGAGGAGCCAAGGTCGACTTGAGGCCCCACCCCGACATCAACCTGAATCGAGGACGGGCTTGGACCAGCTTCATTGGACCTCTTCTTCTTCCTTGGTTAAGAAAGAATACGCCTCAAGTCCATATTACCTCGCGACCGTGCAGGAGTAGAGGCACGAGAAGTAACCTATGAAGAAAAATAATGAAAAACCAAAGAAAAGGCAGAAAAGCATTGAAAAAGCAGCGCAAGAAGTATAGGGGAGCAGTAGCCGTTACCGTCTTAGCGGCAGGTGCTTCCGAGGAGCCGGCCGCGTCCGATGAAGGCAGAATTAGTGGCTGGAGGGAGGCAACGCTCCTTGTCTTCCTTTTCTTCTTTCCTCTTGCGGAAGCCCCACGAGCAACTGACTGAGGAGGAAAAGCTGCGATTGATACGACAGGAATACCAACCGGAATGGTATCGGTTTCCTCGTCAACTGAGGCAGAAGATGTTTGGGGAGGAACCGAAGCGGTAACAGAAGGAGCAGCTGTGGTGGTGGCAATATTAACAGCCGCGGCCGCTTCTCTATCTCGAAGTCTCTTTCGACGCCTCCTAACGCTCTCGGGAACGTAATTCGGATCAGTTGCTGTAAAAGCACAAGACAGCGTCAGCGTTAGTACTAATACTGAAAGTCAAAGATTGACGCGATACTCACGTCTAACGCAGGCTCTGATATCGGTCCCGCAAGCCAGAAGGCGGGTGTGAACGCTGATTTCCAGACTGAGCAACTTATCAAACCAGCCCTGTTCCGTCTCGTCAAGAGCCACGCGGCGCCAAGCCCTATCCTTGACGCCCTAGTTGAAACCAGACTGCCACCATGGCTCCGGAAGCTCAGGAGTCTTAACCCCAAAAAACTGCTCTTTCCATTTATCAACGGAAGACTCCAAGTGAAGGAGTTTCCAGGTGAAGTTCTGGAGTGAATCATCATCATAACGGGGTGATATCGCTATCACACCCTGACGGTTATACATCTTGAACAAAGACTTCAGTAATGCAAGGGAAGGAGATGCAATTCCTTTGTACTTGTAGAGTTCCAGAAATGCATAAATACCACAGTAGGCATTTGGGGCTAGTTGAATAGGGTTCAGATCCAGAGAGGTAAGCAACTCTTGGATAAATGGGTCAACCGGAAACCGGAAACCATAGCGGAACATCTGGGCATACATGATTCTGCGCTTGTCGGTCATAACGCTATTCAGGCGTAAAGACGCAGGGGCGACAGAAGCCTTGAAACCCTCAGGGAGGGTGGCACCGTGATCGGACAGATGTTTATCAAGAATGGCAGAAGAAGTAATGGTACTGACTATGGTCTCTATTTTTTCTTCATCAATTGATTTAGACCCAGAAGCACGAGTTTTTCTTTTTGCCATGGTGGAAAAAGAAAATAAAAAGATGAAGAACACAGCAAGGGAAATGAAGAAGTACCTTTTTTAGAAGAAAATCGAAGTGCTCAGAAGATGAAAACCAGAAGCGCAAAACAATTCAAGAAGATGTAGAGAAACAGATTATCGAAAGTGGAAAAAAGAAGTAAAGTGTTGGGTTTTATAACCCTAGGAGGCTAAAAGAAATGACTGCTGGAAAAGTCGCGACGCGCGTGACAGGCAAAAGCAATGAGTACAACCCTAGAAAGGCGAGAAGACGCTTTGATCCTATCAAATCACGCTAGCCCTAGCGTCCTGATGAGCAGACGCATGTCTCTGAACCATCATGATCCTTCGATCACATTAATGAGGGAATCCTGAGCATTAAATGCTCCGAAAAAGCAGAACTACTTTATCAGAAAGAGGTCAAGCATGATGACGTAATCAACGAGGTAACGCCAAGAAGAAAATTAATAGAGCAGAATGACAGTCATTATTATGCAAGCGTTATCAGTTATTACAAGCCAAATGAAACCAATGTTGGAAGAAAAAATAAACACTCTCAAGTGCTGCCTTGTTTCCATCACGGAAGAACTCCTTTGTTGCCCCCGGCACCTACATCCTTCAACTTCTCCAATGCGTAGTCAGCTATCTTGGCAGGATCAAAATCCTTGCTACGGTAATACTCTGGAAATCCAGCAGCAAAGGCCTGTATTGCCTTATCTTTCCAGCGCGACATCTCATGGGGCACCTTCGCTAGTTTCGCATCACGGGTTGATATCTCTTCACTAAGGAGAGTGTTTCTTCTATTGGGGGCCACCAGTTCTGCTTCCAGAAGTTCTATCTTGGCCTTCCTTATCGACTTCTCTCTGGCCAATTCAGCACGACAGTCGTTAAGCTCAGCTTGGGTATCGCTGTGGAGTCGCGTCAACTCCGCCACCTTAGAGGGGGAACCTCGAGCCTTGTCACCTTGGATATCGAGAAAGTAAGTCAGCATGCGAAAGCTAGCCAGCACGTCATTCAAAGCGCGTTCGCGATGAACCTCCAGAGGAAGCTCTGACGTCTCCTCCCTATCTTCAACAGAGCTAAATATCGCACCTACAATAGAGCCCACCGGCTCGCTTCGCGATAGCGGATCTGATATTCCCAGTGCGCGAAGTCCGCTGGTGCCAAAGGTAGACAGATTCAGGCGATAGGAAGTGGCTCCTTAAGGACCTTGAGAAGACAGATTGGCGGTAAAGGGAGGAGAGCGGCTTTCAGTGGAACCACCAGCTCCTGAGATAGAAGTGCAGAATAATGGCGGAAGGCCATTCAACAGAGGGTCAGGAGTAACGGTAGGTTGAAGATTCGGGGCAGCAACATCAGGAATGAAAGAAGAGATAGGAGAGTCAGGAGTGGCAGTTGGAGGAGGAAGGTTGACCTCCGACGAAACCTCAGGAATATCAGGAGGAACACCGGTTGACGCCTCGGCTGCTACCGCTGCCTTGGAAGTACTCGCACCGCCAAAAGAACCAGCCCCAGTAGCAGGGGTTTCGTTAGCCTTGTTCGAAGTGGCTTCAGCGAATGGGTTGCTATTTCCCATTCGTAGCTTCTTCCGCTGAGCTGCGGAAGCATGACGAAGCCCAGAATCAGTATCCATGTCCTCGCTATCGCTCTCGAGTACTTCAGTTTTAGGATGATTCAGAGTCACTCCTTGCCGAATAGGTAACCAGTTCTCGAGAAAACGGGAGGTGCGATTGGAGATACCGCGCTTGGCGACAGTCTTGAATCTTTTTCTTTTTGGTGGAGCGGCAGGGTGACCGGAACTCTCAGGCGGAGGAGAGGGCGGCCGTGACTGAAGCGGCTTCACATTCAAAGGAGCGTCTTTATCGCTCGACGGTTGGTTTCCAGCGTCACCTACCAACAAAACATATCAGAACAGTGAATTAGCTGAAGCGATAACGGGAGAAAAGAAACTTACTTATAGTACACTTCTCTATAAGGCTGTACAAGGCAAACTCTCGAATACGATAAGATGATTTCAGCTCCAGCAACACATGCGTTTGTCGAAGCTCTTCCTTAGATATTGTTGACGGGTTTGTCCAAAGAGAGTCGTTAAGACACTGATTGAAGCCCCTGGGCCAGGGGCGGAAAGGCAAATTCACAATGAAAAAACTGCTCTTCCAATCGGCCACAATCTCTTCAAAGCCCTGGAATTTCTGCCAGAATGACTGCACCAATGCGTCATTCCATCTTGGGGCGATATCTACCACACAGTGGCGACACTTAAAACTAAAAAACTTGCGGAATAAATTGACAGACGGGACAAGGATACCCTGTAACTCGTAAATACGAATGAAGGCATGAATCCCAAACCAAGAAGGAGGCGTAATCTGAGCCGGGTTAACGTCATATCGAACCAATAAATTTTTCACTACTTCATGGATGGGAAAGCGAAAGCCATAGAGGAACATTCTAAAATATACCATCCTATCGCCCCCCGATAGAGGGTCATGAAGCCGATAACCGGCATCAGGAATTCTAACGGAGTAACCGGGAGGGAAAAAGATACTATTTTCCTCCAGTTCTGCCTCCAAAACCGCTTGATCAACAAAAACACTAGGTGTTCTCTCAATTTCTAAATCTATGGGCCGCCGGAAATTCTGGAGACTTCTCAAAGACCTATTTATGGCCAGAGGCCACTGAGAATCCCTGGGTATCCTAGATGTACTCATAACGAATCGACAAGAAGAAAATCTGAGGAAAAAATGGGACACGCCCCAAAGCAAAAGTGACACGTGTGAAGACCTCAGAAGGATATTTATGTCTACACATTTATATCTTCTACAGGGGGTAGTTACTGACAATCAGTTGCGAGCGATTACATCAAAGCACCAGTTAGTTTCTTAGCGATGGCCATCCAGAGAGGAGCTAATGCCCGAGCATGCAAAATTAAAAAAGGCAAAGCATCACTTCATTTAATAATAAGCCATACGGCATCTACAAAGGGTTGCCAAGGGCGGAATCAATCATCATCAGGCCAGTAAGAGGACCAGTAGCAGTATTCCTCATCAGATGGCGGAAGCTCCTCATCGGCAAAAGGAGGAGATTTGTCAGACTTCCGCCCTGGACTCGGCATCAATGGTTTCGATTCCTCTTTAGCAGCATAGGATGTCGTCTTTGTGAAGGTATCACCTGAAGGAATTTCCTCCTCAAACCAGTCAACGGGAGGAAACAATCTTTTGCCCTCACAAACTGGAGGGGTTGAGAAAGAAGAATACCAGCCAGTAGTATCAAAATGTGCTCTCTTCTTCGACTTCTTCCGACCTCTGCAACGTGGCAACCGCCTCTTCTGGCATGGCGGCGAAGGGGGATTGTCGGAATCCGGTGTAGTGGGAGGAGTCAGATGAAATTCTCACTCGTCGGAGACCTGATCATATGAATCAGCCATGAGAGAGAATCAGTAGTAGCAAGAAAATTCAAAGAAGAAGATGAATAGGGAAAAGATGAAGAACTCCCCATAAATAGTCGAAGTGTTGAGACTCTTCAGATTTTCCACAAAAAGAGAGGAGGACAATTTAATGCGTCTTGAGAAGATCAACCATAATGGCCAATTCAAAATCCTTGGATCACGCCTGTTGAAATTTCTCAACGATCAAGAAGCATAGAAAAACCGCCAAATTAGTTATTACTGAAGAGACGACGCGTGATTAGTAGAACAGTCTGCCTAAGCAACCGTCGCCACCTGGCAGATAAAGAAGAATAAATTCTGCAAAAGTCTGACCAGTGTCAGACTCGTTTTTAGTTGGGCTTGGCCATAGCTCTCAATCGAAGCTAGGGTTAACACCCTAAAAGGGGGAGAAAGATCACAAGTCCAATAGCGGAAAGGAGTTTCATTACGACCTAATGGCCTAAATATACGTCCGCATACATAAAATATACAAAGGAAAAACAAAAAGAAAGCGGAGCGGCAAGCCTTCAAGCCCGAGACCCGGCATCATTATCGTCGTCCACCAACAGGGTAGGGATATCCCTCAAGGCCTCTTCCACCAAAGTCAGATCAGAAGAGGTGCTCCTCATACTCTTCAGACAGCAGTTCAGCAGATCCTTCCTCTGCTGCAGCATAGCGATGGCTACCTCAATACGGCAGACGGCGACGGCCAACTTGGAGACATTCCCGATAGGATTGAAGTCCTCCATGGTAGCAGCCCCGATCCTGGCCTGAATAGGGGTCATCATTCCCCGGAGCTCCAGGATATCCTCGCCGGACTTCGTCATCATGTTCTCCAGCAAACTGATGTCACCCTCAGTAAGATTTTTGAGGGTCAGGGTCTTGGAGATCAGAAAGTTTCTAGTGAGATCTTCCATGAGAAAATGGCAAATGAGGGGTAAAGAGAATGTGAAGAAACTGCAGAAAAGGATCACATTTATAGATCCGAGGCAATAGCTGCGCACCAAGTCATCCCGTTATCCCAAAGCAGTTGAAGGGAAAGGCTAACACGGAACTCCTGGTGGACACCCGAGATGCTTGAATAAAATATGTATTGGGGAGCGTAAGACCTTACAATTTATAGGCAGCCTACAACGTAAAACCGCGTTGATATTACAGGTAGCTCCTAGTAGCGTGAAATCGCGTCAATATTGCCGGTAGCTCTAGCGTAAGACCGCACAGACTGTAGGCAGCTCATGGCGTAAGACCACAATAATATTGCGGGTGACTTACCGTAAGGTCAGACCTCACGAGATTGGAGGGAAACGGCGACACCAAAAACACCCCGACATAAGTGGGTGAAAACCCCTAAGGGTAACTAGTACTTGTCACTACATGTCACTTTCGCTAACATGACAAAACCACATTTGAGAATGTGCAGGAAAAACACGGACATATCGCCTTCAGAACGATAGCAGAAGCTTCGGAGAAGACCTGCGCTATCTCTAGCGGTCGGTCCCACTTATCCGTTTTGCTATCGTATATCCGGTGCAATGGAACTAGCAAAGGAGTCAGAAAAAACCCGGTGATTTTCCCGAATCTGCCGCGACGCAAGAGGAGTAACATTCCTCCAAAGGCCAGGAGAGGCAGCCCTTGGTGAACACCCGGGCTCGTTTTCAGTTGGGCTTATGATAACAATTAAGGAAACACCAAGGGTATATTCGTCTTCTCAACTCAAGTCACAGCCTGATCCCTGTTGACCTTAACCGGTGACGGCACCCGACTGCAGCCCTCGTTAGGCTGAGGATCCCGGGATGGTCGACATCAGCGGGCGGGGGTGGGGGACCCACATGGCATCATCCCATCCCAGGAAACCCCGACAACGGCTCATTGGCGATATCCCACTAGCGATATCCGGGGGACCATGCAACGTCTCATTGGCGATATCTCGCTAGCGATATCAGGTCCAGCTGACGCATGCTGACGTCATCCATGGCAATATCTCCCTTGATAACGCCCACCCCTAGTGGTAACAACCTTTCTTTCTTCAGCTATAAATACCCCTCATTTCTAGATCGAGAGTAAGATCTGATTTTCTACTCAAATCTCTGCAAAATTTTACAGCCATACTAACTTAAGCATCGGAGTGTCTACGCCGAAGTCCCCCCTCCGGTGCTTTGCAGGTACGACGGACTGCTGCTACAGTAATTCCAGACAGCCATAATCCAGATCCCGCTTCCCCTACAGTCCAAATCTTATCAAACATGGTTCAAAATCTCTCTGCAAGGTACAACCGGGGACAACAAAAATTTCACCCCATTTACAATCCAACCCAAGTCAGTGCAGTATATGGACACAATTAGAACAAATATTGGCCAAGCCCGACATTCCAACAGTACCAGCAGCCTCAACAATCCCCCATGAACTTCCCCCAATTTGTACCAGAACCTCCCCAAAATCAGGCTCATGCGCCTCAGTTTCCATATACCCCTCAACCTCCAAAAGTTACTGGTGTGCCCATAGAAGAGACCTTGCAAAAATTTATGCAGGCCACCCAATCAAGTCTTGTTGAGATGCAGAAGCAAATAGGCCAACTTACCCAACAAATCCAACAACCAGGGACAGGTTGGTAAATTACCTTCCACCACCGAAGATAACCCTAGGTACAGTATGTGTGCTATCAATCTCAGAAGTGGAAGTATACTGCCGGAAAGGGAAGGTGTAAAGTCGGACAAGGATATGAGGATGTTGTATGAGGAAGATGAGGAGGAAGATGATGATATAGACGAAGAAATCCAGGCAGAGTCTTAGCCGGAACCAATCTTGGGTAAGACTGAGACTAAGACTGATATTCCAGCCAAGACAAAAAAGGAACAACCAATCTTGGCCAAGCCAGTGGCCAAGACTGATGAACAGAGTTCAAGACCCCAGGAAATAGTGGAGATTCCACCCCCATATCCTCTCAAGTCTTCCAAGCAAAAGAAATTAGATGAGGCTAAGGAATTTATGAATATTTTTGGAAAAATTGCAGTAAACATTCCTATGCTTGATTTAATTGCTAAAGTTCCTTCTTATGCTAAATTTTTGAAAGAACTTTGTACTAACAAGAGAAAACTTGCAGGTGTTGAAAGGATTAATCTTAATCATAATGTTTCTGCAGTTTTACAGGCTAAGCTCCCCGAAAAGTGCAAGGACCAAGGCACTTTTACAATCCCATGTATGATAGGCAATAAAACCGTGGAGAGAGCTCTATGTGATTTAGTAGCTGGGATCAATGTGATGTCTCTAGGTAAGTATGAGACAATACAGATGGGTACAATGAAGGACACTAGAGTGGTGATCGAACTTACCGATGGGCCAATAATGCATCCGAAAGGTGTGGTAGAGGATGTACTTATAGAGGTTAATGATTTCATTTATCCTGTTGACTTTTACATTGTTGAAATGAGCACTAACATCCCTTCCAGAGCCACTGATGTTATTTTAGGAAGACCATTCCTAAGAATAGCAATGGCTAAAATTGATGTACATCCAGGAATTCGTACCTTAGAATTTGGTGGTGAAACAATAGAGTTTAACATGCATGATGTCATTGAAAATCCTAATAAAATGCATGGTGTTAACTTTATGGATGTCCTTAGACATGCTGCTGATGAATTACCAAAAGATCATCCTAACATTTCACTCTCAAGTGTGCAGGCACCAGAAATTGAGCTTAAAAGCTGTCTTGGCCGCAATCTTGACCAAGATTCACTTCTGCCGACTAGTCCACCTGAAGCCATGGAATGGACTGACCGTCTTCGCAAGTTATTTCCTACTGTTCACAGTAGCCAGAACTCACCATTTGTGATGCAAGAACAACCAAACTTTGACCTTGAACAGCTGCCCAATCCATTCCAATTTATACCTTTATGGGCTGTCAAAAGAGTGCCACCCAAGGATCCTGACAAGCTTAGTGCATGGTGTGAGTTTGGAAAAGTTTCTTGATGAAAAATCCATGGCAATGTCGAGCCCAAGATGATAAATAAGGGCGCTGCATGGGAGGCAACCCATGTTTTTATTTCATTTATTTTCGCTTTCTTTTGATTTTTTTTGTGTGTGAATAAGTTCAGAGGTATTCTGTTGATCCACATCCTTTACACTTATTTCTAGAGTTGCTGCAGCGCGAGGAGTGCGTTCAAAATCATAGGAAAAATCATAGCTTCGGCAGTTGCCTTAGCCATTGTGTCTAAACTAAGACATTTTTCCAGAACTAGAACAAACAGCCCCTTCAGCAAATACCTCTACTCCAGCATGGACCTCTGTCCTCCAAGACCTCCAGCAACACAGTGAATGCCCCCAGGTCGTGTCTTTTTCTTTCTTTTATTTTTTCCATTGATTGTGTCTTTTTCTTTTTCTTTTTACTCTCATTTACACATTGAGGACAATGTGTTCGCTAAGTGTGGTGAGGGTTTTTTTAGTCTGTCTGCCTGTATATATATGTGTTTGTGTGTTTTTATGTGATTTTCTTTTATTGCGTGAAATTTTTTGTGAATCTAGGCTAAGATAGTTGGCCTAGATTATCTAGCAGAGTCTGTTGCATGATTTTCTTTGCCTTTATGTGTGTTTTTAGGCATGAATGATATGTGTTTTGTTTGTGTGTCGGCGAAAATATGGACTATGCTTAAAACCTGTCTCTTAATGCCTTAACCTTGATTTTTAGCATCCTTCACCTTGTGACCCCATAACATATGAGTAAGGCATTTTCAATGCTTTGAACATCTTTATTGTACATGATCATGAGGTCTAGCATTGTGTAATAGATTTAACAAATATGCAAGCTTCCACCAAATATACTTAATATCTCCCTAAGGTAAACTGCTATGTGGATAATGGAGTTTGATTACCTTGTGTTGTGCTAAATTGCTCCAATGTGGAGAACTACTTTTATGCCCAGTAAATTGCATGCTCTAAAAAAAAAATATAGAATAAAATGCCTTGATATTTCTGCCTCACTAAGTGGAAATACTCAAGAAACTTCAGCATGAGCAATCAAAAAAGGAAAAACCAATCTTAGCTAAGATTCACTTCTGCCTTACCAGGAGTTTACTTCACATCAGTTCATAACCAGTCTCAATCTGCAATCTTAGCTAAGATTCACTTCTGCCTAAGATTGCTTCTTTATTTAATTTTTGCCTTATTTCTTTTTATTGCTTTGTTATCTTAATTGCAGAAACGAAACCACTCAACTCCAGTGACGAGGAAGTCGAGTCAGAACTACAAAGCCCCAACAAGATCTCTGTGGATGATCCTCTTACCGCGATCTACAAGTTCCTTGTGGAAAAGTGATAAGTTGTATTCCTACCCCTAAATTCGTATATTTTATACAACTAAATTTGATGCCCTCGACATGCAATCAAATTTTGGCGCCGTTGCCGGGGATCTTTTGACTGTGGTTTTGTAGTTTTGTTTTTCTTTTTGTTTTTGCAGTGATCTTGGCCAAGACAGTTGGCTAAACAGAAAAATCATGCTCCATAATTCTATCCCTCCTGATTTTAACACATTTAATATTGAGCATAAATTATTTGAAATATCTAACATGGTTCAAAATCGCTCTGCAAGGTACAACCAGGGACAACAAAAATTTCACCCCATTTACAATCCAACCCAAGTCAGTGCAGTATATGGTCACAATCAGAACCAATATTGGCCAAGCTCGACATTCCAGCAGTACCAGCAGCCTCAACAATCCCCCATGAACTTCCCCAGTTTGTACCAGAACCTCCCCAAAATCAGGCTCATGCGCCTCAGTTTCCATATGCCCCTCAACCTCCAAAAGTTACTGGTGTGCCCATAGAAGAGACCTTGCAAAAAATTATACAGGCCACCCAATCAAGTCTTGTTGAGATGCAGAAGCAAATAGGCCAACTTACCCAAAAAATCCAACAACCAGGGACAGGTGGCAAATTACCTTCCACCACCGAAGATAACCCTAGGTACAGTGTGTGTGCTATCAATCTCAAAAGTGGAAGTATACTGCCGGAAAGGGAAGGTGCAAAGTCGGAGAAGGATATGAGGATGTTGTATGAGGAAGATGAGGAGGAAGATGATGACATAGACGAAGAAATCCAGGCAGAGTCTCAGCCAGAACCAATCTTGGGTAAGACTGAGACTAAGACTGATATTCCAACCAAGACAAAAAAGGAATAACCAATCTTGGCCAAGCCAGTGGCCAAGACTGATGAACAGAGTTCAAGACCCCAGGAAATAGTGGAGATTCCACCCCCATATCCTCTCAAGTCTTCCAAGCAAAAGAAATTAGATGAGGCTAAGGAATTTATGAATATTTTTGGAAAAATTGCAGTAAACATTCCTATGCTTGATTTAATTGCTAAAGTTCCTTCTTATGCTAAATTTTTGAAAGAACTTTGTACTAACAAGAGAAAACTTGCAGGTGTTGAAAGGATTAATCTTAATCATAATGTTTCTGCAGTTTTACAGGCTAAGCTCCCCAAAAAGTGCAAGGACCAAGGCACTTTTACAATCCCATGTAAGATAGGCAATAAAACCGTGGAGAGAGCTCTATGTGATTTAGGAGCTGGGATCAATGTGATTTCTCTAGGTGAGTATGAGACATTACAGATTGGTACAATGAAGGACACTAGAGTGGTGATCGAACTTGCCGATGGGTCAATAATGCATCCGAAAGGTGTGGTAGAGGATGTACTTATACAGGTTAATGATTTCATTTATCCTGTTGACTTTTACATTGTTGAAATGAACAGTAACATCCCTTCCAGAGCCACTGATGTTATTTTAGGAAGACCATTCCTAAGAACAGCAATGGCTAAAATTGATGTACATCCAGGAATTCTTACCTTAGAATTCGGTGGTGAAACAATAGAGTTTAACATGCATGATGAAATTGAAAATCCTAATAAAATGCATGGTTTTAACTTTGTGGACGTCCTTGGACATGTTGCTGATGAATTACCAAAAGATCATCCTAACATTTCACTCTCAAGTGTGCAGGCACTAGAAATTGAGCTTAAAAGTTGTCTTGGCCGCAATCTTGGCCAAGATTCAGTTCTGCCGACTAGTCCACCCAGAGCCATGGAATGGATAGACCGTCTTCGCAAGTTATTTCCTACTATTCACAGTAGCCAGAACTCACCATTTGTGATGCAGGAACAACCAAACTTTGACCTTGAACAGCCGCCCGATCCATTCCAATTTATACCTTTAGGGGCTGTCAAAAGAGTGCCACCCAAGGATCCTGACAAGCTTAGTGTATGGTGTGAGTTTGGAAAAGTTTCTTGATGAAAAATCCCTGGCAATGTCGAGCCCAAGACGATAAATAAGGGCGCTGCATGGGAGGCAACCCATGTTTTTATTTCATTTATTTTCACTTTCTTTTGATTTTTTTTGTGTGTGAATAAGTTCAGAGGTATTCTGTTGATCCACATCCTTTACACTTATTTCCATAGTTGCTGCAGCGCGAGGAGTGCGTTCAAAATCAGAGGAAAAATCATAGCTTCAGCAGTTGCCTTAGCCATTGTCTTAGCTAAGACATTTTTCCAGAACTAGAACAAACAGCCCCTTCAGCAACTACCTCTACTCCAGCATAGACCTCTGTCCTCCAAGACCTCCCGCAACACAGTGAATGCCCAAGGTCGTGTCTTTTTCTTTCTTTTATTTTTTCCATTTATTGTGTCTTTTTCTTTTTCTTTTTACTCTCATTTACACATTGAGGACAATATGTTCTCTAAGTCTGGTGAGGGTGTTTTTAGTCTGTCTGCCTGTATATATATGTGTTTGTGTGTTTTTATGTGATTTTCTTTTATTGAGTGAATTTTTTTGTGAATCTAGGCTAAGATAGTTGGCCTAGATTGTCTAGCAGAGTCTGTTGCATGATTTTCTTTGCCTTTATGGGTGTTTTTAGGCATCAATGATATGTGTTTTGTTTGTGTGTCGGCGAAAATCTAGATTATGCTTAAAACCTGTCTCTTAATGCCTTAACCTTGATTTTTAGCATCCTTCACCTTGTGACCCCATAATATATGAGTAAGGCATTTTCAATGCTTTGAACATCTTTATTGTACATGATCATGAGGTCTAGCATTGTGTAACAAATTTAACAAATATGCAAGCTTCCACCAAATATACTTAATATCTCCCTAAGGAAAACTGCTATGTGGATAATGGAGTTTGATTACCTTGTGTTGTGCTAAATTTCTCCAAAGTGGAGAACTACTTTTATGCCCAGTAAATTGCATGCTCTAAAAAAAATATATAGAATAAAATGTCTTGATATTTCTGCCTCAATAAGTGGAAATACTCAAGAAACTTCAGCATGAGCAATGAAAAAAGAAAAAAAAAAAAGAGAAAAAAATATATGTGAATAAATGTCTTGATATTTCTGCCTCACTAAGCATTAATATTCAAGAAACTTTTTGGCAATACTGGCATAAGAAAAAAACTTTAGACAAGGTAATTGAATGATGAAGTTGGGTAGTTGAATTAAGGGGAGAAAATCCCAAGTCGATGGATGTCTTGTCTTGTTGAGTCTGTTATGGAATGCAAAGATGTTATGGTTATGTGGAATTCGGATGTTTGGGGTATTGAATATGTCGTGTTCATAAGGGTTGGGATCCATTGAGAAGTATGCTGACTGTCATAGGTATGAAGGTATAAAGGGACTGGTTAAGGGTAGTCTGTCTAGAAATTTGTCAATGTTTGCCTTCTTTTATTTTGAGTCTTTCTTTTCTTTTTCGTAGTTAAGAGTCCAGTATGCTTGGGGGCAAGCATTGTTCAAGTGTGTTGAGGTTTGATTGACATCTATTTCCATGCATTTTTACCATCTTAAACTATCTTGTTTATGGTGAAAATGGTGTCTTTCACGTCAATCTATCTGCTTTTAAAGGAAATGAAGGAAATATCAGCTTTCAGCACAAACTAGCAATCTCAGGCACAGTCTTGCCTAAGACTATCGATCTAAAGACGTGCAGAGCTAGGAGTCTTGGAACGCTATTGCTGGAGTGTGGATGACAGCTGGATTTGTGCTGGAGGAAATAAGAGAAATTCTATCTCTTGAGCGAAAATCATACATACGACCAATCTTAGCTAAGACAAAATAATCTTAGCTAAGATTGCCAAGATTGCCAAGAAACGTGATGAAATAGGAGTAACGGGATTTTGAGCTAAAAGAGTGGATTTGACAGCTGGAGACAGCTAGAGCAGATCAGACGTGATCAAAGATTGCATCCTTTGAAGGATTATCCTCTATTTGAACAAACAAATCTATTTCTAGTTGTATTTTATTTTATTTCGAATTTGAATAATGTTATCTTTATTTTTTAGGAGTTTGGAATTTGGAAAGGAACGTGATAGGCGGGGACTCTAACCTTATTTAAGGTTAGGGAAGGCTGTCAATTACGGGATCTTCCATCTTCTTTTCTTCTGGTTCTTGTAAACACTTGCTGTGATAATTCCTTTGGAATATCGCATTTAATTCTATTTTCATGTTCATCAAATATTTCTTTATTTTCTTGATTATTATGTCTAGTAGCTAAACACCTAATTCTTGGTAAGGGTTGAGTGAGTGTTCTTGTGATTCGTGAGACCGATCGTCCTTATTATCCTCTCGTTCGTAATTGATTCAAGTTCTGTTTTAACAAACCGGTTCCCGTCTAGGCTAAGACTCGATCAATCTTAGGCAAGACGACGAATTTGTAGCAAGTCACGAAGGGGACGAGCGAAACCGGAGTGACGAAGTAGGCGGCTAACCTCGCGGGGGTTAGTGAACTTGAATCGATATATGCCTAACCAGACTGACAATCTAGGGCTCCGAGTTGAGAGTAGCTTGGCCTAGACTTTGTCTTTCCCTACGCCATTGAGAAAACGCATGTGCCTCAAGTCAGCAGTCAATTGGATAAACCCTTTAACCAGCAAGGTGTCCACTGGCCAGGATCACTAGGAAAGGGGGTACCCTCCAAGTGATTTGAATAGGAGGAAAGTAGGATTGGAAAGGGGTTCCTCCCAATCTATAGCAGAGTTATGAGAGAGAAGGAGAAAATCTAAAGGTCGATGATCGATTAAACAAGGAATGCGCTCACGAATTTACTCTTACTAGGAGTTTACTTCACATCAGTTCACAACCAGTCTCAATCTGCAATCTTAACTAAGATTCACTTCTGCCTAAGATTTCTTCTTTATTTAATTTTTGCTTTGTTTCTTTTTATTGCTTTGTTATCTTAATTGCAGAAACGAAACCACTCAACTCCAGTGACGAGGAAGTCGAGTCAGAACTACAAAGCCCCAACAAGATCTCTGTGGACGATCCTCTTACCGCGATCTACAAGTTCTTTGTGGACAAGTGATAAGTTGTATTCCTACCCCTAAATTCGTATATTTTATACAACTAAATTTGATGCCCTCGACACGCAATCAGTGACAAAAACATCGACAGAGGTAGAAGGAAAAAACTCTCTTCGAGGAATGAAAAGAACACCATGAGATTGAGGAGGTGTAGATTCTGAATCAGAAGCCATGATCCTCTAGTTTCCAGAAGAAACAGAGCTTGGCTATCAAGAATGCTCACTTGATCAAACCAAAGCTCTCAACGAAAGCACCAGTTTGATAAGATTCGAAGTTCTGGAGTGGGGTAAGTGAGGAAGATGGTCGTTCGGAATCTCTGTGCTCGTTGTCCGATGTACCTGCAAAGCGTCGGAGGGGGTCTCGGGCGTAAACACTCTGATGCTTAAGGCAGTAAAGCTATTCCAAATAGTAGGGGTTCGACTCGCGATCGTAGGCTTACCTTTTGTCTTGAATGGTGGGGTATTTATAGGCAAAATATGGGTCGTTATCTCTAGGGGGTGGGCGTTATCTAGGGAAGATAATGCCCACGTTCCTCAAGTGACGGCATGGCTTGCCTGGGATGGGATAACGTCGTGCGTGTGGCTGGATAACGCATGGCTTATCATTGTGTGAGACGAGTGGCGGTGGCCATAGAGGCGGACGCCTAGTGGGAGCTATAGTGTTCCGACCTTAACGCTGGGTGTAAGGACGAAAATGCCCCTGAAGTTACATCTATAGTTATCAATATAGTAGATTATTATTAGCTTAGTCCCGTAATATTTTACATGTTTAGGTCTTGCACGTTAAAAATTTTGATGTTTTTTTTTTGTTTTTTATTTGTATCATAACTAGAGGTTATTAATCAGTGGGATAATATTTTTAGCTGTGAAAATTGATTGTCGATTGAAATTAACCTAACATTATCGTGGGAATGGTCACTATAATTTATAACGGTGCTTCTATTTTTCTTAATTTGCGTGAATATATTGACTATACAATTGGAATAAGTGGGAATCAATTGACTACCCCTATTGGAATCCATTAGCAGCTAACTCCAGGGCCCCCTCTTATTGCAATGACACTGTTATGGTACGACGTTTATTGACCAATAAGAGTTAGGGAAAGTTGGTTTGCCACAACAATCTGGAAACATCTCAATTTTAGGAGAAATTGAAAAGTGCATTTGAGTTAATCACGACCATTAAACAAATGATGGACAAAATTTAAAATAATACAATTAAATATAAAAGGAAATAAAATAATTGTTTTATTCTGTGTTTTATATCTTCCAATTTTTAACACTAAAAAAATAGTAGAATTCGTCCACGAGTAACCATTTTATTGATTTAGGTGTACGTTTAGTTGTAATATTGGATGTACTGTTTTTGTCCAACTTAACCCTAGAATTATGTGTTAGCCCAAGGGCAACTTACTCTTGTTTTGATGATTTTAGACACACAAACTAATTAATATTACTAATGCAATTTGAAATTAAAGTGTGTGTAGTTTGCGATGGAACGAATAAGAGGCAACAAATCAAGATATCGCAAGCCAGAAGATCAAGTGTACATTAGGACTTTAATCATGTAAGTATGATTCTAATTAGCACTTGATTTATGTTCAAGATACCTCAAGGAAAGTTTTCAAAAAGGTTTTGTGCGAAAACGTTTTTCAAAACTCATGATAAGGAACATTTTGTTCCTGGCGGCATACCGCCAGGAATGGTCTGTGTCTGGCGGCATACCGCCAGACTCGGCAATAAGAATTAATTCCGAAGCGAACGTGGCGGCATGCCGCCCCAGCTATTTCGTTTCTGGCGGCATGCCGCCAGAGCCCAGGAGACAGGTTCCAACAGCTATGTTTTCCACTATAAACGGCTAGTTTTGAATTCCTTAATTCATGGACGAATGTTTTCTTGCTCTACACTATAAATACTCATCTTAGATGAGTTATTAAACAACAAGAACAACAAGCAACACAAGAACATAATCATAAACTCAAGAAAGCTCTCATCCTTTTTCAAAGCCAAAATCTGAATTTTTGCAAAGCTTACAAATTCAAATTTTCATAACGCAAGCTTCACTCATCCGATTTTACTCATTCTTGCGTCAGTTTTTCAAGTAAGTTTTAAGCTTTCTACTGAGGTATTCTTGTTCATTTATTGGTGTTGATTATTAAATCATACATAGTTTATTTGTACACCAATTTGTGTTGCCATTTAACCACTCTCTTGTCAAGTTATCTAAATTGTATTAGGTTGTGATTGAGCCCGGAAAAATCACATTGTAAGGTTTATTGGTTGAGCCCGCAAAAACCAAGGTGAAAGGTTTATTGGTTGAGACCGGAAAAACCAAGGTGTAAGGTTTGAGTTGAACCCGTAAAAACTCAAGGTAAATAACGAAGTGGTCGTTGTTCAAAATCCTAAGAGGAGGACTCTTAGGTAGTGGAGTACAATTCATTGAGGAATTGGAACCACTATATATCTTTGTGTTTTTACATTCTATTTCCGCACTCATATTTCCTTACATTTTGTGTTAGAATTTTATTTGCCTATTCACCCCCCCTCTAGGCCGTTTATCAATTGGTAGCGGAGCAAGGTACTTGTTTTGTAGGTTTAATCGCCTCAAGTGAAAGATCAAATGGCTCAAGAGGGACTATATGTTTCAAAAGAAAGTGTTGCACTCAACCGTCCACCATATCTTGATGGGAACAACTATTTGCAATGGAAGACAAAGATGTTAGCCTTCCTTGGTGGACAAGATCAAATCATGCTAGATTGTGTCCTAGATGATTTGCAACTCCCATGGAACTAGCTGCTGAAGATGGATCAACAAAACCTCTTCCTTTTGATAAGTGGCCAGCTGGATCAATTTCAAGAAAACAAAGTGAAGACAAGGCAAGGTATGCTTTATTTTGTGCAATTTCTCAAAACGAATTTAATCGTGTTAGTGCTTGCAAATTGTCTAAAGATGTTTGGCAAACTTTGGAGACTGCACATGAAGGCACTCCTCAAGTAAGAACCATCCGACTCAACACACTCAAACGTGAGTATGAATTACTAGGTATGAAGAGTGGTGAATCTATTTATGATTTAAGCACTAGAATTCAAAATATTTGCAATGCTATGGGAAATCTTGGATGGACTCCTAGTGATGAGGAGATGGTAAGAAAACTTCTTAGTATTTTACCTAACTCTTGGAATGCCAAGACTTCTATTTTTGATGAGCTTGAAAAGAGACCTACCTTTTCTCAACTTGTTGGCTCTCTTACGGCATTTGAGTACAAACTCAAAATGGGTGAACCGGAAGTGCAAAAAGTCAAGAGCAACAATGTAGCATTTGTTAGCAAGGCTCAAGAGGATGAGGAAGACATTGAGTCATTAGCTCTCTTTGCTAGAAATTTCAAGAAATTTTGGCACAACAACGAAAAGAAGCAAAGGTATCAAGGTGAGCATCCTAACTCTTCTAAATCCAAATTTAAAAATGATAGTGTTGTTTGTTTTGGATGTGAAAAGCCAGGACATGTCAAGAGTGAATGTCCTAACCTTGAGGAGAAGAAAAGGTTTGAGAAAAGAGGCTCTAGAGATGGAAAGGATTCCCGTAGGTATCCTAGAAGAGCTCTAAAAGCTACAACTTGGGATGATGATAGTGAAGAAGAAAGCAACCAATCCCAATCGGAAGGAGAAGAAGAAATATCTAACATATGCTTCTTTGCAAATGAAGATGACTCCTCCGATGAAAAAACCGAATTCTCCCTCATGGCTAAGGAAGATAGCGACAATGATTCGGTTAGTGAAAATAATTATTCTTTTGATGAATTGCAAAATGCTTTTAATGATCTAGGTACACATTTTCAAGACATGTGTAGGAAAAATGCAAAACTTGTTAAAGAACTAGATAACCTCAAAAATGACATAAGTGAACTAGAAGAGCTAAATAAAGGTTTAACTAGTGAAAACAAGTTACTTGAAGATGCATGCAATAAACTCAAAAATGAAAATGCTATTTGTGAAATTTGTGAAAACTCTAGTAAGGAAGTAGCTATTTTAAATGAAAAGATTAAAACTCTTGAAGCTACTCTAGCTAAATATATTCAAAGTGCACAAAGTCATCAAAATTGCTTAAATGATCAAAAGGCTAGTGGTGATAGAAGAGGTATTGAATTTAATAATTCTACTAGCATGAGTAATTCTAAAACTACTTTTGTCAAGGCAAGAAATTATAACAATGCTAGTTCCTCTCATCACTCACATGATAGACCTTTATATAAATGTAGCTATTGTAATAAAAATGGTCATTTGTCACATTTTTGCTACATTCGTAAAGGTGCTGTTTTTGCAAAACAAATGTGGGCACAAAAGAGTGCATTTGCTAAGAAAGGACCCAAACAAGTTTGGGTTCCTAAAACTAACTAATTTGTTTTGTAGATGTGCCGAAAACCCCATGCAAATAAATGGTACTTGGATAGCGGGTGTTCGAGGCACATGACGGGTGATAAGTCAAAATTCACTCATTTGAAGGAAGAAAATAGAGGGAATGTTCGATTTGGAGATAACCTTAAACGTAAAGTTTCGGGCATCGGTAAAGTTGCCCATTCTCCTTCTATTGAACATGTTTTATTTGTGCATGGCTTGAAATTTAATTTATTGAGCATTAGTCAATTGTGTGATAAAGATTTAATTGTTATCTTTACTTCCACTCATTGTGAAGTAAGAAATATTTTCACACGTGATTTAATTTTCATGGGTAATCGAGTTGGAAACATTTATATGATTGATTTAAATGATATTCCTAACGATGATCATACATGCTTAAGTGCTTTAGTTGATAATCCATCTATTTGGCATAGAAGACTTGTGCATGTAGGGATGGAAAACATTGAAAAGCTTTCTAGAAAAGAACTTGTGAGAGGCTTACCTAAAATGAAGTTTGAAAAGGAAGGTTTGTGCAATGCATGTCAATATGGGAAGCAAATTAAGAGCTCCTTCAAACCTATCAAATCCGTTTCAACTTCAAGACCACTACAACTTCTACACCTTGATTTATTTGGTCCTATGAGAACCGTAAGTGTGGGAGGTAAGAGTTATGTTTTTGTTATTGTGGATGATTTTTTCTAGATTTACTTGGGTTATATTCTTGGCTCATAAAAGTGATGCATGTGAAAAATTCAAACAACTTTGCAAACGTATTCAAAATGAAAAAGGTTCCAAAATTTTGAGAATTAAAAGTGATCATGGTGAATTTGAAAATGGCATGTTTCAAGATTTTTGTAATGAAAATGGTATTTTTCACAACTTTTCTTGTCCTCGCACTCCTCAACAAAATGGGGTAGTTGAAAGGAAAAATAGAACGTTGCAAGAAACGGCTAGAACTCTTTTAAATGAGCATAATACACCAAAACGTTTTTGGGCCGAAGTCGTTGCAACCGCATGTCATGTTTTAAATCGTGTTCTAATTCGACCTTTGCTAAATAAAACTCCTTTCGAATTATGGCATGATAAGATACCCACCATTGCATATTTTAGAGTCTTTGGATGTAAATGTTTTATTCTTAACATCAAAGATAATTTGGGCAAATTTGATGCGAAGTCGGATGAAGGTATTTTTCTTGGTTATTCTACTACTAGCAAAGCATATAGAGTTTATAATAAAAGAACTCTAGTTGTAGAAGAATCCATGCATATTGCTTTTGATGAATCTAATCCTTTTGAAAGAATGAAAGATAGTGATGTAGAAGAAGATTTTGGAAGCCTTCAAATAAACTCTCCTTCACTAGATACTCTAGATATTCAAGAGGAGAAAGAGCCGGAAGAAGAGGTGTTTAAGGATACAAATGATGGAGTAAATCAAAATGATCAAGGCCCCTCAAGTTCCAAACCTTGGAAATTTATGAATGCACATCCACAAGAGCAAATCATAGGTAATGTACAATGCAAAGGTATTGCCACTCGCTCTTCTCGTAGAAATTTGAATGATCATCATGCATTTGTTTCTCAATTTGAACCTAATAAATTTGATGATGCTTCTCATGACGAATATTGGATGATCGCCATGCAAGAGGAACTAAATCAATTTGAACGAAATTGTGTTTGGAAATTAGTTCCTAGGCCTAGCAACCATACTATTATTGGCACCAAGTGGGTTTTTAGAAACAAACTTGATGAATCGGGGAATGTCATTCGCAATAAAGCTAGATTAGTAGCCCAAGGGTACAATCAACAAGAAGGTATTGACTTTGATGAAACATTTGCCCCGGTTGCGAGACTTGAATCTATTCGCATGTTGTTAGCATTTGCATGTTTTAAGAACATAAATTTATTTCAAATGGATGTTAAAAGTGCATTTTTGAATGGTTACATCATGGAAGAAGTGTATGTAAAACAACCTCCCGGTTTTGAAGATCCTAAATTTCCTAACCATGTGTTTAAATTGGAAAAAGCTTTATATGGTCTTAAACAAGCTCCTAGAGCTTGGTATGATCGTTTAAGTCAATTTTTGTTGAAAAATGGTTTTAACATGGGAAAAATTGATTCTACACTCTTCACAAAACATGATGGTAAGCATATGATAATTGTGCAAATTTATGTTGATGATATCATATTTGGTGCTACTAACGATTCTTTGTGCAAGGAGTTTGAAAATTGTATGCATAGTGAATTCGAAATGAGCATGATGGGAGAATTAACATTCTTCCTTGGACTTCAAATTCGACAATCTAAAGAGGGTATCTTTATCAATCAAGCAAAATACATCAAGGATCTCCTAAACAAATATGGATACAAAGATGTCAAGGAGAGCCCTATTCCTCTTAGTCCAACCGTCAACCTCGACAAAGATAAAGATGGTAAAGATGTAGATATTACTCTATATCGAGGTATGATCGGAAGTCTCTTATATTTAACGGCAAGTAGACCGGATATAATGTTTAGTGTTTGTCTATTTGCTCGTTTTCAATCTTGTCCTAAAGAGTCTCACTTGCTTGCTTTGAAAAGAATTTTCAAATATTTGAAAGGTACATCTAAATTAGGTCTTTGGTACCCAAAAGGGTCTAGCATTGATTTAATTGGCTATACCGATTCAGATTTTGCCGGTTCTAAAACCGATAGGAAAAGCACTAGTGGTACATGTCAATTTTTAGGACAAGCTATGATTTCTTGGTCTAGTAAGAAACAAAATTCGGTAGCCATTTCTACTACGGAAGCTGAATATATTGCTGCCGGATCTTGTGTCTCTCAAATTTTATGGATGAAACAAACCTTAGAAGATTTTGATCTTAAGTTTTGTAAAATTCCTATCTTTTGTGATAATCTTAGTACTATTAATTTGACCAGGAATCCTATTTGCCACTCACGAACCAAGCACATTGATATAAAACATCATTTTATTCGTGATCATTTGGCTAAAGGAGATATTATGCTTGAATTTGTTGGTACTAACAATCAGCTTGCAGATATTTTCACCAAAGCTCTTGCCAAGGAACGCTTTGTGGAACTTAGACATGAAATCGGTATTTGTAATCCATTTGAGTAAAATTTTGGTTATCCTCCACTTATTTTTTTGGATTGGATCATCATTTGATGTTTTGGTTTTGATCTTTGCTTGCTCCTTGTATTACTCATTGTTCGATTCTTTGGTTTTCCTTACTTTATTTACCCTTTTTGTTAATGACAAAGGGGGAGAATAATGGGGGAGAATGAGTTAAAGGGGAGAAGCTTATAGAATGGGGAGCATGATATTAAGTGTGGGATATGAAAGAGTGGGACATTATGATAGAGTGGGATATGAAAACACGCTCTCTAGGTAATGAAAGATCTAAAAGATTAAGGGGGAGCAAACCTTAAAATCTTTGCAATGCTCTTGTGCAACTAATGTTTTTTGTAGGGGGAGCATTCTTTTGGCAAAGATAGGAGTGTAAGTCTACTCCATTTAACCTCAATTTCAATTGCTAGCTTATATATGTTTTTGATATTAGTTTGGGGTTGTCATCATCAAAAATGGGGAGATTGTTAGCCCAAGGGCAACTTACTCTTGTTTTGATGATTTTAGACACACAAACTAATTAATATTACTAATGCAATTTGAAATTAAAGTGTGTGTAGTTTGCGATGGAACGAATAAGAGGCAACAAATCAAGATATCGCAAGCTAGAAGATCAAGTGTACATTAGGACTTTAATCATGTAAGTATGATTCTAATTAGCACTTGATTTATGTTCAAGATACCTCAAGGAAAGTTTTCAAAAAGGTTTTGTGCGAAAACGTTTTTCAAAACTCATGATAAGGAACATTTTGTTCCTGGCGGCATACCGCCAGGAATGGTCTGTGTCTGGCGGCATACCGCCAGACTCGGCAATAAGAATTAATTCCGAAGCGAACGTGGCGGCATGCCGCCCCAGCTATTTCGTTTCTGGCGGCATGCCGCCAGAGCCCAGGAGACAGGTTCCAACAGCTATGTTTTCCACTATAAACGGCTAGTTTTGAATTCCTTAATTCATGGACGAATGTTTTCTTGCTCTACACTATAAATACTCATCTTAGATGAGTTATTAAACAACAAGAACAACAAGCAACACAAGAACATAATCATAAACTCAAGAAAGCTCTCATCATTTTTCAAAGCCAAAATCTGAATTTTTGCAAAGCTTACAAATTCAAATTTTCATAACGCAAGCTTCACTCATCCGATTTTACTCATTCTTGCGTCAGTTTTTCAAGTAAGTTTTAAGCTTTCTACTGAGGTATTCTTGTTCATTTATTGGTGTTGATTAATGAATCATACATAGTTTATTTGTACACCAATTTGTGTTGCCATTTAACCACTCTCTTGTCAAGTTATCTAAATTGTATTAGGTTGTGATTGAGCCCGGAAAAATCACATTGTAAGGTTTATTGGTTGAGCCCGCAAAAACCAAGGTGAAAGGTTTATTGGTTGAGCCCGGAAAAACCAAGGTGTAAGGTTTGAGTTGAACCCGTAAAAACTCAAGGTAAATAACGAAGTGGTCGTTGTTCAAAATCCTAAGAGGAGGACTCTTAGGTAGTGGAGTACAATTCATTGAGGAATTGGAACCACTATATATCTTTGTGTTTTTACATTCTATTTCCGCACTCATATTTCCTTACATTTTGTGTTAGAATTTTATTTGCCTATTCACCCCCTCTAGGCCGTTTATCATTATGAAACTCAGACCCAACCCTCTATTATTAACGGGTTGACCCTAATATTTTTTTTTTCCGCCTTTCCATTAAACTACATTTGTGCTCGCCGAATGAACTGCATGCCCCTTAAGTAGATTTATGTATAATCACCAATTCCAACATATACTTTATCTAATGATTGAATAATCTAAATATAAAATAAATCACTATTTAATTAATTCATACCCAATTTCTTTTTTTCAATCACAAAGCACTGCATGTCAGCAACTTAAAAATATTTATAAAATTATAAAATGGAATAAAAAATTCAAAAAAATCAAAAATAACTTGAAGAACAGTTATAGAAAAACTAGAAAAATAGCTTTATTAGAAAAGATCTCCTTCTTTGGTTTTTATATTATTTTATTATGATTACATTCAATTCAATCAACACACCGATGGGATTGGGAATTGGTTAAACCAGCAATTACTCTCTTTTTCTGTTTAGGCAAAAGGCCTTTGATTATAGCAATCGAGGTTGTTTCCAACACTGATTCCCAAGATATCACAGTATCTTCTGTAGAATCCTATCCTGCTAGCCACACGATCATTGGCACCTGTCCCGCACTCAAGCCCGCCGTTGATTATGTTGGTGATCACACCATATCCGGGGACCCGGTTAGCTGCCCGATCAGCATCAGACGGCGTCCATTTCCCGATGATCACGTTGTGGCTTGATGGCTTGTTCGCTTGTGGGGTCATCCAAAACCACATGGCGGTCTTGAATGATGTAACGGCGTCGGTCGCAACCTGGTCCGGATTGTTTATCAAGTCAGCCTGGATGGCCCGACCCGCTTGTCCATAATTGTAGTTGCTGGATAAATTAATTTGTCAAAAAAAAGTCAGCTCGCGTATTATTTCAGAATTTTAAAAAAGATGATTTTAAAAAGAAAAAGTATATAAAAGAAATTCAAAATTTTGGTAAAGAAAGAAAGATTGCTTGAGGTTGACTTACTGAGTGAGTTGAACGGGTCCTCGTCCGTAATACTGTCTACCAGCTGCGCAAGGCCATTCGGCAGAAGGTGTACAGTAAGTTTGACGAGTCTCCTCCCTTTCCCTAATAAAGCAGTATCCCCACGCATATGGACCATCTGGTGCAGTTGCCCATCCTCCTATATTACACATGATATATTGATCAATTACATTATTTTAAACCTATCATCACATCACATAAAGCACTGATAGGCCAGAAACGTGACGCAACAACATCCGGTCAAATTAAGGTTCATAACAGAAATTACTATTAATAATGTACTAGAAGGTATGAAAACTTTTGTTCGAACCTGTGGTCTCATGAGAAGTTTGAGCCAAGAAAGCAGCAAGTTCTCTTTTGCGGGTAGTAGTGTCACCAGTGGTGCCAAAGCCATTAAAAGACCCTGCGGCGGTGATAAAAGCGTTGTAGGAGTAGAACCCATTGCTCGGGCATCTCGGATCGTTCCGGTACTTAAGCATTTGATCGAAGATGGCGGGTGTAATAATGCCGGCCACACCACCAGTGGGTGTGGGAGAAGGGGTGCATTGGCTCTGGCAACCGGTGCCGCAATACTCAAAGGTGTCACCACACCAACCAAACTGGCTGCAACATAACCCATTTGGACATAAAGCGAAACCGGCTTGGCTTCCACATTGTTCTGCTGAAATTCCTACCGATAGAGCTAAGCTCAAGAGAATGAAAATGTTCAATTTCATTTTTTTTTCCTGATTTCCTAATATTTTCCTGGTTTCCTAATAATATTTATAGCCTTGCAGGGTCATTTTATAAGGCATATTTTTGAGTTTTCAAGTCTTTTGACTAAATATTCCATTCAAAAAAGGATGCCTGACTTTCACTTTCATTGGAGGACCATGTATATAAAATTTAATAATGCTGTTATGGGCTATTACGTTTACGTGTGTATAATTTCATTTTGTTGAGGAAAGATTGGACTTTTGATCAGATATCTATTGTTTGTGCTGTCATTGTTCATGATACTGACCACCTTCCTTATCCACCTTGTTTTTTATTATTCTTTAAAAAAAAGGAAAAAAACTTATAATATTTAGAGGAAGATATTTATTTAGATTTGGTCCTTTAGTAATTTATTTATGTTTATCAAGCCATAGGTTTTAAATTTTTAATGCGTGGTGACCTGATCTACGGGGGGAAATTTAATAACGTCTGTGTATTGTGCTACTGTATTGGAGTCTACTAATTAATTAATCTTTTCCCTCAAGCATATGTCACTACCGCACTCCTTGCTGGCGGACACTACGACGACGACTGAAATGGGATGGTGCTCTCCAATGGTATTAGCGCCTTATCGAAAATAGAATAAAAAATACTACGTATATATAGTTAACGATCAAATGTGTATTGCGTTAAAAAAAAGAGCTGAATTAATACACAATAAGTAATATATGGATCAAATCGGAACAAAAAAATATATAGAGCTAAACAGTGGTAGATCTAGGAATTATTTTTAGGGGGGCGGGGGTTTGGGGGCATTTTTTTTTTAATATTTTAAAGGGAAGACAAACAAACTGAACGAAAAAATGGAAAAATGCTTAAGAGCATCCGTCACTAAGTAACAAATATTTAGATAAACTTAACAAAAATATAAATAAGAAGACAATATAGAAAATAATTAATTATATATTAGAATTCACGTACTTTTTATAATTGTTAATTAGGTTTGACAAACACTGTTACCTCGAGACCATAATATAATTTGAAGTTAATTAATGCAATCACAATTACCAAGTTTAGTCTGAGTATAAAAAGTTAGTACAATTTCATTTAGGTCTCCGTTCTTCTGTATTGTATTTTTTTTCCACTTGTACGTGGTTATATATGTAAAATGTGTACTCTAAACGCAATAATACCGATAAAATCTCAAATGTTGTATCAGTAATTCATGTTTCTCTGTAATGTTGTGTCCGCAAATCAGATCTCTATTTATGGATCGAATTTTCATGGCTGATTTAGATAATCTGTGGTGTATCGGAAAAAAGAAAATAATCATCCCTTAAAAAGGTTGAATACTTGTGATGTTTACGCAACGTTCAGACCTTAATACAGGCGTGCTACCACTACGCCACGGATTCTATTCAATAATAAATGGCTAATCTTTACTTAAACTAGAAGGTAAAAGTTTTTTTTATTGGGTCGGGGTGGGAACTGGGCTGGATCCGCCACTGGAACTAAATCAATAAGGTAATTCGAGTAGAGTACAACTAATATCATTAACCCCCTAAGAATCTCTTTCAACAACCTATTACATAACCTATTTAACACTAAATTCACATTGAAACGAAAAATATAGTGTAGCGGTTCAAATAAAAGTTTTCACTACAAGAAAACTCATCAGAGGCAACAAAGCAAACCAACGAAACCCAGTTAAACAAAACTCATCTGAGGACGAAATTGAGCAAATAAAATGTAATAATTACGTGCCCCTCTCACTGCCGGTAATTGGGCATTTGGTCCTTAGATTAGATTTTCTATACACGATGACAAATTGACCAAATGCAATAGTACTTCCTACCGACTAGGATATATATCTAGAAAAAGTCTTCTGTTTTCCTTTCTAGAAATGTAAGACTTTTGATCGTTTTGTTTAACTGTTTTTTATTCTTCTTATTATTATTATGCTTTTTTTGAATTTGGTCAGAAGATTCGATACTTTTAATTCCCTTAACTTAATTATGATGTCTTTTACACTTAGTTTTTTTTTTATAAACAGCAACACAAGAAGTGAGCTGAAAAGAATCTAATTTCTTTTTAAAATAAAAAATTAGAGGGAACTACAAACCAATTTTATAGTATATTTTAGCCGACCCAAGGGAGGAAATCATATTCACACTAACTATTCCTTTGAACTCTTTTTATCTAGACATTAATCGTTTCACGTCTGCAAGTAATTGTCAACATTGTAATTCGGTGTCAAAGTGTATATGCCCCATACTTCAAGCTTGTAAATCTAAACTCGTGGAGGTTTATGGGTGCGATGGGTTAAAAAAAATATTATAAACATATCTATGTAAAAAAAGATGAAAAAAGCGCACACTAAAAAGCAAATGAAAAAGGGCAGACACAACCACTTTAGGCTGGGCCCAGTCTGCAGAAATTAAGACCAGGCCGGACCTGCCTAAGCCCAATGAGAACTAATTCAAAACATTCAATAAACTAAGGAAATTAAAATTCCTTACTAATCTCTGAAATTAGAATAAAATCCTAGTGTTTAGAGATAAACTATCAACCATTGGTTGATACCGCTGGTTTAACATTCTCAATCTTTGAGTAATATCTCAAATTCCATCCTTGTGCACATAGAAAAATTATTTTCTAAAAACACTTAATTCTTTTATATACCACCCCAATGCAAATAGAATTAATCTCCATGTTGTTGGAAGAAGGTACAGAAAAGAAGACTACTAAAATCACAATGTCACTTTTGCATATGTATCAAAAAGAAGTCAATGGTATCATTTCTTAAAACAATGTTATCTACTATAAGGTAGAAAAACATATAATAGTACCTTTGGAAACAGCTAAAAAACTGGAACCTAGCTAGGTCCACGACGAACAATGCTGACAAAATTCGTGGTTGGTTACGTTGCAGGGTCTTGGCGAACGTAGATAGGCCGAGACATTTGCAGATATCTGCAAAGAGCCATAACTATAACGTTCTTGTCTCAGCTTCCAGCACTTCAATCTACTAAAAGTCTAAAAGGGTTATGTAGTACAGGCTCCACTTCCAGTAATTCAGCCAAAGCCTGAAAAAATACCAACACATTACAATTTCAACTTTATAATTGAATCCTCTACAAAATAAGGGCAACGATGAAAACATATATGTGGCGAAATCGACGGTACTTGCACCTTAATTCAGTTTAAGACCCAACCATTCAGATTATACCAGTTAGTATGATTTTTTTGTAAAATAAATGTTAGTACGTGAAACACTTTTCACAAAATAATTGAGTCATACGTTCTTACCTTAATAGTAGAAGAGGATAGCGTGAGGCATTGTACATTGGAAATGCCTACAAGTAAATTCTGCAAATCAGCGCAGGCGTTCAGCACTTTTTGGCGCTCATCGACATTGTTTATGTAATCATTAGGGATAGTAAAATCCAGATCTGCGTGTTGTAGAGAAGGGAGGTTGATTACTGAGAGATTCAGATTTGCTGCTCCACTACATTTGAAGAATGTAACCTTCGGAGCAGAAATTTCCAGCTTACACCTCCAACATGATAAATCATCTATGGTTAAGCTGAGCAGTTGAGGTCCTGATATCTCGACGAGCTTCAGTTTGAAATCACACGAGCAAGAGGTTAGGCACAACTGGTTCAAATTGGGACAACATGATGATATTGATGACATCTCAATGCCCCGAAAATAGCACCTTTCCAATCTCAAGGATGTGAGTTTGGTGAAACTGATGAATGGTTGATCGAGCACAGAGAATTTCAGCTGTAAAGTTTCAAGGTTTCGACATTCAAACAGTTTACTCGGCAGTTGTTCGGGTACGTATCCTCGAGGTCGAGGCGACGCCGACATTACGGGATATGGCATAATCGATAACACTCTTCATCAACTTCTTATCATACCCTAAATTGTAAACGAACACTATAATACTATAACACTAAGGGTTTGGATGGAACATAGCACCTTTCCAATCTCAAGGATGTGAGTTTGGTGAAACTGATGAATGGTTGATCGAGCACAGAGAATTTCAGCTGTAAAGTTTCAAGGTTTCGACATTCGAACAGTTTACTCGGCAGTTGTTCGGGTACGTATCCTCGAGGTCGAGGCGACGCCGACATTACGGGATATGGCATAATCGATAACACTCTTCATCAACTTCTTATCATACCCTAAATTGTAAACGAACACTATAATACTATAACACTAAGGGTTTGGATGGAACATAGGCTGCGCCGGGGAGGGAGGTTTTAGTTTATATTATATTAATAATTAATTAATTAGTTAGGAAATTTAACATTTAAATCTACATTAATGGTAAAAAAATATTGGTATATATCTTAACAATTTATACTTTTACTATATTTAGTATATATTCACATTTTGTCCATTAGAATTTATAGCAAAATTAAAGTCTCAGATCAAATTAAAGTTAGAATTATTATTTAAAAATTGACAGCCAAAATATTTATATATATGTATAATTATTAATTAATTGGATAACTAGTTATATATGTGTATGTATCTAATTTTATTCTGAATATATATATAACATTCTTTGCATATTGACATTAGCCCACTTTAAAAAAAATTCTAACTCCGCCCTTGGATTATGGAACGGAAGGGAAGGGAAGAGAAATGACGTTTACTATTTTACTCAATTTGTTTTTTTCATTTCCAAATTGTAATTTTAATTAGAACTTGTACTTCAGGTTCAATAGTTTTAAATTTAAAATTAAAATTAAAATATTAAAAATATTGAAAATTGCTTAGAAAAAATTTATAAAATTTTCCATTTCAACCCCTGTAGTTTTAAAATTTCCAACATAAATTTTAGACCTGTCAAGAATGGACCCGGTCCCGAGACCCGGGAAATCGGGCCGGGTCGGGTCTAAAAATTGGTCCCGAAAATTTTCGGGACCGACGGGTCTACGGGTCTGACCCGAGACCCGACAACAACCTTTCCTAAAAAAAAAAAAAAAAAAAATCCTAAGTTTCTATTTTCTAATATGCTATTGCTAAGTTAGAAAATAGTTGGATTTGGGCTTAGGGAGATTAAAACGTGAGGGGTGAAAGGAAACTAGTTGGAGGGTTTGAATTTGAATTTGGTAAGAAGAAGAGTGGTAATACCGTAATGGAATGGGTTAGGGAGGTGGATTTGGTAAGAAATGATGGTGTCATTTAATTGCATGAAAATCAAGGAATTGAATTGAATGACAATTATTACCTGCCATTTCCCAATTCAATTCAATTCAATTCAATTTCCCAATTCAATTTAATTCTTTGATTTTCATGCAATTATTAAATGCACTCTTCCATTTTTTTTAAACTGACATTGTATATTTAGTATATTTATTATATTTATTATTTTAATTATTTTAATTTGGTTATTTTCAATTGAATAACGGTCACAAGGGAGCTTTAATAATGAACAAAAGAAGAAAGTGGCTAATGTCATTTATGCATAATGCATGAATGATATTTCTTACATTTGACTCATTTTTTAAATTAAATTTGATTGATTTTAATTTTTAATGTTTGATTGATTTTTTATTTTTTTTAAACATTGATTGTTATAATTTATAGTAATTAATTAACTAAATAAGCATTAGTTTAAATTTTAACGAAAGGACCTAATTGAAAATTGATGATTACGAAATAAGGAGGACTTAATTGAAAACTCATAATTAAAAAGGATCAAATTGAATTTTTTAAAAAAAATTAAAAAAAATAAAATATCGCCGGGCTGGGTCTGGTCCAGTCCCGGACCCGAGCCATTTACCCGGGCCGGGACCGGGATCAATTTTTGGTCTCGTATTTCTTCCGGGCCGGGACCAGTCCCGGCCTGATTTTTCCCGAGTCTGTCGGGTCCCGGGTCGAGTCCGACCCGCAGACCCCGATTGATAGGTCTAATAAATTTTATAGTTTCTCAAAAATTTCAATTTTGGCATTCTAATGATTAGAAATTTCAGAATAAACAGTAAAAAAATTATAAAAAAGGTAACAAATATAGTAGGATTTAAATGAAGAAATCAATGAGAAAAAAAATCAGAAAAACATATATGTCATTTTTTTTTCATTTCTTGTTATTTTTTTGTACAAGCTTTTTGAAATACTTAACTGATTTCTTGAATATTTTAACTACTTAAAAGGTGACATTACAACTTTTGAAAAACTACATCATTTTTAACCTACAGAAGAAGTTATAAAGTTTATAAAACATTCTACTTCTACATAATCTCAATTTAAACTATATAATTTCCTCCTAAAAGTTGTAATTTTAAATTTTCTAATGGTTTAAAAATACTAAAATAAATAGCAAAAATTATAAAAATTGGATAGAGACGTATCAAATATAGTTTGAGCCAAGAAAGCAGCAAGTTCTCTTTTGTGGGTCTCAGTGTCACCGGTGGTGCCAAAGCCGTTAAAAGACCTTGCGGCGGTGATAAAAGCGTTGTAGGAGTAGAACTCTTTGCTCGGGCAATCGTTCCGGTGCTTGAGCATTTGATCGAAGATGGTGGATGTGATAATGAAGGCCACACCACCAGCGGGTGTGGGAGAAATTCCTACCAATAGAGCTAAGCTCAAGAGAATGAAAATGTTCAATTTCAATTTTTTTTTCCTGATTTCCTAATATTTTCCTGATTTCTTAATAATATTTATAGTCTTGTAGGGTCATTTTGTAAGGCATATTTTTGAGTTTTTAAGTCTTTTTTTACTGACTTTCATTTTCATTGGAGGACCACGTATATAAAATTTAATAATGTATTGTCACAAATCAATCAACAAAGTATGGGGTCCGTCGACGCAGGTATGTCCAAAAATCAAGAGATCAAAAAATTTGGGTCACACAAAGTTTACTTCTTTTTCCCAAGTCTACGCTGGTCAAGCACGTTTAGATGGGCAAGAATAATTTTCATGTCAGTTTTCACTTCAAGACAATTAGCTTCAGTAAAGAAAGGGGTAGAGTGCTTTGTATTTCTCGTGGCACAGAAATGTTTGACTCTTCTTCTTTCTCAATGTATGCTTCTCTAGCTTTTCATTTAAACTTTAATTTATTTTATTTTTTTATATCTTTTGCAAAAAAAATCTTTCTAATGGCATACTTAAACTTTAAATTTGACTGTCTAATTCCAATTAAATCAGATCTGATCTACAGGGAAAATTTAATAACGTCTGTGTATTTTCTTACTGTATTGGAGTCTACTAATTAATTAATCTTTTGCCTCAAGCATATGTCACTACCACACTCCTTGCTGGCAGACACTACGACGACGACTGAAAAGGGATGGCGCTCTCCAATCTCCAACCGTATTACACAGGTGAAATCGCCTTATCGAAAAAAAATAAAAAATTACGTTTATGTGTGTATTGCGTTAGAAGGAGGAGCTGAATTAATACACAATAAATAATAAAGTGATCAAATCGAAGCAAAAAATATACAGAATTAAATCAATAAACTAATTCGAGTAGAGTATAACTAATATTATTAACCCGGTAAGAATCTCTTTCAACAACCTATTACGTGCCCCTCACTGCCGGTAATTGGGCATTTGGTCCATAGATTAGATTTTCTATACACGATTAGAAATTGACCAAATGCAATAGTACTTCCTACCGATTAGGATATTATAAACATATCTGTGTAAAAAAACATGACAAAAGTACACACTAAAAAGCAAAAGAAAAAGGGCAGACACAACCACTTTAGGCTGAGCACAGTCTGCAGAAATTAAGACCAGGCCGGACCTGCCTAAGCCCAATGATAACTAATTCATAACATTAAATAAACTAAGGAAATTAAAATTCCGTACTAATCTCTGAAATTAGAATAAAATCCTAATGTTTAGAGATAAATAATGGTAGATACCGGTGGTTTAACATTCTCAATCTTTGAGTAAAATCTCAAATTCGATCCTTATGCATATAGAAAAATTATTTTCTAAAAACACTTAACTCTTTTATATACCACCACCACCCAATGCAAATAGAATTAAAGGTACAAAAAAACTTTTGCATATGTATCAAAAAGAAGTCAATGGTATCATTTCTTAAAACTATGTTATCTACTATAAGGTAGAAAAACATATAATAATACCTTTGGAAACAGCTAAAAAACTGGAACCTAGCTAGGTCCACGACGAACTATGCTGACAAAATTGGTGGTTGGTTTCGTTGCAGGGTCTTGGCGAGCGTAGATAGGCCGAGACATTTGCAGGTATATCTGCAAAGAACCATAACTATAACGTTCTTGTCTCAGCTTCCAGCACTTCAATCTACTAAAAGGGTTATGTAGTACAGGCTTCACTTCCAGTAATTCAACTAAAGCCTGAAAAAATACCAACACATTACAATTTCACCTTTATAATTGAATCCTCTACAAAATAAGGGCAACGATGAAAACATATATGTGGCGAAATCGACGGTACTTGCACCTTAATTCAGTTTAAGACCCAACCATTCAGATTATACCAGTTAGTATGATTTTTTTGTAAAATAAATGTTAGTACGTGAAACACTTTTCACAAAATAATTGAGTCATACGTTCTTACCTTAATAGTAGAAGAGGATAGCGTGAGGCATTGTACATTGGAAATGCCTACAAGTAAATTCTGCAAATCAGCGCAGGCGTTTAGCACTTTTTGGCGCTCATCGACATTGTTTATGTAATCATTAGGGAGAGTAAAATCCAGATCTGCGTGTTGAAGAGAAGGGAGGTTGATTACTGAAAGATTCAGATTTTCTGTTCCACTACATTGGAAGAATATAACCTTCGGAGCAGAAATTTCTAACTTACTGATCCTCACTCAAATGTATTAAATATTTTCCTGATGCCTAATATACAAATAAATGTGTACAAGACAAGACAGGGTCGAACCACAGAGATTGAAGGAATAAACTGCTAATAAAAGTGTATGACAAGGCACAGATGCAATAGAATACGGTCAAGAAACACTGGGAGAAGTTTTTGTCGATTAATGAATTAATCGACGCAGATCAGGGAGCTAACAAAACAGATAAGTAAATAAATGTAAACCGCAATCATAAAAGTAACAAACATTCGGGGTCTCGAGAGTAAAAAGCAGTCAAGGGCAGAATAACAAAAGATATTCGAGGGCACGAAAAGCAATAAAAGAGATATAAATCAATCGGGAAGAGATCTTAGCAAAAGGTATTCTCGGGTTGCTTTCTAGGTTAGTTAATCATAGGCTCGAAAATAGTCCAAACTCAGGCACAAACCTGTTATAGGAGCCATGTTTCCACATAGGCTCCCTACTTACCTTAGTAGGTAGAAGCCACCCCCCGTTTCCACATATGGGGCGGCCTTGACGTTTCGCCGTCCTCCCAGGTCCGAAGGCGGGGAGGCACTACTCAAAACGCCCATGAGGTGGAGGCAAGACAGATCTAGGGCGTGACATCTCAGGTTGTCAAGTTCACGTCACATAACCTAAACAATCAAATACCCCTAGACGAAAGACCTCTCGCGATGTCTACACTAGGTGTCTACTTTATCTCAAGAATGCGCGTCAGTTATAACTAAGAGAATGACAATACACATGCAGAAATATTGACAGTTGATCAGGCCCTCAACAGTTCTAAATGAGCAAGGATTAAAACGATAAATGATTGAATATGACAAGAGAATATATTAAGCACACTTTAAGCCTCCTAACTAACCCTTACAACCCTTGAAACACCCTTCACTAAGAAGGTGGTATTTAGCTACTCATAACAAAATGTAAACAGTAGGTAATGAATATCATGCAAGAAGGAGTAGAGAAAATGATTAGAGGAAACCGGTAAATGATTTTATAAATCAAAGAAGGAAAACTTCCTCCTTTACAAAACTGGCGGCTGCTCCAATATTCAAGAGAATAAAATCCCTCGAAATTAGGGTAAGAGAAAGAGATATTTTTAGTGTCTTAAGTCAGCCTCCCTTACAAAAACCCTAAAGTTAAGCTTAAATAGGCTAAAACTAGCTAGGGGATAAAAATACAGCTAAGGGAGAGAGGGTGCCAGCGGTTGGGAGGACGTGAGCACACAAGGGGACCGCGTCCTTGCCAGAGAATATTCTGGAATCTTCTAGAAGCGTCTGACACCTTCGGGAAGCTTCTGGAATTCTTTCCTTTAGCTCTTGATCTCTGATCTGACGCGGGGAAGTCGAGGGCGTGAGACTGCTCACTGGTCTGGTTAGCATCGCGGGCTCGACGACTTCTGCTCTTCTAGACCTCGATCTTCAAAACTCCAGAAATGCTTCCAAAAATGCTTGTTTCCGCTCTTTTCTCCCTTTAGGCGCTGATATACAAAAAGATGGAAAAAAGGGGAAATCAGAAGTATCTTGCCCTCGAAAAGGCCGGAAATAAGATAGAAAAACCTACAATAAAGACATGGTATCACTTACACCTCCAACATGATAAATCATCTATCGTGAAGCTGAGATGTCGAGGTCCTGATATCTCGACGAGCTTCAGTTTGAAATCACACGAGCAAGAGGTTAGGCACAACTGGCTCAAATTGGGACAACATGTATTGAATATTCAAACAACACGTCCATTCCAACCGTTGCGTCCGTTCCAACCGTTGTGTCCATTTCAATCGTTGTGTCCATTCGAACCGTTTGTCACACCCTCTTTTTGATTTTGTGAAACGGTTCGGGACGGATGTGAGACAAAACAGGACTCGTCTCACATGATGAAAAATGAAGTCGGCACCCTATTTATTTCTAGGTTTAGGGAACCTAATCGTCATGGCATAAAAAAATAAAAGCTAAGGCAAAAAGGGTTTAAACCTAAGAAAAAAGGTTTGGGGTCGTATTATGGACTCGAGAAGGTGTTAGGCACCCGAGTCACATCCGAAAAGGTTACCGATAAAAGAGGTGTTAAAATAAACATTTAAATGCACGTGATTAGGCCCTCAGAGGAAACGCCGCTTTAGTATTTCGCAGGGGCATGACAACTTCGGGACCGGTCGGGACAAGTATTTTTGTTTAACGGAATTGTTACCGTTTTTACTAAAGCAGGCGTGCCTTTTATTATCATCGGGCCATGCATAATTAAATTAATTACTACGTGGTCTATAATGTATAACTAACAAGTACCGATTAATGAATGCAGCAAATAAACCGTATGGGATCGAAGCCACCAAAATACATGTACAAATACGCATGGAAATGAGCAATTAATCATGGCATTTAAAGCAAATGTTTAAACAAGTTGTTCATGTGGATTGATTTTAATTTATAACAATTCTAAATAGTCATGCATACGAATATGATATGAGTTTTTAACATTTCTAAATAAACATGCATATGAATATATATGTGTGGAAAGCATTAAATAAATAAAATAGGAGTAGAAAGCGTACTTGCGAGCGAAGACTTAAATTTTACCCTACAAAGTGAGAGTGTTAGCAATAGTTCGAAAAATAATAAATAATAAAAGCGCATACAAACATTTATTTAATTTTTAACAAGCAAGTAATTAACTAAATAAACATGGCAAACAAGTACACAAATTATTTACGAGCATACGAGAAATTTTACGATAATTAAACATGGAAATGAAGCAAATTATTGCATACGATCATATAGACAATTATACGAAAATTAAGACACGAAAATAAAACAAGCAATTTATCGCATACGGGCATGTGAACAATTGCATACGATATTTAAAACATGAAAATAAAATAAACACATCGTCATACGAAACATACGAATATTTCATACGAAAATTAAATGGGTCGAGCCTTGGTTTTAAGTCAAAACAGCAGCTGGGCTTGGGATGAAATCAAGCCCAGCTATTCATTTAATCAAGATGGGCTTGTGATAAAATCAAACCCTTCACCTTTCCTTTCCAAATTCCCGCGCAGACCCATCTTCTCCCTTTCTTCTTCCTTGCGTCGTCGGCGCCATGGCCGGCGACCAAGGAAGCTCCAACCTAGGGATGACAATTGGGCAGGTATGGGTATGTTAAAGCGGGTATGGGTAGGTATGGGTAAATAACCAACTCATACCCGCAACTAAATATCCACTATTATCCATACCCAATTAGGTATGTAATGGACATCCAATTACACTTCCTTATTTATTATTTAACTTAATTAAATTATTTCACCAAATGTTTTTTATAATTAAGTGAAAATTTACTATAATTTTATTTTTTTATATTATATTTTTATAGCATCATATTCCATAAAATCCATTTATAAAAAAATTAAGAAAAAATATGAAAAGTGGATGTGTAATTACTCATCTTGAGATAAAGATTATGTTTTTATAATTTTTAATTTATTTTGTTCAAAGTATTAAGGAAGAAGATTGAGTTTTTTATTATGAAAGAAAAATAAAAAAGATGAGAGAGAGGAGAAAGGAGAGAGACAAAACCAAGGAAAAAAAATTCCTGGGAAGTTGAAAAAAATGCGGGTATTGTGCGGGTAGCATACCCAATTATACCCACAATTATAAATGCGGGTATTATCCATACCCAAACCATACCCGCTCAAGCGGGTATGGTTATGGACGGGTATGCGGGTATGGGTACCCATTGCCATCCCTACTCCAACCCGATGAAACACACCCAAATAAACACAAATAAAACCAGCAGCACCACATCAGTTCAATCAACGCAAAACAGCAAGAGAATTAACCCAAAATAATGGCGATTTTAAGGAAAACAAAAATACGTAATTAAACCAACAATTTAGCAATTAATTAATCTAAGCAACGAACAATTAAATTGAAGCAAGCATGATGATTTTCACTTGAAAATAGAATATTTAAAACAAGTTTGAGCAATTAATTAATTGATTGATAGCAAAAACGAAAATTGATTGAAAAAGCTAGAGAGGAAAAATTACCTTACCGGGAGAGCTTATACTGATAATACTCGGACCGGGGGTGAGGATGATTATGAGATCTTCACCTTCGAGATGGTGGTTGTCCATGGTGCAGTTGTACTTGCACAATGCCAGAGGGGGTCCCTGGCGCAAGAACTCTGATGCCTAAGTCAGTACAGTGATAACTAGGAGGGTAAGCAAGAGTTGAGAGGAAGAGAGTAGAGAGAGAGTCTAGAGAGTGTATAGCAGAGTCTCTGCTTGTGTTGGCTTGTCCCTTTCTTGCCTCTGCCTTAGGCGGTATTTATAGGTGGACAAGGTGTTATCCCGATGAGTAGGTTCTGGATGCTTGGACATACCGGGTGTGGGATTAGGCGTCATCCTGTAGGTGCCCCCCCCTCCCGCGCTGATGTCGACCACACTCCAGTACCTTGTGTAGAGACCACAATGTCGATGGGGGTATATTTTGGATTATCATAAGCCCAACCAAAAACGAGCCCGAGTGTTTACCAATGGCTCAATTCCCAGTGTCTGATAAAGCTCTGTACTTCTGAATTACAAGAGACTGTAAATTTTCTGCGAGTTTTCAATCCTCTTCTTCTTTCTTGCATTTTACCATTTCGGGTACTGTTCATTGGAAGCTTTACTGTTCACACGGAAGGACCTTGATAACAAGGAAGCTTTACTACTCACAAGGAAGCTTTACTACTCACGAGGAAGCTTTACTATTCACAAGGAAGGATCTTGATAACAAGGAAGTTGTACTGTTCACAAGGAAGCTTATACTGTTAACACGGAAGCTTTACTGTTCATCCGTTGACTTTCCCGAATCATTGCTGTTGAGATAAAAAATATTCTATGTTTGCTGCACTCTCTATTTCTTCTGTCCGGAATATAACGGCAATATCATACTTCTCAAACCTTCTTCAAACCAGCTTAAGACATCTTTTTGCAGGTAAATTATTATTCTGATTCTCTTCTTATACATACTTCTTTCCTTTGCATCAAAAATGCTTTGTCTTCAATTAATAGAAGCAGATAAGAGTATAACAGTAACTTATAATTTTTGAGGACAAATGATTGCCGGATTACTTTCTCATATAAGTGCCAGATTACTTCCGGGTTGCTTTGTGCCTTGTATAAATTGCAAAGAAATAGGAAAAAATAAGTATTATAGGAAAATTATCAAGAGGCTTTTACTTACATGAAATTTCCAAGTAGCCTCTGTATTTCTTTTATATGCCAAAGCTTTATTTGCACAACCTACAAAGAAATGAAAATAAGCAACTTTATTTCTTCCTGTTTACGCAACCTGCAAATGGTTGTCAGTAATGTCTTTTTGTATGAATATATCACTCTGTCTAACAAGAGGCTAATACAATTTTAAACTATAAGCCACCGATACATGATACAGTTTTACGCTTTAAGCCACCTACAATATTGGTGCGGTTTTACGCTGTAAGCCACCTACAATTTGTGCGGTTTTACGTTGTAGCTACCTGCAATATTGCGCTCTTTCACATTCCCCAGAATTTCAATTGCTTTCACATTTCTCAGAATTTCACTTGCTTTCACATTTCTCAAAATTTCACTTGCTTTCACATTCCACAGTATTTCAATTACTTCTATAAGCTACCTGCAATATTGGCGCGGTTTTACGCTTTAAGCCACCTACAAATTGTGCGATTTTACGTTGTGAGCTACCTGCAATATTGCGCAGTGGCTACCAATACATTGTGCCCACTGCTTTGAATTTCCAGAGACAATCTCACAAATTACAAACAGAACCAGCTATACAATTATGTCGTTACAAATATCAAGGCATATTTCTATAATCATCATGAGAGGATGACAATATGACCAATGGAAAAAAGTAGGTGTAATTAAATACCTGTCATCCGATATATAAAAGTTACCATCTCCTTAGTAGGAGTCCATTTGAAGATATTAACTGCACATGCCATAATCTGCACAGAATAAAATATCTGCATACAAAATGGTTAGAATATGTATATCAAAGTAAATTACATATTCGGTGGGCATAAAAAAATTTCATCCTGATGTCGATAAACTGGTCACATGATATATTGAAGACTGTTCATCCGGTGAGTATAATTTTTCCCATCTTGATGATAACAGGGTGGCTGCTCACCCAGGGTACATATTTACCCAACATAATTCTGAGATTTTTAACCTTTCCCAAACCTATAGCGTCAATTTGAAGCTCAATAACGCCCAACTATCATCAATATCTAACTTAGATGTCTTCATAAGAATTGTAGCCCTTCCAATTATCTTCAAATCGAGCTATCATACACAAAATTATGAGCGCATATGAAAAAGATATGATTTTTTTACCGAAACTCCATACAACTGCCTAGTAGTGCATTCTTACCCGAAATCACAAACCCGTTCTCACAAACCCGGAATTACAAACCCGGAAACACAAATCCAGAATCACAAACCCGTAAACACAAACCCGGAATCAGTGTAGTGTTACTTTAAAGCTCAATAATGCTCAGTTAACGTCAATATCTCACTTAGACATCTTCATAAGCATTGTAGATCTTCCAATTATCTTCAAATAGAGCTATTGTATAGAAAGTTCTGGGCAAGTATGAAGAATATATGATTTTTCCCGTGAAATTCAGTATAACTACATAGCTTACCATTCCGAGTACTGTTCACATCCGGATTTCTTTCTTTTTTCACTCCGGATTTCTTTCTTTTTTACTCCAGATTTTCTTTTCTTTTTTTTATTCCAAATTTTCTTTTTTTCATTCCGTTTTTTTTTTCATTCTAATTCCAGATTTGAATATCAATTCCGGATCTGAACAACAATCCCCATACTTTTCCTTTCCTTTCCTTTCCTCTTTGCTTTCCTTTCCCGTTATCTTTCCTTGCCTTCTTGCTTTCCTGGATGCTTAGAAATTGCCATCATAATTAATTGACACAAAGTACTGTTCATCCCCTTCTTTTTCCAGCAACACTTTTTGTGGCTTTTCTTCTTCATCTTTGTTTCAAATCTCAAGCCCAATTGTTCATAATCAAATACCAAGCGACCTTCTTCTCTCAAAGATGGACTGAACAAAAAATCAAGGCAAAATCATAGCTGATTTATAACCCTTTTTCTTTTCTCTTCTTTTCTTTTTTCTCGATGTGCAGCAGTGGTGACCATGGCTTCTCTCCCTCTTTTTCTTCCTTTCCAGATCTGATCCTTTTGAATCATGTGGTGAACCCATAACCAGAAAACTAGCAGCAACCATGATGATTGATGAATATATATATATATATATATATATATGGAGAGAAGAGCCTTTAGACATCAAAGAACTCACTTGATGATCTAAATACTCTCAATGAAAGCACCAATTTGATAATCCTTGGATTGGGGGTGAGGATGATTCTGAGATCTTCACCTTCGAGATGGTGGTTGTCCATGGTGTAGTTGTACCTGCACAACGCTAGAAGGGGTCCCCGACACAAGAACTCCGATGCCTAAGTCAGTACAGTGATAAATAGGAGGGTAAGCAAGAGTTGAGAGGGAGAGAGTAGAGAGAGAGTCTAGAGAGTGTATGGCAGAGTCTCTACTTGTGTTGGCTTGTCCCTTTCTTGCCTCTACCTTAGGGGGTATTTATAGGTGGACAAGGTGTTGTCCCGGATGAGTAGGTTCCGGATGCTTGAAAATATCGGGTGTGGGATTAGGCGCCATTTTGTAGGTGGGGGCCCCCTCGCTGATGTCGACCACACTCTAGTACCTTGTGTAGAGACCAAAATGCCGAGGAGGGGAGGGGGGTTATGTTTTGGATTATCATATACCAAGAAGAAAGTGCAAGAAATTGAGAGTGACAGTGAAATTAGGTGCCCTTTTCTTGTTGCTTAAAGAGCTCTATTTATAGGAGAAGGTTGAGTTGATTGTGTGGTTGGAGAGTCGCGCGTGGGCGATGGCGCGAGGCCCGATTGGCGAGTGGCCGACGTGATGAGCAAGTTTGGCCTTGTGTGGCCTAGGATGGTTGGATATCTTGTTGATGGGAGGTTTGTGATGATGAATAATGTCGGTGAGATCAAATTGGGAAGAAAGGTGACGAGGCCGGATGAGGATGCATTAATTGGCATTAATGCATTAATTTGGCACGAACGAGATATTTTCGGTCCAAGCTATGGCACGAGTGAACTAGTTTGAAATGAAAAATTGCCCAAACCGAGAGGACCAAAATGTGCAGAAAGATAAGATTAAATAACTAGTAGACAGTAAATAAAGAAAAAGTTCGGTTTAACGTCCGAATTTTCTCGTTTGGAAATGTCAAACGTTCGCGCGTAAAATAAATGCCACAATGACAAAAATTGAACGAAACCAAACTAGATGACACGAAAGAGGAAAATAGTAGATAATTATCATTTAAAGAAATAAAATGTTCGATCTACGGTCCGAGGAAACTTACTCGGGACCGATAGAAGTTCGAGCAAAAAGACAGACAAAAATACGAAAAATTAAAAAATACACGAAATGGCGCTGAATATTAAAACAAACAGCCTAAGATCAAAAATCGACAAAAATTTGACATTGACGAGCTATTAATGAGATAAATAATAAAATGCGTAAAGTTGTGACAAAAAATCCAAATTCGGGTAGTAACACCATTATGTCCATTCCAACTATTGCATCCATTTCAACCATTGTGTCCATTCCAACTGTTGCGTCCATTCATAGATAGGTGCAATACTTATATAAATAGGTGTTGATGCCTCTGTTGTAAAGTAAGAAAAAATGTAGTCTCTGTATCCGGCTCTCAAAGCCTAACTTTCTATTTCTGCATTCTACTATTTATAAATCCATTTTACTATTTATTAAATATCGAGTTTCTACTTGGTATCACAAACATCATTATTATTTTCTACATGGTAGCGGAGCCACTTGATCTTAAGGGGCCTTTGGCAGCAAACTCACGAAGATGTTGGTTTTGAGGGGGAGTGGTGACAGTCAACACCAACCTCATCTGTGTATTGTTCTACCATGAGTAGAACACAAACAAAAGCGGAGCTGATCAATTGAAATTATCATGAGCAAATCTGAATTTGAAAGCTCTGGTGCAAAATATGCTCTAATTATTTTACAACCGGCAATCTCGGGATCATCCTTGATGAAACGAACTACGATGTTTGGTCCTAGATGGTCGAAATATTAATTGCTAAAAAGGATAAATTTCCCTTCATCTGTGGTAATTCTCCATTACCTACTGAAAAGGATGATGGATACGAAAAATGATTTGGATAGTGGATTCAAACAGGTGCGTGGTGATATCCTAAGAAAGGATCAAATTCCTGAAGGTCCAACAAATTAATTCAAAAATAGTTTGGATGGTGGATTCGAACAGGTGTGTGGCGATATCCTAAGAAAGGATCCAGTTCCTGATGATCCACCTTCAAACTACCTTGATTCGTCGTGAGGTTGCTCGAAAAATAGTTTGTATGGTGGATTCGAACAGGTGCGTGGCGATATCCTAAGAAAGGATCCAATTCTTGATGATCCACCTTTCTCCTTGATCCGTCGTAAGGCTGCTCGAGAAAATAACGATGAATGGAGAACCCGAGAAAGGTAAAGCTTCCACTGTTATCAGTCGCAATCCTCAAGACAAGGTTCAAGAAAGGTCCAGCAAATTAATTGAAAGAAGCAAACCAAAGCTGCAAAACTTCAAGGGGAGCAACATCAACTGGAAGTTCTGAACATGAAAATATAATTGAAATATAATGATGAGTGTGATGACACTCACATATTGGTGCGAAACCAAGTTGAAGATGGTTACAATGAAGAGAGTCATAATGAACACTCAGAGGGTTATAATGAAGACTTAGAGGGAAGTCACAATGACAGTGAAGGGAGTCATAATAAACACTCAGAGGGTTATAATGAAGACTCAGAGGGAAGTCACAATGACAGTGTTGATCCCTCGCAACAATTTAATGTATTGAATGCATTTCTTCATGGTGAATTGATAGAAGAAGTGTATATGGATCTTCTACCAGGCTGTATAATCTCTTAACATCAACAACAAAAAGTGTGCAGGTTGAAGAAATCATTGGATGGGCTTAAACAGTCCCCAAGAGCTTGGTTTGCGAGATTTACAAAATCCATAAAAAATATTGGCTACTGTTAAAGCAATGCAGATCATACGTTGTTCCTAAAGAAAAGGACAAGACAAGATAATTTCACTCATCATATATGTTGATGACATGGTGGTGACTGGAAATGATCCTGAAGAAAGAAGAGCATTGCAAAACTACCTGTCTACTGAATTTGAAATGAAAGATCTTGGTCCACTAAAGTACTTCCTTTGAATTAAAGTGTCCAAATCCTCCAAAGGTATACCTCTATCACAACGGAAATATACTTTGAATTTACTACATGAAACTGGTATGTCAGCATGTTAGCCAGCTGAAACACCCATGGAAGAGGACTTGAAGTTGTCAATTGAACCTGACCAAATCCCTGTAAATAAAGGGTAATACCAGATATTGGTTGGGAAATTGATGTATTTGGCTCATACTTGGCCAGATCTCACCTATGCATTGAGTATTGTCAGTCAGTTTATGCAAAATCCTAGAGAACAACACATGAAAGCAGTCATGCGTATACTAAGATTGGGCTGGATCGATTGACGATAAACGATCCACCTCAGGCTACTTTACCTTTGTAGGAGGTAACCTCCTGACATGGAGAAATAAGAAGCAAAATGTGATTGCCCGATCTAGTGCAGAAGCCGAATACAGAGGCATGGCCCTTGGATTATATGAAGCATTGTGGTTGAAGTTGCTCTTGACAGATCTAGGATTCCCACCTCTAAAATCGATTGAGTTGTATTGTGATAATAAGGTTACTCGTGCACACAATCTCATCCAACATGATCGAACTAAACACGTAGAAGTTGACCGTTTCTTCATTAAAGAGAAGCTGGATGGAAAGACACTTAAATTACCTAGTATTCGATCAGAGGATCAATTAGTTGACATCCTTACTAAAGCAGTTTCAAGTCAAGTATTCTCAAAGATTCTTTGCAAGTTGGGAATATGGGATATCTACGCACCAACTTGAAGGGGAGTGTTGAATATTCAAACAACAAGTCCATTCCAACTGTTGCGTCCGTTCCAACCGTTGTGTCCATTCCAACCGCTGCGTCCATTCATAGATAGGTGCAATACTTATATAAATAGGTGTTGATGCCTCTGTTGTAAAGTAAGAAAAAATGTAATCTCTGTATCCGGCTCTCAGAACCCAACTTTCTATTTCTGCATTCTACTATTTATAAATCCATTTTACTATTTATTAAATATCGAGTTTCTAATTGTATCACAACCACATGACTTTAGTAGATTTTTTTACTTTATGTTCATCTTTTACTTGTTTTGTATACATATAGTTGAGTTAACAAAAAAATAAAACATTTCATTTTAATTAAATTAGTTATCTAACTCTTTTAAATATCATTTGAGAAATTATTTAACAATCTTTTTACAAATTATTCTTACTTGTACTTTAACAACAAACAAGGCTTCATCTTCTCTAACTCTCATCCCAAAATCATCTATTGTTTTGATTGAAACAATCACCTTTTCCACTTCTTTCATTGAAACCATCATCTCTTTCACTGCGTCGATTGCAAGCACACCTAAATCATCCACCTCCTCAACGATTCCAATGGAATCCTTCACAAATATGTTCATGGAATCATCAAATTTCATCAAACTTTCGTATTGAGAATCATCCTAGAAGTCAATGCTTTCCATATGTCAACAATTAAATTTCACTAACCTTAATTTTGGAGCATTTTTAACAGAGAAGTGAAGAAGAAAGTGGAGTAGGAGATGAAGAACTGCTATTTGACAAACAAAAATGAGGTAATAATCGGTTTGAAATATGAAAATTTTCATTTTCCCTCCTTTCAATTTTCAAATTCCCACCCAACATTGAATTTCATTTCGGATGCAAAGCTCGTTTTGCCTCTTCCTCTTAAGTGGGTGTTTGGCATTCTGGTTTGGTACCAGGAAGTTGGTTTACCAAACCAGAAAGCCAAAATAGGTGTTTGGTAACACCTATTTTAAACCAACTTCCGAAGAAGTTGGTTCAAAAAACCAAAGAAAAGGCCGATTTTGAGCCTGCTATTACGACCTCCAGTGGCTGAAACCATTGGTTTCAGCCAAAACACGCGAAGGAGTTTCATTTTAAATGAAACTTTCATCACCCAAAAATACCCCTGGGTATATATTTGAAGGCACGGGTATTTTGTTCTTCCTCCTCCAATTTGTTGCAAGCCTTCCTCTTTCAAAGCAGACCGCTCCTCAGCCATTCCTAATTTCCTCTTGGAAAATCAATGAAATCTTCTCCAAATCCTCTAAAAATTTGACCAAACATTACCTACATCCATTCGAACAAAACCCAACAATTTATTTCGAAATCCATCCGTAAAATCACTCTGAAATAAAAAAACCCCCAATTTCGAAACCCTAACCCCCAAATTCGATTTTTTACCCTATAATCCTTCTTCTTCCAGCCTCACGGCGGCGCCGGCCCTCAATCTCACGCTCTCTCTCCCAGCACTCAACAAGGTCAATTTCATTGTTTTATTTTCAATTAATTCATTTCCCTGTTTCAATTTAAATAATTGCTGTTTCAATTCAATTAATTGCTTGCTTTTGATTTAATTGATTTGCTTAATTTTGATTTAATTGGTATTTTTTGGCTGGATTTAATTGATGTTTGCTGGTTGGTTTAATTTAATTTTTATGGCTTTTTTATGGGTCTGTTTTTTGGGTATGTTCTTGGCTGCGTTTTGGTCGATTTGTTGGCTGATGTGGAAAGGGAAATTCATTTCCCTGTTTCAATTTAATTAATTGCTTGGTTTTGATTTAATTGATTTGCTTAATTTTGATTTAATTGGTATTTTTTGGCTGGATTTAATTGATGTTTGCTGGTTGGTTTAATTTAATTTTTATGGCTTTTTTATGGGTCTGTTTTTGGGTCTGTTCTTGGCTGCGTTTTGGTTGATTTGTTGGCCGATGTGGAAAGGGAGAGAACGAAAGTAAAACTTAGCTTGCGCGTGGTTTTTTTTCTAGGGTTAAAGTTTATGTTTTTAATAAGAGTTCCTCTGCTGCCGCCTTAGATTGGTACTTTTGTGATACAATCATTTAGTTTTTTGGAGTTTTCAAGAGAGTGTGTTTTTTTGTATGCTGTTGGATTAGTACTTATATAGCTGTCCAATTTAGGGTCATTTTTCTGTCGAATTAATGCTCGTTTTGCTGCCGATTTGTTGCTTGAATTGATGCTTGAATTAATGCTCGATTTGCTGCCGATTTCTCTTGCTCACCTTTGTTCACCGTAGCTTCTACTATGTAAAAAATTGTCCTTTTTCTTTATGGATCTTTGTCTATGCAATTTTGTTTAACCTGTTCATGCTGCTTGTACTGAAGTTCTCTGTAACTTGAAAGCTTAGCTTGAATGTGAAATTTGATGATGTTCTGAATTTGCTTTAAGAATGTTATACGCTTCTTACAAGTTTATATTTTTTGCTGATGTTTGGTTATGGATAAGAACCTGTTTTCAATGTTCAATCAATTGAAATGATTTTTTTGAAGAAAGAAATAAGATTGTGTTGCAATTTTGATAACATTTTGCAGCAAACTGTTAATTTGTTCTTATTCCACCACGTGAGTGCTTACAGATAATAGGTGTCTGAGTCTATGGGTCTCTGCTGCTCTAAATGATGAACAATTTGATAAAAAGACAGATAATAGTTATAGTTTTTTGGGAGAAACTTCTGCTGCATCTCACCTTGAAAACTCGGTTGCAAATAATGTTTCTTTTGTCATCAAACTAAATCAATAAACAAATAGGTGATAGTAGCATCCAGTAGTGAGATGATCGCTTGACGACCAATTGCACACTTGTAAACTAAATTTTCAGGATAGCAGAGCTTGTTGAGGGAGTGTTGCAAGGAAGGAATGGATCGGTGTTCTGTTATGGTGCGACGAGTGCTGGAAAAACATATACCATGCTGGGAACTTTGGAGAATCCAGGAGTGATGGTTTTGGCAATTAAGGATCTTTTCACCAAAATTAGACAGAGGAGCTGCGATGGAAATCATGTGGTTCATCTCTCATATCTTGAGGTATATAATGAAACTGTCAGAGATTTGCTCTCCTGGAAGGCCTCTGGTGTTTAGAGAAGATAAGCAGGTCTGGTTTCTTCTTTATATCTATTTACCTTTACTTAGCTGTAGATGATACTTGTAGTTAAGTACACAAAGTGTTTAAATTTTGCGAGATATCCCACTGAAGTATGTGCAAGCAGAAAGATTTACAAATGACTGCAATTGCTATATTTCCTTTTTAACACATGCATGAATACACGAAGGTGTTACATTCAAAAGTCAATTTATTTCATTGCTAGTTGGCCATGGGAAATCCTGTGAATAATTTTATGCCTCCTTTCTTATTGGTTATAGTGGGCTTTATTAATACCAATTAAAGTTGGAATAATATGTCCAACCACTGATTCTGCAGCATATAAGTTATGCTGGGACTTCTGGCCTGATGTTTTAACTTTTCTTACAGGCCTGTCATTGATTGCAACTTATTCCTTGGTTCTTAGTGTCCACGTTTTGTATTTGATTATGGCCATTGTTTAACTTGACAATTTGTGATGTGTTGTTGCTGAAGGCAACTCTAAATATTTGTGTTCCGTAAGAACATATTAGCTAAAACCATTCATCAGCTTCTCGACACTAAATTGGTCTTTTGTTTTAACAGGCACAGCTGTTGTGATTGTAATGCTGGTTGATCGTCAGTCAAATACAGATTTATAGTGCCTGAAAACGTGTGCGCACAAGAGATAAAGTGTACAGTGGTAGTCAGGGTCGAACACAGGGATTGTGAGAGACTGATCTAAGGTCTTGAGTGTATTCGGGGGTGAAATGCACGAAAGGTAACTGTTAGGGGGGGTTTTACTTGGCCAAACGAGTTGGCCAAGGCAGATTTCGGGAGCTAACAATTTTTATCTAGGAAAGCAGTATTCGGGGTCCCGAGGTGTCAATTCGGGAGTCTCGAATGACAAAATAAAGCAAGTAAGCAAATAATTCCAGAAATAATAAAACAAATCAGAAACAGATGCAGAAGTATCAACGCAGGCGTGAAATAGATCAAGAGTGAAACAAGCACGAATAATCAGATAGAGAAAGTGTTCTCGGCAAAGGCATTCTGGGTTGCATTCGGGACCAGATCGTCATCAGCTCAAGGGTATTCCATTCGAGATGTCATAGAAATGACATGGGGACCAGATTCCTCGGATATCCCCTACTTTTCTCTTAAGAGAAACTACCCCCCGTTTCCACATATGAGGTAGTCTTGACAGTTTGCCATCCCTCCAGGCACGAATGCGGGAGGGCCATATTCAAACTGCCCATGAAGCTAAGAAAAGACAGATCTAGAGCTAAAGTCCCTCAGTTTGTCAGGCTCGTGACCCAGCCCTAATCAACTACCCAACCTATCTATTCAAGACCACTTTGACACAGTCAAGACTAAATAGATGCCTACTTACTCATGCGATTTTCCTTTCGTATTCATCACATGAATGGCAGCATTTACACAAAATAATTCTCAGTTGATCAGACCTTAAATTAAATCATGCAAAGATGTAATTAAATCGATGAATAGTTAAATACAGCATCAAGAATATATTAAGCACATTAAGGCCTCGAATCTGCCCTTGCAACCCTTGAATCAGCCTTGCCAAGAACTAGAAATTTAGCTACTCATACTTAAAGATAAACAAATAACGATTAAAGAAAGCATAACAAGTAAATAAATAGATGAAGGGAAGAAAACTTGTTACTAAAATTCCGTTTATAGCTCGGCAGCAATGTTGAAGAAGCTAACAATGGCTAGAGAGAGAAACTAGAGAGAGGTCTAAGCTACTTCTAAATTATGCTAAGTGATTAAAAGCTAGGAAGAGATCATCTAAACTAATCCTAGATGCCCTTTATATAGTAGAGCCTTAAGCACAAAATATCCTCAGCCTAAAACTAGGGACAAAATGCATTAATTGAAAGCCTAAAAATATGGATCTATGTTCCTAAAAGCACAAAGCTGAGAAAGCATAAAGCTGTCTGATTTTCCAGCTTTGGCAGGTCTGGACTGAGCTCGAGGCTGAACTGGTCAGTTCGGTGGGTGTTTGGTAATCAGTGCAGAGCGCAGGAACAGTGTCAGAGGAGTCACATGGGCGTTTTAGGTGGGATGACACGTGGAAATGACATCCTTTGCCCTTCGGGGTCCCGAACTGGGAATCCGACTCGGGACCTTGAACGCTGCTTTGGGCTCGGGACCTCGACTCTGGGTCTTGAAGCTCGAATTCGCTCAAAATGCACCAAAAACGCATGTTTTGGCATAAACTCCATTTTTAGGCCTAAATCTGCAATAGTCATGAAATCAAGGGTAAATTAGCAGAATCATGCCTTAAATGGGGAGAAAATGGAGGGAAAATCATGCATAAAAACGTGCTATCAAATAATCCCCACACTGCCCAATGCTCGCCCTCGAGCATTCACAAAATTTAAAACAGTCCCAAAACAGAACAGACACACCAAACAATAGCACAGAGAATAAGCATGCTTGACAAGATTCGGGACCCCGAATGGGGACAAGCTCCGCCTAGATACACCTGCGTCAAATCAGAAGGGTAACGACCCTTGAGAAAGAACTTTTCCGCTTCAGCCTATGAACCAGCAGTCCTCACATGGATTGGTGTTTGCACTCACGCTCGTGAACAAGGTTAGGTGTTTAAACGCTCAATCATGCATAAAACGCAGCACAAAAACCAAGTTTGCATATCAATCCGAGTACATTAGACACATGCATAGGCAATCTAGCAATCAAAAGGCTTCGCATCGAGGGCAAGAAGGGGAAGCAAAGAAAATAAATGATAAGAGGAAATGGAAGAAGCATAATGAGAAGAAAAAATGGAGAAGAGGGAGGGTAAAGAAGTGAAATGAGAAGGTGGTTAAACCCACTCAAACCTGGAATGCTCCCTTGGCAGGAAAGAGTCGAGATGGTGAGACAATGTTGCTGGAGCGAAAGCTAGACTAGGCTTTTCTTCTTCGAGGGGGGCCCTTGCTGCGTTTCGGGACCGAGGCTCGAGGCCTTGAATGGATGCTGGTTGCCGATTTTCCTCTTCTTGGCTTTCAAGGCTTGGTCTTGTTCTCTTCTCTCTTTTATTTATATTTCTGTTTTTCTTTTTTTTTTCTTTTCTTTTTTTTCGAGAGGGAGAGCGTGAGACCTAGATTGTTTGAGGATCGAGACCTTTGTTCTTCGGGGGCTTGATGTTCTGATTTCCCTTCCCCACACTTGTGTTTTGCTGTGGATGGGAGGTGATTTCTTTCGTTCTGCTCCGCCCTTGAATTCTTCGTTTTAGCTTCAAGGTCTCGAATTGGCGCCAGCATTCGGGGTCTTGAATTTTTACGGGATCCCCACACTTTGCCTTTGCTGCTTCGTTTGTCTAGTCTAGCCCTCGATAGTGCTCCTAACAACATCGCTCACCTGCCAAGAGAAAGATCAAGAAAAAATTCAAATGGTCAGAATGGAGGGTCAAGAAGGGATTCGGGGGTAAGAGAAAAAAAACAGAACAGAAGAAAAAATGAGAGAAAACAATTTGATGCGAAGACTTAATCTTTTTGCTGCTTTCCTATGTCTAAATGCGTCTACACCCATGGATATCATGCAAACCCAACCAGTACCTAGTCATGCATTCGCTCAAACAATAAATATAGGCATGAAGGCTCAAATGCTCGCAAGGTGTTAATTCATGACTACTGGTGTCTAGGTCTTGAAGCAGATATAAGGCATAACAGGCAAAGAATATCACATTCGGGACCTTGAATATAGACAACATTTTTATTCTATGTGCACAAGTCAGGTGTGTGTCCATCATTGAGGTGTTTTCAAAAATAGGCAATAGGCTGAAAACCTAAAAATAAAATTTAGAAAAAGAATAGTTCATAGAATATAAGTAAAACATGCATAATAAATATTAGTTTAAACTCCTCCCCACACTTAGGCAGTGCATTGTCCTCAATGCGAGAAGGAGACAAAAGAGATAGCAGTTCAAACTGAAAGCAGAAATGGAAATTGTTCAAGCGAAGATAATCAGCCCACGCAGGGGCAAACAAGGGGGGGTTTGAAAATGTTCAGGATCAGGGGTGAGGAGGAATCAGGGAGGCAACTTGCTCCCGAAATTCTTTGAGGATGGTGCGATTGGTTTCCAGGATGTCAGTGAGTAAGCGGATGATGGTGCTGTTGTTCGGCATTTGGTCGGGACTTGGGGTATTCTCCTCGGGGGCAGTGGAAGCGTTCGTCTTGGCAGAAGGAGGCTCGGGGGCATCAGTCTGGGCTCGGGGTTTGGATAGGTCCGGGTACTCGTACTTGCCCTCAATCTTGCCTTTGTTATCTGCATGAAAGCTCAAGACACCGTTAATAACACAAAGAAATTCCATCGCGTCCAAGGTCTTGAGACCAATGAGCTTGAAGGAATTCGGGTGTCGATACAAGTTGAGCTCCCGGAGTGTCGAGGTGTAGAGCTGCGAGGCGAGGCTGGTAATAATGGATCCGAGAACAGGAGAGCGACCCTGGGGGCATTTGCGACATTGTGAGCAGCGGTGGCGATCCAGTAGCCAAGGTTGACTCGCTTCTTGTGGTACATGGCCCATAGAAAGAACAACTCTGTTTGGGCAAGCTGTCCAGAGGTCCCGAACTTACCCGCGAGGGCAATGGACAAGAAGCGTTGCAGAATGCGGAGCGCGGGGTCTTGAATGCAGTGAGCCTTGGTGTGGCGAGAGACGAACTTGACTGTAGAATTGCCAGAGAGCTCCCGAAGGGCTTTGTGATTGTTAAACTCGGCAGGGATAGTGGTCAGGGCAGTCCGATATGCGGCCTCCTGAGTGCCATCATGACTGACAAAACCCAGGTAAACATTGAAGTCATTGAGGGACATCGGGTGTCATTTACTGGCCAGCCGAAAGTTCACACACCCCGGTGCAGACAAATCGGGACCTTCCCCACCCCTGGGCTTGAACAGATCGACCTTGTACCAGAAACTCGCAAAGAACTCAAGGCTGAGCTCCAAATATGTAGGCTGATCCATGTAAAAGAAACTCTCCCACCCTATGCCACTAATATACTCCCGAATGCGGGATCCAACACCCATCTTGTCATAGAATTCAAAATCTAGCCTAGGACACGGGGCTACGCCCTTGAAGTTCAGCAAGGCCACCTTGTCTAAAGAGTGCTTATCATTAAAAATGAAGAGTTCATTAAAGGTGTCGAGATTGGCTGTTACCAGGTAGCTAGGTTTGGATCCCGAGGCGGATTCCAGCTCGTCGTCGTCCTCCTCAATGCGCTGGGATTTGCGGGGCGGTTCGACTGCCAGTGCTTTGCCTTTTGGAGTGGCCGGGAGCTTCCTCTTCTTACTGGCCGGGGGCTTAGAGGCTGGGGCCTTGGGAGTAGGAGCTTTGGGGGCGTTCCTCCCCGCTCGGGCCTTGCCCTTGGTCGGTTTCGGGGGTGGACTCGGGGGTTTGGGTGGGTCGATCTCTCCTTCCCCTTCCGCGGCATCCTCTTCTGCAGTGCCCGTCTGAACCTCCTCGGGGCCTGGAGCAGTGTGCTCGGGGTCTTGGGCGTCGTGTTCGACCTGTCGCTCTGTCAGCTCGACTGCCTCCTCTCTGTCTTGCCCGCCGTCGTCGTCCTCAGCGTGCTGGTCGTCGGAGTCCCACGGAAATTGTTCCTCGTTCTCCTTTTCCACCCGTCGGGCCTCACGGAGGCTAGAACTGGACTGGGGCTCCTCCTCGCCTTCGGTGTCAGAAGGAATGACGTAGCCAATAGGCTTAACATCGAGGGGAACGGAGTTGACTGGGCTGGGAGGTGTTTTCTTTTTGCTTCCGGCGGTGGTGGTTGGAGGGACACGGTGGACTTTTCCAGATCTGGTCATGTCTGGGAGAGGGGTAGTGGAAGGGATTCCGTCTAGGTGGATGGTGGCGTCGGAAGATGGAGATTCGAGCCGTTCAGTGGCTGCTGGAGAGTGGTCGGAAGTGGTGGTGTTAGGTTGGTTTTGGTGAGGGGGAAGAGTAGGAGTTGGAGTAGAAGAGTGAGAAGTGGGGTCTTTGTTTAGGTTAAGGGGAGTGCGTGCCATAAGGAAGAAGAGAGGGTTTCGTTTTTGGAAAGAAGAGAAAAAGAGGTGTTTTGATTTGATTGGGAGTGATGAGGGGGTTTTGGTTGGGTAACGTGGAAGGGTGACGGTTTAGGTGGCGTGGGTGAGTAGGTTGTGGCAGGCGTGGCAACGTGGAGAGAGAGGCGGGAACTGACGCTTCGGTCTCCGTTGTCCACGTGGCGTGATGGGAGAGGGCGCTAAGTGCCATGGGCAGCGTGCTCTTACACCTGCACGGGAATCATAGAAAGCAAATCAGCTTTTGGGATGTTGGAAAGAGGAGAGATAAGAATAAAATCAGAGGCAATTAAATGGGAGATGATAAAGGAGGGGACAAGGCATTAAATAGGAGAGAGGGAGAGGTATAAAAATTAAATGAGAGGGAAAGAGGACAAAGAAAATTCAAAATTTACCTAGGTAACATAAAAAGTGCACATAAAAAAATTTCAAAAAGCTAGAGTTGACTCGAATAAAAATGGAAATAAAAATAAACTAAAGAAACCAACGGACAAAAGGAATGAGAATGGACAGGACAAATTAAAACCACCTAGGGAAGATAAGGAATGGGCTTTGGGAAGAGAGAAGAGAGGGTGTCGGATGCAGAATTAAGAGACAAGAAAATTAAAGGAAGAGGGTTAGAAATTCGGGGCTTGTCCCCACATTGGCCTTGATTATCGTCCAGGCCTGGACGTCGTGTCCTCATTCGGGAGTGTGGGTTGCTGGGTCCTCGACCCTTGCTTCTTCTGCAGTCGAAGGCTTGAATCCTTCATAGAAAGGTTTCAACCTGTGACCGTTCACTTTAAATGGCTCACCCTTATCCAGGTTCTGGATCTCAACAGCTCCATGATCAAATACTGCAGTGATTCGGTATGGTCCCGTCCATTTGGACTTGAGCTTGCCCGAAAAAATCCGTAGTCTTGAGTTGTAGAGCAAAACTTTCTGCCCAATGGTGAAGTGTTTGACTACGAGGTGCTTGTCGTGCTGGGCTTTGGTCTTGTCCTTGTAGATCAAGGAATTTTCATAGGCGTTCCCCCGAAGTTCTTCAAGCTCTTGAATTTGCAAACAGCATTCCTTTCCTGCCAAATTCAAGTCCATGTTGACTTTCTTGAGTGCCCAGAAGGCCTTGTGTTCTATTTCGACCGGAAGGTGACACGGCTTGCCATAGACCAACCGATATGGCGTCATGCCGATCGGGGTCTTGAATGCGGTGCGGTAGGCCCAAAGCGCGTCTCCTAGCTTGAGACTCCAATCTTTTCTGGACTGATTCACTGTTTTTTCGAGGATAGCCTTGATCTCCCGATTCGAGACCTCAGCCTGCCCATTGGTTTGGGGGTGGTAAGCTGTGGACACTCGATGAGTCACTCCATACTTATTAAGTAGCGATGCGACTGTTCGATTGCAGAAATGAGTCCCCCGATCGCTGATGAGAGCTCGAGGTGTCCCGAATCGGTTAAAGATGTGTGTTCTGAGAAAATCGGCAACCACCCTTGAATCGTCCGTTTTGGTGGCCTTGGCTTCGATCCATTTGGAGACATAATCTACTGCAAGCAGAATATACGTATGTCCGAATGAACTCGGGAATGGTCCCATGAAGTCAATGCCCCAAATATCAAAAATATCTCATGCAATGATACTGGTCAAGGGCATTTGGTTTCGGGCTCCGATATTTCCCATGGCTTGGCATCGAGGGCATGCTGCACAAAATAAATAACTGTCCTTGAAGATGGAGGGCCAGTAAAGACCCGCTTCTAGGACTTTGAGTGCGGTCTTCTTTGCAGCAAAATGTCCCCCTTCGGTTGTTGAATGGCAAAACTTGAGGATGGATGGGACCTCGTCTGTGGAGACACAGCGCCTAACGATCTGATCTGAACAATGTTTCCATAGGTAAGGGCTGTCCCAAACATAGTACTTGGCTTGTTTGCGGATTCGGTTATGTTCTGCACTCGAGGCCTCGACTGGGAGCGCACCAGTGGCACAATAATTAGCTATGTCCGTGAACCAGGGGTATTTGGCCGTGTCAACTGAGCACAAATGCTCATCAGGGAAAGACTCCCGAATGGTTACTTGGGAGTCGTCTTCTTGATGTGGGAGTCGACTTAAATGATCAGCTACACAGTTTTCGGTCCCTTTTTTATCTTGGATGGCTAGGTTGAACTCTTGAAGCAGGAGAATCCAGCGGATAAGCCTAGGCTTCGCGTCTGTCTTCTTGAGCAGGCATCGAAGAGCGGAGTGGTCAGAGTACACTATCACTTCTGTGCCCAGGAGGTACTGCTGAAACTTGTCAAGGGCATAGACAATGGCCAGAAGCTCTTTTTCTGTTGTTGTATAGTTTTGTTGGGCGGGATCCAACAACTTGGAGGCATAATAAATAACATAAGTCTCCTTGTCTTTCTTCTGACCCAGAACAGCTCCCAAAGCCTGGTTGCTTGCGTCGCACATGATTTCGAACGGGAGTGCCCAGTCGGGGGCTCGAATGATAGGAGCAGAAATGAGCTTAGCTTTCAGAGTCTCGAATGCCTTCTTGCACTGGTCATCGAATACGAAGTCCACATCCTTGTGTAGTAATTGGCACATTGGCTGGGCAATCTTGGAGAAATCCCGGATGAACCTCCTATAAAAACCTGCATGTCCAAGAAAAGAGCGCACGTCTCGAATATTCGAGGGGTAAGGCAAGGTCTCGATAGCTTGAATTTTGGCCTTGTCCACTTCGATACCCTTTCGGGACACGATGTGGCCCAGGATTAGTCCTTGATCAACCATGGAATGACATTTTTCGAAATTAAGAACAAGGTTTGTTTCTATACATCTTTGCAAAATTTTCTTTAAATTCAAGAGGCATTCGGAAAAGGAGTTACCATAGACCGTGAAGTCATCCATGAATACCTCGATGCATTCTTCTACAAATTCTGAAAAGATGCTGACCATGCACCTCTGGAATGTGGCCGGGGCATTGCATAACCCAAAGGGCATGCGTCTGTAAGCAAAGGTCCCGAAGGGGCATGTGAAGGTGGTTTTCTCCTGGTCTTCAAGGGCTACTGGAATCTGGTGGAATCCCGAATACCCATCCAGGCAGCAATAATGTGTCTTGCCCGCAAGTCGCTCCAGCATCTGATCTATGAAGGGAAGTGGGAAATGGTCTTTTCGGGTGGCTTCGTTCAGGCGTCGATAGTCAATGCAGACACGCCAGCCATTCTGGATTCGGGAGGGGATTGGCTGACCCTCGGGACCGGGAATGATTGTGATGCCCGTTTTCTTCGGGACCACCTGAACTGGGCTAACCCATGGGGAGTCAGAAATGGGATAGATAACTCCGGCATCGAGTAGCTTCAAGATCTCTTTCTTGACCACCTCCATCATGGGGGGGTTCAAACGCCTTTGAGGCTGTCTCACCGTCTTGGAGTCGTCTTCAAGATGTATGCGGTGAGTGCATAAGGATGGTGACAGTCCCTTGATGTCGGCGATCGTCCATCCGATAGCCTTCTTGAAACTCTGGAGGAGATCCACGAGCTCAGTCTCTTGGTCTGCTTCTAACTTGTTGGAAATTATGACTGGAAGCGACTCTTCCTCCCCGAGGTATGCATACTTCAAGTGTGAGGGCAGTGTTTTGAGTTCGAGGTCTGGGGCTTGTTCCAGAGATGGTGGAACTCGTACATGATCTGCGCATTCGGGAGAATCGCTCGGGGGTTCAACCATCAGAGCAGAATTTTCTTCGAGGGCTGCCGCAACTGTACCTAGTTCAGATGGGACCGTAATGGAAGCTGTCATCTCTTGCAGAGATTCGGGGGTGAGACTTCGGTCAAGAATCAGTTTCAAGGGCTCGACGGAATTCAGTTCAGAAACCTCCTCCACAAGGGGATCTATTATATCAACAAAATTGACACTGGAAAATTCGGGAGGGTACTTCATGGAGTCTAGCATGTTGAAACGGATAATTTCCCCGTCGAACTCGAGGGATATCGAGGCTTCATAGCAGTCGATCTTTGCGCGGGCAGTAGCCAAGAAAGGACGTCCCAAGAGTAGGTCCGAAGACTTGGTGTTTATGGGGTTTTCCATGGAGAGAACATAGAAATCTGCTGGGAATAAGAATTCACCAATCTGGACCAGAACATCCGTGATGATTCCTTTGGGATATACTACCGAACGGTCTGCAAGTTGGATTACCAGAGTGGTTTCCTTTAAGGGCCCGAGTCCGAGGCTGTCGTAGATGGTCAGAGGCATAACATTAATCCCAGCCCCAGGTCGCACATTGCTTTCCCGATATCGATAGTCCCGATCCTGCACGGGACCGTGAACATGCCCTGGTCTTTGCACTTGGGTGGAATTTTTCGCTGGATGTGGGCGGATAGATTAGCTCCCACACTGATTCTGTTCACCTCAGTGAATTTGTTCTTGTTGGTGCACAGCTGCTTCAAAAACTTGGCATATCGGGGCATGTTCTTGATGGTCTTGAGGAGCGGAATATTGATGACAACCTTGCTAAACATCTCAAAGATGTCCCGATCTTCTTCCTCTTTCTTTTTTTTGATCAACCGCTGAGGGAATGGGGGCTCGAAGACTTTGTTTATGAATTCTCGAGAGAATTCTTCCTCCTCGATGGGCTGCTTCTTCTTCTGCTTACAGCGAGATTTTGTACTTGAGAAGAAATGGTCCAGAGCTGCGTCGCCAAATCGGGATTTCTTGGGCTGGTCAGTAGGTTGTTCGGGAGGTAGTGGTGCAGTATCGTCGGCTTCGGGATCAGGAAGAGCAGTATCGGCTTTGGGGCCTGGGTGGACACGAGAAGGGATCTCGAGGCCACTGCGGAGGTTCATGGCACACGCTTCATGCTTTGGGTTAGGTTCTGTCTGCCCTGGAAATCTCCCTCCATTTTTTACTTCTTTCATTTCGGTCATGAGGGTCCGAATCTGTTTTTCCAGCTCTGCGATTTTCTTTTTATCGGGGGAGGGGTCCTCATTCGGGGGCGGTGGCATGGTGAAATTCTGGTCTGGGGGAGGCTGCCTCTGGTACTGGTAATTCTGAAAATTGGGCCTGGGCTTGAAGGCTTGCATGTTGAAAGGAGGGGGGTGATTTCCGTATGGATTTTGTCCATACTGATGGCTAGGTCCGCCCTGCTGGTTGTTGTTCCATCCATAGTTAGGTTGCTTCCACCCTTGATTGTGGTGTTGGCCATATGGGGCATTGAATCCGCCAGCTGCATTGACTGGAATCTCATCGGGGATGAATGGGCAAGCATCCGTTGGGTGGTCTGAAAATTGACAAATCTGGCAGGCCTTGACCTGGACTGGCTGTCCGGAAGCCATGTTTTGCAACATGCCCGTGATGGCTGCAAGTTGATTCTCCATAGCGGCTGAACGGGCGTCTTGAACGCTAGTGGAGTTGTTGAGCTGGAGGTTGTTCTTGGCCATGAGTTCGATAGTGGCCTTGGCAGCAGCTGGAGTGAGTCTAGTGATGGATCCATTAGCGGCAGCGTTCAACAAGGCCTTGTCCCGACCGTTGAGTCCTTCACAGAAATACTGCATGAGGGCATGTTCGGACAGATTATGCGAGGGGCATAGGGCTTGCATCTTCTTAAACCGCTCATAGTATTGCTCAAGGTCTTCCGAATCCTTTTGGAGGATGGATACAAGCTGCTTTCGGGTCACCATTGCTATGGACACGGGGTAGTATTTATCCGTGAAAGCCTTAGACATCTCGGCCCATGAATTGATAGATTGCGGCTGCAAATCATAAAACCAGTCAAGAGCGTCGTCCTTGAGGGACCACATAAAGGCACGAAGCTTGGCATGCTCAACCGAAACGTTGTGAGGCTTCATGGCGTCGCAAATGGAGTGTAGCTGCTGTAGGTGGCGGTGTGGATTCTCCTTGGCCAGCCCTCGAAAGAGTGGCAGATGATGCATGGTTGCAGACTTGAGTTCCCAGTCATTCGGGACTGCTGGCCAGACAATGCAACTGGTTGGGGCTTCGGGAGCGGCATTGAAATCATCGATGGTCTGGATTGGTGGGGGGTGCAGGTTAACAGCATTCCCTTCGGGACCGGGATTATCCATATCAGGTCTTTCTGGGTAGACCGGGGGTAGGTTTTCGGGGTCTGGACTACCCTCCAGGTTAAAAAGACGTTCGAGGTCCCGAACACAAGGGTTGGAGTCTCCTCGTGCTAGTCGTCGAAGTCCTCTTTCGGTTCGTCCAAGCTCGTGATCAAGGGGCAGTAATTCGGGTGCAGATCTCCTGGTCATACAAACAAGAAAAATAAATCAGTCTTGAAACAATCCCCGGCAACGGCGTCAATTTGATCGTCAGTCAAATACAGATTTATAGTGCCTGAAAACGTGTGCGCACAAGAGATAAAGTGTACAGTGGTAGTCAGGGTCGAACACAGGGATTGTGAGAGACTGATCTAAGGTCTTGAGTGTATTCGGGGGTGAAATGCACGAAAGGTAACTGTTAGGGGGGGGGTTTTACTTGGCCAAACGAGTTGGCCAAGGCAGATTTCGGGAGCTAACAATTTTTATCTAGGAAAGCAGTATTCGGGGTCCCGAGGTGTCAATTCGGGAGTCTCGAATGACAAAATAAAGCAAGTAAGCAAATAATTCCATAAATAATAAAACAAATCAGAAACAGATGCAGAAGTATCAACGCAGGCGTGAAATAGATCAAGAGTGAAACAAGCACGAATAATCAGATGGAGAAAGTGTTCTCGGCAAAGGCATTCTGGGTTGCATTCGGGACCAGATCGTCATCAGCTCAAGGGTATTCCATTCGAGATGTCATAGAAATGACATGGGGACCAGATTCCTCGGATATCCCCTACTTTTCTCTTAAGAGAAACTACCCCCCGTTTCCACATATGAGGTAGTCTTGACAGTTTGCCATCCCTCCAGGCACGAATGCGGGAGGGCCATATTCAAACTGCCCATGAAGCTAAGAAAAGACAGATCTAGAGCTAAAGTCCCTCAGTTTGTCAGGCTCGTGACCCAGCCCTAATCAACTACCCAACCTATCTATTCAAGACCACTTTGACACAGTCAAGACTAAATAGATGCCTACTTACTCATGCGATTTTCCTTTCGTATTCATCACATGAATGGCAGCATTTACACAAAATAATTCTCAGTTGATCAGACCTTAAATTAAATCATGCAAAGATGTAATTAAATCGATGAATAGTTAAATACAGCATCAAGAATATATTAAGCACATTAAGGCCTCGAATCTGCCCTTGCAACCCTTGAATCAGCCTTGCCAAGAACTAGAAATTTAGCTACTCATACTTAAAGATAAACAAATAACGATTAAAGAAAGCATAACAAGTAAATAAATAGATGAAGGGAAGAAAACTTGTTACTAAAATTCCGTTTATAGCTCGGCAGCAATGTTGAAGAAGCTAACAATGGCTAGAGAGAGAAACTAGAGAGAGGTCTAAGCTACTTCTAAATTATGCTAAGTGATTAAAAGCTAGGAAGAGATCATCTAAACTAATCCTAGATGCCCTTTATATAGTAGAGCCTTAAGCACAAAATATCCTCAGCCTAAAACTAGGGACAAAATGCATTAATTGAAAGCCTAAAAATATGGATCTATGTTCCTAAAAGCACAAAGCTGAGAAAGCATAAAGCTGTCTGATTTTCTAGCTTTGGCAGGTCTGGACTGAGCTCGAGGCTGAACTGGTCAGTTCGGTGGGTGTTTGGTAATCAGTGCAGAGCGCAGGAACAGTGTCAGAGGAGTCACATGGGCGTTTTAGGTGGGATGACACGTGGAAATGACATCCTTTGCCCTTCGGGGTCCCGAACTGGGAATCCGACTCGGGACCTTGAACGCTGCTTTGGGCTCGGGACCTCGACTCTGGGTCTTGAAGCTCGAATTCGCTCAAAATGCACCAAAAACGCATGTTTTGGCATAAACTCCATTTTTAGGCCTAAATCTGCAATAGTCATGAAATCAAGGGTAAATTAGCAGAATCATGCCTTAAATGGGGAGAAAATGGAGGGAAAATCATGCATAAAAACGTGCTATCACTGGTAACTACGCTACTCATGACTTTAATCATGTTACTAGTATGGCGTTGCCATTGGATTCTTGTCATGCTCTTCACAGGCTTGTCGCTGCTTGTGGAATGCACATACTTTTCTGCAGTACTCTTCAAGGTTGACCAGGGTGGGTGGGTTCCTCAGATTCTGCTATCTGGATTGATGTTGTGGCACTTGTGTCTGTATAGAAAACTCATTTCATCTTCTAGTGTAATAGGTATTGTAGTAGAATGGTGTTTTGTGTAATCTGAATCCTTGTAGATTTGTTAATGAATTCATTCTTTCCTCATTTTCCTCAATAAAAATAGTACTAGCTTCATCATTCTTCTCTTCTTCCGTTACCAGCTTTCTTCTTCAGCCATCCAAGCACATCAAAATCTCCACTCCTGCAATTTCCAACTAAAATGCATACAGGAAGAAAAATACATCAAAATATAATGATTTTTCAGAATATTAAAAAAATCTTTATATATAATAATTTGTTTTAAATACAAGCAGAAAAAATTAATAAATGTGTCAACTAATATTTAACTATGTTACTTTCATTGTATAAAGAAATAGGTTAATTTAAATAGTCTATATACATAATAAAATTATTTTCATTCAAACATTACCGAGATATTATAAGATGTTCTAATTTATCTATTTTTTATGTTCGAATTTAAAATGATATGTAAAACTTTCAAAAAGTGCTAAATATTTAACTTTTTTTTGTTCTTCTAATGAAGTTTTAATTCTTGGTATAAATAAAATGTTAATTATTTGTTTAAAGAAATAGATTGATTTGGTAAATAATATATATATATATGGCCAAAAAACATTAATTATAATGCTTGAAATGAATATATATTTTCATGACAATTTAAAATGACAAAGAGGATCGAAAAATTGCGTAATAAATTGAAATGTAGTGAAAAATGAAGGAATTTTATTTTTCCAGCCTCGCCCTAGCGTGAAAAATGAAATTCCTTCATTTTTCACTACATTTCAATTTATTACGCGATTTTTCTTTACATTTTATAATACAAAATATATAAAGATTAAAATGACTATATATTAATTGAAAATGTTATTCATATAATTTAATGTTGAATATGTAATTGTGATTTATATATGTAAAACTATAAATGTTATAATAACTGTAACTTTTTCGCAACAAATATATTTATTAGTTTATTAGTCTCTGCAAATCAAAGAAAATAATCACATTAATTTTTTTCATTAAAAAAAAGTGTTGTTGGAATAAAATTGTAGCATAATTTCTTATTATAAATAAAATGTTAATTATTTATTTACAGAAATATATTGATTAAAAATATCTATATAGAGTTTGCAAAAAAATTAATATAATGCTTTAAACCATGGTATTAATAATTTATATTTTTTATGGTATTAATAAGTTTAATTTATTTATGATATTAGATAAATATTAGGTGGTAAATGTTAGATTATAAATAAATTGATTAAAAACATATATAAAGATACTAAAAAATTAATTCTAACACTTGAAATGAATTATGCCCTTTTATGGTCATTTTACATTCCAACCATAATTTTAAAAAAGTTTTTACCAAACACCAAAAACAACTTCTGGTTTCCCCACAGAACTTTTAACAAACATTTACCAAACAGCATACTTCGTTCTACAAAAGTTTGAAACTGACTTTTGCAGACTGAACTTTTTTCTACTGAACTTTTCCAGCTAGAACCGGAACGCCAAACAGGCCCTAAAGCATGGCTCTAAGAAAAAGAAAAGGAGAATGACGTGAGTCGATTGTCAGCAAGGGCAGGATTATAAGCCCACACCGAATTGCATTAGGAAAGACCCAAACGACCTTTAATTTAGCCAAAAAATTCAGACACTAAACATTATTCTTTTGAGTCAAGATGGAGTATTATTTTTAGGTCCGCTTCTTTATAGTGAAAATTTCCTCAAATAACGTCCTAGATGAATGTCACATTAATTAAAAAGAATCCAATGACTCACAAATTTTCCTAATGGATAACACATCTAATTTTTCTAAAAAGATCAATCTTTTCCTACAAACTCGATTACTCTTTCTAAAGATGCACCAATAACTTCCGATCTAGAAAATTAAATAAAAAAATCCACTTTTATAAAATCCCTAAATCAAGAAGATGACCGGTTGCTTTAGTATATAGTTGGTATATCCATTATTAGAGTCACGAAGTTTTACCAGTTGTGGTCCTAATTGTTAAAATCTCGATTTTACTCGTACGATTTTATAAGTTTATGTTCTTACTTTATGAAAACAAGTTGAATCGTGAGTGAAATCGAAATCTAACAAATTCAGTTTAAAATCTTATTTTAAATTGATAAAATTATTAAATTGGAACGATTTTATCGAGTTTAATGAGTTTATATAAATAGCTTAATTAACCATGGAAAAAAAGAAAAAAAAAAGTGTGTCAGCAGCCAAGGCCGTAAAATTTGTCAATATTACTCGACCAAGGCTAACAAATTCGTGAACCTTGCTTGACCAAGGTGATAAATTTGTGAGCCTAGCCGGATTTGTATATGACCTTATTAGCGGCCATAAAAAAGAAACTTGTAGAAGATGAGTGCAGGAGCATGATGACGGAGTAAGGATTTCTTTTGGCAGGTAAAAAGTTGGAAAAAAGGGAAACAATATTTTAAGAGATTAATTATAGTGTAGCTGAAGATCCCCTTTCTTTTAAATGATATTTTGCACCGACGGCTTGTGGCCACCAATGGAAAAGATGAATGCAAAGCGAAGACGGTGGTGGCGCGTTTGGCACCGGCGGCTATGAGAGTATGATGAGATCGGAGATGGCAGTGATGTTAATGCCAACATGTAATAAATTTACCTGTCATTTATTTATCCACCTTTTATTTTCTTGTTAACAAAACTAATTAATAGTTACCGTGTGGCTCATTCTTTCATCATCTTCTTCCTTTCTCACCACTAACGAGGATTCATTAAAATACCTATTTTTAAATAAAATCATAATTAAAAGGGAATGTCAGTGGAAAACGATTCAATAAAGCACCAATAAAGTAGTACATGTTTTTCTTCTTTATTTCAAAGCAATTTCCACTTAATTTCTATGCACGACTTTTGATGGACAATAAAGTCTAGATTTAATTGGGTCTCGTTTTGATAGCACAGCCCATTGAATATGACAACTCACTGCTGGCCCTATAATCAAGGGGAATGCCATCCATTTTGGAAAGAAAAGCAAGCTACTTCGAAATAGTGATCGAGTTTTGATTTGTCTACTAATATTCTCCCCTCGTCACTTTTCTCTTCAAAATTTCCTTTAGATTTCCACTGAACTCAAGAATGGATGCACTAATTTCTCCAATCATCTCCGAGTTAACAAGAATCATTTCGTCGTGGGTCCAAAAAGAATACAAACTGGTGGTCGGTGTGAAAGAAGAAATCATAAAGCTGAAGAGCAATTTCATTGCTATACAAGATGTGCTTGAAGATGCGGAAAGGAGACAGATTAAGGATGTTGGCGTCAGAAATTGGCTGGATGAACTCAAACAAATTTGTTATGACATGGAAGATATGTTGACTGATTGGAGCACTGAATATCACGAGTGGGAAATCAAGGAAGTTGACGCTAAAACTGTTGCAGCTGACAAATCAAAGCATAAGGTGCGTTTTTTCGCTGGTTGCTGCTCTCCATTAAATCGGGTGAGTTCTTCCTGTCTCATTTTATATAATCATTTCATTTCTACTTATAGTCAATGAACATAACCTTTTTAAAGGTACAAAAATTAATTAATGATCTTTCCACAATTAATTTTTTTAAAAGGGTTTTGTACGTCTATGGGCTTATTAGTGGCCATGAAAAGGAAAACTTGTTGAACATGAGTGCAGGAGCATGATGACAGAGCAAGTTTTATTTTTTAAAATTAATTATGAATACAAAAAATATGGATCAAGGTGTTTTTTATTTATTTTAAAAAATGGATCAAAGAGTTATGAAGGATTTTTATTTTGTCTAAAACAAATTCATTTTTATTTATGTATTTTTCATTTTCAATATAAAAATATTAAATAATCATGTCTAATTAAAATTAGTATATATATGAGTCAAAATAAGTCAACCACAGAGTATTTTTTTTTAATTGATGTGGCATTCTTGGATTTGGATCTCTCCTGTTCTTGGTAACATGATACCTCCCTGTCAGTCACATAAATCACAACCGTCCATATAAAACGAACGGTGAGATTTGTTTTAAAGTGTTTTGTCAAGAAAGCGCGTCAATGTACGTAGAAGTCAGCTAAAATATTGGATCTACTCTCGTTATTTTATTATATTTTTTCTTGTCACTACATCCCAAGATCTCTTTTACCCACAATTCCATGATCAAATCTCTTTTTTCTCCGGGTAGTAAATAAATCCATAAAACGAGGGAGGTGAGAATTTGTCCCAAAAAAAGAAAAAATATAATTTAGATTATAAAATTAATTTTCTATTCTAAAAAGAAAAAACACTCAGTACTATTTTATACTTTTAGGTTTTGTGTTTGTTAAAATTTTCGATAATTTATGTAGAAACTCAATTGAGGAAATTTGCAATGGAGGGAAGCCAATCTTATTATTTTTAACGAGTCTCAAATTCGCACTTTGCGCAACTATATTAAATTACTAATAAAATTATCAAAAAACTCATTGAATAGAATAAATAATTTTATAATTTAATCAATAGAAAAATAAAACTAACATCAGTTTCTATTAGCATGCATGAATACTATTTTATAAATATTTTTGAATAAAATAAGACACTTGTAAACATTTATATATAGAATTGTGTGATTTTTTAATAAAATCCAACCATTTCAAATCCCTACCTATATCATAATTTCTAATTAATTTTATAAAATTAAAAAGTGTTATCTAATGGTTCTAATCTAATTCATAAGTTTGATGGAAATATTATCAAATCAAATTATATAAACTTATTAATTACGGTAAAATAGATAACAAATGACATCACATGAAAGATTCAAAGATCCTAGGTGGCTTCCTCTCAAGTCTCCATGAAAGTTTCACGACATACATTTTATATTTATGTAAATTATATAAATATAGATTAACAAGTGTATTATTTTGTTAAAAAAATCAAAATGTAAGATTTCATATAGTTAAAATATAGTACTCTCTTTGTCCTCCATTAAATATTTTTTTCTGAAATAGTAACAAAAAGTAAAATAAATAAGATTCAACACCAAAAAGTCAAGTAATATGTACAGTAACATTTAGTAGTAAAATGACATTTAATGGTGGACGGAGGAAGTATTAGCATAATAAGATCAAAATTTTAATATATTATTTTCTAACTCATCATACTTTATGTTTTAATATTATAACTACTCTCAAACCTCCATTAGAGTTTCACGACATCCGTTTTATATTTATATAAATTATATAAATATAGATTAGAAACTAGTTTCGTGTTCGCGCAATGTGCAAGTGTATTATTTTATTAAAAAAATTAAAATGTAAGATTTCATATAGTTAAAATATATTATTAGCATAATAAGATCAAAATCTTAAGATATTATTTTCTTACTCATCATATTTTATGTTTTAATATTATAACTATTTAAGTTATTATCATTCGTACTCTAACTACATTTATACTTAAGTTGATCTTACCACATAACTTTAGCTGAATTTTTACTTTATGTTTCTCTTTTACATGTTATGTATACATATAGATAAGTTATATTAACAAAAAATTAATCATTTCATTTTAATTATATTAGTTATCTAGCTCTTTTAAATATCCTTTCAGAATTTATTTAACAATCTTTCTACAAATTAATTTGTAAGAATATGAATTGTTAACTTATTAAATTAAATTTTTTCTATTGCATGGTGTGAGCCTCTTCCCTCTATTTATTTCCCTCTTGTTCATCTTTAATTTATTTTATCATTTTCCCATCCCTCTTCTTCTTTTATCTCTTTATTTATTCACTTTTTCTTTTTCTTTCACCTATTATTTATATTTATATAGATGTTAAATTAAAATAATTTCAATTACCTCATTTAAAATTTTATCTATTTAACTATTTCACCACCGATATCCATTTACATAACTATTCTTTTCATAAATTATTCTTGCAGTATGACTTTAGCAGTAAATATTTTTTTCCATTAAAATAAATTATTATTCACTTTGCTTCAATTATTTTAAAAGAAATCACATATAATCCTTTAAATATCACTATGAATATGTATGACAATTTTTTTTTAAACTACAAATTGTTCTTGTAGCATGACCTTAGTAGTAATATATATATCTCATATTTTCAAATTATTTTATTATTTTATCATATGTTCTTTTTTTTCCTTGATTGTTATCTTCCTTTGTATTGTATCTTTTTAATTGACTGATTATATTCTAACTTAATATATTCCATGTTTTAATGTTAAATTTTCAAATTCTAGTCATTTATATTCCAAAATATATTTATATTCACTCAATAATTGTGACATTAATAGCATTTTAACAATTATTAGAAAACAAGACAATATGGAAACTCATGTGACATCAACTAAGGTTGCTTAAATGATGACATGACATCACCACAATGATACATTCTCTCTCCTTTAGCTTTCATACTCCCTCATGTCATTTTGCTATTGAATGTTACTATACACATTACTTGACTTTTTTGTGTTTGTTTTACTTTTTGTTACTGTTTCAGAAAGACATTTAATGGAGGACAGAGGAAGTATATACTAGTCTTAAACTCGCGCTTTAGGCGTTTGTGTTTGATTATTGATAAAATTATCAAAAAGAAAATATTCATTTTCATATACTATAAAATACACAAAAAGATACTATAGTATAAGTAATTGTTCATGACTAAATATAATTATAAGGTAAATAAAATAAATAAAAAATAAAACATGGAAACTAACTTTTACTTGCATTAGCATCTATGAACACTACCGAATGAATGTTTGTGAACAAAATGTTGCAAACTTGTAAACACTTATATATATAATTGTGTGGCTTTTCGTATACTTGACATTCAATCATTTCAAATTCCATAACTTATATCATAATTTCTAATTAATTAAAAAAATTAATTATATAAAATTTAATAGTACTACCCAAACGTTTTTTAACTTATGTAATCAATAAGTTTTATGGAAAATGATATAAAATTATTAATTATATGACACGATGACACATTACATCATAGGATCCTAGGTGTCTTCCTCTCAAGCTTTCATGAGATTTTCACCATATTCATTTTATATTTATATAGACTACAGATGCTCTTGTGTTCTCCATATTTGAGTGATGAATTCATATGTGTTGGTATCTTCCTTTACTAACACATCAATATATGTTATTGTGGAAGCATGCGATTTTAGTAACTCTTTTTAAGAAACCATTTTTTTGTCTTTGAAAATCTGTTGGCAAAAGTATTGATTTCTAACAGTAATGATTCTGTCCTTTTAAAAAAAAAAGGGTAATGATTATGTTGTTTATTTTTGCTTCTAATTGTGCAGAGCTTCGATCAAGTGAATCAAGTGAAACAACGGCATGACATTGCTCACAAGATAAAAGAAATTTGTGTAAGACTAGATGAGATTGACAAAAAGAAATCTCGTTACAACTTATTACATGTGGATAGTGCAACGACTGAAGAACATGAACGACATATTACTTCCAAATCTAGAATAACAGCATCCGGCGTCGATGCATCTAAGATGAGGGGCCGAGATGATGATAAGAAAAATCTTATCAACAAATTGTTGTGCACAATTGATCAGAAGAGTACTCGGGAAGTTCCTGTTGCTGCAATCGTAGGGGTTGGTGGCATCGGGAAGACTACACTTGCCCAATTAGCCTACAATGATGAGGAGGTGAAAGCTCATTTTGAGGAGAGGGTATGGATCTGTGTATCTGAGCCGTTCGATAAAGTCAACATTGCAAGAGAAATCATTCGAAAACTAGATAATTCTAGTCCAGCTCAAAATTCGAGTCAGTTGGATTTACTTTTGGATAAGATTTCTGAGTTGGTCAATGAGAAGCGTTTTCTTCTTATTCTTGATGATGTATGGAATGAAGATCCTAATGAATGGGAACAACTGAAGCTATCTCTTGGGTGTGGAAATCCTCAGAGTAGAATTTTGGTGACCACTCGTAAAGACAACGTAGCAAAGGTGATGGGAACAACTTATTCCCTCCATATTGGACTACTCTCTGATGATGAATGTTGGTTGGTGTTCAGACAACTGGCATTTAGTGGGAGAAGTGAGGATGAGTGTAAAATATTGGAAGATGTTAGTTGGAAGATTGTGGTCGAGAAGGTCAAAGGCTTGCCTCTAGCAGCAAACATTTTAGGAGGCCTTATGCAATCCAAGATGAGCAAAAGGCATTGGGAAGATGTCTTGTCTAGCAATTTATGGGAACTAGAAGGAGTCGAGAGTAAGTTGTTCCGTCCATTGCTATTGAGCTATTATGATTTACCTGCTGCAATGAGAAGATGTTTCACATATTGCGCTATGTTCCCAAAGGACACCACAATGCGGAAGAGTTACATGATTAGGATGTGGATGGCTCAAGGTTATCTCAATAAGACGACATCAAGTAAGGAGATGGAGTTAGTTGGAGAAGAATACTTCGATAACTTGGTGATGCGCTCTTTCTTTCAAAATCTTGAAGTGTGGAAAGAGGATACAAAATTCAAGATGCACGATATAGTCCATGACTCTGCCCAAATCTTGTCAGGGAATGAGTGTTTTTCATGCACTGGAACAGAAATTAGGATGGAGTCTGGTTTCAATGAAAGAGTTCGCCATTTGAGCTTGTTCTCTCCTTCAAGAGAAGATCTTGAGTCTGTTTGCAGTGCAAAGAGTTTGCGTAGCCTATATATTTGGGATGATTCACAAACTATCATTGAAGCACTACCCAAATTACTACGTAACTTGAAGTACCTAAGGGCACTGTATTTGAGATCACCTTTCATAGGAGAAATTCCAAGTGAAGTGAAGGAACTAAAACATTTAAGATATCTCAACTTGAGGAATTTGGAACTAACCAAAATTATGGAACTAAGCAAGTTGTGGAGTTTGGAAACTTTGTATCTTTGCAGCAGGAATGAGACATCACTTGTAGGAATTGAAATTGAAAAACTTATCAATTTGAGGCACTTGCATTTCTCAACGGGTATTAGATACCCGCCAATGTTCTTACCAAAAGGAATTGGGAGGTTAACTTCTCTTCGGACACTTGATTACTTCATAGTTGGTGATGAAACTGAAGGCACAGCGATGCTGAGAGAGTTACAAGACATGAATCAGCTTGAAGGAACACTTCACATAATTGGACTGGGGAAGGTAGTAGATGTGGATGAAGCTGTGAAAGCCTATCTCAAAAACAAGAAGCGCCTCACTGGTTTGAGACTAGAATTCAGTGCGTGCGGGGATGAATTGATCAACAATCAATATGCTATACTCGAAGCGTTAGAGGGACCATCAGAGCTGAAGTACTTGCATATATCCAACTACAAGGGGGCCTTATTACTTCCAAACTGGATCATCTCATTGACCAACCTCACAGAGCTTTATTTATTTCGCTCTGAAATAAGTGTGGATTTGGTTGCTTTGGCAAGACTACCTTCCCTAGAAATTCTCAGGTTGTTTAGTGTAAATATAAGAAAATATAATATGGGAGATAAGGAGGAGGAGGGAGGCGCGTCATCAATGGTTGCTAGATTCCCAAAGCTGAAACAACTATGGCTAAGATATATTGAGGAATTGGAAGAATCGGTTTTTGCAGCAGCAGAAATGCCACAACTCATACGATTTGAGATCCGTTTCTGCCCAAAGATGAAGAATTTGCCAGACTGCATTTTAACTGCCCCACAATTACAGGAGTTGACCATCAAATATTGCCCCATGCTGGAAGAACAGTACAACAAAGAGAGAGGCAAGTATTGGAACAAGATCTCTCACATCCCTAAGGTTAGAATATATTGAAAATTAAGTTATGTTTATTTGAGTTACAATAAAATCAAATCCCTATTAGTGATTTACTTTTATTCCATTTTCGTTGTTTTATTATTGTATTAATTAAAGATACATATTTGTGTGTGTTGGAGAGTTGTAAGGATTTAACATATAAATAACAACATTATACTAAAGAAGTGATGGAGTAGGAAATTATTATTTAAAGTTTTTTATTTGAACTGCCAATATATCTATGGGCCTAAATATTGAAGCATGATTAATTTAGAGGTATTAACAAGATTGAGTAAATATTTTACGATATTATCCCATCAATTCTTTGCTATGATTTCGTGATCAACAAGACAAACAAGCAAAACATTCGAGCAAGGAATTCACAAATAAGTTTCAAGTAATCAAATACGAAGAGTGATCGAATCACCTTACTCATTGATTCAACACAACACAACACAAACCCACCATCGGCATACCATTTTTGCTCTTCTTTTCTATCTTTTTCATTTTAGCAACCACAAAACTTTCATCATCGACTAAAAAACTTGTAGATATTATAACAAACCTTGATGGGGAAAAAATTAATCATTCTTTTTCTTTTCAATTCCTTTTTTTTACCCGTACCATAACATCACAACCATTCTTTCTATTTTCTCAAAAGGTTGAACTAGAGAATTCAAAGGTGTGGCTTCTCATTCATTTTGGTTAAGTACAACTCAAGTAAATGAAAGAGAGCATGAGTTTGCAAACCTCGAGAAAAGAAGCTGCAGCAGGGTCATTTGGTAAGTAAGCAATAGACATGCGCATTCCATTTGTAAACTAAGCGGTAGCATCAATCTGGTACACACATGGTCCAAGAAATTAGTTGCATGAACAGAAAGCTTTTGATGTATACATGTGCTTACTGATTAAAAGAAATGTCAAGGAAAGTGGACAGTATCCTAAAATTGAAAATTGAAAACTAAATGCAAGACTACAGTCAAGAATACCTTGAGAATGGTACGCAAATCAACAGCTTTGCCAGCACCTCCAGTTGGGGGGCTATTCAATTCTTTCATCTCCAGCATGTCCAGAAGAAGCATAGAAACAAGTATAAATGTTCCTGCTTGAGCATTCTAATACACCTCAACCTAAGGGGAGTGTACCGTGCAACAGGAACTAGACGAGCAACCCCTGAAATTATTTGGGTCAATGAATAAGCTAGAGGCCTAAAATCAACTTCTGATGCATAAGCACAGATGGTCCCAGTCCAAACCTCTAGGCAATTCATAAACCACGCGAAATGATTCCTTCAGACCATTTAACGGTTCAGTTCGGTCTAGTTCTATTTTTTCCGGTTCTACCCCATTTGCGCATATCATATCATAAACCACACGCAAGAAGACTTGGTTACTGTGAGTTAAAATTATTACTCCCATTAATCTTTCATTTACAGCTGGGAGGATAACCAGGTCCTGAGCTACAGCAAACAAGTTGCCCTCTAGACCTCCCCCTTCTCCTGAACCATCTACCTTCTTGAAACATGAATTATAAACGTGGTATCTAGGAATTGGAAGAATCAGTTTTCGCACCAGCAGAAATGCCACAATTCATACGATTTGAGATCCGTTTCTGCCCAAAGATGAAGAATTTGCCATTGCATTTTGAAGATTTTGCCACAATTACAGGGGTTAACCATGGAATATTGCCCCATTCTAAACGAATACTACAACAAAGTGAGTGGCAAGTATTGGGACAAGATCTCTCACGTCCCTAAGGTTATATATTGAAAATTAAGTTATGTTTATTTGAGTTACAATTAAAACGCATCCCTATTAGTTATTTCCTTTTATTCCTAGTTGTTTTATTATTGTATTAATTAAAGATACATATTTGTGTTGGAGAGTTGCAAGGATTTAACATATAAATAACAACACTATACTAAAGAAGTGATGGAGTAGGAAATTATTATTTAAAGTTTTTTATTTGAACTGCGAATTTCTATGGGCCTAAATATTAATCTCCCATCAAATCTTTGGACCAATTAAAATTAAAATAATGGGGCAATCTCCATTAACACCCCATCAAGTAAATTCACATAAGACAAATATATCTGAACCCAACCTAAAACATGCAACTTTCTAAGCATGCAAACTAAAACCCAATTTATAATTACAAATTAATTATAAATACGTGCGAATAAGCCCACTTAATTGAATCCCACTACTCGAGCTCATATCATCATTTGCTCCATCAAGCTCACCAATCATTATCGTTATGCATATGAAAACAGGACAAACAAGCAAAATATTCGAGTAATCAAATACGAACGAGTGATCGAATCACTTTAACCGTTTAATTCCCCTCATTATTAGCATATGTATGATTAAGACTCCAAACAACGTACCTCACGAATTAGCTGCCTGATTTCTTTCTGGAATCTCTCAACTCTAGTTATTTTGCATAAAATCCTCAATTGCACCACTGGAATATATGAAAGACAACTCAGAGAATGCAACAGAATAGCGCCATTGGGCTAAATATTCAGCAAGTTCTTCAACAACAGAAAACACCCATGCTTCCTGGATAAAAACAAAAATGTAAGCACATACAATACACCTATGTGCATCACTTTCAAGGAAAGTGGACAGTATGCTAAAATTGAAAATTGAAAACTAAATGGAAGACTACAGTCAAGAATACATTGAGAATGGTCGTAAATCAACAGCTTTGCCAGCAACTCCAATAGGGGGCTTATTCAATTCTTTCATCTCCAGTATATACAGAAGAAGCATAGAAACAGGTATAAATGTTCCTGTTTGAGCATTCTAATACACCTCAACCTAAGGGGAGTGTACCGTGTAGCAGGAACTAGACGAGCAACCCCTGAAATTATTTGGGTCAATGGATAAGCTAGAGGCCTAAAATCATCTTTTGATGCATAAGCACAGATTGCCCTAGTCCAAACCTCCAGGCAATTCATGAACTTCCATTCATAAACCTTGCGAAATGATTCCTTCAGGCACAAAGCAGGTAAAGAGTGTGAAAATGTTGAGCATCAGTATTAAGGTAATTTATGAGTAAAATAGTTTTTTCATCTAAATAAAGCATCTAGCAGTTCCGAACTAAAGAAACAAAAAAAATGTAGAGCTAAGCTTAGTAGCATTTGCAAACTGAGAGTTCAAAACATAGGCTTTGTATATCTCTTTCAAGCATTCATCTAAACAACTGGATCCAAGCCGAACACACAAGTCCCTTAGAAAAAGAAAGGATACCATAGGAAGGGCACCTCCTCCAGTACCCCAAAAATGTAGTGCAACCTGAAACAAACAAACGGCAAAATATCTAATCAACTAGGTCTTAAGGCAAATGCTATCATTTGGTTTAGAACGTGTAGGGAATTTCCAAAATAGGTCTTCACCAAGTGGCTGTAGTTCTTCCATTTCCTTGTGGTCATCAAATCATCAACAATCTCTTTCTAGTGGGAAGGCCCAATAGTTTCCGAAGAATTCCACCCATTTCATATAACACAAACAACATTATTTGATTAAAAACACTGCTTGGCATGATACTAAACTTTGATGAAGAGTCATCCCCAGTATCATGGCCATAATATTAATGACATGCAATTCTAAAAGGCTTCAAAATTGAGCGAACTGCACTAATCTTTCCATTTCACGGATTGCATTACACCATGATTCGACCATCACAGTGGTAATAACATTTGTAGCAGGTTTTACTTCCTTCTCTGTAATATCATGACCATTTGTTTCCTCGTCCTCTAGCACTTCTGCACTCTCTAAGTCAGTAGCCACACCTTCCCACACAAAACCAGTGCAGTCAGTGGAGCTTGAAAATAGAGGAGAATCCTAAGGTTGAACTGAACATACCCAGCAATCTCACCTCAATATCATCCTCATCAAATTCTAGAAGACCCTTGTCACGTTCTTGCAAGAATTGATAGAATTCAGGGTCCTGAAATAAAAATAAGTAACACTTACCATTAAGTGTACTTGTTCGTAACCAGAAGAAAAGCAACAATGACTACGGAAAATGACATTTTAAAAAATGAGCCCATTTTAGTATCAACTAAAACATCGAAGATATCCACAATATTCTTCAGTATTAAGTTTCAATAGCATATGGGTACCAAAAATATTGTGAAAAAACTAAAAGTAGAGAACATAGGAGAACCTTTTGTTTAAGTTTTTCCAGCTGCTCTTTATGCTCTCGACCGACTCCTTTCTGAGGCTCCGTTTCCATCTTAACTTCTTCGCTTCGCTTCGGCATCGTCTCTTTCTAGCTCCCTTTGGGTTCTCTTCCACTTTCTTCTTCTTCCTCCTCTCGCCGCCTCACTTTCTTTATATCACTTTATTGAATTGATGGGTTGTTGTATGTTTTGTATGCCTTTAGAAATTTTAGTGGGAAAAGCCCATTCATTTTTCTTTTTCTTTTCCTTTTTCCTGAATAAGCCTTGTGAGATGGTGGTAAAATGAAGATTTTAAATGGGTAGGTAAAATTGAGATGTAAAATTAAGGGAATTTATAAACGGTTAAATGATGTTTTACCTCCCTCTACTTTACTGTTTTATTTAATCACTGTCTTTATGCTAATTGTTTATTTAATTATCTTTCTTTACTTATATTTTTTAATCACTTATTTACCATAGCTAAATGATGATATCTATTAATTTTTTATCTAAAAAAATATCATATCAGTATTGAAATGTCACTTGAAGCTCACTCTGCGTGCATATGGTTAATCCGGTTAGTAATTCACTGAGAAGAAAAACAATATATGGTTATGTCGCAACCATTAAAATTAATATTCACGTGAAAACAAGACAAACAAACAAAATATTCAAGAAAGGCTTGAATGAGTAAGAAATTCACAAATAAATTACGAGTAATCAAATACGAACGAGTGATTGAATCATCGTACGGTTTAATTCCCCTCATTGTTAGTCACATAAGCTCATTAATTCAACACAACACAAACCCACCATCGGTCCATCATTTTTCCTTTCCTTCTCTTTTTCATTTCAGCAAGCACAAAACTTTCATTATCAACTAAAAAACACGTAATTATTATAACAAACCTTGATGGGAAAAAACTTAATCATTGATAAGGTTTGATTTTCTATTCCACCAGAAAATACTAATATATACAAAGTGTATATCCTTGAATAGGAAATTCCATATCAATCTAATTAATTCCTATATATACGTAAATGGAAACTAAATCTCTATTTGATTCCATATCTCAACACCCCCTCTCAAGCTAAGGAATAGATGTTTTCCATTCCTAGCTTAGAAATCAGACCATGGAACACCGTATTGGATAAGCCCTTTGTCAAGACATCTGCCAGTTGAGACATAGAAGGCACATAAGACATGCATATTAATCCTTCTTCCAACTTCTGTTTAATGAAGTGTCTATCCACCTCTATGTGTTTTATCTTGTCATGCTGCATTGGATTGTGTGCGATGTTTATTGCTGATTTGTTGTCGCTGTAGATTCTCATAGGACCCTCCAGCTTGATTCCTAAGTCATCTAAGATGATCTTTACCCACAATAACTCACACAGCCCCTGAGCAAGTGCTCTAAACTCTGATTCAGCAGATGATCTAGCGACTACACCTTGTTTCTTACTCCTCTAAGTAATGAGATTGCCTCCTAGAAAGGTGCAATAACCTGTAGTAGACCTTCTGTCTATCTGAGACCCAGCATAGTCAGCATCTGTGTATCCTTCCACAATGAATTCTTTGCCTTTCTTGTATAAGATCCCTCTGCCTGGACTCCCTTTCAAGTAGTGCAATACCCTATACGTTGCCTGTAAGTGAGGTTCTCGCGGGTCATGCATAAACTGGCTGATAACGCTTACTGAGTAAGCTATGTCGGGCCTGGTATGAGATAAATAGATCAATTTTCCATCCAGTTGTTGATACATCTTCTTGTCAACAGTTGGTTCCTCCTTCGCTTCTCCTAGTTTATGATTGACTTCTATGGGTGTAGCTGTTGGGTTACACCCAATTTTCCCTATCTCCTTAAGTAAGTCAATGACGTACTTCTGTTGAGAAATGAAGGTTCCTTGTGATGAGTAAGCCACCTCAATACCAAGAAAGTATTTGAGTTTCCCTAACTCTTTCAACTCAAACTCTATTAGCAGCTTCCCTTTTAAGTCCTCCTTCTCTTTTTCATCATTTTCTGTCACTATTATGTCATCTACATACACAAGTAAGGTGGTTATACTTCCAGTGGAAGATTGCTTGACGAATAGGGTGTGGTCTCCTTGACTCTGTTTGTATCCAAACCCCTTCATAGCCTTGGAAAACCTCCCAAATCATGCTCTTGGTGATTGCTTCAGGTCGTACAGTGCTTTCCTCAATCTGCACACCGTGTCCTTTTTCTCTTCATCAAAACCTGGTGGGATAGTCATATAAATATCTTCCTCCAAGTCTCCATGAAGGAAAGCATTTTTCACATCAAATTAGTGAAGGTTCCAACCAAACTGGGCTGTAAGTGCTAGAAGAATCCTTACTGTATTCATCTTTGCGACTGGGACAAAGGTCTCCTGATAGTCTACTCCATATGACTGAGTGTACCCTTTGGCTACTAGTCTGGCCTTGTACCTCTCTAGTGATCCATCTGCCCTGTATTTGACAGTAAACACCCACTTACATCCTACGATGTTTACTCCAGTAGGTTTCTTCACAATCTCCTAAGTTTTGTTCTTCTCCAATGCATTTATCTCTTCCTTCATTGCATTTCTCCATTCCTCCTGTCTTAATGCTTCAAAAAAATTGTTAGGAATACTAATAGTATTTAGACTCAGGATAAACCTCTTATGTGGGTTTGAAAGGTGTTAGAGAGAAATATAGTTGGATAGATGGTATAAGGGTTTCTTTGTGCATTGTCGGGTTCCTTTTCTGACCGTAATTGGAAGATCATTAACATCAATAGGATCATCTGTTGGATATGTGTTTAGATTGACTGGTGAGTTTGGTGTACTTACAGTGGTTTCTTCTTAAGGAGAGGGATTGGACTCTTGGCCTTGCGTCAACTCATGGATAGGTTTTCTCCTTGACTAAACTTGTGAGAATCTGGATGCATCTGTACTCTTAGGAGCTTCTAGACATGGAATATTAGATGTGATTTTAGGAATTTGAGGTAGTTCAAGTGGTTGGAGGAAAGTCTGCGTCGGTTCAAAGGAAGGTTGTTCCTCATGGGATGAAGTTTTTTTAAAGAAAGGGGTACTTTCTGAGAAGGTGACATCCATAGAAATGATTACTTTCCTAGTGATTGGATCATAACACTTATACCCCTTTTGAGTAAAGGAATATCCTAGAAACACACATCTGACTGCTCTGGGTTCTAGCTTACTTCTAAAAGGTTGATGGACATGTACATATGCAGTGCACCCAAACACCCTAGGAGTGAGACCATTCTCAGTCCTGAAATTAGGATAGAAAGTGTTTAGGACAGACATATGGCTTTTGTTTTCTAGAACAAGAGTTGGTAACCTGTTAATCAAGTGTGTAGCAGTAAGTACTGCTTCTCCCCAATAAGACTTAGGAATATTGCCTTGAAACAATAAAGCTCTAGCTAAATTAAGGATATGTCTATTCTTCCTTTCAGCAATCCCAATCTGTTGAGGGGTATATACACAAGATGATTCATGAATAATCCCTTGTGATTGAAAAAATGAAGATAAGGTGTTGTTAAAGTAGTCTTTAGCATTGTCTATTCTAAAGCTTTTTATTCTTACTCCGAATTGGTTTTGAATCAAGGAATGAAAATTGGGTATAATGGCACTAACTTCAGATTTTTATTTAAGCAGGAAAAACCATGTGACTTTAGTACAATCATCAATGAGAGTTACAAAGCAACGAGAACCAGATATGTTTGAAATTGTAGAGGGACCCCATATATCACTGTGAATCAGTTGAAATGGTTGAGAATATCTTTTACTGCTAATAGGAGAAGAGACACGAGTGTGTTTTGCAAGTTCACATACATCACAATGGAATAACTCAGTATAAATTCCTAGGAATAAATGAGGAAACATAATTCTCAAGACTTTAAAAGAAGGATGACCTAGGCGTAGATGGTGTAATTGATTGCGTGTCGAGGGCATCAAATTTAGTTGTATAAAGAGATATAAAACGGGTTAAGGGATACAACTTAACACTGTCCACAAAGGACTTGTAGATCGTGGTAAGAGGTTCGTCCTCAGAGACCTTTTGGGAGTTTATAGTTCTGGCTCGAGTTCCTCGTCACTAGAGTTGAGTGGTTTTGTTCTGCAGTTAAGATAAACAAAGCAATTAAAAGGAAAAAAGAGAAAAATAATTGTAAAAGATAATCTTAGATAAGAATGAATCTTAGCTAAGATTGGTGGCTAAGATTGGATATAAACTGATAATGGGAAACTCCTGGTAAGGGTGAGTTCGTGAGCGTGGTTCTTATAATCTGATCATCAACTCATAGTTATTCGCCTCCTCGTTTATAACGTTGATATAGATTGGGAGGTACTCCTTTCCAATCCTACTTTCCTCCTCTTGAAATCACTCGGCGGGAACTCCCTCTCCTAGTGATCCTAGCTAATGAACACCTTGCTAGTTAAAGGGTTTATCCAAATTGGTTGTTGGCTTGAGTCGCATGCGCTTTCTTAATGGTGCAGGGAAAGACAGAGTCTAGGCCAAGCTACTCCCTAGTCGGAGCCCTAGATTGTCAGTCTGGTTAGGCCTATATCACTCCAAACCCACTAGCCTCAGCGAAGATAGCTACCTACTTGCGTCACTCTGGTTTCAACTCTTCCCCTTCGTGACTGGCTACAAATCTCTCATAAAAACCTAAGAGTGGCCAAGTCTTGGCTCTAATAGAGACCGGTTTGTTGAACTAGAGCTTGGATTGATTACAATGGAGAGGTTGTTAAGGTCAATTTGGTCTCACGAATACATAAGAACACTCACTCAACCCTTACCAAGAATTGGGGGAGCTACGGGACATAATCATGGAAGAAGATAAATAATTGTAGAACATAAAATTAGAATTAAATCTGCAATTTTCCGAATTGGAATAATTGCAGAGCAAAGACACAGTGGCAAACCTCCTGGACAGAATACCCTTAGCCAGTCTCTTTATACCTTTGTACCTATGACAGTCAACATACTTCTCAGTGGATCCCAACCCTTATGAACATGGCCTATTCAACACCCCAAACATCCGAATTCCACATAATCATAACCTCTTTGCATTCCACAACAGACTCAACGAGACAAGGCGACCACTGACTTTCCATATTCTCCCCTTAATTCATACTGCTCATCTTATCATTAATTTACCTTGCTGAAAAATTCCTATGCCAGTGTTGATATATATATTTTTTCTTTTCTTTTCTTTGCTCCTATTTTTTTTTTTTTGAAAGTTTCTTGAATATTTCCACTTGGTGAGGCAAAAATATCAAGACAATTTTTTTAAGAGCATGTAGTTTACTGGTCATAAAAGTAGTTCTCTAAATATTCTAACCTAATGGGGAAAGAATATCAGAGCAGATTCAGCACAACACAAGGCAAAGATGTCATTCACCACTTAGCAGTTTTTTTCTAAAGGGGATACTTAATATTTTTAGTGGAGGCTTGTCTATTTATCAAGTCTGGTACATAATGCTAGACCTCATAATCATGTACAAGATGGATGTTTAAAAGGTACCAGGAAACGTACCCTTATCGGTGTTGAATATGTCAACCCAATTTATTGCCTTGCTAATATGTTGCGGGGTCACAAGGTGAAGGATGCTAAAGGTCAAGGTTAAGACATTACGGGATAGACTTCAAGCATAGTCCAGAATTTTCCGACACTCAAACAAAACACAAAATACACATGCCTAAAAACACATAAAAAAATAACAAAAATCATGCATTAGACTCTAACTAGACAATCTAGGCCACCTAACTTAGCCTAGATTCGTAAAAAAAAATTCATGCAGTAAAGGAAAATCATGCAAAAATACATAAAAGCATGCATATACACTAGAAACACATAGAAAACCCCTCCCCACACTTGAAAGACACATTGTCCTCAATGTGATTTAGAGTTTGACTAAAAAAAAAAAATAGAAAAAGAAAATAAAAATAAAAATAATAGAAAGAAACTACTTGGGGGCTATCAACTGGGAGATGGAGGTCATGGAGGACGTTGATATCTCGTTGTTGGTTAAGGAGGGCAGTGGTCCAAGCTGGAGCAGAGGTAGTTGCTGAAGGAGCTGCTTGGTCTAGTTCTGGAAAAATATCTTAGCTAAGACAACTGCCGAAGCTATGATTCTTCCTCTCATTTTGAATGCACTCCTCGCGCTGCAGCAACTCTAGAAACAAGTGTAAAAGATGTGGATCAACAAAATACCTCTGAACTTATTCACAAAAAATTAAAAGAAAAATGTAAGTAAATGAAATAAAAACATGGGTTGCCTCTCACACAGCGCCCTTATTTATCGTCTTGGGCTCAACATTGCCATGGATTTCTCATTAAGAAACTTTTCCAAACTCATACCATGCACTGAGCCTGTCAAGACCTTTGGGTGGCATCCGTTTGACATTCCCTAAATGTGTAAAATTGAATGGATCGGGGGGTTGTTCGAGGTCAAAATTTAGTTGTTCCTGCCTCACAAATGGTGAGTTCTGGCTACTGTGAACAGTAGGAAACAACTTGCGAAGACGGTTAGTGATATGAGCACGGCAGCCTCCCTTCGAGCCCCCACTATGAGCCCGGACTTAGTCGTCATGCTCCTCTCAGCACTAAGAGCCGAGGATGTATTTGGGGAGGCGATGGCCCATTGGAGCCCTACACGACCACACCGAGGCCTTGCCCTCGCAGGCCCGTGCCTTGCATTGCCATCACATGCCCTTGAACACCCGCCCCCTCACCTTACCTTCGCGTGCGCCCGTGTTCCTTAGCTCGTTTTGCCTTGCACGGTATTGAGCATATAGATTCGAGGACGAATCTCCTTAAAGGTGGATGGGATGATACGAGCACGAAATCTAGGCCTCACCATCCTTGCGACTGTGCCCAGCCTTGTGATACAAGCCTTCCGTCTAGGCCGAGCCTGTTGTCTAGGCCAAGTCGTTTGTCTAGGCCAAGCTGTGCATCTAGGCCAAGATGTGTGTCTAGGCCAAGCCTTCCGTCTAGGCCAAGATGTGCGTCTAGGCCAAGCTGTGTGCCCGCGCCCAAGCCTTTCCAATGTTCAGCCCATGCCGCTCAAGCCCAAGCATGAAGACCTTATGTCCTAAGGGTATTTAGGGGTTTTCCCCATGTAATAAGCTAGTAGTATAAATAGTGAACAATAGGTTCATTTTAGGGTTGTCTTTGATTTTGAATATGATTTCCATCATAAGACCACTTAATTTAGGTTAGTTAAATAGGGTTCTTGAAACCTTTATCCTCTTCTCCTTTTGGATTAGAGATCCTTGTATGCTTGTGGTAAGGTTGTCTAGGAATTTCCCCTAGAAGGGTTTACCGTGTATGCAAGTTTGTTTATTGTTCTTCATCAATACACATTCATCTTCAACCATAAATCCTCTACACTCTTCCGCAATCTCCTTGCGACATTTTCCTCTCCATCAACTCTATCCAATCGTCAATCCAACCTCCCAAAGAGGCCTAGATCCGTGTAAAGGCTCCAAACCGGAACCAAGCTCGTATCAAATGGTAGCGGAGCTCCAGCTGTCCTCTAGGTTGGTTTTCCTTGGTTCTCTCACCTTTTCCTCCATTAAAATCGCTTCCCCCATTTTTGTTTGTGTTGGACAAATTGTTTCTGTCCAAGTGTCAGTTTTGAGTCTGTTTTGTTTTTCGATTTGTGACTGTTTGCTCAGCCAGTAAATTCTAAAAAATTATGTACTGAAACTTCTATCTGAGTAGAGAAACTTTCATTTTTGGGTCAACTGTTATCTCGCTGTATTTCTCATACTTTTTGGTCTCCTAAGAAGAGTGTGCAGAAATTACGCGAGAGAAATAGTTCTGTGTCTTGAGTCTGTTTTGTGTGTCTTCCACTTGGAATCGTATTTTTCTTCCTTCTACAAAGTTGTATATCGATGTATTGTGAGTCTTTCTGTTGATTTTCGTAATTTTTGGACCATGTTTGCTACAGCTTGAGTGTTCGGTGTTCTTCAAGTTCATCTTGTGTTCTTGATGCTTTTTGAGGTTTGATCTAGTGTGAACCCAAAAATCTGAAAATTTGGTGTTTGAATAATTAAAATCTTCATCTTAATTCCTAGAACCGAATTGGTGTAATTGATTGTGTCTTGTGTTCATCCATGTACAAGAACAAGTGTAATGTGTGCCATGTGGAGCTTGTGGTCCTATTTTGTTGGTTTGTGTAGGTGTCCTATAATATACTAGGTGCATATTAAGCCACATCATCTCCATTGATAGCCTAGTATATCAATTAGGATATGCATAGAATATTCTTTTAGATATTTTATGAACACATTCTTGTCACCTCACTTGACACGTGACTTGCCACCTCACATATTTGCCACCTCATCACTTGTGCCACATCATCTAATTTTTGGCATTTAGTGAAAAAATTTATCAAGTCTCCAACTACTTGTCATACACTCCCCTACTTGAAAATACTTGTCATACACATACACAAGATTCATTGAGCACTCTTCACACACTACAAAAAAAAAAAACAAAAGGGATCAAAAGAAAAGATCAATTCCCTTCTTCAGAAAAGAAAGAAAGAAAGAAAGAAAGAAGAGCGAGTCAAAAGCAAGAGGCTCCTTGTGTATGTATGCACTGTTGAAGTGTAGTAGTTAATTTTTTGTGTGCATTTGTTTGAGTTTCGGATTTTCTTGTGATTGTTCAAGCATTCGGCTTCCTTGTGTCTTATTTTTCTTTTCTCGTTTCCTTGAGTCTCTTCTTATGTAGCTTGTGTCTTTGGTGTCTCCTTTTGTTTGTTCCGCACATATATACTCTACTCTAAGTCAATTTAGTGATCAAAATCAGGTTCTCTTCTTTGATCACTATTCTGGCCTCCTTTGCTTTCCTTGCCTAGCCTTGTTTTCTTTGTTTTCCTTGTGCTTTCGTTAGAGTCATTGCTAGCCTAAGTGTTTGGTTTGTGTTGGAAATTTGAGTGAGTGAAATTGTGAGCTTATTAGAGTGTGAAACACGAGTGCAAACACGTGAGGGAGAGACTAATGTTTATTATAGCACTTGCGTTTTGTTTTCTTTTGTAGGTAATTTCCTATGTCTTCATATTGTGAGGATGTTGGGTCTTCTTGGGAGGAGGAATCTTGTTGTTCTAGCACCGAAGGCACCACGGTGGCTAGTGACAGTTTCTCCTCTTGTTATGACGTGAGCTACTTGGGTGAGCTAGAGACGCCGTATGGGGCTAGTTCTTATTGTGAGGGTATCACCTACCCCCCGGTTGCTAGTAATGGTCACGGATCGTGTTATGAGGAGAGTTATTGTTGTAATGGAGTTGTATACCCCACGGTTGCTAGTGAGGGCAATGGTACTTGTTATGACGACGCTTATTCCGATGGGTATGAGGTGCGATATGATTCTTGTTCTTATGGGGTGGACACCCAAGGAGACCGTTCTTGCACCGTATCTTTTTCTTAAGTGAAGTTGAGTTTTCATGAGCCCTCTCGGCGTGCCTATGACTATGCCTCTTGTACGGACAGTCGAGACGGATGTTATGGGCAACCAGACTACATTGATGAGCCCTCTCGGCATTCCTATGATTATGGCCCTTATGCGGATAGCGGGAATGAGTATTATGAGCGAGTGGGTTACATTGATGGGTCATCTTGGAATGGAAACCAAGGCCATGGTTTCGACACTAAGGCTGCACCTTCCCCACGATATGGTCGAAGCCTCTCTTCCTACCAAAGCCATGACGCCTCTACCTATGCCTCTAGTGCACCTCCTTGCCGCACCCCATCTCATCACGAGGTGTCATCATCACGCCATGACCATAGACCTCCTCAGGGCTCATCTAGCCGTGACACCTCTAGTTATGTCTCGGATAGGAGATCCCCTCAATGCCTCTTTGTCCCGCCGGCCACTAGTGCGCCTTCGCGGCACTCCCCACCTTACCACACGGAGCCATCTTACCACCGTATCCGCCGGCCACCTCCGGGCTCATATGGGCATGGGTTATCTTCCCCTCAAGCCCGAGTACCGCATCATACGTTCATGGGGTCGTATGACCACTTGGAGAATCCTTCGGATATCTTAGCCGAGTTGCGATGCAGATTGGAGGTAATCGACCCCTCATTCGGACGAGTTGAAGCACCTCCCCAACCTTCTCCTAGTGGCCCTCCCGCCTCTCCCACGCGAGTTTCTTCTAGTGTTGAATCGGTCGAGCCGCCACCACTTCTTGAGGATGAGGTATTTCCATCCGGATCGCCTCCTAATGAGGAGCGTTTGGTTCCCATTACGGAATAATCCCTTGAGATCTCTTCGAGCGATGACATTGTGGGGATAGGAATCAAAATGAGTACAAGTGTGGCTAGTGAGATCTCTTCGGACAGCCACGAGAAGGCCCTCCTTGGTCTAGCATGACAGCGCACCTTTCGGTCCTTTGGTGGTGAGTTTTCCATCATCCCGAAGGTGCCTACACATGACTTGGTGGATCCTTTCCTCCTTAGCTTTGAGTATGTTGACCGCACGCCCTTCATTCTGATCTTAGCGCATTCACTTGGTCTCTCGGTCTCGCATTGAGCCCGTGTCCCTTCCACCGCTCATTTGGCCATCTGTAGTGCCCACGCCTACTCGTCTACTACTTTGGGTCCTCACTTGGCCCGCATCACCTCCATTCCCCATCTTAGCCGAATGAGGGTTGTTGTTGGGGTTGATTCACCGTCAACCTTCTCTAGTATTGGCTTATCATCACAGTCGAGCATGTTCCTTACCGTACCCATATGTCGTGCCCTAGAAAGACCTCCCGCTTGGCCTATCTTTTCCGAGAGAAGCATCAAGAGGGATCCGTTTGTGGCCACTAGCCGAGAGCATGCCTTGACCCGCTTAGCCTTTCACGGGATTGACCCTATAGATTCGAGGACGAATCTCTCTAAAGGTGGATGGAATGATACAAGCACGACAACCTCCCTTCGAGCCCCCACTATGAGCCCGGACTTAGTCGCCATGCTCCTCTCGGCACTAAGAGCCAAGGATGTATTTGGGGAGGCGATGGCCCATTGGAGCCCTACACGACCACACCGAGGCCTTGCCCTCGCAGGCCCGTGCCCTGCATTGCCATCACACGCCCTTGAACACCGCCCCCTCACCTTACCTTCGCGTGCGCCCGTGTTCTTTAGCTCATTTTGCCTTGCACGGTATTGAGCATATAGATTCGAGGACGAATATCCTTAGAAGGGAATTTCCCCTAGAAGGGTTTACCGTGTATGCAAGTTTATTTATTGTTCTTCATCAATACACATTCATCTTCAACCATAAATCCACTGCACTCTTCCCCAATCTCCTTGCGACGTTATCCTCTCCATCAACTCCATCCAATCGTCAATCCAACCTCCCAAAGGGGTCTAGATATGTGTAAAGGCTCCAAACAGGAACTAAGCTCGTATCAGTCAGTCCAGTCCTTGGCTTTGGGAGGGCTAGCTGGCAGAGCTGAATCTTGGCCAAGACTGCGGCCAAAATAGCTTTTAAGCTCAATTTCTGGTGCCTGCACACTTGAGAGTAGAATGTTAGGATAATCTTTTGGTAATTCATCAGTATCATGTCCAAGGACGTCCACAAAATTAACACTATGCATTTTATTAGGATTTTCAATGGCATCATGCATGTTAAACTCTATTGTTTCATCACCAAATTCTAAGGTAAGAATTCCTTGATGTACATCAATTTTGGCCCTTGCTGTTCTTAGGAATGGCCTTCCTAAAATAACATCAGTGACGCTGGAAGGGATGTTAGTGTTCATTTCAACAATCTAAAAGTCAACAGGATAAATGAAATCATTAACCTGTACAAGTACATCCTCTACCACACCTTTTGGATGTATTATTGACCCATCGGCAAGTTCGATCACCACTCTAGTGTCTTTCATTGTACCCATCTGTAATGTCTCATATTCACCCAGAGACATCACATTGATTCCAGCTCCCAAATCACAGAGAGCTCTCTCCACGATTTTATTGCCTATCTTACATGGGATTGCAAAAGTGCCTTGGTCCTTGCACTTCTCGGGGAGCTTAGCCTGTAAAACTATAGAAACATTATGATTAAGATTAATCCTTTCAACACCTGTAAGTTTTCTCTTGTTAGTACAAATTTCTTTCAAAATTTTAGCATAAGAAGGAACTTTAGCAATTAAATCAAGCATAGGAATGTTTACTGCAATTTTGCCAAAAATATTCATAAATTCCTTAGTCTCGTCTAATTTCTTTTGCTTGGAAGACTTGGGAGGATAAGGAGGTGGAATCTCCACTATTTCGTGAGGTTTTGAACTTTGCTCATCAGTCTTGGCCACTAGCTTTCCCAAGATTGGTTGTTCCTCTTTTGTCTCGGCTGGAGTATCAGTCTTAGTCTCGGTCTTACCCAAGATTGGTTCTGGCTGAGATTCTGCATGGATTTCTTCGTCATCCTCGTCCTCGTCTTCAAACATCTGGTTCTATACCTCCTTATCTGACTTGGCACCCTTTCTTTCAGGCAAAACACTTCTACTCCTAAGATGAATTGCACTTACATTGTGCTTAGGATTATTTTTAGTAGTGGAGGGTAATCTGCCTTGGTCATCCGGCTGATTTCGTTGTGCCAATTGGCTAATCTGGTTCTGCATCTCTACCAAGATTGATTGGGTGGCCTACATAAATGTTTGCAAGGTCTCTTCTATAGGCACACTAGTAATTTTTAGAGGTTGAGGGGCATGTGGAAACTGAGGCACATGGGCCTGATTTTGGGGAGGTCTTGGTACAAAATATTGGGAGTTTATGGGGGTTTGTTGAGGCTGTTGGTATTGCTGGAATGTCAGGCTTGGTTATGGTGGATCTTTCCTCCATCTCATATTTGGGTGAAGAAAGGGGTGGAATTTCTGTTGTCCCTAGTTGTACCTTGTAGAGAGATTTTCAAGCATGTTAGATATTTCAAATAATTTATGCTCAATATTAAATGCATTCAAATTAGGAGGGATAGAATTATGGAGCATGATTTTTCTGTTTGGCCTACTGTCCTGGCCAAGATCGCTGTCTAGCTAAAATTTATCCGTGAACCAATTGCAAAAACAAAAAATAAAAACAGAACTACAAAAACACCGTCAAAAGATCCCTGGCAACGACGCCAAAATTTGATTGCGTGTCGAGGGCATCAAATTTAGTTGTATAAAGAGATATAAAATGGGGTAAGGCATACAACTTAACACTGTCCATAAAGGACTTGTAGATCGTCGTAAGAGGTTCGTCCTCAGAGACCGTGTTGGGAGTTTGTAGTTCTGGCTCGACTTCCTCGTCACTAGAGTTGAGTGGTTTTGTTCTGCAGTTAAGATAAACAAAGCAATTAAAAGGAAAAAGAGAAAAATAATTGAAAAAGATAATCTTAGGTAAGAATGAATCTTAGCTAAGATTGGTGGTTAAGATTGGTTGTAAATTGATAATGGGAAACTCCTGGTAAGGGTGAGTTCATGAGCGTGGTTCTTATAATCCGATCATTGACTCATAGGTATTCGTCTCCTCGTTTATAACGCTGCTATAGATTGGGAGGTACTCCTTTCCAATCCTACTTTCCTCCTCTTGAAATCACTCGCAGGAACTCCCTTTCCTAGTAATCCTAGCCAATGGACACCTTGTTGGTTAAAGGGTTTATCCAAATTGGCTGCTGGCTTGAGTCGCATGCGCTTTCTCAATGCTGCAGGGAAAACCAGAGTTTAGGCCAAGCTACTCCCTAGTCGGAGCCATAGATTGTCAGTCTGGTTAGGCATATATCACTCCAAACCCACTAGCCTCAGCGAAGATAGCTGCATACTTGCGTCACTCCAGTTTCAACTTGTCCCCTTCGTGACTGGCTACAAATCTCTCATAAAAACCTAAGAGTGGCCAAGTCTTGGCTCTAATGGAGACCGGTTTGTTGAACTAGAGTTTGGATTGATTACAATGGAGAGGTTGTTAAGGTCAATTTGGTCTCACGAATACATAAGAACACTCACTCAACCCTTACCAAGAATTGGGGGAGCTACGGGACATAATCATGGAAGAAGATAAATAATTGTAGAACATAAAATTAGAATTAAATCTGCAATTTTCCGAATTGGAATAATTGTAGAGCAAAGACACAGTGGCAAACCTCCTGGACAGAATACCCTTAGCCAGTCTCTTTATACCTTTGTACCTATGACAGTCAGCATACTTCTCAGTGGATCCCAACCCTTATGAACATGGCCTATTCAACACCCCAAACATCCGAATTCCACATAATCACAACCTCTTTGCATAGTCAGCATCTGTGTATCCTTCCACAATGAATTCTTTGCCTTTCTTGTATAAGATCCCTCTGCCTGGACTCCCTTTCAAGTAGTGCAATACCCTATACGCTGCCTGTAAGTGAGGTTCTCGCGGGTCATGCATAAACTGGCTGATAACGCTTACTGAGTAAGCTATGTCGGGCCTGGTATGAGATAAATAGATCAATTTTCCATCCAGTTGTTGATACATCTTCTTGTCAACAGTTGGTTCCTCCTTCGCTTCTCCTAGTTTATGATTGACTTCTATGGGTGTAGCTGCTGGTTTACACCCAAGTTTCCCTGTCTCCTTGAGTAAGTCAATGACGTACTTCTGTTGAGAAATGAAGGTTCCTTGTGATGAGTAAGCTACCTCAATACCAAGAAAGTATTTGAGTTTCCCTAACTCTTTCAACTCAAACTGTATTAGCAGCTTTCCTTGATAAGAATTTGTCTTCTGCCGAAGGATATATGGAGAAATTAGTCCTCTCAGATCAGTGCCCACGACGGTCCGCAGTACCTGCAATACGCTGGAGGGGGTCTCCGGCGGAAACACTCCGATGCTTAAGTCAGTATGTGTAGTGAATTTGGCAGAGCTTGGGCCAGTAATTCGTACTTACCTTCCTCCTTTGTGGGGGAAGTATTTATAGATGAAAATGGAGCGTTTCTGAGTGATCTGGATCATAAGGGGCTAACGCTCCCTTTGGAGGGGGTTAGAATTCCTCGTTGGTGGAGTGAGCTATCGGGGTAGGTGTTACCTATGTGAGGCAATGTCTACACCCCAAACGAGAAGCTTGTCTTAGACTGGGATGGGGTAGCGTCGTCTGTTATAACAGTGTTGAGTGTAAAACCCCCCCGCTGATGTCGACCATCCCAGCGTTAGTCACATAGAGGGAGGCGATAGCCTCGATGCTGTCTTTGCGGTAGGAACAGTAGTTGTACCCTCTTCTCAGGGTGTAAGACGAAAATGCCCTTGCTGATAGGCGGATTGTTATCATAAGCCCAACTGAAAATGAGCCCGAGTGTTTACCAAGGGCTAACGCCCTCTTCCCACGAGGTTCTCTTCCGTATATCGGAGCGTTTCCTCATCAAAAGGTAGTTCGGACGGTTTTTGTCAGGGCCTATAAATTGAAGTTTCTTCTGCGTAAGTTTCTTCGCATTTTCTCGTCCCTTTCTTTTTCATATTTCGCCATGGATGAGCTGACCCGAAATTTCCTGATCTCCAAAACTTTGACCTTGAAAAACCTTACTGAAGGAGACATCGGCTTCCTGGAGAGGATGATCACCAAGACCTCAGAGGATGTCCTGGAACTGCAGGGGATACTGACCCCTATTTTGTCTAAACAACTGGGGATATCTCTGGAGGACTTTAGTCCTTTGGAGAGTTTGGCGAAGCTGGCCCGCCACCACTACTGCTCACCTTGATGTGGTTGCCTCGATGTTGCAGCAGAGGAAGGACTTACTGGTCTGCTGCCTAAAGGGCATGAGGGCCTGCTCTGCTGAGCTGACCTCCGTCACTGACGCTTTGAGGGATATTCCTGTCGTGCCAGGGGAAGATGATTCTGGGTCCAATGCCTGACCGCTGCCTTTGTTTCCTCTTGTTGCTTCTCTCTTATGCTTCCATGTACATATCTGAACGCTAAGGCCGCTCAGGCCATAAATAAATGGTTGTTTTTACTTTTCCCAGTCTTCTTTTTTCTCGTTTATTTTCTTGCTGCATTGGCTAAATATGTTGGTGGCAAGCCCAACTGAAAATGAGTCTTCCTCGAGATGTACCATTTCAGTGGTTGTGTTCCGGGAATTAGCAATGAATGTTTTGACTCAACTGTTCCCAGAGCCGACTCTCCAGGGGTAAGTGGTTGGGTGGTTACTTGGTGCCTTTTTATTGGCGCATTTAGTGAGTAGGTATGCTAGTGTCGTATCAGATTCTGCTATTGCGGTTATTTTTCCTAGGCATTTTAATTGATTTCTCAAGATCCGCTCGAGGATCGGAGCGCTTCCTCGGCTATTTAAGGGAAATGTTTTCCCCTTTCCCTGTTCATCTTCATCCTTTCCTTCTCTTTGCTTTTTTGCAGGTTGGAATGGCAGGTTTTTACAGGCGTGATTCCTTGCTAACTCCTTCGACTTCGCCGGATTCGGATGATTCTCCTCTGACACCACCGTGGAGACCTACCAAGTGTCTTGCCAGAAGCCAGGGTCGCAAGAAACCAGTGAAAGTGAAGAAGCAGACCTTTGAGTCCTTCTTTTCCGGCTTTGTGCCCCACTACCTGATGCTACCGAAAGGTGATGAGACGTCACCGTCTGCCCTTCCTCCTCCTTCCGAGAAAGAGGCTCTTACTCATGGCACTGATTTGAGGCCAGCGGCTTCTACTATTGGGGAGAGTTCTCGTGGCCGTTATGACAAGATGGTAGCCCACGCGACAAAGCTTGTGCCTAAACCTGCCGAGTATTCCCTTTCCTACAACAGTGGATTACCATCGTCCCCGGAGGACTATGATTACTACTATGACGTTGACTGGGCTGATGAGGATTAACGCCTTTGTGTTGTATATGCCTGTTGGCATTTTATGAATGAGATGATGTTTTCTGCCTTTTTCTTTTGTCGTTATTTTCCGTTAGCCTACTGGTCTTGTTGACAGCCAACGCAAGCAGTGGGCCTTGCCGAGGCAATCGTTTCGTAGTTACTTTGACTGGGTCAACTCTGTCGCCCTTTTGGGGAATCACGACGAATAACTTCTCTTTTTTAAATTTCTTTAATGCGCTTCCACGTGGTCAACTTCTTTTTACACGCGTCTCTGCGCGATTGGTGGCTCAATTAATGCAGTGACATTTTAATCCTTTAAGAAGGGCCATTTTCTTTTTTCAAAACTTTTGCCCTTGCTTCGAATTTTTCCTCTTATCTTCCTTCGTCTTCTTCCCCGAATATCTTTTCGGCCGTCTGTCATCGTCCGTCGATTCCTCTGTAAATCTTCCCTTTCAAGGTACCAATTCAATCCTTCTCAGATTTCCTTTTTGCTGGTTTATTATGGCTAGAAATAGACCTCGCCAGGTTATCTGGAAACCCATGGATCCAGAGGTCGCGCAATCACCCAGTATTTTTACATGCGATGTGGTTCTGAAAGCCGAACTGGAGGAACATGGTATTACCTTTCCTCCTGGGTATGAGCCTTTTGCCCCTGGAAGTGATATGCGACTCCATAATCCGGCGTGGGGTTACAGTAGGCTTCTTTACTTTAAGATGTTCCTTTACAGTTTCCGCTTTCCTGTTCATGAATCGATACTAACGCTGCTGCGGGAGTATAACCTTAATCCTGCCCAGATAACTCCCTCTTCCTGGTGTGCGGTTTATGCTTTTCTTCGCGCTTGCGAGTTGAAGAACATTTCTACCCCATCTCTCAATTTATTTCGCAAATTCTTTAGTATGAATTGCCATAATTGTTTAATCGAAATTACTCCTCGATGGGATGACGCGTTCGTGCAGTCATTCTGGCAGCGTTTTCACAGCTTTAAGAAGGGTGTAGCTGATTGGAAAAGCAGTTTCTTTGTTCTGGAGCTACCGTCCCATTTGTGGTGTCTTAATTTCAACTAGGAACTGATAGGCCCCATTTGGTCGAATCCCTCGATATTGACCAGGGGTGAGTTAAGGCAAGCTAATGCCCTATTAGACGAAGATACTCACTACCGCATCCGTGACTTTGCTTTGTTCAAGCCTCTGGAGGAGTGTGCTATGGGTGACTTTGCCTCTTTTCGCACTCTCTTTGCTTTTGTCTTTGCGCGTTTCTTTTGTTATAAGATGCTAATGGTAAACTCCCAGGTGACGTTGGCGCTCCTTTAAATGTAACGCCACTTCACACTTTACTAGCCTCCCCCCCTGCCGAGGGCTCCAGTCAGGGTAGCGTTCGACCCCCGAGGAGGAGAGTCAAGACGGTTGCCCGGGGAGGGCGGAGGCCCGTCAGCTCTGCCCGAGCTTCTCGCTTTGTGGAATATTGGCTACCAGATCGTCGCAAGAGGACGAACTCCAGCCCAACCGCAACGAGGGTGATTGCTAGTGATGATGAGGATGTGGATGTCAAATCGGACCTTTGTCACGCTTCTTCCTTGCGCCGGAAAAAACCTCCATTGGCCACGAACCAGCAGGCCACCGGGACATCTTCTGTAGATGCAGCAACTGCTCCTATCCCTGCCGTTTCGCTCGAGATGAGTGCCTCCCAACCGGTGAAAGTTACTGAGGCGCCGGCTGCCACTTGCTCTACCGAGGCGGAGGTCCCACCGACGGCATGTCCTCTTCCTACAGTTGACGCTCCCGATTCTCTGATTTCTCATTGCATTCCTGACGTAGTGGCCACGTCTTCTGTTGCGGATTCAGCTGCCGGGCTACCGCCTAAACCCCTTCCACAACTGTTCTTTTCTCCCATCACGAATGTTTTTTTCCAGAGTTCTTCTCCGGCTCCCTCAATCAATCTTTCTTATGGCGGCCCTAACGAGACCCCGTCCTATCATATGAATTTGAAGGGATTCTGCTTTGATGGTCTTCGTGTTGTCGGAGTTCCCCAACCTTTTTCCAGAGACGAGTTTACTGCGCCTTTGATAGGGGAGATGCTGGGCTCCCAGAAGGAGAAGGAGAAATTTCTTCAGCTTCCTCCGACGGCCCGTCTCCACCATGTGATGAATGATTCTCTGGATTTCTTCCGTCACCTGAACTATCTGTTCGAGATTCATGATCGCGAGTCACGCAATTTCTCCAACACGCTGTGTGTTAAGAAAGTGCAGCTTGAAAAAGCGGTAGACCAGACAAGGTTGCTAACACGTCTCTGCAACGAGTCGTAGAAAGAATTGAACAGAGAGAGGTTTGTCGGGAAAGCAAAGATGGAAGTTCTGGAGGCAGAGTTTGCGCTGGAGAAGAAGAAAAATCTCCTTCTTCGCGAAGAGATATCAGCTCGAGACGAGGAGTCCGCTAGGACATCATTAAAGGAGGAATGGTGGAAGAAGAAGGTCTTGGAATTCTTCGTTTCTGGATTCACAACCCGTTTCAAGGGTAATTCTTCTGACCCTGCCCAGGTTGCTGATTATATTTCTACCGTGATGGATGAGGTTAGCAAAGGCGGGATTGGTCCTTCTGCCCCAGAAGGGGAAAGGGGCTAACGGCAACGATTGGGGCGCCGTTTTACTTTTCGAGAAGTGCCACAACGGGTTTCTGGACCCTCCCTTGTTATTCTTGTTGTTGTTTGCCTCCTTTTATTTTTTCCTGAAAACCATTTGACATTATTCCTTCTGTAATAATGCTGACGCTACGTAGCCTTTATCGCACTTGCGCGAATCATTGTGATGCTACCGTTATTTCTTCACTATCTTCCTTGTGTCGTCGCGCCGTTTGGCGAGGCCAGTGCTGCTTTTTAAGTCATTAAATGCCGCAGTCCCTCCATTTAGTGCGATTTGAAAAGTAATGATGGAAAAAGACATGTGTCTTTCCACAAAGAGCCGCTTGAAGCAAGCGTTTTCTAGGGAGACGCGAACGCTGAAGCGTTTCATTATTGCTTTTAAACTTGTACCTTCTTGTGTGTGCCCTATTTCCCGACGCGCTGCTTTGCCATGTGTCCATTGTTGATTGGTCATGCCCTTCCAGGGTTATATATGATGTTTTCTCCTCCTCCTTTTTCTTTTTTAATCTCCTCTCTCGCACGCTGCTGCCTTTTGGACAAATAACTCGCGCCGCTCTCTCTTTCTGGTCTGAGACTCCTGGTGTTCTCTTTGCGAAGGTACACACCCTTTCTTTCCTCGTCACTTCTCTTTTATTGGGCATGGCTAAAACTAAGAAGCCTTCTGAGGAAAGGGATCCTCAAGGGTTCCCCGGGGAAGAAAAAATTAATATTACCCCCACTTCTCTCTATACTCTGCCCTTAGTTAATCGCAAGCTTGCTGAGTGCAATGCGTGATTTCCCAAAGAATATCCCATGCGCGCTGCTTCTGAATCACTTCGCCTGAGCAGCGTTCTGCCCGGTAACAGTAGAATATTGTATGCTAAGTTGTTTGATCATGGGTTTTGTCTTCCTCTTGACCCGCTTGTCAAGTTGCTGTTGGCTGATTCTGATTTGGCTCCAACTCAGTTGAGCCCTAACGCGATTTGCGTTGTTAGTGCCTTTGCCGCACTGTGCCGTTTCAAGGGGATCGAGTCTCCCACTTTAGCCTTGCTTCATGACGTTTTCCAGTTGTATTCTCGTAAGGGGGTGATATCAATATCCCCTCGTTATGAAGATGGCTCATTGAAGCCCTTTACCTGGAAGCTTATGGGCATCGAGTCTTCTGTTCCTCATTGGAAAGAAGAATTTTTCATTATTGATTTGCCCGAGCCGTTATGGAGGGCCGACTTCAATGAGAAAATTAAAGATGGAGCTTGGGGCCATCGAAAACCCCTTTCTGATCCAGAAGATGGCTGGTTGAAGACGCTACTTCAACTAGATTTCAGCGTTGATGCCCGAAAAGTGGCTAACGGTCTAGATATGGAACAGTGTAAGAAGGGTGAGCGTTTGACCTTTTTCTTTTATATTGCCAAGAGGTAATAACGCTAACGTTTCTGTAACTGTGCAGTGTCTTCGCCTGGTTGGGAGCCTGAGTATTTCCGGAGGAAAAGGAAACAGGAACAAAGGAAGAAAGCTGCAGCCGAAGCCAGGGGTGCTGCTGCCGCTGCCGCTGCGGAAAGAGAAAACACTGCTACCGCTACGGGCACTACCCAATCGCCGCCACCTCGCACCCTTGTTGCAAGGAAGAAAAGGGCGAGGAAAACACGTGCCACGCAACCCGTTTCCTCCCAAACTGTTGTTTGTTCAGGGGCGACAGCTGATCCCATTCCTATCGGAGTACCTCTAGTTTCTTCAGTCACCCGGTATGCATTCATTTCTTTCTACGGTTTTCTTCTATTCCGCATAATTTTCTTGTCATACTCTGCGTTTTCTAGGAAGCTGCCACTGTTTCTACTCAGTCAACCTCTCAAGGTGACATGTCTGTCGCTGAGATCCTTCGAGAGCGTCAGAAGAGGGCTCGCTATGAGCTTTAGCACAACCCCTCTTCTTCTGCTGCTAATCCTTCTCTGAATATCCCTAAGGGCGAGGGTATTCCTGCTGACCAATCGCAGGGTATTGATTTCGGTGGTGGTTCTCACATTTTAGGTGGTTCCTCAATCTTCTCCACCACGACAGGCTATAACCCGAGTGCCCTTAATCTTGAAGCACTTGGGGGAGATGGGTCATTTGTGCCTAACGCGGGAGGTTCCAGCAGTCGACCTCCTTCTCCTACCGCTCTGCTCTTTGTCCCGATGTCTCCTCCCCCTATCGCGAGAGGTGGCCCTGCTCCCGCCTTGATAGCCGGTGTCTCTCATTATAGTCCTCCCCTCATGCCTACTCATCATCTTAGTTTGCGCTCCTTCAGGGACAACATTTTGCAGTTTCCTGCCGAGGCTGATCACGATACCATCCTCGCGTCTACCTCTTATCTGGCGGCCGAAATTATGTCTCTTCCAAGGGAGAGGGATGCCTTCGTCGCTAGGAGCGAGCAGGAGCGTATAAACTTTCTTCGCTCCCAAGCATTATCTATATTCTGCCATCTCCATTACATGGATGAGGAGAATGCTAGGGTCGCAGCAAACGGACAGGGAGAGATAAACAGGTTGCTGAACGAGCGGCTGAGTTTTGTGGATGCCCATAACGTTGCCAACCAAGAAACAGAGACTGTCCGACAGGAGGTGACGACTGTTAAGCAAGAGCTGGAGGCTGTCAAGCTCGCTCTGGAGGAGGAGAAACGGAAGAGTGCCAATATGACCAAACGCCTTTCTCGGGAGGAGAATGAGCTGCGTCAGGAGAGGCAGAGGAATGCCGAGCTATCTGCCGATCTTGCTCTAAACGCTGAGAAGAACCAGTGGTACTTGAAGGAAGGCAGAGGGCTCATGTCGGAGGCTTTGATGCATCATTATGGGGTAGAAAAACTCCGCATTGATGATCTCTCCGCGTATTTTGATAGGAGAATCCCCACTGTTACTGATGATGGCTTCTATCAATGGAAATCGCAACAGCAAGGAGGAACCAATGCACCGCCCGCTCCTTAGGCTTTGAGTTTAGATGTATTCTGAATTTTGCAGCTACTGAGCCCTTCCTTGTTTTGTAATATTGACAATATCACTCATTGCCTTAGTTAGGCCACCCCTTTTGAACAGAATTTCCTTGTCTGCTTTGTTTCATAATACTGCTTGCGCGATTATTCACCCGTGGCATTTGCTGCCGCGTTTCAGTAGATATGCCCATTTTGCTCTCGCATGTCTTTTCGTACAGGTTCCTCAGCCGCCTTTTTGATGGCCTTATCATTGCCCTCTGATAGCATTTCCAAGAATGAATCGGCGTTGCTCACATTCATGCCGCTCTCTGTTGTTAGGGGAAGCTTTCTTGCCCCGTTAGGCCTGCTGCGACGGTGTTGTTGCAGTATGGATGCCTTTCCAGCCTTACTTCACCAGGTATCGACCGCTCAACTACTAGCTGGGGTATCCTTTCCTTCCTTTCGTCAAAGATTGGCTTGGGGAGTGCCTCGTCTTAGTGAGCTGTCTGATCAGGACCAGCCATCACAATGACAGGATTTTCACTCCCAAGCATTGAAACCTCGCGTCTCTGGAACGTGCCTCGTCTCAATGGGTCGTCTGTGTGAGCACGGTTACCACAAGGATAGGATTTTCACTTCCAGGACGGAGTTGGTCTCTCCTTGGGGTCGTGCCTCGCCTTAATGGGCCGTCTATGGGAGCACGGTTGCCACAAGGATAGGATTTTCACTCCCAAGGATACCGGGGCGTGCCTCGTCTTAATGGGCAGTCTATGTGAGCACGGTTGCCACAAGGATAGGATTTTCACTCCCGGGAGCATTTGGGGTCGTGCCTCGTCTTAATGGGCCGTCTATGGGAGCACGGTTGCCACAAGGATAGGATTTTCACTCCCAACGCTTAGCCATGCCAGGGCATGCCTCGTCTTAGTGAGTTGTCTGATCAGGACCAGCCATCACAAGGATAGGATTTTCACTCCTGGCATTCTTCACTATCTGCATTTTATCAACTGCAAACGCACAGGAAAATATCTCTTGTTAGAATAGCATTGATATTACCAGATAGGATGAGCTAGTTCCTGGCGTGGTATAGCTTCAGCCGAGCTATATTCCAAGAGTTCTGCAGGGGCATTCCATCGAGCGTTTCCAAGTGGTAAGCTCGTCTTCCCACGACACGGGTGACGCAATACGGTCCATCCCAGTTTGGGCTGAGTTTTCCCATGCGTTGCCCTGCCGCTCGTCTATCTCTGAGCACTAAATCTCCAGCTTTGAGCAATCGCTCTCTCACTTGCCGGTTGTGGTATTGTGTCATTTTTCTTTTGTAGTGCAGAGTTTTCAGGAGAGTTTCCTCATGTGTTTCCGGTAGGGCGTCAAGGTTAGCACGTAACCTTTCCTCATTATTTTCTTCTTTGAAATGAGCCACCCGAAGGCTCATCGTTCCGATCTCAACCGGTGTGACAACTTCGGTTCCGAATGCTAACGCAAACGGGGTCTCTCCAGTGCTGACCTTGACAGTCATGCGATAGGCCCATAGTACGTATGGCAGTTCGTCTGGCCATTTCTTTTTGGAACCTTCCAGGTTTCTTTTGATGCCACTAAGAATGCTGCGGTTGGTTACTTCTGCCTGGCCATTGGTTTGAGGGTGCGCCACGGAAGAGAACCTTTGCTCGATCTGAAATTCCGCACACTGATCCCTGAAGAATTGGCTTGTGAACTGCGTTCCATTGTCGCTAACCAGTATGCGCGGCACCCCGAATCGCATAACGACTTGCTGTTTAAAAAATGCCAAAATTTTTCAGTGGTGATGGTGGCTAACGCCTCGCCTTCGGCCCATTTTGTGAAGTAGTCTACCGCCACGACCACGAATTTCAACTGAGATCTAGCCTTTGGAAACGGGCCTAAAATGTCAATGCCCCATTTGGCAAACGGGCATGGAGCGATTATTTCTGAAATTTGCACGGCCGACTTTCGAGGAATCTTAGCATATTCCTGACATTTCTGACAGGTTTTCACGAAGTTATGGCAATCTCCTCGTATGGTGGGCCAGTAGAATCCCGACCGAAAGACTTGGGTTGCCAGTGTATCACTAGCGATGTGCATGCCACATATCCCTTCGTGAATTTCTCGCAACACATGCAAACCTTCTTGTTCCGTAATGCATTTAGTGGCTGGGTGGGAGAAGCACCTCCGTATTAACTCTCCATTGTAATATGTACATCGCGCCGCCCGTTTCAGGACTTTCCGTAATTTCTTCCGGTAGCCTATCATGTTTCAGATATTCTACCACTGGGATTCTCCAGTCACTTTCTATTTCCTCCACACAAAACGATGCTTGCTCTTCCATGAAAGATGGTGTGGATAACTCCCCGTAGTGCACTTCGTTGGGTATGGAGGCTTCCACGTTGGCTGCCATCTTGGCGAGGCTATCAGCCTCTTCATTACTTTCTCTAGGGATATGTTCAAAGGTGACCCGAGTGCCTTTTTTCTGCATCTCCGACAGCTCACGCTTTACTTTGGCCAAGTATTGAATCATGATGGGTTCTCGGGCTTGGGAGTTTCCTAGGACTTGATCCATTATCAATTTAGAGTCTCCTCGTATTTTTAGGCGCAAGCCGCATTCCTCCTCCGCAACGGTAGCGGCTTCGACGGAGAAGCTGTTTCCAATTCTGAGTCCTGCCAGCAACGCTTCGTATTCAGCGGCATTGTTGGATAACGGTTGTAGGATTCTGATGGAGTATCGCATTTCCATGCCGTCTGGTCCCACCAGGAAAACACATGCACCTGCTAGCTCTTGATTTTTTGCTCCGTCCACATGAATAACCCATGAGTCCGCTAACATTTCCGGGAATGGTAGGCATGAATTTTCTGGTTCTTCCTCTGACAGGTCTGCCGACGCATCTTTGGTGAATGTGCATTCCGCTATGAAGTCTGCTAATGCTTGGGCTTTAATTGCCGGTCTGGCTTTGTAATGCAGCCCGTATTGTTCGAGCTCGATTTCCCAGATCAACATCCTCCCTGAAGACTCAGGCTTTCTAAAGATTTTTCTCAGCGGCTGATCAGTGAGCACAGTGACAGGGTGGGCTTGGAAGTATCGGTCCATCTTTCGCGTTGCCTGTATTAGGGCAAGCGCTATCTTCTCGATGCGTCAGCATCTTTCAATATGTGACTCACAAAAAATACAGGGCGGTGTACATGCCCTTCACTTCGCACAAGGACGGCGCTGACTACCTCGTCAGCTACTCCCAAGTATAGATATAGCTCATCGCCGGACTCAGGCCTCGTTAGCACTAGATCGGATGACAAGTAAGATTTCAGCCCTGCAAACGCATTTTCACATTCCTCTGTCCACCCGAATGGGGCCTTGTTTCGAATGCGAACATACACTTTCGTGGATTCAGCTTCATTTTGTACTTTTTCATCACATTGAAAACTTCTTCCAGGTCAGTAAGGTGGTCTTTGAAGCTTCGACTTTTGATCAGGATATCGTCCACGTAAGCCTCTACATTTTTCCCGATTTGCTTTTTGAAAACCTTATTCGCCATGCGCTGGAACGTTGCCCCGGCATTCTTCAGCCCAAACGGCATTGCGGTGTAGCAATATGTAGCCCTAGGGGTGATGAAGGCAGTTTTTTCTTCGTCTTCTATGGCCATAGGGATTTGGTGATACCCGGAGTTGGCATCTAGGGAGCTTAAATAAGCGTATCTAGCAGTTTGGTCGACCAGCTGATCAATTCGAGGAAGGGGATAGCAATCTTTGGGGCAAGCATTATTTAGATCGGTGAAATCGATGCACATGCGCCAATCTCCGTTAGGCTTTGGAACTAACACCGGGTTAGCTAGCCAGGTTGGGTATTGGACTTCTCGGATGAACCCCGCATCCATGAGTTTTAGTAACTCTTTCTCGATAGCTGCTACTTTCCCTGATGAAAAAGCACGTCGTTTCTGCTGAATAGGCTTAGCATCAGGGCTAACGTTTAGTCGATGTTCCGCAATTTCTCGCGAGATTCCGAGCATGTCCGCTGGTTTCCATGCGAATTCTCCCTTGCATTTTCTTAACAGCCGGGTTAGTTGCACGTTCTCTTCGGGGCTCAGTTTCTCACTGACCAAGAGATTCACTTCACTGTCCCCACCGATAGGCATTGACATCATCTGATCTAGCGGCTGAGCGCGTTTTTCTTCTTTATCGTCGAAAGGATCGTCTGCCACACAAACGTAGCGGTCACAACTCCTTTGAGTCATAAGTGAATAACACTCAGCTGCCAGTTTCTGGTCTCCTTTGATTGAGACCACGCCGTCCCACGAGGGGTATTTCATCCGCAGGTGTTTTTGGGATATCGCTGCCCCGAAATGATTGAGGAACGGTCGCCCCAGTATGGCGTTATATGGTAACGTTAGGTCCACGACCAGGAATAATAGCTCTTCAGATCGCTTGGAGGTGTCTTCTCGGAAGTACACTGGCAAGGATGTTATTCCGGCTACCGGAATCGGTACCCCATCAATCCCAACAATTGGCCTCATGCATGGCGCTAGCTCGCTGTCAGGGCGTTTCATCAAGTTGTATGCTTCCAATGAAAATAGATTTACTGCGCTCCCATTGTCAACAAGGGTTCTTCTCACCCCGTGACTTCCAATGACGGGCGTTACTACCAAGGCGTCGTTATGCGGGAAAACAATGCCTTTTTCGTCTTCTTCTGAGAAGGACAATATCATTCTGTCTAAGGCACTGATCGCCTCAATTTTTACCTGCGTGTTCTCTCGCTTGCGCTTTTCCCCAGGATTGGGCATTTGTGGTATGGGCTCCTCGAAGTAGGGTGTTCCCCCGGCGATGATATTAATCATAGGCATCTGATCGCTATGAACAACGAGAGCTTCTCTATTTTGTCCAAGGGGAATTGCGTTAGCCCCCGTGGCACGTGAAGGCGTTTGCCTCTGATCAGTTGTCATTCCAGTTGGGTTGTTCCTGGCCCCTTCTCATGCCTTGGTGGCAAATTCTCCAAGGTAGCCCTCTTCGACCAATTGCTCTATGGCCAATTTCAGTTCTCTGCATACATCTGTCGAATGTCCCTTGACCTTGTGTAACTTGCAATATGCGTTTTCCCTTTCTCCCATGATCACTCCTGGCTTCACAGAAGCTGGGTATCGAATGGGCAGATTTCGCTGTTGGACTATCGCTAGGATTTCCGCCCTTGAGAGTATAAGAGATGGAAGGTCAGGATCATATATTCGGCCCTTTGGCGGATCTGCTTGTTTTCGAGTGGGGGACCCTCCGGGTCTTCCTTTCGAGAAATTGCCTCTCTGCCGGTTAGAGGCCTTGGCAGTATGCTCTTTTCGTTGTCCATGATCATCAGTGGGTTGCGTGTCAGGGGCACTGCTATGCGGGGCGTTAGGGGCCAAGTATGGGTCCGTTGGCATGTTTCGGATCCATTCCCTATTTTCCTCCTCTTCCATCCTCGCATAATTATGCGCTTTTAGCCTCAACGCATCCAGGGTTAACGGCGGGTCCACCGTTAACGTGTCTCTCAATTTTCCGTATCGACAATTGCGTTTCAGGGCCTCAACCGCAAAATCAATAGTGACCGCTGGCGTTAGGGACATTTCAAGATCAAATCGACCTAAAAATCAATGATTCCTGCGGTTTTCGATGAATATCGAATAGTGCAGCTGCTGACTTCCTGATAGGAATAGTCGTGCTAAACCGACTTTTGAATTTTTCTTCCAGTTGAGAAAAATTATCAATAGACCCGGCCGGGAGTCCCTCAAACCAAAGACGTGCCACTCCTGACAGCGTCATTACGAAGATCTGACATAATGCAGCATCACTGCGGGTTTGGAATTGCACAAAGTCTTTCACCTTATTGAGGTGAGAAATGGGATCTTTCGTGCCATCATATGATTCTGCAGGGAGTTTCACATGTCGATGGACCCTGTGGTGCCTGACACGGTAACTGAACGGATGGCCAGCGTTAACATCAGGGACCCCACGAGGCTGATGCGGGTGTGGAATTTCAACGTCATATCTGGGATTCTGAGGGTCATATTCTTGATGCCGCCTGGGAGATCGGCTGCGGCTTCTTGGAGTTCGAGCTCGTCGACCTCTGCTGCTAGATCTCTCACTGTATCTAGGAGATTGTTCTTGGAATATCTCCCCTCGCCGATCATCCTAGTGTTCTCTGTACTCATCACGTCGGCGGGCTGCCTCAGGGATAGGTATTTATCCCCTGTATTGTCCAGAATGTTCAACAGGTCCACGCGTGAGCGGCGGGACATTTATGAGGGCCGATGAGAAAGGTAAGGAGGACGGGAGTCCCCTAGATTGTCGGGGCGATAATGGTCATTCGTTGACAATGGACGGAGTGAAAACTACTTGGGAGGACACACTAGGTCTCGAGGCGTGAGGAGTAAATCCAGCAGCCATCTCTGTCAACTGATCCAATTGGGCTTGGAGAGCTGTTATTGAGCTTGCGAAAGGGTTGTCTGCTTCGCCTATCGCGGATCTACTTTCTTGGGGGGTAGAATGACTGGTTCCCGCTATGTGGGAAAAAGAGGAACAAATCTGGAATGTAATTTCTTCCGTACTTTGCCCAGGAGGAGGATCTGATTCTCCCACAGTGACATCTTGCACTGGGGTAGAGATATCAGAGATAGCGAAAGCAAAAAGTCATCGGCGGTTGTTGTAGGGGATGTTGGAGGATTGGGACAGCGCGGGATCTGACTCCGAGGCCATAACCCTTCTAGCTTCGAGGAGGAAGGAGCTTGGTTATTAAGGATGCTCACTTAATAGAACCAACACTCTCAATGAAAGCACCAATTTGATAAGAATTTGTCTTCTGCCGAAGGATATATGGAGAAATTGGTCCTCTCAGATCAGTGCCCACGACGGTCCGCAGTACCTGCAATACGCCGGAGGGGGTCTCCGGCGGAAACACTCCGATGCTTAAGTCAGTATGTGTAGTGAATTTGGCAGAGCTTGGGCCAGTAATTCGTACTTACCTTCCTCCTTTGTGGGGGAAGTATTTATAGATGAAAATGGAGCGTTTCTAAGTGATCTGGATCATTCTACAAGGCGATCTATCGCTAGTTTTAGCTCTCTACACACGCCCGTCGAATGTCCCTTGACTTTGTGAAACTTACAAAATGCGTTTTCCCTTCCTCCCATAATTACCCCTGGTTTCACAGGAGCTGGATAACGGATGGGTAGGTTCCGTTGCTGGATGATTGCTAAAATTTCCGCTCTTGGAAGTATGAGAGATGGTAGGTCAGGGTCGTATATTCGGCCCTTTGGTGGATTTGTTTGTCTTCTAATAGGGGAATTCCCGGATCTTCCTTTTGAGAAGTTACCCCTCTGCCGGTTTGAGGTCCTAGGGATGTGGTTCTTTCGCTAGTCGTAGTCATCTCTTGGGCGCGTATCAGGAGTCGCGTTAGTGTGGTCATTAGGAGTCGGATGCATGTCTTAGGGCATGTTCCGAATTCTCTCTCTATTCTCCCCCTCCTCCATCCTCGCATAATTGTGAGCTTTCAGTCTCAGCGCATCTAAAGTCAGTGGTGGGTCCACCATTAGCGTGTCTCGTAACTTCCCATAACAACAGTTGCGCTTTAAGGCCTCCACAGCAAAATCGATGGTGACTCCTGGTGTTAGAGACATTTCAAGATCGAATCGACTCAAGAAATCCTTCAATGACTCCTGCAGTTTTCGGTGGATATCGAATAATGTTGCCGCGGATTTCCTAATAGGGATAGCCGTGCTAAATCGGCTCCTGAACCTGGTTTCCAATTGAGAAAAACTATCAACAAACCCTACTGGGAGCCCCTCAAACTAGAGACGCGCTACACCTGATAATGTCATGACAAAACTCTGGCATAACGCCGCGTCGCTATGGGTTTGAAACTGTACGAAATCTTTCACTTTGTTGAGGTGGGAGACAGGATCTTTTGTGCCATCGTACGATTCTGTGGGGAGTTTTACGTGTCGGCTGACTCGATGATGTCTTATACGGTAGCTGAATGGATGCCCCACGTTATCGTTGGGAATCTCATGTGGTCGATGGGGAGGAGGATTTTCGTCAGGGTATCTCTAATCTCGAAAATCATATTCATGATGCCGCCTAGGAGAACGGTTGCGACTCCTTGGCATTCGGGTTCGACGCCTCCTACTACTCGACCTCTCACTGTGCCTAGGAGACGGGTCCCTGAACATTTCATCTCGCTTGTCGTTCCAATGATCTCTATACTCGTCATGCCAGCGCTCTCCCTCAGTAACAGGAATTTCCCTCGGAAGGTTCGGCGTGTCTATGCGCGAGTTGCATGAAACTGATGGGGGCCGATGTTGCAGGTAAGGACAGTTGAATGCCCCTAGACTGCCGGGGCGACAAAGGCCGATCAGTGACGATAGGTGGAGTAAAAACTATCTGAGAAGGCACACTAGGTCCTGAAACATAAGGCGTGAATCCTGCGGCTAACTCTGTCAACTGGTCTAGCTGAGCTTGAAGAGCCGATATTGAATTCACAAAAGGATTGCCCGCGCTGGCTACTGCGGGTCCCCTCGAATGAGGAGTAGAATAACTGGGTCCCACTATCTGGGAGAAAGGAGTACGTGTCTGGGAAATGAATGTTTCCGTTGTTTGCCCAAATGAGGGATCTGACATTCCTGGGGGGATTTCCTGTACTGTGATAGAAGCGTCAGAAGTGGCGAAGGGAAAAAGTCGTCTGCGAGTAGCAAATGGAAGGCTAGAGGACTGGGACAATGCAGGATCTGAATTAGAGGCCATAATCCCTCAATCTTCAAGAAAAACAGAGCTTGGCTATTAAGGACGCTCACTTAATAAAACCAAAGCTCTTAATGAAAGCATCAATTTGATAAGATTCGACTTCTTTGCTGAAGGGTAGACGGGAAAATGGCTTCCTGGACCCACCGTCGGTTGCTGTCCGATGCACCTGCAAAGCGCCGGAGGGGGTCCCCGGCGTAAACACTCCAATGCCTAAGTCAGTACGGGTAGTGAAAATAGCAGAGCTTTGGCCAGCAATTTTTGGCTTACCTTCTCCCTTGATTGTGGGAGTATTTATAGGCGATCAGTAGAGTGTTTTCGGGGGAGGGGGGCTCGGCCATAAAAGGCGCTAACGGGCCTGTCAGGTGGTTGACTTTCCCCGTTAACGGTGTGCTATCGTTGCGTTACATATATATATGGGGGTAGACGTTACCTAGGCAAGGTAACGCCTATGCTCCTCATGGGACGTCATGTTTGGCCTGGGATGGGATAACGCCGCGTGTCATGACAAAGAGACGTGTGGGACCCCCTCGCTAATGTTGACCATCCCAGTGTTGATCACATGGAGAGAGGCGATGGCCTCGAGGCTGTCTGTCCGGTAGGGACAACAACTTTTTACCCTTAACGCGGGATATAAGACGAAAATGCCCTTAGTCTTTAAGTGTATTGTTATCAATGATGACGTCGGCGTCAGTCTTGGCGACGAGAAGAGTTACGAGTCACAGGCTCTTCTTGCGAAGCACGACTTCTTCGATGCTTGTCTCGCATGCAAGCTCCTTGTGGATGATGTGTGATAGCTTTGCTTGCAAGTCTTTGCTTCTCGCACGCGTCATAGGTCTGTTGGGCGGTAAGGGCACGTCGGATACGATGGGGATCGTATCATTCCCTCACCCTTCGAATGAATTGGCCCTCGAATTCGCTCCAACCAGTTCCTCATCATCATCACCTACATCAAATAAAGTTAAGTCAGTAACGTTAAATGTGGCACTAACTGAACCATACTCACTAGGGAGATCAAGCTTGTAGGCGTTGTTGTTGATCTTCTCGACGATCTGAAATGGTCCACCGCCTCTGTCGGACAGCTTGCCTCGACGTCGGGCTGGAAACCGCTCGTGGCGCAAGTGCAGCCAAACCCAGTTGCCCACGTTTTGTTCTTCCTTGATTGCGCTTACGCGCTACTCGCTCGTTCGCCTTCTCAATGTTATGCTTAGCTTGCTCATGGATTTTCTTTACCATCTCTGACTTCTTAGCTCCATCTAAACTTGACACATCACTTAAAGGTAAAGGAGTCAAATCTAACGGAGTCAAGGGATTAAAACCATAAATAATCTCAAATGGTGAATAATGAGTACTCGAATGAATAGAGCGATTATAAGAAAATTCTATAAAAGATATATGATCAGTCTATGTAGAATTATGCTTATTAACCAAAGTGCGCAATAAAGACCCTAAAGTCCTATTAACCACTTCTGTTTGCCCATCGATTTGTGGATGACAAGAAGTTGAATAAAGCAACTTAGTTCTTAATTTCTTCCACAGAACTCGCCAGAAATGGCTCAGAAACTTACTATCACGATCGCTAACAATACTACTAGGAACTCCATGCAAACGGACTACTTCTTTAAAGAACAAGTTAGCGATATAGGTCGCATCATTAGTACTAGTGCAAGGGTTGAAATGCGCTATCTTTGAGAACCGATCGACCACTAAAAAAATACTATCCTTGTCTCCCCTAGATTTAGGCAATCCTACAACAAAATCCATGGACAGATAGGTCCAAGGATGGGAGGGTACGAGTAAGGGCATGTACTCCCCATGGTTGGTCACTCTTGACTTGGCCCTACGATACACTAAACATCTAGCAACTGCGCGCACCACATCACGCTTCATCTTAGGCCAATAAAAGTGATCCTTAAGTACCTCAAATATTTTAGTCACACCAAAGTGACCCATCAGTCCACCACAATGCGCTTCTAGTACAAGCAATTCTCTTAAGGAACAATGAGGTACACATAGACGCTTACGCTTAAATAAATACCCATCATGTCTATAAAATTGAGACTCGGCAGCATGCACATAAGAATTATAAAGCTCACTGAAATCTACATCATTAGGATACAGTTCTATAATATGTGCAAACCCTAGCAACTTAGCACTCATAAAAGAAATAAGCCCGTACCTTCGCGATAATGCATCTGCCACTATATTATCTTTACCTTCTTTGCAGCGAATATGGTAGGGGAAAGACTCGATGAACTCCATCCAAGTTGCATGTCGCTTGTTCAACTTGCCTTGCCCTTTGAGATACTTTAAGCTGAGATGATCCATGTGCACCACGAACTCACGCGACATTAAGTAGTGCTGCCACACTTTCAACGCGCGTACAAGTGCGTACAACTCCTTGTCATAGGTCGGGTACCTCAATTGTGCATCCTTAAGCTTCTCGCTAAAGTAAGTTATGGGCCACTTCTCTTGCATGAGGACTGCACCGATTCTGATAACAATCCACATAAGGAAAAGGGTATTTCCGTCTACTGCCCTGAACTGAAAGAAGAGATCACTGTTCCCACCTTCGCGGTAGGGAGAGGGACACCGCCTCCCCCAGAGGCTGATGCCAAGAGGGAAAAACAGCGCTCAGGAGTATCCCCAAAACGAACCTTCTAGATGGCTCGAGGAGCTGTCTCATTCTGAGGAATACCACGCGTCAGGGGGACCACTCAGTCGCCACACTATCGTGGTAGCATTTATCCCATGGCTATCGCCACGTTAACATATCATCCGAGGGGCGAACCACGATCCATAACGTTAGGGATAGCTCCCTAGCTATCCCCAAAAGCGGAAATGCTCAATTCTCCTATATATATACCTCCCCCTCAAAGGAGGCAGGTAAGCTTAATCTGACTGGCCCAAGCTCTGCCAAATTCAGTACACATACTGACTTAAGCATCGGAGTGTTTCCGCCGGAGACCCCCTCCGGCGTATTGCAGGTACCGCGGACCGTCGTGAGCACTGATCTGAGAGGAGCCGTTCCGCCATACATCCTTCGGCAGCAGACAAAATCTTATCAAATTGGTGCTTTCATTGAGAGTATTGGTTCTATTAAGTGAGCATCCTTAATAACCAAGCTCCTTCTCCCCGAAGCTAGAAGGATTATGGCCTCAGAGTCAGATCCGGCGCTGTCCCAAACTTCCAACATCCCGTACAACACCCGCAGACGACTGTTTGCCTTCGCTACCTCTGATACCTCCACCCTAGTGCAGGACGTCACTGCGGGAGAATCAGATCTTCCTCCTGGGCAAAGTACGGAAGAAATTACATTCCAGATTTGCTCTCCCTTCTCTCACGTAGCAGGAACCAGTCGTCTTACCCCCCAAGCAGGGAGATCCATGATGGGTGGAGCGGACAACCCTTTCGCAAATTCAATAGCAGCTCTCCAAGCTCAATTGGATCAGTTGACAGAGATGGCTGCTGGATTTACTCCTCATGCCTCGAGACCTAGTGTGTCCTCCCAAGTAGTTTTCACCCCATCCATTGTCAATGAACGACCATTATCGCCCCGACAATCCAGAGGGCTCCCGTCCTCCTTACCATTTTCATTGGCCCCTATCAGCGTCCCGCCGCTCGCTCGTGGACCTGCTGAACATTCTGGACAATATAGGGGAGGAATCTCTATCCCTGAAGTAGCTCATCGACGTGATGAGTACATAGAACATTGGGATGATCGACGGGGGGATATATTGAGAGAGCCATCTCCTAGATACAGTGAGAGATCTAGCAGCAGAGGTCGACGAGCTCGAACTCCAAGAAGCCGCAGCCGATCTCCCAGGCGGCATCAGGAATATGACCCTCAGAATCCCAGTTATGACGTTGAAATTCCACACCCGCATCAGCCTCGTGGGGTCCCTGATATTAACGTTGGCCATCCGTTCAGTTACCGTGTCAGGCACCACAGAGTCCATCGACACGTGAAACTCCCAGCAGAATCATATGATGGCACGAAAGATCCCATTTCTCACCTCAATAAGGTGAAAGATTTTGTGCAATTCCAAACGCGCAGTGACGCAGCATTGTGTCAGATCTTCGTAATGACGCTGTCAGGTGTGGCACGTCTCTGGTTTGAGGGACTCCCGGCCGGATCTATTGATAATTTTTCTCAACTGGAAGAAAAATTCAAAAGTCGGTTTAGCACGGCTATTCCTATCAGGATGTCAACAGCTGCACTGTTCGATATCCATCAAAAACTGCAGGAATCGTTGAACGAATTTTTAGGTCGATTTGATCTTTAAATGTCCCTAACGCCAGGGGTCACTATTGATTTTGCGGTTGAGGCCCTAAAACGCAACTGCCGATACGGAAAACTGAGAGGCACGCTAACGGTGGACCCACCGATGACCCTGGATGCGCTGAGGCTGAAAGCGCATAACTATGCGAGAATGGAAGAGGAGGAAAATAGAGAATGGATCCGAGACATGCCAACGGACCCATATGTGGCCCCTAACGCCCCGCATAACAGTGCCCTTGACGCACGACCCACTGATGATCATGGGCAACGAAAAGAGCATACTGTCAAGGCCTCTAACCGGCAGAGAGGCAATTTCTTGAAAGGAAGACCCGGAGGGTCCCCCACTCGGAAGCAAGCGGATCCGCCAAAAGGCCGGATATATGATCCGGACCTTCCATCTCTTATACTCCCAAGGGCTGAAATCCTAGCGATAGTCCAACAGCGAAATCTGCCCATTAGATATCCGGCTCCTGTGAAGCCAGGAGTGATCATGGGAGGAAGGGAAAACGCGTATTGCAAGTTCCACAAGGTCAAGGGACATTCGACAGATGTATGCAGAGAACTGAAATTGGCCATAGAGCGATTGGTCGAAGAGGGATACCTAGGAGAATTTGCCACCAAGGCAAGAGAAGAGGCCAGGAATAACCCAACGGGAATGACAACTGATCAGAGGTAAGCGCCTTCACGTGCCACGGGGGCTAACGCAATTCCCCTTGGACAAAATAGAGAAGCTCTCGTTGTTCATAGCGATCAGATGCCTATGATTAATATTATTGCCGGGGGAACACCCTACTTCGAGGAGGCCATACCACAAACGCCCAGTCCTGGGGAAAAGCGCAAGCGAGAAAGCGCCCAGGTAAAAATTGAGGCGATAAACGCCTTAGATAGAATGATATTGTCCTTCTCAGAAGAAGACAAAAAGGGCATTGTTTTCCCACACAACGACGCATTGGTAGTCACACCTGTCATCGGAAGTCACGGGGTGAGAAGAACCCTTGTTGACAACGGGAGCGCAGTAAATCTATTTTCGCTGGAAGCGTATAACTTGATGAAACGCCCTGATGGGGAGCTAGCGCCATGCGTGAGGCCAATTGTCGGGATTGATGGCGTACCTATACCGGTAGCCGGAATAACATCCTTGCCAGTGTACTTCCGAGAAGACACATCCAAGCACTCTGAAGAGCTATTATTCCTGGTTGTAGACCTAACGTTACCATACAACGCTATACTGGGGCGACCGTTCCTCAATCGTTTCGGGGTAGCGATATCCCAAAAACACCTGCGGATGAAATACCCCTCGTGGGACGGAGTGGTCTCAATCAAAGGAGACCAGAAACTGGCAGCCGAATGTTATTTGCTTATGACTCAGAGGAGTTCTGACCGCTACGTTTGCATGGCAGACGATCCTTTCGACGATAAAGAAGAAAAACGCACTCAGCCACTAGATCAGATGATGTCAATACCTATCGCTGAGGACAATGAGGCAAATCTCTTGGTCAGTGAGAAACTGAGCCCTGAAGAGAGCGTGCAACTAACCCGACTATTAAGAAAATGCAAGGGAGAATTCGCATGGAAACCAGCGGACATGCCTGGAATCTCGCGAGAAGTCGCGGAGCATCGACTAAACGTCAGCCCTGAGGCCAAACCTATTCAGCAGAAACGACGCGCCTTTTCATCAGAAAAAGTGGCGGCTATCGAGAAGGAGTTACTGAAGCTCATGGACGCGGGGTTCATTCGAGAAGTTCAGTACCCAACCTGGCTGGCTAACCCGGTGCTAGTTCCAAAGCCTAACGGAGATTGGCGCATGTGCATCGATTTCACTGACCTAAATAATGCTTGTCCCAAAGATTGCTATCCCCTTCCTCGAATTGACCAGCTGGTCGACCAAACTGCGGGGTACGCTTATTTAAGCTCTCTGGATGCCAACTCCGGGTATCACCAAATCCCAATGGCCGTGGAAGACGAAGAAAAAACTGCCTTCATTACCCCTAGGGCCACATATTGCTACACCGCAATGCCGTTTGGGCTGAAGAACGCCGGGGCAACGTTTCAGCGCATGGCGAATAAGATTTTCGAAAAGCAAATAGGGAAAAATGTAGAGGCCTACGTGGACAATATTCTGATTAAAAGTCGAAGCTTCGGAGACCATCTTGCCGATTTGGAAGAAGTTTTCAATATGATGAAAAAATACAAAATGAAGCTGAACCCACGAAAGTGCATGTTCGCGTTCCAAACGGGAAAATTCTTGGGCTACGTGGTTAGCCGAAAGGGTATTCAACCCAACCCTTCAAAGGTAAAGGTCATTCAGGACATGATATCCCCGCGAACCGTCAAGGAAATACAAAAGCTCACTGGCCGCATCATCACATTAGGACGGTTCATATCTAAGCAAGGAGAGAGATACCTCCCCTTTTTTAAGGTCATTCGAAACAAGGCCCCATTCGGGTGGACAGAGGAATGTGAAAACGCGTTTGCAGGACTAAAAGCCTACTTGTCATCCGATCTAGTGCTAACGAGGCCTGAGTTCGGCGATGAGCCATACCTATACCTGGGAGTAGCTGACGAGGTAGTCAGCGCCGTTCTCGTACGAAGTGAAGGGCATGTACACCACCCTGTATTTTTTGTGAGTCACATATTAAAAGACACGGAGCTACGATACGCCCGCATCGAGAAGATAGTGTTTGCTCTAATACAGGCAATGCGAAAGATAGACCGATACTTCCAAGCTCACCCCGTTACCGTACTAACTGATCGGCCGCTGAGAATTTTTTTAGAAAGCCTGAGTCCTCAGGGAGAATGTTGATTTGGGCAATCGAGCTCGAACAATACGGGCTGCAATACAAAGCCAGGCCGGCAATAAAAGCCCAGGCGTTAGCTGACTTCATAGCGGAGTGCATATTCACCAAGGAGGTGTTGGAAAAACTGTCAGAGGAAGAACCAGAAAACTCATGCCTACCGTTCCCAGAAACGCGCGCAGACTCATGGGTTATTCACGTGGACGGCGCAAAAAATCAAGACCTAGCAGGAGCAGGCGTTTTCCTGGTGGGGCCAAACGGCATGGAAATGCGATATGCCATCAGAATCCTGCAGCCGTTATCCAACAACGCCGCTGAATATGAAGCGCTGCTGGCAGGACTCAGAATTGGAAACACCTTCTCCGTCGAAGTCTCTACCGTGGCGGAAGAGCAATACGGCTTGCGCCTAAAGATACGAGGAGACTCTAAATTGATAATGGATCAAGTCCTTGGAAACTCCCAAGCCCGAGAACCCGTCATGATTCAATACTTGGCCAAAGTAAAGCGTGAGCTGTCGGAGATGCAAAAAAAATGCACTCGGGTCATCTTCGAACACATCCCTAGAGAAAGTAACGAAGAGGCCAATAGCCTCGCCAAGATGGCAACCAACGCAGACGCCTCCATACCCAACGAGGTACATTACGGGGAGATATCCATACCCTCTTTCATGGAGGAGCAAACATCGTTGTGTGTGGAAGAAATAGAAAGTGACTGGAGGATCCCAGTGGTAGAATATCTGAAGCATGATAGGCTACCAGATGAAATTGCGGAAAGAAGGAAAATCCTAAAACGGGCGGCGCGATGTACATATTACAATGGAGAGTTAATACGGAGGTGTTTCTCCCACCCAGCCGCTAAATGCATAACGGAACAAGAAGGCCTGCATGTGCTAAGAGAAATTCACGAAGGGATATGCGGCATGCACATCGCGAGCGATACTCTGGCAGCTCAAGTCTTTCGGTCGGGATTCTATTGGCCCACCATACGAAGAGATTGCCATAACTTCGTGAAAACCTGTCAGAAATGTCAGGAATACGCTAAGATCCCTCGAAAACCGGCCACGCCAATCTCAGAAATAATTGCTCCATGCCCGTTTGCCAAATGGGGCATTGGCATATTAGGCTCGTTTCCAATGGCTAGATCTCAGCTAAAATTCGTGGTCGTGGCGGTAGACTACTTCACAAAATGGGCCGAAGCCGAGGCGTTAGCCACCATCACCACTGAAAAAATTTGGCATTTTTTCAAACACCAAGTCATCATGCGATTCGGAGTTCCGCGCATACTGGTTAGCGACAATGGAGCACAGTTCACAAGCCAATTCTTCAGGGATCAGTGTGCGGGATTCCAGATCGAACAAAGATTCTCTTCCGTGGCACACCCCCAAACCAATGGCCAGGTAGAGGTAACCAACCGCAGCATCCTTAGTGGCATCAAAAGAAACCTGGAAGGTTCCAAAAAGAAATGGCCGGACGAACTGCCATACGTACTATGGGCCTATCGCATGACTGTCAAGACCGGCACTGGAGAGACCCCGTTTGCGTTAGCATTCGGAACCGAAGCTGTCACACCGGTTGAGATCGGAATGATGAGCCTTCGGGTGGCTCATTTCAGAGAAGAAAATAACGAGGAAAGGTTACGTGCTAACCTTGACGCCCTACCAGAAACACATGAGGAAACACTGCTGAAAACTCTGCACTACAAAAGAAAAATGGCGCAATACCACAACCGGCAAGTGAGGGAGCGATTGCTCAAAGCTGGGGATTTAGTGCTCAGAGATAGACGAGCGGCAGGGCAGCGCATGGGCAAACTCAGCCCAAACTGGGATGGACCGTATCGCGTCACCCGTATTGTGGGAAGAGGAGCTTACCACTTGGAAACGCTCGATGGAATGCCTCTACAGAACTCGTGGAATATAGCCCGGCTGAAGCTATACCACGCCAGGAACTAGCTCACCCTATCTGGTAACATCAATACTATTCTAACAAGATATATCTTTCTGTGCGTTTGTTGTTGAATAAAATGCAGATAGTGAAGCATGCCAGAAGTGAAAATCCTATCCTTGTGATGGCTGGTCCTGATCAGACAGCTCACTAAGATGAGGCACGCCCTGGCATGACTAAGCGTTGGGAGTGAAAATCCTATCCTTGTGGTAACCGTGCTCACACAGACGGCCCATTAAGACGAGGCACGACCCCAAACGCTCCCGGGAGTGAAAATCCTATCCTTGTGGCAACCGTGCTCACATAGACGGCCCATTAAGACGAGGCACACCCCGGTATCCTTAGGAGTGAAAATCCTATCCTTGTGGCAACCGTGCTCACACAGACGGCCCATTAAGACGAGGCACGACCTCAAGGAGAGACCAACTCCATCCTGGAAGTGAAAATCCTATCCTTGTGGCAACCGTGCTCATATAGACGGCCCATTGAGACGAGGCACGTTCCAGGGACGCGAGGTTTCAACGCTTAGGAGTGAAAATCCTATCCTTGCGATGGCTAGTCCTGATCAGACAGCTCGCTAAGATGAGGCACTCCCCAAGCCAATCTCCGGCGGAAGGAAGGAGGGGACACTCCAGCTAGAAATTGAGCGGTCGATACCCGGCGAAGTAAGGCTGGAAAGACATCCGTACTGAAACAACAACGTCGTAGCAGGCCTAACGGGGCAAGAAAGCTCCCCTGACAACAAAGGGTAATTTGAATCTGAGCAATGCTGAGTCATTCTTGGAAATGCTATCGGAAGGCAACAATAAGGCCATCGAAAAGGCAGCTGAGGAACCCATATGAAGGTCATGCGAGAGCAAAGTGGGCATATCTATAGAGGCGCGGCAGCAAACGCCACGGACGAATAATTGCGCAAGCAGTATTATGAAACAGAGCAGATAAGGAAGTTCCATTCAAAAGGGGTAGCCCAACCAAGGCAAAAAGTGATATCGTTAATATTACAAAACAAGGAAGGGCTCGTCGGCCGCAAAAATCAGAATATATCTAAATTCAAAAAAAACTAAGGAGGGGGTGGTGCGTTGACTCCTCCTTGTTGCCTCAATTTCCATAAATAGAAGTCGTCATCAGTAATAGTGGAGACTCTCCTATCAAAATACGCGGCCAGCTCATCAATACGGAGTTTTTCTACCCCATGATGATGCATCAACGCCTCCGACATGAGCCCTCCGCCTTCCTTCAAGTACCACTGATTCTTCTCAACGTTTAAAGCCAGATCGGCAGTCAGCTCGGCATTCCTCTGCCTCTCCTGGCGCAACTCATTCTCCTCACGAGAAAGGCATTCGCTCAGAATCCGTTTCTCCTCCTCCAAAGCGTGCTTGACAACCTCCAGCTCTTGCTTGACAGTCGTCACTTCCTGTCGGGCAGACTCCGTTTCTTGGTTGGCAAGGTTAAGCGCATCCATAAAACTCTGGCGCTCGTTCTGCAGCCTGGTTATCTCCCCCTGCCCGTTTGCGGCAATCCTAGCATTCTCCTCATCTATGTAATGGAGGTGGCAGAAAAAAGAAAGCGCTTGGGAACGAAGAAAGTTTATACGCTCCTGCTCACTCCTAGCCGCAAAGGCATCCCTCTCCCTTGGAAGAGACATAATCTCGGCTACCAGGTAAGAGGTAGACGCGATAATGGAATCATGATCAGTCCCGGCAGGAAATTGCAAAATGTTGTCCCTGAAGGAACGCAAACCAATATGATAAGTGGGCATGAGGGGAGGATTATAAGTAGAGGCACCAGCTATCAAAGCAGGGGCAGGGCCACCTCTCGCGATAGTGGGAGGAGACATCGGAACAAAGAACAGAGCGGCAGGAGAAGAGGGTCGACTGCCGGAACCTCCCGCGTTGGGCACTGGGGACCCATCTCCACCAAGTGCTTCAAGGTTAAGGGCACTTGAGTTATAGCCTGTCGCGGTGGAGGAATCACCTAAAATGTGAGGATTACCACCGAAATCAATACCCTGCGATTGCTCGGCAGGAATACCGCCACCCTGAGGGACGTTCAGAGAAGGATTCGCAGCAGAAGAGGTAGGGCTGTGCTGAAGCTCATAGCGAGCCTTCTTCTGACGCTCTCGAAGGACCTCAGCAATAGACATATCACCTGGAGAAGTTGACTGAGCAGAAACAGTGGAAGCCTCCTAGAAAACGCAGTGCACGCATGATAAGAAAATTATACAGAAGAGAAGAAAACCTTAGAGAGAAATGAACGCATACCTGGGTGACTGTGGAAACCAGAGGTATCGCGGTAGGAATGGGATCAACTGTCGCCTCCGAAGAAACAACAGTGTGGAGGGAAACGGGTTGCGTGGCACGTGTTTTCCTCACTCTCTTCTTCCTTGCAACAAGGGTGCGAGGAGGTGGCGATGAGGTAGTACCCGTAGCGGTAGCAATGCCTTCCTCTTCCGCAGCGGCAACAGCAGCAGCAGCCCTGGCGGCGGCGGCAGCTTTCTTCCTTTGTTCCTGTTTCCTCTTCCTCCGGAAGTACTCGGGCTCCCAACCAGGCGGAGGCACTGCACAGTTAAAGAAACGTTAGCGTTAGTACCACTTGGCAGAACAAAAAGAAAAAAGGGCAAACGCTCACCCTTTTTGCACTGTTCCATTTCCAAACCGTTAGCCACTTTTCGGGCATCAACGCTGAAATCTAGTTGAAGTAGCGTCTTCAACCAGCCATCTTCTGGATCAGAAAGGGGTTTCCGATGGCCCCAAGCTCCATCTTTAATTTTCTCATTGAAGCCGGTCCTCCATAACGGCTCGGGCAAATCAATAATAAAAAATTCCTCTTTCCAAAGAGGAACAGAAGACTCGATACCCATAAGCTTCCAGGTAAAGGGCTTCAATGAGCCATCTTCATAACGAGGGGATATTGATATCACCCCCTTACGAGAATACAACTGGAAAATGTCATGAAGCAGGGCCAGAGTGGGAGACTCGATCCCCTTGAAACGGCACAGTGCGGCAAAGGCACTGACAAAGCAAATCGCGTTAGGGCTCAATTGAGCCGGAGCCAAATCAGAATTAGCCAATAACAACTCAACAAGCGGGTCAAGAGGAAGACAAAACCCATGGTCAAATAACTTAGCATATAATATTCTACTGTTACCGGGCAGAACGTTGTTCAGGCGAAGTGATTCGGAAGCAGCGTGCACGGGATATTCTCTGGGAAATCGCGCATTACATGCGGCAAGCCTACGATTAACTAAGGGCAGAGTATAGAGAGAAGTGGGGGTAATGTTAATTTTTTCTTCTCCGGCGGACCCTTGAGGATCCTTCTCATCGGAAGATCTCTTAGTCTTAGCCATAACCAATAAAGGAGAAGTGACGAGCAAAGAAAGGGTGTGTACCTTCGCAAAGAGAACACTAGGAGTCTCAGACCAAAAAGAAGAGAGCGGCGCGAGTTGTTTGTCCAGAAAGCAGCAGCGTGCGAGAGAGGAGATTAAAAAAGAAAAATGAGGAAGGAAAAACATTATATATAACACTGAAAGGGCGTGACCAATCAGCAGCGGACACATGGCAAAGCAGCGCGTCGGGAAATAAGTCACGCGCGAGGAGATACAAGTTTAAAAAATGATGACGAAACGCTTTGGCGATTCACGTCTCCCTAGGAGACGCTTATTTCAAACGCCTTTTCGTAGAAAGACACGTGTCCTTTTCCATCATTGCTTTTCAGATCACATTAAATGGAAGGACTGCGGTATTTAATGGCCTAAAAAGCAGTGCTGGCTTAGCCAAACGGCGCGGCAACACAAGGAAGATAATGAAGAAATGGTTATGTAGCGTCAGCATTATTACAAGAGGAATAATGACAAATGGTTTTCGGGAAAAAATAGAAGCAGACAACAATAAGAATAACAAGGGAGGGTCCAGAAACCAGTCGTGACACTTCTTGAAAAGCAAAGCGGTGCCCCAATCTTTGGCGTTAGCCCCTTTCCCCTTCTGAGGCAGAAGAACCAATCCCACCTTTGCTAACCTCATCCATCACGGCAGAAATATAGTCAGCAACCTGGGCAGGGTCGGAAGAGTTACCCTTGAAACGGGTTGCGAATCCAGAAATAAAGACTTCCCAGATTTTCTTCTTCCACCATTCCTCCTTTAATGATTTTCTAGCGGACTCCTCGTCTCGAGCAGACATCTCTTCGTGAAGAAGGAGATTTTTCTTCCTCTCCAGCGCTAACTCTGCCTCCAGAACCTCCACCTTTGCTTTCCCGACAGACCTCTCTCTATTTAATTCCTTTTGCGACTCATCACAGAGATGCGTTAGCAACCTCATTTGCTCCACCGCTTTCTCAAGCTGCACTTGCTTAACGCACAGCGCATTGGAAAAATTGCGTGACTCGCGATCATGAATCTCGAACAGATAGTTCAGGTGACGGAAGAAATCCAGAGAATCATTCATCATATGGCGAAGACGAGCCGGTGGAGGAAGCTGAAGAAACTTTTCCTTCTCCTTCTGGGAGCCCAGCATCTCTCCTATCAAAGGCGCAATAAACTCATCTCGGGAAAAAGGTTGGGGAACCCCGACAGCACGAAGACCATCAAAGTAGAATTCCTTCAAGCCCATGCAGTAGGAGGGGCTCTCGGTAGGACTGCCATAAGAAAGATTGATTGACGGAGCGGGAGAAGAACTCCCGGAAAAAACATCCGTGATAGGAGAAAAGAACAGTTGTGGAAGGACTTTAGGCGGTAGCCCAGCAGTCGAATCCGTAGTAGAAGGCGTAGCAACTACGTCAGGAATGCAATGAGAAATTGGAGAATCGGGAGCGTCAACTGTAGGAAGAGGACACGCTGTCGATGGAACCTCCGCCTCGGCAGAACACGTAGCAGCCGGCGCCTCAGTAACTCCCACCGGTTGGGATGCACTCGTCTCAGTCGAAGCGGCAGAGATAGGAACAGTTGCTGCATCTACAGAAGAAGACCCGGTGGCCTGCTCACCCGTGGCAAATCGAAGTTTTTTCCGACGCAAGGAAGAGGCATGGCAAAGGTCCGACGTGACATCCACATCCTCATCATCACTAGCAATCACCATCGTTGCGGCTGGGCTGGAGTCCGTCCTCTTGCGACACTCCGATAGCCAATTTTCCACAAAGCGAGAAACTCGGGCAGAGCTAACGGGCCTTCGCCCTCCCCGGGCAACCGTCTTGGTTCTCCTCCTCGGGGGACGAACGCTACCCTAATTAGAGCCATCGGTAGGGGGGAAGCTGGTAAAGTTTGAAGTGGCGTAACATTCAAAGGAGCGCCAGCGTCACCTGGGAATTAACCGTTAGCATCCTATAACAAAAGAAACGCGCAAAGACAAAAGTAAAGAAAATACGAAAAGAGGCAGACTCACCCATAGCACACTCCTCCAGAGGTTTGAACAAGGCAAAGCTATGGATGCAGTAGTGAGTACCTTCGTCTAACAGAGCGTTAGCTTGCTCCAACTCAGCCCTGGTCAATATCGAGGGATTCGACCAAATGGGGCCTATCAGCTCCTGGTTGAAATTAATACGCCACAAATGGGACGGTAGCTCCAGAACAAAGAAACTGCTTTTCCAATCAGCTACACCCTTCTTAAAGCCGTGAAAATGCTGCCAGAACGACTGCACGAGCACGTCATTCCACCGACGAGTAATTTCGATTAAACAATTATGGCAATTCATACTAAAGAATTTGCGAAATAAATTGAGAGATGGGGTAGAAATGTTCTTCAACTCGCAAGCGCGAAGAAAAGCATAAACCGCACACCAGGAAGAGGGAGTTATCTGGGCAGGATTAAGGTTATACTCCCGCAGCAGCGTTAGTATCGATTCATGAATAGGAAAGCGGAAACCGTAAAGGAACATCTTAAAGTAAAAAAGCCTACTGTAACCCCACGCCGGATTATGGAGCCGCATATCACTTCCAGGGATAGAGGGCTCATACCCAGGAGGAAAGGTAATACCGTGTTCCTCCAGTTCGGCTTTCAGACCCACATTGCATGTAAAAATACTAGGTGATTGCGCGACCTCTGGATCCATGGGTTTCCAGATAACCTGGCGAGGTCTATTTCTAGCCATAACAAACCAGCAAAAAGGAAATCTGAGAAGGATTGAATTGGTACCTTGAAAGGGGAGAGTTACAGAGGAATCGGCGGACGACGACGGACGGCCGGTAAGATATTCGGGGAAGAAGACGAAGGAAGATAAGAGAAAAAATTAGAAGCAAGGGCAAAAGTTCTGAAAAAATAAAAATGGCCCCTCTTAAAGGATTAAAATGCCACCGCATTAATTAAGCCACCAATCGCGCGGAGACGCGTGTAAAAAGAGGTTGGCCACGTGGAAGCACATTAAAGAAATTAGAAAAAGAGAAGTTATTCAGCGTGATTCCCCAAAAGGGCGACAGAGTTGACCCAGTCAAGATAACTGCGAAGCGACTGCCTCGGCCAAGCCAACCGCTTACGCTGGCTATCACCAAGGGCCAGTAGGCTAACGGAAAATAACGACCAAAGAAAAAGGCAGAAAACATCATCTTATTCATAAAATGCCAATAGGCATATACAACACAAAGGCGTTAATCCTCATCAGCCCAATCTATGTCATAACAGTACTCATAGTCCTCCGGGGACGACGGCAATCCACTGTTGTAGGAAAAGAAATATTCGACAGGTTTGGGCACAAGCTCCGTCGCATGGGCTACCGCCTTGTCATAACGGGCACGGGAACTCTCCCCAACGGTAGAAGCTGCTGGCTTCAAATCAGTGCCATGAGAAAGAGCCTTATTCTCGAAAGAAGGAGAAGGAGGGGCAGACGGTGACGCTTCATCACTTTTTGGTAGCATCACGTAGTGGGGCACAAAGTCGGTAAAGAAGGACTCAAAGGTCTGCTTCTTCACTTTCACTGGTTTCTTGCGACCTTGGTGTTTAGCAGGACATTTAGTAGGTCTCCACGGTGGAGTCGGAGGAGGATTATCCGAATCCGGCGAAGTCGGAGGTGTTGGCCAGGAATCACGCTCGCAAAAATCTGTCATTCTGACCTACAAAAAGCAAAGAGAAGGAAAAGATGAAGATGAACAGGGAAAGGGAAAGCATTTCCCTTAAATAACCAAGGAAGCGCTCCGATCCTCGCACAGATCCTGAAAAATCAATTAAGATGTCTGGGAAAAATAACCGCAATGGCAGAAGCTGATCCGGCACCAATATACCTGCTCGTTAAATGCGCCAACCAAAAGGCACCAAATAACTACCCAATCACTCACCCCTAGAATGGCGGCTTTGGAAACAGTTGAGTCAAAGCATTCATTGCTCATTTATGGAACGCAACCACTGAAAGGGTATGTACGGAAGAAGGCTCATTTTCAGTTGGGCTTGCCACCAACACATTCAGCCAATGCAGCAAGAAATAAACGAAAAGACTGGAAAAAGCAAAAACAACCATTTATTTATGGCCTGAGCGGCCTCAGCGTTCAGATATATACATAAAAGCATAAGAGAAAGGCAACAAGAGGAAACAAAGGCAGCGGTCAGGCATTGGATCCAGCATCATCCTCCCCTGGTACGACCGGGATATCCCTCAGCGCGTCAGCAACGGAGGTCAGCTCAGCGGAGCAGGCCCTCATCCCCTTCAAGCAGCAGGCTAGCAAGTCCTTCCGCTGCTGCAGCATCGAGGCAACCACGTCAAGGTGGGCAGTAGTAGTGGCCAGCTTCGCCAAGCTCTCCAGAGGACTGAAGTCCTCCAAAGATATCCCCGGCTGTTTGGACAAAATAGGGGTCAGTATCCCCTGCAACTCCAGGACATCCTCCGAGGTCTTGGTGATCATCCTCTCCAGGAAGCCGATGTCACCTTCAGTAAGGTTCTTCAAGGTCAAAGTTTTGGAGATCAGGAAATTTCGGGTCAGTTCATCCATGGCGAAATATGGAAGAGAAAGGGACGTGCAAGTACGAGGAAACTTACGCAGAAGAAACCTCAATTTATAAGCCCTGACAGAAATCCTTTAAACCACCTTCTGACAAGGAAACGCTCTGATACCTCACTGAGAAAGGGCGTTAGCCCTTGGTAAACACTCGGGCTCATTTTCAGTTGGGCTTATGATAACAATCCACCTAAGGAAAAGGGTATTTCCATCTATTGCCCTGAACTGAAAGAAGAGATCACTGTTCCCACCTTCGCGGTAGGGAGAGGGACACCGCCTCCCCCAGAGGCTGACGCCAAGAGGGCAAAACAGCGCTCAGGAGTATCCCCAAAATGAACCTTCTAGATGGTTCGAGGAGCTGTCTCATTCTGAGGAATACCACGCGTCAGGGGGACCACTCAGTCGCCACCCTATCGTGGTAGCATTTATCCCATGGCTATCGCCATGTTAACATATCATCCGAGGGGCGAACCACGATCCCTAACGTTAGGGATAGCTCCCTAGCTATCCCCAAACGCGGAAATGCTCAATTCTTCTATATATATACCTCCCCCTCAAAGGAGGCAGGTAAGCTTAATCTGACTAGCCCAACCTCTGCCAAATTCAGTACACATGGCGACTTAAGCATCGGAGTGTTTCCGCCGGATACCCCCTCCGGCGTATTGCAGGTACCGCGGACCGTCGTGAGCACTGATCTGAGAGGAGCCGTTCCGCCATACATCCTTCGGCAGCAGACAAAATCTTATCAGATTTTGAGTCCACTAGCGTCACACTCGACTTCGAACGCCTTGTCAAAGTCCGGAAGGGCTAACACGGGTGCTGAACACAGACGATCCTTAAGTGTTTAGAACGCTTCTTCTTGCTGCTACTCCCACTTGAACCCCACATTCTTCTTGGTCAGCTCGTTCAATGCTACCGCAATAGTGGTAAAGTCCTTGACAAAGAACCTATAAAAGCTCGCTAAGCCATGGAACGATCGCACATCACTTGCGTTCTTAGGAGTAGGCCACTCCTTAATCGCTTTGATCTTCTCTTCATCAACTTTCACACCCTGCACACTAACAATAAAACCAAGGAAACAAACTTGCTCTAACCCGAAAGAGCACTTTTTAAGTTTAGCATAAAGTTGTTGTTCCCGCAAGGTTAGAAAAACTTCTCTAAGGTGTGTAACATGATCATCAACAGATTTGCTATAAATCAATATATCATCAAAATAAACTACAACAAATCTACCAATGAAACACCTAAGAACATGATTCATAAGTCGCATAAAGTTCTAGGCGCATTAGTCAAACCAAACGGTATTACCATCCATTCATATAATCCATATTTCATTTTAAATGTCGTTTTCCATTCATCACCCTCTTTCATGCGAATTTGGTGATAGCCACTCATTAAATCTATCTTAGAAAATATCTGACTGCCACTTAATTCATCTAACATGACATCTAAGCGAGGGATAGGATGTCGATACTTTACCGTGATTTTATTTACCGCTCGACAATCGACGCACATTCGCCAAGTCCCATCTTTCTTCGGAACCAAGATCACAGGTACAGTGCAAGGTGAGAGGCTCTCTCGTACATATCCACGGCTAAGTAATTCATCTACTTATCACTGCAACTCCTTGGTCTCCTCGGGGTTGTTCCTATAGGCCGGTCGATTAGGAATTGTCGATCTGGGTACGAAATCAATTTGATATTCGATCCCTCTAATTGGTGGCAGACCTGGCGGAATATCTTCGAGAAAAACATCCTGAAATTCCTGCAAAAGAGAGGAAATACCAACATGCACAGAAGATGAATCAATAGTGTTAGAAGCGTTTAGGCAAAGAGGCCTAAAACGAAGAAGAATCAAAGGGCGACTTCCGCTAATATTTTTCTTTTGCACTACAAGTGCTTGCCTCACTTCTTTCCCTCTAGCATAAAGATTCACTCTCTTTTGATCACTCTTAGCATGCTCACTTTTTTCATGCGTGTGTTTTCCTCTCGCATGCTCACTCTTTTCATGCATGTTGTTTTTCTCACTCTCTCATTTCTTTTGCTCACTCTGAATTTCTCTCATTAACCCATGCTCTTTTTTCATGGGGGCTGTTTTCAAGTTCTCTTTCTTTCTTTTCCTATGGTCTAGAGAGCTCAAACTCGGCAAAGGATTTCTTAAGCCAAAGTTGATCCTCTAGTACTTGAATCGGTCTTAAGGGCGCTAGTGTGTACTTTACCCCGTCTCTATCTTAATCGTCATTTCCAACTTATACCGATTCGTCTTTCCCTCGTGATTATCATTCCTATCAAACTGCCATGGTCGTCCAAGTAAGACATGGCTGGAATGCATGGGCACGACATCACAAAGGATCTCGTCCTTGTACTTTTCGATGGAGAACGCGACTAGTACCTGCCTTGTCACTTTCAAACCGTTGTAGAGAATAGGGCTTCGGATGCTTAGTGGTCGGTAAACCCAGCTTGTGCACCAATAAAGTACTTGCACAATTCGTGTAACTACCGTTATCTATGATCATCGAACACCTCTTCTTCATGATTATACAACGAGTGTGAAATAGATTTTCACGTTGTTCTTCTACACTCTCTTCGGTCTTGGCTTGAGCACTGAGATTCCTCCTAATAATAAGGTTTAAACCGTACTCACCTTCATCTTCCTCATCCGAACTAGTCTGTTCTTTCCCTTCTTCCAACCCTTTTGTTTCTTCCATCTCACTCTCATCCTCCGACTCCATATCACCATTCTCTCGAATTATGAGGACCCTTTTATTCAGACACTCAGATTGCTTGTGACCTCTCTCGGAGCACTTGAAACAAACAATGTCCTTTCTGGGGATTCGGTTGCCCGAATTATTGGAGGAACCACTATTGTTAAAAGTCTTCGGTGATTCTTGGGTACCCATCACACCCTTACTCCCATAATTCTGCGCTAAGACCCTAGGTGATTCCTTCACACCTTTACTGTCTTTTACCCACGACATCTTCTTCCAAGGTGCGGCCTTCGTGTTGGTCATGCTTGACGAGGTGTATGAGGACTTTGCCTTGTGCTGCCTCTCTATCTTAATCGTCATGTGCAACATCCCTTGGAGGGTGGTGTAATGTGTGAGCTCTAATGCATTAGCTATCTCTCGGTGGAGTCCGTTAATGAACCGTTCCATAGTGGCCTCTTCCTCCTCAATCACTTGCGCTCTAGCCAGCGTTATCTCCAAGTCATTAAAGTACTCACTCACGCTCCTACTACCTTGAGTCATGGTCTACAACCGTTGGTATAGGTCACGCTGAAAATAAGTAGGCACAAACCGCTGCCTCATTAAACTTGTCATTTGCTCCCAACTCTCAACAGGTCCGGCTTGCACTCTTGCCCTTGTCTTGTTTATGTTATCCCACTAATGTAGTGCATAACCAGTAACCTCAACCGAGGCCAAATTGACCTTCTTTTCCTCCGAGTAATTATGGCAAAGAAAGATCAATTCCATCTTCCTCTCCCATATCAAGTAGGCATCTGGATCATCCTTGCCATCAAAGGGAGGAATCTTCATCTTAATGCTTCCCAAATTGGAATCAACCCTTTCCTTACGCCTAGGTTGTCGCTCATAAGCTCGGTCACACCCATCGTGGTCAAAATCATCAGCCTCCCGCTCCTCGTGCCACTACTCATGGAACTCTTGGTGATCATCTCGGTTAGTACCTCTACGGGGATTGCGAGTAGGTACACGTCGATGAACCGTGTCATCATGTATAGGACCAATCACAAATCTCGTTTCCTCATCTTCTCCCCCAATATAACCTTTAGGCAAGCCTCCAAACAGACCCTTGGGGTTCCCTTCGGGCGAAGGCTCATCATACACATGTCTAGAGTTCCTAGGATTAAGGTTTTGGGTGAAGTGTTGGGTGGGTTTCTCTTCCTTCTTGTCGGAGGACTCATTCAACTTACTTTCCAATGTGTCAAACCTTGCTGTTAGATTCTGAAGGACCGTAATAAGGTCCAAGTTTCCAACTTTCTCCGATTCTACTGACATTCCTACAATCACCAAAAGTAACAATACAAGCGTAAAATTATCTTAGGAAAAATTTTCTAACGCTCCCTCACGTGTTTACTCTAATGTTTAGCTCTTTATTAATCTCACCAAATTCTCACAAATATTCTTCAATTGTTCAGTCGCTAAAAGACTCAAGAATTCCAAGGAAAAGCTTCCAATAAAACTCTCGAAGACAACTAGCTTCAAAACAATTTAGATGTAAAGTAATTGAGTAATTGCAAGAACAATCAATTAAACAAGTACTTTACTAGAATAGAAATCAGCGTATAGGAATCAAGGAAAACTCAAAATGACACGAAAGGACTCAAATAATTCACAAAACCGTGAATGAAGGTGTGATGCGATTCAGGGGTTTGATCTTGTTTCTTCAATAACTTTCAATTGTCACCACCAAATTGAGCAATTCTTTTTGCAGTAGCTTTGTAATACCTCGTAGTATTTTGTATTTTGTTCTGTTTTTTAATTTATTTATTTTTGAATAAACTGAGATAAATAATAAATTAACTACGACTCTTTTTGGATTTTTGTGACTCTTTTTGATAGAAAAATAATCTAGATTAATGACATAACAAATCGGACACAAAGACACTAATTGATCTATAACCCTAGATCGACTCGACGAACAAAATAACTAACACAAGCACACAAGAGATTGGTTTTAGAATGGGTAGAAGAAGAACCAATCTTGCAAAGAAAACAGAAACGTAAAAGGACAGTTACCAAACTTGAACGCCTTTGCTCCGCTACCAACTGATATGATCCTTGGTTGCTCGAGGTTCGTAGCACGTGAATCCCGATATAGTTCAAGCCTGGATTTGCAACGATGCGGAATGATATCTCTCTTGAGTGTTTAACCCTCCTAATAACCTATACTAGCCAACCCAAATCAAGCAAGAAAGGATCTTGATTCAAAATCCTAACCCTGTATTCAACCTGTGAATACCAACCTAGGCGAATCGACTCAATGAAGTGGACTTTCGGTTTTACTTGCTGATCTATTCAAGAGTTCAATCTCAAATAGGAACAAGGTTCAAGACTGAACAATTGAGAGAAATCTTCTCTGGTTTAATTATCAAAATTCATCACCTTACAATGAATAAGAAGGTTCCTTTATATAGGAAAACCTAATCCTTACAAAAGTAATCCTTTCTCTAATTAAACTCCTAATTAATTAATTAAAATAAATCCAAACTAATTTAACTAATTAATAAGGAAACTAATTAAAATAAATTCATAATTAATAAATGGCAAAAATCGCCAACCAAAGGAATAAAATCCAAGATTTCCTTTTTGGCGCAAAAACAATCTGCATCAGCGTCATCACGTCGAGGGCATGACGTGATCACGTCGAGCAGCCTTCAACTTCGTCTGTCGCATCTGTTTTTAGTGTCCTCACATTGAGGGCATGACGTGATCACGTCGAAGGCTCAGGTCAGAAAAGGCACCCTACTGTTTTGGGCGTCATCATGTCGAGGGCAGGACGTGATGACGTCGTAGCTAATCGTTGGAAACTGGACGCCTCTGTTTTGGGCATCATCACGTCGAGGGCAGGAAGTGATGACGTCGTCGCTAATCGCTGAAAACTAGACGCCTTTGTTTTGGGCGTCATCACGTCGAGGGCAGGACGTGATGACGTCATCGCCTGGGCTCGATCGACGCGTCCTTCTATTTTCGGCATCATCACGTCGAGACAGGGCGAGATGATGTTAGCGCCATTCTTGGCCACGAGAAGAGTTACGAGTCGCGGGCTCTTCTCGCGAAGCACGGCTTCTTCGATGCTTGTCTCGCACGCAAACTCCTTGTGGATGATGTGTGATAGCTTCGCTTGCAATTCTTTGCTTCTCGCGCGCGTGATAGGTCCGTTGGGCAGCAAGGGCACGTCGAATACAATGGGGATCGTATCAGAAAATGAAAGATAGAAAGAAATTAAGAAATCAGAAAATAAGAAATGAAAATACAGGTTGCAACAACCGATTGTACTTAGTCACAACTAACAGACTGTTAGTTTGACTAACAGCAAGGGATTGGATTTCATTGACCAATAATACAGGGACCCCGATTTGAATTTTTTTTTGTCCAGGGAAGGTTTCTGATTTTCGCGTATAGTTCGAGGGTTTTTATACTATTACCCCAATTATTTACGAGTGAAAGACCTTGGTCATGCTGTCATCGAGCTTTGAACAAGTTGAACTCAGTCTCAAACTGGAACCAGAATTCTAAAATATGTGCAAATATTTTGAGAGCTTGTTGGATGACCAAAACTTGTTGGTTTGAGAGCTCTATTATACGTATGCAATCTGCATGTTCAATACTAAACCTAAATTGTGTGTCAATTTTTTTTGTAGAAGTAGTCAAATTGATCGAAAATCATGCCATAAATGTATTGTGTTTGTGTAGATGAAAACCCAAGGAACTGGAAATAAAGTACCAAAGGTTGTTTGACATAAGAGTACGGTGCATACATATTGTGATATTTGCATTCGAGCTATTGAAAAAATGTTAAGGCCACACACTCATTTCAACAAATAAGGGTGGGACTTTATTATCAATGAGTTCCGTAAAGAAATCGGATTAAATTATGGGTAAAAGCAACTGATTGATGGTTTAAATCATATGTTTCTGTCATTTAATTATGGCAAATTAGATGGCAGAACTACCTAACATCTCCCTACTTATGCAGATTTGCAAGGAGGCAGCAAGGATGGAGAAAACATCAGCCTTGAGCGTCTCCCAGACAATCGATCAATCTTGGTCGCGAGCTTGGCCAAGATTGATCAGCTAAGAAGCATGCTAATGTAGGAGTCACAGAGTGCGTGCGATTTGGAGCGACAGCTGGATATGAGCTAGAAGATAGAGTCAGCCAGCGAGAAGACTTATGGATCCTGATCCGATCCTAAATTTGAACAAACAATATTTTATTTTCTTTTATCTTAGTTTCGGATTTTGAATAAATATTTTGTAATATTCTTAGTTTGAAATTTGGATTTGGAAATAAGTCGTGGTAGGTGGGGATCCTAGTTTTTGTTTAAAAGCTAGGAAATGTTTCCTATCACGGACATCTTCCATCTCCGGTTTCTGGTTTTGCAAAACACTCGCTCTGTAATTTTCACTTAGAAAATACAGATTTAATTCCAATTTCCATTTCTTCATTATTCATTGTCTTTTTCATTATGTCGTGTAGTAGCTAAGCCCCCATTTCTGGTAAGGGTTGACGAGCCATTCTTTGCTTCATGAGATCAAATTAAACTCCATAGCCTTCTCATTTGTAATCATCTCAACCACTAATTCAACAAAACTGTCTCCATTAAAACTGAGGTTTGGTCACCCTTAGGTATTAGTGAGAGATTTATCATCAGCCGAGGAGGGGATGAGTCAAAACCTAATTGGTTAAGTACACAGCTAATCTTGCGTAGGTTAGTGGGCGTTATGAGGTATAGGTCTAACCAGACTGACAATCTAGGGTTTCGATTGGGGAGTAGCTTGGCCTAGACATTGTCTTCCCCTATTCCATTGAGAGAGCGCATGCGACTCAAGACAGCAGTCAACTGGATAAATCCTTTAGCCAACAAGGTGTCCACTGACTAGGATCATCAGGAGAGGGAGTACCCGTCAAGTGGTTATAAGAGGAGGGAAGTAGGATCAGAAAGGAGTTCCTCCCGATCTATAGCAATGTTATGAATATGGAACGCGAAAACTCTTGAGTCGATGATCGAAGCAATTGAATGAGTGCACCAGTATCGCCCTTACCAGGGATTCTCTCCTATTGTTTACACCTTTTCAATCACAATATTCTAATCTTGGCCAACTATCTTGACCAAGACCAGAATTTTACAACATTTACCCAATCTTGGCCAATCTGATTGACCAAGATTGCTTTTTCTGTTAATTGTTATTTGTTTGTTTAGTTTTAGGAACATCCAAATCAACTCCAGTGATGAGGAAGTCAACCAAGACTACAATCCACAACCATATCTCTGAAGACGATCCTTTTACCACAATCTACAAGTCTTTGTGGACAAGTGATAAGTTGTAACCCTTTTTCTACTCATATTCATATCCATTTATACAACTACATTTGATGCTCTAGACAGGCAATCAACAACTTAAAAATAAATGGGATGCTTTAAAAAACGATTATAAATTATGGAAAGATTTGATGCTTAATGAGACGGGGTTAGGATGGGATACACATAAAAATACTATTGGTGCAGATGATGCTTGGTGGGAAGAAAAAATCAAGGTTAGTTTTTAATTTTTTGCATTTTTTTTGCTCTATTTTTTTTGTTTTTATAACATAATTGTTACATGATGGATTATTTTGGATCTCTTTAAATGTGTAGGTAAACCCGAGTTTTGTAAATTTCAGAATAAATGGAATTGAACCTCAACTTGAAGAGAAACTAGAATTGATGTTTTCCACCATTGTAGCTACTGAAGAGTTTGCTATATCACCCGGATGTAATGTGAACGTTACACCTTAGGAGGAGCAAGCTGATGTTGAAGGTTGTGGTGATTCAGCAGAGGGGATTCCATTTGAAGAAAGTTTGGATGAGATGTTTGAGAGTGGAAGTACTCAACCGGGCTTAGCAAGTAATAGGAGGAGAAATGTTGAAGTAGGGGGTTGTGACAAGTCAAGCATTCATTTCAAGAAAGGGAAGAGGCAATCAGGGGGGGCAGCAATGCTAGCTAGACACCTCGATACATTAGTTGGTGCGGTGGCCTCTAGGAGTTCAACGGTGACCTCTAGAGTTACTAAACCTGAAGTCCCTTACCTGAGAGATATTGTGGCTGACCTAAAAACTATACCAGGGTTCGATATCAACGGTGATATATTTATCTTTGCGACTGAATTTCTGGAAGATAAACTAAAAGGAGAAGTCTATCTTGAGCTCGATTCACCAACACACAAATTGAACTGGCTGATTTATCATTTTATCATTAGTTTTTAAGTTGAAAGGTGCATTCTTTCATAATGAACATATCACTGTGCAAGAGCTGAAAGGTGCATTCTTTCATCTCTTAATAGTCACTACTTTACATTCTTCATACATACATAACAAGAAGAAAGGTGCACTCTTCGTTAATAATCTCTTTGTTTTTGTTTTTGTTTTGCTGGGTGGATCGTCTTTTTCTCCATCTCATATAGGTTCGTAATCTACTCTTATAATTAGTGTATTTTTGTTTCTATTCGCTCTCTATAGTGTAAACATTCACAATTTTTGCAAACCTTCTTTCACGTTTTCTTCAAACAATTGTCATTTTATTAATTTAGTATTGTATTCATGAAACCTGGCAGTGGCATGCTTTTTTTTCTTTCGTGGGTCTATGAGAAATAAAGAAATGTGATGACTCTATTGAGTTTATAATATTTGCATAACCATGAATGCCCACATTAAACCCTTGATTATCTGTTAATCTCCTCGTTAAACTAAGCTTTACTTTGCCTCTTTTATAACATAAACAATTATCATTCATACATGCATTGTATTTTTTTTCCAGAGATGGATAAAGTTCGTAGAAAATTACGAAGAAGAGTTTTGGTAGTTAATGTCTGCTATGACTGCAACTATCACTATGTATTATTGCACTTATTTGTATAAAGAATCGTGTATGACCTCATACCAAATAGGAATGAAATGGTTGACTGAGGTATTGTTTGGTAGGGATTTACGGTCTATAAATATGTTCAGGATGGATAAAGATACAGTACTACAACTAGTGAGCACATTACAATCATCTTGCAAATTAGAGTCATCACGAAGAATGTCGGTTCTTGAGAAAATGCGTATGTTTTTATATACTATCGCCTTAGGTGCTTCAAACAGCCACGTTTGTGAACGATTTCAACACTCTAGTGAAACAATTAGTAGAGTTTTTAATCAAGTATTAGATGTTGTGTGGTCATTATCAGAGCACATCATTCGCCCTGGAGATTTCAAAAGTATCCCACCACAAATTTTGAATGATACAAGATATATGCCATATTTTAAGGTATGGTAAAAAATTAATTTCATTTATATTTTATATTTTATATTTTATATTTATATATACGTTATGCATATTTAATACAACTAAGAATTGATTACAATTTTTTTTAGGATTGTATTGGAGCCATAGACGGAACACATGTGTATACTTGTATCGCTCCAGAAGATCAAATTAGATACATTGGCAGAAAAGGTATCTCGACTCAAAATATCATGGTAACATATAGTTTTGACATGCAATTCATTTATGTCTGCGCCGGATGGGAAGGCACAGCCCATGATACTCGCATTTTCAATTCTATAATCAACAATCCAGAATGGAAATTCCCTAAACCACCTCCAGGTTAATAACATTTTTTCATACTGTATTAATAGTGTTTTAAGTTGTCAGGGGGGGTGTTTCTGGCTTAGTTAACATGTTGCAAGAATTTGATGATACTCGCATATGTTAACATGTTGCAAGAATTTGATGATTGAAAAATTGGAGTTGCAGCACTGTTAGTTTGTTAGTAGACAAATTCCTTTATCTTCCCATGTTAGTTTATTTTGTTATGTGAATTAATAGAAGGGTCATACGTTCAGTATTTTTCTTTTGTGCCTTTTAAGTAGGAATGTTTTGCCACACATGACAGACAAACTAGTCATTCAATTTATTTTCTTGTGATGTGAGTTTGGTGAAACTGATGAATGGTTGATCGAGCACAAAGAATTTCAGCTGTAAAGTTTTAAGGTTTCGACATTCGAACAGTTTACTAGGCAGTGGTTCGGGTATGTATCCTCGAGGTCGAGGCGACGCCGACATTTACGGGGGATATGGCATAATCGATAAGACTCTTCATGAATTTCTTTTTTTTTTTTTAATAGGCAGAAATTTTATTAATAGGGTCATAAAATATGACCCGAACACGACTCATGAACTTCTTATCATACCCTAAATTGTAAACGAACCGAACTGCGCCAACACGAGAGTTACCATCGAGCGTACGCAATAATACTATAACACTATAACACTATGTCTGGGAGTATGGGTTTGGATGGAACATAGGCCGCGCCGGGGAGGGGGGTTTTAATTTATATTATATTAATAATTAATTAATTAATTAGTTAGGAAAGTTAGGAAATTTAATATTTAAATCTACATTAATGGTAAGAAAATATTGGCATATATCTTAATAATTTATACTTTTACTAATAAAAAATATTACTACATTTAATATATATTCTCATTTTGTACATTAGACTTTATAGGAAAATTAAAGTCTCATATTTAGATAAAATTAAAATTGGAATTATTATTTAAAAATTGACAGCCAAAATATTTATATATATATATATATATATATATATATATATATAATTATTAATTAATTGGATAACTAGTTATTTATGTGTGTATGCATCTATTTTTTCTGAATATATATATAATATTCTTTGCATATTGACGTTTGCTCACCCCAAAAAAAATTTAACTCCGCCCCTGGATTATGGAACAGAACGGAAGGGAAAGGAAATGATACCATTTTACTCTCCTTTTATTTAAGGTGATTTTTTTTGTGTCATTTCTAAATTGTAATTTTAATTAGAACGTGTACTTCAGGTTCTATAATTTTAAAACTTGCACTATATAAATTAACAATTTCTCAAAAGTTGTAATGTTATCTTATTTTTTAAAATTAAATAAAAAATATTAAAAATTACGAAAATTGGTTAGAAAAAAATCTATAAAATTTGCCATTTCAACCCCTGTAGTTTTAAAACTTCCAACATAAATTTTATAGTTTCTTAAAAGTTTCAATTTTGGCATTCTAATGGTTAGGAATTTCAAAATAAACAGTAAAAAAATTATAAAAAATGTAACAAATATAGTAGGATTCAAATGAAGAAATCGATGAGAAAAATATCAAAAAAAAATTGCAAAAACAGATGTCATTTTTTTTTCATTTCTTGTTATTTTTTTGTACAAGCTTTTTGAAATACTTAACTGATTTCTTGAATATTTTAACTACTTAAAAGGTGACATTACAACTTTTGAAAAACTACATCATTTTTAACCTACAGAATTATCTCAATTTAAACTATATAGTTTCCTCCTAAAAATTACAATTTTGAGTTTTCTAATGGTTTAAAAATACTAAAAAAATAGCAAAAATTATAAAAATTGGATAGAGATGTAACAAATATAGTAGGATCCATGTGACTGTTAAAATTGAAGAGATTTATGAGGGAAATTAAAGAATATTAAAAAAATCAATAAAAACGATTTATTTTCATTGTCTTCTCCCCTAAAATATTTGTTAAATTCTTTGTCAACTTTTCATAAATTTTGAAATATTTCACCATTTCTTTAAACACTAGAAATTATTGCAAGTTTGAAGACTATACAAGAGATAGTAGTGATGATGATTGGGGTTTCATGGTGATGATGATGGTCTATATTTTTTTTCCTGAAAGGATGATGGTCAATATTTTTAGTTCTTTTTACAAAATGAAAACTATTAATTAGAAATTATTTACTGATTTGACATTACTTTTTAATTAATTATTTCTGAAAATAGAAATGATCTTATTTTGGGATTCAATAAATTATTTTTGGAAACAAAATTATTTTAGGTTTCAATCAATTAATTGTTTCAAATTAACTTTAGGATTCAATTTTTAGGAAACAGACTTATTTTAAAATAATAAAATAAACTTATTTTAGATTAGTAGAATAATTTAGTTTGGATTTATTGGTTTAACTATATATGGAAATAAGTTAGTTTAAGAAAACATGATCCGGAACTTTCATTAATTTTCTGAAACTTTGATATTTTTTATTAATTTTTAAATTGACAAAATTCCATACAAAAGATAAGAATGGTGCCAGCAAACTTGCAATAATGAATCACGACTTTAAAATAGAACGTTTTGATGGAACGTCTTTTAATTGATGAAAAGACAAGATGATGTTTCTACTCATCAAATACAAAATTGCTTATGACCTCGATCCTAATTTAGGTGCACAAGTCATCAAAACTGTTACAATCAATATCAACACAAAATTCAAACCTTCTAAAAAAAGAAACACAAAATTCAAACCCTTTACCAAGATGAGGAACTGATAATCTATAATGATACAAATAAAAGAGCACAACTTCAATGCTACAATCCCAGATTTACAGCCAATCTTATACTTATAATAACAGCATATTCCGGATCAACATTGATGTTATTGGTTCATGAATCCAATTTAATTACATGTATCATCGGATTTGAATTATGAACCCCAACTCTCTCTTCTTTCTCTTAAATCTTAGATCAAATGGAAAACATTGTAACATTTGAAACACATGGAAAAAAAATAAAATCCCAAATCAATGCAAAGTAATTAAGGAAACAGTCTCAAACGAAATACACATATTGTTAATATTCTTTCTTCATGTCAAGAATCTAATTAAAATTTCGCTCCTCAACATGAACAAGAAAACCATATTACGTGCCTAGCTCAAGCGGGCATTCTGTTCATGCATCAATCAAGGGAAAACCCCAAAAGAAGAAAAAAAATTAAAATAAATATATATATATATTTCACTCCTCAACAACTGTAAAACAAAACCATCTCTTCACCGATTTCTTGGCAGAATTATTCTGTTGATCGTTGCGTTTTTTCTGCGATGTGCCGCCTGCCCCATTGGTTTTCTTATCATCCCTAGCTTTGTTAAATATCACCGTGTAACCTTCGCCGGCGGCTGGATCATTAACATCCCATTCCCCGAATTTTGGTAGAGGACGCCCGCCTTGGTCTTGGGATGCCATGATTCTTTCTTCAACAACTTGTAACTTTACAAATCTTGATTCAAGAAACTATATAACCGGAGAAAATGATGGGAAACAAGAATATTAGATGTCTTTTCTTTTCTTTTTCTTTTTCTTGATCTAATGGCAAAGATGAGAGAGAGCCTTTTAGAGGCTCAATAATAATTGAGAGGGAGAGATTAGGCAGACTTATGATTTTTTAAGATTCATTTGGCCGCGACGTGCACTCGTATCATACACGGGGATACCTTACCCTTTTAATTAGCAGTTTAGTACTAAAACGCCAACTTTTTTTAGGAGGTTGTTTGGGGAGACAAGGTCACGATTCACATTCCTAAATTAGGTTTTGTTTGTTGCACAACTAGACTCGTAATAATTTTCTTTTCTTAACCTTTTCTAGTGATCATGACTCATGATATTGTTTTGAAATTATTACTATATTCAATATATATTGATTACCAAATATATCAAAATCTTTCACTTAGTGGTTAAGAGTTTATCCACTTAATTAGTGACGGTTCGATAGAACTTTCACGCTTAAAATATTAAATATTTAAGTGATTAAAGGTAGTGTTTAATTAATTGAATGTTATTAATATTACCTTTCTCGTTAAAATCCGGGTGTTTGAGAGCTATTTGTTAGAGAAATAAAAATTCACAAGTCTTTTTTAGAGTATTATCTTTTCGATCCGAAATTTTTGATACCCAAAATTTTCGATCCGAAATTAAAAAAAATTCGGGATGGAAAATCGGAATTTCAGGTAACGGAAATTTTGCCCACCCCTAATATATTGAATTAATTATATATTAAAATATTATATTTATTTATACTGCGGTTACTTAGTGCGGGTATTGAAACGGGTAAATATTATCCATACTCACATCTATACTCGCAAAATGTAGATATATTTATACCCGCAAAATGCAGATATATTTATACCCACAAAATACTCACAATATACGGATAATACTCATTCACAATTACAGGTATTGGGTGTACATCCGCGGGGAATTGTCATCCCTATACTTGGTTGAAAATGAGGTACTTAGTGGTTACATTATTTAATGACAGTGTTGTCTGAGTCAATAAGTATAGGAAATTGTCTTTATTTTTTCTTTTTTCTTTTTTCTTTTTTTTTTGGTTAGGAAAAAAGATCTTTTAAATACTAATAATTAAGATGGGTGCGAGTCTTTTTTCCCTATTATTATTACTTACATGTTCATGTTTGGGAAATAAAATTCTTGTTGCATAAAAGATATTGTTCACTTTAAATATAAACTTGAACGATTTTCTTAAAAGGTTCCATTTCATTAATAAATCAACTCTTTAAATATTTACTTTTTATTTCTTTTATTTTTACAATGTCAGACTTTGATTTCGACATGCCAACAATTCCCCTCGAACAAAAAATTACCAAGCCCACCATCAATACTCTTCTTTACGAACAAAGTTCTTTATAGTTTTAGAGAGAATCCACCAATTTCAAGTTCCTTTTAGAGATTCATTGTACTTCGTATTCAGGTACGAATTGAGTAAAAGCTACCATTTGCCCATCAACTCACATGAAATGTGGAATCCCCCATCATTGTGTGTCGTCGTCATCATCCGAGTATTATTTATGGACACCAAACCAGACCCCCGTGCATTAGGCTTGGAACATCATCCACACATTTGTCCCACCAAATCATCTGGTCCAATCCATAAATCTTTCGAACCATCAGCTCTGTTTCCACTTGTTGGGAAAATAAAACTCCATCGATCTCTTTACATGTAATGATATTGTCTAATTTTTCCTAAACCCGTACGGTTTTCTTAAAATGTATCATTTCATGAGAAATCAACTCCTTTTATATTTACTTTTTATCATTTTATCTTTTCGATATGAGATTTTAGTTTATACACTCCAACATTTTTGGTGTTTTTTCTTTATTGTTTTTAATTATTTGTTTATCTAGGAGTTATTAATATTTGGGCAAAAAAATTATTGTGTTGCATATTGATTGTTGATTAAATTAACTCTAATAATTTAGTGCGTATGATTAGTCTTTATTTTCAGTTTCATTGAGTCAAATTAACAAGAGATCTTTTTTCATAAAAAAAATACAATATTTTTGTTTTTTTTGTTTAAACCATGCAATATTAAGTTAAAAAACGAGTGAATACAGTTCGTACCGAAAGTGGCAATAATTAAATTGAAGATAAGAGGAAGATTCCTCTGACGTGCGGCCCAATCCAAATTATTAAACTACGAAAGAGTAGAAAGCATCAGTCCGAAGATATCTTTACATCCAAGCGTAGAAGTCATCACTCCTTTTAGTAGCTTAAGGATCGAATCAGAAATCTACAAAAATAAATTTCATTTTTTGATGATTTTTGTAATCTAACTAAGATTTCTGATTTTTGAATCAGCTTAATAATTAGTTTTTGGAAAAGCAAAAAAGAAAAGAAAAATCTCGAATAACTAAAATTGAATTTGTTTTACTATTTAGCTAGTGTAATATCTTATACGGTGGACTAGGTTTATCCGTGACAAATTTCATTAGAAACATTATATAGAAAATCTTAGATACATCAGAAATACCTCACTACGTAGTAATAATTAAATTATATTTTACTTAGTTATTAAATATAATTTAATACGCGAAGAATAAATCTCAACTAATTAATTATCGGGTTTAATATTATATGCGGAGAGATGCATCTCTTGATATGCCTAAAACGTTGGGAGGATTGGCAACCTCCAGGAAGGTACGGACAGTGTCACACACCCAATTCGTCTCCTGCCTATGATTTTTTAAACTAAAGTGGAATTTAGCTCATCATGTCATTATATAAGGAATGTGGAGAATCAGGTCACATTTAATTAACCATACCTAACCTTTTCTTCTTCTTTTCAAAAAAAAAAATGACAACATAATGTCAAGGGGATTTGAAAATAAAATAATTAATTAAAATTCAGATGTTTCGTTCTGTTGGCTGGGGCTGAGATATACATTCAGAAATACTCTATATTTTTTCTTAAAAGTAATTAAAAACAGAAAAATAGAAAACATGCAAAGTAGTACAACGGGGAGTACAAGTTATACATGTATGTATTCTTTGAATTTTACAATCACACGTCGTGAAGTCAAGTTGTCGGCTAATATTTTATTGTGTAAAATATTTGAAGGTTTTTGAGATATAACCACTGCTAAACGTTTAAGTCTTTATGTTTTAATCTTAAATATATTAAAGCGTATTAAATTTTAATCCTTTTTTTTTTGTTAGAATTTCAGTTCAAAACCTATAGTAGTTCTAATATCTTTAGGGTTATCTATGGTACAATTCACTCCGATTTTTAGAAAAAACCATAAACCATCCGATTATTACATTTCCTTATATTGGAGAACTTATTTGGACCTAAACAAATGGTCCAATTTAGTTCGGTTCCATTAAAAAAATTAATATTAAAAAAATTAAATAATCAAAAAAAACTATAAAAACATTTAAGAAACTTTTATATTGTTTTTTTTATAAGATTTGAACTCAAAACTTTAAATATTTTGTCTTTTTTATTTTTGTTCGATTTTTTAGATTAGATAATTAACAGTAGACTTTCAAAATATATAATATATATAGTCATCTATAGCACCTAATTACATTATATCATAGTCACCGATATTATGTAACTTAATTTATAAGAATATGCTCACGTATGTACTTGTGATGTGAGAATTATAATGGTCATGACGCACATTGCATACGTGCCAGTGCCATCACACTCTATTTATGTTTATAAGCTGAAAATATATAAAGACAACTATAAGAAGTGAGCTGGAAAAAAAAAACTATTCTCGACTTAAAATAGGCAACAAATAGGAGTATAAGCTATTCTTCTACCAAACTAAACTCGACCTCAAAAAATAAAATCTAAAGAGACATTATACCGCTCCAAAAGATACAAAATATTTCATAATCAACCGTCTTAATCTATTACTCTGAGTACATCATTCGTCCATTCTTATAATACAATCAAATCAGTAGTGAATAATTTCTCCAAGTCCACCCCTCGCAAATTGATGAGCATTATTATTAGCCCCGGGGAGAGAATTCATTATTTTTCATATTTAATGTGCATCGAATGGTCTGAGTCACACATCATTAATTCAACCAACATATATCTATTATTCCTCGCAATTTGCACAACATGCTCATCTAATCAAACTCTTCACTTAAAGATTTGCAGCCTAGCTATAAATATTAAATAGTACTCTTATCTCTATCATACCCAAACAAAAAAAAAACCATTCTCACTTGTTTCGTGTTAGACGTAAGCATTAATTATGGAAGATCAGTACAGTAGCTGGTTTGGTGATGATCATGGCCATTGCTTTGCAGCAAACTTCGTGGCCTTGTCGCCGATAAGCTTCCTAGAGCGAGCAGCGCATGTTTATGGAGACAAGACTTCCATTGTTTATGGAAGTAGTGTTCGATTCTCATGGATACAAACTTTTCAAAGATGTCTCAACCTCTCTTCCTCGTTGGTACAACGCTTCCAGATTATCCCTGGTGATATTGTAAGTTCTGCTCTCTTTATATCTTCTCTTCTAATTTAGTTTCTCTTCATTTTGAGAAATCTTATGAAGTTACTGTGTTTTTTAAGCGATCTTTAGTCGTTAAACTGGAAAAAGGATATTGAACATGATAGGATCCAGACACTATATGTGTAGACATTTTCTTACCGTTGAATGAGAGAACTAGGTGAAAAAGAAAAAAGAAGATGATTGGACTATTTATCATCCAATTGTTGGAAAGTATGCACGTATATAGTGTTAGTAATCATCAATAACTACGATCCGCTCATTGATTTTCTCGAGTTTAAGTCTCAAATCTCTTAACTTATTTATTTTTTATTTTGTATTTATAACAACATTTGTGCCTAAGTACATATATAAATTTCCTTTAGTTATTTAGCTTTACAAGTAGCTCGAAATTAGAAAAATAAAAACACAGCATATGTAGTTTTGTCTTAATTTGGAGCAAGTCAATTTATGATATGTTCAATTAGTTTACGAAACGACTCAGAACCCGGTAGGTTTTATTAGCATGAAGAATGAATGTCACATGGTTCGCCTTGTGAGGTATGGGAACAAGTCATAGCTTTTATATAGTCAATGATACGTGCTAAATGATTGCAACTTGAAAATAACATTTTGGCATAAACAGAAAATGATGTATTATTAAAGTGCACATCGTGCAAAAGATGCACATCTTTACGATCACTTTGCTATCCTTTAATTTTTTCTTCTTCAAGCTTAATTTAATTTAAATATTGTTAGATTTTGAAGAAAAATAACTCGTCCGTTAATTAAAATTGGATAAATTTGATCATCTTAGAGTTTGGTATAAACTTAATGTATCAACTCCCGTCGGAGTTTTTAAGTCAACACGGGTCACCGGTCCCTATAGACTATAGTTGGTATTGACATATTTATTAGTAGTTGAAATGAAATGTATTTATTATTAGCCTTATTTACTTATTTATAAAATCGTGTTCCTGCATTCGATGGCGAAGCATCATTGTATGGCCCCCAATTTTTAAAACCCTCCACAATAATTCTTAAATTTGATATTTTTTTGGAAATTTGTAATATTTATCCCCAAAACTTTTAAATTTTACAATATGACACTTATAATTTTTATATTTTTAAAATTAATTTATTATATTTGATCTCTCAAAAGACTTAGTATTACATTTGACCTGGAGAAAATTCTTCCTAGCTTCGCCACCCATAATAGACTAGAATTAGGGATGGAGTTAGAAAAAATAGTTTGGGGGCGAATTAGATACAGTGATAGACTAATTTTTTTTTTTTTCTCACATGTTACTACATAGATTTTTTTAGTACATTTCTATATAAGTTTATACTCTAATACTCCCTCCGGATTTTATTAATTGTCATTTTTTCTCTTTCCAAAGAGTAAAAAATGACAGTTAATAAAATCAGGAGAGAGTATAAAAGTTGACACATGAAATATGTAGGAACTATGTTAGAAAATTATAAAAGCTAATAAAATATATTTAGAAAGTTTTGATTTATTTACCACTATTTGAAAATTAACTAAAATTTTAAATCATTTCTAAAGTCCAATTAAATTTTCGAAATCAAATATAGAATTTTTGAATAAATAAAAATAAGATTAATTAAAAAAAATTAACATTTAAGGACTATAATAAAAAAATAAAAAAATGGAGGACAAAATATAATTTTTTTTATTAATTAACAATTATAAAATTTAAAAGACTAAATGGATACATCCCTAAAAGTTTAGGGGTGGGCCAAGGCCCCTAGCCACCCTGTCTGGCCCCCGTTTAGAAAATGGGCATTGTCCTACTTTGACTGATTGACTTGTCTATAATGGGAGTCAAGCTACAACTAGCAACACGGCCCACTACGACTAGTACGTCATATTCAAACAAAACAGCGCCGTATTCATTTTGAAATATACATCATTATAAACTCTTTTTACATTGTGTTCTTGTTATCATTTGTAGGATTTTTTTACGAAATGTTTGTATGATTTGTTAGTATGTAAATCATTTTTTTTTAATACAGCATAACATAGCAGTTTCTGACTTGGATTTGCTAAATTATATATAAAAATGAAAGTTTTTCTAACCAACGTCTAGTGGAGGAAAAGATAAGTTTTCTTTCCCACCTTTTTTTAACAACAAAAACACCAAAAATGAAGTTGTAATAACTAATAAAGATGTAATATATTAACAACGGGTTGATTTAGTGTGAATAGTTTGATACTTTTTTTTTTTTTTTTAAATCATTGATTCAATTTTCGTAAAAGATTTAATGATACATATTGTAAGTCAACAAGTAAATTAAGGTAGGCCCAAGTCCAACGCAATGAGCCCAACCGCAGCAACGACCATTTCTCTTCTAAATTATTCAAGAGCCCACGTAATAATAAATAGTAATAAATATGGTAGCAAATAATAAATATATATATTATTGAGTCAATGGTCAACTATTCACTTCTAATTCTCTGCTTATGGCAGGACTACTCTATTATGATCAAGGCACCAACCACTATAGTTTATAAAGCAGTCCTTCTTAGGCCTTACCTTATTCGATACGTTTTTCTCCATTTTTCTACAATTTTTTCCAACTTTTTACTATTTTATTTAAACATTTTAACTATTAGATAAAATTATAAATTTTAGGAAATTATATGTTTTATTTTGCAATTTTTAAAACTACACGAAGAAGATTTTGTAGACTTTAAATTTTTTATTGCTCTCCCTTTTTCTTCGTTGATTTTTTTAATTAACTTCAATTTTATTATTGCCACTTGTTCAACTAGTCTAGTACTACTACTATACTATTATTGACAATTTTTAATTTTTTTCTCTTTAAAATTAGTATTTAGTTAAATATTTTCGTCATAAACTTGAGCTTGTTATTTAACCCTAGTTTCTTTTATTAAAAAAACAAGTAGAAATCTTTAGAATTTATGCTTCAAACTATTTTTTTTCAAGATTCTTAATGTTGATTTTCATTTAGATATAACATACAAGTTCAAATTCAAAATCTTCAATTCCAGCTTTATATTGCAAAAACTTGTAATTTATACACAACTAGTTTCTTAAAAAATCAAAATTTTAGTTGTTAAAAAATTATTAAAAAAATATTGTCATTTATCTTTTCGGTAAAAATTTCATCACCGTCACTCATATATAATCATAATACACAGCACAAGCCCTTGAATCAAATTATTTTAATACGGTATAAACCAAAAAACTATAAACTATTTTAACTCAAACTTGGCTATAATTGAAATTTTTTCCATTGGTTCGTAATTTTTGTTTTAAAATTTTCTGAAAATATTGGGATGTTTTAATGATATTGAATATAGTTTATATATTATATTATCTCTAATAGAATAATCATATATTTATACGATTTTTAGTACAAAGATGGTAGGAACTTAATAGTTATCATTATAATTTAACAAATATGATATATGACAGAGTCTAAAAATAGAAAACAACATAATTTCTGCTTCCTATTAAGATTTAAGAAAACACAATCAAATCTCAACCATTTATTTGTAATGAATGGATGAGATTAATCAGGTCATGTTTTAATCAAAAGTTAGAATTATTATTATTATTTTGTCTATATATTAATTTAAAATTTAAAATTATATATATAAAGATTGAAAGAGAAGAACGTAAATCAGCATGTCCAGGCTCTAACTTTGCATTACTTGAGCAGGTTGCAGCATTAGCCCCTAATGTCCCAGCACTGTACGAGTTACATTTTGGTGTTCCGATGGCTGGGGCAGTTCTTTCTGCCCTCAATACAATGTTGGATGCACCGACACTATCATTACTTTTAGAGCAACTAGAGCCCAAACTCATTTTTGTGGATTATCAATTTGTAGATACTGTCCTCAACTCTCTTCAAACACTCTCCCTAAAGAAATTCAAGGCACCCCAAGTTGTGTTAATCCCTGAATGTGATGTAGGAAATTCTTTGATTCCCATCGAGCACGAATCCCGTACCCTGGACTACAATGATCTTGTTGCTGTGGTGGATCCTGAGTTTGAGATCGTAAGACCGCACAACGAATGCAACCCGATTTCGGTCAATTTCACTTCAGGGTCTACGGGGAATCCTAAAGGGGTTGTCTACAGTCATCGAGCTGCTTATCTGAATTCATTAGCGGAAATCTTCAGATATGACATGAGACAAATGCCTGTGTTTTTATGGACTGTGGACATGTTTCGATGTAACGGTTGGTGTCTAACTTGGGCAATAGCTGCACTTGGTGGAACCAATGTCTGTATAAGAAATGTATCTGCTCAAGTCATTTTTGATGCCATTCTGCTTCAGAATGTAACTCATTTCTGCGGCCCGCCAGTGATTTTGAACATGATTGCTGATGCACCTGAAATCGATCGAACCCCCTCGCGGTTTCAATGTAAGGTTAATGTGATTGTAGCTGGGGCATTGCCAAACTTGAAAACCCTCTATAAAGTTGAAGAATTGGGGTTTAATGTAATGCATGGGTATGGAATGACTGAGGCTCTTGGTCCTGCAATTGTTAGGCCATGGAAGCCTCATTCGAATTCGGCAGATGAACAGCAGAGAATCGAATGCAGAGAAGGTCTGCACAACATTTTAATTGAAGGGGTTGATGTGAAAGATCCTAAGACCATGAAGAGTGTTCCGCCCGACGGGGAAACAATAGGTGAAGTTATGTTTAGGAGCAACAATTTGATGTCAGGATATCTTAAAAATCCTGAAGCTACTCAGGAAGCTTTCAGGGGAGGATGGTATCATACAGGGGACCTCGGCGTAAGGCATTCGAATGGTTGGATACAGATGAAGGACCGGGCGAAAGACATGATCTTTGTTGGGGGAAAGAGTGTGAGCACATTGGAGGTAGAAGCAGTACTGTTAAGTCATCCAAAGGTTTCAGAAGCTGCTGTGGTTGGAAAAGCTGATGCGTTTTTAAAGGAAGTGGCTTGTGCTTTTGTGAAACTGAGAGTTGGGTGTGGTGATACTAATCCTGAAGAGATTATTGAGTTCTGTGGTGATCATCTGCCAATACATATGGTTCCAAAGAGTGTAGCTTTTGGTGATCTTCCTGTCAATTTCTCTGGAAAAGTGCAGAAGTTTGCTCTTAGGGCGAAGGCCAATTGCTTGGATACATAGCCTTATCCAAGCAATTGGCCTTCGCCCTAAGAGCAAACTGCTGCACTTTTCCAGAGAAATTGACAGGAAGATTTCTTTCCTTTTTTTCTTTTTCTTTGGGTTGAAGTGGGTGTAGCATACAAATGATTTGTGCAGCACAAAATAAATAGGGGCTCCTTGTACATCTTGCATTGCATCTTGAAACTCAGCAATTTCAAGCACTTTCTACTTTGGTACTTTTTGCAAAATGTGTCTAGTAGTATGTCAGATAAAATATTAATATTTTTTGACAGAAATTATTAATGTCGACCTATAACTTGACTCAATTATAAACGTAATGATTTATTGTGACTTGGCCAGTAGCACTATTAATCCGTAACACCTTGTTGACCACTAACCATTATATTAGCTTATACCCGGCGCTCCGTTGCAGGTTTTTACATTTTTATGTGATTTTGGGACCAAGCCAATAAGGTCAGATTTGCGGACTAAACCAGATTCCTTAATGGAATCGATCTCTGCAGCAAAAGAGGAAATCGAAGGGTCTTTGCTCAGTGGAGTACTACGCAGATCTTGTTTGGTAGCTAACCTCACCAAATCAACAACGATGAAGGTAACGTCGTTGTTTACCATCGCTGAAGAAGAAACAAGTACTCGGCGGCGACTCCACACTCACCGCACCAATTGTTGAGAACAATTTCGGCAAAGTCCAATAGGGAATAACTAATAACAATCTATTGGACTAACTACACAAGCCCAAGCCCAATCCCAATCCCAATCCCAATCCCAAGCCCAAGTCCAAGCCCAAGCCCAAAACCAAAACCAAATAGCTTAGCCCATTAATATAGTCAAAATAATAATTACATAAATATACTAAGGTTGAGGATATTCACACGCTACTAATTGATATCCACACTTTCGCTATCTTTTTTTACACTTGAAATTACAATGCTATCCTTATTTTAAAACCAAGACATCGTGTTAATTAAATATACTAATTGTCCGTGACAACTACGGACATAATTTCAAAGTGAGGAAGAATTTTGGGTTTTTTAAAAGGATTTTAGATCCTTTTCTTTGTTTTCTTTTTAGTTCAAATGAGTCAGAATAGTTTTGGGGTAGATATATATTAGTTTATGGAGAGAATAAACGACGTGTCTTATATCATGGAAATAAATAGAAAAGAATAATTTTAAAAATATTAACTATTTAATACTAATATTTTTATTAACTGGTGTGCTAAGAAATAATTGGAGTTTATTTCTTTCATATTAAGTTATATTTATATTTTACTAAATAAAAAACTACTAGTAAATATAAGAATGACGTGTGTACAAGGAGAAAAAAACGTTAGAGAGTGAGTTAAAATCAGACGAAATTAAACTAAATTTTTTGGAGTCATTTAACTAAGAAAGAAAGAGTGACGCATACTTACAGAAGGTTCAAAAATAATAATTTACGTTTTCTGGACAAATGGTTTTTGTTTTTTTTAGAATTTCCCTGTTTTTTATGAAGAGAGTTTTGTTTCATTGGAATAAGCTAGAGACGTGCATTTAGTCCTGCAAAGCATGCAAATTGATTCTCCCATCTGAAACAAGATAAAAACACCACGACGTAATTTGTCCCCATTGGTTTTAACTATTTTATCATTGTTTTCCAATCTGAAAACGTCTTCATTCGTTCCTATACTCAACTTGGAAAAATTATACGGGAAAATTAATTAATGTGAGAGTGACATCAAAATATATATAGGGTCTCTCAAATGTTTAATTGTTTATTAACCTCTCACCAGTATATCGGTAGTATAGTCATTAATTGCCCTAATAAACCGAACCATTCCATCGCAGCAAATATGCCATCTCAATCTCAATCTCAAGGAGCAGCAGCAAGGAGCTCATGGCCTTTCTTCACCGTTCTTTTCTCACTGCTAGCGCCTGTCATGGCTGCTGTGATTGTTCTCCAACTCGACTCCTTCAACTCAGTTCCCTACCCGCTCCACGAGTTGACTCACCCCGCTTTGGCTTCGCCGCTGAGGAATAATCGCATGCTTCAGGGCTCAGAATTCGTGGGCAAGGGAGTTTTAAACGCGCCTGAAGATGTTGTGTACCATACCAAATCTGGGCTCATCTACACCACTTGTGCTGATGGGTGGGTCAAGCGAGTCACAGTCAATGACTCGGTTGCTGACACGGTCGTCGAGGACTGGGTCAACACCGGCGGCAGACCTCTCGGCCTCGTCCCCGGACAAAACAATGAATTCATCGTCGCCGATGCTTACAAGGTACGTACGTAATTAATTTGCCTAATATTTCAATCTAATTTTATTTAATTTTGGTCAATGGTTGGTTGATAATTAACTAATTAATGTTTTTTCCAATCACGAGAGAGTTTATAAAATTTCTATTTCCCACATCTGCCATCTCCTAACCAGCTACGTGTTCTTAATTAAATGTTCTTCAAGAGGTTGTTTGGTATGAAAATTTGGAAAAAGTTTACTTCATTTAAACTGAATTTTTCCTAAATTCAATATTTGTTATACTTTTTAAAAATAAAATAAGTGTAATTGATGAAAAATTCATTTAGTTTTTTAATAATTAATTAATTAATTATTTAAAAGTTCTTGAACTAATTGTATTAGTTTCTCCACCGTTCAAATCGGAGGCTATCGCCGGAACTCATTCTGTCACTTACCTTTACCAAACAAATTAATTCAAAACCCATCTCCTCTGCCGCGATCCGCCGGCCACCATCTCACTTTCCTTCGCCGGCCACCAGCCAACAATCAACCAAATCACCGTCATTAACCACCACCTGAATCATCAACCCGCCGGCCAACCAAACCTCAACCGCTCCACCAAATCAAAACTATCTCTAATCCGGCCAAAACAAAATCCGACCCAATCTACTCTAATCCGACCAAAATAAAATCCAAACCCAGTCAACAAACCATCACTCTCACTCTCCTTAATCGCCATCGACTGACACCACTATCTCTTCAATCTTCACCAACTCCGACTAACTGATTTTCGATTCCTTCGATTCCCATCGTCGTACCAGCGCTGGCAAAGAAAAAATAAAAAGAAAAAGAGAGAGTGAGGTCGTTGAAGAAGAATAAAAAGGAAGGGAAAAAAAGGGGAAAGAAAATAGGATAGAGGTTCAGGTTCGACCCAACCCAAGGAAAAAAGAAAAGAATGTAAAAGGAAGAAAAGAGAGAGGTTGGGCTTCGGCCCAACCCAAGAAAAAATAAATTACTATTGATTTATTTCTTGAGAACAACCCTCAGTATACCTAGGGGTGTTTATCGGAAACAAAATTTCGGAATTGAAAAGTTCAGTTTCAGAAATTCCGAAACCGAACTTTAATTCGGATTGGAACAGAATGGGTAAGTAAAATTTTGGAATTTCAAAATTCTGAAATTTTGTTGTATATAAGATTTTTTTTTTTTATTCTTTCATTCTTCACTCTTCATCAGATCAGATCCAATCCCCAAATACCCAAATACACGCTCTGCCTCTCTCCCTTATTCACTCAACCAACGACCGCCAACGATCTGCTCTTTACTCCACCACCCACCGGCACCACCTCCTCCTCGACGGCTCCACCACCGCCACCTCCTCCTCTCTCCACCACCCACCGCAACACATCCGGCATTAGATCCACGATTTTTACCTCTCACTCTTTCTCATCTGTCTCTATGGCTTGTGGATTTTATGGTAGTGATTGGAGGAGGAGGTGGTATTGTTGGTGAAGATGACTGGCTCTCCATCCGGCGTTAGATCCAAGGTTTTTACCTCTCACTCTTTCTCATCTGTCTCTATGGTTTGTGGATTTTATGTTTGCTGGTGGTGATTTGTGAATTTTATGGTAGTGATTGGAGGAGGAGAGGAGGAGATGGTGGTGTTGTTGTTGGTGAAGATGACCGGTAGTGTTGCTGGTTGCAAATTGGTAATTGATCCAAAATTATTACAAACTTTGTGGCTTTGTAGTGGCGGAGGAGATGAGCAAAATTTGGGGGTTGAAATTTCGGAAGTTCGGAAACCGAGCTTCCGTTCCGTAATAAGTTCGGTATCGAAAATTCGGAATGTAAATTTTTCGGGTTCAGAACGGAATGAATTCTTAGAATTTCGGAATTCCGATATGGGCAAACTTCGGAATTCGGAATTTCAGAATTATCCGATGAACAGCCCTAAGTATACCCATGAACTTTTCGTTGGTATATCTTTTTGTAATGACAGAAAATGTTCATGGTGGTATTCATAATTTTATTCATCACCCCATAACTCAACCTATGAATCTTTCGTTGATATATTTTTTTAATGACGGAAAATGTTCATGGTAGTATACATGATTTCATTCATCACCCCAGGACTCAACCTATAATTTTATAAATTTTTTTATTTTATGGATAAATTTTAATTTAGGAGTATAATGGTCAAATAAGTAAAATGAAATTATTTTTTAGCTATATAAAATAATGTGTTCATTTCAATTCAATTGAATTCTTTCAATTTTACATTGTTATACCAATCACTAGAGTTCATTCATTAATAGAATTCTAATTGAATTCTAGTAATGAAATGAATTGAACTCATCATACCAAACACCCCCTAAATACTACTCCCATCAAAATTTTACGCTTAGTTTAAATAATTATTGATTCAATTATAAATTATTGCTCTTAATTATATTAATTTTTTTATTTTAAATTAATTAATTTTAAATTAATGTATTTTAAATTGATTGAGTTAGATTTTATAATTTATAAAAAAATATCTACAACTAAAAAACACAAATTATCTTTCTTAAAATTATAAATAAGAAAACCGTAAAATTAGGGAGGGAGCAGTAGAAGAAGAAAACTATATAGAATGTTGGGCCGGGTAATAGTAGGAGGACACGTCAAACTCACATATGCATTTGATTCTTCCGTTTGCAATTTAATGACACGTGTAACTAGAGAAGCCAGCATTGAAACGATTTTCGTGTTTGCAACGTCAAGATGCATACACTAGGTGACAAAATGGAAAAATTATACGGGGACATACGCTCATGAGTAGTGAGCCACTTGGATTTTATACACTTTTTCTTGATGGTCAGAATTTAATCCTAATTTAACATTAACAATAAGATCAATTAGAGGTATTTGGTGAATTATGTATGTCCTTATTCATTCCTCTGAAATGGTGTATTTAAGCACTAATAGGTGAAGTGAAAATGACGAGAACTCGATTAATTTTCTTTAAAATATCAATTTTGAGTATGAAATAAAATGTTGTTTTAAATTTCTGAATGATATTATTCACTCCAGCACTTAGTTGTTTCGAATAAGAAGAGTCACAAAAGGTTCTCACGGTGAGAGTCTGGATTAATCGGGCCTGAAAAAGAATCTAGATATTGTAATGTATAAAAAAAATAGTAAACTCGTGATGAACAATGTGTGTGCATGACAGGGGCTACTGAACATAAGTGAGAGTGGTGAAGTGAATTTGCTGAGCAAAGAGGCTGATGGTGTTGAATTCAACCTCACAGATGGTGTAGACATTGGAGATGATGGCACCATCTATTTCACTGATGCTTCTTCCAAGTACAATATGCATGATTGCGCATTTGACTTTTTGGAAGGTAACCCTTACGGCCGACTCTTGAGCTACGATCCGGTAACCAAACAGACTAAAGTCCTGCTCAGTGACCTCTACTTCGCAAATGGAGTAACACTCTCATCGGATAAACAATCTATTATCTTCTGTGAAACCACCATGTATGTATGCTGCCTATTGCATTGGTTATTTTTTTCATGGTTCTTCTTGACTAGCGATTATTTTTTCATGGTTCTTCTTGTTGTCAATGGTTAATGCAGGAGAAGGTGTAGAAAATATTACATTAAAGGTGAGAAGAAAGGAAGAGTAGAGAAATTTACTGACAATTTGCCTGGCTTGCCTGATAACATCCATTATGATGGAAATGGCCACTACTACATTGCACTTGCCTTGGTAATCAACTCATCACTAAATCCCATCTTAATAAGTGTTTGGTTTGAGTACTTTCATATTTTTAAGTAAAATTTTGCCAGTTCGATATATCTATATTAACCCACTTAGTAGATTAATTCAGTACAAGCAAGATTGGTTGTAGCACGTCTTTTGGAGATGGTAATTTGAGCCATATTGCTAATTGTATTATATATCAAATTTTGTGGGCAAATTGGACAGGAAGTGAATACTTTTTGGGAGATGGTGTTGAGATATCCCATCCTACGAAAGGCGATGGCGATCTACATGAGACATTTAGGGACAACAAATAAGGAGAAGAATGCAGGTATTTTTGTGGTGGATTTGGAAGGAAAGCCGACAGAACATTACTATGATCCTGAACTGTCGTATCTTTCAACTGGAGTGAAGATTGGAGATCATTTATACTGCGGTTCTGTCATCTATCCCTACCTAATCCGTCTTCATCTGTCTAAGCATCCTGCACAACCCACTACTACGTAGAACAACCAATACTGTTTCAATGTACAATGATGGTTTTGAAATAATCGGAAAATGCATGGTTAAGGCGACAATTGACAATTTTACCTGGTCCATTTCCTACGTATGTTTGCTGGAGACTAGGCTTCAATTGGACCTTTTTTTTATAAGTTCAAGCTTGAGATTGAGCCCGCCTGTAACTGGACTTGGGCTTGAATTTAGTTTTTTAAATTATTGACTCAATTCCAAAATTTAATTCTCACAAACAAAGCAATTAATTTAATATTAAGCAATTGATTTGACGAAACTTGAATGAAATTCCTCAATTGAGAAAATACTCAGGATTAAATCAACTATAACGCAAAGAAAGAAATGGATTATAATTTAGAGTATGATTGAAATTAAATCAAACTGAAGACTATACCCTTCTTTTTCTATTTGAATATGAAGACGTAGCAAGATGGTAAGTGTGAAATAATTAAAAGAAGTGTAAAATGGGGACAATCATTTTAATTAGAAGTAAAAAAAGCTAATCACTTCGCTAGATGCTCCATGCTTCTTCTTCTTCCAGAGCATTTCGCAGATGAATGTTAGATGGCAGATAGCAATCAAGCAGATCATTGATATAGGGGAGGGTAAGTATACGTTCATGGGTTATGCCACATCTGCGTCTATCCAATGTAAGATGAAAAATGAAAAATGAAAAATTTTTAATGTCTTTTTTTTATAAATTAATTTTCACGGGTAAATTTTTAAAAAAACCAAACAGTTTTAAGATAATTTTGAAATTAGGATGTGCTCCGTTAAAATTGACAAATATGGAATTCTATTTAACTCAATTATAAACGTGGAGTATTTTTCGAACATTTGGTACAAACGTTAAGATGATTTGATAACATTCTTCTTCTAATAATAATAATAATAATAATAACAATCCAACAAATCTAACTATTAAAGGATGAGAATTAATTATAATTAGATAACCTTAACTCTAATCTCGTCTCTCCTCCATATATTTGTAGGGCAACCCCTTAAATTTTTTCAAAAGATTCATTACAGTTACTAAAAATTTATATATTTTTTAAATAATCCTATTTTATTTGTTAAAAAATCTATATTTTGATTCATAATTGATTAAAAGTTCCTAATAGCACTAGATAACTAACTTCATGGAGTAATTTCAAAGTTCAAACCAACAATCTCAACAACATCCTATCTCCCAATTTCAAAATTAAAGTTCAAAAACATAGATGATACCTACATATGGTGACTCAATTACTACAGTTTTGTCTCTTATTTATATCAAACTGATGAAGCAATAAAGGTGTAGTGCTCCATTAAAATGAGCTCAATTAGTGAAGGGAACAAGTAATAAAGGTTATGAGTAATTAGTTAACGAAAATGTTGCCCGTAGTTTAAAAGGTTATGGTCCTTAGCACTAGGGTCTAGGGCTGCTCTACTGGTGTATAACCAAATATAGATTTATATTTGCTCAAAATAAAAGGTATGTGCCCTTGCGTAGGGCACTTTGTGTTGAATTAAGAGATTGAGAGAGCAAAATGCCAATCAATGACACGTCACTTTCCTTTTAGTTGAGATCCCATGTGATCATCCCTCGAGGTATGTGACCTGTCAAACCCATAAAACATAAAACTAGTGAGTTTTTATTATTATTGCCGACCCCTTTGCCTCGTTCCTTGCTATGTTTTTATTATTATCATGTATCATCAAAAGTGGTTTGTTGTGCTCTTTTATATGTAATCTGTTAAATGTATATCAGTATATGTACTTGAAAAGGGCTGAAACATGTAATTATCCACAAGTATGTGGATTAGTTGAAGTGGGTTTGTTGTAAAAATGGATTTGTAATCATGGGTCATGATTTTTGGTAATGTGATTTTCAGAGAAAAAATATAGCTTTTTGGATTGGTTTAAGGAGGTAAAAGGATAAAAAGCATAGGTATTTTTGGGGTTCAGCTCAGCTTTGTTATATTGGCAGCAGCAGCAGCAGCAGCAGCAGCAGTAGTCAAAGTTTGATTTCATAAATCTGGGTTCTTGGGCTAAGCTGATTGAGACTAATCATCTTACAATTCCATTCTTGGGTTCTGTTCTGTTCTGTTCTTTCAAGCTCTACTTTCATTATAGTAAGGTTTCCTTCTTTTTGCTGTAATGTAATGTATGTAAGATAATATTGATGCAAGAAAGATGAAATCTTTGAGCAGTGTAGGGCTTGGTTTGAGCATAGTTTTTGGTTGTCTGCTGTTAGCTCTTGTTGCTGAACTGTACTACCTGTTATGGTGGAAGAGAAGGCTGACCAACAAAGAGATTAGTGATGATCATTACAGCTCACCAGCAAGAGAGCTGTTCTTCATGTTCTGTTTAAAGAAACCATCTTCTTCTTCTTTAAGGCACAGTCAAGAACAACTGTGTTCCTCGGCGCGAATGGCGGATAATCATAGCAATTCAAGGAAAGATTTGTTGGCGGTGAAGCCATTTGAGGATGATGGTGGTGGTGATGAGAATGTTGTGGATGATGATGAGACAGAGCTGATGAGCAGAATTCATACGATTTCGGGTCCGCCGCCGAGGTTTCTTTTCACAATCATTGAAGAAACGAGAGAAGATTTGGAGTCGGAATTATTAGACGGAAAAGGAGGGACAGCAATCGGTAGAGGAAGCTTGAGTGATCTGCTGCTAACTGTGGAGGAGAGTACTCCATATCTAACTCCTCTTGCTTCTCCACCATTTTTCACACCTCCTCTTACTCCAATGGGATATCAGTTCTTTGATTCATCTGCAGATGCAGAGTTTAACAAGATCGTAAGATCATCATCATCTTCATTATCATCCCCACCACCAAAATTCAAGTTCTTGCAAGATGCAGAGGAGAAACTAGTAAGAAGATCAAGAATGGCAGGTGATGGAACTGGTTTTGATCATCAAGATTGTGCAAGAACAGGTGCTGCTGCTGCTAAAAGTCCAGTTTATCTGAAAGATGATGAAGAAGAAGAAGAAGAAGAAGACGGGTCCTTTATCACCATCATTGTTGATAAGCACAAAGAGATTAGAGAGCTTAATCATAATCACCAACTTCAACAACAACAACAACAACACAATTCAAAGGTACTTCCTTTAGCTTCTCCAGCATCAACAACGGAACAAAAAGGTTCCATCTTTCAGTAGAGCATGATGTGTAGAACTAATGAGGAAATGTAGATTTTTAATTAATTAATACAGTTTTCTTTTTCTTTCTTTCTTATTTAGGATTTGATTTGTGTTTGTTTCCTTAATTAAGGTTGTTTTGGGTTGTTAATTTGAGGTGGTGTTATGTTTATGTTGTGTTAGGAATAGTGTTTGATGAGAAAGATTTTGGAAGAGTAGTAGGGAGGTAGGGGGGGACAAGAACAAGTGGGGAGAGAGAGAGAGAGAGTTGTGGTGTGGTGTGGGGCTATTTTCTTGTATTGAATCTCCATGTTTCCTGCTGTCTGATACCTGTAATCATTCTAATGGACTCATGTACTGCACTCATGTTTTTGTCCAAACACGACACTGTTAAAAATATTTCCTTTCTTTTCTTTTCTTTTGTTTTGTTTTTTTTCATCCACACATGCGTTACAAAACTAACATTATTGCCATGTCGTAATCTTTGTGTTCTTATGTTTGATACAGAAGACAGATTTGTGGCCGTCTGATCTAACATCTCACAATTGTAAACAAAAGAGAAGGTAGGATGGATGGGATAGGATAGTAAGTTAGTAACTAGGTGGAGATTTTTGTTTTTTTTTTGTTTTTTTCATAAGTAAAAGTGAGTTTGATCTGATGATTAGAGCTCGATGCCTAATTTTCGCTACTTTGTTGCAAGTTTCACTCGAGACTTAACTTGAGTTACTTTCTAGCGAAAATAGTTTTCAAGAAAGTGACAAAACTGGATAAAAAAGGAAAGGAAAGGAAAGTAGTGATTTGTGATGGTGAGATGTCTCCTTTGGGTTTTTTCGTAAACAACAAAGACCTGAATTTTCCCCGTGAAAAAATGTCTCGTGGTTAAGGCCGAAAGCTGCCCTGCTTCAAGAGAATCATTGCATCCAATAACTTAGTCCCTCCTTTTTCTTTTTTCTTTTCCATTTTTCTTCATTTTCTAAACTCTTTTTGTTTTAAAATGCAAGGGCTGTATAATGAGGTTTTCAGCCTTGGGGTACCCACTCTAGAGGTCTTGTTTGGCTCGAGTCTAAAATAATCAGCATTAAAAAGTTTGTCTAATTTTAATCTGAAATAATCGATATCCAATATAATAATCCAATAACATATGGTTTTGACTGTGACTGAAAAGAGAGAGAGAGAGGCATAGACATGGTTCTAGGGGCATGGTTTTTTTGATCAAAAGACTGAATCAAGCAGCTGATATGGTATGATTAGTACAATCTTGATGATCAGAAAAAGGGAGGATTATCATGCATTGATCCATCCATGGCATGTGCCCCATCACATGTGAAACACTAAATGTAAACAGGAGTAGTAGTACTATGGTCTGGTCCCAATGGTTCAATGAGGGGAAAAAAACCTATTTTTAGTAAGGTAGACTGATTTTTCTTGATAGTTTTTATTTTTTATTCATTTATTATATGTCCATTGCCTTTTCTTTTTCATTAACTTTGTATCACAGGAAAGCTGACTGCAACTGGAAGTCACTCCTAACTGACCTCAGAAGCTTAAAACTTTAGGCAATCACAGCAGGTACTACTCGTAAATTCGTAATAATACACAACTCAAACTCCACAGTAAGCTATACTACATACGAGTGATTCGACACACTCACCCTTAACAAGAGGTATGTAACTCGATTCAACACACTCATCGACTTAGTGGAGGACTTTGAGTTATGTTTCGAACCGAAGCAATCCCCATAAAGAACATGACTCTAATAATCGTTAGCTACACAAAATGACATCTTACCAAAACCTGAGCAACCAGAGTATCAATATTACGCTACAACACAAATGATCAATACAGAATCTGTTATTCAAACTTAACATAATGAAAATGTGATTTTTTCAAGGTCTGAATTGTACACACAATTTTTCCTAATATAGGAGAAAATTATACGTGTAAAATTACAAATGTTGAATGTAGAGTAAAAGTAATTCTTCTTCTCTTGCTTCCTCTGATTAATGAATCAGTCTTCACTCCGGATTTGGATTTGAACTTGAGTTTGATAGATGGCGGATTGACCTTGAATCAGCTTGTAATCCGCGATTGATTTGAGAAGAAACCGGCCTTGAATCAGCTTGTGACTTCTGCGGTTGATTTGGGAAGAAATCGGCCTTAAATCAGCTTGTGGCTCCTCCTTGATTTGATTTGAGAAGAAATCGGCCTTGAATCAGCTTGTGTCTTCTTCTTGATTTGATTTGATGTAGTTGAGAGAAAACCGGCCTTGAAACAGCTTGTGGCTTCTCCTTCTTTCTTAGGGATGATCTGCTTCAACTCTTGATCTTCGCAGCACTTCTTCTTTCTAGAAATCCCTCCCCCTCACCTTCTAAGGAGGCCTCTATTGAAGAAAGATGACACGTATCTTCATCTCATTGGTCTTACATTGAATACTAATTAATTTGATATTTAATCAAAATTAATAAGTAAATATGAAATGGGTTTTGATCCTTCAAATATGAGCTTGCTGATGGGTTTCGACCAAATAGGCTTCATGGACTCGGCGAATGAGCTTCGTGGCTTTTTTTATAAATTGGACCACATATTTTAAGATAGTCCGCAATTTTGATGTCTACAAATACTCCCTCAAGATTATTTTACTTGAAATAAATTAATCTTGAACTTTTTCCCTTACGAATGAGCTTAATTTGCGTCGGGGACTAAATTTGAAATCGTGTTTAATTATAGGTCCAAATTTGACACAGAACAATTTTAACTCCGGAGTGATTTTCCACTGAATGTACATTTTTATTTGGAACCTATACCAAAGAATTGATTCTGCAAAGGAATCCATGACTTAGATTTGTTCTTGGACGTCATGGGTTAGGCCAAAATTGTCACCTGCATCGCCATTGGACCAATTTTACTATATGATCAAGCTTTTAATTAATTAAATAGACTGAGCCAATTAATCAACATTCACCCAAAATCAAGAGGCCAATTGATTGATATCCATCCAAGCGGGAATCATGATTCATTATTCTTCACTTAATACTCACTTACCATTTGAATTTGAATTTTGAATAAACGGTCATACGTGTGTATCCAAAGAAGGTAAGAGGCCAAGATTATGGTAGGAAATTGCTTGCAAAAGCCATAATTGCAGGAAAAATCTTTCTGCATTGGAATCTAAAACAGGCTATAAACAGCCACCAATTGCAAAAGCCCTAATTGCAATTCTGTGTGCAAAAACAATCTTTATGCTTCTCTTCTTCGCCTAGGTGCCGCATCAAAAGGTAACGCCTTGATTTTTTTTTATGCCTTATTGCTTCTACACATGCATGTTGTTGTTGTTTTTCATATATATATGTTGCTGCCTTTATATATATGCATGTTGCTGCCTTGGTTTCAATTCTAGACATGTGTTAAGGTGTAATTTCCAGCCATATCCATTTATCCAAATCGCGCTACTGCACGGATGCAGCTGTTGATCTTTTTTCCTTTTTTTTATTTTATTTTACTTTTGGCCAAATCAATTGCCCTCTTGTTTTTTCCCAAGCGAACTCCTGCGAGTCAATTTTCTTTAACCCGCAAACCCCTTTTCTCTTTGCTGCAGGAACGCTACAAGTGATTGAGCATTTTTTTTTCTTGTTTGAGCAAAATTTTCTGACTTAATTGTGCAAAATCTTTCCTTAATTGAGCAGATTTCTTCATAATTGGACAACATTTACTTCCTTTGACTAAACAAAATCTTTTCATTAATGAGCAGAATTTTTTTTCCTTTTAATCAATGAGAATCCTTTTCTTAATTGATCCTTTTGAATCTTGAATTTGTTTCTTCTTGATGCTGCCATCCGAGATAGGAAAAGGCAACCTCTTGATTTGTTTTTTTTATTCGTTAATGCTTCTGCATATATACATGGTTTCTTGTTTTGGCATATAATGGTTTAATTCCTAGCCATATCCATGTATCCCTTGCTTTTTGATTGGTTGACTTTAATCCATTTTTCTTCATTTGGTTTGTGCAGGAACGCCAACAAAAACAAGCAAGTGCTCTTTTCCTTAATTGATTGTGCATGAGCCGCAAACACCTTCTTTTCTTTCTTTACGCAGGTAATCAAGCACCCTTTTATTTTCTTTATCTGGGATTTTTTTTACTGTTTTCATATGATTGGTTGGTCGGGCCGCGGGCTTCTGGGCTTTTGGTCGGTTGCGGGCTGCTGGTCCGGCTTCGGACTGCTGGTACTGGTGGTTGAAGACAGAGTTGGTTCTGTCTTCGTCTTGGGTAGTGGGCCATGCTCTTCTTTTTTTCTTTACTATCACTGATATGGTGTCTTTTTACGCATGTTTTTCCTTCCTTTCAAGTTCAATTTCATGCTTGATACTACTAATTTGGCTTGTTTTCCAACCACTTTGCAGATTTGGACTAAAGGGAGAAACTTGAGGAAAAGCGCGCCATTTGGATACATTTATGCTGATCTTACATCATCGAGCCCTAGATGCAGTTTTGTCGTCGAGGTCTACCGTCGGGACCTAGATGAGATCTTATGTCTAGGCCTAAACGACGCACGTGCATGTTTCTTTCCGGATGACGCTTGACCAAAGATGCTAAAAAGATTCTAGCGGGATTCCATGCAAAGATCATCCATCTCAGCAGAGAATATTCCCCTCTGCCATTTTGTCCCCTAGTGGGGTTGTTAGGCTATATATAGAACCTTAACTTTTAGGTTAAAGGAGGCTTTTCTTTAGAATATTTTCCAGATTTTTAAGGTTTGTAATCATTGTAGCCGCCTCTTTAACATTGGGATCCGTTCTTAGTTTATTTTTCCAGAAACCGGAGCCTTTAATCCAGATTCTCATTTTCATCTGCACCTCTTCTCTGTTTATGTTGCTTTCTCCATCCATTTTGTGATGAATTTCAGCATAAGTGGCTAAGTCACTTAGTCTTGGCAGGGGTGTTTTAAGGATTGCAAGAGGATAGTTGGGAGGTCAAAGTGTTCTTAAAATGTTTCCATTATTGTATCCATTTTCTTGCCATTTTATTGTCATTTCGTGTGAGGTTTGTTGGTAGTTTGATCATCTATTTGCATATTTCTCATGAATATTGTCATTTCCATGGTAATAACTAACGTGAGGCCATGGAATAGAGTAGGCACCTAGTGCAGAGTCACCATGTCGTTTGGTCCAATCTGACTAGGGCAAGAAACCGGTTAGGGCAGACTTCTCAGTGTCTAGCCCTAGACGTGTCTTCTCTCCACTTCACGGGTCTGCGTGTATGACCCATAAGCGTACCTTGGGCGTAGTGTCACCGTCACTCCCATAAGCGTACCTTGGTAGTGACTTCTCTTAAGAAGAGAAGTAGGGGATCCACATGAAAATAGGATTCCTATAGCACATTTATGGCGTGAAAACAATCTATCCTTGCACCAATAACCGACTAGACCTCGACACAATCCGCCTTTTACCCCCTGCTAAGATTTCTCCTTTTATCTGATCTATTATCTTTACTTACTTCGTTATTACCTTTATTGCAACTGTTTGTCTTTACCATTTTTATTGTCATTCTCTTGCTTTATTTTCGTTCCTGTTTTATTTAATTATTCCGTTTGTCCTTTATTACTTGTTATTTGTATTTTCATTTTCTGTCCCAACATCAACTGTGTTAGATTCGTCTACACCAACCAAACCCCCCCCCCCCCCCCCCCCCCCGTGTTACTTTTATGTCTATTGCATTTTCATCCTCATCATACATCTAGGGCAAGATTAAATCTAGTCCTTTATTTTCCCTGTGGTTCGACCCTGGCTTGCCGCTATATACATTAATTTGTGCATCTAGCCTATCAGGATTACATATAAATACTCTACTTTTGATGCGCGTTTCGACGGCGCATCAATCACTATGTTGTACATTTTTTCTTTGAAACAGATGACTTCATCTTCATCACGATCCATTGGTGTCGCTCCGCTACAACCTCTTAATATGGACTGGATTGGCGAGAGCTCAGGTCAAGGGCAAAGAGGACGATTTCTTTATTTCCCGAAAACCGAAGTGAAGCATCGTTCGCAATCCGGTGAGAAAAGAGTATTGAAGTTCGTCATAGTGAGTCGGTCAATGGAGGATCCTAATATAAGCTCCATCGAGGGTCTGGATCAGTACTTTTTAAGCACTGTATCCTACCTAATTGATATAAAGGCTTCAGGATCCTGCCCCACCGACACCGACGAAGCTTCAAGATCTCGCCCCACCTTGCCTATTCCTTTCTTTTGTGGCACCGAAGAGTATACTTCGCATCCAGAGATTGTTGAGAGGAGCAAGGCGAAGCGTTGTAGATGGGGATCGCCACTTGTCGCTCAAGAAGAGATCTCTTATCTTCAAGCCCTTCGGGAGTGCTTGCTTCGGACTCAGAAGCGCCTTCGGAACAAAGGCTTCGAGCTTAGAGGCGTCTACGGAATAAAAGCTTCATAAACTCAGAGGCGTCTTCAGAACAAAAGACTTCGGACCCAGAGGAATCTTTGGAACAAAAGCTTCATGAACTCAAAGGCGTCTTCGGAATAAAAGCTTCGGACTCAAACGCGTCTTCGGAACAATAGGCTTCGACCTTAGAGGCATCTTCTATTCTTCAAGAGGTCATCAAGGACATATTTACGTCTGACGTCGCTCCATTGAAGTTGAAGGTTGGGGACTTTCTGACTCGAGTTGACTCTTACCTCACAAGGAGAGAGAAAGGCACGAGTCGTCTTCCTCACTCGAGCAAGTGGATAGGCTAAAGTTGAAGCTTGATGCCTTTCAGATATGGAGTTCTTCCCTTCAGGATGCTTTATTGAGTTCAAAAGCAGAGATGGAAGACTTGAACTTGAAGATCAGCCGGTTGCAAGAGGAAAATGGTAGATTAGCCACAAAGATTGACAAGTTGCAAGATGATTTTCAAGACACCGACGAGAACATCCAGAAGCTTTCTGCGGAACAAGAAGAATGGAAAAAGAAAGAGACCATCACTGCAGCTGAAGTTGAAGCGATTGACAGTGAGAGAGAATAACTTAGGCGTACTCTCCTTCAGATGGCAGATTTGGAAGACATAATGGCGTCTCTAGTGTAGTCCCTTTTTTTTTTCAGTGTATACTTTTCCCACGCATGGAATGAACGCTTTTATTCATTGTCTCTTTGTTTTTTTTTTCTTGAGCTTGAACTGATATGATGATGATTCATTCAATTGTGGCAAAGAAATTCTACTTTTCCTTGACTAATTAGCTCCGAAAATGTAGTTCATTTATTTAGCCGTATACAGTTTATACTCTTGCGGGCCAGGAGTCATGTGGTGATTTTATTTTATGTGAATGCACTTGGAATATGCCAAGTTGCCTACGCACCTTCAAATAAGAAGGATCAAGTCATGACGTAGTTCAATTGTTTTGTTTTTTTTTCTTTCGGCTGTACACAGTTTATACTCTTGCGGGCCAGGAGTATTTTTTTTCTTCTTTTTTGTTTGTTTAGCTTTGCAGTTTACTCTCTTGCAGCTAGGAGTAGCAGCGATGATTTTTAGGCATAGAAGCACTTCAAGACCCTTCCGTTGATAGGTCCGATGTGTAATCTATTGACTTTTTCCAATTTATCAATTGTGGACTGCCCCTTTTCCTCGAATGTTGGCGGAGCTAGCTCTAGTTCATCTTCATCTGACACTTCCTCAACAGAAGCACAATTAGCGTTCTAAACCTCCATGTTTTCAGCATTATAGAAGAGTTGTTGTGCAACATTTTTCCTCTTCTGCTTATGTTTCTTGGACTTTCCTTTTTGGTTCAGGATATTAGCTAAAGAGACGTTTTATGGAACCTCTTTCAACTTTTTTATAACATTGTCATCCTCCTGGTCAGACTCTTCAGCTTGCTCCACGTTGACCATGTGGACTTCTACACAATCTTCATAAGATTGCTCTTCTGGGAAATACTCCTCACGAGTTGCTGTCCCTTTTGGTTGAGACGAAGACCTCGGTGTTGAGCATTCAAGAGTGTGGTGCCTCCCTTTTCTAGACATTGGATGAGTGTTAGCCTTAAAAGACGTTCGTTCTGGCTTTGTCGGCGCATGGATCGAAGCCTTTCCCTTGCTAGGCTTATCAACAGTCCCAACTCCCTAGGAGATCTTTGCTGGCTCACTTGGAAGACCCCACCCTTCTTGTTGGACGTCACGATCTCGGCTAGAGACTCCACAAGGGTATTTTGAGGATGACTTTCTCTTGGGAAGAACTTTCTTATTCTTCTTCCTTCTGAAGGTTGACCATCCGTCGTTAATTTCATCTTCGGACTCAGAGCTTGTTTACCAAACATCTAAGTCATCAGTCATCAACTCATACAAGCTTGACACATAAGGGTTTCCTATCTTCGACATCCCTGGGTAAGCATAGATGACCTTGACCTCTCCATCAGTGCTGAATTCTATGGGTGCTGCCCCCTTCAGTAATTCAGCTGTCAGTACCATTGGCTGAGAGGCGACTGGGTTCTGACCAAAAGCTTGCAACAATGGAATAGGATAAAATGACCCGAATGCGATCATAGTTGGTATAGCATCGTTCTTTGCAATGGTTGTGATGTAATTGATATCTACAACATCTCCATCATCAAGTTTTATTTTTCCTTCCTTGTCCAAACGAACGATGAGGTCTTTAAGGACAAAACACTTATCTACCGGATGACTGATGATCTGATGATATTTGCAATACCTGGGGTTGTCGACCTGGTTCACTTCTTTTGGGCGCTTTAATGGCGGAAGCTCGATCAATTTTTGTTCCAGAAGTTGGTCCAGGATGTCAGAGACTTCTGAGTCTAAGAAGGGGTATCCCCTTTCTTCACGTTCCTTTAGGGTCCTTCTTTGAGCTTTAAAAGGCTTGTGCTCGGTCTTGACTTGCTTTGCCTCTTCTTTTCTTTGGATCTCTTTGAAGGATATTTTCGCAGGTGTCATGGTGACTACCATGCTTTCCTTCCCTTTACTGGTCTTTGGGTCTTGATGTGTTGTCAAAGCACATACAAATATAATAATAAAAACCTGCTATCAAATGCACAATAAATTGTATATAGTGGCAGCAGGGTCGAACACAGGGACTAAGGGTAGACGCTGACTTTCGTGTGTGACTAGGGCAAACAGACAGAAACAGTAACAAAAAGGGGGGTTTTGATGATGTTGATTAATCTAATTATTAACTACGAAAGTAATAACGACTAGTAGTAAAGGGAGATAGAAGTAATAAGAAATCAGAAGAGAAAGGGTTCCCAGTAAGAGTCCGAATCCGTTGCAATTGTGGTTAGCCGATCATTGGCGCACGCATCGTCTACCCCGAGCTGATAGACGCACTATAGGGACCAGGTACGCTTAGGTCCCCTGCTTACCTTCGTAGTAGAAGCTATCCCAAGGTACTCTTATGGGGTAGCCTTGACAGTCCGCCGTCCTCCAAGGTACGCTTATGGAGGCAACACTCAGATACCCATGAAGAAGAGGTAAGATGCGTCTAGGGCGAGACACTCAGTACGCTCGAGGCTCTACCCTAACGACTTGTTCAATCCAACTAGGGATACCAAGTTTCCAGTCAGGACCAGTATGGTTATCTGCTCTACCCTGTAGCTTCGCGTTAGGTATAACTACAAGGACGATAGTAATTACTCTAGTTCAATTACTAGGTGATCAAGCTAATAATTACCCTAGGTAAATTGACAATCATTGAACAAGAAGATACCAACACAGAATTTATGAAGTACAATTTGACCTCACGACTTCCCTTGCAACCTTCAATCGTCTCTTACCAAGAACAAGAAGACTTAGCCGCTCATATTAAAAGTAAAAACAAATAAATAAATAAATTGCATAATTAAAATAGAAGAGATGAAGAAGAAGAAGAGGAGAGGGGGAAGAGAAGAAGAGGCGGAAGAGAGAGCCTCCTCTCAAACCCTAATTACTAAAAGTATTTATAGAATTATTACAAATAAAACTCCTAATCCGATTGGAATTCAACTTCCCATAGGACTTCTACTGCGATTGGGACTTCTGGAGCATTAATTGAGCAGATTCTATATTTTCCTTTAATGTGCTTGTTTCCTTTTCTTGCTAGGACACTGTTGCCTTCCGCGAACGTCCAGCTGCTCGGCCTAGCTGCTCAAATACTTCCAGAAAATGATAGAAAGTGCTTCTCTTTGTAGTTTCCTCTTAATTAGCCTAGATCTGTAAAAAGTGAATAAACACAGCAACCTAAGTAGCATCATGGTCTAAAAAGGCATACAAAAAGGAAAGAATTAAGGACATAAAACACTCTATCAGGTCTTTACTTACTTCTTCCTTTTCACGAGAGCCATTTGGCAAGTAACTCCCATGCCTTTGGATCTGAATTTCTAGATCATGAGATCTAGTTGCGAGCTCCTCAAATGTGTGTGGCATGCTCGCCTGCAAGTTGTCCTCCATCTTTCGATGAACTCTGTGACAAGTTCATCTTTTCTTTGTTTTGTTCCAACCAGTTCAGGTAGGCCGACAATCCGTCGAGTGCTGTAAAAGCGAGTTAGGAAGTCTCTTTCCAGTTGGTCCCAACTATCAATAGACCCAGGCCTGATATCAGTGTACCATTCGAAGGCCAAGCCTTTCAATGATCGAACAAATTGCTTCACCATCATATCTTCATAAGTTCTTGCATTGTTTCAGGTTTCTATGAAGTGAGCGATGTGTTGTTTAGGGTTCCCTTTCCCCTCGAACTACTGGAATTTTAGAGGTTGATACCCCACAAGCAGTAATAGTTCATCTATGCGCATTAAGTAAGGCTTTGCGTACCCGAGAGATGATTGCGAAGCTCCTCCATATTGAGCACGGATAGTGTCAGCAATCATCATCTGCAGTTGTTGAACTGTCAGATTTGCGACAGGTGTCGCGGTGTTGTTGTTGTTGTCATTCAAATTATTCACCGTGGCGAAGTCTTCATGGTATTTCATCTACCGTTCTCGCTCAGTATTCTCATCACCAGTAAACCCTCCGCTAGAGTTTAGATTATTTGATGAGCTTGGGTGACTTGCCAACTTAGCTGTCAAGAAAGTTATTTGGGCATCTCTCTCTGCCATAGCCTTTGTCATATTTTCAATTGTTGTGGACATCTCTTGAAAACGAGTCTCAGCATCTTGGGTAGCGTCGATGGCCATCACCGCAACAAAGGATTCAGAGGACTCAAAGTTGTAGTCTGCCCATCTTCTAGTTGGAGTATTTTCAGAAGCAATTTCAGCATCAGATTCTCCACTTGGGTGATAGTCATAGTAGGAACCCTCAGATCTTGCCTGGACCTCTTTGGCGACCTTTCTTGGGTTTTCCCTACGGGAAAATTGCTTCAATGGTGACACCAACTGGGCCTTTCCAACTCTAGTGCGAGCACGTGTTGCCAGAAGACCTTCATCGTTGAAGATCTTGAAGTGCTTTAGCAAAGGAGTCGCTGGTCTGACTTTTAATCAAGCGATTCATCGTTGGATCTTGATTTGAGGAGTGTGATTCAAGAGATGAGAGGAGAGTAGTGTCCCACTGGACGTGCCAAAGATTTGTACACACATTTTTTCATAAAATAGGAGAAAATTACACGTGTCAAATTACAAATGTTGAATGTAGAGTAAAAGTAGTTCTTCTTCTCTTGCTTCCTCTGATTAATGAATCGGTCTTCACTCCGGATTTGGATTTGAACTTGAGTTTGATAGATGACGGATTGGCCTTGAATCAGCTTATAATCCGCGATTGATTTGAGAAGAAACCGGCCTTGAATCAACTTGTGGCTTCTGCGGTTGATTTGGAAAGAAATCGGCCTTTAATCAACTTGCGGCTCCTTTGATTTGATTTGAGAAGAAACTGGTCTTGAATCAGCTTGTGGCTTCTTCTTGATTTGATTTGATGTAGTTGAGAGAAAATCGGCCTTGAATCAGTTTGTGGCTTCTCCTTCTTTCTTGGGGATGATCTGTTTCAGCTCTTGATCTTTGCAGTTCTTCTTTCTAGAAATCCTCCCCCCCAACCCCCAAGGGTGAAGAAAGATGATATGTGTCTTTTTTCATTGGTCTTACATTGAATACTAATTAATTTGATATTTAATCAAAATTAATAAGTAAATATGAAATGGGTTTTGATCCTTCAAATATGAGCTTGCTGATGGGCTTCGATCAAATAGGCTTCATGGATTCGGCGAATGGACTTAGTGGCTTTTTTTATAAATTGGACTACATATTTTAAAATAGTCCGTAATTTTAATGTCTACATACGAAAGAATTAAACCATCAATCTCTAACTTAAAGGTTATGAGGCCCCAACACTCACACTAACATCAACGGAAAAAGGTGATTAAGAACGGTTTCATTCTCCACCTTCCACAATAATTTTGAAATACATTGTGGTTATAAAACATAAACCTACTGTGGTTATAAAACATAAACATACTTTACGCCAGTAGGAAATGGAATATTACTTTACTCTATATACTGAAGTTCAAGTATTTGCTCTAAAAAAAAAGTTCAAGTAGAGATTTTTATAACACATGTTTGTCTTTATAGCTTTTAAAACATTTCAAAATAGTTTATAGATTAAATTTTTTAATAATGATCCCTAGTGCTTAGAATGCCACCACCATAATGCTAAAGGACGCTCGAAAACATTTTACAAAACAAATCGAAAATAAATCAGCAATACAGTCAAAAGAGTACTTTGATTTTCTCTTTTCATATGAATAAATTAAATTAGAGCCATCATCAATTGCTATAACGGTAAATTCGGATGGGGTCATTACCAACCCATAGAAGAAAAAAAAAACAAATTAAATAAAGCTTCCTATATCAAGAGTTGCGGTATATCAAAATATCTGCTTCAACTATCATCATCGTCATGCTAACAAATCCAAACAGGGAGTTCAACAAATCACGGAATAAGAACCATAATTATATTAGATACCTATGGAAGCAACATGAGCTATTCCCAGTTCTGCACACAATGCACCAAGGCCATCTTCTCCTAAAAGACTGAATGCAGTGAATCCGTAGTACGAGTGGTATAGATCGGGCAGCTCACCTTGGAATTTACCGAAGCCACCATACTAGTGAAACAAAATATGAGCAAGAATGTCAGAATTCAACAGCGAGTATCACTAGTAAGAGAGATGAAAAAGCATATATCAAGGCACTGTCAAGATAGGATTCCACTCCCAAAAAAAAAAGTAATACTCAGAGCAACTTTTGTTGCTGCCAAAGCTATATTTTAATTTCGACAGCAACTTCTATTGTTGTTGTAGGTATCATTACCAACAACTTCATAATGTGATGCATTAAGTTACATAGCTTGACCTCTGGCAGCAAAACTACTTTTGTTGCAAAGTTTATGCTGCTAAATCTAATATCGGTAGTGTTCCTATGGCATAACATGACAGACAACACATGCATGATGATAGTTGAAGTGTCGCTGTTTTCAAAACCTAAGCACCTCTATTTTCTCTGATTCTGTTATAATTGCCTCCAGGTTTGAAGACTGAATTTCATCCTATTTTACCATTTCCCCCTTATCTTTAGCAAATAAATATCATGTACCATTTTCCAGCAGATGATTAACACCTAACGTGTTCATCACTGAGCATAGTCAGTCATTGTTCCCAAGGTTTGCAACAACGGCAGAAGTTCTATTTTACAGTGCCATACTGCCGTGGGTAGCCACATTCTTAAATTCAGGCACAGTGAGGAAAAAAACTACTAGAGAGAGCCTTAAATGTACGATACACACAAATGAAAAACTCTCAACAAGAGAGAAAGGAGAGAAATGAGCACCTCAGATTGACAAGTTAGCAGAAAACCACGTAATGATTCCCCATCAATCATATGATAGCCACCTAAGATCCTCAAAACACAACCAACCCTGTACAAATGCATTGCCCTCATCAAGCATGGAAAAAGAATTCAAACTCATCTAATGAAACCTCCTGAAGAGTTCTTGGCACGTACCAAAATGCATAACATGTGTCACTGGCCTTGTTTGATCTCCCTTGAAATCCCCCATCAGCTGCTTGCCTCTGAAGTTAAGAGAGACCAGGAAAAGTGAAACCAAGGCAAATGGAAAAACTTAAACTACTAAGACTCAACAGAACAAAATTGAACAGTAAAAAATAAAAAAGGTCACCGCAGTGCAAGAATTCACTTATAGACATTTGGCAGGTTTTTTAGTCCTTTGTTCTAATAAGTACACAGTGTCTAGTATCTAATGAATTGAAAAGATTGTAGAAATCGAAAAATGAAACAATACCTGGAAGCACCATTCCAGCAACAGAGGAACATCTATGATGGAAGATGCTGCACCTTTTGATAGGAGATCATCTTCAATAAATCCCATTAACCGAAGAGATGCAACAGCACAGTAAGTTCCACCGCCTGTCCACTAAGATGAATAACATTGGCAAGCAACAATGGGGGAATCAAGCTCATAAAAACATTAGCTACAAAATGAAGTTGATTTTTAAAGTTCTTCTATATTAAAACAACAATAACAAACAATTTGTTCACTGACAAAAATGATAAGCACGAATACAGTAACAGTCAAGATTGAGATTAATCTAGTTGTCAAATTAAAATGTCAACTGTAACTCAAATGGTCATATGGGGCAGGCATCAGCAATTTTCAGTAAATACAGAAACACGGAACTTTTTATGACTCACCATGAGATTCTGAACCAGGAATCGTGCCAAAGCCACCATCATATGACTGAAAGCACATGTGAGACCTCATCAGAGAGGAGAAAAGAGGGTAAAGGCATAAGCTAGTTAACTTGAATTATAGACTGAAAGAAAAATAAATTATGCAGAAAGACAGTTGACTGCAGAAACAGAAGAATAAACATACTTGGCATTTAATTATGTACTCCTTGGCCTTCTCCCTATCCATGCCACTCCAATCCTCCAACATAGAACAGATGGCCGCTGATATCAATTAGCGATAGAGGATATTATATCAGGAAGAAAGATTCCATCAACACACATAAATAGTTTATTTTCTTACCAGCACAATATACAAATCGAAGATCTGTCTCTGCCCCAATATGGATAGGCAAGAAACTGCAAACCAAAAAAAGAAACAACTAAGACACCATTCCACCAACATAAGAGAGCATAAACCTAGACAATGAGTAATGGTTAGCAAGGGATAAGCTGAAGAGGTGACCAAATTTTTTCATCTGTATTAGATTTTCATTCATGAACTACACTGAATCCTATCCTAAAGAGTAACATGATTTTAAGTTTCAACAAATTTGCAGATCAAGGAAGAAGAACCGCACCTTCCATCAGGTTGTTGAAGATTTCTCAATGACCTCAATATCAATTTGGAATCAATATTGGACAGGTTATAACCCACTGTCTTTAGTATGGCTAGGGCAGAGTATGTGCTTGCCAAATGGCTATGATTGTGAATCAAAAGCTACACACAAATTAGTCAAGAAAAAAACTATATTAGTCTTATTTTCAAAAGAAGAATCCATTTTGAGTTGCATTTAATGATAAAGTAAACTAGTAATTGTCTATGTGCAATTACTACTATACTTAACCATTTATCACATTCCATATTTTGTTGTTCTTTTTTATTAAACCATGCATCTAGGAAAGGTACAGTCTCACCGGACACCATCAATGCAAACAAAACTTGGGACCAAATGCATTCTGTATAAAACTGAGAGGAAAACATAAATAGATAACAGCTTCAAACTCGAATACATTACCCCATCATTATCAGAAGGATATTGCGAAGATTTGGAACCGTTAAAGCCATAAAATTGTCCTGCAACAAAAACCAAGACGGTTGGATTCACAAGACATATAAAGTCATTTTCTATTGTAGAAATGAGAAATGCCATGAAAAACAAACAAAATCATACCATCATTCAAGTCAGCTGCATCACCAGGTTGAACTAAAAATGAGAGAACCCAAGCAACAACTGCATCCTTGTCAACCTGAAAACCATAAAATTAAGAGTGAAGTGATTGTCGAGAAAATTATTGAATAGAGAAAGCTAATAAGTGAAGCATGTATTGCAGAGAAAGAAATTGTTACGCGATCGAGGGCGCGGAGGAGTTGGAGGCCGGAGATGGTGAAGTAGACAAGGGTGAGGTGATTGATCTCTTGCCCTTGGTAATGGCAGGGAAGCATATGGTACGTCAACTCCAGGTAAGCCACGTGGCGGTCTCTGTCGAAGGATGATAGAGCCGATGGCCGCGGTGGCGGTGGTGATTCTCCATCTTCTTCTTCTTCTTCTTTTCCGTCCGATGAGGAAGATGGAGGTAAGTCCCACTCAAGTGTTGCCGGGGAAGAAGTTTCCATGGGGTTGTGGAGTTGCGGAGAGAGTAAACTGAATCAATTTGGAAGTGGTTTGAATTTCGATGCTCTGTCCGTTCAGTACGACTGCAATGGACGTGTTGTATCTTTCCGGTCAAAGATGTTGGTGATTCAGATTTCAGACGGGACAACGGGCTTCTACAAAGCCCATCCCAACCTAACCCCAGCCCAAATCGTCGTTATTTTATATCGGCGAAACTTCAATTTTATTTGGCTGGTTTATATCTTTCCTGTTTCTTTTTATTCTTTTTTTTCTCAACTTTTTGAATTAGTACAAAATGAGATAAATCGTTAATATTTGACCAGTATAATGAGATAAAAATTAAAATGATATACTATAATTTGTATATCATTTTTAGAATTACGATGAGACGTACCAATTATATTGGACGGTACAGGGATAAAATTGATAATTGCTCTTTGCAATATGAATATTATATTTTCTTAAAAATTGTAGTGTTAATACTTATGAACTTAATTTTTTTTGTAAATGATTGAAAAAATTATAAAAATTGGAGGAAATATGTGGGGAAAAAAATGGTAGAGTCCACTCAATAAAAAAAATTTTAAAATTAATTAGAAAAAATCACAAACAAATTGAAAAATATCAAGGTTCTAAATACCGAATCGATCCGACTAATAAAATTAGAGACGAGTTGGATACTCAGTCCGGTTTGGGACGAAGAATTGATTTTGGGTTGAATCGGACCTGGGAGTCGATCGATTCAACCGTCAAAGTAAACGAACCGGTCTTGTTTTCCGGTTTAACTAGTTGCTTTTGTTGATTTTTTTCCTTCAAATTTCAAATGAGCATAATATTTTATCTAATTGTTGGATTAATTTCAATTTTTTTGATAATATTTCTGACACAATTGAGTAAATATCACTTGTTCATATTGAGAAAAAACTTCTTAGGGTCTGTTTGGCGTTCCGATTGTGGTGGGAAAAGTGTTGTGGCAAAAATGTTGTGGTAAAAGTACTTCTGGAAAAACTAGTATGTTGTTTGGTAAACATTTCTTAAAAGTGTTGTGGGAAACGATAAGTTATTTTTGCTGTTTGGTAACACTATAAAAATGAAATAGTTGGAGTATAAAACTCATTTTTTAAAAATTAATAAAAATAGAAAAAGTGGATCTAGAATTACTTATCTTGAGATGGAGATTTTATTGTGGTAGTTTTTAATTTATTTTGTTATATTATATAAAGTAAAAAAATGAAAGAAAAAAAAAAGAGGAGAGAGGCAAGCAAACGCAGCACTGCGTTTGCCACTGCCCAAAATTTCTGCAGTGAGGAAAGGAGGGGGGCAGGCATAAAACCTAGGGGTGTCAAAACGGGTTCGACCCGACGGGTCGACCCGTACCCGACCCTCATTTCGACCCGTCGGGTTATTAATTTTCGACCCGTTAAATAACGGGTCAGAAACGGGTCGACCCGGAGGGTCGCGGGTCCACCCATTTGACCCGTTTAAATTTTCCTTCTCTTTTTAGGGTTTTTTATGATTAGGTGTTGGACTCCCCTCCCTTTCTTCCGCGCACCGCAGCCACATACGTCTAAAGTAGGTCGTTACTCTATTTCTGTTGCTGGGTTTGGTGGGTCGTCGTCTTTGTGCCAGAGTAAGCACGGGATTCGTAGAGGGGTCGTAGTCATGGCTGGCTCTGGGTCTCCGGTTCAGAAATCGGAGGAGGAGTGGCGTGTTGTCTTGTCGCCGGAGCAGTTTCGGATTTTGAGGCAGTAAAGCACAGAGTAAGATTCTTCTGTTCTCATCTGGTTGATTTTTGTTTCCTGTGTGTTTGGGTTTAAGACTTGGAATTGAAGTGGATTGTTTTATCTTTTTTCAATATCATTGTTAGTCAGTTCCTTTCTGTATGTTTGCGCCTACAGTACTAAAGAGAGGGAATTGCTTGAAGAACTCTGAGTAATACTACTACTGCTCCGTCACGAATTCGCTTGAAAACTCAGCCTTCCAGTAAGATGTCTTTGCTATCTGTGGATGATTTGTGTTTTTCCTTATTGATCAAGTGTTGATTTTCAACTCTCATTTGCTGTCTCCCTAGGATAAATTCATTATAGAATAATTGGTTTAGATTTCGTGGAATTCCACTACAGTTGCATTTTAATAAGAGGAGTGAAGGAGTGCTATTGCCCATTCATCCTGTGATCCAAGATACTGATCTTGTGTAATCCTCAATAATTTGATGGGATTATGCCAGATAATACTTATGATATAATGTATTGTGCTTCTGTAGCCAGAGGCAAGGAAAGTGAGGTGGAGACTGTTGCTCAGAAACCCGAGGAACCTGAAGAGGAGAATGACATATTGCAGAAGCTGAAAGACTTAGCAGAGTAATCATTCTTTCCTTTTTTTAAACTTGCTGAAATTTTGAAGTTACTGCGGCTAAATGCCATTGTGCTCTTTTTAAAATAATTAAAATGGTTTCCGTGTGGCAGCAGCGGTGCCTGTCTACTGGGTCATCAATGCTGCAAGTTGCCTGTATTTATGGAAATTGTATTGGTGCCCTTATTGATTGCCAAGGCAACATGTAAAGCAAATGCATATAATTTTTCTGATTTATCATCTCTTCTGCATTATATTGGCATGATTTGCATTCTGTGCAATATTAATTGATGAATGTTCTTTGAAACCATTACTTGTTTCCTGGTGCTTTAACTCTTTAAGGACAATTTTGATCCCATTTTTCATTTTGATAAAGGATTTGCCTGTCCTTATCTGATGATCCTAGGTTGCATTGATGAATCTGATGATACAAAATCCAATGACGTGTCTAAGATTAGGATGATACCAATTTATTAATTTCGTATTGTTGATTTTCTAATCCATTTTGGGTCGAGGCAAGCATCAATTGGTTGAAAAAAAGGATAAACATTTGAAACGAAAAACAAGGAGATTGCTATATATTTATGCATGGAAGAAAGTATGATTCTTGGTTGGTGACCCATTGTGCGATAGATCTTTTTATAATTGCTCTTAAAACATGTCATAAGGTACTGATATGGAGATTTAAGGGTGAATCGTGTTGGACATTTGGTGACCCATAGTGTAGGTGCTTTGCTAGATGAAGACATTGCTCTGTCCATTTTTCGGTTCGTTGAATGGGTGGTAATTAGAAATTTGTTGCTTTATTTGCGTAAAGATTTGCATGTAGTAAGTAGAACTACACGCATGTCTGATTGTTTTAAGGTGTACAATAGGAAAATGATAAGTTTCCTTAGCTGACGTATTTATGTAGCTCGATATGTAGAGTGGTATTGAGAGAAGGCAAAGGAAGATGACGTAAAACCTCTTCATCCTTTTTTTTGGAATTAGTCTCATGTCATTTTCTTCTAAAAATTTAAACTGCATGCATTTAATTTGTGATGTGATGTATAGTATACGAATGGAGTTCACTGGAAATATTATTTCTTCTAAGAATCTAAACTGCATGTATAGAATTAATTTTACTTTCGATTGCTAATTTTTGTTTAAATACATGCAATTTTAATGTAAGAATTAGTACAAATATAATTTGTTTAATGTTTATCCTAGAATTTCATTTTTAAATCCGTTTATTTCATTGTAGTATTTGTTTAGAAATTTAAATGCATAAAATATATAGTATGAAACTTGTTAACCGAAAAATCACATCAATAACAACTTGTTTTTATAAAATATTTATTTTAAAATTTTTCGTAAAAAAAATTGATATTTTAAATGCACCATTATTTTTAAAAATAAAAACCCATATCAAAAAAAAATCTAAAAAAAAAATTAAATCCGGGTCAAAAATTCGGGTCGGGTTGACCCGCCCGAATTTGGGTGGGTTGACCCGCTCGGATTTGGCGGGTTGACCCTTTGTACTGTTCACGGGTCGCCACCTGGTCAACGGGTCGCGTGCGGGTCATGCTGACCCGTTTACGACCCGTTTGACCCTCTGAAATTTTGTCTTCATACAGACAAAACATGTCAAAACGACGTCATTTTGATTCGTCAAAACGGCGTCGTTTCACTTAACGGGTCAGATGGGTCGGGTCGACCCGCTACCCTGCGGGTCAGAAATGGGTCGGGTCATTTTTGACCCTCAACCCAACGGGTCACAGCTAAACGGGTCGGGTCGGGTCGACCCGTTTGACACCCCTATAAAACCCAACCAGTTTTTCAAAAAACTAGGTTGAAAAGGTGTACCCAAACGGCCAAAGTTGAAAAGCTCGGTGGGAAAAGTTGGTTTGCAACCCAACTTGCAACCCCAAACACCACCTTAGAATAGTCTAAAACGTGGTCTCGAATTTTATGTTTTTTTCATATTTTTTATTTATTTCGAATTAAAAACGACATATTCTTAATTTTCTCTAGTTTCTAAGGTTACAAATTGTCACTAGGTTTTCGAAATATCAAATTGGTTTTTATATCTTAATAATCAATAGCTAAATTAATAATTTCTTTATAAATCAAATAAAATTTACACTTTTTTTTAAAATAAAAATTTAAATATATATAAAAATATATAATATCATTAATTAAGTTGAATCCAATTCGACGTATTCGATGTTGATTGAATATTTTAACTCCCCCATTCAACCTCCTGGTCCGATTTTAAGAACCTTGAAAAATATCTTTAATTAACATATTTTATTATCTCTACCAAAGTTTCACAATAGTTTGAAATTTTTAACTAAAAAAAAGTTTAAAATATATTTTTTATGGAACTGTAGGGAAGTGAATTTTTTTTTTTTTTTTTGGGAAACGAAAGGAGGGTGCAGATTTGTGGGTAAGAGAAGCCAATGGTTTAGATTTATCGGTGACTCGGTAAATCTTTGTACTAACTAAACCCTGTAATCAGCTCCATAAACCCTTACTCCGCAGAAGCTCTGCGTCTCCCCTGTTCCTCTCTCGCTACATTTGTTGAGCACACGAGCGCATAAGCAGAGTAGTTTCGTCGAGCATTTGGCGGCCAAGGGGATCGGTATTGCAATAAATCATGAAGGGTAGCAAATCAACGTTCTTAACAGTTGCTGAGAAATGCAAGGTCTCTTCACTGCTCCTTCTCTCGCCCTTTCTTCATCCAGACCTCTCTTTCTTCTTCTGTTCTCTTTTTAAAGAAAAATCTCAACCCGAGGTTTGCTCTTACACTAAACAAGTTGAAACTCTTCATTGTAGAACATACTGGCTTCAAGTTGGCAAGGTCAGCTCAGTACCATCAATGCAGACGCCAAAGGAAGGTACCCTTCTCCATTCTATATACTAGCCATTGATTTTCCTAGTCATTTGTTGATAAAAATGATATAAATGGTGTTTCTTTCTCCTAAGTGAAGATGATAAAAGAAGGAAAAAGTAATTGAATTGAAGAATATTTTTGTTGTGGATATTGAGCTTTCACTCAACTAGAGAATAAGATAAGAGTTTTGATCAAGTGGGCTTTTCCTTTTTTCTTATGAGATTTTTGTTTGGCCTGAGGGGGAAAAAAAGGGTTTAAAGGGATTTCTGTGCGTTTTCATATTTGCAGGGAGGATATATACCGATCGAAAGTTAAGTACATACTTCGAAAGGGGAAGCCTTATATTTGGGTGCCTGAAAAGGATATGCATAATCTGGTATGGCTTATCAGTGTTTTGTTCTGTTTATTTATTGAATATATGCATGTCTTGGTGCTTGCAAGTTGAAGTAACAAATTAAGAAATATTGATGAGGCTCTCTCCTTATAGTCTGTGAAAATCTTTCATATTGGTGGATTTATGTTAAAGATTGTACTAAAAAAACAATTGATACGACTAATTTATCCAATGTTCATTGCTGATAGGTGTTGTTGTTTGTTTTATTCTTATATTCGTGTAGAATATAATGATGGATGAGCGCAGTTCATTGGCTGTTCCCTGTCCCGTCCCTGGTCAATTGGCAAATTTGCTCAGATCATTGAAGAAGGTCAGTGCTTACTTTGACTTGTGCTTCTTTGTTGGTCAGTTTAATTGACAATACCACTTGCTTCCTTCTATGATTTCTCTTCTGAAAAAATTATCTGGTATAATCATTTGATCGGATGACATCATTTAAAGAAGGATTTGGAGCCACTGTCCTAACTGTATTACATGGCAAGTGCTTAACATACTGATTTGTTCACTTTTGCAGTTACCAGCACGGGTTGCTCTGGTTGGGGAAACTGTACCTCTTGATGATGGAAAGGTTTTTCCTTGGCATTGACTATGGCCATTCCTTCTGTATTTCAAGTTCTTGTTGCAGGCTTAGTGTACTTTTCTTGTTTTTACAGGCTCAGTTGGCTACAGAACGACTTAAGGATTTCATACTGGCTGAACAGAGAGTGACTAGTGAGTTCACTTATACAGTTTCTGGTGTATTAAGTTCTTCTAATCCTATGACTACATCAAGAAGTGAAAACTTAAAGGGGCTGCTGGATGAAGGTGAAAAATACAGTGTATATAGATTCAATCTAAGGTAGATAATCTTGGTTATATTTTATTTGCCTTTGACAGTTTGACTATTTATGAGTGTTGCTAAGCAATAGCATCTAAAGGAAATCAGCGTCATTCTTTAGGTTCCAAAATTAGAACATACTGAACATGCATAACCAAAATATTCATTTTCTAATTACTTATTTACTTGCACTCTCCACCAACAACATCGAAGGAGGGAGAAAAGGGTTAAAAATGACCATGGAAGTTTATAGCTTCTGCTAGATCTTTACTTCATCGATGCCATTTGTATTTCTACTTAATTTCTGGGTACATGCCAGTACCTGTAAAACTGTAGCTATGCTTGTGATGGCAACACAACTGTTTTCCAGTTCGTGGAGAACTGTACTGGGAGTGCATGTAGTTTTGACATTGGTCAACTTTTTCGTTAGAAAAAGAAAAGTATCAACCAATCTGATAATTCTAATAAATATCTTGTTTGCAGTAAAATGAAACAAAGATAATGATTTGTGACTTTACTGTCCAGTTCATGCATGTATATTGATGGTCATGGGCACACTCTTGAGGTGAATCCGGAAGATATTGAAGCATCAAAAGTGGATCCATTAGGTATGGCCCTCTTATGAGGAAGGACAATCACCTTTTATCTCTACAATAGAGTTCGTGTTTGGCAATCAGACTATTGCCTTTTGTTTATCTGTACCGATTATTAGCATCTTAAGTGGTTCCTTTGCAGCATCTCTTTCTGCAATGCTAATTGATGGCATCAATCAAAGTGAAGTGAGGCGTAGGGCTCTGACACTTTTTTGTTTTCGGTACATGGATGCAAATGCAAAGGTAAGATAGTTTCTGACAACATGCTTGAGTAGAAAATGAGAACTTTTGATATGGTTTCAAATATTGCAAAGCTTCCTATGAAGCTAAATATACAATAATTTTGAATTGAGAAAATGTATGATTAAACTCATCTTGAATCTCTTCAGTGCTTTGTTAAGAACATAGAGAGAGTTGGATCTCTTTGTTTAGATTCATTCCATTGTTTCGCTGCTGTTAGGTGAAACATTTGAAACTATAGTTGCATGCATAAAGGGTCATCATCGATTACAATTTATAGTTCTGTCAAACAAACGTGATGAGTACCTTTGGAAGTTTTTGAAATGCAGGGATCCTACTTAGTTAGGTTAGGTTACAATAGTTGAACAGTTCTTCAAACAGAAAGAAGGGAAAATTATGTACTATCTGATTTTTTTATACCAGGATGGAAAAAAAATTGAGTGTAGGTAGGGAAACCAGAATTTTGGAATTCCCATGGGAATTAGCTATTGACGCAGTTAAGAATCGAGAGGATAAGTAGAGGATCCTCCCAGTATACTACTTTTAACAATTAGTGGACCAAAGTTTTATGCATGGATTGGTTTATTAGCATTTGCTCCATTTGAGAGTTTTACATAGTTTCTTGATACTGGCCCCACTTGGATTTTTTTTTCAAGGTCGACTAACTGTTGCTTGTGTTTAGGATGCCTACATTCTCTGTGTTGATCGCAAGGGTTTTGATGTGATGGCAAAGATTCCAGTAGTAAAGGATGGCCTGAGTGAATACAAGTGGAAGGAATACAGGTTTCCATTGAAGGAAGAGGCACACGATGTCGAAACATTTTGCCGTCAACTTGTGGAAATGGAGGAAGACACTGTAAAGAAGATTTCAAACTACAGTGGTTTACAATAAAGTGTATTTGCTGGCAAAAAGTACGAGTTTGAAGTTGAACTCAAGGCGTAACAACGAGCAACTTTAGTTTCGGAAAAAAGAGGGTTGTTCAAGAAAGGTCGGATTAGCTATCCATGCTCCTCCCTACTATGTGATCTGCCAGTAAAGTTCGTCCAATTTTGTTAGCGAAACCTGTTAAAATTTTCGATGTTCCTTTGTGTTGATATGAAGGAATGAACAAAGATCAGGGGGGTGACCTCAATTTTATTCAGCTAGCGTGTTCAAAGCATTATATTACCTGTAATATTCGCGACACTCTGCTTTATTTGTATGCTCCTTTTAACATCTGAACTTTGAGCAATACTGATATTTAGCCAAGTTAGTAAAGTGTAAGTTGTCAAATAAGTCCTCATATCAAATGCTGGTAAATGTTTGTCCCAGACAAATCTTTTGAAAATAAATTGTCACATTATTAAAACTTTCAAAAAATAGTTCAAAATTGAAAAAAAAAATAAAAACTATTTACAACTGGATTAAGAATGTTGAGCTGGTATCTAAATAAATTTTGAAAAAATAAAGAGAGTTTCTACATGTCTATTAGCCCTACTTCTCTCTTAAAAATGTTTTTTTCCTTTAATTTGTTTACCTTTAAAATAAAAAATGTTCCAATTTTCGAGTTAAACTAATTATCCCATTACTCTTATGATTAATTTTTTTAAAAGTCTATAACATTATTCATTATTAATCCTATAATTAACTTATGTTATAAAGATTATTTTAATGTAAGTGTTAGCATTATTATTATTATTATTTTGACATAAATTCAAGTGTAGAAATGATTTTCTTCTGAAAATAATTTGACATTATTAAACAACACCCTTTTATTTCTTTCGATTAGTTAAAACGGTGTTGTTTTTAACTGTTTGTTTTCCTTTTTTTCGCAAGGATCGAAAGTGTTAAAGTCTAAGCCTTGGTGTTCAAGCTTAGCCTTAACATGGATCTCGAGACGCGCCGAAGGCACATAGAATTGACGGATTGTCCCTTATCGGTTATATGAAGGGAAGTCTATTTGGGGTGTGACAACTCTCCACCTTTCCCTGGGAAAGATACGATAGTATGCTTGTTTAAATGAGCTTCTCCCATGCGGGTTCGGTATAGGTGTGCGAGCGAGCCTTCAGTGTTATGAAAGGGGTGCTGCTATGATGGTTTTGCTATAATGGTCACTTCTAGTTGGACCCGAGTAGAGAACTAATAGTGCGCATGGAAGGAAGGGCGGAGGCTAGATTGGGTGTCGGACATTCCTGTCAGGTATGGGGATGAAGGCTTGCCTAGATGCCCCACGGGTCTTAGAAAGGTAAGGCAAGAGTCCAGACCGCTGGCAAAGCAACGAAAGAGGGAAAACATACATCAAATTGGAGAAAAGATAATAAAAGGCAAAAGTAAAAGCAATATATATTTGAATTCCTACGATAAAATTGAAAAGAACATAGTTCTGACGGAAGGATAGATAATGTGAGTTCCTACGATAAAATAAACTAATTGCAGAAAAGTAAAGACAACCCGAAAGCTCCATGCCAAAACAGGAGCAAGAAGCAAAAATGGCAGAGTTTTCTCATCAAATTAAAACCAGAAATTTAGTCGACTTCCTCAATCTTGGGACCAGCACCGCTGCCGCTGGCAGGAGGAACATCCTCATCCATGCCTCCACCCATGTCACCACCAGCACCCTGGTACATCTTGGCGATGATGGGATTGCAGATGCTCTCGAGCTCCTTCATCTTGTCTTCAAACTCATCAACCTCCGCGAGCTGGTTGCTATCCAACCAGCTGATAGCTCCATCAATGGCATCCTCAATCTTCTTCTTGTCATCTGCTGACAGCTTGGAGCTGATCTTGTCATCCTTGATAGTGTTCCTCATGTTGTAGGCATAGTTCTCCAAAGTGTTCTTTGCCTCGACCTTCTTCTTGTGATCCTCATCTTCAGACTTGTACTTCTCAGCCTCCTGGACCATCTTCTCAATCTCCTCTTTCGACAATCTACCCTTGTCATTGGTGATTGTGATCTTGTTCTTCTGTCCAGTAGTCTTATCCTCAGCTGACACATTCAAGATGCCATTGGCATCGATGTCAAAGCAAACAGTAATTTGAGGAACTCCCCTGGGTGCTGGAGGAATGCCGGACAGCTCAAACTTTCCAAGCAGGTTGTTGTCCCTGGTTCTTGTTCTTTCACCCTCATAAACCTGGATCAACACACCAGGCTGATTGTCCGAGTAGGTTGAGAACACCTGCTCCTTCTTGGTGGGGATTGTTGTGTTCCTTGGAATTAGAACAGTCATGACACCACCGGCAGTTTCCAATCCAAGAGACAGAGGGGTGACATCCAAAAGCAGCAAATCTTGTACCTTCTCATTTCCTTCACCACTCAAGATGGCTGCCTGAACAGCAGCACCATATGCAACAGCCTCATCAGGGTTGATGGACTTGCAGAGCTCCTTCCCATTGAAGAAGTCTTGCAACAGTTGCTGAACCTTGGGAATCCTGGTAGAACCACCAACAAGAACAACATCGTGAACAGTGCTCTTGTCCATCTTAGCATCTCTCAAACACTTCTCAACAGGCTCCATGCACTTCCTAAACAGATCCATATTCAACTCCTCAAACCTTGCACGGGTGATAGTTGAATAGAAATCAATTCCCTCATACAATGAATCGATCTCAATAGTTGTCTGAGCAGTAGAGGAAAGAGTCCTCTTTGCCCTCTCACAAGAAGTTCTCAACCTCCTAAGAGCTCTAGGATTTCCACTGATATCCTTCTTGTTCTTCCTCTTGAATTCCTGAACAAAGTGATTAACCATCCTGTTATCAAAATCTTCTCCTCCAAGGTGAGTATCTCCGGCAGTTGACTTGACCTCAAAAATACCCTCCTCAATTGTAAGCAGTGACACATCAAATGTACCACCACCCAAATCAAAGATCAATACGTTCTTCTCACCAACACTGGTAGCCTTCTTGTCAAGACCGTAAGCAATAGCTGCTGCCGTGGGCTCGTTGATAATACGCATCACATTCAAACCCGCAATGACACCAGCATCCTTTGTAGCCTGCCTCTGGGAATCATTGAAGTAGGCAGGTACAGTTACCACAGCATTCTTAATAGTGGTTCCAAGATAGGCCTCTGCAATCTCGCGCATCTTAATCAGAACCATAGAAGAAATCTCTTCTGCGGCAAACTCCTTGTCTTCACCCTTGTAGTTTACCACAATCATAGGCTTATCACCAGGTCCAGGAATGAGCTTAAATGGCCACAGCTTCATATCACCCTGGACAGATGCATCACTGAATCGCCTCCCAATCAACCTCTTCGCATCTACAAACGTGAACCGAATAAACCATCAGTTACTAATCATAAATCCACAACAATAATTTCTCTTTTTCAAAAACAAAATTCTGTCTTTAAGATTGCATAACTACAATACTTTTGATAATCAATAAGCATCAATCACCATCATTTGTTTTTTTAAGAAATTGCGGCAACTTATTGACAGGCAGATAGCCATGCATGTTGTAGAAAGACACAATACATCATAATGGAACGATCCTAAGTATAATAATAACTCAAATTATAATGATACATAACACTGTATCCGAATTATGATAGTTACAGGTATTCATACTTTGTAAAATCCAGTGAATGCGAATGACTGTAATTTAAACAAACAAAACTACAATGTAATTAAAGTATACCAGATCTAGACTAATTACTCAAATCAAAGAAGGTAACTTAGCATGTAATACGGCTTAGATCTGGGAATGAAAGGACAAAACTTTGCATGAATTAGATTAGAGACTAACCGAAGACGGTGTTGACAGGGTTCATGGCGACTTGATTCTTGGCGGCATCGCCGATCAATCGCTCAGTATCGGTAAAAGCAACATAGGATGGGGTGGTTCGGTTCCCCTGGTCGTTGGCTATGATTTCGACACGGTCATGTTGCCAAACGCCGACGCAGGAATAGGTGGTTCCTAGATCAATACCGATGGCGGGTCCTTCGCCCTTCCCGGCCATTATGACGGTGGTGTTTTTCTCTTTGATGGGAAACTGAGAGTGGTGCGGCGGAGGAAGAAAAAGAGAGCAACAATAAAGAAGGTAGGGTTAGTGCTGTGGAGCAAAACTGTGTGGTTTTGAACTTGCGTAGGGCGGGGGTTGATATATAGTTTTTATTTTATTTTAAGGTTTGGTTCTAGAATGTTCTGTGATGAAATCGAGTGAATCCGGACCGTTCGATTTGAATTTATTATGGACGGTTTGGATTGGGTGCGGGTTTTCATAAGTGGTTTCCTTAACTAGCTCGACCTTTTTGACCAAGTCGGTTGGGTCGACTCGACACGCGGCTAAGCTTAGAGCGGACGCATGGAATATGTGTTTGTAAGAAAGGGGATCGCTTATTAGTCAGTGGTTGGTTTGGTTGTGTTGTTAGGTTGCGAACGACAAGCAGTAAGCCGGATATGAATGATACGTCGCTTGCTTTTATCCCATAATATTTCATGATAAATATTTAATTAAAATAAATTTTTGAACTTCCATTGTTCGCACTTATGCGTGCAAAAAATTATTCTTTCTAGTGGCGGATTTTTTTAGGGGAGGAAATAATTTCTATTAAAGTTAAAAAATTTGAAGATTTTGAAGATTTTTTTTTCACTCGAAGGTAAATCATTCAGGTTTAAATTAAAATAAATAGTAGTATGTGTCAAATTTTTATTTTAATAATTTAAGTAATAATAGATTAACATATAATAAAGATGAACTGTGGCCTCTTGAAAGCTCTTCTCAATACCTCAACACTAAATCGATCCTAAAGGTTTATTTTGTGTCATAACATCATAAAGTTTAAATTTTAACATTGTACTTCTTGAGTTTTCACGGGTTACATGTTTGAAAAAAAACAGCATGAAGTTTTTTTTATAACACTAATTCTTTTGTTTGATTTTGTGTCATTTACTTTTTTTGATTTTAGACCATTTAATTAGAATACATAATTTAAGTTATAATTTTTATGTGCTATGGCACAAATACATGAATATCTTCTTTTTATTAGTTTCATAGATATTAGTGAGAGTAACTCCATGTAGCTTCATCCTTGGTGTAAGTAGTTCGTCACTTTTATTTAGAAATATATTGTTGATTCAACTTTTATTAGACTAAATAATTTAAAAATGTTTTTTTTAATGCACAACCTATGAGTCAAGAATTTAAAATTAGTACATTTACATATCCACTTATATACTAATTTGTGAGGAAATTGACAAATATTAATATTTTTGTGGGGCAAAATTATTAACAAATAAGTGATAAGGACTGTCTATTTTTTAGGTCACTACTAGAGGTGTACAACCAACCTGTAAAATCGTTCAACCCGTCAATCTGAACCAACCCAACCCGCATGTATATTCGAAAAACCGCTAAATCAATTAAAATCTAATCCGCTCCAACTTATTGATTGACGGGCGGGTTGTAGGGTAGGTCGAGCACAAAGAAACCGCGCTTATCCGACCCGTCTTGCTTGTATAATGGGAGCGGCAACTTACTAACCCTACATATATAAACTAGTGATGCCAAACTTTCTTTCTTTTCCTTTCTATTTGGTCTTCACTCGGCCAACACACGAGCGGGGGCGTGTCGAGGAGGTCTAGAGAACCCATAAGAGTCTCAACTTCTCCGGAAGGTTCTAGAGAAGCCTTGTACATAGTAGAATTGTAAAGAAGGATGATGTTGATGACCATGTAAAGTTCTAGATAAGTTCTAGAAGAAGGAATATCCAACGTTGGATCAAAGTGATTCTAACCGTCCATTATAGGGGTTCTTGTGTATAAATAGGGTGAAGTCTCTTTTGTACATTCATCAAGCAATACAAAGTATATATTCTCAGGCTCTTAGAGCTTTCCTTTCTAAGTTCTTAGGCTCATTGTACTCGAAGCTTTCTTGGCTGAATTTTGTAGGCTGACTTAGCAAATGACGGGTTGCCTAAGTATCTTTGAAACTATTAGATTAATACTAATTTTATTCGCACCCCATCTAAGGGGTAAGTGCACAAAATTGAAATGTAATCTCTACCTATACAAAGATTGAATATGTAACATTTTATTTAAGAGTTGAAAGTATCAAACTATTTAATATCAACTAAACGTGGTGGTTAGTTTATAAAATTAAGAATTGATTTGTTTCTTAAAAATTAAAAATTCTCAAGTTAAGTTCTACTTTTTTTTTTACACATTACTAATGTTGCAATGAGTATTTTATACTTATTTCACCAAAAACAATTATACTGTAAATAGACATGTCGCTCATGGATTTTTTTCTTATGGTAAAAGACTCAAGTTCTCTCTCTATTTATATACAAAAATTGTATTTGTTCATTTTGAAATATATTTTAATTTTTTTTATTGATTACCAATGTAAAAAATATACAATTAATTAAAAAAATTATCTTTCATTAGTGTTTTATTATATGAACATCGGAAAAAAAATTGCCCTCACCAACGAAAATTTCTGGATTCGCCACTTACCACAAATCTTTACATCATCAAAGGGTTGATTAAATCCAAACAACAACTGCTCAAAGTCGACAGTCTACAACATCAACCATGGCAAGACATCTGCTGCACCGATGTCTTTGTACGACAACGGATTTGATTGATCACAAACATTTTTGATGCAATTGCCTCTATGTCAGCCCATGAACAAGATAAATTAGAATCACTCCTGTTAAAAATTCCAGATTAACACTAGAGATCTATGGGTTGACAGAGAGCTTTAGAAATTGGAATAGTGTACGAGGATTGAAAAAAATTATAAAGTAATTCAAAGGTTGTTTCCTTTGCATTTTGTTTTCTAAAAAAAATTGAAAATTGAAAAGAATCTAAAACACACCAAAAGAGTAACAGAGAGTACAATCTAAATAGAAACACTAGATTGGTAATGATAGCTTTGCCTCCAACTATTGTCTAATATCGAAATTACAGCTTTTTACGACGTTAGTCAGTTTGTCCCAACTATTTTCTATTAGCCAAAACGGCTTCCAAACATGTAAACTTTTCAATTAAGTGTGATTAACAATGTCATTTGATCTTCGTTAATTATTTTTTTGGTCCCTAAACTTTTCAAATTTTCTTCAAGTTGTATTGTTTCTTAATAAGTCCAACCCATTAAATTTAGATTTTATTTTAAAAAATTGCATAAAGTTGAAAATTATTTATAACCTTGGAAAATCCAAAAAAAAATAGAATAATCAAATTTGCTAAAAAATTTATAAAAATTAATAACAATTAAAATTTCTCAAAAAAATCGAAAATTTTCAGAAAGTATCTGCAAATTTGTAGAAATTCCAAAAAAATATTTAGTATATAGTCCATCTGCCCCATTTTATAAGTTCGTCTTCTTTTTCTATTAATTGCTAAAAAAATTAGTGAAATAAAACTAATTTTATTTAAAAAATAAAAAAATAAACAGTAGCATACAATTGTGAAAATAATAAATATGTAAATCCCAATCGATTAAAAAGTGCATTAACTATAATATGTATGCTAATGAAAGGAAAAGAACTACTCCTATGGAACGATATGGACAGAATATTGTGTGGAATTTGAAAGTAAAAATACCAATGAAAATCGACTATTGAAGTTTTGACTCGAACTGCTAACCTGCGCTGCAAGCAAATTAGCCATGCGTATTCTCGCAATTAATATTAGATGTAGGGGGTGTTTGTGGAAAGTTATCACCCGAATGGCACTTGTGAGAGTCGGGAATTCTCATCTCCATCAATCTGCTTGTTCAATTGAGAAACTAATTAACAAATTATTAAAATTGCAAAAAAAAATAAATTTAAAACCATTTTTTTTCATTCTCTTTTTTTTATAGAAATTTTCATTATCTTAGTTTCTACATATTTGTTACTACATTGTTTTGAAACTTTTTAATTTCTAACAAAGTCAAATTGAAACTTTTAAGAAATTATAAGATTTAATTTGTAATAGAGGTGACAAAAAAAGATTATGAGCCGGGTCTCGATAATAAACGATACTGCCAAATGAATCACGACCCTGCTCGTCAAGTTATAAGGGTCCGAGACTAGACCTAACTAAATTGGACCATGATTCAATTTTTTTTTTACTTCTTACAAATAAAATGAAGGCTTCATGAGGATGTTCATGATCATCAATCCAACCATGAACGTTACACAAACAAGTAAAAAAAAAACTTTTTTTCTTAGACTGGACACACCCGGCTGGTTTTAGGTATGTCTTGATTTAATCCTGGTTCCATCTAAATGGGAACAACAAAATAAATATACAGGACCAGAACTAAATTGTCACCCCAAGTCTTAAAGTTTTAAAACTATAAAAGTTGAAATTAAATTTTTAAAAATATATATATAAAAATTAGAATTCGTTACGTTGAATTGAACATAAATGGTTTTTTTTATTCTCTTTAAAATAATGAAATCCCATTAATTATAACAATGATAAGAAGAAAAAGGTTGAATAGATACACATGTTGAAATCCATCTCAATCTCAGGATCAATTCTAGTTTTGTAACCACGTACTACGAGGATTGTACGTACGAGGAACTCCCACTGGCGGAAAAAGACAACGACGAGGACGAAGACTTTTAGTTTTAGCCGCGTTGCGACTTTGCAACTTGTAACTAAAGGTCAACTTGTAATTTAAAGTCAACGAAGGTAGTCGTATTTTTTATTGGTTTCCAACCTCATCAAGCCAAACATACTGATAATAGCCATGTGGTTAGATTTGAATGACAACGCAAAGTCAAAGTTAAGCACTGATATGCTTGCAGCTAATTTGGTTATAAAAGGAGAGCAAACCCGACTAACATTTGAGTCTCAAACTAATTAATTTGCCGTCATTAAATAATAGCCAAAGGAGTATATATGGCACCAATTCCAGTTCAAGAAGCCGGACCAGGCGGACCACCACCGTCCACGGTTTACCGCACGACGGCTCTTGTTCTTAGGGTCCTAACGTTTATTTTGCTCTTGATATCAATTGCCGTCCTCGCCACCAACACCGTCACCGTCATCTTTGATAGCAGCCTGAGCCTGGTCAAATTCCGGTTCCAGGACATCTACGCCTACCGGTAATTTATTTATTATTATTGCATCTTAATTAAACCATAAGAACTATAGTATACATTATATATAAAGATTATTATTGCATCTTAATTAACCATAAGAACTATAGTATAAATTATATATAAAGATTAAGTAATATTGCTAAAAAAAACCTCTCTTGTGTTGGTTTATTATATTAACGTTTGCGCTAGAGATGAAAAAAGTCGGACTGAATCGAAAATTAAACCGGATCAGTTGGTTAAATTCAGTTTTTTTTTGATAAAATCGTAGAGGGTGAACTTTGATCAAGCCGAACACATACGGATTTGGTCCCTTTTTTTTTATAAATTGAAACCGAACCAATAGCCCGGATCAAACTATTTCTGCACGTGTGTGGGTGTTTTCTTGGAATAACTAGTCTTGATTCTAGTGGCTAAATGGCTGTATTTCTTGAGGTCATGAGTTTGAAACTTTTGTTTAAGAACCTATGTAGTGTATTTAATTAGGAAAACCAAAACCAAAACCGACCGAGACTTAACCTTCAATAAAAAACCAAACCGTAATGAAACAGTCTTGCTCACTTCAAGGATTTTCAGAACTATTAAGCCCTGTTTATGAACGGAGATTTTTCTACTTTTTCTGTTTCTGATTTTCAAAAATATCTCTGATTTTCTTTTCGATTAGAAAATTGGAAGTTGTGTTTATTTTGTACTAAATGTGAAAAATTTTAACTTTAAAAAACTGAAAATCGTGTTCAAAAAAAATGAAAACTACTAATTTTGTTCAATTAATTTGATTTTAATTAAAAAATCATACTATAATTTATTTCTTTTTGAGAAAATTAATAAACTATCCACCGAAATAAAACGTTTTTTTAAATCTCAAATTAAGTAAAATCACACGAGGCCATTTGTTATTGTAGTTAAATTCAAAGATATAAAATTTAAGTTGTAACCAATATTTCAAACTGATTCAGATTCGAAAAAGAAAAATCAAAATTTAATTTTTTATTTTATTAACACAAAATAAAAAAGTCTCATTATTCCTCCCTTGACAGTTCTCTCCCACTACTTATCACCATCTCCAAACACAAACCACAAAAAATAAATAAATTTTGTGGTACTTTTGGCTTGTTGTCTCTAATTGGGTAGTTTTGTAAATATTTGGCAGCTACTTGTTTGGAACAAGTATCGTTGGGCTTTTATACTCCGCCCTGCAAACGGTGGCTACGTTATACAATATTTCCACCGGAAATCAGCTACTAAGGGGTGATACTAGCCTTTTATTTGATTTCTATGCTGACAAGGTATTTATTTTCCCCATCGTTCTCCATCTTTGACCATTGCCACAATATTTTATATAATCTGAAAAAATTGTATACTGGATTTTTTTTATAAAAAAAAAATTGATTCAGTAAACAAGTTGACATGTTCTTTGGACATTACCAGCACACGACGCTACCAGATTCAGTAAATTTATATAATTTGTTTAAACCGAATGAGTCAATTAGGCTCGTTTAGTAACTGAACAAGTTAAACTCGAAGCTAAACTTTGATAAGAAAATCAATAAGTTAAAGCTCGAATTTAACTTGTTCATTTATTATCCACTCATTAACTTAATTTTCTTAAATAGATTTTGGTACAAGCGTATATCGTTTTTATGACGAAAGTCATATGTTCGATTCTTCGGTGCAGATAGTGTCATATATTCTAGCAACAGGTGCTGCCGCAGCGTTCGGTGCTTCTCAAGATTTGAAGAATCAAATAGTAGGAGGCACAGACAGGTTCTTCAATAAGGGCAATGTATGTGCTGCTCTCGTCCTCATTGCATTCTCCTTCACTGCCATCTCTTCAGTTTTCTCATCATTTGCGCTCTCAAGAAGAGTTGGTAATTAATTTAAATATTTCAAGAGGATAGAAAAGCAAACATATTTGGTGTGTGTAAGAAATTCAATGACTTGTTTTAGCATTCACTATCTGTTGTTTGTGTTGTACACATTTCTGGATCCATGTATGATATTTTGGTTTCTCAAACTGGATAGAATTTGATATTGGAATGTATGATTGTTTTTTCTTTGGAGATCAGATAATTAAATCATCCTACTATTGTCATATTGCTCCATTTTAAATTTTAGATTTATAATATTAAAATTGCGGTTTAATTAAGTCCAAGAAATCTGTTCAATCCATTTAAATAATAACCGACCTTATATTTTTTTGAGAGTTTGGATGAAGGGACAATTATGAAAATTTCTAAACCGCCTAAATACAGATCAGATGTAAGTTTTGATATAAAAATAAATCTATTCAGCCTTTCCCGTTATTTTTACTATGTAAAACAAGTTTAATTATTGATGTGTCATTTGTTCGCGGTATGAGCAAAAACAATTAGAATTGATGAAAAAAAGAAGAAGTTCAACTCTAATTGTCTTGCAGTCTTGTGAACAACCATTCAAATCCTCGTTGAAAAAGAAAATGAATTATTGGAATTAAAGTCTCATTAGTTTTATAAAGAATATCAAATGGGAATAAAAGAAATTATTTATTTTGAAAAAATAAAAAATAAAAAAAAACGTCTAAAACCTTATTTTGGAATTTAAGAGAAGCTTTATTAATTAAAACAAATATCAAAAAATAATAAAAATGACTTCATCTAAAAATTCAATGTTAAAAACTAGTTTGTAAACCAGAGATTTCAGAACTTTATATCACCATGCTCATTAGGGAAACACATAGCACATAATATAAATTAGTTAAGGAAATTTGGAAAACTGGTATGAAAGAAAGAATAACTCAATGGGATAAAATGAAAAGAATGGAGATCCCTTCAAGAAAAAAAGAAAAAAATGGAGAAGGAAGTAATGGAAAACAACACAATCCGAAAGTTGAGCTCACTAATAGACTACCTACATATCCCAACAATAAGAATCAAACTGATGTAGTTTATTTTTGTGTGAGTGATTTGTGATTGGACTCTATGATGAGTTTTTTACGAATTGGGTTCCTCAAATTTTGCCTTAAACATGACCAGTTATGTTCAAGGGATCTGAGCCATTAAAAAAAAATAGACGGATAGGATTAAAAATCGTACCATTAATAAAATTGGGCTGATGTGGCTAACGTTAACTTCTAATTTAACAGTAAGTCCACCGTTAACTTCATTTTTTTTTTGCCAAAATTGGGAACAGAGAAACGAGAAGTCGAGAACAGAGAACAAAGAAACGAGAACAGAAGAAGAACCCTAATCGAGTGAAGAATGATTTGCAGAGAACGAATATGGATGATTCACGGTGAGATGGCCCTTTCCTTTTACTCACTGATATGTTGCTTGATTTTGCTATTTGAAATTATTTTCTTAATATGTAACTGGATATTATCTTCATTTATATTAATTTCCTCTAACAATCAGAAATGGGATGCATGAATAAAACTTGGGTGCTTGTTTGACTCTTTTGAATCTATCTTCTGAGAATCCCTGCAAAAATTCCAATCTAAGTCTCTAATCTAATAGTCGTTAGCCGTAAGGATGAAGGATTGGATTCTTGGTTAGAGGAGGATTCCCATGGATGAAATGATTTGTCAATCGTCAATTCTGATCATGTGATATTGGGTTTGGGATGGTGCCACTTTTATTGTGTTTGTTTGCACGAGAATCATATGTGGAAGGATTAAAAGAGCAGAGTCCCGCTAAATGTTTGAGATTGAATCCATAATTGATCTTGAATAGGTATGTTTAATTCTTTCGACCACTACTACATAGATTACTTTTCTATCAATCGTTGGATTAACTTTAGTAGAATTTATGTTGTCTTGTCTTTTCAGTTTGGCTAAAGTTTTCATTTCGGTGTTGTGAATGGAATACTAATTGTTGTTTGTTTCTACGAGTGATGTCTTGTCATGAAATTTGATGTTTGGAGATTTGGGTTGAAATGAAATAGTTTGACTCCAACATGACATGTTATCAACTTAGGTTATTCTCATCTATTGATTTGCAGCTATTAATATGCAGAAAGAGAGCCTGTTAAGGGAATGTATGAGCCCAAAATAATTATTTTCTCCCCTGCACTTAGAAAGCATAATTTGTAGATTACTATTGTACTTTCTGCTTTTGCTCTGTGAATTTGGAGCTTTCAATTTCTGATTAATACCAAGTCATTTCGTGGCAGCCAGAGCATCGTATTACAAGCCTTGAACCCGTTCTGGTTGCTGCAATCCTCTTCCAATCTCCCCATCTTAACTAGAACAGTACAAGCTCTGACAGAAGTTGAAGCATTTGCTCTTATAGCTGAGGACTTGAAATCTGTTGCATCCCAGTTTTGCCAACTTCACCACAAACATATCCAACACACTTTCAGGCGAAATCTGCGACAGAATGGCGGTCTGGCCATCAAAACGCCACAAAGATTAGCATTGCTGTCTTAGAAACCAACTTTTAGCAGGGTCATGTATTCTTTAGCAGTTGTGTACATTATGTAGCAGAACAATAGAGTATTATACTTTTCCACAATCAAAAATCATGTGTCTTGTGCTTGTAATTATAGTTGGTAGTAGAATTTATTTTCCGGTTGTAAGAAAGTCATATAAAATGGCTTATACTCATTCGTTAATATTATTCCAGGATTGTGGATCCAATGCCCATGCCATTTTTTTTGCATTTACGGGTCCTGTAGGTTTGAATTAGTTGTACGGCAAGAGTCTGTAGCCGTTTAGCTATGAGGTTGACATAAGTTGAAAACTTGAAACACTTTTATCTTCATGTTTCAGGTCTAAAGGACAAAACAAAACAGAACTCAAGACTAACACCATCAAAAGAGACTTAATCATACCCTTTTATTAAAAAATAAGATAAAAAAGTAAACTCGTATCATATATCTTTTCTAAAGCTTGCAATTAGTTGTTCAAAAATTGATTTAACATACAGAAATATATGAATAATTTTAAAGTTCATGCTATTAAATTTGGATAAACCCATAAATCAAATCTTCAACAGTCAATCAATAACATAACATTGCACCAATGTACTTAATTATGTTCCATATGCAGTCAAGTAATTCTCTGTGTACTTTCATCAATGTTTATAAAATGGGTTGGTTCACCATTTATGCCATGGAAATAAACATTAAAAATATTAACTTATTTATTTATTTATGTTTCAAAACTTACATTATTGTAGCTTGAAGCTTGAGAGGATGAACCAAAATTAAATGGATTCTCGCGGTTGATTGGTCCAGTACTGCTCATAGCCTGAATATAGTTTAAATTAGTAATGTGTCTCTAATAATTTAATAGGACAAAACACTAATTGATCCATTGTGAATTATTTACCATTAATAATGTAGTATGCGTATTTGACACTCCTTCCACTTGACTTGAACTCATGAATGTCATAGCATTAGAGGCTTCAACAATCTGGTAAAAAAAATACCACATTAATGTAGCTCGATTGAGAAAAAAAAAAGATTATGAATAAAACAAATACCTCCAATGATTGACTCTCTGGAATAGTTTTCTTCTTTTTTCTTGTAATCTTTGGTTGTTTTTCCACCCAACTCTTTGGCCTTTTTACACATTTTTTTCCGGTTCTCTTTTTCAAACCTCTTATATTTTGAGCCAATAATTCTTCATGTAAGTTCCCATCGCTATTTAAATGATTATTATTGGCATCAATTTCATTAAAATCAGAAGCAACGCGGCTTGTACAGATGTTTTCAATTTCTTGGCTTGTATTCTGAATGACTTTATTTAACAATTCATAGGCCTCTTCATTTTCAGATGCTCGAGAGGCTAACTTGATCAATTTAGGACATAAATACTTATAACGTCTAGAGGCTTCCAATTTAACATCAGCAGATACTTCTTCCTTATGTGCATCTTGTACACTTGCATTCTTAGCTCCTCTTGTCCATCTCTTTAGAATGTAAATGTCAGGAACAAGTTTTATATCCATCACATCAAGCACCTTCAAAGTATGAGAGCATAAGATGCCAAATGTATCAAACTTTTTGAACTGCAACAAACAGTTTTTTCATGTGCATCACCAATTACTGTATACTCTCCACCCTTTTCATACATAGCAACTATGAACTCACAAACTTGATCGCTCTCCTGACGATATTTTATGACAGCTGCTAAAGATAAATCATACTCCTCCTGAAATAGTTCAAACACCATTGGAGTATAAATATGTCCCATTTGCTTTAACAAAGGTGAGTAGCGCATTTTCAATCTTGGTAATTTTTGCCTCGAGTTGTACTCAGCTTTCAACTCGTTGTATCTCTTATCTTCCACAACTCTTTCAAAGTGCTTAAAGAATTGGATAATGTCTAAGTCTGATTTCAAATGATCTTTTAAATCTCCATTAAAACTTTAACTGAGTTGTGTACTCCGCATACCTAAAGTATAGACATTTTTAACACTTAGGCCACTGTTCTTTCCTCTCATATATGTGATGCAACTAGCTATTTTGTTGAACTTTGTAACTAATGAGCATCTTTTCATGTTGCTACCCGATTTGGGATTTAAAATTTTTCATTTGTCGCATTTCTGTCATCAATTTTCTAAAATCGTACTTCCATTTATTTACATCAATCTGATGTTTATTTTTACGCTTAATGTCATTTAAATTTTATTTCATACTTTTTTCGCATTTTTATCACTTTTTCCGTTCGAACCCGTATCGGTTCCCGAGTCAAATTCTCGAAGCCGATGGTCGAACTTTTATTTTAGCATTTTCTTATACTAGAACTTTTATTACTTACAAGCGAATTTTTATCGAACTATTCGACAAATTTTTCGTTACTCACTATATGTTAATTGTCTTAGTTTATTTTATTCTAAGTCTTAGCATTTTATATTCAAGGCTTTAGTAAAATTTTCTTGTACCGTAGATACGAGCTAAAAATATTTCACTCGTATGCATTAATTTGGATTAATGCAAGTTAATGCATTTCTGCAAATTTGAAAAGACAGCATCCTTATCAGGTTTGGTTCCACGGCTCTCTCGATTCTTCCTTCAACAGCCTTACTGTTCTCAAGGCCACCTCATCTCCTCCACCGCCTCAACCAGCTATAAATAGCTATTCATGGTGCTCGTTCAAGGGGGAGAAGCACGCAAGCGTCGTCATCACCGCTGCCCTCCATCCTCCACTGCCGCGCACTGCCACTGCTGCGTTCGACGCGCTGGCCTGCTGAGGGAGCTGCCTCGCCGCTGCTCGCCGTTGCCTCACTGTTGTCATCGCCTGCTGCTGTCGCCGGAGCCGCTGTTCTACCGTGCTGCTCCTTGCGTTGCCGCTGCCCGCTGCTGCCTCGTCGCTGCCTCACTGCTGTCATCACCTGCTGCTGTCGTCGGATTCGCTGTCCTGCCGTGCTGCTCCTTGCGTCGCTGCTGTCACGCTGCTCCCATCTCAAGGAAGAAGAAGACGCGGACGAGGGAGGGAGACGATGAATAGTGAGGGGAGGTTGTTTATTTGGTTGATTGTGCCAAGCCCAAATTGGAATAAAAAGAAGGGTGGGCTTGGCAAACGGGAAGGAAAGAAAATAGAAGAGGCTGGTCTAATGGGCCCAACTAGTGGGCCCAATTTCTAGGCCCAGTGGGCCTAGTCTAATTTTTCAAGCCCATCACAATTTATTTTTCGTACCGATCTTTCGCATGCTTGTACTGTTTATTTAATTTTCGTATGCTTGTACTGTTTATTTAATTTTTTGTATGCTTGTGCTAATTATTTATTCTTGTACTGTTTATTTAATTTTTCGTATGCTTGTGCTAATTATTTATTTTTGTATGCTTGCATGTTTAATTATTGATTTTCATATGCTTTTGCATGTTTAAATTATTCTGCTTGCGCTTAATCATCAAAAATAATTATTTCACTTGCGTACAATAATTTTGATGTCGATTATTCGAATTCTCTTCCTATTTAACTAATTATTTTTGCATGCTCTCAAATACCTAAATAATTTTTCTGCTCGCGTTTAATTGCTAAATTAATTATTTCGCTTACGTACGATAAGTTGTTAAATATTTATCTATTTTTTGATTATCATTTTCCCAAACTAATTTGTAGGGCAAATCAATCGATGCCCTTCACAAGTACGCCTCATAATTTCGTTCAAAAAGGGTATATCCGCCTGATACCCTTCGCAAGTAAACGTTTCTTACCCTTTTATTTATTTCACGCTTTTCACATCTATATTCGTATGAATTATTTATGCATTGGGCATGATCACTTAATTAGGACTTTTTATTTTCAAAGCATGATTAAACACCTCTTTCTCCGGTAACCTTTTTAGGATGTGACTCGGGTGCCTAACACCTTCCCGAGTCCATAATACGACCCCGAACAGCTGTTCTCGGGTTCAGACTCACTTTGCCTTAGCTTTTTATTTTTATGCATGACAAATAGGTTCCCTAAACCTAGAAACAAATTAGGGTGGCGACTTCATTTGCATTATGTGAGATGAGTCCAAGTTCGTCTAACATCTCGTCCCAAACCCACGTCGCATTAGGAGAAAATCCAAAAAAAAAGGGTGCGACAGTTTGGCGACTTCATTGGGGACCAATAGGGTCGAAGCTGGATTTTTTTGAGGTGTTTGTTTTTTTATATGATTTTTGTACATGACTAATTATTTTTCATGTATTTAATTCTTGTATTATCACATGATTTTTTTTTTATGCATGATTATTGTTTTTATTTGTTAGTAAATTGTTCGCATGATTCGTTGTTATTCGTTTTGATAAACTGTCATTGCATATGCATCTCACGCATAATGCCCTACCGCCAGGCCTTTTCCAAATAAGATTAAGAGGTTAGTAGTGAGGCCCTAGGACACGTGTCCTGGGTAGTTTTCACGAACCCCAAACTCGAACTCGAACCCCTAGATGGGTGAACGCCTAGAACTTTTGATGGTTCGACAGGCAATCTCGTATCTATTTACTGAAGGACCACTTTTATGGTATCGTCCGGGAGCCTTCCAGCCAGTTAGAAGTGGTAGATGTCACCCCGGCATATGCATCATGATAATATGCGTTGTTGCGATTTTGATTCATTATTATCGTGATTTTCCATGTTTGCGATTTTGCTTTGTTATTTCTGTAATTCTTTATTTTTTGAGTTTTTATATTCTGCCTACATTATCGTTGTTATTGTACTCACCCCTCTCTTTCTCTCGCAGTGTGGAGGCCTCAGGATAGCATTTCACATATATATAATGGCGTAGGCTTATGCCTGTTTTCTTTTATTTGTTTTCAAGGTCAAAAATGGTTCCTGAAAAGCGAATGACACCCCACAAGCTCCCCATAACCAGATTTCGAATGAGAAAAATGGTCGAAAAGGTTAAGGCATTGGAAGCAAGAATGGAGAAACTAGCAAAACAAGTTCAAGTTACTACAGAACAAGTATCGCAAGTCAAAAAAAGGAACAAGATGAGAAGGCACTTACCTCTTCATCTAGCACTCTAGACCTACCTGTGCCTCGACCGTCGTCCGTTGCTGGGATTTTATGACCGTGGCAGGATCCTTGCAGTAGCTCCGCGCACGCCTCAGGTGCTGTAATTAGACAGCGTATCAACGCTCCAAGTAGCATGCCCCTTAATTATCCACCAGCTGAACCCACTCTCGATCTTGGCAAGCAGAAGATCCACTCAAGAACCCTAATATTTTTCTGAGCTCCTGGGGGAAATTAGATACAACCATATGCATCCTTCGGGTATTCATCAGCTACTGGTTTTGCCACCAATAAAATAGAAAGGACAAGTATCGATAGGTTGAGTCTGTTAAAAGAGAATGAGGGTCCCCTTCGACCCAACAACTCCTGTGGATATGTGTATGACAATAGGGATTACCATACCCCAGAAATTTAAGATTCCAAGATGTTGGGAAGTACACTGAGATTGAGTGCCCCAATACTCACCTCAATAATTACTACAACAAGATGTCTAAGGTAATCCATAATGAACCCTTATTGATCTGTTTATTCAAGGAGATTCTGGCCAAGCACGGTTTGACTGGGTACATGGGGCTGGATAAGATAAAGATCGGAACCTGGAGAAGAGAATCGGCGAATCGGTGACGGTTCATGATCTGAATTGGAGAGAATTAGCCACTAAAATTTCTCCTCCTTTGAGCAACAAAGAACTCGTATCAATTTTTTTGCAAGCACCTTCCAAGCTCCTTACAACACTCATCTCATCTCTAATTCGTCCAGCAGCTTCCCTGACATAGTCCTAGTGGCAGAAAGAGTGGAACAAGGAATCAAATCCAGAAGGATCATTGTTTCCACGTTAAAAGAAACACTCAAGAGACCGCGTATTACGGAGAGAGATGTCAACTTCGCCACTCACCGACCAGGTTGTGGGCAACCTTTTTTATCGCCTCCATCACAACCCACAAAACTCACCAAATTGACTGTCGGAGCCGGGGACCAATGCCACTTTTCCCCCTTTCTACAAGGGAAATTTACAAGCATCTACTCGCAGCCGGGCAGATGGTGCCGATCCCAGCCCAACCTCAACTACCTCTCTACCCGAAGTGGTATAATCATAACGCTAGATGTGCGTACCATGAGAGAGCTCAGGATCACATGATAGAAAACGGCTTTACCTTTAAGAAAAAGGTTAATGACTTGATCAAGAATGGAGGAGACTCTTTTGAAGGTCTGACCAAAAGACTTCACGCAATCACCGACCTCCCTCCAAGACAGACCCCCAGGCAGTAGAAGGGAGGAGGTTATTTCCACGTGAGAGATTGTTGACCTTTTTCCCTTTAGTGTCAAAATTGTCTAAGGAAGTGTTCTCCATTGCGCTAGCCGAAAGAGGGCACTTACAGCACTCGGAAACCATCAACCCAAGTCCTACCCTAGTTCAGGCTGCTTCAAACTTCCATCTTGGAGAAGAAGGATTGACTCAAAGCCCGTGAAGGAGTCTGGGGAGGAGCCTGTGTACAACCAGACAACCTCCGTGCATTCCGGATGTTTCTCTATAGTACATATGCATGTTTTGTTATTTTCCAAAATGGATTTTACAAAACTCTTTTGTAGGAACTTACGTTCCTTTTTGTCAAAATATGAACATATGCGATTCAAACGTCTTTTACCTTTTCACATTCTTTATTTTCAGGATGAATGATAAATTGATTTGCCTTGAAAAACCCTATGTGTTTTCAGGTGAGGAGATCGCCACCGAGACTAAGGACCAGGTTGAGATCCCACATGGGTTAGCTCGTCTAGTGGAAAATCCAGAGAAAGAAATGGTCCCCCATCAGAAAGAGTTGGAAGAGATCAACTTGGGGGCAGGCAGCGAAGATTGAAGGATAGTCAAGACCACCCAACCATAAACTCTTATCCCGAGGGAAAAGTTAGTCACCCACCTCACAGAATATGTAGATATGTTTGCATGGTTGAGCATCGTATCCCATTAAAGCCCAAGTTCAAGCCAGTAAAACAGAAGCTCCGAAGGATGCATCCTGACGCCTTTTTGAAGATAAAAAAGGAAATCGCAAAGCAACAAGACACAGGTTTCCTGAGGGTTGCTGAATACCTAGAGTGGGTCACCAATATCATGCCTGTGCCCAAGAAAGACGAGAAAGTCCGTATGTATGTGGATTTCCGTGATCTCAATCGAGTGAGTCCTAAGGCTCATATTGACACTCTGATGGACAATGTTGCCCATAATGCCAGTTTCTCCTTCATAGATGGTTTCTTGGGTTACAATCAAATCAAGATGGCTCCGGAAGATGAAAAAAAAACAACAAAAACAACTTTCATCACGCCCTAGGGAATCTTCTTCTACAAGGTGATGCCCTTTGTGCTAAAAGAATGCAGATGCCACATACCAGCGTGTTGTTGTAACTCTTTTCATGACGTGATGCATAAAAAGGTCGAGATATATGTCGATGACATGATAGACAAATCTCGAGGAGCACAAGATCATACGGACGTCCCGAGAGAAATCTTCAAAAGACTGAGGTAGTTTCAGTTATGGTGGGACCCTACAGAAGGCACTTTTGGAGTAGCGTCTGGGAAATTGTGAGGGTTCATTGTCAGCATCAAAGGCATAGAGGTAGACCCTGACAAAGTAGGAGCGATTCAGGAGCTACCTTTTCCCAAAACAGAAAAGAAGGTACGAAGTTTCTTGGGGCATATCAATTATATTGCCCACTTCATCAGCTGGCTGATACACACTTGCGTGCCAATGTTCCAAGTGCTGTGAAAGAACGAGGATGTTGAAGGAGATGAGGATTGCTAGGGGATTTTGAGAAAATCAAAGCATATCTGCAGATTCTTCTAGTTTTAATCCCTCATACACCGGGATGTCCTTTATTGGGGTATTTAACAGTCACGACCGGAGCTAGGGGATGTATATTGAGACAACATGATGGATCTGGGAGGCACGAACGAGCTATTTAGTAAGAAGTCCAATAGTGAGAGATACGATACTCCACGAACTTGTTGCCTTTAGCATGGAGCGCTTGAAGGCTTAAGCAATACATGTTATGTTACACGACATGGTTGATCTCCCCAAGTACATCTTCAAGAAACCTTGTTTGTCAAGTTGAATCGACAGGTGGCAAGTCTTGCTAGCTGAATATGGGATCATGTGACACAAAAGACGGTTGAAGCAAGCACTCTCGTCAATTACTTGGCTGACCACGCTCTCGACAACTATGAGCCTCTAGAGTTTGACTTCTCTAATAAAGCCATCGTGATTATCAACGCTGAGCACATGAAAGATGCCAAAGAAGATGATCGGTGGACCATGTTCTTTGATAGCGCAATAAATCACTCGGGAAACGGAATAGGTGTTGTTGTCATAGCCCCAATAGTTGTCAATTCCCCATAGCATGCAAATTGAACTTCATATGCACGAACAACATCGCCTAGAATGAGGCATACGTCAGTAGGCTAATGACTGGGATTGATTTGAAGATGAAGAAATTGAAAGTCTTTAGAGACTCAACCCTCGTCAGCCATCAGGCCCAAGATTAGTGCAGATTAGGGATTCAAAGACGATACCTTATCAGAGGCTGTTCACCAAACTCATGAAGGAGTTTGAAGAAATCAACTTTGATCGGATCAATCAAGAAAAGAATTACTTCATAGACACATTGGCCACTCTAACTTCGAGGTTCAATGTGGAATGTGGAATAATGCTTCAGCCACTGAAGATAGGAGTGAGGGAGATGCCAACATGTTACGCTACCTTAGAAGATGAGCCTAATGGGAAGCCATGGTCACATGATCTGGTGCACTCCATCAAACATCGGGAATACCCACTGGGGGGCAAGCTAGAGTAGCATGAAGACTCTTCAGCGTCTGGTCTTGGACTTCTACCTTGATGGTGAGGTTCTATACAAGGAAAGGGTGGATGGAGTCTTGCTTCGATGTGTCACTATCCCCGAAGCCAAGAAAATCATTGCACAAATCCATGATGGAGTTTCGATGGAAAATCAAACCATGAGACGAGGCTATTTTTAGCTTGTCATCGAATGAGATCGCATTGACTACTTCAGGAGATGCCAAATGCCAAATGTGTGCTGATCATCTTAACGTCCCTCCAGCTCCTCTGTTCAACTTGACGGCCCCTTAGCCCTTTGCAATATGGGGAATTGACATCATTAGCTAAATCCATCCAAAAGCTTCTAAAAGTCATCGCTTTGTCCTTATCGCGATTGATTGTTTTACCAAATGGGTGGAAGCTGCCTCCTACTCAAACATCAGTGCTAAGTCGACTTGGCGGTTCACTTAAAAAAATATCATGTCATTATGGGTCCTGGAGGCAATCATCATAGATAATGGCACTAATCTGAGCGGGAAGCTGATCAACGATCTTCGTCAACGGTGGAAGATAAAGCATCTAAGCTCTTCAAAGATGAATGGCGCAGTCGAGGCCGCCAACAAAAACTTGAAAAGGATCATCCAGAAGGTCATCACTCAAAAGGATTCGCACGACATGCTTCCTTTCGCTCTACATGCCTATCAGATTGCGATTCGTACCTCTGCAGGAACAACTCCTCACTCCCTGGATTGTGGTATGGAAGCGGCGATTCCTCTTGAGGTGGAAATTCCCTCTCTCCGAGTTTTGGCAAAAGCTAAAGTAGAGGAGTCTGATGGGGTAAGGGTCAGATATGAACAGTTGAATCTGGTCTCGGAAAAATGATTGGCTGCCATGTGTCATGCCCAATCATATCAGAAGAGTATGGCTAATGCCTACAACAAGAAAATACAACCCCGTGAGTTCAAAGCTGAGGATTTGGTGCTAAGAAAGATTCTCCCTCATCAGGAGAAAGGCCGAGGGAAAAGAGCCCCACGGTATGATGATCCATAAGTAGTCAAGAACACCTTCTTCGGAGGCGCTTTAACACTCACCAACATGGACGGAGATGATTTACCAAGACCAGGGAACGTTGATGCAGTCAAGATACACTGCGCTCAGATATCGGCAGGAAGACCAATCAACATACTTGAAGCGGCCTTGTTCTGAGATATAGCAACCTTATCGGCCTACACGGTTTCTGATTGCAAATTCCACGACTAAATCTTTCATTTTGATCACCACAAGTAAGATCTCTTCGTGTACGCATACACAACAATTATACAGTGAAGATTAATCCTTTGATTGGTAAGCCAGTGAGCACGGATGTTGATGGGATTGTACCCACAATCCCTCGCCGCAAAAGTTACAGTGTTAGGATTGTTCTCTGCAAAGAAACGGCTGGCCAGATTCCCCACTGGCGATCTGAATCTCCAGTAGACCAAGGATTCTCCTCCATTACGCAAGAGGATGTTCAGGTCATACTATTGGCCATCCCCAGCATAGAAGATGTCTTCTCATGAAGAGTAGTCAAGGAGCGAATCTGGAAAGATTTTAAAATGTCACTACAATGAGTTGGCTTCTTTGCAGAATATCGTGCATCTGCAAACAACCAGCCTCAAGGTTCACTCTGAACCCATCTTTCCTTGGCAATCCGACCAAGTCCAGAAGAGATTTAGCTATTTCAAAGGCTGAATCCACATGAGAAGACTACGCATGCAATCCTGAGCAAGGAGTTATCATTTGATTATCCAGAGAGCTGTCTAAGCTCAGGACACCAGTCAAGAACTTAATGGTCGTTCTTCGAAATGTTGTGATTGGCTATGTCGATAGCAATACTATTATCCAGTTTGAATACAAAAGATGTGGGATCAAAGTCACCAAGCCTATTCCGCGCTAACAAGTTTATTCGGGGGTGTAAGTTGTCGGAGCTTGTCTCTCCATTCGCCTCCTCGGAAAATTCTACCATCAAGACACTATCGTCGCCAGGTGCCTCTTGCAAGCCGGACCCTTTGACCTTACAGAAACATGACGAATAGGTGTTCCCCTAGGGCCCCGATCAACATACTTAAATTGGTCATGTTCTGTGACATATGGACATTCACGCCCCGCCATGCTCCAAACTACAAACTGAAATTCAATCATGGTCAAATCTTTCATGTGTCGAATTTGATCTTGTTCCGAAGCAATCACCGGTGTCTCTCTTCCCAAGCAATCGATCATGATCAAACGGGTATTAATCCTTTCAGGAGTGGGTAGCTTTTAAAGGATGACTATCACCTAGGATCGAATGACCTTCTCTTCATCAGCACTTTGGGGAACGAATAAAAGCTTCCCTTCGTATCTCAGTCAAGCTCACCAGCCTGGTGGTTCAAAGGGGTTGTCATCTCCTCAGTCATCACGATTCTAATGTCCAGAAGAAGTCCAACAACGACCAAACGAGCAGAAGCCTCAAGATAACATGTTGATCTCGTCATGATCATCACCTAAGAAGGTGCCAACAAGTTGAAACTTCAGAGCCAAACAAGATCGTGGGTATCAAAACTCATCATGAGCAGAATTAGAGGGCCTTGAGTCGTTGACACTGCATCATATTTTCAATCCTCTATAATTGGGGGCAAGTAAATCGGATGAGGGAGCCTTCGGAGAAGCCATCTCGTTTGTCCGCCTCGCGCCTTGATCATGGCACGTACTAAATGGGCATCATTCAAAATCTGTCATTGTGACATCGATCCACGCAAAGGCCCAACACAAGCGCTAAATCTTCAAAAGAGCATTCTCCGAAATGTGGTGCATATGGACTTCATTTTCTACATCCACCATAATAGTCGCGAACCCTCGTCAAAGGAGTTTCCCATCCCTTCGAAACGTGAAGCAATGTCTTTCCCCGAGGATGACATCGAAAGTAGGCCTGAACCAGTACATTCCCAAAAGCAACCCCCTCAATTAGATCAGCTAAGAAAAGATCGGTCACACTAAGTCTGGAACACCAATATGCATGTCCGCAAGGTGTTCGACTAAAGCCATCAACGTTCTTCTGCTTGTCTTATCCAGGACCGCGAGTGCTACTCTCGTCCGGATATGAAATTCAGCACCAACATCCCAGGGGGCAGCGATGCCCGAATGGATTTTTCTTTCCACATCGACCTTCCTGCGGGCAATAACGCCCAAATAGAACTTTCACGTTTGTTCCCCATCAGAATCTCAATGGTCGGTAACATCCAAACATAATTCTGCAAAGCATGAATGGGTCTCGACATCCGATCAGAATCATGATGTGCTTGCCAATAAGCCTCACTAGAAAAGGGAGAGTTTAAAACCTATTTATTACATTGTCCATTTTCCTAAATTGCCCTTCAATCTTGCCCATTGTTTCTCCCTTATTTTTGCAGAAACTCGAATCCTACTATGGTTACTTGCATACTGCTCAATGAGACTGAGGAATCCTCCTCTTATCAACTCTTGAATGACCATCTTGTGTACCTTCACTGCCCTGCCGCGCGTATCAGGGAGTCCATTATGCATTCTACGCTGGGGGCAACCTTTTGGAAATGCCTCACTCTCATCCATTGCGGCGGCTCAGTTCCCCCTATTTTCATCATTTGCGGCAGCCACGCCCTGTTGTCCTCTTTACATCAACATTCGAACATTACGGGGTCCTCGCCCTAGTTTCAATTTACATTCCTACATGAACATCGTAGTGGGCATCAACGTCAGAGTGAGGTTTACATTCATATTTCTGCAGCAGCGCCTTGCGTCGACCTCAACACTTTTACTGAACATATCAAAGAAGTTCATTTTCCTCGCTGCCTCTTTAATTTTTGTACAATCATTCATTCCCGCATTGGGGGCAATTCTTTTTTTATTATTCATTAAATTCTTGCGAGTGGTCATGCCCTCACGTTTTGCTTGCAAAATTGCTAAGAGTTTTGACTTTGAAAACTGTGCATAAAATTCTTTGAATAAAATCCACACTACCCTCGAATTTTTCAAACCTTCCATAGATTGAGCATGTTCAGCGTGTTACTGCATCATGGATAACTTGTGCATCCATTTGAAATTATATGACATGCATGATCTCGCCTGCTAGCTCTTATATCTGCAACATGTTTAGATGTAAGCAGTCACAAACACATCCCTGTGAGCATTTTGGACTTTCACGCCATACTTCTTTCATGAGTGCAAATGCTTGACTAAGTGCTAGTTAGATTTGCATAATATCCAGGGTACATGCACTTTCAGACATGGGATAGCTGTAAGATGACAGGGGACTCTGCTCTTTGCTTCCACATTTCTTTGGTCAATTTATTTCTTTGTCTTCAAACACTTGCCTTTGCTCTTTATTCAATTTATTTCTTTTCTAAGCCGCTTGTAAAATCTCTTGCTTCCACTTGACCTCCATAAATAATGAGCAGTGCCCAACTGAGGTTGTTGACCGAAAGTAAGGTACACATCGAACTTGGCGTGCGCAAGAGGAAAGGGAAGTCCCCGAGGATTGCTGATGATCCACGCCGGAAAGAGGTTGAATAAATCAAGACTTGAAGGCCCTGCCAAATACAAGACAAATTTGTACTTGCTTTGCTCGAAAAAACCCACAAAAGAGGGAGAGAGAGTGAAGTGTTCAAAGAACACAACAAAACAAAAGCAGCAGCAAGTGCAAAAAGGGGCCCAGGGTCAGCTCTTAAAAACTACATCAAAAAAATCGCCTCTGTGAAAATCCAAAAACTTGGGCACAGTATCATCAAAGCAATCAAGAAGAAGCATCTCCCACGAAGATTCAAAAACAAGGGCACTTTGCCCTCAAAATGGTCTCAAAGCAATCAAGAGATCATCCCCAACAAAGGAAAAAAAGAAGGAAAAAAATTGGGCACTTTGCCCTCAAAATGGTCTTAAAAAGGAAAAGAGATCAACCTCAATGAAAATTACAAAATGGGGCACAGTACCCCCAAGACGAACAAGAAGGAGCATCCCTATGAAAATTCAAGGACGAATGCGCTTCGCCGACAACAAAAATTATCTCAAAAGGGAAAAGAGATCAATCTCCAGCAAAGGTCAAAGAAGATGTGTGTTTTGCCTTCGCAGCAACCTTAGTTGAGCACTGCTCATTAAAACCCTATTTCCTTCTGCTAAACAACATTCCCCTTTCTAAATAGACTTCTTCTTTCTGTCTACAAACTTTATTTCCTTTCTCTTGCAAAGTCCTCTTGATTATATGAATGCCCATGCATGTGCATCTTCATCTGAAGTTTATTCACTCGGATTGACATTGCAAATCTGACTTTGTGCTATGTTTGTTGCATTTCTATGAGTGTAAACACGCAGCCTTGTTTCTGAGTGTGAGCGCAAACACCAATATCCGGTGAGGATTGCCTATGTCTACATGTTGTGGGAAAGTCTTGTCCTTGAGGTCGTTATCTCCGGGGCAAGATGCAGATGCTTTTCTAGGTTTGTATCAAGCATGCTCATATGACAGAAAATTGGATGACATGTTCTCCAGAAATGCATAAACTTGTTGAACCTTCTCTTGATAGGGAAGTTGTTTTTATAAAATACTGGGGGCAAACCTTAGGGTAGTGTGGGAATACTTTCATATACAACATACATGATTTGATTTCATTGTTTCCATTTATCAATTACTTTCTCTTTTTCCACCCATTGCTGCTTCGTGTTTGTTTCCTTCCTATTTGCAGGATACAGATATGTGTTAGTGGAATCTCACACTGTGATCAATCCTCGCCAACAGATCCATCCAGAGCATCCGAATGGAGCACGTTACCACTCCACCATCAATTTCGTGCGGCAGATCACACTTCCCCACCATCCAACCAAACATTCGAATGAAGGTACGTTACCACTTCACTCTTCACTTATTTTGTGTGGTGACTTGGTCACCCGCGTTGGTGTGATGACTTGGTCGTCCACTTCTTCAGTTATATCGTATGACGACTTGGTCGCCTATTTATCAGTTTTGTGTGGCGGTTCAAAGCCCCACCTTTCAAGATTCGTGTGGTGGTTCAAAACTCCACCTTTCAAAATTTCGTGTGGCGGTTAAAAACCCCACCTTTCAAAATTTAGCGTGGCAATTCAAAAACTCCACCTTTCAAGATTTGTGTGGTGGTTCAAAACCCCACCTTTCAAAATTTTGTGTGGCGGTTCAAGACCCCACCTTTCAAAATTTTGTGTGGCAGTTCAAAACTCCACCTTTCAAAATTTAGCGTGGCAGTTCAAAAACTCCACCTTTCAAGATTCGTGTGGTGGTTCAAAACCCCACCTTTTAAAATTTCGTGTGGCGGTTCACCCCACCTCTTCAAAATTTTGCGGTTCACCCCACCTTTCAAACTTTTGCACCTTTCAAGATTCGTGTGGTGGTTCAAAACCCCACCTTTGAAAATTTCGCGTGGCGGTTCAAAACTCCACCCTTCAAAATTTTGGTTGGCGGTTCAAGACCTCACCTTTGAAGATTCGTGTGGTGGTTCCACTATCCGAGATCATCAACCTTCCTCATTATCCGAGAAAATCACACCCATCCTCATTATCAGAGAAGACATCCCTCCTCATTATCAGAGAAGGTTAGTTCTTCAATATCCGAGAAGACATTTTTCCTCCATATCCCAGAAGACCAACATCAAAGAAAAGGTACGTTACAATCCACCAACGTCAGAGCAAAGATCTCAAGTTTACATTTCCGCAATTTACTTTTCTGCACCAAGGTATGGATTGCGAGTGCTACCCTCGCCCTACCTGATTTACTTTTCCGCAATTTACTTTTCTGCACCAAGGTATGGACTGCGAGTGCTACCCTCGCCCTACCTGATTTACTTTTCTGCATAAAGGTATGGACTGCGAGTGACCTTCGCCCTACTTGATTTACTTTTCTGCATAAAGGTATGGATTGCGAGTGCTACCCTCGCCCTACCTGATTTACTTTTCCGCAATTAACTTTTCTGCACCAAGGTATGGACTGCGAGTGCTACCCTCGCCCTACTTGATTTACTTTTCCGCAATTTACTTTTCTGCATAAAGGTATGGACTGTGAGTGCTACCCTCGCCCTACCTGATTTACTTTTCTACACTAAGGTATGGACTGCGAGTGCTACCCTCGCCTTACCTGATTTACTTTATCGCAATTTACTTTTCTGCACCAAGGTATGGACTGCGAGTGCTACCCTCGCCCTACCTGATTTACTTTTCCGCAATTTACTTTTCTGCACAAAGGTATGGACCGCGAGTGCTACCCTCGCCCTACCTGATTTACTTTTCCTCAATTTACTTTTCTGCACCAAGGTATGGACTGCGAGTGCTACCTTCGCCCTTCCTGATTTACTTTTCCGCAATTTATTTTTCTGCACCAAGGTATGGACTGCGAGTGCTACCCTCGCCCTACCTAATTTACTTTTCCACACTTTACTTTTCTGCACCAAGTTATGGACTGCGAGTGCTACCCTCGCCCTACCTGATTTACTTTTCCGCAATTTACTTTTCTACACCAAGGTATGGACTGCGAGTGCTACCCTCGCCCTACCTGATTTACTTTTCCGCAATTTAATTTTCTGTACCAAGGTATGGAATGCGAGTGCTACCCTCGCCCTACCTGATTTACTTTTCCCCAATTTACTTTTCTGCATAAAGGTATGGACTGCGAGTGCTACCCTCGCCCTACCTGATTTACTTTTCCGCAATTTACTTTTCTATACGAAAATAAATAATTTCATCCACTGCATAAATGTAAGTTCAACTCAGTGCTAAACCACAAAACATAATGTAGATAGTGATGAGAGGGTCGGATCCACAGGGAGGAAATCTTGAATAATTCGTATTTTTCTTGTAAAAGCCAAATCGGAACAAAGTTGGGGGGAGTTTTTGTGATTGTAACCAAATTAAAATCAATACTTGAAGGTGAAATCAGTGAGTGAAAGTAGCATGCACAAATTATAACCGAAATAATGAGTGAAATCAGAGGTAGAGAAACAATCCTTGGTAGAGATTTTTACAAGGTGACTATCCTTTGCAATTGATCATTGACAAAACATATTTTCTGAAATGGATTTATAAAGATGTTAAAGGAACTAGAGACACTCTAATTTCCCAGGTTTCCCCCTATACAAGTCAATTAAAAGAGACACTCTAATAATGACCCAAACCTTCCTAACAATTTCTCAAGGATCCCTAAGAGTTGCTGGAAAATTGTAAACACACGGGAAGCCCATCTCAAGGTCTTGAGATGAATTTACTCAGCCCAGAACCTATTCTTTCTTTCTTCCTAGTTCATAATGACAAGTCTTATGCCTATTATTTACTAATTGTCTACTCAATCTTCACTTAATGTAGGATGAACACTAACATAAATGAAACTGACATTACTCATTCAAATCAAATCATAAGTTGGCCAAACCTTCAATTCAACAAGAACAAGTTTGACATTTAAATGAGAAAGAAAGAAATACAAAAGCATTCATATTAAGTTCAATAAAGTCTCACAATAACATGGATAGTCAACCTCTAATCTCTACCAAGAATCAGATGAGATTAGCTACAATACATAATTAAAATTACAAGTTTAAACTAATTGTTCAAAGGTAAACAAATCTGGAAAATGGTGGTGAAGATGAAGTGCAGCCCGATGCTCCTATCCTTGTCTCCTCTCTCTCTGTTTCTGTCCGAATGTGTCTATCTCCCTCTCTTGGACGAAATTCCTCACTCTCTATAGCACAAACCATCCTCCTCTCACGTCTCCCCAAGGAGCAAGCACTCAAGGGACAAACAATAGCAAGCATGCGGCTCCAACAACAAGGAAGAGACAAGAATAAATTCTTGTCTAGCACTAAGAAGAGATGGAATATATTCCTTGAGGAGTCTCCAAGGTATTCTTGAGTCAAAGGAATTAAGGGAACACGAGATAGTGGAGCTAAAAGGCTGTCTAGCATGCCCAGGAGACAAGAATAGCACTAAGAATTAAATTAAACCTTGGCGCGGAAAGATAGGCCGGACTGCCCAGAATTTCACCAGCGCAGGCGATCCATCCCTAGGCCTAGGGATAGAGACAGGATGACTTCCACAAATCAACCTCAAAATCAGCCTTGATTGGAAATGCTCTATCTTTTACCAATTCTACTCCTTTTCCTCTCCAATGATCTTTCAAGCCTGTACAAAGGAAAAGGGAAGTAAATGGCCAAAAGAAGCAAATAAATACTCTCAATTCATAAGGAAAAGAGAGTATAAAACATCAAATCTAAACAACCAATCAAATCCCCCACACTTGAACCATGCTTGCCCCCAAGCATGAACTCAAGACACAAAGAAACACAAAGAAAACAAACAAACTACACCCCCTTGATCAGAAAATCCAACTCTGGACTGAACTCAAACAAAAACTTCAAGAATCAACTTCTTCAAGCAATGCTAAACACTCCCAACATCACAAATGCACAAATATTTATATAGAAGTATAGTAGCATGCTGTCAACCAAGAAATACAATCCTAGGACTTCTACCTTCTCCTCCTTTGGCTCTAAATCCATTCACTGCTGCCGACACTCATGCAAGAATTATAAAAGGCGCAAACAGTAACGAAGAACAAAATTAAAACACATAGTGAGCCAAAGGCTTCTTTTATTTTCTCCACTTCTTTTATTCTATTTTTTCTTTCTTTGCTGCATTTTTCTCTTTTTTTTTTCTTTCCTTCTTTCCTTCTTCCGCAATCATCTTCCTTTTTCTTTTTCAACTTTCCTTCATTCCACACTCCCATTTTTTCTTTTTCTTTTTTCTTTTTTTTCGAATACAAACACAAGCACATGCAGACTTGGCTCTCACCATGGTGCTATGATCGGCCCAAAATAAGGGGTTAGCACACAACCGAATGGAAGTTTCTCCAAGATGGGATGATGGTGCCGAACCACCAACATCGTGCAATCCAGAGGGCATGAAGAGAGACCACACACAAGAAAATGAAAGGGGTACACATGCGAACAAAAATTAAAAACTGACAGCAGTGATGAGGATAGGATCCTTATCCCTAGACCTAGGGATGGAGACGGCAGTTCAGTCCTAGCAAAGCATTTCTTAGGACAACAACACTCATCATACTTCTATGTAAATAGATGCACACATTGTAATATAGGAAGTGTTCAGAACTGCAAGAAAGAGTTGATTGGAGAAGTGTTTGCAAGAGTTCAGCTTTTGAGATTGATTTTCATACAAAGGGGTATGAGACACAAAAGAAAAACTTCACCAAAATAGACTGAAAACAAGCAATACACATGCATAAATTACTGAAATAAACATGCAGAAGAAATAGGAAAACTAAAGAAACTAAAAACAAACAAACTGATCATGCATAAAAATAATTAAAATCACACAAACATGCATAAAGATACACAAAATAAGATCCTCCCCCACACTTGAAGGACACATTGTCCTCAATGTGAGAAAGAACAACAAACAACAAAAGAAAAACACAGACAATAAAAACAGAAACGAAAAGAAAAGAAAAGGGAAAAGGAAAATAAAACCGGGGGCATGATTCAAGGATTGGGAGGGGCTGGAGCTGGGGCTGGGAATGCACGCTCCAAGACATCGAGGATTCGCTGCTGGACATCTAGAAGATTCTGCTGGATGCGATTGTTTTCTCTTTGTTCACGCAGCTGGATCTTAATGAGGCTGGTCTGGTTCCTTAGAAGAACCGAAATCTGGGCTGGAATGTGGGTTGTGCTATGCTCTGGGGCAGTAGCTTCGGCATTGTTGGCTTGCGAAGGACCAGCACCTTGACAATCAGCAGGGGCAGTGGAAACAGCAGGAGCAGATGCAGGGGTATTGCCTTGAAGATCTAAGGGACGAAGCTTGTACTTTCCCCCATTCTTGAGGCTGAAAATATGGTCTTGAACCGGCGTGAAACCTACATTATAACACACATAACCGTCTTGATCGAGATGGAAAAATCCCATCGCGTCAAGAGCCATCAAATCCAAAAGCTTCAAAGAAGCACAATTATAAAGCTTGGCCGTTTGAAGTTCCAATTGTTTAGAATTGATTGCTAGGCGTGTAATAATAGATCCCATTAACATTTTCTTCCTATAACCATGCATCTGAGTAGCTATCCAAAAGCCTAAGTTAACAGTATGCTCATGGTTCATGCACCATAAAAAGAAAAGCTCCTGTTTGGACAGCTGACCAGAAATTCTAATTTTGCCTGCAAAAGTCACTGCAATATACCTATGCAAGATCCTAAGAGAAGGGTCCTGAATCGCATGAGCCTTAGAATTGTCATCAAAAGTGGCTGCTAGATTTCCAGTCAGCTCCCTAAAAGCTTCATGCTTGTCAAAGGTAGCAGGGTAATCATTAAAAGCATTTAAATACCAAGGCGCATGCATATGTTCTTCAGCCACAAAACCCAAATGCACATTAAATTCATCAAGAGTAAGGTGTACATATTTGTTGCACAAGCAAAAATTAATGTCATTTTGTCTATCCATCCTAACACCATTTTTTTCCTTAGCAGAAGCATACCAAAATGTTGTATAAAATTCCAAACATAGCTCCGCATAAGCTGGATGGTCCAGAAGAAAGAAAGTGTCCCAACCTATGTTCTTAATTAATGTTCTGATCCTATCACTAAGCCCTAAAGCATCTAACAGCTCAAAGTCTAACTCAGCACATGAAGGAACAGAAAGTTGTTGTTTGATTGCAAGTTTTTCAATTAATTCAATCTCATCAAACTTTAGCCAACCATTAAGAAGATTAAGGTTGGGGATCATGACCTGAGCATTGGAGCGGCTGGTTTTGGCTCTGTTCTTGACTCGAACAATTGATTGCTGCTCCACAGGTGCAATCTGAGGCGTTGGTGAAGGAGTTTCGGACGTCACTTTCTTCTTCCCTTTTTGCGCTTGTGGAATTTTCTTTTTGGCAGCAGAGGCTGCTTGAGGTTTCTTCTTGCCTAGGCCTTGGGATGGGCCTTTTTTCGGTTTCTTAGCAGGTGGAGATGGGTCAGCTTCATCTTCTTCATCGGCCACTGCCGATTTCCCTTTCTTTGTGGAAGGCGCAGGCTGGGCAGAATTGGTAGCCTTCTTCCTCTTCATAATCTCTGCAGGTGGCCGAATGGGTGGTACCTCAATTCCTTTCCTCCTCAAGTGCCGTTCTTCCCTGTCAGAACGGGCTGGAGTGGTGGCTGGCGTTACTTTGCTGCGCATCATAGATCGTAATGGTCTGTTGTCCTGGTCAGAATCCGAAGAGACAGCCACATCACGCGGCCTGGATGTAGGAGAATCGTCACTGGCCGTGGCTTCGTTGTTAGAAGCAGCAGTGGATTCCGGCGATGTGGGCACAGAGGGAGTAGGAGTCCGCTGAGGTTGCATGTTGGTTCCGGCAGCGGGAACATCGGCGGCAGGATTCTGTGGTGCAATCGGAGGAGGGAGGTTGAGATTGATGTCACGGAAGCCTTGGGTCTGGCTCGTCTGCTCTGGATTGTGGGAGGTAGACGGCGCTGCTGCAGCTGGGTTTTTAGGCGGAGGAGATTTTGGCTGTGGCGGAGGGAGCGGCGGTGCGTTGGCTGTCAAACCAGGTGGCTGGTTTGCAGAGAAAAGATTATGGCCGCCTCTCTTGGCGTCTGATTTTTTTCTAGCCATGGTTAGGGTTTGGTTGAGGGAAATTGAAAGGTTTTGGGTTTTTGATTTTGGGAGGACGGACGTTTGGTAGGGAGAGAGAATGGATTTTTCAGCTTTTTTGGTGTTTATGGAGTTTTGAACGAAGGAGGAAGCTGAAATTGTAGAGGGAAATAGTGAGGTGGAAGTTTTAGACAGATGGCATTGGTGAGGTGGCAAGTGTATTTGACATGACAATTTTGTGTGAGGTGGCAAGTCTGTTGTGTCTTTGTGCCTGAAGTTCGAGACTGAGTCCATCCCTAGGCCTAGGAATGGACTAAGCTGAGGATCATTTTTGGATATAAGGGAATGGTGTGTGATAGCTCCTGCATTTCGTTCCCGTTTATAGTCTTGGAAAGGACTGGATACTGAGTGCTTAAACTGCATTGACATCAGATGGCTGATTCGTGGTGCTCTCCACGATGTGAGATTGAAACCCCTCATAAAATGGCTTCAAGCGTTGGCCATTAACTTTGAAAACAACATTTGTCTTTGGGTCCTAGATATCTATGGCACCATGAGGGTACACATTAGCAACAATGTAAGGACCAGTCCAACGGGATTTTAATTTACTAGCCATTATGCGAAATCTGGAGGTAAAGAGGAGAACTTTCTGGCCAACTCTCAAGGCCTTAGAATGGATGCGACCATCATGGTACACCTTTGCTTTAGCCTTGATAATGGCTGAATTCTCATAAGCTGAATTTCTCAACTCTTCCAGCTCCTGAATCTGCAATTTTCGTTGCAAACCAGCCGCATTCAAGTTCATGTTACACTGCTTGATAGCCCAATAAGCACGATGTTGCATCTCAACGGGCAAATGACAAGATTTCCCAAAAACCAAACGATAAGGAGTGGTTCCAATTGGAGTTTTGTAAGCTGTTCTATAAGCCCACAAAGCATCTTCAAGTCTCTGACTCCAATCCTTCCTTGCTGGACCCACTGTTTTCTCCAAGATAGACTTGATCTCTCTATTGGATAGTTCGGCCATTCCATTGGTTTGTGGGTGGTAGGCAGTAGATACACGATGGGTGATCTTGTACTTGGCAAAAATATTTGCAACCACACGGTTACAGAAGTGGCTGCCTCTGTCACTAATGACAGCTCGGGGAACTCCAAATCGGTTGAGAATGTGTGTCTTCAAGAAGGAAACTACCGTCTTTGCATCATCAACTCTAGTTGCCTTTGCCTCTACCCACTTTGACAAGTAATCCACTGCCAAAATGATGTAAGTGTGGCCATTTGAATTTGGGAAGGGACCCATGAAGTCTATGCCCCAAACATCAAATACCTCACAAACAAGAATAGGATTAAGTGGCATTTGATTCTTTGCTGAAATATTTCCGGTCTTTTGGCAATTGGGGCAAGTTTTGCAGAAACTATAGGAGTCCTTGAACAATGTAGGCTAGAAGAATCCTGCCTCCAAGACCTTCCAAGACGTCCTCCTTGGGCCAAAGTGTCCTCCACAAGCATATGAATGACAATGTTGGAGAATTGATGGAATTTCGGATTCAAGGACACATTTGCGGATGACTTGATCTTTTCCTATGTTCCACAAGTAAGGATCATCCCAAAGGTAGTGTCTGGAGTCTCTCCTGATCTTCTCTCTTTCGGCTGAAGTGCAATCACCTCTGAATCTACCCGTAGCAAGGTAGTTTGCAATTTCAGAGTACCATGGCTCTATCCCTAGGCCTAGGAATAGATGCTCGTCTGGAAAATTTTCCTTGACAGGTCTGATTTCGTGGTTAGTTAGGAGTCTGCTTAAATGATCAGCCACGAGGTTCTCCTTGCCCTTCTTGTCTCTGATCTCAAGGTTGAACTCCTGGAGGAGGAGTATCCACCGAATGAGCCTAGGCTTTGCATCTTTCTTTGCCATTAAGTACTTCAAAGCTGCATGGTCAGAAAAAATTATCACTTTAGTACCAAGGAGATATGAACGAAATTTGTCTAAGGCAAAAACAATTGCAAATAATTCTTTCTCAGTGGTAGTGTAATTTTTCTGGGCACAATCAAGCATCCTTGAAGCATAGTAGATCACGTGAGGTTCCTTGCCAATCTTTTGTCCAAGAACAGCCCCAACGGCTGTGTCACTAGCATCACACATTATTTCAAACGGTCTGGTCCAGTCAGGTGCTCTAATCACAGGAGCAGTAACAAGCTTCTCCTTCAAGAGGTTGAACGCCTTCTTACAAGCTTCATCGAAGTCAAACTCAACATCTTTTTGCAACAGCCTACACATAGGCTCCGCAATCTTTGAGAAATCCTTAATAAACCTTCGATAAAAACCTGCAAGGCCTAGAAATGAACGCACATCTCGTACACAAGATGGGTAAGATTGTGATTCAATAATATCTATTTTAGCCTTGTCAACCTCAATGCCTTTTTTAGAAACAACATGGCCTAAAACAATTCCTTGATTCACCATAAAATGACATTTCTCATAATTTAAAACCAAATTCGTTTCTATGCATCTTTGAAGGATCTTTTTCAGATTTTTCAAGCATTCATCAAAAGAGTTTCCATAGACAGTAAAATCATCCATGAATACCTCTATACCTTTCTCTACATAATCCGAAAAAATACTCATCATACACCTTTGAAACGTGGCTGGTGCATTGCACAATCCGAATGGCATTCTTTTGTATGCAAACGTGCCAAATGGGCATGTAAACAGTCTTTTCTTGATCCTCCTTTGCCACCGGAATTTGATGGAAACCTGAAAATCCATCAAGAAAACAGTAGTGAGATTTATTTGCTAATCGTTCTAGCATTTGATCAATAAAAGGGAGAGGAAAATGGTCCTTTCGGGTTGCATTATTCAGTCTCCTATAATCAATACACACTCTCCATGTGTCTTGCTCTCTCTTTTGAACCAACTGTCCTTCCTCATTTGTCACAACAGTGATTCCTGACTTCTTTGGAACCACTTGCACAGGGCTCACCCAAGATGAATCTGAAATGGGGTAGATTACACCAGCTGCAAGGAGTTTGAGAATCTCTTTTTTCACAACTTCCATCATTGGAGGATTGAGCCTCCTCTGGGGTTGCCTTACTGTTTTGGCATCCTCCTCAAGGTGAATTCTGTGGGTACATATCGCTGGGGATATCCCTTTTATGTCTGCTATGGTCCAACCTATAGCCTCTTTGTATTCCTTCAGAAGTTGCACAAGTCTGTCCTCCTCCAACCTTGACAAACTGCTGGAAATAATTACTGGCAGACTCATCCCTAGGCCTAGGAATGAGTACTTCAGGTGGTCTGGCAGTTTCTTGAGTTCTAAATTGGGAGCCTGAAAAATTGAAGGTTTGATTTTAGTGACTTTATCTGATATATCGATGGTTTTCAGAGTACCTTTAGGGACATGAGGCGTGTCCAGCTCCATGACCAAGTCACCAATTTCAGATTTGACTTCAATTTGGCCTTGCAATTTTCCCAATTTTTTCTTTGTTAATCCTTTGCTGAGAATATACTCAAGAGATTCAATGGAGTTAATATCAGAAACTTCATCTACATAAGGATCAATTATGTCTATAAAATTCACGGAATGAACTTCAATTGGATGTTTCATGGCATCATACATGTTGAATTTAATTGTTTCACCACAAAATTCAAAGGTTAAACATCCATCATAGACATCAATTTTTGCTCTAGCTGTTCTTAAGAAGGGTCTTCCTAAGATCACATCAGTAGTTTTAAGCACATCCTTATTTTTCATATCAACTATATAGAAATCCACAGGAAACACAAAATCATTTACTTGCACTAAAACATTTTCAAGCACACCAACGGGGTGGATGATGGATCGATCGGCAAGTTGGATTACCACTCTAGTTTCCTTAAGGGATCCTATATTCAAAGTTTCAAATGTGGACAGAGACATGACATTAATACCTGCACCCAAATCACACAATGCATCTTCTATCTCTTTACTTCCTATTTTACAAGGTATTGAAAACGTACCTTGGTCTTTGCATTTTTCGGGAAGTCTTTGTTGAAGCATTGCTGAAACATTTTCACTTAAATTCACTCTTTCAATCCCTTCAAGCTTTTTCTTGTTAGTACATAATTCTTTCAAGAATTTAGCATATTTAGGCACTTGAGAAATTAAATCCAACAAAGGAACATTAATTGCAACTTTTCGAAAAACATCAAGAATTACCTTGTCCTCCTTTTCCTTCTTGGCTTTTAAGGGCCTTTCTGGAAAGGGAAAAGGAATTACCTGAGGTTCTGTAGGTGCAGAAGGTTGCTCAGCTGGTGCAGGTGCTTCTTGCTGAAGTTCAGGTTGAATTTCGGGCAAGACTTCTGGTTGGATTTCCGGACTGGTTTCTGGTTTGTCCATCCCTAGGCCTAGGGATGGACTCTCCCGTGGGGGTAAATCTCTCCCACTTCTCAAAGTGATTGCATTCAGTCCGTGCCTTGGGTTATCAACAGTGTTTGATGGCAACTGTCCAGAAGTATTTTGCTGGTGCATGGCAAGCTGCGCCATCTGCTTCTGAAGGTCCGCAATGGTGGATTGATTTGCTTGCAACATGGATTGGGTTGCTTGCATAGTGGCTTGTAATGGTTGAAGGATTTGCTTGAGCGTTTCTTCTATGGGTGACAGGGGCGTCGCATGCCCTGCATAAAAGTATAAGTTCAACTCAGTGCTATGCTACAAATTAATGCAGATAGTGGTGAGAGGATCGATCCCACAGAGACAAGCTTTGACTGATTCGTTGTTTCTTTATGAATAACCAAGTAGAAAAACCAAGTTTTGGGTTGTAAATTCGTGGGAACAGAAATGTAAATGAAGTGAACGAAAGTTGCATATAGAAATATGGTTGGAATGAGATTGAAATCAATAGGAGAAAGACATCCCCGGTAGAGATATTAACGAAGTGACAATTCCAAGATGTTGATCATTGACAAAAGATTTTCAAAACCAATTCATAGAGAAGTTATAGAGATACATCCAGGGGCAATCTCCAAGCCTCCTCCTACTCAAGTCACTCGAGGAGAAGCTCCTCTTGTGACCCTAACTCCCCTAACAATCAAGGATTGCTGGTTCATTGATACGATTAGGAAGGCCCTTCTCAAGACCTTGAGATGGACGCAACTGCAGTCCAGAATTCTCAAAACTTACTCTTTTCTTCTTCTAGTTTCAGGAAGACATCATCCCATCCACTAGTTGTCTACTCGGGTTCTCTATAGTGCAGAAACGCGGCACTACAGGGATTCTACTGTAATTAATTGTACCGAAATCCAAGTTGATCAAGCTCAAACACAATACAATCAAACTATCATTAAAACAAGCAAGAAAAGTGATATGAAACGTTTTTAATTAAGATCAAAACAAATCTCACAACAATTCGGAATTGTCAACCTCTGAATCTCTACCAGAGATGAAGGTTTTTAGTTACAAAACATAACGAAATGATGAAAGATGTTCAAAACAGAAAATAGGAAAATGCTGGAAATTCTGGAAAATAAGTGAAAAGGCTGGTTTTCTCCTCTAACTCCTTGCTCTCGTCCGATGCCTTCCTCTGCCGTTCTCAACAGTATTTATGGTCCTCCTTGGTGCCAAGATACTCCTCTCTAAGGTGAGACAGCTTCCACAAATAATCCACTTCAGATTTGGTCTTCAAGAAGCATGAGAATATTCTTCCCAAACACAAGAGGAATGTTGATTTTTGTCTTCTATAAACTTGTTAGGAGTGGGAAGAATGTTCTCTGAACCCAAGGAGCTTAGTGTCTATAAAAACGGGGCCCAAGGAGACAAGGAACGCACTCATGACTAAATAATTGTGGCGCGCGTAATCATGGTGAGTGCTGTCCAGATCTGGAAACGTCACGGCAGACTCATCTCAGGGCCTTGAGATGAGTCGGAATGCATCAGCAGAAAAAATGCCAAGCCAGCATGATTGATTGAGCTCTAATCTTTGACCTTTCCGCTCCTTTTCCTAATCCTGGGTCATTCAAGTGTAATTCTGGAAAAAGGAAGGAAAAAGGATCAAAGCAGCATGCTTATTGCTTCAAAAGCTAAGTAAAGAGGCAACAAAACAAAGTGAAATAACAATCAATCAAATCCCCCCACATTTGAACTACGCTTGCCCCCAAGCGCACAAACAGACTCAAAACACAAAGAAAAACACGAAGACAACACAGACACAACACAGAAACAGCACCCCTTAGAACAGAACATCAACCCCTGGACTGATCTTCACACAAACACTTCAAAAATCAGCTCAATCAAGCAATGCTAAATACTCCAAACACCACAATTGTGCACATATTCGAACAGAGGTATAATAGCATGCTGATCACAAGGAAATAAAATCCTAGGGCCTATGTCTTCTCTTCCTTTGACTCAAAATCCAATCACTGCTGCTGGACACTCAAGCAAAATTATTTAAAAGCACAAACAATAATTAAAGAACAGAAATTGAAACACAAAGTGAGCCAAAGGCTTCTTTTATTCTATTTTTTCTTTTTCTTTTTCTTTTCTTCCTTCTTTTTCTTCTTTTCTGCTTTTCTATTTTTTTTTTCTTTTTCTCAACCTTCTTTCCGCAATCTTTTCATTGCTTTTCTTTTCTTTTTTCAACATCCTCCATCCACAAACCCTTTTTTTTTTCATTTTTTTTTTCAAAACACACACGCATGCAGACCTTGATTTCTCACCAATGGCGCTATGATCGGCCCAACAAAAGGGGTTAGCACACGACCGACTGGAAGTTTTTCCATGATGGGGTGATGGTGCCGAACCACCAACACCGTGCAATCCAGAGGGCATGATGAGAAATCCACACAAAAGAAAATTAAAGGTACACAAGCAAACGGAAAATAAAGGACTTAGCAGCAGTAGGAGGATAGGATCCTCATCCCATGATCTAGGGATGAGAAGATAGATCAGCTCTAGCAAAACATTTCCTAGGATTAGCAAAACTAATCATACATCTATGCAAACAAATGCACAAGTTGTAATGCTAAGAGGACTTAAAATTGCAAGATGGAGCTGATAAATCAAGTGTTCACATGAGGATCAGATCAGAGGTTTCAATTTTATCCAAAAGGGGGCTGAAACACAACACAAGGAACGAACGACTCATGAAAAAAATAAAAACAAGCAGAAGCGCATGCAATATTAACAGAAATAAACATGCAGAAGAAAGAAAATACAGAAAAACAGAGAACAGAAAATACATGCAAGAAAAATTAAAAGCAGACATGCAAAAGAACAATAAAAACACAAACAAACACGAAAGTGTCTCCCCCCCCCCCCCCCCCCCCCCCCCCCCCCCCCATTTAAAGAACACATTGTCCTCAATGTAAAAGAGAAACACACACAACAAACAAACAAACAAAAAGAAAATAAAATAAAAGAAATGGGAAATAGAAGATAGAACCCGGGGCAAGATTCAAGATTGGGGAGGAGCTGGCTGCACCGGAAAAGCACGCCTCAAGACGTCCAGGATGCACTCCTGGGTTCGGTTGCTGGTATTCTGCTGAAGCATCAATTGGCGGAGGAGAGAGTTCTGATTCCGCAGGAGGACAACTATCTGAGAGTTTGATGAAGGGGAACTGGCAGCGGCAGGACGGTTCGTCTCAGGGCCTTGAGACGGCCCAGCAGCATCAGGAACATTTTCGAGAACAGGGGCAGAGATATCATCTTGGCAATCCAGCCTTCTGAGTTTAAAATCACCCTGGTGCTTGGCCCCGAATATGTGGTCTGGAGCTGGAGTGAACCCTGTATTGTAACACACAAACCGATCCTGGTCTAGATGGACAAAGCCCATCTGATCAAGTGCCATTATATTCATAATTTTCAAGGAGGCACAATTAAATAATTTTGCAGTTTGAAGATCCAGATTGCATATATTCACAGCAAGATGAGTAATGAGCGATCCCATGATAAGCTTATCCTTTTCCTTATAATAATGCAACTGAGCAGCAATCCAATAACCTAAATTGATGGGCTTTTTGTTGACCATGCCCCACAAAATGAAAAGCTCTTGCTTGGAAAGAACACCAGCAATGTGATCTTTCCCAGCAAAATTAGTGGAAAGGACTCTATGCAAAATCCTAAGGGCAGGGTCTAAAATCTGGTGTGCCTTAGCCTTTTTGTCATCAAATTTTAGTTTTGGCTTTCCAGTCAGTTGTTGATATGCAGATTGTGTGTCAAAGTCATCAGGATAATCGCTCAAAGCATTAGCATACCAATCATCATTCAGTTCATTTTCTTTCACAAAGCCTAAAGCAGCATTAAATTCATTCAAGGAATAGCGGCAGGATTTTCCACATAATCTGAAGTTAATGTCATTAGGCCTAGCAAGTCTCAACCCATCTGTTTCTCTATCTCTAGCTGATCGATACCAAAAAGTGGTATGGAATTCAAGGCACAATTCAAGGTATGCTGGATGTTCAAGAAAAAAGAGGGGTTCCCAGCCCACATTCCTAACATACTGACGCAATCTAGACTCAATACCCCAAGTGTCAAGGAGTTCAAAATCTAGCTTAGCACAATATGGAACAGTTGATTTATATTTTAGGTGCAATTTTTCTTCTTGATCAAATGAATCAAATTGTAACCAACCATTAAGGAATTCTAGGTCTGGGATAACTTGCCTTTTTTTACTGCTGGTTCTGGGTCGTTTGGAGCTCCTTGCACTGCCATGCTTCTCAACTGGTGCAGGGGAAGGCATAGCAATCGCTTTGGAAGATGGAGTTTTTGCTGCCTTTTTGGCTACTGTTTTGCTGCGCTTGGGCCTGGGAACTTCAGGAGTGGAGTCAGCTGCTCTTTCCTCACCAGCAGGAGCTACTTTTTCAGGAATGTGCTGCTCCTCATCATCACTGCCTTCAGAGGCAGGCTCAGCAGGAATTTCAGAAACCTTCCCCTTTCCTTTGTCCTTCTCATGGCCCTGAGAAGACTGGATAATGGGATGCTGGGGAACGGGCTGAGGCTCTTTTATTTCAATGCCCTTCCTCTTGAGGGATTTTGCAGCAGGGGTGGCCTTAGGTGGGTTTTGCATGGGTGTGGAAGGTGGCTGCTTGGGTGCTTCCGGCTGAACAGAGGTGGCCGGATTTGTTGGAAAGATGGTCGCCAGCGGTAGAGGTGAGGGTAAAGCGGTGGTGGTCACGGCGAGGTTTTGGGAATGCGGTGGTGTATTTGGTGGCTGACTGGAGCTCGCAGCTCTGGGAGTTCCACGGCGGGCTTGGGATTTCTTGGTTGCCATTTTGAGATTTAGGTTAAAGGAGAGCGAAGTTGAAGTGAGAGAGATGGAGAGAATGTGGTAGACGAGGAGAGTGAGTGTAGCTTTTTGATAGAGGTTGGGTTTTTGATCGTGGAGGGAAGCTGAAGAGGTGGTGGAGAAAATAGGTTCAACGGGAATTTTATCCAGGTGGACATGATGACATGGAAAGTGATTGTTCAGTGCCTTGAATGAGAGTGCTTTCTTCTTATAGCGAGTCTGGCTCATCTCAGGGCCTTGAGATGAGCTGAACGCAGCTGTATTGAAATGGCCTTGACTGGAGTTAAATGATACTAAAGCTGGAGGGTACTGATTGCCTTCCAAAAGTTGTCCCCTTTTAAAGTCTTGGACTGGACTATGACATTGTTCATGCTGTATCATTAGGAACCTCCAGTGTGGTGCTCTCCACATTTTGTTCTCGAAAACCTTCATAGAAGGGCTTTAGGCGCTGCCCATTGACCTTGAACACTTTGCCCGTCTGTAAACTCTGTATTTCTACTGCACTATGGGGGTAAACATTAGTAATAATGTATGGACCAGTCCAACGAGTTCGGAGTTTACCTGCCATGGTGTGAAATCTCGAGCTATAGAGGAGTACTTTCTGCCCAGTTGTCAAGGTCCTAGGATGAATGTTCCTGTCATGGTACATTTTCGCCTTGGCCTTGATGATGGCTGAGTTCTCATACGCTTCGTTCCTCAACTCTTCAAGCTCCTGCATTTGCAATCTCCTTTGCGTTCCGGCAGCAGTAAGGTTCATGTTACATTGCTTGATTGCCCAAAAGGCTTTGTGTTGCACTCCAACGGGTAAATGGCAAGTTTTACCATAAACCAACTTGTAAGGTGTGGTCCCGATAGGAGTTTTGTATGTTGTTCTGTAAGCCCACAAGGCATCATCAAGCATTTGGCTCCAATCTTTTCTCTCTGGCCCGACAGTCTTGGCCAAAATGGATTTAATCTCTCGATTTGATAGTTCCGCTAACCCATTCGTTTGAGGATGGTATGCTGTGGACACACGGTGAGTGATATTGTACTTGGAAAAGAGAGATGCCACCACTCGGTTGCAAAAATGTGTGCCTCTATCACTGATTATAGCTCTTGGAATTCCAAATCTACTCAAAATCTGAGTCTTAAGGAATTTCACCACTGTCTTCGCATCATCAACCCTTGTGGCTCTGGCTTCTACCCATTTTGACAAGTAATCTACTGCCAAAATTATGTAGGTGTTACCATCTGAGTTAGGGAACGGTCCCATGAAGTCTAATCCCCACACATCAAAGATTTCACACACTAAAATAGGTGTGAGAGGCAGCTGATGTCTTGATGTGATATTTCCAGTTTTTTGGCAGTTTTTGCAAGTTTTGCAAAAATAGTAGGCATCCTTGAACAAAGTGGGCCAGAAAAAACCTGACTCCAGCACCTTCGAAGCAGTCCTTCTAGGTCCGAAGTGCCCTCCACAAGCGAAAGAGTGGCTGAATTTAAGAACGGATGGAATTTCGTTCTCAAGAATGCATCTTCGGAGGATCTGATCCTTTCCCATGTTCCAAAGGTAAGGATCATCCCAAATATATCTCCTGGAATCCCTCCTGATCTTCTCCTTCTCAGCTGTGGAGTAATCTCCATGAAATTTTCCAGTTGCCAAGAAATTGGCAATATCGGAATACCACGGCCTCAGCTCAAGGCCTAGAAATAAGCTTTCATCAGGAAAATTTTCTCTAACAGGTTCCGGTTGCGCATCCACCAACATTCTGCTCAAATGATCAGCTACGAGGTTTTCTTTGCCCTTCTTATCCTTGATTTCGAGGTCGAATTCTTGCAGAAGAAGAATCCACCTAATCAGCCTTGGCTTAGCTTCCTTCTTGGCTAAAAGGTACCTCAAAGCTGCATGATCAGAGTAGATTATTACTTTGGTTCCAAGAAGATAAGAACGAAATTTATCTAATGCAAAAACAATAGCAAACAGTTCTTTTTCTGTGGTGGTATAGTTTCTCTGAGCATCATCAAGCATTCTTGAAGCATAATAAATCACATGTGGATCTTTATCAATTTTCTGCCCAAGGACAGCTCCTACGGCTGCATCACTTGCGTCACACATGATTTCAAAGGGTCTGGTCCAATCTGGCGGTTGTATTACTGGTGCAGAGATCAACTTCTGTTTCAAGGCTTCAAACGCCTTCTTACAATTATCATTGAAGTCGAATTTGATGTCTTTTTGGAGCAGCCTGCACATGGGCTCAGCAATCTTCGAAAAGTCCTTAATAAAACGCCTATAGAAACCTGCAAGGCCTAGAAATGAACGCACATCTCGCACGCAAGATGGGTAAGGTAACGATTCAATGACATCAATTTTTGCTTTGTCTACTTCCAATCCTTTTTGGGAAATAATGTGTCCTAAAATTAATCCTTGATTTACCATAAAATGGCATTTCTCATAATTAAGAACCAAATCAGTTTCAATACACCTACGCAAGATTTTTTTCAAATTTTCCAAGCATTGATCAAAGGAGACTCCATAAACAGTAAAATCATCCATGAAAACTTCCATTCCTTTCTCTACAAAATCTGAAAAAATACTTACCATGCACCTTTGAAAGGTGGCAGGTGCATTACACAACCCAAGAGGCATTCTCTTGTAGGCAAACGTGCCAAACGGGCAGGTGAATGTGGTCTTTTCTTGATCTTCAATGGCCACAGGTATTTGATGGAATCCTGAAAATCCATCAAGGCAACAGTAGTGTGATTTACCTGCCAATCTCTCAAGCATTTGATCGATGAATGGGAGAGGAAAATGATCCTTTCTCGTGGCGTTGTTCAGCTTCCTATAGTCGATGCATACTCTCCAACTATTTTGCTCTCTAGTGGGCACGGATTGGCCTTCTTCGTTTGTCACCACTATGATGCCTGATTTCTTGGGCACAACCTGCACTGGACTCACCCAGGAACTGTCAGAAATAGGATAAATGACACCAGCAGCAAGAAGCTTTAAAATCTCCTTTTTTACAACTTCCATCATTGGAGGGTTAAGCCTCCTTTGTGGCTGTCTTGTGGTTTTGCTGTCGGGTTCTAGGTGGATTTTGTGAGTGCAAATCGTGGGTGATATCCCCTTAATGTCAGCAATGGTCCAACCTATTGCTCCCTTGAATTCCCTCAATATTTCCAAAAGTCTCTCTTCTTCTGATTTTGCCAAGCTGTTAGAAATGATCACTGGAAGGCTCATCTCAGGGCCTAGAAATGAGTACTTCAGGTGGCCTGGTAATTTTTTAAGTTCCAAGTCTGGTGCCTGCAAAATTGAAGGTTGGAGTTTAATGACCGATTCTGGAGTATCAAAGGTCTGTTCCATACCTGCACAAGCGTGGGTATCTCCTAATTCTTGGACAATGCTTTGAATTTCTGGATTGATAGCATAATTATTTTCTAATTCCCAAGTTTCGTCCCTGCATAATCCATTCCTAATGACATATTCAAGAGGGTCTGAATTTTCAATTTCAGAGACATCATTAACAAAAGGGTCAATAATATCTAAGAAGTTAACAGAATGCATGTCATTTGGGTATTTCATAGCATCATACATGTTAAACTTAATTGTTTCCTCACCAAATTCAAGAGTCAAACAGCCATCATATACATCAATTTTAGCACGAGCTGTTCTTAAAAATGGTCTCCCTAATATTACATCAGTAGTTTTAGAGACATCCTCACTCTGCATATCTACCACATAAAAATCCACAGGGAAAACAAAATCATTTACCTGCACCAAAACGTCCTCAACTACACCCACGGGGTAGATGATTGATCTATCGGCAAGTTGAATGACTACTCTTGTTTCCTTGAGGTTTCCTATGTTCAGAGCCTCAAAAATAGAAAGGGACATGACGTTTATACCTGCTCCCAGATCACACAAAGCTTTGTCAATCTGCTTGCTGCCAATTTGACAAGGTATTACGAAAGTTCCTTGATCCTTGCACTTTGTAGGAAGCATGGCAGCTACGTGCTCACTGAAATTTACCCTTTCGATCCCAGCTAGCTTCTTCTTGTTGGAGCAGAGCTCCTTCAGGAACTTAGCGTACTTGGGTACCTGCGAAATCATGTCTAACAAAGGCACGTTAATAGCAACTTTCCGAAAAACTTCAAGTATTTTCTTCTCATCTTTTTCCTTTTGGGCTTTTAAGGACCTTTCGGGAAATAGAGGAGGGATGTCCTGGACTTCTGGGAATTTTTCCTGAGCTGCCGGAGTGTCTTTTGCTAGAGTAGGTACCGGTGCACGAACTTCTGATTCAAGAGTGATTTCAGCTTCAGCTTCTGGTTGCGGTCCTGGTCGGCTCATCTCAGGGTCATGAGATGGACCTGTTCTGGGTGGTAAGTCTCTGCCACTTCTCAAAGTTATGGCATTGAGGTGCTTGGGATTGTCTACTGTGTTTGAGGGTAGCTGGCCTGAATTGTTTTGCTGGCTCATGGTGAGCTGTGCCATCTGTTTTTGGAGGTCAGCTATAGCTCCTTGGGTAGTTTGGATGAATGGTTGTAGGATTTGTTTAAGTGTATCTTCAAGTGGTGGTGGAGGTGGTGCAGTAAGTTGTAATGGTTGTTGAGGTGCTGGTAATTGTGGAGGTTGAGGTTGAGTTGGGGGTTGATTTGTTGGGAAGTTTTGCTGATTTTGTTGAGGTCTGGACTTGAAATTTCTCCATTCGAATGGAGGTTGCTGCTGATTTGGTCCCCACCCATAGTGAGGGTAGTTCTTCCAGCCTTGATTGTTGCTGTTGTTGTACGAATTGCCTTGGTGAGGCATGGCTACATTAGCTTGCTCTACTGGTTCAGCTATAAGTGGACAATCATGGGTCATGTGACCGATTTGGAAACAAACTCCACAAGGTATGACTTGTTGAGGTGGAATCTGTTGTAATTGTGCAATGGTGGCTGGGAAATTTTTCAGAAAACTAGACACTTCTTCCATGTGTCTCTCAAGAGCAGCCACGTTCAAGTTTTGAGCAGCTGATGTGCGGTCATATGTCCCGTTTTGTTGGCAATTATCTGCCAAGGTCTGAATAAGAGCTCTTGCTCGACTTGGTGTCAAGTCCAGTAATGCTCCTCCTGCAGCTGAATCAAGTTTCTCCTTGTCCTTGATGCACATGCCATCATAAAAGTATTGTATCAAAGATTGTTCAGGTACACCATGTGTTGGGCATACTTCTTGGAGGTCTTTAAACCTCTGATGGTATTCACCAAAAGATTCATCTCCTCGTTGCTGGATAGCAACAAGGCTCTTCCTTGCAGCTCCCGCTTTGGTAGCTGACCAGTACTTCTTGAGAAAAGTGGCTGCCATTTCAGCCCAAGTGTTGATTGAATTATGTGGGAGGCTGAAAAACCAGCTCTTTGCTGAGTCTTCTAAAGACCATGGAAAGGCTCTCAATTTAGCTCTCTCAAGAGTGACACCAGTTGGTTTTAAAGCGTCACATTCAAATTGGAATTTTTGTAGGTGCTTGTAGGGATTTTCGGATGCATGACCCCTGAACTTGCTGAGGTTGTGCATAACGTTTGACTTCACGGCCCAGTCATGTGGTACTGGACGGTAGTTGATACACAGGAAAGACTCCTGCTCTGCTCCTTGGTTGAGCTCTCTTAAGGTAGGTTCTGCTGGATCTGCCATTTCTGGTTCCGCAGGTTGGTCTATCTCAGGGTTCTGAGATGGATCAGCTTCGGATTCTGAATTTGAACCTGATGAAGAAAGTTCGGAAAACTTCCTCTTCGAAAGTCTGAGAGTCGTTTCTGTTCTGGAAATTTCTGAAATGAAAGGTAGTGGTTGCGAGTTTGAAGACCTGGTCATGAACAAGAAAACAAAAAATCAGTACACGTTGTCCCCGGCAACGGCGCCAATTTTATGACAGGGGCGTCGCATGCCCTGCATAAAAGTATAAGTTCAACTCAGTGCTATGCTACAAATTAATGCAGATAGTGGTGAGAGGATCGATCCCACAGAGACAAGCTTTGACTGATTCGTTGTTTCTTTATGAATAACCAAGTAGAAAAACCAAGTTTTGGGTTGTAAATTCGTGGGAACAGAAATGTAAATGAAGTGAACGAAAGTTGCATATAGAAATATGGTTGGAATGAGATTGAAATCAATAGGAGAAAGACATCCCCGGTAGAGATATTAACGAAGTGACAATTCCAAGATGTTGATCATTGACAAAAGATTTTCAAAACCAATTCATAGAGAAGTTATAGAGATACATCCAGGGGCGATCTCCAAGCCTCCTCCTACTCAAGTCACTCGAGGAGAAGCTCCTCTTGTGACCCTAACTCCCCTAACAATCAAGGATTGCTGGTTCATTGATACGATTAGGAAGGCCCTTCTCAAGACCTTGAGATGGACGCAACTGCAGTCCAGAATTCTCAAAACTTACTCTTTTCTTCTTCTAGTTTCAGGAAGACATCATCCCATCCACTAGTTGTCTACTCGGGTTCTCTATAGTGCAGAAACGCGGCACTACAGGGATTCTACTGTAATTAATTGTACCGAAATCCAAGTTGATCAAGCTCAAACACAATACAATCAAACTATCATTAAAACAAGCAAGAAAAGTGATATGAAACGTTTTTAATTAAGATCAAAACAAATCTCACAACAATTCGGAATTGTCAACCTCTGAATCTCTACCAGAGATGAAGGTTTTTAGTTACAAAACATAACGAAATGATGAAAGATGTTCAAAACAGAAAATAGGAAAATGCTGGAAATTCTGGAAAATAAGTGAAAAGGCTGGTTTTCTCCTCTAACTCCTTGCTCTCGTCCGATGCCTTCCTCTGCCGTTCTCAACAGTATTTATGGTCCTCCTTGGTGCCAAGATACTCCTCTCTAAGGTGAGACAGCTTCCACAAATAATCCACTTCAGATTTGGTCTTCAAGAAGCATGAGAATATTCTTCCCAAACACAAGAGGAATGTTGATTTTTGTCTTCTATAAACTTGTTAGGAGTGGGAAGAATGTTCTCTGAACCCAAGGAGCTTAGTGTCTATAAAAACGGGGCCCAAGGAGACAAGGAACGCACTCATGACTAAATAATTGTGGCGCGCGTAATCATGGTGAGTGCTGTCCAGATCTGGAAACGTCACGGCAGACTCATCTCAGGGCCTTGAGATGAGTCGGAATGCATCAGCAGAAAAAATGCCAAGCCAGCATGATTGATTGAGCTCTAATCTTTGACCTTTCCGCTCCTTTTCCTAATCCTGGGTCATTCAAGTGTAATTCTGGAAAAAGGAAGGAAAAAGGATCAAAGCAGCATGCTTATTGCTTCAAAAGCTAAGTAAAGAGGCAACAAAACAAAGTGAAATAACAATCAATCAATGGGTATTGGAGGTGGTGCTGGTAGTTGTAGGGGTTGTGGAGGAGGTGGTAACTGTGGTACTTATGGTTGTGAAGGTGGCTGATTTGGTTGCTGGTTTGGGTAGTTTTGCTGGGGTCTAGACTTGAAATTTCTCCACTCAAACGGAGGTTGTTGCTGATTTGGACCCCACCCATAGTGAGGGTAGTTCTTCCAGCCTGGATTGCTGGTATTGGGGTGCACATTTCCTTGCTGTGGCATGGCAGCATTGACTTGCTCTAGAGGATCTGCAATGAGAGGGCACTCATGAGTCACATGTCCAATTTGGCAGCAAACTCCACAAGGAACAACTTGCTGTGGTGGAATTTGCTGAATATGAGCAATGGTAGCTGGAAAATTCTTCATAAATGTAGAGACTTCTTCCATGTGTCTTTCTATGGCAGCTACATTCACTCCATTTGTTGAGGTTGAACGATCATGAGGTCCATTTTGTTGGCAATTATCCGCCAAGGTCTGAATGAGAGCTCTTGCTCTACTTGGTGTCAAGTCCAGTAATGCTCCTCCAGCAGCTGAATCGAGTTTTTCCTTGTCTTTAACGCACATGCCATCATAAAAATATTGAATCAATGATTGCTCGGGCACACCATGCGTAGGACAGACTTCTTTGAGGTCTTTAAACCTCTGATGGTATTCGCCAAAAGACTCATCCCCACGTTGCTGGATAGCAACAAGACTCTTCCTAGCTGCTCCTGCTTTAGTAGCTGACCAATATTTCTTGAGAAAAGTGGCAGCCATTTCAGCCCAAGTGTTTATGGAGTTGTGTGGAAGACTGAAAAACCAATTCTTGGTTGTATCCTCTAAAGACCAAGGAAAAGCTCTCAACTTAGCTCGTTCTAGACTCACTCCAGTAGGTTTCAAAGCATCACATTCAAATTGGAATTTTTGAAGGTGTTTGTACGGATTTTCAGATGCATGACCTCTAAATTTGCTGAGGTTGTGCATGACGTTGGACTTCACGGCCCAGTCATTGGGGACTGGATGGTAGTTGATGCACAGGAAAGACTCCTGCTCAGCTCCTTGGTTGAGCTCTCTCAAAGTAGGTTCAGCTGGGTTTGCCATTTCTGGTCCAGCTTCAGGTTCTGCTTCAGGTTCTGATCCTGAGTCTATCCCAAGGCCTTGGGATGAACCGACTTCTGGTTCTGAATCTGATCCGGATGAAGAAAGCTCACTGAACTTCCTTTTCGAAAGTCTGATAGCTGTTTCTTTTCTTGTGATTTCTGGAATCTTCACTTAATGTAGGATGAACACTAACATAAATGAAACTGACATTACTCATTCAAATCAAATCATAAGTTGGCCAAACCTTCAATTCAACAAGAACAAGTTTGACATTTAAATGAGAAAGAAAGAAATACAAAAGCATTCATATTAAGTTCAATAAAGTCTCACAATAACATGGATAGTCAACCTCTAATCTCTACCAAGAATCAGATGAGATTAGCTACAATACATAATTAAAATTACAAGTTTAAACTAATTGTTCAAAGGTAAACAAATCTGGAAAATGGTGGTGAAGATGAAGTGCAGCCCGCTGCTCCTATCCTTGTCTCCTCTCTCTCTGTTTCTGTCCGAATGTGTCTATCTCCCTCTCTTGGACGAAATTCCTCACTCTCTATAGCACAAACCATCCTCCTCTCACGTCTCCCCAAGGAGCAAGCACTCAAGGGACAAACAATAGCAAGCATGCGGCTCCAACAACAAGGAAGAGACAAGAATAAATTCTTGTCTAGCACTAAGAAGAGATGGAATATATTCCTTGAGGAGTCTCCAAGGTATTCTTGAGTCAAAGGAATTAAGGGAACACGAGATAGTGGAGCTAAAAGGCTGTCTAGCATGCCCAGGAGATAAGAATAGCACTAAGAATTAAATTAAACCTTGGCGCGGAAAGATAGGCCGGACTGCCCAGAATTTCACCAGCGCAGGCGATCCATCCCTAGGCCTAGGGATGGAGACAGGATGACTTCCACAAATCAACCTCAAAATCAGCCTTGATTGGAAATGCTCTATCTTTTACCAATTCTACTCCTTTTCCTCTCCAATGATCTTTCAAGCCTGTACAAAGGAAAAGGGAAGTAAATGGCCAAAAGAAGCAAATAAATACTCTCAATTCATAAGGAAAAGAGAGTATAAAAAATCAAATCTAAACAACCAATCAGATGCCGAGATGTATCTCCCCATTTTTGGTGAAGATTCTGAGACTGAAAGTTGTGTCCAGTTTGATGATTCTAGCAATATGTTCGTTGAGGACTCTCTTCCATGCGGCGTGGATGAAATAAAAATTGCCAAAGATGTTGAAGAGAAGAGTGTGGCTGGGCAAGAAGTCTATGAGGATTTAGGGTTTACTGTTGAAGAGGAGCAAGTACTGGCAAAAATAAAGGCATTTTTCGCGCAGAGAGCTTTGGCTAAGACAAAAAATAAAGGCCATTTGGATGGATCTAAATGGCCGTCCAACTATTGACGTTACTTCTACAGTGATTCCGGCAATGAAAGAAGACAATGGTATTGATTTGAACCATGTACCAAGTTTGTACGAAATTTCACTTGTGATTAGGTTTTGGGTTGTAGTATATATGTTGGTCTTCACTTGATTGACAATTTTTGGTTTAGGGTTTTTTGAATGGGTTTTGGATCTTACTATTTTGGTCTTCAATTGGTTTGAATTTGGGTTTAGGGTTCTATTCAGGAACAAATATTATAAATCCATTTATAGAGCAATTGAATGTCATGAAGAATTGTCTGCCTTTTTTTGTTATGGAGCAACCATTTTTTGTACAAAATTAAGGGCTTCACTTCAACAAAACTAGGGAATTTAAGCTCATGGGTATTGAAAATTGGAAAAAATAGTTGGTATTTGGATCAATTTTCGTGTGTTATAGGAAGAAGAGATGTCATATTTATCGTCTCTGTTATAAAATTTACTTCGAATTGACATGCGCTACAAAGTAGTTGAATACGTAGAGATTGCTTATTTTATATATTGCCAATGTTTTTGTCTTGTGGAACCTGATTTTGTAGTTGATTGATGCATTGACTCTTTTGGTTTCCTTTTCTCTGATTTGATATAGACTAAGAGAACTAAGAAGGTTGGCATTGTTGGAAAATATGGTATGTTGCTTCAATTTGGTTTGATGTTGAGGCAATATTTACTTGAATTGGTTTTGTAGTCGAGATAGTATTTGCTTCATGATCAGCAATTGCTTCCAATTGGTTTTGTAGGTCGGTATTTGCATTAACTTAGAATTGTTTTTGTGTTTGAGAACTTGAGAATGTTTTCTTCTTGTTGGAAGACAGAAGCAATATCTAATCGTATTAGTTCTAGAAAATTACTGGGAGTGATATACTCAAATTTGTTTGCAATGGTTCATGCATTTTTACAAGCTTGGTTGCGAAGAAGTTGGCACGGCAAATTCTCCAAGTTGGCACAGGAATGACGATGATGAATCTGTCAGGTCTGACCGTGGGACCTGGAAAGTATTTTGCGGATAATATAGTTATAGTTTACGAAGGACTGGAATTGCCTTTGTTGTATTTTAGATGCAACTTGTATTATATAATTGTACAGTAATTGTAACGTGTACTCTATTTCTTGTGTAAATTAAAACCTCAATTGAATTTGAGTCACTTACGTAAAGTTATTTTTGTTTGTTCATTTTTTCTCGTGATTTTATTTTTTTGTAAAATCAGGAAGAAAAGAACATTTCTAGATGGTAAAAATAGGGGAATTACTGTCCAAATGGAAATAGGGGAATTGCATCAAAATGTAAACATATTTGCACATGGTGCTCAATGTAAACAGAAATTATGAAAGTAAAAATAGGGGAATTGTTGTCCAAATGGAAACGGGAATTGCATCAAAATGTAAACAACATATTTGCAAATAATGCTCAATGTAAACAGAAATTATGAAAGTAAAAACAGGGGAATTGCTGTCCAAAATGTGAGTAAGTTCTTCATTTACAAAAATTAATAAAATCTTTCCACATGATGCTCAAGCTACATTGCTTGCAAAAAGAATATACACAATTGGCATGGCATAAAGCCAGTTCCATTTGCATCACACAAAAAGATCTAGAAACCATAATCCATTTCTTATATTTGTATCACACACAAAAATATCCTTTGGACGGCAAGTTTAGACCAACTCTAGACAGCATGTTCAGACCAAAATACTTGAGTCACTGCAAAGAAACAAAGCCATACATTAGTAGACAAACAAATTCAATCCTAGGCATAGTTTAGACAAGCACCTTTGAGTTTATGGAGGAACGTGACTTAAGGCATTTGCATACAGCTCTGGAGTGCAACGCAAAGTGGATGGTAAAAACCCTTGACGCTCAAGTTGTTTCTTCTTCATATGAGGAATCTTGTAGATGTTGGATCCTTGGCAATTCAGTATATCAATCATACAGGACTGTAGTGTTAAAAATATGCGATTGCTCTTGATTGAAAATGCTTTGTATGCCTCCTCCACTGCCGCAATCAATTCATCGGTAGATTTTGCACAATCTTTAGCCTGCAGTGATTGAATTGATCTAAAGGAGCCAAGGTCTAAGACATTTAAATCAGGAGAATTAGGAGGCTGGGAAAACAGAGTCAGATTCAATCCACTTTCCTGAACTGCATACAAGAAGTCAACATCATCAAAGAGTATATGGGTCTTAGCATTGTCTTGCTGAATAAAAATCTCATCTCTTCTACTCTAGCTAGGTCACTTGGATGTTATGGCAGGAATCACTTTAGCAATCATAAACTCTCAAATAACCGCTCTGGTTATGTTAGCGATGGGTTTAACTTCGAGCGTACCACGAGGCCTATTATGACTTGATCTAATAGCAGCAATAGTTTCAACAGGTGGATAAATTCCAATCTTTCCGTCAAAAGTACACATGCCATTAGAGTCAAATCTTGGCGTCGCAATAGCAGCTAAAAACATGATTTTAGGAATAAAATGAGAGTTTCTTATGGTTCTTACCGGCTCAATCTCATCGTGCATAAGGTAATACGTATGTGATCTCTTCGTCAAATAGAACCACTTCTCATCGATATGCACAATGTTGTCCATCCGGTTGAATGTGGGATCACATGGAATTGTTGCTGGGTCTAAACTTGATAGACAAATATTCAATCTGGAGGTAAGGTTATCTGCTGTCAACGTTGGTTTAATGGCATTGGTATGTTGCTTGATAACTCCATCTTTGAATTTAGCATGCAGATATGACCTAGACACACCCAGGGCAAAAGCAAGAGATCTCAATGTTGTCCTCTGTCTCAAAGGAATGGTCCTGATCCTTTCCATATCAAAATCAACTCTCTTTCGACCACAATTCTTGACTCTTACACTTGAGTAATCTTGGTTGTTTGAATCTTTTGCACGTTTCCACAGTCTTTGCATTATTCGAATTCCCACTCCAAAACAGTCAGCTACATCCTTCATTGCGTGTCGCTTCAGAACACCATTCACACTTTTGACCAATAGCATTTCATATGCAGCTCGTCGTTCACTTCCTATTAGCTCTTTCCTGTGCTCTAACCATTTAAAAGACACACACATTCAGCATAATAGTTTCGGATAATTAGGATAATAACTTCAAATGGAAATACTGTAATTACCTCGTCTCGGTGTCTAGTTTAGGTCCGGAATCTCCAGGTGTTGGTTAACTACATCACTTTAGACTACTTGTTGTTCATGGGTTTCATAAAAACATGTACCATCCGAAGCGAAATCGTCAAGCCCAGGATAATTGGCCAGAGGAGATTCAGGTTGGACTTCATTGATGTCAGCGGGAGGAGAAGCCATATCGGACATAAATAAAATAGTTTCAGCGGGAGGAGAAGCCATTATCGGAGAAGCCACAACTTGAATTTTAGAATTAGGCCACAATTTCAGGCCACAAGTAAACAATTTTTTTGGAATTAGGCCAATTAGGCCACAGTAAGAAGCCACAATTCGAATTTTGAAATTAGGCCAAAAAAAATTCCCGCCTGTACTGTACTGAATTTTGGACGATGATGATAGGAGAGAAGGAGAGAAGAAGAAGCAAAACGGTGAGTTTTAGTTGGTTTAACAGATAAAACACTGACAACTCTGGGCTTGAGGCCCACTGCCTAAAACAAAGAGATTTGAGGGCTGGCGTTTATTTATCAAAGACAGAGGGAGTACTAATGACTGCGATTTCACTAAAACGAGAAGTAACTTGTTTTACTTTGCGAAACATCGATAAACACCGGCTAGTAGAGCACTCTCTACGAGAATCAAATAATAAGGAATAAACAACATTTTTTTCGCTTAACATGCTTATGACGAGCCATCGCAATCGATGTATGAAATTTTTTTAATATTTTATTTTTGACGGTATGAGATTTTGCAGGAATAAAACCAACGAAAGAAGATGAAGCTTTAAACCCAAAATAATGGTCATATATTCTCTACGTCCAATACACCAAAAGGATATTGGCAGCGTAGCCAACCCTAATAGATCAAGACAGATCGCGCTCAACTGCCTTACCTAGAAAAGGTTGTGCAGAAAATGATATGAATGGAAAAGGACACTTGACCTTTTCTATTATGTACCACTGATTGAGTCTTAACTATAGTGGTTTTTACCACCTATTCTCTTGCAATTTCGAATGATATGTTATTGATTTTGGTGTGAATCATTCGATTATCGTAGGAAACAACTTTGGAGAGGAAGGGAGCACGAAGAAGGGGAATTAAGCATGATTCTGGGCAAACAAATTGGAGCAGTCGGATTCTTGGCTGTTTTCTTAACCAAGACTAGAAGCCATCTCTCTTGGCCAAGACAGACTCGCTTGGCTAATCCATCACCCTGGAGAAATCTACGCAATAGACAGCGGACCAAAGGCGCTGGCAGATGATTCTTTCCTGCCCTGACGATTGAAAGCATTAATCACGGACGGATTGTAGATGTGTCTCGCTGTTTTGTTTTGATAGAATTATTTTGTGAGGAAGAGAGTAATTCAAAATACGAATTAGAGTTGATTAGGATTGGATTTTATTTCCTTTATTTCTGCCTTTAGCTATTTTCTAGGAAGATGGGACTATTTATACTCTTCCTAGGGTTTTGACACGGAGGCTGCCGCTTCTGGATTGGAACCTTCTTCCTGGTTTTTTTTATCACCTTTCACATACACTTTGCTCCTTCGACAACGAAGGATTTTTATTATCTCAATACATTGTTTATTTTGCTTTCAATCATGAGTATGAGTAGCTAAGTTTATCCTTCTTAGTAGAGGCATTTTAAGCATGAGCTTGAGTATGCATGAGACCTAATCAATTTCATTAATCTTTAAATCTGCATTTAATCGATCTCGTAATTATTTCTAACGTGTCTTCTATTTGATTTTAGACTTGATCAACCTAGGATCGAATAGATCACGCAACAGTCATTCTTCTTAGCCATTGATTATTGACTAAGGGGATCGAAGTAGACATTTACGAACTAGTGGAACATCTGTGAAATGGTAGGGTGAAAGGTTAATCGGATCTAGTCCCGATTGACGCCCGAGGATACTAGTCTGGAGTTGTCTTCCCCTAATCATTCATCAACCAACTCAATAAACCCTTTAACCAGTAAGGTGCTGGTTGGTTAGGCATCATCTCTAAGCGTACCTGAGATGGTGTTGATACAGGAGGAAAGCAGGGGTCATAAGCGTACCTTGATCCTATAACAACTTTGTAGATTGAAGATAAATACCCCTGCATCAATGATTGTAACTCATATCTCATAGCTTGCCAGTCTCTACTAGAAATTTTTCTCATATTTGATTTTCATTTCTAGATCTGCCGCCTTGACCAAGAACACCATTCTTAGCCAAGACTGTTTTGTTATTTTATTACTTTTCCGGTTTTTAGTTTTCAATACAAAACCCCATTTTCATCTAAATGTTATCACCGATTTTTACAAGTTTTCACAAAAGTCATACCACAACTCCCTATGGATCGAACCTCTTACTGCTATCTACAATTCAGTTGTTCTTAGTAGCGAGTTGTAACTTATATTTATTTTTGACAGATTCGACAACCATCAACCACCAACTGATAATTAGGATTTGTCGTTTACAGTCATACCTACTTGACTTCTCGCTTTAAGAATTGACGTTTCCTGATATATGAGGTAATATTTACTTGCCTACTCCAATTATAAGATCATAATTAATACTCCCTCCGGTCTCAATTAATTGTCATTTTCCTACTGAATGTTACTATACACATTACTTGACTTTTTGGTATTTGTTTTACTGAATGTTACTGTTTCAGAAAGTCAATTAATAAAGACCAGAGAGAGTACAGCCAAATATCTCTTTATATACACTCTTATATGAGTAAAGGTAACTCCACGTAAGGAAAGATTTCCTTCTATAGGTAGTATAAGAACCCTAGCTATATAAAATGGTTCTAAGGCTCTCATTCATACAACTCTTCTAAATTATGTTTTTCCATTGCCATAGGGAACACTGTCTTGATCGTCTGGAGAGTTTTCCTTCTAGATTCAACCTTGGGTCTTTTTACAGGTCACAAGGAGCGATAACCAACCATAGCGTGCCACATTAGCACCACAATTTTCCAGAGCTAACAAAACTCTTATCTTCAAAATTAACTAAGGAAATGTTTGGTTGTATCTTAAATTTAGCTAATGACATTTTATTTATAAAAAAAGATATGACATGAAAATAACAAATTAATTTCTTTTATAAAAAAATTAGGCTAACATAAATTAATTAAAACCAAAAAAATTGAAAAAAATAATTAAAACGAGCATATCATGTGCAGCCAAACAATTCCTTAGTCAAATGTGAAAGACAGTGCAATTTGTTAAAATTGTGGGTATGAATTGATTCAATTCCAAATAAAGAGTGTGATCCGAGCATATAATATAAACACGAGATTCATATTATTATTTTTCCCATACAAAATCACCAAATCTTCAATAAATTGCAAATTCTTAAACTTTATAGTACACTATTTCCCATCGATTAACAAAATTACAACATGCTTCATGGTAAGATTGTCAATCCAATTTCAGTGAATTTTTCGGTTTTATTAATGGTACAAGATTACACACAAATAACAAGCATCAAATATAATCAATTCTAAATAAAATACCGAATCTGATTTTTATCTCGATATATTTCAGCCATATCGGTCAAATAATAATTCTTATAATGGAGTTATAAAGTAAGATGGAACATAAAGTTTTTTATCTCGTTTTTAATGCTGAGATGAGATATACCGACGAAAGGAATGAGATTGAAAACAGTGTTTTTATACACTAGAATTTCTTTGTAATTACTATTTTGCCATTTTGTTGTGTTCTTCTAGAACTGTCTGCTAAGACGGAGATAATTAAATATTTTTGCTGCTCTCCATTTTGCCATTCATCGTATAATCATCTGTATTTTATCTCCAGTCTTACTCAGTGCATCACTTCCTTCACAATAACCGGAAATGGAAGCAGCAGCAGCACAGAAGGCACAGTTTCTGAAAGAGTTTGGAGATGATTATGGCTATTCAAATGGTTCAAAGGGCATTGATGAAATCCGAGCTACCGAATTCAAGCGATTAGAACAAAGTGGTAATCTTCTCTTTTAATTAATCAAAGACTATTCTTTTTCGACTTCTTATTCTTATTATTACACTTTTTTTGATGAATTGGTTTGTTATTTGAATTTGGGAAATTGCAGATATTGTTTACTTGGACCATGCTGGAGCCACTTTATATTCAGAATTACAAATGGAATCCATCTGCAAAGATCTTACCACTAACATCTATGGAAATCCTCGTATCCTTGCTTATCATTGTTTTTTGTTTTTGTTTTTGTTTTTTTAAGAAAATCACCAGACAGTTTGATTTGAAGTCAGACCTTGAAGTTGAAGCTTGTCCGAAAATAGAAAAAAAGAGGCCGGCCTCGTAAAAATAATTCGTTGTGAATTTCATTGATTGAATGTCGTTTTTAAAGACTTGTTTTTTATTCTGTGGTTATTAAGATTTGGATGTCATGAATATGATGTAGCGAACCAAGTCTTTAATTAAAACCTAGACAGTCAAAGCGATACCAGTTCGGCAACAACTGAAATCCTAAGAGGAGCTCGTCAACAGGTAGCATTTTCCATATAAAAACTGGATAGCCAATTTGTAAATTGAAGTATTATGCTCCATTGGTGTAAAAGTGAGCAGCGTTTTGTTGGTTTTTAAATATATGGGATTTGTACTCAGGTTCTTGACTACTTCAATGCGTCTCTAAAAGACTATACATGTGTCTTCACCTCTGGGGCTACAGCTGCATTAAAGTTAGTTGGAGAGGCTTTTCCATGGAGTCATGGTGGCTGTTTTATGCATACAATGGAAAATCACAATAGTGTACTTGGGATTAGAGAGTATCCTGGATTAACTATTTCAGTGTATAATTAATATGCCTCTTCCGATACAATTCCACTGGTGACTACTGTTATGGTCCTTAAATTGTAGGAGTAGGTTGTTGTATGGGCTACAATTGATGATCTTCCAAATGAAGGCAGTACACCTCTTAACCTGAATAATCCTGTTCCTGATTTTTCTTTTCTTTTGTCGAGACTTTTTATGTGTTGCCGTGTCACCCTTGATAATATCTTTAGATATGCTCTGAACCAAGGAGCAGCTGCATTTGCAATAGATGTTGAAGACTATGTGCATGATTATGGAGCTTCCAATGGCAATATAACACCAGTGAAGATAATCCAACACCCAGTACAAAGGAGAAAACAAGCCAATTTTCTGGAAGGAAAACCTATTGGTAATCATTGTACCAGTTAAAATTTTGACCTGCTTGTGGAATATTGCACTTTGATAGTGTGGTGAGAGGCAAGAGAAAACATCATTTGATAAAAAATCAGCAATACATCTATTTATCAATTTCGTCTGTTGTGGTTTAGTACTATCTGACGCACTTGGTTTGTCATGCATTGTTACTTTTGCAGGTGATGCTTATAGCTTATTTGCTTTTCCGTCCGAGTGCAATTTCTCAGGCTTCAAATTCAACCTTCAGTTAGTGAAGCTTATCAAGGAAGATGCAGAAAAGGTTTTGGAAGATTCTCCATTTGGCAAGTATGTAAGATCGAATGCCTTATTGTGTGCTGTTGATGAATATCTGCTTGTGATATTATATTATTGTGTGGGCATTCATTGATACCCATGGCATTGCATTTTGCATGCATCTCATTGAACAAAGGGGAAAAAATAAAAACAGGATGCATCCACCCAAATTAACCAGCGTCTTTGCTGGTTCGTTTGTACCAACAATCCTATAATCTCATGTTTTGTAAATAGGGGCCCCTGGATGGTCTTGATTGATGCTGCAAAAGGGTGTGCAACCCATCCCCCTGATTTATCGGAGTATCCTGCTGATTTTGTTGTATTGTCATTTTATAAGGTAAACATTCTTTTAGTCTATGCTTTTCTTAATCCCATTCCAAAATTATTCTTCTTATATTGTTTCTTTGTCCTGACATTTTTGTCTAGCTATTTGGCTATCCAACTGGACTTGGGGCTCTTCTTGTTCGGAATGGTAAGTGATGGATTCTAAAACAATGTCCACTTTCCAAGTTCTGTTTATGATGACATTGATCAACTCCATCTTGTTAAGAGTAAAAATATGATAATTTGGTTCAAAGTGTTTCTATTTGTGGCCCTAAGCCTCTTTTACATTTTTAATACAACAGATGCTGCAAAGTTACTAAAGAAGACTTACTTCAGTGGAGGTTGGCACCTAGATATTGTTACTTGTAATTGAAATCAAATGTAAGCATCACTAGTATATTTACTGATTTTAGAAATATTCCAGGCACAGTGTCTGCTTCATTTGCTGACATGGACTTTGTTAAGAGAAGAGAATGCCTTGAGGAGCTTTTTGAGGATGGGACTAGCTCATTCCTGAGTATAGCGTCTATACACCATGGATTCAAGATACTCAATTCCCTAACTACACCTATGATATGCCGGTGTGTATAACTCCATGAAACCATTGTGCAGAATTTCCTGTTGGGATGGTATAATATTTAAATTAGTTAGTAAAAGTTCTTTTAACACTTTTGCATTTGCAGTCATACTGCTTCCCTTACTGCATATGTCAAGAAGATACTTTTGTCTTTAAGACATGAAAATGGAGCTAGAGTTTGCGTACTTTTTGGGCTTCATGGTTCAAAGGTTAGTTTAACAAGTTGATTTGCAAATATTTATTTTTGGCCTATTATTTTAAGACTCGAGTGAGTATTATTGTGTTCTTTCCCCTTTCTGTTCTTCCATTTTAGTCCTATGCATTGGTATCTTACTCTTGAGGTGTTGCATCCAATGCTCCTTACCCATGTAAAATTTTCAGTAGTTCATTCAACACTCTTTGGCCTTAAGAATTTTCTTCCATGTCTGTCCTAGGTGTAGACTGGAACCAGGCATATTAATTGGGCCACCTTTCTGGTTGAATGAAGAATTAGTCTCCTCTTTTTAACTCAAGGCATGGTTCATGAATATACCCCCCTTTTTCTGCTTAAATAACTCTAGTGAAGTCACTGTACTTCAAGTTTTGTTCCCTTCTGTGGATGTGTGCCTTCCACAAATGTTCGAACTGTATATGTATTGCCCTTCAATACCTGCTTACATTTACTGGTGGTTTTGTAAGTTAAGATCTTGATATAGGTTTCAACCTCCTTCAGGTACTTTCTTATAAATCTGGTCCCACAGTGACGTTCAACTTGAAAAGGTCAGATGGTTCTTGGTTTGGGTACCGTGAGGTGGAAAAGTTGGCTTCCCTGTCTGGAATACAGTTAAGGGTAAGATTCAAGAGATCTGTGCATTTAACTTCTCTTTTTCTTCCTTTGGTGGATGCTTGCCTCAGTTCTCATTTTGTTGGAGTGCTATTTTCCATATAGACATTGATGCTTACTGCGTAATATGTGTGGGCTAGCAGCTAATGTATCAGTCCCTTTAGTGAAAGATGATATATCAATGGTTTTATGTGTTAAGTTATTCCAGGTTCAAAGGCTTTATAACAGAGTTTATACTAACTGAGCTTGTGTGCTTAGTTTTTTTCTGTAAGACACTTTTGCCTGAATCCTAATAGAATGTTAAAGAAATTAGTAGCGATGGGGCACTGATGGCATTTACTTCTACTTGCCCTGCTGTTTTTATGTAGACAGGATGCTTTTGCAACCCTGGTGCATGTGCAAAATACCTTGGCTTGTCTCACCAAGACCTTCTTTTGAATTTAGAGGTATGTGGGTTGGTCCTTGTTAATTTTCTTTCCAAATTCCAGATAAAATAGTAAAAAGGTGAGAGTATTCTTTAGTTACTTTATCACTTGCATTGCAACGCTGTGATGTGCTTTTCTCCGAGTGATGCATCTGATACACCTTGAAAATTTACAAATTCAGGCTGGGCATACTTGCTGGGATGATAACGATGTAATCCATGGAAAACCAACTGGGGCTGTTAGAGTATCATTTGGTTACATGTCTACATATGAAGATGCCAAGGTAGAGAAATGTATGCACCAGTTATGACAAGATTTTCTGCATGAATTTAACAATGAACTTTCTAAAGAATCGATCTGATGTTGTTTGGTTTTAAGTTAGTATGAGTTGTTCTGAGCTGATTTATTTTAGTTTTTGATGGATGTCGTGCAGAAATTTATCGACTTCATAACAAGTTCATTTGTATCACCACCAAGTAAATCTGGAAGTGAGATTTTGTTAAGAACAAGGTCCATCTCGTCATCTCCTGAAGGTTATTTTCAACTTTTGCTTTACATCTTCCCAATGAAATGAAATGATGACAAATCTTGCACGTTTTCCCCGTGTGATTCTGCTGGATCTTGTCAACGACAAAAGTTACTCAACAGTATGTTTTTATCATACGATTTCTCAATCTTACAAGATCTAGCAATCCCTTTGAGAGCTTTTTCTTTTAGGATATCCTGAAGGGTATTTTAAATTTTTGCTTTGGAGTCTTCTGAATCAAATGAAAAAACGTATGCTGTTCCATGTCTAATTGTGCTAGATCTTGTTGAGAATAAAATGTTACCCGGTAGTATGTTTTGATCCCATAATTTCGGTATAGTATACTAAAGGTCCACTATGCCACAGATATTTCCTTCCTACTAGGAAGCTATTCTACTAAGGTTTTGGCATCGAGTATAAACGAAGTATAACCAGGAATGTTTTGCTATTTCTCTCATATAGTAGTTCCATACTAGTGGGGAAGTTTTGAGTCTAGGTTATTTATTTTATGCATTTCTTCCCCTAAAAGGCTCTGTTATTTTATTTGTTCGAGGGATGTGATAAGTTTTTCTTTGGATATTTGTTGTTGCTGCAATAACTGGCACAAGTTTGTCTTTGTTTTGTTTTATCCTCTTTTTTGCCTTTTTAATTCATTAGATGTTCACTTTTAGTGAAGGTTTCTTTGTACCATGAGAAATGCGACTTATTACATGACTGGACATTATTCCTCCTAGTTTTTAAAACTAGCTAGTAATAATTTGGTCATTCATTTTCAGCTAGTCATCTTCATTCCACAGCAGATACTTTCTTTCCATTTAATTTTGTTGTCCAGTTTTTTTTTCCCTACTGATCTTTTCAACATTGTTGCACGAAGTTTCTGGGGGTATTATGTTCTAAAAAAGTTAGAAGCTAAAGAAATTCAGCATCTTTTTGAAGTTTGTTCTCCTGCACCTAATGGCTGATTGTTTACCAAAATTACAGGCCAGGAAAGAAGATTCTTATCTACTGGTTCTTTCCTGAAGTCCATAACCATTTACCCAATAAAATCATGCGCGGGATTTAGTGTAGAAAGTTGGCCTCTGAGCACTGCTGGTATCCTTTTGTTGCCTTCTTGTTTATATAGCTTTCAGGATTATATGCCTCTTCATTTTTATAGGTTTCATGTTGTGAAATAGTTGTGCATTTTCTTTCGAATTTCTTTGTTTCAACTCACTTGCCAAGTTGACCAGGTTTGCTACATGATCGGGAGTGGCTCCTTAAAAGTCTAGCTGGCGAGATTCTTACGCAGAAGAAGGTGAGATTGTACTTGCGGATAGTGTCATTTTCATGTGCAAGACAAAACATTAATTTATTAGAGTTTCTCTTGTAGGTTCCTGAAATGTGCTTTATTAGTACCCATATCGACCTCAAAAGAGGGATAATGTTTGTAGAGTCGCCTCGATGCAGGGAAAAATTGCAGGTCAACGTTAAGTTGGATTTGCATCCTGGTGAAGGGAAAGAAACTGAGTTGGACTCCAAACGGTATATACCTAACATATATTTATAATATATTAGACTTTCTACACAGACTATGCTCTACTCACTTTAGTATTATAATTTAATTAGCTATCAAAAAGTTATTAATCTGTAATGACTTTTAGAAAGGTTGCTACCATGATTTTTTTTCCATGTGTTGTCATATCAACGATGGTTAAAGGATAAAACATGCTTAACAATTTGATGATTTGCTGATGGCAGATATGAAGACCGGCACTATGATAATGATATCAACCTATGGTTTAGCAATGCAGTTGATCGTCCTTGCACTTTGTTACGACATCCTAGTTCCAAGTACTTTTTGTCGAACCATGACAGAAGTACAGGCTTGTGCAGAAATGTGGGGAACAAGTTGAATTTCGCCAACGATGCTCAGTTCTTGTTAATATCTGAAGAGAGTGTATCTGAACTCAACTGCAGATTGAGCTTGAGTATGTTCTAGTGTACTTTACTTTTCTTTGATCACAGTGGACTAAAATTTTCTCTCTTGACCTGTTAAGGTTGTTTGCATTCATGACGTAGTGTCCAGGTATTGTGTAGCAAAGTAACTAAGGGAGTGGATTAGCTATGAGTCTTCAGATGCTTATTTAAATGAAATGATCTTGTGGGATATGATAGGTGTGGCCAATCAGCATAGATTGTCTTGCTCTACTCTAGATGTCATTATACTTTTAAGTAGCATTAAGAAATGGAAACAAAAGGCAACTGTTCTAGCTGATTATGTTTTTTACCTAACTGAAAAGTCTGTATTTCTGAGGAAATGAACGATTTTGGATTCATTTCCTTACCATTATCATATGGAATTATTTAGTCATTTGATTTTGGACCTTTTCTTTAGTTGTAATTTTCCCTTGATGAATTGGAAAAATATTTATCAAGTTTGATGTTGACAGATCAACAGGAGAGAACGCATGGAACAGTTGTTCAAGTCGATCCTATGAGATTTCGGCCCAACCTTGTGATATCTGGAGGTGAACCTTTAGCGGAAGATGGATGGAGAAGCATCAAAATCGGAAACAATAATTTTGTCGTAAGTACTACATATATTTTGGGAATGAACTATTCTGGCTTTTTCATGGGCCAGCCTGAGTCGATTGTATGTATAGTTAAAATTATTTTTTTAGCACAATTTGGAAAACTTCTCTAGTTGACAGTAGTTTAACGAATGAGCAACAGAGCAAGTCATAGCCTAACTCATGAAGACTTTTTAACCAATGTGTTCCCTTGAGCTTGTTTAGCGTAGGAACTCGATATGAACAGTCAAAATAGTATAGTTATGCTCATCAAACTCTCTCGCGCTCTCTTTGAGGATACGTGATGTTATTCTCATCGAACTCTATTATTGCTTTCCTTGCTAGTCATTGGGAGGTTGCAACCGTTGCCAGATGATCAATTCCGTCCAGCAAGCTGGAGGACAAGTACAGAGGTCGAATGAACCCTTAGCGACATTAGCTTCTTACAGGAGAGTTAAGGTTAGCTGTAGTAGTACTGCCATTTCCATTCTCACACAAAAGTTGTTCTTTAATTTCAATTGTTGCCTGAGTAACTTAACTTTTCTTTTCCTGGGAAGCAGGGGAAGATTTTGTTTGGGATATTGTTGAGACTTGAGTTTGGAGACGAGTTCAATACAGACTCGTGGCTTCAAGTCGGACAAGAGGTACATCCGAGTTACGAATAGCTTACAACGAAGATAGACGAACAGCGTACTTACAGAGTGGAAAACAGAGCACAGATTTGAACATCCAACAATGGCACCTTACAAACGTTAACTACAAGAAAAAAGAAAAATCATCTCTGGTTACACATTTACTTTATTCACTTAAAATTATATGATGTAAAAATAAGATACGTACTTGATTGATGAAATTGAAAAAAGAAAGTAGTATCAGTTTCACAATATTTTTGTCCTTACCTTACACTTTTAAAACTTGCGAATCGTATTTCTTCATAAAAATTAATTTTATGATATAATATTATAAATTTAGAAGAAGAAAAAAGGAACACATTAAATTTTATAGATACGACATTACTTTTTTTCTTCCAAAAATAAATTTAGAAATCTCTCTTATTTATTTCCTTTTATATAAATGTTTGATTGATTTAATAACCTTTTATAATTAAGTTAGGTTTTTTCTTAAAATTTCCTATTTTTTAAATTTTTCCTCAGCTTATCTAATAAAAATCTTCCTTAAAATCTGACGGTCATTATTAGTTGGGCATCTATGCCAAAAAATCAACCTGGTGGCTAGGCTAGTATAAGGGAAATAAATGAGATTTGAAGTCTTGGGGTAATTTTGTTGCCTAAAAGCAAACATCCTTTGCTATTTAAGGTTAGATGAGATGAAGACGTTATCAATGAGCATAAGAACGTGTTTCACTTTCACCACCCAACGTGGTAACCGTACTATCGGATGGTCTCAAATGTGTTTCCATTGGAAACTGATGATTCTGCTTCGCTCCCTGCATTGAGCATTCAATCTCATAACGCTGTAACTAACTGCTATAAATTTTCTGGTCATATATTTATATAACAATGTTTTTGTTCTGCACTTGTTACTTTCCTAACTTCTGAAAACTCTGAAAACTGATTTTCCAAATTGGCACAGGATTGAAGGGAATTCTCTAAAACAAAAAAGAAAAGAAAATGCTCATCTACTGTGCAATAAATAAACTTTATTCAAAGGATTGTATTTGTATGTACCCGTAACGTAAGAATTATATGCATTTCAGAAGAATAACTAGCGTATCATTATCATCATCCCTTATGAGGAAGCTTTTGCAGCATCATGCTTCAGAATCCATATTTTCCTGTCACTCCCTAAAGAGTTCACGCCCAATTATCATTCTCCTGATCTCACTTGTACCCGCCCCTATCTCATATAGTTTCGCATCTCGAAGAAGACGACCCGTTGCATACTCGTTTACATACCCATTCCCACCTAAACATTGTATTGCCTGCCAAGGTGAACAAGAACATTTAACCAAACCAATTACGGTGAAGTGTATATATATATATACACACATATAATAATAGCATGCATAAGCTACATCTATCAATCAATTCCGGTTCGTATGCTTTTCACCTGTAAAGCAACTTGGGTTGCTCTTTCGGCAGCACAAAGTATGACTCCAGCACAGTCCTGAAAATTCATATTTCATGCAAGTTATTGAAACGCTGAGAAACTTAGATCAAGAATTAAAGCGATGTGAGGCAACAAAAAACCAAATATAATCAAAATAGGCGAAGTTAAAGAAAGAGGTGAGAATAAACAAGAAAATTATGAAGAACATTCAGCAGTTATTATTGATTTTAGTAGTCACAATGCAGAGTGGATGGCAAAATGGAAAGATAGCAAGGGCATCACCACCTTAGGGCTAATTTTTCCATTATCAGAGTCTATTGCAACCGAGTACATGTAGGACCTGAAACAAAGTGAGAAGTTTACACTGCCATACCAACATCAAAACCTGTTACCTACAACAAATTGTGCTATCAGCATCAAATACCTTGAAGATTGCAAGGAAGTGTACATGTCAGCAAGCTTTCCCTGTAATAACAGATAAATTAATTAACAGGGAGCGGTATACCCATACACAAAATCAGCTTATGCAATTAGAAATTAGGTGTTACTGGGAATTACAAACTTGAATAAACTGAAATTCCCCAATTGGACGGCCAAACTGTTCTCTTTGTCGAACATAAGGTAGAACAACATCAAGACATGCCTGCATGATTCCAATAGGCCCAGCTGCCAGTACAAGCCTCTCCAAATCCAGCCCCGACATCAAGACATAAACTCCTGAAAATGAAGAGCGATCATCATACATCAAAACTTAGCAAAAACAGGAGAAAAATAAAAACCAATAACTAATATGCCGTGCAAATAAATAAATGTCATTTCACTTTCTTTCTTACAAACTAGTTGACTTTAGAGGTAAGAGAAATAGTGGATCAGACCATGACCTTGTCACACAATGAAGTAACGTAACTCAGTATAGACTTAAAAACGACCATAAACAAATCCCTAGCATTATTAAACAAGACAAATAATAAAAATCAGAACATATCATGAACACCACTAGTGTGTTGAATGCTGTACATTGGATCAGTCTTGATACAATCAGGTTTGAGACATGCTTATAAGCACAGAAGCTCTGTCATGTATATAAGTCCATGTCCATCCTCATACCTTGATCTTAACAGCTACTGATTCTGCATATATTTAGGTTTTGTTCTGTTTCCTCTCCACCATAGATCCAAGAGTCAAAACTGTTGCAAGCAAAAGAATCTAAGTATATACTTTCCTATCACAGCTTGGACCCTTGGATCTATGGTCAGGGTCAGACACCAACACACCCTCGAAGATGCTCACTTAAACTACTATTTCCAATCTTATGGTTGATTTATGAGACTTGAGTATTTGAATTGGAGGCGCATCACTCCTTCCAAGCAGAGAAATTAAATGAGGTTGGGGTACGCAAATAACCACATTGATCTTTCTATTTTGAGCTACATTACACTTAGCAGAGTATCATTCTTTATCCTAATGACGAGACATCTAGCAACTTTCCTTGCCATAAAAACTCTATATTTGATTACCCGAAATCATCCAATAATCTTTCTGTAAAAAAAAAAATATATATATATATATATAACCTTTTCCCTCCTGCCCAAGAACATTTTCTTCAGGAACAAAGCAATTCTCAAATACAAGCTCACATCTGTCGAGACCAGTGCAACATCGCCCATGTTAACAGCAACAAGAGAGAAGAAAAAATAGATTAGAAAGTAGAAAAATCCACTTATAAAAGTTTGACATACGTATCACTTCCCCTCATCCCAAGTTTGTCTAATTTCTGGGCAGTACTAAATCTGCAGTACAAGTAAGAAAATCTGTAAGTCAAGAATTCAAATTTTATATCTACATTATGTCACAGTATATATTCCTCATGGCACGGCAACAAAAAGATAACACATGGTCCACTACCCAGGCATGCCCTTCTCGATGATAAATGCAGTGATGCCTTTCGAGCCAGCTGCGACATCCGATTTTGCATAAATAACCTGTCCCAGTTCTGTTTGTTACTTTCAGCAAAGAAAGGTAATTTCATACAAGATATTCAATAAAGATGGCTAGAGTCAAACTGTTGGTGAAGTAAGAAAAAGCAATTCAATGAGGCTTTACCCATAATATTAAGCTTTTCTAGAATGACAGTTCCTTGACATGGTATAAAAATTTTTGGGACCAAGCCACCGTGAGTTAAAATCCTGCCATCACCATCTATAATCATAACTTAGTTCATCACAAGTAGTGTGGACTTGTCCAAATTTGAAGCCCAGAGGCCTTCACTTGAAAGAGTAGCTGAACCATTACTTGATCCCTCAACCGGAAGTTTAAGTGTTTGGGTGCAATAGCTCTTTGAATAAATAGTCATCATATATGCTATAATTATGATATATAACATCATTCATGGGGATGAAGACTGTGTTACAGTGCTAATAATGATATTGTCACTTTACTTCTCAATCCACATTAAATTGAGTAGTAGTAGAAATGATAGCATCGTATCAGTAACATTTTAACTACCAAAGAACTAAGAAATGCGACGCCTGCTGAGGGCAAAAAGAGTGAAGCCAAAAAAGTAATCCCAGAATAGTACCAATGTTTGAGCAACAGGACCATTTGTGCACCACATTTTGTTCCCATTGATAATGTAGCCATCATCTACACGATCAGCTTTGCATTTCATGCTAACAACATCAGAGCCAGCTGAAGATAACGCAAGATATCACCTGGATTAGCCCTTTTTTAGGAAATTCAAAGGTAGAAATGGTGTGTGATGTCAGGATAGGTTACCATTGGGTTCACTCATTGCAAGAGCACCCACATGCTCTCCACTGATAAGCTTCAAGATAAGAAATAACTGGTTAACAAAGAAGCCGTGAAAAGGAAAACACATTTAAAAACATAAGATTCATTGACAACATTACACAGGCAAAGCGAAAAGAACTCAAGATCATTTTCCAGCCTTTTTCGTCAGAATATGTGAAGGAAAAGCACAGAAGGTATGCACTTTTGTCTCATTAACTTCAATTTGGGCACTAAGTAAAACCAATCTTCTACTATGTGCTTACTTTATTATATCACACAACGCATAGCCTACCAACATTAGAGCATAAAGAATTAACAACGTCTTCCCATTGGGTACGAGAAATGGTGAGCATACCACATTGGAAGGGAACAAAATATAAGAGGGATGGAACTAGAACCTTTGGCAAGTACTTCTGTTTCTGGGCAAGACTTCCATTTCTCACCTGGAAAAATCATTACAGCGACATGAACAACCTTTAGGATAACCAAAACAGATACTAAGCACAAAAAAAAAGTTGCAGCTGTAGTCTTGTTTACCAACTGATTAAGGCACAGGTTAGAATGGGCACCATATGAAAGACCAACTGACCCTGAAGCACGGCTAATTTCTTCCATAGCTATGCAGTGATACAAGTAACCAAGACCCAGCCCTCCATATTCCTCTATTAGAGGATCACAAAAATTAAGTGTTAGGGTCTCCAAAACAATTCTTTCATGCTGTCGTAACATCAATATACAAGTTCTGTTTTGGATGAAAGAAGAAAGACCTGGTGCAGTGATTCCAAGTAGATTAAAGTCTCCCATGAGTTTCCATAAATTAACCTCCTACATAAAAAAGGCCAAACAACATAATAAAACAAATGAATTAACATTAAAAATCATAAATGAACGGCATGATTATACCTTGGGGAAATAATTAGATTGATCAATCTTGGCAGCATGAGGAGCAATATTTTCTTGAGCGAATTGGGCAACACTTTCTTTGAACTGCAGTTATTATCACAACAGGGCATACATACTGAAAATAATCCACTAACCCACAAATACGATTTCTAGGTAAGAGATGAAATGATGAAAAAACAGAAAACAAATTCTCAATCAAACCTGCAACTGAGTATCATCGAAGAGGAGAGAAGAAGTGGAGAGGGGAGCACGTTGTAGCGACTGTGCTTCTTTCCCAAACACCAAGGTACCAAACAGGCCTGCTCTCCTTGCTAACACCCTCTGCATCCTCCCTCACCCGATCAAATCCTTTCCCTTTTCGGTTTAAATCTACAAGACGGTATTGCAAAGGTAGAAGATGATGAGTTGAAGTAGAAGATAGACTCGACACGCAGGACAGTAACGACATCACTTATCAGAATCCAGAAACATATATATAATGAAGACTCCCAAACGGCTTAAACTCTTCCTTCCCAAATTGGCACGTTTATAAAAATTATAAATAATAAAATTTTACAATGGTATTTTAAAAGGTAAAGTTCCTTTTGTTTTTCACTTTTGATCTATTCAAATAAGAACTAAATTAAAAAAATGTAGTAATTAATGATCTATTTAAATTTTAATTGGATATTCTTTTGATGAAGTACCCTATAAAATCTGATCTATCGATTTTTTTGGGGTTCATTGAAATCTGATTTTTTTTGGTCACGAAATTATTTAAATCGTTGGATTAAGAAATTTTCATTCTTACTGTTTTTCGTTGATACATACATGTGATGAGTTGCTTGAATTGCAAGTACAATAGTCTTTTGTTAAACGTAAATTGGTACAGATCAATAGAATTAATGGTATAATTTTATACCCAATTTTACCAACTTATATATAATACTAATAACCCAAAATACTAAAATGAAAATCCAATTGTCATATATTGTGTTCAAACCACAACTATACAAGCATTTCCTACTATTGGTAAAAACAAATTCAAATAATTCATTAATTATCAGAATAAAAAATAGGAAATAATTTTAGTATTTCTTTAACTATTTAACCCAATTTAATTAATCCATATTTTTAATAATCTAAAATATCGTTATTATTTTATTTAATTGACAAACCACAACCATACGAGTATTTTTCACTATCAACAAAAAAAAGTTTAAATAAAATACGAATAATTCGACTGCGATTAAATGGAAAGATAAAAAAATCTCAAGTTATCCAACTATAAATTTAGTGCTTTTTGTTTGAATTTCCAACTATCAGTTAAAAAAGTTTTAATAAATTCGGCTAATTTAAATGTTCGAATCAAATTATAGACTGAGATCAAAAACCCAAATGTACAAAGAAATTTTAGTATACCTATAATTATCTAAACTAAATCCATATTTTTAATGTCCAAATTCAATTATAAAAAATATTGTGTTGTTATAATAATTATATAACTACATGAGTTTCTATTTATTTTTTTGGGTAAATAACATGAGTTTCTAGTTATTTATTAATTTTAGCACTTTAGTTTAAGGAAAATTTAAACCTCAATTCCACTTCTCCCCTCCACCTATCGAATCCGAACGGACCGGACCTCTTCCTTTCGATTCTCTTTTCTCACCGAACAATGGGAAAGAACGATTTCCTCACCCCAAAAGCAATCGCCAACCGAATCAAGGCCAAAGGTCTCCAGAAGCTGCGATGGTATTGCCAGATGTGCCAGAAGCAGTGCCGTGACGAGAACGGCTTCAAATGCCATTGCATGAGCGAGAGCCACCAGCGCCAGATGCTCGTCTTCGGCCAAAACCCTACCCGCGTCATCGACGGCTACTCCGAGGAATTCGAAACCGGTTTCCTCGACCTCATGAGACGCTCGCATCGCTTCTCTCGCGTGGCGGCGACGGTTGTGTACAACGAGTATATTCATGACCGACACCATGTTCATATGAACTCCACGGAGTGGGCGACTTTGACGGAGTTTATCAAGTATCTGGGGAAGACGGGTAAGTTGAAAGTGGAAGAGACGCCTAAAGGCTGGTTTATTACCTATATTGATAGGGATTCGGAGACCATGTTTAAGGAGAGATTGAAGAACAAGAGAGCGAGAGCTGATATGGTGGAGGAGGAGAAGAATGAGAGAGAGATTAGGAAGCAGATCGAGAAGGCGGAGCTGTTGACTGTTAAAAGTGAGGGGAATGATGTTAATGGTGGTGATAACAATGTAGAAGAAGAGCAGCCCGGGAAAGAGATGAAGTTGGAGGGTGGGTTGAAGGTCGGATTCGCTCTGGGCTCCAAAGGTAATAATGTTGGGAAGGACAAGGGGGGAGGTCCTAGCAGAGTGGTTTTTGAGGAGGTTGAGGAGAAAGTGAGAAAGAGTGTCGGGGGTGAGAGAGAAGGGAGTAAGAGTGGGAAGTCAGCATTGGATGATTTGATGAGGGATGAGGAGAAAGCAAAGGAGAGGGCTAATAGGAAGGATTATTGGCTGTGTGAAGGGATTGTTGTAAAGGTGATGAGTAAAGCATTGATCGAGAAAGGGTATTATAAGCAGAAAGGAGTTGTGAGGAAAGTGATTGATAAGTATGTTGGAGAAATTGAGATGCTTGAGAATAAGCACAAGTTGAGGGTTGATCAGGATGAACTTGAAACCGTGATTCCACAGATTGGGGCTTTGGTGAAAATAGTGAATGGAGCATACAGGGGATCAAACGCAAGGTTGTTGGGAGTGGACACAGAGAAGTTTTGTGCTAAGGTGCAGATAGAGAAGGGTATTTATGATGGAAGAGTGCTTAAGGCTATCGAATATGAAGATATTTGCAAAGTGGCCTAGTGAGTGCTGCTATTCATTTTATGTTACTGTAGCAATTCTTTGACTTGGCTTTGAATTAATGGTTGTTCCTCAAAATTGGGAGTGTCTTTTAAGTTGTAAAATCAGTTGCTCTTATGATCATCAATGTTTTCGTGTTTGACGGATAATTTGAAAGCTTGCCTGTGAATGAAGGAACAAAATGAAAAGCTTTTGTTGAGAATTTGTAGCTTTCCCTGTCCAACTGCTTTTTTTGTTGAATGCAACATATTTCTGGTTGTTATTGTATTTTCCATAGGATTTAGCTTCCTCATTGAGCTTCCTTGAGACATTTTGCAAACAGAAACATGCAAACAAGGGCTTTTGAGACAATTTTTGAAATATTGCTGTCGAAATTTTATCAGATGGCTTAAGAACCGGAGAGTTTCACCTATCTTTAACATGCAATAGTTGCCTACAAATGTCCGTACACTTCACCCTTGACTGTAGAGCTACTATGGGGTAAAAGTTTGTACTTTTGAAATTTAGGATTCAAAAGAATTTTCACTATAATGTTGCAGGCATTTGCTACCCTGTGTTGTTTAGGAGGACTGAGATAGACAACTTGGATATGGAAGATGTTTAGGCTCTAGAACAACATGGTTTTTCTGTTCTATGGTTGCGCTACATTTTAACTAGTGTAATTTAAGGAGAGACTTTATCAATGATTTTATGCAAGCCTAGGAACGCTTCCAGTTTAATAGCACGAATACTTTGTAATTTTTTCACTATAGTGTTGCAGGCAATTACTGCGCTATGTAACTTAGGAGGATTGAAATAGACAACTTGCATGTGGAAGATGTTTTGGCTAGAGCATGATCTTTCTTTTCTATGGTTGTACTACATTTAACTAGTTTAGTTTAAGGAGAGACTTTATCAATGATATTGATGCAAGCCTTGGAAAGTTTCCAGTTTAATGGGATGAATGTTCTTAAATGGGAATGGCTCAAGTTGTAAATCACTGCAAGTTAGATGGATCTTGAGATACCTTTCTAGGAACTTTATTTGTTCAATCTTAAAAGAGGTTTGACCATGTTGTGGATAACTTTCTGTCACTAAGCAATTATGAGTTCAATGATGAACTCTTATTTCTGAGATGTGTTTATGGGAAGCCATAATGGTTTGTCATTGTATTCCTTGGAAAAAATACATATATGATGGAAATAAAAAACTGAAGTGTATCAGGATGCAAGAGATTAAGCACCTTTTCAAGCAGCTAGACACTTTCAGAGCCGTCTCTAGCTACCACACCAGCACAGCCTTGTCTGGAACTCTCATCAAGTCTTCCGACAAATTTATTTTGGTAGTGCCTTATGTAGGGGGGCTGTTAGGGATTTCTGAAGGTGCTGGCTTTGATTTTTGCATGCTGTCCTCAGCTGCAGATTGAGACGGGTGGTTCTTGATGTATTCACACTTCTCCTGAAGGGATTTTTCGACAATCTCAGCAGAAGACCAGTTTTTGTTGCCAAAAATCAAAATTGTACCCTTGCCTTCTATAGATGCCAGCATGAAAGCAACTGTTCATGGAAATTTGGTGGAGTTTGCTCTTCTTTGCTCAAGTGCACCAGGTTCCCACCAGTATTGTAAGTTTGATACCTGCAAATCATCAGATTTTAAGCAAAAGGGAGAAGGGTCCAAACGCAACGCAACTTTGGTCATTTAGTACTCTTCCTTGTGTTACTAGGAGTTTAAGTGCATCAGAATTGTTTGTTCAGTGCCAGAACTAGAAGCTAAATTGGCTGCTTCTTTTCCTTTTGTTTTTTGTTTTGTTTTTTTTTTCATAAAGAAGAGTTTAAAGCCTATTTTTTATGCTGACTAAGAATTTTCAACTTGATAAATTATGTACTGAAAGTTTGGTCTACATTTAGGCCCGTGTGATGGGATACAATGTGAAACAAGCAATGTGAGGCAATGTAACTTCTCAGTTAGGATGCCTGTGTGCTTTTTTTCTTTACTTTGTTCCTAGAGATCCAGGTGTGTGTTTCTGCATTTTGATTGATGTCTGGAAACGTTGCAATGAGGTACTTATATTATTATTTACCTTGTTCTATAGACAGCTCTATGTGATTTGTGTTTATGTTACTTAAGTTGGTGTCGGGAATTTGTTTCAATTATTGTAGATCAATAAATTAGTTAGTGGACTTCTCTTTTCTTATTTGAGAATGAATTTGAGGTTCCATACAGTGTGATCTTATGGCAAGTAAGTGAACAATTGCCTTATTTGTGGAAGATTCATGACTCATCTGACTGATTTGAAGTTTTAAATGTCAAGTAAGAGCAGATGGCAGATGCCAAGGATATTCAGGCACTGTCTATGACAATGGAACAGGAATGGCCAAGGTATTTTCTTGGACTTTGCATTTGGATGTAGGGAAGATTATCTGTTTTCATCCTGCATTCTCAAAAGACTGACAATTGTATTCTCTGGACCTTCACACTATGGGTAATTGCTCCTTTAAAGAACACATATGCCATTCTGTGAACTGTAAAAACACACTACGCATTTTCTAAGCAGTTGATGAAGGCGTCGATTGAAGTGTGGCTGTATCACTGTCATTTTCTATATGATTTCTGAGTAAAATACTTTCAATGTTTGCGCTTGGGTTGGAGTTGCTGGATATAATGCTCCACTTGCTGTATTCCCTGTATTGTTGTTGTATTTTAGTCACTTCATCAGACTGGTGTGAAGGTTGGCATGGGTCAAACTGATGCATATTGGTGGTGTCTCAGTCCAGGTGAGCTTTCTTAACTTTGAAGTACTCAGTACTCTGACTGAGGCTCCCATGATTTCCAAGGCTAATTATTAGAGGAGATGCAAATTGTACTCTAGACCTTCAACACTCCTGCCATTATGTTGCTATTCAGGCTGTTTCTGTTGTTGTGTGCCAATGGTTATATACATACAATAGTTATGAGTCAACTGACTTGCTGGATGCCTATTTGAAAACTATGGCATATAAGTTTGATATTCTGTTTATTGTTTAGATGTCAGTTATGTCAATGCTGATTAGCTTGGTCTGGAAAAGGAGTTAATTAGGCGCATTCGAGTTCATTTACCATGTTTCCTTGGTTTGACTTGTATCAATTGTGTTGACAATTTGTTTCTAATTTCAATGATCTTTGAGGGGGAGTCAAATGTTTTGAGCTCCTGAAATGGTTCTTCAATGATTAAGCATTTATGTGTTTCTTGTGGATTTGCATTGCAGGTGTTGTGTTGAACTCTGGTGATGGAGTCAGCTACGCAGTCCCCATTACGAAGGGGGGCCTAATGCATGCCCTATTTCAACAGGCTGCGCGTTCCGGCTGCCCAAAGGTCCTCTTTCTAACCATACATGATTGGATCGGAAGCTTGCTCTCATCCATGCGACTACTTGCAACTCCACAATGAAAAATCAATGTTGATGCGAGGAAGGATCTGTGTGGCGACTTTGTCCTGGTTGATGATTCTACCTTGTTCAAATCATTGAGAATTATGAGCAAGAGCAAACCACATGCACTAAGCACATCCAGCATGAAAATCAAGTTGGTCGTTGCACCGCCAAAGGAAGTATGGTGTCTGGATTGGTGGCTCCATCTTGGCGTACCTTAGGTCAGATTACAATTTTCCAATCTGTTGGTTCAAATTCGTGCATAACTTGCAGTCTTCGTTAATATGGTTTTCTGATCATTCGGGACTTTGCTCGCTTGCTCGTTCGCTCGTTCGAAATCCAAATATGGACTGTAAAGGCAGATTGCAATAACTTGGACCATTAATTCCTAATATTATTGTTATTAGTACTAATCATATATGTTAACTGTAATCATCCAATCCATGTTTAATCAAATGCGGTGGGGCATAAATGCTCTGCCCAACCGTTTGCTTCCCTACTGCCACAAACCGCCGTTTAAATGCAGGAAGATAAGAGTAGGAGAGTAAGAGGAGCATTAATGGTTAAAATGTGGTGTAATTAGGTACCAGTCACTGATGCCACAAGTCAGAGGATTGACTCATTTTTGGCTAAAGATAATTGAAATTGGAAACCTAGTCTCTTGCTACCCTATCTATCTGTTGTACTTGTACATACAATGAATTTTACGGGTGTACATACAATGAATTTTACGGGTTTTCTTCATATTGCTATGAAGCATGAATATTTTATTATTTTTGTTGTTTTTCTTGCCGGATTATTTTTTGAATACTAAAACTACAAATGTTAGACTCATTACTTTTCGTGTCCAATCTATCTGGTCATATTTTCAGTCGAACGCGCATCATACGTATTAGATTCATCACTCATCACTCATCACTCATCACACGAGTTTTTTATCATTGGTTCAAATTCAACTCGAACGCGCAAGAAATTTTCAATATTATTATCGTTATAATCAGGGTCATAATTTCTAATAAAATATAAAAATAATTAATTTAGTAAATTAGTAGATTCTAAGACTTAGTTCATGTTTTAGATCTCTTATCTACACATTTATTGGTAAATCTCTTTTTCTCTTTTTTGGGTCATTGACAAAAATTGCAAGACGTAAAGATCAAACTTGAAAACCTAACCTACCCTGATAAACTGATTAGCACGTTCATATGTTCAATAATATGATACTACATTTGCTAGATAATTGTAAGAAATTTAGGAGGAGCTTTTTCGTTTTCAAAATAAAATGCTATGTATGTAATATGTAAATTTGTTCGAAATGACTATAATTGAAATGTATTTTCCAGTTTAATGGAATTCCGTAACTTGGGTTAAGGTTAAGCGTGAAATCCACCGTTGGATGATGATTTGTTTGAGATCATAGACAATGAACGATCATGGCCCACCATAGGAACACAACAATGAAGAATGATGGGGTGCCGTTCGTTCATCCATCATCATAGGTAGTAGCTCTCCTACCCCAACCATACGCCATTAATATAATAATCTGCCCAAAACCCAACTATACTTTCCTACTCCTACTGCTCTCCCTGTACCTTGTTTTTAGATCCCTTCTTCAAAAACTTGCGCTTTGGTTTTCTCGTTCTCTCTGAATCTTGAGCAGAATCTTCTGCTGTGAAAAGGGTTTCTGTTTTCCTGCATTTTGACAATTGGGTCAATCGCATTTCTTCTCCAAAATGAAAGTGACCGTGCTTTCTCGCCGAGGAAGGGAAGTCATTAAAGGAGGCCTTGAACTCAATGATTCGGTATAAGATATACGCACTCTCTCCTTGTTTTTTTGTTTCTGTTTCACGAGATGGAGGAAAGTAGTGTAAAAAAACTTGTGTTTTGCTTGTCTGTGCTGTAGGCTACAGTAGCTGATCTACAGGATGCGATTCATCAGCGAAGTAAGTGCGCCTTCCTTTTGCTTTTATGAATTGTATGAAGATTGATAGTCTTTTGATGTTAAATTTACTGTATTAGCAAGATGTGAAATGGAAGATTGGCTTGGGTTGCTTGCTAGGATTTTTTTTGTTTGATTTCTTCTTGGAATCGGAAAAACTGCTTCATTTTTGCTTTCTAGTTGTAACTCTTCACCTCACGACATATATATTCAATGTATGGTAGGATTTTACACTCCTTTGGCTATAATTTTATGAATTGTTTTCTTCAATCATAAGCTATTGTTTTTGTCATTCGTATAGTTATTGCATCTGAAGCAATTTATACGCTGACCTTTGAGCTTATTCGGTCATTTTTGGATGGTTGATTCGCTTTTAATTTTATTTGCTAAACCACCATTTCAAGCATGTCAAATTTAGAATTCACTTCCATTCTACTTTTGGACATTCTGAAATATAATTTTGTAGCACTTCTCTAGTTTAACACACTTGGAAATTGGTCTCTCCAGTACATCACAGTGTGCCTTTTGGTTCTTTGAATGGAAATATTCTTCCATTTTGAATACCTTCTGTGCAATTAGTTAACGTCATTAGATCGGGGTAACTTATGATTATTTATAGGAGAAATAGACGGACTTTGGTTCAGTATCCTGATTTTCATGTTGTTTTTGCATTAACAGCGAAAAAATTCTACCCATCCAGACAGCGACTCACCCTTCCTCTTCCACCGGGATCAAAAGAGAGATCCACTGTCCTTCACTCCAAGAAGGCCCTTAAGGAATACTCTGAAGGAAATTCAGATGTGTTAACTGTAGTTTTCAAGGATCTAGGTCCACAAGTTTCCTATCGCACACTCTTTTTCTGTGAATACTTGGGTCCTTTGCTCCTTTACCCTGTCTTTTACTACTTACCTGTGTATCAGTTCTTTGGGTACAAGGGGGATCGAGTGATTCACCCAGTTCAGACGTATGCTTTATATTATTGGTGCGTCCACTACTTCAAGCGGATTATGGAAACTTTTTTTGTGCACCGATTCAGCCATGCAACCTCACCTCTCTCCAATGTTTTCCGGAATTGTGCTTATTACTGGTCATTTGGTTCCTACATAGCTTATTATGTGAACCACCCACTCTACACCCCGGTCAGTGACCTTCAAATGAAGATTGGGTTTGGCTTTGGTGTGATCTCTCAAGTTGCAAACTTCTATTGCCACATCTTGTTGAGGAATCTTCGTCGCCCTGATGGGAATGGAGGCTATCAAATCCCGTCTGGGTTTCTCTTCAATGTTGTGACTTGTGCAAATTACACAACAGAGATTTATCAGTGGTTAGGTTTCAATATTGCCACACAGACTGTTGCAGGCTATGTGTTCCTTGTGGTTGCTACTTCCATCATGACCAATTGGGCCCTTGCAAAACACCGTCGCTTGAGAAAGGTAAACTCCCTTTGTGTTTTATGTTCTTGCATTTTCACAGAATCATCTGTGTTTCTACTGGGTATGCAAATCATATACGTTAAAATATCTTGTTAGTGCATGTCAGTTTGGTCTGCTTTTAACGATTTTATACAAGCATGGTTATGTCTATGATACGTATTTTGACTATAATGAGACATGCAGCTTGGCATGTATGTGGTTGGGGCTGTACAAATAAGCTGCATTGTTGCCCAGATTCTGAACTGAGTTGCATTGGATAATTTGATACGAATTGTTATGCTTCCTTTTTTCCTAAGAGAATTATTATCTATTCAATTATTAATTGAGAGAAGTAAAAGACATTCATTCATCTAAAAGCACATTAGGTTTAAACAACCGTTTGTTTCCCCCTTGCTTGTAGTTCTGAGTGAGTGAAAGTCTTGCTGTCATTTTATATCACAAAAACTCGATAAAAATTAAGAGACTTCAGTTCTATTCTCCTTCCTGTCAATGGCATTTGCTTTTGTAATAACTTCCATCTTGCTCGATCCGCAGTTGTTTGACGGGAAGGATGGAAGACCGAAGTACCCATGCCGATGGGTTATCCTGCCCCCATTCCTTTAGATTTCCAGTCCTTGTTGGCTGCTTTGGTGCTCAACTTTTGTTCAGCACATCTGGTGATTATGGTTGAGTCTTGTTAGGCGCAAAGTGGAGGTTGCATTTCCAGCCTAATTGCTCAAGTACCTTAGTTTTGATAAAAAGACTTTTTCTTCTTTTTTATTTATTATTCATTATGTTAAATTAATTTGGATGATTTGTTTTCTTGACCATCTATTGTATTTCTTAAGCTGGTGCTTTCCCATACTGTAGATGGGGTTTAGAATAATGTCATGGATCGGACGGGTTTTGCACTTTTGCTTTCCTTCCGTTCAGTTTTCCTCCATTTTCATGACAGGGTAATAAGTAATAGCCTTAATTACCTTATTATGCTCAACATCAAATTTTACTGCGTTGAAAAAAGGAAAAAACTAATACTCCCTCCGGATTATATTAAATGACGTCTGTACTGTAGATACGTATATCGAGGAGGCCGGATGACGCACTATTTGACCCCAAAAAATTTCGTACTTTTTTTTGAACGTACATTAATCCTTAACGTACGTCTGAGAAAAAATTCGAGGTAAAATTATCTCAAATAATGAGTCATCCGACCTTCTCAACATGCGTGCATAAATAGTAAAAGTCGTTTAATAAAAGACGGAGGGAGAAATAGATTTCATGTTTATGTTTGTATAGAATTTTAAAAGCTCGTCAATGATTTCATAGATTACAGAACAAAAAAAGATGTCAATAATGGTTTTCATGGTTTGTACTTTGTACACATTTTATTTTGTAAAGGCTTAATTATCAATTTCATTTTATATATTTGTCCATTTTTTTCAATTAGATTATATTACTACAATTTATAAATTTCATAATTATTTATTATATTTTCTCATTTGGTCTCATTAGGTCATTAATTTTCATCCCTGAATTTTGTTAAATATTTAATTGAGATTAATTGACTAACCATGAATACTAATTTAATATTTTCATTAAATAGGAGTTCAATAAAACTAAACAAATATGGATAAATCAATTGGTTGTGGTCAAGTGGTAAGAATTTTTTCTACTTTTAATTGAGTTCTCGAGTTCTAGTTTTAAAAATTTAGAAAATCATGCTAGAGTCACGACCCAACAGAACTTGAACCTTATGACTCGGTGAAATAAAATAATAATTAAAAAAAACATGGACAAAAATAGTGTATGAAGCTTTTGTAAAATGAGGTTAAATTGTTAAGTACGATATGGGTAGAAAATTAAATGTTGTCATCCCAATATTAAAAAAATATGAAGAAAATTAATATGTTATCATATTTTTTATCTTGGTTTATATCAGTCAAATATTAGTCGGTACACAAGGGTGTTTACAGTTAGATAACCATTTTTGTCAGTTATTTTATCTTAGATATCCAACTAAAACGGATCAGTTCAGATGGTTAATTTTTGAAGTCGGTTAATTCAGATATTATTTAATCAGTTATCTATTTGAATTGATTCGGTTCGATCAATTATATCGGTTATTTTAAAATCGAATTTCGGTTCAGTTATTGATTTATTTCAAAAGAGAAAGAAAAGAAATCAATTTATGTCACCTTAGTAACACTAATATTCTTGTTAGTCCATTTGTTAAATTAAATAAAACAATTTATTTATAGTAGACTTGAATATGAATCCACTTAGGGTTGGTCTAAGAAAAGAACATATATGTATAACAAAAGATGAATGTTCTAGTCATTGGATAGAGTTTTGTGACGTTATAATTCTAAGAAAATAGACTTTTAAAGTGATTAAAATATCATCAATGATTTAAAACTTAATTTGTATTAAATATATGATTATATGCTCAATCTATTCTTACTAAAAAAAATTATATAACTAGTTTAATTAATTAATGATATATGTATATATATAGAGAGAGAGAGGGTTAATTGCTATATATACATATCCGTTCATTAAAAAAAAACTCATGTTAACTATACCAGTACTTATGTACCATGGTGATTATTTACAATAATTAAAAAAAATCATTTCAAAAAAATCATTCTGTGAATAAATAATTAGATTAATAATAATTATAATTTAACGGAATGCAGTATTAAAGTGCTTACCATAAATATTTTTTTCATGTAAAAGTAAATACTTAGTACTAAAAAAAATGACAAACGAGTTAAAGTATTAAGTAATTTTGAAAATTAAACGATAGCTTGATAAATGTGTCATTTTTTTCATGCAAAATACTTTAATTCGTTTTGATTTTAGTTTTTGTGTTTTTGGTCATTTATATGAGTTTATTTTAACTAAATTGAAACATTTATTTTCGGATCAGATCGGTTCGGATTAATCGGTTATTCTATATTTTCCAGTTCAGATATTCAATATCCAAAAAAAACTTCAGTTAGATAACAAATCAGATAAAATTTCATTTTATCGATTCAGATAACTTTTTCAGTTCGATTTACGATCAATTTGATTCGGTTTCTCAAGTTTCCATTTTTTTTACAGCCCTAAATACACCTTAGCTTAGGCATCTCGGTACTATTTGTCGCGGTTCAAAATAATTGTTTTTCTTATTTTATTCATGAAGCATTTTTTTTAATTGTATTTAATAGTTTATTTATATTATCTTAAATTTAATAATGTTAAATAAATTGTTTAAACATAGCTGTATTTAATAACTTATTTTATTATTTAAATAAATATATTTATTTATAGTAATATAAAATTTGTTTTAAGCACTTAAATTTTAGGCGTGTGCTTTATCATTATAAAATTATACTCCTTTCGTTTTCAATTAATTGACACTTTCTTACGGATTCTTTTTGTCATTTTAAGTTTTCCAAGACACGTTTTTTGCAACATTACGAAACAGCCCTCTCCCTTTTAACTCTATTTACAAACGCTGTCATTCATTTCTCTGCTTCGGAAACAACCAAACTCCTACCAATCTCTTACCAAATTAATTCAATCCAACCAAACTGCCGCCCACCACACTCCTCCACATCCACACCCAAATCACCACTGCCAAAATACCATCACTACCGCTCCATCGTTAACCACCGCTGCCCAAACCCAAACTCGTCCAACCAAACAGCCAGCCATCCTCCGTCACACACCCAAACCAAACCCATCAAACCCTAAATCACCACCACACCACGCCATCGGCATCAACCACCACTCCACCTCACCACACCACACCATCAGCATTAACCACCAAACCGCTCCACCTCAACACACCAATTCAATCACCCATCTCCACCGCCCAAAACCCATCATCACCTCTCAGAATCGTCCTCTGCCACCACAACAAACAGCCAAACCTCCACCTCGTCATCGCCACACAACAAACAAAAAACCTAAAACCCGAATCACCAAACCGATCCTCCAATCACCGTCCCACCAAGTCCACAACCGAATCCCACAAACCCATCACCGCCGCCACTGTTCGAAATTTGGGAACCGGTGGGAAAATGAAATTTTCCATTTTCAATTCAAATAATTTTGGTGAAATTTGGGTAGAGAATCGATACTAATCTCCCAAACCCAAAACGCGCGCTCGTTGTGAAGGATTGTGATGAAGAGAAGAGGGTGGCTCATTGATGGTAGATTAGATTTAGAGAAAACTAGAAGTAAAGTTGAAACAAAAAATAATAAAATATTAAGAAAAAAGGAATTAGGAGACTTCTGATAAACGTGGCCTAGAGGGGGGGGTGAATAGGCAATAATAGACAATAAAAAATCTAACACAAATTGTAAATAATTTGAGTGCGGAAATAGAATGTAAAAACACAAGTATGTATAGTGGTTCCAATTCCTCAATGAATTGTACTCCACTACCTAAGAGTCCTCCTCTTAGGATTTTGAACAACGAACACTTCGTTATTACCTTGAGTTTTTACGGGTTCAACTCAAACCTTACACCTTGGTTTTTCCGGGCTCAACCAATAAACCTTTCACTTGGTTTTCACGGGATCACCAACAACCTTACACTTGGTTTTTGCGGGCTCAACCAACAAACCTTACAGTGTGATTTTTCCGGGCTCAATCACAACCTATCACAATCAAGATTACTTGACAAGAGAATGTTAAATAGCAACACAATTGGTGTACAAATAAACTATGTATGATTCAATAAATAACACCAATAAATGAACAAGAATACCTCAAAAGAAAGCTTAAACCTTACTTGAAATATGGACACAAGATTGAGTAAATTCGGATGTGTGAAGCTTGTGTTATGAAAGAATCAAGTTGAAGGTTTTGCAAAAACTCAGATTTTTGGTCTTTTGAAAAGTATGAGAGCTTTCTAAAATCTTTCTTGTGTTCTAAATGTTCTTGTTATGTTCTAACTCATCTAGGATGAGTATATATAGGTTTTAGATCAGTTATGATCCAGACAAGAAAGTATGGAGCCAAAAATCCCGTTATAGTGGACAAAATAGCTGTTGGGAAAAACTAGCCGTTGGGCAAACCGCTATGGCGTTTTGGATAACGCTATAGCGTTTTGCTACTGAAGTTATTTCGTAACTTCAGAGGCAAAACGCTATGGCGTTTTTCAAAACGCTATGGCGTTTTCAAAACGCTATAGCGTTTTGAGAAACGCTATAGCGTTTTGAGAAACGCTATAGCGTTTTGCTCCTGGACGAAATCCTTCGTTCCAGTAGCAAAACGCTATAGCGTTTTCACAAACGCTATGGCGTTTTAAGCCTGACGAAAATGCAAAAAACCTTTCCGAAATTCATTTTCGCTAAAACCTTTTGACTCAAAAACTCTTGAGGTATTTAATGAACATTGATCAAGTGTTAAGTTGAATCATACTTACATGATTAAAGTTCTAATGTACACTTGATCTTCTAGCTTGTGATATCTTGATTTGTTGCTTCTTTTCTTATTTGCTTGATCACAAACTACACACACTTTAACTTCAAATTGCATTAGTAATACTAATTAGTTTGTGTGTCTAAAATCATCAAAACAAGAGTAAGTTGCCCTTGGGCTAACAATCTCCCCCTTTTTGATGATGACAACCACAAACTAATTATAAATCATAATTGAACTAGCAATTGAAGTTGAAGTAAAAATGGAGAAAACTTACATCTCCTATCTTTGCCAAAGGAATGCTCCCCCTACATAAAACATTAGTTGCACATAGAGCATAGCAAAGATAAAAAGTTTTGCTCCCCCTTGATGTGAGCTTCATTACCAATAGATAGATATCTTCCCCTTAACTCACTCTCCCCCTTATTCTCCCCCTTTGTCATTAACAAAAAGGGTAAAAAAAATAGGAGGTCCAAAAGATCAAATAAGGAGTAAAGAAAGGAGCAAGCAAAGATTAAAATCCAAACATACCAAATGAATGCAAATAGCAAAAGACTTACTCAAATGGGTTGCAAATACCAATTTCATGCCTTAGTTCCACAAACCGTTCTTTGGCAAGAGCTTTGGTAAAAATGTCTGCAAGTTGTTTGTTAGTACCAACAAATTCAAGCACAATGTCTCCTTTTGCCAAATGATCACGAATAAAATGATGTTTTATATCAATATGCTTGGTTCGTGAGTGGCAAATAGGATTCTTGGTCAATTGGATAGCACTTAGATTATCACAAAAAACAGGAATTTTACAAAACTTAAGATCAAAATCTTCTAAGGTTTGTTTCATCCATAAAATTTGAGATACACAAGATCCGGCAGCAATATATTCAGCTTCCGTAGTAGAAATAGCTACCGAGTTTTGTTTCTTACTTGACCAAGAAACCATGCATTGTCCTAAAAATTGACATGAACCACTAGTGCTTTTCCTATCCGTTTTAGAACCAGCAAAATCTGAATCGGTATAGCCAATTAAATCAATGCTAGACCCTTTAGGGTACCAAAGACCTAATTTAGAAGTACCTTTCAAATATTTGAAAATTCTTTTCAAAGCAAGCAAGTGAGATTCTTTAGGACAAGATTGAAAACGAGCAAATAGACAAACACTAAACATTATATCCGGTCTACTTGCCGTTAAATAAAGAAGACTTCCAATCATACCTCGATATAGAGTAATATCTACATCTTTACCATCTTCATCTTTGTCGAGGTTGACGGTTGGACTAAGGGGAATAGGACTCTCCTTGACATCTTTGTATCCATATTTGATTAGGAGATCCTTGATGTATTTTGCTTGATTGAGAAATATTCCTTCCTTAGATTGCCGAATTTGAAGTCCGAGGAAAAATGTCAATTCTCCCATCATACTCATTTCGAACTCACTATGCATACATTTCTCAAATTCCTTGCACAAAGAATCGTTAGTAGCACCAAATATGATATCATCAACATAAATTTGCACAATTAACATATGATTACCATCATGTTTAGTAAAGAGTGTAGAATCAATTTTTCCCATTTTAAAACCATTGTTCAATAAAAATTGACTCAAACGATCATACCAAGCTCTAGGAGCTTGCTTAAGACCATATAAAGCTTTTTCCAATTTAAAAACATGGTTAGGAAATTTAGGATCTTCAAAACCGGGAGGTTGCTTGACATACACTTCTTCCATGATATAACCATTCAAAAATGCACTTTTAACATTCATTTGAAATAAGCTAATGTTTTTAAAACATGCAAATGCTAATAACATGCGAATGGATTCAAGTCTAGCAACGGGGGCAAATGTTTCATCAAAATCAATACCTTCTTGTTGGTTATACCCTTGGGCTACCAATCTAGCTTTATTCCTAATAACATTTCCCGATTCATCAAGTTTGTTTCGAAAAACCCACTTGGTGCCAATGATAGTATGGTTGCTAGGCCTAGGAACTAATTTCCACACACAATTTCGCTCAAATTGATTTAGTTCCTCTTGCATGGCAATCATCCAATATTCATCATGTGAGGCATCATCAAATTTCTTAGGTTCAAATTGAGAAACAAATGCATGATGATCATTCAAATTTCTAAAAGAAGAGCGAGTGGCAATACCTTTGCTTCGGATATTACCTATGATTTGCTCTTGTGGATGAGCTTCCATGATTTTCCAAGATTTGGAATGGGAGGGGCCTTGACCATTTTGATTCACGTTAACATTTGTATCCTCAAGCACCTCTTCTTCCGGCTCTTTCTCCTCTTGAATTTCTAGAGTATCTAGTGAAGGAGGATTGGCTTGAGAGCTTCCAAAAACTTCTTCTACATCACTATTTATCTCTTTCACACTTTCAAAAGGATTAGATTCATCAAAAGCAATATGCATGGATTCTTCTACAACTAGAGTTCTCTTATTATAAACTCTATATGCTTTGCTAGTAGTAGAATAACCAAGAAAAATGCCTTCATCCGACTTTGCATCAAATTTACCCAAATTATCTTTGATGTTAAGAATAAAACATTTACATCCAAAGACTCTAAAGTATGCAATGGTGGGTTTCTTATCATGCCATAATTCGAAAGGAGTTTTATTAAGCAATGGTCGAATTAGAACACGATTTAAAACATGACATGCGGTTGCAACGGCTTCGGCCCAAAAACGTTTTGGTGTATTATGCTCATTTAAAAGAGTTCTAGCCGTTTCTTGCAATGTTCTATTTTTCCTCTCAACTACCCCATTTTGTTGAGGAGTGCGAGGACATGAAAAATTATGAAAAATACCATTTTCATTGCAAAAATCTTGAAACATGCCATTTTCAAATTCACCACCATGATCACTTTTAATTCTCAAAATTTTGGAACCTTGTTCATTTTGAATACGTTTGCAAAGTTGTTTAAATCTTTCACATGCATCATTCTTATGAGCCAAGAAGATAACCCAAGTAAATCTAGAAAAATCATCCACAATGACAAAAACATAACTCTTACCTCCAACACTTACCGTCCTCATAGGGCCAAATAAGTCAAGATGTAGGAGTTGCAATGGCCTTGAAGTTGAAACGGATTTGATAGGTTTGAAGGAGCTCTTAATTTGCTTCCCATATTGACATGCATTGCACAACCCTTCCTTCTCAAACTTCAACTTAGGTAAGCCTCTCACAAGCTCTTTCCTAGAAAGCTTTGCAATGTTTTCCATACCTACATGCACAAGTCTTCTATGCCAAATAGATGAATTATCAACGAAAGCACTTAAGCATGTATGATCATTGTTAGGAATATCATTTAAATCAATCATATAAATATTTCCAACTCGATTACCCATGAAAATTAAATCACGTGTGAAAACATTTCTTACTTCACAATGAGTGGAAGTAAAAATCACAATTAAATCTTTATCACACAATTGACTTATGCTCAATAAATTAAATTTCAAGCCATGCACAAATAAAACATGTTCAATAGAAGGAGAATGACCAACTTTACCGATGCCCGAAACTTTACGTTTAAGGTTATCTCCAAATCGTACATTTCCTCTATCTTCTTCCTTCAAATGGGTGAATTTCTTCTTATCACCCGTCATGTGCCTCGAACACCCGCTATCCAAGTACCATTTATTTGCATGGGGTTTTCGGCACATCTACAAAACAAACTAGTTAGTTCTAGGAACCCAAACTTGTTTGGGTCCTTTCTTAGCAAGTGCACTTCTTTGTGCCCACATTTGTTTTGCATAAACATCATCTCTACGAATATAGCAAAAATAAGACAAATGACCATTTCTCTTGCAATAGCTACATTTGTATAAAGGTCTATCATGTGAGTGATTAGATGTACTAGCATTGTTATAATTTCTAGTTTTAACAAAAGTAGTTTTAGCCTTTCTTATGCTAGTAGAATTATCAAAACCAATACCACTCTTATCACTTCTAAACTTTTGATCCTTTAAACAATCTTGTTGAGTTTTAGCACTTTGCATAAATTTAGCTAAAGTAGCTTCAAGAACATTAATCTTTTCGTTCAAAAGAGCTATTTCTTTACTAGAATTTGCACACATTTCACACATAGCATTTTCATTTTTGAGTTTATTACATGCATCTTCAAGTAATTTGTTTTCACTAGTTAACCCTTTGTTTAGCTCTTCTAGCTCACTAATGTCATTTTTGAGGTTATCTAGTTCCTTAACAATTTTTGCATTTTTCCTACACATATCTTGAAATTGTGTACCAAGATCATTAAAAGCATTTTGCAATTCATCAAAAGAATAATCATTATCACTAACCGAATCATTGTCGCTATCTTCTTTAGCCATGAGGGAGAATTCGGTTTCTTCATCGGAAGAGTCACATTCATTTGCAAGGAAGCATATGTTGGATATCTCTTCTTCTTCTTCCGATTGGGATTGTGAGCTTTCTTCTTCACTCTCATCATCATCCCAAGTTGTAGCTTTTAGAGCCCTCTTCGGATATCTACGGGAATTTTTCCCATCCTTAGAACCTCTTTTCTCAAACTTTTTCTTCTTATCAAGGTTGGGACATTCACTCTTGACATGCCCTGGCTTTTCACATCCAAAACAAACAACACTATCATTTTTAAACTTGGATTTAGAAGTGTTAGAATGCTCACCTTGATACCTTTGCTTTTTCTCATTGTTGTGCCAAAATTTCCTGAAATTTCTAGCAAAAGCAGCCAAAGACTCAATGTTTTCTTCATTCCCTTGATCCTTGCTAACAAATGCTACATTGTTGCTCTTGGCTTTTTGTACTTCCGGTTCACCCATTTTGAGTTTGTGCTCAAATGCCGTAAGAGAGCCAACAAGTTGAGAATAGGTAGGTTTCTTTTCTAACTCATCAAAAATAGAAGTCTTGGCATTCCAAGAGTTAGGTAAAATACTAAGAAGTTTTCTTACCATCTCCTCATCACTAGGAGTCCATCCAAGAGTTCCCATAGTATTGCAAATATTTTGAATTCTAGTGCTTAAATCATAAATAGTCTCACCACTCTTCATGTCTAGCAATTCATACTCACGCTTGAGTGTGTTGAGTCTAATGTTTCTCACTTGAGGAGTGCCTTCATGAGCTGTCTCCAAAGTATCCCAAACATCCTTGGACAATTTACAAGCACTAACACGGTTAAATTCATTTTGAGAGATTGAACAAAATAAAGCATACCTTGCCTTGTCTTCACTTTGTTTTCTTGCAATTGATCCAGCTGGCCACCTCTCAAAAGGAAGAGGTTTAGTTGATCCATCTTCAGCCGGAGGTTCCATGGGAGTGACAAATCCATGTAAAACGCAATCTAGCATGATTTGATCTTGTCCACCTAGGAAGGCTATCATCTTTATCTTCCATTGTAAGTAGTTGTTCCCATCAAGAAATGGTGCACGGTTGAGAGCACAATATAATCCCTCTTGAGCCATTTGATCTTTTACTTGAGGTGATTAAACCTACAAAACAAGTACCTTGCTCCGCTACCAATTGATAAACGTGGCCTAGAGGGGGGGGGTGAATAGGCAATAATAGACAATAAAAAATCTAACACAAATTGTAAATAATTTGAGTGCGGAAATAGAATGTAAAAACACAAGTATGTATAGTGGTTCCAATTCCTCAATGAATTGTACTCCACTACCTAAGAGTCCTCCTCTTAGGATTTTGAACAACGAACACTTCGTTATTACCTTGAGTTTTTACGGGTTCAACTCAAACCTTACACCTTGGTTTTTCCGGGCTCAACCAATAAACCTTTCACTTGGTTTTCACGGGATCACCAACAACCTTACACTTGGTTTTTGCGGGCTCAACCAACAAACCTTACAGTGTGATTTTTCCGGGCTCAATCACAACCTATCACAATCAAGATTACTTGACAAGAGAATGTTAAATAGCAACACAATTGGTGTACAAATAAACTATGTATGATTCAATAAATAACACCAATAAATGAACAAGAATACCTCAAAAGAAAGCTTAAACCTTACTTGAAATATGGACACAAGATTGAGTAAATTCGGATGTGTGAAGCTTGTGTTATGAAAGAATCAAGTTGAAGGTTTTGCAAAAACTCAGATTTTTGGTCTTTTGAAAAGTATGAGAGCTTTCTAAAATCTTTCTTGTGTTCTAAATGTTCTTGTTATGTTCTAACTCATCTAGGATGAGTATATATAGGTTTTAGATCAGTTATGATCCAGACAAGAAAGTATGGAGCCAAAAATCCCGTTATAGTGGACAAAATAGCTGTTGGGAAAAACTAGCCGTTGGGCAAACCGCTATGGCGTTTTGGATAACGCTATAGCGTTTTGCTACTGAAGTTATTTCGTAACTTCAGAGGCAAAACGCTATGGCGTTTTTCAAAACGCTATGGCGTTTTCAAAACGCTATAGCGTTTTGAGAAACGCTATAGCGTTTTGCTCCTGGACGAAATCCTTCGTTCCAGTAGCAAAACGCTATAGCGTTTTCACAAACGCTATGGCGTTTTAAGCCTGACGAAAATGCAAAAAACCTTTCCGAAATTCATTTTCGCTAAAACCTTTTGACTCAAAAACTCTTGAGGTATTTAATGAACATTGATCAAGTGTTAAGTTGAATCATACTTACATGATTAAAGTTCTAATGTACACTTGATCTTCTAGCTTGTGATATCTTGATTTGTTGCTTCTTTTCTTATTTGCTTGATCACAAACTACACACACTTTAACTTCAAATTGCATTAGTAATACTAATTAGTTTGTGTGTCTAAAATCATCAAAACAAGAGTAAGTTGCCCTTGGGCTAACAACTTCTTACTGTTCCAAAACGTCAAATAATTAGAAACTGAGGGAGTATATACTCCCTCAGTTTCTAATTATTTGACGTTTTGGAACAGTAAGAAGTATATATGTATATATACTCCCTTCGTCTTTTTTTAATTGACGTTTTGACTTTGGACACGCATATTAAAGAGATTGGATGACTCACTATTTGAGATAGTTTTGCCTCGGACGTACGTTTGAAAAAAAGTACGGACTTTTTTTGGGTCAAATAGTGAGTCATCCGGTTTTCTTAATATGCGTGTCCAAAGTCAAAACGTCAATTAAAAAAAGACAGAGGGAGTATAATATATACATATCAAAAGTAGGATATAAAAATATTAATCGAGACTGATATTTTGAGTGAGATCGATATATCTCTTATTTATAAATAGGAAAAACACTTGTACTTTCTTCCATACTGAATGCACGACGCAGATCCCTATGTGTTAATGATTTGGATTTTAGCAAAAATCTTTGGTCGATGGAACTAAACTAAATGCCAAAATTACAAGTCACGGGACAAAGAAAGGATGTAAGCCTTAATGGATTAAGATACTGTGGAAACGACGTATCATACCTCAGCTCTTGTCATGTCAGTCCATCATGTCCCCTGCACACAAAAAGTCCTTTTTCCTAAAATTAACAATTCAAATGAAAATAAAAATGCTTGTCGTCACAAAAAAAATTACTACTATTTTTTAATTTTTTAAAATCAACTATATAAAAGATCTTATAGTATATAAAATATTTTTATTTTAATTTTATAGTTTGAAAACTTACAATATACTACATATCTTATAGTTTCTTGAAATTTTTAATTCTAACACTTTTAATAGTTAAAAATAAATTAATGAGCAAAATTTTGAATTTTTTTTGAAAAAATAAAAAATTCAAAAATAAATTGTATATACAATTTAAAGTATTTTTTTAATTGTTTTAAATCCAATTTTCCGTGAAATTTATAATATATATTTTGAAAAAGAAATTAATCAAATCGAACCGTCCACTCCATTTGGTGCTCGTTTAGTTTATAGTTGGATTTAGTTTTGGTTTTGGACCGTTCTTTTTCCTTTTAAAAAGCCGAAAAAAAGTCCATTTATTTTCATCACCTCTTTTAGAGTTTGAATTTTTCTTTTTATAATTATATTTATAAAAGAAATAGAGAAATGGTAAAAGGAAATGAGATTTTTTTTAATTATTACTCCCTCCGTTCATTTTTTAATGGACGCTTTGATTTTGGGCACGAATTTTAATGAGGCAGAATGACTCACTATTTGATCCCAAAAAATTCCGTACTTTTTTCGGACATACGTGTCCAAGAAAAAAGTCGGGACAAAATTGTCTCAAATAGTGAGTCATCCGATCTCCTTAAAATACGTGCTCAAAATCAAAACGACAGTTATTTATGGACGGAGGGAGTAGAAATTAAAAAGAGAGACGAGCTGGATCCACCAATCACCGTAGACAAGTGAGCGAATGACGCGTTCTCCTCTGTAATTTGGGCCCACATAAATTCTTTTTCTTTTCTATATTTATATATATTCGACAAAAAATTCAAATTAAAAGAAAACCAGTAAAAAATTAAAAGAAAAAAAAAGGAAATCGAACGGTTGACAACCCATCTCAATTGTCCATATAAACCCATCACCAAATTCCTAAAATTCTCCTCCTCCTGAAGAAGACGGCCCGTGCTCACTCAAATCCTTCGTCACTCCCTCAAACGCTTCCCTGCGTCGGCCTTTGACTTTTGCCTCTCTCCCTCTCTTCCGGTTTAGGTTCCTCCTCTTCCGTTTCGGATCTGCTCCTTCTTCGTTTGTTTTCATTTCCATGGCCCGTCTTGTCATGCTCTGTTTCATTCTCCCTTCGTTTGCTCTTGATGTGCTCGCTGTTTCGTTTCACCAGATCTGAATTTTGTGTTTCTGGTTTGTACCCCGCGAACGAGGAAATGATGATCGAATGCCATGTTAAAAATGATCTTTTATTGGTTTGAAATTCAAATTGAATAACCCTGTATTGGGATTAGTGAAACCCAACTCTTCTGTTCATCTAACAGTTTCACTTTGCATGCAATGTACCCTCTTAAGCTCGGTTGGGACAATTTTCTACCCTTTGGATTATGCATTGGCCATTGTTTATGCAGGAATTGTTGTGTGCTATGTGAAATAAATGAGACATATAGAGGGTATTCAAATTTTAAGAAATTGATGCTGTCTTTCCCTATATTTTACTCTGTTCTCCAAAATCCCGGGTTATCCTTCTGCATTTTGATTTGATGTCTATTAAAAGAGAAATGTGTGTGTTCATGTTACTCCATTATTCTTTTACGTTGTTGTTTGGTCTCTGATGTTATGTTACTGATTTTCTAGCTTATGAATTTGATGTGTTTTGGATCATGAGAATTATTAAATGGTCATTTATTTTGTTCTAGATTTGTTGTCTTATTTAAAGATAAATCTGATGTTATACTGGTGTAATCTATTGGGTGGTGGAAAATGAGTTAGTGGTGTTTCATTAATGAAAGACTTTGTATTCCTGATTGATTAGAGTTTGGAATAGCAGGCAGTAGAAGATGGCAGATGCTGAGGATATCCAGCCACTTGTCTGTGACAATGGAACTGGAATGGTCAAGGTATGTTGTTGGATTTTATCACATTTGTGTTGTAGGACAGATTTTATGGTCCCATAGATCTTTATGAAGAAAAAAATATACCATTGTTGCTTCCGGGACACAGACATTATTAACATATTGCATTTATAGAGAACATGCTCTTGTAGAAACACACTTTGAGCTGTGAGTGCATGCTGTGAAACACGTATGACTTATGGAGTAACAATTTCCATTTTTGTTCTTAGGCTGGATTTGCTGGAGATGATGCCCCACGGGCTGTATTCCCAAGCATTGTTGGCCGTCCTCGTCACACTGGTGTGATGGTTGGCATGGGTCAGAAGGATGCATATGTTGGAGATGAGGCGCAATCCAAGCGAGGTATCTTAACCCTGAAATACCCAATTGAGCATGGTATTGTGAGCAACTGGGATGATATGGAAAAGATCTGGCATCACACCTTCTACAATGAGCTTCGTGTTGCCCCAGAAGAGCACCCAGTGCTCCTGACCGAGGCTCCTCTCAACCCAAAGGCTAATCGTGAGAAGATGACTCAAATTATGTTTGAGACTTTCAACACTCCTGCCATGTATGTTGCTATTCAGGCTGTTCTATCCTTGTATGCCAGTGGTCGGACGACTGGTAAGCAGTTAAACAAGTTACTTGATTCTGAGTCTTTATAGTGAAACCTAGGGCATCAAAAAATGTCTCTTTATGTTTAATATTTGCATGTCTTGCGTTGATTTAGTTTGTTTTGAACTGGAGTGGGGGCTAATATGGCTTAGTCAATTTTGTTTGCCGCATCCATATTTTGGTTCATCAGTGGTGTGTTTAGATATGTTAGTTTGTTTCTTGAGGTAGTCAAAATATCATGAACTTCTAAAATGGTTGTTCACTTGTTTCTATGAAAGCATTTGTGCCTACAATGGTTATTTGACCAGGCAAGTTCTTGTGGATTTTCTGTGCAGGTATTGTTTTGGACTCTGGTGATGGTGTCAGCCATACAGTCCCCATTTATGAAGGGTATGCCCTTCCACATGCCATCCTGCGTCTTGACCTGGCTGGCCGTGACCTCACTGATAGCTTGATGAAGATCCTTACAGAGCGTGGATACTCTTTCACAACCACAGCCGAGCGGGAAATTGTCAGGGACATGAAGGAAAAGTTGGCTTATATTGCTCTTGATTATGAACAGGAGATGGAGACCTCCAAAACCAGCTCATCAGTTGAGAAGAGCTATGAGTTACCTGATGGGCAGGTTATCACCATTGGTGCTGAGCGTTTCCGCTGCCCTGAGGTCCTCTTCCAGCCGTCCATGATAGGAATGGAAGCTGCAGGCATCCACGAGACCACATACAACTCCATCATGAAGTGCGATGTCGATATCAGGAAGGACTTGTACGGCAACATTGTCCTCAGTGGTGGTTCTACCATGTTCCCAGGCATTGCTGACAGAATGAGCAAGGAGATCTCCGCGCTAGCCCCAGCCAGCATGAAAATAAAGGTGGTTGCACCACCAGAAAGGAAGTACAGTGTCTGGATCGGTGGCTCCATCTTGGCATCCCTGAGCACATTCCAACAGGTTGGTTGACATTCATGCATATACATAACAATGTACATGAGTGATTAAGATTGTTTTTTTTTTCTGATTGAGGGATTTGCTTGCTTGATTGTGAGTGCAGATGTGGATTGCAAAGGCAGAGTACGACGAGTCTGGACCATCAATTGTGCACCGGAAATGCTTTTAAGTTTTCGAAGAGGAGATTTGTGTAAGAAAGGGCAAAAACGAGTGGTGCAACTTGCCACCTCTTTCATTCTCTTTGTTATTCTGATTATTCTCATCATGTTGGAGTGATGATTTTGAGAAGGCGAGGGTTTTATTTTATCCCAAAATTGTCCATTTCTTTCATTGCTCTATTTTTTTCCCCAATGTTCTTAGGACTGGACGGACTGGTCGGACCCCTAAAATCTATAAGGGATCTTCAGGCCGGTCTTGAAATGAGCGAAAAAAATCTTTTTGCAAGAATCGTAATGATTACGGCTTTAGAAGTTCTTGAGGTTCACTTTTAATGTTGGTCAAAATTACATAATTTTTTTATTTTTTTTAAATTAAAAAAAAACCTTAAAATCTAAGAAAATAAAGTAAGGTAGCTTACTTTTACTCCATCTCTTTTCTCATCAATCACCATGCAAATAATACCTAAAATAATTATTTTAAATATAAATTTATTCACTTAATTATTTAATTAGTTTTGATTTATTATACCTGTTAAATAAAAGAGTGCAATTTTTTTAACAAAGAATATAACTATTTTTTTGTGGGGTCAAAAAATAGTTCCTCGCTAAATTAAATAAAAATAATTTTATCACGTAATTATAAATTTAAATAAAATAAAAGAGCAATTGCATTACATTACAATTTACATCTTTTTCCATGTACGTCACTTATAAGTTATCAATCTTATCCAATGGCGAAGCCTCAAGTATGCGTGCGGCATGGCTCCCTTAACACGTGCGGTATGGTTCCCTTAATTTTGTTTACCCAATTGGTTAGTTTTCGGGTACAAAACTAACACGTGCGACATGACTCCCCTAATTTTTTTTGAAGTTTCATTACAACCCATGAAGTCTTAGGACCTGTTTGGCGTTCCGGTTCTGGTCCGAAAAGTGCTGTGAGTAAAAGTGCTGTGGGAAAAGCACTTTTGCGCAAAGGAGTGTGCTGTTTGGTAAACATTTCTTAAAAGTGTTGTGGGAAACGAGAAGTTGTTTTTGGTGTTTGGTAAACACTGCTTTTAGAACTATGGTTTGAGTGTAAAATGACTATAAAGGGCATCAGTCATTTTTAGTGTTATTTATTTACATTATTTAATTCAATCTTTGTTTCTAAACAAATAATTTAACTATAATTTTCTAAAAGCTGCAATTTTAACATTATAACTATAAAAGACACAATTTATTTCAAGCATTAAAATTAATATTTTTTAGTATATTTATAAATTATTTAAATCAATCTATTTCTTTAAACAAACAATTAACATTTTATTAAATGAAGTTAAATATTGAGCACTATTTTAAAATTTTACATATATAAAATCACAATTATCTATTAATCATTAATCTATTACCTATTGAGTTACTTTTTTTTATGTGAATACATCAATAATATTTTTTTAATTTTTTAAGAAATTAATGTAATATATGAATTTCTACTTTGACTCCATCATATTATTTAAATAAACATAAAATTTGGTAAGTAACATTACAATATTTACCATATGGTTCAATTATTAAAATACTCTACTAAACATTTAAAATATTAGGATCTTATTTTATATTTTAGTATTGTTACTAACTAATTGATATCCAATCTTACATTAAATGATATAATTGGTATTTCTATTTTAGATTTATCAAAATGTACAATATTTTTAAAATATAAAATGACACATATAATAAAAAAAAACTTGATGAATAATCACATTTTTTTAGTGAGTTTATTGCATTTTTTGTGATAAATCATCAACTTATAAATATTTTAATTAACAAAAAAATTAATGGTAACCTAAAGAAAATGTAAAGAATTGTTTATTAAATAATACAAGTATCATATAAAAAATTTGATGAATAATCAGATTTGTTTCATTATTAAATCCTACATTTAGCTTTTTTCAAGTAAATTAGTGTTCTATTCTAAAAAAATAAAAAAGTAAATAATATTCGCAGCATTGAAGAACATTGAAGAATATTGAAAATACCCTCAATTGATTTGCTAGAAAAATATGAGAGCCATCTCATTCAATACCCAAAATGTTCGAACGGAAAGATTTTGTGGTAAAAAATTAAGAATGAATACACAAATTCCCGTCCTGGTGGGGGAGTGTAGTGGTGAAATGTGCTGCAGAATGAACAAAATTGCAAGATGTACAGTACAAGTAATATGATAGCAAACAAACAAAAGACGTAGAGGCAAATTATATTGAAGTGTAACAAACAATGTTACAATTACAAGTCTATTTCTGATGAGGTTGTCTTTCTGAGACTAGTAAAAAAACATTGAGCGATTGGATACAACCAAATATGCCCTTTCTGCTTTTCTGCAGTAACACATTGTTACACCTGATAATGAGAAACAGAAAATCCCATGATCCAGTAGTAGCACCTGAGACGATAATCTTGCGCAATATTTCTGATCTACTTTGATCCGAACGATGGGGAAATCTGCTAGTTCTTTGGTGGTTCCACTGCTAAACATGATGCGTCCAACCAAGGCTTAAAGCTTGCATTACGCGTCAGACACTGCACAGCGCATGACAATGATGTGGATTAGAGTATGCTCATGTGCTTGAGACATTCAGTAAGTGTGTTAAAATATACATTCAGGCACAGAGTAGTTTTATCAAGTAAACATAACAGCACATGCACACACAGTATTATGCAATTTCTATCCTTGGATTTCTTTAATTGCTTCTTCAGTTCCTTTTATTTCAAAAGTAATTTGCAGTAAGAAAAGGTAAGATACAAACACAACAAACACAATATTTGGTAAATCTACAAAACCAAAGGCAAATAGCAGCGACAGCCAGGGGAGGTGTAAAGCATAGAATATTTGGTATACAGTTGAAAATATATTATCTATACCTGTATATTAACCCAGAGTAGAAATCAACATTGGGATACAGTTTCCTCTTAACAAAATACTCATCAGAAACCCAGACAGCAAAAGCTCAAAGCATCCACTACCATCACAAACAGCAAAAGCTCAATTCTAAATCATGCACAAGTCACATTCCTTCCTTGCACACAGTACCATCACAGACAGCAAAAGCTTAAAGCATCCACAGCAGGATTAAAATATAGCAAACAACTGCACCAAAGTCAATTTTAATCATAATGTAATCACAAATACCATCAGCCTTAATGCAAACAGTCCAAACAAGCACAAGCGACCAACTAAACCTTGTAATTTACAATGTCAGAAATCAATGTATTTGTCACATCAATGTATCCAAGCCAGAATTGAATGTGCAACAGATTTGAGTAAATAAGCATGGCTGGATTCTCTCACGCAAGGTTCCATCTATACCCGTTCAAAAAAGAAAAGGTTCCATCTATGCATGACAAATTAGTAGTACTAGCACGTATAGCTAAGGTTGATGGAATTGGAGGAAATTTTTCACAAATATCAGGCTTAATTTAGAAAGGAAAAAACAACTAAGTATAGACTGATACTAAAAGAAATCACTTTTCTGTGAGGGTTGGGAGGGGAAGATAACGCAAAATTCCATAGAAAATTGCAGCAGTCCACTGAGCAAAACTAAAGACTCAATCGTTTGATACAAATATTAGTAAAAACAACGACTTCATACAACAAGATTGATTGCACAATGACAAATTCCAAGTTCAACCGTGAATCTTTCACATTTCTTATTTATATCCCAGAACAAAATGTAGATTGCAATAAAAAAGAAAGGATTTTCAATCAAATCTAGAACTCACACATGCACCAACAAGGCTGATCCTCATTCAACATATCCCAGAAGAAAATTACAAAATATGTAGATATTTAACTATTTCACATGCCTTTCATTTGCATTTACAAAATCAAACAACCATCTACTCTAGCCAGTGCATCGTACCAACAAAAAAAAAATTAAACTTCCATTGTGCACCCTCATGAATAATTCATGCCACAACAGAACTGCTACACCTTGCTGTCTCTACACATTCCACTTCTTAAAACAGCAACTAAATTGAACAATTTTCTAGGATGGAAAATTACCAATCAATCAACAATCCGCAAGAAACAATAACAGCAACTAAATTGAACAAATGGGCCACTCTTAAAACAGATCAAGGGATATATTAGTTGTACCTTAGCTTCAACAATTGAGGCAACAACCACCGATTCACCCACCAATACTCAACAAAAGAGCTGGGTTACTTACACAGCCGCCACGCAGAGACAACCTTTGTACCCTCTGACCTGCAACTAGCATTGCCTTGCGGATCAATACATTGAATCTGACTCAGTAGAAAAGCATAAGCTTTTCACCAAATGGAGACAAAACAGAAAAGCATAAAAAAACTGAAGCGATGGAAGAAGAACAGAAGGAACATATGGGGGCATGTGAATATGTTTCATGGTGATCAGACCAATGTAATTTCATATTTTTTTTCCTATACTAGATTTATCCACCTAACCTTTTTACACTAATGAGACTCTTGTCTGTTTCTGGTACTTCTGGAAACGACCAAAATGATAAACCCAATCATCAAAGACAGAAGAAAGAATAAAAAAGAATCAAAAAGTGTGGATAATAAGATAACAACATAACCCATTCATGATATTTCCCATAATGATTTAGCTCTTTTCACCCTTAATCTCTATACCTAATGATTTTAATTTGGGTCAGTAAAGAATTTAGTGGGGAAGCAAGGACAGTGAGTGAAAAGTAATGAAAGGAAGGCCCTAAAAAACCAAAATTAGTTAAACTCACCTAAAAGGAGTCCTGCGCTTGAGGAGAGGAGGATGACGCCGCTGGTGGTGGAGGACGGTGGTGCGCTTGAGGACGATGAAAGAGGAGGATGCCGCCGCTGGTGGTGGAGGACGGCGGTGCGCGTGCGCTTGAGGACGAAGAGAGAGGAGGAGGACGGCGGTGCGCTTGAGGACGCCGCTGGTGGTGTGAGGGTGAGGGTTCTGATGAAAGGACGCGGCTGGTGGTGTGGGTGTGAGGATTGAAAGCAGAGGAGAGATGAGGTTGACCTAGGTTTCGTCCGGAGAAGAGAGGAGAGCGATGTGAGTGAGTGAGGGATTTTTTGGAGAGTTAAAGGGTATAAATATCTGGCAATTTGGTAAATATGAAGAAAAAGGCCAGAGTTTTTTGTCCATTTTAGTTAAAGGCCAGCTTCCCGTGTTACTATTCAACTTGGAGGTTTGCCACTGCTCCAATTTGCTGCAGTGGCAAAGGCAAAGAAAAACAAGGGAGTCAGCTTCCCGTCAACGCCAGCTTCTCAAGAAGTTTGGTTTTGAAGGTGTTTACCAAACCCCTTCCTTAGCTTCTTGGTTGAAGAAAGCTGGGTTGGCCACCCAAACCTCAATGTCAAACAGACACTTAGTTTTTCTTAGTCAATTCTATTTTTATAATTGTAAAAAAATGTATTTTGCCTCCTCTTACTAGTTAGGTTTTATGAATGATTAAAATTTTAACTTTACTCCTAATATTAATGATTCTCTTTTAAGTCTCATCATGGTTTTTTTTTTCTTTCTTAAAATTAAATATGAGGTTCAAGTCATGAATAAAGATGTATTTTATTAAAGTTTAAACCGACCAAATTTTGGCTGAAAAATTTAGACGCAACTAATTATGAAGCACCAATACTTCATATTTATGTCATGTTTGCGTCGGATTCATTTTCGGGTTGGCTAACATATTTATTTAATAGTAATATATTCTGTATAATAAGGCAAAAAAAACATAAACCAGTAGAACTGTGGCGGGTTACTTTACGTTGGCATCTCCAACCAAGTACGAGGCAGTGAGGTAGTTAAGGAACTTACCTCATGTTCTGTCAATTAATTTGCATTTTCGGTCGATCTGTCAGTTCCTTCTTCTTCCTTGGTAGTACAGACTATAGTGCAAGAACTGAATCTATTAGGAGTTGTTTGGTGAAGTTGAAGGCGAAGCTTAGCGATGAAGAAGAGATTTGGTGCAGGGACGACGCCCATCGGCACTCCTTCACTCGGATGGTCTTGCGTTGTTGTCATTGTTTCCCTCTTAGCCGGCGCTTCGGTCGTCCACAACGTCTACAAACCCAACCTTGTAATTCCTTATTTCTCTCTTCGTTATGTCTGCAACTCGTTTGATGAAATGCGTCACTGAACGGGTTTGTTTGTTTGCTCGTTCTTGCAGACATTGCCTCCAGTTGAAAGTGTTGATGCGGACCAGAAGAACACACAAATTGAAAAACAATGAACTGGAAACAAAGACCCAGACAATGTTTCTTTAAGGTCTCTGCTGTTTTACCTTGTCCAATCGATTAAAAACAGAAGATGGTTTGGAGTCCTGTGGAAATTTGGGCAGGTCTGGTTCTTTCTTTCTTTCTTTCTTTACTTTTTATAATTTCTTGTTTTGTTTCTTGATTATGAAATTCTGCTCTCTGGAAAAATCAATACTTTTGGAAACTCCATCAAAACAATTCCTGAGTAAAATAGTTAGACACTTATTTGCTATGGGAGTGTGACCATTTTCCATCCCATTTGGATGTCCTACTTTATTGCAATCAATAATTTTGCTTTGTGCTGTTGTTCATCCTTCATCTTTTAGGTATTTCAGGCACAAAGAAACTTACAAATTGTATCGACCTGTAATTGTTAACTTCATCTTATCAAGCATCAAAAACACAAATTACAGAGTCTTCTGTACAGTAAAACTCTCACACAATTGATAAAACACTTTGTGTCCTAACATAGAACAGCGTAAGCACACAGCCTCCCTACTTCGAAGATTCTAAGCAAACCGCAATATTTCGCATGTCCTTTTAGGATTCTAAGCTGTGCCAATCTGTTTAAGATACTCAGGTGAATTTTTTTGTTGAAGAGTTTAAAGAAGGGACATTCTAGTGTAACAATCGTTCACGACGAATGGGTGATCTTCCATGGTAACGTCACCAATAAACTTTGTTGGGTCTGGTTGAATTGATTGTTGATCTTTTGGGTTTGATTCTTCTTCCAAAAGTTTTTCTTTTAGCTCCCACAACTCATCTTTTCGGTTGTGGTGATCACCTTGCTCAGAGTTGCACCTCCAATATGTTTTATAAGCTAAGCTTTTGATTGTTCCATCATCTGAAGAGGATCGGTGGCAAAAGCTCCCAAACCCTTGAATCTCTCGGCTTATCTTACGAACTCGAGCTCTCTCATCTTTCAGAAATAGCCCACTTTCAAGTAGCTTCAATACTTTTTCAGCCAAGTTTCTAACACTCAATCCCCAGTCGAACCTGCATGTGAAACGAAAGGAGTAATCTCATCAACAAAATTTGAATTCGAAAGTCATTAATGTTAAAAATTGTTTATAGAAATCCAGAAAAACAACTACACGAACCCTTTCTCGTCTATAAACTGAAAGCTTCCTATCTCTTTTATCACAGCTTTATCGTCCTGAAACTCATCAGCAGCTCTCAAAGGTCCATGTGTTAGAAGGTGTTCTAATAGGAGCAGAGTTCTGTAGGAAACTCGCCAATTTTTTGTGTCAAACTTCATCAACCTGACTTCACAACAGAGTAGAAAATTCAATCCTGTAAGTACAGAGTTATTGATGCATGTAGGTAAATAAGATCGCAAAATATATATATATGTCACACCTTCTATGTAGAATCTCCACAATCCTCCAGTAATCATCAACTTCAAAAGCTGCACGAGAAATCGCACACAGGGTGCGCGTGTCCGGCACCCAAAGATCACTATTTGTTGCTTCTTCTGTCAACCTTGAACACCCAAAAAAGAGAGAACACTTAAGAGAAAGGAGAGTAATTCGTTACGGGATGATAAGTGACCGAACGAACATGTATATACTTACAGTTCTGCAGGTGTAACGTCAGTCAGAGCCAACCGTGCTGTCTTGATCTTTTCTTTGAAGTAGAAAGAAGCTTGCCTCTTGAATTCGTGGAGAACAAGGCTGCCCATTTTTGGCTATCTGTTGAATTGGATAATGTCGTTTTGAATGATATTGCTCAGAATATGAAATTATTATTACTGTTCATGTGTTATGCAATGCTAAGGCATGTACGTAAGGAGCTCAACTACTCCACTACAGGCAACAAACACCAACTACTCTTCTCTTCTAAAGTTTGTATTTTGCAAAATGACGTGAACATTCTAAGAGGTGACATAAATAGGGCAAAAGTTTCATCCTTCAGATGGAATTTTGTCAGCATTGACGTGGAAATCCCACTGTAATTTGGCCCCTAAACATTGCCATGTCAAATTAAATTTGGCCACTAAACACATCTATTCTATGGGCCACACACAATTAACTTCTTTCGTTTTTTCTAAAAAAATGATTGAATCCATGACTTAATTTATAAAGAAATGAAATGTGTCATGAATAACTTTTCTAAAGAATAATACTGCTATACATGCGAACAATTTTATAAAATTTTCATATTAATGTGTCAAAATGTGAATGATGTACTTTAGTTCATGTTAAAGTCTCACACCACTTAAAATAGCAGAAAATGTTTCGCATATCAACATTTGAATGGTATGATTAAAATACATCATTTAAATTTTACTACTTTAGTTAGAATGACAATTTTGTAAGTTTGTTAGTATGTATAACAGTAAGCATTCCTTTGACTAGAAAGGGAAGAAGTTGGGCAGTCTTTTGGCAAAGTTAAGTTGATACCCACGATGGATTACAAATCAGGTCTTTGACAATCAACATTGGCAAGTGAGTTTATCAATCAAGCTTAGGATAATTTGAAGGTAGCGATGGATTTGAGTGATATGCGTATGTACCAGCTTTTAAGGTTTTGACTAACCACGGCTCCAAGTTCAACCTTCACAGCAAGTTAATTTTTTATTTTATATGAAACTATCTTGCTGCTGCTGGTGGATTTCTCTCGACCAAACCAAACTAGCAAGCTTTTCTCAAGCGAAAAGAGAAAGACCAAATAGCCATTTAGGAGTTAGGTAATAACTCATTGGCGTAACTACTGAGCTATCCTTTCCTTTTGCATGGAGAAGCCACAAGAGAGCGAGTCGTTCTCCAACGTTTTGTATGCACTGGATGTATCGGTATCTTAAACGCGACCTGCCTCATAACAGGGCAGGACAGGGTAGATAACCCGGGTCTGTTCCCTTTCCTCGTGTAAGAATTAAACAAAAAAATTAACAAGAACAAGCATGGTCTCTACATATATTGAATACACTGCGCAATCACATTCATCCAACGTGAAACTCGAGCGTGAATGTAACACGTATAATCCCAGACAGAAGATCACAAGATGTAGCCTATCTAGTCGTTGTACTAACGCAATGTTAGATTCTGACTTCTCTCTCGCAAAAATTCAAAACTGCAATGTTAGATTTTGGTTTGTATTTCAAATGTGTAATCAAATGGTGCTTATAGCCTAAAGTTCTAATTAAGTATCATAGTTCCTTGCCGAGATTGCAGCATACCAGGAAGGATCTGGAGAGATCAACCGGTGTTGTATCGACTCAGCTTCTAATTTTCCACATTCTTGTCCTATAACCCACGGACATGAGCGCAAGCTCCCAAAGCATGTTGGGAATACTTAATGGATTCACCTTAGAGCCAGGAATCTCAGACCAGTTAACAGAGATCTCAACGATGGGGATACCAAACCATTTGCACAGAAAGACTACTTCAACATCAAAGCACCATCTGCATCAAGTCCACAATCAAACATCAGTACTGTACACATTATAATGTGGTGCTCAATCCCGTTAAGGATTGAGCGGCGATACCAAAGAATACAAGTGATAGAAACAGTGGGAATTCGGGATACAAAAAGACAGGTACTGCGCATTTACAAAAGGTCTATTCACCTTTTTAGCCGGAGGTTCGTGAAAAGCTTTCTTGCAGCGGCCCTAGTAAACATCTTGAAACCACACTGTCATGCATGGAAAGCCACATCAGGAAAGGAAACAGGCATATTCACACGGTTATTAAAGTTGCATGCAAAACCATATATCAATAATTACCTGAGTATCACGAATTCCAGGACCAGCTGTTAAGACAACCACAAGATGGAAGCCCTTCATTAGAAAATTGCGGTACCATTTTCTCTTGAAAAAAGAAGAGATTGGTCAGCTTCTAAATTAATGAACAGAGGCAAAAAGTTCAGAACATATGAAACAATCTGAAAGTGAATGAGACTGAACTGTGGCCAAAGCTTTCTCCTCAAGATGAGCACGAGAACCAAATGCAGCAACTGGGATATCAGATATTTTAAAACTCAAATCATTAGCTGACGAATCTTCTAAATGAAACTCCTTTCTGGCAACTGCATGGATCTACAGGCAATACATTAGGTGCTCTGAAGGGTCTTTTGTTAAATTTCTACAGACCTTGAAGTGACAATAAGACCAAAATATGAAATCTTACAAAAATAGCAGTCATGAGCAAGACACAGCTAATACGAACCTGATTTTCAAGTTTCTCCAGGTCGGTAACCTTGGTTGCTCCATCTGCATCCAGCATTAGAAGCAGCTCACCACGTGAATGAAGCATTCCCTATTTTAATAGTGATATCACAGAGGTGAAGATTATCAATTAATTGTTGTAACTTGACAGGAGGGAGAGAAGAAAAAAGGTCTTCAACAGCATCAAAAGGTACAAGTAACCATGAGAATGACCGTCAGATTAGACTCACTTTTCTAATTGCTTCTCCTTTGCCATGATTTCTACCAAGAAGGATGATCCTCACATTGTCCACTGTGTATTTCTTTACAAAATCAAAAGCGACTGTTTTTGTAGCATCAGCACTTCCATCATCAACAATTATCACCTGTTCACAAATTCATTCATTTACACAAGTGGAGCAGAAAGTCTGGGTATGATCAAGATCCTCTGTATGTTAAGTATGTACATGAAAAAAAAACTAAAAGACAATCATTGGATATTAAGTGCTCATAGGAAATACTTAACATGCAGAAATGACACGTGACCGCACAGATATACATGCTTAGACAACAGTCATTACTAAATTGCCAACTTCAGCGTAATAAATTCAGCTTAGCTTTAGAGATGGGGGGAAACTAAAGTGAGCATCTTGAGGATTGTATAAGCGATATCAGCAGAAACATATTTATTTGATGTGAAAACAAGGATCTAGACTAATAAGAGTAATTCAATAACCATTCATGTGTCAATTAAAATCTTAGAAGCCATAGGAGTGGATCAAGCAATAATTAGCGAGGTGATACTTCAACTAACAAAAACATGACAGCTTTTGATGCTTCATGTGCCAACCAGCAGCTTGATGAGCTGGAGGTTCCAGTCAAACTTCCAATGCAATGTCACTGTGGTACAAGAACCCTCAATAGTGGTTGTTTTCATTACATTGGGACTACAATCCCAGCTACGCCTCTTAACCCTAAAATGTGCAGGCCTGTGACTGGAACAAGCATTACCTACTCCAAAGATGGATTGAGATTGCTTGATCAGGAGCAAGGGATCCTAGTGAAAGTAAAGCCATACATAGGAGGCATAAAGAAAGGGCCCTAAGCCTTTTTGGATAATGCCCACTTTCCGAAAAGAGTTACACGTGTGCAAAACTAACTAAATTTCATGATCCAGAATGGCATTTTATTTGTTCTTAGTATGGGAAAGCTCAGAATTGAAAAGCTAAATTTCATTTCTCACCAAGTGCACTTGCATTTCTTCTCTGAATAATACTAGAATGAAGCTACAGGACTAACCATCTCACTCTAAATATCATGGCAGGCATTTCAGAAATAATGCAATCTCATGTTTGAGATTATATTCATATTATTCAGATTAGTAATAACAAGTTCAAAGAGCGGATTAAAATAGTACCTCATATGTAAAAGATTTATCCTTTGCAGCGCGCTGCTGAAGATAACTACAAAGTAAACATATAACTATCATCAATGAAAAGATATATGTCTTTTGTTCTAAAACTCCAATTATTGGCAAATGTCATCAATTAGAGTAGTAACTTTATAAGCTGCATACAGGGTGTGAATAGAAATATCAATGTAACCAAATAGATATTACCTACCACATAGTTTCATCCAGAGCTCCCGGGAGCCTGTGTTCTTCATTGAATGCTGGAATTATCAAAGACATATACTTCTCTGCTGGATCAAGAACACTAGGACACTTAACCTATAACAAGACAAGTAATTGAAAAAAATAGTCAAATCGGATAATCCATGCACACCTAGCTAACCATATGACAATCAAGTTATTTGGTTTGACACAAGCATTGCCATGATCAGATAAAAACCCAAGAAAATGGAGGGTTAAGTTGATTACCGGTTTGAGAGAATTGGGATCCTCGAAGATAGCTGGGGCGTCAATATGCCTGGCGAGAAACAATAATGGGTAATACAAACAAATTAAGAATAGTAATAGAAATTAGGGATTTGAAGAGAAGGGAGAAGATGTTGAATCTTTAACATACGAGTTGTTGTGTCTTCTTCGGTACGATTCCAAGATGATTGCGGAGAGTAAGAGTGAAGCCACGACCACCAGTAGCGCCACCGCCACCTCTGCAACCACCAACACCAACCCCATTTCTCTCCTCTCTTTTCTTCCTGTGTTTCTACTGTTACTTGTTTCTTCGTCCAGCTCTCCGACTCTAGTAGCTGCGGGCAATATATCTGATCCATGTAATTACTTGTATAATATAAATTGTAAACGCTGACATCACAACAAGCCCGTCTAGCTCAGTTGGTAGAGCGCAAGGCTCTTAACCTTGTGGTCGTGGGTTCGAGCCCCACGGTGGGCGTTACTTTTCACATTTTGCAATTGCAATTTTTTGTGCAGTTTCTTTTCTATTTTTCATATCCCATTTGGGCGAGGGAAATACAGAAACAATATGGAATAAGTGCGACTGTTTAGTTACGGAAAATTTTCTAGTTTTTCAAAATTAATACTATAAATTTAAATTTTTTTGGAAACTGTCGTATTTGAAATTTTCCAATTTTTTTTTTCTTACTCTAACTCAACCGATCCATATTGTTAATCTAAAAAAAAATTATTTTAGACATGTTTATTCTCGTAATTTTGATAATTAATATATAGATTAAAATACTTTCATAATTGATATTTATCTAAAATTAATCAAATATTTCAATTATTTTAATTAACCAAGAATCCAAACATTAGTTTAATAAATACTAATATAATAACTTGAAACATTAGAATTACAAACATCTTAATTTTCTTTCACTGTTCCACAAATCATTTTGCTTATACACACTCATCACTATCCCAACCATACATTATATGGTGCCAAATCACAGTGAAATTAATATTAGTCGAACAAAATTAATTTTTTAATCGAAATAGACAAATAAATATGTACAAAATTAAAAAAATTAAAGGTAATTTTACTAAACCAAATACAACTCAACAATTTGAATGGGATAAAAATCAACTTTAATCCCCATTTTTTGTGTTATACACTCCCTCTAACCTTCCATAACCATAACATATGTTTGAGAGTAAATTTCAGTTTTTTTAGAAAAATGCTAAGCAGGACGGTCATTGCGTTAGAAATTGCACTACACTTTGTCAATAAGTTGATTATTTATATGGCTTACAATCAATTTTAATTTTGTATTCAAATTTTTGCTGACTATAAAATAGTTTTTTGACTTACAAGTGGAATCAAATGAGCATTAAAAGAAGGAAAATGTGAGACTAAATAAATTAGCCACAAATTTGATATTAAAATCTAGAGGAGTAAAAATTATAATTAAAAAACTTAAATCTAAAATTTAGCCTGGTTTATCCCCACTCCATTACCATGATTTTATTCAAGAGTTTTGTCTAAAAAGTAAAAAATAAAAAAATAGCCCCAAAAAATAAATTAAATTAAATTCGAAAATAAACCAAAGCTTCTATATATATTTTTTAAAATAACCTAAATAATTTGCTCTTCTTTATTGGAGGAAATTAATATACCACCACAACTAGTTGCTCTTCTTTATGCACTGGACACCACCAAACAAACATAGAAAATCATTTTCTTCTTCATTATAACTAACCAAATCCTCATATTGTATTCTTTAGCATTAGCTAAAAGTTTGATTTTAACCTTATGAATATGTTCCAACAACAACTAATAAATACGGTTAAAGAAGATATTGAAGATATTGGAGATCAATTATGGACTAATTATAATAATTGTTAGAATATGAAAAAGTAAGAAGTTAAATTAAGTACGTTTTTAATGTTCAAATTTGTAATATTCACGTCATGAATAAATAATTCAAGACTATTTTATATGTATTTTATTTTCATGAACGAAATTATTATATTTATATTTGATCTTTAACACGAATAGATTTAGCATATCAAAATTATGATGGTAGACATGTCTAAAATAGCGTTGTTTTTTTTTAGATTAACAATATGGATCGGTTGAACTGGAGAAAAAAAAATTGGCAATTTTTTTATAGAAAATTTGGAAAACTTCAAATATGGCGTTTGCAGAATTTTCTATGGGCCTCGTGTACTCCCTCTTTTTATGTTATTAAAATTAAAATTAAATGGAAATTATTGCAATCCGGTAGAGAAGAAAAGAAATAAAAAGGTGCATTATTGTTCCAACTGGTTAGCTCCGGCAGAGGTCCATGATTACCGTGAAAAAGAAGGCCAAATTGTAAATGGGGCCTGCTGTTCACGCCATCATTAAACCCACTACAAGAAAGATTTTCTTCTTTCTTCTTTTTCTTTTTTTGCCCATCTTTCGTAACAAAAATAAATATCGAAACTAATATTATTCGAGGATTGTCAAATTAAAAAAAAAAAAAATTATTTCTCTTGGCATGATATCTATTTTAAGTTTAAGGGCACATTTTTTTCCCATAACAAAAACTAGAAGTATTATGAAAAAACAAATTATACACTCTTCTTCTTACAAAAATATTGTTTTTTGCTTATACTCTGGCACCGGGATGATTCTTTTAAATTTTCAACAGAAATTGGAATTATGATATATATATTCCCTCATTCTTTTATAATATTCCTATACTTTATTCAGAATTTTCTCTTACAAGAAATGTTATTATCATGAATCGAACTAATTATCTTATAAATTATTATTTTTTATTAAAAAGAAAAAAAAGGTAAACAATAGATAGGATTATTCAGCATGCATACCAATGCCACTCACTGCTCCGTTAATTTTTCCTTGTGTTCTGAAATTGCCAGAAAGCTGAGCCAATAATGCATTCTCCTTTTATCAAGCAGAGGACCATATCATCTATGGCTACTTTGCAAATGGAGCCACTCATGATTTCATAAACACTTCTTTTTTTCCAGCCCCCTTTTTATTTCGGCCCCTCGGCCCCTCCAGTGTCCCGTTTGTCACGTAACACTAATTATACTACAACTTTATATACTCCAAAGATTAATTCGACAAAATAAGTAATAAAATTTGAGTTTCACTCATATTTCATAATCAATTCTAATAAGTATATACCACATTTTAATAAACTCTAATGTTTTTATTTTTTTATTTTTAAACTAAAACATAAACATACACATACACATAATATTTGTTTTCCAAAATTCAACCACCAAATAAACCAATGTCCCCCAATATCATTGAAAAAGAACCCCGAACCCCCCACCACAAAAGAAGAAGAAGATTAAAACAACAAGCGTATGAACAAAAATAAAACCAACAAGATTGAATTTTAAATCCTAATTGATAAGAACAAGAAAGTCATAACTGATCAGGATTATGATTTAAAAAAAGGAAAAGAAATCTAATGCGCCATGGCTACCTGCTGATGTTGTGCATAATTATTGATGCTCCTTTGATTAGGCATGGCAAGCATAGCAGTATGATCCAAGAAATCGTTAAGGGCAACAACAGATTGCAGAATCGTCCTTAAATCTTCCGCGCAACCAAAACCCAGATTCCCTTCTCGCCTCACCGCATAAACATAGAAAGTGATGCATCCTTTCCTGAACTTAAACCGCGCCATCTCGTACCCGACCAGTCCCCTAATCAGTTTCTTGTTCACATCTCCCAGCCCGATCTCCGTCGCCCAAACCCTGTCAACGCCCAACTTCAGCGACTCCGACTCGAACACGAACAACACCACCTTCGATTTCCTGGTGCCCAGGCCGAGCGTTAAGGTGTGCCAGGCGTGGTGCGCCAGGATTGTAAAATTTGTGGGCAAGAAAGCTGTGGTTGATGGAAATATTGCATTCTTTTTGTTGTTTGTAGGAGGGAAAGAGAGGAGTTTTAGGAGCTCGAGAGGCCTGGCTCGTCGGATTGTAAACGATTTTACGATGAACTGGCCGCCGAATCGAAGACCCTTTACTTCAGAGCTTGGCTTGAATGCAAAATCTGATGTTGGTGTTGTTGTTTTTATGGGTTTTTGGTCATTTGGGTGTTGGTGTTTTTGCTTCTTGTTCTTCTTCTGTTTTTGTTTCTCTTCCATAGTTTTTGTTTTGGTTTTTTTGGTAAGGTTGGGTGGAGGAGGTGAGTGAGTTTTGGTGTGTATCTCACCGTTGCCGCAATCAATGTAACGAAAAGCTACTAGCTAGCTAAGTACTCTTTCTTATTGTAAAAAAAAACCAAGAATATAATTAAGGTTATTTTTTTTGGTTAAGTTCTCTAAAATTGTGGATTTTCTTTTTGTTTAGGAGGTTAACAATCGCTATCATTATGGTCAAAAGGGAGTGGAGAGGAATTCTTCTGACCACACCACCTAATCAATAACCAAAAATTGTCTTATCTTCAACTAATTTAATAAACATTATCTACTCTTCATACTATTGTTTTTTATTAATTTACTAAGTGTGTATAGTTATTTTGTTAGCGTTTTTCTATCCGAATTAATGAGTTTCGGGAAATTTTAGGTATATTAGGGGTATCCATCAATTGGGATTTCTGCAATAATTAAAATTTATTATTTTTATATTTAGTTATATTTTTTATATTTAAATAGATAATTATTAAGTGAAATATAACTCAATTTTTACTATATGTAAAAAAATAAATACGGAGGTACCTGATGTAATTAAAAAGCAAAAAGTAATACCAAAATAACTCTATGTATCCTGATGAACCTAATTAAATCACATAGTAAATTTGAATTTGTTTTAATTCTAAACAAATGTTTAATCTATGATTTCAAGATCTTCCATTTTGACAAAGTTGCCGAACTAACATAATACAGTAGTGTTGACATTAAAACTTTTAAAAATATAAGTGGAAAATTTTCCAAAAATACAGGATTTTTTTTTCTTTTTATGTACTCGTTGTATTTTATGTCCGAAAGGGGCTTTAAGATGGAAAGTAAGTTGAAGCTCTTGAGTACAAGTTTTGATAACACATCTCATGATGTCGCCACTTCTTTCTGTCGTCTTTTTTCCTGTAGAAATATGCACCTTTACATATGATGTCCCCTTGGTACGAGATGATTAAACTGTACTTGCTGTTTTTAATTTCTACTCCCCCATCTTTTATTAATTGACGCCCCGCACTATAGATACGCATATTGAGAAGGCCGGATGACTCACTATTTGACCTCAAAAAATTTCGTTTTTTTTTTCTAACGTACGTCCGAGAAAAAATTCGAAATTTTTTGAGGTCAAATAGTACATTATCCGACCTCCTCGATATGCGTATCTACAATACGGGCGTCAATTAATAAAAACTGGAGGGAGTAATTAATAGCTGAATTTTTTAGGTGAATTATATGAATTTCTAAACCTAAAAAGTGAGTCTACCATTATTGATCCATAGCAAAAATATCATCTCAAATGATACTAATCTTATTCGAGTTCTGTCAAGTCCTATGGAGTGATGACTTTACTACTATGGTTCTCTCTAAAACTCAAACTCGAAACCTTAGTTAAGATAGATAAATTTCTTACCACTCGATTACAATTAATGTTTATAAACTTTTTTTTTAAAGAAGTGTTAAGAAACCTAACTTTTTAAATATTTTTTAAAAAATTACCAAAATTAATTCATGCATGTAAGCTCACTAACAGATGATGTGCTCGGGTATAGAGCTGTGATGATTATCCCCTAAATTTGGCATGTAAGCTCACTAACAGATGACAGGGACCGCATAATGCAACCCCATAAAGGGAATTAATTACCCTAATCAAGAAAATTTCTTTCACCAAAAATCATAATTACACCCATTTGTTTAATAACTTACACCCAAAGTCTACAATTTTAAATCTTTTTTTTTTAAAAAAATTAAAACATCTGGTAATGCAAACTTTTTAGCATGCATCTCCACTTCATAAATGCATAATTAGAGGTGTCAATTTGGGACCAAACCCGCGGTCCCAACCCGAACTCGAGAATTCGGACTGGGTCCAGAACCAATTTCTGGTCCCATTTTGAGTCGGGACCGGGTCTGATTCCGACCCGAGAAATCCCGGGTCCATCCGGGCTAGACATGTCGGGTCTCGGGACGAAAAAATGATTTAACTCATTTGTGTTTTAATCTAATTGACATCTATAAAGGATTAGTAATTAGTATCGAATCCATATTTGAATACCCATGCAACTCATGTGTCAAATTCATTTGTGTTTTAATCTCATTAGGCATCCAACTGTGGCTGCTTGGTGGTGTGGCCGGTTGTGATGTGATGGTGGCGATTGATGGCAGTGGAGGGTTTGAGGTGGTTGGTGGCCGTAGATGGAGATCGGGTGGCGGCGGTGAGGTGTGGTGGCGGGATAGGAGGCAGTGGTGAGGTGATGGGTTTTTTATAGTGGCTGGATCGAGATTGAGGTGAGTGGATCAGTGGCGGTGGGTTGCAGAGGAGGGTGAGAAATTGAGAATTAATTGGAATTGAATCTCTGGTGTTGGAAAGAAAGAAAAAGAAAAGAAAGAAAGAGGAGTGGGCCGCCCAGGAAAGGAAAGAAAGAGAAGAAAAAGGAAAAAAGAAAGTAGCTTCCGGGTCTGGTCCCGGATCCGCCGGGTCGAGACCGGGACCAATTTCTGGTCCCGTTTTTTCCGGGACTGGGACTGATCCCGATCCGGGTGTCTCGAATCTGGTCGGGTTCGGGTCGGATCCTGCCCCGCAGACCCGTTTTGACTCCTCTATGCATAATGGTTAGAGACATTTGACCTTTGCTAGATTTAGACCCATCACCCATTGGTTTGGTGGAAGTTGTCCCACGAAAGAAGTTTAATTATTGATATACTAATAATAAATAAAATAAAAGGTAAAGAATAAAAAAGTGGTTGCTTCTTTTTCATTTAAATAAATAAATTTATTTATTTTTGTTTGGGAGAGAGATAAGGTTAGCTTACCTCATATAATTTGACAACCCATGTAATATAAGCCTTCTCAATTAAGTTGTTTCCCTCCGAATACACCACCAATTGTTTTAATAATTCTATTGAAATCAATTTCAAGGACTTGAGAAACAAAATAATAAATATAGGTAAAATAATGAATAAAACGTTATATTTTAACTTATCTCCTGTAGTACATATTTATACGTGTATAGTTATATGGATGATGATCACAACTGTATTAGATTTACATTTAAATTCAAAACTATCTAATTTGAATGCATGAGATTTGAATAAAGATGTATCTGCAGTTTGTTCCTTAGGTAAAAGAGCATGATTCTGTTGTGGAAACTTCTTAATAGTTGTCATAGTATCATGGGCTTTAGTGGAGTTGGGCTTGTTATTCGATATCCCCCCGCAAATAGAGCGAGGTCATGGAGAAAGCGATAGTTTGTCTCGTTTGGTCAAAATATCAGCAAGTTGGTCATCGGTGGAGACAAAACGTACCAACAGTTCACGCTTGGCGACTCTATCGTGAAGTGAAAATCAACCTTCACATGTTTGGTGTGGGCATGAAAAACTGGATTAGTAGAGAGATATGTGGCACCCAAATTGTCACGAATTTGAGGGGGGGGGGGTGATGAAACAGGACAACCAAGTTCGCATAGAAGGAGACCAACCCACGTAGAATCTGCAGCACCGTCGTCCAAGGCTTTGTATTCTGCTTCAGTAGAGGAACAATCAATAGTAAGTTGTTTCCTAGACTGCCAGGAAATCAAGTTTGCACCAAAGTACGTTAGGTAACCGCCGGTGGATTTGCGATCAAGAGAGCAACCAACCCAATCAGCATCCGTAAAAGTTTGCATAGTAGGATGAAGAGATTTTCTGTAGTAAAGGCCAAGGGAAAGAGTGCCACAAATGTAGCGCAAGATGCGCTTAACCATGAGCCAATGTCTGACCAAAGGTTGCTGCATGAATTGATAGACCCTATTTACAGTAAAGGCAATGTCAGGTCGTGTCATAGTAAGGAATAGTAAGGAACCAACAGTACTACGGAAGAGAGTGACATCATGAAAAGGATCTTGTGATGATTACGAAAAGACAGTAGTAGAAGAGACGGGGGTTGGAGCTGGCTTAGCAGTGAGCATACCTGCTTTATCCAATAAGTCATGTGCATACCGCATCTGTGTTAAATGGATACCAAAGGACGTGCAATATGCCTCAACACCCAAGAAAAAATTCAGATTATCCAAATCCTGAAGCATAAAGGCCCGACCAAGAGTGAAAATAAGCGTGTTAAGAAAAGTAAAGTCACTCCCGGTGAGGACAATATCATCTACGTATACCAAAAAATACGCAACTATATTCTCATGACGATAGATGAACAACGACGTATCAAGACGAGAGTAGATAAATCCCACGGTAAGAAAAAACGAGACTAATTTTGAATACCAGGCGCGGGGAGCCTAATTCAAATCGTACAGGGAGCGCTTGAGAAGACATACATGTATCAATATAACCAGGAGGTTGTTCCATGAAGACGGGTTCCAACAGATCACCATTAAAAATGCATTGTGAACATCAAGTTGACGGATAACCCAACCCGAAGTAACCGCAATAGAGAGAATTAATCGAATTATGGATGGTTTGACGACTAGACTGAACGTCTCGTTAAAACCAACACCCTCATGTTGGTAAAAACCCTTTGCAATGAGACGAGCTTTGTAATGCTCGATCGAGCCATCAATACGCCGTTTAATTTTATAAACTCAACGACAACCAATGAGATTCATGGAGGCAGTTTTCGAGACCAGCACCCGCGTGTTATTCTGGCAGAGAGCGGATATCTCACTGTCCATGGCTTTGCACCATTCAGGATGGACACAAGCTTTTAAATAAGTTGTCGGTTCAGAGGGAGTGACTGATGTGAGCAACGCATCATATAACTGTTTTGGTTTTGGGTGCGACCGAAGTACCATGGTATGAGTGCGACGTGGTGGTGGAGAAGGGACAACATTACTATGACGTGAAGCAAAGGAAGGTGTGGCGGATGTGGAGGTTGGGCTGGGATTGAGTGAATTAATAGTAGTGTGTTGGGAGGATGGAGAGTGGGATGGGCTATTGGTTGGAGAGGGTGAGCTAGCAATGGGTGAAGTAATTGGAGAGGCATGTTGTGAGGAAGGAGAGTGTGTTGGGAGGATGAAGAGTGGGATGGGCTATTGGTTGGAGAGGGTGAGCTAGGAATGGGTGAAGTAATTGGAGAGGTATGTTGTGAGGAAGGAGAGTGGGTTGGGGTATGGGCCGGATAGGAAGCCACGAGTGGAGTCATAAGTAGTCCTTAAGAAGTGTGGGCCAAATGATTGAACCCAGAGCTAGTGGAGACGCTAGGTGCCTAGGCCAGTTCACATGGCTCACTAGCTGGAGAGGAGCCAGGTGTTCCAGGTGCAGCAAATGGGCCAGAGCGTGCAGATGGGCTTGAGGCAATAGGCTGACAATGGGCTGAAGGTAACTGGGCTTGAAAAAATATTTTAAAGGAAACAACCAAGGAGCAACAGGAGCAAAATTGTCAACCTGACACAGATAAATTTTGAGTAGTAGAATGGGAAAATAAGGAAATGAAGACTCATCAAAATGGATATGTTGCATAATATATAAACGATTCGTATAAAAACCAAGGCACCGGTAACCAGAGTGAAATGTACTATAACTTAAGAACACAATTTTTAGTGCGAAAATCCATCTTGTGTCTGTTATATGGTCGATGGTGAGGGAAACAAGAGCACCCAAAAGTTTTTAGAAACATAAAATCCGAATTTTGCTTATATAGTTTATGAAAAAGGGACTCATTGTGTAGAGCAGGAGAGGGCAGACGATTGATGAGATACGTAGCAGTGTCAAATGCATACAACCAAAACTTGGACAATAAGGAAGCATATTTTAGTAAGGTTAGACCACATTCGACAACATGCTTGTGTTTCTATTCAACTTGCCCATTTTGTTCGTGAATGTGGGGGTAGATTAACCAGTGTTGAATTCCAACCGACAAGAAATACAGATTTAATTTCCATTACTCGGCCCGTTGAACAAGAAAATGACGGGGGTGAAATTCCCAATAAATATTGTTATCAGTAGCAGTATTTTTGTACGAAAATTAAGGATTTAGAAATATTAGAGGAATGTAAAACAATTTGTAAGGCCAATGAGCGAGATGGAGTTTTAAGAGACGTGTTACCAATATGCATAATTTGTATGGTCTTACCATTACCCAATAAGATTTTTAGAAGAGGATTTTATTGAATCACTTAATCTTGTTTGATACAAGTAATTACATAGGGTATATATACACAATTTGGCATCAACTGCTGGTGTGAATACAATCTAAGTATGGTCAACTAATTCAGCCACCATGTATGAATGCAATCCATGCATTCAACATGGGTGGGCTGCTATAAATACAGACTAGAAATGTTGTCCAACTTGGTTGATGTACAACTTGGCTGTTATGATATTCAACACTCCCCCTCAAATTGGTGCATAGATATCACACATGCCCAACTTGCAAATCAATGTGTGATAGGTCTTCTTGTTGAGTCCCTTAGTGAACAAATCGACGAGTTATTTTTCAGACCTTACATGAAATAAGCTTAAGACACCATTAGTCAATTTCTCCTTGATGAAGTGTCGATCAATCTCCATGTGTTTTGTCCGATCGTGTTGAACTGGATTTTGGGCTATATTGATGGCAGCTTTGCTGTCACAAAATAAGGATAATTTGTCTATTTTTGACAAGTTTAATTCCTTCAATAACTTTTGTAGCTCACACACACCTTGTGCCATTGCTCTGTATTCTGCTTCAACACTTGATCGAGCAACTACACTTTGCTTCTTGCTTCTCCAAGTGACTAGGTTTCCTCCAATAAAAGTGCAGTAACCAGAGGTGGACCTTCTATCATCTGGAGATCCAACCCAATCTGCATCCGTAAAGGCTTCAATTCGAAGATGACCATGTTTGGAGAAGAGTAGGCCTTTGCCAGGGGCAAACTTGAGATATTTTAGAATGCGAAAGACAGCCTGTAGGTGAGGCTCCCGTGGATTGTGCATAAATTTGCTCACTAGGCTAACTGCATACGCTATATCTGGTCTAGTATGTGATAGATAAATCAATCTACCCACTAATCTCTAATATCTTTTCATATCAACTGAATCACCAGTCTTTGCTTGCAGCTTATGGTTGCTCTCAATAGGAGATTCTATGGGTTTACATCCCAACATACCAGTTTCTGCCAATAGATCCAGAATATACTTTCTTTGAGAAATGAATATGCCTTTATTAGATTTGGAAACTTCAATTCCCAAAAAATATTGTAGTTTTTCTAGATCCTTGATCTCAAACTCCTTGGAAAGAAGCTTCTTCAAATGAGTCATTTCTTCCCTATCATCACTATATCATCAACATAAACTATGAGGAGAGTGATCTTACCTTTATTATGTTTGAAAAATAAGGTATGATCTGCATTGCTTTGTTGATAGTTGAAGGAGAACATGGCTTTGCAGAATCTATCGAACCAAGCTCTGGGAGATTGCTTTAGTCCATAGAGTGCTTTCTTTAGTCTGTAAACCTTTCCTTGTGCTCTTTCATCATCAAATCCAGGAGGGATCTCCATATACACTTCTTCCTCTAGGTCACCATGGAGGAATGCATTTTTTACATCAAACTGCTGTAAATCCCAGTCAAGGTTGGCAGCACAAGAAAGTAAGATCTTGATTGTGTTCATCTTTGCTATAGGGGAAAACGTCTCCTGGTATTCCACTCCATAGGTTTGAGTGAATCCCTTGGCTACTAGTCTAGCTTTAAAACTTTCGATAGAACCATCAGCCTTGTGTTTCACAGTGAATACCCATCTACAACTAACCAGTTTCTTTCCATGTAGAGGAGTGACAAGTTCCCAAGTCTCATTTTTTACCAAAGCTTTCATTTCCTCCACCATTGCTTCTTTCCATTGTGAGTCTTTGAAAACTTCCTTCCAATCCTGTGGAATAGACACAGAAGAAAGGGACAAGGCAAAAATTCTATAGCTGGGTGACAAGGAATCATAAGAAACAAAATTAGAGATGGGATGTTTAGTACAAGCCCTAACACCTTTTCTTTAGGAAATAGGTTTATCTAAATCATCAAAAGGTAACTCACCAACAGAGATTGATTCATGATCAGAAGTAGGTTGCATGATGGCTTCTGTTGACTTGTCTCTCCTCGAGTATCTCAACAAATCAGGCTTGTCCAATCTACTAATTTCCTTCCCCTGTCTACTTGTTTCTCCTTAAACTCTATCTTCCATCGAATTAGAATTATCCCTTAGGGTAAGATCCTAAAGCATTACAGAACTAGGTATCACCTCTTCTTCATCATTACTCTCCCCCTGAAGTGGTGATTGAGATGGGTTGAAATAAGGTTCAGTTTCTCTAAAAGCGACATCCATACTAACAAAGTATTTTCGAGAAGGAGGATGATAACACTTATAACCTTTTTGGGTTGAAAAATACCCAAGGAATACATATTTTTTGGCTCTTCGGTCTATAGTTTTGTAGTTGTCCTGCTATGAACAAAATAGACACACCCAAAAACTTTTGGAGGAATAGTGTAGCTATTTTTTCCTAGTAAGATTTCTAAGGGACTTTTAAAGTTGACTGTTTTGAGAGGCATTCTATTGATAAGATAAGCAACTACTAGAATTGCATCCCCCCAATACATTTTTGGCAAATTCATAGTAAACATAAGTGATCTAGCAACTTCCAACAGGTGCCTATTTTTTTGTTCAGCCACCCCATTCTGAGCACTAGTGTAAGGACAACTAGTTTAATGAATTATGCCATTGAGGTCCAAGTACTGCCCAAATTTACTATCCATGTATTCTGTGTCATTATCAGTCCTTAAATTTTTTTATCTTTGTATCAAATTGATTACAAACCATTTTATGGAATGACTGAAAACATGAAAAAATATCACTTTTGGCTTTTATTAAATATACCCAAGTCTCCTTGTGCAACAATCAATAAAGGTGACAAACCATCGACTGCCAGACAAGGAGACAGTCTGAGTAGGTCCCCAAACATCAGAGTGAACAATCATAAAGGGAAAAGTGCTTTTGTTGTTACTTAAGGGATAAGAGTTTTTAGTATGTTTGGCAAATTCACGTGCATCACACAATAGAGAATCAAACTGAATCTTTAAAAACAAATGAGGATATAATTTCGCTAAGACAAAAAAGGAGGGATGCCCTAACCGTCTATACCACTGTATTATTTCCTGGTTAACATCCTTATTTCCCCAAAAATAGGCCAGAACTGAATCTTTACCGTCCTCCAACATGTATAAGCCATCATGCAATCTACCACTACCAATCATCTTCCCTGTTTGAAGATCCTAAAAGACACAATAATTAGGAAAAAACTCAATTTTACAGTTTAGAGCTTTGGTAATGGAACTGACAGATAAGAGATTAATAGGGGATTTAAGAACATGGAGTACAGAAGATAGCTTTATGTTGGGAGTACAAAGAATGGAACCTATTCCAGAAATAGGAATCACTGAGCCATCGGCTATTCGGACATTGTCATTTTTAAAGGAAGGAGTATAGTTAAGCAGTTTCTTAGAGCAGCCTGTCATGTGTCTATTCGCACCAGAATCAACAATCCAAGGATTAGTTTTAAGGTTGGAAGCATTACCTGACTTCACAAGATTAGATTTTGTGTCAGAGGAAGATTCAACTTGAGACAACAAACGCTTGAGATGTTGGATTTCATCAGAAGAAAAAATCTCATTAGGAGTAGTGTCTGTAGATAACTCGATGTTTTCTGATAGATTTGCACGTGCCCTTGTTGTAGTGACTCGTTTTCCTCCACGACCGTTGTTGGGGTCGCCCATGTAACTTCCAACACATCTCCTTTGTATGTCTTGGCTTTCCACAATAATCACAGCGAAGATTATCCCTTTCAGAAGGATTCACCTTAGGTTGCACGTAATGGCCAGTAGCAGTCAAACTCGCATTTTCAACTAGTGTTGTATAGAGCATAACGCTTCGTCTGCTTTCTTCCTGCTGAATCTGGGAATATGCTGCCTCAATAGAAGGAAACGGGATTTTACCAAGGACATTAGCTCGGGTTTGATCATACTCATTGTTCAACCCAGCTAGGAAATCATATACCTGTTCCTTCTCAATCATTTTCTGAAATTTGGCTGCGTCTCTAGAACAATCAGCTTGGAAGTCTTGATAATAATCAAGCTCCTGCCATAAGCCGCGGAGTTCAGAATAATACTGAGAAATTGTTATCTTACCTTGCTTTGTGCCATGTACTTTGCTTCGAATCTCAAAAATTTGGGCAACATTCCCTACTTGTGAGTAGGTAATGACAGCGACATCCTATATTTTTGTTGCAGAGTCGAGCAACAAATAAGTTTTGGAAATATGCGACTGCATTGAGTTGAGAAGCCATGCCATCATAAGTGATTTTTTCGAATCCCAACGATTAAAGGTGGGATCGGTTTCTGCTGGTTTCTTTGTAGTACTAGTAATGTAGCCTTGCAATCCTCTAGCCTTGATGAACAATAAGCAAGACCTTGACCATGCAAGGTAGTTGATGGTGTCATCAAGCTTTACTTGACTGATTTGCAAGGAGGGGTTGTCAGAACTAGTGACTGAAGTTTTCTTATCATCTGCCATCTTTCAATAATGAGCAGAAAAGAGAACAAAAGAAAGATTGAACCGATAGTGCTAGGAGAGAAAAGAAACTCAATCTTCAGAAAAGAGCACAGGCTCCGCTACCATGAAGATTTTTAGAAGAGGATTTTATTGAATCACTTAATCTTGTTTGATACAAGTAATTACATAGGGTATATATACACAATTTGGCAGCAACTGTTGGTGTGAATACAATCAAAGTATGGTCAACTAAATCAGCCACCATTTATGAATGCAATCCATCCATTCAACATGGGTGGGTTGCTATAAATACAGACTGGAAATGCTGTCCAACTTGGCTGCTATGATATTCAACAACCCATCTGCGGCATGTCGGACCCTTGGTAATCATTATAGGAGGATAGATGATCCACATCAGGAGTCACGTGGTGCGAAGCACCTGTATTAGGGTATCACACCAGTTGTTGTCCAGGAACATTCGCCACTAGGTTTGCTTGTGGATTGTGGATTGGTGTAGGTGCAAACCTCAGAGAATAGGTGGTCGCATAATCGTCATAATTGCGGCAAATCTAGCATCGAGGACCATTATTGGAATGTTGGTTGTTCCATTGGCGATTGTGGCGGCCTCGACCTCCCCTGTGGGATCGTCTAGCTCGGTTGTTGTTGAATCGTTGAGAACCCTGTGAGGTGTGTTGTGTATAGTGCACAACTGGGGGCTCAAGAATGGTCTTAGGTACAACCAGATTAGAGGAAGGATTAACAGCAGGCAAATCATCATCCAGTAAAAACTCATGACTTAAGAGTGCACTCTGAAGATCAGAAAATGTCATAGAAGCTAGGCGAGTATTTAAAGATACAACAATAATTTTCAGTTCAAGGCGTAAACCGCGCAACACATAAACAACAAAATCTTATTGAGAGACTGAATGTCTAGTCGCAGATAACTCATCATAAACAACTTTAGCTCATTTTAGATAGGTAAAAATATTATCATCCCCTTGTTTCATTTTATGGAGAGCAAAATGAAGAGATAATACCTGTGACGTTGACGGAGAGGCAAAGGTTGCTTCCAAGGACTATCAAAACTTCACGTGCGATGGTGCAGTCTATGACTATAGGTAGAGCGCATTAGGGGAGAGAGTGCTGATTATAACACTTATAATCTGTTGGTCCTGCTAGACCCAGGCAACAAATAGGGGATTCCTTTGTGGTTGAACGTGTCCCTCAACAACAATCAACTCATACGAACATGGGATTATGCCATCAACATAACCATAGAGCCCTTGACTGAGTAGAAAAGGTTTCATCTGGGTGCGCCAATAGAGATGTATCTGCAGTTTGTTCCGTAGGTAAAGGAGCATGATTCTGTTGTGGCAATTTCTTGGTAGGTGTCATAGTATCATGGGCATTAGTGGAGTTGGGCTGGTTACTCGATACATCGATTCTGAAATGAAAATCAAATAAGAGCAAATAACAATTGTCACAATGCGTATATAGATCATTGATTGTCTAGCTGGTGATAGATACTAGTAACAATTTGAATCAGGTTCGAATTTTACTCCGCTCATAAAAAAGAGAGCAAATAACAATTTACAAGATGGGCCACTGAACATAAGATTAATTGGCCTGGAAAATAATATAATATAAAGTTTTGATGATATTGTAATAATAATAAAAAATTAAATTCATTAATATTTCCGTTTTATATATTAATTTTTTTGGTCTGAAATGTTAAAATCTACATGCCTAAATGATGGAGCTATGACTTCAAAGTTTTTCGGCCCAACTTAATCCATTTATCTTAAAAGGTTGGGCCTCAACCTCACGATTTTAGACCCAGCAAGTCGGCCCGTTTAGTAGATCTACTATTTTTATTTATTTTACATACTATTCCTAATCCTATCTTCCAATGCATGAGATAAATAAAATGCTTTTAGGATTTTTTTCCCCTTTATTTAATTTTATTGGTATTCTTTTATGTAATTTTTTACAGTGTATCTTTCTTTACTATCTGTTTTTGATAAATCAAATAATTATGTTTGATTTGATATTATAACTTTAAAGCTTAAGCAAATTAATAATAGGATAGAAATAAATTGAAGTATTTTTATGTACTAAAAACCCATCATGCCCATCAGACCTCCTAGAGGATTTTTGTTTTGTTTTGCATTTCTAATAAATAAATGAATGAAGGACTAAAATAAAAACTCGAATTTGAATCGTAAAATAATTGCTTTTGATTAATTAAAGGAATAAGCACAATAAGGAGGATAAAATAAAGAATGAGAGAGAAGCTGTTTGGAAGGAGAGTCTGAGTCCTGCACTAGTGGGTTGCTGTTGTTTTGTTGTCGATGATGAAGAAGCATCAGGAGTGGTGGTGGTGGTGTTAGCTTCCACTTGTGACTTTGTTGGAGAATAATCAGGCCCAACTTGTGGTGGGCTTGGTTTCGATGGAGCATTTACAGGCCCAAGATTTGGCGGGCTTGGCTTCACTGGGGCTTTAACAGGCCCAACCTGTGGCGGACTTGGCTCCACTTGAGGAGCAGGAGCAGGCTCAAGGGTACCCAAATCCTAAAAGATATAAAATAATAGAGAGAGAAATAAAAACTGTTAGCAATTGAATATCGGGTTATAAATCAATTTTAATGACACGGACACTAGATAGAGACACAGATTTTGACACAATCATTTGGGAAAATTAAAATTTGCACGATAACATATAATCTATAGTATATACTATTATATTTTTTTATAAGCAGAGGATGAGATTTAAATCAACTAATGAGCTATATAACCATTGACTAGTATACATATATTATATAGAAATATGATTCATAACAATAAAAAAAAGTGACTTTCAATTTTTTCCGCTATTGAAACCAATTTCTAATTAAGTTAAATATTATTTTGACACCAATAATTGTTGAAAATTATGGTAAAAAAATTGGACATTAGAGGTGATGAGACAGATACGTATTGTGTGAGTATCCGTAATGTATCGATGTTAAAAAGGAGTATGATTCGTGACACGTCATAAAAATAAAGTGTTCGTGGTTCGTTAATCAAAAATTAATATTTTAATTTACAACAAAACAAATGAATTGTTAAGTTCGTGACACATTTGTTAGATCTTTAGATTCTTGACTAGTGCTTTACAAAATTAAAGTCGTACCTAAAATTAAGAAAAGAAAAGAAAGCGGCAGAAGATGCATTTCAAAATGTACAAGCATATATATATATAGGAAAAAGGGTAAGATACACCTTTGCATTTGTATCATAGGTCAAGATAAGCCACTACATTTGTAATTGAGTCAAATAAGCCACTGCATTTGTATCACATGTCAGGATAAGCCACTATATTTGTATCATATGTCAAGATAAGCCACTACATTTATAATTGAGCCAAATAAGCCACTGCATTTATCTATTTGATCTATATTAACCACTCATCCCTTATACCTTGTTTGGATACATCATAAGACTATGATTACATAGTATTTTTTTTAAAAATGACATGGCATAAAAATCATACTCAACATTCATTTTTGCAATAGAAAAATAAAACGTTGAATCAAAATATTCAAAAATAAAAAATCGAGCGAGATCAAAATAATATTCATTTTTTTAGCGATAAAACATCGAGTAAGATTAAAATAATAAACCACTATTTTTGTGCACTCAATTTTATTTATTTTTGAGATCCAACTTTTTATTTTTCAATTGTAAAAATGAGTGTTGGTCATGGTTTTTATGTCATGTCATTTAAAAAAGAATACCATGCTTATGATATATCCAAACAAGGTATAACTATTTTTAGGGATGAGTGGTTAATGTAGATCAAATTGACAAATACAGTGGCTTATTTGACTCAATTACAAATGTAGTGGCTTATCCTGACATGTGATACAAATGCAGTGGCTTATTTGACTCAATTACAAATGTAGTGGCTTATCTTAAGCTATGATACAAATGTAGGGGTGTATTTTACCATTTTTCCATATATATATAAAGAAAAAGTGCATAAATAAAAGAAGTCATACCTGCTTATTGCGCAAAATTCCCACATCATAAACCGGTGTGAAATCGGGTCTAAACAGGCCCCAATTCCTCTCAGCTGCGGTACCCGGTTTAAGGTTCTCATTAAACAAAGCAAAGATAAAAGTCTCGAACCGCTTGTTCTGCTGCAAAGGCGTGCCCTTCCCCGAGCTAACAATGTCAATCAAGTGACTGTTATACGCCATCGCATTCTCAACCGAGCAAGCTGGTTGGTCCGGGTCACCCAACGAGGGCCAACCAGTTTCGGCCACTACGATCTCCACGTCACCATACCCCATGGCCTTAATTGCCGAATAGACCGCGTCCATCATGGCAACAAACATGCTCGAGTAGGTAATGTTGGTGCTGTCGTCGTGCACACCCGGGTTGGGCTTGAAAAGGATGTAGTCCGCCACACTTGGGGCGTAACTGAAATACGGGTATGGGTTAACCATGACAGGCGATTTGGTTTCCTGCAAGAACTCCAACATTGACCCGAATACGACCTTCGCGTAGGCGGGTCTAATTCGGGCCGAACTTGGCATTTGAGAATTCTCAAGAATTCCTAATGTGTTCGGAGTTGTCACCTGCAACAATAAATTATCAAACATTAAGGTCCTTCGCCTTGAATTTATCGTATATTTTCAATTAAATCCCTGCATTAACGGAATTTCTAATCTAATCTCTCTCAATTAGTACATTAACATTATTAAATTTTAGAATTTTTTTATTAAGAGGGTGTTAATTGAGACAGATCGGGCGATTATGAATTTTACCTGAACATCGTTGATTCCAGCTTTGACAAGAGCACCATGGATGGATTTCATGCAAGGGACAAGACGAGCGATCCAATTCTTGTTACCACTGAACAAGATTTCGTTCCCGACAACAATCCGATTAATCCTTGTCTTGGGGTAATACGGTTTGATGTTTTTCTCCACCCACGCCGCAGCTGCGCCGGCGTCAACAAGTTCCGGGATATCTCCGTTGCCAACCGTGACGGTGACGGTTATGTTGGTGCCGGAGAAAGCGCGGAGGATGTCTGGATTGGTGTCGAAGATTTTGACGCTGTCGATAATTGTTTGCGTTTGGAGGAACTTGGCTACCTCGGACGGTGGTGGAAGGTTGTCGCCTAAGGTTCCGTAATTGACACCGATGGCCGAGGCGGTGGTGGAGAGGTGGAGGAGGACAAGGAGGAGGAAGGCGGTTGACATGGTGGTGGACGTAGTGGCCATGGTTGAGGAGGAGGAGGGGAAGGGACGTTTATAACCAGAACGTGGCCGCGGTGATTTTTTTTACGATTGCTTATATATTTATACGGGAAAAAAAGTTTATAGATTTATTTTTGGAAATAGTAATATTAATATAGTAATTTACAAGTGTATTAAGCTGAAATAGGAAGCGGCAACTGTATTTATTAATTCTAAAAAAAAAGATAGAATCGTAGCTGGAAGAGTGTTTTGACCTTTCCATCAACGGTCATCAGACGCGGATCTGGGATTCCTCCATTTACTGAAGCTTTCCATTAAAAAAATTGTTTTGTCTCCACTCTAATTAATTCCTCTTAAAGTGCTAATTTTAATATTCATAGTAAATTAATATATTTCATTTTATATACAAAGTTAAAATTTGAATTTAGATTCGAGTTCATATTAGCAAGAAAAAATTAGCTTATTATTTATACATTTTTTTGTTATTATTGTTCCAATTCCTATAATATCTTTTTTGAGGATTATTTAATTCTAGTGAAATTAAACTTCAATTTCTATTAACTAAGTAGGAATGTAAACTCATATTCGAAATTGATCGATGAAGCACGAACATTAATATGAGCATCGAATATTACTATAAGAAAAATATAATTTTATTTTTTGTCCGTACAAAACAGGCACTGCCAGGCAGAAAGGAAGAGAAAAAACGCGTTAACACGGTGAAAGGTGTTGGGTTGCGAAGTGGAACTTTGCGAGTTGCGATCCACGTGGCAAACGAAATCTAGAAAAGCAAAACCAAAGTGGAAGTCTTCGTGTTGTGTCTGGTCATGTGAGACTGAGAATTCTGAGCTGAGCATGTAGTCGAGAATCGATTAAATTGGGGCCACAATAAACACGTGGCGCTCGGTGATTGTTCACGCAGTCAAAATTAGCCAAAGCCATAAATAATAGTAGGAGAAAGGATTTACATGTGATATTTACATGTTACACGTTTTCTTCACTTCAGGAGATTGATGTCTGGACCGTCCATTACATGTGCGTTCTTATCGTTATAGGTGTGTACGACAAGTTAGGACTAATCTTCTGAACCCCAGACAATAAAAATTAGGATTAATTTTAGCACCATATTATTTTAGTTATCAATGTTCTGCAATAATAATGGTTAACAATTTTTTTTTTTAAAGGGGAAGTAAGATCTTATTCAAACAAATGGACTCGGATCCAAGTTTACAAGAAATATAAGAGAAAACATCCTCAAATATATAATAATTTCAGCAAAATATTCTGGTTAAAATGATATTTAATTTTGAACTGAGGGAATATTTTTTTATTAATTAATGTATCTAAAGTATATTTTTAAATTTTGTTATTGCTAAGCATTTACGAAGAACTGATACTTCAATTTAGCTTCTGTATCGATATCGCCCGTATAGTCTAATATGTATCGAATACCTCCGAATACCACCAGCCAAATTACCAATGAAATGCATGCACATTGACAATTAGTATTTCCTATTATAGTTATTTTTATTATATTTTATATTTATTTGGTAGTTATTTATTTAAATAAAAATAATAATATAACCTAATTAGAAAGGGATAAACCCCAATTATATAATATAATATATTACATGGACGCCCGTCCGTCCCATATGCCACCCCTACTCAGTTCATTCAACTCGCTATCTCCTCATTTCCCTTATGAATTCAATCGCCGCACGAAATTTTAAAAGTAGGAAATTTTAAATTCTGAATTAAATTACGGGAACAAAATTGTAATTAATATAATACTGAATAAAAGGTGATAATACACATTTAGAATCACTGAATTCCGATTAAAATACCAAAAGTTTTACCGATGAAACATCCCTGAGCCATCATAGTAGGGTTTTGTTTTTATTTCTTTTCTATTTTGTTGTTTAAGAAAGTAGATTTTTTTCTTTAACTTCTCTGGTCCAATCCCGATGACTTGGACCCATATTTCTTGTGAAAAATGAAAAAGAATACTTATTTGATGTGAAATTATTTTTAAACTCAAGTAAAATGCCACGTGTTATTAATACATAAAAACTAACGAAGGAGATTTAATTATCAAAAAAAAAAAAACGAAGGAGATTTAATACCGGTGTCTAACAACATAAATCTTAAATACCCCCCCAAAAAAAAAACTAATATCTCCATTGTTAATCATCAAATTGCTTCTCACAGTTGGATTAATACTTAATTTTAACACAAAATTATTTTGTGTTATGTATATCTTACGTGGAATTAAAAAAATTAAAAAAATATATTAAGGTGTGCTGACGTGGCAACCATCCTCTCCTGTCATTGACTTCGGCGCCGTCAGAGACGGCCACCATTACGACACACCTGCCATCCAATCCGCCATCAACGCCTGCCTTAGCTCACCCTCACCCATACGCTTCCATGTCACATTTCCACCGGGGAGGTACCTAACCGCCACCATCCGGTTAAAATCCAACGTCATTCTCTACATCCAGGAAGGCATCATCTTGCTGGACGGGACCCACATCTGGGAAAAAACGGAGGAGGCCGATAGGTGGTATGTGGTGGTGGCGGAGAGCACGACTGATGTGGGGATAACACGCGGAGGCGTAGTGGATGAGTGGGGGTTGTTGGGGTGTGCGAATTAAAGTCTCACATCTGAAAGAAAAGAGAAATAAAGACTAAATATAAGAGGAGTGGATCTTCTTAAGAGAGACTCGGGTGGTTCTTTATTTCTCCAATAAATGGTAGCGGAGCCGAAGGTTCGACTGGGCCTGCGCAATGGGCTTTGATGTGGGTGGCACACTGTGAATCTCCGGTCAGAACAAGAAGAAGTACGGTGGTGAATCTCCAGATTGAGTGTACCCGTGGGCCTCCAGACTAGTGGTACATAGTTTGAGGGGGAGATTGTTGGGCCCTAGTGGTGGGCACAGTTGTACTTCGTTTGAGCCTAAGTTGTGGGCTATGTGAGACTTGGTTCGTGTAGAAAATTGTGAAAGGGTTGTTGTTGAGTAACTTGAGAGATTGTGAAAGGGTTGTTGTTGAACAACTTGAGAGATTGTTTGAGGTATGCGAACCAAAGTCTCGAGATTGGTGAGCCTAGGTTGTGGGCTCTGTGGTCCTTTGTTCGAGGGGGAGATTATTGGGGTGTGCGAACTAAAGTCCCACATCGGAAAGAAAAGAGAAATATAGACTAAATATAAGAGGAGTGACTCTTTTTAATGGAATGAAGCCTTTTGTTAAAACCGTGCGGGCTCAGCCCTAAAGTGGACAGTATCATTCCATTAAAAGAGACTCAGGTGGTTCTTTATTTCTCCAATAGGGGATGATGTTTGTGGAGATTTGATGAGAGGAAGAATGTGATAGTGAGCTGGAATAAGACAGGAGCTTGTTTGGGTGATGAGCGTAGGTCGAGACTCGTTGGATTCATTGGATGCACCAATGTCAAGGTGTGGAATGTCAAATTCAACGAGCCTGCTTAGGGATGATGATGAGTCAGCACGACAGGGGTTTATTTCCGTTGACATGGCATGTGTGGGCCCCATTTAGTTGGGAATAAATTAATTTTTTATTTATATACAATGTCAGCATCTTACTAGGGAATAAATTAATTTCCACATAATAGAAAATATTTTTTTTGAATTTCTGGATATTAGAAAATGAATTAAAAAATAAAATGACTTATTTGAGACATTTTGACAAACGTAAGGACCTATATCGGACACTTGTAAACCTAAGGATCTATTCAACACAATTGCGCAGACGTAGAGACCTTATGGGTCATTTAACCTAATTAATTATGTATTTCAATAAAAATAAAATATACCATAATAAGGAGACGATAAAACCAACCTGTCTCTTAACATATCAACTAATAAAAAATGTAATATTAAAAAGTAAGTATCTCTACCTGGTTATCAGAACCAGACCGGATAGGCCGGTCTGGCTGGTTCAATCAAGATTTTTCATATTTCCGATCCGATTCAGCTATTGGATCGGATATGTATGTCAATCGGGTTCGACCGGTTGAACCAGCCAGTTTTTACACAACCGGCGAACTGGCTGGTTCAATGCTTCTTCTTCAAAGCGACGTCATTTTGGTATTTTTTTTTTTTTTTATATTTTTTTCTTCTCCAAAACGACGTTGTTTTGGTATTTTTTTTATTTTTTTTGTTTAATTTTGATGGGTCGGCACATTATAGGCATGGGCTGGCCCATTATAGATATTGACCCAACCGATTCAATCCGGTTCAATCATCTAAAATTGAACGATTCAATGTGTGAATGGTTCAAAACGGTTCAACATCTACAATTCAGTCGAACCCGGTCGTACCATAAAATTTTTATTTTCGGTTTAATGTCCGGTCCGATTCTGATAACACTTCTCTAGCATTATTCTCCATTTTAATTTTTTTGTTGCCCTATTATTTGATGGGAGATCGTACAGCTGAACCTACTTTTTTATACGCTGGATAATACAACGAGTAAGGATATATTTTCAAATTTCCTCAACAACAAAAAAAAAACATGATTTTTTAAATTGTAAAATGATTTATTAATAGAAAAAGAATGAAGAATCTCATTATACATTAGCTTTAGTTTTCTCAAACAAAAGATAGAAGGGAGCATAGAAAAAAAAACCTCCGTCCTTAGTGATACATATTGCCATGTTCCTCAAATAATTTCATGTATATTTACATGTGTTGTAACCTACAACCAACAAGAAACACTAATTAAGAAAAAGAAATAAAAGAAAGGCATAAAGGATAAATCTTGAATCTCAACAAGTCATCATTTTCAAGTGCATCGATTTTAGCGGATTTATTATGGGTCATATGCCAATTTTGTTGAACTACAGTTGCACGTAAGAAATGATGTTGATTAATGAATCCCATAACGGATAAAAAATAAAATATTTTAGACTGATTCAACCCCAATTTTTTTAAATTTAGCAAGGTACGTAGCAAAGACTCTATGATTAAACAATTATGAGTTTGAATTATGTCACTTTCAATTTAATTATAATTAATTCAACACAAACATCTATAAGTTTCAAAATTAGAGGGTTTTCATTTGAGAGATGTATTGAGATGAATGATATTTTTTGTAGCTCGTTCTTAAGTCATGTTTTTTTACTACAGTCAAATTATAACAAAATTAGGTAATGTAAAACATGACTTACTTGGGTCAACTGTAGCTAAGACAGCAGAATTGGAGAAATTGCAAGTGGAAGGTTGGTGGCCTTGAGACTGATAGTAAGAGTTCATGGCGTAAGAGGCATGGGACCTCACATTGTTGGGCTCGAAACAAACTCCACCAGCTTGAATTGGCTTGCAATCCACACCTTGACCACATACATAATCTATATTGGCTTGCAACACTCGGTCATTGGCTTCTGTTTTTGGCACACACCACATCTTGCTACTGCCCGTTGCTGCCCCTGGCACTGTTGGTCCTGGTTTGGGTTTGGGTTTCGGCTCGGTTCCGTTTCGTCCCCCATTGCCATGCCCACCTCGCTACATTAATTACATACCAAAATTAATCAATCGATTAATTGTTTGATGGAATAATGATAATTTTGGTACATATATTTATTGTTTCAATAAAAAATGTAGGTATACCTTTTGAGATAGTAAGATGTCAGCGTCATAGACGGGGCTAAAATCAGGTCTAAACAAACCCCAATTTCTCTCCGCATCCGGACCCGGTTTAAGATTCTCACTAAACAAACTGAAAATGAAGATCTCCACCTTTCGGTGAGGCATCAAGGGACTCCCTTTCCGACGTCGATATTTCCTAACCAACTTCCCATTATATTGACCCGCATTCTCCACGGTGCATTCAGTATGGAGTGGGTCGCAAACCGTGGGCCAACCTGTCTCGCCCACGGTAATGCTGATATCTCCAAACTCCAATTTTTTCATGGCGGTGTAAGTGGCGTCCAACATTGCATCAAACATGTTAGTGTATTTAATGTGGGTCGCATTATCGTAGACCCCTGGATTGGGCTTAAAAAGCGCGTAGTTGGCCTTTTCGGGCGCGTAAAGGTACGCGAAATAAGGGTACGCGTTGATCATAAAGGATGAATTGGTTTCTCGCAAGAATTGGAGCATAGGTGAAATAATGGTGTTCACGTACCCGAACCTGAATTGGGCTGCACTTGGTGGTTCTGATTTCGCCAGAATGCCGAGAGCGTGAGGTGTTGTCACCTGTTGCATATTTTTATCATTATTGTTATTAATTATGCTAGTGAGAAGTATATAGTGTATATTTATAAAAAAAAAGAATGAAAAAAAAGATACGAGTGTCTTGGTTCAAATGCAAGTTGGACAACTTAAATATAAGATTAGAAAATTAATGCTATCATTAAATGTACTAATGATGGTTCAATGTGTAAATCAACTAATTATTTATTTACACATATCCAGTAGCGAATTTTTTTAAGGAGTCAAATAAGACCGAATATAATAACTTAAACATAATAAAATTATAAGGGAAATCATGAAATAATTGGAAAAAAGGACTAAATAAAGGTCAAAGAGTATTCCTAGAAAGTAGAAACTACACGAATTAATTGGGTTAATAACCCATTTGGTGCTTATATTCTTCGTGTTCATAATCATTTTGTCTCTGTGCTCAAAATCATATTCATGTACTAGCCATCTCATTTTTATTTGACTCATTCAAACTGAGTCACTAGTTAACTTAGATGACGTGATTTTTTTTATAATTTTTGTGTTGATGTGACACTATACCATGTCATATGCCATATCAGAAAATATTTAAAAAATTATAAAAGTAAAGAATAAGGGTTTAACTTTAAAATTAGAAAAAATAATAAAAATTATATTTTAGAAAAAAACAAATTCAAATAATTTTTAATGAATTAGGAAAAAATTATACAAAAAATATTAAAAGGTTTAAAAACCATACAAAAAAGTATTATTATTATTATTATTATTATTATTGCAGAAAGTGAGTAGCCTCTCGCAAGTTAGAATAAAATTCGTTATTGTAGTAAACCCTAATTTTTTAAATCCAACGACTTTGTAACATAATTTGAGTAAAAGGTATTCACATATCCATTAATCTGGCTCGATTTATTAAAAAATAATCTTTACTTTTTTTCTTTTAATAATATTTGTATGATTTTAAACCTTATTCTTTTTTTTTCATATATTTTTGTATTTTTTGACAATTTAAAAAAAATTAAAATTATCTCTGATTTTTTTAAATGATTTTTTTATAATTTTTTATTTTTATTTTTTAAATATTTTATGACATGATAGTGACACATCAGTATAAAAATTATAAACAAAACCATATCATCCGAGTTAGTTGATGACTCAGTTGACAGGGGTCAAATGAAAACGAAATGACCAGTATAATAGTCAAATGAATATAATTTTGAGTACATGTGCCAAACGATTACAAAACAACGAGTACATGGGACAAATGGATCATTAACCCCCTAATTAATTCATAAAAAAAAATACTAGATATATATTAGGTAATTAATTTTTTTAGTTGCATAAACATATTTTGCTTGAAAACAACAAATTTGAGGGACTGTGTAATGTTTTGTCTGAACCTAATTAATATTTTCAAATTATACTAATTCCTTTAGACAAAACAATAAATTATTATTTTAAATCAATATAATAGTTTCATTTGAAGCGGAGAGCAATCAATTTGGCCAATTAATAATCAATTTAGGTTGTAATTAATTTTAGGTAATTAATCTTTTGGTTAACAAATTAATTTCTCCAAAAAAATAACTCCGAATTCACTTTCACACCAATTATGGTAAAATTGATTACTGTTTTTGATGTGTTTTTAGCCAATGATTCTCAATCATTTTATTAATTAACTACGTTCAATCAACACTAATTTTAATTCATTGAAACATTGAAAATGATGAAAATCGTATTTTTTTTCAAGAAGGAGAAAAAATTGTAAGGAGATCGTTTTTTTTAATTACGGAGGGAGTATATTACTAACCTGAACGTCTTTGATCCCGGCATGAACAAGGGCTTGGTATAGACTTTTCATGGCAGGGAGAAGATTATAAATCAATTCTTTGTTACCTTCGAAGATAATTTCGTTACCAACAGCAATTCGGTTTATCTTTGTCTGTGGATAGAACGGTACAATGTTAGTTGCCACCCATTGTTTTGCGTGCTCAAAATTAGCAAGAGCAGGGATGTCGCCGTTAACGACAGAGACCGTGACGGAGATGCCACTGTTGGCAAAAGCACGAAGAACGTCGGGGTTGGCGTCGAAGATTTTAACTCTGTCAATGATTGTTTTGGTTTTCAAGAAGTTGGCAACTTGTGACGGCGGAGGTAGCTTGTTACCTAGGGTCCCGTAGTTGACGCCGATGGCGAAGGCGGTGGTGGAAAGGTGGAGCACGGTGGTGCATAGGAGGAGGAAAAGGTTAGTATGGGAGCCCATAGTATTGTTTTGGTTTCTTCTCTTTTTCTCTCTTTTCCTTCTCTTTTCCTATTTAGTTTCTTCTTTGACTGAGTATAGGGTTGTTTTATAAGAGGTGGAAAAATTAAGTCTGTTATTAGAAAGGATAATAAATTTAAGTTAATTACTTGATAAATTGAAAAATATTAGGTCTTATTTTCTTCTATTTCATCTTTTTACCACTTATTATATCCCGGTGGTAATATTAAATACTCAATTTTTTTTTCTGTATTACATTTTACCTATAAATATTTTTGAGTTTTTGTGTCACGAATAATTTTATTCGCAATAGAAAACCCGTAAAAAAGATATAAACAATAGAACTTTTGATATTAGTAGAGAATTATTATTAGCTTGCAGCTAAGGGTGAGTGAGGTATCCGATAATTCCTTAGGGAAGTAGTACTCAGCAATCGGAATCGGATACCTTGCTGTCCTATAGCAAAAAGCTCTTTGGTTAGGTTGCAAGCAACAACAATTAAATGAAACTATCATCATATGGTCAAACTGTTGGTCAAGCATTATGTTAAGAGTGCTGCTCAAACCATATATGGATGGAAAGATAAACTTATACTACAATGTATGATTGCATCATATCTAAAAGACTTCTAGATTCGATCCAAACAGTACAAGACTTCTCACCTATGTCGACAAACATTACCGAGAAAATGAAAAATAAATGAAGGCGCCCTTACACCCACGTTAAAGAGTAATTATTGTGTGATCCGAGTAGTATTTCAAATTTCTGACTCGGCATATTTAACAAATAAAAATCTGACATGTGTTTTATTTTTATGTCACCGAGAGTGCATGAAAGAGTTTAAAAATTTCTGTTTTCCAGAGCAAAAATCCAAAAAAAGTACTTAATTATTTTCGAATCTCCTTAAACGAGTAATTAACAAACCAATTAATTAATTACTCATCCACAACCCAGATCCATGGGATTTGACTGCTTATGGCTATGGAAGTGTTGCCTGGAAGGCGCGAATGGAAAAACTACTGGAAGCAAAAATATGAAAAGAAAAGAGAAGAAAGAAATTATGTCCTCAGTAAATTCAACACACCCTTCCTCTTATTCTTTCCCCTTCTTAACACAAAATAAGCTAGGGCGAGGAATTTGTCACCTTTTGCGAGGCTAGGTCGACAAATTGGAGCTTGCTAAGTGTGTGGAATGCAGCGGCCTTTCAGTTGTTGTACTCAGAAGTGGGGGATCGGTATATATGGATCGAGGGTTTGCTTACCAAGGGGAATTTCAAGTGTGCAGTGTTGAACATTTATGCTCCTAATGAGGTTGCTCGTCGTGAGCACTTATGGGATACGCTTGCACAATTGATAGAAACCAGGGGTATTCCGGTATTGATAGGAGGGGATTTCAATGAAATTCTAAGGCCTTCGGATAGAACGAATTGCGAAGGGTACACACAGGGGATGGCCAGCTTTCAGGAATGGGTGGACAGATGTCGGTTTCAGGATTTATTGTTGGTTGGCAGACGCTACACATGGGCCAACGCGGTGTGTAGAAGTCGACTAGATCGGGTTATGGTCCAAGCTGAGTGGTTGCCGTTTATTGGGGATGGGCGCCTCACCGCATTAAGCAGGAACTGGTCAGACCACACCCCTTTATTTTTTAGACAAGTCTGTGTCGATTGGGGCCCTAAGCCTTTTAGGGATAAGGAGATATGGTGGGAAGACGAGAGGTTTAGAGGGTGTGTGATAGGATGGTGGGAAGAAGCGGGATTGGAGTTCCCAGGTGAATGCATAGTTATTCAGAAAATGAGATGGATGAAGAAAAAAATAAAAAAGTTAGAATAAGGAAGTTTTTGGGCAAGTAGAGGTGCGCCTAGTGGGCCTTCAGGAAAGAGCAGATAAGCTGGAGAGGTTAGCGGATGAGAGACCGCTAACGGTGGAGGAGCACAGTGAGAAACTGAGTCTTGGTAACGAGATTTGGGAACAACAGGAACGAGTAGACCGGTTCTGGCAACGGAAAAATAGACTGAAGTGGGACACGCAAGGAGATCGCAACACTAGCTACTTCCACCGAATGGCCAAGGTTACTGCCATGAAACAAAGTATCAATGAGATTTTATCTCCTGAGGGTCGACTTAATGACCCAGCGGCAATCAAACAGGCTGCAGCTCGGTATTACTCTACTTTTTTCAAGTCTGTTAATTGGGAACGACCCCGAATGCAGGACTTGGGGTTTACAAAACTAAGAACGGAAGAGGCGAACTGGTTGGAGCGCGAGGTGTCTACGACAAAGATTTTCGAAGCGGTTCGGAGCTGCGACGGAAACAAAACACCAGGACCAGATGGCTATTCTCTCCATTTCATTCAGAATGCTTAGGATGTTTTAGGACCTGAAATGTGCACTCTGATACAGGGGTTCTTTCGGACGGGTACCTTTCCGAAAGGGGCCAACTCTTCCTTCCTGACCCTTATACCAAAGACTGCAACAACAAAAAGATTTGGAGATTATCGGCCGATCAGTTTAGTTAGTAGTTACTATAAGATAATTTCCAAGGTCCTTGCAGGAAGGTTTAGTGGAGTGATTGGGAGTGTAGTCAGTGAGGTTCAACATGGTTTTATGCGTGGTAAGCAGACTCTGGACTGTGTCATGACTGCCAATGAGGTAGTGCATTATTTGGAGGAGACAAAACGTCAGGGGATGCTGTTTAAACTGGATTTTAAAAAAGCCTATGACTCGGTAGAGTGGAGTTACTTGGCCGACGTGATGAAACATATGGGCTTTGGGGCGAAGTGGAGGGGTTGGATAATGCAGTGCATCAGTACGAATAAAGTGCCGGTTCTGATAAATGGATCGCCAACGGAACAATTTGGGGTGGGACGTGGTCTTCGTCAGGGTTGTTGCATGTCTCCTTTCCTCTTCAACATAGCAGTGGAAGGGCTACTTTGTCTGTTTACCAGAGCTGTAGAGGTAGGGATCTTGAAAGGCATAGGTAACATACAATTAGGATGGAACGTTAGCCACTTGCAGTATGCAGACGACACGCTTGTGTTTGTAAATAATGATGAGAACTAGATCCAAGGGGTCAAGGGAACGCTTCGTTGGTTTGAGGTTTTTTCGGGCCTCGGGGTGAATTTTCACAAAAGCAGCTTGGTTGGAGTGAATATGAGTGAAGAAGTAGGTAGCTGTTTAGCCAGGAGGGCGGGCTGCAGATATGAAACACTGTCGTTCAAGTACCTTGGGTCACACGTTGGGTTTAATCCTAGAAGAGTTTCTAGTTGGCAATTCCTAGTTCAAAGAATGCGGAGTAAGTTGACAACATGGAAAGGCCACTTACTTTCTGTAGGTGGCAGAGTAACACTTATAAAGGTAGCGCTATCGAGCATCCCCATCTATAACATGTCAATATATTGTATGCCCAAGAGTGTCATTCAGCAATGTGAAGGGATCATGAGGAGGTTTATGTGGAGTGGTCAGGATCAAAAGCGGGGGCTGGCCAAGGTAAGTTGGAAGACGATTACTCGCTCGCATGAGTTAGGAGGCTTGGGGGTAGGGGATTTGAGGAGTAGGAATGTAGCGCACCTTTTTAAATGGGTATGGGACTTGGGTAATGGTAGTGAGAAGATTTGGGCAAATCTGATACGTAAGCAATATGCTATAGAGAGCCTCGGAGATTTGTGGAAGGTGGTGACGCAAAAGTATTCCGTGGTTTGGCATGACATCATGCGCTTGTTTGGTCGAGGAGGCGACTACTTTGACTTGTGGTCAGCTCAGGTGGAGATGAAGGTTGGGAATAGGAGTAATACATCCTTTTGGTGGGATCAGTGGGTCAACAGGAAACCTCTAGCGCTTGCGCATCCTCGTCTGTATCGCGTGTCTACCAAGCAACAAGGAAAAATCTGGGATTGCGGGATCCTTAGCAGTGGCGGCTGGGCTTGGCAAATGCAGTGGTGTCGCGAGCTCTTTGAGTGGGAAACTGAAGAGTGGGAGAGCTTGAAGGATAGTCTCCCACAACCACGTAGAGCGGAGGCTGCAGATATAACATATTGGCAGCTAGAAAAATCCAGAAGTTACTCTGTTCGTTCTTGGTATGAGGCATTCGAAGAGCTAATACATGAGCCGCGACCTCTTCTTAATGCTTGCTGGACAAATCAGGTGCCATACCGAGTAGAGTTTTTTACGTGGTTGGCGCTTCAAGAGCGTATAGCTACTAGAGAATTTCTATGGCAGAGAGGCATGATTGAGGAGGAAAGGAAAAGATGCCCAATGTGTAACTCTGCCTCAGAGACTGTATCTCATCTGCTCTTACATTGTGACGCAGCAAAGGGTTGTTGGGACTATATTATGCGGTGGCTGGGAGTGACTTGGTGTCAGCCAGGAACGTTAGGAGATTTATGGCACGTATGGGGGGAGTTGTGTCCTAGCAAGGGAGCTGAGATTGATTGATTGTAGAGACCCCTGTTTTATGCGGTGATTTGGAGCGTATGGAAGCAACGTAACCATGTGGTTTTCCAGCAAGGAGCCTGTTGTCAGAGGCGCACGATCAACAATATTTACTCCATGTGACACAGATGGCTTCGTAGTAAGGACAGTAAGTTTCCTTACTGTTTGAACACGATATTAGCAGCCCCATCTTGGCTTCTTTCATGGGGAATAAACGGCCAGTGAGGATGTAATTTAGGATCTGAGAGGCCTTGTTTTTCAGAGGTTGAGCTGGGCGCTCCCAGCTGTTTTGGGATTGGCAGCAGCTTTTTCCTTTTTCCTTTTTTCTTTTTTCTTGTGTATCTGTTTCCTTTCTTCCTAAGTCATATTTTCTATGGCTGTTAATAAACTTCAGCTCATTAAAAAAAAAAAGTTAGAGTTTAGCATTACAAGGAAACTTACCATCAATGACAAAAATTCATTTTTTTCACCCTTGCTCTATCATGAAGAGAATTTTTTTCACCCTTGATGTGGGATAGCTTCCTACCGGGAAGGAATGTTCAGGCGCATCGCATGTGGAAAATTCTTTTCTATGTGGTTGCTTGGAGTATTTGGAAGAGACGGAATCAAGTAGTTTTTCAGCAAGATGTGCAGCGTAGGGATAGGATTCTTGATTTAATCATGGCTCTGTGGCATAGATGGATCAAGAGTTTAGATGTTAACTACCCTTACTCCCTTGCCTCCATGTCTGCTTCATGTGCTTGGCTAACTTCTTGGGGTTGATTGCTTTTTTGGGCATTGGAATTTTTGCTTGTTTTGTGAGATTGGTCCTACTACTGATTTGATCCTTGTACATTCTTTCCTTTTTTGCAGCCATTTTCTCATGGCTTGTTAATATATTTTCTTCCGCTTATTAAAAAAAAATAAAAATAAAAAAAATGAAAAGCTTATAGCGGCTAAAATTTATTTCATCGCCCTAGCTCTAGGAACTGGTTTTTGTAGTGAAAGAAGCAATGTCACTTCACCATCATCAAATTAACTCTCATCGGTCCTTTTTAATTGAATGGTATCGTCCCTTTTGGGTCTAAGCTCTCATTGTCTCACATCAAAACTCATTCCGGTCACCCACTAAATTATCGCCTCCGCTTCCACTTGATGAAGAAATTAAAGTACGCTCATCTCTTTCAATGGAATATTCTTCAGTTTGGGCCTTAATCATCACGATTTTTCTAAAATGTCTCATTCCATTAAGAGTTCTATCGCTATCATATTTACCTTTTATTTCTCTTTTCTTTCTAGTGTGGGACTTCAGTTCTCACACCCCAATAATCTGAACATTCAATATCACTCATATTTTTTTTTCAATTTTTTTTCTCACATCTATTTGTAAATGCTCAAGTTAAAATGGTGTGTTGCATTTTGGATAAATTTTCTTTATCGGATGCTAATTAACAACCACAAATTCTAGATGCATGGTGTAAATAGTTCAACAGTGAGATGATATATTTCAATGGTGAACTCTTTTGACATGCATTATTTCAACATTCCCTGGGGAAATTGTATTTTAAACCTCTAATTTTTTGGTAAAAAAGAAAAACCTCTCTTAAACATATATATATATATATATATATATATATATATATATATATATATATATATATATATATATATTTTAATGTCTTGAATTAAAAAAAAATTATTGTGCAGTCTATATAGGAATTAAACCTAGTGTTGTAAAAGGAACAATTTAAGGTTTCCAACGTTGTGAGGTTTTTTATATAGTAGTGAATTTATGGTAGGGTCTAGATAAGAAATATTGAGTTGTGCTCGTAAAGGAAATAATTTAGGCTTTCTTTAGTGGTATACGTTTTCTTATCTAGCAAGACATGCAATCTCTATAAATAGAGTTAGAAGTAAGAAGTTTGTCGGTTGTTGAGAGGTTAATTGTGATTGTGAGCTTTGTAGTGTAGCATATGATAATAGTGTAAGATTATCATATGCAATTCTTTTGAGAGAGTGTGAGAATTGTCAATAGGTTAAAAATTGTCGTGTTCAAGGTGAAGGAGTCTTGTGCAAATTTGTTTGTGGTTTCGACCCATATGATGTGAATGATGTGAATGAAAGACAAGTGGATGTAGACTTTGAGAGTTGTCGAACCATTATAAAAAATATCCTTTGTTATCTCTTGTACTTTGATGTTAAAGTTAGTGTTTAATGATGTGGGTAGAACATTGTATTTATGCGCAACGAATGGTAGAGGAGAGAAGATTCGATGCACAACAATTTCATTCACTTTCAGGCAATCTTTGTTATTTAAATACCTTATTCACTACTACTTCAAGTTAGTACGAGTTGTACAATTTATTATTTTTCGTGTGAATTTTACCTATTTCAGTGATCGTCAAAAAAACATTAGTTTAGAGAAGTTGGCTGAAAGAGTTAGGAGTTGGATGGAAATCAAGTAGCCAAATTATGTTAGGTGTCTAGGTTTTGTTTCCAGCATTTTTAGCTATTTTTATTTTTAGAATCCATATCCTTTCATTATGTTCGAAATTCCTTGAGAAGAGATTGAGAGTATATAAAAGTTAACAACGACTGGGCTTGGATGATGCGAATGCATGATTTTGCTTGGGTGTAGATGAAGAGAATATAAACTAGGAAGGAGTTCGGTTTTTAGGTCTTCCTAAGTATCCTCTAGACTGCAAAATCTATGAGCATTATCTCGAATTTGAGATAAGTCCTTATCACTCGAGTACAATTAATGCTGGTGAGAGGAGGGAGTTCGATTGAAAGATGAATTGTTGCTTTTTTTCTTTTGTTTTTTTGCAAAAAAATGGGAGATAGATTGAAGTAGTAGATGCAAACTCTCTAAATGACATGTCAAAATGAATAAAGAAAACACAGTGTATCAAGACAATATTTTTACTGAATAATTAAAAATTAGTTTGACGAAGAAAATATGAGTTTCCTTTACTAGTACAAATTATAATTTCTTAAAAAAATAAATTAAAATCTTGTTCTAATAATTAAAAGAAAAAGGATTGTCGTCACCATTAATTACCCCCTTTCTTTCCACAAATTTAGAATTCTAGATTTTATAGTGAGAGATTTCATTTTAAGTAACGACACCCTTTACTTCGTTTCCACATATTATAGCTCTTTTATTATTGAAAATCTCGAATAAATTGTAGTCGTTCATTTTTTATATATATCAATGCTTGTAATTTCTCTAACAAGAATAATAGTTATTTATAAAGTTAAGTTTCCTAATTTTACTGCAACTAAAATAGGAAAATAAGTAGTCTCTTCAGAATCCGTATAGAATAAATATATGGTGTATAGATTAAACATTTTTTGTGCGCGCGCGAGTATGTGTATCATGATAAGACTTATCAAATTACAGTTACAAACTAAATTGAAAGAGAAGAAAAAAAATATTAAGTTAAATTCAGTCAATATGGTAACGTTTGCTTTTTCCATTTATAGTAAAGCAAGATTTAGCTGTCATAACTCAATTAATATTAAAAATGAGTTCATGATTTGCTGGTTTTATGAGTATTTTCATATAAAGACAATTTAGTGATGATAACAAAAATTCAAATGACTTGAAATTTGCTAAAATACCCCTACTTTCTATAGAATTACTGGTTTCTTAACAAAGCATTCACCTATTATAGATTACAATGTTATTACCTCTTTTCTTCCCAACACGAAATTGTATTGTTGTGCCGCCAACAATTTATTATGTCGTTACTATCGTGTAATTATGTAAATAATATGTTACGTTTATCTTCGTAACTAAAAAATATTTATTTTGTTACGGATTGCTACTAAAAGTAAGCAATTTAAATTACAATATTCTTTAATGTTTGCATAAAGTAACAAATCGTGAGTTATAGTTATTATTCGTTACTAATTATTGTTATAAGATGTTTTAGCATTTGGCACAATTTGAAAGGAATACTTTTAGGCGTATAAATGTAAGGATGTAGTTACAAATCGTAGCAAAAAAGAAGTATTTTTTTAGTGCATTTAGTAACGATGCGTGGCAAAATGAAAATATTAGAAAGATATATGCAACAACATGTCACTAAAATATAAATAATAATATAATTAGTAACGACGTATAAAAAAATAGTCGATTTAGTAACAATATATAACTAATTTTTACATTATTTTAGCAACTATACGTAGCCAAAATAATTGTCCAATAAATTTAGCAAGGAGTTGTAACTAATTATTGTTTCAAGAATATGTTTCACTAGTTATTTGGAGGGAAACCTTTTCTTATTTAAAAAAAAATAGTAATATAAGAAAACAACATGTTTGTCATGTATATATAAAACATTTAGTAATAAAAGAAAAATATTTTGAAGGGATTAAATTTATCATTTTGATAAAATTAAGGAGCATGAAGTATGATGTAAGTAGTACTTTCTATCCAAAACGAAAGAAAAAAAGTGAGAAAATAAATAAGAAAAACGAGAAACTGAATTTTACCACTAAAATTAACATGAACAATTACTATAATTATTTTTAACATAAAAGTCTAGATGAAAATACTTTGAATATTACATATTTAAGGTTTATTATAAATGTATTAGACTTATTTTCTTAATTATAAAAAAATATTGGGTGAAACTTGTGAGATTCTAAATTTCGGGCTACAGTGAAAATAACTAAAAGATAAGGATGTGTATATAAAATTAAATAAAACTATACTATAAGTTTTTAAAGAGGAAAATAAGAATGAAACATCACCACAACCTCATTTCACTCACCTCTCTTAGGTTTCATATATCTAGAACTAATCTTAAACAAAATGGAGAATGATGGAGCAAATGAAGGGAATTCCATGATTATCAAATCGGAAACCATGTCATCACATTCATTAGCGACAGTGGATAACATTGAAAGGAGACATCAAAATAAAAAAGGACGAGCTATACAAGGTCGTCGTGTATTCAAAGACAACACTTCAGAAGAATATCGATGGTTGATAGCTCGATGGGTCGTTGAGGAACGAATTATGCCAACTTCTGGAAGAATTTATAGGGTTCGTTTCTTTCTCTTCTTTTATGATTATTTTTATTTATGTGCACCTTCTGGAATTCTTTTTAATTACCAAATTAATTTTTTATAATTTTTTAGTATTTATTTTGTTAATTATTTTTAAGTCCTTGGTGTTTAGATTGAACTAGATTTTAAACAATTTTATGAATATGATAATTCGTTGTTTATGCATATGATTTTTCATAAGGTTATAAGGAAAGATCAATATGCAAAGATTGATTGATAGGTTATAAGCACTCCTTTCATTTTATATTAAATATTTTTTTAGATAAAAAAAGTTATTTCAATTTAAATATCGTTTTATAATTCTCTATCGCTATCTCATTATCTTTGATGTTTCGATTAATTATTTACATAAGAAATTGAATTTAATGGATAGTACTTATTTCAATGTGAGTTTCATTAGCTTTTATTACGTGGTAAACACGGTATACTTTATTCTTGAAATGCATGATAACCAATTATCAAGAGTTTCATATATAAATATTTCATTCAAATCTTATTTGACTTACAAAATAATTAAAAAAATTCAATGAATTATTATAACATATTTACCTGTCATTTTCTTATAAAGGAAAATTATTGACTAGAAAGAGAAAATATTGAGAGTGATAAACTATCAATTTGGAGTTACCTTTTATACTTTTAAAAACAACTTGGGATTTGTGAGATTCATATTTGGCTATATGTATCTACATTTACATTGGAATTAACGACCATAAACTAGAACCGTATCCAAAAGTTAGCATATGTTAGATTAAAAATGAGAGGAACCAAGTGTTACGGGATGCGAATTTTGAATCATTTGTGTGCTTCCTTGGCACTCGGGAGTGCACTTTTTGCGCGGAGCATGACACAAGGTTCGGATTGTCTCACTTGATAACAATATATCATGTGCATTGAATCTTAGACTTTCAAAATAAATGAATATAGATTTTTGTTAGATATTATTTTATATAAAACATAAAACAAATTAAAGAACTTACATTGCTTAAACTTTTTTCAATCATCTTTAATGTTGTTTTAGTATTTTCTTGCAGTATTACTATGATCCTGATGGATACCAATATCGCACCAAAGAGGAAGTTCTTTATGCATGGGAGCAAACTGGTTTAATTCTTCTGGACTAGTAATGGAAAAGGTACTTCTTTCGGTCTTCATTAAATGTCGTTTGAGATCTAATTTTTTTATCTAAGATTGATGTCATTTTTTCTTTATTAATGCGACTGTTTTATACACTTTACTATTCTACCATTATCCAACAACCAAATTGGTGAGTGAGAGATGAGTGAATGGTAATTTAATTAGAAATCTAAGATACAAAGGTAAAAATAGAATCAATTATTTTCTTAAATATCGTGTTTGGTTTTTAAACGTCATTTAATAGACATTATAACTCACATGAAATTTATGTTCATACTTTATTATTATTCTTTTATCGCATGAAATTTGATTTTAACTCACATGTTCTTTCTGTGTAGGAATAAAACTCCGGTACTCAAGCATCTAACGGATAACTTAGTTCAAAAGTTGCTACATATTTGAGTTTGTCCTTTGTTCTTTAAGTTTAAGTTTTATGTGAGAGACATCAATACATTGTCAACATAAAATTTTCTAAACATTTTAAATTATGTATGAATGTTTTAATCTATTGAGCTTTTTAATTGAATGTTTTAGTTAAGTTAAATTGTTGTTCCAATCTTTAGTTTTTAATTTATTATTTGATAAAATTAAGGAGCATGAAGTATGATGTAAGAAAGAAAGTGAGAAAATAAATAAGAAAAACGAGAAAAAGAATTTTACCACTAAAATTAACATGAACAATTATTATAATTTTTTTTAACTTAAAAGTCTAGATGAAAATACTTTGAATATTGCATATTTAAGGTTTATTATAAATGTATTAGACTTTTTTTCTTAATTATAAAAAAATATGGGGAAATGGCATAAAACACCCCTGTACTATACGCGAAAAGCAAAAACCTCCCCTAACCTTCAAAACGTCAATTACACCTCCTTGAACTACGTTGACTGTGCAAAGTGTAGTCTCCGTCCAGTTTGACCAACGGACCCGTCAGTCTAACTCCCTACGGCCGGTTTCCTCCTTTTTTATAACCAGTCACCTTGGAATTATTTTCTATTTTCCTTTCCTTCTCTTTTCTTTTCTTTTTTTCCTTCTTCTTCCCTTAGTGAGTTGTATCAGCCACAAGAATAACCTCCCTTCCATGTGACCAGGCTCGCCACAGCTGTAGCAGCCACCGCCGCCACCTCTACCTCTGTAGCCATCGCCGCCTCCAGATCCGTAGCCTCCACCACCACCGCGTCCACCACGGTTGCCTCCAGATCTGGTTCTTTATTTTCATGACCAGATCTGGTCCTCCATTTTCCCTCTCCTCCTCTTATCCCTTCCACTCCTCATAAACAAAACAGCTCGTATTTCCTTTTGTTTCTCATATTTTTCTATTATTTTCTTTTTTTCTTTTTTCTTTCGAGATTCTGTTGCAAACAACAATTTGTTTCTTTTTCTTTTTTTAATTTCTGGGTTTTCTTTTCTTTTTAATTTATGGGTTTTCTTTTCTTTTTAATTTCTGGTGATGGAGATGGATGTGGAGGGTGGTGGCCGATTTGGTGGTTGGGGTGAGTGTGGGTTGTGACGGAGGAGGCCGAGATGGTTGTGATGGGTTTCGGTTGAGATATGGGTGGTGTGTTTGGGGCTGTAGAGATCGGGTTATGGTCGACGGTGGTCGGTGTTGGGCAGCTGTGTGTCGGTGATGGGCGGCTCTACCGACACATGGCCAAGGAAGAGGAGAAGAAAAAAGAAAAAAGAAAAAAGGAAAAAGGAAATAAAGAAATGGAGATTGAGGATGAAGGCGTAGCAGAGGGTGAAGAGAAGAAAAAGAAAAAAGAAAGAAAAAGAAAAAAGAAAGAAAAAAGTAAAAAAGTAAAAAAGTATAGGGTTTTGTAGAAATAATTTTAATTAAGTAAAATAAAGAATTTATTTAAGGAGAAGAGAAGAAAAGAAAAAAAATGGAAAAGGACTAACCGGGAAGGAAAAAAAAAACTGGTTGTAGTGAGTGACTCTAACGGTTCTGTTAGTCAAACTGGACGGAGACTACACTTTGCACGGTCAACGTAGTTCAGGGGAGGTGTAATTGACATTTTGAAGGCCTGGGGAGGTTTTTTCTTTTTGCGTATAGTACAAGGGTGTTTTATGCTATTTCCCCAAAAAATATTGGGTGAAACTTGGGAGATCCTAAATTTCGGGCTACAGTGAAAATAACTAAAAGATAAGGATGTGTATATAAAATTAAATAAAACTATATTATAAGTTTTTAAAGAAGAAAATGAGAATGAAACATCACCACAACCTCATTTCACTCACCCCTCTTAGGTTTCATATATCTAGAACTAATTTTAAACAAAATGGAGAATGATGGAGCAAATGAAGGGAATTCCATGATTATCAAATCGGAAACCATGTCATCACAGTCATTAGCGACGGTGGCTAACATTGAAAGAAGACATCAAAATAAAAAAGGACGAGTTATACAAGGTCGTCGTGTATTCAAAGACAACACTTCAGAAGAATATCGGTGGTTGATAGCTCGATGGGTCGTTGAAGAACGAATTATGCCAACTTCTGGAAGAATTTACAGGGTTCGTTTCTTTCTCTTCTTTTATGATTATTTTTATTTATGTGCACCTTCTGGAATTCTTTTTAATTTCCAATTCAAATTTTTATAAATTTTTAGTATTTATTTTGTTAATTATTTTTAAGTCCTTGGTGTTTAGATTGAACTAGAGTTTAAACAATTTTATGAATATGATAATTCGTTGTTTATGCAAATGATTTTTCATAAGGTTATAAGGAAAGATCAATATGCAAAGATTGATTGATAGGTTATAAGTACTCCTTTCATTTTATATTAAATGTTTTTTTAGATAAAAAAAAGTTAATTCAATTTAAATATCGTTTTATAATTCTCTATCGCTATCTTATTATATTTGATGTTTCGATTAATTACTTACATAAGAAATTGAATTTAATGGATAGTACTTATTTCAATGCGAGTTTCATTAGATTTTATTACGTGGTAAACACGATATACTTTAGTCTTGAAATGCATGATAACCAATTATCAAGAGTTCCATATATAAATATTTCATTCAAATCTTATTTGACTTACAAGATAATAATAAAAATTCAATGAATTATTATAACATATTTACCTGTCATTTTCTTATAAAGGAAAATTATTGACTAGAAAGGGAAAATATTGAGAGTGATAAACTATCAATTTGGAGCAACCTTTTATACTTTTAAAAATAACTTGGGATTTGTGAGATTCATATTTGGCCATATGTATCTATATTTACATTGGAATTAATGACCATAAACAAGAACCGCATCCAAAAGTTAGCATATGTTAGATTAAAAAAGAGAGGAGTCAAGTGTCACAGGATGCGAATTTTGAATCATTTGTGTGCGTCCTTTGCACTCTAGAGCGCCTTTTTTGCGCGGAGCGTGACACAAGGTTCGGATTGTCTCACTTGATAACAATATATTATGTGCATTGAATCTTAAACTTTCAAAATAAATGAATATAGATTTTTGTTAGATATTATTTTATATAAAACATAAAACAAATTAAAGAACTTACATTGCTTAAACTTTTTTCAATCATCTTTAATGTTGTTTTAGTATTTTCTTGCAGTGTTACGATGATCCTGATGGATACCAATATCACACCAAAGACGAAGTTCTTTATGCATGGGAGCAAACTAGTTTAATTCTTCTAGACTAGTAATGGAAAAGGTACTTCTTTCGGTCTTCATTAAATGTCGTTTGAGATCTAATTTTTTTATCTAAGATAGGTGTCATTTTTTCTTTATTAATGCGACTATTTTATACACTTTACTATTCTACCATTATCCAAAAAGCAAATTGGTGAGTGAGAGATGAGTGAATGGTAATTTAATTAGAAATCTAAGATACAAAGGTAAAAATAGAATCAATTATTTTCTTAAATATCGTGTTTGGTTTTTAAACATCATTTAATAGACATTATAACTCACATGAAATTTGTGTTCATACTTTATTATTATTCTTTTATCTCATGAAATTTGATTTTAACTCACATGTTCTTTCTGTGTAGGAATAAAATTCCGGTACTCAAGCATCTAGCAGATAACTTAGTTCAAAAGTTGCTGCATATTTGAGTTTGTCCTTTGTTCTTTAAGTTTAATTTTTATGTGAGAGACATCAGTACATCATCAACATAAAATTTTCTAAACATTTTAAATTATGTATGAATGTTTTAATCTTTTGGGCTTTTTAATTGGATGTTTTGGTTAAGTTAAACTGTTGTTCCAATCTTTAGTTTTTAATTTATTATTTTGATAAAATTAAGGAGCATGAAGTATGATGTAAGAAAGAAAGTGAGAAAATAAATAAGAAAAACGAGAAACAGAATTTTACCACTAAAATTTACATGAACAATTATTATAATTTTTTTTTACTTAAAAGTCTAGATGAAAATACTTTGAATATTACATATATAAGGTTTATTATAAATGTATTAGACTTTTTTTCTTAATTATAAAAAAAATATTGGGTGAAACTTGGGAGATCCTAAATTTCAGGCTACAGTGAAAATAACTAAAAGATAAGGATGTGTATATAAAATTAAATAAAACTATATTATAAGTTTTTAAAGAGGAAAATGAGAATGAAACATCACCACAACCTCATTTCACTCACCCCTCTTAGGTTTCATATATCTAGAATTAATCTTAAACAAAATGGAGAATGGTGGAGCAAATGAGGGGAATTCCATGATTATCAAATCGGAAACCATGTCATCACAGTCATTAGCGACGGTGGCTAACATTGAAAGGGGACATCAAAATAAAAGAGGACGAGCTATACAAGGCCGTCGTGTATTCAAAGACAACACTTCAGAAGAATATCGCTGGTTGATAGCTCGATGGGTCATTGAGGAACGAATTATGCCAACGTTTGGAAGAATTTACAGGGTTCATTTCTTTCTCGTCTTTTATGATTATTATTTTTTATGTGCACCTTCTGGAATTCTTTTTAATTTCCAATTTAATATTTTATAAATTTTTAGTATTTATTTTGTTAATTATTTTTAAGTCCTTGGTGTTTATATTGAACTAGATTTTAAACAATTTTATGAATATGATAATTCGTTGTTTATGCATATGATTTTTCTTAAGGTTATAAGGAAAGATCAATATTCTGATTGATAGGTTATAAGTACTCCTTTCATTTTATATTAAATATTTTTTTAGATAAAAAAATTTATTTCAATTTAAATGTCGTTTTACAATTCTCTGTGGCTATCTCATTATCTTTGATGTTTCGATTAATTACTTACATAAAAAATTGAATTTAATGGATAGTACTTATTTCAATGTGAGTTTCATTAGCTTTTATTACGTGGTAAACACGTTATTCTTTACTCTTGAAATGCATGATAACCAATTATCAAGAGTTTCGTATATAAATATTTCATTCAAATCTTATTTAACTTATAAGATAACCAAAAATCAATGAATTATTATAACATGTTTACCTGTCATCTTCATATAAAGGAAAATTATTGACTAGAAAGAGAAAATATTGAGAGTCATAAACTATCAATTTGAAGTTACCTTTTATTCTTTTAAAAACAACTTGGGATTTGTGAGATTCATATTTGGCCATATGTATCTACATTTACATTGGAATTAACGACCATAAACTAGAACCGTATCCAAAAGTTAGAATATGTTAGATTAAAAATGAGAGGAGCCAAGTCTGACAGGATGAGAATTTTGAGTCATTTGTGTGCATCTTTGGCCCTCTGGAGCGCCCTTTTTGCGCGGAGCGTAACACAAGGTTCGGATTCTCTCACTTGATAACAATATATCATGTGCATTGAATCTTAGACTTTCAACATAAATGAATATAGATTTTTGTTAGATATTATTTTATATAAAACATAAAACAAATTAAAGAACTTATATTGCTTAAACTTTTTTCAATCATCTTTAATGTTGTTTTAGTATTTTCTTGCAATATTACTATGATCCTGATGGATACCAATATCGCACCAAAGAGGAAGTTCTTTATGCATGGGAGCAAACTGGTTTAATTCTTCTAGACTAGTAATGGAAAAGGTACTTCTTTCGGTCTTCATTAAATGTCGTTTGAGATTTAATTTTTTTTATCGAAGATAGATGTCATTTTTTCTTTATTAATGCGACTGTTTTATACACTTTACTATTCTGCCATCATCCAACAACCAAATTGGTGAGTGAGAGATGAGTGAATGGTAATTTAAATAGAAATCTAGGATACAAAGGTAAACATAGAATCAATTATTTTCTTAAATATCGTGTTTGGTTTTTAAACGTCATTTAATAGACATTATAACTCACATGAAATTTATGTTCATACTTTATTATTATTCTTTTATCGCATGAAATTTGATTTTAACTCACATGTTCTTTCTGTGTAGGAATAAAACTCCGGTACTCAAGTATCTAGCAGATAACTTAGTTCAAAAGTTGCTGCATATTTGAGTTTGTCCTTTGTTCTTTAAGTTTAAGTTTTATGTGAGAGACATCTATGCATCGTCAACATAAAATTTTCTAAACATTTTAAATTATGTATGAATGTTTTAATCTATTGAGCTTTTTAATTGGATGTTTTGGTTAAGTTAAATTGTTGTTCCAATCTTTAGTTTTTAATTTATTATTTTGATAAAATTAAGGAGCATGAAGTATGATGTAAGAAAGAAAGTGAGAAAATAAATAAGAAAAACGAGAAACGGAATTTTACCACTAAAATTAACATGAACAATTATTATAAATTTTTTTAACTTAAAAGTCTAGATGAAAATACTTTGAATATTACATATTTAAGATTTATTATAAATGTATTAGACTTTTTTTCTTAATTATAAAAAAATATTGGGTGAAACTTGGGAGATCCTAAATTTCGGGCTACAGTGAAAATAACTAAAAGATAAGGATGTGTATAAAAAATTAAATAAAACTATATTATAAGTTTTTAAAGAGGAAAATCAGAATGAAACATCACCACAACCTCATTTCACTCACCCCTCTTAGGTTTCATATATCCAAAACTAATCTTAAACAAAATGGAGAATGGTGGAGCAAATGAAGGGAATTCCATGATTATCAAATCGGAAACCATGTCATCATAGTCATTAGCGACGGTGGCTAACATTGAAAGGAGACATCAAAATAAAAAAGGACGAGCTATACAAGGTCGTCGTGTATTCAAAGACAACACTTCAGAAGAATATCGGTGGTTGACAGTTCGATGGGTCGTTGAGGAACGAATTATGCCAACTTTTGGAATAATTTACAGGGTACATTTCTTTCTCTTCTTTTATAATTATTTTTTTATGTGCACCTTCTGGAATTCTTTTTAATTTCCAATTTAATGTTTTATAAATTTTTAGTATTTATTTTGTTAATTATTTTTAAGTCCTTGGTGTTTATATTGAACTAGATTTCAAACAATTTTATGAATATGATAATTCGTTGTTTATGCATATGATTTTTCTTAAGGTTATAAGGAAAGATCAATATTCTGATTGATAGGTTATAAGTACTCCTTTCATTTTATCTTAAATATTTTTTTAGATTAAAAAATTATTTCAATTTAAATGTCGTTTTACAATTCTCTATGGCTATCTCGTTATCTTTGATGTTTCGATTAATTACTTACATAAGAAATTGAATTTAATGAATAGTACTTATTTCAATGTGAGTTTCATTAGCATTTATTACGTGGTAAACAAGATATTCTTTACTCTTGAAATGCATGATAACCAATTATCAAGAGTTTCATATATAAATATTTCATTCAAATGTTATTTAACTTACAAGATAAAAAAATATTCAATGAATTATTATAACATATTTACCTGTCATTTTCTTATAAAGGAAAATTATTCACTAGAAAGAGAAAATATTGAGAGTGATAAACTATCAATTTGGAGTTACCTTTTATACTTTTAAAAACAACTTAGGATTTGTGAGATTCATATTTGGTCATATGTATCTACATTTACATTGGAATTAACGACCATAAACTAGAACCGTATTCAAAAGTTAGCATATGTTAGATTAAAAATGAGAGGAGCCAAGTGTCACAGGATGCGAATTTTGAATCATTTGTGTGCGTCCTTGGCACTCTGGAGCGCACTTTTTGCGCGGAGCGTGACACAAGGTTCGGATTGTCTCACTTGATAACAATATATCATGTGCATTGAATCTTAAACTTTCAAAATAAGTGAATATAGATTTTTGTTAGATATTATTTTATATAAAACATAAAACAAATTAAAGAACTTACATTGCTTAAACTTTTTTCAATCATCTTTAATGTTGTTTTAGTATTTTCTTGCAGTATTACTATGATCCTGATGGATACCAATATCGCACCAAAGAGGAAGTTCTTTATGCATGGGAGCAAACTGGTTTAATTCTTCTAGACTAGTAATGGAAAAGGTACTTCTTTCGGTCTTCATTAAATGTCGTTTGAGATCTAATTTTTTTATCTAAGATAGATGTCATTTTTTCTTTATTAATGCGACTGTTTTATACACTTTACTATTCTACCATTATCCAACAACCAAATTGGTGAGTGAGAGATGAGTGAATGGTAATTTAAATAGAAATCTAAGATACAAAGGTAAAAATAGAATCAATTATTTTCTTAAATATCTCGTTTGGTTTTTAAACATCATTTAATAGACATTATAATTCATATGAAATTTGTGTTCATACTTTATTATTATTCTTTTATCGCATGAAATTTGATTTTAACTCACATGTTCTTTCGTATGAATAAAACTCCGGTACTCAAGCATCTAGCGGATAACTTAGTTTAAAAGTTGCTGCATATTTGAGTTTGTCCTTTGTTCTTTAAGTTTAAGTTTTATGTGAGAGACATCATTGCATCATCAACATAAAATTTTCTAAACATTTTAAATTATGTATGAATGTTTTAATCTATTGAGCTTTTTAATTGGATGTTTTGGTTAAGTTAAATTGTTGTTCCAATCTTTAGTTTTTTATTTTTTTTTATGTTAATATAAAAAGTTTATAGGATTTGTTAATATATATATATATATATATATATATATATATATATATATATATATATATATATATATATATATATATAAATAAAGGAATGAGTTTAAAGCTTAACAAGTCGAGGGGTACCACTATCGCCTGGTACAAGCAATGAAATAGAATGAGGAATCTCGTTAAACCACTTAATCGATCCTATAGACGTATTTGTTGGAAAAATAAAAATCACTCAGTATTTTTTAATGGAATGATATTGTTTACTTTGGATTTAAACCCATACTATTTTTAAAATCTAACAAAGTACCACCACGCCCACCATCTGAGCTCGACAATCTCCCTCTCGGACGAAACCCTACATAGGGTTCAACTGGACCCACCAACTTCAAGTTAGCCCATCATAAAAGTCACTCGTTATTCTTAATAGAATGATATTGTCCGTTTTGAACTTATACTTGTACGGGTTTTAGAAAATGTTTCATTTCATTAGAAAATTAATTCCTTTTATATTTACTTTTTATACCGAACAATGTTTCATAACAACATTCAAGTCATCCGCCATAATCATATCGTTAATTCCTGCCGCCAACTGAGCCACACCGCACGAATGGAGCTTGCGACTATTGCCTTGGAAGCAAGCTCATGACGAATATCGTAGCCAAAGCCACCAACAAATGAAGCCGAATCTGGTAGCCCATTCCCTTTGACACAACAACTTGCCTTGACTTTTATTTATTTAGTATATACATTTGATTAGATGGGGCAATTGATTTTTGACTGAAAGTTCACAGGAATATATAGTTGAATATTTTATCATGTAAAGTTTCATGAGGTGTTTCAAAACTTACTGAGCGAGGACCAAAAAATTCAAGAGATGAGAGTTACATTTTCTCAAACTCGACAGAAAATTTTAGAATTACAACACCAAAATGATATAGACACATATTTTGAATGCATTCAGGTACCGATTCGTGTTGGGAATTTGCGGAGATGAAGCACCGGATCTATATTCAACACAAGTATAACTGAGCATTCGAACTCATATCCAATGATGAACAGCCGCTAAAGAATAGTTCTATAAAGTTCAAATACACAGAAACAGAAATATGCAGAACCTGCTGCTGTCAACAATGGAGCTGAAATCATAACATAATAATAACTCTAGCTAAAATCATTTTCAAGAGTCCATCTTCCAACTTCTATAAGTTTTACCAAGTCAAACCAAGAAGCTAGCTAACAATCATTCAAAAGCTATTACCACTACACCATTTAGATCTTTCCTGGAAACTACAAGCCAGACGCAGTAAACTCCGCGGTCAACAAAGAAAGAGATGAAAAACTTGATTTTTCAATCCACCAAATTGGTATACAGATCAAATTATCAATCTAATCAAACAAACTAAGCTCAAAGAACAGTTAATGGTCAATTCAACAACAAACTCGAAGGCGACATATCAAACATTCAACAACTGTGTCCATGAATGGAAATGATTAAAAGAAGACAAATTCTATTATTCATATTGCACATGGGAAATGTGAAAACAAACCATAAGTTTGACATAAGTATAAAATAATAAATAATTAAAAGATCTAAAAAGTCCGCTGAGACATGCCAGCATTAATCAATCATATCTGGATGCTTATTCAGGGACAAAACAATGATAAATAGCAAAAACTATATTATTGATAATACAGGCATTCGTTTCTGTTCAAAAACTATTTGTTTGTAATGTATAATTCTTCCAAGCAAACTCTTGATTGCTTGAAAAGATGGATGATTGTTAAGGTAATAACATCATGCCAGAGGGGGGAAACTAAAAGAGAACAAAATTAATGAAACATGATGAGAAAAAAAGGAGAAAACAGAAGTAAGAACAAAACTTCCCTGGCCATAAAAATAAAAGGCAAGGAATACATTCAGGATGAAACTTGCAAAAAGGGAAAAAAAAGGATTGATCTACGTCAATGTGCACCTTTGAGAAGCAAGTACCCCATGAATTGACTGCACCTGCTCTACCAAGAATGGATAAAGCAGCCAGCTATTCCCGAAAACTGAGGTAGATCTCTGCTAGTGCACAAAACACGAGATGAAAAGTATAACTTCCCACACTTAAGGTGGAAAAAGGAAAAACGAAGAGCCTTCACCGATATTTCGTGTTATTGTTGCTCATATCTCATTATACCTTAAATCAATCTGCACTCTACTACGGTTGATAGTTATTTCGCCAAGAAAAGGAAAATTGAAATGAAAAGCCGCACTGCACGTAATCTCTCACAAAGGGAACAAGCGTTTCCCAGGCAAAAATCTATACATTTCAAAAGGCCTTGAACAAGGAGTGCCTCCTTCTATCAAGTTTCACCCTCCAGTTATTATCACTCTTTATAGGCTTCATAATTCTCTCTTCTTCTGTTCCAGACTGCAGGGAAGGCTGCAGTCTCTTCAAATGTCCGCTGCACTGCTTATGGTCCAAAGGATTGACACCTCCAGATTTCTGCTCGTCTGGGCAAAACTTTCTCTGATACGGGGAGTGCCATTTCGCTTGCAAATAAGCAAGTGACCTCCATGGTGGAAGAGGCATCGAATTCTGCTTGAGAGACAATTTTGCAGCTTCAACCATGACTTGAAGATACTGTTTTAGCCTAGCCAAAGAGCCCACATATATAACTGGGAGCGACTTCAATATTCTATCATAGGAATCAACAGCTCTAGCTATTTCAAAATGGCTACGGAAGTCAATATCAATGATAACCCTCTCGGAGCTTCCCCCATCAGTATAGTTAACCACATCGATATATTCATGATCGCCTGCAATAATACATTGACAACACCTCAACAATTGCAAGACCACCCCCAATTCACCGCAACCGAAAGAAGAAAAAAAAAACAGAGAAATGATATGGCATTCACAGCCTAATTGGATATCAGCAGAGAAAAACAAATCAAGAATTACTCTTATGAATCTTCACACTAGACAGAAATGAAAAGAAATTTAGGCTATTAATTAAACGTGATTCTCTTTTCTAAAACAGAATAGCATTTTCAAATATTTTGAATTGACATAGAACATTGAAAGAAATAATTAGCAAGTTAAAAACTAGAATAAGCTTGACCGGTGCATACCTCCAGGGACTTTGCCTCCGCTCTGCCACTTAGATATACAAACCGCAGCATCGTAACCAGAGAGTCTCAACAATTTCACCAAAGAACACCTAATGCAGCTACCATTACAGGGCCCTGACTTGACAACACGAAGCTCTGATTCCTTTATAGATAGCATCGACGCATGTATCACAGATAACAAGTCCCTCTCGAACCGGGCCATAGCGTGCTTATAAAACTGCACAGAGCTCAACAATTTCCATAACCAAAATTGAATTCCAGAATTTCAGGGAATTTATAAAATTCTTGAATTGGAAACAATAACATAAAGCGCACATGAAATTGGGCATATGAGGAGGGGGGAGGGAGTTAAAAATTACCGAGATTTTATCAGCGAGATGGTGGAGATCAGAATGGCCGGAATCAGAGTCGCTGCTGCAGCGTGAATCGGCACCGCTGCTGCCACCGTTCTCGAGGAAATCGCTGACCATGAGAGCCAAGTCGTGCTCGCTCTCGTGGCTAAACCCTCCGCCGATCTGCCCAACTATCCCCCTCGCCCACCATTCCCCGGTCGCCGTAGCCGCACACATCCTCGATTATTAATCAATTAAATTCCCAAAAAAGAAAAACGACACCGCGGCTTCCCCCTTATAACCTTTGATTTACCCCTTTCTACCTCGAAAATGAATATAAACTGATCGAAAGATATATAGTATGAGCTAGTAATTTCGTGTACATAAATACAAAAAAACTCTTAGATGTAATTTTTTATAGGTTTTATGAATGAAACAACGCGTTCAAATCCGCGTTCATGAAAATTTCCAAGAATTACTATATAATGGAGTATTTTTTTTCCGTACTTACAGAAACAAAATTGTGGCTGCAGTTTCTTTTTTTTTCGTTTTTCAGATTTTTTTCCAGAAAAAGATTGCCAGCGGTGGCGAGAGGAGGAGGAGGTTCTGGATTTTTTGTGTGCAGCAAAAACCCATGGAGAAAGCGCCGGGTACATATAAAATTGGGAGGACAGTGTAATGACGAAATTGACCTTGGGATTCTCTTGCTTTGTTGCCAAGTAATTACAGGATTAGGAGTTTAATTAAATTAATTAATTGGAGATGGAATGGATTTGGGCGGTAAAGGAAGCTTTGTTCGGTTCGGCGGCTTTGGTAAACAAAACAGTAACAATTTTAATTAAAATAATTTATTTTAATTTTAATAAATGAGAGGAAGTGTTTTCCGTCAGGATATTTTTTGCGAAAAATAGGAAACAGGAAAGAAATATGGAAAATGGATTTTGTAGGTGAGAGGTGCTTGTGTTTTCTTTCTTTTTTTCTTTTGGTTCTAATTCGGGTTAAGTCATTTTTTGGCACCTGCACTTGATTTGACTGACTCATTTGGCACCTCCTTTGTTCAAACGGTTTAAAAGGCACCTCCACTTGAAAGAAATGACTCATTTGGCACCTGCCGTTGACGCCGTCCGCCCTCCACCGTTAAATGCTGACGTGGCATGACACGTCATCAACATGATGACATGGCATGCCACATCTGAAAAACAATATAATTAATTTTAAAAAATTCATAAAAATAATATAATTAATTTTAAAAATTCAAAAAAATAATATAATTAATTTTAAAAATTCAGAAAAATAATGTAATTAATTATAAAAATTAAGAAATTTAATTTAATTAATTATAAAAATTAATAAATTTAATTTAATTAATTATAAAAATTAAGAAATTTAATTTAATTAATTATAAAAATTATAAAAATACTTTAATTAATTATAAAAATTAAGAAAAATAATGTAATTAATTTTAAAAATTCAGAAAAATAATATTATTAATTTTAAAAATTTAGAAAAATAATGTAACTAATTTTAAAAATTCAAAAAATACTTTAATTAACTTTAAAAATTTAGAAAAATAATATAATTAATTTTTAAAATCTAGAAAAATACTGTGATCAATTTTAAAAACGCAAAAATGTAATTAATTTTCACGACCAGTGGCTGGAAACGCCGGAACCAGAGTGGGAACACCATCCCCCACTGCCGATTCGGCAAACCCAAGCATAAACTAAATATGAAGATCTACCCAGGAAATTAATAATTTTCACGACTAGCGGCTGGAAACCCAAGCCCGCTGGAGCTCCTACCATAACCGGCAACCACAATACTCTCTACCGTTGCAGCAGATCTGGTGCACCACCACCACACCACATGCTCCTCAGCAGATCACCACCACACCACTGCAACAACAGATTTGCCGCCAAAATCGGAGTGGGAACACCATCCCCCACTGCCGATTCGGCAAACCCAAGCATAAACTAAATATGAAGATCTACCTAGGAAATTAAAAATTAATTACAATATTTTTTTGGATTTTTAAAATTAATTTAATTAATTTTCTTAATTTTTAAAATTAATTGCAGTATTTTTCTAAATTTTTAAAATTAATTAAATTATTTTTATGAATTTTTAAAATTAATTACATTATTTTTATGAATTTTTAAAATTAATTATATTATTTTTCTGAATTTTTAAAACTATTTACATTATTTTTCTGAATTTTTAAAATTAATTAAAGTATTTTTATAATTTTTATAATTAATTAAATTAAATTTATTAATTTTTAAAATTAATTACATTATTTTTCTGAATTTTTAAAGTTAATTATATTATTTTTCTGAATTTTTTAAATTAATTATATTATTTTTAAAAATTAATTATATTATTTTTCAGATGTGACATGCCACGTCATCAAGATGACGTGTCATGCCACGTGGCATGCAAGGTCAGCATTTAACGGTGGAGGACGGACGGCGTCAATGGCAGGTGCCAAATGAGTCATTCTTTTAAGTGGAGGTGCCTTTTAAACCGTTTGACCAAAGGAGGTGCCAAATAAGTCAGTCAAATCAAGTGCAGGTACCAAAAAATGACTTAACCCTTCTAATTCTAACAGCAAGTAATATTCGGGCGAAGATGCTGGTTTGGTGATGGTGGGGACAAAAAAGACAATTCACGTAAGGAGTAATTTTGTGTAATTATCCATTAAACAAAATTAAATAATTCTTCCACCACGTCGTTATATTATAATTAATTGATTGGATATTGGGATTTGACGAGAGTTTCACCAGCTTTACCTTTTATCATCCCAAAATTATATAATATATTCGATATTCTAATTAGAAGTGTACCGAATGTGATTATATAGTATAATTACGTAGTTATGGAATATATATTCTATAATTAACTTACAAAAATTGAAACCTTAATTAATGGAATTTAATTAAGGTAATAAAATGAAAGTAAGTTTTGAGAAAGAAAAAATATTATTTGTAAACGAAAAGATTAAACTTCTTTTGTAAATTGTTTGATATTCTCATTTTTTAAGTAAAGGACAGCAGGTATTTTGATATTATATATAGAGAAATGACATATTTTGAGCATTTTACTGTTTGGTGGGTTAATTTGATGCGAATAAAATTAGTCTTACCTGTGGTTCAAACATTTTTAATAATAAAAAAAAGAGAATTTTTTAATTTAATTTAAAATTAATTTTTACTATTGTTTTTTTATTAAGAAATGGATAAAGTCCTCTCATAAAAAACGATTAGGGATATAGTAATGTAGAGGTATTTTTGATGAAATTGACCAATTAGGAGGAGCGTGCTTGATTTTCACAATCTCCCCTAAATTAAAAAAACAAGTCATTAGAATGAATTATCGAGAAAATGCAAGAATCTTGAAAGGTCAACGTCAACATCATCAACATTTTTATTAATTAAATGAAGAATAAAAGGTAATTAAGGAAGTGAAGGACAATTTGTAAATTTTACATTGGACGCCGAGCTACTCTTTGGTGACTTCCAAGTCAACATGCAACAAGATGAAGAGAAAAAAGATGGAAGTAATTGACCAATGACTTGGATTTTCATATTTCCACATTGAATTTTTTTTAAACTACTTTTTTAAAGGTTCTTTAATTCTTTTAAATATTATTTAAAAAATACAATAAATTTTTTAAATTTATTGAATTAAAACTAATCGAGTATCAAACTTCTCCTAAAGTCTAAAGTTTCACTTTGGCAGGTGAGGTTAAGGATACAAAGAATGGATGATTAGGTGACCCCTAAAATTACCAAGTTACCATGTTTGTTTACACGAAAATTCTAATCACTTATTTCTAAGGTTTTTTTAAAAACATAAACTTTATTGTAAGTTTTTTCCTAGCATATCTTTATTCAACATCATAAATAAGTGATATATATATATAGTTTTTTTTCTATAAAATTAGCATTTTTTTCATATATAATTAAATCTTATTAGTGTTTGTTTTTAATTACATGAAAATAAATAGTTAATGTGTTAACACGTAACTCATTAGTTGTTTGCTGATAATAAAATATCAATTAATAGTCAGACTCAAAGTTAAATTTCCAAAAACCTATTGCTTTTGTTGAAAGTTGAAACGATGTTAAAATTCAAATTGTCTTAAGAAAAGAAAAAAACAAATTATTACGTTCAGTGAGTGCGCTAACAACGAATAATACTAGATCCTTTCTTTGGTGGACTCCAAAATCACTATTCATTTTAAATTAATGTCCTAATCGTAATCTAATAAAATGGAACGGAGGGAGTATATAATTTGGATGTTTAAATTAAAGTTGTTTACAAGAAAAAAACTATAATTTATATCATAAATATAATATATATTAATTTTTTCAAATAATTGTCTATTCTCATTTTATTGGCTTAATAAGGACAATTTTTTTCCACACCAAGTAGTCATTATCCCTTTATTGGTTGAAATCCTTTATATCAAAATTGAAATAGGACGCAAATGATAATCGGGTCTCTATCAACTTTTTGGTTTTGCCAAAAAAAACTAATTAATTCACAAATACTGTCGCTCCATGTTTTAAAAACTGGTCGGCTAAGTAGGACCAGCGGCACCGGCACCGGCACCGGCACCGGCACCAATCCTATCAACTTCCCTCTCCTTTATGGAAACCAAACTGAAACAGGACCACTCTCATTTTAATTTGGTTCACGTGGCGGGAAATGTTCACGTGTCAACCAAACAGTAATTGACACCCTGTTTAGCGAGATCCCCTACGATGAGTATGTAAAAATGTACTAACAGGTTAGTTTCTAATTTATGAGTATTTTTCAAATCTTTATTAATAATATTATAAAATTATTTGTAGTAATTTTTAATTTAGTATAATAACCTAATAATCATCTCAATTCTCAACCAATTAATTAGGTGAAGCAAAATGGTAAAAAGAGAGGCACTGCATAACTTGACTAATGTTGAAAATAAATATATTACGTAAAAGTTGATGCAAAAAGAAAGTTTAAAATGATTTTAAACATATCAGATCATCACTTAATATTAGGGTATAATAGTAATTTAACAAAATAAATTGTTTCGTGCTTTTTATATAGTATAAATATGCCCCGCGCCAAACAAGTATATATTATTAAGTTACAAACAAAACTGCCACAGAAACAAAACAGAAAATTGATGATTCTGAAGCACCATCACTTGTACATTGTTCAAAAACATAAAACAAGCATTGTTCTACAAACAGGTGGCCTACTCTACTCTGAACATAAAATGTAAAAAATAAACATGATTCTCCAATTTGGTGGCCTACTCTCTGAACTGGCCACATACTCAATAATTCACTTCTCTGACAACGGATTGGGCATATTATATAACATAAATCTATTATTCAAGCATAACACATTCACGAATATATAAGATATGACACGTTCGATCTTTATGTATAGAAAAATTACTTACGAAGAGTAATTTATTCATCAATGAGCCAAATCGGTATAAACATGATTAGTCTTATAAATGTAAAATCGGGCAAATGGCAACACCCTAATCCACCGTCTTCTCCGAGACGTTGGAGAAATGCCGGCAATCAGCTTCAAATTCAATCTGCTAATTGCTATCTATATAATATATTCTATGCCCCTCGCCTACGGAATCTAATCATTTGCTTAAAAGGTAAACCCTTTAATGAGAATCTAATCATGGAATAATAATAAAATATGAAAAGGAAATAGAAAAGAAAAGAAGAAGAAAGGAATCCAATAATTACCCAAATAAACTATAATGTCCAGCTACCACAGACTGAACCACACTTTTATAAAAAAAAGTCATACTTTTCCAGCAATAGCAGTTATCCATGACTTTCTTTTCTTTTCTTTTCTTTTTATCTTAACTTAAGGAACAATCAATCAAATTGTTTTGCTTAATAATCCCGCAACAGAGCAACTAGGGGTTATAACAATTCAATTTCATCAGCAAGAGCTGCTTTCCTTTTTTATATACATACATACTTCTCACCTTATTTCAAACAACCAACCCAGTCAACCAATCCGTTCTAAAGCTCAACCAAGCTCGAATGAGATTAGTCTCGTGCTGGAAAGGCAAAGAAGACATTTCCAAGACCCCAACAAAGCCTTTCACAATTAGTGTTAGCTCACATCATTTTAATTTAATCTTAGGACTTAGATCTCAATACCCAGATTCTAACTCTCTATATATACTTACAAGTTGTAAACTTTTAAGAGATACCATTTATGAAAAATCAGCTATCTTGGCCCCCAATCCAGGGCCTGTACATTGAACTCAGATTGAACACAAAAGGAGCAACAACATGTGCATAAAATAAGGACTAATAAGGACCATCTAATTTAAAAGTCCCATCACCATAAAGTGGTGGCCAGGATAAGGAGCAGCCTTATTCTGCTTCTTTTCACCTAGCCCTACAAGAATAATCCCAATTCTTTAAAGGAAGAAGGAAAGGAATAATCCCAAGATATCCATATCCTTACTAAGATACTGTATCGATCATATCCGCCTGTCACTATTGTGTTCCCTAAGAGATATTGCATGACACTGACATTGGTGTAAGCAAGACAGTAAACAAGGAACATTAACCTAATTATGACATCCTCTTATTCGCCACACATATCAACCATCTATTGTTTTCTCAATGTAGTCTCTCATAAAAATATAATCTTCCATTATGATTTCTATTCTCAACCAAATTGCTTCAACATGTAACAGTTTTCAAATTCATGAAGATCATTTAGGAGTTAGGAGTGCACCATAGCAACTTCTGATGTTTCCATATATTGAAATACATACAAAAACAAGTTCCAAAAATGTTAAATGCACACAAACCTTTATTGAAGAGTTGAGGGTACCTATCACCGTATAGTAGACATTGACAGTACATGTTATCCACTTCTATAACAGAATCTTCATAACTTATCTTATCAACACAGTGCCCAAAAGAGTCCAGCACGATCCAACAGTCCAAAGAACCAAATAGAAATACCTTCTGCAGGATCCTGTTGCAACCTCTTTTCTCGAAGCAGTTTTGCAGGAACTAAAACAAATCAAAACTTGCTATCGACCCCTCAGACTCCGCTGCAAAAAGAGATTGGTTAATTGCAGAAAAGGTGGTCTAATAGTATAATGTTTTCTCTTTCTTTTTTTAAAAGAGAAACTATAACCTGCTCAAAGGTATTGCATGTTTTGCTATAATTCGTAATCAAATGGTGAGAAATAGGAAAAAAAAATTTGAGCATCCTAGAAAAAATTTACCATCTCCAATTAAAATAAAATTAAAAGGACAATTTTTTTTTTAATAAGCAAAAACATACTTTTTGCAGATCATTTGGTCTTTGGGGTTGTCTAACTTGCGTTCTATCCGTATCAGGCATCAATTGTTCATTTTCGTGCTTGTAAAACGCCTGTAGGGCTCTCCCAGAAAATGCACGAATTATATTAACTTCCATTGCAGACATATTTTTCCACTGCAATGCCAAATTCAAAAACAATTACTGCAGTGAGAGCAAAAATACACTATACAAGATAAAGAGAGTACAACCTCATAACAGAATGCATAAAAACTAAGTCTATGTACCCAACTAACAAATACTAATATCTTCCCAGCAATTCATGCTTTAGATGTTGCCAACATTCAGAAGGGCACCACATTGGATACACTCACAAGTTTTGCTTCTATCATTAGCCATTTTTCTTAGTACTTTCATCACTTACGCTGCTTAATAATCTCAACATTGCAACTCAGTTCGTGAGTTTGGTTGCCAGTTGCAGGTAGGAAGCAAGCTAACTATTTGGACGAAATTCAATATGTTGCAGTTATTTTAATACTCCGTACATCAATACATTTCCTGTTAGGACGATAGTTTTCTTTCCTCAGTAAAGAGGTAAGTATTACAGGCCAAGAGTGGGACAAGGAGATACCAAAAAGAGCATGGGTTTCTAACAAACCAGCTATTTTGACTATAGAGCAAAAGATAACACGAATTTCAATAGGTCACTATGGAAAAACATTGAACTATGGGCCGAGAAGGATGAGAAGAATTTTCAATGATTATGATATAGTCTGTCTTCCTTGCCCCATTGGATTAGATAATCTCCCAAACCAAACACTTAATGATGAAATGATATCTTAAAGATTTTTTCACTCTCAGTTAGATCTTGTTGCACATAGTCACGTACCTTTTCTCTCAAAATGATACAGTTCAAGGTATCAATTTAAATTTTAGAACAGAGGTTAGATGGGTAGGAACCGAATAAAAGCAAGAGTCGTTTCATTTTCACATCGGCAAAAATAAGTTCATTTATATTCTCCATAAAGAGGAGATCTTACCAATTATACATAACTTCCACATGCTACGAATATAACCTATCAATGAGCAGTTACAATGAAGTCATAAGCTTAAATAAAAAATTTACCGTCACAGTAGCTGCAGTAAATTTTTCTAAATTAGTCTCCACTTTGTGGAACCTCACATCCCTGATGTCCTCGATGAGCGACCTCACCTATGAAGAGAATTTTATGGAATTCCTGGCAAAAGAAAACAATTACATAACTGAAAAAGGTCAAGCACTCTTCAACTCACCATATATATGTCAGCAATGTCATCGCGCCCACTGCCAACAGTTAAAGTAGATCTGATGTCAGCTTCCTTTGGCCAAGAACCATAGAATAAAATAAAGAAATGTTCCAGTACTTACTGATCGAAAAGAAGTCTTGAGATTTCCACGTAATGAAAGGGTAATGGTTGAAATGCATGAGAATCACGTTCTCCTTCCAAAACTCGAGTCAAGTTATCTAATTAATAGAGGCAAAAACAAAGAGACTGATCAAAGTCTAAATCCACTTGCTGCTATAAAGAAAGTCCCAAAAATCAGTACATCATTCAAATGACATTCGATGATCAGCAGGCCAGTCATTGCAATAACAAGAATAGAGAGAAATGATAGATCTTCAAGTCCTAGACTCACGTTGTGTTGCAGGTACAGATTTATAATGAGAATGCATGCACATGCAAGAATCATCACTTCATTTGAATATCCAACCATGCGTCCAATCACACAAGTTGGACCAATAAAAAAGAAGGAAACTTTTGGAATTCAAAACTCTCTTGATGTTCCAGAAACCGTGCTTGAAAATTATATAGGCTGTTTTAGTGTAATACAGAAAACTGTTTTCATTCATGACAATATGTGTAAATCAATACCCTCATTCTAATAAATACCAATCAATCTGACCAAGGTTATTTCCCCCTTTCTGCACTTTGGTTTCAGTATTTGTATAATTGTAACCATTTGAACTAGCCTGTCCACCTCTTGGTTTATGAAGAACGTCAAAACCAACCAGAAAAAAAAGGATCCATATGGACGTGTTGTTTTAAAACAAACAAAATCATTTATCGATGCAGGAGTTAAAAAAGAAACAGAGGAACTGTTACTGTAAATTATTTTATACTCTTTCCACCCTACACCAGCAACTCTACATGTACCCTTATTACACATAGCTTCAACTAAAATTGATTACACGAGCTAGACTTACCAACTGACATCCATTGCGGGGGCTGAATCGTGCATTTCCCTCGCTTCTTCAAAGCCACAGCTAACCATAGTGGCACTTGAATTGTTATTTGTGGATAAAACGGACCGTAATCCCCCTGCCATCACAAATCAATCACTAATTAACAAATCAATACTAATTGACAAATCACCCATATGCATATATCTAATAAAAAAGAAAAAGAAAATCCACGGCACTTATTTAGGAAAAGAAAGAGATGGGAAGGAGAACGTACACAAATGAAAGTGAGAGGATCCATCCTAAGGTTTGGAACAATCTCCACAAGCTCGTCTTCAGCTATGAACTCAATCTGAAACCAACAACAAAGGACCCACCCAAGCAATTACAATCCAGAAAAGAAAAGGAAAAGTAAATCTAACCATAAAATATTACTAATTTATGCCAACTAATGCATAAATATAAAAGGTGATATACAGAGAAACGGACCTCTTCGGGAGAAAAGAGGGAGAGCTGGGAATCAGATTGGCCGGCCATTCCCCACGGTGGATAAAGGACCCGCGCTTTACTTGAAATGGTGTGACGATGCTTTCTCGGTGAGAGAAGGAATCGAGTAGAGCTGGAGAAATAGCACAGGGGATCGCGCAGGGAAGAAGAAGAAGATGAGAACTGAGGATAGATTAGAAATGGAGGAATTGCAAACCCTAGGTCTAGGTGGCGGGAAAATGTTCAATCCACAAATAAAACCCACGACTATTTAATTTAATTAGAGTAAACTCCACAAAAAAATCCTAAAAATTATAAAATATTTCACTTAACTATCTCATAGTTAAAAAAACGTGCACTATAAACTATATATTAATTTTATAAAAATTGCAATCTAAACATTTAAAATATTTAAATTTTTTCAAAATAAATAGTAAAAAATTGAAAAAAAATATACTAATATAGTAAAACTTAATACAATGAATTTGCTCTTTAGCTTATTCTTTTTTAAATATTTTAAAAAAACGTTCTTTCATTTTTTTAGTGGATTGAACTCTCCCATTTTTGTTACATTTCCCTATGGATAATTTTTTGAATTATTTTACTATTTATTTTGATTTTTTTAATCAATAAAAATATTAAAATTGTAACTCTTGGAGAACTGAGGGGTTTAGATTGTAAGATTTTAGACTATAGGAGATTAAATGAAATATTTTATAAATTATTGAATTTTTTTATATAGTTTACCTTTTAATTTATTTTAATCTAGGGGGCATACAATTTGGTTAGTGTCAATTGTCACTATTACAGACTCCTACTACAAAACTGCCGATACTTTTTTTTTTGTCGTGTCCTATGTTGAATTTATTATTGACATTTAAGTAAACATTTGAAAGGATATCGACATAACACGATACGATAAGATAATTTTGAATGATGAATTCATGTTTTTCACTATTCACTTTTGAGTATGTTCTCGGTTTATTTTATATTCTTTTAAAGTTTTTAAATTATTTCTTAAAGTATTTTTTTACTAAAAATTAGACATCTCTTAAATTTTGATAATACTCAATAAGAGAGTTTGATATATTACATGAGACACATAATTTTCTCTCTAATTTTTTTAAATGAATATATAAGCGAGACATTCTATGATATTAGATTTAAAAATATTGCGTGATAAAAAAATTACTAATATTACCATGTAATTTATATTTTAAAAAAGATCATACAAAAGTCAAATTCAAATTAATTGGGAAACATTTATAAATGAAAAGTTTTTATTTTTATTTTTGCAATTTAAATTATATTTTCTAAAGGAGATTCAATATCACATTATAATTTATATATATGGATGTAATTTTATCAGTTTTAAATATCACATGATGAAAGAGTTTTAAAAGAAATGAGAGAAACTACTCCCTTCGGTGTGAATTAAACGTCGTTTTAGGATTTACTTTTACTGTAACTTTTACTTGTATTTTAGTATTAAACCTACTAAATATTAGGATGCGAGAATCATATTTAATTTGCATTAGAGGCAGTAAAACGGTATTTGCAAGCATTTGCATTCTCCACGATATTAGTTTAAGAAAATGACGCATGAATCCACGGGCAGCATGCCATTGCCAACATGAAATGCAAAAACAGTTAGCCATCCGTCACGTCACACTGCACTCTCGATTCTCGAACACCTTAACTACCTCACTCTCATTTACATCACTACCCTTTTGACTTTCATAGCTCCTCATATCCTTTGAGCATATTCGAGGGTATAATAGTCAAACCGATAACCGTAGATTTATCGCCCCTGGTATATGGATCATGACCATAGAAATCCTATAAAAACATCACCGGAAAAAACAAACCCAACACAAACAAGAAACAACAACACTCTCTCCATCAATTTCAGTTCAACCAAATCATCTGATCGGAATGGGCAGAAAGTTCTTCGTCGGCGGTAACTGGAAATGCGTTAGTCCCTCATCTCTCACCTCTCATCCTCACTTGTTTCTTTTCATTCTTCATCATTCCATTTAAAACTCATGCCAAAACAACCAAATCGATCCTTTCTTCATCTTCTTGCTTGTTAAATTACCCTAAGATTTGAAATGGGCTCTTACTATCCAGCTTGGTTTTACGATTGAACCGTTTGTTACATTTTATTATGTATTTGGATTTCAGAACGGGACAAATGATGAAGTGAAGAAGATTGTGTCAATGCTCAATGACGCACAAGTCCCATCAACCGATGTCGTTGGTGAGAAGTGATAACCCAAATTCTTTTTTTTATTGTAATATCTTTGACAGACTTGATGATTGTTTTTCTTTTTTTGCTGAATCGAAATGGGTGTTTTTTTCTTCCAGAGGTTGTGGTGAGTCCTCCTTTTGTGTTTCTTCCACTGGTGAAAAGCACCTTGAGGCCTAATTTTCATGTCGCGGCTCAAAATTGTTGGGTTAAGAAGGGAGGCGCCTTCACTGGAGAGATCAGGTGATGCTCAAAGCTTGATCCATTAGTTGAATTGATGGCCCAATACGCTTATTTGTTAGTAATCAATGTGTTGATGCACCTCGACATCTTAAGGAATTACTGGAAATTCACTTTGCTTGCTTCACATAATGTTATTTTTTTTTCTAATTGTGTAAAATGTGATGTTTCATTCATGTATAGTGCGGAGATGCTTGTGAATTTGGGAATTCCTTGGGTCGTTCTTGGTCACTCTGAAAGGAGACTTATCTTAAATGAATCCAATGAGGTAAGTTATGCTATGTGGTATCTTAACTTATGTTTTGCTCGTATTTAAGCTTTCCTAAATTTGGATTTTGGAATTTTTTTTCCTAGTTTGTTGGGGATAAGGTTGCATATGCACTTGCACAAGGTTTGAAGGTGATAGCTTGTGTTGGTGAGACTCTTGAGCAGCGCGAATCAGGATCTACCATGGATGTTGTTGCTGCACAAACCAAAGCAATTGCAGGTGAGCATATTACTAGTACTTGGTGAGACTTGCTCCGTGTGGTCTTGAGTTTCGTTGACCTTGTAGTTTCTGCAGTTCCATGTGATTTGTTAATTGTTCATGCAAGATGTTGGAGTCTTTATGTTGAATCAAACCTACACAAATATTATAGAATTTTGGACCTTGTAGTTGTACTCTGTTAGTGGGCTAAAGTATACAAGTACATTTAAGTAAACTAGCTTTGCAAGGTTATTAAAGCATGTGCTGACTGTAAGAATATTTCAATGAGTGTTTCTAATTTAACTTTTGTGTCAGCACGAGTATCCAATTGGGCAGATGTTGTATTAGCCTATGAACCTGTGTGGGCTATTGGGACAGGGAAGGTTGCAAGTCCAGCTCAGGCACAGGAAGTAAGTCCATACCTATATTTACTTGTTTTGCTTCTCATCATTAGTTATGGTCATTTATGAATGTTGAGCTCTCCCTTTTACTGCTTCCCTGTACCTTGAAAAATTTAGCTAGCACTGTACTGTCATGCACATGACAAAATTGGGGCTGTTTATAGAATTGACATTTAATAGTCAAACAGTTTCTTCTTTCTTTTTTGTTTAGCAGTCAGGCCATTGGTAATAGTTAATGTACTAAAAATAGGCGTGGGTTGTTTTGTTTTGGGGTTAGGCATCAATTAAAGAAGTCTGTATTGTCAGGATGAACTCTCTGTCTTTGTTTTGGATGTCATATGTTGCACATAGGTCCTGGACAATGCATTGTGGACTTAATTTACAGGTTTCTATTTCACAGTGGCGTAGTCAAAGTAATATTCTTTTAAAGAATCTCTGCAAGTTCCCCTTATGAATCACTGCATAATGACACTCTTATTGTAATTGCTTAATTTAGGGAACTGAGAGTTATATGTGTGTTGGACGACAACAACCATCTTAACAATTTTATGTGTTGAAAGAAATAATTTTAGGTTTCTATCTATAGAGCATGCCGTTTCACTTCAATAATTTTTTGTAAAAACTCTTGTAGGAATGTCACTCTTGTGAAGCATGCCTGCCTGCCTGCCAGCACAACAATAAATTTCCTCCATTGGGTTTAACCTATAGAGATTTTTCTTAAAATTATAAAATTGATTACAGTTCTTGGAACTTTCAAATCACATAAGACTCATTTAGCTGATAAGCATCATGATGCTTGTTGGTCCCTTCTTAACTGTCCACTATCTTAGTGTCTTTTCATGTTGCTCTTTTAGACATTCTGCATACTAAATTCCAGTAGAAATTTAATTATTCAACGCCTGGCAGTTTCATACTAGCAGAGTTTCTGATTTGACTGGGTTTGTAACAGGTGCATTCTGAATTGAGAAAATGGTTACAAGCAAATGTAAGTCCCCAAGTTGCTGCAACAACGAGGATTATATATGGAGGTATGTTCATATTTTTCTTTTCATGCAGTATTTTCACTCTACTCTTTCAGGTTGTGAGAAATGACGACTAAAGCTTTATTTATTTATAGTTTTGGATTGTTCACTGATGGAATAAAGTAAAGTTTATGAATTTCAAGCTTCTGAATTCGAGATCTGTATCAAGTCCTGGAATATAGTGAGTGTATCAGTCAAACCCAGTCATATGTAAGAGCTTTGCAAGAGCCTTTTAGAAAAGACTTACAAGCATATGTATTCTATTTCTATTAGCTGATTTGTGTGCATTGCGCATCACATAAGGTGGGATAATGATCTATTCTTTCAGTGCTCGCCCACTCGTTATCCCACTACATTGTTTAGACAGATTTTGTTCAGTTGGTCGATCCGGTGGGGATAATATGCAGTCCTAGCTTTATCTAGTCAGAGCCTAGTGACCGTTGCAACACCCACTCAAATAAACTCTAGAAACCTTAAAACTTTTCATTTCTTACTCTCTCTCCCCTTTTGATCATAATTATCAAAAATTAGATTTTCAAAGTGGCTTGTTTATGCATTGTCTTTTACCTGGTTTTGCTTCAGGGTCTGTCAATGGTGGAAACTGCAAGGAGTTGGCAGGGCAAACTGATGTTGATGGCTTTTTGGTTGGTGGAGCCTCTTTGAAGGTAGTAGTGATGACGGATGACACTCGTGTTAGTAATTTCTTTTTTTGGTAGTAATCGGTTTCTATAAACTAATTTTTCTCTCCGATTTGGGCAATTTTCATCAGCCTGAGTTCATTGATATCATCAAGTCTGCTGAGGTCAAGAAAAGTTCCTAAGCCATGGTACCCGGCGTGGTCTGTGACACTCTTTTGAAGCTTATTTTGGTGGAAGGATAGGATACCATCCACTCTTGTGCAATTTTAGATGATGAGCTATATTTTGAGGAAATAAGTTTCGCTCAACTTCTTCTTCTTCTTTTTTTATTTAATAAAAGTAAACTGTTTTCTTCTTATAAAGTTGGTGCCCAAGTACTTTCTAATTTAGTTGTGTTGCTCTTTTTTTTTTTTTTTTTTTTTACTTGCATAGGAAAGTAGAGACAAAAATTAATCTAAAACCATACGTGGGAAACAAATTCCCAAGATATCGCTTGAAAGTAACATGTGAAGACAAAAGAGGGTAAAGTAGAACCAATAGTAATACTTTCTAATTTAGTTGTGCTGCTTCTTTTAAGTCAATTAATAGGTCACTGTTTGCTAATTTACCGTTAGTGTTAACTGAGCAAAAAAAAGTGAACAAAATAGATAGCAGATTAGTAGGCGGTTGCCAAGGCTTAAAATACGTACTTTCATTTCTCTAATCGAATCTCGAAAATTGAGTAAAATTATATTAGGAGAGTCATTTATTTTTTGAGGTTCTGATATTGCTCGAACGAGATTAATCTCAGTATAGCGGAAACTCAAGAGAAAAAAATACTTTTCAAGGGAGGAGATACCTAAACGAAGGGTTAATACACTTCAGGGTTTCAAATGTTTGTCGTTTTATTTTAGTTAGTCCCAAAATAAAAAAATTATTTTTATCGGTCTCAAACGTTATATCCGTTAATTTATTTAAGTTCTAACCGTGAAAAAAATGACTAATGGGCACCACATCAGAAATTATTTTTAAAAATGGGAAAAAATCCAAAAAATACTTATAAAATCTCATAAAAAATGATTGTTTTAAGAAAAATGATATAAGTTTTTAATGAACTAAAAAAAATAGGGAAAAAAGCCAGAAATTATTTTTTAATAAAAAACTTAAAAAATCTTTTTTTTTAAAGTAATATAATTTTTAATGAATAAAAAAATTAAATTGAATTAATGAAGGTATTGATGATCCTACGGTTGTAGTATGCATTGTTGTTTTACTTTTTCTTGGTCTAAAGAAGAGGGAAAAAGAAAAGGGGAAAAATATAATAGCTAAGTGTTCATGATCATTTTTTTGTATTTTTTTATAAAAAAAATTGTTTCAAAATTTCACAAGTAGAAAGTATCTTATGCATTACCAGTTTACCATTGTCTCCTCCTCTTGTGCGCATCCTTTTCAATTTTAGCTTGATTTTTTTCCTTTTCTCTGAACTTTATTTAATTTTAGCTTGATTGCCTCTCTCAACCTATGATGTTCGTTGTCTTGGGACTTCAGACTTCTAGAGAAATCTGAGACAAACTTGAGTCTACACTTGTTGCTGTCCACGTCACTAGACTCATGACTCTCCATCAACAGATTCAGGACATCGAACATGATGCTACTGAGAAAGCGGCAGATTATCTCTACCGCAACAAAATTAGAGCTGTCAAAACGGGTCGATCCATCCCCGACCCGCATTTTGACCCATTGGGTCATCATTTCTAGACCCATTAAATGACGGATCAGAAACGGGTCAACCCGACGGGTCGCGAATCGATCCGTCTGACCCGTTTAAATTTTCCTTCATTTATTTTTAGGGTTTTTTCTGATTAGGTGTTGGACTCTCCCTTTCTTCCCCGCACCGCAGCCACATACTCTCAACCTTCCAGGAGAACTCAATCATCGTCTAAAGCGGGTGGTTACTCTGTTTCTGTTGCTGGGTTTGATGGGTTGTCGTCTTTGTGCCAGAGTAAGCGCGGGATTCGTAGTCATGGCTGGCTCTAGGTCTTCGGTTCAAATATCGGAGGAGAATTCCCATTTGTTTTCAGATTGATGCCAATCCACAGATTTGTTTCTATTTGGCTCTGTCCGTCAATTTTCTAGGCTTTAAACAATTTCTTCTTCTTCTTTTTAGGTATTGAATCTGATTATAAAGCAGAGGTATGGCTGGGTCAGGCGAATCCCTGAAGAGGTACACTGAATCTGCGAATGGTTTGCAAATATTCAATGCTGAAAATTTGCAAAGCAATATGAAAATTATATACTACAGGTGTGTTTAAAAAGCTTCCCTTGATATATACCACATTTATCGAAACAACAAGTTTAGTTCTGTTTCTTTTTTGATATATATTTTCATTCTTCTAGTTGTTACTGGTGCGCAAGAAGTAATATTGTAGTTTGATCTTTATTAAAAATTATTTATAGTAGTATTCATTTTTTCTCTGCATTTTTTTATATATGGGAAATTTTCTCCTTTATGATGCTTGAGATGTGCTTAAGTTATATGAATTTCGAATTCGGATTCTTTTTCTATGCTTATCTGGTGATGATGAATGGTAGAAAGATTAATTGTGGCCTTTGATAATTGAAACATCGAAGCATGAGAAGGTGGTTAAGTTGTTTGGAGACTAAGGGATTGTTTCATAATCCAAGACCCTTGAATTGCTTCTTGATTTGACCTTTCTGGTGAAATTTAGGTACTTTAAAGCTTCTTTTTTTGACCATGAGTGTGTGTTATGAAGAACTGCATTTAGGTATATCCTGCCCATCCAGCTGGGGATGCCAGATGGAGATATCCTGGAAATTCTGATTTCCCGTATCTCTACGAGTTAATGTATCATGTATGTCAAGTGTCAACCTTCACTAGCGCGATTAGTCGGAAAGAATCTCAAATGGGTTTTGAAGAACAGTTTAAGGAAGGCTTGCTTCTGAATTCACGCAACTTTTGTTCTTGTCATTTATGTACCATTTCTTTCGTTTCTGATATGGATTTTTTTCTCAATTTCCTATCACTTAATGAGTTGATTTTGTTGGTAAGATGTGACACATTCAAAGAAAAAGATGGATTGAATTTAAAGAGAATAACAAACAGCTTGATAAGGTAAGTGCCATTTTTTTTGGAGACACGTTTCTGTTGTTTTAGTTTTACCTTAATATGACATTGTAAGGTAAAACTACAGTATTAAGTTTTACCTTAATATGACATTGTAAGGTAAAACAGCTTAATATGACGTTTCCTATCACTTAATGAGTTTGATCTTTGTACTACAATATTTTCATTCTTCTAGTTGTTAGGATGTTGATTTGATCAGGAGCAGAGTGCATATTTTGCAAGAATCCATGCAAAATATTATAGAAGTATTCAAAAACAACAACTATGGTTATGCATGTTAAGATTTGCATATAGTGAGTAGAACTACATGTAAATCTGATTGTTTTAAGGTCTACAACATATGTCATCTTCACGTCTGCATCCATTTATCTTTAGATTTTTGGTACCTTGATGGGATTTTCAAGTGTTAAACAATCTTTTGTATGCGAATTAGTGAATTGAAAATTTATTATTTATAACAGGCAAAAATTGTTGTTTTTTTTGCGTTAAGATTTGCATGTGGTGAGTAGAACTACATGCAAGTCTGATTGTTTTAAGGTCTACAGTAGGAAAAAGGATAAGATATTAATCATGTAAGATGAAACACCTGATAGAATTAGTTTGACTTCCGATTGCTGGTCTTTGTTGACAAGAAAAATATATGCAATTTTAAATTGAGTATATATGTAATTTGTTTAATGTTTATGCAAGAATTTCATGTTTAATGTTTATTGTTTCATTTCCTTTCTTCTTTCATACTAAAAGCATATATATGTAGCTCGATATGTAGAGTGGTATTGAGAGAAGGAAAAGGAAGATGACGTAAAACCTCTTCATCCTTTTTTTTGGAATTAGTTTCATGTCATTTTCTTCTAAGAATCTAAACTGCATGCATTTAATTTGTGATGTGATGTATAGTATACAAATGGAGTTCACTGAAAATATTATTTCTTCTAAGAATCTAAACTGCATGTATAGAATTAATTTTACTTCCGATTGCTAATTTTCGTTTAAATACATGCAATTTTAATGTAAGAATTAGTACAAATGTAATTTGTTGAATGTTTATGCTAGAATTTCATTTTTAAATCCGTTTATTTCATTGTAGTATTTGTTTAGAAATTTAAATGCATAAAATATATAGTATAAAGCTTGTTAACCGAAGAATCAAGTCAATAACAACTTGTTTTTATAAAATATTTATTTTAAAATTTTTCGTAAAGAACATTGATATTTTAAATGCACCATTACTTTTAAAAACAAAAATCCATATAAAAAAAAGTAAAAAAAAAATTAAAATCCGGGTCAAAAATTTGGGTCGGGCCGCCGGAATTTGGGCGGGTTGACCCGTATTGTCTTGTTCATGGGTCACCAACTGGTCAACGGGTTGCGCGCGGGTCATGCTGACCCGTTTACGACCCGTTTGACTCTCTGAAATTTTGTCTTCATAAAGACAAAATATGTCAAAACGATGTCGTTTTGATTCGTCAAAACGACGTTGTTTTGCTTAACGGGTCAGATGGGTCGGGTCGGGTCGACCCACTACCCTGCAGGTCAGAAACGGGTCGGGTCATTTTTGACCCTCAACCCAACGTGTCACAGCTAAACGGGTCGGGTCGACTCGTTTGACACCCCTAACCAAAATCATTGCTGACTCCCTCGCTGTTGCTGGCGATCACATAAGGTCAGTCAGTTTAATATTTTTGTGTTTCGTGGCTTCAAAGATTCTTTTCAGAATTTGGTCACCTCTTTGACTGTGCGAAGGGAAGATGTTACTTTTGATGAACTGTTTAGTCTCAGTATTAGACATGAGTTTATGATATTCAGTGTTCGTACCACCCATGTTTGCCCAACTGATCCCCTGACACCTCTGCTTCTCACGCCCGTTGCTCCTCCAAGCGTGCATCTAACACAGCACACCCCAACCACTTCAGTCCCTAAAAAGGCTACTGGTTACCGCAATGGTGGTGGTAACAGAGGTCACCACGGTCGTTCTGGTCGCAATAATTATGGCATTGTCACTCGTTGTCAGATTTGCCAGAAAGATGGCCACTTAGCCACCACTTGTTGGCAGCGTTTTGTTCGCAAATCGTCTGCCAATCTCACTACTGTCAGTTCCTCTCCATCTGTTCTAGAAGAGTGGTTTCCTAATTCTGCCGTGACGCATCATGTTACACCTGATGCCGCTACTCTGGCCCAATACACTAATTATACTGTGTTGGGGTATGCGAACTAAAGTCTCACATCGAAAAGTCTAACACAGCACACCCCAACCACTTCAGTCCCTAAAAAGGCTACTGGTTACCGCAATGGTGGTGGTAACAGAGGTCACCACGGTCGTTCTAATGGTCGCAATAATTATGGCATTGTCACTCGTTGTCAGATTTGCCAGAAAGATGGCCACTTAGCCACCACTTGTTGGCAGCGTTTTGTCCGCAAATCGTCTGCCAATCTCACTACTGTCAGTTCCTCTCCATCTGTTCCAAAAGAGTGGTTTCCTAATTCTGCCGCGACGCATCATGTTACACCTGATGCCGCTACTCTGGCCCAATACACTAATTATACTGTGTTGGGGTGTGCGAACTAAAGTCTCATATCGAAAAGAAAAGAGAAATAGAGACTAAATATAAAAAGGAGTGGATCTTCTTAATGGAATGAGGCCTTTTGTAAAAATTGTGCGGGCTTAGGCCCAAAGCAGACAGTATCATTCCATTAAAAGAGACTCGGTTGGTCTTTATTTCTCCAACAACTGGTAACGGAACTGATGGTTCGATGAGCTTGTAGAGTAGATCTGATGGATTAGTGGGACGAGTATGTTGATGATGACCCAGACCAAGTGCACGATGACTGGTTCAGTGGCGGCACACAACGAATCTCCAAATTGATGGGCCAATAGATTGAGCCCGAAGTATGATGGGTGATTTCCATACTTCGTGCAAGTTGATGGGCCAAATTGGTGGGCTTAAGTACGATGAATCTCCGAGAGGAACTTAAAGTCGGTGGGTCATGTTGAGGACTATGTAGGGCTTCGTTGCTTAGTTCGAGGGGAAGATTGTTGGAGTGTGCGAACAAAAGTCCCACATCGGAAAAAAAGAGAAATAAAAACTAAATATAAGAGGAGTGAATCTTCTTAATGGAATGAAACCTTTTGTAAAAACTGTGCGGGCTTAGGCCCAAAGTGGACAGTATCATTCCATTAAGAGAGACTCGACTGGTCTTTATTTCTCCAACATACTGACCCGTTCCTTCATCTGTTAAACCCAGTCACTCTATATTGCTTGCCAAGTTCACCTAAATTGGTCATCCATCTCACTGGCAAAACTTCCACTCATACATGGTGTAATCGATTGGGTCATCCTCACTCTGATCTCCTGGGTCATCCTCACTCTGATCTCCTCAAGCGCATGCTTTCTCTACATCATCTTCCTGTCCTTCAGTCAAATAAAGTTGAGTCTTTCAATTGTTCTTCGTGTTATTATGGTAAAGCTTGTCGATTACATTTGTCATCCACTGGGAGACGTAGTATTGCTCCTTTCGAGCTCATTTTTAGTGATGTTTGGGGCCCTGCCCTAGTTGAATCAATGATTTTTCTAATTATATTTGGAATTATCCAATTATTCCAAATCTTGGTGGTACTTAGTTCGAGGGGGAGACTGTTGGGGTGTGTGAACTAAAGTCCCACATCGGAAAGAAAAGAGAAATAAAAACTAAATATAAGAGGAGTAGATCTTCTTAATGGAATGAAGCTTTTTGTAAAAACTGTGCGGGCTTAAACCCAAAGCGGACAGTATCATTCCATTAAGAGAGACTCGGCTGGTTTTTATTTTTCCAACATTCTGGCCCGAACCCTTGCACTAAAATAATATTTTACTTATCCTGATGTTTCTAAAAAAATTATTTTTGTTCAACGATTTGCCAATGACAATGTTGTGTTTTGGGAATTTCACCCCACTCTATTTTATGTGAAGGATGCAAAAATGAGTGTTGTTCTGCTGCAAGGGGGAGTAAGGACGGTCTGTATTACTTGCCAAGGTCACCTAAACCGGTCATCCATCTCACTGGCAAAACTTCCACTCATGCATGGCGTAATCGATTGGGTCATCCTCACTCTGATCTCCTCAAGCGCATGCTTTCTCTACATCATCTTCCTGTCCTTCAGTCAAATAAAGTTGAGTCTTTCAATTGTTTTTCGTATCATTATGGTAAAGTTTGTCGATTACATTTGTCATCGACTGGGAGACATAGTATTGCTCCTTTCGACCTCATTTTTAGTGATGTTTGGGGCCTGCCTTGGTTGAATCAATGATTTTTGGAATTATCCAATTATTCGAAAATCTGAGGTTTTTGATATTTTCAAAACTTTCCAATTACAAGTTGAGCGCTAGTTTTGGACGAAAATAAAAATGGTACAAACAGATTTGGGTGGTGAATACCGCCGCCTCAACTCTTATTTCCAGACCCTTGGCATGGTTGATCGCATCATGTGCCCTCATACACACGAACAAAATTATCGAGGTTGGTCTTTCGCTTATGGCACACGCCTCTGCCTCCAAACCATATTGGGACTATGCTTTTGCTACAACAGTTTACTTGATTAATCGTCAAAACTCTCGTACTTTGTCAAAAAAAAATCCCTATCAAAAATTATTTGGTATGCAACCCGATTATTCTTTTTAAAGGTATTCGGTTGTGCTTTTTTTCCACTCCTTCGTCCGTATAACAAACACAAAATGGATTTCCGTACTGTTCGCTGTGTCTTTCTCGGTTATGGTTCTTCACATCTGGGTTACAAATGTCTTAATCTAGCCACTGGTCGAATTTTCTTAGCTCGTCATGTTCGTTTCCATGAAACTGAATTTCCATTCTCCACCTCACTGCCTCAATTCCCTCTGTCTACTGAGTCGTCTCCTTTTCCTATCTCGTGTCCAGTCCTTGGTTTTTCTCCTCATGGGCCGCAGCCCACTTCTGCCAGAAATACAGCGCCGACCCATCCAAGCCTGTTGAAGCCCCCCAGCCCAGGTCATATGCCAGGGACGCCCCCGCATCCTTCCTCAGCTGCTCCACCTTCAGGCCCGGCCCATTCTACTTCAGCCCCTACCTCATGGCCCACTACCTTCTCCTCACCATCCTGCAACGCCACCATCTCCACCCATCCCTCCTCCACAACGTACCCATCCGATGCTACTTCGCCAAACCCGACACCCAAAACCAAAATATGCTCTTACCAGTTCTCTCACTCAGCCATCCTCGACACCTACAGATTTGGAACCCTCCTGTTTTACTGCCGCAAACAAAGATCTGAATTGGCGGCTGGCAATGGCTTCTGAATTTTCGGCTTTACAAGAGACTGGTACTTGGGAATTGGTTCCTCGGGTTTCTACACAGAATATTATTGGCAATCGGTGGGTGTATAAAATCAAGAGGAAAGCCAATGGTGAAATCGAACGCTATAAAGCTCGTTTGGTTGCAAAGGGATACAACCCCGAGAATTGCCTTGCCCTTGCTCCACCAATCTCGGTAAAAAAAATATACTCAAGGTAGAATAATTTTAAAATTAACAATAACCCTTAAATATATATGAATTATATGCATTAAATTCATGAAAAAAATATGATATTATATCACAAGTTTCAGTACTACAACAATGTATCAATGACAATAATTTAATAAATAAGTAAGTAATACATTAATTTTACAACAGAACTATCCAGGCACGTAATTTTCACCTAAGAAGCTGACTTATTATACAAGAGATGTTACAAAGATAATCCAATGACCATATTCAGTTTGAACCGATCCTGGTAAGAAAAAAAATACTTGATAATATATGCTTATATAATGAGTACATACAAGGTAGAGATAGGTTGTGCTACACATCACAAGACATGTCCAATGTCCTTGGTAAATAGATTTCAGAGAAATGTGTAAAAGTTCATGCAATATTGTAAATTTTCACTCACATACACTATTTTTTTTGCATTGTACAACAGCACAAGTGCATAACTTAATTTAGTCACAGAGAAAATAATACTACACAGCAACTCATGTAAAGGTATCATCAAGAGAACTAACCTGAGATTGACAGAACCAAACAGATCCGCTGAACCAAAAAAATGGCATCAAATAAGCGCTCAAATTCAAACAAAATTTGAAAAAAAACCAATTCCAAAACACTACCAAATGCGAGAAACAGGAGGAAAAAAGTGAGATTGCAACTAGCAATGACGACCGCATACAACAAAATTTAGAACACCCAAACCAAGACAACTAATCAATGCATTTAGACAAGGGATTGACCACATAAAAATTGCGGGAAAAAAACTCAAAGAACTTGGATCATAGAAGCAAGTAAAAACGACGGAATTATAGAGAGGGAGAAAGAAAAAGTCTCACATCTTCCTGAGTGTAATTTTCAAATTAACAAAATCCCTCTGTTATGTGAAACCAATGTTTTGACCGGACCATCCAAACAGCTCTCGTCTGGAGCAGTATCCAGCAGGGAATAAAATTTAAGGATCGAAGAGTAGAGCGCCCGAACGATGGTGGGAGATTAATCACAGCAATTTCGGATCGGTGGAATGTTGGGTTTAACAAGACTGAAGCAATTGATTTTTGTCGAAGCTAAGTGGTGGTGGTGGTGTGGCGCCGCCGCTGCAACTTGAGGTTTTAGGGTTTCAGTTTGAAAGAACGAAAAGTTTTCTGTTCTCAGGTAAAGCAGAGAGGGTAGAAAGGGCGAGGAGGCTGGTTTCCTCGGCAATATTAAGGAAAATAATTTTGGTTTTGTTTTTCTGTTAATAAAAATAAATAGCATAGACGAGGAGCTTAGTGTTTCTTCGCCCTGGTCTTGGAGGAAGGACGCATTGTTTTTTTTTTAAGGTAAGGGAGAGGGAAATTTCCTTCTCCTTGGTTTTGTCCTCGCCCTATGGTTTTTTTTGGTAGTGACAGTATATATGACGCATCTAGTGACGGATTTAGGAATTATTTTTAGGGGTGTTTTTGAATTATTATTTTTTTAGTATTTTAAAGGAAAAGCAAATGAGCTGAACGAAAAATTGGAAAAATGCTTAAGAATATTTGTATTTGTCACTAAATAACATATTTAGATAAACTTAACAAAAAAGTAAATAAAAAAACAATATAGAAAAAAATTAATTATACATTAGAATTCATACAATATACGTACTTTTTACAATTGTTCTCTACGAATTTTCATTTTTTGATATCCTTATATGATTCTCTCATTCTCTACACTATCAAAAATTTCTTTTTCAACAAAAATAATCAAATAATCATTTAACGTATCATTAAAACCTAATTTTTTTAAACCTATCATTTAAAATATCTGCACTATCATTTAATCCTTTTTTTTTATATTGGACCGCATCCTGGGTTTTTTAAACCTATCATTTAAAATATCTACATCACCCCTGTTCTGCGGTGCGATAATGTTGCTGCCACATGTATGGCGGCAAACCTAATATTTCATGTTCGTATGAAGCATATTGAAGTTGACTATCACTTCGTCTGAGAAAGTGTCGCTAAGAAGGAGATTCGGATTCGCTTTGTACCCTCCGATGAGCAACTTGCGGATGTGCTCACTAAACCTTTGTCCTCCGATAAACCGCGCGCGCGTGTGTGGGGGGTTGGACATGGCAGCAAAAGGGGTCCATGTACAGCCCATCAACAAGCAGAGCTGCAGAGCCGTGTTCCACACTCTGCACAATGTGTGTGTTTGGCGTTGGGAGTTGGGTACCCAACCCAACTTTTCCCAACCCAAAAGCCAAAGAAAGTGTTTGGCTACCACTTATCAACCTAGCTTTCCAAAAAGCTAGCTTCCTCATCCTTTGAAAAATCAAACCAAAAGCCACTGGAGCATTTTGCTCCAGCAGCCCAACGCACGCTGCGTTGGGCACTCTCTCTCTCTCTCTCTTTTTTCTTTTCATTTTAATTTCATTTTTTTACTTTATATAATGAATAAAATAAATTAAAAACTACCTCAATAAATTCTCCATCTGAAGATAAATAATTCTAGATCCACTTTTTCTATTTTTATTAATTTTTTAAAAATGGGTTTTATACTCTAACTCTTTCATTTTTATAGTTTTACCAAACAGCAAAAACAACTTCTCGTTTCCCACAGCACTTTTAAAAAATGTTTACCAAACAGCATACTATTTTGCGCAAAAGTGTTTTTCCCACAGCACGTTTCGGACCAGAACCGGAACGCCAAACAGGCCTAATGAGCGCCACTTCACAGATAATACTTGCACATGTTTAAACTTTTGTATTTGAATATACCGATAGACTTTGTATTAGGATATGCTTGTATTTATATCCATAAAATATATCAATATTAGTGATATGTATACAATGATAAAAGCATGGTGATCTGCAACAAAAATAGCAGAAGCTTTCATTCATCTCTTCTGTGTGTTTATTGATCTTTAGTCTTTGTTAGTTTTTTTTTTTACGGTTTAAACTTAAATGAACTAACGGATATAACATTTGAAACCGATAAAATCAAGAAAAAATATTTGGGATTAACTAAAATAAAACGACAAACATTTGGGACATCGGAGTGTAGGCGAATCTCAACTATGGACAAAACAAATCCTTTATAATGGGAAATGGAATACAATCATATTACAAGATTCATTTTTTTTTATACCTTACCATATTTAAATTAGAATAGTCTTTAGTTTGAAAGGGGCTGAAAATACACTCGAGATATCAAATAAAAAGTTAGGTTAGGCATATGTATACGTCAGCATATTTCCAAGGTTCAAATGAAACTCCTTTTCCCCCCTTTCTTATCTATCCAAAATGTTAGGCTCTTCGTGAAAAATTATAGAATATTTTTATCCGGTAGAGTAGTTAACCCAAATCAATGAAAATAAAATAAATAAAAGAAATAATGGATTAAGAAATGGTCTTAGACTAGTTTGAATCATCCGCAGGTAATCATTTTTTGTTTTGTTTTAAACAAGTCTTACTCAGTAATTAAGACCATCAGCCAATGGGATACGTTTCTTCTTGTATAGTTTGAAAAACTTGGTCAATATTTAACGCTTTATTTGAACACCAGCAGAAGATTTTATGAGCCTAATTTCTAAGCGCTAAATCAATTACTCAACCAGTATAACGGTAGAAAAACGCAGGTACAATGCTGTATAATACTTCCTTAGTTCTCAAATAAGCCTGATTATTTTTTTTTGTCTTTAAAAAAATATTATTTTCATCATTTCCAATATATTAGAGAATCAAAATTAATATTTATTGATTAAAAATAATTAGCTAAAAATACATTAAAAATAATAATTAATTATTATTTGAATAAAAATAGATTGAGAGTCATTTTTTTAAAAGATGGCCGGAATAAATCATAATATTGGGGCTTGAATTTCATAAAAATAATGATTTGACCGTCATCACAGCTTAAGTAGTTGCCAATTTTCTTATGAAATAATGATTTGACCGTCATCACAGCTTAATTAGTTGCCAATTTTCGGTTAATTAAATTGTAACGTTTTTTCTTCCAAAAAATGGCTCATTTTATAAAAAACTGAAAATAGACAACTAATTCGCCCATTTTATTTACTCTAAAAAAGACAACTAAAAAGACTTAAAGGGAGTATTTTGCATTAAAAATGTAAAAGCGATATTTTATTAGTGACAATATTTTTTACCGAGGAAGTCATTTTAAGTGACGGAGTACTTATAAAAAAAATAGCCGATAAAATATTAGTTTCAATTGTCACAAATTAATTAGCCATAATTATATTCTTCTAATTCCCCAATTAAAATTCAGAGTTTTGGCGGGAAACGTTTTTGGTATTAGAAATATAAAAAGTAATCAATCAATGATTATAAACAATCATTGGATGAGTATTTATCTTGACAGCTAGTTTTAATGTTCTAATTAAATAATATTAGGGACAAATATGTATAAAAAACTCCAACTAATTTCATGGAAACTACAATTTGACATTTACAACGCAACAAAAAAACATGATCAAATCTGATAACTATAGAAATTTGGAAGGGGTATTCCAGTAAATTGTAAGAGTTAATTCTCGACAAACACGATAATATAATAACAAATATACACATCATAATACAATTGATTAATGCATGTTCTATTTATGAAAGACCTTATTAAGTTCGATTTGTGGTTGTGTGCGGAGTGGGATTTTTATATTTCAAGCCTCTCTTATATATCGACATTGTTTAGCTCATTTTTTGAGTCAGCAAACTCCAGTGTATGAGTTTAACATGTGTAATTTAATTTTAAAATACACTTATAATAAGAAAATTTTACAATTTGTATAGACGTAAATTTTATATAATTTTAAAATTTATTATTAATTATTGCATTGACTAATATAAAATGAGTACATTAATTATATTAAAAACTATCAAATACATTTGACTTTGTACAAATGTGTAAATTACAAACTCATAGCTGGTGACGGGGACGTGACGTCATCATTTAGCAAGAGCATGACGACTGACGACACAATAAATAGATCCATTTCAAGATGTCTCTCTAACAAAAACCAAAATTCCAAAAAAAGGAAAAGAAAAGCAAGCATCATATCCGTGAAAAAACAGTTAAATAAAATCAGACATGAATGATCAAACTAATTCAACAAAAAATAAGGTAAGAGAGAGAAATTTTTATTTTATTACGGGTGTTAGATGCACTCGGTGTATGTTATACGTGGATCGTCTACTCACAGAAACATAGAACCCACACATGATTTGTTTTTTTTTTTAAATTTAAAATGAGTTCAAAATTGCTGATTTTTACTAATAAATATAAGTGAACGAATGTAACTTTATATACATCGGGTGCAACTAATAATTTCTGATCTCATCTAGAATTAACCTTACGCAATGATCTAATCATTATTGCATTTAAACGGATTTAAAAATCTACAACTAGTTATATTTGAGAAATATTATTAGTTTAAAAAAAATGTGTATATAAAACTGAGCTGGCTATTGAATAAAATTTTAATAGTATTATAACTCTCGAAAAATAAAATTTTAAAATAATTAAAATAAAATCTAATAATTAAAAATTTTATTTATATATACAAACATTTTTTATGAGGTGTAATTTAATAGTTAAGAATAAAGTCATTAAGTAGCTAGCTTTTATGGGTATCTCATGAATTCGCAAGGATAGTGACGAGTGAACATAATATAAAATATAAATGCACAACATGTCAACTTATCAATCAAAAGGTAAGGTATCCCATCTTGATGAATTAATTCAATAAAATAAATGAGCGTGTACGCAAGTCAAATATTTCATTTTTTATATTGTATTATTGTCTTATAATTTTTAATTTTTTCGCGTTGTATTATTGATATTAATATTGTGTTCAATGTTTATGTCAATATCCGTGTTTCATTATTATTTACATACAACTCGAAAAAATTAAATTTCAAACTTGAGTCTTCCAACTTATAATAATTAAAAAACTTGAAGTACTTTACGAAAACTTTTGACGTAAGTGGCAATACTATTTTATACAAACTGCGAACTAATAACACCAACTCATACGTAGTAGTATTTTTCAACTTGCGAGTAGAAGTTGTTTAGCTCATTCAAGAAAATAACACCAACTCATACGTAGTAGTATTTTTCCATTTTTCACTCATTCTTAAAGATGTTGGAGATATAAAACTCGCCAATTGATGATTCAACTACCAGGAACAAGCTACTAAGCCATAAAAAGATGTTGTTTTATGCTAAACAATACCATTACTATTTTCTTAATTATTAATTACGTGATTAGTTCCCTTGCTTGAACCAATACTAATTAAGAATAATTAATGTGTTTCCAAAAGCCAATGTTGTCGCTGATATGCTTCATAGTGTTATCAGTGATTCTATTTACTCTTTTCGTAATATAAAGCTTTGCGTCTCTATTTTTCAAAAAAATAATTAAGAATGTTTATTTATAAAATTTAGGGAAAAAGATAGATTGACACTCAGAAGATATCTAGTTAGACAATTTAGCCAATTACTCTTGCATTTGAACGATTTGACTCCTAAGATTTTACCATTAGACAAATTTATCACCGATATTTTTGTTGTTAGACAATGTTGCCACCGCTACCACTCAATTTTAACTAACGACGTTAAATAATTGACATGTAACTGTTATTTAATGATGTGACATTTGTTATTATTTTTTGGTGAAAGGCATGCCACATCAACATTTAAAAAAAATAAGAAAATTCAGAATATTGGAAAAAAATTCTAAAAAAATCTAGAAAAATAAAATTCTAAAAAATTCTAAAAATCTAGAAAAAATTAATTGTAAATATAATTTAAAATTTTAAAATAAACCCAAAAATTCCAGAAATTAAGAAAAGGAAAAAAAGTTGAGTAAAAAAATAAAAAAAATCAGACAAATATGACTTTTTTTATAAAAAAAAATTAGACGAAGTTCCTAACTTTTTCCTCTCAAATCTCTTTCAACAAACTCACTATGCTGAAATAGAAGGATTGAAAAATTAGGTGTGCTGAAGTTAGCATCCCTAGCTTCTATATAGAGTTAGTTTTTTTTTCTTTTCAAGTTGTTTTTTTTCTTATGTTTTTTCCATTTTTAAACAAGTTATTATATTTTCCTTTTAACTTTTAAAATAAAATATCTTTCCTTTTCATTTTTAAATAAGGATTTGTGGCTTGGACTATGTTTTTTCAATAATTTCAAAAAAATCCTTTTTTTATTTTTTTAATTTCCTTTAAAAAATTATATCATTATTTAAAATTAAGAAAAAATCGAATTTTTTTTCTTCTTTTCGTATTTTGAACTATTTCCCAATCTGTTTAAATTTTCTATAATTTTTATCTTCTTTAAAAACTTTCTCACTTTCCTAAATTATTTTAATTATTTTCAGGATTTTGTTCTTGTTTTTTCATATTTTAATTTATTTTCCTTTTATTGTATTCTTTTGGTTTTTTCTTTAAGTTTTTAGTACAATGTTTACTTATTTGTTTTTTTTTCTCAATTTTTATAGAATTTATTTTTCAATTTTAGATCATTAGCACCACCACTTTCTAAACTATCATCGTTCGACAAATAGACCTCTCAATAATTTTTTGTTAGATTCAGCTCCTCTAACTATTTTTTTCATTGCATAGAGGCCCTTATGTTAAGTTTTCCAACTAAAATTTTAACGAATTTATTTTGAACATATTTTTATATTCTCTTATTAAAAAAAATGAAAAAATTAGGAAAAAGAATTAAAATTTAAAAGTATCAAATATTTTTAATTTTTTTAAAAAGTAAAAAATATTTAAAAATATGAAATTAACAGCGATGTTTTTATTTTTCTAGATTTTTTCAACAAAATTTGCTACTTTTTATAATTTTAATTCATCTTTTATAATTCTTTAAAAAATTGTAAAAATATATATTTTTTATTTTTATGGATTTTTTTTCTTTTCAATTTTTATTCTTAGAAAATAATAAATTATTTTTTAGAAAAATAGATATGTTCATATATACTTAATTATTTTGGAGTGTAATTTTTTTGAGGATTAAAAAAAACATAATAAGGTCAAAATAAATACGTTAGGATTTTGGATGGAAAAACTAACAGAGTGGTCGAAAAAATAGTTAGGGGAGTTGAATACAAGAAAAAAATTATCGAGGGACCTATTTGCAAATAGTTCAGGTCCATTTTTTTAGTTTTAGGAAAATGCTAACGTGCCAAGAAGAAGAAGAACTAAAAATGTCACATCATTAAATAACAGGCACGTGTTAATTTTTTAACGTCGTTAGTTAAAAGAGAGTGAGTGAGTGTTTTGGTGACAATATTGTCTAACGATGAAAATGTAGGTCGTAAATTTAGCTAACGGAGAAATATCAATTTAAAAAATTGGTGGCTAAATTGTTTTTTCTAGTAAAAAATGGGTGTTAATTTGTCTTTTTTTTCTAAAATTTATCCACAAAGGAAGTTAGAGAATAGCCAGAAGATGGAATTCTCGTGATTAATTTTTATTAAATAAAATATATATTGTTGGAGTATAATAAATGAAGGGGTGTGTGTGTGTACAATGAATATAGGATTTGTCAATCAAGTTGCATGAAAGGTCACAAAAAGAGGAAAATATAATAATTAGTAGTACGAGTCGACTGGAATTAGATTGGATTGAGATATGAGATAGAGACGTAGTAGTATGTATAAAACTATAAATCAAAAGAGTCAACGAATACCAAACAAGTACTAAAGCTGTATATGACTTGTTATACTCCATAGCTCCCTAATGTCAACAGTACTCATCAAAGTTTGGTTGAGACTTTTGAGAGTCGACGTAACATAACATAAAACATAAATGATGGCCACGGGTATGCATATCTATTGTCTCTTTTCCACATTCAATTCTCCTCCGTATTTGAAAAGGCTTTTTTGAGTATTTTTTGAGTTTTTCAACAAGAAAATTAGACATGTTCTTTAATTTATGCGAATATAATTGAGTATTAGATACATGAGAAACATACAAGAACATTTGATTTCAACAACATTTTATAATTATTAGTTCATCCTTAGACCGACCACCTAGCTTATAATGCACCCAATCAAAAAGAATACAGAACTCACTATTGATTTATCTTTTAAAAATTGATTATGAATCTATATATTTAAATTTGCTCTAATCAGAATAATTTGGATGCATCATACTAAGTGGTCCAAAGATTATTTAATAATTCCTGGAGTATATTGAAAATGATTAAAATGACATTTTGTTAAGGATAGAAAAATAAAAAAAGGTGATCGGAACATCATTTTTTTAAGTAAGCGGGAGCGAATATCTGAGGACTTACATGAGTAAAAAGATAAGCGTATCACGGCGAATCATGCAATAATTCTTCCATAATCAGTCAAACTATTGTACCTACCGGCACGGCGGCACGTGTGTATGCACAAACACGCTGCAATTTCAATATATTTTCGTGCTTGATTAACTTGATTGATTTGTCAAGCAAAGGGTTATGGCACAATTATTAATATTTTTCATTTAGACCGCCCCATGCTTTGAAAATGATGCGATCACCTTCATTATGTGCATTTATTTGTTTGTAATACGGCTACTAATAATGTCAACGGACAACCACAGCTTATTAAATTTAAGCTTGCTTTCCGTAATAAAAATAGGGAAAAAACAGAAAAATCACCCACGATTTATTTTTGTTCAATTTAAATCATACGTTCGATAATTTTGTCAAAATATACTAATTTTAAAATTACTTTAAAACCTGTTTGGTCTCTTTAAAACTTATTAAAGAGTGACCAAATAAATCTCACGGTAATTTTAAAATTATATTTTACTTCAACAAAATTGGTAAATGTGGAGTTAAAATTGAATAAAAATAAAATATAGGGTTCTAAAAATAGAATAAATGCAAATCCAATGGCTAAATAGAGATGCTCTGTCATTTTCTAGTTAAAAAAAGAAAAGAAAGGAAACAAGTATGTTTCTTTGTCCTTTTTTGTGGTGAGGTAAAGACTTTTTGTACAAAAGACAAGAAAAGCCAGCCTTAATAATCCATTCCATGTCTCTCATCGTCTGCCGTGTATTTATTATAGTATAAAATATTTTATAATTATATTTTATTTATTGATGACGAGGAAAATCCCTTAGATCCAGCACGTCGGACTCGGCCCAAGGTACAAACCCCGGCTAGGTAAACCAGCATTTCAGTCGTGAACCGGCAACGGGTTCCTTAGCCCATTAACCAACTTCTTAACCATCATAAGTTTAATCTAAATTGAGAAGATATTCAAAAAAAATTAAAATACTCCCTTAATTTAGAATAAAAAATCGGATTAAATTATTACTTAGCAAGACACATTTCTCTCTATATATAGAAATTCGTCTTAAGAAATTTGTTGGCGTCTCTATTAAGAGGTTGATTGTGATTTTGTTGTGAGAAGTGACAATAGATTAAGATTGCCATGTTCAATGTAGAGTAGCTTGTGCGGGTTTGTATGATTAAGATGCAGTTGAGTGCTACGGATAATAAGAGAATAGTAGATGTAGGCTGTGAAAATTACCGAACCACAATAAAAAAAATAACATGCTGTTTTGGCAACAATTAGTAGTAGAATAGGTGTTTAATGTACAATATTTTTAATATTAAATAATCATTTTTCTCATTTATATTAAATATTAGTAGCTTTAGATGAATATACTATAAATTGTCCTATGTACGTTAAGTACTAAACTGAAGTATATGATGTTGGTTAAGTGAAAATTAATTCAAACGAAGATATGTAATTACTCATTTATCTTTTTATTAATTCAAGTTTTCTATATCCAATGCTTTTGATTAGAAAACTACAGCACTCCTTTCCAAAAAAATTACATGTTCAAGTTAGAGTTTCTATAAGGTTAAGTAGTTTATTTCTACGTTTTTTACATTTTTAATAATTATGTCATAAATAATCAATCAATGAGCTATATAATTCATTTACATTTTCAACAATTATAATTCATATAATATTTTAATTAAAAGAACATTAAAAAAGATTAGAGGGAGCAAATGACATTCAGTATTAACTTTCAGAAATGCAAGTAAGGTAAAGGCAAGTGCAAAGGCGGAGTCAACCATGTTACTTTTTGTCCTCGGCGATCTTGTAATAAATATAACTTTCTAAGAGCCAACCAAAACACAAAACACCAAAATCTAACCATATTCCTGTGTTTCATATATTTTTCTAATCTAATCGATGATCTCTATCTCTTTCACTCTTTTTCCCCATCCCCTGCCACTTCTTTTATTAATCAGTCAAAGTGTGCCTTGATGTTCTTGGTGGGCGAAGCTGGAAAAAATGAAAACAAAAGTATTTATGTTCTTGTGTGTGATGGCTAACTTTTAAATACTCAAACCCTTTTGCTTTCACACTTCATTTTTCTTCTATTTCATACTTCCCTTCCCTTCCCTGCCTATGAAACCTCTCTCTTTCTCGAGGTAGTTTCACTTTCAATTTCTTGTTTCAAGCTTCCATCTTCTTTAGCAGCTGAGCAGAATTGAAAGAGAGCTTCGATTTGCTTGAAATCTGGCCACTTTGGTTTGATGGGGTCCTGCTTTAGTGCAAGAATCAAAGCTGAGAGCCCTCTTCACAACAGTATGTCTTCACTTTCCAATACTTTTTTCTTGATTCATGTCTGAATTCTATGCTTTGCTGTTTTTTTTCCCCTTCTCCTTCTGCCGCTTAAAAGTGGAGTTCTTTTGTTTTGATTTGATGATGAAACTTTAAAGGCATCAGCTTTCTTTGCTTGGAATGTGTTCTATGTTGGCTATTTTTAAATTTCCTTTGTTGGGTTTAGACATTTTCTGTTTGGTTGCTGAGAAAAATAGTTGGATAAGAATGAAACAAGAACATACACTTCCATATTTTAATCTTTCAGTTGTATTCTAAGATTTGAGCTTTCAGATGATAGTGTTCCAACATCTTATTGCAGAACTTCATATAATTGTAGCTTCCTTATGATGGATTTTTAATCATCCAATTCTTTTAGTTTCCTTTTTTAATCAAATAGTTCAGCAGCTTTTTAGGAAACTTATGTTTCTTTTCTCTCATCTATTGTTTTCTTTTTCCATATTTAGTTATGTTTCAGAAAATAAATCAGTTTGTAGGTAGGGTGCTCATACTAGAATCTTGGATATTTAGAAGAGAGACTAGACTAATAGCTATTGTGGACTTACAGGGGCAAGCCCGACATATGGCGGCAAAGATGGGAATGATAGGAGTTGTTCAAGCAGGGTCTCTTCCGGTACAGTGCCTTCAACTCCTCGGACGCAGGGCGAGATCTTGCAGTCCTCCAACATGAAGAGTTTTTCATTTAATGAACTAAAAGCAGCCACAAGGAACTTCCGTCCAGATAGTGTGTTGGGTGAAGGCGGTTTTGGTTGTGTCTTCAAAGGTTGGGTTGATGAGCATACATTGACTGCTGCCAAGCCCGGAACGGGCATGGTTATTGCCGTGAAGAGGCTTAACCAGGAGAGTTTTCAGGGTCACCAGGAATGGTTGGTGAGTATCCCTTTTGCACAGCTTTTGAATATAGACACGATAGAATGAATATTCCCCATCTAATGCATTAAAATTGCTGTGAGGGCTTTCCTTGTGAATATAGAATCGAAACAGATTTATTAGGGAGCTTTTTGAATCTTGATCTTGGTTGTTTATTGACACCGAGGAGGGACATTACTAAATCTTTTGTTGGTTCTTTGACTGTAGGCAGAAATCAACTACCTGGGGCAGCTAGATCATCCCAATCTTGTGAAGCTAGTTGGATACTGCTTAGAGGATGACCACCGGCTTCTCGTTTACGAGTTTATGCCCAAGGGAAGCTTGGAGAATCATCTGTTTAGAAGTGAGTAACTGATATCATTTACTGCTTAGTCATTTCACCCTCCAAACACAACGTAACATTGCTATGACTGACCAGATATCTAACGTGAATCATTTTGCATTTTGTAACAGGAGCTTCTTATTTTCAACCACTTTCTTGGCATCTCCGTTTAAAAGTTGTCCTTGGTGCTGCCAAAGGTCTAGCATACCTCCATAGCGACAAGGCCAAAGTGATTTATCGAGATTTTAAAGCTTCTAATGTCCTGCTCAATTCAGTACGTAAAATTTCCCAATTTGGCTCATAGAGTATTTATGGTGGTGGTTGCATTTCCTTGACATGTTCTTAATTGCATTGTTATGTGACAGAACTTTAATGCCAAGCTCTCTGATTTTGGGTTGGCCAAGGATGGGCCAACTGGCAGTAAGAGCCATGTTTCTACTAGAGTCATGGGCACCTATGGGTATGCAGCTCCTGAGTATATGGCTACAGGTACTGTCATTGCTATTCTTGTCAAAAAGTTGGTACTATGCTGCATCTTGTATGTCAACTATGGGTTGACTAACTCTTACCGGACTTCATTTCATTCTTCTGAAGGTCATTTAACTGCAAGAAGTGATGTATATAGTTTTGGGGTGGTTCTGCTCGAAATTTTATCAGGGAGGCGAGCCATAGATAAAAACAGGCCGTCTAAGGAACAGAATTTAGTTGAGTGGGCAAGACCTTATCTTGGCAGCAAGCGCAGAATCTTCCAACTTTTGGATGCTCGTATTGAAGGCCAGTATTCGATGAGCGCGGTGCTGAAAGTAGCAAAGATAGCAATCCAATGCCTGTCGCATCAGCCGAAATACAGACCAAAGATGGAAGAAATAGTAAAAGAGATCGAACAACTTCAAAATGACTCCAATGGGAGTGAGGGATCAAAGAGCTCTAGCAATGAAAGCCTCAAGAAAGTTAATCGCAATTTGAGCAACGGGTCAAGGCATCGCAAGAAAAACGTCAGTGAAGTTGGCAATGGGAAGATTGCCTCTTTGGAAAGACGGTCGGCTTCTCCTCTTCGTGCGTAGGAAAGAAAGGCTTATGTTTGGGACATCCTTTAGCATCATCTATGCTATGCTGGTCCGAAGTGAGTTATAGAGTTTGTATGCTGGATCATACATTGAATCCTGCAAATAATTATCATTCCTGTACAGCTCAGTCCATTCCATAGCATAAATTCCACCTTTCTCTTACTCATGGTGCTAATTTTCTGAGTATGATCTGTGTTTTCCAAGCTTATTAGCAGAATACTCACCCAAGCTTTCTCATCAAGAAAACTAAAGTCTCAAGAAAATGGTGTTTAGTGCTGTTAAAACAAGGTTTGATTTAACACAAATGGACAAATGTTTGCTTTATAATTGATTGCAAATTCTTCATTATAAATCAATGAATTTGTAGGTTCTAAATTTTTACAATCCAGCTGGTATCCAAAGCAGGAGTAGAAGAAAAAAAGGGGTTAGGATTTTTATATAGAATAATGTGAGCTTTACCATTTTTACTTTTGAATCAGCACCTGGCGCTAACGTGAGAAGAAAAAAACAAGGAGGTTGAAAAAATAAAATAAAATAAAATTTATAAGAAAATACTAAAAATTGAATAAAAAATAAGAAAACTTTTATTCTATTGAAATAATAAGAGTTTAATTTGAAGTGGAGTTATTTTATATATATGATATAAATTTACACAAGTAGAAAAAAATTAAATTAATATTAAAAATAAGAAAAATGAGATTTGTTTTCCAAACATTTATAAAGAGGTGCAGTCATGAAGTATAATAATACACAAAAAATAGTTTGAATTAATTAAATAAGAAAAATATTGTTAAAATGTTCTCCGTGCCTGTCCTCATGCTTGCAGGAGATTGATTGCTGTTTAGTATTCGGCAAGGTTATCAAATTACGCTCGGCCTGATCGGTTCGATCAAGAAATTACCAAACGAATTTCTTAATCCAATCGGTTGAACCATTGAATTAGTCCACTCAGATTGAATTCGAACCTATATCCAGTGGTTTGGTCAACAATACCATAACCACTGTACCAACATTATATTTATGATATCAAATTACAACATATAATATAAATATAAGATAAATCTTTCATTAATTTTTAAATTTTTTTATACTCTATACAAATATTAAAATTTTATTACTAATTTATTAAAATCACGGGTCAACTCAGTTGAACTTCTTACCTTTGATCCTCTCTCCTGACCGGGTTAATGGTCGAGTCGGATTCTATAACTTTATTGTTTGACTATTTTTGTTGGGCTATTTGGAGGTGGAGGAATGATACACTTTTTAACGGGAAACAAACTCATTTTGCTACGAAGGTGACTCTCCTCGTTCCAAAACTATCTATGATTTTTCCTAGTAGGTTCCCCAGAAGGTTAGGTGGCAGTGATCTCAGATGGGTCTTTCCGCCATAGATCTTTATGCTTCGCTGATTGTGTGCTTATTTGTTATTTATTTTGATTGGATTTGAGATGGTGATAATGCTAATTTGAGCATATTTCTCTCCTTTTCGCAGAAACAAAGCAAAAAAGAAGATTGTAAAGAAAAGAAGCAAAAAAGCCAAGAAAAGAAAGCAAAACGGATCAAGTGATGGTCAAGACCAAATCTGAAGAAACCTGGCCTCTTCCCTAGACCAACAGTCTCAACCCTTGGCCAAAGTGGAAAATTTGAACTAATTTGCCGCGAGTGGGCTTGAGATGTGAATTGAAAGAGGAGCGCGTCAAAAAACTTTTTAAAACCATGATAAACTCTATCTCTTGTCAGTTGAAAAAATCCCAAGAGGATAAGATACAATTTTAAGCTTTATCATTTATGATTTTATCTTTTAGAGATAATCAAGGAATTTTTTTACTACTTAAGCTTTCCTTGATCTATCATATATGAAGCACCTATCAATCCATCTTTTGAACCATCTTTTAATCTATCTTTCATTTTTTTAATCTTTTAGACTTATGAATTTCGGGAAAGATATAGTTTTTAATTTTAAAACTTTATTTTTCTCTCCTCTCTTCATCTTCCCCCTTGGGAAGACAAACTAAGGAGGAGGAGTTCATCTTTATTGATTTCAATTATGTATTTCGTTTCTAGCTAACTTCTTTGTTCCTTGTAAAAGCAACTGATTATTATGATTCATTTATATTTTTGTGAGATCTAAATCTTCTTTATATTTTTTGCACTCGTATATCTTCTTTTTCTGATTTCTTGTCAATATTATTCATGTTATATTTAACTTTGATCAATTTAAATTTTTAACCTGAATGATTAATGCTATTCTTAATAACTTCGAGTTTACGTGATTAAAAGGATACAATAAACAAGTAGATCGAAATCAACATAAAGATTTATTCTTTGAGACTAGAGAGAAAGAACAATTTAGTTTAAATAGGTAAGTGAATCGTTTCCTTGGTCAAAGGAAACCTCCATGTTTTTTATCAATCAACTAGTTAAATTCTATAAGTGAACCTTAGGATTGCTAGACGATTAAGGTTCGTAATAGAGAGATTTATTTAAGAAGATCGAAATCAACATAAAGATTTATTCTTTGAGACTAGAGAGAAAGAACAATTTAGTTTAAATAGGTAAGTGAATCGTTTCCTTGGTCAAAGGAAACCTCCCTGTTTTTTATCAATCAACTAGTTAAATTCTATAAGTGAACCTTAGGGTTGCTAGACGATTAAGGTTCGTAATAGAGAGATTTATTTAAGAAACTTTATTTAAGAAACTTGATATAGGAGGAGAGTAGCAAGTCAAACTGAACCTGATTTCTATAGCTTCCCTATGAGTAAAAAATGAAAATCCTTGAATCAATGATCAAAGTTTATGAATCATAACTGAAAGTTGACCTTTGCTAGGAACTTGTTTCTTTATGTTTTATCTTTCTTTTCATTAGTTTACTTAGTTTTAAATCTGAAATCAAAACCCCCTTTGTTCGTTTACTTATTTATTTTTATCTGATATTCGTCTTGTTTTAAATGTACACATTCTCTATAAATCGAACTTCTTACTATTATTTACAATCTTTGTAGTTAATGATAAGTTGAATATATTTTTGATTGTTTCGACACCAATCATTCGCCGTTGGTGGTGTGTTTCGTGATAGCCGAGGCAATTGGTTAAGTGAGTTTTCAACTGCTCTGGGGCTTGCAACGCTTTCAAAGCAGAGTTATGGGGTGTGTATTTAGGTTTACACGAGGCATGACTACGTGGTTGGCGCAAACTTATCCTCTAGATTGACAACAAAAAATGTGGTCCAAATTATTACTAGCGACATCACAGTCCATCCTTCCTCTAAATCTCTCATTGAGGCTATTCAAAGTCTCTTCCATCTTGCTTGGCAAGTTCACGTAATTCACACTAGCTGGTCTCTCGACACTGTATTCTTGGTTTTATAATGCTCTCTTGAGTGTTTTTGAATCTTTTAGGAGATAGTGTGAGTGTCTCATTTTAGTGGAGTTGCAGACTATATTAGTGTAATCCCTTTGTTTTTTCTTTCATTATCATATAAAAAAATGGACAATTTTGATATAGAGTTGGATCATCGGTGATGAATAAACAAATGTATTTTAAGTAATATATTATAAAATTTACAAAAAAATAACTTAAAAAAATATTTCAAATTAAAAATTACTAAAAGAATATTTAATATAAAAGTGATTTGATAATATATTACTTAAGATACTTTTGTTTAAGTCAGCACTTTGATATGAATTATTCCTTTTTTTATTCAGTTTTTTTTAATCATTTTTTCTAATTTTGATAATATTTTATATTTCTCCGATTTTCTTAAATTTTATACACATTAACTTTCATCATCAAGTATTGTTTTTTACTTATTTTTTGGGCATGAGGTTAGTGCATATGTCACCATTTAAGAAAAAAAATTACAGTAATTTTTTTTCCTTTTCTAATTTTTTTTCTGTTTGTAAATTTTTATAATAATTATTTAGAGTACTTTTATTCATAATTTTTAAAAAGAACCAAATTATAAACATTCTCAGATTCGAGTTTTGAGAATGGAGAAAATTATACCCGGAGAATCACGCCTTTTGGATGCTCGATAATACTCGAACGAGATTATACCTAGAAAATAAAATAAAAAATCAAATGAAAAAAAGAACCAAATTAAAAGAAGGAAGAGCCATGTTGATTTTTTTTTTTTTGGGTTAAAAGCCATGTTGAAATAAAAGGTTAATTGGAGGACTAAATTGATAATTACACCACCACTGGGTTTTTAGCTAAGAGGCCAAAAACGGAAATGTTTGTAGCTGAGGTTTTAGGATTTGAGAGAGAGAGAGTAGCTAAGGCAAACCAAAAGCAGCAAGCAAGCAATGATTTCCACTTCAATGTCATTTCTCCACCATATGTGCTCCGTCCCTCTCTCACGCTCTATCCGCCCTCGCTCGCTCACCGTCATATGCTCGCAAAGCCTCTCCACCAGCACCGCCGCCACTTCCTCCTCCTCCTCCTCGCCGTCACGTGCTCCTCCTCAAGTACTCCTCGGCATGTCTGAGCCCGAACTGCAGCAGCTCTCCATCGACCTCGGCCAGGTAATACTCATTCATCGCATCCCCATCAAAATAATTTATCGTTGTTGTATTATTTTGAGCACTAAGTATTGTTTTTGTAATCATGTAGAAAAGCTACAGAGGGAAGCAACTGCATCATATAATATACCAGAGGAAAGTGAAAGAAATTCAGGATTTTAGTCAATGTAAGTTCGTTTATATGTATACTTATTTTACTTTTGCTATTTTTGATGCTGGTTTGGCTAATTATACGTATTGGGTTTTGTTTTTCTTGGTCTATATTAAAAAAGTGCCTCAGGATTTTAGAAATCAACTTCAAGATGCTGGTTGGAGGGTTGGCCGTTCTCCTATTCATAATACTGTTACTTCAACTGATGGAACTATTAAGGTTAATATGAGATTTGTACTTAGTTTTTAAATTTCAAGTTTACATTTTCTGTTGTTAAGGTTGTTGTTTTTTTTTGCAAAGATTTGATTAGGTTGTGGTTACGTTGTTGTAATCGCTAAGTAGCTTGTTATTGATTTTGTAGTTGTTGATAAAACTGGAGGACAATAGATTGATTGAAACTGTTGGCATACCAGTTGGAGATGAGAAAGGGTCACCGCGTCTTACTGCCTGTGTATCATCTCAGGTGAAATTTTATTCTCCTTTATGTACTGTAGTGAGATATCACCTTGTTCATAGGATCTTGCTGTTTTTGTGGGACTGTGCAAGCAACTTTTTTCTTATTCTTTTTTCTTTTTGATTGTTCAGGTCGGTTGTCCGTTGCGCTGCTCATTTTGTGCCACTGGAAAGGGTGGTTTCTCAAGGAATCTTCAGAGGCATGAAATTATTGAGCAGGTCTGTGTGCTTTGTTCGATTACGGAGGGTTGAGGAGACATTTTTAGTGTTTTAATATTTGCTGGTTGCAAGCATTTCCTAATGTTTGGGTTTACTCACAAAATATGTTATACGCTCAGGTTTTGGCTATTGAGGATGTCTTCAAGCGTAGAGTGACAAATGTAGTGTTCATGGGAATGGGTGAGCCAATGTTGAACTTGAAGGCAGTACTTGAAGCACACCGATGCTTGAATAAGGTGGATTTCCATTTTTTCCATCAATTATCATTTATTCGCTGCCTCTTTTGCTACGTCTTAGAGTGTTTCTCTTTCCTTTGTTCTCTCTTATTTATTTGACGTTTCACCCTATGGAATCTTTGGGCTGCTTGGTAATTCATAGTATGCTACTGGTTTAACCATTGTGGTTTTTATGTTCCATTTAAGCATGGCAGTTAGTTGGACTGATTAACTACGAAATTAAGATATAACTCACCTGAAATTATTGCCTTTACATTGTCCCTGCTAGTACAAAGGCGGTGCTGACTGCAGATAAGAACTTTATTCATGCATGAGAGTTAGAGATGCCTGTTTTATGGGAGATGCTTCTATTTGAAGCTATGTTGTATTATCATTGTTAAGTGCAATAGTCCATGACACAGCTGGCCTCCTGATCAGCATAAAAAAGTGTTTCAATAATTGTTTGTGCTAAGGTTTTCGATAGAAGCTCATGCGTGATGGATGTTGTTATTTCTTCAGGATGTGCAAATTGGGCAAAGAATGATGACAATTTCCACAGTGGGCGTTCCAAACACAATTAAAAAGCTTGCTTCTCATAAACTTCAGTCAACATTGGCCTTAAGGTACTTCAAATAAATGCAGCAAAAGATTCTTTCTGAATACTTCTTCAGACTTAATGATGCCAGTTATCTCTGAGTAGTTTCAGCCAGTTTTATCAACAAATACAATTTTTTTTCATTTATAATAAAATATTGTTTCCACATTTCTTGTTAATGATAAAGCTCAGAATTTCCTTTTGATATATCAGCTTACATGCTCCAAACCAGAAACTTAGAGAAACTATCGTACCAAGTGCAAAATCATACCCCCTCGATGCAATTATGAAAGATTGCAAGGATTACTTTCTTGAAACCAGTCGACGAGTTTCCTTCGAGTATGCATTATTAGGTACTGAAATTTCATTTTATATATTTTTTTACTCCTACACTCCACCTGTACACTTAACTATAAATTATAGGATGAAACTGAAGGTAGACATTTTGTTATAATAAAATTATCCTTCTGTTGAACTTTGTCAGCTGGAGTTAATGATAGAATAGAGCATGCAGAAGAACTTGCTGAGCTACTTCATGCGTGGGGACGAGTTAATCATGTGAACCTGATACCTTTCAATCCGATTGAAGGCTCTGAGTATAAGCGGCCTTACAACAAGGCAGTATGTTGATGATTTTATCATGTGCTATTTTTCGAAATGTTTGTGACTTGAGGTCTGCACTTAAGAAGTGTTTTCTCTTTTTCCCTTTGACAGGTGCAAGCATTTTCAGCTACTCTGGAATCTCGTAAAATAACTGTAAGTGTGCGCCAAACTAGGGGCCTTGATGCAAGTGCAGCTTGTGGTCAACTAAGAAACGAGTTTCAGAAAAGTCCTTTGCTCACTTCCTCTGATGGTGAACTATCTCAACCAGACATTGCAGTTGCATGTTGATGCCACCAAATTTTTGGTTTAGATAGCTTTACAACATCCCATGGCTATACAGATATCCTCTCTTCCTCATTGGTATGAAGCTTGTAGCTATATGACCGAGACTTTCAGTCATTCTGGTTGTAAGTTATAACATGATCTAAATTTTTCCTTTATCGTGATGGCTGCATCAACTTTGAGTGGGGTAAGCCAGATGAGCCCATTTTGCTGACTGTTGGTGGCCTGGTGAAGAGAAGAAAGCTCGGTAGACCATCTAGCTCTCTCAATTTTGCAGTAAGGATAAAAGGGATCGATCAGAGTTGATTTTTCATTATTGCTATTTACTACAGTTAAACATCGATAAATGAATGTCCGATAAACGAATAACCTCACCAAATGAATAATTTTCTCCGGTCCCGACTTGGGCAAATGGGCTAAATGAATAACCTCGCTAAATGCATTAACGAATAATTTTTTTTGAATCCTTAAAAACCCCATGTAAATATAAATGAATAATCATTAAAATTCATAAGATATATATATATATATATATATTTATTTATCCTAAAAACAAAAATATTTCTTCCAATCAACAATGTTCATACAAGAAGTCATTTCTTCACAAAAAAAGCGTCTAAAGTTGTTTGTTTTTTCCTTCCACTAAAATGCATCACATCTGCGACTTTTTCTAGTGCAAACACAAATTCTGGAATATTCTGCTCCTGCTGTAGCAAATAGTTTCGTAGGGTGATTACTGCTTGAAAGGCTTCTTTTGATGACACATTTGGTGTGACGCCACTATCATCTGGTTCTGGATCATTCTCATCATTTAGTACGGAGTCAATAATTTCTTCGTCTGTAGGCAATTCCATAACTGCATTATTCTCGTTAGGATAGTTCAAAAGATGTTCGACGTCCATCACATTTCTGTAGCGTAAATTAGAAATGACATTCGTTAATCCTTGGATATCTTCTTCTAGTTGATCAACTTCTTCTTCGGGAACATCAATATCTTCAGACCGTATCTTGCAATGCCGGAAACAATTTGCAATTGTTTTTTCCTTTACATCAAATCTCCAAGCCATGGTAGCAAAATTAATAGCATCCAAAATGTTAATCTTTTCAAGATTTGATGAGTCAACTTCAAGGCTCTGTAAGATGCTAGAATAATAACGACGTTGATAATGAAGTTTGAATGCCCGAATAATCCCAGCATCACATGGTTGAATTTTAGACGTTGTGTTAGGGGGCAAGAAAAATAACTCTACATTATTCAACCCTTCAACAACCTTTGGATGAGCTGGGCAATTATCTACTAACAAGAGAACCTTTCTGTCATTCATTCTCTTATCAAACCAATGGCAAAATTCTTGAAAAAGCAAACTAGTCATCCAAGCTTTCTTGTTGAACCGATACTCGCAACTAAGATTGTTCATGTTCACATTTTTAAAGCATCTAGGTTTTGCATACTTACCAATAACCCAAAGGGGTACTTTGTCGGATCCATCACCATTACAGCAAACCGCAACAGTGATTCTCTCCTTGTCTTTCTTTCGTCCTTCAAGCTGCTTTGTGGCAAGTGAATGGTCAGCTTCTAACCGATAAAATAATCCAGTTTCATCCATATTGTAAATATCTTTCAACTGAAATTGGTCTAATTTTGACCGTATTCCAGGTAAAGTATTTTCAATGTCCTCCATGTTTACGGAACCGCTTTCACCGAATCGTCGGTAGGACTTGATTGAATATCTTGCCTTGAAACGTTCTAACCATCCACTCGAAAAGCTGAATTCTTGATTTGTTTCACCATACATTTTTTGAAAAAACTCTTTTGCTTTGCTTTGGATCATTTCTCCTGACATATTCACTTTTTCTTGTCTTTGAAGAAACCATTCATATAAAACTTTCTCTAAATCGGGGTACTTAGCTGACTTGTGCCTCTTAGCATCGCTATTTTTCATCTCCTCCGACAAATACACTGCTGATCTTTTGAGTGTATTTGATATTGTAGTTTGGCTGGTATCCAAATCAAACTTTTCCTTCACCCATGCTTGCATATCCTTTTGCGTAAGACTTGGTTGTTCCTTCTTATGCTCACATATGGCCCTCCTTATCTGGTCGGTCAAAGTTGATTTTGTTGTTGGTTTTGACTGGTGATCGGAAGCCATCAGACTGAATATTAAGAAAGATATAGTAGAATGAATTATTTACCAAACCAAGACTCTAGAAAAATATATATAGTAGTTTGTAGGTAGGTTAGGTACATTGTCTTAGTCTCTAAGTATTCCATACATAGAATATTATTATTAGTACATGTTGCATGTATTTAGACTCTAAGTATTCCATACATAGAATCTTATAAGTACATGATGCATGTACATAGTCTATATACGTATTTGTACATTAAATGTAAAATAAATAATCATACGAAAAAATAAAAATGTAAAAATACTATCTAAATGAATAAAAATTCATTTATCGATAAATGAATAATATATTCATTTATCGATAAGTAAATAAACTCACTAAACGAATATTTTTTGCTGGTCCCAAGAGCATTCATTTATCGAGGTTTAACTGTAGCTTGTAAAGATATAACCTGTTTGTAATGATTGCTGTCTTGTTGATTAGTAGGAAAGGGATTATGAAGTTGGAGAAAGATTAGAAGATTTGTTTAATAAGACATTAATTAAATTTTTTTTTTGGGGGGGGGGTTCGGGGAGGGGTGTTACTGGTTAATAGTGTTCTTTCGCGCTATTTCTAACTAAAAAAGATGTGGATGGTTATGCTTTTCTCATGTTTTCACAAGAAGAAAAGGAAAGTAAAGAAGCATTCTATAAAGTTTTTATATTACAGATGTTTGAACAATGAAGAGAACAGAGCGATTGCCTCATATATACACATACACAGATGATCAAATAATTGTATCATGTTTGATCTGAAGGCATCCCGTATCGACAAACCGGGCAGTAATGGCTCGTCTTCAACACTTCTTGACTCAGACCGATGTGGGAAATAGGCTCGTCTGGCATGGACAGGCCGGTAAAACCTGAGCTGATGCTCTGTGTAGTGAAGGGTCAGCAAAACTTGCATGGAAGAAGAGTGAAAAGCAGGAGCTTGAAGACGAGAAGTGATAAGCATGGCTAAGAACAGGAAAGGGAAATCGAAGTAAAAGGAGAAAAAAAGGAACTACGACAACTAATTGGAATTTTTTTCTTTTGCTTAAATTCGACTACTAAAAGAAAACGGAGGGAGAATATATACATCTCCGACCCATCAAATAAATGAGATAGACTCGTTTACTTATGTGATAAAACAAAACGATTTGTACATTATGCACCGTATAAAATTTTATACACGGTACAAAACAATATTCATTTTTAACATTTTGAATAAAGTATATAAAAAAATCTTATAATTTAACAATTTTTTCACTTTGGCCTAGATAGTTTAAAATCATTTATCAAGATCTTAAAGTTTTAAAAAACTTTTTATTTTATCTCTGGTGTCAAAATTAATGTTGACTTGATAGGGTTAACGCTAATAGCATGAAATTCATGAATCTCTCACAATCACATCATCAATGTTAATATATTTTAACGGATCTCATATGTCATGTCAACAAATGTGTCATGTCATTGATAATATCATCTCATGACACTTATTAGCTAAGTGCCAAATAAAAGGCCAAAAATGATTTTTTTTAAAACTATATTATTTTTTATAAATAATTTTGCACTATTAAAGTCAAATTAGAAGATTCTATAAACTATAAGGTCTTTTTTACCTTAACATTTTTTTATCAATGATTATTTATGCTTGGTAAAGTACCTAAAAAATCCTATAGTTTATCAAATTTTCTATTTCGATTCTAATAATTTAATATTATTTATGAAAAAATTTATAATTTCAAAACGTCCACTTTGGCCCTTCATTTGCCACTTAACTAATAAGCGGTATGAGATGATGATGTGGCATGACCCATCAATGATCACATTATCAATGACAAGACACATTTATTGACTTGACATATGAGATACGCTAAAAATATGTAAGTAGTGAGATTTATAAGTGCCATGTCATTATTGATCATGAAAAATTAAAATTGACCTTGCCACACCATTGTTTGGCGAAATTAAGGGCTGAAATTAAAATTTTCTTAAAATTTTCCTATATTATGGTTAGGGGTGACAATATGAACATCGTCCATATACTCGATTTGTCCGTCTAAACTTAGACGGGATATAAATAATAACTTTTGTCCCATTTTATAAAAGGGTCGGGTCAGACTCATCCCGCTTTATACATGGATAGACAGGACAAACTCAAAGGGTTCCCGTCTGTTCGTTTATTATATTTTTTTTTACCATATTATTTAATTAAAAAAAAACGTATATTTTCTACTATCTTCTAATAACCCAGACCAAACTCACCATCAATTCACCAATTTACCCTGTGTCCTCCTTATCCTAACCCTTGATGTCACAACCCCACTACAGCAGTTGCGCGTTCTGACAAGGTCGACTGGCGATATACTGTATCGTCTTCCTTGCTTTTTTCTCCTTCACTTTACTCCGTCCTCACCATCTTCACTCTCATCTTCTCACTTTTACTCCTCTCTCATATAAAGCAATGATTCAACTTCTCCAACGTAGAGTATAAAATTGTGTTGCGGTTAAGATTTACGCCAAGGACAAACTCAGCGCTTTCAGGTATGAATGATCTAGTAGAATTGTTAATTTTTTTTAAATCATATTTGCCTATCACCTCTTTGTGAAAATGCCTGATAAAGGTATATAACTCTTTGCACTTGTGTTATGTATTAAAGATAGGGGTGGCAAATGAGTGGGTTAGGTGGGTATGAGTATGACTTAAAAGAGTATGGGTAGATATGAGTAGCATACCCATTTATTACCCATATAATTTTTTAAATGGGTACCCATAACCATTTACACCCATTTAATTTATACTTACCCATTAACCCATTTAAATATAATTTTTTATTAAGTAAGATTAAAAATACCATATTTGACCAAAAAAATGTAGATTTTGACAAAGTTTGACTATGTGACTCAATTTTGACTATGCATGTTGATTTTATCGTTTAGGCTCGGTTTGACCATTTAGGCTCGGGTTTTATCATTTAAGCTCGGGTTTGACCATTTAGGCTAGGGTTTTATTGTTTAGGTTCGGGTTTGACCATTTAGGCTCGAGTTTTCGGGTTTGACCGTTTAGGCTCGAATTTTATCATGTATGTTCGATTTTCAACATTTAAGCTTAAATTTGACAATTTAGGCCCGATTCTTACTATGTAGACTCATTTAATCCCAAATTTTAACTATTTATGTAGCACTCAGAGTAAAATCATATCCATCAAATATGATTTCATCATTTCTAAACACTTATAATTAAGAAGAAACGTCATGGGTAGTTTCATGGTATTCACAACATGCCATGAAAAAAACCATAAAAAATAGCAAATTCAGTAAATAATTAAAAATGAAAGGTTCATGGGTGACGTCATGAGTAAATTCAGTAAACCATGATGTAAACCATGCGAAACTGATGAAAATTCATCCAAGTTTTCTCATCTTCTCCAACTCGAAATTACATAAAAAAATACCTCATTTTTTCTCTAAAAGTACCCAAACAACTCATTTTACTGCATTTGAAATAAACCATCCAATTATAGTGATTTAATTGGGTTAATTGAGTTAATTTGGTTTAATTGGGTTAATTGTGGTCGGCGGTGACAGAGAGAGAGGTGGTGGTGATGGATATGGTAGTGGTGGTGGATGAGAGGGGAGGTGGAGGAGGACGTGGTGGTCGGAGGTGAAGTTAGAGATGAAGGTGGCGGTGGCAGCGGTGGAGAGAATGGTGATGACAATGGTGGTGGGAGGTGGAGGTGGTAGTGGTGGCTGGTGGTGATGGCAGCGACGACAATGGTGGCCGCAGTAGCGAGGTGGTAGTGGTGGCTATTGTTGGAGGCAGAAAAGAAGATGAAGAGAGATAGGGTTGGCTTGGGTTTAATTGGGTACCTATACCCAAACTCAATAAAACTCACATTTTAGTTTAGATAGGTAGCGTACCCATTTTTACCCATTTAAGAATTAAACTGACTTATTTAATACTCATACCCATTTAATTAATTGAGTATGAGTATATATTTGCCACCCCTAATTAAAGATATACAAAATATTTTTTTCCATATTGGGATTTTGTATTCAAAACTTCAAATTATTGAACACGAAAGAGGAAGCTCACTTGTGTGAATTGTCCTAGTTGTGTGTTTGGCTTGTACAATTTTCTTTAAAAAAATGAAAAATATATATTTTTTTTAAAATTATTCGGACGGGACCCGTCTAGACCCGACTCTTTTAGATGAACGAATTTGGCCCGTCTATTTTTTAAACAGACTGAGTCTAGTCTGTCCTATTTATTTCCGAGTCTAATTGGGTCTGGTCCATAGACATCCACCCATCCATTTTGCCAACGGGCTGAACCCATCAAAACAAATCCTATTATTTTTTTTTCCCATTTTCAATTCTAAAATAATTTTCTATTGATATTGATGATTTAATAATGAGTAATGCTATACCATCGGATCTTCTGCCGAAATTGACTATCGGAATGACGTGGACGTGCCCATGTCATTATTCCATTTACTGAGTTAGGATCGTCCATTTACTTACCCTCTCACTCTCCATCCATCGCAAAGATCTTTCCCTCTCCTTTACGCAGCACCAGTGGCTACCAACACCACCACACCAAAGGTCATCCGCCACCATCACCACCAAAGCCTACCCCCACCGCACCACTCAACTGCCTCCGCCACCAAAGTGCATCCGCCACGACCACCAACACCAAAGCACACCCCCACCGCACCTATCATCTTTCCCTCTCCCTTACGCAGCACCATCCACCACCAACACCAACCCCACACCAAAGCTCAACTGCTGCCACCACCGCCATAGGCCCCCCACCGCACCGCTCAACTGCCACCACCACCACCGAAACCCACCCCTACCGCACCGCTCAACTACTGCCGCCACCAAGATCAGGTGTTTAATTTAATTTAATAATTAATCATTTTGTTTGCAAAACTCTGTGTTGGAATTAATGATTAACTCCTTCAAGATTTTATAGTTCACCTTAACTAAGTCTCATATTTTAGTTTCTAATTAATTAAGGCCAGCTTTGTAGATCCTATCTCATACTTTTTGGGCTTAAAATTTTTGTGAGTTGTTAATATGCTTGAAATTATGAAACCTAAAATGGGAAATTGAAAATTTTGGTTGCCGCTCTGAAGGGTGATCTGTGTTTGGAGAGAATTACTAATGGTGTATAAATTATAAAGTAACGCTTAATTACTTTGTCCTACAGTAGCAGTATCATTTGTGACGGAGGTAATGGAAATTTTGCCCCAAAGTGATGAGCCTCAACGAGAGTTTTTGCCTAAAAGTGATTTTCTGTGTATCAGTCCTTCATTGTAGGAACCTGATGATAAATTAATTTCGAAGTCAGGTATGATCTTCAAATCAGAAGAAGTTTATAATTTTTATCTTGAGTATGCTCGTGAAGTGAGATTTGGTATTAGGAGAAAAAGTATGAATAAAGATGATAATGAGAAGCTGAAGTATTATCTGTAGCAAAAAATGCTTTTAATTCAAGGCCATCAAGAAAAACTAATTGTAAGGCTAACATCAATGCTATTGTTAATGATAAAGAAGAGTTAACTATTTCTGCAATTCTTTCGGCCATCTCTTTCTCACGATCTCTCAACTTTATTATCACTTCACGAACCCAACTTGTTACTAGTCCATCAACCCATTGGAATAAGCCACAACCACCATATCCATCTGCCCCAACAAACTTGTAAAAACACTGACCTGGGTGTTTGTCAGTCCAGGATATTCATCTTGGTGCCTTCAACCCACACTTGCAGAAGATTGACGACTTGTAATCCAAAGTTGCTCTTTGCTTCCCAAGAGACATCAATACTCTGTTACGTCTGCATTTATGGTGTTGACTATTAGAGATCGAGGATGAAGAGTTTGTTGACATCCTTATTGTTGTGTTCGAGTGCTACACCTAAATTTGGGGATTAAGGATTTGCTGCATTTCCTTCTCTATTTTCGTGAAACTTTTGTAATCTCAAGCTTAGGAAGTAGAAAGTACAACCAAGGATGTATAAATACAATACAACAATAAGATCCAGTAATTAGGGGATGAAATAAAAGAAAAATACACCGATAGGAATCTGAACTAAGTGCAAAACACCACTACAATAATGCAAACCATTCTCAACCAAGAGAAAAAGAAAGGAAGAGCATTGTGCCGTTCTTTTCACTCTTGATTCCACAAGAGTATTCCAACTAGTTTTTCAGTTTTCTGATTCTCTTCTTTTTTTTTCTTTCCAAAAAAGATTAAATTGTGGTATCTATGCTAGGCAAACACAGGGGGTTTCGCTTCTACATTAGTTTCAACAAAATTAAGGGGTAGCTACCCACGACACAATCGAAGTATCTAGCTTTCTCAAACTATGCAAACATAATAATTAATCATAGAACTGTTGGCCCAAGGGCTCATTAAATCTTGTTTTGATGAATTAAGGACACACAAATTAATTAATATACTAACGCAATTTTAAGTTAAAGTATTTGTAGTTTGCGACGAGACAACAAAAAGAAGCAACGAATCAATTATCGCAAGCTCGAAGAATCAAGTGTATATTAGAGCATTAAACGTGTAAGTATGATTCTAATTAGCACTTGATTTATGTTCGATAATACCTCAAGAAAAAGTGTCAAAAGATTTAACATAACTGTTAGTATTTGGTATTAAATACATAACGGCTAGTTTTTCAAATTCATAACGGCTAGTTTTTGGCTACTATAAATACTCATCTAAGATGAGTTATAAAAATCCAAGAAAGCATTTTACAAGTTTTATATACACAAATCACATTTACAAACTCCCTTAAATTAAAGTTTTACAACGCAAGCTTCACACATCGGTTTTCAACCATTCTTGTGTCTTTCAATTCGAGTTTGTTTTGCTTTCTTCTTGAGGTAATATTGTTCATTTATTGGTGTTATTGTGAATCACACATTTATTATTTATACACCAATTATTTGTTGCAATTTCACCATTTCAATTGTGAAGGTTTTGTAAGTGTACCGAACACTTAAATTGTAAGGTTTACTGGTTGAGCCCGCAAAAACCAAGTGTAAGGTTAATTGGTTAATCCCGGAAAAACCAAGGTGTAAGGTTGGAGTTGAACCCGTAAAAACTCAAGGTAAATAACGAAGTGTCGTTATTCAAAATCCTTAGGTGGTGGAGTACAATTCATTGAGGAATTGGAACCACTATAACTCCTTGTGTTTTTATTTCCGCATTTAATTTCAACTCTTTGTGTTAAATTTATATTTACCTATTCACCCCCCCTCTAGGCTGGGTTTATTGGGATAACATCGTATTTCAATTGGTAGCGAAGCAAGGTCACTTGTTTTGTAGGTTTAATCGCCTCAAGTGCAAGATCAAATGGTTCAAGAGGGATTATATGTTCACAAAGAAGGTGCTGCACTCAACCGTCCACCCTATCTTGATGGAAACAATTATTTGCAATGGAAAACAAATATGTTAACATTTCTTGGTGCTCAAGATCAACAAATGCTAGATTGTGTCTTGACCGGATTTGTTTTTCCCACGGAACCATCGGGAAAAGAAGGAGAAGGAGGATCACCAAAAATTCTTCCATTCACTAAATGGGAAGCCGGATCAATTGCAAGAAAGCAAAGTGAAGACAAGGCAAGGTACGCTTTATTTTGTTCAATTTCACCTAGCGAATTTAATCGTGTTAGTGCTTGCAAATTGTCTAGAAATGTTTGGTTAGCTTTGGAGACGGCACATGAAGGCACTCCTCAAGTAAGAACCGTCAGACTCAACACCCTCAAACGTGAGTATGAATTATTAAATATGAAGAGTGGTGAGTCTATTTATGATTTAAGCACTAGAATTCAAAATATTTGCAATGCTATGAGAAATCTTGGATGGGCTCCTAATGATGAGGAGATGGTAAGAAAAATTCTTAGTGTTTTTCCTAACACATGGAATGCTAAGACATCCATATTTGATGAAATATAGATATTGATACCCGAATTTTGACGCCATTTTTATTTAATTTTAGCATTTCTGTTATTCAGCCAATTTACAGTCATTTTCAGTTGATTTAATGTCGCTAGCATTTTTAGGTGTTTCGTTGCATTTTTGCATCATCGTCAGCATCGTCAGCCTTCGAAATCGCATTTTTAATTTTTCGGCATGTATTTTCATTATTATTATCATTAATATTTTTAGCTTTAAAAATCACATCTTTAATTATCCGGCAGTCGTTTGCTAATTTTTTCTTCGTTTTAGGTCATCACACGAATTTTAGGATTTTTTATATTTTAGCACATTTTTTAGTATTTTTATTATTTTATTATTATTTTTATTCGAGTTTTTATTGGACCCGAGTAAGTCTGCTCGGACAATAGCTCGACTTTAAAATGTTTTCCATCAACTAGTTGCCAGATTTTTTTCCGGTCGCAACAGTCTACAGCGTTTCGCGTAATTTTCGGTGTAACGCTTTATTTTTTTGTTCCCGCATTTCGCGTCTTTGAACACTAAAATAAACACGTTAAACGAGAAGTTCTCATCGTTTTCTGTAGACGGTTAAAACCGTCGTATTTTTCTCTACGCGCCGGTACCTTCGGCTCGAAAAGTCGAAACGTTTGCTCGCCGGAACCGGCTCGAGGCCATTTAAATCAGATGAAAGGCCATTTGATCATGGCCATTGATCTGGTCAACCGACGAAAGTCAACCAAATCAATGGCCCTTGAATTAATGTGCATAATGCACATGCACAGTGCCAAGCAACACGCAGCGGAGCAGCCCTCGCCCAAGCCAACTGCTCCCGTAGCTCTTGTCCCTCTGCCATCATCACGGCTAGCCGTAGCCTCCCCTAGCTCCTCCACGCGCCGCCCGCGTCCGGCCACCACGCGGTTCCTTCGGCTATAAATAGCCATCATTCACAACGTTCACGGGCCCCAAAAAAATTTCTGAAAAAAACCACACTCTCCCTCCACATTTTGCCGGACCAATACACGCACCCTCAAGCCTCACTCCCCTTCGTCCAAACGTAGCAGCAACCGCACGGTAAGTTGCTTTCTCTCTCCCTCACCTACTGTTTTCTCTTCAAAATTGTTTCTCGCTTTAGTTGATCGTTTAATGGCCCCCAATGTGTTCTAATAGCTTGAGTGTTAAGTTAATTTCAGTACGCTAGCATCAATTAAATTGTTTAAATGCTTGAAATGTTTATGTGCTAATTAAACGGTTTAATACGCATTCTTGTTCTTGTCGCAATAGTCACTGTTTTGGTTCCCGCTTTCTGGCTGTGATTGCTCGGTTGCGTTGTAGGAAGAGAGAGGCTCCTTTTGGGCCAAGAACCAGGCGAATTGGTCGCCTGGTTCGTCACCTCCGTCGCCGGCAGTGGCGCCGGCGACGTGAGGTTGAAGATGATGACTTCATGGGCCATTTGGCCCTTCGGCCGAAATAAAGAAAGGTGATGGGCTTGGCCCATCACCATTTAAATGACTCACCTTGGGCCAGGAACTGTTCCTAGCCCATTTCTTCAAATTTTAAATAGGGCCCAGCCCATTTAGATTTTTTCCGAGTCGGCGATTCGTCATTTTTTACGCAAAATGCTCGCATGTTTCATATATTTATTTTTTCGCGATACATGCTATTTCTCGTATGTTTTATACATGAATCGATTAATTCACTTTTTTTTCGTAAAATATTTCGTATGCTTTTTATTTTATCAAAATTGTTTATTGAATTGTTTATACGCGAATTGCTCATTCTTTATCGTAATATTTATTTTCACATGATCTAACCTCAGTCATTTATATCTAACTGTTTAAATTCAGTCATTTAAAATACCGCCTATATGGTCGGTCGCTTTTTTTTAATTTTCGTAAATATTCAACTGCTTTAATTTTTCGCAAAACTGCTGGAAATCCTTCCGCAAATTATCAACTGTTTACTTTTCCGCACTTTAAATTTCAGCAATTTAAATTCAATACCGCCTACATGGTCGGTCGCACTTACCAACTGTTTACTTTTCCGCACTTTAAATTTCAGCAATTTAAATTCAATACCGCCTACATGGTCGGTCGCACTTATCAACTGTTTACTTTTCCGCACTTTATTTTTCCGCACTTTAAATTTCAGCAATTTACTTTCGGCAATTTAAATTCAATACCGCCTACATGGTCGGTCGCACTTATCAACTGTTTACTTTTCCGCACTTTATTTTTCCGCACTTTAAATTTCAGCAATTTACTTTCAGCAATTTAAATTCAATACCGCCTACATGGTCGGTCGCATTTTAATTCTCGTAAATATTCAACTGCTTTAATTTTTCGCAAACTGCTGGAAATTCTTCCGCAATTTATCAACTGTTTATTTTCCGCAATTTATCAACTGTTTATTTTCTGCAATCTATCAACTGTTATTTTTCTGAAAATATCAACAGTTTATTTTCTGCAAATATCCAACTGTTTATTCTCTGCATTATCAACCTATTTTATTTTCTGCAAATCATTAAACTTTTTTTTCTTCCCTGTAAATCGCCAATAGCATTTAATTTTTCTGCACTTATCAAAACAACATTTCATTTTCGTATGCGTAAAATTCATCATTTTTCGCATGCAATCAACCTAGCACTTAAATTCTCGTATGCGTAAAATCCATCATTTTTCGCATGCAAATCAAAACAACATTTCATTTTCGTATGCGTAAAATCCATCATTTTTCGCATGCAATCAACCTAGCATTTAAATTCTCGTTTGCGTAAAATCAATCATTTTTCGCATGCAAATCAAAACAGCATTTCATTTTCGTATGCGTAAAATCCATCATTTTTCGCATGCAATCAACCTAGCACTTAAATTCTCGTATGCGTAAAATCCATCATTTTTCGCATGCAATCAACTAGCATTTTAATTCTCACATGCGTAAAATCCATCATTTTTCGCATGCAATCAACTAGCATTTTAATTCTCACATGCGTAAAATCCATCATTTCTCGCATGCAATCAACTAGCATTTAAATTCTCACATACGAAAAATCCATCATTTTTCGTATGCAATCACCTAGCGATAAATTCTTGTATGCTTAAAATCAATCATTTTTCGCATACAACCAAACTCAGCATCTCATTTCGTATGCGTGAAATCCATCTTTTCTCGTATACAATCAACTGTCATTTAAATTCTTGCATTCATAAATTGCTTATTTATTTCTCGAGCTATCGCTAACACTCTCATTTTGTAGGTTAATTTCAAGCTTCGCTCGAAAGTACGCCTCACAAGTCCTTTTTATTTATTCGAATGCTTTCTGCAAATATCCATCGTATGCATGATATATAGAACTGCTAGAACTAAAATCAACCCACATGCACAACGTGTTTAAAGACCTTCTTAAAATGCCGCGTTCATGTGATTTTAATTCTCGTTTATATTGACTGCATGTACATGGGGACTTTCGATCCCACAGCAAACTATTGTTTTAAATCCATCATTTAAAATGGTACTCTGGTAGCCATCCATGTTAGGATCACGTAGTAATTAATCTAATCATGCATGGCCCGATGATGAAAAAAGAGGGCGCTCATTCAGTCTTACGGAAAATTCAGTCCCATCACGATCATAATAAAGACTAAAGTGACGATTCCTCTGAGGGCCCCCTTTTTCAAAACGTATTTCCCAAACACCTTTTTAAACACCTCTCTCATCAACCGGTAACCGTTTTCGGATGTGTCTCGGGTGCCTAACACCTTCCCGAGACCATAACACGACCCCGAACCTTTGTCTGGGGTCCGGACCCCTTTTTTGTGCCTTTAGTTTTTTTACTTATTATATTTCCTATGCCATGACGATTAGGGTTCCCTAAGCCTAGCAACCAAATTAGGGTGGCGACTTCATTGCATGCTGCGAGGCGTCCATCTACGCTGAGCATTGTAAGGTCCCGAATTTCGTTGCACACTCGTGAATTAGCATTCCTCTGTTAATTTTCGTGGGGCGCGACAGTTTGGCGACTTCACTGGGGAGTGTTGGGTCGGAGCCGATTTTATCTTTTTAGAGAGGTGTTTTATTTGTTTATTTATTTGCTTTGATCAATTGCTGGTCTGTTTATTTATTTGCTTTATCAATTGTCATATGCATTTCATGGCGCCCTACACCCAGGGGACAATTACCAAAATAGGAGGGTAGTAGTGACGCCCTAGGACACATGTCCTGGGTAGTGTTCACCAATCCCAACTCGGATGAACCCCTAAAGCCAGTCGAAAGGTTATACGATTTCGCAAGGAATCGGGCGACTGGACGACACTTTAGGGACCTTTTCATGGTATCATCCGGGAACCATTCAAGCCAGTTAGAAATGTCGGAATCAGAGCCCCAGCACATGCATCATGATTATACCTGTTTGTCGTGGCTCTATTTGTCTTGTTGGCATATTGACATGATTTTTCTTTTATACGAATTGTAAATTTCTTACATGCGCAGGTTACCTTGCATTTAAAATTTTATTTTTGTCCCACAGGACCCGTTTTTGCTCATTCGATATATCGGCACTTACACTACTTTCACTTGATATTTTCGGGGAATGAAGTTTCAACGATCAGACACTACAAAGCCGAATTGCCACTTTAGAGGCTGAGATAGAGATGCAGAAAGGGGAGTTGGCTTCGATGGAGTGCCTTTGGCAGCAGAACTCTGACGTCCAGGATTGATACCTTCATGGGAAGACTCGAATATCAGCAAACCTTCATTTTTCTCATGTAACTAGAATCCCTGTTTTCATCAATTTTAGCCATTTTTTTTTGGTGAATTTAGGTAGTTGGCTAGTTTACTACATCTTGTAAACACTTTTAATAAAGTCGTACCTCTTTCGGATATTTATTTAATCACCTCATCTTTTCCGTATCAATTATCCATCCAAATACAACTCAAAAGACCATCGCAAAAAGAAAGAGAAAATCCCTCCAGGATAAACACAGTCGTTTCACCAAAGAACCGAAAAATCAGACCAAACATTCGAAAAATAGCCAAATATTGCCCACTCGTGGCCTTGTCCTCTTAGCTTATCGCAAACTCCAAAGTCATAACGTAGATTGTCATCCCTCCCCTCGGTGGGGTTCACCAGGCGTCAGGCCCTGCGTCATTTGCAAGCACAGTAGAAAAGAGATCTTCCTAGCATGACGGCATTGGTTGCCCCTGCTAATTTGGGTTTCGCCGATAACATCTCAGATTGCTCCATATCGTTGGAATGAATAGAGGCTTCCTTCGCATATCATCCACAACCAGGAGATCACGCCTCTCCGACCGCCCTGAAAATGTCAAGTGAAAGTGTAGCCGGAAAAGTGAATGAGCAACGTGGAGGCCTCGGGATCGTCCATCACTTGTACTTACTTTTTTTCATTTTCTTTTTTTCAGGTTCACGATAGCTCCTCGCAAGCGAATTAATCCACCGAGGCCCCCATAACAAGACTTCAAACGCTGAAGATGGCTGAACAAACCAAGAGAGAAGAGGCATTGGCTGCTAGAATAAAAGAGTTAGAAGAGCAAGTAAGGGTTACTACAGAAAAGGCCACTTGGGGTGAAAAAGAGCGAGATGAAGCAACCACTGAGTTCCCACCTGGTTTTGATCCTAGTCAAATGATGGGACCCTCCTCATCCGCCATCACTGGATCTTCGGGACCCCAATCATTTTCGGTTCCTGGGGGTCAATGGAAATGGACTGCTCCCGTCTTTGTACCCACCACCCCGAACCCTGTAGCCAACACGGGTGAAGGAGTTGATGCAGCTCTACAACATTCCTTTGTCAACCTTACTGTGGACCCTGGTCAGAATCTGATTCGTCAGGAATCTCGGGGATTTTACCCACCCCAGGGCTATCCCACTCAAGTCGCGATTCCCAATCCTATGGGAAGTCGGCCACCTTTTGTCAATCCGATGCAACCACCATTCATGACAGAACCCCCGCCATACCTTGGTCCAAACGCTCTCGTCACAGAAAGACCGAATATGGATAGAATGAACCTGCTAGAGGAAAGGCTCAGGGCCATTGAAGGAACAGACCCCTTCGACCCTACAGGTCCCGCCACCATGTGCATGGTCCCGGGGATCATAATGCCTCCAAAATACAAGATTCCAGATTTTGAGAAGTACACTGGGATCGAGTGCCCAAAAACTCACCTCAAGGCCTATTGCAACAAAATGGCCGATATGATACACAATGAGCCCATGTTAATCCATCTGTTCAGAGAGAGTTTGGCCAAGCATGCCTTGACCTGGTACATGAGTTTGGATGGGGTTAAGATCAAAACTTGGAGAGATTTATCGGATGCTTTCTTCAAGCAATACAAGTTCAATTTGGAGGTAGCGCCAGACCGTTCTGATCTCCGAAATCTTGAGAAAAAAATTGAAGAATCGGTGAAAACTTATGCTCAGAGGTGGAGAGAACTAGCTTCCAGGATTTCACCGCCCTTGAATGACAAAGAACTCATATCCATTTTCGTGGATACCTTCAAGGCTCCCTACTACACTCATCTTATATCCAATCCATCAAATAACTTTTCTGATATGGTCATGGTGGCGGAAAGAGTCGAACAAGGGATCAAGTCGGGGAGAATCGATGTTTCCAGACCAGAGGTAACACCTAAGAAAGAGCCCATCATGGAGAAAGATGTCAACTTTGCCTCTCACCAGCCTAGCTACGAGCCACCTTCCTCGCCACCTCCTCAAAATCCTACACCATTTTCACCATCTCCATATAACCCGCCAAACAACCAAAATAACCCGAGTAACCGTTGGAACCGGAGGCCACTGCCAACTCTTCCCGCTCCTCTGGGGGAAATTTATAAACATCTCCTGGCGGCTGGACAAATCGTGCCCACCCCAATGGCACCTCTGCAACCTCCTTACCCAAAGTGGTACGATCATAACGCTAGATGTGAGTACCATGCTGGAGCTTAGGGTCACACGATAGAAAACTGCTTCGCCCTAAGAGGAAAGGTTCACCACTTGATCAAGAATGGATAGATCTCTTTTGAAGGGTTAGCCAAAGGACCTGACACGACCGTCTACCCTCCTCCTACCAACCTTTGAATGATCATTCTCCCATAAGGGACCCATCCTGCTTACTCATCTAATGGCGATACCTACAATACTTTTTGTATAATAGTCGAGCCCACGACTATAAACAAGGGCGCTTCGTGGGAGGCAACCCACGTGTTCCTTTTAATATTTCTGGTTTTTTTAATAAAATTCAAACATTTTAGGATACCCTTTTCTAGTGAATTTAATATTTAATTCCCTTGTCATTTTAGACGCAATGAGATTTGTAAACATGGGGGCAAGCGAATGAAGTGACAACCAAAGGAAGGCGTTGAAAGATGTCAAAGCTCATTTTTCAAGGAAGTTGTCCTTCATGTTTACAATTTCCCCTTGTCGCACTTTACGTTTCTGAAAATTATGGTCTCGCAGTTTACATTTCTGTGGTTTTGCATTTCAGGTGCAACGAGACTTGTAAACTTGGGGGCAAGCAGGTGAAGCGATGGCCAAAAGAAGGCGAAAAAATGTCCGAGCTCATTTTTCAAGGAAGTTGTCCTTTTACATTTTTGCAATTTCTGTTTCCGCAATTTCCCTTTCCGTAATTTATATATTCACAATTTACATTTTCACATTTTTTTTCGCTATTTACATTGATTGCAAGGGTGCGTGCGTCATGTTGGCTAAAATCCTTAGTGTTCGCAAAAAAATTATCTTTATACATGTGCAACTTGGGCTAAAAAAAAAAGAGAAGAGAGGAGGGAGAGGATGAAAACAAAAATCTCACGTTTTGAACGTTTTTTTTCAAGCATACTTTATCACGACATGGATGACTTGTGCGTTCATTAGAAATTATATGAAACATACATGATTTTGTCTGTTAGCTCTTATGTCCATGGCACGTCTAGACATAAGCAATCACAAAACATGTCCCTGTGAGTATTTTGGGCCTTCACGCTTTGTTTTTTTTTCATGAGTGTAAGGGCCTGACTAGATACTAGTTGAGTTCGCATAATATCCAGGGTACATGCGCCATTAGACATGGGATAGATATAAAGTGACATGGGACTTTTACGATTTTCTCCACTTTTTTCGTTTCTTCCCTCTTTCCACCATATATGTCATCACTCCCCCAAAAACCGGCAATATCACTCATACCCCGGGAGCCAAAGAGTAGTTTCAGCTAAAATCGCCAGCCGGAAGTAAAAGCACGTCGAGTCCAAGAGCACGATGAAAGAAACGGAAAAGGTCACCACGAGATCGCTAAGGACCATCACCGAAGAAGCAGCAACGACGAAGGCCGAGGCCTCAAGACAGAAGGGGAAGAGATCAAGACAAAGGCTATGCTTGCTCTGCTCTGTTGCATTTTCAAATCAAATCAAAAAGGGGAGGGATATAAAATAAAAAAATAAAAAAAAAGGGAAAATGAGAGGAAAAAAAGAAAAAGGAGAGAGGGGAAAAAGGGAAAAGAAAAGAAAAATGCTCAGAGACCTTCGACGAATACAAACAGTCGAGGAGCCAAAGCAATCACAGCCCGGGGACAACTCAATTCGAGAAAATCTCGAAGAAAACTTTCCCCAGTAAACTCGAGTAGAAAGGCCCAAGGCCAACTCGAGAAATCTCAAAGCAGCCTTCCCCCAGTAAAGTCAAGCAAAAGAGGCCCAAGGCCAACTCAAGAAACCTCAAAGCAAGCATCCCTAGTGAGAACCCGAGAAGAGAAAGGGGCCCCAGGCCAACTCAAGTAGTGAGTCGTAAAAGGAACAGCGACGACGCTCCCCAATGAAGACTCAAGAGAAGGGCCCCTGGCCACACGGAAAGCATCCCCAGCAAAAAGCGAAAAGACTCGCGCACCTCGCCCTCATCCTGGCCAATCAGCAAAGCATCGCTCATCAAAAGCCTTCCAACTCCTCAACAAAGCAATCCTTTCCCAAAACAAGCTCCTTTCCGGACATTTCATGTCCATTCATTCTTTTTCGTAAAAGTCCCATCGATTATTAGAACGCCCATGCATGTGCATCTTCATTCGAAGTATATTCACTCGGATTGACATTGCGAACTGTAAATTATGTATCATGTTAGTTGCATCTTTATGAGTGTCAAACACTTAGCCTTGTTTCAGAGCGTGAGTGCAAACACTAATATCAGGTGAGGATTGCTTACGACTGCATGTTGTGGGAAAGTCTTGTCCTTGAGGTCGTTATTTCTTGAACAAGACGTAGACGCTACCTAGACTTGAATCAATCATATTCATATGACGAAAACTGAACGAACATTTTTATCCAAAAAAAAGAAGAAGAAAAGAGACAAAGGCTTGAATTTATTTTCTTAAACAAAGAAATCATTTTCATTCCAAACAAAAAAACTTGGGGGCAAGCCATGGGATAAATGTAGGAATATTTGATATTTCTCACATAGGTCAATTGCTTCTTCATGTTTCCATCTGTTGCTGCTTCGGGTTTGTTTCCTTTCAATTTGCAGGATACGGATATGCTCTAGTGAAATCTCAACCAGGGGTCTTCGATGACAACATCGTTGTAAAGCCCTCGCCATCTTGGATTTTCCTCAAAGTCCAATCAACATCGAATAGAGAACGTTACCACTCCTCAACCTTGGGTCTTCGATGACAACATCGTTGTAAAGCCCTCGCCATCTGGAATTTTCATCAAAATCCAATGGATTCATACGGTCACGTCTCCCAAAAATTCATAAATAGTCATCGAATCAACATCAAAGCAAAGGTATGTTACCGTCAATCAATATCTGAGCGAAGGTATGTTACCACTCTCATTCACATAATTCTACATTTCGGCATAATTATTACTCCTCCTTGAGCGACTACTTTTCTGCATGTCTAAATAACTCCTCCTTGAGTGACTACATTTTCAGCACCAGCGTCCGGAGAGCGATAGCCTCGCACGGTCGTGTAGTTACATCTTCAGCACCAGCGTCCGGAGAGCGATAGCCTCGCACGGTCGTGTAGTTACATCTTCAGCACTAGCGTCCGGAGAGCGATAGCCTCGCACGGTCGTGTAGTTACATCTTCAGCACCAGCGTCCGGAGAGCGATAGACTCGCACGGTCGTGTAGTGACATCTTCAGCACCAGCGTCCGGAGAGCGATAGCCTCGCACGGTCGTGTAGTTACATCTTCAGCACCAGCGTCCGGAGAGCGATAGCCTCGCACGGTCGTGTAGTTACATCTTCAGCACCAGCGTCCGGAGAGCGATAGCCTCGCACGGTCGTGTAGTTACATCTTCAGCACCAGCGTTCGCACGGTCGTGAAGTTACATTTTCAGCACCAGCGTCCGGAGAGCGATAGCCTCGCACGGACCTTCATTCACATTGCCACGTCAACATCAGGAGAGCGATAGCCTCGCACGGACCTTCATTCACATGGCCATGTCAACGTTCGGAGAGCGATAGCCTCGCACGGACCTTCATCCCCATTGCCACGCCGACATCCGAAGAGCGATAGCCTCGCACGGACCTCCCTTCTCATTTCCAGATCAGCATCCGAAGAGCGATAGCCTCGCACGGACATGCAACCTCATTTTTTTCATGCCAGCATCTAGCAATGCGATAGCCTCGCCTAGACTAGAATTTAAAGCATACCTCCCCCAGAGCGACATCATCACTGTAAGTTTGAGGTAAGACCCGCTGTGTCGTCAAAATTCGGATATAGGGGCAACTGTCTTTACTGCTTATCAAATACTTCGATAAGACAGTAAAGAGGGGGCAACTGTTGATACCCGAATTTTGACGCCATTTTTATTTAATTTTAGCATTTCTGTTATTCAGCCAATTTACAGTCATTTTCAGTTGATTTAATGTCGCTAGCATTTTTAGGTGTTTCGTTGCATTTTTGCATCATCGTCAGCATCGTCAGCCTTCGAAATCGCATTTTTAATTTTTCGGCATGTATTTTCATTATTATTATCATTAATATTTTTAGCTTTAAAAATCACATCTTTAATTATCCGGCAGTCGTTTGCTAATTTTTTCTTCGTTTTAGGTCATCACACGAATTTTAGGATTTTTTATATTTTAGCACATTTTTTAGTATTTTTATTATTTTATTATTATTTTTATTCGAGTTTTTATTGGACCCGAGTAAGTCTGCTCGGACAATAGCTCGACTTTAAAATGTTTTCCATCAACTAGTTGCCAGATTTTTTTCCGGTCGCAACAGTCTACAGCGTTTCGCGTAATTTTCGGTGTAACGCTTTATTTTTTTCGTTCCCGCACTTCGCGTCTTTGAACACTAAAATAAACACGTTAAACAAGAAGTTCTCATCGTTTTCTGTAGACGGTTAAAACCGTCGTATTTTTCTCTACGCGCCGGTACCTTCGGCTCGAAAAGTCGAAACGTTTGCTCGCCGGAACCGGCTCGAGGCCATTTAAATCAGATGAAAGGCCATTTGATCATGGCCATTGATCTGGTCAACCGATGAAAGTCAACCAAATCAATGGCCCTTGAATTAATGTGCATAATGCACATGCACAGTGCCAAGCAACACGCAGCGGAGCAGCCCTCGCCCAAGCCAACTGCTCCCGTAGCTCTTGTCCCTCTGCCATCATCACGGCTAGCCGTAGCCTCCCCTAGCTCCTCCACGCGCCGCCCGCGTCCGGCCACCACGCGGTTCCTTCGGCTATAAATAGCCATCATTCACAACGTTCACGGGCCCCAAAAAAATTTCTGAAAAAAACCACACTCTCCCTCCACATTTTGCCGGACCAATACACGCACCCTCAAGCCTCACTCCCCTTCGTCCAAACGTAGCAGCAACCGCACGGTAAGTTGCTTTCTCTCTCCCTCACCTACTGTTTTCTCTTCAAAATTGTTTCTCGCTTTAGTTGATCGTTTAATGGCCCCCAATGTGTTCTAATAGCTTGAGTGTTAAGTTAATTTCAGTACGCTAGCATCAATTAAATTGTTTAAATGCTTGAAATGTTTATGTGCTAATTAAACGGTTTAATACGCATTCTTGTTCTTGTCGCAATAGTCGCTGTTTTGGTTCCCGCTTTCTGGCTGTGATTGCTCGGTTGCGTTGTAGGAAGAGAGAGGCTCCTTTTGGGCCAAGAACCAGGCGAATTGGTCGCCTGGTTCGTCACCTCCGTCGCCGGCAGTGGCGCCGGCGACGTGAGGTTGAAGATGATGACTTCATGGGCCATTTGGCCCTTCGGCCGAAATAAAGAAAGGTGATGGGCTTGGCCCATCACCATTTAAATGACTCACCTTGGGCCAGGAACTGTTCCTAGCCCATTTCTTCAAATTTTAAATAGGGCCCAGCCCATTTAGATTTTTTCCGAGTCGGCGATTCGTCATTTTTTACGCAAAATGCTCGCATGTTTCATATATTTATTTTTTCGCGATACATGCTATTTCTCGTATGTTTTATACATGAATCGATTAATTCACTTTTTTTTCGTAAAATATTTCGTATGCTTTTTATTTTATCAAAATTGTTTATTGAATTGTTTATACGCGAATTGCTCATTCTTTATCGTAATATTTATTTTCACATGATCTAACCTCAGTCATTTATATCTAACTGTTTAAATTCAGTCATTTAAAATACCGCCTATATGGTCGGTCGCTTTTTTTTAATTTTCGTAAATATTCAACTGCTTTAATTTTTCGCAAAACTGCTGGAAATCCTTCCGCAAATTATCAACTGTTTACTTTTCCGCACTTTAAATTTCAGCAATTTAAATTCAATACCGCCTACATGGTCGGTCGCACTTACCAACTGTTTACTTTTCCGCACTTTAAATTTCAGCAATTTAAATTCAATACCGCCTACATGGTCGGTCGCACTTATCAACTGTTTACTTTTCCGCACTTTATTTTTCCGCACTTTAAATTTCAGCAATTTACTTTCGGCAATTTAAATTCAATACCGCCTACATGGTCGGTCGCACTTATCAACTGTTTACTTTTCCGCACTTTATTTTTCCGCACTTTAAATTTCAGCAATTTACTTTCAGCAATTTAAATTCAATACCGCCTACATGGTCGGTCGCATTTTAATTCTCGTAAATATTCAACTGCTTTAATTTTTCGCAAACTGCTGGAAATTCTTCCGCAATTTATCAACTGTTTATTTTCCGCAATTTATCAACTGTTTATTTTCTGCAATCTATCAACTGTTATTTTTCTGAAAATATCAACAGTTTATTTTCTGCAAATATCCAACTGTTTATTCTCTGCATTATCAACCTGTTTTATTTTCTGCAAATCATTAAACTTTTTTTTCTTCCCTGTAAATCGCCAATAGCATTTAATTTTTCTGCACTTATCAAAACAACATTTCATTTTCGTATGCGTAAAATTCATCATTTTTCGCATGCAATCAACCTAGCACTTAAATTCTCGTATGCGTAAAATCCATCATTTTTCGCATGCAAATCAAAACAGCATTTCATTTTCGTATGCGTAAAATCCATCATTTTTCGCATGCAATCAACCTAGCATTTAAATTCTCGTTTGCGTAAAATCAATCATTTTTCGCATGCAAATCAAAACAGCATTTCATTTTCGTATGCGTAAAATCCATCATTTTTCGCATGCAATCAACCTAGCACTTAAATTCTCGTATGCGTAAAATCCATCATTTTTCGCATGCAATCAACTAGCATTTTAATTCTCACATGCGTAAAATCCATCATTTCTCGCATGCAATCAACTAGCATTTAAATTCTCACATACGAAAAATCCATCATTTTTCGTATGCAATCACCTAGCGATAAATTCTCGTATGCTTAAAATCAATCATTTTTCGCATACAACCAAACTCAGCATCTCATTTCGTATGCGTGAAATCCATCTTTTCTCGTATACAATCAACTGTCATTTAAATTCTTGCATTCATAAATTGCTTATTTATTTCTCGAGCTATCGCTAACACTCTCATTTTGTAGGTTAATTTCAAGCTTCGCTCGAAAGTACGCCTCACAAGTCCTTTTTATTTATTCGAATGCTTTCTGCAAATATCCATCGTATGCATGATATATAGAACTGCTAGAACTAAAATCAACCCACATGCACAACGTGTTTAAAGACCTTCTTAAAATGCCGCGTTCATGTGATTTTAATTCTCGTTTATATTGACTGCATGTACATGGGGACTTTCGATCCCACAGCAAACTATCGTTTTAAATCCATCATTTAAAATGGTACTCTGGTAGCCATCCATGTTAGGATCACGTAGTAATTAATCTAATCATGCATGGCCCGATGATGAAAAAAGAGGGCGCTCATTCAGTCTTACGGAAAATTCAGTCCCATCACGATCATAATAAAGACTAAAGTGACGATTCCTCTGAGGGCCCCCTTTTTCAAAACGTATTTCCCAAACACCTTTTTAAACGCCTCTCTCATCAACCGGTAACCGTTTTCGGATGTGTCTCGGGTGCCTAACACCTTCCCGAGACCATAACACGACCCCGAACCTTTGTCTGGGGTCCGGACCCCTTTTTTGTGCCTTTAGTTTTTTTACTTATTATATTTCCTATGCCATGACGATTAGGGTTCCCTAAGCCTAGCAACCAAATTAGGGTGGCGACTTCATTGCATGCTGCGAGGCGTCCATCTACGCTGAGCATTGTAAGGTCCCGAATTTCGTTGCACACTCGTGAATTAGCATTCCTCTGTTAATTTTCGTGGGGCGCGACAATAGAAAAGACCTACCTACTCTCAAATTATTGGTTCTCTTACCGCTTTCGAGTATAAGCTCAAGATGGAGGAACCGGTAGGAGAAAAGGTAAAGAATCACAATGTAGCTTTCACAAGCAAGGCTCAAGGAGATGAAGAAGATATTGAGTCTATAGCTCTCTTTGCTAGAAAATTCAAGAAATTTTGGCAAAAAGACGAAAAGAAGCAAAGGTATCAAGGTGAACATCCTAACTCTTCTAAATACCAATTTAAGAATGATCATATTGTGTGTTATGGATGTGAAAAAGCAGGACATGTTAAGAGTGAATGTCCCAACCTTGATAAGAAGAAGAGAGTTGAGAAAAGAGGCTCTAAAGATGTGAAGGATACCCGGAGGCATCCTAGAAGAGCTCTAAAAGCTTCAACTTGGGATGATGATGAAGATGAAGAAGATAGCAACCAATCCTAATCGGAAGGAGAAGAAGAGATATCCAACATATGCTTCTTTGCAAATGAAGATGACTCCTCCGATGAAGAAACCAAATTTTGCCTCATGGGTAAAGGAGAAAGCGACAATGATTCGGTTAGTGATGATGAAAATTCTTTTGATGAATTGCAAAATGCTTTTAATGAGTTAGGCACAATGTATAAAGACTCTTGTAGGAGAAATGCTAAACTTGTTAAGGAACTAGATAACCTTAAAAAGGACATTAGTGAACTAGAAGAACTAAATGAAGGGTTAACTAGTGAAAATAAATTACTTGAGAATGCATGTAATAAGTTCAAAAATGAAAATGCTATTTGTGAAATGTGTGCAAACTCTAGTAAAGAAGTAGCTATTTTAAATGAAAAGATTAAAGTTCTTGAAGCTACTTTAGCTAAATATATTCAAAGTGCACAAAGTCACCAAGATTTCTTAAATGATCAAAAGACTAGTGGTGATAGAAGAGGTATTGGATTCAATCATTATACTAGCATGAGTAATTCTAAAACTTCTTTTGTTAAGGTAAGTACTTGTAACAATGCTAGCTCTTCAAATCACTCACATGATAGACCTTTGTATAAATGTAGCTATTGCAATAAAAATGGTCATTTGTCATATTTTGCTACATTCGTAAAGGTGTTGTTTATGCAAAACAAATGTGGGCACAAAAGAGTGCATTTGCTAAGGAAGGACCCAAACATGTTTGGGTTCCTAAAACTAACTAGTTTGTTTTGTAGATGTGCCAAAAACCCCATGCAAATAAATAGTAATTGAATAGCGGGTGTTCGCGGCACTTTGAAAAAGGAAATGTGACCTTTGGCGACAAAGCTTTGGTATTGGTAAAATTGGTCATTTTCGTTCTTCTAATTTGTTTTGGCAATAAGTATAATATATATATATATATATATATATATATATATATATATATATGTGTGATTGATTTTATCGCTAACTTTGATTGTTTGTTCAAGTATATATTTTCATAAATTTGGCAAGAAATAATTGTTCTTGTAGGAACTTAGCTTGAATGGTGGCCCAAGGGAATTACCACCTAAAGCCGCATTGATCTTGATGGACATGGCCTGATTGCAAACATTGAAGCTATTCGGTTGAAGTAGCAAGAACTAGACAAATTGAAAAATCGCAATCGGTATTCCTTGAACATTTAATTTTATGTCTATATTTATTTGATGAATATACGTGTTTTAAATGATTATGTTAGTTATTAAAATCCATAATCATATATGCTATAAATTGCCATAAATTATTTTTAAATTGTTTGTGCATATACATGTTTAATTAGAATTATTTTTTCTATGCATGTATGCTTTTATTCATGTGATTCATCATTGAGAAATGGGTTGAAATTGATTTTACATTAGATTATGAGGCTTTGATTAATTGTATAAAGGTATTTTGTGGAAGTTTTGATTAAAGAAAAATGCATTTTGAAACTCAAATTGTTGAAAAATTGATCTCATAGTTGAGCAGATGGTTTGCTGTATTAAACCATGATGCTACCCACGAACTATTTCGTACTTCAAAATTGATGGGAAAGAACCCATGAGGGGAACCATGAACTCTTCGTTCTCCTATAAAATTGCAGTGTCATGGACATGAACTCACCCATAAGGGTAACCATGAAACCTTCGGCAAAAACACTTAAAAATTCAGATTTTCAGTTTTTTTTCTTTCAAATTGTGTTAGCCGTAAAAAAAAAAAAAAAAAAAAATTCTAAACAAGAGATTACGTTGTCAGAAATCCATTTCATGTTTAATATTCTTTAACTTCTTTGCATTTATGGTTTGTAATAATTTTTGAATTGGATAATTGTTGTACTATTACCTTTATGAAATTATAATTGTTGTAATAATTTATGAAGTACTATTTACATTATGCTTGCTCCTTAAATATTTTCCTTACCTTAATTAATTGGTAGAAATATTTTGATGTTGTTTTCCCTTTTTGTTAATGACAAAGGGGGAGAAAATGTATATGTAGGGGAGAAAATATGTGGGAGCAATTTTGATTCTTTGCTATGCTCCATGTGCACTAACGCTTTTATGTAGGAGGAACATTGAGGCTCCATAATCAAATTGAGCATATCGATAGGGGGAGCATTTCGGCAAAGGTATAGGGGGAGTAATTCTTCTCCTTTGAGATTTAATTTAAAATTGCATGTTCATATTGTCTTAAATTAATTTGTGGTTGTCATCATCAAAAAGGGGGAGATTGTTGGCCCAAGGGCTTATTAAATCTTGTTTTGATGAATTAAGGACACACAAATTAATTAATATACTAACGCAATTTTAAGTTAAAGTATTTGTAGTTTGCGACGAGACAACAAAAAGAAGCAACGAATCAATTATCGCAAGCTCGAAGAATCAAGTGTATATTAGAGCATTAAACGTGTAAGTATGATTCTAATTAGCACTTGATTTATGTTCGATAATACCTCAAGAAAAAGTGTCAAAAGATTTAACATAACTGTTAGTATTGGTATTAAATACATAACGACTAGTTTTTCAAATTCATAACGGCTAGTTTTTGGCTACTATAAATACTCATCTAAGATGAGTTATAAAAATCCAAGAAAGCATTTTACAAGTTTTATATACACAAATCACATTTACAAACTCCCTTAAATTAAAGTTTTACAACGCAAGCTTCACACATCGGTTTTCAACCATTCTTGCGTCTTTCAATTCGAGTTTGTTTTGCTTTCTTCTTGAGGTAATATTGTTCATTTATTGGTGTTATTGTGAATCATACATTTATTATTTATACACCAATTATTTGTTGCAATTTCACCATTTCAATTGTGAAGGTTTTGTAAGTGTACCGAACACTTAAATTGTAAGGTTTACTGGTTGAGCCCGCAAAAACCAAGTGTAAGGTTAATTGGTTGATCCCGAAAAAATCAAGGTGTAAGGTTGGAGTTGAACCCGTAAAAACTCAAGGTAAATAACGAAGTGTCGTTATTCAAAATCCTAAGGGTGAGGCTCTTAGGTAGTGGAGTACAATTCATTGAGGAATTGGAACCACTATAACTCCTTGTATTTTTATTTCCGCATTTAATTTCAACTCTTTGTGTTAAATTTATATTTGTCTATTCACCCCCTAGGCCGGGTTTTTTGGGATAACATCGTATTTCAAGAACAAGTGAAATTACAGATCGATCGATATTTAAATTAAATTAAATTAAACACCTGATCTTTGTGGTGGTGGGGGGCTTTAGTGGCGGATGCGCTTGTGGCAGGCTTCGATGCGGCTTGTAGTGAGCTTTAATGGCGGATCTGCTTTAGGTGGTGGTGGCGGCGATTGAGCGGTGCGGTGGGGTGGCGGCAATTGAGCAGCTTTGAGGTGGTGGCGGGTGCTGCGTAGGAGAGGGACATATGATTTTGACAGTTGATGGAAGAGAGTGAAGATTCTTCAGAGCCGGATGTATTGAGCGACGAGGCTGATGTCGCGGTGCGATGGTGATAGTAGTTGAGTAGCGGTGATAGTGGCGACAGTTTGGTGTAGTGGTGGTGTTGGATGGAGAGTGAGAGGGTGAGACGAGGGCGATGGTAGGAGAGTAAGAGGGTGAGTAAATGGACAATGGATGTTAGTAGATGGAACAATGACGTGGACACGCCATGCCACGCCATTTGCATTGATAATTCTGACAGACAATTCCTATGATTTATCATTACTCTTTAATAATTTATGTTGCTTGGTAGGAAAGAAAAAGAATTAAGAAGCAGAGAAGGAGGAACTGAGCCGTAACGGAGCCCAAAGGTTATATATGATGTTTCTTCTATAAAAAAAAAGAACTGAGCCGTAACGGAGCCCAAAGGCAGCGACTGTTTTTGGGGTTAGCACACCTGTTGAGGAAAAAAGGAGCAAGCTTTTGCTGTTGCTGTCAAAACCCTGGTCGTCATCATCATCTAAAGAGGACAGAAACCCTTCTATTTATTGTCGTCAATGGCCATCGGAATTGGGAGAAAACAGTACTCTAATAGAACGAGAGCGAGAAAGCGGAAAAAAGGCAGCCAAAGCGAGTGTTCTTTGAGTGGCCCAGTAGAGGTAATGCTGATCTTAATCTGATAATGCTGGTTAATCCTTCGATTGTTTCCATTCATTTTTTTTCCTAGGATGTTTGCATTTGCATGCACTGCAAATTAAAGCCCATTCCTTTCTGTGCTATGTGATTAAAGTTGTGGTTTTTTTAGAAAAAAACTTGAATTTCATAAAAACAATAAGTGTTTTGTGTGAAACACCCAATCAAAACACTGATTGGGTGTTTTTGTTATGTGTTGAAAACGGTTATATACTTTGATTCCCTTTTTTTGTGTGATTTAACTTTGTGGAGGTTCGTTCTGTTTTTGGTGCTGGATATTTGAGGTGCACTGTGATTTTTCGTACAGATGGTTCTTTTATTGGACTGCATTCTGGTTTTATATGTTTATCTAATTGAGTGTCCTTTTTCCCTATTCCGGGCACATACTAATCTTGCTATATCATTGTCGGGTTCGAAAGAGGGATGACAGGACAACTACTATATATGTTTTTCTAATTCATGCAAAGCTTAATTAATGGTTCTCTAAAGGGTAACTAACAAATTACCATGTCAGTTATTACATGGCCATTTCACTGTTTACCTCGTAGTTATTTTTCTTTTTTTAGCGGTAATAGGTGTTCTGAGCTTAATCTTTTGTGCTAAATGCAAAACTTTGCAGGTGAGGAGTGAGGAAGAAGGGTTTCTGGGTTCATGGCATCAAGGAACTGTCATTGCCTGTAACAGGCAATTGTCAAGGATCAAATATGGTTTCAAGTATGATCATATGCTTGTTGATGATGGCTCAGATCATATTGTTTGTCAAATTTTTGTTCCGCTCAACACTGATGGCATTGATTGTTCCAATGCTAATCGGCATACTCGGCGTGGAGTCATTAGGCCAGTACCTCCAAAATTGGAATTTACTGAATGGAACCTTCCATATGGAACATGTGTGGATGTAAATCATACGGATTGTTGGTGGGAAGGTGTTATTTTCGATCATGAAGATGGTGCCGAGGAGCGGAAGATCTTTTTCCCTGATCAGGGTGATGAAATGATTTTCCATTTTGGCACATTAAGGATTACTCAGGACTGGATTGTTGATACAGAGACTTGGCAGCGTCGAGGGACATGGCTGTTTCTTGAGCTGATTGAGGAATATGAGCAAGAGCATTTTGTTCCTGTTTCCGTGAAGCAACTGTGGTATGACTTGAGAGAGAAGGAGGGGTTTCAGAAGCTTGGAGACTGGACTTCTTCTGTTAAAGCCTTGTGGGAAGAGATGTTGTTCGAGGTGATTGGTGATAACATTAAAATTGCTGTGAATCATCTTATCCAGGCCATAGGGCTTCCAGAAGGTACCCAGCAGTTGTTGGAGTTTGTGAAACCTTTTGAGGATGTTGACATTGATTGTGAAGCTGAATTGGTTGTGCCTCCTGCAGCAGTACCAGATGACTCGTTGAAAGGTAATATGTCATTGCATCCAAAATCTTCTAATGTTATGTCCCCTCAAGGGATATCTGGCGTGGACAAACTAGTATCTCCTCCGGTGAATGAGGTGTCAACTGTGTATCTTTCATCAGAATCAAATCTGTCCTGTCATGATAAATCTTTGTGTGTTCTATCAGACCCTTTGTTGGTCTTACCTCATAATCAGGATGGAATTTCTTTTATCACTGGTGATGAAGGTTTTTCTAGCTCTAATCCCCATGAGATTGTAGGGAGTTATTCAAGTTCGTTGCACGGAGAAACTCGTTGGCTACCTGTTAGGCCAGAGACAGTTTCCGGAGTTGATCTCTGTCCAGATGCTGTTACTGAATATTTGTGTAACTTTGATAGAAGGCCTCGGAATGTTGTTACTAATGATGTCAGGAAACACCTTGCACATCTGAAGTGGAAAAATGACTTCATGACTGATAAAGGCAGGGGCAGACTACGTTACACCTCTCATGATGGAAAGCTCTACTATTCCCTTCGCCAGGTTTGTCTAGATTTGAGCAAAACTGACAGTGGGATTGTTTCTCCAGTCTCGCGATATGAGCAGAGAGACAGGCACTCTTTTCCCAACAATTCATCGCTTCCTCTTATTGAAAGAGCAACAGAGAACCTGGACACTTGTTCCTCTGACATACCATCAGATTCCGAGGAGCTCAATGTTGAGCCTAAATATTGCCCTGAAGCAATTGCTGAATGGTGTAATTTTGAGTCCGAAACCAAGTTTAAAGGAAAGTCTAAGAAAGCCAAGGTCGTATTAAGGGCAAAGAAGCATCTTGCAGCTTTGGGATGGGTATTTTGGCATAGAAGTTTTAACGGGAGGCGCACATTGTACTACAGATCGCCAACTGGACGGAGCTACTGTTCACTTCGACAAGCATGTAGACACCTTATCAACAGAAGTGATTCTGGAGGCAATCTTTGTACAGAGTCTTGCACATCGCACTTAGAAAAACCTCCTGAACTTCCAAAGCTGAGGGCTGGAAAAACTCAGCCAGCTCGTGTGCTCAGATCAAGCAAAAGAGTGCAACGTGTCATAGTTCCTAATCCTTTGCATCACAATCCTCGGACTGTGTTGTCTTGGTTGATAGAGAATAAGGTTTTGTTGCCAAGGGCCAAAGTACGCTACACTGTGAGAAAGGGTGGGCGTCCAGTAGTTGAAGGACGAATAGCTCGTGATGGGATAAAATGCAATTGTTGTGGCAAGGTGTATTCTCTTAGTGGCTTTCAAGTTCATGCTACCAGAAAATGCCGCAGGGAAACCAGCAGTTGCTGTCTGCCAGCTGCCAGCATCTTTTTGGAAGATGGGAGGTCATTGTTTGATTGTCAGAAGATGATATTTGATGAGAAGATGAGGACCATTGGCAGACAACCAGCTGATAGGTTGAACAACAATTGCCATCAAGGCGAGAATGATTATATATGCTCTGTGTGTCATTCTGCGGGTAGGCTGATTTTATGTGATCAATGCCCATCTTCATTTCATCCAAGGTGCCTTGGTATGAAGGTTAGTTGTTCGTTTGATCTTGTCTAGACTTCCTTCTGAAATTTTCGTAGTAATTTATGATTAGATTCTTGGATTCTTGTGCAGAGCTAATGTGTTATCATTATTCTGTTAGCTTTGATATTTATTTTCTCTTTTCGGCTTCCAAGGATGTTCCACCTGGTGCCTGGTTCTGTCCATCATGCTGCTGCAGAATTTGTGGTGAAAACAAGTTGAAAAAAGACATAGAACCTTTTGTGGATGGTTCCATCACTTGTGTTCAATGCGAGCGTAAATGTAAGTGATTTTTATTAATTTCTACTAATGTATATCAATGGTCCACAAGCACATGCCCGATCTCTCTCTGGTGTGCCTTCTGTATGTGGCAGATCATGTATGGTGCCTAGGGAATGGAAGTGCAGATCAACAGCAATGCTATACTAAAGAAGATTGGTTTTGCAGCCAAAAGTGTGAAGCGGTACTCAACCTGGTTCTTTCCACTCCCATTTATATGCATAAACCCATAAATAACTTGGTCTGACTTTGACAGATTCTGTTTATGTCATCTACATTCATTAAATTGGGGTTATATATAAATGGCTCATGGTAATGATGATTGGGGAGAACTATAAAACACATGGCAGCTGAAGTCATCTACTCCACCCTTAGCCCTTGCATTCTTGGTTATTTTTCGTAGAATTACTACAAAGCAAATGAGTCTCTAGCCCCTGTGATTGGATAGAAATCATTTACAATAGTTAAGGTTTGCGGAAGTGGTTCTGAGTCAGGAAACACTTGGTAGGTTTGGATTTGTTACAGTTACGTAGGGGTTGTTGCACTTTTTTGTTTCTAGATTCGCTTTAAATTTTTGAGGTTCATGTTGTGATTAATGTTATCCATTTGAAAGCAACTACAGTGCCTTTGGAGCCTTAAAATTCTGTCATAATTTTCTAAGGAAATTTGCTTGGCCTTAATAAGTGTTCTATTGACTTGTAAGAGCATAAAATGGAGAAAATGCCAATCACAGCCAGCTGTAAAGACTGACAGAAGTTGAATGGTTGCAGTCTGCTATATGACGCATGTTCACTGGCTCTAGTAGTTTATACATAGTATGAACTGCATAGCATGTGCCTATTTCAGCGTCATGAAGGATATTATGTTTTGTTTTCCTGCTTACATCTTGTTGCTGCTTTGTAGGTATTCTTGGGCCTTCGCGAACTTCTAGGAAAGCCAGTTCCAGTGCGTGCAGACAATCTTACTTGGACGTTGTACAAGTATACGCAGTCTAATGATCATGATCCTAATGCTTCTGAAAATGAGTCCCTCATTGAGACATATAGCAAGTTGAGTATTGCTCTTGATGTGATGCATGAATGTTTTGAGCCATTCGAAGAACCTCTCACCCGGAGAGATCTTATGAAAGATGTTATTTTTAATGAACGGTGAGATTTTTTTACTTAACATCATGACTTACCCTGTTAAGAGCAGTACTACATAGTGTCTCCTTGAAGCATGCTTCAGACAGCACACAGCCTGTTGATTGGTTTGATTTCTGTGAAATTTCAACTTTTCAGGTCTGAACTTAATCGTTTGAACTTTCATGGCTTCTACACTGCCCTCCTGGAGAAAGATGGTGATTTAGTTACTGTGGCCACTGTGAGGTTAGCTTGACAAGACATTTTTATTGGAAATTTGATGCGAATTCTTGTCGAGCAGCTTTCTGTTTGTGCTTGGTTTGGATGATGGTGATCTGAATGTTTCTTCTGCGTTCAAGGGTGTATGGGGACAAGGTTGCTGAAGTGCCACTAATTGGTACCAGATTTCAGTACCGTCGACTTGGAATGTGTCGGATACTAATGGATTTACTTGAAAAGGTAAGCTAATGTCCTTATGTGTACGCGCACTGGTTTTTTAGTTTCTTTCTTTTCAAATCTCTCATTGGCTTCAGTATTTTAAGCTCAAGTTAAATATCGAACTTCATGGCTTACATCATCTACAGTAAATGTTGGATGTCGGTAGTCTTCAGGTTATTCGGTGCAAACCAAAGTTCTGTTGGTTTTCTGTTCTGACAAGAATTTACAACGCACTTGTCAAATTTCTTTGCATGTTAAGCACTTGTCTTTGTCATTGTTAGTTACAAATCAGTGAATTATGAATAGTCTTCCAGAAAGGAGAGTTCTGTGCTCCTGCTTATTGTCTTTCTTTTGTTGTTCTAGAGAATGTTTGCTTTTTAAAAATGCTACAAGTCCTTAGGACACCTATCCTCTTTTGTTACTGTCGAAACAGTGCAATATTTTTTCTTCTAGTTTCTCACTTTCTTTTCTCTTTCTTTTTTTTGCATTTTTATTTCCTTCAGAAGCTCTTGGGATTAGGAGTCCAACGGCTCGTTTTGCCTGCTGTTCCTAGCGTCTTGCATACTTGGACTGGGTCATTTGGGTTTTCAAAGATGACAGGCTTAGAGAGATTGGACTACGTGGACCATACTTTCCTGGACTTTCAGGGTACTATCATGTGCCAGAAATTATTGATGAAGTTCCCTTCTACTAAATCAAACCTATCAAGAGGTTGATCTAATACTCAATAGTCATATTACTTGAGGTCAAATAAGGTCTATTATTGTAATACACATTCACTGTGCTTTGTTTTGCAGAAATCCTTAATACCGATTTTGATGGATCCAGTGCCATCTCTGAGGTAGTGCAAACCAATCAGATTGCGGAGCAGGAGAATATGGAACAGGGACAAGTGGAGTATGTCTCTTACCTCTATGTAGAAATCGATAAAGGAAAGATATATAAATAGCAAACAACAGTAATACAGGGGAGATATGAAGTAATCAGAATCACACTTATTCTAAAACCTTAATAATGTAACTTTGTGCATGAATCTTAATAACTGGTTGTGTAGGTCATGCAAAGAACAGTAGTAGTCTGATATCGGTAATTGAAAGGTCAAATGGTAATTATTCTATAGTTTTTCCTTCACTTCTAGGCATTCCTGGGCAGAAAAAAATGGTTACTGATGGCATTTATATGTAGTACAGTTTGACAACTTCAATGTTGACAGAAACAGGAATGTCTGTGATGCCTTTGCTAGATGTTTAGACAAACACTTTAAACTCTTCTTATGATTCCGATGATTCATGTTACTGGAAGTTGTGTAAAACTGTTGGTATTGGTATCTATCTAATACTAGCTCAGTTTATACTCTAGTTTGTTGAATTTCCTCAACAAAGGCATGTTGTAATTTCAGTCTGTGAGCTTGAAATTAGACTAGCACATGTAGAAACTTGTAACGATTTAGACTGCAGAATACACTGAGCTTTTTCATTTTCTCTTTAGCATGGGCAGGCAAATCTTACTGTCACAGTAGATGCCACCTCCCATATTTTTTATTAGCTTAGACTAGTTCCTTTAAATAATTTGTACATAGTTGCTTGTTTTGCTCCCCAGTACTGACCAGTATGATTTGCACCAGTGTTCTTGCAGGGAATGGCAGTAACGGTGCTGAAGACCCCGTTCGTAAGGTTGTTATAGCACTCGATTGTGCCTGAAACCGTTTCTTTTATGTCTCTGTTACCTCGTTTTCTTTTCATTATCTAACAGAAGATTGTTTGGTATGTTGTTTATCAATAGGTTTACCGTTCAACTGATACTAACAAGAGAAGCAGATTCGGTAGTGATGTTGTCTGGAAGACGTACAAGAGAAGAAAGAAATCATCGATTGAGAACTGACTTTGGCATTTCAGTGACGACTAAGTTAATTGATCCAGGTACTAATCTGTCATTCGAGTAAATTAAAATGTGCTAGCGATTGTGCCAGAATTCGAGTCTGCTTTTTGAAGTGGCAAACAATACTTCAAATTTTGGTCTGCAGGCTCCCACAAAATTCTGGGCTCAGAGTAATAATAGCAAGCAGTAGAGAATTTAGGTCAGGGTTTTGGTAATCCATGTAAATAGTAGTAGATGCATAGATGCAGTGCAGCTTCTTTTCTTCTGTTTTTTTTGCTTGCACAAGCGGATACTTCTTATTTTGCATGAACTGCTAGAATTTGTATTTTGTACTGTACTTCCATAGAATCCAAGGGGGGAAATCAGGAACATGATCATGTAGGCATCATTTGTCAAAAAAAGGTTTCATAATTCTTTTTATTTTTTACATAGACTTATACTACCCTTTTTAACACGTACGAACCCATTAGCTTCCATTGACTCGAATCTATAACTTCGAGGGATGAGGCATATGTGTTGGAGAAATAAAGACCCACCCGAGTCTCTTAATGGAATGATATTGTCCGCTTTGGGCCTAAGCCCGTACGGTTTTCACAAAATGCCGCATTCCATTAAGAAGATCCACTCCTCTTATATTTAGTCTTTATTTCTCTTTTCTTTTCGATGTGGGATCGCACACCCCAACAATCTCCCCCTCAAACTAAGTACCACCAAGTCCACCATCTGAGCCCGACAATCTCCCTCTCGAACGAAGCCCTACATAGTCCTCAACAGGACCCACCGACTTCAAGTTCCTCTCGGAGATTCACTGTACTTAAAGTTCAACCTCAAACTGAGTAAGCCCACCAATTTGGTCCATCAATTTGCACGAAGTATGGAATTCACCCATCATACTTCGGGCTCAATCTATTGGCCCATCAATTTGGAGATTCGTTGTGTTCTGCCACTGAACCAGAACTCCGTGCACTGGGTCTGGGCCACCATCAACATACTCGTCCCAACAATCTATCGGATCTACTCCACAAGCCCATCGAACCATCAGCTCTGCTACCATTTGTTGGAGAAATAAAAACCCACCCGAGTGTCTCTTAATGGAATGATACTGTTCGCTTTGGGCTTAAAAACCCGCACGGTTTTCACAAAAGGTCTCATTCCATTAAGAAGATCCACTCCTCTTATATTTAGTCTTTATTTCTCTTTTCTTTCCGATGTGAGACTTTAGTTCGCACACCCCAACAATATGCACTTGCCCACTAAACTACAATAGCTTTTACGGTCTCGTAATGCTTTGCTTGTGTGCTAAGTTTTTGGTTTCTCACACTTTGTTTCTCTGGCTCCAAATTTCCAGCTTAACATCGCATAGTACGTATGAAATTACAAAATGCATCTAAATTTATGGCCATATATCGTGAAGTACTTATATATAGAGATCGAACCGACGAACATCGGAGGAAAAAAGTCTCTTCAGTTCCCAGGAAGTAATTAAACATTCGTTAATCTACACCACAAACAAACTCATCTCTCGTCACATCACAGATAAAATAGGGCCGTCTTTCTACTCTACTATTTCCCACATTAATGGAGTATGCAAGTGGCTTCAAAGCCGAATTCATAAATGATTGGCCCCATTAACAGTTACTTGCCAGGATGGCCATGGTCCATTGGCCCATTGGCCCATTAATTAAAGACGAATGAAGTATCCATTGCATCTTTTCTCTCTATATATATATATTATAATCTTTTCGTTTTAGTTTAGTATTTTCAAGAATTATCTTTCTGTCAGTGACATTGTTGTTTGTACTACAGTGTTTGTCTTCCTATTCTTAAAGAATAAAGATGAAAGTTTAAGTTGAGAGTGTAAGTATCATTGTACAGTATGTGTGTATTTTTTCGGTTGATTTTTCCTATTTTTCGGCACAATTTTTTCCCACTTTTCTTTTCCATTTTCTACCCAAGAAAAAGACAACTTATTTTTTATAAAAAAAGATCATGCTTGATTGTTGTTCATTAATCACCACACCCATGGTGCAGCAGCCGCCTCATCAACATCACCACCGCTCCACTATTGCTGCAACCATCCACACAGTACACACCCACCACTGAAGCAAACGAGCTTGCTTAAGATTCATCACCACCACCATCAACAACAACAACCAATCACACAAGTCCCCTACTTAAACAACAAACAATCCCTTTTCCAAATCCAAAACACGAGGAAAACGAGATCTTACTTTTGTTACAGCATCAGGAACTATCCCAAAGAAGCTAATGAAGGAGATGATTCTTCAGCACTTGCAAAAAGAGTTGTGCATGTTACAGCATCAGGAACTATCCCTTGAAGAATCATCTCCTTCATTAGCTTCTTTGCTTGTTCAGCACGGCCAAGCTTGCACAAACCATCAATCAGTGTGCTGTACGTCACGCTATCAGCTGAAACGCCTACCTTTTTCATTTCTACAGACAGAGCAAGAGCCTCATCAGTCCTCCCGCTTTTGCAGTAACCATTTATCAAGGTGTTATATGTTATGACATCGACTAGACCTAAATGCTGTAAGGAATCTACTAAACGCCTTGCACCTTCTACTGATCCCGTCTTGCAGAATCCATTGATAATAGAGTTGCATATCAACAAGTTGGGGTTTTTCTCTGTCTTCACCATCTTGTGATAGACCCTATTTGAACTTTTAGAATTCCCTTCCCTGCAGTTCCCATCAATCAAGGTATCAAATGTAGCAACATCAGAAAGCAAGCCCCGTACCAACATCCAGGCCAACAGTTGCTTCACTACAGCTGAATTATTACTTCTGCACAAATTTGCATCTATGGCAAGGTTCTTTTCTGAACGATGGTCATTAAAATTTGCAGCATCAGTCACGCAATCATATCCGAAGATGCACTTTGTGATGATAGAATGGGTGACATAATCAGACTGTACTCGGTTATCAATCATATCAGATGATAGCAAAGAAGCTCCTTCCAGGTCTCCCTCCCTGGAAAGTCCATGGATAATTGACTTGTATATGGCAGCGTTCGGTATCAATCCCATTTCCACCATTTCTTCATATAACCTAAGCCCCTCCTCCAAATTCCCCACCCGTGAATATCCATCAATCAAAGTTGCATAGGTCCTGATGTTAGGCTCAATGTCTATCTTCACCATTTCATTCCGAACTTCCTCTGCCAACATAATTCCCCCTATTTTACAAAACCCATTTATGAGACAATTATAAGTTACAGAATTAGGCTTAACCCATTCTTCTGACATCATTTCCACCTTCCTGAAAAGCTTCAAGGCAAGGTTCATGTCACCCATCTTGCAAGCTCCATCTATCATCATGTTAAAAGTAACAATGTTAGGCCAGATACCATCCTTCAAGGAACGGTAGAATACTGACATTGCTTCTTGTATTCTCGATTCCTTACAAAGAGCATAAATGACCAAATTAAAAGTATATATATTTTCAACATACCCATATGTAACCATTTCCTTATACAACTTCCAAAATCTACAAATCTCATTCAACTTCAAGAGATGGCTCAGAAAGTTATTCCAAGCATGAATTGAAACCGAAAAACCTAGCATTTGCAATTTCTTTATCACTTCATAAGCACCCTCTTCGGCCCCAATTTGAGTGCAAGCCCGAACCAACGCATCAAAAACAGCGGGACTGGAATCACACATCTCATAACAGTTAACCAATGCATCTAAGACCTCCAAAGGAGATTTTCCCTTTACACTCATCAAGTTACCCATAAGAGACAGAGCATCATCGAATCTCCTCGAATCGACCAACATATGAACTACAGTGCAAGAAGAGTCCAATGAATCCAAAGCACTGTTTTTCTCCACAGCCCTTTTGTAGAGATCCAAAACTAACTGAGGGGAGCTTCGAAACTCGCATACAACCCGACTTACTAAAGAATTCGTTAAATTTGGCAAGATTGGCTCCAAGTAATTCCATCTCTTATGCTTCAGATTCACACAAATAGATTTGAACACAATATCTTCAGAGTTTGGGTTAGATAAGCACTTACCACCCACGTGAAGACATCGGTTAAAGAAACGACCCCTTCTCACTAAATACGAGATCAAAAACATAGACTGCTGAAGACCCAGTTCATGAAATGCTCATGAACCTGCAAAAAGTAATCGAAATAGAAAACGAGAGCACGCATATGAAAGCAAGCAGAGGAAAAACAAACTAATCAAATTACACAATATTTCTTTATATAAACCAAAATTAATTGACGAAATAAATAAATAAAACGAAATTAATTAAAAAAATAGAGAAGGAAAACAGAAATACTTACCAATAAATCGGAAAATGCAGAGATTTGGCCGAAATTTGCTCCGATCTATAAAACGAAATAGATCTAACCTCTCGTCTACGGGCCGTACCGTGTCCCGTCTTCCTCAACCTTCGCGGATCCGTCGGCTCCTACCGAGTCGTCAGCGAACAAGACGCCGCTTTATTTCTTGCTTTCCTCGGCTCCCTTCTCCACTATAATCCTCAAATTTCAATCCCACCCATTAATCTTCTCCCTAGGCTAAGACGATTGAGACTATTTCATTAAAGTGACCTTGTTGGATTTTCAGTGGAAGAAGAGAGCAACAAGCAGGGCAACTGAGGCGGAAGAGAGGAGATGAAAAGATTATATAGTATTTGAATTAATTAGTATGTTTCCAATTAATTAATCACATTATTAAAAGTTAAACCGCGTCATAATTTGAATCTTTAAAACTTAATTTCCACGTCACAGTAGCGTAATTGAAATTTGATTTAATTGATAAAAGTAATTGTGCAGTGAAAAGTGGGTGTGATTCAAATAAAATTGATATAACTAATCAGCAAGTTAGTTATAGTTAGTTGTCTAAACTCGTGTTTGGTCGTTTAGGTTGTGCCTTTCTTATCGTTGTTGCATTTTTTCTTTCTTGGCCTTTCTTTTACTATATTTTTCTCTTTTGTTAGAGGGTCATAATTACCACACAATCTCATACAAATTAGAAAGTACATGAATACCATAATTCTTACTTACGAGAATTATTATTTTGTCCTATTTAATAAACGGGTCGGGTTAGACCCAATCAACTTTATACACGAACAGATAAAACAAACCCGACGTCTGTTTGTTTATTATTTAATTTTTTTATCACTTAATTTAATTTTAAAAAAAACCTATATTTTTTAATATTTTCTAATAACCACACTAAATTCACCATCAATTCACCAATTTACCAAGTGTCCTCCTTATCTTAAACCTTGACGCCACAGCCCCACCGCAGCAACTGCGCATCCAAATAGGGTCAACCGGCGACAGATGATATCGTCTTCCTTGCGTTTTCTCCTTCATTCTTCTCCGTCCTCACCATCTTCACTCTCCTCTTCTCACTTTTACTCATCTCTCATATAAAGCAATGATTCAACTTCTCCGATGTAAAGAGTAAAAAATTGTGCCGCGATGAAGATTTACACCAAAGGAAAATTCAGTGCTTTCAGGTATTGAATGATCTAGTAGAATTGTTATTTGGACAATGCTAAACAAGAGGATGAAACAAGAGGAATGACGTGGCACGCCACGTCACTCTGCCACATTATGCCACGTCACCTTAATTACAAGTTTGCCATCATCTGAAATTTACGAAAATGCCATTAAAATCTCCTTCTTCATCATCTCTTCCATGATCTAGGTTTTTTTCATTCCCCTTCTCCTCCATAACAGCTAGGGTTGTACACGGGCCGGGTTGGGTCGGTTATGGCTCATAACCAGCACCAACCCGCCAAATATTTAGCGGGCCGGGTTGGGTCGGTTATCCGCCTATAACCGCTAGTTGACGGGTTGGCGGTTATAGGCGGTTATGGGCTGCCAAGTTGGCTTGGCCATTTTGTTGTTTAAAAGGGCAATTTTAAACCCTGCTGCTGAAAATAAAACCAAAAATAACTTCACAAAATGCAACCACCATCCACAAGAATAAGCTAAACCATTGATCCAGCATGAACTTGCGCCTCTAGTTTTCGGCTTTCAGCCCATTCATCACATTCACATTTTTCATAAGAACAACAATGTAACTTCACAATAACATGAAAGTTGATAATTCATAATTTAAAGCAAACAACAATTTCAATTCACAAGGCAATGGATAAATAAATAAGAAGTCATGGAGAAACATGACAGATACAAGGAAAGGGCTGCTATCAAAACAAAACAGCAGACACACACACAACCCGCAACTACAGCAACTGAACATATTGGAACTGTTGACCAAAACAGCAGACCAACAATCACACACAGACCACTACATTAGCAGAAAAACAGCCACGCGAGCAACAACTCGCTACTACAGCAACTGAATAGATTGGAACTGCTGACCAAAACAGCAGACCAACAAACACACACAGTCCACTACATTAGCAGAAAAATAGCCACGCGAGCAACAACCCGAACAATCACCCCATATGCAATGTGCCCGAATCATAGACCCATAAAAAATCCATTTGCTGAAAAATAAATAAAAAATCCCAAATTGACAATAACAGAGACAGAGAGTGTTAGGCAGGAAGGGGGGAAGCAAATTACCTTGCTTCTTGAACTTGTGTGGCGCGGTGGTTGCCGGTTGGTGATGAGGCCGCTTCTTGAACTTGTGTGGCGCGGTGGTTGCCGGTTGGTGATGAGGCCGAGAGGGAGAGATGAGCGGAGAGGAGGGATATGGTCGGGATATGGTCGGGACTGGTGGTTGGTGATGAGCGGTGGTCTTGAAAAGTAATGGGGTGTGGCGGTGGATGGTGATGAGGGAGATAGGTGCGGCGGCGAGCCGTGGTTGGATAGATCCGAGAGGGAGAGGGTGTTTGTTGTTGTTGTTGGCGGGTTAGAGTCCTTAGGGAGTTAGGATTTTTTCACTTATGTTATATACTTAGGGTTAATAATAGGTGGGTGGGCGGGTCGGTTATAAACCGCGGTTTTTTAAAACTCGACCCGCTATCCGACCCAACCCAACTATAATGGGTTGGTTATATAACCGTTACCCACGGTTATAGCGGTTATGTTCTTTTGATAGGTTGGGTCAGATCGATTATACGGGTCAGACGGGTTGGGTCGATTTTTTGTACAACCCTAATAGCAGTCGCTGCTCCTCCTCCATTTTTCCCTTCTTTCGTTAATTTCATTAGACTTTAAGGAAACTCAGCCTCTGCTTTGATCAGTATTAAAGGAACAAATTACTTGGCTTTACAAAAAAAAAACCACAAATTCAGCACTACTTCTTAAAGTTAATTCAAAACTCGCATACCAAAACACGTTAATTGAGACAACAAAACAAGAAAGAGAGGAAGAGAGGAAAAGCAGAAAACCCAAACACCAAAAAAAGGAAACTTTCACTGATGAAAAAGGATTTTTTCTTTATGAATTTCCACAGAAACCCATATTTTCTGTGAAAAAACTCAGAAGGGTAGTGGTGTTTTGCTGTGTTTTTTCAGCAGAAAGCGTTAGAATCGAGACGAGGATGACGATGATGATGGTGTTCTTCTCTTCTTTTTGTAACAGAAAAATGAGTAAAAGGAATGGGGTTTTTTCAGACTTCCAGGGGCAGAGAGAGAGAGCTTCCACTTTAATTTATCTACAAAAATGTCTGAAAACCAATAAACAAAAAACAGAGAAAAAAAAGAATCGCGTGATTTTATAAGGCAAACAGAGATGAGACTTCTTCTTCTTCCACCACTATCACTAATCAAACAATTTTCCAATCCGGTCCAGACTTCAGTCCTTGAATAAGAGAACAAAACTAGGGCCAATTACCACAGTTTACGGGCACATGAAACTAACAATAAATAACAAAGGACACAGAAAATGGAGGAGGAGGAGCGGCTGCTATGGAGGAGAAGAGGAATGAAAAAAACCTAGATCATGGAAGAGATGATGAAGAAGGAGATTTTAATGGCATTTTCGTAAATTTCAGATGATGGCAAACTTGTAATTAAGGTGACATGTCACAATGTGGCAGAGTGACGTGGCGTGCCACATCATTCCTCTTGTTTAGCATTGTCCTTGTTATTTTTGTTTTAAGAATCATGATTTGCCTATCACCTGTTTGTGAAAATGCCTAAGTGAACTGATAAAGGTGTATAGTTCTTTGCATTCGTGTTCCGTATTAAAGATAGAATGATTTCCCATGCTGGGGTTCCATATTCAAAACTTCAAATTATTGAACCCGAAACAGGAAGCTCACTTGTGTGAATTGTCCAGATGTATGTTTGGCTTGTAGAATTTTTTTTAATAAAAAAATTATTCGGACGGGACTCGTTCAAAATGGATTTGGTCCGTCTGTTCTTTAAACAGACTGGTCTAGTCTATCCTATTTATTTTTGGGTCTAATTGAGTCTGATTCATGGCCGTACGTCGATTTTGTCACTTCTAATTATGCTAATAAGAAATCACTCTTTTTATTAATATTAAAATTGAATTATCTATGTTTATAAGAAAAAAGAAGAAAAAAGAAGAAGTGAAACATAGGCCTAGGGTGAGTGAATGGGCTTCTCTGAGGGTCCATATTGAGTGAAGCCCATGAACCCCGCAGTATTGGTTAAGGTCAAAGTCAAACCTCGTGTCTAATGTTTAGGGTTTAAAGATAAATAAATATTAAAGACAAAAAGAAGCATAGAAAGCAGAAACACCTCGCTACTGTCTTCTGGAATCCTTTTCAGATCTATCAGAAGAAATAGTTAATCCTCTTTGTTAAATCTCTTCAAGAACAGGTATGAAAAATCTTTGATTCTTCTTTCCCTTTCTCATTATTTCTTGATTTCTCATGTAAAACTCAAGAAATGAAAAATAACTGAAACCCCATTATTCTGAGCTTAAGTGTCTATTGCGATTACTGTTTCTCATCGATTTTCTATTCCTTTTCTGGTGAGGATTCGGTGTCTAGGTTGTTATTTATTGATTGATTGATATTGCATTGACTTAATCAAGTGAAGTCAACGGTGTCAACTAAGTATATTCTGAATTAGCTGATTGGCTTTGTATGTTTAGTGAGGCCTAATCTTTAAGTGTCTTTTTTACTGTTAGTTGATACCATGAGGAGGTACAGTCCACCATACTACAGTCCTCCAAGGAGAGGATATGGAGGAGGGCGAGGAAGGAGCCCGCCTCCAAGGAGAGGTTATGGGGGAGGAGGGCGAGGAGGTGGTGGTGGCTATGGGAGGCGTAAGGATCAGAATAATGGGAGTCTCTTGGTTCGGAACATACCCCTTGACTGCAGGTATTGGTTTGGAAATGTTGTGTATCTTCACTAATATAGGCCTTCTTTCCTAATGACTTATGTTTGAATTTTGTTTTTGGTGATGATTTGCAGGCCAGACGAACTCCGAGAGCCGTTTGAGAGATTTGGGGCTGTGAGGGACGTGTATATTCCCAAGGACTTTTACACTGGGTGAGTTCTTGACATCACCTTAATAAGTTTGTGGTGTTGTCTTGACTTGTTGTACCTATGGTAGTTGTTGTACAAAATATTGGAAATTTGGTCTCTATGATTTCCACACCTCCTTATCTGTGTATCTGTGTCTGTTGTTCATCGTAATAGTAAATGTGCAGTCATTTTTCCATTTCAGCGTACTTGTGCATCATGTGTCATAAAATAGGTTCTTCATTGTTGCATTTAGAGCTATTATTTAGCATTAGCATTGATTTTTAAGAAACCATACTTGAGTGGTGAGATGTATGGGCAATGGTGCTTTGATTGATAAGCCATGCAAACTTAACAGCTGGGCAAGAATGGTGACAGCTTAATTGAGATACACATAGTTTACACATTGCTCCAGTTGATGTAAGCACAAGCATCGAAAGTGGAATTTTTTATTATACTAGTTCTCTTGAATTTTATTTTATCTTTTTGTCATATTCCAAGGTTCATCTTAGCATCTTAAGTTACAGTGTGTAATAATTGGAAACTGAAATTGTGTCTGAACTGCACTGAAATCTTTTCATCTTTTCTTTTATCAAGGTTTTCCATTTTCATAGTGAATTAAATTTTGAACTGGTTTGTCAGGGGGTATGTTGGTTTGAAGTTAAAATCAAGACCAAGCCCCACAATTGATGAAGGCCTACTCTTTATCATTCCCTAACATATTGTCAGTAATTCAATTGAAGAAGGGATTTTGTTGGTTTGAAGTTAAAATCAAGACTAAACAATTGATGAAGGCCTACACTTTACCATTACCATACATATTGATCTCAAGTAATTCAGTGAAGATGGATACTGTTGGTTTGAGGTCAAGTCAAAGACCAAACAGTTGATGAAGGGCTCTTGTTTATCATTCCTAACCTATTGGTCTCGAGTTAAATTTTCCATTGAAGAATGGAATGTTCCATTTTGAAGAGAAATTAGATAATTACACAATCAATAGAAGTTTGATGAAGAGGAGGATTGATTATTGACCAATTGACGACTACGTGGTGCCATTTTAAGTTTGGAAATGTTGATTTCAAGTGCTTCTTATATTTACGAGCATGTGAAGATTTTTCAAGTCTCTTGCCTCTTTTGAAGTTGCCTTTCATACTTGACTGTTTAAGAAAAGGTCAGCCCCAAGGACTGCATTATATAAACTCAGTGTCCATGTGCATGTAAGTGATAGCTGAACTGTTTTAAGAATGACAATAGATGATCATATCTTGTCAAAACTGGGGAAGCTAATTTTAGTTTATCCTTACTGAATCAGTGCTTTTGATGTTTGTATATTGCTACATGTCAATTTAGTATATGTGGTCTTTTCTGTATGCAGGGCCCCTCGGGGATTTGCATTTGTGCAGTTTGTGGATCCATATGAAGCTATGGAAGCTCAGCATCGTATGAATGGACAAATTTTTGCTGGCAGGGAGATCTCTGTTGTGTTAGCTGCAGAGACGAGGAAAAGGCCTGAGGAGATGCGCCATAGATCTGGGACTAGGTAATCTCAATCCCTTGCCAATTGCAATGTAGTGATTGGCTATGATTTTATTTTTCTTGGGATTTCTCCTGAATTCTTTTCTCTTTCAGAGGACCATCTAGCCATGGAGGACGCCCATCTTATTATGGTATGTTGTCACTTATAATGTGTGTTCCTAATTTTCCTGAGCTTTGACTTCCTTTAGCTTATTTGTATTCAGAAAGTAATATTTCTTCAACCTTTCACTAAATCATCAAGGACTTCATGCCTGTTCCATTTATCACTCCTTCATCTTGGAAGAGTTTATGTGTATATGTTCTTTGTGCATGTCTGTTACTGCTATGTATTTTCCTAGATGAGTTATTTATTTATTTTTATTGTTATTGATTGATTGATTGAAAATCTGATGTCTATGAAATTACTAACAAAACTTTGGTGTTTGGCTAGCAATCTTTAATGAATTTGCTAAAAAAAACATTTCTAAGATAATGTTACCCGCTTTTCTATATATGTATGTTTCAGAACATTCTCGGTCTCGTTCACTGTCTCGCTCACGCTCCCCTCGCTATCATCCTGGTTCAAGGTCTCGATACCGCTCAAGGTAAGCTGTTATGTCTGGGAACTGCAATTTTCTGCCCAGGACACTCTGCAAGGCATGTGATTACTTATGCAAACTAAACTCTGCAGGTCATATTCACCGCCCGCAAGAAGACATGACTACTCTACATCCCCTGGTAGAAGGCATGCAGACCACCCAAGATCTCCTCGAGGTCCTCCTCCAGCGCGAGATGGTGACTACCATAGATCTCCTCGTGGTCCTCCACCAGAGCGAGATGGTGACTACCGTAGATCTCCTCGAGGTCCTCCACCAGAGCGAGATGGTGACCACGATCGCAGGCCATATTCACCAGGCTATGGCAGTAGAGATCTAAATGAAAATGGCAATGGGCATGGGGAGTAAGTAGATATTTTCTTTTCTTTTCTTGATCATTGTTTTTTCATGCAGAGCACTCATATGGTTGGCCTCTTGTGTTTGTATGAGGCAATCTCAATGGTTCTTTTAGTTAGCGGCACGTATCTAAATGGGATTCAACGGTCTATAGTGATGAGTACTTCTTTTTAATTGCTTGTAATATAAGTACCCATGGTGCATGTTTTGCAATTTGTTGATGGCTAGGGTGAAATTAGTACCGAGTAGTTAACAAATTACTCTTTAGCTGCAAGGGTTGGTCTTTTGAAGTGCTTCCCTGCATTGTGGTTTTGCCTCTTGCCATGCATGTAATGGTGGGTTGTAATGGCAAAACCTAGGACAGGCTATTAATTTCCAAATATTAATAGGATCAATGCACTATGTAATCTGTTGCTGCATTCAGATTTGAGCAAATGTTGTTGCATAGTGATGCATGTGCTGAGACTGAGTTTTGAACATGTTGCTTGCAGGAAATCTGCATACGATTATGAAGAAGCACGAGCTTGGAGACAACGATCTCCTGGTAGAGCATCAAGGTCTCCATCTGGATCTAGGTCTAGGTCTGCTGACATATCACCAAGGGACATTAGATAAACCGACTCGAGTTGAGAGTCATAGTATCTGTTGCTGCATTCAGATTTGAGCAAATGTTGTTGGCCTGTTGGTGATTGTATCTGATAAAATAATACTAGTGTGTAACATGGTTCAAGATTGTTGGTGTGGAAGGTAGCAAGTGTGGTTTTGTTGATCAACCAAAGTCCACCCCACATACTTGGTTTGATTTCTTTCCATTTAAGTTTGAATTTGGCATGGAAAGATATAATCCTATAGACGCTGTTGAAATTCTTATTGTTAACAGCTTAATGTACACACGTGATATGTGCATCTTTATTAATTAACAGCGACCGATGGCTAAGTCTAAGGAACTGGTTCAACCGTTCAAGTGTTTTTTTCTCTCTTATAAGGTCATTTGAATTTCCTTGGAAAGGATAAAAGATCAGTTAGAATTTGACTTTCCTCCCTGTGCTTGAGTTTTGGGTTTTATTTGTTAGGTAAGTAAGAAGAGCAATGTTGGGGTGTTAGTTTTTGGCAACTGTACTGTATATGTTAGCACGTTTTAAATCTATAAACACCTAAGTTGAAGATTTTGAAAACTTGAGGGTTTTTTATGATGAGATTCTCATTGCCCAAGGACTGGTGACACGTTCCAAGATTCGAGGACTTTCGATGCTAATACAAAGGGAGCTAATGAAAGAAGGCTCGCATGTGGGGGAGAGCTCGAAGGACAAAGGCCATCAAGTGACGATGCTTCTTCAAGGTTATCCAGATGAAGCCACGAGCCAAGGCCGAAACCAAGTCCTCACTCAGAGCGCCGCTGGCCAGGTCATCCGCGAACCAAACCCCCTTAATGCTTTTATTTTATACAGTCCACCGGAAAAGAATCTATCAATGAATAGCAGCCGGAGGGAATAACTTTTGCACAAGTGATTAGGTTAGAGTAATGAGGATGATGTACAAAGAACCAAAGTTCCATTTATTTATAAATTATAACCATAACAAAATAGCAATAAGTAGATAAGTAGATTGAAGAATGGTTCAAGTTATTGACAATTATTCAGTGAGGAAAGGCGAGAGAAGTAGCAGCAGTAGTTGATAGTTGACCGGAAAAAATCGCATTTATTCCCTAAGAAAGAATCTTCTTCCACATCAAATATTTGTTTTATATTTTCATTAACCACTAACATTTAAGTGATCTTTAACTTAAAGTCTCGAATTTGAGTTTTGAAAATAAAAAAAAATTATATTGAAAGAGTCACGTCTTTTAAAACTCCGACAAAATTTAAAACAAAAACTAAAAGAATATTCGAGAATAAATAAATAAATATATGTAAGCATCAAACAGAGATTTCGCATAAACCAAACTTAATATTCTTTGAAGGGAGAAATTATTGGATATTATCTTTTCCATTGCTTCTTAATCTTCCCCTTGGACGGAGACTGCCGCTTGACATTTCCTTGTTGATCAACTGGAAATATTTTAGAAACAAAGTGATAATACGTTGTATGTACTCACTTTTTTCGATAATTTACTATCCTTCGTTAATTCATGTTAATTTACTAGATATCTTTATTTTTTGTGTTGAATTTACCCGTATTTGTATCACATATGAGGATAAATCATTAGATTTGTAATTGAGTCAAATAAATCACTGTATTTATCCACTAGCATTCCGTCTTAAAAATAGTTGTACCTCGTTTGGAAACGACATAAAGACTATGCTTACATGATTTTTTTTTATAAACGTGACGTGACTAAAAAGTCACTCTACGCACTCATTTTATAGGTGAAAAATAAAAATAGGATCAAAAATCAAAATTAAAATATTTAGAAAATTATAAGTTAATATTGCAATTTTTAAAACTGTAAGGATCAAAAGTGAAATACTCAATGAATATAGGCTTGTTATATAATATTATGCCTTGTTCAAAAAGAAAAGAGAAGAAAAACCCAAGTCAACTGACTGCCAAAGAGGTAGAGGACTTGGCGACGTCGTCAACTTTGAATTAATCTGGGCAGCAGCAGCCTCAATTTAATTAATTATATAATACCAATTGATATTTGTCCATTTCAAACATAATTTGCTTATTAGCTAATTCTATATAAACCTCAATTGCAGAATAAATAAGATCATCAGAAAAAAGCTCATTTGAGAGAGAAAGAGAGATCGAAGAAGAGAAGAGAAGACTAAAACCTTGATTGAAAGAATTCAGATCAACTTATAATATGGCTGTAGGGATATTGGAAGTGCAGCTTGTGAAAGGAAAAAACTTATCCACCGGCGAGGAGTTCTTTGGTATGCATCTTATATATTTCTCTCTTATATACATACACACACGTATCGTCGGAATCTCAATTCGCACTATAATCCGTTTTCTTCTAGCTCTCATAGTCTTCATTTTAACCTCTCAAGGAGATATTACGGGTATCTCGTTTTCGAGAATTGTTCTTGCTTTGATTGTTTCTCTCTTAATATTGCAATTTTATTAATGTCTTTTTCCCTAATATTTGATGATGCAAATATTATAGGTCGTACCGATCCATATGTTCTTGTCCAATACAAGAGCCAACAGAGGAAGAGCCGCGTAGCTAGAGGTATCATATATAAATGATTTGGGCTACAAATAAATAAATTAGTTGTAATTAAAACAATTTTGTTATCTTGAACATATGTATTTATAGATATAAGTGGCGCAGATGAAGGTAGGAATCCGCAGTGGAATGAGACGTTGAGATTCAAGGTAGAATATCCAGGCCATGGGAATGATTATAAGCTCGTCCTCAAAATCATGGACAAGGACAACTTCTCCGCCGATGACTTTATAGGCCAAGCAGTGTAAGTAATTTATTTATTTTTACGAAGAACTCGAACTCGTGACTTATAAATCCTTCCCCCCGCGACCAAATTAAACCAAATTTAATTTTATTAATCTTGGTTATTTTGTTTTCACAGGATATATGTGAAGGATTTATTGATAAGTGGAGTGGAGAATGGAACTGCTGAAATGCATCCTACAAAATACAGTGTGGTTCGAGCCGACCAAACTTATAAAGGAGAAATTCAAGTCGGTCTCAAATTCACCCTTCAGGTATATATAAATATAAAATGTGTAATATATTCATTAATTAGCCAAAAAAATTAGAAAAAAAATTAAAAACATTACGACACGTCTATGTGGCTAATATAATGTGTTGGGTTAATGTGCAGGATGAAGGTGATGATGGTGAGGAATATGGTGGGTGGAAGGAAAGCAACTACTAATTTTGTGGTCAAAGAAAATCTTAGTTTAGTACATTTAATTTGTTAATTGTAAATGTCCAGTGACATCAATTTGTTTGTTTGTTGATTATTTTTAGGGTACAATTTTTTTTTTCTTTTTGTTAAATATCCCTGTATTCCGTATTAAATGTCTTTTTAGACAAAAAGAAATTATCTCAATTTAAATATCGTTTTGTAATTCTCTACATGATTTATGATTAATTTAAAATTAAAAGCACTCTAAATAAATTGTTACTAATCATTTCCTTAATTCTTGTGTCCAAAACTCAAAAGATATTTAATATGAAACAGATGAAGTATTAATGAATTTTCGTCCTAACTTTCTCGATATAAAATTTTTATATTTTTTATAGTTGTCTTTTTATTTATAATCACACAGATTAAGGTGATTTTGGTTATAAATACATTCTACTAATTATCTCTTTTTACCATATTAATTACTTCACTTTCAATTTATTAATCTAAAATTAACGTGTTTTATATTGATTAGGTTAAATTTTATAATTTATGAAAAAAGAAAAATTATAGTTAAAAAATACTAAAAACAATTTTTTCGAGCAAAATGCAAAATGGACAAGTGTAAAAAAGTCGAAAGGACCTTCGTTGTGAGAGTTTTGTTTAATTGATGATGTGACTAGAGGCGTGTTTGGAAGGTTGTCATTTACGCGGTGCTATGCTATGGACCCTTTGGTTAGAAAAAAACACGGTCATTTTTAACACGAGTGGTTCTACTAGATCTGAATTCGTCATCCATACATGTCTTTCCCTATTTGATTTAGATATAGGTATGTAATGGTTTCAATATGTTGATTTCGATAGCTTTACGGACTACTTAGGACTACTTAGTCTCGGGATATGTTTATGATCCCTCATGATTTTATATCGACAAAAGTCTTTGACATCTACTATAAAAGCCAGTTTAATCATTTGCTTTTGCGATTAACCGATTTAGAGCTCAAAATTTATTCGTTAGATAAATTTATCACCTATATTTTTGTTGTTGGATAATATTATCACCGTACTATTCAATTTTAACTACGGTGTTAAATAATTGATACGAGATTTATTATTATTTTTTAATGAATGACATGCCACATCAGCATTTTAAAAAATACAAAAAATTAAAAAATAGGAGGAAAAAACTTAAAAACTTTTTAAAAAATTCAGAAAAATATAAAAAAATTATAAAAAAATTATAAAATATAAAGAAAATATGAAGAAAAAAATAAAGAGGAAAAATAATCGAATGTAAAAAAATATAGGAAATTCAAACCAATAAGATTTATAAAAAAAATTGGATGAAGTCCCTATCCTTTTTTTTAATCCCTTCAAAAAATTCACTATCTTAAAAAAGAAACTAAAAAATGAGGTATGAAGTGGTGAAGTTAGCATTTATAGCATTTATACGAAGTGCGTTTTTTTTCTGTTTTTCTATTTTTAAATAATTTATTTTAATTTTTCTTTAACTTTTAAAATAAAATATCTTTCATTTTTTAATATTTTTAAATCAATCAACATGCTTTTTCAATAACTTCAATAAAATTTTCTATTTTTTATTTTTTTATATTCTATTAAAAAGTATCATTGTTTAAAATTACATTATTTTCCTAAATTTTATTATTCTTTTCGTATTTTTGAACTATGTTTCTATTTTTAATTTTTTTCTATTAAATCTGTCAATCTGTCTTTTTCTCTTTTGCTTTTTTAAGGTCCGATTTAGCTTATATTAAAAAAAATAGAGATGTGACGCCAATTGACATATATTGTTTAACTGGTGGTAAAAGTACCAATAAAAATTCGAACTCAGATAAAAAATTTATCTCCGTCCATGTAAAAAAGTAAATAATAATAATAATGATGTTATACTCGGATAAAGAAGGACGCTTATTTTTCCCTAAAACGTTTTAGGGAAAAATAAGCGTCCTTCTTTAACTGACGCCTTTGGTATCAGTGTTAACTTAGGTAGCGAAATTACTTCCTCGCCCTCCACTCACTTCTCTGTTGACTGACCAAGAGGCGTGTCACATATGGGCAAGATGGTCATTGGCAAGAGGTTAAAATCGTAACCTTGCCAAAGTGAAGGAACAAGGGATCAGGGTTATCAGACCCAAGTCAGTTTTCTTTCCTTCTCTCCTCTACTCTTCGCAACCTCCTTCTCCCAATTTTGCATCACCCTAAAAAATTCCTTGCTTCCCCAAAGTTAAATAACACCATGACGTTAATCACTTGTTAGAAATGGGGTTTTTTTTAAAATCAATTTCGTCCGATTGGAGTGATTTCGGCCGGAGACATTTGCGAAGAGAAGTTACGGTGCTACTTGGCTGCGATTATGGAGAATACCAACGGGGGAGTTTACGAACCAAATTCAGGTAGGTTGGTGCGATTTACAGCTTTTTGTTGATTTAATTGTCATTTTTTTGTCCTGTTTTTGTGAATTTTCCTGTATCTGTTGCCCGATTGAACCCTAGGTTTAGGGCTTAGGTTCGATTTCAATGTTAGGGTTCAAACCAATGAAGTTATGGACAAGTTTAGGGATTATGTAATGTCAATTGCATTTTACTTTGTTTTCTAGGGTTTTAACATTCTACTTTCCTTTTCTTCTCCCTCTCTCCCTCTTCCCGTTTCTTCTACCTACGTTCTCACTCATTTTTTCTGCATTGGTCTGAAGAAGTAACTGAAAATTAATATTCGAATTTAAAAAGAAACAAAAATTATGCATTTGAGGGATTGAAGGGCCTTCACGAGGTGTTCTTGAGTATTAGCAACAGATTAGATGCTAAGGGATTTTCATTTTTGAGGGGCCTCTCTGGCCATGGCTGTATGTGTGAGAGCTACTTATGTGCATTTATTTTCATGTGTGCGCATCTCCCTCTTTCAATTTCATCTTGTAAGCTGTACCTGATGAATTCTTAAGCTTTATATGCATCTCATTGTTGCTGTTATTGAATCTTGATGCTTTAGTTGTGTGGCCAGCATAAGTTTTGTATAGATGATTTACTCAGTTCCAACCCATTGTAGTTCTAGGTAAACTTGTCAGTGGGATTAAACCTTTGACTTCTTTCTATTCGTATCTTGTGCTGATGAGGTCACCTTTAAATATAGGTGAAAGCTGTGGAGCAGGAATTCGATGCTGAAGATGAGGGTACAGAATTGACCGGCCAGTTGGAGTAGTGTAATTTTCCATGTTTTCCTGTTGCCACATTTCAGTATAGGGTGGGATTTCTGCACACCTTTCCTTGTACACGATGAGCAAATAAAGTGTCAGTTAAGTACCCTCTGCCTGTTGGTAGGTTCTGTTCCATCTTGCTTGTAAACTACTAAATGCAAGTTTAAATTAAGAGAATGTAGAGCTTCATGAGCACTGTATCTCTGTGTAAAAGCCGGCTGGCTACTGCCCAGCATTGGTATTCGTTTTTTGTTGATTAGCACTTGTTGAGATGCTTGTCGAACACTTTTCTCTTTTCTAAGCAAGAGAAGACTGTTATCTCTATTTTTCGGTTTAGGAAGATGAGGAGTGTTGCCATATTTAGCGTAGGCTCTTATTAATTAATTTTTCGTCATCAAAATTAGTAAATGTATATATGTGGAAGAACTAAACATAGGCCTTTTTTGCACTTCCTTTCCCTTGAAAGATGTTTTTAAGGTTTATGCAATTTCTGGTCAGTAAAACAACCTGCTTTAATTTGTTTTCCTGTTCTGATTGACAGCCCTGACTCTGGTGAATTTAGCGGAGAAAATATTACACTGGGATCTCGTGGTGACAGCTACTATGAATGTCTAATTAAAGTCTGGCTTCAGCAGGGTCTCAATAAAGATAGTAATATTACATATCTATATGACATGTATGAGGAGGCAATGAAGGGTGTTAAGCACCTGCTTGTGCAGAAAACAATTCCAAGTGGGTTGGTTTTTGTGGGGGAATTGCCTTATGGATCAAAGGGCTCTTTCAGTCCAAAAATGGACCATCTGGTATGTATTACCCCCCTCACTATATTTATGTTATCCTAGCTGAGAACTTAGTGTCATGCAATGTGTGTCTTCCTACGCAGTAAAGTTAATGGATATAGTCCTACGCAATGGGTGTCACTTTTGTTTATTATTTTGGTAAAATATTGAAAAGAAAAATATAAAAAATATATTGACTATACAATTCCAGTGAGTATATTTCTAAAAGTATTTTTTTAAAAAAAATTAAATATATAAATAGTTATTAATTGGAAGTTAATTTAGTGGAATTGTCTAGTTTGTAATTTGTTGGATATATTTATCCAGGAAAAGTAGTTAAAAAAGGTTTTACCAAAAGATAGTTGAAAGGTGACAATTTTAAATCTATTTCTCGATCCATTATTTCCATAAATATTTGTGGGCTTAAAGTGTTTCTTTCTTCAAGGGAACAATTTGTTGGATCCATTAATTTTAAATATTTGAAGGGAAGTATTTCTTTCTTCAACTATTTTAATTTCTTTCTTGGTTTTCCTAGATACTGATTGTCTCTATGCATAGGTTTAGAGTATTTGATGGTTATTATTTGAGCTGGTCTTTCTTTCTCTATCTACTCTGCCTTCTTGGATGTGAGGTCAAAATGCTAACATAACACATTTTATTGAACATAGAAAAGCAGAACATTTACATAGGCAACACAGAACGTAAAAACATAAAACATAAATGCACTACATATCCTTGATTTTAGTCTATTTCAGGGATCACTGAGATTTTGTCCACAAACTTGTTAGCATAGGTCACTGCTTCATTGGCTGCATTCATTGCAATGTTCATACCTTCCCTCTCTGTCTCCATCCTGGATATGATTTTAGCCAACGAAAGAAGAGCGTCACCAGTGCGGAAGATGATTTCTGGCTCTAAAGGACGCGCTTCTTCCTCAAACCTACGCGTATCCCTACTCTCCTTCAATCTACGGTACACCACCTTCATCTTTCGTAACTGTAAGTAATTTTGATGTAATTTGGTGCGAAAATCAATGATGTGTTCATTGAGTTGGGCCTCTAGTGACTCTGAAATGTTTACAATGTGTTTGATTTCTTCAGTATTCATGGTTTGTGAGAAATTGTTTGCTTGGTTAACTAAAAATGGAGTGTTTTTATGCTTGGTGCAATGTGTGTGAGTTACCCTTGCTTATATAGCAACTGGAACATGTGTGCATATCTGTTTAGGAGAGTGGACAACTCTCCACCTGCAATTAAGCAACTGTTTAGCATAGGTCACTGTATGAGCAGTGACCTTGACTCCTACGTCACTGCTCATACATCAATGGAGCAGTGACAAATCTTCTGCATTTGTGCTGCATGTGTTTTCTTTTTACTTCACGCCAATGTCACTGCTCATGCACATTGGAGCAGTGACACCACTTCCACTGTTTTAATTTTATTCACTTCATCTGTCACTTCTCATTTTTTCCTTGCTTACCCTTGCATGTGGAGAGGAATATACAAAGGCACGGTCAGGATTGAAAGAGTGCAGGCTTGGTGGAAGATAGAGCAAGGTCACTATGAAGCATTTTAGGATTTAATGTTCAGTTTTTCCTAAACCAAATGTAATGTTACCTTTTATTTTTACCTAGAAGGCTGATTGTACATGTAATGTTCTTTTTTTTGTTGGTTAAACAACAGTTTGTAGTTACACAATTGTCAAATGACATTTTGGTTCAATAAAAAGGAAGTCTTTCATGTTGACGACTCAAACTTTATTTATTTATAGTTTTTGATTGTTCACTGATGGAACAAGGTAAATATTAACTTGAATGCACAGCATGAATCAAATGCACAGCAGGAATATTTTCTCCAAAATTATGATTAACTAGAATGTACATAAATGAATCAAATGCACAACAGGAATGCACAACAGGGATCAAATGCACAACAGGAATAAAGTGAGTGTATCAATTAAATGCACAGGATCTAAGTGGTTCCTCCAAAATTAAGATTAACTAGAATGCACAATATAGTGAGTGCATCAATCAAATGCACAGCAGGATCCAAGGCCACACATAACTAAGATTAACTAGAAAACTTAATATTTCTCCAAAATTATCATCCAACCACAAAGTCTTAATTTCAAAAGATTGCAGGATCCAAGGCTACTCTAAACCTGCATTACACTATTTACAATAGGATCTAAGTGGTTTCCTGAAACTTTAACTGGATAGATGCATAACTGCATCGGTGACAATATTAGGAGAACAACTTAACGATGATGGTAAAGCCCCACGTCTCTCCAATCAATCCTTATTCATGTGCGGAATCTTATAAGTATTGGATCCATGACACTTGAGAATTTCAATCATACAGGATTGTAATGTCAAGAACACCTTATTGCACTGCTTCACAGGAAAATCCTGAATTGCTTGCTCAACTGCTCTAATCAATTCCGCAATGGATTTTGCATAGTCCTTGCTCTGCAGTGACTATATTGCTCTGAAGAAGCCAAGATCCAAGACGTTTAGATCGGGAGAATTAGGGGGTTGACACATAAGTGAAACAATCAATCCACTAGCATGCACTGCATTTAGAAATTCAACATCGTCAGTATGAATATGACTTCTGACATTGTCCTGTTGAATGTAAATGACATCGTTAATACTATCTCTTGGCCATTTCGATGCAATCGCAGGCAACCCTTTAGAGATCATAAATTCTCTAATTACGTCTCTCGTTATATTAGCAATTGCCTTGATCTCTAGTGTCCCGCGAGGCCTGTTCTGGCTCGACCTTAATGCAGCAACTAATTGAACTAAGGGAAAAACCCCAATCTTTCCATCAAACGTGCACGAACCGTTAGAGTCAAACCTGGGCCTCGCAACAGCAACCAAGAACATAGCCTTAGGTATGAAATGAGAGGATGTAATAGTTCTTACAGGATCATTTTCATCGTGTAACAGGTAATAAGTCTGAGATTTTTTGGTGAGGTAGAACCACTTTTCGTCAATGTGCACTACATTTTCCATCCGCTTGAATGTTGGATCATGAGGTAACGATGATGGATCCAAACTGGCAAGGCAGTGGTTCATTCTGGCAATGCGATTGTCTGGAGTCAACGTGGGTTTGATGGCATTCGAATGACGTCTGATGACACCTTCCTTCATCTTGATATGCAGAACTGATTTGGAAACACCAAGTTCGAAAGCAAGTGACCTGAGTGTTGTCCTCTGTTGCAAAGGAATGGCTCGTATTCGCTCTAAATCAACTTCGATTCGTTTCCGTCCACAGTTTTTTACTCTTAATTTGTCTGGACAGTTGTTTCCTGATTCCCTTGCACGTTTCCATATCCTTTGAATGGTTCGAATCCCAACTCCAAATTAGGCAGCAACAACTTTCGTTACCCCTCTTTGCAACACCCCATCCTTACTCTTTGCCAACAACAACTGTATTGCCTCCAAGCGTTCTGTTGTGCTGAGTTCCTTCCCCTTTTCTGCTCGTACAAATGATAAGTTAATGTCATTTTCATATGGTTAACTACAATTATAGAATTTTTACATAATTATACCTTTTCGAGGTTGTTCGTTTAAATCAGGGATGTTAACATGTCCCTGATCTTCATGATGGTTCGTAATGAGGGCATTTTGCGGTGAGAAGAATGCAGTCTCATCCTCTGATATCTCCTCAAGCCCTTCCCAATCGCTTGAAGAAGAAGCATGGCCTGTAATTGCCGAAGCCATTGCAAAATCTGGTGAAGAATAATTTCAGATTATGATTGGCAAAATCTGCAGAAGCATGGTTTGGAGAGTTCAAGCTTGATTATGATTAAAAATTCATTACTGTAATTTGGAAAAGGGTTTAAGGAGGGAAGGAGGATCCACGTTTGGAATTAGGATTAATTCATTACATGAATTTAGAAAAGGGTTTAAGGAGGGAAGGAGGATCCATGTTTGGAATTAGGATTAATTCATTACATGAATTTAGAAAAGGGTTTAAGGAGGGAAGGAGAATCACGTTTGAATTTTGGATTAATTTATACAGTAATGAGGAAAAGGGTTTAAGGAGGGAATTAATCCAAAGTTTAGAATTTGGATTAATTAGAGGCCTTGGCGACAAGAATTTGGCCGGCCAAGCAAGCCTTTGGCTGTTGAAATCAAATGTTGTCAATGGGCCGTGGCTGCACAGTGCAAGCCCATGGGAAAAAAAATTGTTTTGTCTGTGGACCCTGTTAGCCCAAGGACAACTTACTCTTGTTTTGATGATTTTAGACACACAAACTAATTAGTATTACTAATGCAATTTGAAGTTAAAGTGTGTGTAGTTTGTGATCAAGCAAATAAGAAAAGAAGCAACAAATCAAGATATCACAAGCTAGAAGATCAAGTGTGCATTAGAACTCTAATCATGTAAGTATGATTCAACTTAACACTTGATCAATGTTCATGAATACCTCAAGAGTTTTTGAGTCAAAAGGTTTTTAGCGAAAATGAATTTCGGAAAGTTTTTTTTGCATTTTCGTCAGGCTGAAAACGCCATAGCGTTTGTGAAAACGCTATAGCGTTTTGCCTCTGAAGTTACGAAATAACTTCAGTAGCAAAACGCTATAGCGTTATTCAAAACGCCATAGCGTTTTGCCCAACGGCTAGTTTTTCCCAACAGCTATTTTGTCCACTATAACGGGATTTTTGGCTCCATACTTTCTTGTCTGGATCATAACTGATCTAAAACCTATATATACTCATCCTAGATGAGTTAGATAAAAACAAGAACATTTAGAACACAAGAAAGATTTTAGAAAGCTCTCATACTTTTCAAAAGACCAAAAATCTGAGTTTTTGCAAAACCTTCAACTTGATTCTTTCATAACACAAGCTTCTCACATCCAAATTTACTCAATCTTGTGTCCATATTTCAAGTAAGGTTTAAGCTTTCTTTTGAGGTATTCTTGTTCATTTATTGGTGTTATTTATTGAATCATACATAGTTTATTTGTACACCAATTGTGTTGCTATTTAACATTCTCTTGTCAAGTAATCTTGATTGTGATAGGTTGTGATTGAGCCCGGAAAAATCACATTGTAAGGTTTGTTGGTTGAGCCCGCAAAAACCAAGTGTAAGGTTGTTGGTGATCCCGTGAAAACCAAGTGAAAGGTTTATTGGTTGAGCCCGCAAAAACCAAGGTGTAAGGTTTGAGTTGAACCCGTAAAAACTCAAGGTAAATAACGAAGTGTTCGTTGTTCAAAATCCTAAGAGGAGGACTCTTAGGTAGTGGAGTACAATTCATTGAGGAATTGGAACCACTATACATACTTGTGTTTTTACATTCTATTTCCGCACTCAAATTATTTACAATTTGTGTTAGATTTTTTATTGTCTATTATTGCCTATTCACCCCCCCCTCTAGGCCACGTTTATCAGACCCCACAGACAAAATAGAAGTGTGCAGCTGACTCTGTCAGCTGCCTTAATCTAAGATACTTCCTCCCTCGCGTCCATTAAACCAGGACAGAGGGAGTAGTTCCTTAGAATGTGACGCCGACATTGGCTTCTAGTAATTTTTACCAAAATAAAAATAAAAAAGAAAAATAGCTTGAACTGTTGCCAAATAATTTATTTACTTTTAATTCAAATTCCAAGAACCTGAGTTTGTGTAAAATTCAATTATATTCAAATAATATTAATTTTTTATTTAAAAGATAAACGTATTTCAACTAATTATGCATGAGATGACAGAATGAAATGGAATAGTAATTTTTTTTAATTTGTTCTGGATGGAACTAAAAGAAAGGAAAGAAAAATAAACGTTGAGAAAATAAATGGTTCATTTTCCTTCATAATTTATTATCAATTTAAAAAAGAGGTAATAGCATAAAGACCCCCTGTACTATTTTTTAAAACAGAAACCTCCCCTGTACTTCAAAAAGTCAAATTGACCTCCCCTGTACTATCGGTCAGAAGCATTCCGTTGGTCTGTACCAGTCAAACTAACAGACTTCACTTTTTGACCGTTGACTTTGATTAAAATATTCAGAAAAATTATAAAAAATTCAAAAAAAATGTAAAAAATCCAAAAAAAATGTAAAAAATTTATTAAAAATTGTAAAAAATCCCAAAAAAATGTATAAATTCTATAAAAAAAATTATGTAACCTAAAAATCCAGAAAAAAAATGTAAAATTTAAAAAAAAATCGAAAAAAGTTAATTAATCTAAAAATTCAGAAAAAATGTAAAATTGGAATTTTTACATTTTTTTTGAATTTTTTTGGATTTATTAATTTTTTTTAAAATTTTAAATTTCTTTGGGAATTTTTAAAATTTTTTTATAGAATTTTTACATTTTTTTGGGATTTTTTACAATTTTTTATAATTGTTTTACATTTGTTTGGATTTTTTACAATTTTTCTGAATATTTTATTCAAAGTCAACGGTCAACACTAACGGTCTGTTAGTTTGACTGACGGAGACCAAGCAAATGCTTCTGACCGATAGTACAGGGGAGGTCAATTTGACTTTTTGAAGTACAGGGGAGGTTTCTGTTTTAAAAAATAGTACAGGGGGTCTTTATGCTATTACCTCTTTAAAAAAAGGAGATTGGATGCTGAATTTTTTGAAAACCAAATAAATTTACAAAGTTAAATGATTTAAACAATTAACTTATGTCTTTTTTAAAGGAATTGAAAATATATTAACACAAATCAGCAAATGCAAAAGACGCAATTATCAGGTGACATTAAATCTTATAAACACAAAATAATTATAAATATATAATTGCAAAAGTAAGCAGCCTTTATTAACCAAAATATGAATATTTAACTTAACCAACTTCTTGGAACAGCTCATATATTCTTAGACCATCCGCAACCGTGGGTGTTAAATTTAACACTTCTCTCCTGCCACATCAGCTTAACACCCAACCAAATCATCAAATAACACTCACTTTTCTTTTAACTTCACAGCAGGCTATTTTTCAGGTTGTTATTCACTTTCTCTCCCTTCCACATCATTTAATCATATACCCCACCATATTTTTCATTTCTTTTTCTTATTAAATTTATAATTACTATAATAATTATTTTTTATTATATAATAAATAATAAATAATATTTTTTAATATAAATTAATTAAATTTCATAATTTCTTTTTAGATTTCAAAAAATCTATACTTTTTTAATACAATAAATAATATAATATTTTTAAGAGTAACATACGATATTATTTATCACTCAGTAAATCAACACATATATAGATTATTACAAACGAACAAGAAAATACACACAAAATAAACTGGTAAACTTACGATCCAAAATTAGACTGCATTCCCTTATTCTGAGGATTTTCTGGGATGGATCAACAAAACCTCTTCCTTTTGATAGGTGGCCAGCTGGATCGGTTTTAAGAAAACAAAGCGAAGACAAGGCAAGGTATGCTCTATTTTGCTCAATTTCTCAAAATGAATTTAACCGTGTTAGTGCTTGTAAATTGTCCAAGGATGTTTGGGATACTTTGGAGACAGCCCATGAAGGTACTCCTCAAGTGAGAAACATTAGACTCAACGCACTCAAGCGTGAGTATGAATTGCTAGATATGAAGAGTGGTGAGACTATTTATGATTTAAGCACTAGAATTCAAAATATTTGCAATACTATGGGAACTCTTGGTTGGACTCCTAGTGATGAGGAGATGGTAAGAAAACTTCTTAGTATTTTACCTAACTCTTGGAATGCCAAGACTTCTATTTTTGATGAGCTAGAAAAGAAACCTACCTATTCTCAACTTGTTGGCTCTCTTACGGCATTTGAGCACAAACTCAAAATGGGTGAACCGGAAGTACAAAAAGCCAAGAGCAACAATGTAGCATTTGTTAGCAAGGATCAAGGGAATGAAGAAAACATTGAGTCTTTGGCCGTTTTTGCTAGAAATTTCAGGAAATTTTGGCACAACAATGAGAAAAAGCAAAGGTATCAAGGTGAGCATTCTAACACTTCTAAATCCAAGTTTAAAAATGATAGTGTTGTTTGTTTTGGATGTGAAAAACCAGGGCATGTCAAGAGTGAATGTCCCAACCTTGATAAGAAGAAGAAGTTTGAGAAAAGAGGTTCTAAGGATGGGAAAAATTCCCGTAGATATCCAAAGAGGGCTCTAAAAGCTACAACTTGGGATGATGATGAGAGTGAAGAAGAAAGCTCACAATCCCAATCGGAAGAAGAAGAAGAGATATCCAACATATGCTTCCTTGCAAATGAATGTGACTCTTCCGATGAAGAAACCGAATTCTCCCTTATGGCTAAAGAAGATAGCGACAATGATTCGGTTAGTGATAATGATTATTCTTTTGATGAATTTCAAAATGCTTTTAATGATCTTGGTACACAATTTCAAGATATGTGTAGAAAAAATGCTAAAATTGTTAAGGAACTAGATAACCTCAAAAATGACATTAGTGAGCTAGAAGAGCTAAACAAAGGGTTAACTAGTGAAAACAAATTACTTGAAGATGCATGCAATAAACTCAAAAATGAAAATGCTATGTGTGAAATGTGTGCAAATTCTAGTAAAGAAATAGCTATTTTGAATGAAAAGATTAATGTTCTTGAAGCTACTTTAGCTAAATTCATGCAAAGTGCTAAAACTCAACAAGATTGTTTAAAGGATCAAAAGTTTAGAAGTGATAGGAGTGGTATTGGTTTTAATAATTCTACTAGCATAAGCAAGGCTAAAACTACTTTTGTTAAGGTTAGAAAATATAACAATGCTAGCCCATCTAATCACTCACATGATAGACCTTTATACAAATGTAGCTATTGCAAGAGAAATGGTCATGTGTCTTACTTTTGCTATATTCGTAGAGATGATGTTTATGCAAAACAAATGTGGGCACAAAGAAGTGCATTTGCTAAGAAAGGACCCAAACAAGTTTGGGTTCCTAGAACTAACTAGTTTGTTTTGTAGATGTGCCGAAAACCCCATGCAAATAAATGGTACTTGGATAGCGGGTGTTCGAGGCACATGACGGGTGATAAGAAGAAATTCACCCATTTGAAGGAAGAAGATAGAGGAAATGTACGATTTGGAGATAACCTTAAACGTAAAGTTTCGGGCATCGGTAAAGTTGGTCATTCTCCTTCTATTGAACATGTTTTATTTGTGCATGGCTTAAAATTTAATTTATTGAGCATTAGTCAATTGTGTGATAAAGATTTAATTGTCATTTTTACCTCTACTCATTGTGAAGTAAGAAATGTTTTCACACGTGATTTAATTTTCATGGGTAATCGAGTTGGAAATATTTATATGATTGATTTAAATGATATTCCTAACAATGATCATACATGCTTAAGTGCTTTCGTTGATAATTCATCTATTTGGCATAGAAGACTTGTGCATGTAGGTATGGAAAACATTGCAAAGCTTTCTAGGAAAGAGCTTGTGAGAGGCTTACCTAAGTTGAAGTTTGAGAAGGAAGGGTTGTGCAATGCATGTCAATATGGGAAGCAAATTAAGAGCTCCTTCAAACCTATCAAATCCGTTTCAACTTCAAGGCCATTGCAACTCCTACATCTTGACTTATTTGGCCCTATGAGGACGGTAAGTGTTGGAGGTAAGAGTTATGTTTTTGTCATTGTGGATGATTTTTCTAGATTTACTTGGGTTATCTTCTTGGCTCATAAGAATGATGCATGTGAAAGATTCAAACAACTTTGCAAACGTATTCAAAATGAACAAGGTTCCAAAATTTTGAGAATTAAAAGTGATCATGGTGGTGAATTTGAAAATGGCATGTTTCAAGATTTTTGCAATGAAAATGGTATTTTTCATAATTTTTCATGTCCTCGCACTCCTCAACAAAATGGGGTAGTTGAGAGGAAAAATAGAACATTGCAAGAAACGGCTAGAACTCTTTTAAATGAGCATAATACACCAAAACGTTTTTGGGCCGAAGCCGTTGCAACCGCATGTCATGTTTTAAATCGTGTTCTAATTCGACCATTGCTTAATAAAACTCCTTTCGAATTATGGCATGATAAGAAACCCACCATTGCATACTTTAGAGTCTTTGGATGTAAAGGTTTTATTCTTAACATCAAAGATAATTTGGGCAAATTTGATGCAAAGTCGGATGAAGGCATTTTTCTTGGTTATTCTACTACTAGCAAAGCATATAGAGTTTATAATAAGAGAACTCTAGTTGTAGAAGAATCCATGCATATTGCTTTTGATGAATCTAATCCTTTTGAAAGTGTGAAAGAGATAAATAGTGATGTAGAAGAAGTTTTTGGAAGCTCTCAAGCCAATCCTCCTTCACTAGATACTCTAGAAATTCAAGAGGAGAAAGAGCCGGAAGAAGAGGTGCTTGAGGATACAAATGTTAACGTGAATCAAAATGGTCAAGGCCCCTCCCATTCCAAATCTTGGAAAATCATGGAAGCTCATCCACAAGAGCAAATCATAGGTAATATCCGAAGCAAAGGTATTGCCACTCGCTCTTCTTTTAGAAATTTGAATGATCATCATGCATTTGTTTCTCAATTTGAACCTAAGAAATTTGATGATGCCTCACATGATGAATATTGGATGATTGCCATGCAAGAGGAACTAAATCAATTTGAGCGAAATTGTGTGTGGAAATTAATTCCTAGGCCTAGCAACCATACTATCATTGGCACCAAGTGGGTTTTTCGAAACAAACTTGATGAATCGGGAAATGTTATTAGGAATAAAGCTAGATTGGTAACCCAAGGGTACAACCAACAAGAAGGTATTGATTTTGATGAAACATTTGCCCCCGTTGCTAGACTTGAATCCATTCGCATGTTGTTAGCATTTGCATGTTTTAAAAATATTAGCTTATTTCAAATGGATGTTAAAAGTGCATTTTTGAATGGTTATATCATGGAAGAAGTGTATGTCAAACAACCTCCCGGTTTTGAAGATCCTAAATTTCCTAACCATGTTTTTAAATTGGAAAAGGCTTTATATGGTCTTAAGTAAGCTCCTAGAGCTTGGTATGATCGTTTGAGTCAATTTTTATTGAACAATGGTTTTAAAATGGGAAAAATTGATTCTACACTCTTTACTAAACATGATGGTAATCATATGTTAATTGTGCAAATTTATGTTGATGATATCATATTTGGTGCTACTAACGATTCTTTGTGCAAGGAATTTGAGAAATGTATGCATAGTGAGTTCGAAATGAGTATGATGGGAGAATTGACATTTTTCCTCGGACTTCAAATTCGGCAATCTAAGGAAGGAATATTTCTCAATCAAGCAAAATACATCAAGGATCTCCTAATCAAATATGGATACAAAGATGTCAAGGAGAGTCCTATTCCCCTTAGTCCAACCGTCAACCTCGACAAAGATGAAGATGGTAAAGATGTAGATATTACTCTATATCGAGGTATGATTGGAAGTCTTCTTTATTTAACGGCAAGTAGACCGGATATAATGTTTAGTGTTTGTCTATTTGCTCGTTTTCAATCTTGTCCTAAAGAATCTCACTTGCTTGCTTTGAAAAGAATTTTCAAATATTTGAAAGGTACTTCTAAATTAGGTCTTTGGTACCCTAAAGGGTCTAGCATTGATTTAATTGGCTATACCGATTCAGATTTTGCCGGTTCTAAAACGGATAGGAAAAGCACTAGTGGTTCATGTCAATTTTTAGGACAATGCATGGTTTCTTGGTCAAGTAAGAAATAAAATTCGGTAGCTATTTCTACTACGGAAGCTGAATATATTGCTGCCGGATCTTGTGTATCTCAAATTTTATGGATGAAACAAACCTTAGAAGATTTTGATCTTAAGTTTTGTAAAATTCCTGTTTTTCTGTGATAATCTAAGTGCTATCCAATTGACCAAGAATCCTATTTGCCACTCACGAACCAAGCATATTGATATAAAACATCATTTTATTCGTGATCATTTGGCAAAAGGAGACATTGTGCTTGAATTTGTTGGTACTAACAAACAACTTGCAGACATTTTTACCAAAGCTCTTGCCAAAGAACGGTTTGTGGAACTAAGGCATGAAATTGGTATTTGCAACCCATTTGAGTAAGTCTTTTGCTATTTGCATTCATTTGGTATGTTTGGATTTTAATCTTTGCTTGCTCCTTTCTTTACTCCTTATTTGATCTTTTGGACCTCCTATTTTTTTACCCTTTTTGTTAATGACAAAGGGGGAGAATAAGGGGGAGAGTGAGTTAAGGGGAAGATATTTATCTATTGGTAATGAAGCTTACATCAAAGGGGAGAATGGTAAGATTTAGGGGGAGCAAAACTTTTTATCTTTGCTATGCTCTATGTGCAACTAATATTTTATGTAGGGGGAGCATTCCTTTGGCAAAGATAGGAGATGTAAGTTTTCTCCATTTTGACTTCAACTTCAATTGCTAGTTCAATTATGTTTATATAATTAGCTTGTGGTTGTCATCATCAAAAAGGGGGAGATTGTTAGCCCAAGGACAACTTACTCTTGTTTTGATGATTTTAGACACACAAACTAATTAGTATTACTAATGCAATTTGAAGTTAAAGTGTGTGTAGTTTGTGATCAAGCAAATAAGAAAAGAAGCAACAAATCAAGATATCACAAGCTAGAAGATCAAGTGTGCATTAGAACTCTAATCATGTAAGTATGATTCAACTTAACACTTGATCAATGTTCATGAATACCTCAAGAGTTTTTGAGTCAAAAGGTTTTTAGCGAAAATGAATTTCGGAAAGTTTTTTTTGCATTTTCGTCAGGCTGAAAACGCCATAGCGTTTGTGAAAACGCTATAGCGTTTTGCTACTGGAACGAAGGATTTCGTCCAGGAGCAAAACGCTATAGCGTTTCTCAAAACGCTATAGCGTTTTGCCTCTGAAGTTACGAAATAACTTCAGTAGCAAAACGCTATAGCGTTATTCAAAACGCCATAGCGTTTTGCCCAACGGCTAGTTTTTCCCAACAGCTATTTTGTCCACTATAACGGGATTTTTGGCTCCATACTTTCTTGTCTGGATCATAACTGATCTAAAACCTATATATACTCATCCTAGATGAGTTAGATAAAAACAAGAACATTTAGAACACAAGAAAGATTTTAGAAAGCTCTCATACTTTTCAAAAGACCAAAAATCTGAGTTTTTGCAAAACCTTCAACTTGATTCTTTCATAACACAAGCTTCTCACATCCAAATTTACTCAATCTTGTGTCCATATTTCAAGTAAGGTTTAAGCTTTCTTTTGAGGTATTCTTGTTCATTTATTGGTGTTATTTATTGAATCATACATAGTTTATTTGTACACCAATTGTGTTGCTATTTAACATTCTCTTGTCAAGTAATCTTGATTGTGATAGGTTGTGATTGAGCCCGGAAAAATCACATTGTAAGGTTTGTTGGTTGAGCCCGCAAAAACCAAGTGTAAGGTTGTTGGTGATCCCGTGAAAACCAAGTGAAAGGTTTATTGGTTGAGCCCGCAAAAACCAAGGTGTAAGGTTTGAGTTGAACCCGTAAAAACTCAAGGTAAATAACGAAGTGTTCGTTGTTCAAAATCCTAAGAGGAGGACTCTTAGGTAGTGGAGTACAATTCATTGAGGAATTGGAACCACTATACATACTTGTGTTTTTACATTCTATTTCCGCACTCAAATTATTTACAATTTGTGTTAGATTTTTTATTGTCTATTATTGCCTATTCACCCCCCCCCTCTAGGCCACGTTTATCAGACCCCACAGACAAAATAGAAGTGTGCAGCTGACTCTGTCAGCTGCCTTAATCTAAGATACTTCCTCCCTCGCGTCCATTAAACCAGGACAGAGGGAGTAGTTCCTTAGAATGTGACGCCGACATTGGCTTCTAGTAATTTTTACCAAAATAAAAATAAAAAAGAAAAATAGCTTGAACTGTTGCCAAATAATTTATTTACTTTTAATTCAAATTCCAAGAACCTGAGTTTGTGTAAAATTCAATTATATTCAAATAATATTAATTTTTTATTTAAAAGATAAACGTATTTCAACTAATTATGCATGAGATGACAGAATGAAATGGAATAGTAATTTTTTTTAATTTGTTCTGGATGGAACTAAAAGAAAGGAAAGAAAAATAAACGTTGAGAAAATAAATGGTTCATTTTCCTTCATAATTTATTATCAATTTAAAAAAGAGGTAATAGCATAAAGACCCCCTGTACTATTTTTTAAAACAGAAACCTCCCCTGTACTTCAAAAAGTCAAATTGACCTCCCCTGTACTATCGGTCAGAAGCATTCCGTTGGTCTGTACCAGTCAAACTAACAGACTTCACTTTTTGACCGTTGACTTTGATTAAAATATTCAGAAAAATTATAAAAAATTCAAAAAAAATGTAAAAAATCCAAAAAAAATGTAAAAAATTTATTAAAAATTGTAAAAAATCCCAAAAAAATGTATAAATTCTATAAAAAAAATTATGTAACCTAAAAATCCAGAAAAAAAATGTAAAATTTAAAAAAAAATCGAAAAAAGTTAATTAATCTAAAAATTCAGAAAAAATGTAAAATTGGAATTTTTACATTTTTTTTGAATTTTTTTGGATTTATTAATTTTTTTTAAAATTTTAAATTTCTTTGGGAATTTTTAAAATTTTTTTATAGAATTTTTACATTTTTTTGGGATTTTTTACAATTTTTTGGATTTTTTACAATTTTTCTGAATATTTTATTCAAAGTCAACGGTCAACACTAACGGTCTGTTAGTTTGACTGACGGAGACCAAGCAAATGCTTCTGACCGATAGTACAGGGGAGGTCAATTTGACTTTTTGAAGTACAGGGGAGGTTTCTGTTTTAAAAAATAGTACAGGGGGTCTTTATGCTATTACCTCTTTAAAAAAAGGAGATTGGATGCTGAATTTTTTGAAAACCAAATAAATTTACAAAGTTAAATGATTTAAACAATTAACTTATGTCTTTTTTAAAGGAATTGAAAATATATTAACACAAATCAGCAAATGCAAAAGACGCAATTATCAGGTGACATTAAATCTTATAAACACAAAATAATTATAAATATATAATTGCAAAAGTAAGCAGCCTTTATTAACCAAAATATGAATATTTAACTTAACCAACTTCTTGGAACAGCTCATATATTCTTAGACCATCCGCAACCGTGGGTGTTAAATTTAACACTTCTCTCCTGCCACATCAGCTTAACACCCAACCAAATCATCAAATAACACTCACTTTTCTTTTAACTTCACAGCAGGCTATTTTTCAGGTTGTTATTCACTTTCTCTCCCTTCCACATCATTTAATCATATACCCCACCATATTTTTCATTTCTTTTTCTTATTAAATTTATAATTACTATAATAATTATTTTTTATTATATAATAAATAATAAATAATATTTTTTAATATAAATTAATTAAATTTCATAATTTCTTTTTAGATTTCAAAAAATCTATACTTTTTTAATACAATAAATAATATAATATTTTTAAGAGTAACATACGATATTATTTATCACTCAGTAAATCAACACATATATAGATTATTACAAACGAACAAGAAAATACACACAAAATAAACTGGTAAACTTACGATCCAAAATTAGACTGCATTCCCTTATTCTGAGGATTTTCTGGGCATTGAATATTTGGGTTTGGAGGTCGCATATTTGGATTTTGAGCTTGGTTAGGGAAGTTGTAATTTGGAAAAAAATTATAATTTTGTGAAGAATCCATAAAAGAGCTTGAAGATTGTAAAAAACTCAGATTTTTTTTGGTGTCTAAATGACACAAACACAAGCTCTATTTATAGATCTCAAAAAATAAAAATAATGGTATATTTTTTTAAATTATTTTGAGTAATTATTATGAAAAAAGGCATTTAAAAAAGAAAATGAAAAGAAAATGTAAAAAATTCTGATTTTTTTTAGTGCCCAAATAATATAAACCTAGTCTCAATTTATAGATCTCAAAAAATTAAAAATAACGGTATATTTTTTATAAAATTATTTTCAGTATTTATTATAAAAAACCCATTTAAAAATGAGGGGAAAAAAAAGAAATAATGCGGTGGCCAACGACAGCGCGCCACACGTGCGCGTGCCTGCACGTGCACGCGTGGCGCGCTGCCATTGATCCACCGTATTCATTTTAAAAAAAAAAGAAAAAACTGACAGGGGGATCCTACTGTTAGAAAAATCCGATACTAAACACGATAATTGATACCTAAAAAGTCTATTGCTGCACCAAATAATTCCTCCAATAATCCATTGCTGGTCTTAAGTATATTGTGATATGTGAAACAAACTTGTTAAGTCAATTTTAAACAAAAGTTAAAATAATCACCAAGTTGCAAGAAATTAAAATAAATAATTTGGATGTTCATGAAACAAATCAAAATTCGAACAATTCAATTTTATTGTCCAAAATAAATAATTCAATTTATTCCTACGTTTATCCACTGCCAATCTTATCCTCCATACTGACGATGAAATTAACGAGATCACTTTTCCCTTACGTTTGCTTTTTTGTTTCTTTTTTTTCAGATTCCTTCTTTAGTTGCCATTTTTTAGAAAGTTATTATTCGCTACACCAAAGTTATTCTCTATTTGTCTACTTTGCACGTCATGGTATCACCACACTCGATTCATTCTGTTCTCGATCTCCCTACGTGTCCTCACAATTTCTTTTTGGCAAAAAAAAATTTTTATTCCAGCACTATCAATAAAAATAGACTTGATTCATTATTAATAGATTGTTGACACACAATCCGTTTGGGAATGGATTCCGTTGACCTAATTGAAAAAGAAACAAAGAAAAGGGAAAAAATAGTAGCCCAATGCAATCTGATGGGATGTGCAATTAAAATACGCAAACAAAATGGCCACAAACGTCTCAGTTTTAGGCTCCAAGAGGCATGACTGCGAGAATGGGAAAAGATTGTAGTCCAATGTGACAGTGCGTCTCGTCTAATGGTTCTTTGCCGAGTCAAATATGTAAATCCTTAGTGGTTGCGATCGGCGTTCTCTCGAGTAAATAATGGGATGTGCAATTTGTTCATGTATTCCTCGAGGCTAACACAGTAGCGGATAAGATGGCCAATTAGGCATTTGATCAGACCTATGTTTGGTTCATCTCCTATGATTCGACATGTTCCTAACTGATTATTTAGCTTCTTAGCTTTCTTCTTATGTAAAAAAAAAAATGCCACAAACGTATTTTACTAAATTAATCCAGAATATTATACTCACGTCCACTGTTGATAAGGAGCCCAAAAGGGCTTCTGATATTTACCTTTCTTGAAAAAAAGGTACAGGGTAGGGAAGTTGACATTGTTTTTTGTCATGGGCTTCACGTCTGTCACCACCCTTTGCAATTTGTTGAAAAATCAATGTTTACCAGAGACAAGATTCATGTGATAGCCACGCACAACACTAATACCAATAATACCTCAACCTCCACCTCCCCAATAATCAAACCCTAAAATTCTTCAACCCCACTCTTCTTTCTCAATCCTAAAAGGGAAGAAAAAAAGAAACTAATCCACCAATTTTTCATCTTTATTCCTCTCCTTCCTAACAACCTTTTAATGGCCCCCACGATCCCCAAAAGTTTTATCCTACCCGTCTCTCCTAATAAAGGTCTTTTGTCCCCAAGTTCCTGGAGCATCTGCTCAAACATTGTTCAGGTTTTATGCAGTTCTGTTCATGAACACAATGAAATTTGAAGACTACCTGATGCAGCAACAACATACCGACGACAAGCAGCGAAGGTTCCATCTCGAGGAAGAGGTCAGAACCATGCTTCTCTCATCTTTCTGATATCGGATTTTATTAGCACACACTAAAACTCACTAAGGGCAACTCAATCATGCAGGTTGAGAAATTGGAAGCAGAATTAGATGAGCAACAGACAATAAACAAGGTTCTACACTCAGCGCTAGAAGGACCAGTTTCAGCAAACCCATGTCTTACCTCCTCACTGCTTCCACCTCAAGTACATGCCAACTGCTAAAATGATCGAATATATATAAATGTAGTAGTGTGTGCTTTGGAATTTGACATCATGAATTAAGAAAAATTGTGTATGTGCAGGTGCAAGGGCTTATTGCAGAACTGGCAATGGTGGAAGAAGAAGTTATGTGGCTAGAGAGAAAAGTTGATGAGATGAAACTAACCTTGTACAAGGAGAGGAAACAGACCGAGGAGTGGAAACAGCAGCGGCGGCAGAAGAGGCCGAGCCTGAAGCAACATAAACACTTACTACCACCCAGTGGATCAGGCCATCGATCAGTGCTCAAAGATGATACTCATCATCTATCAAGATCACAACACTATAAAGAATTCAGGAAAGAGAAATGGGCACTCAGAAGAGCTTCCGTCGGTTCTGAAGCTGAAATGTTAAGCACATTCTCAACAGGTTCCACACCGTACCATCTCAGAAAAAAGAATGCCTACACATGACCATTCCCTACTAAGCCTTAGCTCAGGTCGAACCTTTTACTTATTTAGTCTTTTTTCGTATTCTTATGCACAGAAGATGAAGAATCCAGCAGAAATGTGGGAATGATGCAAAATGGATACATCGACACAGAAATTTGTAATACAAAACCAAATCAACTATCAGAAGAACTAATAAAATGCCTAATAGGCATATTTCTTGATCTAAATAAAGGAACTCAGGATATGGAAGGGTCACCCATTGTTCCTAAGCTTAGCCTCTCGTGCATGACTTCGAAAAGCTCAAAGTCCTCATTCAACTGCAAAGCATCTCTATTTCCTAACAACCACAATGCATCAAACCTCGATCCTTATGGCATTATGCCAGATTTAGACAGCACTATCAGGGACATAGGGCCATACAAGAACTTCATCCACATCACAAGAAACTCTATAGATTCAAGCTGTCTTCAGGAGTCTTTACTGACAACTGGAAAACTGAGGTGGCTTTCAGGTTTTCTATTGAATGAAATAACTGTTTAGACAGCTTTCTTCACACAAACTAATATTTCTTGTACTATTTCAGGGCCTTAATACATGAATTAGCTAGTGTGGAGTTAACCTTCTTGACCTACAAACAGAAGCTGGCATTTTGGATTAATATCTATAACACCTCTATAATGCATGTACAGTAAGAAAACCTCAGCTACACCAAGCACATTACATGCCTCAAACATACAAATATTAACTAATTCGAATCTTTTATCAAATATTAGGCATTTCTGGAACATGGGCTACCTTCCACACAAGAGAAACAACTGGCAATCATGAACAAGGTACAAAAACTGTTTGATATATAGCCTTTTCCATTCTTTGAGACAATTATCTTTAACGGAGCACTCTTAATGCAGGCCGCACTGAATGTGGGAGGGATAGTGCTGAATGCTTTGGCTATAGAGCATTTTATTCTCCGCTATCCAAGCGAAGCAAAACAAGTAAGTTATCAGGCAGTGCAAGTATGCACCTATATTTTATGCTTTCAAGATTTCCTAAGTTTCTGATTTGTATAAATTTGGAAGATCCTATATACTTCAACTGGGAAATCTGGAATCTCAAAGATTCCACCAGTAAAATTTCAATATAACTCAAGGAACAGTATGAAATCATATTTCATGTTCCACACATTATTGTCTACTTAATAATTTAAATTTTGCACATGCAAGGGCCCTGGTGATGAGAAGGAAATGCTTCTGAGGCATACTTATGGTGTGGGATATCCAGAGCCCAATGTTACATTTGTTCTCTGCCGAGGCAGTTGGTCCTCACCAGCAGTGAGTACTCTTATTCTTCACCTAAAAGCTACCTACTTTCCAACACTAATTGGAAATTAAAACCTCCAAATATTTACGAAGTAACATCTACTATGCAGTTAAGGGTCTATACTCCAGGTGCAGTGATAAATGAATTGGGTAGGGCAAAGGTGGAATATCTAGAAGCATCAGTGGGAGTTACAAGCAAAAGAAAGATTGTTGTGCCAAAGCTTCTGCAGTGGTACATGCGAGACTTTGCAGATGACATGGGATCACTGGTAGAATGGATTTACAGCCAATTGCCATGCTCTGCGTTACTAAAAAGGTTAATGATGGAGTCTCTAAACGGAGAATCCAGATCTCCTACAACGAAAATGATTGAAATTCAGCCTTATGAATATGAGTTTCGGTATCTGCTGACCTTGTAAGAAATATACAATATAGTAACACAACCTCCCCATGCCTACATGGGGCAACGACAATAGTGTTATAGGTCCCAGGAGTAAACTAATATGCATAAATGAATACAAGACCCAGAACACCCTTTCAGCATGAAATAAAAGGAGTAAACTAATATGCGTAGATGAATACATAGAAGACTATCAAGCGTTTACCTAAGTGGCAGAATTTGACAAATCCACAAAAAGAGCTGTATCATTTCATGAACTACATTCAACAGAAACAGTGTAAAAGTCCCAGAAAAGTTCAAATTGCATGATAAATCCAAAGCTTATATTCCTGTGTAATAAAGGCATCTGAAAGACAATATTTGATGCTCAGCACGCCTAAAAGGATTGGCAGATGCAATTACATTTTAACAACAATGCTAGCATTTCCCACAACATTTCACCTGTTTCTTCCCAAACACAATTATCAACAAGTCTACAGTATTCACCAAAACAAAAAACTACAAATACACAAGCAGGCACCGAGCACTCAATTGAGAAAATTCACGATCCTGTTCAGCAGGTTTAGGCCAAAAACAGTTTCCTCACAATTGATTTTTACTGAAACAATTAGTGGTTCAGAACATTTACCTTCAGCAGTAATGGTAATTAAGCAGGGCATTGAATTACTCAGGATTTCACTGCTAAACCGTAAGCTTAAACCAGACACATCATCAAGATTGGCAGAAATCGGCATGTCAACAGAAACAAGAAAAAGATTTGCATTGCTGAGCATCTTTAATGCTAGGCTCTCACAGACTATGAGAATTTTGTCTTTGACTGATTCATCAACCTTGTCATTGTCGAGCTCCCCAATGTGGTCACAAAATGTGCAACTGAATGCCAAAAAAGAAAAGCCACTTCGGTTTAGAAAACCAGATGTTATAGAAAGAAAACAGAAAACAACAAAAATCTCATTTATCATTCCATTAAAGATTTTCCAGAAAGTCTCCTAGCTTTCTCGTCTATCCGCTGACACATCTTCTATAACTGCTTCAGTAGATCACAAGGTGGAACAGGAAATAAAGACATCTTGCCCATGGAATTGGCAACCCCACATCACCAATCTTGGCCCTAAAGACAATTTTCCCTAGGTTCTTTCTTTCAAGTTTTAAATAGAGAACACCAGTAAAGTAAATCATCAAATTATAGTAATATAAGCTCAATGTTCCATAAAGTGCAAATGTTTTTCAAGTTACATAAGATGGTGAAAAGACTATTAGTTCAGGGATAAATAAACCAGCTTGTATTTTATTATTATTATTATTTTCTTTTAGGCATAGAAATTGCAAGTTAGGAGACTCGAACTCAAGACTTAACCCCTTCCTATTTTGCAGGAAGTACCACTAAGATAAAAGCTGGTTAAGCTCATTGATACAAATCAGCTTGTATTCTCTCTTGCAACTTCTTCTAGAAGTGTTTTAACAGACTACTTTAGATGAAACTTGCCGATATAAGATTTTGTAGCAGACAAAACAAGTTTCCTGATGAGCGACTAGTTATTTGTCATGTATAATACTAGAAATAATTATCCAAAACATTAATGGCAGAGGAATGGGCAGAAAAAAATATTTAATGAGAACAAGACGACCTTTTTAAGGGTTCTCCAACAGGTGTCCTAACCTAAGGGCACATATTTAGAGCATTATATGGCAAGTTTTAATTTCCACAACCAATCGTTTCAGCAGACTGTTAATTGAAATTTTATCAAAAGAGAAGTTTGAATCTAGTTATGAGAAATCATACTTTTATCTGGGGACCTAAAGTGACATATATATATATATAGCTCACTAGTATTCAATTTATACAGATTTAATATATCTATTTATTGAAAAAACTAGTTCGATCCCGTGAAACTTTAGACCTGCGACCTCTTCCTTGTCTGAGTCTGAAAACGTTGGAGTAACATCATAAGAGTAGATAGTAGATACTAGTTGGGCACATACTAGATGCAGTTAGAGTTTTTAAAATTATATGTTGAGGCTCTCTAGAGTTTTTACTCAATGAACTATATAATACATGCAATCATAATTCAAGTTGTTAAGTACATTGAACATGCATATGGAGTAGAAAATTTCATTGTCTTATAGCTCCCTATATATTTGGCCTATAAGATTGTTAAGCACATTGATACACGCACACATCAGAAATTTTTATAGTCTATAACTCCCTGTATATTATTTGGCACACCCAGAACCAAAATTTCTAACACCAACCCCTGAGCCAATCACATAGATTACTGACACAAAAAACAAACTTGGGAACTTAACAAAAGGAATAACAATATTACCTTAGAATGAAATAAAAAGTCTTCCTTTTCTACTTCTATAGTATAGACATTGTTAGGATAACCGAAAGAGGGATTCAAATAAAACAGGCTAACCTCCTTATGTACTCAAACATTCCTGGAAGACGAGCTTCAATATCTTTGAAGTCTTCAATGTCCATTGGGAATGGTTTCACAAAATATCCAATGTCAGGTCGCAGCTTAACCGGAAGCTTCTTTCCATTACAATATAACACCAGTTTCAGAGGCAATAGATGGTGATGGAAACAAACATTGAGAATCCTTGCAGCTGTCTGACCAGGTTCTAGAGAAGCAATCTCTTCCATAGGAACCAATACTGGCACATCATTATGTGCAGGCAAGAAGCTGCAACATCCAGATAAAAGCAAATCACCAAAAATTAGTGCCTAAATGCCAAGATACATCTCGAATGCAATTACTTCTAGAAAGAGGACAAAACATGTAACCCTAGACCAACAAAGTATGAATCATAGATGAAAACACTACATTCACTAAATACAAATGCAAATCTAATTCCACACATACACCATGAGTCTTGCCATTCTACATTAATGCAATAGTACAATGGATTTTCCCATTAAATTAGTGTCACACTTTTCAATCAAAGGTCACATGCAGGTCTTTGCCTTCTGTGTGCATAGATCCAGAACGTCTGTCCATGCTTTATAGAATCCCGACAGCTAAATAAATTGAATTGAACGACAAGTTAATTGAAAAGCCACGTGATAACTTGAAATGATAAACATCAGTTTGACCACCGTATGCACAACATCAGCTACAACTGAATAGGATAGATTATTGCGCCAAAGGCAAATAAGCAAACTTTCATGGACAGAACAACAGCTCACCTCTCAGTAGAATCTGAAGCTTTATTTGATCCCTCATCCACCAAAGTTATTTCTGAAATGGTCTCAGAGGAGCAGTTCTCAAAGGATGCCTCCACACTTACAAGCAGGCGTGATATGCTTGAAACTTGAGACAAAAACAAATAATCTACCTTCAAGCCATTTTCATTAGTAGGATCTAAGAGTCTGTATCTCTTAGGTTTAACTCGGCTTCCAATATCCCTAATTGATATTCTCGCTGAAGACCTACGAACTTGATTTTGTTCTGATGTACTTGGGTTTGACAAACCAGGCTGCTCATCCAGCCATGACTCTAGAGCCCTATTTGACATGAGTTCCCCCAAATCAGAAGAAGTAGATTGCAGAACTCCATTCTGGTTTCTATTAGCCTCTCCAGTGTTTGATATCTGAATCAATAGGTCAGCATTGTTGCCATCCTCACTTGCAGAGCCACTGCCACCATTGTCGCTTGAAATACTGGTAGAACGCTCAGAGCTGTAATCTGAAGCACTTCCCTCATCCAATGATCCAGTTGATGCTTCATTTCCATCAGTCTCATCCCCAAACATATCAGTCTCACGTCTCACATTTGGGAGCTCGCCAAGCGCATTGTCAAGAACACTACAAGGTTTAGGGAGTGGTTCATACCCTGGAGCTGCATGAAGGACAATCTGAGAGAGAGATCCAGGAAGATACACCCGATAATTAACTGCTTCTGGAGGCAGTTGCTTTGTTTGTCCGGCAAACATGTGTTCTCCAAGAACATGTGGTAGGTCCTCCTTAGCAGAACAGTTTGCATCTTCCTCTAGTTCTTTAGGTCCTAAATTGTAAGAGAGCACTTTCTTCAAAAGACGAGCTCTATCACGAACATCATAATTCAAATCACATTCAGCAAGTTCAAGCACATAGCTTCCTACTTTTTTAACTGTCAATAGATCTTCCCCTTTTGCACCTGATAGAACCTGTAGGAAAGAGATTTAGGAAAGGTAGCATTAAGGTACGAACAAACTGCAATAGTCCAATAGCAAGCAGGAACCCAAAAGGAAAGATCCTCGTGAGTTATTTGCATACAGGATGCACCACACAACTTATGGTTGAAGGACTCATCTTTTCCACTCAATATAGGTAGCCATTTTTGTTTAAATTTCCAAAGGTCATCTTTAACTAAACAATTGTGTTGCAATGTTAGTCCTCCGAACAAGCTACCAACAAAAGTATATGAAATTTCTCTAGCAGTTCCAGAAAACAAGGAGGGCTGTGCCTTGGGTTCAAGTTCAAGCCCTAAATATGAACCTGAAAAGGCAAAAGACCTAGTAGATGTCATTCTTGCCTCTCCATCAATATAAACTTTATTAGTGAAATAGGATAATACACCAATAAAATATATGAAAAATTCTTCTAATATATGAGGGTCATTGGTCAGAAGGCTTGCAGTAGTTAAATCAAAGGATGGCATTGGTAATTTACAATGACAAGGACCATAGTGAAAAATTGACTAAACTATGAAGACAGTTATAATTTAACCATTATTTAAAATGGGCACTATCAGACAATAAGTTTCAAATATATTCTAAAAAAGTACCCACAAACTTCACTTACCTTAACAGTAGTATTAAGAATTTGAAATTTTGTTTCCAGTGCTTCTGAAGTAAAGCTCCAAGCTAGATACTTCAGTACAGTCACAAGCATCCTTGGGATTATCTCACCTAAGTTCCTATATTCCCCCATCATCCAAACTATTATTGCACGGGCAGCAGGCACCTTGATTGAATCCAGACAACGGACCAGCTGAATAACAACCTTCAACAAAAAATAAAAAATAGGAAAGCCACTTATCAAATGCAGATGTATAAACCCTTGAAGAAAAGTGTTGACAATAATTCAGAAAGAAAACACAGGTTTATATAATGCATAACACCTAAGACCTTTATTCTGATCAAAAATTCCTCACAGCTCTCTTTTGTTCAAACTAAATGTCAGCATTTTTGTTTCCATATGCAAACAACTCTAGTTTCCACTGGTTTTAACATGATCATTTATTTCCCATTTCCGAATACACACTACTTTTCTTCCTACATCAATTTTAACTCACATGTGTACATTAGTTCATTTACACTTGCAGCGCATCCACACATGTATACGCTAGCTCCTTTAGACGTGCAAGAGATGTGAAATATAGACAAACTGAGTCTTCTTTAAACCAACCTAATACTAAATTACATGAATTAAATCGCCACCAAGGTTTCTTTCCTCAAGTAAAACCCCTGTAGCATTGTTATCTTGCTTCATACCAAGTAATGAAGATTAGATTATTTTCATAAATCAAAACACTATCAACTTGGGTCAGTACTTCTAAATAAAATTCCTTGTAAAATAATATATATAATTACTAGTGTTGTATTAGAAGAAGAAATAAGAAATTTCAGTTAATGTTTAGTGACACTACTGATGACACAGAACAAAAGAAAAAACAATCACATAATGGTACTTTTTAGCTAGGAAGCTCGGGTTATCATAAAACCAGTGATGATTTTGTTGTTGGTATAAGAGTCGAGAGCCCGAAAAATAACAAATTATTCAGCCAAAAACTTATCTGAAAAGGAAAGTTCATTCTGAAATTTTAAAAAAAAAACAGCCGAAACTTCTGCGAAATAAAAAGAAAAACATCAATTTCTTTATAAGACCAAAATAGCCATCTCATTAAGGGTAGAATGGCAAACTCAAAAGTTTCACCCCCCGTTCCTACTTTTATATATATTTTCAATTTCAATAAGCGAGAATGTCAACTTATTCTAGTAAAGAGCGGGGTGGATAGGTAAGCACACTCTTCCATGATCTCATTAACTTGACGAGAAAACTTCATAAGAAAGGATGTCAGTGTTTGGCACAGCTCCACTATCTACTGGATCCCACATTGATATTTCAGGTCATTTGGCAAAATCAGAACTATAATTTTTTCAAATGCTTATTAGCATTCTAAGAGTGTTTTATAAATGCTTAATGAATTGAATTGGATTAAAAATATCAAATCTATAAATTAATTAAGACAGTTAAAAGTTTTCCCTTCATATTTTCTTGGTCACCAAAATTTTGAGAGAAAATCAGGACTTTAAGGGTAAATTTTCACATTTAATTTAATAAGGAAAAAGTGATCTTAACCAAACAACTTTTAATTGGTTTGTGATTTTCTTTGAGACAAATTGTAAAAACTAAACTAAAATAAAACCAACTTATATCAGTGGCTGCCAAAGGGAGCCGACACACTTTCAGTGCACATCAGTTGTCTTGGCCCATGGTAAATTCTCTATTGTAAGCAGTGGATCTGACATTACAGATGCTAAGTAAACAATCCCCCTCTGGCCTTCCCCAACTAAACATATAAATAATGTAGCTTGGATTTCTTTTGCACTAATGTTGCTTGTCTTTGCTCTACACAATATTCTGGCTAAAATAAACAGAGGAAAGTACAACTACTTAACAACAGATGGGAAAAAAGAAGTGCACCTTTTCATAGCTGAGAGGATCTCCCATTACAATTGACTTAATTGACATTATTGCTTGAACTAAAACACCTGCTTCTCCATCGACAGACCCAATGTCACTGATCAACAATTCTGCAACATGCACATGATGTCATTTCAGAATTCAAGAAATAGATTTTTGTTTTTAATTCTTTTACTTCATAACATTACTTTTCTTTTGGGTGCAAACTTCATAATATTACTTTACGTGTAGCAAGAAAACATACGTTGCCTACTCAGAGACAACAGTCCTTCCAAGCATGTGTTAGCCATTCTGGGAAGTTGTTGTGCGCACAAACCAACTGCAGCAATAGTGTCAGCTGAAAATCTCCGGTCCGGATCTCTAATATAATCCTAACAACAAACTAAAAGTATAAGCATCAACTAATGCATTTCAATTGCACAATGATACACCTCACATTTAAAGAATTGAAATGAAAGTAAACGTCAAAATAATTTTTTGATGTTAGAAATAGAAAAGCTCAAGTGACAACACACTACGGCATAACGCTTTCATGTAGATTACAGAGCCAGTAATCCAGCTTCAAAGCTGACGTAAGATACATTTCACAGTCAGTGACTAAGAAATGACAAGGTGTTGAGACTCAAAAATGAAAAAAATTATCAAATCTCAGGGTTGATATACCAACAAATTCATTTTTGCAGCAAATGCATAAAAAAAGTTTGACGCGTGATTGTTATGCTTCTCTACCGAGTGGTAAGACTGAAAACTTAATCAATGGCATTGCATCGCATCACTTCAACTCTCATTTTAGAGCTACATTAGAAATGAACATTGGGCAAATGCAAACAACATTCTGAATTTGTATTTGGTCATAATCACAAGAAAGAAAAGTATTTTTCACTACTAGATTGCCTCCAATTTACAATTAAGCTCCTTGATTTCCAATTGGGTCAATTCCAATTTTATGTTTGCTCAATTAAACCAATTCTGCCCAAGTTGGGCAATTGGACTTAGTCAACTGATCAGGAATTGAGGGGTTTAATTGAAAATATTGGTTATTCCAACACAACCAGAAAAATGAAAAGATCATGCTATTGCCAGCCTGCACCGCTATCACAGTCATGTTAAATTATTAATTCCATAAGCCAACTGACCAACTAGTCCAAATTTTCTGACAACATTATCTGATGTGTGTGTTTAGGGTTAATGAAAATACCTGAAATTCGCTGAAGATAGATGAAATTGACGACTCTGTAGCAATAGTGCAAAGAATCTCAAGCTTCAGAGCTTTTATTTGATAAGAATCTGAAGAGACTACGAAGAGATCTTCAAAGTATGGAGCAAAGAGAGAAGGCATTGCCTTAGCAAAAACTTGAATGTTGCAAAGAACCTGCAAAGTAAAATCAGATAAAAAATCCTTACATCACTACAAGTTAATGCTGAAACTTCAGCATACACTTAACAGTTCCCACTTTGAACTCTGTAGATATATGCAATTCATGCACAGTTCAAACCGTACCAACAAAGAATAGTTTATGATTTGAGGAGTATTGACTTCTACAATTTCAGATGAAAATGCATCAGATCATCTATGTGGTAGGGTGGCATGGTATCCAACCAGATATTAGCAGTATAGATGAACCAACAAGAGAAACTTTAAAAAAAATATGAGCAAGATTAGCTGATATAGATATTAAAGCAAAGAATTGAATCAGTTAGAATAGGCCTTTCAAATAAAATAAAATAAAAAAATCAACCAGGAGAGGACTGGAAATGTCTATGCATGTGAATATATCCTTTTCTTAATCAACTGATGAGCGTTGGAATGCTAAGATAGAAATCACATTGCGAGTATATCAATTTAGCAAATGTATATTAGTTAATGTCCACATAGATCATACCAGCTCCCACACAAAAAAACAAATAGTGCAGAATTTCAGAAGCTCCAACCTAGACTTGAATATTTGTATTTGACTTTCCATTACTACTGGCAAAGTTTCGAATTCCTTTCTAATGAATCTCATTTTCCACACCAAAAGTTAGACATTGACCTAATCGACTCACTTCAACAAGTTGTACCTAGCGACTATGAAAGCTCCTTTCTACATTCTCATTTTCCAGTGCCAAAAATTGTACATGCTCCTTTTTAATCGACCTAATTAACTTAATATCACGGATTGCACCTTGAGAATAGCATAGCTCCTTATCAGTAGTCACTCACCTTCCAGATACAACTACACCCCAACCATCTTGAGATTAAATGATGACAAACTACAGTACTTTATTGGATAAAAAATAAAAAACAAGAAGACACCTGTACTCCAAATAATTAGATAGAAATGCCAAGAGATAGTCAATATAACAGCACCAATATCACAAGTGAATTAAACAGATAGATCAAGGTGCTCCTCAAGTAAAAAGGAAAACGAGAGGTTATCCAGGAAATAGAAATTACCACGTATTTTGAAGTGCTAGATGACCTCAGCAAAAACAAAAGTGGTTTAACAATTTTTCTCACTTCCTCCCTTGGAGCCATGATCCAATGTACACCAGCTGCTGCTAGTACCACTGCACTATTGTTGCTCCACAACAATGGAGAAGTACATTGAAGTAGGATCTTCACGTCATTGTTACCTTTTGCTGATGTGAATTTTGCTTCATCAAATTCAGAAGAGATCCTATCAGTGTAACTTAACCTTGACAAGTATTCATGTGGCCTTTCAATATAACATCTAGAAATCATTCTTGCCAAATTGGAATCAAATTTCAGATTAGAGTCAACAGTTTTTTCTAGCACAAAGCCATCATCTGATTCGTCTTTCTCAGAAAGCGAACTTGCTGTGCTATGTAAAGAGAAAAGTAAGGATTCTTTCACCAACCCATGCCTTGCTATTGCATAACGTAGGAGTATGCCAGTCAACAGAATCTGACCCCACTCTTCCACATCCGGTAGAATCTCACACAGCCTTCTATAGCTTCTTCCTATCAACGAATAATTATTTGGACAAACAGCATTAAATGCGGCTGCAGCCGCGCCAACTACTCCAGGAGAATTATCACTCAACAATATACCAATAGTCTGCATAAAATACAAAACTATGAATTCATTTTCCAAGAACCCGTAAATGATTATTAGAGATGGGAATCCCAAAATCATTCAACCTGACCTCTTCAATTGTGGATGAATTTTCCTCCATGCGCAAATCATGTAGTTTAGGAAGTGCATTTGCTGCACATTTCCTGACATAAACAGATGGATCTTTGGCACATTTGCAAACAGCCACTAGAACAAGAGGTGCAATGACAAGCAGACGAATTCCTGCCATAGTTCGCAGCGCACATGCTCTCACCAATGCATTTGAATCCCCTAGATCCTTCTGAAAGGAATTAATTGACAGCAATGCTTCATTCGGCCGCCTAGATAACAAAGATAGATATAAGTACCACCAAAAGGATGCACTGAAAATTAAATGAAATCATTTGCAATTGCATACTTTTCAGCATAGTGGAGCAGGTACAAGTAAACCAACTTCTTCACCTCCGATGACTGCGAAGCCACATTTTTAACAACCTGTAATCAAAATGCATAATTAGTTTCACACGTACTAGTTTATATTTCACTGTAGCAAGTATGTTTAGCTATAGCATTTTCAGTTACAGATGAAATTAGTCACATCTTGCGTGCCAGTGATTTACGAGGAGAGAAAGAACGAAACGAAGAGGTTGTGAGGGAGGAGGAAATGGACCTGAGGGAAGAAATTGGAGACGTCAAAGCCTTGGGCGATGAGGGCGAGGAGGCGCTTGAGGGCTTCGCACTTTTCGGAGTCGAATTTGCTGTCGAGCAAAGGGGCGATGTTCACGTCCTCAGGATCGTCGTACAAGTGAGCGTCGGTGCCGATGCGGAACATGAGGGTGGATGCCTTCGACAGTGTCTCAGCTGTGGCGCCGAATTGAGGAAACATTTCCCTTTCTTCTTCTTCCTACTTTAGATCATTGAGATAGAATGGTTCTAATGGAGTTTGCAAAAGAAGAAAGCAGTGTAGGAGGCGGAGGTGAAGGCGTGTTTGGACTTTGTACGACGGAAGTTCAACAGTATTACTACTACAATCGCTTTTTAACGGTTTAAAAATTAAAACACATTTTTTACCTTTCAGTGGCAATTCGGGTCCCGGTTCGGGTTTAGGGCCACATCCCTTCAGACCTGTCGGGTTGGGTCCCGGCCCAACCCGTTGGTAAACAAAGCTATATATTTAAACCAAACTCATCAGTTATCACCATGGTTGTAAGAACCGAACCGGACTGATCGGTCCGGCCAGAATTTTTTTGACTCGGTTATAGATCCGGTTTTTACAACCCCTAAAAACATTATTATTCATTTCATGCCAAAAAAAACCGTGGACCGGTCCGCTCGGACCATGAACCGTTAACTCAGAACCAGTTCCGGCATTTCTCTCTCTTCTTCTTTTTTCAATTTTGATTCAACTATTTAACTAAAATTTTGAGATTTTTTTACTTAAATTCAACATTTTGCTTTTTCTACAATAATTTAGATCTATATTAATCATTTTTTTTAGATACTCATTTTTTTCATATAAATTAACATTTATATATCAACTTTTAATTCAATGTACAATTAATGCATATTAAGAAAATAGATTTTTAAACTTTCTATGCATAGATAAAATTAATTAACATTAAAAATTCAAAATCTCAAAACAGTCAAATATATATTAATTTAATTGATTTACAATTAATATTTATTGTAGTATTTAAGTTTAGGCAATTAATGAGCTAGTATTTATTTATGGATATAATCCGTATTTTCTTACATATTTAATATATTTTATCAATTTAAAACTTTAATATACATTTAATTTAAAATCATGAAATTAATTTTAAAGTATGTCATAACATTATCATTCTAGACTTCATATATAATTTTTTTTATAATCTGAAAATTAATAAACTTAATTAAATTGAATGAAGTTCTTTTTCATCCATTTTTGCTATTTAATAATAAATTATTCAATAACTTATATTTTAGTTTTTTTAATAATATCTAAAATGTTATATGAGATATAACTTTTTTGTATGAGTATTTTGATACATTTTAGTAGAAGTATTTTGATTATTTTCATTTGCATGAATTATTTATTTGTATATTATATTGTATAAAATTAAAAACACACTATATTATAGTCCCGGTTTTTTCGATTTGTAATTTTCCAAAATTTCGATCTAACCACGGTCCGACTCCAGTTGGACCTTAAAACTATGAACATCTCACTTCACTGGTTCTGAGCTCGGTTTAGTTCTTACAATCTTGCTTATCACATCAAATTATACTAGGTTTCGGATCCAGACCCGTCACATCTTTCAAGTTGATAAAAAAAAAAAAAAGTCAACCTTGGTTTTTTTAATCTAATGACTTTGTAACATGATATGGGTAAAAGGTATTCACACATCCATTAACCTACCTCAGACTTTTTTTTTATAATCCAAAATTCAATAATTAAGCCCACAAGTAGTAGGCGAAGCTACCTACTACCGATCTTTAAACAGGCAAGAAGTAGGGGGAGCATAAGCCACTCCTAGGCTTGTTCATCGGTTAACCAAAAACAGAAACCAAAATCCAAATTTTCGAATTTCGGTTAACCGAATTCCCTAAAAATGAAAACCGAAACCGAACCGAACTTTATAGGAACCGAAATTCCGAAACCGAAATTATTTCGGTTTGATTTTTCAGTTTAACCGAAAAAACTGAAATTTTAAAATCTCAATTTACCTCACTGCCAAATCAATTTAATCCTCACTACCAAATCAATCCTCCCTGTCAAATCCAAATTAGAATCCTCTACCAATTAAATCAAAAAACCAACTCTACCAAAAAATCTAAAAGCATCCTGCCAAATTAAATCAAAAATCCATCTCTACTAAAAAAATCAATCAAGACCATTCCTCTAGCAAACCCGAACCAAAAACCCATCAAACTCACCATCTCCGGTGACATACCCAAACCGATCCATCACCGCCGGACATCCTCCATCACACACCCAAACCAAATCCATCAAACCTCAAACCCAAAAAAAAAGAAAAAAAGAAAAGAAAGGAAGAACAGAAGAAAAAGAGAAGGAAAGCGCAGATCTGAGAGGAGTGACCGGCGTTAGGAGGAGCGACGGTGGGTGAAAGAGAAGCGGCGTGAGAGAGGAGCAGATCGACGGACTGAGCGAGAGGGAGAGAGGAGGCGGTTGATGGGTGGTGGTGGTGGAGGAGGCGGTGGGCGGTGGGTGGTGGAGGAGGCAAGTCGGGCGAGAGAGAGATGGGAGAGTGAGAGAGTGAGAAACGAGATGAGGGTCGGGAATGGATTGGGGATGTTAGGAATGGCAATTTAGTAAAAAATATTCCTTATATACCAACACTAAAAGTTCGGTTAGTTCGGTTAACCGAACTTTCGCTTATCAACAACCGAAACCGAACTGTATTAAATTTCGATTTTTGACTATCCAAAACCAAAAAAATCGAAACCAAACAAGCGAAATTTCAGTTTCGGAATTTTAATTTTTCGGTTGTTAGAAACCGTTGAACAGCCCTAGCCGCTCCCTAGCTAACTAAGTTCGACCTCAAAAGATAAAACTTAAGGAGACGTAACCCCTTTCAAAGGGATACTAAAATCCAGCATAGCACCCACAAAAATCCAAAAAATATAATAAAAAATAAATTATTTAGGGTCAATGGATGGTCTCGAATGTTAAGTTGACAGCCAATTGAAATCACGCCCAAGGTCACCAATAGTATAAGGGAATGAAGGATTGAGTACTTTTAGCTAAGTGTACATAAATGACAGGTATCAACGATGAACTCTAACCGTAGTGAACACATGTTGATAAAAAATAATCGAGTTTCATTCTAACCATAAAGCCCACACTATTGCATAACCTGCCCCGACTTATTAAAACTAATTTTTATTCATTTTCTTTAAATATTTTTTGTATGATTTTAAACCTTTATTCAATTTTTAATTTTTTAAATTTTTTGACAATTTTTAAAAATTTCTCCTAATTTAAAAAATATATATCTGATTTTTTTAAAATGCAATTTTTTATAATTTTTAATATTTATTCTTCATTTTTATATATTTTTTATTTTTAAATATTTTATGACATGGTAGTGCCACATCAACATAAAAAATATAGAATAATCATGTTATTCGAATTAATTGATGACTCAGTTCATACGAGAAAATGAAAATAAAATGATCAGTAAGGGTCAAATTAATATGATTTTCAGTATAGGCGGTAATAATTATAAAACGTCGAATACAAAGACTAAATGAGTCATTAACAATGGTGAAACTGCATTTATTACAAGGGAGAATGCTTGGCAGCCACCCGGGTGGCTACTGAACAGTTGTAGCCACCCTCTAAGGGCCTGTTTGGCCCCCAGGTTTGGGTTGGAGTAGAGCTTTTTAGATAAGTGCTGTATGAAAATCACTTCTGTAAAAATCAGTATGCTGTTTGGTAACATTTTTTTAAAAGTGCTGTGAGATATTAGAAGCTGTTTATGGTGTTTGGTAAAAACTGCGGTTAAAACTATGGTTGGTATGTAAAATGACTATAAAGGGTATAATTCATTTCAAGTGTTAGAATTAATTTTTTTAGTATCTTTATATATGTTTTTAATCAATTTATTTATAATCTAACATCTACCACCTAATATTTATTTAATATCATAAATTAAATTAAACTTATTAATACCATAAAAAATATAAGTTATTAATATCATGGTTTAAAGCATTATATTAAAATTTTTGCAAACTCTATATAGATATTCTGTAAACAAATAATTAATATTTTATTTATAATAAAAAATTATGCTACAATTTTGTTCCAACAACACTTTTTTTTATTAATCCTTTCGGTATTTTCCGTTCGGATTTTTATTTATTTTTAGCGAGACTTCTCGTACCAATAACTCGAACTAATTAAATAATTATAGTCTTTTTTCCTTCCCACTTTCATCCTCACCGTTGGATCATCTTACCTTTTTGGCAAGACCGATCCAACGGCCATGTTTTTAATCAATTTAGCCATCTTCTTCATCTCTTTTCCCTTTCCTGTAAAACCATTTCCAGATCCAAAGCCAATCAAATCTTCATCTCTTTTCCCATCTCTTTTCCCTTTCCTGCAAAACCATTTCCAGATCCAAAGCCAATCAAATCTTCATCTCTTTTCCCATCTCTTTTCCTTTTCCTGCAAAACCATTTCCAGATCCAAAGCCAATCAAATCCAGCACTGAAGCTTCCATGCTCAATACAGCAGCAATCCAACAAATCAAAAGCATCCAATACATATAAATAGACAAACCCATATCACCAAACAAAAAAACAAGAAGAAGAAGAAGGAACGACTGCAACGAACAGGCACAGAAATGGCCGAAGAAGGAACGAATGCGTGAGGGAAGAAGAAGGAACGGCTGCAACGAAGAGGGTAAAATTGGGTTTTTGAGAGTTTCATTAAACTCTCAACAGTAAAATCTGCTTCGCGTGTTTCTCTTGAAACCCATGGTTTTGGGAAAGCAAGGATTTGAAGCTTCTTCAAAACTGACAATTTCTAAGGTTTTGGAGAAGTGATTATCAAAAAGTTAAATTTACCAAACACTTTTTAACTGCTTTTGGGTTGGAAAAGTGATTTTCCCAACCCAACCCAGGGGCCAAACAGGCACTAAGAGCAAATCCAAGCCTAAATTGAGCTGATTTTTTTTTAAATAATAAAAAAAACTGAAGCGTTTGTGCAGTGTGGCAAACCAAGAGTCGCTTTCCACTCTTATTTAGGGGTGACAGAACGGGTTAAATGGGTCGATCGATTCGTTTAAAAGTAACCCTTTAAATTAAAAGGTCGACCCAATTTGATCTGTCTAATTGAATAATCCACCTAAAACGATCTGTTTGACCATTTTAACCAAAATTATGCCGTTTAGATGTTAAAATGACGTCATTTTGAAGAATATAATAAGAAAATAAAGGATAGAAAAAATTATAAAAAATTCAGAAAATATAAAAAATCATAAAAATATAATAAAAGCAAAAATGATAAAAGTATAAAAATTATAAATATATTAAAAATCAGAAAAAACATAATAAAATTAAAAAAAATTAAAAATGTAATAACTTATAAAATTATAAAAAAATCAAAATTTTTTAATTAGTTATATCTTTTAGATTTTTTTATAATTTTTCAGTTTTTTTATATTTTTTCCTGAAGTTTCATTGTTTATAATAATTTTTAGAATTTTTTAGAATTTTTGGATATTTTTATGATTATTAAAAAAATATATTTTATAATATTATAGGATCAAACCATTTACCAATGGGTGACCAGTGCAGTGGTATGAATTAATCTGCTTTGGTATATATATTGGATGACAACAGTGGTATCGATTAAAGTTTAGTATATATTAAATCATAATGACATGAAAGTGTTATTGGTGCATTGGTTTGTTGCAATGGTAGTGTGTTAGGTATGTTAGAATATTTTTCCAAGGTCGACCATTTTATTAATGAGTAAGGTCAGTCTGACTCTAATTTTAAATGGATAAAAAATTAGATCTTTACTCATTTAAAATGAGTCGGGTACGAATCGATTCAACGAATAAGACCCATTTTGACACTTTTACTTTTACCCACTAAATCTCCCACTATATTAATATGAGAAACTGATGAGAATTTGAACATGTTCTTCCCTCAGAAATTGAACAGGTCCCTCGTTATTATGCAAATGTTAGCAAAAAAATTATCAGGTTGTTAAAATAAACATTTGTCAAAAAATAGTTGTAGCGTAACCTAATAAACACAAACACTTCAATTTTTTAACTCCGACACTCACATACGATGGACACCCATACATCTCGAACTTATCATTTTCCGTATTCAATTTATTTTGTCACAATCCTCATCAATTATTGATGTCACTAACACATAAATTTTTAGTGTAAATTATAAATGTAGAAATAATTTATAAAACTAAATTTAATTAAAATTTAATGTTTCAATTCTACTTACTTAGAAACTATGAAGCACATTTTTTTTAATTTGGCCTCCGTATCCCTATGTGGCAAGTAATCGAAAATCGATACGTTGGGATACTTGAGAATAGTATTAAAAAATGAAATATAGATCGGATATGTTTTGTATATTTTGGGGACACATAGTAAATACGTGCAGATAAGTCTTGGACACTTTGAGGATACTTTGACTACAATTTTTTTATGTTTTTATTTTTCTTCAATTTGAAATTTGAAGAGTTATTGTTATTATATCTATATTTTAAAATGTAAATTTGTAATTACTATTCACATGGTTTTAATATTTAGGTAACAAAAAAAATTAAAAATAAATATGTTTGTAATTTTTTATATCCATTTTATGTAAACTTAATGAATATGTACGTTTTAAACCACGAGTTGAAGTTAGTTTTTGATTATTAACTATTAATAATATATTGTTATAATATTTTATTATTACTTTAATTTATATAATTCTTGACTATTATTATGAAGAGTTTTATGAGATTTTAAATTGTGAGGAAGTGAATTTTTATTTTAAAGGAATTAAATAGCTACGATGATAGTTTACAAATAATTTTGTTCTTTTTATTTTTATTAATAATGAAATTATTTTATTCATATTATAATTTCTATAATATTATTTATATTTTGTAAATAATATTTAAAAATTTATTTATTCGTTGGCATATCGTATTCTAAATTTTAAAAAATTTAGTATCAAAGTATCTTATCGTATCGTGTCCATGTTTCTTATCTGTATTAATGGTTCATAGTTTAGAGATATAGTTGAAACTAACTTTTTTATAGAATATGTATAAATATACATAATAGATATATCGTGTCAGTGTTCGTGCAATTCCTATTTTATGTGGTAGATCATGTCGCCTGTAATTTATCATAACTTTTGTAGTCAGAGTGAATTTACATGAAACACAAAAAAATTAGTTAATTAATTTTGGCCAAAATATTTCTCAAATAATAAAAAATTTATGAAAAAAATTCTTTCATGTGGGACATATCTAGTATACTTTTACGAATATTCAAATAGTGGAAAAATTCACTAGAGTGCTCTATCAAAAATTAAGCAGTAATGTAATTCTAATCCTCACATTCCTACGTATTTTATCGATAATATTAATAATTTTTATTTGTGTTCATAAATATATTTATTTAGATATTAAGATATTTGCTAAAAAAAAACATTTGTTCACACAAAGGAAGAAAGAAAGAGAATGTAATTCAATATCTCGCGAGATGATATGCGTTTCCTGCGTATCTCAGCAACGAAATGAAACATTCAAGGATTTAAAAGCTTTTTCATATTAGGAATCAAAGTGTAGCCACGTAGCATTCTCCTTATTACAGGTGGGATCCATTTAATTTTCTCACAAATCAATACTTCACCAAGAAAATGTCATACAAGGCTAAGATCACGTTTGAATTAAATATTTAAAAAAATAATAAGACACATTGTTTCCCCACAAGAAGCGTTACAAGAAATAAGGAAATTATTAAAATTAAAATTCAATTATATATGACGACACATTGTTTCCCCACAAGAAGCGTTACGAGAAATGCGCCGTGCCGTTGCCGGCCACTCCTCCAGTGTCCCACTAAAGCAATAACGGAATGCTGACGGAAGTGGTATCTACTTGCCTCCTCTTTCTCGTGCAGACCACCAAAACCAGAGCGCGCGTGTGATTGCACGCGCCTCGTAAATAAGTACAGTCTTTGTCCTTTTCCCCCTGTGACCAAATACCCTCCAATTTCAACAGACCCAGCTCCTCTATTTCTTCCTTCATCAGTTCTGGTCACAATCTTCCATTTCTCCAGTTCCGTTTCTGCTTAGGTACTCTACTTTCCTGTTTGCATGCCGGTTTACTCCTTTGTACATTTTGTTTTGATTTGAAATTTTCTTTTAGATGCTTTTGCATGCTCGTTTGAACTCTACATGCACAATGTGTTATCGCTTCACTGTTTGCTTCTTGTTTTAGTGTAAGTTCTTGGTGATAGATTGTGTATTTTGGTCGTCTTATGCCGATCTGCTTATGCTGGTCATGGTCTTTGTTTGTTGAGAGGAAATTGAAAAAAACTCATTTACCAAGTAGCTCTGGAAGTTGTAATTTATGGGTAATGTTTACTTATGTGAGATGTGTTGCATAACTTGCATGTTATTTAAGAGCCTCTCTTGGTATTTCTAGATGTTTCATTTTGTTGATCAGAGTATAAAATGTAATGAATATTTCCGGTGTTTGATTTTTGTAGATTGGGTTTTTGATACTTGAGTTCGCAGTCTGAGCTGTGATATTGCTTGAAGGATTTTTTTTTTGTTCTTTCTGACTCGGATTGCCATGTTTTTTTTCATTTGGATTTGTTTGTTAAGGCTATATATCCAACTTATGTGTTGTGGTTTATAGTTTTTTCCTATTTAGAGCTCTAAAGGACATTGCTACTTGCTTGACAATTCTTTCAAATTCAGGAGTTATTCTGCATCACCCATTGAGATACCTCCTCAGGACGGCCAATGGCTTACTTTTCTGATGAGGAGATGGATGTGAGTGACTCTGAAATGGAGGAGTATAGGGACAAGTTTTACGAGGAACTGAAGAATGGAAAACTCCGAGTGAAAACTGCAGATGAGACTTTCACTTGCCCTTACTGTCCCAAGAAGCGAAAGCGAGATTACCTATATCAGGATCTCCTCCAGCATGCTTCTGGGGTAGGCAACAGCGTATCAGAGAAAAGGACTGCTAAGGAGAAGGCAAATCATCTTGCATTGGTCAAGTACTTGGCAAATGATTTATCAGGTGCTGGTAGTTCATCAAAAGTTGCAGGTGATGTTGATCCCCATGAGGAAAATCCTGAAATGCTAGAATACATAGATAAGGCTTATGAGCAGCTGAAGAATGGAAATCTTGAAGTGAAAATCTCAGACGAGGTTTTCACCTGCCCTTACTGCCCCAAGAATAAAAAGCCTTATTATCTCTATAGGGATCTTCTCCAGCATGCTTCTGGGGTGGGAAAGAGTACAGCGGAGAAGAGAACTGATAATGGGAGGGCAAATCACTTAGCATTGCTTAGGTACTTGGAAAATGATCTAGCACCTGCTGGCAGTTCAACAAAGCCTGAAGATGATGAGACTGATGCCCTTAGTGGTTGCAGCCAGCAGGAGAAATTAGTTTGGCCTTGGACAGGTATAGTTGTTAACATTCCAACTAGAAGGGCAGATGATGGACGATTTGTTGGAGACAGCGGATCTAAATTTAGGGACGAGTTGATAATGAGAGGATTTAACCCCACAAGGGTTCATCCATTGTGGAGTTACCGAGGTCACTCAGGGTGTGCTGTTGTAGAATTCAATAAAGATTGGCCTGGTTTGCACAATGCAATGTCATTTGAGAAGGCTTTTGAGGCAGATCGTCATGGGAAAAAGGACTGGTTTGGTAGCAGTGAAGGAAAATCTGGTGTCTATTGTTGGGTTGCACGAGCTGATGACTACAATTCCAACCATATTATTGGAGACCACCTGAGAAAGATAGGAGACCTTAGAACAATTTCTGAAATCATGGAGGAAGAAGCAAGAAAGCAGGACAAACTTGTCACTAATCTTACAAATGTTTTCCAGACCAGGACTAGGCAAGAGGAAGAAATGAAGCAAAAGTGTTCTGAGACTATGCAGTCCCTTAATGATTTGGAGCAAGAGAAAGAAAAGCTTCTTCAAGCATATAATGAAGGTGCTTTCTTATGTCATCCGGTGTGATTTTCCTCTACTTGCTGCAGCTCAATTATGAAAAAACAATGTGGTTATCTCTGTAGTATTTTAGATTTCCAGAAGTTCTGTTTGTTATAATGCAGGGTCCTTAAGAGATAGCAGCTTCTGTTTTTTTTTCCTCAGCACCATGCTGTTAGAGAGAAATTGATTTATTTATGTCATACTTGTATTTGCTTGCAGATATGAGAAAAATCCAAATGAGTGCGCGGGATCATTTTCAGAAGATATTGAATGACCATGAAAAGCAAAAGTCACAACTGGAATCTCAGAAAAAAGAACTTGAGATGCGTAAGGCAGAACTGGAAAAGCGTGAAGCGCAAAATGAAAGTGACAGAAAAAGGGTTTCCGAAGAGATTGAAAAGGTATTGTGCTTGATTAGTGCAATCCTTGTTCTTAAGATTCTCGCCTACAAATGTTGAGCCGATCAATTAAAATCTTAAAATGGTAGCTAAATTTCTGCTACCCTACTAATGCAGCTAATTTATGATTATCTGATGTCAGTGTTTATTTGACCTTGAAGGACATGAGGTAGCTAAAATCATTGCTTTTAGTCACAACATTTCAATAGCAATATCATCAGAAATACGGAATGGGAACTGTTGCCAGTCTCTAATAAACTAAAATCACTTGAGACCTGTTTTTGCATTTCATTAAAACTGCCCCTTGTGTCAATTGCTTGTTTCTTTCTTTAAAGAATCTACTCTTCCAATAAAAAGAATGTGAAAAACCACGGCTTGAAGCATATCTGTAAAAGCATGCTTGAAGTACCCTGCGTGTTAGTTTTCTGAATGGTTTTCTCATTATCAGGGAGTAGACTTTTCTCTCTCAAGGTGGTATATGTGGAATTTGTTAAATTTCATTTATTTTACATGGCATGAAAAATACTGCTTATTCCAATTGTTGCAACTTCTTTGTTATTTTTTTAGCTTTAGCTGGCATGCTTGTTATGATAATCTGCTTGTATACATTGGTCATTTTAATGAGCTTTGAAACTACTGAATTTTTATTTTTGTGTGTGGATGTGTGTGTGTGTGTGGCCTCAGTTTGCAATTAGAAATAGCTCGCTTCAACTGGCTTCTTTGGAGCAACAAAAAGCCGATGAGGATGTAGTGAAATTGGCTAAAGATCAGGAGGTTTGATGCTTTCTTTTTGAAGTTCTTGATTGAGCATGTCTTTGTCAATTTTAGGCCTGTTCACATACTGAAGTTGCAAAAAGCAGTGTGCTGAAGTTCTGATTTTGACTAGTAATTTTATACAGAGGCAAAAAGAGGAACTTCACAATAGGATCATGAAATTGCAACAACAGCTAGATGCAAAGCAAGCACTGGAGCTTGAAATACAGGGAATGAGAGGATCTTTAGATGTCATAAAGCACATGGAAAATGGGGGCGATGCAGAAGTTCTGAGAAAGATGGATGAAATGATAAAGAAATTGAGAGAAAAAGAAGCAGAACTTGAAGATGTAGAAGCTCTGAACCAAACTCTTGTTGTCAGTGAGCGCAAGAGCAACGATGAGCTGCAGGATGCCCGTAAAGAGATAATCAACGTGAGTAGCTAGTATTTTCTGTCTATTTTAGTATTACAAAAGTTGACTCCTGTTAATTTCTTAGTTTCTTGAGGTGTCAACTATGCGCTAATGTTTGTATGCCATCTCAAAGTTTTCATCTCTCAACTGTTATAACATAATTTGGCGAGAACCTACATTCCACATTCATAATGATGCTGGATGGTTATTTAGGGAATAAATAAATTGAAGAAATGACTTCGAACGGAGCAGGGTATACATACATTCGCGCACACGCTCTCCTGACATGGTAGTACAAAGGATATGAGGAATATTGATGTGGTTGTGAATTACTAGCTATTTACTTGTGGTTGGTGATTTTGCTCTTTTGTTATTGACGTGGGTTGTTTTTATTCTACATTGCATTCACACTGCTGTCCTAAAATATAGTTGGGTGTTAAATTCTGTCTGAGAAAGGTACAGTCTTGGTACTATCCAGTTTTTATAGATAGCTCATTAAGTTGCACTTGATCTTTGATTACTACTCACATAACTATCCATTCTTCAGTTCAGATAATCTTATTAACTCATTTACTCTGTAGGGCTTGAAAGAATTGTTCAATCGCGCTGAAATTGGTGTTAAGAGAATGGGAGAGCTTGATAATAGGCCATTCTTTGAAGTAATGAAGAGAAGATATTCTGAGGAAGAAGCTGAGGAAAGATCCTCAGAACTTTGCTCGTTGTGGGAGGAATATCTTAAGGATCCAGATTGGCATCCTTTCAAAGTTTTTGAGGTTGATGGGAAAGCCAAGGTGTGTCTTTATCAACTATCTCATGACACCTGGCCGCTTCTTATATTAAAAAGAATATCGTTTGCATACTTGTTGTATTCTCTTGTGCATCCACCATATTACGATACCATAGCCAAGTGCTCGGAGATCTTCATGCAATGGAATATTATTCTGACTATTGTTATTGTAGTTCGAATTTTGGTGGCTGTTTACTTATGTTTAATTACCAGAAGGTCCGATACTATGTGCTGTCTGTAGATTACTCTGATGTGGTAGGTTCTGCAAGCTGGAACTTCATTTTAAGGTAGCATGACGACACAGTTTGCTTTGCTTCTCTCCATCTCTCTCCCAGAAACTGTCAGTTTTAACCGAACTAGGTTTATATGTTCTGAAGAAATTAGATTCGATCTTCATAAATACTATTGACATTCAAAGCTAATTTTACATGAATAGCTAAAACGGATAACATAAAGTAGATAGACCCTTCTCTCAGACTTGTCTCAACAGTTTTGCATGAACTGCCTTGATTTCAGTCTGTGATCTTTGCTTGCATCTATCTGCAGTGGTGTCTATGGTTTACCGCAAATATCTTCTGCTGTTAAAATGTTTATGCTGCCAAGCATATATGCTGTAATTTTATAGCAGTGTCCTTTGAACAATTACTTTAGAGTTTATAGTATGCTGAAGTCTTAAAGGTGTTGACAGGTTTCCTTACTGTATTTACAAGTTGAAAAGCGTGACATGTTTGAGTAATGATTTCGTTGCAAGATTTCTATATACTCTACTTTTCTCCTTTCTGTTTACTTTTTGGTACGACTTTACAAAAAGTCTTTTGTCTTCACCACCCTGGTCGCTACTTCTTTTAACAATGATGAGGTTAAATTTGTTTGCTGGTTCAGGAAATAATTGACTGTGAGGATGAAAAATTGAAAGGTCTGAAGGCTGAGATGGGAGATGATTGTTACAGTGCTGTGACATCAGCTTTAGTGCAGATAAATGAATACAACCCCAGTGGAAGGTATATAACGTCTGAACTGTGGAACTACAAGGAAGGGAGAAAGGCCACTCTTGGAGAGGGCGCTTCATTCTTGGTGCAAAAATGGCAAATAATTAGACGCAAGAGGGATGTTTGAAGGTTAGTACAGTTCTCTGAGGTGAAAATACAAACTTCGTCATTTCCACTTTCCCCCCTCTGATATCGTGTCATTGTTAGCGCATCTTGTTCTAATCTCTTGGAAAAACATAACAGTCTTTCTCTGCTCTTCCTGTTGCACTTATGGTTTGGGTGTTGGATATATTTTTTTAGGAATTAAGCAAAGATGTGGAAAATTATTTACCAATGATATTTTCAGTTTATCTACGTTGCCTTTTCATGATGTGATGTGTTCTTGATAAGGTATATATATGCATACTAAATTTGGTTGATTTATTTGTATTCTGGTTATTTTCTTAAACACTAAAGAAAAGAAGAGGTATTAATGTAATGTTCTATCATTGCTTTGAAGCTGAACAATTGATGGTACTTACAGGAATGTCCATTGCTGATATGGAGTGACCCTTATGCCAAAGCACTTGTTGCAGGGATACCAGGAAATAAAAGGAGCTGCCGTGTTTGTGCAAGTTTCTAGTAATAATATATTTCATGTAAACAACTGAATTTCCCTGTTATTGGTATTTCTGCTCTCGTTGTCGTGGGGGCAGCTTGCTCCGAACCCAACTATTATCAGTCTGCCATCCAACGCACCGAGTATCCTCGTGTTGGAGAAGTTTTCAGGAAAGATGGAAAGGACTAGTGCCTGACTTTTCTTGATTCCTAGTCTTTAATGTGTAGGATGTTTTAGTGTTTATTTATGTTGTAATGTTCCTGTTTTGCGTCTTTTCGGACAGGCAGGGATTATTCAAGTCAGTCATCAAAGTCTTCTGCTAATCTGCAGGAAGACATGTTTCACTGTTGTATGATAATAAAAACCAAGACATGTTTCACTGTTGTATGATAACTGGAAATTGTGAACAATTTCTTTTAGTTAGTTTTAAGATTTTAAAGCTCGTTAGGGTCGTTTTAGGAACAGGCAGCATGCAAACTTGTACCCGTTCAGTCCAAATCCTTAGACGAAATTAAGAAAATGGATGTGTACAATGTACACGAATGAGATTGTAAATATAATATGAATGTTTAGGCTCATCACTTATAATATTCATAAATATTCTATTGCATTATTGCATTTGACATGAACTGAATGTATGAACACTTTCTACCGTATGGTCTTTCCCTTCGTATAGGTCTTGCCTAGTAGAAAAAGCAGAAGAAATTAGAAATTGTTTGATGGGGGCAGATACCAATACCCAACTGGATTTTCTGGATCATGTTCTTTAATTGGGTTTTCACCCTCTCTCATAAATTCGTTGCGTGACTATGTAGTTTACGATCTTAAGGAAATCATTAGCAAGCTAGTTTTTAACCCAAGTTTCATGTAGGAGATTGAAGAATAGTAAATTTAAGACCAATTATTACCTTTGGTCGAATGTTAAAAGAATTGTTCATTCTTATTCTAAATTTAATGTTCGAGTTTGAAAAATAGAAAATAAATAAATAAATAAAACAAACTTAAGCTAACTATAAGTAGTTAATGCGTAAATGGTTTGACATAATTTTCACAAAAAAATTTATAGCTAATTTAATTTTTATATATAGATAAATTAACGGTTGGGAGCTCTCTACCTTTTAACGACCAACTTTATCCACAAAACTAATTTTAATGCAAATAAATAAACTTAAGAAAAACATGTGCTAAAAAGAAGAACAAACTTAACGTATGAAACTTCTCTAGTGACGAGATCGGGAAAGCCTAGCGTTGGGCAGTGGCGGAGGGAGGGGGTGGCAAGCAGGTGCCGCGGCCAGTCCACCCCCTCAAAGATTTTTTAAATTTATTTATTTATTTCTCATGTAAAAATTTATTTTTGTTGATAATTAACTAATTGGACAAGTTAACTTTTTGCATATAATACTTCTTCATTCTTTGGATGGGGACGCAAAAGATGAGTTAAGAGTGGATAAGTCAGTTACCACTTCACTATAATCCACAATCATTATTAGTATTTTTTGAAGATAAAAGGTTTCGAATAATATAGTAAAGTTTGAGTGAAATTTCTAAATTGGCGAATTAGATAATTTTTTCAAGAGAAAAGATATGAGGAATTCATGAAGAAAAAAATAGAATAGAACTTATGTGAAAATTTAAAGATTTGGGGGCAAAATGAAGGATTAAAAAAAGAAGCTAGATTTTTTAGAATTATTGTGGGAGAATTGAGAAGTTTGATGGGATAAATACGAAGGATTAGTATAAAATGAATAGAACTCCGAAGGAACCCACCTTAAACTCTGTTTATAAAAAAAAATTGATATCACAATTATGATTAATAATTTCTATAATTATTTAAAAATAATATTTCTCATAACAATACATATTTTAATTTTTGTCGTACAATTTTAGCTATGCACCCTAAGAAAAAAATCATGGCAAATCAATACACATGTATCTAATTGATTACTTAGATTCAAGTTCGAATCTGAGCACCACACTTATAAACAAAAAAAATCATTTCTTTGCCCAAAATGGTTCAAACTCATTTATTAATTGTAAACTCAAATCTCAAAAGGGTAAGTGTCCTTCTTTTTCTTCTTTAAATACCATACGATATCACATTTTTCCTCCATCATTGAAAGTTGTACCATAAGCCAAAGGCCTTAATTAGAACCAACAATATTAAACATTCGGTCCCCCAAAAAAAAAGCTTCAAGACATTGTTCATAAGATGATTTCCGGCGACATTGATCAGGGCCAGAAAATCAAAGGCGTTGCTGTGTTGGTGAGCAAGAAGAATGTTTTGGCTTCCATGATTTCCATAAGTTCTCAGGCCGTGTTGACTCTCTCCAACTCATTATAACTGTGAAGGTGAGCTACTTAATCTTTTGCTATTTTATATCAATTTTATGCGTCAACTATGTGGTTGGTGCGAGTTATTAACGAAAGATTTACTCGGATTATTTTCTTTTTAAAAATGTTACAAAAATCATATAGTATTTAAAAAGTTGGATTTACACGTTTTGGTCCTTGCATTTATCAAACTTTTTTCAAATAACATTTAACATTTACTAAATCTATAATTGCACCGATTCATTTTAATGAATGATATCTTTCCTTAAAAAAACAAATTCTAAAATTGCACGTTACATTAATCTCAGTTAATCCCTCCAACAAGATTGACCTTATTTTTTAATTTCCATTTGAATTAAATTGTCATTATATTTTAAATGTTACCTATAAAATTTAGGTATTTTTAAATCTTATGAAAAATAGTAAATGTAAGACGTTATTCGAGAAAAGTTACCAAATGCAGAGACCAAAACACTCATTAAGTCTAAAAAAAATACTAAAATATTCCCGTACGTATGACGTTATTTATTTTGGGCGCGAAGTAGATGCGGATGCATATTAATCTAAAAAAGAAAACAAAATTTTAAGATTATTATGATGTTGGATTTGACATGATTTATAATGGTGTCTTTGCAGAGTGATATGAAAGGGAAAGTAGGAGAGGTTGCATATTTGGAATTTGAAGACAAGATTTCTGCAAGTGAATCCACATTCAAATGTACACCTTTAACTGGGATGAAAAAGTTGGTGTTCCAGGAGCACTTCTGGTAAAAAATAATCATAACCATAATGAATTCAATCTCAAGACTGTCACTCTTGAAGAAATTCCAGGCCAAGATCGGATTCATTTTGTTTGAAATTCATGGATCTACCCAGCAAAACATTACAAGACAGATCGCATTTTCTTCACAAACAAGGAAATTGTAATTAATTCTTGTCTGTTATAGATTCTGCTACAAATTGCATTTTTGGTTTCAAACTATGGCTTTCCTGTTACATAAAGTTAAAGTCAGTAACAAAAGTTTTCTATCTGTTTCTGTAGTCTTATCTTCCTGATGAGGCTCCGATGGGGCTTCACGTGTACCGGGAAGAAGAATTGTTGAACCTGAGAGGAGATGGGAAAGGAGAGCTTCAGGAATGGGATCGCATCTATGACTACGCATACTACAATGATTTGGGAGATCCTGACAAGGATCCGAGCTATGCTCGTCCAGTACTTGGAGGATTGGCTGAGTACCCTTATCCGCGTAGGGGAAGAACAGGCCGAAAACCTACAGAAACAGGTCATTATTCATTGAGAAGTACACTCATTAGTTCATGGTTGTTTTCATTTATAAAGTTCTACTATATATAGTTAGCGAGTCATGTTTGATGTTGTGTAGATCCTGACAGCGAAAGCAGGTTACCGCTTCTGAAGGGATTATCCATATATGTCCCAAGTGATGAATGATTTAGCAGCCTGAAGCTGTCAGAATTTCTTGCCTTTGGATTTGTATCCATTGCTCAGCTTGGCAAGCATGCCCTACAAGGCCTATTCGACCGCACCCCTGAAGAGTTTGATTCCTTTGAGGATGAATTGAAAATCTACAGATTCAGTTACCTGAAAGTTACCAACAAGACAGCAGTTTGTTGAAGAAACTTCTATTGGATTTCCTTACAAAGTTCGGCTTGAGATGTTAAAGAATTTTTTGAATTTCCTCTGCCTGGTGTAATTAAAGGTAGATATTGTTTGTCTGATACTATTCTGGCATTTCCTACTCCGTCGTAAAATCCTTTCTTTTCATTCAATTATGGGGATGATCTTACAATTTGGTGCAGAGGATGCTTCTGCTTGGAGGACTGATGAAGAATTTGGTAGAGAAATGCTAGCTGGTTTAAATCCTATTGTCATTCGTCGTCTCGGGGCACAATGAAAGGCTCAGACAAACTTGTATCCCTCTTGTTGTTTTTGCTCGTCATTATCTCCTTACTTTCTACTAAATCGGACAATGGATTAGCATACAATCATTCTAACACTACGATAATGTTTGAAAAATAGTGTCAGATTGCCCTACTGCATTTCTTACATGATACTTCCTTGTTTTCTTCAGAGGAATGGCAGTTGAGGATCCTAATTCCCCGCACGGTCTTCGCTTACTTATAAAAGACTATCCATACGTGGTTGATGGGCTTGAGATATAGTCTGCTATCAATGATTGGGTTAGAAGCCACTGCTCATTCTACTATGAGTCTATGAGACTGTTGAAGTGGTGCAAAAGGACATTGAATTCCAATCCTGGTGGAAGGAAATCCGAGAGGAGGGGCACGGGGTTAAGAAATATGAGATCTGGTGGCTTAAAATATGCTTATGCCGGCTTCCACACCCGACCAAAAGTCGTAGGTTCATGCCTGAGCAGAGCTCTCCTGAGTACCAGGAACTTGAAACAAATCCTGACAAGATTTTCCTGAAAACCGATAGTTCTCAGCTTCAGACACTTTGCAGTAATTTCACTGATAGAACTTCTGCCGAAACATTCATCTGATGAGATTTATCTCGGCCAGAGAGACTCCTTAATGGACAGCAGACACGAAACCTGCGGAAGCATTTCGGGAATTTGGAAACAAATTGGCAGGAATTGAGGACAGGATTATAGAGATAGAACAAAGATGAAAAATAGAAAAACCGGCTCGGTCCAGTTAAGCTTCCATATACCCTGATGATTCCTACAAGTGAGAGTGGACTTACTGGTAAGGGAATTCCTAATAATGTTTCCGTGTAAAAGTTTGCAAGACAAAATATGTTTAAAGTTGGCGTGACTTTCGGAATCAGCTCACTCCAAAATATCCCTTTAATAAGTTATATATTTGATGCTTTATTTTCCTAACATGATTATTATATGAGGTAATAGCATAAAGACCCCCTGTACTATTTTTTAAAACAGAAACCTCCCCTGTACTTCAAAAAGTCAAATTAACCTCCCCTGTACTATCGGTCAGAAGCATTTGCTTGGTCTCCGTCAGTCAAACTAACAGACCGTTAGTGTTGACCGTTGACTTTAAATAAAATATTCAGAAAAATTGTAAAAAATCTAAAAAAATGTAAAAAAATGTAAAAAATTTATAAAAAATTGTAAAAAATCCCAAAAAAATGTAAAAAATCTATAAACAAATTTTAAAAATTCCCAAAGAAATGTAAAAATTCAAAAAAAATTAATAAATCCAAAAAAATTGTAAAAAATTCCAAAAAAATATAAAAAATCCAATTTTACAATTTTTTCTGAATTTTTAGATTAATTAACTTTTTTTGATTTTTTTTTTAATTTTACATTTTTTTTCTGGATTTTTAGGTTACATAATTTTTTTTATATAATTTATACATTTTTTGGGATTTTTTACAATTTTTTATATATTTTTTACATTTTTTTTGGATTTTTTACATTTTTTTTGAATTTTTTATAATTTTTCTGAATATTTTAATCAAAGTCAACGGTCAAAAAGTGAAATCTGTTAGTTTGACTGGTACAAACCAACGGAATGCTTCTGACCGATAGTACAGGGGAGGTCAATTTGACTTTTTGAAGTACAGGGGAGGTTTCTGTTTTAAAAAATAGTACAGGGGGTCTTTATGCTATTACCTCTTATTATATTCATTTTATATTAATGTCTATAAAAAATCAATAAAAAGACTTAAAGCTTACACAAAACTTACAACTTACAGAAATATAATTTTTTCATATTATTTAGTGTAACTTTAGAAAATATAAATTACACAAACACGCTAGAGTTAGCTAAACATGGTCCTAGTTTATATATGGGGTAATAACAAAAAGGTCTTTATACTATTTTTAAAATAGAAACCTCTCATGTCTTTTAAAAATTCTATTCAACCTCCCATGTACTAAGGGTCAACGGCAAAAGTCCGGTCTCTGTTAGTTTGACTAACAGACCGTTAGTGTTGACCCTTAGTAACCGTTGACTTTAATTAAAAAAAATGTAAAAATTCTAAACAAATTGTAAAAATTTACAAAAACATGTAAAAATTCCAAAAAAAAAATTAATTAACACAGAAAAATGTTAAATTTTTTTTAAAAATTGTAAAAATTCCAAACAAATGTACAAATTTCAAAACAATTTTGTAAAAACTCCAAAAAATGTAAAAAATTCAAAACAAAATTAATTAATCTAAAATCCCTGAAAAATGTACAAATTCCCAAAAAAATATTAAAATTTTGAAAAATATGTAAAAAATTCAAAAAAATTGTAAAAATCCCAAACAAATGTAAAAATTCCAAAAAATGTAAAAGTTCCTTATTTTAACATTTTCTGGATTTTTAGATTAATTAACATCTTTTTTGGAATTTGACAATTTTTTTTTAGAATTTTAATATTTTTTTGGATTTTTATCATTTTTCTGAATTTTTAGAATAATTAATTTTTTTTTTGGAATTTGAATATTTTTTTGGAATTTTAACATTTGTTTTGTTATTTTTACATTTGTTTCTGGATTTTTAATTTTTTTTTGAATTTTTTACATTTTGTTTTGAATTTTTAGATTAATTAACATTTTTTTTGGAATTCTTACAATTTTTATAGAATTTTTACAATTTTTTTAGAATTTTTCAATTTTTTTTGAGAAATTGTACATTTTTTATATGATTTTTACATTAATTTTTTAATTTTTAGATTAATTAATTTTTTTTGGAATTTTTATATTTTTTCTGATCTTTTAAATTAATTAGATTATATTTTTGGATTCTTTAAATTAATTATATTATTTAATACTTAATTACCTGCTATAATAGGTTTAAAAAAAAAACCTGTAGCATGTCAACACTAACGGTCTGTTAGTTTGACTAACAGAGATCAGACTTTTGTTGTTGACCCTTAATATAGGGGAAGTTGAATAGAATTTTTAAAAGACAAGATAAATTTTTGTTTTAAAAAATAGTACAGGGGGCCTTTTTGTTGCAAGATGAGAGGTCACGAGAGTTTTACACATCATTCTCTCTAGATATATGTGGTATTAATATATGTCATTATAATTATTAAATAAAAAATTAGATAGGAAATTATAATAGTAAATTATTAATAAATAATAATTAAAGTTTATCCATCAAACAACTATATTCATGTTGATTTGCATTAAAATCTTAATAATAGTTATAATAATAATAATTTAATCTTACTATTTTTATAATTAATTATCTCTATTTAGCTTATACTATATACACTAAAAAAATATTACACTATTTTTTTTAATAAATTAAAAATTTTGTAAGAAAATTAAACTCTCTATTATATTAAGTAATAATTTTTACTATTATTATAACTATTTTAAAATTATATTGTTTGCGTACATACTAAAAAGTTCAATAAACTGAGATTAATAATGTATTATACTAATACTATATTTTTATTTTTTTCACTAGCTAAAATAATAATATACCGCGTACCGCGCGAGTACGGGACTAATTTCATCTCATTTTTAGCACAAGTAATTAAGCTTGCATCCTCTACTCTTGTACAATATCTGCAGTAAAAGCTAGATGTGCTTAAAAAGCTCATATGTACTTATAAATTGCTCAACAGCTGATAAGAAAACACTTCTTCACTTTTCCAAAATCCCATCAGACAATGCAATAGCCCTCCTGTCATTCCCAACAGTGGAATTTCCCCTCCAGATGAGCTATATTACTTCGACTTTGTATCCACATGCAAACTTAATCAAACATCAATCACGTGCTGCGGAGCCTGCATGGATGCATTTGTAGCTTCTCCTCCAGATGAGCTATACTATGAATTAGGAAAATCCTAGCAAGAAAAGGGAAACTCGATGCTCGATATGTTAAATGGAGACATGGGACAATACGGCGACGCTGCAGAGCTGTTATAGCTCTCATTATGATATATAGATAGGAAGTCTCCCGATTTCCCCTGAGAATAAGACAGCAAAGAACATCAGAAATAAAGGGGACAATGTATAAAACCAAGGAAGTACAAAAGATTACCTAAAGTTCATTGGAATGCGGCCAATTTGAAACAGAGGAGGTGGAGCCGCGTAACCAGGCTCAAATTGCTGACATTCAATCAATAAATAGCTAGGTTGCGCTGACCGACCAAGAGAATGATACCAAAAGACAAAGAATGCGTAAGCTAGAACTATCTATATCTATACTATATAAAAAACACAAATTACTTTATTCTTTAAAAATCTATTATACTTTTAAATTATTGTTTAAAAATTTATTACACTCTTAATTTTCTTTTAAATTTTTATAAATTTATTAAAATTTTTATCCAATAATAATTATCGCTTTTAAATTTGAGAAAAAAAATAGTTCAGCCAATTTACCTAAAGTAGAAGTTGTTGTTCTTAATTCATTGAAGAAATAATTAAAAAAAAAATCGTGAGAGCATTGAAATTCTTAACAATAGCGGGAGTATTAATATTAATTCAGTTGTTAGTTAAGTTAGATAATATATATTAAATATATATAGTATATATAGATAATAAAATACCTAAATACCCGGTCAGGTGCAAATATAATTATTATTGATCCACAAGATTTAAGGATACCAAAATAAAATATATAATTAGTTTTCCAAGCATGTAATAATATAAGTAACTAAAATTAAAAACACAATTAATTAATTTAAATTATAATCATAATTATCTGTTCTGTTTTGTTATTTTTTTAAAAATAATTTATTTTATTGTTTGTGTTTAATAATTAATATCAATTGGTTTTTTTTTATTTACATTAACTAATTGCTCGATCATAAACCAAGATATATTCAACTTCTCCATTATATTTCTTAGTGGTAATTAGATTTGGTATTGCTTAATTTTTAATTTTTCTCCATAACTAGCCTAACCTAATTAGCATATAGTCATATACAATGTTTTATTCAATTTATTTTAAAAACAAAGCATGTACAACTCCTTGAGGAAATCCATATACGGGTTAGTTTTTATAAATTAATTTTGAATATCCGGATTCATTTTAAAAAAAAATTCTCCTATTCAAAACATATGCAATTTTTTAGAGAAATCCATATATATGTTACTCAATTGAGTCAAAATTGGGAATATAAACTTAACAATTTTATGTCCTAATTATTTTGTATAATGTCTCAATGGTATGTTATTTTTTTTTAAAGATATAGGTAGTAACGAATCTCATAAAAAGAAATGAAAAGTAAATAGCAATTTAAGTGAGCCAATTAGAAAAAAAGACCCCGAGTTATTTCGTTGCTAACGACTTTGAATGTTGTACATGGGTATCCAAGTTCTTATTTGCGAGAATTTGGAAGAAGAAACGATCAATCTTTATAATTAATATATTGCACTTGCCTATGCATTTCCAACTAATATCAAATAAGTTCATGCATTTTTAATTAGCTCAAATCAACCACTATATTTATTTAGATGAAAAAAAATAAGTTACGGTTATCGAAAACAATTTGAAGTTCATTTGCATGTTTATAATGTGGTATTAAATTATTTTGACATGATTTTATTTTTTCTTAAAAATAAGATGATAATATATAATCAATAATGTCATTTGTTAATAAATCTATTAATAAAATTAAAGTTATTTTAGAATAATTTAAGCTCACGTTATTGACAATAAAGAAAATTTTAGTTTATTTGATGACATGAATGACTTTCTTAGAATAAGAGACTAAAATTCTAAGAAAAAAATGAGATCATATTTATGCAAAAATTGAAGAAAAAATAGAGAGGAATTAATCTAATTTGTAATTAAATGTTCTGAATTTGTATCATAAATATCATAGTAAATTTCCAATATTTTTAATTGGTTCGAATCAACATCACCATTAACAAATTAATCACTATATTTTTACAAATTAAAATAATTAGTGATTGATAAAATAATTAAATAACTTAATAATATTTTTATCATTTTTTTAATTTTCTAATTATTAGAAAAACTAAAATTGCAACTTTATTGCAGGCTTATATTGCAAAATTCAAGACTATAAGGTTCAAAGTGGGAGATTTTGTAAACTTTAGGGTTTCTTTATACAGTTTACCTAAAAATATATTTAATTTTTTTATCAATAAAGTTAATAAATTTTTTATTATTATATAATAAACAAATAAAATGTTACAAAATAAATATTTTGAGTATATGTTTAATGATTACATAAATGTATTTTCTTGAGATTTTTATATATTTTTTTAGATAAAAACTAGATGATGTTTTCAATTTCAAGCTAAATAACAACAACAACACAGACTTTAAGATAAAAAAATTATATCTTTCCTATATGGCAAAAGTGGAAAGAAAATCGAGTCTGCTACATTCATTAGTTTCTTAGAAAATTACATATGAGTAGCTTATAATAATATTTTAAAATAACACTAATAATAGTAAATTAGAAAGTTAACAAACTTATAAATTAATTTTTTTAATTAAATAATACACTTTTATTTCTATTATTAAATGACCATTTATTTACTTAATAAAGAATTATTATATACGTAACTTTTAGTAAGAATTTAAAATTAGTAAATAATTTATCATAGAAAAATATACTATGTATTGTAAGTTAAAAAAGTTAGCAAAAATATATTATATTTGTATAAACTATATATATTTTTTAAAATGACTTAATATTAAAGTTATGAATAATAAGTGTATATTAAATTAATTTTTTAGACTTTAAATTTATATTAAATATTTTTTATGAAAAATGAAAGATGGTGATTTTCTATTATGAAATATTCACATTATAATATTAAATTATAATTAACAAAAAAATTATTTAAATAATTTAATAATTGAAATGCTAAAATACAAAAGAGAAATTTTTTTTATTGAAGAATCAAAATATGTTAAATACCGAAACTATCTTCTTATGAAATTATTCTTGCGAACTTTTACTTTTATATATTTTTAAAATTTATTATTCTTTGTTAAATTGGCATAGGAGATAAAAATATTTCCTTGGTTGATTTCCAACAAGTTCCCCACTATATTTAAAGAGGTTGTGGGAGATCAATCTATATAATGTACTGGTGGAGCTACAATGTGAGAAATATCCTTAAAAGTATGGAATTGAAAAACAGTCACAATGAGTAAAATATAAGTTAATATATTTTTAAATGTAAATTATTTGTTAAATATAAAAAATATATCTTAATCTATTTTTAAATGTAAATTATATTAAGTACTATTATATTATTTTAAAAATAATATTCTTTATTTGAGTTAATATTTTTAATTTAATTTTATTATTTTAATTTAGTAAAGAGATTAATTTTAAAAGTGTTAAAGAAACATAAACTAGATAAAAGTGAGAAATAAATAGTAATATTTATACTTTTCTAACATAAATTATATGGTAAAATAAAGAACAATCTTTATGAGAATAATTTAGAAGTTTATTTACAAGTATTGATAATATTATCCATATATTATCAAAATAATTTACATTAATTTTTATGAAAGAAATATTATATATTGTACATAAAATATTTTCTATATAGTTTAATATTATTTATTTTATTTTAATTATTTAACTATAATTTGAAGGCAGTACATGGTTTATTTTTTTAGAAAAAAAATATTTTTAAAGTTAAGAAAATAATAAAACAACTGTAAGTGACAAATAAAAAGAGAATTTATAACTTTTTTCTAAAATTAATTTAATGACAACAGTATAAAAGGATTAAATTAGATAATTAAAAAGAGATACTGAAAATTAATATTTTATAATCTAATCATCAAATAGTTATAGTTAAATATTTTTCTCCAATATTTATAAGTTTTTTTCAACTTTTTACCTTTTTTTTTTTAACCACGTATAATGTTATATTAAAATATTTTAGGATATTATAGGATTTCTAATGTAAGTCTTAAAACTATAGTGTCCCAAGTGAAAGATTTTTGAAACTATAAAACAAATTATGTAGTTTACCCTAAAATATGTGCTAGGTAAACTAATAAGATTTTTTTAAAAAAAAATTTGTTATATTGTTAGTTATCATTATAATATTATGGATCGAACATATGATATACGTCATCAAGATAATATGCGATAGGTACAAAATATATTAAATAAATATTTATTGTAAACTTAAAGTCCTTAAACCTTAAAGTTAAATTAGTTTTTAAATTAATAATAAATGGATGAAATTAAATTTGTGTAACCTAATAGACTGCTGTAAAAGTACACAGAAGATCTCACTCATGGATCTTTAATGCGAGTGACGAATGTTGATGAAGTTGATATAATTAAGAAAATTAAATAAGAAATCATGTTCTAAGCCATAAGTTATAGTAAAAAAAGCCAAAAGTTATGGATTAGATGAGATATATAAATCTCCTAACATTATTATCATCCTAATCTAATAAAAAATATTTAAAATTAGAATAGTTTATTTATTTATAATAGTAATAATAGTTTCATGATTTTTTTTTAATAGGCAGATATATATTAATAGGGTCATGAAAAATGACCATAATAGAGAACACGAACCAAATAGAAGAGACACGAGCCAAACAAGTTGTCTCAACAGACACAGACTTCGCTCAAGACCCAAATAACAAATTAACAAAATTGAGCAAGCCACACTCAAGGTCCAAGCCCAAGCTACTCTTCTAGCAGCCCAAGCCTAAACCCTGATAAACACAAAAAACTTTAGTCTTCTCTTCATCACCGCTGCCACCATCTTCCTCGGCCATTCACTGCTGCCGACATCGCTCCCTCACTGTCGCTCCATAATCCGGCCGCCTCACCCACCGGAATCACCGGAATCAAACTCGTCGCCGCCGTCCACACCACAGCCGGACCCAACCAACTCGGCCGGCCATCAACAAACAACGCCACTGCTGGCGCCACCACACCCACGCCATCGACACAACCACACCCTCGGACGGTCTCCCTCCGCCGTCACCACACTGCCTCCCGATCTGCACAAACTCCTCCAACCACGATCAACACCTCAAACGAACCAAATCGGCCACCATCAACACACATCCAACTCGGTACCAACCACCATCTCCATCGCCGCACCATCTCCTCGATCATCTCAACCACTCACAATCACCGCTGCAACTCAGAAACCAGAAACCAACCCCGAAAAAACTCGCCTGCTACCACCAATCACTCGCCCGAAAAAACTATAATTTAATAGTTTCATGATTAATAATCATCCAACAGATTAAGAAAATATATTTTTTCTTTCAAAAGATAACAAAATATGATATTATTACGAAAAGAAGAAAAAACTAAAGGACAAATGTTGCTATCCGATTTTTGACTTTCATCACAACCTTTACGTTTTTGCCACTTTTAGCTGGTCTAGATCAAATTTCTGTCATTTTTTGGTCCTAGGTTAGTCTGTTTTAATATTTCTAGTCATTTTGTGCCTTTTTAATTTTTTTCGTACTTTTAACTGTCTTTTCGCGAACTTCTATCGGTCTCGAGTAAGGTTCCCGGGACCGAGTGCAGAACACCCTTTTTCGTTATTTGATAATTACGTGTTAATTTTCTATTTCAGGACGCCTCGTTCAGTTTCGTTCAATTTTTGTCGTAAGGACATTTATTTTGCGCGCAAACGTTTTGTCATTTCTGAATAAGAAAATAAATACGTTAAATCAACTTTCGCGTTTTGTCACTGTATATTACTTTTCTCGCCTTGTTTTTCTACACATAATTGTACCCTCGACTCGGATTTATTTTCATTTTCGTGTGCCTCCGCTCGTACCAAAATATCCCGTTCGAGCGGGAATTAATTCAATTAATGCATGTTTTGTTTTTTCCTTCCTTCTGATTGGCTCTCCCAGCCATGGCAGACACGAATTAAGTTGATTCCTTAGATATGATTTTAAATGAACAGACAGCGAGAAAGGAGCTTGGAGGACCACGTGCGGAGACTGCTTTTGTTTCGACCCACGGCACGACAGAAGCAGACGACCGACTCAACTCCTCAACTCCTCAACCTCACTTCTTGTCCTAAAAATAGCAAGCTATCCACGTCCGCGCGGGGGGTGGTCGCACCTACTCATCATCAACCTCAAACCAGAGCAAAGGAAAGCGTTTAAGGTAAGTGTTCGAAGCTCTCTCTCTCTAACTTCTCTCTTCGCAAACGTTTGTTTATGCATGTTTTAATTAAATCAGTGGCTTAAACTTGTTTTAAATGATTGATTGTCGAGTTATATGGTCTGTTCTTGCTCCAATTTAAACATCCATTGCTTGAATTAATTAATTGCGAATTATGGACAATAATGCGTATTAAAATTCCATGTTGAAATTACTCTTCGTTTATGGACGGATTGGTCTAATGTCTGCTGGATTGTGGTCGTAGAATAGTTGTGCTTCCTATCTGAGTGTTGCGACGCATTTTTACTTGACCATTCGGGGCTGTTTTGGTTCACCGTTGTTTGTCCACCTCACGTACGAACGCATGCTGTTTTTCTTCTGTTTTGCTTGCTATTTACCTACTGTTTTTGGTTGGTTTTACTGCTGAGGTGTGGTAGTTAATTTCTGGGCTGGTTGGGGTAGTATTGGAGTCGGTTTTGGAGCTTGAGTGGCCGGCCATGGTAGCCGGCGACATGAAGAACAAGAACAGCCGTTGCTGTTCTTGCGAAAGGAGGAAGACGAAGGTGACGGGCTTCAGCCCGTCCCTTCCCTTTCTGTTTTAATTAATAGCTGATGGGCTTGGCTTGGCCAAGCCCATATGTCATTTAATTGGTTTTATTTTAGTTTTTTGTACGATCCCTTTCGATTTAATTTTCGTTAATTTGTTCAAATTGCCTGTATGTTTTTCGACATGTTTAATTTTGTTTGGGGAATTAATTGTATGACATGTGCTGTTTTATTTATTTTTATACCATGAGGTTTTATTTAATTTATCTTGAATTTAAAATTGCATGTTTTACATGATGTTTTATTAGCTATGTGTTTTGCCAATTTGTAGTAAAAATAGTGAGCTGCCCACATGATATATTTATTTATTTTCATGGCTGCTTGTATGAAATAAATGGTGCATGTGCTTTATATTATTTATTATTTATTATCTTTAAGTTCGTACTAATACTCTCACTTTGTAGGTTAAGTTTCGAACCTTCAATCGAAAAGTACGTTTTTACCTTTCTTTCATTTAATTTAATTGATTTCCGTAAGATGTTTGCAAGCATTGTGTCCCAAAAATTAGGAATCCAAGTGTGGGCCTAGCCCGGCCCATTAGAACGGTAAGCATTATTTTTATGTATTCGTATGTGATAATCAACTGTCTACTACCTTTAATTGTACTTGTTGTAATAATTAATTGCTGAACTTGTTGTAATAAGTTAATAACTCATTATCAACTCGTTTGCTTTTAGTTATCCACCTCAATCGTTGTAATAATTAGTGAGAGCTTTAATTAATTATTTCACTTGGTGTAATAGTTTAATTATTCAGACCTCCAATTTGTAATAATTACATAAGTAGTTTTATCATGAATTGTTGGTTTGTAATAATTACTTAAGTAGTTTTGTTATGAATTGTGGTTTGTAATAATTAGATTAAGTAGTTAAAAATCGTGTATGTTTGTTATATCTATATATTTATATCAATTGTCATTAACATTGGTTTTGAAGAGATGGATCGATCAGGGTTCGTCCAAAAGGTAAGCTTACCTTAAACGTTTCCTTGTATGATCACGCAAAGGTCCAAAGCCTTGATCGTATCGAAAGCATGATACCCTAGTAGGCGTTAGAACCACCCTACGCGGAGGCATGACATATAGAATTGCTATTAAATAAAATCAATCTCACATGCTTACATGTTTACAACACTTGTCTCTTATACCGTGAGATAAATTGTTTTTCATTACTAAATGCTACGCATGATGGCTCCAAAGGCCATAACAACCATACGTGCATTCATTAAAACGGTACCTTGCTAGTTTTGCCATGATAGATCACTTAGTAACTAGATAATCATGCATGGCTCAATGATAAGGGGAGCGTCCGCTCTAGCATCGAGACAAAATGGTAACCCCATCCCTCGAACCCCCAAACGGAAATAACATGACCCAAATGCTAAGATGTAACGTCTCCTAAGAGGGCCAATTACATGTTCAAAATATTTTAAAACACCTCGCATACCGGTAACCTTTTTTAAGGATGTGACTTGAGTGCCTAACACCTTCCCAAGTCCATAAATACGACCTCGAACCATCGTTCTTTGGTTTAGACCATTGTGCCTTAGTTTGTTTATTTTATGCCATCGATTAGGTTCCCTAAACCTTAGAAAAATAGGGTGGCGACTTCATTGCATTATGCGAAGCATCTATTTATGCTTAGCATCCGCCGCGAACCTTAAACTCGTTTTCAACGAAAAAGGGGGTGCGACAACAAATACAGTAATAAAATTCTCCCTTTTGTTAAATTATAATCACAATTATTTTTAGACTATTTTTTTAATTATTATTGTTGTTGTTTTTGTTGTTATTTTCTATTTCATGCGTTTCCATTGTTAGAATAAAAATTAGAAAAAAAATGAGAGAGAAAAGAAAAAAAATAAAGTGGAAAATAATAAATCTTTTTAGTTAAAAATAAAAAATCTATAAAAAAATATGTAAAATAAACAAGAAATTATCTTGCCTCAATAAACTATTTTTCAATAAAAAAAAACTATGAAATTATTTTTATAACGTATTATTCTTAAAAAAATATATACACAAACATTAAATTACTTAAGTTGATTTCGTAAAATTTGTAATGATAAGAAATTATCTTTCCTTTGCTAATTATGTGATTTTTTTTCATACATAAACATGAAGAAAAATAGTTTGTACATTTACTTAAATCATAATTTTTAATTAAATATTAAGCTTAATTTTTTATTGAGTTTGAATTTTTAAAGAAAAATTCATTAGTGATTGTTTTTAAATAATTACGTAATTATTTACAATATTTGGAGAACTTAAATAAAAATAATATGAAACATCATTTTAAACATTTAAATTTTAATTTATAAAAGTAATTTACTTAATTGAGTTAAAATTGATTTAATTCTAAGAGCTTTAAATTAAGTATTTCAGAATTAATACAAAAATTTTCCGTCAACACCTGCATTAGAACATCAATAATAATACAAATATACTGCCTACAATATAATTTAAGTAACATAGTAAAAATTTATGTTAATCCTATTTTTGTGACATTATTAAAAAAATTATATCATACCAAAAATATATTTATGTGAAATGCTTTTTTGTACATAAATATTATATTTTAATATTTTAAAATAAATTCTGCACGTGCAACGCCACTTGCTAAAATAACATAGTATAACAAAAAAGACGTAACATGATCACGGAAGATCAGAATAGCTGTCCAATGTGTAATAACAGCTTGGAAGATGCTACTCATCTCTTCCTAGGATGTGCGGTGACCAGGAGGGTTTGGGAGTTGATCATGCGTTGGCTTCGGGTGGTGTGGTGCCAACCTCGCGATCTCGCGGGTCTTTGGAGATCTTGGGGACATTATCTTCCAAGCCACGACAAGCTCTCTGGCAGGCAATGGGCAACTCTGTTCTACGCGGTGATTTGGTCCCTGTGGAAACGCCGGAATGCTAAGGTCTTTAGGCAGAAAGAGGTAACGGAATGGCAGTGTGTGAATATGATATTCTCCTTATGGCATTGGTGGCTGAAGAGTAAGGATCATTCATTTGCTTTCAGTCTAGCCGATATGATGCAGACTCCGGCTTGACTTTTTAGTATTCAAGTTGTTGTTTCCTGAGCCCGAAGGTTTATCTTTCTTGTTTTCTTAGTTTGTTGGTTTCGTTTTCTGCTTGTGCTGCCTAGCTTGGACAGCTGACTTTTGTTATGTTCGTCATAATCTTCATGACTGGTTTCTAATATAATCTCTGCTTATTAAAAAAAACAAAAAACAAAACAAAAAAGGAGCAAGAGTAAGTCTCAGCTACGATTTAGGTTCTTAGATGTGCATTTTACGCGGACTCGGTACGAAGATGTCTTACAGTAAAATAAAACAATATTACATGTTCAAGAAAATAGGAATGAAAATCCACAGTTTTATATTGTATATTTAGATAATATATAATATTTACATCTAAGTTTATATGTACAGTTAAATAATGAGATTGACTATTACAATAATATAATATCCTTATTCCTTTCTACTAAAATTAGATGTAAAAAAGAGAAATATGGGAAGCAGTTTCAAAAACCTTTTATGATGTGCATATGAAACTTCTCTCTTTAAATTGAACCAAAAATCATTTTCCACCTTACAAAACGGTCGACCACTATCAACATACTACAATAAGCTGGTTGCTATTTTTTAGGAAATTGATCACAGAGCTAGTTCTCAAAGCAAATATGTTGAAGAGGTACGCAGTGCAGCAACACCCAAGGATGGTGAGTCTTCAAGTTCATATTTTTCTGAATGATTTAGATACTGAATTTGATCAAGTTCTTGGCGAAATCTTACGAAAAGATCCTAAGCTGGATCTAGAAAACTCATGTGTATGTCAGAAGAGACTTTTAACAAAGGCAAACTATGGGAGGATCTCGCCCTATTCCTGAAAGTTCTGCTGTGGTTGCAAATCAAGAAAATGTGAGCAAGCTGTCATGTCATGAATGAAAATCTACAGTTTTATATTGTATATTTAGATAATATGATCGGTTGATGGACTATTATCTTGAATAAAGAACAAAATGTTGCGGGAAAAAAAAGAATACAATACTTGTTTGTTGAAATGCAAGGAGAGGAATGATTGGATCACAAAGCAGTGCAATAGCATCCGGGGAAAAGAGTTTAGAAAAACAGGAAGCCAGGACAGAAGCTGCAGGAGGAGCGACACAAGGGACGATGGCTTTTCAAGGAGCCAAGGGTGAATACACTCGTGATGAAAATAATGGGAGCAGGGCATTCGACTAACATTACCCATAGTAAGAAAATCCTTGAGGCATATGGCACATTCCTTGCCGTCAGATTCTCGAATCCTGGGCTTAATGGTGATGTCCACCAACATTGGGAGATTAGAACATGAAGCGAAGCGACTATGTGTGGCCATAAACTCAGCTGTACACATGAATTTCTCAACCATTACCTCCCGATCACCATTAAGGAGCTCAAGGTCAAGAAGCATAGGTACCAAAAATGTAATCACTCGTACCCGGCTAGTGCTATTTATAGTCCTCGAGATTGAGATTGAGCTGGAACTTGATTTCGAATTCGAGCTTGAACTCGAAGTCGAGATCTTTCTCGAGCCCAAGCTCGAAATCGATCTCGGGTTCGAACTCGAGACTGGATTTGACTCTGAGCTCGGGCCCCTCCTCCTCCTCGATGTAGGGTTCCAACCTGCACTAATTGGGTGCAGGGCACACGGAATGACATCTTCTTGTGGATTGGCTGCTTCATCTTCTGCGGATTTACAAGACTTCGAACCTGAATTTTGATAGGAAACATCTGATGATTAGAGGAATAAAAAGAAGAAGAAGGTAGGCTGTGGCTGCGACCAATAGCATCGTAGTCTGGGTAGGCATCTATTACGTACTTCACCGCCTCGCCTTTACCATAATCGTTAAAGTGTTCCGTGCGACGAATTGCCCGATCGCGGTTTACGAAATCGATGGAAAGATAATAAAAAGAATCACCTCACTTTGGTAATAATAATAGTAATCACTCAAAAGTCCAGGCAACAAGAAGAAGCCGAGATTGAACTGAAGAAGTCCAGGCAATAAGGAGAATATGTATATAACCTCATCATCATCATCATCATCATCATCATCATCATCATCATCACATCATCATCATCATCATCATCATCATCACATCATCATCATCATCATCATCATCATCATCATCATCTCTCTCTCCGTTTCCTATAGGAACTAGGAATATAAACTAGTACGAGTGTGCATTGGATTTGGAATTCATTACTAATTTCTTGGGCCTAGTTATCCGTCCATTAGGCTGGGCCTCAGTTATTGGGTTCAATGCTGTAATAATAAACACCCAGAATTTTGTACTAGCTTTTCAAAAAATAAATTAATTTGTACTTCTGTTTTGAAACATAAAATTGAACAGGGGAGTGATATTAGGGATGACAACGGTTCGGGGATTCTCCGTCCCGGCGGTTTTTTTTCAAATTAATTAACAAATTATTTTATTTTTTATTTTTATTATTGTCATTTAATTAGAAATTACTCACTTTATGATACGGTTATTTCTTATAACAATATATGATTCTTTTCCTATTAAATAAAATATTGAATAATAAGAATATGATATTCTTTAATAATATCATATATTTTTGAAATGATTATTGGTAATATTACTAATTAATGTGTGGCATTTTTATTAACTAATTGTCTAAATTTATATGTATAGTTAAATGATGACATGATTATTAAAATAGTATAATATCATTCTTACTAAAAATTTCAATTTTTTACTAAAAAAGAAACTGAATTAGATGTAAAAAAGAAGACATGATTAATATATTCATTCTATTTATTTGAAATTTGCTAACCTACGTAAATTTTATTAAATAAAAGAATTGAATTAGAAGTAATAAAAAGAAAGACGTGATTCTAATAAACTGACGCACATGCACCTGCTATAAAATAAAAGAAGTGAATCAAAAGGTTAAAAAAAAAAGAATAATTTCAAAATGTAGATGATGATTAAATTTGAAAGAAATGACTTAAAATTGTTAATATATAAATTTATGATGTATATTGATCATTTGAAGTTTGATGACCCGCATTCATTTTATAAATAAAAAATTTGAATACGAAAATATATGGTTAGCATATTCATTCTATCTATTTGAAGTTTTCTAACCCGCATAAATCTTACTCTCTCTGTTTTTAATTAATTGACTTTTTGAAATAGTAACATTCAGTAAAACAAATACTAAAAAATCAAGTAAAATGTATAGTAACATTCAGTAGGAAAATGACGGAGGGAGTATTAAATAAAAGAATTAAATTAGAAGGTAAAAAAGAAAACTTAGTTAGAATCTCCAATGTATTTATTTAAAGTTGATGACCCGCGTAAACTTAAAAACAAATTAGACTGGATTAAAATTGGTTGACCCACATTTATATTTTATTAAAATTTTGATATAATATTTTAGAATTTCTGCACAAAAAAAAATTAATTGATTTTTTTCTCATTTCCTGAAAAAATTATTTTAATTTCTGAATTTTTGGATTTTTTTCCAGAATTTTTTATATTATTTTTTTGAAAATATTTGTTTTTTCTAGATTTTTTGTTTTTGTTATTTTCTGAATTTTTAATATTTTATTTTTTAGACATATTTATATTTAACTGCCCATGTGGATATTTTTTTAATTTTTTCCATCTACAATCCAAACAATCAAGATCAAACCTCCATAGCATAGTTATGAGAATCGGACCGGACCGGTTGGTCCGACCGGTTTAACCAGATATTTTTACCTTTTCGGTCCGATTCAGTTATCAGACCGAATCTGCCTCTGACCCGGGTCGGACAGATCGATCTGGTCAGTTTTTAACGAACCGGCGAACAGGCCGATTTTCTATCAACCCGGCTGGTTTGATGACGTGTCAAAACGGCGTCGTTTTGACACGGTCCATGGGCCCAAAACGACGCCATTTTGACAAGGCCCACGGGCCCATATCAGGGCCAAAGCAAAACGACGTCGTTTTACTTCTTTTTCAATTTTAATAATATTTTTTGATATATTATAAAATGCTACAGTAAAAACCAACCGGTTCAATCTGGTTTAATCCGGTTCAATTATCTAAGATTAAACGGTTCAATACGTGAACGGTTCAAAACGGACCGGCATCTACAATCCGGTCGAACCCGATTCAACCGGGTTAAACTACCAAATTTTCATTTCCGGTTCGCTGTCCGGTCCGATTATGATAACTATGCTATTTATTTTCTACATTTTCTTAGTTTCTTCTTACTATCTTTAAATGTGTTAAATAGTTGTTTTAAAAAAATCTACTCTTTCTGAATTTATGCAATTTTTTTGGTAGATATTTTTACCAAGGACAAATAAAGAAAAGAAAAGCAGTAGTACATAATTTCATTCAATAATTTCTCCTCCTTGACAAGAGAAAAGGCATCCTTTTCACTTCCAGTCACCCACACCACAACCCACGAACGACTGACAACTGACAAGCCATTCCATCTCTTCGTTCAGGATTCTTACCACTATTGGTACTGTATTTCTTCATTTACGTATTTCTATCCTTTTATCTATTTATTTCTTTATTATATGATACATTGGTGTTGGGTGTGGCAGTGGAAATGCAGATGGAGGCGGAGGAGGACATCAACATTGTAGAAGAGCTTATGAAGGCGAGGAATCTTGCTCTTAGCCTAGCGAGGGAGGTTGATTTCAAGAATAAGAAATTGTTCGATCTTGAGAAAAAATTGGATGACACCTCCTCAACCCTCAACTCCCTGCGCCTTCAACACCACCAGCTCCAACAAGCGCATGACCATGGTACGTACTACGTACCCTTCACTTCCTTCCATTCCACAAATTTCTAATTTTCCTCAGTACTTGGTCAATACTAGTACAATGCGATGCTTCTTTTTATGGTTATGAACTGCTTGTTGATCTAGTTTGACCACCATATGCTCTCTTATTTAGGACAGCTGATCTTGGTACTTTGTTTTGTCAGGATTAACTGGTTTCGGTTGGTTAGATTTAGTTGCACTGTTAAGCTAAGTAATATAAGGGTTTTTATGTTATGCTTGGATTGTGAGGTTTAGAAGAACCATTTTGCGATGAAAGGGCTCAGGTTAACCAGACTACATTGGCAATTGATGGCTTTGGTCCTTTCAGTGGTATGGATGATGGGATATACTGATTTTTGGTTGGTTAAATTTACTGACATTGTTTAGCCAAGTAAAATTCCGCAGGCGGCTATACATAATGTGGCAATTAAATGATAGTTTGCCAGTAATCCATGTTGATTAGTTCCTTTTGTGGTGCATAGCCAGTGCTACCAGCACGGTTTAAGTTCTGTTCTGCTAAATACGTCTCTTGTTCTCCGGTGCTTTATAAGTTGGAAGTTAAAATGTGGAGTTTTAGATGAAATATGATTAAATTATCCAGTCCAATGTGAGAAAGCAAATGGCTATATACTTTCTACATGCATCACCAATAACAGTTGCTCCAATGCATCACCAATAACAGTTGCTCCATAGCTGAATAAATAGTTTCTTATGTTATTTAGGTTGAAGGAGGTTGTTCTACAGACTGTTAATAGTAAAACTGGCAACAAAGCCAAGGTAATTGTATCTTTCTGAATTCTCTGTCTGAATTTTGTTTCACCGGTCAGATATGAATCCCGCTTTATTTGTAAGTATGGTTATTCAAGGCTAAAATTGATGGGAAAAAAATCTTTTTTCAGTTCTTGGAATGATGTTGACGAAGTTGGATTGTTGACTGCAAGGTGACTTGAACAATTGTTTGTAGTAAGGGGATGAGTTAAATTGAATCTTCAACGATGCATAGAAACTCCAGGAACTCCTAGGAAGACTTTTAAGCCGTCATATGAGTATTCCATCTTAAAATCCTACTTTAACCTTGGTAGACGTGTGCAAGGATGACCAATTCCTGGCTGGAAGAAACTAATAGTGATCTTGATTAGATGAATGATCAACACCATTTCTGTCACTCAAGTCTTGGTGCAATGGTCAATGTTAAGTCTAGAAGATACCGGAAGACAAGGTTAAACTTTTTTTCTTTTTTTCGTAAATAAGGCCAAACTTGTTTTAATTTACCTAATGCAAGATAAATTAAGATGGAATAATACAGGAAAAGGATAAATTAAACAGAGCTACAGTTGTTAGTTGTGCAGCTGTTTTGGAGCATAACTAATGCTTGGGCGCTATGATTATGGAAGAATAATACGTGGTATTTTATAAATAATGTCAGTGGAATTCTAGATTATTCTGTTATGTAATCAAATTCTTGGCTCCAAACTTCTGATTATGAATTAAAATATTATCTTATGGAGTTACCACTGTTTCACACTACCATTGTCTCACACAGCAGTACCTGTTATCTGTTTATATGCTTAGATGTTACTTGAATATGTTTGCCAGGTGCAAGGGAATTTCAGTCAATCAGTGCACATAATCATACACTGGTGCACAAGCTAGAATCTGACAGGAATGTGTTTGAGCAGAGAATTGAATACCTAGAGAAACAATTAGCTCAAAACAACGCTGAGCGGAACAAAATGCTCCTTCAGAAGGAAAAGGTACCCAAATGGCTGTCTTTTTGTAGCCTAAAATGCTGAAGCTGATAATGAAATCTGTGTTTGAGTTACACTGGAAAGGTGCCACTGAGATTTCTTTTCCCCTTTTTTCCGTCTTGCAATTTTCTTATTCCTGTAATATTTTCATGCCATCTTTGTGAGTCCTAAATAGGCCTCGCTCAATTTCAAACAAGTTTAAATCCTTCTGTTTGTACCATCATTTATTTATATTTTGTATTTTCAGTTTAATTTCATAATGTAACTTTATAGACTATTGTGTATCATTTACTAGATCGTAATGTCATGTTAGGCTAACAAATCAAAGACAACTAATCTCACTGCAGCAGGGGTCAGAAAGTTTTGTCACAAGGGACAGTGCATCAGTCTCCAAGATTTGTGAGTTGATGGAAGCATTGAAAGAAAAAGATGGAGAATTGGAATGCATGGGCAATCTTAACCGCACTCTTATTATTAAGGATCTTAAGAGCAATACAGAACTGCAGGAGGTTCGGCAAGAACTATTAACTGTAAGAATTTATTTTTCACGACATCCTCCTTTTTGACCTTCCTAGTTTCTTCTTTTTTTCCTTTAATCAGTGGTTTATTGCTTTTGGAATGTAAAGGGGTTGCAAGGTCTTGTTGATAGCCAGAGCACTGTTGGAATCAAGAGAATGGGAGAGGTTGACGTGAAGCCATTTAATGATGCGTGCTTACAGAAGTTTTCTGGAGATAGTGAGATGGAATCAACGCAGATATGCTCATTGTGGCAAGTTAGTGTAAACAATCCGATGTGGCAACCCTTTAAGAGAGAATTAGTCGAGGGAGAATTGAAGGTACTTTCTCTGGCATCCCTTCATTAATGATTATTGATTTCCAGTCCTATATAAACTATGAATGATTTGAATTAATGTACTGGTGAAGTTGTAGATTAGTGGAAAGAGAAGATTGCTGTATCACCCTGTTATCCTTAAAACTCCATCGAAACATGGGACACTGGGGAATTATTGTAATTGTCCTATGTATTTTCTTAAAACTCCCTTCTATTTTTGGAAGAACTCCTTAAAACTCCATTGAAACACGAGACAGTTAGTGTTAAAAAAATTTCACCACAATGGTAGTGTACTCATGAAATCATCTTTTAACCACTATATATTAGTAATGTGGGTATCTTACAAGGTTGTAAGCTAACTGTTCCTGCAAGATTTTTCGTTGCTTGCATTGCAGCACAGCATGGTAACAATTTCTTGAAAATGCAGGAAGTCATAGACGAAGATGACACAAAATTGAAGGAATTAAGGCATGAGTGGGGTGAGGCTGCATACAAAGTGATAGCTAAAGCGTTGATGGAGCTGAATGAGCACAACCCAAGTGGGAGATATGTGGTTCCTGAGCTCTGGAACTTTAAGGAGGGAAGAAAAGCCAGTCCAAAAGAGGTAATCAAGTACATTATTCAAGAACTGAAAACTTGCAAATCCCTTAAGCGTAAGAGGTGATCAAGCCACCAGTAGCATGTGGTCTTACTCGAGTACTTTTCAAGCATACCCAATGTAATGCACGAGGACCATGTCTTTTGTTTAACCTAAAGGAGAAGATAGAAGCAAAGTAGGTAGTTTTGTGTTTTACTTAGCTGTAGATGGTGCATTTCTAGTCATGCTGAGCTAATGTATGAAATCGGAACTTCAATCTAATAACAACAAAGTACTGATTACAAAATGCTCTGATGGATCTCTACATTTTGGAAATCTCTTCAATCAAAGATCCAGTTACGAAGATGCTAAATACCCTAGATCATACATCATTTGGAGACATTGTCTTGGCAACGCAGGAAGGTCGAGACATTTGGAGGTATTTGAAAGGAGCCTTTAAATTTAATCGATGCTTCTTGTTTCATCTTCCAGCACTTCAATCTACTGAAGGGAGTAGTAGGTAGATACTCCAGGTTTTTCAGTGCAGCCAAAGCCTGGAAAAATTATATACCATCAGAGACCCAGATTTAGTATTAGACCGTAAGATCGATTACAGTATGCATATGTTTCTGCAATTCCACATATCTAACCTAGTGTCATTTTTTTGTCAACATCATTCAGGTATCCCTGTCACTATATTGGGACATCGGACGCCGACTATTCCAAAAGACTTGCAAAGCTTTTTTATAAATTTTAACACAATTGCATACTTTAACAATAGAAGATGATAGCGTCAGAGATTGCACATTGGAAACGCCTCTAAATAATTTCGCCAAATTAACACAAACCTGCCTAGGGAGATTGGCTGATGAGCAAGTTTGCAGACAGAGATCCAAATATGCATGTTGTAGAGAAGGGAGGTTGGTTTCCAACAAATCCATTCCTTCTGTTGCTCTGCATCTTAAGAATGAAACCTCTGGCGCAGAAATATCCACCTCACAATTTCTGCACAGATTAATTATGGTTAAGCTGAGCAATTTAGGCCATGATATTTTGAGGAAATCAATCCAGCAATCGCTCAGGTATAAGTTGTTCAAATTCGGACAACATGAGAACATATCAAAGGTAAAAAGGATGACAGAAAGTCTCCAAACGCAAAGATGTCAGTTTGGCGAATCTGAATGGTTGATCAGGGAACTTAAACCCTTTGAGTCGTAGGGTTTCAAGGTTTTGATATTCCAAGAGTTTACTCGGAAAGGGTCCGGTGTGATTCGATTCATCTGAAATTTTAGGTGACTGACATTATGGGATACGACTAGGGGTGAGCGTTCGGATTTCGGATCGGAATCCGATAAGTTCGGATCGGATTTTTTCGGATTCGGATTTTTTCGGATTTTTTGACAGGGAATCCGAAACCAATCCGACACCTTCGGTTTCGGATCAGTTCGGTCGGATTTTCGGATTTTTTTCGGATTTTTGATCGTAATTGTAAATTTGTAATTCTATCTCACATTTCACAAACCAAACAAGAAATTCAATATCTGTTAGTATTATTCTAGCAAAACTATGGTCTGCTTTCAAAGATAATTTCTTCAACAATTTTTCAAATTAAGTAACTATACTAATACTTCAAATTAAGCAACTATACCGGTCAGATTTTTTATTTAAAAATATATTATTCTGTAATTTTTAATTTCCAAATTTTTTTCTAAAAAAACACAATTTTTTTTCATTTCCAGATGTTTTCCCTTTTTTTTCTCTTTTGTTTTCCCTTTTTTTCTTTCCTTTTTACCTTTATTTCTTTCATTCACTTTTCAAATGAACATCACCATCTTCCTCTTTCTTTTCTTTTTTCTTTTCGTTACCCTCTTCTTCCTCTACTGAGTCTACTCTCTTCTTCCTTTATTTTTTTTCTCTTCTTCCCTTCCTCTGTTTCCATTTCTTTTTATTTCTTATTTCTTTTCTTTTTTGCTTAGAACAACAAACAACACATGGTACCATCTTCTTCTAGAAGAGGGAAGATAGGGAAGCATCGTTTCATTTTCCAGATCCGGCCACCATCATTTTCCAGATCCGGTCACCATCTTCCCACTTGTCGAAAGAATCTTGGAAGAAATAAGATGAGGGTTTGTTATGAGATGAATCTGGTTTGGATTTGTAAAGAAAGGAAAGAAAGTGTAGTGGTGGTAATGCCATGGTGGGTTGGGCCGTGGGGAGCGGCTGCGTTTGGTTGGGTTGGGGAGCGGAGCGGCTGCGTTTGGTTGGGGGGATGGATAAAATGAATTAGAAATTAGGGTTGGGACATATTAATATCTAAGCATACGGATTCCCGATAATCCGACCGTCGGAATCCGAACTGATCGGATTCCGACTCCCTCCACCCAACCGGCTCCGACACCTGGTACGGATCGGATCGGATGGGTGAGTTCGGATCGGATCCTCCGATCCGTGCTCACCCCTAGATACGACATAGTTAATAACATTGTTCATGAACCTCTTATCAGACCCTGGTCTCCCTGTGAAATCGAGCTGAAATTTGGGAACAGTCGAGTTAGGATCGCGCTTACGCAATACATTCCTCAGAAATTTCATGAAGGCAGCCACTTTAGGTTAAGACTTGCTTTTAAAGTCAAGAACAGAAACATCAGTCCATAAATTTCTCCACATCTTGGAGAGCACACAGGTTTTCACCACATCTTTCGTTTCGAGGAACCCTAGAATGTAGTGCAGAATCTCGACCGGCAACTCGCTCAATCTGTCTATTTCAGCCTCTCTTTTCATCCTCTTCGACAAAATCAGCAACTGATCACTCAATATGTCGACAGCAGCAACATTTCCTTCTTCCTTCATCCACTTCGACATCTTCTTTGTTCCTACAACTGCCAAACTTGTCATCTCAGACTAATTTCAAATACTTGGATTAAAATACTGTCTTGTACTGAAAAGAAATACGAACAAATAATACCTAATCAATTCGGTTTCTTATGAACAAATTAATTTCTCTGTAAGTGGTATTTTGATCCCTCTTTTTGTCGATATATGAAATCTTTGTTCACTTTTCAAAAAGAAATGTAAGAATTCCGAACAGTTCACGTCAAGCGATCGAGAATGTGGTGCATCTCCTGCGACACAGCAATATAAAGAGCAAGCTTTTCCAGAATTTTACATGGTAGCGGAGCCACGATCTTGACCTCCAAAACTGATTTTTCTTTTTTGTCTTCAACATGACAGAAACTCTTGATCATTTATCACCTTACCTTCTTCAATCCTCAGACAATCCTGGAACCATTCTTGTTTTATGTCTCCTTAAAGGAAGAGAACTATCCGATTTGGAGACGTGCGCTGGTGAATGCCCTCCGAGCCAAAAACAAATATTGCTTCGTTGATGGCAGCCTTGACCGACCTGTAGAAACTTCTCCAGATGTGCATTCCTAGATTAAGTGCAATTCCATGGTGATATCATGGGTCTTCAATTCTTTAGCTCCATAACTACAAGACTGTGGCCTACATCGAATCAGCCAGAGAGATCCGGCTCGATTTGGAACTTGGAAGGACCCTTTTCACAAGGGAATGCTCCTCGCGTTTATAAGCTGAAACGTGAGATTGCAATCACACAACAAGGTGCCATGTCTATTGCAGCATTTTATACCAAGATGAAAGAACTATGGGATGAGCTGGGCACTTACTCAACCATTCCTCATTGTACTTGTGGCGCAGCAAAGGACTTTGTGGCTGAACGAGAAAAAGGAAAGGTATATCAATTTCGTATGGGATTAACTGACAAGTTTAGTACTGTACGATCTTTAGTTGCAGCCCAAGTGCCAACCATTGAAGCTGCAGCTTTTAATGTCAGAAATTCCAAGCCGATACAGGCTTTGAACACCAAAGCTCGCTCAAATAACTCGCAACAAATTGTTTTGTGAACACTAATAACAAAATAACAAAATGTTGAAGGCCTTGGGAATTTTCCTATTTCCCAACATCTCACCCTACAAAATGTTCCGTGTCATCTTTCACCTGCAATTTTCTTTCCTCTACAAAATGTTCTACAACAATAGGACGTAGAAGTATAAATAAAAATACCTGAATTTGATTTCTTGGAACAATTTGATTTTGCCTTAAATTAATAACTCTTTTTTTATAATTTTTCCATATCTAAGTCTGTTTTTTGTTAATTTTTATTGATACTATTTTCTTCTTTGAAATATATTTTAATTATTGTATTCAAGTTTATGTTTATGTTTTGGTAATAATCAAGCACTTTTTTACTGAATTAAATGAAATTTACTAGAAACATTTTAAGGAAAAAGAATTTAGTTATATGTATGTAAAAATTTCTAATATTATATAAAAGAAACAGGACAAAAATATAAAAAAGATCATTATTGTGCCATAAATATAACAGATAACCTTATACTATTCTGATCTACAAATAAAGTTACAGAGCAACCCAATACCACATGCCTATACAACAAGTCAGCAGTGTAACCTAATCCTGTAAATTTCGTTGGGAGGTAGACAGCAATCCATCTCAAGTATACAAGAACAACAACTGACACTACTCAGCTGAAATACTATTGGCAACTGCGAAAATGCACTCGACAATCACAAGATGCGAGAAGGTACCGTGATTCTCAATCTTCCATGTTGGAGGGAGACTCATAGAAGGTGAACTGATCCTTCACTCTTCAAGAAATCTGGCAAAATAATCAGCTGAAAGGTAGGATAGCATACCAATTGGAGGGAGTCGATGAGAGTAAAAGATGAACACTGCACCTTACCTGCAGACACGGGAAGACAACAAAAACTTGTCAATCTCACCAATGGCGTTTATGTGAGTTCTTGGCAGCAACAAACGCAACAAGGGAACTGAATATGGTGATGGAAGCCTGGGCTTCACTTTCTCCACTGCTCTCTTGATCACGGATGGAGCTGGCACCCCGAACCATTGGAGAGACCATGAAAGAAGCACTTAACTCTTTTCTCCCAGTGTGCCATTAAGCGACCATCCACCAAAATTCAAATAGTAATACAAATCATCTTTCAAGCCATGAGAGCAATGCAGTAGATCTTCCAGGCGTTTCCTAAGAGACCCCAGAAATATAGATTGAACAATGGCGCCTCCAGAATCACTCAATCTTCCACTCAGAAGAGCCTCATTGTAGGCTAATGCAAGCTGTAAACACAATAGTAATGTATTGTCATCAGAGAATTGTAGGTAAATGTAAAGAGTTGAACAAGGTATATTCTTAAACATTTCCATGATGGTGCGGCAATGGTCTCTATGGTCTAATGCCTCTCCAGTGTCCGACTACAAGCTTCGACTATTACTTTCACAAACTACACTAAACGTGTATTTTCAGGCCAGACACTACATGCACTTATCACTATTTATCCAAGTGACAGCAAGAAATTTGTCTTCCCACTTGGCTGCAATAAAGTTTGACAGTCTAGCATAACCAAATATGACTGCAAATCTCTTGTGTGTTACTTCCCATTTCAATCCAAACACCTGTATTTCATATTGTGCTCGTTATGTGGTCAAAGATATATTTGGTCAACATGTTGTTCACTAAGGCATGGGTAGTTAACAAAGTAAAGGGACACTACTACAAATGTGAAGGAGTAGAAGATAATACTTCAAATAAATTCAAACCAAACTGAGAAATTAAAATCTAAAATGCTACAGTAAAAAGCACCAAAAGAAAAATGGATGAAATTAGAAGGATAAAACTGTAGCATGAAGAAATTATGATATGCTTTCTGACGTTATAATTGTATGACAGATACGTTTAACTATTAGTCTTAATAACTGGTACTAAACTAAAGTTTAAACTGTTAAGTACCAAAGTGAGAGGTAAAGGAGCAACATACAGTTGTATATGAGATAAAACAATTAAAAAGCATATGGCAAAAAAACTTAAGTGACTAAACCTTCAAACATTAAAGCAAACCGGACTAGAGTTCAAGAAAAGGGGAAAGAGACCCAGCTCCAGTAAAATACCCTTGTACATTTTGGCGCAGTTTTTTTTCATTAAATTAAAAGATAAAATGGATGCCCAACACTACAAACACTTTCCATCATTCAACTTTAGCTGCGTTACATTCTTGATCGTAATTCACTTGCATTCAAAAATGAAATCTTGTTTAATTGCTTGCATGGTAGTGAACAAAAGTGCATTAACAACAAGAACAGATTGACTATAGTTTCATTTGGATAAAGCACAAAGAACAATAAAAAGTACCTTCAAGCCAGAGATAGCAAGCGAGTCACCGGAAATAATAGTCCCACCAGTGACTTGGTCAGCAATTGACACAATTGCAGCATATAATGACAAATAAACCTGGAACAATATATAAATCAACAAACAATTAAATAACTAGAAGATAATGAGGGAAAATGAAAAAAAAGGCTGATTTTATCAGTACTCTTGTAAGAACAATACTTGAAACACATCTTTCAACTGTAGCTTTCAGTGAAACCAGCATACAAAAACCACCATATCCGGAGATATCATTCCGTCATTGAAACCATAATGCTTTAAAGCAAGAGACTTTTGATAATTGGGTGGCATTTTTTGTATCCATTGATGAGTACATCCACTTGAGGAAAGGGATTTTAACAATGGCCACCCTTTTTATAAGCATCCATTTCTAGTTAAACCAACTGCTTGATTTATAGAAGTAAATTTCCCAAACCAGTTCACCATAAGAATTAAACTACACAAGTAATGACAACCCAAAAAACCTTGATTTTGAACTATGTAATAGGATTCTCTCACAAATACCTGCAAAAGAGCTGGCCTATCTTTGCTAATGCACTCAAACAATACTTGCAAGCAAAATTCCTGAAAATCTGCATCAGATCTGCAAATTCACAACCAATTATTCAATAGAACCACAGCATTAAAAGGTGAAACAAAACTATCCCAATTACGTTAGTGCATAATGGATAATGTGATAACTTTCTTTTACATGTTTTCCATTTTCCAATTGTCCATGTCACTAATAAAATAAGAAAAAAAAAGTATATCAAACTGAACATTCTCGAAACTTTCAAAAGTCCTTCAATTAACAATCCAAATCTAGACTAAGAAGTTGGATGTCTGCTTCAGAACAAAAAAATCAACAATCCTCAGGTAAACTACCATGGTTACCCTCTTGATAATAATTCAAGATACCAAACAGAGGTTTCAGAATACATTCTGATTCAAAATTAGTTATCACATGTATCTAGGGGGTGGAAGAAAATGACCCGACCTGTGAACCCAACCCGCTAAAATTGAACTCGGTTAGGTTACATCCAATTTTTTTTGACCCAGTTATTAAAAGGGACTGGTCAGGCCAAACCCATTTACAATAGAGTAAACCCACGAACATATTTAAATTTATAATTTTGTTTTTATAAAGAGTTAAGTCCAATTTTAGTGAGAAAATAAGATTGTACCTGTAAACATCAAATTTTGGTCATTTCGATGCCAACTTACTTATTAATGAGTTTTATTGTGACTTCTTCGCTGAAGTGGGATGGTTTATTAGCGTGTATTAACACTTTTTATTATATTGATTATTAATTGAAGATGGTTGAAAATGTTTTTGTTAAACATAGACGGTTGGTGATAAATAGTACTTATAACTTTATATTGTTATGTTAATAGTTAGCATCTTGCATTGTGCATTGCCTAATTATGTAACATTGTTTGTTTTTTTTCCAGTAATGATGACCAAAGATGTTCAAAAATAAATATTAAATGGGTTAACCAATCAGGTCGGGTTGACTCACTAATAAGTGGGCCTAAGTTTTTGGTCCCAACTAACTATCTTGTCATATTTACTCGGGTTGGGTTGACCCGCCAACCCAATTCTAGCAGGAATTCCAGTCTAGTTTCTTTGACAAAGAAACTCATGGATTCAACCGGACACAAAGGAACACCAACCAAGAACTTCTCAGAATCTTGAACCCCTGAAGAGATGCTATATTTTCTAGAATAACTTATTTTCCATCACAATATAAGATCAAAGTGACACTAATTTATCAAGGAGACGTCTGAAACAGGACTTAACCCAACATTGGTGAGTTTGGAGGAAGGACACTGACACGCCGTCGAAACGCGCGTCAAAAGTAATAAAATATATATTCCTGATGGGCTAGATGCACAAATTAATGTATATAGCGGCAAGTCAGGGTCGAACCACAGGGAAATGAAACACTAGATTTAATCTTGCCCTAGATGTATGATCAGGATGAAAATGCACTAGACAGAAAAGTAAATCTGGGGGGGTTTGGTTGGTTAGACGAGCCTAACCAACGATGACAGTTGATATCGGTGCAGAAAACGTAAATAAAACGGAAATGATAAAAAAAACAGAAGAATAATAATAAAAGCGGTGCAGACAAATAAACAAACGGTGCAGACAGACAGATATAGCAAGGAAGAAATTAAAACAAGAAGAGATAGAATATCAAATAAGAAGGAAATAACGAAACAGGTAGAGACAATAAATCAGGTAAAGGGGAAATCCTAGCAGGGGTAGACGGTGGATTGCGTCGAGGGCTAGTCGGTCATCGGTGCAAGGATAGACTGTTTTCACGCCATAGACGTGCTATAGGAATCCTGTTTTCACGTGGATTCCCTACTTCTCTTCTTAAGAGAAGTCACTCCCAAGGTACGCTTATGGGAGCGACCGTGACACTGCGCCCAAGGTACGCTTATGGGTCATACACGCAGGCCCGTGAAGTGGAGAGAAGACACGTCTAGGGCTAGACACTGAGAAGTCAGCCCTAACCGGTTTCTTGCCCTAGCCAGATTGGAGCAAACGACATGGTGACTCTGCACTAGGTGACTACTCTATTCCATGGCCTCACGTTAGTTATTACCATGGAAATGAAAATATTCATGAGAAATATGCAAATAGATGATCAAACTACCAACAAACCTCACATGAAATGACAATAAAATGGCAAAAAAACGGATATAAAAGTGAAAACGTTTTAAGAACACTTTGACCTCCCAACTATCCTCTTGCAATCCTTAAAACACCCCTGCCAAGACTAAGAGATTTAGCCACTCATGCTGGAATTCATACACAAAATGGATGGAGAAAGCAACATAAATAGAGAAGAGGTGCAGATGAAAATGAAAATCTAGAGCACTTAATTAAAACCGGCCGGAGCTTCAAAGCTCCGGCCAAAATCTGGAAAAACAAGAAGGGAACAGATCCCAAAGTTAGAGAGAGAGAGAGAAAAACGGCTACAATGATTCAAAACCCAAAAAAAAGGAAAAGCTCCCCTAAAGCCCTAAAAACTAAGGTTTATATACAAGACAATCCCACAAGGGGACAAAATAGGACAGCTGGTTGGGGAGGAAGGAAGGAAGGGGCGTCCTTGACAGCTGGCAGAGGGAATATTGCATAGAATCCCGCTAGAATCTTTCTGGCATCTTTTGTCAAGCGTCAGCCTAGACGAGGAGCGTCATCTAGGGCAAGACGTAAGATATCTTCTAGGGGAAGACGACTTAGCTAGGGAATATTCTGGAATCTCTTTGGCATCTTTGGTCAAGCGTCATCCGAGAAGAAACATGCACGTGCGTGCGTCTAGGCCTGGACGTAAGATATCTTCAGTAGCTCATCCAGGTCTAGACGGTATAGAGGCGTCTAGGTCTCGACGACAAAACTGCGTCTAGGGCTCGACGATGAAAGATCAGCAAAAATGCATCCAAATGGCACGCTTATCAGCAAGTTTCTCCCTTTAGTCCAAATCTACAAAGTGGTTGGAAAACAAGCCAAATTAGTAGTATCAAGTGTGAAATTAGACCTAAAAGAGAGGGAAAAACATGCATAAAAAGGCATCATATCAAATTCCCCCACACTGCCCATTGCTCGCCCTCGAGCAATCAAAAAGGGAAACACACCCCAAGACACAGACAAGCACAACCAACCATAGCACAAGAATTAACAAACCAAACAATCAGCCCTAACCATGTCAAGACATACTCTGCCTAGATAACTCTGCATCAAATCATTAGGATAACGACCCTAATGAAGAAACTTTACCACATCAGACTTGGCATCAGCAATCCTCACCAGGGTAAGTATTTACACTCACACTCAACTAGGCTCGGTGTGTAATCACTCAAATATGCAAATTAACAAGACACACAACATAGTTTGCACATCAACCCGAGTTAAAATCCACATGCTCAGGCAATCAACAATCAGAAACGAACTTTGCACCATAAAAAAGGATTGAAAGGAAAGATGTGTATAGAGAATATGAAGAATATGGAGAGAAAAGGGAAAGAAAGAAAGAAAATAGGAAAAGCAAGAGGATAAATTATATACAAAGAGTAAAAAGAGGAAGGAAAAGAGAAGGAGAATAGAACGAAAAACCCGGATGGAAATGAAGCGGTGAGGCAGTATCCGTCAAGGGCAGACAGTCGAAGGCTAGATGAATTTCTTCTTCTAGGGGGGGGGGGGAGAGTTCTTCTCTTGGAAACTATGCTGACAATACTTCATTCTTTTGGCTCGTGCTTTTGCCTTCTCTCTTATTTTATTTTGAAACTAGCTGACATTTTCTTTTCTTTTCTTTTCTTTTTCTGGTTTTGAAATTTTTTTCATTTTTTGTTTCATTTTTTTTTTAATATCAAAGAGGCACGAATTTGACAACTAATTCAGCTGCTGAAGATTGAATTAGCTTGAGAGTTTTTCCAACTTACTTCAGCTAAGACTTGATGAAAGTATTTTGGCTAGGACTTGATTTCTTTTTAGATTAGCTTGATGATCATGCCCTAGCCCTTTTTCGGCATCTACACCTTCTTGTAGGTCTCCCCCACACTTGGGCTCTGCTGATCATCTAACCCGCCACCTCTGACGAATACCGCTCACCTGCCAAGGAAAAGGGATCAAGGAAAGTGAGAACAAGTGGTTAAAGAAAAGAGAAATGAGAAAGAGATGAGAAGATGTCGGGGGCTAAACGAAAAAGAGTGTCGAGGGCTAAATGAAGAAAAAGAGAGGAAGAATAGAAAGAAAAAGAAACGAAAACAAAGATGCAAAGTTCATTTTTTTCGGTCTTTTCGCTGCTTTCCTAAGACTGATGGTGCCCATACCCAGGGGTCTCATGCAAACTTAGTTGAGTGCCTAGCTAAGCATTGAATCACATATGAAAAATATAACTGTTTAGTCTCAAATGCTCACAAGGTGCTATAAATGATTGCTGATGTTTAGTGCAGATGCAGGTTATAAGAGCTAACAAACAAAGCATGCAAGATCTAGGGCAAGACCAACATGAAAGGCAGTTCATTTCTATGTGCACAAGTCAGAAGTGTTTGTCCATACTCGAGGGTTTTAAAACTAGGCAGTGTGTTAATTGTGGCCAAAGCTCTAATCCGAAAAAAATTGCCCAAAATAAACACACACAACAAACACATATGTGTCCCTTCCCCACACTTAAGCAACGCATTGTCCTCAATGCGAAGAAAGGACTCAAACAAGGGCATACGAAAATAAAATAGAAGAAATAAAAGTAAAAGGAAAGATGAGAGAGGAAAGAAGCGTGAGTTGCCTCCCACGAAGCGCCTTAGTTATCGTCCAGGGCAAGACGTTGGTTGTTCGAACTTCAACCAATCCTACTAAATGCTTTCCATCCTCTTAGTTTGATGTGAATTAGGGCATGAAGTGGATAGTCCAGTAGTAGTAAAGCATCCTGCAGGCAACCATAATATGATTCAAATGTTAATTTGGGTTCCCGCAAAGCAAAGAGGAAAAAATTGTAATGTGTAAAAGGTGATTCAAGAAAAGGATCAACATAATTAGAAAGTTTAGAAATCTCCCTGTCACACATAACATCTTTAGAGCTCAAGTCCTTGATTAACTCTTCCTCAATCTCTCTCAAATCCTCATTCTCAATCTCCCCTAGCTGGAATTCTGTGTCTAGGGCAAGACGCTCTTCACAAAAGTTGATGTGGTGAAAATCCTCAAAAACCTCAATCCCGTGGCCTACCAAAGTGTCAGAACAGATCTGGAGTTGATTTGGCGAATCTGGCTGAACAACGGCTTCTGCCTCTAATTGTGCGTCTAGGGCAAGACGCTCCCATCTGTCTAGGGCTAGACGCTTGTTGGCTTCTGACTCTGAGGAAAAGCATCCTGGATCCTCCAATTTTAGCTCATCAGTTGACATGAAAAGTTCATCTATCCCATATGGATCATCATCTTGGTCTAGACACTCAAATGGCAACTCCCATAGGACGGCGGTGGGTAAATTCTCCTCTTCACTTAGATAGTCGTCACTATCTAAGTGCTGCAAATATTGTGCTATATGAGTGATTGGGTGACTCATGATCTGATTGGGCAAAGGTGTTGGAGCTAAAACTTTCGGTGCAGATGTTGGGGCAACGTCTAGGGCAAGCTGCTCGGGTAGGCATGCAAAGTTTGCTTCAATGGCCTCTTCACGTTGTTGCTCCTTAAGTTCCTGTATGGTTACTTTCATCTCCTCAAGTTGATTCACCATGTTAGCTAATTCCTCCAGACGCTTCTGCTTCTTAAGCTCCTCCAAGGCTAATTTCATCTCCTCAAGTTGGTTCGCTAAGTCAGTTACTGCAGCAAAATCTTCTTGGGTAAAACATGCGTCTTGTGGAGGTTGTGGAGGCTGAAGATATTGATAGCTAGGTTCGGGCTGCACTCCATAGTTGAAATTTCCTTGATTCCACCACGGGGGGTTAGGACTAAAATACTGAGGAAAAGAGGGTGAGTGAGAATAAGAATTAAAATAAGACATTGAAGAAAGAAAAGAAAATCTGGAATCGTCCAGGGCAAGATAGTGTAGGGGTGATGACGTTTTCAGCGTCGAGGTCTGGACGAAAATGGTGGGCGAGGTGCAGATCTCCTGGTCATACAAAAAGAAACAAGAAAAATTAGAACTATTCATTTCCCCGGCAACGACGCCAAAATTTGACGCGCCGTCGAAACGCGCGTCAAAAGTAATAAAATATATATTCCTGATGGGCTAGATGCACAAATTAATGTATATAGCGGCAAGTCAGGGTCGAAACACAGGGAAATGAAACACTAGATTTAATCTTGCCCTAGATGTATGATCAGGATGAAAATGCACTAGACAGAAAAGTAAATCTGGGGGGGGGGGGGGTTTGGTTGGTTAGACGAGCCTAACCAACGATGACAGTTGATATCGGTGCAGAAAACGTAAATAAAACGGAAATGATAAAAAAAAACAGAAGAATAATAATAAAAGCGGTGCAGACAAATAAACAAACGGTGCAGACAGACAGATATAGCAAGGAAGAAATTAAAACAAGAAGAGATAGAATATCAAATAAGAAGGAAATAACGAAACAGGTAGAGACAATAAATCAGGTAAAGGGGAAATCCTAGCAGGGGTAGACGGTGGATTGCGTCGAGGGCTAGTCGGTCATCGGTGCAAGGATAGACTGTTTTCACGCCATAAACGTGCTATAGGAATCCTGTTTTCACGTGGATTCCCTACTTCTCTTCTTAAGAGAAGTCACTCCCAAGGTACGCTTATGGGAGCGACCGTGACACTGCGCCCAAGGTACGCTTATGGGTCATACACGTAGGCCCGTGAAGTGGAGAGAAGACACGTCTAGGGCTAGACACTGAGAAGTCAGCCCTAATCGGTTTCTTGCCCTAGCCAGATTGGAGCAAACGACATGGTGACTCTGCACTAGGTGACTACTCTATTCCATGGCCTCACGTTAGTTATTACCATGGAAATGAAAATATTCATGAGAAATATGCAAATAGATGATCAAACTACCAACAAACCTCACATGAAATGACAATAAAATGGCAAGAAAACGGATATAAAAGTGAAAACGTTTTAAGAACACTTTAACCTCCCAACTATCCTCTTGCAATCCTTAAAACACCCCTGCCAAGACTAAGAGATTTAGCCACTCATGCTGGAATTCATACACAAAATGGATGGAGAAAGCAACATAAATAGAGAAGAGGTGCAGATGAAAATGAAAATCTAGAGCACTTAATTAAAACCGGTCGGAGCTTCAAAGCTCCGGCCAAAATCTGGAAAAACAAGAAGGGAACAGATCTCAAAGTTAGAGTGAGAGAAAAACGGCTACAATGATTCAAAACCCTAAAAAAAGGAAAAGCTCCCCTAAAGCCCTAAAAACTAAGGTTTATATACAAGACAATCCCACAAGGGCACAAAATAGGACAGCTGGTTGGGGAGGAAGGAAGGAAGGGGCGTCCTTAACAGCTGGCAGAGGGAATATTGCATAAAATCTCGCTAGAATCTTTCTGGCGTCTTTTGTCAAGCGTCAGCCTAGACGAGGAGCGTCATCTAGGGCAAGACGTAAGATATCTTCTAGGGGAAGACGACTTAGCTAGGGAATATTCTGGAATCTCTTTGGCATCTTTGGTCAAGCGTCATCCGAGAAGAAACATGCACGTGCGTGCGTCTAGGCCTGGACGTAAGATATCTTCAGTAGCTCATCCAGGTCCAGACGGTATAGAGACGTCTAGGTCTCGACGACAAAACTGCGTCTAGGGCTCGACGATGAAAGATCAGCAAAAATGCATCCAAATGGCACGCTTATCAGCAAGTTTCTCCCTTTAGTCCAAATCTACAAAGTGGTTGGAAAACAAGCCAAATTAGTAGTATCAAGTGTGAAATTAGACCTAAAAGAGAGGGAAAAACATGCATAAAAAGGCATCATATCAGACACCATTAGTCTTCGAAAAAACACAGCTAATTTATTTGGTTAGAAGGAGAATGAAATTACTAAAATCATCTTGGTAGTGAAGAGAACATGCCATTCATTTGTGGCAGAGCGGATCTTTCCATACTCATGGTGGACGCATTCTATCATCATATGCATCCTAGATCAATCAAGTTTGAATTTAGGGAATCCCATGACATGGGAACGTTGTTATAGAATGAAAACATTGGCTTTATAGTTTCAACAGTAGAGAGATTGCTTCGAATGAAAGTTACGGGAAATTTAGAAAGAATCCCCCCAGAGCTGAAAGTCCCACCCTATGGTGTACAAAGTAGTTGAAAAACGGAACTGATCTTGCAACATCTTACAGAAAATAAAGCTTCAAGTGCAGAGACAATACCTACCCCCTAGTTTATATTTATATTTATTCTAGAAAAATGAAATGAAAACATAGAAATGAGGATCAGGACACTTCACCTGCTATTCCAAGACGGGTCACAGCAGAGTTGTGCAAGGGCAATTAAGCTAGGATCAGAAGAGAAAGTACTGACCAATTGATCAACTGAAACAGAACCTGGCTCACTTGAGCCAATTATACAAGGATCACATTCTCTTATACTTCTCAAACCAAAAACCTGATAAAGGAAAAATTAAGTTACACTAAATAACAAGGGATGGCTCAAGGTAAGAGTCAATTACTGGGAAGAACTAGTGTGGACTACCTTATGCATAGTTCGTGATAGCAGTGATTGGCACCCTATTGGATCATCCACATAAGAACAAGCTCCAACCTTTCGTTTGACATAGAGAACACCAGAATTAAAAGGATCACTCTTGTCCCCAACACTCCACCATGGTTTATCTGTAAATTGGTCATAGTTAGTACCTCCTAGGAAAAATAAAATAGATGAAACAAAGCATAGCACCCTTCAACCTTCAGGAGCAAGATTTATTATATGAGACCAATACCGCGGACCACAAACACGAACATTTTTCAACTGCAAACATGAGAAGGCATAAATGGTAAGAAGAAGGAAAAAACCTTATTTGAAGGTTAGTCTCTGTAGAAGAAAATATAATTTAACAATCACTTGCTAAATAGCTTTCTACACTTAAAGAAGACGGTCCAGTTAAATGGAAGCAAGAAAAGTTGCCAAAACAAATGAAAGAAACCGTGCCCACTCTACAAGAAAAAGGAGGTTACTCCAATAGAGATGAAGAGACAGGTGCGTGAGATCATTAAAGGCTACTTACAGTAGCACGTTCTCGCAAAATGCAGGGAGTAACTTCACGAAAACTTGTTTCTGAATAACATTCTGTTTCTCTAATAGTAACTTCAAGAGGGGCATAGACAGGTAGACCACTGTCAACATCAACAGTCTGAAGCAACCGAGCCTCAGAAGAAAGGACATATAAATTCCGGAATGCCTGAAAAACATCTCCCAAAGAAGAATGATTGCTGAATACATAACAGAATACACATTCTCTATCCACTCCATGTACACCATCTTGTTATGAGTAAAAAACCAAACAGACATTTCCATTTTCATTCACTAATGTACAACCCAAACACCATCTCCAATTATTAATTATGAGGGAGCACTACATACAAACAAAGCAACCATGAGGGACCAACTAAACTCACTGTTAAAAATCATTAAGCAAAAAGTCAAACAGGATATGGATGCACTTTTTGTTGTTTCGCAAATAAAAGTGACTTCTTGCAGAATGTATTCAAGGGATCGCATCTGAAGAACTACATTTTAAGTACCTGAAGGTGACAACGGTTGTCATTTGGTCCGGTAGGAAAACGTGGATAAAGAGTAATCAATAAAGCAGCAATTGAACTATTGCTCGTTGAAAATGTGAGCATTCCTCCGCCAAGAAATAAGAATCCAATTGCCAAGCTTACCTAAAATTCAATGCAAAATTCCAAATATGAAGCCATTTAGTGTGTAAAAGCATTTTTAATAATAATAACAATAATAAATATAAATAAAAAGCTGGGAAAGCTAACTGATGTATCCCATTTGAATAGAATTAAAAATGGTGCCTGCCAGAGATGTCAAGTGAACCCATACCCCAAATTCCCAATTTATCTTTTCCCCATTATTGTTGACAAATAAGATTAATCTTCCAAGCCCATGGCATAGAAGGAAGGAACCTAAATGCAATTTGTTTTTTTGTTATTTTGATGGTAACAAGCCAATTGCTGATATGATTGAAAACTAATTACTCTTTACAGGATGTGCAAGTAATTCAAAGGTGCCTAGCTAAAAGTTATCCAAAGATCAATGGCCAAATACCAAAAGCATCTTAAAATGAAGAAAAAAAAACCCTGAAACAAAAAGTGCCAATCAACTTAAACATCCTTCCAACCAAGTTAGAAAAATAAGAGCACAACAGTTCAGATACTCCAACGCTAATTTGCATTGTTGTACACGGCTACAAAACTTTTGGCATGTTTAGGAAGATATGATAGCAAAAAACAAGTGTGGTGAGGCTATGAAGACACTGCAGAACAAGTTCCAGAGAGGTAGTAGGAAATCTAAGGACCAGTTTCAGAGAAACTTACTGCCATTTGAAAACCATAATTTGCATGACCATCTGCACAGTTACGACTACGGAGAAATCTTAATAACCGAAATGTTTGTAGATGTCCAGAACCAGCCATAACCTGCTCTTCAAAGATTACCAAAAACACATGGTTACAATTACCTTTCTCCAAGTATTTGCTTTTCTTTCCGTTTTTGTGGAACAAACAATACATAAGAAATTTAGAAAACAACAAACAACCAAAGCTCACGTACCACAGACAGAGAAAGCACAATAAGGTGAAGGCATATTTCCAGCGTTCCTCGGTCAACATAACGAGACAAGCCCTTTGGAAAAGTTTTTCCACATGAAGCAGTGATGGGCTTGATCTACGGACATTAAAATAAACCATTTACATCAATACACTTTGAACACATCAGTAGAACAACATTAAACATTAACAATGTAATACCTCATTTAGAAAACAAATAGCATATTCATAGAGCAATTCCTGCACATTCCCATCCTTTGTACCAGCAAACCTCAAACCTGCCGACATATAAGCAGCATTCTTAGAAAGCGTGACAGACATTGAAATCAAGCCTACACAGAAGAAACAACTCTAACATGTGCTATCCAGGATTTCAATATTCTTTCCCCTTTCCTAATAAGCGTGCATACAAGGAGCTGATAAAACTCAATCTCACATAATATATTATAAACAGTTGAGCATGGATCTACTGTTCTCAAGATGGCATCCATATTGCCACGTTTGCCAATGAAGTCAACAAATTCAACAAAACTGAAATTGATAAAGTCCTCACAAGCAAAAATTAGGCTACTACAAATTGACCAGTATTCAGGATAAAGATAAACTATTAACTGGGATGCTTGCAATCTACATCTGTCACCTGTTCCAGAGAACTAATGATAAAAGTAAACAAACCAGAACACAACAAAATTAACCAAAAGGTAACAAGTTTAGTCCATATCAAGGCAGAAATCAGACTGTATCCTATTGATCAAGGTCTTCCAAGTATCGTTTTTTGACAGTAAAAACATTGGATGGTTCCAGGTTTAATTGAACTTATATTCTATAAAGTAGCATATCAGGATGCCATGTTTGCTTACTCAAGGTTTGTGCATTCAAGAATGTTTGTGGTTCTAAAAAGACTATTGTGTTCCAAAACCATCAAATAACAACTCATATGACTGCATAATTAGTTTGATATGCTCTAAAGGGATCAATGATTGATCTAGAAAAAACAATTTCCTTTCTGCTTTCTCCCTAGTAAACCACCAACAGGAGCAAGCATAGTACACAAGAAAGAAGCTCACTTACTAGAGCATCTGCAACATCTGTCTTAGTGTTATTGTCTTTGGAAAGACAAGGTGAAGTTCAGAAATTTACTTTGTAGCATTGGTTAATATACTTTATGTGCCACAAAAGGTAATATTTGTTGTAGTTATTAACATCCTAAATGTGTGTCTTTATGTTCCAGTATCCATCAGATCTTCTCAGTTTCATGATCATTAACCCTTATTTTCAGAAGACAGCTGCAAAAATGTCTAGACAAGGACACCATGGCTACCACAAAACCGCATCACCCAAAACAGTAGGAAAAGCACCAACAGAGTAGAATAAACATCCCCTGAATTACACACCAAGAGAAATGCATGCTCCAGCCACGATATTGACATATGCTTGGACAAATGTTTCTGCATCCATTAGATCAATGTCACTGATCTGACCACTGAGGCCCTCGACTCCACTTTGAACAATGTCAGGAATCTGGGACTCAATCCAATCTCTGGAGGGAAGCACACTAAAATAAGCAGCACAGCAGCTCAAATTAGGTTCTGAACATGAAATTAAGTTTAATTACTCAACTAATTTATATGCCCAGCAATACCTGCTCCACATTATTAAATTCCGAGCAATGACACGAAGCATTATGAAGTCAGGCCTCACATATTGCAAATCAAAATGGGTCTGAGGTATAGAAAGCCTTGATAGAGTTGCCTCTGATTCCATCTACAATAAAGGAAAAAGGAACATGAGAATTCTGAAGGGAGTCTCTTAACATGCAAGCATTTGGTACACTAAACAAGTGCAGTTTTTCCATCAACATAGAAAAACTCAATCAAGTTGCTGCAAAAGTTCATCCAACAAAAATATCCCTACCTTCAGAAATATTAGAGCAAGTGCAATGATAGCTCCAGGTGCTGTAACATCAACATTGACTGCACTCCCATCCATCATCTACAACACATGCCAACAACAACAAAAATAGGATTATAAAATTCAAGTTTTTCGGGGCAAGGTTAAAATTATAAAAGGATGTCATATAAGATGTTGCAGAGACCACCTGCCCAGCACCACGATTGTTCTCATCCATTGGAGATGTCAAGAAAAGCGGCCTTTCCTGATAGATGAATAAAATAGAACAGTGATTCCAAGAAATTAGAAAAATCATGATTATCAAGAATAAAATAGCTTAGGCATTTACAGTTTCTAACGCACCATCATCACAGAACTTTAAAACTGCATTAAGATCTTCAAGGAAGAGCTCAACAACTTACACTATGAGTCTCCTTGCCACCAACGTAGTGAAACAATCGAGCAACCAAATTGTCCATTAAACCAATTGCATCTTCCCCTCGACCTTCAGTTTACATAACTTAGTTAGCTAAAAACTAAATCATCAATATTGCATTGTCACAAGTATTAAACTATAATACCCAAAGCAACGAGACCCAGCGAGAATCCTGCGGAAACAGCATAACCCTCTCTCTCAAGTACATTATCACCTCCACTTCTTCGCCTTATTTCGCCCTGAAAGTTACATAAGGATGAGAGCAATGCGTTAAGTATCCATAACAATTAAAGAAACGTGAAAGACCATCCTAACCAAATAACGCATAAAGAAGTTAACAAAAATTTACAAAAGTAAAGCAACCAAAAAAAAACTCAAATGCACACTTATATATTCAAACTCTAACTTAGTTATTATTTATGTTATTCATTCAAGTAAAGAGAGCTCTTGTTTCCAAAATGGAGAATTCTATAAAACTATCTTTTAAGGTTTTAATTTCCTAAAGGAATAGAAAAATAATTTTCCAGGAAAACAATCTTCAAATGTTAATAGGTAAACATAATATCTACATCGTTATGTTTTCTAGAGAATATTCTACAAGGAAACACAAGTATAGAGCTCTGGGGAGTACTAAAAAGAATAGTTGATTCTCCTTGAGTCGGTAAATATAAAAGTATCAAATTCACTGTAGTATCATTTTCCCATACAATAAAGAACCATTATCCTTAGGAACCAACATTAAGTAGTGGAGAAAAGCCTTGACAGTTATATACATCACCTCAATAACTAAGAAACAAGAGGCAGAAAATTTACCAAGAGAATCTTCATTGTTTGAGGGTGCATAGATCCTTCATAGAGAAGCCCAATCGATACTAGTGCAGCTGACTAGCAAAACAGCAGTAAGTATCATCACTTTTCTTTCAAACTCAGTTAGTACAAATAAGGTAAGCAGTGACTGTATATGAAGGAAAAAAACAAATCTACTGAATTACGATTTAGGTAATGGTACACAGATAATTCTTAGTACCACGCAACTAAGAGCTTCTAGTAAAATCAGCTTACATTGGATTAAGGAAGAACAGTGCCGATGCATTTGGATACTAAACAATGTTAATTACCAGATTTGTGTAGATCCATGCATCAATGTGCATCTTTTAAGACAAGCTTTAGCAAACAGTTCTAACTGTTTGTATCACAAAATAGAGATAAGCAGCAGAGGATAGTTTCAGATGATAAAATAAAATCAGCACAGTAATAGATACCTGCAGAATGGTTGGTAACTCCAACTCCGGATAGGAAGTATGTCGAGCAGGTATGTGAACATAAAGAGACTGCCAGATAGCACTATTGTTTCAGTTTTATGGACTTAGAAAATAGTGAAATGCATGAACAAAAAGACTGCATTTCTTAAAAGTCACAAATGGATTTTCTAATGGGAAAAGAAACAGAAAATTTCAATATATATATAAGAATTGCACAGTCAAACAAACACACACACACACAAAAAGATACGATGATGCTGAAAGGAGTCAAGAACTGATGTAGGCGAGTAAAGAGACCAAGTTTTAGAGTTCTAATGTGTTACACTGCTTATAGGCATCTCAGTGATTCTCCAATTTGATGGGAATACAACGGGTTTATGTTTCATTTTATATTTTAGTTGTAATAGCTCAGTAGCATCTGAATCATTAGGTTATGAGAGTTTTCTTCAATAGGAACTCAGGAGTTATAGCTACCTATTACTTATAGCTATGGAACTACAAACAGTATACCTAAGATTTTAGTTTATATATTTATGAATTATTAGAGGCTTTTAGCTAACTTTAGAGTTATTCGCCACAACTTTGTCATAGGTCTGATGCTTGTGGATCTTGGGTTTTACGTCTCAGAATTCTAGTAGAATCATCTATGCTTTCTCTCCATCAATACTGTTCCCATACACTGTTTGAAACCCTAGTTCAGCTCCTCATTTCATTGACTTTTTCCATCTTAATTCACTGCTAACCTTTTCCCACACCATTAATCTAACCTGAACCCGTAAAGAATAACTGATTTTTTCCCCCATCAAATCCTTATCCTACATCAATTTGATAAACGTCTGTACTATATCAACAGCTGGCAACCAGAAAAGAATGCAGTATCAATTCATGATTGGCTTAACAAAAATCTGCTGTAAAAGAAACAGAAAGCATTTGAAGTAGGACATCAAAGATGGTCATGATAAGCAAGACAGGTTACCATTCATGCTGCTAGTGTATTAACGCGCGGGGGGGGGGGGGGGGGGGAGGGGGTGGGGGGGGGGGGGGTGGGGGGGGGTGGGGGGCGGGGCGCAACACATGATGGTACTTTCTATATCTCTAACATAAGTTACCTTTGATATAGCCGGATCCATTGTCCCCCTATAAGAAGCAGCCAGGCCAAGCATTAACCCTACAGTTGTGCTTTCATGTTCCTACCGAAATACAGCAAGGAGGAAAAGAATCTAATTAAACAAATTAGATACTTTAAAGAGCAAAGGGGTACTAAGACAATACCAATGCCATAGAAAAAGTGAAAGCAAGATTTTCTTATTTATGTGATCGTTATGTTAATACTCACCCATGTGTGTTTTTCTTATTTCTGCAATAAACTTATTCATCGATATAAGTGCGCATATCATCTTACTAGCATCTGCTTCTGAATGTTTCATGAACAAAAAAGTTTGTGTTCCCTTCATTCTTCATTTTTTGTGTTAGTTTGCCCAAGAACAAGATATGCTTTTGCTTGCTCAAGAAAAGTAGATAGACTGTGGGAAATACTAATTTACTTTGTCTTAGTATTCTTCAATCAGCAGCAAAAACAATGAAATAATTAGAAATCCATATTACGAATTTTGAACATAAAAACTCATTCAATTATATCTATGAGACGATACTTTGAATCAGTTAAATTTTTACTTCCTAAAAACAGGTTCCCCTTTCTTATAACCAAAAATAATTGTGTCAACAAAAAGATAAATTACCATTTAAAAATATTGAAACATTAAGGGGAAAAAAACACAACATTAATAATCAAACCTGTGTGAAGTAAGTGTATATGTCAGTCATGGTCAAAATACGCAGAAATCCATGTAATCCTAATGCAAGGAGAAGCCCAGCGTGAATAACATTTGGTTCCTCAGGTTTGTTATATATTATCCATGTTCTTGACACCTTTCCCTGCACATGAAAGGGTATAATACATCATATAAAGTTCAAGAAAATTATGACTTTTTGATATATTAGCATCTATCGCTAGCAAAGTAATAAGGGTGCAGTAGATGAATTAACAAAATCTTAAGCCAATCTCGCAAAAATCAACAGTAGAAAAATAGTAGTAGATATGTCATGAGTGCACAGCAGAAGTTAATATGAAGCAAAATTCTTAAACCCTACAAAATGTTGTCAAAGAACCAAGAACATATTAACATTTTGCCAAAACTTTGGCACACGTGTATACGGTAATGTGTTATCTAATGATTGGTGCAGAAACAAAACGTATATCTTAAATATCAAAGGCACACCTGTAGTGGAGCCAGCCTTAGCCCAGCAGCAACAGCATTGTGAAACTCTGGCCAAGATTTAAGCTCTTGTACATTTCTGATATTAGGGTCCAAATTAACCTACCAAAAGAATAAAAACAGAAGAACTTCAAGAATTAAAGAGGAAGAGAATACCTAAAAATGTTAAGCCCATTCTCTCAAGGAATAAAAAAGACAAAACTTCAAAGGACAAAAAAGAAACTCAAAATTAAACCAGAAAGGTATGGATAAAAATTTTGAAAGACAGGAGACAATTACAAATGACCAAATATATTGATAGATTTATAAAGCTAAATTCAGCATCCATTACAGGACAACTCCTTTACCACACACAGCAAATTCCAAGGACATGACACATGATACAAGCAAAAGGACAGAAACATGTGGAGAACAAAACTTCACAACTTTATAACTAGATCTAATATGAACATACAGTTGCATTTTGTTGGGCAGGCAACCGACCTGCTAGAACTAGCTTCGGGAGAGTGAAGGCCTACAACAAAATATCAAAAGAACCAAAAAAAGTATTCGCAGCCTTAGAAATCACTTCAACTAAAAGCATCATGCAAGGAGAAAAAAGGGTAATACATAGAGAGGAGTACCTCTGTTAAGAGAGTAGATATGGTCCCCAGGGTAAATGCCCCATGGCCAAGAGGAAGAGCAGTGGTCTTTTGTGCCAGATACCACAGTTGAGCCTTTAAAATGGGGGAAAAAATAAAGAGAGAAAAAAAATATTAAGATGGGGATCAATGTCTAATACTCATATACAAGATGAAGCATGAGTTAAACAATAACAAGATAATTGTAAAATCCAGGACATTTCGTAACTAAGACAATAACAAGGTGAACCACATCATAAATGTCCCACCACGAAATCTTCAATGATTTCGTAACTAAAAGACATTTCAAGTGCAGGACAACAAGGTGAACCATCTAGACTGCTTACAGGTAGAAGCAGTGGCGTCTAAGCTCATTATACTTTTATGATTTACAAAACAGCATTAATTAAAGCCACTAAAAATAGCAGGGCATGCAATGGATTGACTGTTTCGCTCCGTTCTTTTGAAACAAGATATATTCAAGCCACTGACACGTTTTAAGTACCCTTCTATAATAAACAGATGAAGAATCGACATTTACTCATAAACGGCTTCAAACTGGACAGACTTTTCTGGAAAAAAAAACAGGCGGTACGGAGAAAATGACAGTGCGGAATCGACCAACAGCAGGTTAAGAAGTCATCATGCCATCTTACGGTAAGGGCTTATTCCATGTTTAACAACTATTGAAAGTTTCCACTCAGCGATACTAGCACTAATAAGTAACAAATGCAAGGGTCCCACTGTAAGAATGAAGCGGATAATTCAATTTAGTATTTATGCCTTGGGAAACTTCCCTCAGTTAAGAAATATCTCAAAATTAACCACCAAGAAAAAGACCATGTCGTACAAGCAGCCAGCAACAGTAGTATCACCACATGCAAACTCTCAGGCAGAAGACAACTTGAGGAAAGAAACAACTCAGGTACTTACATACTTTATAAGAAATGAAAAAGTGTTGTGAGCAAAGGAAAGGAAATAATTTTTGTTAACAGACTATACCAAAACCAGCTCTAAACATATAGCAGCATTTATCATTCAGCTTATGAGGTAAAACAGAACATGGAAAAATAAACAAACTTTAAGTATTCAAATGATAAAAAAAAAGTACACCTGCTGGATGTCCTGATCAGAGGCACTGGGATTAACAGATGTTTGAATAACCACAGGACTAGCAGAACCCAGAAGGCGTCTAACCTGGTAATGGATAAAGTACACATAATCAATAAAGGAAACTGAATTCCTAGTTCCTACCACAAAATTATACAGCACTCTGTTGGGAAAAAGTGGGCACCAAGCCAATGCAACTAATCAACAGGGTAAACATGAATCAGCAAGCATTCAGCTTTCACAGCTAAATTATTATTACAAGTGCAAAACAATTAGCTTACCACAGTTATCTTAATAAAAAAATGAAACAAGATATTATTAGAGATTATAAACAAGGAGTACATAGGTCCTGGTTCAGATAGCATAGGACCTGAGTTGTATACTGATAAATGGAAGAAGAAAAAGAAACTCATAAGTCATGACCATGCTGACGAGTCATGTCCCTAGTGATGCCTGATTTAAATATATAACATTGATGGAGATTTATAAACTATTGAAACTGACCTCATTCAGCCGCAGATCCCGACCATACCGCAACTGAGTGCTAGAGTTGAAGATATGTTCCATACCATCCATCATGGAACTATAAGCAGAATCAGAATCATCAAACTTGGAACTTTCCAATCCAATTGTATCAGAAACTGTGGAAGGAATTGTGACTGGACGCAAATGTAGCATATACGGGGCAGACATTGAGATTAAATTCACGCTGGGTTGGACTTCAAGGCCTTTAGATTTGCAGGAATGTACTGAACGTGACAAAGTGAGATCTTCTCTACCAAGCAGCACATATCCAGGAGCAGGCCAGTCAGATGATGGACATTCCCGGCATATATCCAGGGCCTACAAGGGGAAGAAACAATTTCCGTAGTAGTCAAAAAGAAGAATTCTAAATGAACAGAGCAATCACTACATGAAATAATGCTAGATGCTGAAAAGGCGGCATGATTATTTCTGAAGAATAAATGCTTCCACAGATAGGGCACTTTGAATAGGCAATAAATTAAATCAAAGAGTTTTAGTATTACCTTTTAAAAATAATAAATTTCTACATGAATGGAGAGTTGTGATTTTTCATTTTAAATTGAAGACTCGATTCTGTTAGCATTTGGCCTGATTTAGGTGTGATTAGTAATTAGAAAGTTCTTTCAATCGGCATCATTTGACATGTTCAAGCTTGTAGATAGTGAATGGCCCAGTCACCACTATAACCTGAAAACTAAAAAAGCCATGAACTTTCAAGTTTCAAACCCTAATGTAACATTCCAGTGGAACATTAAAACCGAAAATAATGATAAAATCATCCTTAATTTAGTGTTCTCAGTTCATGTTCATAGTAGGTGGATAAGTGTATTTTCCAGTCTGGTTTCAGCTTCAAGTTGCATAAAACAAAATTGAACGTCGTAACCAAAAGTCTAACAATTACCCGTCTCCCTGGACATAAAGCCCCATATTTGAAGTTTGTGGCCCACTTATATTGATTGGGGGTAGGAATAAAATGTCACCTCACAACACTGTCAAGGAAGAAAGAATGTGTGAAATTAAACTTGTTTGAGAACAATACTGCACAAAGCTCTGTGCTAGTTACGACTATGGTGAATCTGTAGAGGAGGGATGACAACGCCCTAATTCAATGGATGAAGAAAAAAACATCCATATCTATGTTTACCTACAATAATGAGCAACCCCTTCATGAAAGCTAAAATGATTAAACCTAATAGTGAGATTCATTATCAATTCTTCTTCCAAAAGGCAGCCATAAGTCTCCATCTATAATGTTTCATACTCGCATTAAAAAAAAAAACATGAGCCAACTTACATGCCGCAGAGGAAGAGATACACCAGATGGAAGAGAGTCGAGCTGCTGCAGGCCAAATCTTTCGCCAACCATTGCCAATACTGTGACCTCCGCACTAGTACAGTATGATCCCACAGCAATGTTACAGTAAACACCAGATGATATCTTCTTCCCTATCAGCTTACCTCCACATAGTAAGCTGTAGAATGAGACTACCTTTCGCGCCCAACTCACAGAAGAGCTTCCTTCTTTGCGAATTAAATTTGGGAGATCGCTTATGTTAGTAGAACAATAACCATGTCGCAAACAGTCTTCAAGCCATCTGAATAAACAAGGAGCAGTTTTCTGGGAGAAAGATATATCATATATCCCAATTTTCACAAGAAGCGCAGGAAAATCACGAATATAATGATCCAAGTAACAGTCCTCATTAAGAAACTTAGCAATCTTGCACAATAAACCCGCCAAAAGCTCTGCATCCCTGTACACAGAAGTTTTAGTCTTATGTTGATAAAGAACATGAAGATAGAAAAATAGTTCACGTGACCTTACAAATTTCAGTAAATCTTTATGAGAATAGAGTTTCAAATCAACCCAAAATTCAAGAAGAAAATTACAAGCATTACCAGTACGGACTAATGTTGTCTCAGCTATGCCCTTAAAATAATAATAGTAACAACAACAATGTAAATAATAGTACCAATAATAACAAAGCAGACCAATCCTTCAAATAACAATGAAAATGCAGTTTCCACACCAGTTACGGATTACATGTACTCCAGAAGTTGACAAAATGTGAATATCGCATCGGAAAAATAGTTAAAAAGAAATTTGTATAGACATTAACAATAATCAAAACTGCACACTTTAAAGTTCAGTCTTTCAACCCTGGAAGAGTATAAACTGGCACTTAACAATTACCATTAGAGAGAGCATGAAGCCACTAAATTTCGATGCATCACACATCACATGCTAGAAAAGTATTTTCAAAGACAATAATTCTTGGAATCGTATGCCAGAAGGAAGGCAAGAAAGGAATATTAAGAAAGTTCACATAATAAAAAAAAGAAACTAGTTAGAAAGTTGTTTCAGTAGATTATAGTATTTGAGTCATAATGTAATAGTCTAAATAAGAAACTAGGCTTACCCTTTCCGAAGTTTATGTAGTTTCAGACTTTCATACAAGGCATGTAGACAATCCAAAATCTCCAGCAATAGCTCATTGTTAAATGATGTTTCTGAACCTTGCTTAGCTACAATACTTGATTCACTGGTATCTACTATGCCCCCATCAAGACCCATTTGTCAAGAAACCCCATTAAAGTTTTCTGTAATTCTTGTGAAATTTGCTGTTTAGGAGGAACTCCCAGGAAGAACATGGCAGCAAATTCAGATGCTTCTGAGAAACAGCACTAGAATTACTGCATATACGAAGCATAGTATTACAAAAAGACTCCCATTCACAATCAACACTAAATTCAGCCCTTGACAAATAATCAAAGTCATTATCTCCCCAGAGAAGAACAAGGAAATGGTTGTAGAAAGTGGAAGTGAGCCCCTCGGCCATTGCCACTAAGCAATCATTAACCAATGAAGATGATGGACTTCTTCGTAATATATCGAAAGATCTGGTGAAAACAACAATAATAATCAGTCAAGGCCATAAGACAAACCAAAAGAGCTACTTTAGTGAATAGAAAGAGTAGAGGGTACTGAGAATTCTGATAAGACAGACTAAAATTGCAAGTTTGTGAAAGCACTTGTTATTAGCAATATAGAATACAGTCAAATTAACTAAACAAAATTCCAAACTAGTTGTGATCAGTTTCATGAATCTCCATTCTGCACTATTCAAGGGCACATTAACAATAGCCTAATGGACTAATAATATAGAATAGACTTATTCAACAAATATGTCACACATTAACAAAGAGACCCTCAATGATTCGACAGTGCTGCACAGAAGGATCATCGCTCAAGAGATAAAAGTTTAAAGGTAACAAATCAACAAAGTTGCAGAGCATCTCAACTCATAACTACAAACCTAAAAAAGAGTAAGTAAATTACCAAAAAAAAAAGAGTAAGCAAGCATGTATGTGAGCTTTGTTCAACACAATAAACATTTTAGCATACCTTCCCACTGTTTCTTATTATATTTACACGCCCCTCAACAGCATCAGTCAATCCTAAAATCTTCCAGTCATGGAGGACAGATGCAGTCTCTGAACATTTCAAACCATGTGGAAAATGATCTTTGCTCAAACGAGAAGGCAGCAAATACTGACACAGGCATTGCTTCCCTGACTGCAGAATAGCATGTGTTAGTTTTATTTGTCCAGCTTGATCATGCTTATAATAGGACAAAATAATATTTGTTACAAAGAACAAAGCTACAACGTATTAAATGTGTCAGCATGAAAAATGACTTTGATTTCAGTTGTTAGGAATTAAATGTCCCCATGAGAAGGCTAGTTATTCTCCTCCTAGTAAAGACCAAATTATTTCCGAAATAAATGTACCAAAGTATATGAGCATGGCTATTGGAAAAAAGAAAAAAGAGACTTAAAACCAACCAGTTGGAATTAGATAAAACAACGCATCATCACTATTCACACCTGCTTCATTTCATTTAATGGAAGAGTTTGGCACTCAGGGATCTTAAGGCCATCTTCCACCATAGGCAATGACATGAGTAGGCACGTAATAGTAAAGATCTATATGAACCAGTTGTCCCAAGTGAAAAAGTGACCATTGCTCAGTGAAAAATTTAATAACTTTAAAACATTCACGGGGAAGAAAATAAAGTAGATGTTAGGTAGATTGTAGCAGCAGGACATTGGGAAAAGAAGAAAAAAAACGTCAGTACTTTGTACACATCCTCGAAGACGGGAAATAGGCCACCTAGTATCAGAGACTTGGAAATTACAAATAAAAAAACATTGGTAGAGAGAAAAATAAACATAAGGTGACATGAATAAAACTCGTGAAATTAAGCAAACAACTCAGTCAAGTAAAACTTACGTAGAGAAGGAGAGTGCCATCTGGTGCCAAAACAATGATGTCTGCACAAGGAAGGAGGCCCACCTTCACCCTAAATAGGAAAAGGGGGGTAAAAATGGAATGGAATGGAACTAGGTTACAGAATTGAAGATCTGATGGAGCATAAAAAAAACAGAGAAAATAAAGGGCAGCTTTACCTTGGACGTGTAACAGTGACTGGTGCTGCTGCAATTGCAGGGATGCTCCAGCTCATAGACAATCTCATTGTTAATTTCAAGACTTTGAAGCCTTACGGACAACAAATTCTTCTGTTCTTGCAGAAGGAAGCAAACAACAGGGGCGGCATCATCATCAGTTGCAAGGAAAACCTGGTAAACAAGACCAAAGATTAAATAATGCAAGGATAATAACCAACATAGAGGCACAAGGTAGGTAAGAAAATAAATTTAACTAATGCACATGAGATGAAAGGGGAATGAACGTAAAAAAGTACTGAGAGGGTATGAAAAGGATGGAAGTAGAGTAAGTAAAGAAGAGCAACGTGAACCCTATAAAACTATATTATCCAAAACTGATTTAAAGTTAAACAGAAAAAGGGGATAAAATAAAGCTATGCTTCTTCTTCTTCTTCTTCTTCCTTTTTTTTTTTTTTGGGCGGGGGGGGGGGGGGGGGGGGGGGTTGGAATTAAGGAATTCATGATAATTTAAGGTATTGGCTAATTTCTAGAATGCAAAAGCCATTCCTTAATTCCTGCCCAAGTGACATCGAGAAAGTAAGCTTCTGAATCATTTTGAAAAGAAACAAACAAATTGATAAAGGCACCTTACAAGCGGCTGTCTGGGCACCCTTTCCCTGCCCGAAAGGAGAATTGCTTATCCAATACACTAGCAGGAACTGCATCAGTTAAACCAGCCTTTGCAACTTCTAGGCTTGAATTGATAACTTCAGCAACCCATACAGAATGCTGCATCTTCCCTGGATATGAAGTAACAAGATCGATCATCCATGATAATCCGACATGAAAGCAAAGTGCGGAACAAAACATGGAATAATCCAGCAAAAGGCAGCATGAGAAACCTCTATTATATGATGCCATGAGAAGAATCCGATCACTAGTCCAAATTGTTCTTTCATCAAACTCCATCATTATGCTAAATTTTCCTCTGTCCTCAACATAAATAGACTGGATAATAAGGAGAGAACAAAGTTACATAGATTTCGTTATCAAATTAAGCAAAGTTGCAAATAAAAAGTAGAGCAAAAAAGAATCCTAAAGCGTATCATCAGAAAATTAAGAAACCCAAAAATCTTTAAATCCTATTAATAGTAATGCAACAACAGGAAAAGCAGTAGATATAATTATGTACCTGTGGCTCTTCCAACAGATCCTTCAGAACCAGATGTGAGGGGAATATAGGCCTGTCTCCTTTGATCTGATGATCAAATACACCGACAAAGTTCACATTATGCTGCGGACTCACACCAATTTCTCTTCTTGAACGGGATTTATCATGTGCACCTAAAGAAGGGCTTAGGGAGAAAGAGGGTTGTGCTGTTGAATTCCCTTCAGCTGCAGACTGGAATAGTAAACCAAAAGGAAGAGGCCATATTGATGTGATGGTATTAGGAACAGGGATGGATACTACTTCACCTGTTAGAGAGAAGGCAAGAGAAGATCTAAGAAATTGGCAAATGGATTTAAGTTCAAACTATTGAATGTCACAACTAAGCTAAAAAAATGAATTTAAGCTTGTCAATAAGATAATGCTTTGGTTTGCGTCAGCGAGGGAGGGGGGGGGGGGGGGGGGGGGGGGGGGGAATTTGAAGAGAAGTGCGTAGAACAATAGATGTCCTAGCCATCTCTTTCTTCCTCTTCAAGGTATTACAATGCATTGTCTTGAAATAGAAAAAGCCAGTGTGGTAAGGGGTGGATCATTTTTGACACTAGGACCCCAAGAGGGCTAATGGAGTAAGAGCTGAGTTGCAAGAAAATACCTAACAAGGGCAAATAATTTCGCTAAACACCAAATGTTATGGAAGAAATATTTTTTATCGAATTACCAGACTATAATAACTGTGCCTGGTAATAGCTGATCAAATCGTATTTTACTTACCAGATATGTTGTATAAGCATAGCTTCAGACATATCACCCATACGACACCAACAAACCTATACCATTTGTAAGGTGGTTGTCAAGAGAAATTACAATAAATACGAAAAGTTAATGGCAGCAGTAATACAACTCTCATGATACATTTATGGGTATGCAAGTTTGGAAGTAGAAAAAGAAAAACACATGGCAGCACAAGATAAACAAGCACAGTAAACTACTTTCAGTGCTTCAATAAAAAAAGAACCATCAACTGCAAGCAAGTGCAAGAAAATAAAACAAAAATGGAACCGCAAAGTCTGGCGTCAAAGTGCAGAATCAACACAAGTACAGACACAAATTGGAATTGCCTGAAGGAGTTTTTCCCATAGGAAACCAAGATCAAAATAGTGGGAGTGGACTCAACTCGCAAGAAGATTTCTACATTAGATAAGGAATCAAAAGAACCAGCAGGACATAGATAAGCACATAAATAAGGCATAAAAAGTCATTGCAAACCCAATTATCAGATTTGAGATTTACTCCATGACACAGTGTTATGAAGATGCAGTAAGATGATAGTTTTGCATAAATCTTATCAAAAGATCATAATATAGGATACACTCACATTACTAGAGAAAGTAAGAAATCACTGCCCCAGTATAACATGTAAAAAAGCAACCATACAAGCTTGAAATGCAGTTAACGGCATATAATAGATAGGTAAAGAAAAGACAGTAGACTGCACTTTTTGTACAGTACAAAACCACAACAACAAAAAAGGATTCTACTTGAGTTCTTCAAAGAGAAGTAAAAAGTAAATAACTAAGCAAACTCAAGAAGCTTCACCTCAAACTGCAAACTTTAAAGTCCAGTTTATGCATCAAAAGTACATTTAAAATACTGTTTCTAGTATCTACAAGAACCCATAAAATACTTCAACTTTAGTCCATAATTCTTTCAAAGATATGCAGAAAACTCTACAGGCTGAAAACAAAAAAAAATGCATTATACGAGTGTAGATTCAAGAGTGATCTTTCTAAGAATTCTTGCTAGCATTGGGACAAACTTGTATGCATGTCTCTTATAATTTCTATTTTTTTCTGAAGCATTAAGCAACCACATAAGGATACATCTTAACAAGAGGAGGAGAAAAAAAAGACAGCCGAAATTAACAGGATTAACCTAGTGAGACTAAGCTTAACCACTGCAATAACACATCAACTCCAAACCAAAACCATTCAAGAATTCAACACCATGAAATGCTAAAGAAGAAATTATAACAGTTTTAAAAATCACAAAACTTCTATTACCAATACAACTTGAGAAGGTACAGTGAATTTTCTGAACACCCGCGCACCAGTTGACCAAGTTATTCTGTCACACAATAACTACTTAGCCGGATTGAATTAGCATAGCAAGTTGCATCAACAATTGCAGAGAAAATAAATAACTATTTTACTTGTTTCCTCTCACGAAGAGCTCGTGGTCGCAGCTGTCACCGACGGAGGAGGATAGAAGGTCGTCCTCGTCCATTTCGCCAGTGTCTACAGTAGTTCCGGGATCAAAAAGGAAATAATCGTACTTACCAAGGACTGCATCGGGTGGCTTCCCGTCGAGAGCTTCGGCAATCAAGCCGAAGGGTTTGAACTCGCCGAGTACGGTGAGTTCCCGAGCTCGAACCTTCGGCATTTGCAGAGCGGAATGGGTTAACGGTTAGAAATTAGCAGTGAGTGAGTTAGGGTAGAGGAGGTTTTTTGCGTGGTTTTTCACCACTAATAAACGCTTTTCGAGAAATTTTCCCGCTTTCCGGTCTTTTTCTTTTGAGAAATGCTAAACAGGTTGAAGAAACAGGTGCCACATCATTAAAAATATTAATAAAAAAAGCCTGCACACATCTCTTCCTTTCCTCCTCAGAATCACGTCATTCGGGTTGGTGGCGGTGGCTGTGGGATTTGGTGGCGGTGGCTGTCGGATTTGGTGGCGGCTGCACACATCTCTTCCTTTCCTCCTCAGAATCACGTCGTTGGGTTGGTGGCGGTGGCTGTGGGATTTGGTGGTGGCTGTTGGATTTGGTGGCGTCTGTCGGATTTGGTGGCGGCTGTGGGATTTGGTGGCGGTGGCTGTCGGATTTGGTGGTGTGGCTGTCGGATTTGGTGGCGAGAGGAAGAAATGAAGCTTGCTGCGCCTGCGTCGAAGAGGGAGAGGAAGAAAGAAATTTGGGTTGAAATAAAACGACATCGGATGTGCAGACTTTTTTTATTAATATTTTACTACCACATCATTCAACCTGTTTCTTCAATCTGTTTGGCATTTCTCTTTTCTTTTTCTTTTTAACGAAGTGTTCTTTCCAATTTACATCATTATTTTTGGACAAAAATTAACAAAAAATCAAAATCACCACATATTTATAAAATGTTTCTCAATTAAGGATTTGATGCATCTACCAAGATAAAAAATGTTATACCAAAATATATCACAACTAGTTTCAAACATACACGATGTGTCGCTTGTATTATTTTTTAAACTATGTTTATAATGTAAAACATTATAAATTTTTAACATATTAGTAGTATATAATAGCATATTTTATTTATTAAATTGCAATCATATTATTAAGTATTAATCTTTGTATATATTCATGTAATATACTTTCAAATAAAATTTATTAGTTATAATAATAAAAAATAAAAAATTAATAATTATAATATATTTTAGTGAGTAATAAATTTTATTTTATTACCTTTTAGTGTATCATTAAAAAAATTATTTTATGTATGTAATATGGTATCAATTCATAATTCAAAAAAGTATCAATTCAAAAATAATTAATTATTATAAAATTAAGAATTGACAAGAAATAGGATCATAATAGAAGTGACACTTATTTACCTTTTACTTATATTCATTAATAAAAATATTTTAAATGACTATTTTAAATTTCTACAACTTTCTATTAATTTTATGGATTTATTCATATTTTTTTATATATATATTTTTTTATATGTTAATTTTTTTTCCTGATTTTTTAGCAAACGACATGTACACTTAGTATAGAAAAAAGTATTAGAGTGGAATGGAATGGAAAGGGAAGAAAATTTTAATAATTTCTCTTGTATAGGAAGAAATTAGAGGAGGAAAATCAAGAGAATAAAGTGGGAATGAGGGGAATTTTTTTAAAAAATATTTCTCTTGAGCCCATAAAAAATGTTTTCCCATAAGTGAAGGAAAGTGAAGGAAATTAAAAAAACAACACAATTTATCATTTTTTTTTTACTTTTTTAACTTTTCCTTAATTTTTCTTTTAAAATTATTGTCATACATGAAGAATAATATGTAATTTCCCATTCCTTTCCCTAGCTAATTTTCTTCTATGCAATTGAGTTCTCATACTAGGTGGTAGGGAGAGGAAAAAAAAAACCCACATCACTTTTTTATTTTTGTATTTCCACTTAGCTAAATGTTAAAGCTAAATATGGAGTTGTCAAACATGACTTGAGCCAATTTTGAAATTATGGTTCGTTTTGAATAAATTGACATACATGTGGTTCACATTGAACAAAATTAAAATTTTGGGTATTATTTAAACATTGGGTACAAAGTTAGGGTTGGTTTTACTACCTTTTTCTTATTAAAATAACAATATTATATATCACTATTAAAAAAATAACCCTTTTTAAAAAAAATGGTAAGTCTAAATGAAAATAAGCTATTAACATGAGAAAAAACTAAAAATTAATATTATTATCTTAGTTAAACAAAAGGACTTCGCATAAATAAATAAAACTAATTTGGGGATCCAAATCCAGAAAAAAATTATTAGTTAGGGAGTTTTTGCGTTAAGGTTATATTTTGAAAGTTAGAAACATTTAAGCCCTGTTTACGAATAGAGATTTTTCTTCTTTTTCTGTTTTTGATTTTTAGAAATATCTCTAATTTTTTTTCCATTAGAAAACTGAAAATCGTATTAAAATAACAATATTATATATCGCTATTAAAAAAATAACCTTTTTTTTTTTTTGAAAAATTGGTAAGTCTAAATGAAAATAAGTTATTAACATGAGAAAATACTAAAAATTAATATTATTATCTTAGTTAAACAAAAGGACTTCGCATAAATAAATAAAAACTAATTTGGGGATCCAAATCAAGAAAAAAATTATTAGTTAGGGAGTTTTTGCATTAAGGTTATATTTTGAAAGTTAGAAACATTTAAGCCCTGTTTACGAACAGAGATTTTTCTTCTTTTTCTGTTTCTGATTTTCAGAAATATCTTTGATTTTTTTTCCTTTAAAAAACTGAAAATCGTGTTTATTTTGTACTAAATATGAAAATTTTCAACTTTAAAAAACTGAAAATCGTATTCACTTAATAACTATTTTTTCTTTTTTTCAAAAACGAAAACTACTAATTTTGTTCAATCAATTTGATTTTAATTAAAAAATTATGCTATCATTTATTTCTTTTTTAGAAGATTAATAAACTATACACTGAAATAAAACGTTGTTTTAGATCTCAAATTAAGCAAAATCACACGAGGTCATTTGTTATTGTAGTTAAATTCAAATATATAAAATTCGAGTTGTAACCATTCTTTCAAACTGATTCAGACTCGAAAAAGAAAAATCAAATTTAATTTCTTATTTTATTAACACAAAATAAAAAAATCTCAGTAATAGATTTCATCTCCACCTTATTCCCCCTTAACAGTTCTCTCCTACTACTTATCACCATCTCCAAACACAAACCACAAAAAAGACGTCAGCAACTAGTTCTCTTGTTGATGGTAAATCACCACTACCATCCAGATGTGGTAAATCCAAATCAGTTTGGTAGTTAGTGGAGGAGAGAGGGAGAGAGACGGCGGTGTTGTTGGGTTCATTGTCGGGAGAAGTGGCGGCAGTCTGGTCTATATCAATATGGTGGTGGCTGGAGAGAGGGAGACGGCATGCCGCTAGATTGTGTTGGAAAATACAATACAATATGCAGCAGATAATAATTTCCCCAACTTGCAAGATCAGTGAGGAGCAATAACAAATAATGACAACAACTAATATATCACAAACACGAAGAGACACTAAGATTTTGACGTGGAAAACCTTCTCTATGTGAGAAGTAAAAACCATGAGCACAAGTCAGTCAATCAAGCTCCACTATGATCAAAATAAGGGTACAAGAGAGTCTCAAATCGCAGCACAAATCGTGCTCAACAACTAGGCAAACAACCAAGCAAGAAGCATAACAATATAGAACCAAAGGAAAGGCAAAAACTAGTTTTTTGCTGCGTCTGTCTGGACAAGATTTCTCCCCCCTCAGATAACTTCTCACTGATCCAACTGTTCATATTTAAGAATCGGAAGTTGCAAACCTTCTGTCCAAGTTTCAGCTAGGTAACGGTGAACGAAGTCGCAGTGATAAATTTACCACAACTGCTCTGAGTTTGTGCGAAAATTGTTTCTCCTCTCTTCTCTCTCACTTTTGTTTCTTATTCTTGCCCCCAATTGAACTCTCTTCCCTACCCTAATCTGAGCTCTCTCTACTAGAGAAGCTTATAAGTGGGTTTGCACCTTTTGGACCTTTCTCCACATAGGAAGGGAGCCCAACCCAACACATCTCCCCCTCACAACTACGTGGAGATGACCGCCAAACCGACGATCTCACAACAAATTTCAAACTTACATCTCGGTAACGCCTTAGTCATTATATCAGGACCATTATCATCTGTATGAACTTTGGTCAATTCTAACAACCTAGCATCCAATGCATCACGTATCTAATGATACCTCACATCAATATGTTTGGATCTAGAATGAAAAGTTGAATTCTTACCAAGATGAATTGCACTTTGACTATCACAAAATAGCAGGTATTTGTCCTGGACAAAACCAAGCTCCTGCAAGAATTTCTTCACCCAAAGTAACTCTTTGCATGCTTCTGTAATGGCAATGAACTCTGCCTCAGTAGTGGACAATGCAACACACTTTTGCAATCTAGATTGCCATGCCACAACTCCCCCCTACAAACTTAATCAAGTAGCCCGAATTGGACTTTCTGGAATCAATGTCTCCAGCCATATCAGAATCTGTATAGCCCACAAGGATGAGCTTATCACCTCCAAAATAAAGTCTCAAACTAGTAGTACCACAAAGATACCTCAAACTCCATTTCACAACATTCCAATGTTCTCTACTTGAATTTGACAGAAATCTATTGACTGTACCAATAACATGTGCTATATTTGGTCTTGTACACATCATTGCATATATCAAACTACCCACAACAGATGCATAAGGAACCCGTTGCATATCTGATTTCTCGGCTTCATTTGAAGGACTCTATTTAGCACTCAATTCAAAATGAGTAGCAAGAGGAGTGCTTACTGACTTAGCATTTTTTATCTGGAACCTCTGTAACACTCTTTTAACATAGTGTTCCTGTGACAACCAAAGTTTCTTCTCTTTCCTATCACGCATGATTCTTATACCAAGAATCTGTTTAGCAGCTCCCCTGTCTTTCATGGCAAATGACTCACCTAATTGATTCTTTAACCTGTCAATCATGGAAATATTTTCCCCAATATTAAGCATGTCATCAATATACAATAACAGGATAATGAAATCATCATCAGAAAACTTTTTAATAAAGACACAGTGATCAGAAGTAGTCTTCTTGTAGCCTTGCTCAGACATAACAGACTCAGACTTTTTGTACCACTGTCGCGGAGCCTGCTTCAAACCATATAGGCTCTTTCTCAGTCTACACACATAGTCTTCCTTGCCTTCAACATAAAAACCATCCGGTTGCTTCAAGTAAATTTCTTCCTCCAAATCACCATGAAGGAAAGCAGTTTTCACATCCATTTGTTCTACTTCCAAATCAAAAGTAGCAGCCAAACTCAACGCGGTTCTAATGGATGACATCTTCACCACAGGAGAAAAAATCTCATTGAAATCAACACCCTTTCTCTGTTTGAAGCCTTTCACCACCAATCTGGCTTTATATCTCGGAGATGCAGAACTACTTTCTTGCTTCACCCTATAAATCCACCTGTTTTCCAAGGTCTTCTTGGCTTTTGGCAATTTCACCAAGTCAAATATGTGATTATCATGCAAAAACTTCATTTCATCTTGCATTGCATGCAACCACTTCTTTTTTTTCTTCACTCTTCATGGCATCATGATAACACTCAGGTTCACCTCTATCTGTCAAGGTAACATATTCATCAGAAGGATACTTAGTAGATGGCTTCCTCTGTCTATTAGACCTCCAAGGTTGAACTTGAGGTAGTTTAGGAACATCACCAAGATTTTCATCTTGTGACATCTCATGTTCCTCTTTAAAATCATCAATAGGAACATTTAAGTCATCTCCAAGTTGCTGATCACCAACATAGTTATGTTGCTCACCATTCTGAACATTATTCTCAGTAGTATCCAGATCATATTTAGGGGTATGATCAGACAAACTATTATCTTTCTCAGGTATAGTCTTCTCCATCTTATCAATGTCTTCAATGGTTTGGTCTTCCATGAACTTCACATCAGGACTTCTGACAAGCTTCTTCTCAACATGATCATACAACCTGTAGCCAAACTCATCTTCACCATGTCCGATAAAGATACACTACATTGTCTTCGCATCCAACTTGGATCTCTCATTCTTTGGAAGATGCACAAATGCCTTACAACTGAAGACTCGCAAATGATCATATCTGACATTCTTGCCAAAATAAATTTTATCTAGCACTTCAACATTCAAAGCAACTGTAGGACTAAGATTAATAACATACATTACCGTGTACAACGCCTCACCCCAGAAACGCTTAGGTAACTTAGCTTCAGAATGCATACACCTAACTCTCTCAATCAAAGTCCTATTCATCCTCTCTGCTAAACCATTCAGCTGAGGAGTTTTGGGAGGAGTCTTTTCATGTCTAATACCCTGCTGCTTGCAATAAACATCAAATGGTCCACAATACTCACCACCATTGTCAGTATGAATGCATTTCAACTTCTTACTTGACTGTCTCTCAACCAAAACTTGGAATTGTTTGAATTTGTCCAGGACCTGGTCCTTTGTCTTCAATGCATATACCCAAAGCTTCATGGAGCAATCATCAATAAAGGGATAATGCAAAAATTGGTACCTGTACAATGATTGTTTGATTGATTTCATACCTAAGGTCTTTTTTGCTTTTAAAAGATACCTGTACATTAACAAAACGGCACATTTGGTACCTCGACCTAACGCCGTCCAATTTTGACAGTTAAGTGGCCTACGTGGCATGCCACGTCGGATGCCACGTAGGACAGATCCGACCCGTTTCTTTGCCCACGGGTCGGGTAATTGGGTTACCAATTACGCTTAAAATGACGTTGTTTTAAGAACAATCGAACTACTCGTCGTTCATGGCGAATGACGTGTCACTGGCATCTCAGCTCATTAAAATGAGCGACGCGTCATTCGCCATCAACGAGCGACGCATCGTTCATTTAAACAATTACTTTCCTCCCATCGCGATCGACAAACATTCTCAAGCCATTCTCCCTTCTCCAAACCCTAACGCCGCTCCCCTCACCACTTCAAATCCATCATCTTCTTTGATTCAAACACCCAAACCCTTGATTTCTAACCCACTTTTCCAATCCAAACGACGAGGTTGTTGGTTTGCGGGTCGTAGCCGTTCGTGTAGCGTGAAGCGAAGACTGCGACAGGTAGGTATTTGATTTGTAGTGATCTTTTAATTACTAGTTTAGGTTACAAATGATGTAATTGTTGATATGCATTAGGTATCTTATGATATGCTAGCAATGATGCAGTCGTTGATGGGTGTTGGTGTGTTCCAGATTTTAGAATTAAATTTTAGGGTTTGTTTAATTGTTGTCCTTAAATGGTGCCTGTATTGACGTGTATTTGTCTTGGAATATTAAATTAATGTGTTATTATCTGTATGTATGTTGTCTGTTGTCTGGCATGACATTGCTTTATTCCTCATTGACTTTATTTTATACCTATGTTGGTGTGGCCAGGCAAAATGACAACCTTTACATTTTATATTGGTGGGAAATTGATTACAGTGGGAGGTGGGTGGTTGTATGCTGGTGGGGCTGTTATTAAAGAAACAGTTGATGTTGACACTGTATCATATTTTGCCATTTTAGATAAGTGTGGTGAATTAGGATACAAGAATATTAGCAAGTGTTGGTATGATGCATACTGTGCAGGCTTGGGGTTGATGAAAATTTTAAAAGTGCTTGATGGTGACAGTTCATTTGGTGAATTTATTAATTATGCACTTGAGAACAAGGCTGTCAATTTATATGTAGAGCATGGTGATGGTACGCATCCTTATTTTGATGACCTAAACCCCATCACCATGTGTAATAAGTTGGGAATTTCAGAACATGGGCATAGGGTTGTTGGTGGGTCCAGTAAGGGTGAAAGTATTGTTGATGGGTCCGGTAAAGGTAAAGGTGTTGTTGCTGATGACTATGTTGTTGATGGGTCCGGTAAGGGTAAAGGTATTGCTACTGATGATTGTATTGTTGATGATGATTCAAACGATAGTGAATTTATTGGATATCATACCGAGCAAGGGGAAAGTGAGTATGAATGTGAGGATATTGGGGACCAAGAATCAGAGCCTATGGTAGATGAATATTGGATCGATATTCCTTATTTGTCTGCTGACGAGGAGGAGGAGTTGAGGATGGCTCGGGAAAAGAAAGATAGATTCAAGAAAAGGGGTCAAAATAAAAAATCAAAATTTAAGAAATGAGGGAGGCGAGAGAAAGTATGGAGGGACCAGAACAAGGACATGTAGGTCCAAGTGGGGTTAGTGGTCCTGCTGTGAGAAAAAAAAAGGAGGGAAATACAAGGGTGAGGTTAAATTCTGGCGGGAATGCTGAAGATTTAGTAGAGGAGATTAGGAGGGAAATGAAAAGAAGAGCAGATGGCCGCACAACAAGAAATGCAGCTGCTGAGGAGACCAATGAGGACCATTTCAGCAGTGACTCCGAGGGCAGTTATTTGACCTCCAGCAGTGATAGTGAGGCTGAACACGGCAGGAGAATTCTCAGAAGAAGGCCTCGGTTCAAAGCAAGTGAGTATAATCCCCATTTTGAAGTTTGTATGGTTTTTTCAAATAAGAGAGAGTTCAAGAAAGTTGTGGTGCAACATGCCATACTCAATAGGAGAGATATGAGTTATGTGCAAGATGATAAAAAAAGGTGTAGGGTTGAATGCAAGAGTGGTGATTGTGGCTGGAAGATTTTGTGCTCAATCAATGGGAGGAGCGGTTAGTGGATGATTAAAATGTTTGTAGGTCACCGCACATATGTGAGACAATTTCAGATTTCTTGTCTCAGTTATAAAAATATTGCGGAGTGGTTTATGAAAGATCTCAAGAAACTTACATTGAAGCTTACTGTAGCCGAGATGAAAGACCATTTCAATGGTCAAACTAAGATCAAGGTGTCACGGGGGCAATGTAGACATGCCAAGCAGAAGGTGGTTGATCATTACATTGGTGATCCTCTAAAGGAATTTGCTAGGTTGGAAGACTACGTTGAGGAGCTTAGATGTAGTAATCCTGGCAGTACGATTATTTTAGAGGCACCAGATGGAGTTTTCAAGCGAATGTATGTGTGTTTTGTTGGAGTGAGGGAATGATTCAATTCTGCGTGCAGGAAGATAATTGGCCTAGATGGTTGTTTTCTGAAGGGTCCATTCAAGGGTGAAATCCTTTCAGCAGTAGGAAGGGATCCGAATGACCAGATCTATCCAATCGCTTGGGGTGTGGTGGGTTATGAGTGCAAAGAATCCTGGAAGTGGTTCTTAGAATTGCTTATGTTGGACTTGGACGTTGCTGGAGGCAACTTTGTCTATGCTGCTGATGGTAATCTTGTTGTTGCAAGAGGGGAAGGATTCACATTTATGTCTGATCAACAGAAGGTACTAAATTTCAAATTTCAAATGTTAAATTTCATATTCATGTCTGATTTGTCTATTTTTTCTGATTTTTCTGATATTTATGTTTGCTAGGGATTGCTTTCTGCCATCAATGAATTGATGCCCTCAGCTGTTAGTAGAAGATGTGCCAGGCACATCTTCGCTAAGTGGAGAAAAACACACTGCAGTGAGGATTTGCACAAGCAATTTTGGATCACCTGCAAGGCGTCAACTTCATCTGAATTTCTTGATGAATTGGAGGTCTTAGGAGGTATGTCCCCCACAGCTATGTCTGACTTTCTGTCTGTTCCTCCAACTTACTGGTGCAAATCCTTCCAAAATACTTCACCATGTTCTGATGTTGTGGATAACAACATGAGTGAGATTTTTAACAGTATGATTATAGAGTCTAGGTATAAATCCATTGTAAAACTCTTTGAAACCATCCGTAAAATTGTTTTCAAAAGATTTAAAGAAAGGAAGAGCTTTGTCAACAAGTTTAAAGATGGTTTTGGTCCCAACATTTAGAAGAAGATAAATCATAACATGGAAGAGAGTGGGAGGTTTTGGGTGGATAGTAATGGAGAGGATGGATTTGAAGTGCACTTAGATGAGGACAATAGTTGGGTGGTCAGCTTGGAAAAATTTACTTGTACATGTAGGATGTGGGAGTTAACGGGTATACCGTGTGCACATGCAATGTGTGTTATTGCTAATGAGGGACACAAATTGGATGTTAGAGGTTATGTGTCTACGTGGTATACTCGGGAAATGTTTAAGTTGACATACAAAAACCCAATCCTACCTGTGCATTCCAAGACGTTTTGGCCAAGAGTAGCTGTTACTTCAATTACGCCTCCTTCATTTGTCAAATTTCCTGGGAGACCAAAGAAGATAAGGAGGAGGGAAGGGTGGGAGCCAACACAGTGTGGGACAAAAATGACTCATAAAGGAAGGAAGATGACTTGCGGTTGCTGCAAGAAGCAAGGACACTATTCCACTACCTGCCCAGCCAATCAAGAAAACCAAGTGCCACTCATACTGTGCTGGTTATTATATGAAGTTAGATTTATTTAACTTATATTTATTTGGTAATTGGCTGTTTAAAAAAATGAAGGTTGCTGAACCACAACAAGCAAATGCTGCTGTTCCAGAACAAGGACATGCTGCTCATTTTGGTCCAGAACAAAGGTCAGATTAGAGCAGCACTACCAGTAAGCGAAGGAAGAGAATATGCTCGTTTTGCAAGATGGAGGGCCATAGGAGAGACGGTTGTGTCTTAAACCCTACCAGCAAGGTTAGTTGATCAAACCTAGCTCTAGTTTTGAGTTGACAATAAATGTTAAGATTGCGAGCATTTTTTTTCCTTTGGCAACATTTTGGTAATCCAGCAACCTCACAAGTGCAAACACAAGATTCTCATGTGTCCGCTTCAGAATTGCAACACTCGCAAGTTCAAGCATCCCAAGTGTCTGATAGAACCCAAATTCTTTTGCAAGAACTTAGACAATCATGTGGAACAGCCCCACCCGCCAGAGGGAGAAAAAAGAAGTCTGCCCAAAAGAAGGGTAAACTACCTAGCGGGTATGGTTGTTTTGTTGCTGAATCTGGGTGGAGTTGCTATGATGTGAGTAAATAATTTGTGATTGTGTGTAGTATAGAACATGTTTTTTTAAGTAGACAGATGGTAATCCAAAACTGTTTTTAACTTCGCAGCCTAATACACCACGACAAAGGGTGATTATTGTCCCGGATAGAAGAAAGACACGCTCACAGGATGGAGTTGGTACTTCGGGAAAGTAGGAATGATGTAATGCTTGAATCCATATTATGCACAATGTTATCTTTGATTTTGTTGATGTAAAGCTAGGAATGATGTACTTTGGCAAAGTAGGAATGATGTAAAGCTTGAATCCATATTATGCACAATGTTATCTTTGATTTTGTTGATGTAAAGCTAGGAATGATGTACTTCGGCAAAGTAGGAATGATGTAAAGCTTGAATCCATATTATGCGGCTTTTGTTTGGAACAATTATGCAGGTTGAATCCATATTATGCGAGGTTTTGGGTGGAACAATTATGTAGCTTTTGTTTGAAACAATTATGCAGGTTGATTCTTGATTATGCGTCTTTTGTTGGAACAATTATGTAGCTTATGTTTGGAACAATTATGCAGGTTGAATCTTGATTATGCGTCTTTTGTTGGAACAATTATTCCGTTTTGTTTGGAACAATTATACAGGTTGAATCCATATTATGCAGCTTGAGTATATTGAACAATTATGCAGCTTGAGTATATTGAACAATTATTATGCAGCTTTTGCTATTATGCAGCTTGAGTATATTGAACAATTATGCAGCTTGAGTATATTGAACAATTATTATGCAGCTTTTGCAAATATGCAGCTTGAGTATGTTGAACAATTATGCAGCTTCAGTATATTGAACAATTATCCTAAATATTGCTGGATAAAAGTATTCAAAGTAGACAAGTATCTCTGTCTTTGGCTGCCAAAAAGACCATAACTAATTATGCTGAACAATTATGCTTATCAATTTAATTCTTACACAAAAAAATCCAAAAACCACAACTTATTAATCATTTGTGCCTGGCTTTACATCCTTAAACTTGTACTTTCTCACACAATTTAACATAAATTTAAGCAAACCACAACTAATTAATTTAAGCAAACACCAAAATAGGAACTATTTTAAGCAAACCACAATTAATTATTTAAGAAATTAATTCTTACACAAATAAAGCCAAAAACCACAACTAATTAATTTAAACAAACACCAAAACAGGAACTAATTTAAGCAAACCACAACTAATTATTTAAGAAATTAATTCTTACACAAATAATTAAAATAATCAAGAAATTAAGCAAAGAAAGGCAAAAACCAACCCATATTAACAGGGACGAAGAAGAGATGAATTTATCGTTGATAGAATTTAACAAGAAAAAAAGACAAATATCCCAAAATCATCTTCAAATCAGCTTCAACATAATGTAATATAACAGATTTTTTCCCCTTAATTGCAAAAATAACGAAATCCAATTACAGCAACAACAATTAAAGAAATGGCAAACAGAAACCTCAATTTAACAAGCCTTTTCGTCAAGTAGTCATTTTCATCCTTCAAACAAAGCAACTCGTCCACCATGCCATTAAAAACCATACGACGTGCCTTCAGTTCTTTGACTTCAGCCACCAAAAAATTATTCTTCTTCGCTTGTTCCTTCTCACTTTCACACAAACCTCTAATAATTGTGTTAGCTCTGTCTGGGAAAGGATCATCAATAAACAAATAAAAACCACATCCACCCTCTTCGACCCTGCGCTTGCATTTGTTGAATCGAAGTCCAGGATTCTTCTTCGTCCATGAAATCCATCGAGGTGTCTTTTCCCCGCACCGACAGTAGATAGGTGGCTGGTACTCGTAATTTGGCTTCTGCTTCACCACGGAACTAAAAATCTCAACGCCGTCTTCAGTCTTCGCCATTAAAGCCGTCGCGCGCCTAGAATGTTTACGTTTTGAGAGGGAGTGTGAGGGAAAGTTTAGGGTTTTGAGAGGGTTTGTAATCACGTCGTTTGGATTGGAAAAGTGGGTTCCAAAATAAGGGTTTGGGTAAATTTGAATCAAAGCAGACGATGGATTTTAAGTGGTGAGGGGAGGTTGAGAGCGGTGTTAGGGTTTGGAGAAGGGAGAATGGCTTGAGAATGTTTGTCGATCGCGATGGGAGGAAAGTAATTGTTTAAATGAACGACGCGTCGCTCGTTGATGGCGAATGACGCGTCGCTCATTTTAATGAGCTGAGATGCCAGTGACGCGTCATTCGCCAGTGACGCGTAGTTCGATTGTTCTTAAAATGACGTCGTTTTAAGCGTAATTGGTAACCCAATTACCCGACCCGTGGGCAAAGAAACGGGTTGGATCTGTCCTACGTGGCACGCCACGTCAGCCGTATCCGACGTGGCATGCCACGTAGGCCACTTAACGGTCAAAATTGGACGGCGTTAGGTCGAGGTACCAAATGTGACGTTTTGTTAATGTACAGGTATCTTTTAAAAGCAAAAAAGACCTTAGGTATGAAATCAATCAAACAATCATTGTACAGGTACCAATTTTTGCATTATCCCCATCAATAAAAGTAACAAAGTAAAGTGCACCACCAAATGACTTTACCTTTTACGGACCACAAACATCAGAATACACCAATTCAAGCAACTCTAACTTCCTCGAGGGAGGATGCTTCTTAAATGATACTCTGGTCTGCTTACCAGCCATGAAATGAGTACATTTCTCCAACTCAGCACTCTTCAATCCCGGGAGCACATCTTTTTTAGCTAAACAATTCAGCCCTTTTTCACTGATATGACTAAGCCTTCGGTGCCACAAAGAAGCCTCCATATCTATGACATTCACACTTTCTTTAGCAACCAAAGTTTTTGTCCAATACAGTTTAGTAATTTTCTCCCCTCTAACCACCATCATCAAGCATCTGTACAGAGATCAAATTAAAATGGACATTTGGAGTATGTTTGACTCCTCTAAGCAACAACTGCACTCCCATGTTGGTTTGTAAGCAAACATCACCAATACCAACTACTTTAGCTATACCATCATTACCCATTTTCAGCACTCCAAAATCACCAGAAGTGTAAGATGTGAAGAACTCCTTCCTTGGTATAACATGCAATGTAGCAACACTATCAATTACCCACATGCTCTCATCTGATACAATATTAACTGAATCATGGTCACGGAGAATAATAAGATCATCATAAGAAGCCGTAGTAACATGATCATCATCACCATGATCCTTCTCTTTCTACTTACCCTTTAGGGATGGCAATTGGGCGGGTATGGAGCGGGTAATCACTATCCATACCCGCACCCGCATCCATATGAAGCGGGTAAGAGAAGAGTAATTATACTCGTGGATATCCGCGGATACTCGCAAATTTGGTTGAATTTTAAATTTTAATTAAATTAATATGAAAAATTATAATTAGATAATGATAAAAAAATTTGATTCATATGTATGTAATAATAATTTGATTTTATAAGGTAGATAAATATATATGGATCAATTTTTGCCACCACATCCATTTTACATTACATGTACGTTAGAATTTAAATGAAATGACAAGCCTTATTGTCCTCTCTAACTCCTAGGCTCGTTGAGATCCATCTCAACCTTTCATCTAAATTGAGATATTTATTATTTGGACATTATTTTTTTTCATGTCGGAATTAGTTCATTGTTATTTCACTTTCACTAGTGGTTTAAAATATATTTTGTAATGATAAGTAAATATTTTATCGTAAAAATTACGAAGAGTGTTAGGAACCACCACTCTAACCGTTGTTTATTTAACATTCATGATTTAGTGCTTTCTTTTTAATAATGTATTTTTCCTAAATATGCAACTTAAACCATGTGTAAAATATAAGAAAATTGTCCAACTATATAGTTCTTTCCTATTTACATGAATTTAATTCCAATTGGAAAATTGCACCAACTATATAATTTTTCATAATTACATGAATTTAATTCCAATCGGAAAACAATGCACCAATCTTATAGGGTGCAATTAATAGGTATTTTTAATTTTTAATTTGAATTAAATTAATCAAATTATGACAAACTGATTTAATTGGACTAACATATGGTGCTGAGACTAAACTGCATATTCTAAACAAGCATACGTATGGAATTAAGGGAGTATATATAATATTTTCTTATTAAATTAATTACATATTAAAATATTATATATATACATTGCGGGTATTAAGTACGGGTATTAGAGCGAGTAACCACTATCCATACTCACATTCATACCCGCACTTTGCGGGTGCGGGTATATCCATACCCGCAAAATACCCACAATATGTGGGTAATACCCACCCACAATTACGGGTATTGGACGGATATCCATATCCGCGGGTAGAATTGCCACCCCTATTACCCTTATTGTCTTTTCTCTCCCTTTTCCATTGAAAATAATTCTTCTATATGTACCCTGTTTTGTGACAATAATGACACTCCACATTCTTGTATCTGGACTTGAACTTACTTCTGCTCTTGTCTCTACCACCTTTCGGTTCCTTTCTTTTACTCCCCCTATTTTCAGTAACAAGTACCTAAGAGTGAGATGAAGTACCCTATGCCTTCCTTCTCATCTCCTCATTAAGAACACTTCCCTTTACATTTTGCAAAGAGACAACACCATCGGAAGTCGAATTCATAATTGAAACTTGAAATATTTCCCAAGAATCTGGTAGAGTATTCAGTAGCCATAGTCCTAACACTTCATCATCAAACTTGATACCCATTCCTGATAATTGATATAGAAGTCCTTGAAAATCACTCAAGTGATCTGAAATAAAAGTCCCCTCCTTGTACCTCAAATTCATCAAAGAATTCAACAAATAAAATTTATTATTCCCTGATATAGAAGCATACAAAGATTCAATTTTCCTCCACAAGAAGTTTGCATCTTCCTCATTAGCAATGTGATTATAAACATTGTCGTCTACATACTGCCGAATAAAATCACAAACCTACTGATGCTCAAAATTCCAATCCTCATCAGACATGGATCCCGACTTCTCAGTAGAAAATACAGGACGATGCAACTTCTTCACAAATAGCAAATCCTTTATTTTACCCTTCCACGAGTGATAATTAGTGCCATTCAAACTGAACATCCTATTTGTATTTGCCTCCATCATTCAAGCAAGTCAAATAACCTCAAACCAAGCTCCACTACCACTTTGTTGGGAAATACAACACAATATGTAACAGATAATAATTTTTTCAACTTGCAAGAATCAGTGAGGAGCAATAACAAATAATGGCAACAACTAATATATCACAAACACGAAGAGACACCAAGATTTTAACGTAGAAAACCTTCTCTATGCGAGAAGTAAAAACCACGGGCATAAGCCGGTCAATCAAGCTCCACTATGATCAAAATAAGAGTACAAGAGAGTCTCAAATCGCAGTACAAATTGTGCTCAACAACTAGGCAAACAACCAAGCAAGAAGCATAACAATAGAGAACCAAAGGAAAGGCAAAAACTAGTTTTTCGCTGCGTCTGTCTAGACAGGATTTCTCCCCCCTCAGATAACTCCTCACCGATCCAACTGTTCAGATTTAAGAACCAGAAGTTGCGAACCTTCTGTCCAAGTTTCAGCCCGATCCAACGGTGAACAAAGTCGTAGTGATAAATTTACCATAGCTGCTCTGAGTTTGTGCGAAAATCATTTCTCCTCTCTTCTCTCTCACTTTTGTTTCTTATTCTTGCCCCAAAATGAACTCTCTTCCCTACCCTAATCTGAGCTCTCTCTACTAGAGAAGCTTACAAGTGGGCTTGCACTTACTGGGCCTTTCTCCACAAGGAAAGGAGCCCAAACCAACAGGTTAGTCTCTAGTGGAGGTGACGGTGGTCAAATCCAGGTCAGTTTGGTGGTGGGTGATTTATCATGAGTTGGTCACTGGCGAAGGAGACGGTGGTTAGATCTAGGTCAGTTTGGTGGTAGGTGATTTACCATGAGTTGGTCGGCGGCGGAGGTGACGATGACCAAATCCAGATCAATTTTGTGGTGGATGATTCACCATTGGAGGAGATGACAGAGGAGGCGGTGGGTGAAGGAGAGGGAGAGGTGGTAATTTTCATTGTTTCTTTTCCATTTTAGAAAAAACTGTTACCTAAACACACAATTCAAAAATATCTACAGTTTTCTAAAAATATAGATTTTTTTTCCAGAAAAATCTCTATTAGTAAACATGCCCTTACTTTTTTCATTACATAATCACAAGCTTACTTTTCAATTTTACATTCTACATTTTATTTTTTAAAATTGAAAACTCATTAATGGCTAATTCATTGGTTATTTTATTAGTGACAAATATACTAACCCAAATTTGAATCTCATCCGCACCCATAAAAAAATTTGAAAACTAAAATATACATAATAAATTGTAACTTCATCATCATTATTCTTGTTTTTTTGTTTTGTTTTATTTTTATTGTTGTTGTGGATATGTATTTTGATAGGGGGATTGAATTTAAAATTTTACCAAAATATCCAATAAAAATTCATTTGTCTGAATTAAATTTATTGATTAGAGCAAATTGTTAGTTGGACAAAAACAAATGACGGATGTTTTTATGGTTACACAAACTAAATTGCATATTAATTGACGAAAATTACAGATGGGCTAGTTAATTTAACTTTCGATCTAAATAATTTATATTGTTGGTTTTCATTTGCTACTCGTTCTCTTTATCTACTTACTCCTTCGAATATAAAAACAAAATTGGCTTAAATATTTGTTTTAGCATGAGTGCCTAGTTTTTCTCCTTTGCTTCATTCATATATAAAAAAAAATGGCGAAAATATTTGTTTTATTTTTATTTCTTGTGTTTTTAGCATTCTGCCATTCTCCATTTTGCTTCGCCTACTTTTTTCACTTCACATTAACTTTACAACCAATATTCCTTCCATGCATTTGTAGCTCCTCAATTACTTACACCCTCCAAGGCCCTCCATTTCAGCCTGCAATCCCAAGGTTAGGACTTAGGACTACTCTACTTCCTCATCCTTTCCTAATTCTACGTTTTGATCAGTGGGCTTGATTACTTTTCTTTGGTTTTTATTGTGTAAAACTAACTGCTTCTATGGCAATATCTTCTGTTTACATAAAAAATGAAAAAAACCTTGTTTGTTTATTTTGGTGTTCTTGCGTGGAAACAATTTTGAACTTTTTAATCGGGTCTTCAAATGGGTCTTGTTAATTCATCTTGCAACTTTCATTTTTCTTGTATACTGAAGTTTTTGACATTGTTTTCAGGTGTTTAAGATGCTTATTTGTGGTTGATTTAGTATGCCAATGCCCCATTCTATTTGCCAGCAGAAACTAGACCTAAACCTCTTCTTCTAGGGTCGGTACGAGAATTCAATTGAAAACATGCTTTCACTGACTGTATAAGAATTCATATTGACATGGAGTAAAATTGCTAATGCTATTTCTTAGGTGCTGCTTTGGGCTATTGTCTCTGTTACGTTTTCTTAGCTCCTGGCTTCAGGTCCTTTGTTTCCTGTGTTTTGTCTAAAAGGAAAAGCATTTTTGTCTTAAACTTCTTTACAATTTGGCACCTTTTTGCCCTCAATCCCGTCATCCCAGATTCGAGGGTGCTCGGTTGAATTTGTAGCTTTCTGGTTTGGGTTGTTTAGCACACATTCTTAGTCACTGTCTCTCACTGGTTCTGTTTGATTGTTGTTGTAGGCACCTCAACTCGGTGGCCCTATGGGGGACCATAATTTGGAAGAGTGCCTAAAGAGTGCATTTAAGCTTGTTAACGGTCTTGTTGCACAAATCGATCACAAAAATCATAAGTTGGTTGAACTGCAGTTCAAATATGAGGATGTCACTGCGGATATACGTAATGTTGTAAATAGACTTACAGATAAGTTAAATCAAAGAGATGAACAGTTGTTGGAATTGGATCAGAGGTTTCGCCATAGTGCTACAGATGTGAGACTGTTGATGAACGAGAAAGCTATATTATGTGCAAGACATACCGCAGGTACGCAGATAATTAATTGATGAGTCTTTTCGAAATTGTTGGATAGGACAATATATCTTTGGAGGAGAAATCTTTGTTAAAAGAAGGTAGGAGGATACTGAATTGAGTGGGCAGTTAAAAACTGTAGCCAGCTCTGTACTTGACCATTCTACCATGCCAATTCTTGAGTATCCAACGATTCCACTTTAGAAGATGTTATCCAATTTCACGAATCCATGAATGCGAAATAGGGGAAAGTTCAAGTTTGCTCTTGTTATGTCATATCAAGCAAATTATAGATGTCAATGTATAAAAGTTAGAAGAGCAATACTGTTGAAAAGATTTCCACTTTCTGCATTTTTTGTCACACTACACCTAAATCCTCTTCTTAACTCATAATCAAATGAGAAACTCTACCCTTGTTTTGAGTTTTTGGATACATTTATTATTAAGTGTTACCATTAGACACATTCTTAAAGTAAGCTCAAGAGAGATATTCTTCAAACATGGGCACCTCCTAAAAAGAATCATTTTAAGAAACCTTATTAACCCAGTGATCATAATTTTGATGTTCATTCTTGTGTTGGATTTTTCTCGCATTTAATGCCAATATATTGCTAACTCGTTATCTGCCTTATGCAAACTTTATGATGTACTCAGAAATCAGGAATCTGAAGTCCACAATTGTTGATCTGAAGGATATCATGGAACGCCAAAAGAGAAAGGTCAAAAAGCTAACCAGAGAACATGAGGAGTGTAAGGCCCAAAATGACCTCGAGAGGAAAAGTTTGATGGACGAGATGGAAAAGGTCTGTGACTTAAATATACAGTACCTCAATGTTTTGTTATAACACCCAGTCAAGTTTTCACTTAATTATACAGTACCTCAAGTTTAGGTTAGGAACGCCAGTCAAGTCTGGATGTGAGCCTCTTGTTGAATTTTCTTTATTTTATGTTTGTATCCCTGTAATAATGGGGTAATATTGAGTTAATACTTGACTAATTAGGATGGCGCTGGCGTATGCTCTTGAGATTTTCTTTTTAATAATTAGTAGTAAGTTAATTTGTTGTGAAGCTGAAATGTCTGTCACAAGAACTTTAGTATGATACGTTGGCTCTTAGTGATTATTTGGAAGTAGCTACCAGTTGGCATTCCTGAACTTTCTTATCAACCCTGAGCCCTAGCCACAGTCAATTAAATCCTGTGCTTCTGTTTTACCACCTTGGAGCTTGGTTCTGGACGAAGTTGGAGAATTTGTATGTGATTTTGCTTTTATAAAGTCCATAACTAAAGTCCCAGACTGCTATATGAAGTATATTAGATTTATAAGCATAAATGAGATTGTTTGAAGTGTCTATGAGCAAGGGTTGGTTCTATATGTTGAACAAGGCGAAGGCTTAGCAACTACTTCTTGCATTGAAGTCATACTCTTTTAACTGAATCAGATTTTCCCACCTATTTCCTCCCTACTACTCTAGCTGCAAGTCAATGGCTAATTCTTGTTTGGGAGACAAGCACAAATAACATTTTTTGAATGAATGCATGCTTAGGATCCTTGATAGCTAATAGTGTAACATAATCCCCATTAATTGTATCCTGCTCCATCTATTGACTAGCTGAAAGCCTGTTGATGATCCTTTGTTTGTTAGATGAGAACCCATGATCATTTGCAGTAATGGCATCATTTGCTCTTTCACTAACAACATACTTTGTCCATTCAACTCCTCCATTGCCTCCATACTGATGCATAATGAGGAATACTAAAATATTATCTATACTATAGTTTATAATGCCTCTTAGACTATACCTGATGCAGTTGAAAGGAAAGCTGCAAACACAAAAGGAAACCGAAAGGTCTGGTTGTGAGATTGATGCTTTGAGAAAAGAATTAAAAGAAAAAGAAGATGCACTGCAATATGCTGAAAACCTTAATAATGTGCTGACAACTAAAGAGCGTATTAGTAACCAAGAGCTGCAGGCTGCTCGCGAAGAATCTATAACTGTAACCACTTTACACCTTTTCTCCTCATTTTTCAACTTGTATTTGCTAATGGCTTGCAATAAGTGCAAAATCCTCGATAGAATAATTCTCTGTTTTTCATCCATGTAGGGTTTGCAGGATGTATTGAACAACCGAACAACATTTGGAATTAAAAGAATGGGTGTAGTTGATCATAAAGCTTTTCATGATGCATGCATGCTTAAGTTTCCCAATGGAGATTGGGAGGACATATCAGCTAAAATATGCTCAGAATGGGAAGAAAATGTGAAGGATCCTCATTGGTATCCATTCAGGAAAGAAGTTGTGGATGGCCAGTTGAAAGTATGTTTACGCATCTAATGATTATATCATCTATTTATTCGTGTGATGATTAGATCATCTATTTATTAATGTGATGACTAGATCATATCTTCATGCATGATTAGATCACTGCTTGCAAATTGAAAATTTAGGTAGTTACTTATGGATCTCCTATAAGAAAAGATGATGCACTCGCACACATGTGGAATCTCCTCATCCATTAGGGATAAACTTGAGAGGTTCTAAAACTATCATTATCTCAGTAGTTTATCTGAAACATGGACTTGATTGGGACCATGCAGGAAATAATAGATGCTGATGATGAAAAATTGAAAGGATTGAGAAATGAATATGACAATGCAGTGTATGAGGCTGTGACAGTTGCATTACAAGAACTGAATGAGTATAACCCAAGTGGGAGATATCCGGTCGCTGAAATTTGGAACATAAAAGAGGGAAGGAGAGCCAGTTTGAAGGAAGTAATCCATTATATAATCAAGCAATTGAAGAGTCATAAGCGTAAAAGAAAACGCTAATGGTTTTACCAGTTGAACTGTAAGTACACCTCCTTTTTTTATATGCATACTTAGAATTTAACATTTATACCTTTCATGATGTCGCATGAATCGTGCATATGTTCTTTGTCATGCCTATCAACAATATTTTCTTTTTTAAGTTCCTTCTTTTTAAGTTCATAGCGTGAAACAATGTATAGAACTCTGCATTTCTTATATGGTTTGATAAGCCAATAGTGTTTTATGTTTTACCATTCTGTCAGAAGAAACTAACTGCTAGCATCCACTAATAAATTGGACTAAAGACGGAGAATAAATTATACTCGTATGATGCTTAAAAACAATCTAGAATTCCTTCACAAAAAGAAATCTATAGTTAGTGATTTTTGGCCAAGACCAACCAGTTGCAAAAGGATCTTTGATATTCTGATTGCATACCGTTTCTAAAACTTTATGTGTATTGCTATTAAGACTAGTGCAAAATTTGAGAACTGATCTTAATGCCAAAGTGAAATTTGAGTACTGCTATTAAGGTTAGTGTGTGAAACAGAAGTCAATAATGAAAACAAAAACAAAAGTGAATTGATTAGGCAATGAGAATACGGTTGTCAATAGTTTCAGGACTAACTAACCACAGTTTTAAAGTCTAAATTAGGAAAGAAGTATCTTAGTTGCAACTGCCTAATGATTCTTTGCGAGAGATTCAAAGCTTTGATGAACATTAACATGCAACTTCTTTGTGCTGTAGTCATGTAGCACATTATTTATCCTCAACCTGCTTTTCCTTTTCTTCACCATCCCCAAATGGACTGCATGCACAACACCTTAAATAAGCAAACTTGTGAGTTGTGATCCTGCATTTTCTGGAGAATGACCTCTAATTGGTGAAAATATGGATTTGGATTTTTTTCTTGTTGCCAAGATTGTGTGCTGTTGTACACTTTGTTGGCTTGCGTTGCTCATGGTTATCTAAAACTTTGACTTGCGTCAAGTCTCATCATAAATTTTAGGCTTAAAATTTTGGCATCTTAATGTTCAAGTTAGTTTGCAGCTTCGTCATGTAGTCGCTTACTTTAGTTACAGACAATGAGGGAAATGTTTATGTATTTTGCAAAATCCTTGTGCTTCCATAATTTTGCCTTACTTGAGAAACCAAGTAGTCCTATAATTTTCACTTTTCTGGCTGAGGATCATAATCTCCATTTGAAGAACTGTCACATGAAAGAGTTGTTGAATCATCTCAGGCACATGAAACATAAAGTTTACTCCATTGTTTATTTTTTCTTATGTTCAAACCAGTAACTTCTTTTGTCATGATAATGCAGGTGGTGTTGCAAAACTTTTAGGTGACAGAAAACAAGTCTAGAAACAGCTATGTGTGCGTATGTGTGTATATATACAATGCAGGTGGTGTCTAAAATCTGCACTGGATTGATTGGATGTGATTTCGCTCGAGGCCATATCGATTAAGCGAAAACTGATCTCTGCTGTGCATAATGCCACTTCTCCACTGTAGATACAGTTTGATGGGTAAAAGAAAAGCTTCAGACTTCAAATTATGACATTTCCGTAGGTATTAAAGATGTACAGAAGTATCAAGTATGGCTCTGCCATTCTTGGAAGTTTAGGATTTGTAGAAGGTGTTAGGGGGTAGGTAAGACAGACGAAGACCAACAGCTAATTGAAAAACTCCTGTCAAGCTGTCTCAGTAGTGTGTAATGACAAGTTCTTAGTTGTGTTGATATGCCAAGAACGGCTAGTAAGAAAGTACTTGCATCAATATAATTTTGACTTGTGTCTTTCAATGGACTGGAAATTGAAGGGAGGAGAGTCCCCCCTCTTTGGAGAAACAAAACAAAATATTAACCATGCGCTATTTGGTGTCACATTTGTTTTTTCAAAAATAAAAGATCATTTGTTGGATAAAAAAAACTATGCTCAAATGAAGGGTTTCTCTACCGTGTCTTCGGTAATTTTAAAGTACCGATATCTAACTAATAAATACGAGTCATGTGTCATAGTTACTTGTAGTAGGTAACCAGGTTATATATAAAATTACAAACTTATGCTTATATTTTATTTTTATTTTTAACGTCACCCAAATCAATTAATTTTAAAAAAAAAAATATATATATTTTATATTTAAAAAAACATTAAATTGTGGGTTGTGAAAAGAAACGGTAATAATCATAAATTGGTTATATTAATAATAAAAAATTATTTAAATAACGTACATAAAAATCTTATAATTTTTAAAATCTTCCATTTCAACCCATATTCTTTTAAAACTTGCGATGTCAGCTATTATTTACTAAAAGTTACATTTTTGTTCTTTCTAATAGTTACATAAAATGACAAAAATATATAAAAGTTGGAGAAAAATATAAAAGAGATGGTATGACCCATATCAATTAAAGTATTCGATAAATTAACGAGCAATGCATTAAAATTGAAAAACCAAAAGAAAATAAAAAATAAAACTAAATAAAAAAAACTCTTATCGAGCCCTACCATATTTGTTACAACTTTATATCAATTTGTGTAACTTGTTTGAAGCCTTTTATTACTTTTTATAATTATTTAACCAGTAGAAATGTAAGAAAATGACAACGTTTAGGAAACTATATGGTTTAGTTGCAAGTCTTAAAAATGTAAGGGTTAAAGTGGTTGTTCTTATAAATTATTGGGCCAAAATGGAATATTTTAGATACTTTGAAGACTTAACGAGTCGTTTTTGCACCATACATTTGTGTTTTTTTCTAAATATGCACCACGCGTTTTATATTGGACTTAATTTATCAGATTGACTCAAATAATTTCAATTAACTATTTTCTTTATTTTCAAAAATTATAATAAAGAAAATAAAGAAAATAAAAGCAAAAATACATTTAAAGAATGACGTGGAAGAATGTCAGAAACTAGAGTTGAAGTGTCACACCTCCACTTATACCAATAACACAAAAACATGGTTGTTTATTTACTTAATTATTATTTTTTTCCTTTTTTTAATTTTGATGGGCTCCAACAATAACATAGGAGCTTGTTTAGAAGCCCAACCATGCGGCCCATATAACATCCCACTATCTCTGCCTCCCATTGCTAATCGAGAAAACCTAGATCGGCAACCATCCATCCCATCCTATATAATCCCTGCTTCCTCTCTACAGCCGCCGTCTCAAGCGCAGCAACTCCTCTCTTGCTTCTGTGATTTCTTATAAATAGCTCTACATAGACGTGTAGTGTATGTAAAAATAAAAGCTTTGGGCGATGATTAGAAAGAGAGAGGGCTTGAGTGGGAAACCCTAAAACCCAAATTGGATTTTGAAGGTCTAAAACGATCAAAATAGGCAAAATCCAATTGCCGCCGCTCTCCACTTTTCCAAAAGAGTATGGCTTTGATCTTCTTACCCTTTTTTTTTCTATCTGGGTTTTTCACTTCCCACGATGTCAGAGCTTTAAACTTATACACTTGATATGAGCCCTTTTTGTTATTATTGTTAGCTCTATTCCTGATGGAATTGCATGGCTTGTTTTTTATGTGAGGAAGCAGTTTATTCTGTTTGTTTTCTCATGAAACAGCTGTGCAGACACTAAACGCCTAGTCATTTTTCTTGTTTCTTCTCCCAGAAGAAAACAGAGCAGGAAACTGATCTTGTTTTGGGTGAAAGATGAGGATGTGATTAGGCATCGGCCAGACAACCGTAGTGATGGTATCCACAGATGGCGGGTATCTTATCCCGTTTTGTCTACTGATTCCATCTTACATTCATCTTAGATTTAAATCATCTCTGTTTCTATTTGCTCGTAATTTCGAATAGAAAATTGAGATTTATAGTTGAACGATTTCAATCAGTTTGCGTGATTTGATTTTGAAATTTGAACTTGTGAACGCTTTATTGTTAGAATCGGTTATGACTTTGAAATAATACAAGGATTTCTCGTTGTTGGCATCGGTTGCGATTTATTCTTGGCATCGTTATTATTTCTGGATTTAATGTCATTTTCCATAAATGGTATACAATTTATTTATATTTTACTTTATTTTCTAACTGATTAGTGATTTCTAATGTTACGTTTGAATTATTTTCGACTTTTATAGCTTTTACATTTTTTTCTAGTGAATTGATGCAATTTTTGTGACCTCTTTCATATTTTTTAGCTCTTTTTTATCAAAGACTTATTGTCCGGCGCCTCTGAAATCCGATGAGCCTAATCCGGTAGTCCGATAAGGGCGTCGTGTAATCCCCTGACCTGCAAATGCATTATGCAGCTGTTTCCAAGTTCCAACCCACACATAATAAACCATATAATCTCTCTCTTGGAAAGCAAAAAAAGAAAAAAGTTCAATCTTGCTATGAAACAAAAATCGCCGAAGAAATGAATTTTACGAAGATAATAGACAAACAAAAGCTGCTTCAAACAGAAAAATTTAATGTTTTTAAAACAGATTGCCAAAAGCTTCATCGAGATCTGCTGATGAAAATAGAAGAAAACTTGATAAAAATCTAAACAGAGTCCCGTGATGACTACATTCTATAGAGTGGCCGGCCGGCGAAATGAGTAACGCCCAATAGGCTAACCACTCAGAAGATGCCAAGCCAACCATAAGAATCTTAGATAAGTGGAAATATGAAGAGGAAGAGGAAGAGGAAGAGGAATGATTGTTTCTCGTTGGTTGTCATGGGAAGATGATTATTTGTGAATCATGAAGTGCACTAACTGACCGCAGGAAGGGCGGCAACCATCCTCTGAAAGCCTAAATCCCAATCTGCAGGAGCAGACACTTATCCTTTTGTTAAACTATTCAACGCAGGGTTATTAGAATTGAACTAGATAATGAATGATTTATTGGTTCAATTGGAGTAAATTATTGAACCGTTTTATTTCGTTACGGTATTGGTTATTGAACTGAATGATTTTTTCAAAAAATAAATAATTATACATAGTTTTATTAGGTTTTTCCTTAATATAAAAATTTTATATCTAAAGAATATATCAAAATTATCAAGTAAATCAAGGATTAAAAATATTGATTCTCCAAACTCGTGATTTGTATCCAAAAGTCAATTAGAAATTGAAAAATTGGAATTGGATTATAAGATTATGAAACATAATTTTTGACACTCCGGTCGTTGCTTTTCTTTCTGTTACTTCAAAAGTAGCTGCTTCAGCTTCAATCATTCGAATTTTTGATATTCCTTTTTATTTCTCATGACATCTCATTTGCTGACGTGAATATTTTTATAAAAAAAAATTAACATACAACATTAATAGAAAAATTGTAGAAATTTAAAATAGTAGATTAAAAATTCTTTAAAAAGTATTTAAAATATAATCTAATTGTTAATATATATATGAAATTCCTAAAAATTAAAAGAAAAATTAAAAACAAAATCAGAAAAGTTCCAAAAATATTATAATTATTTAAAAAATTAAGAAAAAAATTAATTGTGAAAAATAAAGAACAATAAAAAAAAATTATTTATCGTAACAGTCATATCAACCCTAGTTATGTCACCATTGACAATCTCTAAATTAATAAATTGAGATTGGAAATTTGATTAATGGAATATACCAACTGCAAAATTAGTATTCATTCATTCATTCAATCAATGTATTTAAAATACACATGTTGGGTCCTATGTTGGGTTTAATCCGAGAAGAGTTTCCAGCTGGCAGTTCCTAGTCCAGCGATTACGGAGTAAATTAGAAACATGGAAAGGACACTTACTCTCCGTAGGTGGTAGAGTAACACTCATAAAGTCCGCGTTAACCAACATCCCAATTTACAACATATCCATATTCAGGATGCCTAAAAGTGTCATCCGACAATGCGAAGGAATAATGAGGAGGTTTATGTGGACAGGTCAGGAGCAAGAGCGGGGGATGGCTAAGGTGAGTTGGAAGGTGATTGGCCGATCGAAAGAGTTAGGAGGCTTAGGGGTCAGGGATTTGAGGAGTAGAAACGTAGCTTACCTGTTTAAATGGATATGAGAATTGACAAATGGAAGTGAAAAGATCTGGGCGAATTTGGTGCGGAGGCAATACGGTATCGAGAGTGTAGGCGATCTGTGGAAGTCGGAAAAGAGGAAGTATTCTGTGGTTTGGAATGACACCATGCGCTTGTTCGGTAGGGAATGAGAGTTCTTTGACTTTTGGGCTTCTCACACGGAGGTGAAAGTTGGGAACGGGAGTAAAATATCATTTTGGTGGGATCCGTGGGTTAACTAACTACCATTAGCCCTTGTCCACTCCCGCCTTTACCATGTGTCTTGCAATCAAATGAGAAGCATTAGGGAATGTGGGCATCATAACAGCGGAAACTGGGAATGGGAAATGCAGTGGAGGCGCGATCTCTTTGAATGGGAAAGAGAGGAATGGGAGAGTGTGAAAGGAACTTTGACGACGCCAGGAAGGGAGGAGACAGCAAATGCTGTTCATTGGCAGCTGGAGGAAAATAGATAGTACTCTGTCCGAACTTAGTGTGAGGCAGTGGATAAACTACTGCATGAAGAGAAGCCTCTTCTCTAAGCTTGCTGAACTAATTTGGTACCATACCGAGTCGAGATCTTCACATGGTTATCATTACAAGATCGTATAGGGAATTTCTTTGGCAGAGAGGTATGATAGAGGAGGAAAATAAGAAATGCCCTATGTGCAACTACGAATCTGAAACAGTTTCCTATTTACTTATGCATTGTGACGCATCAAAGGGCTGCTGGAATTATATAATGCAGTGGCTAGGCGTGTCTTGGTGTCAACCAGGAAATCTAGGGGTTCTATGGTATGTGTGGGGGGATTTATGCCCGCGTAAGGGAATGCTGATGGAGAGCCTGTGGCGCCTTTTATTTTATGCGGTGATTTGGAGCGTATGGAAGCACAAGAATCAAGTAGTTTTTAGACAAGGAGTTTGGAATCAAAGGAGTACGATCCACAACATTTATGCGGTTTGACACAGATGGCTAAGAAGTAAGGACAACAAATTTCCTTACAGCTTAGACATGATAATGACAGCTCCAACTTGGCTGCTGAATTGGGGAATAAATGCTCAGTAGAGCAGGTTTTCGGGAGTTCTATTTAGCTTGCAGCTCATAGATTTTTAAAGGGTATCTGGGCATTCCTCTCTGCTGGGGTTTGGCTACAGATCTTATGGCTTGTTTGTATATTCTACCTCCCTCTTCTTCCAGCCATAATTCTTATGGCTATGAATAGTCTTTAGCTTATTTTAAATTTTTTTTTAAAAAAAATACACATGACTTGATAAAAAGGAATAAAATAAAAATCTAAATGGAAAATTTTAGCCCCACTGCCTAACTATACTGCAAGGATACCAATTTATTGTTTAATTAAATTGTCGCGTGAATATATTTTTGTTTATGCAACCCACACTCTATATTAGGGTTTTTCATTTAAGGGTCGTGTTTGAACCCAATAATCTTTTGATAACAACATGATACATAAGTGATAATATATAAAACGGTAAGACTCCTCGGGAACTGTTGTCGAGGACGTGTCTTCAAGATTTGACTTGGTTCGACCTGCAAAGCGCCGGAGGGAGTCTCCGGCGTAGACTCTCTGACGGTCAAGTTAATAGCTTTACTAATAATAGCTCCGCAAATTAGTATGTGTGCGCGTACCTTTTCTCTCCTTTCTCAAGGATATTTATAGGCGTGAATACTTGACCGTTACAGACGATTTAATGTTGTCCGTTCATCAATCATTCATCATTAATGTTCTTTATTTGCTTGTGCGGCTCTGCTTAATCATTGCGTAACGTCCACTTAATGATTGTGCAATAGCCGTTACATATCATAAAAGAGGAGCTCAATATGGGTACCGGTACTCTTTAGAAGTATTGGTTATGGCCCTTGTGCTATTACCATAATATCCTTCTCTTTATACTCGGTAACCTTCGTATATAACAGTCATACCGTTTATCTTTATACCCGTTACCCCTCATAGGTAACGGTCTTCACACACGTTTCCAGTCTATCTCTCAAACCATCCATGTAGACGGATAATCCGCCTATGTGGCCGTCATAGACTAATCAAACATATGACAAAAAGACCAGAATGCCCTTGCGATTCTCTTATAAGTTATCAGAAGCCCAAACAAAAACGAGCCCGAGTGTTCACCAAGGGCTTATTTTACATACCCTGGTATTATATCCTGTTATCGTCGTTGTATTCCGGTGGTTCCCACACGCGTGCCTCGTGCGGGTTTAAAACGTGTTGAGCATCCCGCCGAAACCACAGAGTCAATAATAATGATGACCCTTGCAGTGGCTTACGTGGCACACGTCTACCCGTAAAAAGTGGACTTCTCATTAAATGCTCGCGCCTTTACTCCTCAAAACGACATCCCACTAACGCGCGTGCACCTCAAACGCATCCCTTCGATTTCCACAAAATCCTTTGAAGTGACACAACTCACGCCCTTTCCTTACAAATAACGATTTGATTTTCTTTTCCTTCTTCTTTCACCTTTAAATTGCTAGATAAAAACCCTAAACTCTTTTCTTGCTTATCTCTCCACAAATTTCATCACCGCACCGCTCCTTCAATTATCGCAGATACAAAATCCTCTCTTTTCCCTACTTTCATACTCCCCTTTTATCCATGGCTCCTCGCGCTCGTCCCATTGCCAAGGCCGTCGAAGATATGGACATTATGCCCTCTCTGATCTGGAAAAAAGAAACTCTAGATGCCATCCTTGCTAGCATGAAGGTAAAAATCCCCAACGATTGTCACGTCCACATTGCCAGCTCTGATCTTAGGTTCAACAGCGCCATGCCCGGCAAGCACCGCATCATGTACACCAAAATGTTCTCGTATGGGTTTCGATTACCCGTTCCTGCTATGGTGTCAGATCTGCTCAAAAGGACCGCCCTTAATCTAGCACAAATAACTCCCCCCTCCTGGACCTGTATCTCCTCCTTTATCCAGGTCTACCGGATGTACGCGGTCAAGCCTACCCTCAGGCTCTTCCGTCACTTCTTTATACTTTACAGCCGCAAGAGAGTTATTGGTTTTGGTCATAGATGGCATACAGATGACATCTTTCCTTTCCTCCGAAATTTCCAGAATATTGAAGAATCGGTTAAACTCTGGAAGGAAATTTTCTTTGTGATTGAGTTACCGGAAGCTTGGTGGCGGCCCGATTTCAATTATACCATTGTTGATAGTGACTGGACGCTTCCTTGGAACCTTTCAGAGGATGAAAAGAAAGATATTGCCAAGCTTGTTAGCATACGGACTCCGTTCCATGTCAAAAAACTGGCTACTAGTGTCCCACTCAAAGATTGTGGGGAAAGTGAGCATCTAGGATGAAAATTGGTCGCCTACTTCTTTCCTTGGTCCTAATACTTTCCTTTTTTTTTCTTGCAGTTGTTCCTCCTGGTTGGAAACCGACGTGTATGTGACGTTAAGAAAAAAGAAAAGTCGCTGCTCAGCCTTCTGCTCCAACCATCCCCAAAAAGAAAAGAGGTTCCGCTTCTGGTTCCGGCTCTAGTAGGATCATCGTTTCCCTTTTCTAACCGTTAGCCCAAACTGCTTCTGCCTCCGCGTCTTCAGACCCGGAATTTTCCAGTGTCGATCTTGAGATTGACCAAATTACTGACCAGGAGATAGCTGAGGACGTTGATCCCACAGTAGCTACCGAGATTGCCGCCGGTACCGATCAGACTATTCCTACCACTGTTTTTACCGTTGAAGATTCTACTAGCGGTGAAACGATGCCTCTCAAATCCCTAATTTCCATGGGGAAAAGGACAAAAAGGAAGGCTCTAAGAGAGCTATCCGAAAAGAGAGCCCGCCGACTCCGTATCTCCGAGGAGGACTCATCCGCCAAAGAAGGCGAAACAAATCCTCTTTCTCCTCCACACGATGTCGTGGTCATTCCTGACACCGTTACCCCTGGTGAGGTACCGGTCACCGCCTAGAATGTTGTCACACCTCCTGCTCAACAAAACAATGTTGAGGAGATTGATTCTGAGAAGACTGCTTCCCCTATTTCGGCCGCAGTTCTAGACATGTCTTTGGTGGAAGGAGCCAGAGTTGAAAGAAATATTTCATCCGCCAATGCCTTTGAGGTGGACTCCGCACCTCCTCCTACTCCCGACACCACACTCGTTGAGGCTTCCGGGAAGGAGCCCGTTAACTCTCTGGATGCATCCAGTCTTCCCTCTCTTCATCTGCTACCTGGAGACAAACTTTCCCTGCTTCCCATTTCAGATGTTAATCTCCCTCTCCCTCCTGACCTTTCCGTAAGACTGTCAGGTGCGGATTGCAGCAATGCTCCCATTGGTGAGCTAAATCTCCGCAATTTTAGTTATGAGAGCTGCCAAGCACTTGGGATACCAAAACCCAGTGCTCAAGATATTCAGATGGGTTACCTAATTTCAAAAATCATGACCTCTGACGCTGACCGAACTGAATTTTAAAAAGCAGCCCTCAGTTCTCAATTGGACTACTACCGCAGTCTCTCGTACACTCAAATGGCTTATCTCCAGTATACCTATGAAATCGTTGCGCGAAGAATCAATGCCCAAGTGAGCTTTCTTGACAAGTTGTGCGCTGACAAGAGTTCTCTGCAGAGTGAACTCTCGAAGGCCACAAAGCTTCAACAGAAAATGGATGAAACAGTAACTGTTCTCCAAACAGAGCTGGCCGAAGCAAAACAGAGAGAAGAGACTCTAGCGGCTTCTGTACAAACTTTGACTGACTCTGTCCAGAAGTTGTCTGATTCTGTTACTGAGAAGGAATAACTTGCGTTTACGGTTCATAAGGTGTCCATGGAGCAGGAACTGTCTTTGGCGAACCAGGATTTGGGCGCTGCTCGACCAAGTCTGGTAGAGAAGCAGCTAGAGCTTGACGTTGTTCCTGGTCGGATCGAGAATTGGAGGAACGCCACTGCCAAGGCTGTCATTATGGGATGCGTAGATTACTATGGTCCAAAGAACTTTTGTCCCGTTAGAGCTGGCCATTATGGTGAACTCCGGATAGCGGCTTTGAAGGAGGAAGACTTCGACAAAGTAAGCAGTGACGATGATTCTAGCGGGGCTGACGATGATGAGGATGCTGAAAATGACGGTAATGACATTGATAATGCTAATGTAGAGGTTGCTCCCGAGAACCAATCATCTCCTCCAGCCATATGAAGACTCTTCCTCCCCTTGGTGAATTTTTTGTAATAGATAGGGCCTTTGACTGTTGTTGAACAATTTATGTGCACTTAGCACTTTTGTTTCCAAAACTCGTCTTTCCCGTTATTTGCATTCTCCTTACTTTATTTTAAATCTTTGTGCATTCTGCATTTCTGAGAAGCCCAAACGAAAAATGAGCCTGAGTGCTTATCGAAGGCTTCCTTCTCATTCCTTGAAATGCTCTTCCGGATGCCAATACTTTTACTAGCACAACATAGGTTACTGGTTTTCTCCTTAACGTGTACGCTTTACTGGTTTTCTCCTTAACGTGTACGTTATCTTGGCAATATTCATGTCAATAAGATACACGCGTCTTTTATCGATGTATGTCAGAATTCTATCCGCTATATCGCTTACCGGTGCTCATACCGGAAAGACTTAAAAATGCCTTACCGGTACTCATGCCGGTAAGACTTAGATGTTACTTTACCAATACTCTTGTTGGTAAAGTGTTGGTTTTGGACCACTGATACTCATGTCAGTGATGTCGCTTACCGGTACTCATGCCGGTAAGACTTAGATATTACTTTACCAATACTCTTGTTGGTAAAGTATGGTTTTTGGACCACTGATACTCATGTCAGTGATGTCGCTTACCGGTACTCATGCCGGTAAGACTTAGATATTACTTTACCAATACTCTTGTTGGTAAAGTATGGTTTTTGGACCACTGATACTCATGTCAGTGATGTCGCTTAACGGTACTCATGCCGGTAAGACTTAGATATTACTTTACTAATACTCTTGTTGGTAAAGTGTGGTTTACCTTCCTTGCATCAGACCTTGCGTACCATCTTCTCATTTCTCATTGGTCAGTGTCATGTTATAATCTGGAAAAAATAAGGAACGCTGACATATCTTTTAACGTGGTTCGGCCAATAATGCCTACGTCCACGGTGTTATTCATTTATTTATCATTTACAAATAACACATCTGCCCTCTGGTGATATAATTTTAAATTAACAATATTCCAAGAATTGGGTAAAGGGGTACCATCCATTCTTTCTAAGTGATACGCCCCTTTCCCTACAACTCTCGTTACCCGATAGGGTCCATCCCAGTTGGGACTCAATTTTCTCATCTCCTGCCCCGCAGCTCGTCTGTTACGAAGCACTAAATCACCCGCCTTAAGCAACCTTTCTTTGACCCTTCGATTATGGTATTTTGCCATCTTGCGCTTATACTGCAAATTTTTGGCAAATGCTCGCTCACGGAGTTTCGGTAATAGGTCGAGTTGGGTTTGTAGTGACTGACGGTTTTGTTCTTCTTCAAAATATTGTACCCTTAGGCTAATAGCTCCAAGCTCTACCGGTGTTACCGCTTCAGTGCCGTATGTCATCGCAAACGGTGTCTCTCCAGTGCTTGTTTTTTCAGTCATCCGGTAGGCCCACATAACATTAGGCAGCTCATCTACCCACTTCTTGCTGGCTCCCTCTAAGTTCTTCTTGATTCCACTAAGTATGGTACAGTTAGTGACATCCGTTTGACCATTTGTCTAAGGATGCGCAACAGATGTGAACCGTTGCTCAATTGCTAAGTACTGACACTTCCTTCAAAAATAAGCGCTTGTGAACTGCGCTCTATTGTCGCTCACCAAGATCCTAGGAATGCGAAACCGGTAAATTACCTGAGTTTGGAAAAAATGCCATGCCTTTTCAGCTGTGATCTTTGGGACTGCCTTGGCCCATTTAGTGAAGTAATCTACTGCAACGATTACGAAACTAAGCTGTGAATGAGCTTCTGGAAAAGGCCCTAAAATATCAATTCCCCACTGAGCAAATGGGCAAGGGCTAAGCATTGCCGTTATATCCATTGTTGGTTGCCGAGGAATCCTTGCATATTCTTGACAAGATTTATAGGTTCGCACGAATTGATCACAGTCTCCCCTAATTGTAGGCCAATAAAATCCCATTCGCAAGACTTGTGCTGCCATGGTTCCTCCCGCAACGTGCATTCCACAAACTCCTTCATGAATCTCGCGAAGCACATATCGACCTTCTGCTTCAGAAATGCATTTGGCCGCAGGATGGGAGAAGCATCGTCGAATAAGCTCTCCGTCGTATAGGGAACACTTATCTGCCCTTTTTAGAATTCTCATTTTCTCCTTGACATCCTCCAGTAATATTCCATGTTTAAGGTAGTTGACTACCGGTACTCTCCAATCGTCTTCAGTTTCATTTAAACACAGAACCGACTGCTCTTCCATGAATGAGGGCGTTATGATTTCTTCTATGAACACATCTTTGGGCATAACCACCGTTGGATCAGCAGCTAACTTGGCAATTTCATCTGCCTCTGAATTTTCTTCTCGAGGGACCTGCTCAATCTCTACCTGTATTCCTTGATCTTTCACAATGGCTAACTCCCGTTGCACTTTTTCTAGATACCGGATCATCATGGGATTTCGGGCTTGAGACAGACCGTTAACTTGATCAGCAATTAGCTTAGAATCCCCATGAATCACCAAGCGTAACTCACTTGAATCCTTGCTCATGCGGGTGTCTCCTGTACTCAATTCTTTTCCAATACGGAGCCCTGTCAGTAGTGCCTCATACTCTGCTGCATTGTTAGATAGTGGTTTCAAAATTCGAAGCGCGTATCTCATCTTAATCCCGTTTGGACCGGAGATGATAATACCGGCTCCTGCAAATTCCTGGTTCTTTGCTCCATCCATATGAATTATCCATGTTTCCCTGTAAGCTTCCAGCTGCTGCGAGTTACTATCACTGAATGTGCTGTCTTCGCCTTCTTGTGAGTCTGTAAATGTACATTCTGCTATGAAATCAGCTAAGATCTGAGCTTTGATTGACGAGCGTGCCTGGTACTGCAACCCGTATTGCTCCAATTCAATGGCCCAGATAACCATTCTACCCGAAGTTTCTGGCTTTTTGAATATCCGTCTTAACGGTTGATCTGTTAGCACAATTACCGGATATGCTTGAAAGTATCTTGGCATCTTCCTAGTGGCCTGTATCAGAGCATAAGCCACTTTTTCAACTTTGCCATACCGGAGTTCTGCATCTTTCACAATTCGACTGATAAAGCAAACAGGTCTGTGGAGACCGTCCTCATCTCGTACCAACACAACACTCACTACCTCTTCAGCGACTCCCAGATATAAGTATAGGGTATCCCCCTCTACCGGTCGTGTCAACAATAAATCTGATGATAGATATTCTTTCATTTCGATGAAAGATTTCTCACATTCTTCAGTCCAGCCGAACGGGGCTTTCTTTCTGATCAATTTAAAGAAAGGGAGGCATCTCTCCCCCTGCTTGGAAATAAAACGGCTTAACGCGTTAAGCCTCCCGGTAAGCCGTTGGACCTCTTTGACATTACGAGGTGATATCATGCTATGCACCGCCTGAAGCTTTGAGGGATTAGGCTGAATCCCTCTTCTGCTGACAATATACCCCAAGAATTTTCCAGTTTGGAAGGCAAACATGCATTTCTTGGGGTTGACCTTCATTCTGTACCAGCGCATGACCGTAAAAGCTTCTTCTAGATCGACCAAGTGTGCTTCAAAGCTTTTTCTCTTTATCAACATGTCGTCAACATACACTTCCATGTTCCGACCAATCTGTGCCTCAAAGATCTTGTTGGCCGTTCTCTGGAAGGTTGCTCCGGCGTTCTTCAATCCAAACGACATTGCTTTGTAGCAATAAGTAGCTTTTAGGGTTATAAAGGCTGTTTTCTCTTCGTCTTCAATTGCCATAGGGATCTGATGGTAACCGGAATTGGCATCCAATGAGCTCAGGTATTCATAGCCCGCTGTTTGGTCGACTAGCTGTTCTATCCTGGGAAGTGGATAACTAATTGCGTGTCGAGGGCATCAAATTTAGTTGTAAAAAGATATAGAAAATGGGGTATAAATACAACTTATCACTCATCCACAAGGGACTCGCAGATTGCGATAAGAGGTTCGTCCGCAAAGATCTTTGTGGTGTATTGTAGTCTTGACTCGACTTCCTCGTCATTAGAGTTAAGGGTATTTTTGTTCCTGATGATTAAGACAAACAAAGCGTAAAAAGAGAATAAGCAAAAATAGAATGAAGAAGCAATCTTGGGCAGAAGTGAATCTTAGCTAAGATTGCTGGTTGAGATTGGGTGGAACTTTCATGAGATTAATCCCTGGCAAGGGCGGATTCGTGAGCACTAGACTTGTTTCATCGATCATTGACTCTAGATTTTCTCCTTCTCCTTTTGTAACTCTGCTATAGATTGGGAGGAACCCCTTTCTAATCCTACTTTCCTCCTATTCAAATCACTTGGAGGGTACCCCCTTTCCTAGTGATCCTGGCTAGTGGACACCTTGCTGGCTAAAGGGTTTATCCAATTGGCTGCTGGCTTGAGGCACATGCGTTATCTCAATGGCATAGGGAAAGACAGAGTCTAGGCCAAGCTACTCCAAACTCAGAGCCCTAGGTCGTCAATCTGGTTAGGCCCATATCAATTCAAGTTCACTAACCCTCGCGAGGTTAGCTACCTACTTCGTCACTTCGGTTTCGCTCGTCCCCTTAGTGACTGATTGCAAATTCGTCGTCTTGCCTAAGATCGATCAAGTCTTAGCCTAGACGGGAACCGGTTTGTTAAAATGAAACTTCAACTGAATACAAACGAGAGGATGATTAAGAACAACTCAGCCTCACGATTCAGAAGTATGCTCACTCGGCCCTTACCAAGAATTAGGTGCTTTAGCTACTAAACATATTAATTAAAGAAATAAAAGAAACAATTGAAGAACATGAAATATAATTAAGATGCGATCTTTCCGAAGGAATTATCACATCAGTTGTTTACAAAACCAGAAGAAAGGAAGATGGAAGAATATCGTAATTGACAGCCTTCCCTAACCTTAAATAAGGTTAGAGTCCCCACCAATCACGTTTCTTACCAAAACTCCTCACTTCAAATTAACAAAAAGATAGGGATAAGAATCCCAATTGTTTTCAAATACTAAAGAGATAATAATAATAATAATAACATAATAATAAAGTATTTTTTTTCAAATAGGATTACATCCTAAAAGTCTTCAAGTGGATGCAACGACCAGGTGATCTCTGATCTGATTCGCTTCCCATGAGTCTATGTTTAGCACGCTTCTATCCTGCAGTCTTCGCTCCAGCGCTAGATCCATCCAGAACTGGTCTTGCCCAAAATTCTTCCAAAAGAAGCCAAATTGACGTGAAAAAGGGGGGTTTCTGCCACAAACAAGGAACTTTGAAGTGGTAGAAACGAATGAAATATAACGTCAATCAAACCTCACCACACTTAAACAATGCTTGCCCCCAAGCATACTGGACTCTTAACTAAGACAAAAAAGAAAGACTCAAAACAGACAAACTCAAACAGTGGCAAAATTTTCTGGACAGACTACCCTTAGCCCATTTCCTTTAATATCTTTGGCCTATGACAGTTAGTATACTTCTCCATGGATCCCAACCCTTATGAATACAGCCTAATCAGTACCCTAGACATCCGAATTCCACATGACCATAACATCTTTGCATTCCACAACAGACTCAACAAAGCAAGACCTCCACCTACTTGGATTTTCCCCCTTTAATTCAATTGCTCAATATCATCATCTAATTACCTTGCCTGAAGTTTTGTTTTACTATGCCTAAATTGCTAAAAGTTTCTTGATTTTTAATGCTTAGTGAGGCAGAAACATCGAGACATTTGCTTATATATTATTTTTTTCTTTTCTTTGCTCTTCTAAAAGTTTCTTGATTATTTCCACTTAGTGAGGCAGAAATACCAAGACGTATTCATTCGTATATATTTTTTTCTAGAGCTGCAATTTACTAGGCATAGCAGTAGTTCTCTATATTAGAGCGATTCAGCATAATTACAAGGCATTAGACTCCATTGTCCACTAGCAATTTTCCTTAAGGGGGTATTAGGTATTTTTTGTGGAAGTTCGCCTATGTGTCAAGTCGGTTGCACAATGCTAGACCCTATGATTTTGTACAATAAGGATGTCTCTAGGCTGAGGATGCTGTGTTCATAAGCTATGGGGTCACAAGGTGAAGGATGCTAAAGGCCAAGGTTAAGATACTCGAGAAAACAGGCTTTAGGCATAGTTCAGAAAATTTGCTGACACACAAACAAAACAGAGAACACACATTCCTAAAAAACACACATATTGACAAAGAAAAAAAACATGCATCGGACTCTGTTTCAGACGATCTAGGCCAACTAACTTAGCCTAGATTCACAAAAAAAATGAAAAATTTCATGCGATCAAAGAAATCACACCAAAAACACTTCAGAACATGTATATACAGACAAACATCCTAAAAACACCCTCACCACACTTAGAGAACACATTTTCCTCAATGTGTAAATGAGAGAAAAATTAAAAAGACACAAAAATTTGAAAAAGAAAGAAAGAAAGACACGACCTGGGGGTATTCACTGAGATGTGGAAGGTGGAGGCTTCGGGTCTTGCACAGAAGGTGCTTGTTCTTCTTCTTCATCAGAGGCGTCACTGGAGTCGCTAGTGGTGCTGAAGTGGTCATTCACCTTGTTGCGAATGTGCGCAACAACTCTGTCTATGGCCTTGATGTAGGTGAAAGTCCCTTCTAAGTGTGCCTGGATGAACTTGTACTTGGCGTCCTGTTGCTCCATGAACTTGTCCAGCCGTTCCTTCTGTGCTAACTCAACACTCGCAAACAGGGATTGCTGTTGATCCACAATCCGCTGCATCTACTTTTGAGAGGAGTCTTGAAAGTCGTGAAACAACTTATGGTTTGCCGTGAAAGCGTCGAGCTGGATCTGCACAAGCTCAAGGAATTTGTTGGCCCATTCTAGAAGTCTAGGGTGGTCAGGATCAATGCCGAGGCTATTGGTCTGCTCAGGCATCTGGTTATCTTGGCCAAGATTGGGCTCCTCTACTGCACCGTCGATCTGAATTGGCTTAACCTTGAAGTTCCCATTGATCCTCTTCCCATAGAGGTGATCTGGTACTGGGGTAAATCCTGTATTAAAGCATAGATAGCCTTTATCCTCGTGGAAATGGCCCATTTGGTCAAAAGCCCTAAGATCCATGATCTTAATGGCACAAGATTTATATAAATTCAAAGCAGACAAATCTATACCCCTAGCAGTAACAGTCAAATCGGAAATCAAAGTTCCTAGAATCATTCTAGGAAGAGAATCACATGCTTTTATCTGCCTAGCAATCCAATAGCCAAGATTAACTCTTTTTTCATGCAGCATGCACCAAAGCAAAAATGTCTCAAGTTTTGAAATATTACCCGAGACTGTGGTCTTGGCCGAGAGATTGATTGAAAGGATCCTTTGGAGAATCCTCAAGGTAGGATCTCGGATCTGGTGAGCCTTAGAATTTTTATTTAGCTTAGCCGCATGGTCACCAATCAATTCTCCGTAGGCCGCTGCCTTATCCCAATCTGGGGGATAATCAGTCAGGGCATTTGCATATTCATCAGGCTTAAGGCCATCCTCAGTCACAAAGCCAAGCAACAGATTAAAATCATCAATGGAAAAGTGACACCACTTATCAAGCAAACGGAAGTGCACAACATCAGTAGCACTCAGATCAGGAAAAGCTCTACCATTAGCATACAATCTTTCCTGATCTAACCAGAAAGAGGAATGAAACTCTAAACATAATTCAGCATAAGCAAGCATGCAAAGATAGAAAAAACAATCCCACCCAAGATTGGAAATAAACCGCCTAACTCTATTTCCTATCCCCAAGTCATCAAGAAAGGAAAAATCAAGGACAGCAAACTGAGTTATCTCACAGGCATACTTTTCAGTCAACTTAGCCTTAAAATCAGGAGTATCAGGCCTCAAACAGCCATTCAAAGAGTTCAAGGGCGGAAGGGTGATTACCTTGGCAGTCTTGGCTGCAGGCTTGGCCAAGACTGCAACCTCATCAGCTTCAGAGTCCGGGCCAAGATTGCCCTCATCAGCTTTCTTCTTGCCCTTGGCAGTCGCAGATCGCGTCCTCTTAGCTGGGGAAGATTCAACAGTCAGTCCTGCCTTTCTCTTTCCCGATTTCTTTGATTTGGCCGAGCCTTCTTCACACTTAGGCTCGGAATTCGAAATCTCTTGAACCTCGGAGTCAACCGGCTTGCTAACCCTAGATTGGGTTTTGGGCTCGGGGACTGAAGTAGGAGTGGAGAGAATTTGCTTCGAAGAATCAGAGTCGGCTGCTTCCATGGACATGATTGTCCTTGCGATAGCTAGCGCTTCGTTGAGGTTTTGTGGCAAATCCTCCTCTGGATTTGTTAGAGAGGGAGATTGCGAAGGGGTAGGAGATTTCTGCTTAATCGGGGTGGATTTCGCTTTCTTTGCAGATGATCGCTTTGATTTTCCCATGCTTTAATGCTGATTGATCGTGGGTTTGAAGTAGGAGAGTGGAAGAGTGGAGAGGATTTAGCTGAGGTGATCGCGAAAGATAAGAGAGAGAGGGCGAAATTTTAGGGATTTTGTGTTTGTGGGAGGTAAGGGGACTGATTCTTGGCAGATAATTATTAATTAAGATTTGGAAAATTTAATTTCCAAATCATGATTAATAATTACAAAAGATGTGACCGTTATCCCTTTTTTTTCTCCTCCCTAGAACACGCTTCCTTTCTTTTTCTTCCTCTATCTCCGCGTGTCAATCAGCCCAAGGCTGAATAAAATGTGGCTAAGATCAAATATACTCCTCACCACACTTAGATCCTCAAAATCACTCCTGAAAATTATTTTTCTTCCATATACTCCCTGAAAAATTCAGCAGAGGGAAATTAATCAGTAGCACTGGCAAAATTTGAATGATAAGTTTATTTGAGATAATTAAAATTAAAAGGCATGGGTTGCCTCCCATGTAGTGCCTTAGTTATAGTCCTAGGCATGACTTTGCTGTTCTTTTAATGAATCTTAGGTGGGGCTTCAATCATCTGATTTTCCTGAAACGTAGGAAATCCTTCTAGGAATGGTTTCAGTCGCTGTCCATTGACCTTGAACTCAATCCCTATTTTTTCATTCTTAATATCCACTGCACCATGAGGGTAGATATTAGTGATAACATATGGACCTTCCCATTTGGTTTTGAGCTTACCTGGGAAGAGCTTAAATCGTGAATTGTACAGGAGGACTTTTCCCCCAAGTTGGAGATTTTTCTCAACAATCTTACTGTCGTGATATGTTTTCATCTTGATCTTGGCTAAGAGCTGGTTATCATATGCTTGATTCCTCAACTCTTCTATTTCGTGGATTTGGAGTTTCCTTTCCTCACCTGCTTGGTTGTACCTTAGATTGCATTTCCGAATTGCCCAATAAGCTCTGTGTTGCATACCTACTGGTAGGTGACAAGCTTTTCCGTATACCAGTTTGTAAGGAGTCATTCCTATGGGGGATTTGTAAGCTGTCCTATACGCCCATAGTGCGTCATCTAACCTTTGGCTCCAATCTCGTCGATCTAAGCCAATAGTCTTAGCTAAGATCGATTTGACTTCTCTGTTTGATACCTCTGCTTGGCCATTTGACTGAGGGTGGTATGCTGTGGAGACTTTGTGGGTTACTCCATACTTCCTGAAAAGGGAAACAATAATACTATTGCAAAAATGTGTGCCTCGGTCGCTAATGATCCCCCTAGGCACGCCAAATCTGTTCAAAATGTTAGTTTTCAAAAATGAAACAACAGTTCTAGAATCATTGGTCCTAGTTGCCTTAGCTTCTATCCATTTAGACACATAATCTACAGCAAGCAATATATATTGCTTTCCATCCGACATAGGAAATGGCCCCATGAAATCAATGCCCCATAGATCAAAAATCTCACAATTTAATATAACATTCATGGGCATTTGATTTCTAGCGCTTATGTTTCCTATCTTTTGGCATTCAGGACATGTCTTACAAAACATATAACTATCATGGAATAGAGAGGGCCAATAAAATCCTGATTCTAGGACTTTTAAGGTTGTTCTCTTAGCTCCAAAATGTCTACCACATGCATAAGAATGATAAAATCTTAAGACCAATGGAATTTCAGTTTCAGGAATGCATCTTCTAATCAACTGATCAGACCCAACCTTCCAAAGATAAGGATCATCCCAAACAAAATACTTGCTGTCATGCTTAATCTTAACCTTTTCTTGAGCCGCTAAGTCTCCATGGTGTTTTCCCGTGGCTAAGAAATTGACTAGGTCGGCAAACCACAGTCTAATTACCTGGACGACAAATAGATGTTCATCTAGAAAATCATCCTTGATTGGTTCTGAATCGGCCTTCACAAAGCATCTACTTAGGTGGTCCGCGACTAAGTTCTTCTTTCCTGCTTTGTCTTTAATCTCCAAATTATGTTCCTGCAAAAGTAAAACCCAGCGGATCAGTCTTGGCTTAGATTCGGCTTTTGTCAGGAGATACCTTAAGGCTGCGTGGTCAGAAAAAACTATGACTTTTGTTCCCATCAAATACGATCTGAATTTGTCCAAAGCGAAGATTATTGCGAACAATTCTTTCTCCGTTGTGGTATAGTTCTTTTGCGCATCGTCAAGCATCTTAGAGGCGTAGTAGATCACGTGTGGATCTCTACCGTTACTCTGCCCTAGAACCGCACCAATAGCCGAGTTACTAGCATCACACATCAATTCGAATGGTAGGTTCCAATCTGGGGCTTGGATGATTGGGGATGATATGAGTTTCTCTTTGACCTTGTCGAACGCTTCTTGGCAAGACTTGTCAAAATCGAAGTCCACTTCTTTTTGCAAGAGTTTGCACATTGGCTCCGCTATCTTCGAGAAATCTTTAATAAACCTACGATAAAACCCTGCATGGCCCAAAAAACTCCTAACCTCACGCACGCATGAGAGGTAAGGCAAGGTTTTGATAACGTCAATCTTAGCCTGGTCAACTTCTATACCTTTCTTAGAAACTACATGACCTAATACAATACCTTGTTCAACCATGAAATGACATTTTTCATAGTTAAGAACAAGATCAGTGGCCACACATCTTTTTAAAATATGTTTCAGTGTCGTTAAGCATTTATCAAAATCATCACCATAGACGGTGAAGTCATCCATAAACACTTCAATACCTTTTTCCACATAGTCTGAAAAAATACTAACCATACATCTTTGAAAGGTGGCCGGTGCATTGCACAATCCGAATGGCATCCTCCTATATGCAAAGGTTCCGAAGGGACATGTAAATGTCGTCTTCTCTTGGTCTTCTAATGCCACTGGGATTTGATGAAATCCTGAATAACCGTCCAAGAAAGAGTAATGGGACTTCCCAGTCAATCTTTCCACCATTTGGTCGATGAATGACAATGTAAAGTGATATTTCCTTGTGACTTGGTTAAGTTTGCGGTAGTCTATGCAGACTCTCCATCCGTTCTGAATTCTCGTGGTTCTCTTTACTCCATCCTCACCTTCAGTTACGGTAGTACCTGTCTTTTTGGGCACAACCTGCATAGGGGAAACCCATGAACTGTCAGAGATTGGGTATATAATTCCAGCATTAAGTAATTTGATGATTTCTTTCTTGACAACTTCCATCATCGGAGGGTTAAGCCTCCTTTGGGGTTGTCTAATAGTTTTCTTATCCTCTTCCACATGAATTTTGTGGGTACAAATGGTTGAGGATATGCCCTTGATGTCTGCTAGAGTCCACCCAATAGCCTCTTTATGTTCCTTCAAAACGCTCGTCAATCTTGTCTCTTCTTCGCTAGAAAGCTTAGCTGAGATTATTACTGGGAGAGTTTCTCCTTGGCCTAGATAGGCGTACTTAAGGTGTTCTGGTAACTCCTTAAGATCAAGCTCGGGTGCCTGCACAATGGATGGTAACATCTCAGAGTTAGATAAGCTAAACAATGGACAAGGTGTGGTTTTCTTCACTGGTTTAGTCTCATGAAAATCCGTTAAGATCTTCCTAAGATCCTCTCGGTTTCCTACTCGGTCTTCCATTTCTTTCAGCGTCTTAGCTGAGATATTTCTGCTTAAGACAAAATCAAGTGGGTCAGTAGCATTTAAGTCTGCAGTTTCTTCCTCAATAGGGTATAAGATATCAATAAAATTAACACTATGTGTCTCATTATGATAATTTAATCCCTCCTTTATGTAGAACTTAATCGTGATTCCAAAGAATTCCAAAATAATACTACCTTCATATACGTCTATCTTTGCTCTAGCAGACCTAAGAAAAGGTCTACCTAAGAGCACATCAGTAGTACAGGAAGGTAAATCAACATCCATTTCAACAATATAAAAGTCCACAGGGTACATAAAGTTATTGACTTGGACGAGAACGTCCTCTACTAAACCCTTAGGATGGATCACCGTTCGGTCAGCCAGTTGAATCACCACCTGTGTTTCCTTCATGGGTCCCATTTTCAATGCTTCATATTCCTTTACGGACATCACGTTGATCCCAGCCCCTAAATCGCAAAGGGCCTTTTCCACCGTTTTGTTCCCAATCTTGCAAGGGATGGTGAAGGTTCCTTGATCTCCACATTTCTCCGGTAGTTTACTCTGAAGCACTGAAGAAACATTCTGCATAAGATTCACTCTCTCAATACCTGCAAGTTTCCTTTTGTTAGTACAAAGTTCTTTCAAAAATCTTGCATAAGAAGGTACTTTTGAAATTAAGTCTAGCATAGGAATATTCACTGCCACTTTGCCAAAAATATTCATGAAGTCCTTAGCCTCGTCTAACTTCTTCTGTTTAGAGGACTTGGGAGGATAGGGAGGTGGGATATCTGCTGTCTCCAGAGGTTTCATAACCTGCTCATCAGCCTTGGCCTTAGTCTTAGCTAAGATCGGCTGTTCCGTTTGAACTGGAATATCAAGCTCGGCTTCACTCTGAGTTCCAGTCTTAGCCAAGATTGGCTCCGACTGAACTTCTGCTTGAATTTCTTCTTGTACTTCCTCATCTACGTCCACATCCTCGTCTTCGTACGATTGGTCGTGAATCTCTTGATCCGATTTCGCACCTTTTCGTTCAGGCAGGACACTTCCACTCCTTAGGTGGATGACGCTTACATTGTGCTTTGGGTTATCCTTAGTGGTGGAAGGTAATTTTCCACTTGTTCCTGTTTGCTGGATCTGTTGGGTGAGCTGGCCTATTTGTTTTTGCATTTCAACAAGGCTGGATTGAGTTGCTTGCATGAATTTTTGCATAGTGTCCTCGATAGGTACTCCGGTAATCTTAAGCGGTTGAGGCGTAGGAAGTGGGACAGGGGCATTGGATTGGTTTGCTCCATGTGGTCTGGGTACGAAGTGTTGGAAATTTATGGGAGATTGTTGTGGTTGTTGGTATTGGTGTTGAGATGGTTGACTATGCTGAGATTGGTATTGTTGGTGATTTGGTTGGCTAGGCTGAGTTTGGTATTGTTGGTGATTTGGTTGGCTAGGCTGAGGCGTATCTTGTCTCCACTTTAGATTGGGATGTTGTCTCCATGAGTATTGGTTGCTCTCGTGTGGGAATCTAGGTTGTCCATTAGATTGTCCTTGATTATAGCCATATGCTGCATTCACTGGGATTGGGGCTGGATCTGCCGGCTGTTCCACCACATAACAACTATGGGTTGGATGATCTAGCTGTTGGAAAACCTCGCAAACCGAGGGCATGGGATTGGTTGCTGCGACTGTAGTTTGTGCCTGAGATTGGGTACCTATAGAGAGATTCATCAAAATTTCAGTAATCTTATCAAGCTTATTTTCCATATTTATTGCATTTAAAGAAGTAGGTGTAGAATTTCTCTCGGATGAGGCGTTATTTTGGCTGTTGTCAGCCATCGTTTGGAGGAGTAATTTTGCTCTCGTTGGAGTAAGATCTTGAAGTGCTCCTCTAGCGGCTAAATCTAGCCTTTCCCTATCCTTTATACACATTCCATCATAGAAGTATTGGATTAGGAGATGATCTGCCACCCCATGGGTAGGGCAAATATCTTAAAGGTCTCTAAACCTTTGATGATACTCGCTCAAACTTTCTCCTCCCCTCTTCTGAACGGAAACTAAGCTTTTCCTTACTGCCCCTGCCTTAGTCGCATTCCAATATTTATTTAGGAAGGCAGCGGACATGTCTCCCCACGTTATTATTGTGTTATGGGGCAAGCTATAGAACCAATTCTTAGCTGAGTCTTCGAGAGACCACGGAAATGACTTCAGTTTGGCTCTCTTGATTGATACTCCCACTGGTTTGAGGGTATCGCATTGGAGGTGAAGGTTCCTCAAATGGTTATACGGATTCTCGTTTGAGTGGCCATGAAATTTGGTTAAGTTGGCAATGATGTTTGTCTTGATGGACCAATCATTAGCCATCGGTGGTAGATTAATACAGGAGTAGGTCACTCGTTCTGCCCCCCTGTTTTTTTCTCTCATCATCTGTTCTTCTTGGTTTTCTTCCATGTTTGGTATTGGATTCTCAACTGGGCCCTGATCTTGGCCTAGACTGTTGCTGGAATCAGTTTCTGATTGAGTTCCCGAAAATTCACCAACGAATTTTCTCTTAGATTTCTTCCTGATTTGGGTTTCGGTCCTTGTGAGTTTTGGATTCAAAGGTAGTAGTTCTTCCTTTGAGGACCTGGTCATCAACTGCGAAAGACAAAAATAAAAAACAAAACTACAAAATACACCGTCAGAAGATCCTCGGCAACGGCGCCAAAATTTGATTGCGTGTCGAGGGCATCAAATTTAGTTGTAAAAAGATATAGAAAATGGGGTATGAATACAACTTATCACTCGTCCACAAGGGACTCGTAGATTGCGATAAGAGGTTCGTCCGTAGAGATCTTGGTGGTGTATTGTAGTCTTGACTCGACTTCCTCGTCACTGGAGTTGAGGGTATTTTTGTTCCTGGTGATTAAGACAAACAAAGCGTAAAAAGAGAATAAGCAAAAATAGAATGAAGAAGCAATCTTGGGCAGAAGTGAATCTTAGCTAAGATTGCTGGTTGAGATTGGGTGGAGCTTTCGTGAGATTAATCCCTGGCAAGGGCGGATTCGTGAGCACTAGACTTGTTTCATCGATCATTGACTCTAGATTTTCTCCTTCTCCTTTTGTAACTCTGCTATAGATTGGGAGGAACCCCTTTCCAATCCTACTTTCCTCCTATTCAAATCACTTGGAGGGTACCCCCTTTCCTAGTGATCCTGGCTAGTGGACACCTTGCTGGCTAAAGGGTTTATCCAATTGGCTGCTGGCTTGAGGCACATGCGTTATCTCAATGGCATAGGGAAAGACAGAGTCTAGGCCAAGCTACTCCAAACTCAGAGCCCTAGGTCGTCAATCTGGTTAGGCCCATATCAATTCAAGTTCACTAACCCTCGCGAGGTTAGCTACCTACTTCGTCACTTCGGTTTCGCTCGTCCCCTTAGTGACTGGTTGCAAATTCGTCGTCTTGCCTAAGATCGATAAAGTCTTAGCCTAGACGGGAACCGGTTTGTTAAAACAGAACTTCAACTGAATACAAACGAGAGGATGATTAAGAACAACTCAGCCTCACGATTCACAAGTATGCTCACTCGGCCCTTACTAAGAATTAGGTGCTTTAGCTCCTAAACATATTAATTAAAGAAATAAAGGAAACAATTGAAGAACATGAAATATAATTAAGATGCGATCTTTCCGAAGGAATTATCATAGCAGTTGTTTACAAAACCAGAAGAAAGGAAGATGGAAGAATATCGTAATTGACAGCCTTCCCTAACCTTAAATAAGGTTAGAGTCCCCACCAATCACGTTTCTTACCAAAACTCCTCACTTCAAATTAACAAAAAGATAGGGATAAGAATCCCAATTGTTTTCAAATACTAAAGAGATAATAATAATAATAATAACATAATAATAAAGTATTTTTGTTCAAATAGGATTACATCCTAAAAGTCTTCAAGTGGATGCAATGGCCAGGTGATCTCTAATCTGATTCGCTTCCCATGAGTCCATGTTTAGCACGCTTCTATCATGCAGTCTTAGCCAAGACATGCGGCTAAGACTGCCAGTCTTCGCTCCAGCGCTAGATCCATCCAGAACCGGTCTTGCCCAAGATTCTTCCAAAAGAAGCCAAATTGACGTGAAAAAGGGGGGTTTCTGCCACAAACAAGGAACTTTGAAGTGGTAGAAATGAATGAAATATAACTTCAATCAATAACAATCCTTTGGACAAGCTTCATTCAAGTCTGTTGATAGAGCATTTTATGTCCATAATTCTTCCCTCTTTTGTAGCCCTTTTTGGATCTTGATGCTACTGATTAGCCTCTATTTCTTTACGTATTGCAGATTCAGGCTTTAGGAGAGGAAATTCCAAAAACATGCATTTTTCCCTGGATTTTGGAGTGTTTCGAGCGTCTTGGCCAAGCTGCTGATCACTCGCTGGCCAGCTGCAGAAAATGGAAAGTTCGGAAAAGGAAAATTAATAAATCCGACTTATTCTCTGACTTCCCCTCCGTGTTTCCAGCTCAGCAGAGGCATAATTAAGGAGACTTAGTTCTATTAGACGTAGGACTTTATTTATTTATTTATTTATTTTAGGAAACCTAGTTCTATTAGACTTAGGATTTCTATTTTCTATTTTCTATAAATACTTTTAGTAATTAGGTTTTGAAGAAAGGCTCTCTCTTCCACCTCTTCTTCTCCTCCCCCTCTCCTCTTCTTCTTCATCTTCTCTTCTATTTTATTTATGCAATTTATTTATTTATTTGTTTTTACTTTTAATATGAGCGGGTAGTTTTCTTGTTCTTGGTAGGAATCATCAAAGGTTGCTTAGGAAAGCCATGAGGTCGAATTGATATTAATATACCACTGGTTTGTATTTATTTGTTTAACAAATTCTTGTCAAATCTACTAGGGTTGTTTCTAGTCTGGCCAACTAGCTGCTAGACCTAGCCGATTAAAGTCATCTCTGTTGTTATAACTAACGCAAAGCTGCAGGGTAAAGTAGACAACCATACTGGTCCTGACTGGAAACCTGGTATCCCCCAGTTGGGTTAAACGAGTAATTAGGGTAGTGCCTCGAGCGTACTGAGTGTCTCGCCCTAGACGTGTCTTACCTCCTCTTCATGGGCATCCGAGTATTGTCTCCATAAGCGTACCTTGGAGGACGGCGGACTGTCAAGGTTACTCCATAAGCGTACCTTGGGGTAGCTTCTATTACGAAGGTAAGCAGGGGACCTAAGCGTACCTGGTCCCTATAGCGCGTCTACCAGCCAGGGGTAGAAGATCCTTGCACCGATGATCGGCCAACCATAAATGCAACTGAAGATAGATTCCTACCGAGGACCCTTTCTCTATTGATTTCTTACTTATTTCATTACTGTCTGTTATTACTTTCTTAGTTTATAATTAGATTAATCAACACTCTCAAAACCCCCCTTTGTTACTGTTTCGATCTGTTTGCCCTAGTCACACACGAAAGTCAGCGTCTACCCTTAGTCCCTGTGTTCGACCCTGCTTCCACTATATACAATCTATTGTGCCTTTGATTGCAGGTTTTTATTATTATATTTGTATGTGCTTCGACAACACATCAAAATGGCGTCGTTGCCGGGGACTAACGGTACTGATTTCTTTCTTTTGTTTGTGTGAGCAGGGCATTTAGACCGCTTGAGCTCGAGATCTCCAGAATAGAGAGCAGACTTAGAAGGCAAGCCAGAAAACCATCCACTGACACCGAAGAATTTTCTACCCCAGTCCTCGAAAGAACCCTCTCTACCCTAGACAATCTCGAACTCCTTTCTGTGTCCAGACCTAGACGCTGAAAACATCATCACCACCCCCCCCCCCCCCCCAAATTCCCCAACATGGCCAACACCGAAGACATTCGTGCTGCTTCTATAGAACGACAGCTCGCCACCCTCACTGGTATGATTCAAGTTTTAACCGCCAGACAACCTGTCCAGGGCAAGACACACGGATTTCACAACTTTACCAACCATCTGACTAACGCATACCCATATACCCCAAATGAATTCCAAGTTAATGCGGTTGGTAATTATAACGGAGTTCCTTGGCAGTTTGATCCTTATACCAACAATTATGACCAAGGACAACATCATCCTAACCAAAGTTGGTATGATCCGCAACCGGCTTGGCCTAGTTGGTCACCGCAGCAGTACCAGTATCCAAACCAGGAGCAGTACCCTAGCCAGTCACCGCAGCAGTACGTGTACCCCAATCAGCAGCACCAATACCAAGCTTCACAAGGGCAGATGGGACCCCCTCTCCCAGATGATGAGGAGCCTAGTTTAAGACATCTTGTTGTTGAGATGAACAAACAATTGGATGTCTTATCTGCAGAGATGAAGGAGATACAGAACCAAAGATGCCTGCCACCTCAACCAGAACTCAACCCGCTGCATACTGTCTGCGCCATGACACTTCGAAGTAGTACAGAAATACCATCCCGCGAGCTGCCTGCCCTAGACGCTGAGCTACCTGAACCCGTGCCCGAACCAAAAGAAGCAAAAGTGGACCTAACGAAGGAGAAGCGTGTCTACCATGCTAGAAGACACGGCTCCCCACGAGAGGTTGAGGAAAACCCAGAATTTAGTGATGATTTCATCTTGAAAGTGCTTGAGCCTCCCTTTCCTCAACGATTGATCAAGTCAAAAAAAGATGGGGAGGATCGTGAAATTTTTGACATGTTTAGTAAAGTCCAAGTCAATATTCCTTTGCTGCAGGCTATTAAAAACATTCCTCGCTATGCTAATTTTTTGAAAAATTGGTGTGCTAACAAATGTAACATGGTAGGTGTGAAACAGATTAGCATAGGTGGGAACGCCTCAGCCACGATCCAACGAAAGCTTCCACCCAAGTGCAAGGATAAAGGTATGTTCTCCCTTCCCTGCAAAATCGGTACTACTGACATTGGTAGAGCTATGTGTGATTCTGGTGCAGGTATCAACGTCTTGCCCTTGACGATATACAACAGTCTTGACCTTGGACCTCTCTGCCCCACCAAGACCACGATCCAGCTAGCGGACAGATCTGTCATCCAGCCAGAGGGGGTTATTGAAGATGTCTTGGTCCAAGTTGGAGATTTCATCTACCCAGCCGACTTCTACGTGATTGACATGGAGGATGGGTATTCTACCAAGGCCTCCGATATGCTGCTTGGACGACCCTTTCTCCGGAGCGCAAGAGCAAAGATTGATGTCCACGACGCCTCCATCACTATTGAATTTGATGGCGAAACTATTAAGTTCAATATGCCTGACGATATGAGACACCCCACTGATTTTTCTAGCGTAAACTCTGTTAATATTGTTGCCCCTATTGCAACTAATGTTTCTGAACTTGCTACTGATGATTCTTCGCAGCTTGCCTTAGACAGGAGTATCCCGCCCGCAGCACTGGACCCCTTGGCCTTGACGCTTGCGACTCCATTTGAGTTGCATGAAGTCGTCACTGATTTGGAAGAGCATTCTGTTATCCCTTCTCCTCCTATTATCTCCTCTCTTCCAACTGATCATACTAAGCTCCCACCATCTCTTTTGCAGGACCTAAAGTTGGAGTTGAACAGCTTGCCCTCGCACCTCAAGTACGCCTACCTTGGCGAGCATGATACATTCCCGGTGATCATCTCTAGCCTCAATCCTGCTGCGGAACACGAACTGGTGTCCACACTTAAAGGATACCGCGAGGCCCTTGGGTGGATGAACGTCGACGTCAAACAGCTTGCCCCAGCCCTTCGTCTTCCGCAATCAGCTCCAGCAGCCTTCGTACCCACTCCCGCTGCCCCCGACACCATGATAGTAACTCCAATCGTCACCACGACTGCTCCCATCGCCACAATGGCCCCTGCCCCTACTGTTGCCACCACTACCGCGACCAGCAAGGGCAAGACGCAGAATGCCCACCTAGCTTTGTGGACTGCCAACGACACGGCCAACACAGTAGCTCATCACGATAAGCTGCTCTATCCTAATACCTTTGAAACTGGACAGAAAGTTTTACTTTACAATTCTCGTCTTAGGCTCTTTTCTAGCAAATCGCAGTCTCGGTGGACCGGCCCTTACCTTGTCACACAGGTGTATGATCCTGGCGTAGTTGCTATTCAGAGTATGGACACAGGCATCATTTTTCACGTGCATGACCACAGATTAGAGCTGTTCCACAAGGGTTTCCATTCCCCCATGGAGGACCCACCTGACCCGAACTGATCAGTACAGCCAACGTCTAGGCCTAGACGTTAACTGAGGCGCTTCATGGGAGGCAACCCACGTTTCTTCCTTCCTTTCTCTTTATTTCATCTTTATTATTATTTCCTTTTCGTATGCCCTTGTTTGAGTTCCCTTTTCGCATTGAGGACAATGCGTTGCTTAAGTGTGGGGAGGGATACTTATATGTTTGTTTTGTGTGTTTATTTTGGGCAATCTTTTTCGATTTGTTTTAGGATTTTGTGTACTTTGGTTTTCTTAAATACCTCTTGCTAAGCTTACATTACCCTTGTTTTTAAAACCCACTTTTGATGGAATGCACAGAGTAGGCCCACTTCACACAGAATCTTCACCCACTGCACCAAAACCACTTGCACACCATACTGCCTGTTAGCTCTTATGACTATGTCTTGCCCTAGCTGCTTGCAATCAATGTTTCTTACCCTGTGAGCGTTTGAGCTTTCATGTCGTACTTTATTTCAGAGTGGATGCATGATTTGTGTGCTGGCCGAATGTGCATGAGACCCCTTGGGTATAGACATGATTAGACATGGGAAAGCGATGATATGATTAGGGACTTTGCATCTTCTTTGTTATCTTTTTTCTTGCTTTTTATCTCCTTACCCATACTGCTCATACCTTTCTTTCACTACCCTTCTAACTGCTTGAGCCATTCCCTTTCTTTTCTTAGCAGGTGAGAGATGCCTCTGGCAGTGGTAAGGTGGGACAGAGAAAATCAACATCTTCGATGTGGGGGTATTGAGCTACTTGACCGAGACACTGAGAGCGGATCAGAAACTGAAAATAGAAAAAGTTGCAGAGATTTGAGCTATGAATGTTTAACTGCTACATCAAGATGCTGAAAGCAGTTACATGGCAACCATCACAGAACGCATAAGAGAGACAAAAGCTCTAGTGTGGGGATTCCTGACGACTCGGCTTAGATGTTCAAAAACAAATCAAGCACTCTAGTAAGCAATATGGAGACCAACTGCTAGGCCGATCCATTTGCATCATGTACGTACTGAAGATCAGACGCCCAAGGAAAATTTTACTGCTCCAAGTTCAACAATCCAGAATATCATGTATGCTCCCTTTCAGCTCAAAATCAAAATCAAATAAAAAAAAGAAAAAAAAGAAAAAAAAAGAAAAAAATCAAATAAAACATTTGAGCAAAAGAGGAGTACAGATCAGAACTAGAGTAGAGCAGTACAAAGATCAGAAGACCGACGGCACTTTCCAACAGAAGATTATACCCCCACTCTCCTTCAGCGCTCTCTGTCTTGCCCTTGCCGCTGCCAGTAGGAGGTCTTTCTCACCAACTTGCATTTTTCCAGCTAAGAAACTTCTATCCTTCATTCTCTCTACTTTGAACCCCCTTCTTCTTCAACATCTTATTTTGCTTTACCCTTGCAAAGTCTCTATGATCATATGATTGCCCATGCGTATGTTCTTTGTACTCGGGTCGTTATTGCAAATTTAGTTTTGTGCATGATCATTAGCATTGATGAGCGATAAACACCTAACTCTATTTTTGAGCGTGAGTGACAAACACCATACCTTGTGAGGATTGCTTGCAGCAGGCTGATGTAGGAAAGCTACTCTTCTGGTTTCGTTATTCCTTAATAGTAGTGCAGAGTTCATCTAGGCTGGAGGGTGGCGTACTGCTCGGTCGAGGCGTAAGTGGTGGCGTAAGTAACTCTGTGTGTTGTGGATTGAGGCTGAGTGTTCCAGATAAGGTGATGCTTTCTGATTTTACTGCTCGAGGGCGAGCATCAGGGTAGTGTGGGGATATTTGATAGAGCATTTTATGTCCATAATTCTTTCCTCTTTTGTAGCCCTTTTTGGATCTTGATGCTACTGATTAGCCTCTATTTCTTTACTTATTGCAGATTCAGGCTTTAGGAGAGGAAATTCCAGAAACATGTATTTTTCCCTGGATTTTGGAGTGTTTCGAGCGTCTTGGCCAAGCTGCTGATCACTCGCTGGCCAGCTGCAGAAAATGGAAAGTTCGGAAAAGGAAAATTAATAAATCCGACTTATTCTCCGACTTCCCCTCCGTGTTTCCAGCTCAGCAGAGGCATAATTAAGGAGACTTAGTTCTATTAGACGTAGGACTTTATTTATTTATTTATTTATTTTAGGAAACCTAGTTCTATTAGACTTAGGATTTCTATTTTCTATTTTCTATAAATACTTTTAGTAATTAGGTTTTGAAGAAAGGCTCTCTCTTCCGCCTCTTCTTCTCCTCCCCCTCTCCTCTTCTTCTTCATCTTCTCTTCTATTTTATTTATGCAATTTATTTATTTATTTGTTTTTACTTTTAATATGAGCGGCTAGTTTTCTTGTTCTTGGTAGGAATCATCAAAGGTTGCTTAGGAAAGCCATGAGGTCGAATTGATATTAATATACCACTGGTTTGTATTTATTTGTTTAACGAATTCTTGTCAAATCTACTAGGGTTGTTTCTAGTCTGGCCAACTAGCTGCTAGACCTAGCCGATTAAAGTCATCTCTGTTGTTATAACTAACGCGAAGTTGCAGGGTAAAGTAGACAACCATACTGGTCCTGACTGGAAACCTGGTATCCCCCAGTTGGGTTAAACGAGTAATTAGGGTAGTGCCTCGAGCGTACTGAGTGTCTCGCCCTAGACGTGTCTTACCTCCTCTTTATGGGCATCCGAGTATTGTCTCCATATGCGTACCTTGGAGGACGGCGGACTGTCAAGGTTACTCCATAAGCGTACCTTGGGGTAGCTTCTATTACGAAGGTAAGCAGGGGACCTAAGCGTACTTGGTCCCTATAGCGCGTCTACCAGCCAGGGGTAGAAGACCCTTGCACCGATGATCGACCAACCATAAATGCAACTGAAGATAGATTCCTACCGAGGACCCTTTCTCTATTGATTTCTTACTTATTTCATTACTGTCTATTATTACTTTCTTAGTTTATAATTAGATTAATCAACACTCTCAAAACCCCCCTTTGTTACTGTTTTGATCTGTTTGCCCTAGTCACACACGAAAGTCAGCGTCTACCCTTAGTCCCTGTGTTCGACCCTGCTTCCACTATATACAATCTATTGTGCCTTTGATAGCAGGTTTTTATTATTATATTTGTATGTGCTTCGACAACACATCATCTGTAAAATCTATGCACATTCTCCAGTCCCCGTTAGGTTTGGGAACCACTACCGGGTTTGCCAACCACAGCAGGTATTGTACTTCCCGAATGAAGCCCGCTCTTAGTAACTTAGTCACCTCTTTCTCGATGGCGTCAACCTTTTCCTTTGAAAATGAGCGTCGTTTCTGCTGTACTGGTTTAAACGTTGGGTCTATGTTCAAACAGTGTTCTGCCACTTCTTTGGGAATTTCCGGCATGTCTGATAAAACCCAAGCAAATTCCCCCACACATTTCTGCAACAAACGGCTTAACTGGGCCTACTCTTCTGCAGTCAATTTCTCACTGATTAAGAAATTTTCTCCTTTTAGGCCTTCAACCGGTACTGGAACCATCTTTTCCATTGGTTGAGCTCGCCTCTCGTCTTGGCCATCAAAAGAATCGGTAGCTACACATACGTACTGATCACACGCGCTGCTGGTCATGACCATGTAACACTCTGCTGCCAACTTTTGATCACCCTTGACGGTGACAACACCATCCCAAGAGGGATATTTGATCTTCAAGTGGCGCTGTGATATTACGACCCCGAAAGCGTTCAAAAACGGCTGCCCCAAGATGCCGTTATAAGGCAAATTAAGGTCAACTACCATGAATAGTTGTTGGCTTGTTTGTATATTCTACCTCCCTCTTCTTCCAGCCATAATTTTTATGGCTATGAATAGTCTTTAGCTTATTTTTTAAAAAAAATTAAAATACACATGACTTGATAAAAAGGAATAAAATAAAAATCTAAATGGAAAATTTTAGCCCCACTACCTAACTATACTGCAAGGATACCAATTTATTTTTTAATTAAATTGTCGCGTGAATATATTTTTGTTTATGCAACCCACACCCTATATTAGGGTTTTTCATTTAAGGGTCGTGTTTGAACCCAATAATCTTTTGATAACAACATGATACATAAGAATTAATATTTTTTATTAATTATAAGGGGAAAAAAGTGTATGATCTAACCATAGCCATTAGCTAAATGATCAAAATATTTACAAATGTATTATTTGCATCTAACGATTAATTTAGGGATCAATTCAACTAAAAATTTGTTCAGTGGGTGTCTTTGTATGGTTTATATTTTATAGCCAAGTTATCACAACCGAGCGGGACATCAAACTGTTTAAAACTCTAAGTCACTAAATCAACGATTCACCAGATTAAATCGAGTTCAATAGGAAGGTTTCTCGCAGTCATGCCTTAGGTCACCTGGACTAATTCAACTGGTTTGAACCAGTTGAATTATTAAAAAATTACTAAAACAATTCATATCAGATGTCACATCATATTTAAACAAATAAAAAATTATATTTTAAAACTCATTTTCCTGACCCATTAAAAGACGAAATGGGTTAATGGGTCAAATAAATGGGTTTAAAATCCAAATTTTTTTATAAAATTTAACGTGTCATCTGATATGGATTGTCACAGCAGCTAATCAATATTAAACAATATCATATCAATAAACTTAATGTTTGACTGCGCATAACATTACTTAAAATGATTAAATTAATATAAAAATGTGAATATAGAAATCAAATTCAACCAAAAATAAAATAAAATATTAAATTAATATAAAAAATCAAATATAGGTAATAAAAATATCATTATCTCTGCCAATAACAACTTATACATAAATAAAGTAGGTATGAGTAAAACAAAAGCTCCGGGCGACATTTTCCACCTTGCAGCCAGCCACCTCAGCTCCTAATTTTTCAAGCACACTTTTTCCCTCAATTCTACCTTTCTTTTTCCAACAAAAGCCAAAGAAAAAGAAAAAGCAAAAGCAAAAATGATACTATAGTACTCCCTCCGTCCTATATTATTGGACGTTTACTGTTCATGCACGGGTCCCTAGGCGGCCCGTGCAACGTACTATTTGACCCCGAAAAATTTCGAATTTTTTCTCGAACGTACGTTAAGGAATAACGTACGTTTAAAAAAAAGTACGAAATTTTTTGGGGTCAAATAGTGCGTCGCACGGGCCGCGCTAGGGACCCGTGCATGAACAGTAAACGTCCAATAAAAAAGAACAGAGGGAATACATACTAAGCGGGAGAAGTTGAATTTGGGTAAAAACGGGTGGAGTAGAGTCTAGAGTGATTAGACCCTGAAATTCTTGCCGGTGAAAGTTTGACTAAATTGCCAATTAGAAGGCACAATGTTCCAGGAAGTGGAGGTGCGGCGGTCGCTGCCTGTGACGCGGAAAGAGAGTGACTGACCAACCAAAACGGCGTTGGATTGCCAGTTCTGACCCCAATTACGGCTCAAGCTCATCCACCCGGTTTTTGACCCTTTAACGCTCGCCTTCACTATATCCCCGGCACCTGCCACGTTGGTGATCAGCACCAAGTTGAAGTAACGGAATCCATTTATCGTCAACCTCATCCCTCCCTGCTTTCTACACGGCACCCTGATGAAACAAACAATAAATCAAAATATAATTCTCAGTTGATTTAACTTTTGTTTAGCTTTAACAAGAATTTCGCAATAATTTTAGCGTGTATATATATATATATATATATATATATATATGCACAAAAGGTAAAATGAATAAAATATTACCCCTCGAGTTTTTATTAGTTGACTTTCTGAAACAATAATATTCACTAAAATATACACCAAAAAATCAAATAATGTGTATAGTAATATTTAGTAAAAAAATGACAATTAATTAAAACCGAAAAGAGTATTAAAAAAATAAAAAACTCACACCCTACATAAATACAAACTTACCAAAAATAATAAGTTAAAGTAATGCAATATAACTTTGAATTTTTGCAATCTGCACATCCAATTAGTGACAATAAAAGAATTTTCTTGATTCATTAGAAAAAATCAACTAAGAGATGCCTTGTATTAAAGAAAAGGAAAAGTCAATAAAAATAATGAAATCAAGAATATTCTTAACTAATTAACCGATGAGAAAACTAATTAAGAAAAGATTAGGAAAAAAAGGGTTTAATTAATGGATACCGGCGATAAGAGACGGGGACAATTCCGGCGCGGTATTCGGCGATCTTGAGGAACATGGGCATTGCAAGATCGAAGTGGGTGCGAGGAGGGTTGCACCATCCGCCGTTGTCGTTGGGCAGAGCATAGTTCGGCGGGCAGAAGTTTGTGGCGGTGATGAAGATGGACGGGCTGCCCGAATGGCACCACTGAGGGTCATCAGCGCATTTGATCTCAAAACAGGCACCACAGCTAAGCCCATTGTTGAACAGAGCAGTGCTTAGTGCTGCCGTATTCACTCCATACCCTTGACTGTACAAATTCCCATACCCACAAGCACCACCTAATTATTCAATTTTAAAACAAGATTTAATCAATAAAAATTGAAAGTCTAAAGATAAATTAAGATTTATCAATCAATTAATTAGAACAATTGTTTTTTTCTTTATAAGTGGAGTTGTTACTTGTTACTCAAACTCGAGTATCTGCTGGTACATGTACTTACCCATGGTGCCTGAGGCATCGCTGCCGCCATAGAAAGTGGCGTGAGCACTTTGCCACTGGCCGCCGGTGTAGACACCGGGGATTCTTGCATCGGCATTATGGCTGACTAGGAGAAGCATCAAATAGAAGAAGATGCTGTGATTAGCCATTGGTTGAGTAAAATTAAGAAAAAAAAGCAGAAGTAGAATTGAATTGGGTTGTGTGTGGAATGGAGTGAGGAGGGAGTGGTATTTATGGAGGGAAAAAGGAAAGAGAGAGATTTGGGATTTTTTTGAGCAAAAAGAGAAACCTGATTATCTCCCTTAATTAGTGCTGTTTTTGGTACTAATTTTTAATTTAGATTGATTATTTGTCGAGTGAAGCAGAGGCTTTTCGTTTACACTCTTTTTATTTCTTTCTATGTTGGTGGTAATTATTTTTCAACCTTCCTCCTTTACGTTGCTACAAATCTAAGATCTTCAAATTTGTTATGGTTTGACGGAAATACCCTTGGGTTATGCTTTTTGTGATGCTTTGGTAAGAATGGTGGGGGGTAGTATGTGGAATAATGATTTGTGGGTAGGGTAGAATAATTATAGAACACATTCAGTGTTCATGTCACTCTATTTATTTATTTACGTTAGTCAATAGATGATTATAAATTAGGCGATTTTATAATTTAAAATTTTAAAATTACTATAACCTAGTTAGCCGTGAGATAAACACTCAATAAACTCCTTTACATATAATCATTTTATTAGTTTGAGTGCTCGTTTAATTAAAATACCGAATGTACTGTATAATTTTTCTAACATCTGGGCTGAGACATGAGGGGCACAAGCGTGAGTGACACAATATGAACGGGAGAACCAACCGCTTTGCGTCATTTATAAGTTGTGCCCATTGATTACGGTCCAACATTTTTCTGTCTTTTCTTTAGTCCCTTTTATTTTTTATTTTTTATTTTTTATTGTAACATTTTTTTCAATTTTAGACTAATTAATAGTTGAAAATGTGGGCTTGAATTTGGAGGGAGACCAACCTGGCAGTCCTTGCCCTATTTAAGTTGTACGGACGCAGTAGATTGCTTTAACCGTCAAGATAAGCTTCTTATTTTTATTTATTTTAACTTTTGGAATTTTACTTCGAAATTATATATAAACTTTTGATTTATTTTATTTTAATTTTTTAATATTACTTAAATCAATGTAATTATTTTTTACTAAAAATAAACACTTCGTTTAATTAATTTGTCTCTAATAAACGTTAATCGTTAGAATAAACATAGACAAATAAACTTCATGCAATTGTGATGCGATGAGCTCTAGTAAAAACAACAATATTTTTAGAGAGAAGTATTTGGACAAAGGTTGGAGCAGAGTCGTCGTTGGAATTTAGAAGATCACGTAATAAATCAGATAAATGGTTTTTGTTTCTTTTTAAAATAAGTTAAGATTATTTTTTAGTATCCTAATTAAAATGTGACATATTTAACATGTTATTTTGTTATGCATTCTTTACAAATCATAGCGAGTTAAATATTACCAAAATATAATATTTGACCCTAATAGTCTCGTTCTTATCACTTTTGAGCGTTCATATGTAGCGTCAGGTAGGGATGTACATAAAAATAAAAATCCAAAAATCTGAACCAAACCAGTTGAGAACCAATTCTAAAAATCGTGTACTCAAACCGAAAGAGGGCAAAAGGAACCCGATCCGAAACCAAGCCGAATATTTTTTTGAGTATTGGGTATCCGATCTGAAAGCAATTAGATATTCGAATAACCCAAATTGAACCAATCTGAATGTAAATTGATTTAAACCGATCCGAAAAACCAATCACATTGGGCCGTGCATCAGCCGTACGATTTTGTGGACTCTCGCACTACCCTCTGGTCTCTCTGCTTTCTCCAATGCAGTCATGCAGATGTACTATGATAAGTTTAGTCGTCATGTTTGAATTTCTTAATTTGTTTTTCTTAGACAAAAACTTGGAATTACTAATGTTTTAAAACAACAACAACAAAAAGTCAAACGTTTTAGTTTTTGTTTTGGTTCCAATTGTTCAGGTTAAAGACAAGTTAAGGACTTAGTTCAACAAAATCGACTTGTTTGTTCTCATTTAGCTATTGGAAATTTGATTGACATTCACTACTTAATGACATTTTTATTTTATTTTACTAAAGTCTGTTTTATGATCGAATTGCAGAGAAATAACTAGGACTATGTATTCTCGTCGTATTACTCTCTATAAAAAAAAAATAACAGAAAAAATAGCCACTTTAAAAGTTGGCACTATTCTCGGGCGTCGGTCATTCAAGTCGGAAAGGAGTAATTATAAATTGTGTTCTTATTTTAATAAAACATTTCTTAATGTTTACTTATCAAAATGACATTGGTTCTTAATGTTCATCGGTCAAAATAATATGAAAATAAATAAATTATTTAACGTAAAAAAATACTCTCGAAAATTGAGAATTAATCATCGATTTAATAAGTGTGATTTAACTAAAATGACATTTTATAAAAAAAAAGAGAGTATTTCTTTAATTACTTCAACCAAAAATTCATTAAAGTTGATGAGTGATTAAATATTCTTCGTAGGGAACAAAAGAAACAAAAATTAGGATGAAAGAAATTGATTCTTTAAGATGATAATTACAACATTTATTGGATATATCATATATATTTAATTAAGGGTATAAATGAAAAATGCAACATATTGTGCTTTGAAGTACACAATTAGGGCGAATATTATAAGGGGAAAAATGTCTAATACGACGAGTATATTAAAACGGAAGAAGTATTTTATTTTGTGTTTACTTTTGCTAATTTTATCATAAATGCAACTTTTTGACAAAAATAAGATTTGATACATCTCTATAAATCAACTTGAAAAGCTTATCAACAAAAATAAATAATGGGATGAAAAGAGAAAATTATAGAAGCAAGGCGGCGTTAAGGACGGTGCACTTTTACAGCTTTGGCATTAAGGACAGGGAGGATGAAATCTCCTATCAACTTTGCTTGTGATCAAGCAATAAAAGATTTGTCCATCATCAACTATAAGATCTTGAGTTCGAGTTTTGAGAATAAAGAAATTATGCTAGCAGAGTCACCACTTTTAAAGGAAACCAAAAACTCAAATGAGATTAGTTTTAATAAACATAGCACCAAAAGAGATTAAATTCTTTGACTATTGTCCTAATTATGTAATCAAAACTAATATCCATATTACATGACTAATTATATATAATGTGGCTTGTTGATGCATAGAATTTGGGAAGGAATTAAAGAAGAGTAATGCTATTTTGAATGAATGAACAGGCGGAAAAACGGGCGAAATGACGTGGAAACAAGTCATGGGACCCACCGATTTCACTCTCCAACCCATCGTCCATTTTCATTGCACAACCATCTCATCTTCATTGCAAAGTCCCTTCTACAGTCGCCACCACCACCATACCAAACTGCGGTCACCACCGCACCGCTCACAATCATCTCATCTTCATTGCCATCGCTTTTCGTCGGTAACCGCCATACTTCGTCTTCTCTTCTTTTGCTAGGATTTTTTTATTATTTCCAGCATCGTCATTTCGATCTTCCTCCATACTTCATCAACCGCCACCACCACCATAGGCCACCCCCACCGAACCGCTCAACTTGTTCTGGGGTTTGCAAAGCGAGGAAAGATTCTGCTATTATCGCATCATCATGTATGTTTTAGATTTCTTCCCTTTTTAATCCGCTTTCAAATACGTTTTCTTGAAATTTTGTGATGTTGGAATTGATTCTGTACTTTGTAAGAATGGGAAATTAGATGAATGTCGGTTGATGTCTATGAGTTTAAACTTCCTGTGAGTTTAATATGCTTGAATTCCGTGATGTGGGAATTGATTCTGTACTTTGTAAGAATGAGAAATTAGATGAATGCCTGGTTGAGAATGGTTTGCGTTATTGTAGTGGTGTTTTGCACTTAGTTCAGGTTTCTATTGGTGTATTTTCCTTTTATTTCATCCCTTAATTACTGGGTCTTATTGTATTTCATACTTTTTAGTTCAGATTCCTATTGGTTGTTCTTTCTACGTAGCAACAATGATGTCAATAAATTCTTCACCCTCGATCTCCAGTAGTTAACGCCGTGAATGCAGACTGATGGGTGTCGAATCCAATCATAAATAAATTACAACTTATCACTTAGCAACAAAAAGGATTGTGCACAGCGGTAAGAGGATCGATCCACAGGGACTATCGGCCTAATGTTTATTCTCCTGCAAACAACCAAACCAAACTGAAGGAAACGAAGGGTGAGGTGAAAGTAGTGCTGAAAATAAATGACAAGAAAATAAAGTAAAACAGGAGACATGGTAGCTCCGTCCCAAGGCCTTGGGATGAGTCGACCGTGCTAAAAAAAAAACAGTAAATAGAAATACGAAAATAGCAAAGGCAAAGAGAGTGAAATGATAAAAGAAATATTATTCCCAGTAGATATCTCTTGAGGTAACAATTCCATGTTGTTGATCATTGACAAAAAAAATATTTTCAAAATAATTTTCATAGGGAAGTTATAGAGATTCATCCAGGGGCGATCTCCAAGCCTCCTCCTACTCAAGTCACTCAAGGAGAAGCTCCTTTCGCGACCCTAACTCCCTTAACAATCAAGGATTGCTAGCTTGTTGATATGATTAGGAAGGCCCTTCCCTAGACCTTGAGATGGACGCACGTGCAGTCCATAGACCTCAAAACTAACCCTTTTCTTCTTCTAGTTTCAAAGAGACATCATCCTATCCACTAGTTGTCCACTCGGGTTCCCTCTAACACAGAAACGCGGCATTAGAGTGATTCTACTGTAATCAATTATGCTGAAATCTCAGTTGGCCAAACTCAAACACAACACAATTAAGTTGACATTGAACCAAGCAAGAAAAGAGATATGAAAATGTTTTTAATTAAGAACAAAGAGTCTCACAACGTGCTGGAATTGTAAACCTCTCAATCCCTACCAGGAATTGGAGGAATTAATTACAACCAATCAAAACAGCAAGCTCCAATTAAAACACAAAGAAAAACGAAAATATACAAAGATGAAAATATGAGAGAAAAGACTCTCTTTCGTTCCCCTCTCTTCACTCTACGTTCTGGTCTGGTCTGAACTCTCTTCTGTCCAAGCTTCTTCAATTAAAACAGCAGCAAAGGGGAGCAACACAATAGAATAAAATATTCCCAAGTGAACACATCCTTCAAAATGCATAGTCTTCAAGGCCTTTGTCACTTGTAAGCATGCTAAACATTCTCCTCTATATTTGTTTCTTTGAGCCACGTGAGGGAGAGTATAACATGCTGGGAACATCTTGTCTCTATTTTTCAAGTCCCAAGCAGACAAGAAAAGCACTCAAGAATAATTAATTTCGGACCGCAAAAACATAGTGTGTGTTGTCCAGCTGGAATTTGTCACGGCAGGTCCACCGCAAGGCCTTGAGATAGACTGGAAATGCGCCTGGAAAATCTGCTCAACACCAATTGATCATTTTTGCTCTAATCTTCGGCCTTTTCATTCCTTTTCCTAATTCTGGGTATTCAGGTGTACTTCTGGAAAAAGGAAGGAAAAAGAGTCAAAGTAGCATATTTATCATCTCAAAAACTAATTAAAGAGACAACAAATCAAAGTGAAATAACGATCAATCACAGACGCAACAGAGTATTGACGTCGCTTGGGAAGCAAAGAGCAACCTTGGATTATGAGCCACCAATTTTCTACAAGTGTGGGTTAAAGGCACCAAGATGGATATCCTGGATTGACAAACACCCAGGTCAGTGTTTCTACAAGTGTGCTGGGGCAGATGGATATGGTGGTTATGGTTTCTTCCAATGGGTTGATGGACCAGTAACATGTTCGTGAAGTGATAATGGAGTTGAGGGATCGTGAGAAAGAGATGGCCGAAATAATTGCAGATTTAGAAGCTGAAAATGCAAGGGTAACACTTGAGAATAAAGGAAGGAGGGCTGATATTTACATTTGTAGTGAAACTGAGACGAAGGGTGTGCTAGATGAGCTTAGGTGTGTAAAAGAGGTAGTCAATCAAGTAAATAAGGTACAAAAAAATGATATGTATATGTCTAGTTTGTATTATTTCCTGGTTTATTATTTGTAGTCACAACTAAAAAGGTCATGATTGTCTTACAGTAATAGCATCATATTGTACGTACCAATGGAGATGGCTTGCTTTGTTTTTATGAATTTAGAATTTTTTCTTTCATTCCTGAAGCATTTTGGTTGTGTGATAATAGACTAATACTTAAGATACATTCAGAACACTTATAGCTGCCAACATACAAAACTGCAAGTAACTTGTATGACCTGCTGTCGTGCCCCCGAAAATAATAAAAATTCACGAGTATACGACGAATCTGAGACCTTACGATGCTCAGCGTAAAAGGACGCCTCGCAACATATAATGAAGTCGCCACCCTAATTTTTATCTCTAGGCTTAGGGAACCTAATCGTCATGACATAAAAATAAAATAAATAAATAAAACTAAAGGCACAAAAAAGAGGGTCTAAACCTAAGAACAAAGGTTCGGGGTCGTATTATGGATTCGAGAAGGTGTTAGGCATCCGAGTCACATCCGAAAATGATTACCGGTTGATAAGAGAGGTGTTTAAAAGATGCTTGATAAAAATGTGTTTTAAAAGGGGGGTCCTCAGAGGAATCGTCACTTTAGTCTTTTCCATGATCGGGACCGTTTAGAAATAATTAATCGTTGGACGGGGTTACCGTTTTAAAAATATTTTCGGACGGGGTTACCATTTTCAAGACCGATCGATTATTCCTGACAGTAGTGTGATGGGACTGAATTTTCCGTAAGACTGAATGAGCGCCCTCTTTTTCATCATCGGGCCATACATGATTAAATTAATTACTAAGTGATTTTATCATGGATTGCTAACAAAGTACAAATTTAAATGAACGATATTTTAAAATGATAAACCGATGTGGGATCGAAGCCACTAAACACATGCAGTCAATATAAGCGGAATTTAAAACAAATGAGCACGACATTTAAAGCGAGTTATTTAAACAAGTTCTTCATGTGGATTGATTTTAATTCTGGCAATTCTATATATCGTGCATACGATTAATATTTACGGAAAGCTTTGAATAAATAAAAGGGAAAGAAAGGCGTACTTTCGAGAGAAGCTTAAATTTTAAACCTACAAAATGAGAGTGTTAGTGATAGCTCAAAAAATAAATAAGCCGTTTACGAATGCGAGAATTTAAATAAACAGTTGATATATATCGAAAAAATTAAATAATGGTTTGACGCATACGAAGATAAAAACGACGATTTGACGCATACGAAAATTAAAACGACGATTTGCCTCATTCGAAAATTTAAATGGCGATTTGATGCATGCGAGAAATTTATATGATGACAGTTGATAAGTGCTAGAATTTAAATGATGATTTGATGCATACAAAAATTTAAATGATGATAATTGCGAAAAATTAAAGATTTGATGAATTGCAGAAAATTTTAAGCAGTTGATGATTTGCAGAAAATTAAACCAGTTGATGATTTGCAGAAAATTAAGTAGTTGATGATTTGCAGAAAATTAAACAGTTGATGATTTGCGGAAATTAAAGTAGTTGATATTTGCGGAAAAATTAAACAGTTGATATTTGTGAGAATTTAAAGCAGTTGATATTTGCGGAAATTAAAATGCGACTGACCATATAGGCGGTAAATTAAATGACTGAATTTAAATTGCGGAAAGTAAATTGCGGAAAATTAAAGTGCGGAAAATTTAAACAGTTGATAGGTTGCGGAGAATAAATTATGGAAATTTAAACAATTGATAGGTACAAAATTTTAAAGCGACAGTACGAAAATAGTCATAAGGGAATGCCCAAGTATTTTTACAAAAAACGCGATCCTAGATCTCGGAAAGAATGAAAATGGGTCGGGCCCAGCTTGAAAAATAAAAGAAATGGGCCAGGAATAGTTCCTGGCCCAAGGAAGTTAAAAAAATGGTGATGGGCTTTCCTTCTTCTCTCACGTGAACAGCCCAAGCGCTGTTCACTTTCATCAACCTTAGGTCGTCGGCGCTACTGCCGGCGACCAAGGTCCGGCCAACAGTGGCCGATTCCCAAAACCTTTATACCGAAACGCTGGTCTCCTCGACGGCTTCCCGACCGTATAAACCTTGAATCCTAATTTAAATCGTACTGAATTTAATTTCAAAAAAATGGTAAAAATGATAATTAACAAAAAAACTCAAAATTCACATGATTTATCTAATGATTAAGCAAATTAAAAGCATGTAATTAATCTAGGGCACATATAGGAATTAATAGCATGAAGATAAGCAATTGATTTGATCAAAACAATGCTCTAAAAATCAAGGAAAGAATGCACAGAAAAAAGCGAAGGAAAATGCTTGAAAAACACTTACTGGAAATGCTGAAAAAATGGTGGCAACTTATGCTCTACGTGAGCAATGGGTCAAGAGGGAGAAGGAGCAGTTCTTGCTATGTTAATCGGCCCCGAGAAATGGAGAAATGGCTTGGTATTTATAGGCGATTCTCAGCGATCGTTGGCAAGGCGTGGCGTTGTGCGTGGCGTCCGTTCGTGATGATGGCTCGGTCACGTGAGGCGCAGGCGCTTTGATGGCCGAAGTGACGGGAAGCGACGGGAGCAAGCAGCTCGGTGGCTTGATCCGCTGCTGCTCCATGGTGACTGTTCATGTGCCATACACATGAATTATGGGAGTCGTTGATCTGGTTGACTTTCCTTGGTCAACCAGATCAACGATGATGATCATTCCTTTATTTAATTTTATTTAAATGGCTTCGAGCCATTTTTGCGACCAAATATTTTGAAAACTCGAGCCGATAGCGCCAACGCGTAGAGAAAAATAAGATGAATTTAATAGTCTATAGCGAATGAAGAAAAATCTTTGTTTAACTTTTTTATTTTCTCGTTCGGAAACATGAATATGTTCGAACGAAAAATAAATGACCTTACGACGAAAATTGCACGAGACGAAGTTGACTAGCGTGAATGAAAAAAAGAGTAGGTAATTGTCAACTGAAGAAATAACGCGTTCGATCAATGGCCCGAGCAAACTTACTCGGGACCGAGAAAAGTTCGCGTAAAAATACGAAAAAACTAAAAAAGGCATGAAATGATGCGTAATATTAAAAAACTAGCCTAAGACCAAGAATCAACTGAAATTTGACCTAGATTAGTTATTAAATGCGATAAGCGTAAAAATATGAAAATGTGGCGAGAAAAAATCAAAAATCGGGTAGCAACACCTACAGAATGACGTGTACTATTGTATATTTGGTGTATTACCAATTAAAATGATTGTATATTTTAGCTTACCAAATAAGGAACCATCAGGACTCCAAATAACACGGTTAACAGAAACACCAGGATCTTTGACTAAAGCAGACTGTATTTTTTTGAAAAGAGGAAAGTTCAATTTTCAGATTCCATTCAATGACTATCAACAAGTATTGATCATACAACAAGCACAATAAGAGGGCAGGCACACCTGCAGAGGCATTGAACATGCAGTAACATCCCAAACTTTGAAATTTCTCAAAACTGTAGGTAATATATAAAAATCTCAAATTCTGCAGATTAATGAAATTCTGCAGATTAATGAAATTCTGAAATTCATATGATTCTGCAGATTAATGAAATTCTGAAATTCATATGAATGTTCCACATAAACTGCTGAAATAAAGACAAAACAACTTCTCCACATAGCTGAAATCAAGATAAACTACTAAAATTCATATTTCATTCGAATTTTGCTGAAATCAAGACATATACACAAGGTTGATTCCAAACAAAACAGATGTTCCACATAAACTACAAAGTACTACAAAAGGTTGATTCCAAACAAAACAACTTCTCCACACAGCCTGGTCTTCCTTCTTCACAGACATTATCAAACATCGCTCTTTTGAGCTCCAAATTGATTCACAGTTGATGGTTCAGTTGGTTCATATAAGTTACTTGTAGACTCCAAGCTTCCTTGTGCTTTTTTCCTTGCTTGAGCACTCTATTAGAAAAAAATATTATTAAAAATATTAGAAACATCATATACAGATATCACAATCAATATTAAAGAAAATAATTAAAATAAACCTTTGGTGCATTTTTTTTGTTCATTTTTTGTTCTACTATTGACGCTTTTCTTTTGGATGGAGGACGCCCTTTTGTTCGCACCTTCAAAGGACTCAAAAACTTTTAATTAACTTGATTGTTTTGTGTCATGCTCGTTGAGGTGACTTCTACGGACTGCTTGTTCCAATTAATTGAATTATCCATGAGTTTTGAAGTTGGCTCATCTATGCATCTCATTAGAAACTGATACTTCTCTACAGACTTAACTCCAATCTCTATAGCTTTAGAGCACTGTGAATACAAATTATTGTATCTCACTCTACATTCATCATCCCTGTCGTCATCATAACAATTCTTGACATATGACATATCAATGTTTGTGCCTAACACCCTTCCTCCAGTGATGCAAGATTTAATGAGGTGGAACCGACTTTATATTTTTCTGAATGAACACCTTTACTATATGTCTGCAAAAAAAATCCTTTAAACTCAAACAAACGACATGAACACTTAATTTCAAGTTTCACCTCATCATAACAAACAACATAAGTAACTTCCTTTCTTAATGCACCCTCTTTGCTTCTCAATATGTCAGTTATTTGAAATGTCAAAATTGATTCGTACCTGTCAAGGAAGACAAGATTGCAGTACACCAAACCCCGCAACTCATCCTGAAATAACAGAAACAATTCATTTGTGTAGGCATCTTGAAGTAGTTTCTCAAAGTTAAAATCAGTTATCACAGGAATACGGGAATTGAACGAAGCAAAATCTGCTTTATTTTCTTTCTCGATCTTACTCTTCAATGCATTATCATACTGCTCTACAAACTGCTTTAAAGATGTCTTGGGACCAATATACCCATCGAAGAATACATTTATACTTTCACTTTTTTGGGTTGTAGACATTCCAGCCCAAAAAGTACATTTTACAAACATTGGAACCCAATGATGACGATCTTCATATAAATCACTTAACCATGTATTTTTGTTGAGATCAAAATCATCAATCATGTTAGCCCAAATCTCCTCAAATTCTTGAACCTCAATGGATTCCTAGACAACTTTTTTCAGAACTTTTTTTATTTGCTTGTAATCATGTCGTGATCCAAGCTTCTCAGGCAACTTCTTCATAATGTGCCACAGGCAAACACGATGGTGAGAATTAGGAAAAACTAATTTGACAATTTTTTGAATGGACTTGTATTGGTCAGTAACTATTGCATTTGGACCTTTTGACATGCACACCAACCAAGCTTTAAACAACCAGATGTATGTATCTGCTTCTTCATTTGAGAGTAAACCACATCCAAATAATATAGTCTGCCCATGGTTATTAACACCAACAAATGGTGCAAAAAGCATGTCATATATGTTAGTTAAGTATGTTGTATCAAACGATATGACATCACCAAAAGTTTTATAAGCTGCTATAGATAGTGCATCTACCCAAAATACATTTTTTAATCAACTGTCATCATCTATATCAAGCAGATAAAAGAAATTATGATTCCTCTTTTGCATGCATGCAAAATAGCTGCTAAGTGATGTTGCATCTCCAACTCCAAGCCTAATTTGTCTTACTTTAAGAATATGATTTCTACAATCTTTCTCAGTAAAACTCAAGTTCTTGTACCCCTCAACTTCAACAGGCAAAGAATGAAAATTTTTACTCAAACGTATGCGTGCTTGGTTATTTGTTTCAAGCCTCCTCTTCACATAAGCATCCATATTTTTATTACACTTAAAAAAACGTACTTTTTTGGGACTCAACGCATGATTATGCTCAAGATTAACATGAGAAATAGTGAACTCTCCTTCATCATTAACAATAGCATTGATGTTAGCCTTACAATTAATTTTTTTTATGGCCTTGGATTAAAAGCATCTTTTGCTACGGATTTCCACGTACCTCCCTTAACATACTGAATAGAATAATACTTCAGCTTCTCATTATCATCTTTCTTCATACTTTTTCTCCTAATACAGAATCCCACTTCACGAGCATACTTAAGATAAAAATTATAAACTTCTTCTTCTTATTTGAAGATCATACCTGACTTCGGAATTGATTTATCATCAGGTTCTGACAATGGAGGACTGATACCCAAATCATCACTTTGAGGGAAAAACCCCCGTTGAGGCAAAAATTCCATTACCTCCGCTGCAAATGATACTGCTACTGTAGGACAAAGTAAATAAGCGTTACTTTATAATTTATACACCATTAATAATTCTTAAAGTTTCAAGCATATTAAACTCATAGGAAGTTTAAACTGACAGATATCAACCGACATTCATCTAATTTCTCATTCTTACAAAGTATAGAATCAATTCCAACATCACAGAATTTCAATAAAATGCATTTGAAAAAGCAAGAGCAACATATTAAAAAGGGAAGAAATCTAAAACATACATGATGATGCGATAATGACAAAATCTTTTCTCGCTTCGCAAACCCCAGAACAAGTTGAGCGGTTCGGTGGGGGTGGCCTATGGTGGTGGCAGTGGTTGACGAAGTATACAGGAAGATTGAAATGATGATGCCAAAAATGGAAAAAACCTTAGCAAAAGAAGAGAAGACGAAGTATAGCGGTTACCGACAAGAGGCGACGACAATGAAGATGAGATGTCTGTGAGCGGTACGGTGGTCGCGGTTGCAGTTTGGTGTGGTGGTGGTGGCTGCAGAGAGTGAGAGGGAAGAAGGGACTTTGCAATGAAGATGAGATGGTTGTGCAATGAAAATGGACGATGGGTTGGAGAGTGAAATCGGTGGGTCCCGTGACTTTTTTTCCACGTCATTCCGCCCGTTTTTCCGCTTCTTAATTCATTCAAAATAGCATTACTCATTAAAGAAACAACGAGACTGTATTTTTATTCTCTCAATATTTCTCTCTCAGTTCTTTCATTGATTCCTCTTATATTGCATTCATTTATCCTAAAGACTTTATTTCAATTAGAATTTAATTATTCAACATGTACGAGGAACCCGTCAAACATTTATTTTCTAAATGATTAAAGCACCCAACTCATAATTGACGAATTCGTAAGTTTAATTCCTACTGGATGCACACCAATGAAACTCTCTAATAAGTTTATTGAAATTGGCTAACGAAATCTCATCATCCATACATAATGAATTGGTGTGGTATATTCATATTATAACATGATACGATCCCCAACGTGCCTTTGCCACCAGATGGACCTATGACTCGTGCTCGAAGCAAGGACTTGCAGGCGAAGCTATCACACATCATCCACAGGGAGCTTGCATGCGAGACAAGCATCGAAGAAGCCGTGCTTCGTGAGAAGAGTCCGCGACTCATTACCCTGCTTTCTGTCGCTGGCGTAATCACGCCGCAAACAGAAGGATGCCAGCAACAAGCATATGGACAAGCATATCTTGAAGAAACAGTGGTTGGCGTCATTGACTCTAAGCCTTAGCGTCAATGACTATAGTGACTGTTTTTGTTTCTTGAGGCAGAGGCTAGCATCATTGACTCTAAGCCTTAGCGTCAATGACTCTAGTGACTGTTTTAAGAAAGGCAATTTTTAGACTTTTCTTTCCTCAGCTGACGCTTTTCCTTATTTATTAATTGTGGACTTATTTAAGTTATTGTCCTTATTAATTAATTAAGTTAGAATGAATTTATTTAATTAATTAATTAGGAGTTTAATTAGAGAAAGGATTTCTTTTGTAAGGATTAGGTTTTCCTATATAAAGGAGCCTCCTTATTCATTGTAAGGTTACGAATTTTGATAATTAAATTACAGAGAATTTTCTCTCAATTGTTCAGCTTGAACCTTGTTCCTAATTGAGACCGGACTCTCGATTAGATCTGTAAGTAAAACCGAAAGTCCACTTTATTGAGTCGCTTCGCCTAGGTTGGTATTCATAGGTTGAATATAGGGTTAGGGTTTCGAATCAAGATCCTTTCTTGTTTGATTTGGGTTGGCTAGTACAGGTTATTAGCAGGGTCAAACGCTTAAGAGAGTTTTCATTCCGCATCGTTGCAAATCCAGGCTTGAACTAGATTGGGAATTACGTGTTACGCATCCTACGCAACTAGGATCGTATCAGTTGGTAGCGGAGCAAAGGCATTCAAGTTTGGTAACTATCCTTTTTACGTATCTGTTTTCTTTGCAAGATTGGTTCTCCTTCTATCCATTCTAAAACCAATCTCTTGTGTGTTTGTGTTAGTTATTTTGTCGTTGAGTCGATCTAGGGTTCTAGATCAAGCAGTATCTTTGTGTGCGATTTGTTGTGTCGTTAATCTAGATTAAATTTCTGTCAAAAAAAAAGAGTCAATTTATTACTTCTCCTTTTATTCAGTTTAAAAAAAAAGAAAAAAAAAGAAACGAAAAAAAAGAAAAAAAAAAGAATCAATTTACTACTTCTCATTTTATTCAATTCAATTCAAAAAAAAAATCAGATTCAAAAACAGAGCAAAATACGAATACTACGAGGTATTACATAGCTTCTATAGAAAGAATTGCTCAATTTGGTGGTGGCAATTGAAAGTTATCGAAGAAACAAGATCAAAATCCTAAATCGCATCACACTTTCATTCACGATTTTGTGAATTACTTGTGCCCTTTTGTGTCCTTTGAGCTTTCCTTGATTCCTATCTGCTGATTTCTATTTCAGTAAAGTATTTGTTTAATTGATTGTTCTTGCGATTACTCAATTACTTTACATCTAAATTGTTTTGAAGCTAGTTGTCTTTGAAAGTCTTATTGGAAGCTTTTCCTTGGAATTCTTGAGTCTTTTAGCGGCAGAACAATTAAAGAAAATTTGTATGGGAATTTGGTGAGATTAATAGAGAGCTAAACACGAGAGTAAACACGTGAGGGAGTGTTAGAAAATTTTTAGGACAATTTTACGCTTGTTTGGTTACTTTGGTGATTGCAGGAATGCCGATAGAATCAGAGAAAGTTGGCAACTTGGACCTAGCTACAGTCATTCAGAATCTGACCGCAAGGTTTGATGCCTTGGAGAGTAGGTTGAGTGAGTCCTCCAGCCAGAAGAAGGAAACACCTACTCGACACTTCGCTCAGAATCTCAATCCCGAGAATTCTAGGCATGTGTATGATGAGCCTCCACCTGATGGAAAGGCCAAGGGTTTGTTTGGATGTTTGCATGGAGGTTATGTTGGGGGAGGAGATGAGGAAACGAGGTTTGTGACTGGTCCTATACATGATGAAAGGGTTCATCGACGTGCTCCTAACCGCAATTCCCGTGGTGGTGCTAACCGAGATGATCACCAAGAGTTCCATGAACAGTGGCGCGAGGAGCACGAGGAAGATGAGTTTGACCACCATGGGCGTGACCGAGCTTATGAGCGGCAACCTAGGCGTGAGGAAAGGGTTGATTCCAATTTGGGGGGCATTAAGATGAAGATTCCTCTCTTTGATGGCAAGGATGACCCGGATGCCTACTTGGTATGGGAGAGGAAGATGGAGCTGATTTTCCTTTGTCATAACTACTAGGAGGAAAAGAAGGTCAAGCTGGCCTCAGTTGAGTTTACTGGTTATGCACTACATTGGTGGGACAACATAAACAAGACAAGGGCAAGAGTGCGAGCCGGACCTGTTGAGAGTTGGGAGCAAATGACAAGCTTAATGAGGGAGCGGTTTGTACCCACCTATTTTCAGCGCGACCTATACCAACGGTTGCAAACCATGACTCAAGGTAGCAAGAGTGTGAGTGAGTATTTCAATGAGTTAGAGATAGCGTTGGCTAGAGCGCAAGTGGTTGAGGAGGAAGAAGCTACCATGTCCCGGTTTATTAATGGCCTCCACCGGGAGATAGCTAATGCATTAAAGTTGACTCATTACACCACTCTCCAAGAGATGATTAAGATAGAAAGGCAATGCAAGGTGAAGTCCTCTTTTACTTCATCAAGCACAGTCAGTATAAAGAGCACTTCTTGGAAGAAGACGCCATGGGTGAAGGACGGTAAAGGTGGGAAGGAGTCACCTAAGATCTCACCACAGGATTATGGAAATAAGGGTGTGACGGGTACCCAAGCCACACCAAAGAATTTCAGCAACAGCGGTTCCTCTAATAATTCGGGTAATCGAGTTCCCACAAAGGATATCATTTGTTTTATGTGTTCCGGGAGAGGTCACAAACAATCCGAGTGTCCGAATAAGAGAGTCCTTATAATTCGGGAGAATGGTGATATGGGGTCGGAAGATGAGTGTGAGGAGGAAGGGACCGAAGTGTTTGACAAAGGTAGAGAATGGGCTAGTTCAGATGAAGAAGATGAAGGTGAGTATGGTCTGAACCTTGTTATTAGGAGGAATCTCAGTGCTCAGGCCAAGACCGAAGAGAGTGTAGAGGAACAACGTGAAAATCTGTTTCACACTCGTTGTATCATCGAGAAGAAGAGGTGTTCAATGATCATAGATAACGGTAGTTGCATGAATTGTGCTAGTACTTTATTGGTGCACAAGCTGGGTTTGTCGACCACTAAGCATCTGAGGCCTTATTCCCTACAGTGGCTGAACGATGGCGGCGGTTTGAAGGTGACCAAGCAAGTATTAATCGCGTTCTCCATCGGGAAGTACAAGGATGAGATCCTTTGTGATGTTGTGCCCATGCATTCCAGCCATGTCCTACTTGGGCGACCATGGCAGTTTGATAGGAATGCTAATCACGAAGGGAAGACGAATCGGTATAAGCTAGAGAAGGAAGGGGTGAAGTACACACTAGCACCCTTGAGACCGGTTCAAGTACTAGAGGATCAGCTTTGGCTTGAGAAATCCTTTGTTGAATTTGAGCTTTCTAGACCATGGGAAAATAAAGAAAAAGAATTTGAAAACAGCCCCCATGAAAAAAGAGAGCATGGGTCAATGAGAGAGATTCAAAATGAGCAAAAGAAACGAGAGAGTGAGAAAAATAGCACGCATGAAAAGAGTGAGCATGCGAGAGGAAAACACACACGTGAAAAAAATGAGCATGCTAAGAGTGATAAAAAAAGAGTGAATCTTTATGCGAGAGGGAGAGAAGTGAGGCAAGCACTTGTAGCACAAAAGAAAAGAATTGACAGAAGTTGCCCTTTGATTCTTCTTCATTTTAGGCCTCTTTGCCTAAACGCCTCTAACACTAACGATTCATCTTCTGTTCATGTTGGTAATTCCTCTCTTTTGCAGGAATTTCAGGATGTTTTTCCCGAAGACATGCCGCCAGGGCTGCCACCGATAGGGGAATCGAACATCAAATTGATTTCGTACCCGGATCGACAATTCCTAATCGGCCCGCTTATAGGAGCAACCCCGAGGAGACCAAGGAGTTGCAACGACAAGCAGATGAGTTACTTAGCCGTGGATATATACGAGAGAGCCTCTCACCTTGTGCTGTGCCAGTGATCTTGGTTCCAAAGAAGGATGGAACTTGGCGCATGTGTGTCGACTGTCGAGCGATAAATAAAATCACGGTAAAGTATCGACATCCTATCCCTCGCTTAGATGACATGTTAGATGAATTAAGTGGTAGTCAAATATTTTCTAAGATAGATTTGATGAGTGGCTATCACCAAATTCGCATGAAAGAGGGTGATGAATGGAAAACGGCATTTAAACGAAATATGGCTTATATGAGTGGATGGTAATGCCGTTTGGTTTGACTAATGCACCTAGCACTTTTATGAGGCTTATGAATCACGTTCTTAGACATTTCATTGGTAGATTTGTAGTGGTTTATTTTGACGATATATTAATCTATAGCAAGTCTATTGATGATCATGTTTCACACCTCAGAGAAGTTTTTATAACCTTGCGAGAACAACAACTTTATGCTAAACTAAAGAAGTGCTCCTTCGGGTTAGAGCAAGTTTGTTTCCTTGGTTTTATTGTTAGTGTGCAGGGTGTGAAAGTTGATGAAGAGAAGATCAAAGCGGTCAAGGAGTGGCCTACTCCTAAGAACGCCAGTGATGTGCGATCATTCCATGGCTTAGCGAGCTTTTATAGGCGTTTTGTCAAGGACTTCAGCACCATTGCGGTACCATTAAACGATCTGACCAAGAATAACATGGAGTTGAAGTGGGGATGGCCACAAGAAGAAGCATTCCAAATGCTTAAAGACCGTTTGTGCTCAGCGCCTGTGTTAGCCCTCCCGGACTTTGACAAGGCGTTCGAGGTAGAATGTGATGCTAGTGGGCTTGGGATCGGTGCAGTCCTTATGCAAGAGAAGCGACCCATAGCTTACTTTAGCGAGAAGCTTAAAGATGCACAGTTGAGGTACCCGACCTATGATAAGGAGTTGTACGCACTTGTACGCGCATTAGAAGTGTGGCAACACTACTTACTGCCTCGCGAGTTCGTGGTACATACGGATCACCTCAATCTAAAGTATCTTAAGGGGCAGAGCAAGTTGAACAAGCGACATGCAACTTGGCTGGAGTTCATTGAGTCATTCCCCTATCATATTCGCTACAAGGAAGGTAAAGAGAACATAGTAGCTGATGCACTATCGCGAAGGTACGCACTTATCTCTTCTATAAGTGCTAAGTTACTAGGATTTTCACATATCATAGAATTGAATCCTAATGATGTAGATTTTGGTGAGCTTTATAATTCTTGTATGCACGCTGTTGAGGCTCAATTTTATAGACATGATGGATATTTGTTTAAGCGTAAGCGTCTATGTGTGCCTCATTGTTCCTTAAGAGATTTACTTGTACTAGAAGCACATTGTGGTGGATTGATGGGTCATTTTGGTGTGACTAAGACATTAGAGGTCCTTAAGGATCACTTTTATTGGCCTAAGATGAAACGTGATGTGGTGCGCTCAATTGCTAGATGTTTAATATGTTGTAGGGCTAAGTCACGAGTGACCAACCATGGTGAGTACATGCCATTACCCGTACCCTCCCATCCTTGGACCGATTTGTCCATGGACTTTGTTATAGGATTACCGAGATCTAGGGGAGGCACGGATAGTATATTTGTAGTGGTCGATCGATTCTCAAAGATGGCGCATTTTATTCCTTGCGCTAGTGCTAATGATGCGACCTACATCGCTAACTTATTCTTTAAAGAAGTAGTCCGTTTGCATGGAGTTCGTACTAGTATTGTTAGCGATCGGGATAGTAAATTTCTGAGCCATTTCTGACGGGTTTTGTGGAAGAAACTAGGAACTAAATTGCTTTATTCTACATCATGTCATCCACAAACCGATGGGCAGACGGAAGTGGTTAATAGGACTTTAGGGTCTTTATTGCGCACTTTGGTTTCTAAGCATAATTCTACATGGACTGATCATATATCTTTTATTGAATTTGCTTATAATCGTTCTGTTCACTCAAGCACTCATTATTCACCATTTGAAATTGTCTATGGTTTTAATCCTTTGACTCCGTTAGATTTGACTCCTTTACCTCTAAGTGATGTGTCAAGTTTAGATGGAGCTAAGAAAGCAGAGATGGTGAAGAAAATCCATGAGCAAGCTAAGCGTAGCATTGAGAAGACGAACGAGTGGGTAGCACGTAAGCGCAATCAAGGGAGAACTACGGTTTCCTTTAATGAGGGCGATTGGGTTTGGCTGCACCTACGCCATCGAGCGTTTTCCAGCCAAACGTCGAGGCAAGCTGTCCGACAGAGGCGATGGACCGTTTCAGATCGTCGAGAAGATCAGCACTAACGCCTACAAGATTGATCTCCCCAGTGAGTATGGTTCAGTTAGTGCCACGTTTAACGTTACTGACTTAATTTCGTTTGATGTAGGTGATGATGAAGAGGAGCTGGTTGGAGCGAATTCGAGGGCGAATTCTTTCGAAGGGGGAGGGAATGATACAATCCCCAACGTGCCTTTGCCACCAGATGGACCTATGACTCGTGCTCGAAGCAAGGACTTGCAGGCGAAGCTATCACACATCATCCACAGGGAGCTTGCATGCGAGACAAGCATCGAAGAAGCCGTGCTTCGTGAGAAGAGTCCGCGACTCATTACCCTGCTTTCTGTCGCCGGCGTAATCACGCCGCAAACAGAAGGATGCCAGCAACAAGCATATGGACAAGCATATCCTGAAGAAACAGTGGTTAGCGTCATTGACTTTAAGCCTTAGCATCAATGACTCTAGTGGCTGTTTTTGTTTCTTGAGGCAGAGGCTAGCATCATTGACTCTAAGCCTTAGCGTCAATGACTCTAGTGACTGTTTTAAGAAAGGCAATTTTCAGACTTTCCTTTCCTCGGCTGACGCTTTTTCTTATTTATTAATTATGGACTTATTTAAGTTATTGTCCTTATTAATTAATTAAGTTAGAATGAATTTATTTAATTAATTAATTAGGAGTTTAATTAGAGAAAGGATTTCTTTTGTAAGGATTAGGTTTTCTTATATAAAGGAGCCTCCTTATTCAATGTAAGGTTACGAATTTTGATAATTAAATTACAGAGAATTTTCTCTCAAATGTTCAGCTTGAACCTTGTTCCTAATTGAGACCGGACTCTCGATTAGATCTGCAAGTAAAACCGAAAGTCCACTTTATTGAGTCGCTTCGCCTAGGTTGGTATTCACAGGTTGAATACAGGGTTAGGGTTTCGAATCAAGATCCTTTCTTGTTTGATTTGGGTTGGCTAGTAGGTTATTAGCAGGGTCAAACGCTCAAGAGAGTTTTCATTCCGCATCGTTGCAAATCCAGGCTTGAACTAGATCGGGAATTACGTGTTACGCATCCTACGCAACTAGGATCGTATCATAACATATAAACAAAGAACTAATATTAGAACTCAAAAGTTATATAGAAGGAGAGAGGATGAATGATATATACGAGAAAAAAATTATAAAACTACTTTACTGTTACTTGAATCTAGGGGTGGCAAAAATTTACCCATACCTAACTAAATTAAGTGGGTATGGGTGTTAAATGAGTTAGTGTAATTTTTAATTGGGTATAAATGGATAATATACCCATTTAAGCTAAAATATATGGGTTTAATTGGGTTTGGGTATGGGTACCCAATGGGTACTCAATTAAATCCAAACCAACCCAATACTTCTCCTTCTCCTCTCTCTCTCATCTTTTTTATTTATTTTTAAATAAATTCAATTTTTTTACTCTATATAATGAACAAAATAAATTAAAAACTACAAAAATGTAATCTCTATCTCGAGATAAGTAATTCTATATCCACTTTTCTTATTTTATTTTATTTTTTAAAAATGGGTTTTATACTTTTTATGGGATCATTCATGGTTTTTTTTTAAAGCATGAAAAAATCATGGTCATGGACCATTCAAAATTATTTAAATATATTTTGAATTAATTTAAAATTTTCATAACTATTTTTATAATTAATATTAAAGCATTAATGTTGAAATAAATATATAAACTTAAATAATTTATGTTATCATTTGGGCTTTATTTAATTAATTAATAATTTATGAGATCAAATTGTGATTTATGAAGTATCAAGAAGATTCAAATTTAGACGTCAAAATAATAGAAATAATTAATTTGAAAATTCAGTAAATATAATGGACAGGTGTTGCACTTTCATTGGAATTCTTAATTCTACACGTCATACCCATGTAGTATCCTACGGCAAACAACCGTCGGACGAGTATTTTCTGAATGTCACTGCGGTCAAGGTCAATGGGAAAATCGTTGACTTTAATAACTCCCACTCACTCCTGACCATTGATGAGAATGGGTTTGGTGGAACCAAGATCAACACCGTTAATTCCTTCACCATTCTAGAGAGTAGCTTCTACAAAGCTTTTGTGCAGGATAATTTGGTGTAGTTTGATCTAGAGGAGAAGAGATTTGGGTTTAGCTCATCCCTTTTACTAAAAGGGACAAATTATTTTAATTTCAATTCTAACTAATTTTCTGTTCATAATGTCAACATTAGATTTTTCCCTTAAAAAATCTATAATCATGATTATCGTTCTAGTCATTATATGTATTTTTTTTAATCATCATTAACTAGTAATTCTTTTTGGTCAAATTCGAACCTAAATGATAAAACCCGAACCTAAACGGTCAAACTCGAGCCTAAATGGTCAAACCCGAGCTTAAAGGATAAAACCCGAGCCTAAACGATCAAACCCGAGCCTAAACGATAAAACCCGAGCCTAAATGATAAAATCCGAGCCTAAATGGTCAAACCCGAGCCTAAACGGTCAAACCCGAGCCTAAACGATAAAATCAACATACACAATCAAAATCGAGTCACATAATTAAATTTTATCAAAATTTATATATTTTTGGTCACACATGGTATTTTTTATTTTACTTAATAAAAAATTATATTTATTGAGTGAGTATGATTTAAATGGGTATAAATGGGTATAAATGGGTGAGTATAATTTAAATGGGTGCTCATTTAATTTTTTAAATGGGTAATAAATAGGTATGATACCCATACCCACCCATACCCATTTAATCCTTACCCATACTCACCCATACCCACCCATTTGCCACCCCTACTTGAATCCTAAAAAAAATAAAGGCCGTGGACACAAATGATGATTGTGATCTGTGAAAATGTGGTTGATGATTTGGCGTGATCTGATAATCCTACAAATAAGAAACGTGTCTTTCATCTATTAGGTAAAACTAATGCAAAATAAAACTTTAAAGGTATTTGGTCTTTATATCCAACATTTGTGTATAAAAAAATTACATATTAAAAATATTTTATATTTTAGTGTGTCATCGCACTGTGTGGATATGATTAGTTTTAAACGAATACAAAGAATACAACTATGTGTATGAATTGGTTAAGGAATACAAGGACTCAAACCTTTAAAAAAAAAAAACTACAAACTCAGCGACGAATGAAATGAAAAAAAACGCATGCCAAAGCCCACTAAGCTGAAGAGGACTGGGACCAAAATGCAGTGAATAATTTATTAACACAAAATTATACTCCTGCTGTGTAGGAAATTGTTCATGCGTGGGAACTTGTAGAAAACGTGCCTGCTCTTTGCTGAACCAAAGGACCAGGTACCATGTCTTGTTTGCCCCACTTTAGAATATTAGAATATGCAACCCTATATATCTATTTTGATTTGAACCCCTACTCAATCCCTAAAAAACTGTTCCAAGTTTCTAGAGCAAGCAATTTTAATTTGGAATCATGTCTTCGATCAAGAACCTTTTATGTTTCTCTTGCTCTACCTACTTTTTTTATTTGATATGCATGTACGCCTTTGGTGCTCTTTTTCTTATTATCTTTATATAATTTATTATTCTTTTTTATTGATACATAATTATTTGGATATAAATTGATAATTACTACTAAAATATTTAAATTATAACCCTCTCTGATTTTGGAGTGCGCGGCAAACGTATTAGCTTCCTTTCAAGTCGTAAGTCGATGAATTTGATCTTAGCTAGGAACATTAACTTCCTTTTCGAATTTGTCGTTCTTTCCCAAATGGGGTTATGGAACGTAATTTGTGCATAAGTTATGAGCTGACAGTACGGTCCATATTTGATTGACGTGTTGAGCTAGAGAATATAAATCCATTATTTTGGAGGTCAACACACGAATTAACATAAAATTAATATGAAAAAAAAAATCATTCTCTTCATTTTATTTTAGCCAAACAAGTGTTGGGTATATACAAGGACGGATCCGGGGGGGCCACCGTGGGCTGATGCCCACCCTGGGCTAATGGGAAATTTTTTTTTAGTATACAGCCCAGCTCAAATCTCTAATCTAACCCACCCCAAATTAATTGCCTTATTGAGTAAATTGATACCCAATTTGTTGTTAAATAATTAGTGCTACATCTCTAGACTAATTACATATCCTCAATTTCACAAATCGATTAACGGTTTGCTCCAATCTTGCATTTTAAATTAATTAGCCAAAGTTTCGTATTTTTAAAATTAAATTTTGGTCGTCCATCAATCGAATATTTCGTACGAATTGGTGAATCGGCGATTGATTTTAAAATATTTTAGTCGACTCCGTTTTTTATTTTGTGGTTGTTGGTCGGGATCAAATATTTTAGCCTTAATATTTGTTTTTGTAGATATGGACAAATATTTGATTAAACCATCTACTCAAGCACCATCAAATGTTGGTCCAAATGTTGGTAGACCAAGGCGGAAAGGTGAGCAAATTTCCAATCTACATCATTATCAAGTTGATTTATTTTATCAAGTCATTGATATGCAACTTCATGAGCTTAATAATCGATTTGATGAGAGGAATAGCGAATTACTCCTTTGTGTGGCATGCTTAAATCCAAGAGACTCCTTTGTTGCTTTCAATAAGGAGAAATTGCTTCAATTGACTCAATTTTATCAAGTTATCTAAATATTTGTTATTTAGTGACGGATACAAATACTCTTAAGCATTTGTTCAATTTTTCGTTCAGCTAGTTTGGTTTCCCTTTAAAATACCCCAAAAAAATTTTTCGGGGGCACCCGCCCCCCCTGAAAATCATTCCTGGATCCGGCCCTGGGTATATATGTACACATACATTTCCCTTCCAAACAAATAAGTCATTCTTATTCTTAGTGCTTATAAAAAAGAAGTTCATCCTATAGAGTTCCCAAATTCTATGAAATTGATTTGGGCTTCGAGCATTAATTTCCGATGCGGGCCTCACATAAGTGGGCTCAAGAAATGTTTGTACTATTATTGGCCCACAACCCAATATCAAAACCCTAATCTGAAATCAACTCACAAAATATTTCACTCTCAGCTGAAGCTCAAGTTCTCTCCTGTTTGCTCTCCCTTCTCTACGTAGTCGTAGTAGCTCTGCCTCAAGAATCAAGATGAAGCTCGTCAGGTAATAAACGAGTCCTTTTTTCTCTTTGTGATTAGAAGTTATTATAAATTTTGTAGTAACCTAAGTTTCTTCGCTTCTTCTCTTCCATTTTTCCTTTCGATTTTCTGTTATCATTGCGGTTTGATAGTGTGTGAATGACTGATTAGGTTTTTGATGAAGCTAAACAATGAAACGGTGTCGATCGAGCTAAAAAATGGGACAATAGTCCATGGCACCATCACAGGTTCCTCTTCTCACCCTCCTTTTTCTCACTATTTTTCACCTTTCGCTGGTTCTAGTATTTCCCGCTCTCACATTTCAATTTCATATGCCTTTACTAAAACCCTAGGGTTTATGCATTGTTGCGCTGATATGGTACCAAGTTGAAGTAAAATGAGATGGACTACTGGTTTTGTTTTGGGTTTTGCGTAGTAGTTGCTTAAAAGAGTATAAAGCTGGATATCCTTTATTCACACTTCCTCTACTGTGAACTATTCAAGGGTCTAGTTTAGGTTTCTTGTTTTGTTCTTCGTTGCTCTCCCCCACCTTTTCATACCATCCTTGTTCCTTCGTTAAGTATTTGGGATTTGTGGTTTCATGTCCGTTACTTTGCTTAACGACATTGTAAGTTGTAACTGTCCTAATATGCTTCTGTTATAGATACTGCATGCCTGAGGCTATATATCAGTAAAATGGGGTAATGAATTTTCTGTTTGGCATTAGGAGGAGCATTCACTATTCTGTTATATGTAGAACATAGTCTTTTTCTATTATCCTTGTTCTTTTTGCCATTTGAATGTATATCAAAGCTGCGAAGAATTACGCTGTGCATTGACTTTTTGCTATAGTTTTCTGGTTTGTTGTTAATTGATGATAGTGAGACCAATGGACTATTGTTTTGAAGAAATTACTGGAGATTTAGTTTGCTTGCTTTTGATCCTAGACTGGTGTGAAAAACTTTTGTTTGTCTGAGCAGTGATTTTGCTTGAATATTGTAGGAGTGGATATCAGTATGAACACGCACTTGAAGACCGTGAAACTGACAATTAAAGGGAAGAACCCGGTTACTCTTGATCATTTGAGTGTGAGAGGTAACAACATCCGCTATTATATCCTTCCTGACAGCTTGAACTTGGAGACATTACTTGTGGAGGAGGCACCAAGGGTTAAACCCAAGAAGGCTGCTGCTGGTACCACATTTCACTGCTCTGTCTTTGCGTTCTGATTATTTGATTGCACTGTGGATTTTGCATGCTTAATTTCTTGTAATTGCTCATCACAAATGCAGGGAAGCCTGTGGGACGTGGGAGAGGGCGCGGGCGTGGACGTGGGCGTGGGGGTGGGAGAGGTCGGTGATAATTTCTTCTGCACTTCTTGTATCAGATCCTCCAGAATCACCATACAGGTGGAGTCTTTGTATGAACCAAGCCTGAGTTTGAAGCATTTACAGGAGTCTCTGTATGTAACTGAAGTTCTAACAAATGAAAATGTTAGAAAGGGATGTTTAGTTTCCATCCCTGTTGAAATTTTAGTGCAAGTTAGTTGTGTTGAGGTTTTTCTTGCTCGGATTGTAAAATATGAATGTGGGAGTGCACGTGGACGTGGGAGTGGGAGAGGTCGGTGATCATTTCTTCCGCACTTGTTGTATCAGATCCTTCAGAATCACCATACAGGTGGAGACTTTGTATGAACCAAGCCTGAGTTTGAAGCATTTACGGGAGTCTTTGTATGTAACTGAAGTTCTAACGAATGGAAATGTTAGAAAGGTATGTTTAGTTTCCATCCCCAGTTGAAATTTTAGTGCAAGTTGTGTTGAGGTCTTTCTTGCTCGGATTGTAAAAGATGACATTAGAGACAACTTAGCCTGAGATCTGATTTGCTGGTTGCCTATTTCCCGTTACGCGTCATTATAGAAGTAAAGAGCCGATTCATGAATTTACGTGTTTTATTGCCCAGGTGCAAACATAAACGTGACTGCAAGCTTGTGAAGAGAAAAAAACTGAATATTTGCATCAATTTATAGAAATTCTCCTAATTATAGCTGCAACGGATAGTAAGCAAAACGGACAGCAGACTAACTTTGCTGACTATTATTATTTTTTTGTTATTACCTGGTCTGGAATCTTTTCTTAGCTCTTCAATTTTGATCCAGCAAGTAGTTTGTTTTTAAGGATTTTTTCAATCGCGTGAAATTCAATCACTTCGTCCTATATAGTTTTAAACATTGCACTATAGATCTGATAATTCCCTAAAAGTTACAAGTTTAATCATTTTAATTTAATAGTTAAATAGTAAAATAAAAAACATTAGAAACTTGTAACATTAGAGTAATTTATGTAAGTTTCCAGAAAAAAATAGAAAGAGTGCAAGGAGGGGGCTGTCCAAGTGAGGGAGAACAATCTTGTCTTTTTCTAGCTTGCAAAAATAAACCAATACTAAAATAGTTAAATTACTTTCCATGTCAAAGATGATAATTTTAGAAAATCATATACTCTTTTAGTATTGGTTTATTTTCTAACAAACAAAGAAAATAAAACAAAATTTAGTGTTCTAAAACTCTATAGTTTTGAAGAAAAGAAAGCTAATATTGTAATTCAATAGATTAGTGCATGTCGTCCTAATAACGCAAATCAGGAATTTAATCACTAATATTTGTAATGATAATTAATAATAAATTTTTTATTCAATAAACAACTAATAACATTAATTTAAATAAATTTTGAACACTTTCTTTTGAAATGTAACTTGTTAGTTAGTAGTGTCATTGATTTTTAACGTGAAGAAAACTCTAACAGTAGATGACAAGACTAGTTTGAAGAAGCTAACAAAATATCTAGGACCTGATAGTGACAAAAAATAGTTTAGAGACTAAATCGGTAAGAACGTACTACATCGCTAATTTCCGATGGGAAATCGATAACGGAAATAAAATTCTCGTCGATAAACCATTTTTTCATGCGTGCTCATTAGCGGGAATGTTTTCGTTAGCAGCAACCGTCCATAAGTCTGGCGCCAAACTTTATGACGGGTTTGCTCGTCAATAAAATTGACGCCAAAACTTTCGACGAGTTGACGCCAACTTCATTGACGGGATGACTCGTCGGAAAATGTAGCGATGAGAAATCCTGTCGCTACCTTCATATTTTAATTTTCACATTAATTAAATCCTATGTATTTTATAAATATATTAATATATAACTTTAGTTATTTTTCATTTGTAATTAATATATTAATTAATTCTAACTAATATATGAAATTACTAATTCTAAATTACATATTTAGTGAATTGTATATATATGAAGTTTGAGGTTTAGGGTATGGATATATGTAGGTGATTGACGCTTATTTCCATGTGTTTTTACTATTTTAAACCACCTTGGTTATGGTAAAAACAATCTCTTTTACGTCAATTTGTGGTTTTTGGAAGGAAGTCTTGGGCAAGAGCAGATTTGAAGGAAACGGGTGCCTTGAGCGACAAAGTGGCAATCTTGGCAGCAGGCTTAGCTAAGATTGCAGAGATAGAGGCGTGCCCATTATGGATTCACGGAATGCTGATCAGTAAGCCAGCTGGCTGTTACATCTCTTGGATAAAATCTCGGATGTAATCTTATTTGAACAAAAATAATCTCTTAGTATCTTATTTATTATTTAGTTTTCGAATTTGAACAATTGGGATTTTTCTTATCCCTATCTTTTAGTTATTTGAAGTTTGGAATTTGGAAAGGAACGTAATTGTTGGGGACTCTAACCTTGTTAAAGGTTAGGGAAAGCTGTCAATTACAGGATCTTCCTTCTTCCAACTTCTTGTTCTTGTAAATATTTGCTCTGTGATTATTCGGTTTGGAATATCACAGATTTATTTTAATTCATGTTCTTCAATTATTCTCTTATTTAATTATTATGTCTAGTAGCTAAACAGCTAATTCTTGGTAAGGGTTGAGTGAGCGTACTTGCGATTTGTGAGACTGATTGCTCTTATTATCCTCTCGTTCATAATCAATTCAAGTTCTGTTTTAACAAACCGGTTCCCGTATAGGCTAAGACTTGATCGATCTTAGGCAAGACGACGAATTTGTAGCCAGTCACAAAGGGGACGAGCGAAACCGGAGTGACGAAGTAGGCAGCTAACCTCGCGGGGGTTAGTGAACTTGAATCGATATAGGCCTAACTAGACTGACAATCTAGGGCTTCGAGTTGGGAGTAGCTTGGCCTAGACTCTGTATTTCCCTACGCCATTGAGAAAATGCATGTGCCTCAAGCCAGCAGCCAATTGGATAAACCCTTTAACCAGCAAGGTGTCCACTGGCCAGGATCACTAGGAAAGGGGGTACCCTCCAAGTGATTTGAATAGGAGGAAAGTAGGATTGGAAAGAGGTTCCTCCCAATCTATAGCAGAGTTATGAGAGAGAAGGAGAAAATCTAAAGTCAATGATCGATTGATAAGTAGCGCGCTCACGAATCCACCCTTACCAGGAGTTTACCCCAAGACAGTTCACAATCAACCTTAGTCTGCAATCTTAGCTAAGATCATCTTCTGCTTAAGATTGCCTCTATTTATTTTATTATTGCTTGTTCTCTTTTATGCTTTGTCTACCTTAATTGTAGGAACAAAACCCCTCAACTCCAGTGACGAGGAAGTCGAGTCAAGACTACAAAACTCCAACAAGATCTCTTTGGACGAACCTCTTATCACAATCTACGAGTCCCTTGTGGACGAGTGATAAGTTGTATTCCTACCCCATTTATATATCTTTTTTTTACAACTAAATTTGATGCCCTCGACACGCAATCAAATTTTGGCGCCGTCGCCAGGGATCTTTTGACAGTGTATTTGTAGTTTTGTTTTTAATTTTGTCTTTTGCAGTTGATGACCAGGTCCTCAAAGGAAGATTTATTACCTTTGAATCCAGAACTTACGAAGACTGAAGCACAAAACAGAAAGAAAGCCAAGAGAAAATTCGACGGTGAATTTTCTAGTACACAAACAGATTCTAGTTCTGTTAGCAGTCTAGGCTAAGATTCAGGCCCAGCTGAAAACCCAATACCAAACATGGAGGAAAACCAACAAGAACAGACGATGAGGGAATAAAATAGGGGGGCAGAACGAGTGACCTACTCCTGTATCAACCTACCGCCAATGGCCAATGATTGGTCTATCAAGACAAACATTATAGCCAACTTAACCAAGTTCCATGGCCACTCAAACGAGAATCCGTATAACCATTTGAGGAACCTTCACCTCCAATGTGATACCTTAAAACCAGTGGGAGTAACAATTGAGAGGGCCAAATTGAAATCATTTCCTTGGTCTCTCAAAGACTCAACCAAGAATTGGTTATATAGCTTGCCCCATAACACCATTACAACATGGGGAGACATGTCCGCTGCCTTCCTGAATAAATATTGGAACGCGACTAAGGCGGGTCTAGCTAGAAAGAATTTAGTTTCCATTCAGCAGAGGGGAGGGGAGAGTTTGAGCGAGTATCATCAAAGGTTTAGAGACCTTCAAGATATTTGTCCTACCCATGGAGTGGCTGATCATCTCCTAATCCAATATTTCTATGATGGAATGTGCGTGAAGGATAAGGAGAGGTTAGATGCAGCTGCTTGAGGAGCACTTCAAGATCTCACACCAACAAGAGCCAAATTGCTTCTCCAAACGATGGCCGATAATTGCCAAAATAACACCTCATTTGAGAGAAATTCTGCACCTTCTTCTTTGAATGCTATAAATGTTGAAAATAAGCTTGACAACATCACTAACATATTGATGAATCTTTCTACAGGTGCCACATCTCAGGTACAAACTACGGTAGCAGCAACTAATCCTATGCCCTCGATTTGTGGGATTTGCCAACAATTAGATCATCCAACCCATAGTTGTTACGTGGTAGAACACCCGGGTGATCCAGCCCCAATCCCAGTGAATACAGCATATGGTTACAATCAAGGACAACCTAGATTCCCAAGTGAAAGTAACCAATACCCTTGGAGACAACATCCCAATCTCAGGTGGAGGCAAGATCCGCCTCAGCCTAGCCAACAACCACAACAACAATACAACCAACAACCACAACAATGCCCCCTTAATTTCCAACACTTCGTACCCAGACCTGGAGCAAATCAGAGCAACGTCCTACTATTACCTCCTGCACCTCAACCACTTAAGATTACCGAAGTTCCTATAGAAGAGACGTTGCAAAAATTCATGCTTGCAACCCAATCCAGTCTTGTTGAGATGCAGAAACAGAATGTGGAGATGCAAAAATAAATCAACCAATTTACTCAATAGCCGCAGAAACCTGAGTCAGGTGGCAAACTACCTTCCACCACTGAAAATAATCCAAGGCACAATGTAAGTGCTATTAATCTTAGGAGTGGAAACGTCCTACCTGAAAGGAAGGGAGTGAAGTCAGACCAGGAAATACATAATCGGCTATTTGAGGATGCAGATGATGATGTGGACGAAGAGATACAAGCAGAATCTCAGCCGGAACCAATCTTGGGTAAGACTGAGACTAAGATTGATGATCCAACCGAAACAGAGAAAGACCAGCCGATCTTAGCCAAGCCAGTGGCTAAGACTGATGAGCAGAGTTCCAAACCTCTGGAACCAGTGGAGATTCCACCACCCTATCCTCCCAAGTCCTCAAAATAGAAGAAGTTAGAAGAGGCTAAGGAATTTATGAGCATTTTTGGCAAAGTGGCAGTGAATATTCCTATGCTAGATTTAATTTCTAAAGTACCATCTTATACAAAATTCTTAAAAGAACTCTGTACTAACAAAAGAAAACTTGCAGGGATGGAGAGAGTGAATCTTACACAGAATGTTTCCTCAGTACTTCAGAGCAAACTCCCGGAGAAGTGCGGAGATCAAGGAACCTTCACTATCCCTTGTAAGATAGGGAACGAAAATGTGGAAAAAGCTCTTTGAGACTTAGGGGCTGGAATCAGCGTGATGTCCTTGAAAGAATACGAGACATTGCAAATGGGACCAATGAAAGAGACGCAGGTGGTGATTCAGTTGGCTGACCGAACCGTAATTCATCCTAAGGGAGTAGTAGAGGACGTTCTTGTCCAAGTTAATAATTTTATATACCCTGTGGATTTTTATATTGTTGAGATGGATTCTGACTTGCCTTCTTGTACTATAGATGTGCTTCTAGGGAGACCTTTCCTTAGGTCAGCTAGAGCAAAGATAGATGTTTACGAAGGAAGTATCATTTTGGAATTCTTTGGGAGCACGATTAATTTCTATATGAAGGAGGGATTAAAATATCAAAATGAGACGCACAGTGTTAATTTTGTTGATATTTTATACCCTATCGAAGAAGAAACTGCAGACTTAAGTGCTACTGACCCACTTGATTTTATCTTAAGCAGAAGTATCTCAGCTAAAACACTGATAGAATTGGAAGACTGAGTGGGAAACCGAGAAGATCTTAGGGAGATCTTAACAGATCTTCATGAGACTGAACCGTTGAAGGAATCATTGAATTGCCCATTGTTTAGCATGTCTGATTCTAAGGTTTTACCATCTATTGTGCAGCCACCCAAGCTTGATCTTAAGGAGTTTCCAGAACACCTTCAGTATGCCTATCTAGGCCAAGACAAGACTCTGCCAGTAATAATCTCAGCTAAGCTTTCCAGTGAGGAAGAAGCCAGATTGACAACCGTGTTAAAAGAACACAAAGAGGCTATTGGATGGACCTTGGCAGATATCAAGGGTATCTCCTCAACCATTTGTACCCACAAGATTCATGTGGAAGAGGATAAGAAAACAATCCGACAACCCCAAAGGAGGCTAAACCCTCCAATGATGGAAGTTGTTAAGAAAGAAATTATTAAGTTGCTTGATGCTGGAATTATTTACCCGATCTCTGATAGTTCGTGGGTTTCCCCTGTGCAGGTTGTACTTAAGAAAATAGGAATTACCGTGACCGAAGGAGAGGATGGAGTAAAAAGGAGCACAAGAATTCAGAATGGATGGAGGGTCTGCATAGACTACCGCAGACTTAACCAAGTCACGAGAAAGGATCACTTTCCATTACCATTCATTGACCAAATGGTGGAAAGATTGACTGGGAAATCCCACTACCATTTCTTGGATGGTTACTCGGGATTTCATCAAATCCCAGTGGCATTAGAAGACCAAGAGAAGACGACATTCACATGTCCCTTCGGAACCTTTGCATAAAGGAGGATGCCATTCGGATTGTGCAACGCACCAGCCACCTTTCAAAGGTGTATGGTTAGTATCTTTTCAGACTATGTGGAAAAAGGTATTGAAGTGTTCATGGATGACTTCACCGTCTATGGTGATAATTTTGATCAATGCTTATCTAACCTGAAAAATATTTTGAAAAGATGCGTGACCACTAATCTTGTGTTAAACTTTGAAAAATGCCATTTTATGGTAGAACAAGGTATTGTCTTAGGCCATGTAGTTTCTAAGAAAGGCATAGAAGTAGACCAGGCTAAGATTGATGTTATAAAAAGTTTGCCTTACCCCTCATGCGTGTGTGAGGTTAGAAGTTTTCTTGGCCACGCAGGGTTTTACCGCAGGTTTATTAAAGATTTTTCAAAGGTAGTGGAGCCGATGTGCAAGCTTTTACAAAAATACATGGACTTCGATTTCAACGAAGCTTGCCAAGTGGCGTTTGACAAGATTAAGGAGACGCTTACATCAGCCCCAATCATCTAAGCACCAGATTGGAGCCTTCCATTCGAATTGATGTGTGATGCCAGCAACTCAGCCGTTGGTGCGGTTCTAGGGCAGAAAAATGGTAGAGACCCACACGTGATCTACTACGCCTCTAAGATGCTTGACGATGCACAAAAGAACTATACTACAACCGAAAAGGAATTGTTTGCGATAATCTTTGCATTGGATAAATTCAGATCGTATTTGTTGGGAATAAAAGTCATAGTCTTTTCTGACCATGCGGCCTTAAGGTACCTTCTGACCAAATCAGAACTAAGCCAAGATTGATTCGCTGGGTTTTACTTTTGCAAGAATATAATCTGGAGATCAAGGACAAAGCAGGAAAGGAAAACCTAGTCGCGGACCACCTGAGCAGATGCCTTGTAAAAGGAGATCTGGAGCCAATTAGAGATGATTTCCCGGACGAACACCTATTTTCTGTCCAAATGATGAGGCCATGGTTCGCTGATCTAGTCAATTTCTTAGCCACGGGTAAGCATCGTGGAGACTTAACGGCTCAAGAAAAGGTAAAGATTAAGCATGACAACAGGTATTTCGTTTGGGATGACCCCTATCTATGGAAAATTGGGTCTGATCAATTGATTAGGAGATGTATTCCTGAAAGTGAGATTCCATCTGTCCTAAGATTCTGTCATTCTTATGCATGTGGTGGACATTTTAGAGCCAAAAGGACAGCCTTAAAAATCCTTGAGTCGGGATTTTATTGGCCTACCCTATTTTATGATAGCTATAGGTTTTGTAAGACATGTCCCGAATGCCAAAAGATAGGAAACATAAGTTCTAAAAATCAAATGCCCATGAATGTTATATTAAATTGTGAGATTTTTGATTTATGGGGTATTGATTTTATGGGGCCTTTTCCTATGTCAAATGGAAAATAATATATATTGCTTGCTGTGGATTACGTTTCTAGATGGATAGAAGCAAAAGCAACTAGGACTAATGATGCTAAAACTGTTGTTTCATTTTTGAAATCTAACATTTTGAACAGATTTGGTGTGCCTAGGGGAATCATTAGCAACCGTGGAATACATTTTTGCAATAGTATTATTGTTGCACTTTTCAGGAAATATGGTGTAACCCATAAAGTCTGCACTGCTTACCATCCTCAGTCAAATGGCCAAGCGGAGGTATCAAATAGAGAAGTCAAGTCGATCTTAGCTAAGACAGTTGGCCTAGATCGGCGAGATTGGAGCCAAAGGCTGGATGATGCGTTATGGGCATATAGGACTGCCTATAAATCTCCAATAGGAATGACTCCGTACAAATTGGTGTACGGGAAAGCATGCCACCTGCCAGTAGGTATGCAACATAGAGCTTATTGGGCAATTCGAAAATGCAATCTAAGGTATGACCAGGCAGGTGAGGAAAGGAAACTTCAAATCCACGAGATGGAAGAATTGAGGAATCAAGCATATGACAACCAACTCTTAGCTAAGATCAGGATGAAGACATACCATGACAGCAAGATTGTTGAGAAGAATCTCCAACTTGGGGGAAAGTCCTTCTATACAACTCTAGATTCAAGCTCTTTCCTGGTAAGCTTAAGACCAAATGGGAAGGTCCATATGTTATCACTAATATTTACCCTCATGGTGCAGTGGACATTAGGAATGAAAAGATAGGAATAGTGTTCAAGGTCAATGGACAGCGGCTCAAACCATTCCTTGAAGGATTTCCAACGTTTAAGGAAAATCAGGCGATTGAAGCCCCACCTGAGATTCATTTAAAGAAAAGCAAAGTCATGCCTAGGACTATAACTAAAGCGCTACATGGGAGGCAACCCATGCTTTTTTGTTTTTAATTCTTGTGAATAAATTGATTGTTCAAATTTAGTCCAGAGTCACTTACTGATTTTCCCTTTCAGGAATTTTGTGGAGTTCCCTGGAGTGGTTGCGAGTAATTAAGTGTGGTGAGGGATCTTGGCTAAGTCCTTTTGATCTAAGCTACATTTTATTCGGCCAAGAATTGGGTGACACGCGGAGAAAAAGGGAAAGAAGAGCAGATCACGTGTAAAAAGGAGGAGAAAAAGCAGGAGCAACGGTTATATTTTTTGAAAATTAATTATGAGATGGGAATTAATTTTTAAATTAAGAGATGGACTCCTTACCTTCCACTTACACCAAAATCCCTAAAATCCCTAAAATCTTGCCCTCATCCCGAATTTCTCTCAATTCATCCTCAGCTAAATCACTCCACTTTCCTACTTTCACTCCACGATCAATTAGCTTTAAACATGGGAAAATCCAAGAGATCCGCAAAGAAATCAGCTACACCAAAATCTACCCCGATTAGGCAAGAATCTCCCATGCCTTCGCAATCTCCCTCTCTCTCAAATCCAGAGAAGGATCTGCCCCAAAATCTCAACGAGGTGCTCAGTATAGCGAGGACAATCATGTCCATGGATACAGCCCCCTCTGGTTCCCCTAAGAAAGATCTTTCCACTCCTCCTCCAGCTCCTACCTCTGAATCTCTTCAGGGCTCCCTTCCAACCAAGAGGAAGATTAATCTCCCCGAAGAGCTGAAAACCCAATCTAGGGTTAGCAAGCCAGGCGACTCGGAGGTAGAGGTGATTTCGGAGATTGATTCCGATGAGAAGCCATCTGCAAGAGCTAAGAAGGTGGCTCACAAGAAAGTTGGAAATAAGGGAGCTGATTCCGAACCACAATGTGAAGAAGGTTCGGCGAAAGAGAAAAGGTTAGGGAAGAGAAAGTTAGAAGCGGGTAGTGAATCAGCCCCAGCCAAGAGGACTCGTTCTGCGGCAGCAAAAGGAAAGAAGAAAGTTGAGGAGGCTGATCAGGAAGATGGCTCAAACGATGATGCAGCTGCAGTCTTGGCCAAGCCTGCGGCCAAGACTGCCAAGGTATTCATTCCCCCCTTAAACTCACTTAATGGATGTTTGAGGCCTGATACCCTTGACCTTAGGGTGAAATTGAATGAGAAGCATGCATGTGAGATTACTCAATTTGCTATCCTTGATTTCTCATTTCTTGATGCCTTGGGTGTGGGTAATAGGATTAGGTAGTACATAACCAATCTTGGGTGGGAATGCTTTATGTACCTTGAACTGCCTGCGTATGCTGAGCTTTGTTTGGAATTTCATGCATTTTTCTGGCTTGATCAGGATAGGTTGTATGCTAATGGTAGAGCCAATCCTGATCTTGGCGCGTCTGATGTTGTGAATTTTAGGTTGCTTGACATGTGGTCTCATTTATCTATTGATGAATTTAATCTATTACTTGGATTTGTGACTGAGGAAGGGCTAAATTCATATGATTATAAGAATGCCCTTACTGATTATCCCCTTGATTGGGATAAGTCAGTAGCTTATGGAGAGTTGATTGGTGACCCTAATAGAAAACTGGATAAGAATGCCAAAGCCTATCAGATCCGAGATCCTACCTTGAGGATGCTCCAAAGGATCTTGTCTATTAACCTTTCGGGCAAAACTACTGTTTCAGGCAACATCTCTAAGTTAGAAGTTTTTCTACTTTGGTGTATGCTTCATAATAAGAAGGTTAATTTGGGTTATTGGATCGTTAGGCAAATAAAGGCATGTGATTCTCTCCCTAAGTTGATCCTAGGAACTCTTATTTCCCATATTACTGCTACTGCTAGGGGAATTGATTTGTCTACTTTAAATATGCATAAATCATGTGCCGTTAAGATCATGAATCTTAAGGCTTTTGACCAAATAGGCCATTTTCACGAGGAAAAAGGCTATCTCTGTTTTAATACAGGTTTTACGCAAGTAGCAGACCACCTATATAGGAAGAGGATCAATGGCAACTTCAAGATTCAGCCAATCCAGCTTGATGGTTCAGACAAAGAGCCCAATCTTGGGCAAGATAAGAAGAATCCGCAAACCCAATGTGACCTAGATCCAGACCATCCAAAGCTTTCAGAATGGGCTGACAACCTCCTGCACCTCATTAATGAGCAGCTGGTATTCTTCACTACAAACTAGAAGTTGTTCCATGAGTTCCAAGACAACGCTAAAAAACAGATGCAGCAGATTATAGACCAGCAGCAATCTCTTTTCATGAGCATTGAAAGAAACCAGCAGGAGCGGCTCGACAAGTTTTTGGAGCAGCAGGAGGTCAAGTTCCAACAAATCCAGACCCACCTTGATGTTACCTTCAAATTTGTCAGAGCCATGGACAAGGTTGTAGCACACATAAGAGACAAAGTGGATGACCACTTCAACAGTAGTAGCGATGATTCCTCTGATGAAGAAGATGATGCAGCACCATCTGTGTAAGACCCAAAGCAGCCACCACCACCTCCACCTCCCACATCACAGTGAATGCCCCCAGGTCGTGTCCTTGTTTCTTTTCTTTTTATATATTTTGAGTCTTTTTACTCTTATTTACACATTGAGGACAATGTGTCCTTTAAGTGTAGTGAGGGTGTTTTATGTATTGTGTCTGTATATACAAAATTTGATGTGCTTTTGTGTGACTTTCTTTAGTTGCATAATTTTTTTTGTGAATCTTGGTCAAGATAGGTGGCCTAGATTGTCTAGATTGAGTCTGATTGCATGATTTTTGTTGTTCTTTTCATGACTATTTTTAGGCTTATGTGTTATGTGTTTTATGTGAGTGTCGGCAAAAATCTAAACTATGCTTAAGACATTTTTCCTAATATCTTAACCTTGACCTTTAGCATCTTTCACTTTGTGACCCCATAACTTTTGATTAAGGCATTTCAATGGGTTAACTGATAGAGCGTTTTATGTCCATAATTCCGCCCTCTTTTGTATGCCTTTTTAGATCATGATGCTACTAATGTTGCTGTGTTTACTGATCACATTGCATTTCATCATGTTTTATTGTCCATTTACTAGTTATTTTGGACAGTAAATCTACTGATGTATCCCTTTATTTCCCACATCTTATCAGGTCTGGTTTGGAGGCAGCATTGAGGAATTTGTGCAGAAGAGAGCTGGAGCTGACTACTCGAGTCTAGGCCTGGGTCTTGGCCTAGACATGTTCGTATCTGACGCAGTGCGCATACCAGAATCGTCTTGGCCTAGACTTCGGCCAAGACTCCTTCGCGATCAGACAGTAGTTTGAAGCGTTTGAACCACTTTCAGAGTTTGACTCTTACAGCTGGCACGTAGCAGCTGTCCTACAATTTTAGAGGGATCTGAAGACAATCTTATGTAGAATCCCGCATGGGATCTCCCTCTTTATTTAAATTGTGATTTAGTTTCCTTTTTTAAGAACAATTAATTGTAATAATCTTTTAGGAGATTATTTAGGAGATTATTTAGGAGATTGAGTTGGAGAAGGACAGAGGAGTTTTAGCTTACTTATGGCTGAACTCGTCCTCCCCTTCCTCTCTCTCTCTCTACGCTCTCTTCTTCTTCCCCAATTCGACACTTTTATACTATTGCTCCGGATTCAATTCTTTGAATCTCGGATTTAATTTATTTATGCAATCAAGTATTCTTATTATTCATTCATGAGTATGAGTAGCTAAAAACCCATTCTTGGTAAGGGTTGATGAGCTGAAGTTCTTAGTGCAATCGGGAGACATCAACCGTTCTTCACAATCTCTTTCTTTGTATTTATTTATTCTTGAACTTAATCTATCGCTTACTCACTAGAGCCAAGGCTTGATCATCCTTGTTCTCTAGGAGAGAAGAGTTGTAACCAGTCTAGAAGGAGAGGGAGTACCCGCCAGCTAGACGGAGTAGGTGACTAGTCTCGAGCCAGACTAGAAGGATAGGTAAAATAGGTCGAGACCAGATTGACAACCTAGGACCTTGACCTAGGTACTGTCTTCCCCTGCGCCATTGAAGCGGTGAGCAACCATTCAAGACAGCAGTCAACCGGATAAACCCATTAACCAGCAAGGTGTCCCTTGGCTAGGATTATCAGGAGAGGGAGTACCCGCCAGGTAGTTTGAAGAAGAGGGAAGACAGGAGTGAAAAGGAGTTCCTCCACTCTATAGCAGTACTATGAAGAAGAGATGAACATACTTAGGTCAATGATCGATGCATAAGGACGCAAGCTCACCCATCGCCCTTACCTGGAATTCCGTATCACTAGACTTATTCCCAATCTAGACCCCAGTCTTGGCCTAGACTTCGGCCAATACTATTTTATATTTTAAACTATTTTCATTACTTTTTGTTTTGTCTTTAGTTTCAGATAACAACCAACCAAAACTCAGTGACGAGGAAGTCAACCAAGAACTACATTTCCTAGAGGTCTCTGTGGACGATCCTCTTACCACAATCTACAAACTATTGTAGACAGTGATAAGTTGTATTTCTACCCCCAATTCCATAACTATTTCACTACTATATTTGACGTGTTCGACGCGCGGTCAAATTTTGGCGCCGTTGCCGGGGATCTCTAACGGTATTTGTAGTTTTTGTTTTATTTTGTTTTTGATAGTTGATGACCAGGTCCTCTTGCAGAGAAGAAGATTTGCTACCATATAATCCGAATCTCACTAAGGCCGAAGCACAACTCAGGAAAATAGCTCGAAAGAGGAAAATCCCAGAAGAAAGTGAATCGGGAACCTCTAGTTCCGAAACAGATTTTAGTCTAGACCACAGTCTTGGCCTAGACTCCAGCCAAGACATGGAAGAAAATCAACCAGAGCCCACGATGAGGGAACTGAACAAAACAGCGGAACAGGAAACCTTTTCCTGTATTAGTTTACCAGCTGTACCCAGTGACTGGTCTATAAAGACCAATATGGTGGCCAACCTTCCTAAGTTTTTTGGCCATTCAAATGAAAACCCATTCAAGCATCTGAGAAACCTACACGTTCAATGTGACATGATGAAACCAGCTACTGTGAATATGGAAAGAGCAAAGTTGAAAGTTTTTCCATGCTCTCTTGAGGGGGCTGCCCAAAATTGGTTCTACGGTCTACCTCACAACACGGTCAACACATGGGCCGAGATGTCCACTTTGTTCCTAAACAAGTACTGGAATGCAACGAAAGCGGGGGTGGCTAGAAAGAACATGGCTGTCATCCAGCAAAGGAACGATGAGGGTCTAAGTGAATATCATCAACGGTTCAGGGAGTTACAAGAAGTATGCCCTACACACGGAGTTGCGGATCAGACAATGATCCAGTACTTTTATGACGGGATGCTTCCAGCCACCAAAGAAAAAGTTGATTCAGCCGCTGGTGGAGCATTGCAAGATTTGACTGTCACAAGAGCCAAGATGCTACTTCAGACTATGGCAGACAATTGCCAAAATAATATTTCTTCTGACCGAAACTCTATTCCTTCAAATCTTTGTGCTGTTAATGTTGAACAAAAGTTAACTGAATTAACTGACATGGTCAAAAATCTCTCTATTAACTTTTCAGGTGCAATGCCCACAGGAGTTCAGAATCAAAAGCAGGTAGCTTCAGTGTGTGGGATATGCCAGCAGCAGGATCATCAAACCAACAATTGTTATATGGTGCAACACTCTCCGGATGATATGACTCAGGTTAACGCAGCATACGCACATAACCAAGGGAGCATGCAGAACTACCCTCAGGGAAGTAACGAGTACTCATGGAGAGGCCACCCAAACTTCAGATGGAGCGATCCAGTCCCTCCACAACAAAATCTAGGCCGAGCTCCTGGCCAAGCCCCAGTACCTCAGCTGCCACCAGCACCTCAACCTTTGCAGATTACAGGTCCATCTATAGAAGACACTCTTAAAATTTTTCTGCACAAAATTTGACCGCGCGTCGAACACGTCAAATATAGTAGTGAAATAGTTATGGAATTGGGGGTAGAAATACAACTTATCACTGTCTACAATAGTTTGTAGATTGTGGTAAGAGGATCGTCCACAGAGACCTCTAGGAAATGTAGTTCTTGGTTGACTTCCTCGTCACTGAGTTTTGGTTGGTTGTTATCTGAAACTAAAGACAAAACAAAAAGTAATGAAAATAGTTTAAAATATAAAATAGTATTGGCCGAAGTCTAGGCCAAGACTGGGGTCTAGATTGGGAATAAGTCTAGTGATACGGAATTCCAGGTAAGGGCGATGGGTGAGCTTGCGTCCTTATGCATCGATCATTGACCTAAGTATGTTCATCTCTTCTTCATAGTACTGCTATAGAGTGGAGGAACTCCTTTTCACTCCTGTCTTCCCTCTTCTTCAAACTACCTGGTGGGTACTCCCTCTCCTGATAATCCTAGCCAAGGGACACCTTGCTGGTTAAAGGGTTTATCCGGTTGACTGCTGTCTTGAATGGTTGCTCACCGCTTCAATGGCGCAGGGGAAGACAGTACCTAGGTCAAGGTCCTAGGTTGTCAATCTGGTCTCGACCTATTTTACCTATCCTTCTAGTCTGGCTCGAGACTAGTCACCTACTCCTTCTAGCTGGCGGGTACTCCCTCTCCTTCTAGACTGGTTACAACTCTTCTCTCCTAGAGAACAAGGATGATCAAGCCTTGACTCTAGTGAGTAAGCGATAAATTAAGTTCAAGAATAAATAAATACAAAGAAAGAGATTGTGAAGAACGGTTGATGTCTCCCGATTGCACTAAGAACTTCAGCTCATCAACCCTTACCAAGAATGGGTTTTTAGCTACTCATACTCATGAATGAATAATAAGAATACTTGATTGCATAAATAAATTAAATCCGAGATTCAAAGAATTGAATCCGGAGCAATAGTATAAAAGTGTCGAATTGGGGAAGAAGAAGAGAGCGTAGAGAGAGAGAGAGGAAGGGGAGGACGAGTTCAGCCATAAGTAAGCTAAAACTCCTCTGTCCTTCTCCAACTCAATCTCCTAAATAATCTCCTAAATAATCTCCTAAAAGATTATTACAATTAATTGTTCTTAAAAAAGGAAACTAAATCACAATTTAAATAAAGAGGGAGATCCCATGCGGGATTCTACATAAGATTGTCTTCAGATCCCTCTAAAATTGCAGGACAGCTGCTACGTGCCAGCTGTAAGAGTCAAACTCTGAAAGTGGTTCAAACGCTTCAAACTACTGTCTGATCGCGAAGGAGTCTTGGCCGAAGTCTAGGCCAAGACGATTCTGGTATGCGCACTGCGTCAGATACGAACATGTCTAGGCCAAGACCCAGGCCTAGACTCGAGTAGTCAGCTCCAGCTCTCTTCTGCACAAATTCCTCAATGCTGCCTCCAAACCAGACCTGATAAGATGTGGGAAATAAAGGGATACATCAGTAGATTTACTGTCCAAAATAACTAGTAAATGGACAATAAAACATGATGAAATGCAATGTGATCAAATTCCCCACACTTAAGCTATGCTTGCCCCCAAGCATACAGACTCAAAGACTCACAAATAAAAATAGAAACACAACAAACAAAACAGACATCATGAACCCCCGGACTTTCTCAATTTCAGATTGCTTACCCCTTCACTGGATCTGCCAGGACACTTCACTAGGATACCCAATGCTAGAATAACAAGGAATAGTCAATGCCCTAAACATACCCCTTCCACATGGTATCAAGACACCCTACTAGATTAGATTGATAAAGTATAGGGCAATAGAGTTCACCAAAGATTTGAGTCCCACCAAGTGTCATCTATCCAAAAGTGCCTAAAGACTGGTGCCATTTAAATCACTTTGACAAATTTTTTTTTTTTTTTTAATTTTCTTTTATGTCCTAGCATTTTATTTTATTTTTCTCTTTTCTTTTGACATGTCAAGTGTCCTTTGTATTTTTACAGACATGGCACATAGACAGAGCTTGTCCTTTTCAGCGGGGACTTCCACCTTTGCTATGTCTGTCCTATGACGTTCCAACACCTTTATTTGTCTCACACTACAGACAGATAGAACAACACACTCAAATCATGGCAGCAAACCCCATCATCCTAATAAGAGTTAAGGTCCTAGCTAAGTGTCCTTACGACCACATGGATGGCTAATGTTTGGGAAACATCAGATAATATGCCCCTTAGGCATTGATCATTTACGCTCATTTGCTTCCCTGTTACTAAAGCATTGTATCTCCTAGAAAAGTGTCTACATGTAGTTCCACCGAAAGACTAAACAATATGAGCAAGAAAACAGGGATTCAGATGTGTACTCACAAAACAGACTCAAAACATGCATAAAAATACCAATAAAAATCATGCAATTGACAGACTCTATGCTGGACAAACTGACTTAAAAATAAAAAATTTAAAACACACAAAATTGACTCAATGTTCACAAAAAAAACAAAAAAAACAATCAATATTCACAAAAAACACAAGACATACTAACACCCTCCCCACACTTAAAAGACACAATGTCCTCATTGTGGAGAGACAAAAATAAAAGACACAACGGAGAAAGAAAAGAAAGGACAGAAACGACCTGGGGGCAGAAGCAACTCATGTTGCTGGGGTCTGGGGATCTTGGCCAGAAGCTTGGCCTAGATTAGGGGCTGGAGGGTCCTTCGGCTTTGGATCTCTTGGAGCAGGAGGTTCTTGGCCTGGCGGTTGGCCAGGATGTTCCAGGATGGACTGTTGTTGTTGAGCGAGTGGAGTGCTGCTGAAGTCCATTTTCTGATGGAGACTGGATAAGGGATCTTGGCTGCAGTCTTGGCCTGTGTCTTGGCCAAGATCAGCTGCTGCTGCTGGATCTGTAATGGGTGGGTCTTGCAAAGCCTTCAACTCCAGTTGTGGTGTCTGCATAACAGAAGGTAGGAATTCAGGAACCGTAGACTGCACGAATTGGCAACTTACTGTTTTTTTCTTCGGTTTGGCAGTCTTGGCCTGTGTCTTGGCCAAGCTCGAGGCCAAGATCGAGTCTGTTTTTTCTGGATCGGCCAAACTGGCCAAAACTTCTGGGAGTTCCTTCTGATCTCCTGTTCTGTCCTCCAATCCTGCTAGAGTCTTTGTTCCCCTATTCAGCACACACTCAAAGGGATCATTAATATCAGCAATTTCATTAGTAATTGGATCTAAAATATCAAGAAAATTCACACAATGTAGATCATTAGGATGTTGTGGTGCTTCTGTGATGCTGAATTTTATAGTCCTTCCACAGAATTCTAAAATTATGCTCCCTTCAAAGCAGTCAATCTTAGCCTTCGATGTCCTTAGAAATGGTCTTCCTAATAAGATGTCAGTGGTGCAAGAGGGCAATTGAACATTCATTTCAACAATGTAAAAGTCCACTGGATATATAAAATCATTTACCATAACCAAGACATCTGTCACAATTCCCTTGGGTCGGATGAACGATCTGTCAGCCAGCTGAATCACCAGATCGGTTTCCTTCATTGTACCTATCTTCAAGGTCTCGAATTCACTCAATGACATGACGTTGATGCCAGCTCCTAAATCACAAAGGGCCTTTTCGATCGTCTTATTTCCTATTTGACATGGAATGGTGAAAGTTCCTTGATCCTTGCACTTCTCTGGAAGTTGCTGCACTGTATGAACTAAATTCACCCTCTCTACACCTGCAACTTTCTTTTTGTTAGTGCAAAATTCTTTAAGAAGTTTAGCATAAGAGGGAACTTTGGCAATTAAGTCTAACATAGGCATATTAACAGCTATTTTTCCAAAAAGATTCATAAAGTCCCTTGCTTCATCTTGCTTCTTCTCTTTTGAGGATCTAGGAGGAAAAGGTGGAGGAATTTCGATCACTTCCTCTTTCTGGTCAGTCTTGGCCCGAGTCTTGGCCAAGACAGGTTCTGCCTTTTCTGGTTCCGCGATAACTGCAGGCTTGGCCTGAGGTTTGGCCAAGACTGCTTCTGTTTCAGTCTCTTCTTCCTCATCTTCATCCATCTCTTGCGACTGGATTTTTTTCAATTCCTTGTCTGTTTTCGCACCTTCCCTCTCTGGTAACACAACTCCACTCCTTAGGCACATGGCACTAACATTATGCGCTGGATTGTTCACCGTGGTAGAAGGCAATCTGCCTTGGTTAGCCATCTGATTGATTTGCTTCTGCATCTCCGCCTGTGATTGCATAAAACTCTTCTGCATCTCTATCTGTGACTGCATAAAATTTTTCTGCATCTCTACCAAACCAGTTTGGGTTGTTTGCATAAAACTTTTAAGAGTGTCTTCTATAGATGGACCTGTAATCTGCAAAGGTTGAGGTGCTGGTGGCAGCTGAGGTACTGGGGCTTGGCCAGGAGCTCGGCCTAGATTTTGTTGTGGAGGGACTGGATCGCTCCATCTGAAGTTTGGGTGGCCTCTCCATGAGTACTCGTTACTTCCCTGAGGGTAGTTCTGCATGCTCCCTTGGTTATGTGCGTATGCTGCGTTAACCTGAGTCATATCATCCGGAGAGTGTTGCACCATATAACAATTGTTGGTTTGATGATCCTGCTGCTGGCATATCCCACACACTGAAGCTACCTGCTTTTGATTCTGAACTCCTGTGGGCATTGCACCTGAAAAGTTAATAGAGAGATTTTTGACCATGTCAGTTAATTCAGTTAACTTTTGTTCAACATTAACAGCACAAAGATTTGAAGGAATAGAGTTTCGGTCAGAAGAAATATTATTTTGGCAATTGTCTGCCATAGTCTGAAGTAGCATCTTGGCTCTTGTGACAGTCAAATCTTGCAATGCTCCACCAGCGGCTGAATCAACTTTTTCTTTGGTGGCTGGAAGCATCCCGTCATAAAAGTACTGGATCATTGTCTGATCCGCAACTCCGTGTGTAGGGCATACTTCTTGTAACTCCCTGAACCGTTGATGATATTCACTTAGACCCTCATCGTTCCTTTGCTGGATGGCAGCCATGTTCTTTCTAGCCACCCCCGCTTTCGTTGCATTCCAGTACTTGTTTAGGAACAAAGTGGACATCTCGGCCCATGTGTTGACCGTGTTGTGAGGTAGACCGTAGAACCAATTTTGGGCAGCCCCCTCAAGAGAGCATGGAAAAGCTTTCAACTTTGCTCTTTCCATATTCACAGTAGCTGGTTTCATCATGTCACATTGAACGTGTAGGTTCCTCAGATGCTTGAATGGGTTTTCATTTGAATGGCCAAAAAACTTAGGAAGGTTGGCCACCATATTGGTCTTTATAGACCAGTCACTGGGTACAGCTGGTAAACTAATACAGGAAAAGGTTTCCTGTTCCGCTGTTTTGTTCAGTTCCCTCATCGTGGGCTCTGGTTGATTTTCTTCCATGTCTTGGCCGGAGTCTAGGCCAAGACTGTGGTCTAGACTAAAATCTGTTTCGGAACTAGAGGTTCCCGATTCACTTTCTTCTGGGATTTTCCTCTTTCGAGCTATTTTCCTGAGTTGTGCTTCGGCCTTAGTGAGATTCGGATTATATGGTAGCAAATCTTCTTCTCTGCAAGAGGACCTGGTCATCATTTACTCACTTTTTACAGATCTGGACGAATTGAGAGGAAAATACGAAAAGGACGTTTTCCTATCATTTTCTGGAAGAAATAGAGCAGCTAGGCCGAGCAGCTGGACGTTCGCGAAGGGCGGCAGTGTCCTAGCGAGGAAAGGAAACCAACGTATTAAAGGAAAATATCGGATTAATACTCCAGAAGTCCCAATCGCAGCAGAAGTCCTATGGGGAGTTGAATTCAAATCGGAATAGGAATTTAATTTGTAATTTTTCTATAAATACTTTTAGTAATTAGGTTTTAGGATCTCCCTCTCTTCTCTTCTCCCGCTGAACCTTTGGCGCCACCACTGCCTTCGGCATCTTTGTTTTTCTCTCCAATAAACCGGAGCAGTTGCTCCGGCCGGTAATTAATAAGATTTTTTCTTCTCCATCTCTTCTATTTTAATTATGCAACTTAATTGTTTATTTGTTTTTATTATCAATATGTGCGGCTAAGTCTTCTTGTTCTTGGTAAGAGTCGATTGAAGGTTGGAAGGGAAGCCGTGAGGTCAAATCGTACTTCATAAGTTCTGTGTTGGTATCTTTCTTGTTCGATGATTAATTGTCAATTTACCTAGGTTAATTATTAGCTTGATCACCTAGTAATTGAACTAGAGTATTACAATCGTCCTTGTAGTTGTACCCAACGCGAAGCTGCAAGGTAAAGCAGATAACCATGCTGGTCCTGACTGGAAACCTAGTATCCCCCAGTTGGATTGAACAAGTCGTTAGGGCAGAGCCTCGAGCGTACTGAGTGTCTCGCCCTAGACGCATCTTACCTCTTCTTCATGGGCATCCGAGTGTTGCCTCCATATGCGTACCTTGGAGGACGGCGGACTGTCAAGGTTAACCCATAAGCGTACCTTGGGATAGCTTCTATTACGAAGGTAAGCAGGGGACCTAAGCGTACCTGGTCCCTATAGTGCGTCTATCAGCTCGGGGTAGACAATGCTTGCACCAATGACCGGCTGACCATAATTGCAACCGGATTCGGATTCTTACTGAGAACTCTTGTCTCTTCTGATTTCCTACTATTTTTATCTCTTCTTTTACTATTGCTTGTTATTTACTTTCGTAGTTAATAATTAGATTAATCAAACAACCATTCAAAACCCCCATTTCTTGGTTACTTGTTGCTTGGATTACTTAGTTTGTCAGATTGAATTGAGTGTTGATCCCTTAATCCCTGTGTTCGACCCTGTTACCATTATACACAATTTATTGTGCACATTGACTGCAGGTTTTATTATTATTTTTGACGGGTTCGACAACCGATCATTAACATATTCAACACCAGTAAGGATACGGGTCCTGGTATCCATTAAGCATCCATATTGTACAAGATCATGAGGTCTAGCATTGTGTAACAGACTTAACAAATAGGCAAACTTCTACCAAATAATTTTAATATCTCCTTAAGGAAAATTGCTAAGTGGTAACGGAGTTTGTTACCTTGTGTTGTGCTGAATTGCTCTAATTTAGAGAACTACTCTTATGCCCAGTAATTGCATGCTCTAAAAAAAAAAAAAAAAAAAAAGGCAAAATAGAAAAAAAATTTGATGATGAAATAAATTGTCTTGATATTTCTGCCTCACTAAGTGGAAATACTCAAGAAACTTTCAGCAGAGCAATGAAAAAAATATTTATTTGCGTATTTGTCTTGATATTTCTGCCTCACAAGCATTAATATTCAAGAAACTATTAGCAATACTGGCATAGGAAATTTTCAGACAAGGTATTCAAATGTTGATGTTGAGTAGTTGAATTAATGGGAGAATACCTAAGTAGGTGGATGTCTTGTCTTGTTGAGTCTGTTGTGGAATGCAAAGATGTTATGATCATGTGGAATTTGGATGTTTGGGGTGTTGAATAGACCTTCTTCATAAGGGTTGGGATCCATTGAGAAGTATGCTGACTGTCATAGGTATAAAGGTATAAGGGAATCGGTTAAGGGCTGTCTGTCCAGAAATTTGCCACTGTTTTGAGTCTGTCTTTTCCTCTTCTTAGTTAAGAGTCCAGTATGCTTGGGGGCAAGCATTGTTTAAGTGTGGTGAGGTTTGATTGACGCTTATTTCCATATATTTTTACTATCTTAAACCACCTTGGTTATGGTAAAAATAATCTCTTTTACGTCAATTTGTGGTCTTTTGAAGGAAGTCTTGGGCAAGAGCAGATTTGAAGGAAACGGGTGCCTTGAGCGACAAAGTGGCAATCTTGGCCGCATGCTTAGCTAAGATTGCAGAGATAGAGGCGTGCCCATCATGGATTCACGGAATGCTGATCAGGAAGCCAGCTGGCTGTTACATATCTTGGATAAAATCTCGGATGTAATCTAATTTGAACAAAAACAATCTCTTAGTATCTTATTTATTATTTAGTTTTCGAATTTGAACAATTGGGATTTTTCTTATCCCGATCTTTTAGTTATTTGAAGTTTGGAATTTGGAAAGGAACGTAATTAGTGGGAACTCTAACCTTGTTAAAGGTTAGGGAAGGCTGTCAATTACAGGATCTTCCTTCTTCCAACTTCTGGTTCTTGTAAACATTTGCTCTGTGGTTATTCGGTTTGGAATATCACAGATTTATTTTAATTCATGTTCTTCAATTATTCTCTTCTTTAATTATTATGTCTAGTAGCTAAACACCTAATTCTTGGTAAGGGTTGAGTGAGCGTACTTGCGATTTGTGAGACTGATTGTTCTTATTATCCTCTCGTTCATAATCAATTCAAGTTCTGTTTTAACAAACCGGTTCCCATCTAGGCTAAGACTTGATCAATCTTAGGCAAGACGATGAATTTGTAGCCAGTCACAAAGGGGACGAGCGAAACCGGAGTGACGAAGTAGGCAGCTAACCTCGCGGGGGTTAGTGAACTTGAATCGATATAGGCCTAACTAGACTGACAATCTAGGGCTTCGAGTTGGGAGTAGCTTGGCCTAGACTCTGTCTTTCCCTACGCCATTGAGAAAACGCATGTGCCTCAAGCCAGCAGCCAATTGAATAAACCCTTTAACCAGCAAGGTGTCCACTGGCCAGGATCACTAGGAAAGGGGGTACCCTCCAAGTGATTTGAATAGGAGGAAATTAGGCTTGGAAAGGGGTTCCTCCCAATCTATAGCAGAGTTATGAGAGAGAAGGAGAAAATCTAAATTCAATGATCGATTGACAAGTAGCGCGCTCACGAATCCACCCTTACCAGGAGTTTACCCCAAGACAGTTCACAATCAACCTCAGTCTGCAATCTTAGCTAAGATCACCTTCTGCTTAAGATTGCCTCTATTTATTTTATTATTGCTTGTTCTCTTTTATGCTTTATCTACCTTAATTGCAGGAACAAAACCCCTCAACTCTAGTGACGAGGAAGTCGAGTCAAGACTACAAAACCCCAACAAGATCTTTGCGGGCGAACCTCTTATCACGATCTACGAGTCCTTTGTGGACGAGTGATAAGTTGTATTCCTACCCCATTTCTATATCTTTTTTTTACAACTAAATTTAATGCCCTTGACACGCAATCAAATTTTGGCGTCGTTGCCAGGGATCTTTTGACGGTGTATTTGTAGTTTTGTTTTTATTTTTGTCTTTTGCAGTTGATGACCAAGTCTTTAAAGGAAGATTTATTACCTTTGAATCTAGAACTTACGAAGACTGAAGCACAAAACAGAAAGAAAGCCAAGAGAAAATTCGACGGTGAATTTTCTAGTACACAAACAGATTCTAGTTCTGTTAGCAGTCTAGGCTAAGATTCAGGCCCAGCTGAAAACCCAATACCAAACATGGAGGAAAACCAACAAGAACAGACGATGAGGGAACAAAACAGGGGGGCAGAACGAGTGGCCTACTCCTGTATCAACCTACCCCCAATGGCCAATGATTGGTCTATCAAGACAAACATCATAGCCAACTTAACCAAGTTCCATGGCCACTCAAACGAGAATCCGTATAACCATTTGAGGAACCTTCACCTCCAATGTGATACCTAAAACCATGTCCATCTTTTGTGTTTGAAGAATGATTTAATTGATTATTGATGCATGTATGGACTTTTCATTTGGTTATGTTCTTCTCCATTATCTAAGACATTTTGTCAAAATTGGCCCTTGATTTGTTCTGGAAAATTATAGATTTGCTCATGAGAATAACAAACTTGTGGATTCTTCTTGATAAACCAGATGACATTTGTTGTTTGACAATTTTTGGTGGCAATTAATCTGCAGGTGATGTTTTTATGGATTGTTGTTTAATTATGGATTTACTGATGTTTAATTATGGATTATTTTTCTTATTTTTTCATGAAATAAAAAAAAAAAGGTTTGAAATTTTGGTTTTTTGGTTTCCATAAAGTTCGGTTCGGTTTCGGTTTGTAAATTTAGGGATTTCGGTTAACCGAAATTCGAAACTTCAGATTTTGGTTTCGGTTAACCGTTGAACAATCCTAGATATATGTGTTAGGTTTAGGGAATGGGTTTTCGAGTTTAGGGTATAGGGTATGAGTTTTAGGGTTTTGGGTTAACTAGCTAGTTTTTATATATGTATTTCTACATAAATAATGGTATTATTTTATCTAGAAAATTCATAATATAAGTTTGGGAAAAGCTATAAAACCAACCCTGTTTTTGTCTTGAGAATATTGTATTCCCTTTGTTGAGTTTGCTTACGTACATACTTCCACAGATTTTACTCCTTTTGAAATTGTATATGGTTTTCACCACACTACTCCTCCAGATTTGTGTCATTTGTCTTTGAATCAGCTAGCTAGCATTGATGGAGCAAATAAAGTAGATCGGGTCAAGAAGATTCATGAAAAGGTTAGAGGCTATTTACTTGCGGAGAATTTTCTGAAAATTTTGCAAAACTGGAATTATTTCCAAAATCTGCTTCACAGCCAAAATTTTCCAAAATGGGAAAATTTTCCAAAATATTTCCAATTTTTTTTATTACTCTAGTTCAATAAATTCATATTGTTAATCTAAAAAAAAAAATTATGTTATTTTAGATATGTTTACCCTCGTAATTTTGATAATTAATATGTAGATTGATACAAATTGTAATAAAAATACTTCATAATTGATATTTAACTAACTAATACTCCTAATTAGTATAATACACTTTGGTCAATATAATGGTATATGAATTATTTTATGTTATATGTGAATAAGTTATAGATTAATAAAATGGATTGAAATCAATTTTTTTTTTAGAAATCCAAACAGAAGAATTTATTGTGAAATGATTTCATTTCTATTAATATAAAATTCTCTTCTTATTATTATTATCTTTTTTTTTTGTTAATTTTAGGTGGAGGTGAAACTAACTTGAGTATCTGGTATATTTTTGCCACTAACAAATTACTAATAAGTTATATGTCCATACATTTTTGAAATTCTCTTTACTTATTTAAGAGAATAATTAAAAAGTTATATAATTCTATTAATCTCTCTTTCATTTAGTTATATTAAAATTATTTTAGTCTTAATAGTGGAGTAATGTATATATATTTTACTACCTTTAAAATGCTAGCTAGTCAAACAACCACTCAAACTCAGCATCAATTATTCTTTTACGACCTTTATGTATATATATTCTTGGCATTTATAATATCTATTATTTTACTCCCACTCCAAACCCTTTAATAAAACAAAACCCATTTTTCTCTGTCCGCATACAACCAACAACCAATTCCATTTTTTTTCTGTTTTCTCAGTCCGACCACTTCTAAGAGTTTGTTGTTCTCACCGCCGGCACAAGAAGGAGCGCAAGGACGAGACGAGTCGGGAGCAAGTGGAAGCGTGACATTCTGACTGGCGACGCGCCGCCAACATCTCCGTCGGACTCCTTCACGCGACGGCGCGTGTTGCTCACTCCGACCACCTCTGACATCGCTGCCACCTGGGTTCTTCTTGCCTCGTCATTCCGGTCAGTTATCTGGGGTTGTTTTGATATTTTGACGACGTTTGCTGTTCATTATTTTAAAAATTCGAAGTTGCCCTCAAGTGTTACTATTCACTGTGTGTTTGTATTGTTATTTACTCATACATCTGCTCGCTTTGTGCCCTGAATTTGCTTCTGGTTCTATTTGGTTGGTTGATTTGTGTCAATTTAAGATTGTCATTTGTGCCCTGAATTTGCATCTGGTAATTAATTAAGTTTTAATATTAATACCGCTTTAATTTAAATATTGTCATTTATTAGTAGTATGATTGTTTGAGTTCGTTGTTTTATATTGATTGTATAAATTAGTTTTTATATTGTCCTACCGGGGCTTTAATTTTTTTATGTGGGTCATTTGAGTGCTTCTGTAATTTTGCGAATTATTAGATGGGAAGAAGAAATGACGGAGAAGATGATGGTAAATGGTCCGATGCAACTAAAGTGAATTTTTTAGAAATATTGTACAAGAGAGTTAAGGTAGATCAAAATGGTACTCCTAGTTTTAAATCTACGGATTGGCAAGACATGGATAACGAATTATACTTAGCTTCCGGTGAACGATTTGGATCAGTCAAGTTGTTAGGCAAATACAATCGACTGCGACAAAAACATCGCTAATTTTTAGATTTGTTAGACCATATAGGAGTCACCTACCAATCAAGTTTAAACACTGTGTATGCACCTGAAGCTGTGTGGCAAATGTTTTTCATGGTATGTTACGTTTTTTTACAAGTTTCTTTAGTAATTCATATCATAAATTTTCTGAATTTTGATTAAATTCAATGTTGTTTATTTTCTTTGCAGAAAAATAAGATCTACAAGACATTTAGAAATAAAGGCTGTCAAAACTATGAGCTCCTTGGTCAAGTGTTTAACAGATCTACCGCTACTGAACAACTCCATCATGGTTCTTCGCAATTGCCGCCGAGCTCAGATGAAGAACGCCAAAATGAAGAAGACTTTCTGAACTATGGTGTTCATGTACCTGAAGATGATCATGAAATTGAAGGTGACAGGTCTGGTGGTGGGAGCTCAAAAGGAAAACGTACTGTGGAGAATGATACAGGTACTAGGCGTGGTAAGAAAGGAGGTTCTAATAAGTGGGACCCTTATATGGAGATAATGGCATCATCTGCTAGTGCTAGGACTGATTATTTTAAAGAAAAAATAAAGAAGTGTAGATGAGAGCAGTCTGAAGTTACAAGTCCATCGCGAGATACATACTTTGTTCATGCGTGCATGGATGCGTTAGAGAGTTTAGATAATATTTCGGATGCCTTTTATAACAATGCACTTATGCAGTTCAAAGAATCTCATTGGAGAAAAGTGTTCATGAAGATGTCCATTGTGAGGAGGAAGTCCTGGTTGAGGGCTTTAGAATGATGGTGACTTGTTTTAAAATCCTGTAAACTTATTTTATGAGTTTTCTTTGGAGGTTGTTTTCAAATATTTATGACTTGGTTGTTATGTATGCTGGTACAATTCTATGACATTTATGTTAAGTATGATTGTCAATTAATTTTATTATTAACATGTCAATTTAGCTAATTTTGTAATTGGTATAACTAATACAATATAATTGTTTAATAGTGTAGGTGAAATGTCTCAATATTTCTAGAATTGTTCTAATACTTCTGTTATTAATTCAAATAGTGATAGTTCTACTGATGATGATGACGACGACGACGAGCTCGAGGAGGCTATGATCCTCCGTATGTTAATGAAAAGTGAAAACAGTTTCATTGATAGAATACCTTGCCGCACATCTATGCTCACCGGTAGAGCATATATTATTGAAGTTTTACTGGGAAATCCAATTAGATGCTACGACAGTTTTTGTATGAGGCCACATGTGTTTCTGAACTTATGTGACAGGTTGAGAGGGTTGAACTTACAGAACTCACGTGCAGTTAGTTTGGAAAAGGGTGTGGCAATGAGATTAACTGTATTATGTCATAGAATAACTCAAAGGCTGGTGGTAGAACGATTTCAGCATTCAACTGCGACAGTCTCACGTTGGGTTAAGGGTGTGATACGCGCTTTAGTTCGTTTAGGAACTGATTTGATCAGACATGTTGAAAGAGGACCCATTCAACTAGAGATACAAGCAAATGCTAGATGGTATCCATATTTTCAGGTATGCACGTGTATTATAAATTCATGATGACTAAATAAAAATAATTATGTTTGAATATTAAACTTATCTATGTGTTATTTTTTCTCTTTTAGAAATGTATAGGTGTTATAGATGGTACTCATGTCGTAGCTTAGTTTTCGGCCAAAAAAAAAAACTTCTCGGAGTAGAAAAACACTTGTTACTCAAAATGTTATGGCGGCGTGTTCGCATAATATGATGTTTACCTTTGTGTATACTGGTTGGGAAGGCACAACTAATTATTCACACGTCTTTCTTGATGCATTAACAAGACCAGATAATGCTTTTCCTATGCCCCGCAGCTGGTAAAATATTATTTCTGTAATTCATAACAATATTTATTAGCTGTTACATTAATGGTTTACTACAAATATGTGATTCATAACAATATTTATTAGCTGTTACATTAATGGTTTACTACAAATATGTGATTGTTATTTATCTTTGGCAAGCTACTATTATGCAGTTGATGCTGGTTATCCAAATATTTCTAGATTTTTTGCTCCTTATAGTGGTGAACGGTATCACTAGGGGTGTACACGGGTCGGTTTGGGCCGGACTGGATTTGTTTTTTTAATTATTTTTTTAATTAAAACTTTCCACCTATTATAAAGAATAGGAAAAAGAAAGTAGGAGCTAAGTAGATTTGAACCTCTCCCCTTTAAGATGACATTTGAAGAGTTAACCATCAAACCAAATGGAAACTTTGATATTATAGTGCATATATATATTTATATTTATATTTATATTTATATTTATATTTATATTTTAGGTCCTCCGGGCTGCCGGGCCGGTTCCCGGGTTTGAGAAGCTGGAGAACCGGACCGGGTCTAAAAAAAAAAAAAAAAACCAGGCCGGTCCTGTCCGGGTAAAAAAATAGCGGGTTCCGGTTCGGTTTCTAGGTCAGTCCGGGTCTTGTTCACCCCTAGGTATCACTTAAATGATTTTCGTGGACGAGGAAGGATAACAAGAAAGTATGCATTGTTTAACTATCGACATTCGTCATTGAGAAATGTGATTGAAAGGGCTTTTGGCGTTCTGAAGGCTAGATTTCCAATCTTAAAGTCCATTCCAAATTATCCTCTTCGGCGTCAGAGGCAAATATCTCTAGCTTGTTGTACACTACACAACTTTATTCGAATGGAAGATAGAACTGATCAACTATTCACAGAATATGGTACAGAATTATTACATTTTCATGAACGAAATTATTATATTTATATTTGATCTTTAACTTGAATAGATTTATCATATTTATATTTGATCTTTAACAAAATTAAAATGGGATACTATTTAGTTTATTAATCTTCAAAAATTAAAAAAAGTAACATTGTTTTTTTAAATTAAAAACAAATTGATTTAACAAAAGTAGTAGTTTTCGTTTTTCAAAAAAAAAAGAAAAAATAGTTCTTACGTGAATACGATTTGGAGTTTGTAGTATTCACGTCATGACCAAATAATTCAAGACTATTTTATATGTATTTTATTTTCATGAACGGAATTATTATATTTATACTTTATCTTTAACATGAATAGATTTAGCATATTTATATTTGATCTTTACCAAAATTAAAATGGGCTACTATTTAGTTTATTAATCTTCAAAAATTAAAAAAAAACTAACATTGTTTTTTTAATTCAAAACAAATTGATTTAACAAAAGTAGTGGTTTTCGTTTTTCAAAAAAAAAAGAAAAAATAGTTCTTTGGTGAATACGATTTGGAGTTTGTAGTATCCACGTCATGAACAAATAATTCAAGACTATTTTATATGTATTTTATTTTCATGAACGGAATTATTATATTTATACTTGATCTTTAACATGAATAGATTTAGCATATTTATAAATTATGAGGGTAGACATGTCTAAAATAACATTGTTTCTTTTTCATGTTAACAATATGGATCGGTTGAGCTATTTTTTTTGGAAAACTTCTAAAATGGCGTTTCCATAATTTTCCAATTGCAGAACTGAAAAATTTTCTGAAAATTTTCCATTTGGGAAAATGTTGCTGTGAAACAGATTTTGAAAATATTTTCAATTTTTGAAAAATTTTCCAAAAATTAAACAACCCCTAAATGGCGTGTGCTTTCAATTTAAACATGAATATGTTTACCATATTTATATTTGATCTTTAACAAACTTAAAATGGGCTACTCTTTAGTTTATTAATTTTTTTTAAAAAAACACATTAGCATTGTTTTTTAATTAAAATCAAATTGATTTAACAAAAGTAGTAGTTTTTTTTAAAAAATAAATAAGAAATAGTTGTTAGGTGAATACGATTTCGAGTTTTCTAGGTTGGAAAACAGAAAATGTACTGTAGCTGTGAAACAAAATTTTCATTTTCAGAAATAATTCTGGAAATATCTCCAAACAGAAAATTTTGGAAAACAGAAATATCTCCAAATAGAGTTATTTTCATTATGAAACAGGCCCTTAAAGTCAATATTGAGAAGATGAACTCTAAGGTTGTTGCCCAAAGGAACAAGGGATGTTAAGTGGTTGATTTTCAGCCTGGAGATAGAGTTTGGGTATACCTTCGGAAGGAAAGATTTCCCTAGAGGCGAAAAGGCAAGCTTGATCCAAGGGAGGATGGACTTTTTCAAGTGATTGCAAAGATGATGACAATGCTTACAAGCTGGATTTTCCAAATGAGTATGAAAATGTTAGGGGTTGTTTCACAACGCAAAATTTCAGAAAATTTTGCAAAACTGGAAAATTTTGCAAAAGCTGTTTCACAGCCAAAATTTTGCAAAATTTTATGTTTTGCAAAAATTTTAATTTTAATTTTTTACTCTAGTTCAATAAATCCATATTATTAATCTAAAAAAATAATAATGTTATTTTAAACATATCTATCCTTGTAATTTATGTAAATTGATACAAATTGTGCTAAAAGTATTTCATAATTGATATTTAAATAACTAATGCTTCTAATTAAAATCATATCAGTAAAATTCAATGTTTAACATTGTAATGAATAACATTTTTTATCATGTTATTATTGAAAGTTACATTATGAAATAAATACAAACTCAATTTAAAATAAATAACTTCACACATCCTAAACAAATAAGAATAAATATGGCTAAAGATACACATTTTTTTATATTTATCTAAAATTAATCCTGGTTAATTGATTCCAATGTTCTAATTATTTTAATTAATCAATACTCCTAATTAAACTCATACGAATAAAATTAGATCAATATTTACATACAAACATTAGTTTAATAAATACTAAATACTCCTAATTAATTTTTTTAGAGTTTTTACATTTTTTCTGGATTTTTAGATTAATTTTTTTTATAGATTTTTTAACATTTTTTGGGAATTTTTACATTTTTTGGATTTTTTACATTTTTTCTAAACTTGTAGTGTTAATTCTGAAAAAACGTTTTGCAATTGCAAAACTTCAAATATGGCGTTTGCAAAATTTTCTAAACTTGTAGTGTTAATTCTGAAAATCTGTTTTGCAATTGCAAAACTGAAAAATTTGCTGAAAATTTGCCATTTGCAAAATGTTGCTGTGAAACAAATTTTGGAAATTTTTCTAACTTTTGGAAATTTTTCTGAAATTTTTTCAAAATTTTTTTCTCCCTAAATGGCTTGTGCTTTTGAGTTTAGACATGAATATATTTAGCATATTTATATTTGATCTTTAACAAATAGTGAGTCATCCGCCCGCCTTGAGATACGTGCCAGAATAGTAAACGTCATTCTTTTGGGAATGGAGGGAGAACCATTTAATATATAATTGAGAAGTCAATGAGTTATTTGATTAGTAGTAAAAATATCAGTAAAAATGTAGATGAGGTTGGAATTACCAACCGGGCGACTGCAATCATACTATGAGTAATTAGTTTGCTCACGCGCTATTGCATGCTTCCTAACAACTGAAGAGAGCGCGTGGAGACTTTTATTTGCTTCGGAGGCGTCAACGTCAATGGTCGTTAATTGTGTCTAGATGATCCTGCTTATGCCACGTTTGTCCGTCCAATGATGAATTTTATAATGATAAACCCACTTCTCTTTAGATTTCCTTTACCAACTTGGACCAATAGTTAAGAAATATAAATCCAAGTCACAAATTTTAGTCCATATTCTTGGACCATAGTTATCAGAACCGGATCGGATAGTGACAAAAAATATATATTTTTTAGTTCAATTGAGTTTAAATTTGTACTCCCTCCGGTGCAAATTAAACGTCATTTACTATTTGCGCACGCATTTCGAGGACGCCGGATGACTCACTATTTGACCCCGAAAAATTCCGTACTTTTTTTCGAACGTACGTTAAGGATGAACGTTTAATTTGCACCAGAGGGAGTAGTATTCATGTCATGAACAAATAATTCAAGACTATTTTATATGTATTTTATTTTCATGAACGGAAATATTATATTGATATTTAATTTTTAATTCCAATTTTGAATTTTATAAATTTTTTGGAAATTTTTGATTAATTAATTTCTTTTGGATTTCTACAATTTTTTTGAACAAATAATTTCATGTCCAAATAATTCAAGACTATTTTTATTATTTTTAAATTTTTTTCAGGATTTTTAGATTAATTTTGTTTAGAATTTTTACATTTTTTTGGAATTTTTTTATTTTTTTTGGATTTTTTACATCTTTTGAGGATTTTTACATTTTGTTTGGATTTTTTTACATTTTTTGGGAATTTTTAAATTGTTTTGAATTTTTTACATTTTTTACATTGTTTTGGGATTTTTTACATTTTTTTGGATTTTTTACATTTTTTAGATTTTTTTGGGAATTTATTCATTTTTTTACATTTTTTACATTTTTTCTAAACTTGTAGTGTTAATTCTGAAAAATCGTTTTGCAATTGCAAAACTTCAAATATGGCGTTTGCAAAATTTTCTAAACTTGTAGTGTTAATTCTGAAAATCTGTTTTGCAATTGCAAAACTGAAAAATTTGCTGTGAAACAGATTTTGGAAAATTTTCAAAAATTTTCCAATTTTTTTTCCTCCTAAATGGTTTGTGCTTTTGAATTTAGACATGAATATATTTAGAATATTTATATTTGATCTTTAACAAATTTAAAATAGGCTACTATTTAGTTTATTAATTTTTTTTTAAAAAAAATATTAGCATTTTCTTTTAATTAAAATAAAATTGATTTAACAAAAGTAGTAACTTTTGCTTTTCAGAAAAATAAGAAATAGTTGTTAGGTGAATACGATTTCGAGTTTTCTAAGGCTGAAAAATGCATTTTGCAAAACAGAAAACGTACTATAGCTGTGAAGCAGAATTGAAAATTTTGCAAAATTTTCTGTTGTTTTGCAAAAACTGAAAATTTTGCAAAACATAAAATTTTGCAAAACAGAAATTTTGCATTGTGAAACGCAACCTTAGTGTTTCTTTTCAATGTTCGTGATTTGTCTTTGTTTGATATTTTAGATGAAGATTTAAAGACAAATCCTTTTTATGATGGAGGGAATGATGCGGTCTAAGGAGCTAAACATGTGATGCCTATCCCTCAAGCTCCATTGACACGAGCTAAGAGCAAGAAGTTGCAAGCAACTTTGACATTGCTCATTCAAGAGGAGCTCAAGAAGGAGGCAACAATTGAGGAGTCATTCTTGAAGAAAATAGCCAAGTTAGAATGAATCTTGTCAACATCATTCAACCTTCCTTTGATGAAGTCTCAACTTGAATTTCAAGGCAATCCTAGCTTGTTTGATCATTGAAACACAATGAATGTGCCAACTTGCTTGTATGCACATCCTTGCTATTTTTATTTATCAAGACTTATTTAATTATTGGATATTTTTATTTATTTTATTAGCGGAATATTTAATTATGTTAATTATTTCATTATCAGCTTTAATTACCTAAGTGAAGTCGTTATACTTAAGTAAACAGGGGCTGATTGCCGAATTCTACTCAGTATAGGATTTCTAGTTAAGTCTTAGCTTTAGCGTGTTTTCACACCAAGGGAGCCGACCTTGTTGTATCTTGGACGAACTTAGGTCACTTTTAGTTGCTATATAAACCCTTTTATATCTTTTATTTCAGTTAGACGATTTTATTGATAAAACACATAATTGTGAGAAATGTCTCTTCTTTGGTTCTGACGAAGAACTCATGAGCAAAACTATTTGGAACTAGTGTTGATTAAGTAAAACCATTATTTCCCTATCGTCTAATCTGTTCTAGGGTTCCAAGCATAGGTTGGTTTAAAAACTTAGAAGTTTTGAGTCAAGATCCTAATTGATTATCGAATTAGGGTTTTAATCATCCATCACAGTTGGGTTAGGAACTTAATTGCATTAGTTGGTTAAGTTGTTGCTGTTTGAAGGGGTTTTCTTGGACCAAATCAACAAAAAACGCTCCCTAAGATATCAGGGACGTATCACGAATGTTACCCCCAGTTTGCAATTTGTTCAATTTAAGTCCTACGTTCATCAATTTTGCAAAACCACACTCTAATTTTAAAATTGCATCTAAATATATTTGACTTTCCATAAAGAGGCCTTACTTTTGGGGAGGAAAAAATATATTTTCCACGTCATTTTTTTAAATTTAAAAAAAATATATTTTCCACGTAAGAAAAATCTAAGGCTTCTTAATGAAAAACCAAGCAGGTCTTAATTCATTTTGAAATTAGAGTGTAGTTTGTTAAAATTGACAAACATGTAGTTGAAATTGAATAAATTGCAAACTAACGGTGTGACTCGGATATTGGGTACAAACGCGAAGTTATTTTTTTAACTTTTTATAATATTGTTTTTGAAAGTAAATATATGTGTATTTCCCAAGCATTAATCATATTAACATCTCATTTACAATGAATAAAATATTATATAAATTATAACGGAAGTTATTGACGGACGAAATTCCCGTCGATAACTACCCTGTATTTTCCATTATTAACGGGAGCGACCCAATTCAAAATGAAAGTACTAGCTATGTATAAAAGCTTATTCAATTTTTTTTCTCCATAGCAAATTATTAATTTTTATTTTTTGTTTTTATAAAATATTGTTGTATAAACTAATTGAAATATTAGAGAGTAAAAATAATTAAGGCTTTCATTTTAATATATATAGAAAATTATGAAAGTAGATTTGTTTAATTATTTTTTTATTAGAAACATGTAATATATATCAAAGCATCACCGTGGTCCGGACTTTGCCACTAAACTAGGGATCGAATCCCATTTTCCTCATGTGACATATCGTTTGAGGATGGGGCGTTTGATTTTTTCAGAAACGCAGAATATATCGACGAGCCAAACCTAAGTTTTTTTTTTCGTGGAGGGATATACATAACACATACATAACTAAATCATAGTTTCCGTTTTTTTAATTTTTAATTTATAGATTTTTCCATAATATTATCATCATTAAACCCTTACATCTCGATCATGAGACTACCGTTATTACTCCATTCATTTATGATCAATTGTCTTCTATGGTTGTTTTACACCGACTAAGAAGATGATTAAAATACACATTTTTTAGAAAATTTTCTTTTTTCTTTCTCTAAATCAATAAGCATCAAATTAATTAAACTAAGTCTCTGATAAATTATTCTATTCCAACTTTAATTATTGACTAAAAAAGTTGAGGGAATCCTACGTATTTTTGTTGTGTTCTACTTTATTTTTCCAACTAATTACAATAATTCATCCAAAATTTACAATTATTGGTATGAAATGTAATTTATGTGATGGCTTAAAGCTAGAAATTGACATTTTTTTTGTTTCTTAACCTTGTATCCTCGGTTTATATTAGCGGTGCTTTATTAGTGACTTAAGATTGGAATGGAATAACTTCTAAGCAAAGAATGAAAAAGTTTAAGGAAAACAAAGTGAGTTATCGTGAGACATTTGGGAAAGTCTTGTGGCTGTTTTACGGTGGGATTTCACATTTTACTCTCTAACTATATTTAATATTGTCACCTATATAATATAATAGGGTTTGATTCTCGGAATATAAATTTCTTAGAAATATAACTTTCCGAGGAAAGTGATTTTTAGAAAAAACATATTTTGTTGTTTAGTATGGTCGAGGGTAGTGACTGAGTTAGACTAAATTTTCTTTAGGTCGGGACCACTAGCATTCCAAACTCATTGTGCAAGGTCTAATCTTGTTCGCACTTGGTTGGTCCACTAAGGGGTAAAGTGCTCATAACATGTAATTTCTTGATACACAATAATCGAACATGTGACCTTGCTTAATGAATGAGAGTGTGATCGGTTGTCAAAGCCATAAAAAATAATTACAACTTATCACTAGCTACGAAAAAGATTGAAGACAATGATAATAAGTTCGATTCACAAAAAATGGGCAAAACTAAACTAGACAAAAAACCAGATATAAACAAAACAATAAAAGAAACAAAGGGGAGTTTTGAGTTTGAGAGGTAAAACTAATTAAACTAATTGCATAATGAAGAAGAAAACAAATAAGAGAAAACTTACTAGAAAAGATGAATATCTAGTTGTGATTCAAGTTCAACTGATCCTATATCAACAATATTCAATTCCTAACTTCTAGATGAGTTATAGAGACCATATATGCTTAGGTCTCATACTTTCCTTCTTACGAGAAACAACTCCAACGTACATTTATAAAGAGAGATTGACAGTTTAACAACCCCTAAAGTATACTTATATGGATTTAGCCTACCTGCCCATGAAGTGGATGAAAGACTCATTTAGGACAAGATAAACAATACGCTCGAAACCTTTAACCCTAATTAATTATTTATCTAACCAAATTGGACCAACGATATGATGACTTCGTATTAGTTGTCTACTCTATCTTTTAGCCTCGTATATGGTTGGCTAAGCTTTTAGAATGATTATAACAGTTGGGGCAACATATAGATTGATCATACCATAAATCAAGCACACGTAATATTGACATTTAAATAGTAAATAAATAAATACAAGTACTGAAATATATTAAAAATGATTAGATCTCACGGTTGAATAAATAAAAAATCTTCAATTGTCTTTACTAAGAAATAATAATTAGTTCCACAAAAAAAACATATACGTAAAAATAAATAAAAACATAAGATAGAAGAAGAAGAAGAAAATAGAAAACGAAGCTAAGAACCTAGGTTTTGAAAACTAGCCCCCTCTTTAGAGCTTGTCGAAGTTTAAAATAAAGAAGTATATATATATATATATAAGTTTTACTCCCTCCGTCCCCAATTAAATGCCGCCCGCACTGTAGATACGCATATCGAGGAAGCCGGATGACGCACTATTTGACCCCCAAAAATTCTGTACTTTTTTTCGAACGTACGTTAATCATTTTCCTACGTCCGAGAAAAAATCAGAATTTTTTGGGGTCAAATAGTGCGTCATCCGGCCTCCTCGATATGCGTATCTATAGTGCGGGCGACATTTAATTGGGGACGGAGGGAGTACTATTTTAATTAGAGGATTCCTCTTTGATATATCTTTCATTTTTGGACATGAAAATGACTCATTTGACCATCTCTTTCTTTGTTGGACACGAAATAATATAGTCATTCTAAGGTGTGAGAACGCATTTTTCTTCTATTCCGCGGATTTGCAATCTGTCTGTTTTGTAGTATTGCGTTTAGGGAAAGATGTAATCAAAACAATCTTGAAATCACCAAATAACTTCATTTCTATCAAATCCCATCTTTCATGTCTTATCTGCAAATATGAGCAATAAACATACTAATAAACAGTATTAACATTCAAAATGCATATATAGAAAATGAATTAATATTAAAATATGCACTAAATCAGAGTATTAAACCATTCATATTAACCACTTGTTTGCAAACTACACTAAATTTTCTTAGGGTCATATAGAAGAATTGCTTCATTTTTATTTTTCAATATAAAAATCTATATACAGAGAGTAATTAGAAACAATCTTAAAAAAATTATGAAATTAATAAAGTATATTTGGAAAGTTTTAGGAAGTTAACTTTTATTTAAATCATTCATACATTTCAATTAGATTTTGGAGAAGTTATATATTATTTCCAATTTTCTATCTTAGCGTGTACACAAAGATCGAAAGGTAACACATGATTCAACCTTGAGAATCTTATTTATCCATTTATAGATACTAAAATTATAATGTTTTAGTTTCAGTTCATTCCTCGCATCTCTTAGGAGCTATGAAGAATCCATAGCAATTGACAAATTGGTCCCGTATTGCAGAATGACTTAAAGAATTAAAATTAGGGTAATATGTACTTCATCCTTCCACTATTAATCAAATACAAAAGACCTCCTGACCTATTATCCTTAAAATTATTAACGGTGGATGAGTTTGATTGAAATAAAAATTATTTATAATAAATTTTATAAAAAAATATTAGAATAAATAATTATGTAATTGAACCAAATTAACAAACATATCAAAAAATATAAAATTTCATAAATGTATGGGTTCAATTGCATTTTTTTACGAGCAACGAGACTAAATTAATCATTTTCGTGTTTGATCAAAAATTATTTTATAAATACGAGAACTAAATTAATTTGTTAGGGGTTTAATTGGGAAAAAAAATCCAAAAAAATATGAAATTTCATAAAGGTATGAGTTAAATTATATTTTTTTTATGAATACAAAGACTAGATTAATCATTTCTAGGGCTTGACCATTTTTTTTTATATAAATATATGGACTAAATTAATAAATTAAAAATTTAATTGGAGAAATTACATGAACATAGAAATCAAATAAAAGAAAAAATAGATGAGAATGAAATAACGGAGCACAAAAAAAAAAAATTAATTACACGACATCACTTTCTCATTGTACTCAACATCTATGAAGGTGGTGGTGGGACCCATAACATAAAGTTTCATCAACACGATCGAACGAAGAGGAGTGGACCAATCAGAAAACAGGGAAGTGCTCACATCATTTTCCAGTCACTACTACTACTCAAAATACAACACCAAGCTTTTATTATCCTAAACAAAAGAGAAAAAAAGGGGAAAAAAACGAATCTAACATGGTCTATTCTTTCGACACGTGGCAGCGGGAGAGGAGAAAGAGAGGGAGGCGTGGGTTTATTATCGTGACCTGCTATTACCCGTGCCGTATTACCCGTTCACTGGCTGATCCGGTTTTGTGGTCAAAACTTGAAAAGGATCATGATATAAGAAGGGGGGGTTTAAGGCACTGTTTTATGGTGGTTTTTCATTTCTATTATTTCCCATCCCAATTTTCAAGTCCAAAAAAGAAAAAAACAACAATTCATAAGAAAAACCGATCTCTTCTTCTCCGATCTCCATTCCCTCCTCATTCCTGCAATTCTCACCTCATCCTTGTTTTTATCTGTTGTGTTAACAGTAAGCTGTGGATTGTTTGTATACAATCTTACACCCAAGGTGGTTGTTGTGTATATAAAAAGGTGAGTTACAAGCCAATTCTCATGGAATTTGATCTCCTTCGATTTGTTTTTGTTATGAATTGTGTTCTTCAGGGAGTTTGATCCGATCGTGTACAGATTATTCGGGGTTTTTGTTTGGGTTTTAGAGGACTGTGTGTGTTCATCCGTGATCTGATCTCTAATGTTTAGGTTGCATGCTGTTGAATTCTGCGGGAATTGGAATTCTCTACAATTTGGAATCATCGTTGTTTCTTTTTCTTGTTGGTTTGGGGGTTTTGGGAAAGAAAATCCTTCATATGACTAGATCATGGATTTGGGATTTTAATTCCTAATAAGCAATTGCGTTGAAATTACTACTTCCTACTGCTTATGGAAAAGGGAACAAAAAAGGAATGCTCTAATGCAATTCTATGTGTGTTGCTTTGTTGGATCTTATACCTTAATCTGACGTTGATACTGATGGAAGAAGAATGAAATTGTTAGAACAATTCTATGTGGAGTCATAAGTTCTTTCATCTGTTTTGCTAAAATATCTGTTCCTTAGACTATCATTTATGCTACACATGGCTCATTTATTTATTTCTTTGTTATGATTTGATGGCAGTGCGTGGATCTGGGCAGCAATGCTCTTTGTTTGAGGAGTTTCAATTGCTATGTGTGCATAAGATATGATGTTGAAGAATAGGGAATATTATGGCATCAATGGTTTCCATGTCCCCTCCTTTCCTAGGGCTCCAAGATCAGCTAGAGTAAGTATCTGCTACAGTTTTGTGCCTGCATTGCTTTTAAGTAGCATTGCATCTCAAACGTTGCTCAAATCTTTTTTTCCCTTGTCTCTAGGGGAGGAAGGTGCGTAAAAACAAAGTTCAGGACAATCAAATATCTGCATTTGAATTACTCGCTTCGTTAGCTGGCAAGTTACTGCAGGAGAGTGAAAGTTCTGCTTGTAGTAATGCATCTGAAGCAAATGATCAGCCTAAAATTGGCAATGGAATTATTAAGCAGGATGAAGATGAACAGAAACCACTGAAAACAGAGTGTAATTATCAGGGAAGCTGCGAAGAAAGCATTTATATCCCAGAATTTGTGTTACCAGACATCCATAAGAAATGCATTGTAGAGGATTTCCCACTTGCTAAGAGTGACTCCATTTTGGATCACTCTTCAATAGTTGCAAATTCTGACTCGTCACAGAAAGTTAGTGGTGAAACGAAGTCGGATATTTGCAAAAGCATAACCAAATGTGAAAATTATACAGGTAACATAGAAAGCTACCCTAATTCTGGGGAGTGTTGTGACGACAATGTAGAGAACAAGTTCAGTAGACAGCAAGGAGATGATGGAATGAGGACTGGAAGTATGACTACTGATACTAACTGCAGTGCTAAGGATCCTATGGAGTTGTGTATGAAATTTCCTCCATCGATCAATTGTGACAATGAAGTCAAATTGCCCTCATACAGGAGTCCTCTTCCTAGTGCTTCTATTTTGAGGTATAGGAATGATGTAAAATTAGGTATTAGAGATGATGATGAAATTTTTTCTAGGTATAACAAATCGAGCCACAGGCCAAAGGCTTTTAGGCCTTCACTACGATTTGGGGAACGGAGGATGAGGAAGTTACTGACATCTAAATACTGGAAAGCAGCTCCAAAATTGAAGGACTGTGAACATTCCAATGGTGGTAAGATACTGTTTATGGATCCTCTATAGGACTCTTAAGTTGTCTCTTTTATGTGAGTGTGTGTATCAAAGTAAATGTGATCTTTCTTATAGTTTTTTGTTTCTGCTCTTATAGATTGGGTAAAGTCTCTTTACCGCAAGAGGAAACTATTTTACAGCCATGAAAGATATCAGCATGGCACACTTCATAAGAGAAGGAAGTTTTCTGATCATAGCTTAGTTGTAACTTCTGATGGAGGGTTAAGCAGTGAAAGTGTCTGTAATTCACCAGAAAAGGGCATAAATGGCATCAAGAATGGGTCGCCTGCAGTGTTTTCTGGAGGTCCCTTTCTACCTTACTACTTCCTTTGCCATCTGTTTTTGTTGATGTTCCACGGTTCTGCTATTCCTTCTTTTTGCTAAGCAGTGGCTGTTGTATACAGAAAATGGAGTATCATCTGGAATCATGGGTCATCAAGCGTCCTTCCATTCTAAGGATTCTCATGGTACTGGGGCTAGTTCTGATTTGATATACAATATGTTATAGCTATATTTTGGAGTCTCAAGATTCTGATATGCAGTTCATTCTTTTCACAGTGAAGTTCAGTATTAAATCCATCAGGGTGCCTGAGCTTTTCATTGAGGTTCCAGAAACTGAGACTGTTGGTTCACTGAAGGTACTTTATAGTCTTCTCTTGTATTTTGTTATAGTTAGTCATTACCTTATATTGGATACTGCAGCCTTAGATGTATAGTTCCCTAGCCCTTTTCTGTTTATTGGTTTTTTTCTTCTTCCTGTAATTACTTCCATTTACTTGCTAAATACATGTACATATGTGTAATGTTTCAGACCTAGTATCTTCTATTTGCTTGCATTTCTTGATAAATATGTTCCTTTTATTACTTAGTTTTTGTGGTTTTTTGTTTCCTGATATTTGAATTGTATGTTCTTATGCGACTTTCTGTAGAGGACAGTAATGGAGGCACTGACTGCAATACTGGGGAGTGGTTTACGTGTCGGCATGCTTATTCAGGGAAAGAAGGTTAGGGATGACAAGCGAACCTTATCTCAGACTGGTATCACTTCAAAGGACAATCTTGACTCCCTGAATTTCACACTGGAGCCTTCTGCTGTGCAAGCTCCTCCACCTGGGTGCACTGACGGTACTTCTGGTCTATTAATGTCTGACACACATAAAACTATACCAAGGTATTTCAAAGTTTCTTTTGATAAAATTTTCTTGTGGTAGGTTTTATATGTCGATTGTGTTGTAGGGCAATGTTTACATTTAGGTTGATCCTGTGATCACTTCACTTCACCTTGCCTGCTTGTTCTGTCTTTACCCATGTTTTCCCGTATCCTTTTTCTGGGTTAAGGTTGAAAGTTAGGAGTATATTATGTTCGTTACCACTGTTTTTCAAGTTCTTACAGTTATTATCTCTGTTATATGGCAATGGAATTTGAAGCATATTGTCATTATGTTGATATTCTTGTTTTTCAAGTATTTGTAGCGCTTCACCCTGTTGTGCAGGGACTTCTCCTGTGTATATATTTTGTTTGTCTATTGAAGAGACTTGTTTGTGTTTTACCATGATGGTTGGTTAAATGCAATTTGATTTTGGCAGTGTGTACACTGTATAGAAAGTAGCACATTTATATTCATGTTATTCCGTACAATGATTGTGTTTTAATTTTTCTGCAGGTCCCCGGCAAGTCCTATTTTAGATTCAGGTGTTCCTGAACCTACGCCTGACCTTCCTCAGCTGACTAATACAGGGAATATTGCTGAATGTAGTCATGAATCTGATTGCTCCCATACTGACATAGTAATTGATACAACTCATCCAGATTCCAGAGCTTTGGTTGCTGTTCCACCAGTGAGTCCTGAGGCACTTGCTGTGGTTCCAGTGAGCCAAAAATGTAGGCGGGCTGAACTTGCACAGCGTCGAACAAGGAGGCCCTTCTCTGTACCAGAAGTAGAGGCACTTGTGCAGGCTGTTGAGGAACTTGGAACTGGAAGGTGTGATGTAATTTATTGATTGCTCTTGTCATTGTTTTTGGCACAATTGTGCTTGGAATTTCAACCATCTTCTCCTTCTCAGGTGGCGCGACGTGAAGTTGCGTTCCTTTGAAAATGCAGACCATCGAACTTATGTGGACTTGAAGGTAAGGGCTTCTTTTTCTTTATTACTACATTTTTCTTCGGTATCAAGTATCAGAATTTGATGTAGTTTGAAATATGGGTGATGCAGGATAAATGGAAGACGCTTGTTCACACTGCTAAGATTGCTCCTCAGCAGAGAAGAGGTGAGCCTGTGCCGCAGGTGCTCTTGGATAGAGTATTGGGCGCTCACGCTTACTGGTATCAACATCAGGCTAAGCAGCATATCAAGAATCAGAGTACGATGGTGAAGATGGCGGAGGAGGCCCATGGTGTTAGAAATGGAGGAGTTGAACGTATCCATTTGATTTGATGTAAAAAGAAAAGAAAGAAAAAACACGTTGACACGCACAGGTACAAGAAAAAAACTGTACAAAAGTTGATTCATTGCTCTACCTTTTGCAATGTAAAGAGAGGTAGGCATTGTAAATGATTTGATGAAAATAAAGGTCAGTCTAACATAAATCTGAAATGTTTGTCAATTTTTTGATTTAATTGTTGTATCATATTATTATTGTTCACATTATAAAGAAACAGAAACAGTCCAATGAAATTTTGCAGTTTGTTCCTTTTCTTTGCTTATTCAAATGCCACTCTGTTATTGGCAGAGGCTATACTTTTCTCTGCCTTCAAAGCTAACCTTTGGAATTTATGTAAAAGGTAATAGCTTAAAACACCCCTGTACTAACCGCGAAAAACAAACTCCTCCCCCGAACTTCAAAAACGCTAATACACCTCCCTTGAACTATGTTGATCGTGCAATTAACACCTTCTGTCCATAATTAATTATATTTTTTTGTGATTTTTTGGAATTTTTTACAATGTTTCTTGATTTTTAGGTTAATTACATTTTTATAGAATTTTTACATGTTTTTTAGAATTTTTAGAATTTTTTTAAAATTATAAAAATGTGTATTGATGGGCCTTTTTGCCCGAAAATAATAGTCTAGGGGAAGTGTATTAGCGTTTTTGAAGTTCGGGGGAGGAGTTTGTTTTTCGCAATTAGTACAGGGGTGTTTTAAGCTATTAACTTTTTATGTAATTGTAGTGGTAGGATTTAAGTTATACTCCAAGTTTCCAACACGTTACCTCATGTGATGGATCAACAACTTTACTTACCTCAAGAAATTTCTTCTCTCCTTTTTCCTGTTTTATTTATTTATTAAATTTTTTTTTTCTCAAATAGTTTCTCAACTTAAACTAATCTCATTCGAATTTTGTCTGAACTTTCAAATAATAATGCGACTCTCCTTACATCCATAATATATATTTAAAAAAAAAAAAACTGATTTCTTTGCTCGAAACTTGAAAAGATGGGTAACCGGATAAGTTTCGTATGATGAGTCATGAGAGTGGATAGCGTAACAAGAAAACTGGACTATCACTGGCACGTGGGTACCACATGCCCATGTTACGTACTCTCTCTTTTTTTCTTTTCTTTTTCATTTTTTCATTATCTGTCAAGTTTGTATTCTTCTTCTTTTTCTTGAATATATCAACTTATTTATTTATCTTATCTTTGGTCCAATTGATTATTAGCATTGCCAGTTTTGAGGATAAAATGTCTGGAATCTGTATCTGATTTAAGAACAAAAAATCTGTGGTCTTAGGCAATTATTTTAATTGAAAGGATTTTTTTATACTGCAAATGCAAGTTCGGCATGAGGAAAAATTGGCCGAGGGAGAGAAGGCAATTAAGTTTTTTTTTTTTTTAATATAAACCATGTTCCGAAACGGAGTTAATTCTTATTTTTTAAAAGTAATTTTAGTAATTTTCCATCAAATTCAAATATTCTTTGGAATGAAAAAACAGTCGATTTCATTGCACAAGTTTTATATAAAATGTAATTATCTTTTCGTCCAATTTTCTGTCCAAAATGACAAAAAAAACAAAATTAAGTTTTGAAAAATCCTCAAAATAAAATTCTAATCATTACAATAGTAGGAATCGAACCCATAATCTTACGTTATAAAAATAATATGCAGTTGAATTACAATGTCATTTTAAAATTAAACATAGAAATTGAAAACAAATAAAAAAGTCGGAAACACGCATACACTACCATAAACTTTTTTTTCTTTTAAAAGTAAAATTAACAAAAAATCAAACAAATGGGAAAATTATATTTTAAAAAATCAAAAAATTGAAAGAAAATCTAGAAAAATAAAATAAAATTTTAAAGAACTAAAATTTATTTATTTTGTTGGAAACTTTATTTTAAAAAACTAAGAAAATCGTATTTAATCTCTTATCACTATGGGTGTTAATCGGTCAGTACCGAAATGTTTTAGTATTCTACATATCGAACTAAGAAAACTAAATACCGTACCATTGTTTCTACTGATCAATATCGTTACCATATTATCAAAATAGTTTTGGTACAATATTACCATATACTGAATACCAAATTACAATAAACATATAATTAAAACACTGGTGGCAGCTCTAAAAGGTAGATGAATCAAGGTTTGTTCTCTTTACTTCCTTTGATTTTCTACGTTCCACTTTCTTTTTATGCATTTTCAGATTAAATTTCCCTTCTTGGGTCATGTTTTGAGCCTAATCAAAATATGTTTCACTGCATACTTGTTATTAGAATCTATGATAAATTATTGTTATTTTCTTGGAAACCCAAAAAGACCCATGAGTATATTAAAGTAAAATGTAATACCGTACTGTACAAATTATTTACCGTACTATACTGAATAAAGTTCGGTCGGCATTCGGTAATACCGTACTAAAAAAAAAAAAATATTGACCGAATTGCGCAAAGTTTGGTTCGGTATTTCAGTATGGTAGTTCGGTGCACAACCCCACTTACCATTGTCTTCTTCACCACCAATAGACCTGGGTGTGGGCCAGGTCGCACCGGATTTTTTACCCGTTGATCTGGTTTAAGTAATAATTCTTTAGCTCTAAACCCAACCCAAGCCTGAGTCGGGCCGGGCTGGGATAGACCAGACTCAGGTGGGCTCGCGGCCTAACTTTATAAACTGAAAAAAAAATATTCATTTTTATTTTTATTTTTATTTTTCTTAGAAAAGAAAACAAGATTAAAAAGAACAGGCTATTAGATTCATTATTCGTGCCTTCTCCTTATCATATTCTTTTTTTATGAAGTAAAAAATCATTTTTTACTTCTACTTTTTTATGATTTAGTGCCTAAAACTAAATTAACAAAATATTGTTATTATTTGTGCATTATACCCCTTTTCAATCAATTTTCAACTAATTCATGATGAACAAGTTCTAAAAATACACACTGTGAGATTATTCTATCGTAAATTCAACATTGATGAGCCTAAATATGCTATGTTGGCGGGACTTGGGTGTCAACCTCAAAGACAAAGCCCACCGAACTTTATCATGGGCAAAGCAGGTTAGGCTCGGGCAGCCGTGGGCCGGGACGACCCATGCCGAGGTCTACAACCATATTCCCTAAATCCCTAATTCAAAAAAATTATTTTTGTCAGACCCAACAATCCATTCCCCTTTCTTACGAACAACATACTAATTCTCCATATCTGATTCTTTTCAAATGTTATTCAATAATGAATCATAAACCTACCAATCAAATTCAAAATCTAAACTCAAATATTTTTATTTCAGGTGAATAGTAAACAACGAAGGGCTTGAGGTTGCAAGGACAGAGAAGGAGGAGGATGCAAAGTCCAAAATGATTCCTCTTAGAATATGAATTGAGATTTGTTAGAATAAGACTGATTTTTCTAGTTTTTATTTATTTATTTTGTTTTTCTTCTCTTAGCATTTTCTTTTTATATCCGTTTAACAAATCATATCATCTCTTTGATAAATTTCTTACTTGGGATTTTTCTTTTCTTTTTTTTTGGATTTTTCATTTTTTAAAATGTTTTCTTATTTTTCTGGAGGTTAAAGTCATATAAATATTATTTTGGATTAAGACTCTGTTTGGCGTTCCGGTTATGTAGGAAAAAGTTCTGTGGGAGAACAACTTCTGGGAAACGGAATGTGCTGTTTGGTAAATTTTTATTAAAAGTTCTGTGGAGAAACCAAAAGTTGTGTTTGGTGTTTGGTAAACTGGTTTTAAAACTATGGTTGGAATGTAAAATAACTATAAAGGGCATATCATTTCAAACATTATTATATTTATTTTTTAAGCAAGTATATAGGTTAATTTAATTTATCCATTTATTTATATAATGAAAGTAATATTCTAAGATGTCATTTTTATCATTGGTCAATATTTATTCTACTTATTTGAACATTTTTATCATTGCTCAATGTTTTCTTTAAATTTTATTGATGTATTCTAATATTTTTGAAGTAATATTTAAAACCAAGATATAATATAAGTTTTCATGTCATAATATAAGACATGTATCTTTATATATATTTTTAATCAATTTATTTATAATCTAACATCTACCACCTAATATTTATCTAATATCATAAATAAATTAAACTTATTAATACCATAAAAAATTTAAGTTACTAATACCATAAATAAATATTTATTTAATATAATAAAAAGTTTTAAACTATTAGCTTCGAAAATGGAATGAATTACTCTGAAATTGGAATGAATTACTCTGAAATTGTAATAAAATTACATGAAATTGTAATAAAATTACATGAAATTTTTTAAAACTAATTAATGCATTAAAAATTAAACCCGTCATTAAATATATAAAAAGTACATTTACATATTAAGCATTAAACTATTAGCTATTGAGTTACGAACTTCATTCATAGGTAAAATTTGACTACGGTCCCATTCACTTTGCACACTTCCTTCACCCATATGGATTGCATCTTGCGAAATTCCCTCCGGATCCGGAAAAATATCTTCTGGTATAAAATCTGGATTCTCATCCAATCTTTTGAAAGCAGGATCCTCTAAAGATTTTCTTCGTATAAAATTGTGCAAAACCATAAAAGCGATTACAATTTTAGCTTGCGTTGGGAATGGATACGATGGCATGTCACGTAATATTTTCCATCTTCTCTTCCATACTCCAAATGTTCGTTCTATACAACATCTTAATGAAGAATGAGCCCGATTAAAGATTTCCTTACGACCCCTGGGTGGTTGGCCTCGTCAAAAATCAGGTAAATGATACCTTGTACTCTTGTAAGGTTTCAGATACCCATTAACGTCAGGATATCCAGCATCTACTACATAATACTTACCTAATATCACAAATAAGTTAAGGTTATTAATACAACAATAATTACTGGTTTAAATAAATAAACGTTATGAATATAACAATTTAACATGCAGGTGGTTGAGGGAATTTCCATTATGGATTGTTCACTACAGAATTGAAAATGCGAGTATCATGGGTAGTGCCTTCCCATCCAGCGCAAGCGTAGATAAATTGCATGTCAAAACTACATGCTGCCATAACATTTTGAGTCGGAATACCTTTTCTGCCAATGTATCTAATTTGATCTTCTGTGCTGACACAAGCATGTACATGTGTTCCGTCTATGGCTCCAATACAATCCTAAAAAAAATTGTAATCAATTTATTTGTATTTAACCGAGATGCATAACATAAATATTATTATAAAATGTAAATAAAATGAATTACTAAGTATACCTTAAAATATGGCATATATCTTGTATCATTTAAAATTTCTGGCGAGACAATATTTGATAAGATCCGAGATCTCTTCGGGTCGGAAACGGTTGCTACAGCTAGTCGGAGGGGAAGCGATCGGCGTCGGAGGTACCTGCAAAGCGCCGGAGGGGGACTCCGGCGTAGACACTCCGATGCTTAAGTCAGTTCGGGTTTTCAGAATGGTAGAGGTTCTCTAAGATGATCTCGATCTTACCTTCTGTTTGGAAAGATGGGGGTATTTATAGGCCGAAGTTGGCGATACCTGACAGCGATAAGGGTGCAGCGATAAGCATCGTCCGAAGTCATCGCTTCCGGCGATAATAGGTAAGCCATCGCGGGCGATAATCACGTAAGGCCTATCAGGAGCGGCATCCTCTCCGTTTCCCTAGGATGGGATGACGCCGTGCGCGTAAAGATGCATGAGATCCCCCCCCGCTGAAGTCGACCATCCTAGGAACGTCCGCCGGCCCGGGCGATAGGTTGGTTTTTCAGGGAAGCGTATAGAAACTCGTCAAGGATAGATGCCGTAGCTACAATATTGCCGTCAGGAGCAATCCAATTGTTATCATAAGCCCAACTGAAAACTAGCCCGAGTGTTCACCAAGGGCTATCCATGTCCGATATCCTTAGATAGGGGTTTACTCTGTCATGAGGCGATATTTCCACAGAGGGCTTGAGCTTTCTTTATTGTTCAAAGGCTGATCAATCCCAATGCGGAACGAGGGCTTAGATCCACAACTTTCCACTAACTCGGTCAAGTTCGTCCTTATTTCTTGTCAAAAAGACCTATCTCCTCGAGACATTAAGAATTCTACTAGGAGGCCGCTGGGGCGCTCGTGATTCTGAAGGCTTTACTTTTATTCAGCGATACTGGCCCATTTGGCCTTTCAATAGGACTTATGAAGTCTCAGCTTTGTTTGAGTCATGGAAGGACCGTCAATAGGTCGCTTGCGATATCGTCGCGTATATTCAACCAGGCCGTGCCAGGGGCTGGCATATATTTCGGGTCTATCGTCCCTCCAAGTGTTCTGCAAAGACACAGAGGAGATAGAAACTTATATAGAAGTTAGCAAACTTTATACTTACAGAGGTTCGAGGTTACACGAGCCCAATTTTTCTTTTACGCTCGAGAAAACAGCGGTATCAGCGTGGCTTTATACCCTCAGCTTCCTTATGATCAGCGCGGCTTCATACCACCAGACGCCTGTGATGTCATCGCGGTTTTACGCATCCAGGGCCACCTGCGACATAAACGCGGCCTTACACTGTGGATACCGGCAACCTTATGGTTTTAGCGTCAGGGCTACCAGTGACACCGTGCCTTTCAACGTTTTTCAGACTCTGCCTCGTACTCCTTCCAGTATCTGTATCGTGAACGTCACCCGTCCTTTCTGTTCTACGCTTATCAATCCTCGAGGTTTTCGGGATGGCTCGTCTTTTGAGGACCTCAATTTCTTTTCCCAAGGCCTCCCTTCACTGGAGCCTATAAATCGGAGAGCTTTCTCCACCCACGTTCTCCTCATCTTTATCAGCTAGCATCATGGATCATTTGACTAAGAATTTTCTTCTCTCCAAGGGTCATTCACTCAAGAACCTCAACGACGGTGACGTCGGTTTCCTGGAGAACATGCTGGTCAAGACTTCTGAGGATATTCTGGAGCTGCAAGGGATGCTGACTCCGCTTTATTCCCGGCTGGGGGCCATTTCCCTGGAGGACTTCAGTCCTTTGGAGAGCGTATCAAAGCTGTCCGCCTCCATCGCTCGGATTCAGGTAGTAATCGCCATGCTGCAGCAGCGTAAGGACATGTTGGGGTGCTGCCTGAAGGGGATGAGGGCCACTTCCCATGATCTTGTCCTGGTCATGGATTCCTTGAGGGACCTTCCTGAGGTGCCCGAGGATACTGGTTCTGACACCTGATAACGGTGGCTCCCTTTGGGCCTTTTTCTTTTCCTCTTGCCTTGTAATTGTATCTTTCGGCCGGTAGGCCATAATAAATAAATCGTTTCAATCATTCCACCTTGTAACTGTTCTTCTTCTTTACTGCGCTCTTTGTCATGTTCCAAGGAATATTCTTAGCCCAACTGAAAACAGTCTTGCCATTGGGCGGTTTTTCGGTTGATCGTTCTGCCTTAACTCCGCGCCGTCCTCATTATAACAACTGATCAGCAGATATTAGCATTATTCTTGATTTGCGCGAGATTTCAACAGGCATGACTGCAAATCTACATTTGCACTTCAGACTGTACACGTGCCAATCTTCAAGAGTCGGGTTGGAGGATCGAAGAGTCTCTTTTCTTCTTTTCCCGGCTATTTAATGAGGCTTTTCCTCCTTCATTCTTATCCATTTCTTTCTCCTTTATTTTTCTTCGTTATAGATCCTCTGCGAGTCTCATGGCTGATTCTTATTTGCTAGGTACGGCTTCGGGGAATTCACCGCCAACTCCTCCGACTACCCCTGACACAGATAATCCTCCCCCATCGCCTCCTTGGAGGCCGGTTGTCCGCCGGCGAGGTCGCAAGAGGCGGAGGAAGGAAGTTGAACAACGAAGGAAGGAGGCTGCCAAGGCCTCTGAGTCATTTTTCGACTCTCTGGCTTCTCTGGCTAGGGAGGAGAAAAAATCGTTTCCTCTTTTGAGTGATTCGCCTCCGTGGGTTCCTTCTGCTGGTTCAGCCGTTGATGCAGTATCGCCAAGCGTTAAGGAGAAAACAACCGGGTCGACTACTGCCGCTAGAAAGAGGGTCGGTGAGTCTTCTCCCCCTGCTGTTGTGGATTCACCCTTCTGGGGTGGCGATGACGAAGAGGACGTAGTCTATTGCTACGGCATTACTTGGTCTGACGGTGAAGAGTAGGGCCTAATCCTTCTTTTTGTAGATGCCGTATGGCCTTTCTCATAATAATGAATGATGGTTTTACTTCCTTTTCGCTTCTCATCGCTTACTTATTGTTTCTTTCTGAGCGTTCCGGGTTATCGCGGAAGCGTCCCTTTCGCTACGAGTAACCGCCTTCAACTTCTAATCGGTAACTGTTTTCTTTCGGAAGGCACAAATGACTATCCACGTGTCTTTTCCTGTTCTGTACGTGTTTCATTTTTACAGGCTGTCTCTTCTTTAGGCTTTCCTTTATAAGGAAATCATCTCTCTTTTACTGCTTTTGCAAATATTTTGAGTTTCTGCACATTTTCTCTCTCTTCTGCACTTCTTTTCTTCGAGAGGTTTTACTGCGACCGCTCACTGGTGCCGGCGACCGGCTCACTGGCTTTTTACTCCAGGTATTTACTCCTTCTACCGCCGTAGATTTACTTTCCCTGTCCCTTATGTCTTCAACTGTTGAAAACCCCATAGATCCTGAAGCTAGGAGAACTCGCAGCATATTCAATTGTAATGAGGTTTTGAGGGTTGAATTAGAGGAGAGTGGTATTACTTTTCCCCCAGGCTATCGCCCTTTTGTCTCTTTGAAGGACACTCGGCTGCCTGACGCCATGTGGGGAACATTCCGGTTAGTTTATTTCAAGATGTTTACTTACGGATTCCGTTTCCCACTCCATACTTCTCTGTTGAAACTGCTAGATCATTACGACCTTAATCCCGTCCAGATTACTCCACCCTCTTGGTGTGGTATTTACGCTTTCCTTCGTTCATGCGAGATGAAGCGTATATTTGCTCCATCGCTTGATCTATTCCGCACGTTCTTTGTCTTGAGTTGTCGCAACTGCCTGGTAGATATTACCCCCAGATGGGATGATGTCATTGTGCAACTGTTCTGGCGGAACTTTCAAGGTTTTGAGGAACACTTAGATGACTGGAAGTCTGGCTTTTTCACCCTTCGTTTGCCGTCACGACTCTGGCGCGGGGGTTTCAATCGAAAAATCAATAGTGGTGTTTGGAAAAGACCGGAAGCGCTGTCAAGCCAGGATGTTTCCAACGTTAGCGCCTTGTTAGAAATAGAAGGGTCTTTCTGTATTCGGGAGTTTGCTCGGTTCAGGCCCTTGTCAGAGTGCGTTGTGGGTGAGTTTCCTTTTTCTTCTTTATCGCTTCAATCTTCTTAATTTGCTAATATGTTTTGTTGGCAGGTAACGCTGAGAGTAGTTCTTCTGGGGAAAGTGACGCCCCTTTGAACGTAACACCTCTCCAGTCGCTGCCTCCTTCTCCTCCGCCTGAAAATTCTCGCCGCCCACCCATTCCGCCTGGAAGGGAAAGGACTAAAACCGTCACAACTCGCAGAGCCTCCACTCGACCTTCTTGTTTCCTTGAAAATTGGCTTCCGTCCCGTGGCAAGAGGGTAGCTCAAGGCGATCCTGTGTTTGAGAAAATCGACAGCGATAGCGAGAGCATGGACACTGGTCCTGAATTACGTCATGCTACTATGGCTCAAAGGATGAAGCTTAGGTCGCGGAGGAATGATGACACGGCGGAATCGGCTGAGGACGATAGCGAAGAAATTGCAGAAGAGACGGAGCGTCTCGTAAAGAAGGTTCGCACAGAGAAAACTAACCCCTCAGTTCCCCCGTTGAAGGGAGTTAACGCGGTCCCCCCTAGAATATTAACGCTTCTCATGTCGCGAATACTTCGCAAGTGGTGAAAAATATCAAAGCTATCAGGGTACCTTCCGCCGTTCTTATCGAAAACAATGAGACCTCGGCAGCCGCGACCTCTCCTTTGTCATCGGGCCATCCTGCTTCCCCGATAGGTTCTTTTATCCCAGAGGCAACCCTACCGGTTTCGAATTTAAGCGTTCCTCCTGACCTTCTCCCACGGAAGCCTCTTCTTTTGTTTCTGTCTTCAATTTCGGGCGTTGGTGATTGCGCAAAAAGTTGTTCCCCTCCTTATATCGCCAACCTTTCTCCTCAGAGGTCCCAGGGCCCCACTGGATATCAGCTGGATTTGTCCTCTTTCGGCACTGACGGGCTTCGTGCCTTAGGAATATCGGATCCGTTATCGCGAGAAGAGCCCGTGGGTCCCCTAGTGGGACAGATGTTTACTTCTTCCAAGGACAGGGAAGAGTTTTTACAGCATGCTCCCGAGACACGACAGTCACACCTTATGAATGACATGCTGGCTAGCTTTCGGAAATTTCATTATTTTCTTGAAGACCAGCGTAACAAAACTCGACCCTCTTCGGATTTGCAGGATCAATTAGACGCGGCCTTGGCGAAGGCGAAGGAGCTATCGCAGTTGCAAGAACGAACTCGGGCGGAGTTGGAGGATTGTCGCGCTGAACTTTCTCGGGAGAAGTCGAAGGGGAAAGCGAGAGCAGAGCTAATGGAGGCGGAACTGGTGGTGGCTGATAAAAAGAACGTATTCCTTCGGGAAGAGTTGTCATCTCGTGATGCCGATTTGGCCAAAGTTCCTTCGAGGATAGCTTGGTGGAAGAGTAAGACCATTGAGGTTTGTATCGCAGGATTTGTGGATCTCCATATCCGAGGCGCCGTCGATTCATCCATGTTGGCCGATTACGCTTCTCAAAAAATTAAAGATCTTAGTGAAGGCGAAAGGGGTTTTCCTTCTTCTGGGGAAAAGCAAGGGAATGATGAGGCATGCGATGACTCTTAATTGATCCATTGAAGAACATTGCTATTTGTTTTCCATGTCTTGTAATAACGTCCTATCTCGAGACGATATCGGTACCTTGCTCTTCGGGCGATATCTTATTTTATTTCGCTCTCTTGTACTGTCTTGAGAACTGTTCTTTTATTCAACGCCGATTTGTATCATTTCCTTTCTTGTGATATCGCTTTTGCTTTTTATCAAAAAGTCACATCTACTTTCCAGAGCATTTAATGCTCGCGACCCTTCCGTCGGTGCGCGGGAAAAGTCATGATGGTGCAGACACACGTGTTCGTTTCTTCTGCCTCTCCACCTTAGCGTGTTTAGAAATTTTAACAAGATCGAAGCGCTTGTCGCGCTTCTTCTAGAGTCGTACTCATTGCTTGAGTCTTATCCCTCATGCCACTTCGACACAACGACTGCAGCATCCGTCGTTTCCTTTTAATTACTAGGGTTATAAACCCTCTTTATTTCTTCCCTTTTCTTTTTCACTCCACTTTTTCATATTATCTCTCGGCCGTCTTGCCCTTCTCACCTCCATTCAAGGCTTTCAAAGTTCTTTCCTTTCAAAGGTACTTCCCTTCCTTTCCCTCGTCTTCTTTATTTCTATTTCCTTAGTCCTGCCATGGCAAAGACTCGTCGTTCTGAGTCAAAATCCATTGATGAGAAGAAAATGGATACCACGGTCAGTGTTATTACCACGGAGGCCATTCTCCAGGAGCATTTGGCTACTCACGGTGCCGTTATTCCTGACGGTTGCCAAGCTGTTGTTGCCCCTAGGTCAGTTCGTTTAAACAGCGTTCTGACCGGCAATCAAAGGGTGTTATATGCCCAGATGTTTCGCTACGGTTTCCGGCTCCCTATCGATTCTTTCGTCAAGGGTTTGCTTATTGCTGGCAATTTCAATCCTGCCCAGTTAGCCCCAAATGCATATTGCTGTGTTTATGCTTTTTTGGAACTCTGTAGATATAAGGGGATCACTTCCCCTTCTCTTTTGCTGCTTAGATCCCTTTTTAAATTGATGAAGTGCCGGGGTGTGATAACCATATCGCCTCGTTTTGACGATGATTCTCTCAAGTCTTTTACTTGGAAGTTGCTCCATATTGAGTCTTCTGTTGAGGCTTGGAAAAAGGAGTTCTTTCTGATAAATTTTCCTGACGCTCCTGGTCCCGAGTGGCGTTCTGGGTTCAACCAGGACGTCCAAGATGGCATTTGGAGTCGACCAGGGACCCTTCCCGCTCGTGAACAAGGATGGTTAAACACCTTACTCCAACTGGAGATCAACGTTCATATTCGACTCATGGCCTGCCGAATGGCCATTCAGGAGTGCGTTAGACGTGAGTATCGCGCTACCTTTCCCTTTCATCACTGATACTAACGCTGACGTTATTTTGTGATTTTGCAGCGACGGATCCTGATTATAAACCGGAAAGCGTAAGAAGACGCTTAAGGAGAGCTCATAAAAGAGAAGAAAGGGAAAAGCTCGATTCAGAGGCCACTGATAATCCTTCTGAGCTTCCGGCTACTTCCGCGAATCTCGCTCAAGTATCCTCCTCCTCAGTTGGCGAAGGGGATACCGACATCCCTGAAGGTGTTCCCATCGTGACCATTGCTGCTCCCTCGTCTTCTCAGGCTCCTAAGGCCATTGCCAGAGGAAAAAAGAAGAAAAGAACACGGAGTATCGCCACTCTTACTCCTTCTCCCGACGCTGCGGGTTCTTCTGAGGCACTACCTTCCCTCAACACCGCTACCGTAAGCGTGTTGTGCCTCAATATCTTTCGTCATTTGATCTATTTTCCTTTTTCTCAATTCGTACTCCTTGCAGGAGGCCGTTGTAATTACTGCTTCCGCTCCTTCAGGCGATATGAATCTCACTTATGTGCTGAGGGGTTCCGCGAAGAGGGCCCGGATAGAAGGCGAGGATGAGAACATACCCTCCTCTAACATCGCGGGGGAAGGTGGTTCCGTTAACGTTCCTAATTCCGCAGTGGTTCCTCCGGGTGGACATTCCGCGGAAGTTTTGGGGGACCTAGGAGGTGCGGACCCCTTTGGTGCTTCGCCCAGTTCCTTCGGTGGGCCTGTGCATCATTATTCCTCTTCTTTAGGCTATCAAGACGTCTTGCAGGACCTTTCGGGCTATCAGCCTCATGGTACCTTCCTGCCCCCGGGCAGTTCTTCTTCACAGGTTCGCGCCCCTGGTCCTCTGGCTTTCGTTCCCTCTAGCGTTCCTTGGCGGCAACGCTATAATGAAGCCGGAACCTCTTTCAATTTTGCGGCGGACCTTTGTCCATTGAACGGGCTCGGCGAAGTGACCCATCAGGTTGAGTTGTTCGACTTCCGTACCCGTGGTTTGGCAGCCATCGGGGGCGATGGTTCAGATGAGGTTTCTGCGCTACTGGCTTCTCACATTCTGGCCTCATCTGCAGAACGGGAAGCTTTCCTTTCCCTGGCGGAAGATGACCAAGTGAACTCTTTCCGTGCTAGCCTTTTCTCCAATATGATGAAGTTTCACTACTGGGCGGAGGAGATGAAGCATCGGACTGTTTCCCTCCGTTCTGTTTCGGCGGAGCTGTCCAAGGAGCAAGATGAAAAGAAAAAGGTGTTGGCAGATCGTTCCAAGATACTGCTGGCTCACCACGAGTTACAGAAACAGCATTCCGCTCTGGAAACGGCTTTGTCAGAGGAACAGGCCAAAGTGACTGCTTTGGAGAGTGAGAAGTCCTCTTTAGAAAAAGGAGAAGGCAGCTTTGGCGGAAGAGTCAGTCTATATGGGCTGGTGGCATGCTGAACAGACCGCCCGTGTTCTAGTTAAGTGTTTCGAAGAAATTCATGGGGTGGATACGTACAAGGGCGAAGATGTCGCGAAAGCCTTTCTACAAAGTTCTGCCCATATCAACGAGGCAGGCTATCGCCAAGCCAAGGCAGCGGGCTGGAAACGAAAAGACCCCGAGAGCTGATGTGTCGCGATATTTTACCGTTCCCTCCAGCGATCAAATATCGCTTGGCTTTTGTCTTTTGCCTTTGCAGCATAAATATTTTGAACAGTGAATCATTGTAAATCTTTGAGATGCCTTTAATATTTCTAGACAATCCCTTTATCGGTGTTCCTCTTTTATTTTTCTCATCGCGAGACTTCTCTCGTCACTGAGGTTGCCTTATCCTCACGGTGCGTTTACTTTCTTGAGCAGATCCTTGGTATTTATACCAAGATGACCAAGATCTATGTCAGTTTGGCCTTTCGATAAGCCTATCGGTATCATGACCACCGCTCCTTCCGCTGCTCAGAAGTATTCTGCACATTTCTAATTGTAGATCGTCAATAACAAAACGAAATTTGAGAGACGGTGATTACCCGTAGGAGCCTGTTTGCTGCCATCATTGGGCTTTATCACGGAACCCGTTTCGAATTGCGTTGTCCCTCGGCTCTATACTTCGCCAGGGATTACTCATCCGGTTACTAGCTGGAATTACGCGATCCTTCACGTTTCCCTTATCTCTCGTTCGGCCTTTCTAAGTGCCTCATCTCGTGAGCTGTCGGATCTGGACGGCTTATCACAAGGCTAGGGAATTTTCACTTTTATAGGCGTTGTCCTCTCGTTTAGAACCGTGTCCTTACTTAACGGTTTAGCTGCACCAGCCCGACCGTTAAGATAGGATTCTTGTTTCTAAACAGAGTTTCTAACTCTTTGGGGCGTGTCTTGTTTTGATGTACCGTCTCCACGAGATCGGTTATCATTAAAGAACTTTTCACTCCCAAAGATACCGGGCAGTGCCCTCACTTAGTGAGCCATCTGATCAAGATCGGTCATCACAAGGATAGGACTTTTCACCCCCGGGGGCGTCAAGGATCTTTCAATCCGACGCTAATCAAGGATACACTGGGGTCGTGCCCTCACTTAGTGGGCCATCTGATCAAGACCGACCATCACAAGGGTAGGACTTTTCACTCCCAGGGTACCCCCCTTTTTATCTGCACAAAAGCAACCACAAACCCACGAAAACTCTCCTATTGAGCGTTAGCCACGGTTAGGGTCGTTATAATCCAAATAGTGCAGATAAAATTAAACTCTAGGATAATATAACTTCAAACGAGCGATATTCCAGGAGTTGGATAAGGGCGTACCGTAAAGTGTCTCCAGGCGATAGGCCCCTCTTTCGACAACGTGGGTTACGCGATACGGTCCTTCCCAGTTAGGACTAAGCTTTCCCATACGTTGTCCGGTTGCTCGCCTGTCTCGGAGCACCAGGTCACCGTTTTTCAACAATCGTTCTTTGACCTGCCTGTTATGATAACGGGCCATTTTTCTCTTGTAGTGTTGCGTTTTCAGTAGGACTTCTTCTCGAACCTCTGGTAACGCGTCCAGGTTAGCACGTAACCGTTCCTCATTTCGTTCCTCACGAAAGTGAGCCACCCGTAGGCTCATGGCCCCAATTTCCACTGGCGTAACGGCTTCAGTTCCAAAAGCCAACGCGAAAGGCGTTTCTCCAGTGCTAACTTTTTCGGTCATGCGGTATGCCCACATCACGTATGGCAATTCATCAGCCCACTTCTTCTTAGACCCCTCTATGTTTTTCTTAATACCGCTGAGGATGCTCCTATTAGTTACCTCTGCCTGTCCGTTGGTTTGTGGGTGAGCCACGGAAGAGAATCTCTGCTCAATCCCGAATTCTGAACATTGGTCTTTGAAGAATTGGCTGGTGAACTGGGTCCTGTTATCGCTGACAAGGATACGAGGCACCCCGAATCTCATGATAACTTGATGTTTGAAAAAACGCCATGTTTTTTCTGCCGTGATTGTGGCAACCGCTTCAGCTTCCGCCCACTTTGTAAAATAGTCCACAGCCACTATCACAAATTTCAGTTGGGACCTTGCCTTTGGAAATGGACCCAGGATGTCAATCCCCCATTTGGCAAAAGGGCAAGGGGCGATGATTTCCGATATTTCCGTGGCCGGACGTCGAGGAATTTTAGCAAATTCCTGACATTTGGGGCATGCTTGTACATAATTGTGGCAATCCCTTCGTATGGTGGGCCAGTAGAATCCTGATCTGAAAACTTGTGCCGCCATGGTGCCGCCTGACGCGTGCATTCCGCATATCCCTTCGTGGATTTCGCGTAAGGTGTGAAGGCCCTCTTGTTCGGTTATACATTTGGCGCCGGGGTGAGAAAAACATCTTCGAATTAGATCCCCGTTATAGTACGTGCAACGAGCAGCCTGTCTTAATACTTTCATCTTTTCAGCGTTACCGCCAGGCAGCTCTTCGTGCATCAGGTATTTTATTACTGGCATCCGCCAATCATTCTCGAGCTCATTCACACACAAAGAGGCTTGTTCCTCCATGAAGGACGGCACCGATAGCTCACGATAATACACATCTTTAGGTATAGATGCTTCAGGATTCACGGCCAGCTTGGCAAGGTAATCGGCTTCAGCGTTTTCCTCTCGGGGAACGTGCTCGAAGCTGACTTGCATGCCCTCTTTCTTTATTTCCACTAGTTCTCGCGTTACCTTAGAGAGGTATTGCACCATAATAGGTTCTCGAGCCTGAGAGTGTCCTGAGACCTGGTCAATTATCAGTTTGGAGTCTCCTCAAATTTTTAGACGCAGATCTCCTGTTTGGCCGGTATCGTGCCTTCCCTTTGAAGAAAACTCTCTTCCTATTCTGAGTCCAGCTAGCAACGCCTCATATTCAGCTGCGTTATTGGACAAAGGCTGCAAGATTCGAATAGCATACCGTATATGCATATCGTGCGGCCCGTTTATGAAGACTCCGGCCCCCGCCAGTTCTTGGTTTTTGGCTCCGTCCACATGAACGATCCAAAGATCCGTATATGTTTCCGGGAATGGGAGATCCATATCGTTCCATTCCGCTTTAGGTACACCACTCAAAGGGTCCTCTGTGAAAGTACACTCTGCTATAAAATCAGCGAGGACCTGAGCCTTTACGGATGGCCGGGACTGGTACCTCAAACCATATTGTTCGAGTTCTAGGGCCCAGATCAGCATTCTTCCTGAAGATTCAGGCTTTCGAAATATCCTCTTCAAGGGTTGGTCTGTAAGTACAACGATGGGATAAGACTGGAAGTATCGGTCCATCTTGCGGGCGGCTTGTATAAGGGCGAACGCTATTTTCTCAATACGAGCATATCGCAGTTCCGCGTCCTTTAAGACATGACTCACGAAGTAAACTGGGCGATGAGTGTGGTTATCGTCACGAACAAGGACGACGCTGACCACTTCGTCCGCCGCGCTCAAGTATAAGTATAGGGTATCGCCGGACTCGGGCCTTGTCAATAATAAATCAGATGATAAATAGTCTTTTAAGTCCACAAATGCTTGCTCACATTCTGGGGTCCACCCAAACGTGGCTTTCCGTCGTATGACTTTGAAAAAAGGGAGGCACTTTTCTCCTTGCTTGGAGACGAATCGTCCCAGAGCGATAACGCGCCCCGTTAGCCTTTGCACTTCCTTAACGGTTCTCGGCGATATCATATCATGTATAGCTTTAACCTCGGAAGGATTAGGCTGGATACCTTTCTGGCTAACTACGTAGCCCAAGAACTTACCCGTCTGGTATGCAAACATGCACTTCCGGGGGTTTAGCTTCATGCGATACCTTTTCATTACATCAAAAACTTCCTTTAGATCCTGCAGGTGATCATGAAAATTCGCACTCTTCACCAGTATGTCGTCAACATATGCTTCCACATTTCTCCCTATTTGTTCCTCAAAAATCTTATTTGCCATTCGCTGAAACGTGGCCCCCGCGTTCTTTAGTCCAAATGGCATCGCTGTGTAGCAATACGTGGCTTTAGGAGTAAGGAAGGCGGTCTTCTCCTCATCCTCTAGGGCCATAGGGATTTGATGATACCCGGAATTGGCATCCAATGAGCTTAGATACGCGTATCCAGCGGTTTGATCAACCAACTGATCTATGCGAGGAAGCGGGTAGCAATCCTTAGGACAAGCGTCGTTCAAGTCGGTGAAGTCAATGCACATACGCCAGTCTCCATTGGGTTTAGGAACAAGAACTGGGTTGGCTAACCAAGTGGGATACTGTACTTCGCGAATGAAACCCGCGTCAAGGAGCTTTACAACCTCCTTTTCCACAGCCGACGCTTTTTCGGTGGAGAACGCCCGTCATTTTTGCTGAACTGGCTTGACGTCAGGGTCAGCGTTAAGCCTGTGCTCGGCTATTTCTCGTGATATACCTGGCATATCGGCGGGCTTCCATGCGAAATTTCCTTGGCATTTGTTCAACAGCCGTGCCAGTTGAAGATTTTCCGCTGGGCTGAGCTTATCGCTGACCAGGAAGCTAGATCCCTCTTTGCCTATCACTGATACGGGTACCATCTTGTCAAGGGGTTGAGTGCGCTTTTCATCACCCTACTCGTAGGGGTCTGCCGCTATACACACGTATCTATCGCAGCTTGTCTGGGTCATGAGCGAATAGCATTCTGCCGCCAGTTTCTGATCACCTTTTATCGATACCACCCCGTCCCAGGAGGGGTATTTCATCTTTAGATGTTTTTATGATATCGCCGCTCCAAAGCGATTGAGGAAAGGCCGTCCGAGTATGACGTTATAGGGCAGATTCAGATCCACAACAAGGAACAACAAATTCTCTGACCGTTTGTAAGTGTCTTCTCGGAAGTACACGGGTAAGGTGATTACTCCCGTAACAGGGATAGGGGTCCCATCCACTCCGACTATGGGTCTCTTACTAGGCGTTAACTCATCGTGGGGGCGTTTCATGAGGTTGTAAGCTTCCAGCGAAAAAAGGTTCACGACACTCCCGTTGTCCACAAGAGTCCTTCTTATACCATGACTGGCGATGACAGGTGTGACTACCAAGGCGTCATTATGGGGGTAGATAACGCCTTTTTCATCCTCTTCTGAAAAGGATAAGATCATGCGGTCAAGTATGTCTATCGCTCCACCTTTCTTTGTCATGCCATCTCGCTTACGCTTTTCCCCTTTCGCCACCATCGACTGTTCTAATTCATCTGCGTAGGGGATCCCTCCCGCTATGATATTGATTATGGGGATGTCGTCGCCATCTATCGCGAAGGTTTCCACACCCTTTCCTTTGGGAGCGCTATCCGGCTGTGGGACTGGAGGGGGCCTTGGTCGTTCGTCTGCCGCTCTTCTTATCGGATTGTTTCGGGCATCTTCCCTTACTTGAGTCGCAAATTCTCCCAGATATCCTTCCTCCACCAAGCGTTCTATCGCCCACTTTAATTCTCTGCAAGCCTCTGTGGAATGTCCTCTGGCTTTATGGAATTTACAGTAAGCGTTTTCTCTTCTGCCTAAAAGCACTCCAGGTTTCGTGGGTGCAGGATAACGAATAGGAAGATCTCGTTGTTCCGCTATCGCCAAGATTTCCGCTCTTGGTACATTCAAGGAGGGAAAATCCGGATCATACGCCCGATTTTTGTTAGCGTTCCCTTGACGCTGATGAGGGGAACTACCTTGTTTTCCTTTCGAGGAATTTCCTTTTTGCTTATCGTAGGTCTTTGGGATGTAATCTTTCCGTCGAGCGTAATCATCAGTGTAATGATCGTCAACCAGAGGATTTGCGGGAGCGGCAGGGATGTGAGGTGCCCCAGGCGGCATATTAAATGTTCTATTTCTATTTTCTTCTTCTTCCATTTTCGCATAATTATGGGCTTTAAGTCTTAGTGCGTCCAAGGATATTGGAGGATCCACCATCAATGCATCTTTCAGTTTTCCATAATGGCAGTTTCTTTTCAGAGCTTCTATGGCGAAATCAACGGTAACGCCCGGCGTTAATGACATTTCCAGATCGAATCGACCGAGGAATTCTTTCAATGTCTCTTGGGGCTTCCGCTGTATGTCAAATAACGCTGCGGCAGATTTCCGAATTGGAATTGCTGTACTAAATCTGCTCCGAAATTTGGATTCCAACTGTGCGAAGTTACTAATGGATCCGCCAGGAAGACCTTCAAACCAAAGACGAGCAGCTCCCGATAAGGTCATAACAAATATCTGACATAAAGCCGCATCACTGTGGGTTTGAAACTGGACGAAATCCTTCACTTTATTGATGTGCGAAATAGGATCTTTAGTACCATCATAAGTATCAGCGGGAAGCTTCACTCGCCTGCTGACCCTGTGACGTCTTATATGACGACTGAAAGGGTGACCTGAGGTATCATCAAGAATCTCACGCGCATGACGTGGGGGAGATATGTCTCCTTGTCGCCCTCCTTCCCTTAGTTCAGGTATATGATGTCGTCTGGGAGACCGACTGCGACTCCTGGGAGAACGACTTCGATATCTTCTGCTACTGGATCTTTCACTATATACGGGAGATAAACTCCTGTTTGTTCCTTCCCTCCGTCCGGCCCAACGGTTCCTCAACGCCTCAAGCTGCCTGTCTTCCTGCAGAAGAAGTCTTTGCGGCATTTGTGGTACATAAGCCTCTACTCCTCCTTGAGTGAGCTGTACGTGACCAACCGGGGGATTTCCTGTGGATAAAGGCACTTGGGGGTTCTCTGGAAACAACGGGGGCAAAGGTCGATCAGCAACAATAGATGGTGTGAACATGACGCGAGGAGGAACGCTAGATCCAGAAGCACCAGGCGTGACTCTAGTGGCCATTTCAGTCAAATATTCCAAGCGGGCACGAAGGGCCGCTATTTCCATAGCAAAGGGATTTTCATTGTTAAGCACAGATTCTTCCAAAAGAGGAGTATAAAGATCAGATCCCACCGTCTGTGATGAAGAAATGACCGTCTGTGAGGAGATAGATCCTCCGGCGATCCCGACCGAGAGGTCCAGAGGTCCCGAGATAGTCTATTGTGTCGTCATAGAGAGGTCAGCAGTAGCAAAAGGAAATAACCGCCTGCGAGTTGAGAAAGGAATATTGGAAAATGTAGACCGGTCTGGCTCCGATCTGGCTGTCATAACCGTTCCGATCTCCCAACTAAACAGAGCTTGGCTATTAAGGACGCTCACTTAATACACCAAAGCTCTCAATGAAAGCACCATTTGATAAGATCCGAGATCTCTTCGGGTCGGAAACGGCTGCTACAGCTAGTCGGAGGGGAAGCGATCGGCGTCGGAGGTACCTGCAAAGCGCCGGAGGGGGACTCCGGCGTAGACACTCCGATGCTTAAGTCAGTTCGGGTTTTCAGAATGGTAGAGGTTCTCTAAGATGATCTCGATCTTACCTTCTGTTTGGAAAGATGGGGGTATTTATAGGCCGAAGTTGGCGATACCTGACAGCGATAAGGGTGCAGCGATAAGCATCGTCCGAAGTCATCGCTTCCGGCGATAATAGGTAAGCCATCGCGGGCGATAATCACGTAAGGCCTATCAGGAGCGGCATCCTCTCCGTTTCCCTAGGATGGGATGACGCCGTGCGCGTAAAGATGCATGAGATCCCCCCCGCTGAAGTCGACCATCCTAGGAACGTCCGCCGGCCCGGGCGATAGGTTGGTTTTTCAGGGAAGCGTATAGAAACTCGTCAAGGATAGATGCCGTAGCTACAATATTGCCGTCAGGAGCAATCCAATTGTTATCAATATTGAAATCTCCAGGACGAATTATGTGCTCTGATAATGACCATACTGATAAACGGCCTAGAGGGGGGTGAATAGGCAAATAAAATTCTAACACAAAATATAAGGATATATGAGTGCGGAAATAGAATGTAAAAACACAAGGATATATAGTGGTTCCAATTCCTCAATGAATTGTACTCCACTACCTAAGAGTCCTCCTCTTAGGATTTTGAACAACGAACACTTCGTTATTTACCTTGAGTTTTTACGGGTTCAACTCAAACCTTACACCTTGGTTTTTCCGGGCTCAACCAATAAACCTTTCACCTTGGTTTTTGCGGGCTCAACCAATAAACCTTACACTTTGGTTTTCACGGGTTCACCAACAAACTTACACTTGGTTTTTGCGGGCTCAACCAACAAACCTTACAATGTGATTTTTCCGGGCTCAATCACAACCTATCACAATCAAGAATACTTGACAAGAGAATGTTAAATAGCAACACAAAATTGGTGTACAAATAAACTATGTATGATTAAATAATCAACACCAATAAATGAACAAGAATACCTCAAAAGAAAGCTTAAAACTTACTTGAAATATGAACGCAAGAATGAGTAAATTCGGATTTGTAAAGCTTGCGTTATGACAGTTTGAAGTTGTAAGCTTTTGCAAAAACTCAGATTTTGGCTTTAAAAGAGTATGAGAGCTTTCTAAATCTTTCTTGTGTTTAATGTGTATTCTAGTTAAGTTCTAACTCATCTAGGATGAGTTATATATAGTATAAGATCAGTGGAAGATCAGACAAGAAAGTATGGAGCCAAAAAATCCGTTTTAAGTGGACAAAAGAGCTGTTAAGAAAACTAGCCGTTATGCTTACCGTGATCACGTTTAAGACCAACCGTGATCACGGTTAGAGACAATTTCTAACCGTGATTCATGTTTAGCCCTTAACCGTGATTCACGTTACCTTCTGGAAAGTTTCGGCATTTTGACAGCTCCTAACCGTGATCACGTTTAGCCACTTTTCTGATTTACTAAAACTTGAATAACTTTTGACTGAAAAATCGTTTTTGCGTAAAACTTTTTTTCACACTTTCCTTGAGGTATTTTGAACATAAATCAAGTGTTAAATAGAATCATACTTACATGATTAAAGTCCTAAAGTACACTTGATCTTGAGCTTGCGATATCTTGATTTGTTGCCTTTTATTTGTTCCATCGCAAACTACACACACTTTAACTTCAAATTGCATTAGTAAGGTAATTAGTTTGTGTGTCTAAAATCATCAAAACAAAGATGAGATTGCCCTTGGGCTAACAATCTCCCCCTTTTTGATGATGACAACCACAAACTAAAATCAAAACATATTTAAGCTAGCAATTGAAATTAAAGTTAAATGCTCCCCCTACATAAAACATTAGTTGCACATAGAGCATAGCAAAGATTAAAAGTTTTGCTCCCCCTTAATCTTACCTTTCTCCCAAAATTATTCTCCCCTTTTATGTAAGCTTCATTACCAAACTCCCCCTTAACTCATTCTCCCCCTTTGTCATTAGCAAAAAGGGTAAAAATAGGAGGTCCAAAAAAACATATAAGGAGTAAAGAAAGGAGCAAGCAAAGATCAAACAATTATCCAATCCAAAGATAAATATCAACAAAAAGATAAAGAGAGGATAATTGAATTTACTTGTCGGTTTCCCCTTGGGCTACCAATAGCAAAATTACAAAACAATTTACCAAAAGGGTGAGCTTCGATTCATCACCCGACTTGTGCCACGAATACCCTACATATATTTCATTTATCTTCAAGGGGTTTCCGGCACTACTACAAAACAAACTAGTTAGTTTTAGGAACCCAAACACGTTTGGTTCCTTTCTTAGCAAATGCACTCTTTTGTGCCCACATTTGTTTTGCATAAACAAATCCTTTACGAATAAAGCAAAAATATGCCAAATGACCATTCTTATGACAATAATCACATTTAAACAAAGGTCTAGCATGTGATTGATTTGAAGAACTAGCATGGTCACAATTTCTTGTTTTGACAAAAGATGTTTTAGAATTATTCATGCTAGAAGAGTGATCAAATCCAATTCCTCTTCTATCAAAATTAGTCTTTTGCTCATTTAAACACTTTTGTTGACCTTGTGCACTTTGAATAAATTTAGCTAAAGTAGCCTCAAGAGTTTTAATCTTTTCATTTAAAAGAGCTACTTCTTTACTAGAGTTTGCACAAAGTTCACAACTAGAGGTTTTCTTTCCATTAGCAATTTCTAATGATTTAAGCTCATCTCTAGTATTAGCCAAAACATCTCTTAAATCTTCATTGTCATTTTTTAAAAAATCATTTTCCTCTTTAAGAGATTTATTCAAAGATTCTAACTCAAGAACATCATTTTTCGATTTTTCTAAATCCTTAGCAAGTTTAACATTTTGCTTGCAAGAATTTTTAAAATGACTAGACAATTCATCAAACGCTTCTTGCAATCCATATTCGTTATCAAGAGATTGAGAAGAACTTACCTCATCGTCGCTTTCCCCTTGTGCCATGAGACACACATTTGTACCTCCATTGAATGAGGTGGACGTTGATGAAGAACTCTTTTGAGAAGTATCGCTATCATCGTTGACATGCAAACACAAGTTAGCGATAACATCTTCGGATGAGGAATCCGATGGATCACTACTTGATGTAACATCACTCCAAGTAGAGGAAGCTTTAAATGCTCTCCTAAGATGCTTCTTTCCCTTCTTTGAACCGTGTTTCTCATCTCTCTTTTTCTTTTCAAGTCTAGGACATTCACTCTTAACATGTCCTGGTTTTTCACATTCAAAGCAAACAACATCATTTCTAAAATCGGATTTAGAAGAGTTAGAATACTTACCTTGGTAATTTTTCTTCTTTGAATCCAAAAATTTCTTGAAATTTCTGGAAAGGAAGGCCTTTTCACGTTCTTCTTCTTGAGCTTTGAGAGCTAAATTTTTGCTCTTAACATTTTGCACTTCCGGTTCTCCCATATTGAGTTTGTACTCAAAAGCCGTAAGAGAGCCAACAAGTTGAGAATAGGTAGGTCTCTTTTCAAGTTCATCAAAAATGGAAGTCTTGGCATTCCAAGTGTTAGGCAATATACTAAGGAGTTTTCTTACCATCTCCTCATCACTAGGAGTTCCCATAGTATTGCAAATATTTTGAATCCTAGTGCTTAATTCATAAATGGACTCACCACTCTTCATACCTAGTAGTTCATACTCACGCTTGAGTGTGTTGAGTCGGATGTTTCTAACTTGAGGAGTGCCTTCATGTGCCGTCTCCAAAGTTTCCCAAACATCCTTGGACAATTTGCAAGAACTAACACGATTAAATTCGTTTTGAGAAATTGAACAAAATAAAGCATACCTTGCCTTGTCTTCACTTTGTTTTCTTGAAACCGATCCAGCTGGCCACTTATCGAAAGGAAGAGGTTTTGTTGATCCATCTTCAGCAGCTGGTTCCATGGGAGTGGCAAATCCATGTAGAACACAATCTAGCATGATTTGATCTTGTCCACCTAGGAAGGCTATCATCTTTGTCTTCCATTGTAAGTAGTTGTTTCCATCAAGAAATGGTGGACGGTTGATTACACCATATAATCCCTCTTGAGCCATTTGATCTTTCACTTGAGGCGATTAAACCTACAAAACAAGTACCTTGCTCCGCTACCAATTGATAAACGGCCTAGAGGGGGGGTGAATAGGCAAATAAAATTCTAACACAAAATATAAGGATATATGAGTGCGGAAATAGAATGTAAAAACACAAGGATATATAGTGGTTCCAATTCCTCAATGAATTGTACTCCACTACCTAAGAGTCCTCCTCTTAGGATTTTGAACAACGAACACTTCGTTATTTACCTTGAGTTTTTACGGGTTCAACTCAAACCTTACACCTTGGTTTTTCCGGGCTCAACCAATAAACCTTTCACCTTGGTTTTTGCGGGCTCAACCAATAAACCTTACACTTTGGTTTTCACGGGTTCACCAACAACCTTACACTTGGTTTTTGCGGGCTCAACCAACAAACCTTACAATGTGATTTTTCCGGGCTCAATCACAACCTATCACAATCAAGAATACTTGACAAGAGAATGTTAAATAGCAACACAAAATTGGTGTACAAATAAACTATGTATGATTCAATAATCAACACCAATAAATGAACAAGAATACCTCAAAAGAAAGCTTAAAACTTACTTGAAATATGAACGCAAGAATGAGTAAATTCGGATTTGTAAAGCTTGCGTTATGACAGTTTGAAGTTGTAAGCTTTTGCAAAAACTCAGATTTTGGCTTTGAAAGAGTATGAGAGCTTTCTAAATCTTTCTTGTGTTTAATGTGTATTCTAGTTAAGTTCTAACTCATCTAGGATGAGTTATATATAGTATAAGATCAGTGGAAGATCAGACAAGAAAGTATGGAGCCAAAAAATCCGTTTTAAGTGGACAAAAGAGCTGTTAAGAAAACTAGCCGTTATGCTTACCGTGATCACGTTTAAGACCAACCGTGATCACGGTTAGAGACAATTTCTAACCGTGATTCACGTTTAGCCCTTAACCGTGATTCACGTTACCTTCTGGAAAGTTTCGGCATTTTGACAGCTCCTAACCGTGATCACGTTTAGGTCTAACCGTGATCACGTTTAGCCACTTTTCTGATTTACTAAAACTTGAATAACTTTTGACTGAAAAATCATTTTTGCGTAAAACTTTTTTTCACACTTTCCTTGAGGTATTTTGAACATAAATCAAGTGTTAAATAGAATCATACTTACATGATTAAAGTCCTAAAGTACACTTGATCTTGAGCTTGCGATATCTTGATTTGTTGCCTCTTATTTGTTCCATCGCAAACTACACACACTTTAACTTCAAATTGCATTAGTAAGGTAATTAGTTTGTGTGTCTAAAATCATCAAAACAAAGATGAGATTGCCCTTGGGCTAACACATACAACGTCTAATACCTGATTAAAAACTCTACTAGTAGTTTCTGTAGAGTGTTGAAAACGTTCGCAGACGTGCCTGTTTGAAGCACCTAAGCCGATGGTATATAAAAACATACACACTTTCTCAATAACTGACATTCTTCGCGACGATTGCAAATTGCAAGATGATTGTAATGTGTCCACTAGTTCTAATATTGTATCTTTATCCATTCGGAACATGTTGATAGACTGTGAATCTCTTCCAGACAATATCTCAGTCAACCAATTCATTCCTGTTTGGTACGAGGTCATACACGGCTCTTTATATATGTAAGTGTAGAAATACGTACTGATAGATGCAGTCGTAACCGTCATTAACCACCAAAATTCTTCGTCATTCTCTTCATTCATTTCTGGACAAAATATTACATGAATGAATAGATACAAAATAATACATAAAACCAATATCTACAAATATACCCAAAAAAAAGGAGACGAAACATAATAAAAAAAACATAAAATTTGCAACTCGAATCATACAATCATTCTCAAAATATATTTGATAAAGACATGTAATATTACTACCATATAACATTTTTGTACATGAAACTAAAAGGAGAAGGATGAGAATGAGGTTACCTGTACTCTCCTCTTCTACACGATGCATTTCACTTCATAAAATGCTCTCCATTGTAATGTTTTAGTATTTCACTATATTGTTGTCAGCATTTATATTAGGAGTTGCTATAAATTTGCATTCAATGTGTAAGAAGTGACAAAGGGTGGTAGTTGGAAAGAGGTGGTTAGGTTGAGGTGGTAAGACATGTGGTTATTACAGGTGAAGTGGTTAGGTTGATTTCTTTCCCTTTTTATTATATGCTTGTTTTTGCCCGTGTATGGTAGGCCTAGGTGAATTGAATCTTGTTTTGTCTTTTTGTTATTTTCACATCGCTAAACATTTTAATTTCATTTTATTTGAGATAAAACACAACCATATAAATTAATAAACGATTAAACACAAATAGCATACATAATAACTAATAAAAGGTAGTTCACTACTAATATTGTCATACAATATTGCAATACAACAAATATAACAAAGCTCACTACTAATATTTTCATACTGGGAATTTGTAATACAAAGTTCACAATTTATTTTGGCCCTTTATGAGTAAAATGATACTTCAAATACTCCAGCTTGTGTTCCGGTGAATCGAGCTCAAAATAGACCTCTCTTCATTTTGTCTTCGAGAAATTCAGTGGCAAACATAAAAAGGTTTCCGTGGATGTCCAGCCCGGGTATGGTTTTCATGTCTGCCACATACGCTCTCAAGCTAGGTACTTCAGGTTCAACAACCTTAGAGATCACAGTTGAACTCCTAGAGGCCACCGCACTGACCAACGTATCCAGGTGTCTAGCTAGCATTGCTGCGCCCCCTGATTGCCTCTTTCCTTTCTTCAATCGAAGGCTTGGATTGGCACTCCCCCTTCCATCAACAGTTCTCTTATTACTTGGTACATCCGCTTGAGAATTTTCACCCTCAAACAAATCATCCAAACTTTGATTAAGAGGAATTGCTTCATCTGAATCACCAGAACCTTCAACATACTGGTGCTGGTCCTGTGATGTAACGTGCACATTGCATCCGGGCAATATAGCAAACTCTCCAGTAGCTACTATAGTGGAAAACATCACGTCTAGTTTCTGTTCAAGTTCAAGTTCAATTCCACATATTCTGAAGTTTGCAAAACTCGGGTTTACCTACACATAAAGATATAAAAACATCCACCATGCCATAAACTAACCAAATATTATGATAGTAGAGCAAACTAGTTTCAAAAGACAAGAACTAACCTTGATTTTTTCTTCCCACCAACCATTATCTGCACCAACTGTATTTTTATGCGTATCCCATCCTAACCCCGTCTCATTACGCATCAAATCTTTCCACAATTTATAATCCTTTTTTAAAGCATCCCATTTGTTCTTAAGTTGTTTTTGCTCATAAGACAATCCGGTTTTAGTCCGGAACTGATTCGTGATAAAGTCCCACCCTTGTTTGTTAAAATGAGTGTGTGGCCTAAATATTTTTCAATAGCAACAATGCACAAATCACAAAATGTATGCACTATACCCTTGTGCCAAACAACCTTCAATATTCTACTTCTAGTTCCTTGGGTTGTCATCTACAATAAACACAATGCATTCATAGCATGATTTACAATTAATTTCATCTTGCATATGTTGTCACCATGGATATCAGAATGTCAAGAAAATAAATAAAAGACAATAAAGCCAAAAACACCAATAATAGCTACTCAACAACACGCAAATCCAGTACCAAGATCATAAATCAAAGGACCAGCAAATATAGTACCAAAAATCAGCAATAACAATAAAAAAAAACAAGCATTTACAGTACCAAAAACCAGTAATTACATCCTCATTTTATAGGGACACAAAGGTTAAGCTCTTATTAGAGCTTAACAATTAAGGAACGTATGTTCGTCATGTTTTTACATGAAGCTAACTCTACCGCAGATGGTCTTGCCAACTTCACCTTCTCTCATGCATGGCAAAACATTTATATTGTATATTGATGCTCCGTATAGTATTTTATACATTTTCAACGGTGATAAAATTTGTGTTGTTGTTTTTTTCTCCTTTATTGGAACTAAAGTTAGAAAAGGGGGGAAAAGTGGTGCTTGTGGTAAGATTTATAAAGCAATCAAACATTATTATTAAAGGGTAGTAAGTATATAGTTAGAGTTAGTGGGTGCATCATCCTTGTAATTTTCCAAGCGACAAACGTACCCTACTCGGATTTTTAGGAATCCTACCTAGTCTTGGAATTCCCTGCTGCGGTTTTATTTCTGCTCGGCATAAGATAATGAGAGAACATAATGCTTATATAATTACTGAATTAGGAATTAAGAGAATATTTTAGTTTTCCCAATGCGACAAAAATGCTCTTGGGCTTAGGGTTCTGTTTCTGTTCTACTACACAACAATTAAATCCAACAATTAAACCAATAATTAAACCAACAATTAACCCAAAATCAGCCACACAATTTAACGGAAAAAATAGGTTAAAAAATTAAATAAAAATTGATTAGCTACGGGAATTTACTTCAAGGATGAAGAGGAGATTACCTGTCTGCCGGTAGGTGAGGAAGTGTTGGATCGGGGGTTTCTGGAGATGTGGGTTTTAGTTTGAGAGGCTGGACAGAGGTAAAGGTCGGTATCGTTCTTCTTATGCTTCTATTTCTCTTCTCTTCTCTTCCTCGATGCTTTTCTGATTTCGTACGCAAGCGAGAGGAGGACGCCGCTGGTGGTGGAGGACCGCGGTGGTTATGGTTGAGCTACTGTTTGCTACTGGTGGTGGAGGACGGCGATGGTGGAGGAGATGAGAAGAAGAATGAGGTGCAGAGAACCCTAATTTGAGAAGAAAAACGATGAAATGAAGGAGCAAGAGGAGTTAAGTTGAGTTTTTATACCAAGTTTTTTCGTAATTATTTCGAATTTGGCTAGACATTTTTGTCCACTAATTGTTCAGCCCTCCATCGCGACAACGCCCAAAACCCCATATTCTCCCACTGGTCCTTGAGCATCCACTGTCAAAACCATCCTTTTCCAAGGCTTGGAACTAGGCTTCTCAAGAAGCCCAGTGTCAAACGAGCTTGCCAAACGCCTTTACTTTCATTTTCAGTGGCTGAACCATGGTTTTGTGGCAAAACCATAACGCCAAACAACCACTAAAAACTAGACAAAATAGAGGGTGGGGTGTGGGTTTACATTTCTCATAAAATGTCTGCATTTATGTTGATTTTTTATTTACTCATGACAGTATTTGAATTTGATCAAAAACTCAAGGGTATGTAAAATTATCACTTTTTTATTTTAAAAAAATTAATTTCAATTTGCCTTTGTGAAAGAAAAAAGAGGGTTTGACTACCTACTCAGATTGAAGATAATTGTCAGCATATTATGATATTGTAATTATATACTCTCTCCATCTCAAATTAAATGATGTTTTTTAAACTTTTACTAATTTCAAATTAAATGACGTTTTTAGACCTTTTATGTGACTTTTTGTTAAATTTTACTAATTTACCCCTAATCATTGAAGAGAGATAATTAGTGAAAATAATAAAGTATAGTAAGTTAGAATAAGACGAGGGATATTAGTGACTAATATAAACTTAAAAAATGTGAAAAGTGATGACCTTGTATGTATAAAACTTCAAATAAGTTATTTAATTTGAATAAGAGGAAGTAGAAATGTACATGGTGAGTGTATGTATTCTCACATCCTCACTTAAGAATTTATACACTAGTCTTGATTGAGTATTAAAATGTTATAAAATACAAGGGCTAGTGTAACGCCCATGTCTACATGCTTGTAACATAAACATAACATATGAATCAAACCGACTTTAAACTCTAAAATCGCACCTAAGTCGACATATGGTGACATTGCTGACGAGAGTGTAAATTTGGAGGCATTAAGTGATAACAATGGTCAGGGTAGTGAGAGAATTGAAGAAGACGAACATGTAACCGTTGAGAGTGCTGGTGTGGAGTGATAGAGCATTTTATGTCCATAATTCTTCCCTCTTTTGTATTCCTTTTTAGATCATGATGCTACTTATGTTGCTGTGTTTATTCACTTTTTATAGATCTGGGCTAATTAAGAGAAAAATACAAAAAAGAGCACTTTCTATCTTTTTCTGGAGAGAATCGAGCAGCTAGGCCGTGCAGCTGGACGTTCGCAGAAGGCAGCAGTGTCCTAGTGAGAAAAGGAAACAAGCGCTGATCGCGCGTCGAACACGTCAAATATAGTAGTGAAATAGTTATGGAATTGGGGGTAGAAATACAACTTATCACTGTCTACAAGGATTTGTAGATGATGGTAAGAGGATCGTCCACAGAGACCTCTAGGAAACGTAGTTCTTGAGTTTGACTTCCTCGTCACTGAGTTTGGGTTTGGTTGGTATCTGAAACTGAAAGACAAAACAAAAAGAAGTGAAAACAGTTTAAAGTAGTATTGGCCAGAGTCTAGGCCAAGACTAGGGTCTAGATTAGGAATAAGTCTAGTGATATGGAATTCCAAGTAAGGGTGATATGAGAGCTTGCGTTCTTATGCCTCGATCACGGGCTCTAGGATATTCTTCTCTTCGTTTGTAGTACTGCTATAGAGTGGAGGTACTCCTGTTCACTCCTGTCTTCCCTCCTCTTCAAATTACCTGGCGGGTACTCCCTCTCCTGATAATCCTAGCCAAGGGACACCTTGCTAGTTAAAGGGTTTATCCATTTGACTGCTGTCTTGAATGGTTGCTCACCTCTTCAATGGTACAGGGGAAGACAGTACCTAGGTCAAGGTGTTTCCCCACGGAAACCCTAGGTTGTCAATCTGGTCTCGACCTAGATTACCTATTCTTCTAGTCTGGCGTGAGACTAGTCACCTACTTCGTCTAGCCGGCGGGTACTCCCTCTCCTTCTAGGCTGGTTACAACTCTTCTCTACTAGGGTACAAGGATGATCAAACCTTGTCTCTAGTGAGTAAGCGATAGATTAAGTTCAAGAAATAAATAAATACAAAGGAAGAGATTATGAAGTACGAAAGATGCCTCACGAGTGCATAAGAACTACAGCTCCTCAACCCTTACCAAGAATGGGTGTTTAGTTACTCATACTCATGAATAAAAAGGTAAAGTATTTAATTGCATAAATAATATAAATCCGAGATAATAAAATCCGGAGCAAAGTGTAACAATGTCGAACTAAGAAAAGAGAAGAAGGATTGCGTAGTGTTCGATCTGGACAGAGGTGAATAATGTTTTGCTAAAATAGCCCTCAGAACCTCTGTCCCAATCCAACTCTAATCCCTAGAAAATCTCCTAAAAGATTATTACAATTAATTGTTCTTAAAATGAAAACTAAATCGCTAAATAATAAAGAGGGAGATCCCATTCGGGATTCTTCAAAAGATTGGCTTCAGATCCCTCTAAAATAGCGGAACAACTGCTACGTACCAGCTGTAAGAGTCCAACGCTGAAAGCGGTCCAAGCGCTCTAAAGTGCTGTCTTTATCGCGAATATGTCTTGGCCGCAGTCCTGGCCAAGACGATCCTGGTATGCGCCATACGTCAGATGCGAATATGTCTAGGCCAAGATCCAGGCCTAGACTCGGGTAATGCTGCTCCAGCTCTCTTCTGTTCAGATTCCTCAAAAGCTGCCTTCCAGATCAGATCTGCTAAGATGTGGGAAAACAAGGATAAATCAGCAGATTTACTGTCCAAAATAACTAGTAAATGGACAATAAAACATGATGAAATACAATGCAATCAAACTCCCCACACTTAAACTATGCTTGCCCCCAAGCATACAGACTCAAAGACTCACTAAAAAAAATAAAAACACATCAAAAACAAAACACACATCCTGAACCCCCCGGACTTTCTCATTTTCAGATTGCTTACCCTTCCACTGGATCTGCCAAGACACTTTAATAAGCTATCCAATGCGAGACTAACAAGGAATGATCAATACCCCAAACATACACCTTCCACATGGTATCAAGACACCCTACTAGAAAAGATTGATAAGAAAAAGGGAAACAGAGTTAACCAAAAATTTGAGCCCCACCGAGTGTCGTCTATCCATAAGTGCCTAAAGACTTGGTGCCATTTAAATCACTTTGACAGATTTATTTTTTTCTTTTCTTATTTTCTTTTATGTCCTTAATTTTTTTTTTTCTTTTGACATGTCAAGTGTCCTTTGTATGTTTACAGACACAGCACATAGACAGAGCTTGTCCTTTTCAGCGGGGACTTCCACCTTTGCTATGTCTATCCTATGACATTCCAACACCTTATTTGCCTCACACTACAAGTAGATAGAACGACACACTCAAATCAGCTAACCCCATCATCCTAAGAAGAGTTAAGGTACTAGCTAATGTCGCGCCCCCACGAAAATTAAAAACTCGCGAGTGTGCAACGAAATTTGGGACCTTAGAATGCTCAGCGTAGACAGACGCCTCGCAACATGCAATGAAGTCGCCACCCTAATTTGGTTGCTAGGCTTTAGGGAACCTTAATCGTCATGGCATAGGAAATATAATAAGTAAAAAAAACTAAAGGCACAAAAAAGGGGTCTGGACCCCAGACAAAAGGTTCGGGGTCGTATTATGGTCTTGGGAAGGTGTTAGGCACCCGAGTCACATCCGAAAACGGTTACCGATTGATGAGAGAGATGTTTAAAAGGTGTTTTGATGAAAATGCGTTTTATTTTGAAAAAGGGGGCCCTCAGAGGAATCGTCACTTTAGCCTTTTCCACAATCGGGACCGTTCAAAAATAATAAAAAAAGATCTTTCGGACGGGGTTACCGTTTATCAAGATCAGTCTATTATTCTTGACCGTAACGTGATGGGACTGAATTTTCTGTAAGACTGAATGAGCGCCCTCTTATTTCATCATCGGGCCATGCATGATTAGATTGATTGCTATGTGAACCTATCATGGATTGCTAACAGAGTACCAATTTTAAATGATTGGTTTTTGAAGTGGAAAACTGATGTGGGATCGAAAGTCCCCATGTACATGCAGTCAATATATGCGAGAATTTAAAATCACATGAATATGGCATTTGAAGCGACTCTTTAAACACGTTGTTCATGTGGGTTGATTTTAATTCTAACAGTTCTATATATCATGCGTACGACTGCTATTTTACGAAAAAGCGCTGAATAAATAAAAAGGAATCGAAAGGCGTACTTTCGAGCGAAGCTTGAATTTAAAACCTACAAAGTGAGAGTATTAGTGATAGCTTGAGAAAGAAGTAAACAATTTTATGAGTGCGAAAATTTAAATGACAGTTGATTGCATACGAGAAATGATGAATTTTGCGTATACGAAAGTGAGATGCTGGGTTTGACAAAAATGATGACAGTTGTTTGTATGCGAAAAATGATGGATTTTACGCATACGAGAATTTAAATGCTGAGCTGATTTGCATGCGATAAATGATTGATTTTACGCATACGAAATTTAAATGTTGGGTTGATCGTATGTGAAAAATGATTGATTTTACACATACGAGAATTTAAATGCTATGGTGATTGCATGCGAAAAATGATTGATTTTAAGCATGTGAGAATTTGAACAGTGCTACGTGATTGCATGCGAAAAATGATTGATTTTAAGCATGTGAGAATTAAAATGCTACGTGATTGCATGCGAAAAATGATTGATTTTAAGCATGTGAGAATTAAAATGCTACGTTGATTGCATGCGAAAAATGATTGATTTTAAGCATGTGAGAATCTAACATCTACGTGATTGCATGCGAAGAATGATTGATTTTACGCATGTGAGAATTAAAATGCTACGTTGATTGCATGCGAAAAATGATTGATTTTAAGCATGTGAGAATCTAACATCTACGTGATTGCATGCGAAGAATGATTGATTTTACGCATGTGCGAATTAAAATGCTACGTGGTTGCATGCGAAAAATGATTGATTTTAAGCATGTGAGAATTAAAATGCTACGTTGATTGCATGCGAAAAATGATTGATTTTAAGCATGTGAGAATCTAACATCTACATATTGCATGCGAAGAATGATTGATTTTACGCATGTGAGAATTAAAATGCTACGTTGATTGCATGCGAAGAATGATTGATTTTACGCATGTGAGAATTAAAATGCTACGTTGATTGCATGCGAAAAATGATTGATTTTAAGCATGTGAGAATCTAACATCTACGTGATTGCATGCGAAGAATGATTGATTTTACGCATGGGAGAATTTAATATCTACGTTGATTGCATGCGAAAAATGATTGATTTTAAGCATACGAGAATTTAACAGTTGGATAATTTGCAGAAAGTAGAGAGTTGATATTTGCGAAAAATAAAACAATTGATATTTGCAGAAAATAAAGCAGTTGATATTTGCGGAAGGATTTCCAGCAGTTGTGCGAAAAATTAAAGCAGTTGATATTGCAGAAAATAAAACAATTGATATTTGCAGAAAATAAAACAGTTGATATTGCGGAAGGATTTCCAGCAGTTTTGCGAAAAATTAAAGCAGTTGATATTGCGGAAATTAAAGTGCGACCGTCCATGTAGGCGGTAAAAATAAATAACTGAATTTTTAAATTGCAGAAAATAAAGTGCGGAAATTTAAAGTGCTAAGAATTAAAACAGTTGATAAGTGCAGAAAATTAAACAGTTGATACGTGCAGAATATTAAACAGTTGATAAGTGCAGAAAATTAAACAGTTGATAAGTGCAGAAAATTAAACAGTTGATAATACGAGAAATTAACGTACGATGCGTACGAATTATTTTTACGAAAAACTTGCGATTTGAAATTTCGGAAAGAATTAAAAATCGGAGGGACCTAATTGAAAACTTTGAAAACTTGGGAGGGGGGCCAAAACGGCGCCGTGTGATGAACAAGCATGGCACTATTCATCACCCCCTCCCTTGGTCGCCGGAGCTACTGCCGGCGACCCAACTCCGGCCACACTTGGCCGTTTTGAAAAATGGACGTACCAAAATGTTCGTCTCTTCGACGACTTTCCGACCGTATAAACCTCGATTTTGAGTTTGACTCGTACAAAATTTAATTTCGAAAAAATGACCGAACCGTTAATTATCGAAAACTAATTAATTCGAACAATCTAGCCAACGATTTTCAAAATTGAAAGCATGTATTTAATCTACATTACGTATGTGAATTAATAGCACAAAAACAATCAATTTATTTGCTCAAAATCAAGCCAAACGAAATTAAAGAAAACTTGCGCAGAAAAACCGAAGATGAGCTAGAGAGAGAAAGCTCACATTTCAAACTTTGAACTGGACGATTGTCGCTCAATATGAGCAAGCTGATCAAGAGGGAGAAGGAGCAAGGGTTTCTTGCGATTTTGGTGCCGTTTTTACGTTGAATGAGAGCCCCTATTTATAGGAGAAAATCGCGTGGAGGAGAGGGACGCGGCTGTGCGCGTGGAGGTGTTGTTCACGCTGGCGGGGCTACGGCCGTGAGGTGGCTGGGCTAGGGGCGTTGTGATGATGGCCGAGGGGACAGGTAACGGCCGAGGGGACGGGAGCGAGCAGCTCGGTGGCTCGCTCCCCTGTTCACGCACGTCCATGGCCGTTCGCGTGTGCCATGCACCATGCCCCTTTAATTTGTCAACCGTTGATCTGGTTGACTTTTCTTGAGTTGACCAGATCAACGGTTGTGATTAAAATGCCCTTTAATTTATTTAAATGGGCTCGAGCTGAGTCCTGCGAGCAAACGCTCGGACTTTTCGATCCGAGGGTACCAGCGCGTAGAGAAAATTATGACGGTTTTAACCGTATACAGCGAAGCATGAAAATTTCGCGTTTGACGCGTTTATTTTCGCGTTCAAAAGCGCGAAACGCGGGAACGGAAAAATAAAAACGTTACGCCGAAAATTACACGAAACGTTGTATACCGTTGCGAGCAGAAAAAAAGCTAGCAACTAGTTGATGGAAAACATTTAAAAGTCAAGCTGTGGTTCGAGCAGACTTACTCGGGTCCAATAAAAGCTCGAATAAAAATAATAATAAAATAATAAAAATACTAAAAAATGCGCTAAAATCTCAAAAATCCTAAAATTCATGCGATGATCAAAAATGGAGAAAAAACTAGCAAACGACTGCCGGATAGCCAAAAATGTGATTTTTAAGGCTAAAAATAATATTGACGATAATAATGAAAATAAGTGCTGAAAGATTGAAAATGCTATTTCGAAAGCTGACGATGCTAATGATGATGCTAAAATGCAACGAAACACCTAAAAATGCTAACGACAGTAAACTAACTACAGATGACTGTAAATCAAGTAAAAATGATAGTAAATTAAATAAATGACAGAAATGCTAAAATTGATTAAAAATGGCGTCAAAATTTGGGTATCAACAGCTAAGTGTCCCTACGACCATGTGGATGATAAATGTTTCGGAAACATCAGATAACATGCCCCTTGGGCATTGATCATTTACGCTCATTTGCTTCCCTGTTACTAAAGCATTGTATCACATAGGAAAGTGTCTAAATGCAGTCTCACCAAAAGACTAAACAATCTAAGCAAGAAAACAAGGATTTAGATGTGCATTCACAACAGACTCAAAACAAGCAGAAAAATACAAATAAAAATCATGCATTTGACAGACTCTATATTGGACAAACTGACATAAAAATAAAAATTTAATACACATTAATTTGACTCACAAAACAGACGCAAAACACATTATCAAACATTCAATATTCACAAAACACAAGACATATTTAACACCCTCCCCACACTTAAAAATACACAATGTCCTCATTGTGTGGAGAGGCAAAAATTAAAAACAGAAAAGAAAGTAAAGAAAAGAAAAGTACGACCTGGGGGCAGAAGCAACTCATGTTGCTGGGGTTTTGGGATCTTGGCCAGAGGCTTGGCCTAGATCAGGGGCAGGAGAGGTTATTGGTTTGGGCTCTTTTGGAGGAGGAGGAGGCATCGACGGGCGGGATGCGTTTGCTGGCTGGGCTGATGGCTGGGGTTCATCCTCCTCATCAGAGGATTCGGAGTCACTCTCTGAGCTCAGATTGTCATGAAGGTCCTTGAGGAGCTTGTAATGGGCTTCGAGGTGCTGATAAATGTGGAGGACGTTTGTCCTTGTGAGCTTCATCTGCTCAAGGAGGACGTCCTGCCTGTCATTAAGGCATTGGGCCCATTGAGGCACCACGTTTCTGACGGGTGCTTGATTCTGGTCTTGGCCCTTGTCTTGGCCAAGACGATCGAGAATGATCTTCTGCTGCTCAAGGATGAGCAGCTGGCGGGCTTGGAATTCTCTTGCCCACTCTGGTGGCTCACTGGTGCTACTGGCAGGGGGGTCTTGGCACGCATATTGGCCTAGATCGGCTGCAGCAGCAGGAATGGTGGTGTCTTGGCCAGCGTCTTGGCCTAGATCCTGGGCAAGATCGCCCTCTGCTTCTTCTCCAGGGATGACAATGGGACGCAGCTTGTACTGTCCTCCATTTTTCTTTGAGAAGATGTGGTCCGCCACTGGTGTAAAACCTGTATTACAAGCGACAAACTCTCCTTCCAAATGGAAATGTCCCATTTGGTCGAAGGATCTAAAATCTAGGATTTTGGGGGAGCAACATCTAAACAAATCAGAAGCAGCAGGATCGAAACTAGCAGTTTGAATAGCAAGCCAAGTAATCAATGATCCAAAAATTAATTTGGTTTTAGACTCACGTGCATGCAATACTTGAACCAAATACAAGCCTAAGTTGACCTTTTTCTTGTGCATAATGCACCATAACAGAAACAATTCAGACTTGGCTAAATTTCCAGAGACCTTTGTCTTCCCCGAAAGGTTGATAGACAAGGTTCTATGGAGCATTCTAAGCGCAGGGTTTAAAATGGCATGTGCCTTAGAGTTCCTATCAAACTTAGCATTCGGATCACCAGTGATCTCCCTAAAAGCAACATTATTATCCCAATCTTGGGGATAATCAAAAATAGCTTCATCAGTAAAGGCAAATCCTAGCAAAGCATTGAAGGCATCAACAGACAAGTGACTCCATTTATCACACAACCTAAAATTAATCACATCAGGAGCAGCAAAATCTGGTTTGTCTCTACCCCTAGCATACAAGGTGTCCTCATCAAACCAGAAGGTTGTGTGAAATTCAAGACACAGTTCAGCATAAGCATCACACTCAACAGACATAAAAGGGACCAACCAATCGCATACACATATTCCCTAATTTTATCCTCTAATGCCATCTCATTCAAAAAATCAAACTCTAATCGAGCAAAAGCAGGGATATCACAGGCATGCATATCACGCAATTTGGCTTTAAGGTATGGCGTGTCAAATTTCAACCAGCCTTTAAGTGTGTGCAGAGGAGGAAGAGATCGTACCTTAGGAGTCTTGGCCGCAGTTTTGGCCAAGACTAAATCGTCTTCATCGTCCTCAATAGAATCCTCCACGACCACCTTCTGTTTCCCTTTGCTCTTGGCAGTGGAAGGAGCGGCAGTGGCCTTGCTCTACTTAGGGTTTGGTGGGGGTGGTGACTGAACTGGAATCGGGGTCTTTGCCGGCTTCTTAGTCGGTGTCTTTTTGTGAGCCACCTGCTTGACTCGCCCGGACTTCTTGGGCGGCGCAGTGGCTGAATTCTTCTTCGCTGGAGGTGGCGGTGGTGGTGTGGTAACAGTAGCGGCTGCGGCAGTAGCAGGAGTGGGTTTCTTCGCAGCGGTTATCGGAGTTGGGTTTGATGCTCCGGCAGCTGCCATCTTCTTCATTAGCCTGCTTTGGCGCCGACTGTCTCTGTCTCCCGTCGTCGCCGGAGCAGAGGTCTTCATCCTCTTCGCGAGAGGAACCTCATCGGACACGACAACAGCTCGGTCGCCTCCCTGGACACTCTCCTCTGATTCCTCGGGTAAGTCATCTTCGGAGGACATGGAATCGTCATCCCCTATTGCGTTGAGCAACCGTCTCGCGGCGGAGAGGGAACTGGTCGGAAGGGTAGTCGGCTGAGCTCCACGGAGATCATCGCTCTCCTCAGGGATGTGGGAAGGCGAAGGACGGCTGGGAGCAGTCATGGGTGCGAAAGGGGAAAAAGATTTGAAAGGATTTTGGGTTTTTGGAGTTTAGTTTGTGCAGGGGACACTGTGCGATTTTGGGGAAGAAGAAGGAGAAAGGTCTGCTGCTTTTAGCTCAGGTGAGAGGTTGGATTTTGTTGGACGTGGGGAGATCATGTCAGAGTGGGAGAAGGAATATGCAGAGGTGGTAGATTAATTTCCCACGCTGCCAATTAATTCCTTTTAATTGGCTTTTTGAAATTGTCCGTTTCAAAAGCAAATAAAGGCTTTTATTTGGCGGCGATGACACGTGTCCCACTAACTCACAAAAGGGCTCTTCACTCGCGAGGCAGTCTAGCTCTAAGTCTTGGCCAAGATCTCGGCCAAGACTACTTCAATTTCCCCACACTTAATTTCCTGCACAAAAAACGAAAATAACCCAGTGAAATCAAATGTGACAAAAAAATTAAATACATGCTAAAATTAAAAGAAACTAGGGTTGCCTCCCTTGCAGCGCCCTTATTTTAAGTCCTAGGCTCGACTCTCAATTTTTCTTTAGTTGTTTTCAGGTGGCTTTTCCACCTTTTCAGAAACTTTTTCTTCCTGAAAACCCTCAAAGAACGGTTTCAATCTCTGCCCGTTCACCTTGAGCTCGACACCTGTTTTCTCATTCCTAATATCTACTGCACCATGTGGGTAAATGTTAGTAATAACAAAAGGGCCTTCCCATCTAGTTTTTAGTTTTCCAGGAAACATTTTAAAACGGGAATTATAAAGAAGAACTTTCTCCCCTGTGTGGAGAGGTTTTCCAATAATCCGCTTATCATGGTAAGCTTTCATTCTGACCTTGACAATCAGCTGATTGTCATAGGCTTGGTCTCTCAATTCCTCTAGCTCATGGAGTTGTAGCTTCCTTTCTTGGCCAGCCTCATCACAACTTAGGTTGCACTTTCGTATTGCCCAAAATGCTTTATGTTGCAACCCTACTGGTAAGTGGCATGTCTTTCCATAGACTAGCTTGTAAGGTGTCATCCCGATTGGTCCTTTGTAAGCCGTTCGGCAGGCCCACAATGCGTCATCTAACCGCTGGCTCCAATCGCGTCTGTCTAGGCCTACTGTCTTGGCCAAGACTGACTTCACCTCTCTATTTGACACTTCGGCTTGGCCGTTTGTCTGAGGGTGGTAGGCTGTGGATACCCTATGTGTGATGCCATATTTCCTGAAAAGAGAAGATAAAATCTTGTTGCAGAAGTGGGTTCCTTGATCACTAATGATCCCTCGAGGAATCCCAAATCTGTTCAAGATATTAGATTTAATAAAGGAAATAACAGTTCTAGCATCATCATTTTTAGTGGCTTTCGCCTCTATCCATTTTGATACATAATCCACAACTAAGAGAATATATCTGTTGCCAAAGGAAGTGGGAAAAGGTCCCATAAAATCTATGCCCCATATATCAAATATTTCACAAGAAAGAATAAAATTCATAGGCATTTCATTTCGGGAACTAATGTTTCCTACTTTTTGACAAGCCGGACAAGTTTTACAAAATAGGGCACTATCCTGAAAAATTGTCGGCCAATAAAAACCAGCCTCTAAGATTTTTAGGGCTGTTCTTCTTGCTCCAAAATGGCCTCCGCATGCTTTGGAATGACAGAATTCAAGTATAGACTTGGTTTCATCATGAGGTATACACCTCCTTAGCAATTGATCGGATCCTAACTTCCATAAATATGGATCATCCCAGACATAGTACTTACTGTCGTGTTTGACCTTTACCCTCTCATAGGTAGTCATATCACCATAGTGTTTACCTGTTGCTAGGTAATTCGCTATTTCAGCGTACCATGGTCGCGGGTTCGGCTGATGTCTAGGCCTAGACTCCGGGCTAGACTGTGCGATAGAAAACAAATTTTCATCGGGAAATTCTGCTTTGATTTCTTTCGTGTCTCCCTTTGCTAGGCAGCGGCTTAAGTGGTCTGCCACGAGATTTTCCCTGCCACTCTTGTCCTTAATTTCCAGATTGTGCTCCTGCATAAGAAGAATCCAACGGATTAGTCTAGGCTTAGCATCATGCTTGACCAAGAGATATTTTAATGCCGCATGATCTAAAAACACAATAATTTTTGTGCCCAATAAATAAGATCTAAATTTTTCCAAGGCAAAAACTATTGCAAAGAGTTCTTTTTCGGTTGTGGTGTAATTTCGTTGGGCATCATCTAGCATCTTAGATGCATAGTAGATCACGTGAGGGTCTTTTCCTTTCTTCTGTCCAAGAACCGCTCCAACAGCAGCATCACTTGCGTCGCACATTAGCTCGAATGGCAAGCTCCAATCAGGGGGTTGAATGATCAGTGTTGTGGTCAATCGTTCCTTCAGTTCTTCGAACGATTTCTTGCGGTAAGGCAAGTTCTTGATAGTGTCAATTTTGGCTTGATCAACCTCAATGCCTTTCTTAGAGACTACATGTCCAAGGACAATCCCTTGATCTACCATAAAATGGCATTTTTCAAAGTTCAAGACTAAACATGTATCAACACATCTCTTTAAAATATTTTCTAAGTTGTGTAGGCATTGGTTGAAATCGTTACCGTATACGGTAAAATCATCCATAAACACTTCGATGCTCTTCTCTACATACTCAGAAAATATGCTTACCATGCACCTTTGAAAGGTGGCTAGCGCATTACACAGCCCAAATGGCATGCGTCTATAGGCAAACGTTCCAAATGGACAAGTGAACGTTGTCTTTTGTTGATCTTCGGGTGCAACGGGTATTTGATGGAACCCTGAGTATCCGTCCAAGAAACAGTAGTGAGACTTTCCAGTAAGTCTCTCTACCATTTGATCGATGAAAGGCAGCGGGAAATGGTCCTTCCGAGTGACTTGATTCAGCCTTCGGTAGTCAATGCATACCCTCCATCCGTTTTGAATTCTAGCTGTTCTTTGAGCTCCATCTTCTCCTTCGATTACTGTTATTCCAGTCTTCTTAGGGACTACCTGCACAGGAGACACCCAATTACTATCAGAGATAGGGTAAATCACACCGGAGTCTAATAGCTTGATTATTTCTTTCTTAACAACTTCCATCATAGGAGGGTTTAATCTCCTCTGGGGTTGCCGGATGGGTTTCTTATCCTCTTCCAAATGTATTTTGTGGGTACAAATATTGGATGATATCCCCTTGATGTCTACCATTGTCCAGCCTATCGCTTCTTTGTATTTTTTCAATACAACAATCAATTTGTCTTCTTCATCTCTCGATAGTTTGGCTGAAATAATGACGGGAAGGGTGTCATCTAGGCCTAGATAGGCGTACTTCAGGTGGTCTGGTAGGGACTTCAATTCCAATTGTGGTGCCTGTACAACAGAAGGTAGAAATTTAGGAATCGTTGATTGCACATATTGACAACTAACTATTTTTGTTCTTTTGTTGGCAGTCTTGGCCGGCGTCTTGGCCAAGCTCAAGGCCAAGACTAAGTCTGTATCTTCCTGATCGGCCAAACTGTCCACAATTTCTTGGAGTTCCTTCTGGTTTCCCGTGCGGTCTTTTAATCCTTCCAGTGCTTGAGTGGAAATTCCCCTGCTCAAAACATACTCAAGTGTATCGCTATTATAAATGTCAGCAATTTCTTCAGTAATTGGATCCAAAACATCCAAAAAACTAACACAATGCAAATCATTAGGATGTTTTAGAGCATCAGTGATGCTGAATTTAATTGTTCTTCCACAAAATTCAAGAATAATGCTTCCTTCGAAGCAGTCTATCTTTGCTTTTGACGTTCTTAGGAAAGGTCTTCCTACTAAAATATCAGTGGTACATGAAGGCAATTGAACATTCATCTCAACTATATAAAAGTCAACTGGATAGATAAAATCGTTTACCATTACCAGGACATCCGTCACTACACCTTTAGGTCGGATGATTGTTCGATCGGCCAGCTGTATCACTGATACGATCTTGGTTCCTTAGGATGCGTAGCACCAATTTTGATCTTTGTTCAAAGATGGATTTCCTGCGGAAATAGATAACTCGACAAGTACGAGCTTAGACCACTTAGCTAACCTGTGCTAAGAGCCCTAATCGATTTCAAGTCAAGGGTCTTGAATCGGGTTCTTAGGACTAGACTCAACAATGTGAGAATCACACTAAGATAAACGACACAATAATACAATTCCAAGATTTACTTGTATACGACTCAAGTATTGCGGACTCAAGAAGAACAAGGTTCAACCAACTTGAACAAGGGGCGGAGATTGAAGAGAATATCTCAATTTATCAAATAACAGCCAAGTTTCTAAGGAGGCCAAGTGGCTCCTTAAATAAGGTTACAAGCAAACCCTAATTCCAAAATAGGAATATTACATAAAGTAAAACACTTTAACTAATTAATCAATTAACTAATTAACTAATTAACTAATTAACTAATTAACTAATTAACTAATTACAGTAAAATAAATATATTTAAATACATTCCAGCAGCCCATGTCGAGTTCCCCATCATCGGGCCAAGGTTTGGGCCGAAACTTCAAGTTGTATGTTGCCTCGCGTACAGACTGCACGCCATAATGTCGACGTCCATAACTTTTAAACCACTGGACCAAATGAGCTGAATCTTGTCCCAGATGAAAGCTAACATCCTGAAGTTTCCAACTAGAGGTCGATCGCATGATTCCGACATGTACAGCTCTGGTTACGTTCCGACGAAGTTTCCTGTTGTGTCTGCACCTAGAACTGCTGTGTGCGAGATTGTCATCTCGAATCTCCTTGATATCTACTTGTCTGAATGCTCTGAAACTTGGACACAGCCTTCCTAAGACTCCAATAGGTCTTGTATATGTGCTAGATCTTTTATTGAAGCCGTTCTTCCAAGGGTTGACTCGGATGGATGTCAAACCTTGTGCTAGGTGCCTCCAAGCCACCTTTCATGTCATCCTTCGCCTGAAAGCTTGATCAAGCAGCGTCTCCTGCCTTGTCTCCATGTCTAGGGGTTGCTGAATGGTCACTGGGGTTAGCCATGGGGCTAGGATCATATCATATCACTAAGTCAGTCTCTTTCATTGTTCCTATCTTCAAGGTCTCGAATTCGCTTAGAGACATTACATTGATGTCGGCCCCTAAGTCGCAAAGGGCTTTTTCAATGATTTTGCTCCCTATTTGGCATGGAATAGTGAAGGTTCCTTGATCCTTGCACTTCTCTGGGAGTTGTTGCACTGCAGAGACATTGCTGGATAAATTCACTCTCTCTATACTTGCAATTTTCTTTTTATTAGTGCACAATTCTTTAAGAAATTTAGCATAAGAAGGAATTTTTGCAATTAAATCCAACATTGGAATATTCATGGCTATTTTTCCAAAAACAGCCATGAAGTCTCTCGCTTCATCTTGTTTCTTTTCTTTCGAAGATCTTGGTGGAAAGGGTGGTATGATTTCTATAATCTCCTCCTTCTGGTCTGGCTTGACCTGCGGCTTGGCTAAGACAGGCTCTTTTTTCTCTGGTTCTGCGATAACAGTAGGCTTGGCCTGAGTCTTGGTCAAGACTACTTCCGTTTCAGCTTCTTCTTCCTCATCTTCGTCCACTTCCTCCGAAAGGATTCTTTTTATTTCCTCATCTGTTTTTGCTCCTTCCCTTTCTGGCAACACAACTCCACTCCTCAAGCTCATAGCACTCACATTGTGTGCTGGATTATTTACCGTGGTTGGAGGCAATTTTCCTTGATTGGCTATTTGAGTTATTTGCTTTTGCAGTTCTGCCAAGCTAGTCTGAGTTGACTGCATATGATTCTTCTGCAGCTCCATCATTTGTTTGAGCGTGTCCTCCACTGAGGGGCCAGTTATCTGCAAAGGTCGAGGGGCAGGTGGTAGCTGGGCTAAAGGAGGTTGGCCTGGCGCTTGGCCTAGATTCTGGCCAAGATTCTGATTTGGGGGTCGCGACACGAAGTGTTGGAAATTGATAGGAGGTTGTTGCTGCTGCTGAGGTACACCTTGATTCTGATTCTGATTTGGAGGAATAGGATCTCTCCATCTGAAGTTTGGATGTGCCCTCCACGCGTATTGGTTACTTCCTTGGGGAAAGTTTTGCATGCTTCCTTGGTTTTGTGGATATACTGCATTGACCTGACTCACATCATCCGGATGCTGCACCATATAGCAGTTGTTGGTCTGGTGGTCTTGCTGCTGGTATATCCCACAAACAGATGCTACTTGCTCTTGGTTCTGACTTCCTGAAGACATTGAACCTGAAATATTAACAGAGAGGGTTTTAACCATATCAGTTAAATCATTAAGCTTTTGTTCAACATTAATTGCATTTATGGAAGAAGAAGAAGAATTTCTATCCGAAATGGTGTTATTTTGGCAATTGTCTGCCAATGTTTGGAGCAACATTTTTGCTCTTGTAATCGTGAGATCTTGAAGTGCTCCACTTGCGGCTGAGTCCACTTTTTCCTTGCTACTTGGGAGCATCCCATCGTAGAAGTATTGTATCATGGTATTGTCTGCTACGCCATGAGTGGGGCAAACTTCTTGCAAATCTCGGAACCTCTGGTGGTACTCACTGAAACTTTCACCGCTTCTTTGTTGAATTGCTGCCATGTCTTTCCTAGCTATCCCCGCCTTCGTTGCATTCCAATACTTGTTAAGGAACATCGTGGACATCTCCGCCCACGTGTTGATGGTATTATGAGGCAAACTATAAAACCAGTTCTGAGCTCCCCCTTCTAGAGAGCTTGGAAAGGCCTTTAGCTTCGCTCTCTCCATGGTTACAGTGGTTGGTTTCATAATGTCACACTGGACATGTAAGTTTCTTAGGTGCTTGAATGGGTTTTCATTGGAATGGTCGTAGAACTTGGGAAGGTTGGCCACCATGTTGGTCTTTATGGACCAATCATTAGCTACAGGAGGTAGATTAATACAGGAAAAGGTCTCCTATTCTGCTATTTTGTTCAGCTCTCTCATTGTTGGTTCTGGTTGCTGGTCCGCCATGTCTTGGTCTGTATCTAGGCCAAGACCGTAGTCTAGACTATATTCTGCTTCAGAGTTAGAACTTTCCGATTCGCTTTCTTCTTGGGCTGCTCTCAGTCGAGCTTGCCTCCTTAGCTGTGCTTCAGTCCTAGTGAGATTGGGATTGATGGGTAACAAATCTTGTTCTCTACTTGAGGACCTGGTCATCAACTGTCATAAAATAAAATAAAACAAGAACTACAAATACCGTTAGAGATCCCCGGCAACGGCGCCAAAATTTGATCGCGCGTCGAACACGTCAAATATAGTAGTGAAATAGTTATGGAATTGGGGGTAGAAATACAACTTATCACTGTCTACAAGGATTTGTAGATGATGGTAAGAGGATCGTCCACAGAGACCTCTAGGAAACGTAGTTCTTGAGTTTGACTTCCTCGTCACTGAGTTTGGGTTTGGTTGGTATCTGAAACTGAAAGACAAAACAAAAAGAAGTGAAAACAGTTTAAAGTAGTATTGGCCAGAGTCTAGGCCAAGATTAGGGTCTAGATTAGGAATAAGTCTAGTGATATGGAATTCCAGGTAAGGGTGATATGAGAGCTTACGTTCTTATGCCTCGATCACGGGCTCTAGGATATTCTTCTCTTCGTTTGTAGTACTGCTATAGAGTGGAGGTACTCCTGTTCACTCCTGTCTTCCCTCCTCTTCAAATTACCTGGCGGGTACTCCCTCTCCTGATAATCCTAGCCAAGGGACACCTTGCTGGTTAAAGGGTTGTAAGAGTCCAACGCTGAAAGCGGTCCAAGCGCTCTAAAGTGGTGTCTTTATTGCGAATATATCTTGGCCGCAGTCCTGGCCAAGACGATCCTGGTATGCGTCATACGTCAGATGCGAATATGTCTAGGCCAAGATCCAGGCCTAGACTCGGGTAATGCTGCTCCAGCTCTCTTCTGTTCAGATTCCTCAAAAGCTGCCTTCCAGATCAGATCTGCTAAGATGTGGGAAAACAAGGATAAATCAGCAGATTTACTGTCCAAAATAACTAGTAAATGGACAATAAAACATGATGAAATACAATGCAATCAAGCGCAGAAAAGGGATATATCGGATCCGCTCATTTATTACTCCAGGAATCCCAATTTCAGTAGAAGACCAATGAGGAATATAATTCCAGTCGAATTAGGAGTTTTATTTTGTAATAGATCTATAAATACTTTTAGTAATTAGGTTTTCTCTCTCTCTCTCTCTCTTTCGCTCCCGCTAGACTTTGGCCCCACCATTGCCTTCGGGATCCTTGTTCTTTCTTTCAATAAACCGGAGCTTTGCTCCGGCTGGTAATAAATAGGATTTCTTTCTTTCTTCTTCCTTCTCTATAATTATGCAATTGATTGACTGATTTATTTTTACTTTTAATATGTGCGGCTAAGTCTCATTGTTCTTGGTAAGAATCGATTGAAGGTTGCAAGGGAAGCCGGGAGGCCAAACTGTGCTTTACATATTCCAGGCTAATATCTATCTTGTTTAATATTTAATTGTCAAAAACCCTAGGATTAATTACAAGATTGATCAACTAGTAGTTAACTTAGAGTTTTATAATCAACTTTGTGGTTATACCTAACGCGAAGCTACAGGGTAAAAGTAGATAACGATTCTAGAGGTAATCGGGATCCTGGTCTCTTCTAGTTAGATTAAACGGATCGTTCGGGCAGAGCCTCGAGCGTACTGAGTGTCTCGCCCGAGATGCTTCTTACCTCCTCTTCATGGGTAGCCGAGTGTTGTCTCCATAAGCGTACCTTGGAGAACGGCGGACTGTCAAGGTTACCCCATAAGCGTACCATGGGGTAGCTTTTATTACAAAGGTAAGTAGGGGACCTAAGCGCACCTGGTTCCCATAGCGCGTCTATCAGCTCGGGGTAGACGATACTTGCACCGATGACCGGCTGACCACAATTGCAACCGGATACAGATTCTTGCCGAGAACCTTGTCTCCATTGATTTCTCAACTCCTTTGTCTTCTTTTATTACTGTTTTAAATAGTCAATAAACAAACAAACAAACAACCATTCAAAAACCCCCCTTTTGTTACTACCTCGTTTGGACTCCTCTGTCAATCAAATCGAATTGAGTGTTAACCCCTTAATCCCTGTGTTCGACCCTGTTGCCACTATATACAATTTATTGTGCATTTGACTGTAGGTTTTATTATTATTTTTGACGGGTTCGACAACCGATCAAATTTTGGCGCCGTTGCCGGGGATTAACGATATTGACTCTCTCTTTCTTTTTGTATGACCAGGTCATCCAACACAACTCTACTGCCTTACGACCCGGAAATCAGGAGATCAAAAAGATTAGCTCGCAAATTAGCCAAGCAACATCAATCTGCAGATCCTACATCAAATTCACCTGAACCCTCCCCTAATAACTTGGAATCCCCCGCTTACGACGAACAACTCGACCTAGCCACTGAAGATCACCTCTATTCCAAACTAACAATCATGGCCGACAATAGAGAAGTGACCGCTCCACCCGTCATCAATCCTTCCATAGAAGATCTGAATGCCACCACTGAATCCACCGCTGGGTGTATAGCATGGCCCGTTGTAGCCCATGATTGGGTAATCAAATCATCAGTCCTTCACTATTTACCTAAGTTTCATGGCATCCATAGGGAAAGCGCACTGCGACATCTCCAACAACTCCATACTGTTTGCGAAGCTCTGAAGCCCGCAGAGGTGGACATCAACCAAGCTAAGCTTAGGGCTTTTATGTGGTCGCTTGAAGATGACGCACGCAACTGGTTCTATGACCTCCCTACCTTATCAATCACCAGCTGGGCCGATATGTTCAAAGCTTTCACGGAAAAGTACTATCCCACCACTATGGCAAATGTTACAAAGAAACAGTTAGTTTCCATCATGCAGAAAGAGTCCGAGAACTGATAACTATCAATACTACAGGAGCGGCATCTCCGCCACCCCGCCGGGTGACCCGGACAGCATACTGTACCTATCGTGGGAGACGAAGCCCCGCATGCACCGCCAACAGGCCGGGAGGCTGACCCTGGGATGGTCGACATCAGCGGGGGGGCTCTCATGCGACATCCGCACGACGACATCCCATCCCAGGTCACCCATGACGTCACCTTGCCTGACGTCATCCTCCTGATGTCATCCCCATGACGACACTCTATGTCACTCCAGCGACACCTGCCAGGGACTACTCCAACCCCTGTCGGTACACTCTTCCCTTTGTCTATAAATACCCTTACCCTTACAAAGAAAAGCTAAGCCTAAGATAGCGTACTGAACCCCTGTCACTTTCACTACCCATTCTGATTTTGGCATCGGAGTGTTTACGCCGGAGACCCCCTCCGGCGCATTGCAGGTGACGAAGGCTCCCAGCACAGTGTTCTCGACCGCCCAGATCAAGCAGAACCTGTCCGGAATCCGGAAGACTCTTATCAATACTATGACCGTTACAAAAAGATGCAGACACTCTGCCCCTCGCATAACATTCCTGACCACGCCCTCCTCCAGTACTTTTATGAGGGATTGCGAGGGCACAACAAAGAATTAATTGACGCTGCCAGTCACGGTTCCCTTCTTGCCCTAACCCCCCTGGACGCCAAAGCTCTTCTAGAGCTCATGGCTAAGAATGATGTACCTTTGGACTTACTGCCCACTACTACTCATGACGCCCGGTCTGCTGCAATGGAAAATCAACTTACCACCATTACTGGAATGCTTCAAAACATGTCTACCGGCCAGCCCGTGCAGATCAAGGCGTGTGGTTTTTGTAACTTCACTGACCACCCCACGGACGCTTGTCCACACATACCGGATGAGATAGATGTAAATACTATAGGGAATTACAACGGAGCTCCCAGGAAGTATGACTCCTACACACAGAACTACAATAGTGGCTGGCGACACCCAAACTTGAGCTACGGGAACAACCAGCAGCAACCAGCGCCGAACCAGTTACAGCCGCAAAATCCATTCCAGAGTCACCAGCAGCTAGTGCCGAACCAGCTACAACCGCAAAATCCATTCCAGAATCAGCAGTAGCCGCCTTTTAACCTCCAGAATTTTAAGCCTCGGCCTAACTACCCCAACAACCAGCAATATCAGTACCAAGCTCCGCAAGGACCCATGGGGCCTCCACCCCAAGTCGCTGAGGTACCAAACTTACACACTCTTGTCCTTGATATTCAAAAACAATTGGGTATTTTATCTGCAGAGGTAAAAGAGATAAAGAATGGAGGACGGTTGCCACCGCAGCCAGAAGCCAACCCTAAGCACGGAGCCTATGCCATGACACTCCGTAGTGGCATGCACTTACCTGACCGAGAGCCGCTTGCCCGAGAAGCTGAACACCCAGATTCCACACCTGTCGCTAACGAAGTAGAAACCATCAACGAAAAAGAGAAAAAGGTCTACACCTCCAGGAAACCAGGTACGCCAATTAATATTGACAAGAATTCTGAATTCTCTGAAGACTTCATCATTAAAGTTCTCGAACCCCCATTCCCACACAAGTTAGTCAAAAAGAAAAAAAGACAGAGGAAAAAGAAAATTTTGACTTATTCAGTAAGGTTCAAATTAACATCCCACTTTTGCAGGCTATTAAAAACGTTCCGCGATATGCAAAGTTTCTAAAATCCCTATGCACTAACAAAAGTAAATTGGCAGGCGTGCACAAAATCAGTGTGAGCATTAATGTATCTACTGTTATTCAAAGGAAAATCCCTCCAAAGTGTGCAGACCCAGGGATGTTTACCATCCCTTGCAAACTTGGGGGCACTGACATTGGAAAAGCTATGTGTGACTTAGGTGCAGGTATCAACATCTTGCCCTTGACGATCTTCACCAGACTGTGCCTCGGACCACTGAAGTTAACTCGAGTCATCATCCAATTAGCAGAACGATCATTAATCTATCCGGAAGGTATCATTGAGGACGTCCTCGTCCAAGTTGGCAGTCTCATCTTCTCGGCCGATTTCTATGTGATCAGCATGGAAGACGAGCAAGGCACTAGACCCTCCGACGTTCTTCTAGGCCGACCCTTCCTCAGGACAGCCCGTGCTAAGATAGATGGCTACGACGCATCCATCACTCTCGAGTTTGATGGACAGATTATTCGATTCAGCATGCTTGATGCTATGCGTTACCCTTCCGAGTTCTCGAGCCTTAATTTTATTGATATCATTGATCTGGATGTTGAGGAAATCGCTGACTTATTTTCTATTGACCCTCTGCAGCTTGCCCTAGTCAATAAAGTCAACTTCGCAGCCATGGACCACTTAGACTCCAAATTTGTCACCCCACCTAACCTACGCGAGATCGTAGTTGCTCTGGAGACCACCCCTCACTCCTCTTTTAAAATGGTAATAACTCCTCTACCTTCTGAATACACTAAGATTCCTCCTTCCATTGTGCAGGCCCTAAATTTGGATCTCAAAGTCTTGCACACACACCTGAAGTACGTTTACCTCGAAAGTAATGATTCTCTGCCCGTGATCGTCTCTAGCAAACTTGACGCTGAGGAGGAGCTACCTCTCGTCACCTTACTGAAGGAATTCAAGACAACCATTGGATAGACAATTGTAGACATCAAGGGACTATCTCCAGCCCTGTGCACTCATCGGATACACCTAGACGAAGATAGCAAGTCCGTTCGTCAGCCGCAGCGCCGCCTTAACCCCCCAATGATGGAGGTCGTTAAGAAAGAAATATTAAAGCTACTCAACACTGGTGTGATCTACCATATCTCGGACAGTACGTGGGTCAGCCCAGTTCAAGTTGTTCCAAAAAAGACGGGTATCACAATCACCACTGGACAGAACGGCGAACAAATCCCCACTCGCGTACAGAACGGATGACGCGTTTGTATCAATTACCGTCGATTGAACGCTGCCACGAGGAAGGACCACTTCCCCTTGCCATTCATTGATCTGATGCTAGAACGACTGGCTGGAAAGACACATTACTGCTGCCTCGATGGTTACTCAGGATTTCACCAGATACCGGTTGCCCTAGACGATCAGGAAAAGACAACCTTCACTTGCCCTTTCGGTCCCTTCGCGTACAGGAGGATGCCTTTCGGTCTTTGCAACGCTCCTGCCACATTCCAGCGTTGCATGGTCAGTATCTTCTCAGAGCTCGTTGAACACGGCATTGAGGTATTTATGGACGATTTCACCGTCTACGGTAATTCTTTTCCCGAATGTTTAGTCACTTTATGAAAAGTTTTACAAAGATGTGTTGAAACTAACCTTGTCCTCAATTTTGAGAAGTGTCATTTTATGGTAGATCAAGGAATGATTTTAGGTCACATTGTCTCTCACAAAGGAATTGAAGTAGATAAAGCCAAAATCAAGGTAATTGAGTCTCTTCCGCATCTATGTATACGGGAAGTACGTTCTTTTCTTGGTCATGCAGGATTCTATAGAAGGTTCATCAAGGAATTCTCCAAGATCACACAGCCGATATGCCAGCTGCTACAGCGAGACGTTGAGTTCATCTTCGACGACAACTGTAAGGCCGCATTTGACCTCCTCAAACAGAAGCTCATCTTGGCCCCCATCATTCGCGCACCAGATTGGACCATGCCATTCGAAAGACTGAGAGGTTTATGTCATCTACTATGCCTCCAAACTAATGGACCCAGCCTAAAAGAACTACACGACTACCGAGAAAGAACTTCTCGCCGTAGTCTTTGCTCTGGATAAATTCCGCCAATATCTTTTGGGGACGAAGGTGACCATCTTTTCAAACCACACCGCCCTTCGGTGCCTCTTGACCAAGCTGGATGCCAAGCCTCGGCTGATCCGATGGATACTCTTGCTACAAGAGTTCAATCTCGAGATCAAAGACAAGAAAGGAATTGAGAACTCAGTAGCTGATCATCTGAGCCGTCTGTCCACTCAGACGGATGATTCCCTAATTCCTATTCGTGACGCATTCCCTGATGAACAACTGTGTCTTGCCCAAGCCGTCGAATACCCTTGGTTTACTGATATTGCTAATCTCTGTGCTTCAGGTCACTTTCCCGCAGATTCATCCCCATCAGAACAGAAACGCATCAGAAGACAAGCTAGGTCTTATATGTGGGACAACCCTTACCTTTGGAAATTCTGCTCGGACCAAATCATACGAAGATGCGTTACCACAAATGAGATTCCTTCCATCCTTAGATTCTGCCACTCTTCCACTGAGGGAGGCCACTTTGCAGCTAAAAAGACAGCCATGAAAGTTCTGGAAGCAGGACTCTACTGGCCCTCAATTTTCAAAGACAACTACATGTTCTGTGCGGCTTGCCCGCGCTGCCAAAGCACTGGAAATATTTGTGCCCGCAACCAGATGCCACTCACAGGTATTTTTGCTTGTGAAATTTTTGATATTTGGGGCATTGATTTTATGGGTCCATTTCCCAATTCATTTGGCAACATATACATCCTCCTCGCGGTGGACTATGTTTCTAAATGGGTTGATAAGGCGACCAGAACTGAGGATTCCAAAGTAGTGGCAGCCTTTCTTCGTTCACGTATTTTTAGTAGGTTTGGAACTCCGCGAGCTCTTATCAGTGATCGTGGAACCAATTTCTGCAACCGAGTCATCAACAACTTGCTCGAGAAGTACGGCGTCACACACCGTGTTTCCACCGCTTATCATCCACAAACCAACGGACAGGCCTAGGTGTCTAACCGCGAGATCAAGTCTATTTTGAAAAAGACCGTCAACCAATCCCGCAAGGACTGGAGTCTGAGGCTTGACAATGCTTTATGGGCATATCGAACAGCGTTCAAGACCCCTATTGGCATGACACCTTATTGACTTGTCTATGGCAAACCTTGCCATTTGCCCGTTGAGATCGAGCATAAAGCCTTTTGGGCCATTCGGAAGGCCAATTACAACCTTGACGAAGCTGGCCAACATCGCAAATTGCAAATTCAGGAGTTAAAAGAGCTTCGTGATGATGCCTACGAGAATGCCCTCATCTACAAGGGCAAGACGAAGGCTTACCATGATAAACTTCTATCTCATAAATCTTTCACTATCGGACATAAAGTCTTGCTATATAACTCTCGTTTAAGGTTGTTTTCAGGTAAATTGAAGTCCAAGTGGACAGGCCCTTATGTTGTCACGGCCGTTTACGACCATGGCGCCGTTGAAATTCGAAGTTTGGACACTGGAGTCACCTTCAAGGTCAATAGACATCATCTAAAAACATTTTACGAAGGGTTCAAGCCATTCATTGCTGAGGAGATGAATGTGGATGAACCAGCTGACCAAATCTGATTTCGGTCATCAACGTCTAAGTTGAGACACTAACCACGGTACTTTGTGGGAGGCACCCCACGTTCCTACCCCGTTTCTCTAATTATTTCCCTTTCCAATCCTTGATTTTCTCCATCACTAAATCTATTATATATCCCCTTTAATTTATTTTAGTTAAATCCACCTTTTATCCCCCCACTTTCTCCCATTTTATTATCTCTCCATATCACATTTTATTCGAATTTTAAACTTTGAATTTTATGATAATTACAGGAGCATTGCAGTTGGGATTTGATGGGCCCCAATCAGCAGCCGCCACATCCGCACGTGACAACGACTAGCAGCTGCACGACCATAAAGGGAGAACACTTTATTCCCTTTTCTCTTCACTTTCAAAAAATTCCTTCCATCTTCTCTCTCACTTTTCAGCTTTCTCCCTTCCCACACAAACTCTGCAACTCCTCCATGGCACGCTCAAAGAAGAAAGTTGGCCGCTCCGATGTCACCCCCAGCCGTTGAGAGCAGGCCACCCCGACCACACCCGCCGTGAATCCAGTTGCAGCCGGCGTCTCTGCCATCGCTGGAACACCACCCACAAAACCCACCACCACAAAATCTCCCAAGGCACACACCACCCCCATCTCCACCCCAAAGAAACCGCAGCAGACCACCACCGTCACTGCTACTACCCCAGTTGCTCCCGCGACCACCACCGCATTACCCACCATGTCCACAACCAAAAACCCACCACCCACCCCAAAGGTCGCTAAGACCCCCGCGGCCAGGCCTCTTCTCACCTCACCTCCAAAACCCACTTCTCCACCACCGAAACCTACCCCCATTCCTGCCACCACCGTTACTCCCTCGAAAGCTCTCGCGGTCGAAGACGAGTCTTCGTCCGGCGAATATGAGTCGGACTCAAGCGATTCCGATGACTCTGTTCCAACTGCTACCACCGACCAGGCCACTCCGTCTACGACAGCGCTGCCGAGTGCCTCCGGCACAGCGGCTGTTGATGCTATTCCTGCAGTAGCTGGGTCGGGAGAGTCCTCGGGCGAAGAGGAATCTAGGGAGGACAGCGAGGAATCCCAAGAGGGTTCCAAGGAAGACGACTCCGACGACGAATGGGAGGATGATGCTGAGAACACCCCCACTGGCCCGCCATCTACGACAGCCGCTCACAGCGCCACAACCACTCCGACGTCCGAGGCTGATGTCCAAGTCACCAAATCAGTCCCGGGACCTAGCGGACTGCCTATGGGCCATGGCATGACCTCTCGCGGCCGATTGATCGAGCCGGTCTGCTACACTAAGGGCAAACAAAAGAAGGTGACGTTTCTAGTCCCCCTGAACGACGATGACGACTCCGAGGATGAAGCTTTTGTACCCCCGGTGTTAAGGTCTAAGCCTTGGTGTGCAAGCTTAGCCTTAACATGGATCCTGAGATGTGTCGAAGACGCATGGATTTGACGGATAGTACCTTTATAGGGTCTGTGAAGGGAAAGTCTAATTGGGTGTGATAGTTCTCTACCAACCCCTGGGCAAGATATGAGAATATGCTTGCCTAAGTGAGCTTCTCCTATGCAGGTCCGGCATAGGTATGCGAGTGAGCCTTCTGTGTTAAGGAATGAGCGCTGCCATCATGGCTGTGCTATGATGGCCACTTCTAGTTAAGTCCGTGTTAGAACTAGTAGTGCGTATATAAGAAAGGGACGAGGTTTGAGAAGGATGGCGAGGGTTGCTACGGAAGAACTATCTAAAGGTTCGAGGATCGGATAAAGGCCTTGCCTTAGGCGTAGGGCAAGCATAGGCCGAGGTGAGAGAACTCGACCTATGACATGGTCATGCGTTGCTGAGAGGCGCGGGGCGACTCTGGGCTGAGTCGGTGCTAAGTCTTGTCAATAGTTCTGCACGAGACGAAGCTATATGAGGGTTGTCAGAGACTACTGTCAATGACAGGGGAAAGGCTGGCCTAGATCGAAGAATCTAGGTGCTGTACGGGCCTCAGAATAGTTAGGCCCTGACACCCGGCCACCACGGAGGACACCTCCATGGATATCGAGGAACCACCCTCCGTTCGCCCGAAGCGCAAGGCCCCCGCTACACCAGCTGCTTCATCAAAGCCAAGAAAATCAGCTCGCACCACTAACAGCTCGGCCAAGACGGCAATGCCCACGCCTGCCGCTCGTTCTGCCCACGCCAGAGCAGGCACAGTCGTGCCCCTAGCCCAGGTAACACCTGACCTTGCTCATCTTCACGGTTGGCTGGACTTCCCTAATAAGCACAGCAATGATAGGTTGTTAGCTTTGCATGGTATGCTCGTTTCCCCTTGTGCTCAACTTGATGCTGAATTTTGTGAAAAGATGGGTATAGCTGTTAGGGTGAATGAATTGATTGACAATATTGGTTGGCGTCCCTTGTTTGACCTTGTGCACCCCACCTTCCTAGAACTGAGCCATGAATTCTTTACATCATTTTGGTTTGATAGCGCTAGGCTTAAACAAAAAGGAAAGGGTAGCATGCATTTAAGGGCTGATAAAGTGGTTAATTTTCGTTTGATGGATGTGTGGGAGCATTTGTCCATAGATAAATTTAATGTCAAGCTTGGTTTTGCCAAAGAGTCTGATTTGGGTGCACCATGGTATCTCGGTGCATACGCTACATACCCACCTGAGTTTGATGTCACAAGTGCCTTTAGAGAGCTTACTGGCAATCCCAATGCCAAGTATACCTCACAAAAATCTAAAGGCCATGAGCTGCGTGACCCAGCCCTTCGTATACTTCACCGTTTCCTTGCCCTCACCTTCGCGGGCAAGATGCAGTCCTCGGGCACCCTTTCTATCCAGGAACTATTCTTTCTGTGGTGTATGCATAACGGCCATAAGGCCAACTTAGGATACTGGATTGCTCATGAACTGCATGCCATTATTACTTGCAACCGTAATCCTATTCTTGGTTCTCTTATTACACGCTTGGCTGTTGAGCAGCATGGTCTTGATGTGTCCAGTTGTGACCTTTTTGTCCCTGTTGGTTTTAAATTGCTTGATGCCCGTACCCTTGATGGCATGGGCCATTTGCGCTTGAAAGGTCATGTTTTATGTTTCAGCAAAGCATACACTGGCGGCGCAAAGAGAGTTTGGAGTGCCCAGAATGAAGGAGTCTTCGAGTGGCCTGACCTGTCTGCAGCTTCGCCTCCTCCCTTCCCCGTTCCTCCTCCAGGCGATGAGTGTCCCGGGCAAGCTGATGATGACAGTCGTACCACTACCATCCCGACTGCCGATATGGCTGAGACAAATGCCCTACTCCGAACGGTCATCTCCCTTCTCTAGAATCTCCCTGATAAGCTAGCTTCGAGGCTGCGTCCTCTAGCTAGCCCTTGATCCTCTCCCCCAAACTTTTCTCTCTTCGCCCTCGGGTCAATTTTGTACTTTCATTTCGCGGTGAACAATTTCCTTTTTCTCCCTCTGCTTTGAACTCCGTTTGTTTGATTCCTTTCTCCACACCGAGGACGGTGTTTTGCTTTAGTATGGGGATGGGTTTCATACTTTTGTGACATGTTTTGTGAGTGCATTTCAGCATGTTTTGCATGACTGTCTGCCTTGCATATGTATATTTTTGCCCCAATTTGGAATTTCCCTCAAAAGGTTTTTAAATGATTACACTACCCCTGTTTTTAAGCTCACTTTTGATGGAATACACAGAGTAGGCCCACTGCACACAAAAACTTCAACCACTGCACCAAAACCACTTGCACACCATACTGCCTGTTAGCTCTTATAACTATGTTTTGCCCTAGCTGCTTGCAATCATTATATCTTGTCCCGTGAGTTTTTGAGCTTCCATGCCATATTTTCTTGATGAGTGGATGCAATGATTGTGTGCTGGCTGGATTTGCATGAGACCTCTAGGTATAGGCATGATCAAACATGGGAAGCGATGATGTGATTAGGAACTTTGCATTTTCTTTGTTATCTTTTTTCTTGCTTTTTATCTCCTCGCCCTTGCTACTCAACCCTTTATTTTACCACCCTTCTGACTACTTGAGACATTCCTTTCTTTTCTTAGCAGGTGAGAGATACCTCTGGCAGTGGTAAGGTGGGACAGAGAAAATCAACATCTTCGATGTGGGGGTATTGAGTTGCTAGACCGAGACACTGAACGTAGACTAAGAAGCTGAAAACCTAAAAAGTTGTAGAGAATTGAGATATAAACATTCAACTGCTACATCGAGATGCTGAAAGCAGTAATATGGCAACAATCACGAAGCGCATAAGAGAGACAAAAGCTCCAGTGTGGGGATTCCAGATGACTCGGCCTAGATATTCAAAAGCAAGTCTAGTGTTCCAGTAAGTAATATGGAAACCAACTGCTAGGCCGAGCCATCAATATCACGTACGAGATGAAAGATCAGATGCCCAAGGAAAATTTTGCTGCTCCAGTTCAACAATCCAGAATTTCATGTATGCTCCCTTTGTTCAAAATCAAATTCAAATTCAAAAAAAAAAAGAAAAAAGAAAAAAAGGGAAGATTCGAATAAAGCATTTGAGCAAAAGGGAGTACAAATCAGAACTGGAGCAGAGCCTTACAAAGATCAGAAGACCGACGGCATTTTCCGACAGAAGATGATACCCCCACTCTCCATCAACGCTCTCTGTCTTGCCCGCGCCACTGCTATCATGGGGACTTTCTCGCCAACTTGTTTCTTTTCCAGCTAAGAAGCTTCTATCCTTTATTCTCTCTCTTTTGAACCCCCTTCTTCAAACATCTTATCTTGCTTTACCCTTGCAAAGTTTCTATGATCATTTGATTACCCATGCATGTGTTCTCCGTGCTCGGGTCGCTATTGCAAATTTGGTTATGTACATTGTCATTCGCATTGAAGAGTGTAAACACCCAACTCTATTTCCGAGCGTGAGCGATAAAACACCATACCTTGTGAGGATTGCTTGCAGCAGGCTGATGTAGGAAAGCTATTCCTCTTGTTTCGTTATTCCTTTGGAGTAGTGCAGAGTTCATCTAGGCTGGAGGGTGGCGTACTGCTTGGTCGAGGCGTAAGTAGCTCTGTGTGTTATGGATTGAGGCTGTGTGTTCTAGACAAGGTGATGCTTTCTGATTTTAAATGCTCGAGGGCGAGCATCGGGTAGTGTAGGGATGTTTGATAGAGAATTTTATGTCCATAATTCTTCCCTCTTTTGTATGCCTTTTTAGATCATGATGCTACTTATGTTGCTGTGTTTATTCACTTTTTACAGATCTGGGCTAATTAAGAGAAAAATACAAAAAGGAGCGCTTTCTACCTTTTTCTAGAGAGAATCGAGCAGCTAGGCCGTGCAGCTGGACGTTCGCAAAAGGCAGCAGTGTCCTAGCGAGAAAAGGAAACAAGCACAGAAAAGGGATATATCAGATCCACTCATTTATTACTCCAGGAATCACAATTTCAGTAGAAGACCAATGAGGAATATAATTCCAGTCGGATTAGGAGTTTTATTTTGTAATAGTTCTATAAATACTTTTAGTAATTAGGTTTTCTCTCTCTCTCTCTTCCGCTCTCGCTAGACTTTGGCGCCGCCATTGCCTTCGGGATCCTTGTTCTTTCTCTCAATAAACTGGAGCTTTGCTCCGGCTGGTAATAAATAGGATTTCTTTCTTTCTTCTTCCTTCTCTATAATTATGCAATTGATTGATTTATTTATTTTTACTTTTAATATGTGCGGCTAAGTCTCCTTGTTCTTGGTAAGAATCGATTGAAGGTTGCAAGGGAAGCCGGGAGGTCAAACTGTGCTTTAAATATTCTAGGCTAATATCTATCTTGTTTAATATTTAATTGTCAAAAACCCTAGGATTAATTACAAGCTTGATCAACTAGTAGTTAACTTAGAGTTTTATAATCGACTTTGTGGTTATACCTAACGCGAAGCTACAGGGTAAAAGCAGATAACCATTCTAGAGGTAATCGGGATCCTGGTCTCTTCTAGTTGGATTAAACGGATCGTTCGGGCAGAGCCTCGAGCGTACTGAGTGTCTCACCCGAGATGCTTCTTACTTCCTCTTCATGGGCAGCCGAGTGTTGTCTCCATAAGCGTACCTTGGAGGACGGCGAACTGTCAAGGTTACCCCATAAGCGTACCTTGGGGTAGCTTTTATTACGAAGGTAAGTAGGGGACCTAAGCGCACCTGGTTCCCATAGCGCGTCTATCAGCTCGGGGTAGATGATACTTGCACCGATGACCGGCTGACCACAATTGTAACTGGATACAGATTCTTGCCGAGAACCTTGTCTCCATTGATTTCTCAACTCCTTTGTCTTCTTTTATTACTGTTTTAAATAGTCAATAAACAAACAAACAAACAACCATTCAAAAACCCCCATTTTGTTACTACCTTGTTTAGACTCCTCTGTCAATCAAATCGAATTGAGTATTAATCCCTTAATCCCTATGTTCGACCCTGTTGCCACTATATACAATTTATTGTGCATTTGACTGCAGGTTTTATTATTATTTTTGACGGGTTCGACAACCGATCAAATTTTGGCGTCGTTGCCGGGGATTAACGATATTGACTCTCTCTTTCTTTTTGTATGACCAGGTCATCCAACACAACTCTACTACCTTACGACCTGGAAATCAGGAGATCAAAAAGATTAGCTCGCAAATTAGCCAAGCAACATCAATCTGCAGATCCTACATCAAATTCACCTGAACCCTCCCCTGATAACTTGGAATCCCCCGCTTACGACGAACAACTCGACCTAGCCACTGAAGATCACCTCCATTCCAAACTAACAATCATGGCCGACAATAGAGAAGTGACCTCTCCACCCGTCATCAATCCTTCCATAGAATATCTGAATGCCACCACCGAATCCACCGCTGGGTGTATAGCATGGCCCGTTGTAACCCATGATTGGGTAATCAAATCATCAGTCCTTCACTATTTACCTAAGTTTCATGGCATCCATAGGGAAAGCGCACTTCGACATCTCCAACAACTCCATACTGTTTGCGAAGCTCTGAAGCCCGCAGAGGTGGACATCAACCAAGCTAAGCTTAGGGCTTTTATGTGGTCGCTTGAAGATGACGCACGCAACTGGTTCTATGACCTCCCTGCCCTATCAATCACCAACTGGGCCGATATGTTCAAAGCTTTCACGAAAAAGTACTATCCCACCACTATGGCAAATGTTACAAAGAAACAGTTAGTTTCCATCATGCAGAAAGAGTCCGAGAACTTAGGACAATACTATGACCGTTACAAAAAGATGCAGATGCTCTGCCCCTCGCATAACATTCCTGACCACGCCCTCCTCCAGTACTTTTATGAGGGATTGCGAGGGCACAACAAAGAATTAATTGACGCTGCCAGTCACGGTTCCCTTCTTGCCCTAACCCCCATGGACGCCAAAGCTCTTCTAGAGCTCATGGCTAAGAATGTTGTACCTTTGGACCTACTGCCTACTACTACTCATGACGCCCGGTCTACTGCAATGGAAAATCAACTTACCACCATTACTGGAATGCTTCAAAACATGTCTACCGGCCAACCCGTGCAGATCAAGGCGTGTGGTTTTTGTAATTTCACTGACCACCCCACGGACGCTTGTCCACACATACCGGATGAGATAGATGTAAATACTATAGGGAATTACAACGGAGCTCCCAGGAAGTACGACTCCTACACACAGAACTACAATAGTGGCTAGCGACACCCAAACTTGAGCTACGGGAACAACCAGCAGCAGCCAGCCCCGAACCAGTTACAGCCGCAAAATCCATTCTTTTCAAACTTGGGGGCACTGACATTGGAAAAGCTATGTGTGACTTAGGTGCAGGTATCAACGTCTTGCCCTTGACGATCTTCACCAGACTGTGCCTCGGACCACTGAAGTCAACTCGAGTCATCATCCAATTAGCGGATCGATCAGTAATCTATCCGGAAGGTATCATTGAGGACGTCCTCGTCCAAGTTGGCAGTCTCCTCTTCTCGGCCAATTTCTATGTGATCAGTATGGAAGACGAGCAAGGCACTAGACCCTCCGATGTTCTTCTAGGCCGACCCTTCCTCAGGATAACCCATGCTAAGATAGACGTCTACGACGCGTCCATCACTCTCGAGTTTGATGGACAGATTATTTGATTCAGCATGCTTGATGCTATGCGTTACCCTTCCGAGTTCTCGAGCCTTAATTTTATTGATATCATTGATCCAGATGTTGAGGAAATCGCTGACTTATTTTCTGTTGACCCTCTGCAGCTTGCCCTAGCCAATAACGTCAACTTCGCAGCCATGGACCACTTAGACTCCAAATTTGTCACCCCACCTAACCTACGCGAGATCGTAGCTGCTCTGGAGACCACCCCTCACTCCCCTTTTAAAATGGTAATAACTCCTCTACCTTCTGAATACACTAAGATTCCTCCTTCCATTGTGCAAGCCCCAAATTTGGATCTCAAAGTCTTGCCCACACACTTGAAGTACGTTTACCTCGGAAGTAATGATTCTCTGCTCGTGATCGTCTCTAGCAAACTTGACGCTGAGGAGGAGATTGCTCTCGTCACCTTACTGAAGGAATTCAAGACAACCATTGGATGGACAATTGCAGACATCAAGGGACTATCTCCAGCCCTGTGCACTCATCGGATACACCTAGACGAATATAGCAAGTTCGTTCGTCAGCCGCAGCGCCGCCTTAACCACCTAATGATGGAGGTCGTTAAGAAAGAAATATTAAAGCTACTCGACGCTAGTGTGATCTACCCTATCTCGGACAGTACGTGGGTCAGCCCAGTTCAAGTTGTTCCAAAGAAGACGGGTATCACAATCACCACTGGACAGAACGGCGAACAGATCCCCACTCGCGTACAGAACGGATGGCGCGTTTGTATCAATTACCGTCGATTGAACGCTGCCACGAGGAAGGACCACTTCCCCTTGCCATTCATTGATCTGATGCTAGAATGACTGGCTAGAAAGACACATTACTGCTGCCTCGATGGTTGCTTAGGATTTCACCAGATACCGGTTGCCCTAGACGATCAGGACAAGACAACCTTCCCTTGCCCTTTCGGTACCTTCGCGTACAGGAGGATGCTTTTCGGTCTTTGCAATGCTCCTGCCACATTCCAGCGTTGCATGGTCAGTATCTTCTCAGAGCTCGTTGAACACGGCATTAAGGTATTTATGGACGATTTCACCATCTACGGTAATTCTTTTCCCGAATGTTTAGTCACTTTATGAAAAGTTTTACAAAGATGTGTTGAAACTAACCTTGTCCTCAATTTTGAGAAGGCCGTGCAGCTGGACGTTAGCAAAAGGCAGTAGTGTCCTAGCGAGAAAAGGAAACAAGCGCAGAAAAGGGATATATCGGATCCGCTCATTTATTACTCTAGGAATCCCAATTTCAGCAGAAGACCAATGAGGAATATAATTCCAGTCGGATTAGGAGTTTTATTTTGTAATAGTTCTATAAATACTTTTAGTAATTAGGTTTTCTCTCTATCTCTCTTCCGCTCCCGCTAGACTTTGGCGCCACCGTTGCCTTCGGGATCCTTGTTCTTTCTTTCAATAAACTGGAGCTTTGCTCCGGCCGGTAATAAATAGGATTTATTTCTTTCTTCTTCCTTCTCTATAATTATGCAATTGATTTATTTATTTATTTTTACTTTTAATATGTGCGGCTAAGTCTCCTTGTTCTTGGTAAGAATCGATTGAAGGTTGCAAGGGAAGTCGGGAGGTCAAACTGTGCTTTACATATTCCAGGCCAATATCTATCTTGTTTAATATTTAATTGTCAAAAACCCTAGAATTAATTACAAGCTTGATCAACTAGTAGTTAACTTAGAGTTTTATAATCGACTTTGTGGTTATACCTAACGCGAAGCTACAGGGTAAAAGCAGATAACCATTCTGGAGGTAATCGGGATCCTGGTCTCTTCTAGTTGGATTAAACGGATCGTTCAGGCAGAGCCTCGAGCGTACTGAGTGTCTCGCCCGAGACGCGTCTTACCTCCTCTTCATGGGCAGCCGAGTGTTGTCTCCATAAGCGTACCTTGGAGGACGGCGGACCGTCAAGGTTACCCCATAAGCGTACCTTGGGGTAGCTTTTATGACGAAGGTAAGTAGGGGACCTAAGCGCACCTGGTTCCCATAGCGCGTCTATCAGCTCGGGGTAGACGATACTTGCACCGATGACCGGCTGACCACAATTGCAACCGCATACAGATTCTTGTCGAGAACCTTGTCTCCATTGATTTCTCAACTCCTTTGTCTTCTTTTATTACTGTTTTAAATAGTCAATAAACAAACAAACAAACAACCATTCAAAAACCCCCCTTGATATGATCCTGACCCCCTTTGAAGACTTCCCAAGTCATTCAATGGCAAGGGAAGAAGACCCGAGTGTTAGCCTAGCCCATGCTGCACAAAAAGAGGCTTTTTCGGCCAAAGAAGAACCATTAGCGTGATTACCAATCATCATGAGCATCTGGACAAGCAAATGGAATCCGATTTGAGTGATCAGAGGCTTGATGGAAACTTCAAGATCTTAGCTTTCATTTGGGACAAGTTTCAGATCAATCTGACGGGTGGATCAAAAGTTATGCTCGTTGACATTTTAGCGTACGGTTCTTGGCGTGATCACGGTAAGGACTAACCGTGATCACGGTAAGGAAAAGTAGGTAAACGTGATCACGGTTAGCCCTAACCGTGAATCACGCTACCTTCGGGTTTGGTGACCGAATGTTGTCTTCCAAGGACATTTTCAGGGTCATTTTTGTAATAGTGTAGGCTTATTGTAACTTAGTATAAATAGTTCTTTTCTTTCATTTTGTAAGGAGCTTTGGATGATGAATGAATGTTAAGTGAGAACACTCCTTCCTCATTCATTCATCCGGGGCTCCATCTTGGGGCTTGCCTTGGTCTTGGATCGCCATGGCTTTAGTCAAGTAAAAAGAACAAGAATCTTTTAAATGTGTAATCTGTTATTACTTCCATTTGTGTGAGCAATGAACCCGAATTTGAGTGTGTTTATGTTCTTGAACAATCTGCCCGTGTTCAAGCCGTTCAACAATCCGAACTCAAGTTCAATCGTTCGTTGTTCAATCATCCCTCCCGTCTCCCACCGCCTTCTTAATCCGGGTATTTATCTTTCAATTTCCGCTGCGTCTCCATGTGTTTTCCTACTGTTTTTGTGTTGTTTGTGTGTACAAATCATGAGCTAGATCCTCCCGTTCGTTTCATATCATCTCGGCCGGATTTCTCTTCCGATGTTCGGCCGGGATCATATCAAGTGGTAGCGGGGCTTCTGGGCTCTTGTGTTTGTACAAATCTGTCTTTGTTTGTGTGTTGTTGTTGAGATGATTTTTTTTGTCCGAAAATCATCTTGATTTTTCTTGAGTTTGTTTGTTGGAATTGTTTCACTTGAGATTTGTTTCGGCCACAACTCGAGCCCTACAGAATCGCCGACCGAGGCAGTTAGGTTCGTTTTTGTGTTCTTGAGTTGTTTCAGTTCTTGTGATTGTTGTTCGTTTCTGTGTCTGTTTTTCCTTGCCGTTTTGTATAAGTCGTACTGCCCAGAAAATTCTGAAATTTTGTGTACTTAAACTTCAATCTGTGTGGAACAACTTTTGTTTTTTGTGTCGACTGTAAATTCGGTGAAATTTACATACTTTTTGTCCTTCAAAGAAAAGTGTGCAGATTTTATCCGTGAAAAACAGTTTCTGTGTTTGTGTCTGTTTTCAGTGTCTTCCAGTAGGAATTGTCTTTTCTTCCCTTCGTGAAAGTTGTAGGTCCCTGTCTTAGGAGTGTGTCTGTTAATTTTCGTAATTTTTAGCCTTCGTTGGCTATATTTCCGAGTCAGTATACGAGAGTCTGTCAAGAACATCTTGGTGTTCTTAGTGTTCTTGATGTTCTTCATGTATTCTTCATATGTTCCTCTTGTTCTTGAGTTTTTTTCTTTTGATCCATCTGAGTTTGGATGATCAAAAGTCTTTGTTTCCCCTTTGTTTATTCTTTCTTTGTGAATAAACAATCTTTCTTTTGGTGTAGCCGGTCATCAAAGTCCATGGTGTGGACAACAAAGTCAAGTGTCCTTCCTTGCCATTATTGGGTAGCAAGACTTTCCTCACCTAACCTCTTGACTTGAGGAAAATTTGACCGAATTATTGAGTGTAAACACGAGTGAATTTTGGTACGAACAAAATTTTTGCGAGAGTTTTAAACACCGAGTGTAAACACGTGAGCGAGTGTTTTTAACTAACGCAAATATCTATATATATATATATCGTTTCTTTATTTTATAGAAAATAAAAAGCAAGGATTCAAGGACGAATCCTTTCAAAGGGAAAGGGCTTGATATGATCCTGACCCCCTTTGAAGACTTCCCAAGTCATTCCATGGCAAGGGAAGAAGACCCGAGTGTTAGCCTAGCCTATGCTGCACAAAAAGAGGCTTTTCCGGCCAAAGAAGAACCATTAGCGTGATTACCAATCATCATGAGCATCTGGACAAGCAAATGTAATCCGATTTGAGTGATCAGAGGCTTGATGGAAACTTCAAGATCTTAGCTTTCATTTGGGACAAGTTTCAGATCAATCTGACGGGTGGATCAAAAGTTATGCTCGTTGACATTTTAGCGTACGGTTCTTGGCGTGATCACGGTAAGGACTAACCGTGATCACGGTAAGGAAAAGTAGATAAACATGATCACGGTTAGCCCTAACCGTGAATCACGCTACCTTCAGGTTTGGTGATCGAATGTTGTCTTCCAAGGACATTTTCAGGGTCATTTTTGTAATAGTGTAGGCTTATTGTAACTTAGTATAAATAGTTCTTTTCTTTCATTTTGTAAGGAGCTTTGGATGATGAATGAATGTTAAGTGAGAACACTCCTTCCTCATTCATTCATCCGGGGCTCCATCTTGGGGCTTGCCTTGGTCTTGGATCGCCATGGCTTGAGTCAAGTAAAAAGAACAAGAATCCTTTAAATGTGTAATCTGTTATTACTTCCATTTGTGTGAGCAATGAACCCGAATTTGAGTGTGTTTATGTTCTTGAACAATCTGCCCGTGTTCAAGCCGTTCAACAATCCGAACTCAAGTTCAATCATTCGTTGTTCAATCATCCCTCCCGTCTCCCACAGCCTTCTTAATCCGGGTATTTATCTTTCAATTTCCGCTGCGTCTCCATGTGTTTTCCTACTGTTTTTGTGTTGTTTGTGTGTACAAATCATTAGCTAGATCCTCCCGTTCGTTTCATATCATCTCGGCCGGATTTCTCTTCCGATGTTCGGCCGGGATCATATCACCCCTTTTGTTACTACCTCGTTTTGGACTCCTCTGTCAATCAAATCAAATTGAGTATTAATCCCTTAATCCCTGTGTTCGACCCTGTTGCCACTATATATAATTTATTGTGCATTTGACTGCAGGTTTTATTATTATTTTTGACGGGTTCGACAACCGATCATGGAGTCTCATGTGAACATGGATGACAAAGAACGTGTAATAGTTGAGAGTGATGATGGTGATTCTGATGTGAGAAATGGGGAGAAAAACCATGATAATATAGCAACCAGAGAAGGTTCAAGCATGAAGAATGTAGTTAATGACACTGAGAATGAAGAAAGTAACAACACTACTAATAAAGGTAAAGCACCAATGGAAAGTGATGGTGGATCAGATGAGGATTGTGAGGATAATGATTACAGTAGAGATGAGGAATATGCATCCGAAGATGGTCTGGGCAGTAGTGATGAATTTGATAGGTTGAGTAATTTTGTTGATTCTGAAGATGAGGACCTAGGTGATATGTTTGATGAAGATGTAGAAGATGTTGTTGTGTCCATTCCAACCGTTGTGTCTGTTCCAACCATTGCGTCTGCACCAATAGTTGCGTCCATTAATAGATAGGTGCAATACTTCTTATAAATAGGTGTTGATACCTCTGTTGTAAAATATGAAAATATATATGTAAAAAGCATAACATCAACAATGTAGTCTCTGTATCCGGCTCTTAGAGCCCAAATTTCTATTTCTGCATTCTACTATTCATATATGAATTCTACTATTTATAAATCCATTTTACTACTTATTAAATATCGGGTTTCTACTTGGTATCACAAACATCATTATTATTTTTCACAGTTTTAGTCTCTTGGATTATCCTTGTTTAGTTCTTTTGGATTAAACCTTTTACTGTTCATATCTTGCAGATTGGGAAAGTGAAGGGACTGAAGCAGAAGAAGTCCCACATTATGGAAATTCAGGTTAATGGTGGGTCAATTGCCCAAAAGGTCGATTTTGCAGTTGGTTTTTTTGAGAAGCAAGTCCCATTGATGCTATTTTTGTTGGGGTTAATTCCAATCGACAATCAATTTTGCGCAGCAAACAATCTTATCCCAAGAATCAATAACCCCTAGCTATCAAACCAATCAAAAGCAATCAAAATAACACAAAGATTTTTAACGTGGAAAACCTCAACAGGTAAAAAACCACGGGATCAAGCCAGTCAATCCACTATATGATGATCAATGTGTATGTTGATACCCGAATTTTGATGCTGTTTTTAATTAAATTTATCATTTCTGTTATTTCACTCAACTTACTATCATTTTTAATCAATTTACTATCGTTAGTATTTTTAAATTCTCATCGCATTTTATCATCGTCATTGTCATCGTCAGCGTTCGAAATCGTATTTTTAATTGTTCGTCACGTATTTTCATTATTATTATTATTAATATTTTCAGCCTTAAAAATCACATTTTTAATTATTCGTTAGTCATTTGCTAGTTATTTTTTCGTTTTAGGTCATCGAAAAAAATTTAGGATTTTTAGTATTTTATCACATTTTTTAGCATTTTTATTTTTTATTATTATTCTTGTTCGAGCTTTTATTGGACCCGAGTAAGTTCACTCGGACAATAGCTCGAACGCGTTATGTTTTCCATCAACTATTACCTACTCTTTTTTTCATTCACGCCGACCAACTTTATTTCGCGTAGTTTTCGTCATAACGTCATTTATTTTTCGTCCGAACATTTCACGTTTCCGAACGAGAAAATAAATATGTTAACCGAAAAATTTTCTTCATTCGCTGTAGACTGTTAAACTCGTCTTATTTTTCTCTACGCGCTGACACTTTTGGCTTGAAAATTCGGAACGTTTGCTCACAAAAATGGCTCGAGGCCATTTAAATAAGCTAAAAGGCCAAGTTGATCATCACCATTGATCTGGTTGACCAAGGAAAGTCAACCAGATCAACGACCCTCCAATTAAGTGTGCATGGTGCACATGCACCGTGGAAGCGACGCAGCAGCGAAGCAAGCCACCGAGCTGCTTGCTCCCGTCGCTTCCTGTCCCGTCCGTGATCATCACAACAGCCTAGCCTCGCCACCACGACACCCTAGCTCTGCCAGCACGACGCCCAGCTCCTCCACGTGCAGCACCCTCGTCCTCCCTTCACGGGATCTTGCCCTATAAATAGGCCACTGCCTTCAACCGAAAAGGACACGAATTCACGAGTGAAGCCTTGCTTCTTCTCCCTCTGGACGGATTGCTCATTTTGAGCGATAGTCGCCACTTAGTTTCAAGCATTTCAGTAAGCTTTTTTTCAAGCTTTTCCTTCGTTCTTTTTATGCGCTTTCTTTCCTTAATTTATTTAGTATCATTTTGATCAAAACAATTGCTTATATTTATGCCAATAATTCCTATATATGCCATAGATTAAATACATGCTTTGAATTTGCTTAATAGTTAGATAAATCTTGCGAATTAATTAGTTTTCGGTCATTTTTGTCATTTTTTCGAAATTAAACTCGGTACCGTTTAAACCGAGATTCGAGGTTCATACGGTCGGGAAGCCGTCGAGGAGATGAGCATCTCGGTACGAAGGTTTTTCGTTTCGGCCACGGTTGGCCGGACCTTGGTCGTTGGTAGTCGCTTGCTCACGTGGAAGAGAAGAAGGAAAGATATTGGGCTTGGCCCCCATCACCATTCTTTTATATCCTTGGGCCAGGAACTATTCTTGGCCCATTTCTTTTATTTTTCAAATTAGGCCCAACCCATTTTCATTCTTTCCGAGATCTCCAATCACATTTTTTTGTAAAAATACTCGTATGTTTTGTTATGATTATTTTTCATAATATTGTCGTTTTAAAATTTCGTACCTATCAACTATTTAAAATTCCGCAATTTAATTCTCCACACTTTATTTTTCGCACTTTAATTTTCCGTAATTTACTTTCTGCAATTTAAATTCAGTTGTTTAATTTACCGCCTATATGGTCGGTTGCATTTTTAATTCTCGCAAACATCAACTGCTTTAATTTTCTGCAAATCGTCAACTGTTTAATTTTCTGCAAATCGTCAACTGTTTAATTTTCAGCAAATCGTCAACTACTTTAATTTTCTGCAAATCATTAATTTTCCTGCAAATCATCAATTGTTTAATTTTTCTGCAAATATCACCTGTTTAATTTTTCTACAAATATCACCTGTTTAGTTTTTCTGCAAATCATTAATTTTTCTGCATACATCAAATCATCATTTAAATTTTCGCACTTATCAACTGTCATCATTTAATTTTTTTCACACTCGGCAAATCATCATTTAAATTCTCGAATGCATCAAATCATCATTTAAATTTTCGCACTTATCAACTGTCATCATTTAATTTTCTCGCACTCGGCAAATCATCATTTAAATTTTCGCATGCATCAAATCATTGTCTAAATTTCCCGCACTCATCAAATCATCATTTAAATTCTCACACTTATCAACTGTCATTTAAATTTTCCTGTACTTATCAAATCATCATTTAAATTTTCGTATGCATCAAATCACCATTTTTCTTCGTACTCGTCAAACCATTGTTTAATTTTCTGATAAATATGAACTGTTATTTAAATTCTCGCATTCATAAAATGCTTATTTATTTTTTGAGCTATTACTAACACACTGATTTTGTAGGTTTAAAATTCAAGCTTCACTCGAAAGTATGCCTTTCTTTCCCTTTTATTTATTCAACGCTTTTTCGTAAATATTAATTGCAGGCATGATATATAGAATTGCTAGAATTAAAATCAACCCACATGAACAACTTATTTAAAAGACTTGCTTAAAATGCCATGTTCGTTTGATTTTAAATTCCGCTTATATTGACTGCATGTATCTGGTGGCTTCGATCCTACATCGGTTTATCATTTCAAAATATCTCTCATTTAAATTTGTACTCTGTTAGCAATCCATGATAGAATCACTTAGTAATTAATTTAATCATGCATGGTCCGATGATGAAATAGAGGGCGCTCATTCAGTCTTACGAAAAATTCAGTCCCATCATGCTACAGTCAGGAATAATCAATCGGTCTTGAAAACGGTAACCCTGTCCGAAAAGATTTTTAAAACGGTAACCCCGTCCAACGATTAATTATTCCTGAACGGTCCCGATCATGGAAAAGACTAAAGTGACGATTCCTCTAAGGACCCCCTTTAAAAATGCATTTTTATCAAACATCTTTTAAACACCTCTCTTATCAACCGGTAACTATTTTCGGATATGACTTGGGTGCCTAACACCTTCCTGAGTCCATAATACGACCCCGAACCTTTGTCTTGGGTTTAGACCCCTTTTTTGTGCCTTTAGTTTTTTATGCCATGACGATTAGGTTCCCTAAGCCTAGAAACAAAATTAGGGTGGCGACTTCATTGCATGTTGCGAGGCTTCCTTTCACGCCGAGCATCGTAAGGTCTCAGATTCGTCGTACACTCGGAATTTTTTAAATTTTCGGGGCGCGACAGTGTACAACCAAGCAAAATTCCTATCTCAACTATAGGAATTATCTGACATACACCACTATCACCAATAGTACCAATCAAACAATCTAATCAATCAATCCGAGAAAAACAAGATATATGAGAATAGAGAACCAAAACTAGATTTTCACTGCTTCAATCGGGACAATATTTCTACCACCTCGGACAACTTCTCATCGATCCAACCGTTCAGATTGAAGAACCAGAAGTCGCGCACCTGTTATCCAAATTTCACCCGGATCCAACGGTGAACGAAGTCGCTGCGATGATTCTCCCGCAGCTGCACAGAGTTTGGCGAAAATCTATTTTCTCTCCTCTCTCACATGGCGAAAATCTATTTTCTCTCTTCTCTCTCACAGGATGCTCAACAGCAACCCTCTCACAATGTCTCAGGATGCTCAACTGCAACCCTAATTAATTCTCTTGTCTCTCTTGCGTCACAATCTAAGCCACCACTCACCTTTTATAATGGTTTGCAATTGCAAACCTAATTGCACTAGGTGTAGGAAACCTAAACCACCTCTAACTCTCTTTCTTTTTCTTTCTTAACCTAAATCAAACAATTAGATGTGGCACCAATTGGGCTAGGCCAACAACAATCTCTCCTTCAGCTAATATGAGCTGGACTCCAACAATTCTCCCCCTCTAGCTCATATCATGGGGGAATCACCAATCTTCATGCAATCTGAGTAGGAGTCAAGTTTGCTTTCTCACCGGTCAACACCGCAAAGCTAACTCTTCTCCTAGGTAACTCTACCTAGACATCACAATCATTCAATCTTTTGTAAGTACCTTGTACTTTACTCTTAACCGCGGTTCCAATCAATCTGTAAATTGTTGGAAGCAAGCTCCCCCTTCATGATTACAAATGCTCCTTTGCTTACCCTCATCAATCTGTCTCTCGCTGCGTATCTATACCCGCGATAATCCAATCTTCCAAGAGAGATTAAATTTCTTTTCAACTTCAGCACATATCTCACATTGCCGAGAGTTCTCACCAATCCATCATGCATCTTGATCTTCACATTGCTAATGCCTTCAACCTCTAGTTTTTCGTTATTGGGCAATATGCCAGATTTATCATCACAATCACTAAATGTACTAAACAATTCTTTGTTAGCACAAATATGAAAAGAACATGCAAAATCTAAAATCCAGGAATCTCTTACATGTTCCTCACATTTCTGCACTACCAACAATTCAACATCAACATCCTGAATAGTTGCAGCATCACCAATCTTTTCATTATCCTTCTGCAGTTCTTTCAAATCAGTCATCATCTTCTGACAGTATGCTTTAATGTGACCCTTCTGGTGGCAATAGTAGCACTCTTTCTCACTGTAGTCTGCCCTTGGTCTTGAACTGCATCTGTTTCTTCTATAGTTGGAAGAAGCCCCTCTTCCTCTGTTTCTACCACGATTCCGTCCACTCGATGACCCTTCTGAAATCATTAGTTTATCACTACTATTCTTGTTCTTCACTCCTAACAGCTTCTCATTATCTATTAGGAAAGTCATCACATCCTCCTTCTTCAAACTTGTCTTCCCTGCTGTAAGGGATTGCACCAGTGACTTATATGACACAGGCAATGAAGAAGAAGTATCACCTGCTCTTCATCTCCTACATTCTCCCCTGTATTAAGCACTTTCGTCAACACCCAATTGAAATCCGACAAGTGCTTATGGATGCTCATACCTTTACCCATCTTCAACGAATACAAGTCCAACTTTAGACTAAGTTTGTTTGTCATAGACTTGGAAGCATAAACACTTTCTAGCTTCTCCCACATTCCTTTTGGTGTTTGCTCCCCCATCACAACATACTTTATTAATGGAGCTAATGCAAGCCTGATCTGACTCGTCACCTTTTTCAGGATAGTTGCCCAATCACCATCTTTCATTCCTTCTGGTTTCTTATCACCAAGAGCGACGTCGAGATCCTTCATAGTCAACAAATCCATTACAGTTGTCTGCCACACTGTGAAATCATTCTCTCCATCAAAAGGCTCAATCTTCGCGTTGTCGGTCATCTTTCAAACCTTAAGCTCCGCTACCAGTTGTTGGGGTTAATTCCAACCGACAATCAATTTTGCGCAACATACAATCTTATCCCAAGAATTAATAACCCCTAGCTATCAAACAAATCAAAAGCAATCAAAATAACACATAGATTTTTAATGTGGAAAACCTCAACAGGTAAAAACCCACGGGACCAAGCCAGTCAATCCACTATATGATGATCAATGTGTACAACCAAGCAAAATTCCTATCTCAACTATAGGAATTATCTGACATACACCACTATCACCAATAGTACCAATCAAACAATCTAATCAATCAATTCGAGAAAAACAAGAGATATGAGAATAGAGAACCAAAATTAGATTTTCACTGCTTCAATCAGGACAGTATTTCTACCACCTCGGATAACTTCTAATCGATCCAACCGTTCAGATTGAAGAACCAGAAGTTGCACACCTACTGTCAAACTTTCACCCTGATCCAACGGTGAACAAAGTCGCTGCTATGATTCTCCCGCAGCTGCACAGAGTTTGGCGAAAATCTATTTTCTCTCCTCTCTCACAGGATGCTCAACAGCAACCCTCTCACAATGTCTCAGGATGCTCAACAGCAACCCTAATTAATTATCTTGTCTCTCTTGCCTCACAACCTAAGCCACCACTCACCTTTTATAATGGTTTACAATTGCAAACCTACTAGGTGTAGGAAACCTAAACCACCTCTAACTCTCTTTCTTTTTCTTTCTTGACCTAAATCAAACAATTAGATGTGGCACCAATTGGGCTAGGCCCACAACAATCTCTCCTTTAGCCAATATGAGTTGGACTCTAACAATTCTCCCCCTCCAGCTCATATCATGGGGGAATCACCAATCTTCATGCAATCTGAGTAGGAGTCAAGTTTGCTTTCTCACCGGTCAACACCGCAAAGCTAACTCTTCTCCTAGGTAACTCTACCTGGCCATCACAATCATTCTGATGTGACTTTATTTCTCTCATCTTTCCGATGTGGGACTTTAGTTCGCACACCCCAATAATCTCCCCCTCGAACTAAGTACCACTAAGCCCACCATCTGAGCCCGATAATCTCCCTCTCGAACAAAGTCCTACATTGTCCTGAACAAGACCCACCGACTTTAAATTCCTCTAGGAGATTTATCATACTTTTCAAGCTCGGCTAGGATATTCATAGTGTGCCACCCACATCAAAGCCCATTACTCAGTCCCAGCCGAACCTTCGGCTCCGCTACCAGTTGTTGGAGAAATAAAGACTCACTCGAGTCTCTCTTAATGGAATGATACTGCCCGCTTTGGGCCTAAGCCCGCACGGTTTTCACAAAAGGTCTCATTCCATTAAAAAGATCCACTCCTCTTATATTTAGTCTTTATTTCTCTCATCTTTCCGATGTGGGACTTTAGTTCGCACACCCCAACAATCTCCCCCTCGAACTAAGTACCACTAAGCCCACCATCTGAGCCCGATAATCTCCCTCTCGAATGAAGCCCTACATAGTCCTCAATAAGACCCACCGACTTCAAGTTCCTCTCGGAGATTCACCGTACTTTTCAAGCTCGGCTAGGAGATTCACATCATGCCACCCACATCAAAGCCCATTACTCAGGCCCAGCCGAACCTTCGACTCTGCTACCAGTTGTTGGAGAAATAAAGACTCACTCGAGTCTCTCTTAATGGAATGATACTGTCCGCTTTGGGCCTAAGCCCGCACGGTTTTCACAGAAGGCCTCATTCTATTAAGAAGATCCACTTCTCTTATATTTAGTCTTTATTTCTCCCACCTTTCCGATGTGGGACATTAGTTCGCACACCCCAACAGTTTTCCGGAAGGATGAGATGATTGATATCATTGGCGTGACCAAGGGTAAGGGTTATAAAGGTGTGGTCACGCGATGGGGCGTTACTCGTCTTCCTCGCAAAACTCACAGGGGTCTCTGTAAGGTAGCTTGTACTAGTGCCTGGCATCCTGCCAAAGTCTCCTTCACTGTTGCTAGAGCTGGTCAGAATGGGTATCATCATCGTACTGCAATGAACAAGAAGATTTACAAACTTGGGAAGGCTGGCCAGGAGTCCCATACTGCTTCAACTAAGTATGACAGGTAATATCTCGTTAGGCTATAATAGTTTTACTTTCTGAGTTTGGAAGATTCTGATGTCATATTTTGACAAGACTGAGAAAGACATCACTCCAATGGGTGGTTTCCCCTATTTTGGTACTGTGAAGGATGACTACATCATGATCAAGGGATGCTGTGTTGGACCTAAGAAGTGTGTGGTCACTCTTCGCCAGTCCCTGCTCAAACAAACCTCTCGTCTGGCTCTTGAGAACATCAACTTGAAGTTCATGGACACTTCCTCCAAGTTTGGACATGGATGTTTCCAGAACACACAGGAGAAGCAGAAGTTCTATGGCCGTGCTAAATGATGCTGTTAGTTAATTTAAATTTTGAGCTGTGCGATACGTTTTACTTACATTTCTCTTCCAGAAGTTTGAATGAGACTTTGGGTTTTGAATCTTGGATTGGAAGTACTTGTTTTTGGTCAATGTCAGCTATTTGGATGTTTTATCACATCACTCATGACTACTGGTTCATATTTTTTCAACGGATTTCGTCTTGTCTTGATCGTTAAATCTTCACGGAATCTTGGTTTTAACTTAATGGTAAATTCTCTTTGATTAAATCAAAGATTAACCTTAGTTATTAGTTGTATCTATAATTTGTTTAATTGGTCATCGAATTAAGTTAGGTTATACAAAGGTTGTTGATCGGAAAAAAAATTGAAGATTGGAATGTTTATGTGATTCAACCAAGCATTGTAATTTTTATAGAGGAACCCTGTACTTTTTCAACCACTAACGCCGGTCCGGCGGTGTTCTGGTACCTTGGCGAAATAGACTTGGTGTCCGGTACGTGGTGGTTGGCCTGGTGGCGGCTGCCAAGTGCCCACCTTGGGGTCACTATTTTCAGGCTGCACTTCTTTGTATTTCTTGAACTTTTGTTATTGGGCCACGCTTGGGTTTTCAGTTTTATGTGGGCTTCGTATTGGTAAATAGGCTATTACTCCACATTCTCGTGTTATAAAACTGGAAAAGAAAAAAGAGAGACTTTCCACCTATCTTTCTTTCTACATTCTTTTTATTTTATCATTTAATAAAAAATAACTCTTTATTTTTCTAGATTGTTTTCTTGCTGTAAGAATTCAACCCATATCTTATTTGATAAGATTCAGACTTCTGGAGAATCGGGGGTGTGGATTATGGCCGCTCTGAGTTACTGTAGTCGTCGTCCAAAAGCTCCGCTACCACTTGATGTGATCCTGCCTAGGGTAAGTAGGCCGAATTACAATGGAGCTTATAGAGGATCTAGCCGAACCGAATTACCTAGCGACAACAAGATCACAAGGAAAGAAAAGACACGAACAAGTAATATTTAGCGGAGAATTAAGGAAATATGTACCCGGAAATGATTAGGATTGATAAAGGATTGAAATTGATCACATGAGCATCCAAGAATTAATCCAAGTAAGTAGACATCCACGATCCTTGGAATAAGTATTTAATAGACCTTCATTCATTCAAGAAACTTGCCAAAATTACACATACAAATTTGAGGAATCCCCGAGCAATAATCGGAAGGAGTATTCTCAACTTGAACGATTTTTACTCAAGGAAAAGTGAGGAGTTTCAAGGCTTATGTGATACAAGAAGGAGTAATCTCACTTGACTAATATCACTCAAAGTCTAAAAACTAAAGAGGAAAATGATACAAAGACATATATATAGTAGCATGCATTTTGGGCTTGAAAAGCCCAAAATTCGTACCCAAACCAGATGCTGGCGTGATCACGCTAAGGCCTTAACGTGATCACGCCAAGGATTCCGCCTTGGTTTGATGGACGGTTGCATGGACAGCCTTTTCCTTGGCTTTGACGGGTTCTTCCTCTCTCATTTTGCCTTCTAACCATAGGGACAACCCTCTTGCTCTGCTTCGGGTGATCGGGCCTTGTGGTACTAGGTCTCGAGTGTCAACATTGGCTTCGAAAGGGTCCGTGATCGCATCAACTCCTTCCCCTTCGAAAGGATTCGTCCTCGAATCCAAGTCTTGAAGGTTCTCTTCATCTCTAGGGCAAAGGGACAGATCATTAACATTGAATGTACGGCTGATCCCTCCATATTCACTTGGAAGATCTAGGACATAGGCATTGGCGTCGATACGGCGGAGGATTTGAAAAGGTCCGCCCCCTCGTGGACTTAGCTTGCTTTGTCTTTCACGTGGGAATCGATCTTTGCTCCAATGAAGCCACACCCATTGACCCGGTTCAAAGGAAGTAGGAATCTTGCCCTTATTGCGCTTGGCCATCTCCTTTTCATTCATGCTTTCAATGCTTTTGCGGACTTGCTCATGGAGTCTCTTAACAACTGTAGCTTTGGCATTCCCGTCTACACACTTAAGAGAACTCAAGGGCAAAGGTGAGAGATCAAGAGAGGTCAAGGGTTTGAACCCATAAACCACCTCAAAAGGGGAATAACCAATGGAGGAATGATAAGCATTATTATAAGCAAATTCAACAAAGGCCATACATTCTTCCCATTTTACTCCATATTTAGCAATCATGACACGAAGTAATGATCCTAAAGTCCTATTCACCACCTCCGTTTGACCATCCGTTTGAGGATGACACGTGGTGGAGAAGAGGAGTTTAGTACCTAACTTCGCCCAAAGAGTTCGCCAAAAATGACTTAGGAACTTAGTGTCCCTATCACTTACAATACTCTTGGGTATACCATGTATTCTTACCACATGTTGGAAAAATAAAGAAGCAATATGGGTAGCATCATGTGTTTTTGAGCATGGTATAAAATGTGCCATTTTGGAGAAACGATCCACTACAACAAAGATAGAATCATGGCTATTCTTAGACCTAGGCAAGCCTAACACAAAGTCCATAGACAAATCGACCCAAGGATGTTGGGCAACAGGTAAAGGCATATGCACTGCATGATGCTTAGATGTGGACTTAGCAGTTTTGCACACAATACATCGGTTCACAAGGTTAGTCACATCTACTTTCATTCGTGGCCAATAGAAATGAGTTTTTAAGGCATGCAACATTTTAGTAATGCCAAAATGGCCACTCAACGCTCCTCCATGAGCTTCCAACACAAGCAATTCTCTAACATTAGAACGAGGCACACACAATCTATCATATTTGAACAAAAAGTCATCGTGCCTAAAGAAATGCATGTGAGATCCACGAGCACAAGCCAAATATATATCACAGAAGTCCTCATCATTCTCATACAAGTCAATTAAATGAGAAAATCCAAATATTTGGGCATCAAGAGAATTTAAGAGAGCATACCTCCGAGAAAGGGCGTCGGCTACCACATTCTCTTTGCCCTTTTTGTACTTGATGGTATATGGAAATGCTTCAATGAATTCCACCCATTTAGCATGTCTCTTATTCAGCTTGGCTTGACTCTTAAGGAACTTAAGGCTCAGGTGGTCGGTGTGGATGACGAATTGGTTGGCTAGCAAGTAGTGCTCCCACACCATAAGAGCTCTTACCAACGCATAGAGCTCCTTATCATAGGTTGAGTAGTTGAGTTGAGCGCCATTGAGTTTTTCGCTAAAGTAGGCAATGGGGCGACCCTCTTGGGTTAGGACCACGCCAATGCCAACTCCGCTTGCATCACACTCCAACTCAAACACTTTGGTGAAATCCGGCAAGGCTAAGATTGGGGACTTTGTAAGTCTTGCTTTGAGCTCCTCGAAGGCCTTGGCTTGCCGTTCTCCCCACACAAATACAACATTCTTCTTGGTCAATTCATTGAGAGGCGCCGCAATTGTTGAAAAGTTGGGCACAAACCGACGGTAAAAACTTGCAAGGCCATGGAAGGACCTTACTTCTCCAACATTATTGGGAATTGGCCAATCTCAGATGGCTTTCACCTTATCCTCATCAACTTGGACGCCACCTACACTCACAACAAAGCCTAGAAAGTGAACTCGTTCCAAGCAAAATTCGCACTTAGCAAATTTAGCATATAGTCGATGTGTGCGTAAAGTGTCAAATATGGCACACAAATGGAACACATGTTCCTCGAGAGATGAACTATACACAAGAATGTCATCAAAGTATACCACAACATACTTTCCAATAAAATTACGCAAGACATGATTCATTAATCTCATGAAGGTACTAGGAGCATTGGATAGGCCGAATGGCATTACCAACCATTCATACAAACTGTGCTTGGTTTTGAAGGCAGTTTTCCACTCGTCACCCTCATGCATCCGGATTTGGTGATATCCGCTCATGAGATCAATTTTGGAGTAGATTTGGCTCCCGCTTAGTTCATCAAGCATGTCATCGAGGCGTGGAATGGGATGTCGATACCTCACGGTGATCTTGTTGATGGCCCTACAATCAACGCACATCCTCCATGTCCCATCTTTCTTAGGCACGAGCAACACGGGCATGACGCAAGGTGACATGCTCTCCCGGATGTAGCCTTTGCGCAACAAATCTTCCACTTGTCTTTGAAGCTCCTTCATCTCCTCGGGATTACATCGGTAAGCCGGCCTATTTGGTAAGGCCGCTCCGGGTATCAAGTCAATCTTGTGTTCTATCCCACGAATTGGAGGAAGGCCACTTGGCATTTCGGATGGAAAGACATCGTCATATTCCTGCAAAAGAGAAACAAGGGGATTTGGTAGAGGAGAAGGGGGGTTAGTGTCAATTTCCAAGCAATGTGCCTTGTATCGAAGTACAAGACACACTTTATTAGAAACTAAAGCTCGCCTCACATCCTTACCCCTCGCTATCACACTCAAGTGTTTAGGCTCACTCTCTCTACCATGCTTGCTTTTTTCATGGCGGGTATTCGACTCTCCCTTTGTTTTCTTTCCTCTCCTCTCTTGTGTTCTCATCTCATGACTCACATTTTTCTCTCCTCTTTGTGCATGCTCACTTTTTTCATGCACGCTATTTTCCTCATTCACACACCTTACTTTCTTCTCTCCACTCTTTTCTCTCATTTTCTTCCTAATTTGGAACTCGGCACTTGCCTTTTCCATATGCAATCGATCCTCAAGAACTTGAGCGGGTGAAAGTGGAGGAATGCTAAACTTCTTCCCATGGTGAGTGAGGTGAATCTTGTTGGTTCGGCCATCATGCACTACCCAACGATCAAATTGCCATGGCCGACCAAGGATGAGATGGCTAGCATCCATGGGAACTACGTCACACAATCTCTCATCCTCATAACTACCTACTTTGAAGGCAACAAGAACTTGTTCCTTCACCTTTACTTCTCCATTATCTCTAAACCAATGTAAGAAATAAGGATTGGGGTGGGGTGTTGTGGGCAACCCAAGCTTGAAAACTAACAAATAGCTTGCCACATCCACCACACTTCCATTATCAACAATAAGAGATGCGACCTTACCATTGATTTCACACCGAGAATGGAAGAGATTCTCCCGTTGATCTTTGTTGGCAACCTCCTCCTTCGCATGAGCATTCATGCTCCTCCTCACAACTAGAGTCATGGTGGCTGCCGGAACTACCTCTTCTTCACTACTCTCGGTGTCCTCCCTCTTTGCCTCTTTCTCATCCTCATTTGTCTCAATTTCACTCTCCGTTTCATAGTTGCCCTCTCGGATCACCACTACTCTCCGATTTGGACATTCGGATGCAATGTGACCCCTTCCTTGGCACCGAAAACATTGGACATTAGATGAGAATTTTCTTGGTTGGCTAGGGTTGGTAGGTGGGTTAGGATTTGTTTTTGGTCGGAGTTTTGAGAGATTACTTTTAGTGTAGGGGGTGTGGGGTTTAGGAGAGGGTGTATCGGTTTTGGAGTCTTTTGGTTTAAAGGGTTCTTTGGAATAAGACTTCCAAGGGGTCTTTGGGGTTGAGGAAAAGGTTTGTGTCTTGCTTGGGTAGGTCTTCTTCTTGGTGGCTTCATATGCTTCCACTTTTATGGCATAGTGAAGCATAGATTGTAGGTGATCGAGCTCCTTCAACTCAAGCTTGTACCTAATACGCTCGTTGAGACCATTGAGGAACCGCGCCATGGTAATCTCTTCTCCCTCTTCGGTATTGGTCTTGATCAATAGCTCTTCGAGCTCATTGAAATATTCCCCAACGGGCTTAGACCCTTGCTTGAGACCTTGTAACTTGTTTTGCAAATCTCTCTTGTGATGTGCGGGCACAAACCTTGCTCTCATCACCCTTTTCATTTCTTCCCAATCTTGGATAGCATCCATTTCTCCTCTCTTCTTACACTCTTTCTCCCACCAACTAATGGCATAATCTTCAAACTCCATGGCTGCTAGCTTAATCTTCTTCTCTTCCGAGTACCGATGACAATTGAAGATTCGTTGAATCTTTCCTTCCCATTTAAGGTACTCCGAAGGATCGGTGGAGCCCCTAAAGATAGGAATTTGCACCTTGATTCCACTCAACTTGTCATCAACCCTAGGCTCTTGTGGCCTCTCATCACGTTCAACAAACCGTGACCCTTGCCCCCGTTGACGTCTTCCCCTCGTTCGTTGTGCCACTTCATCCAACTTGGCATAAGTTTCCCCATAAGGATCCTCGTAGTGCTCTCTAGTGTGATGAGGTGTGGTAAGGGCATGGAAATGAGGGATCTTGGGTCGGCTACTAGAGGCATGGAAGTCTTCGGAAACCCGGCTGCCTTGCTCGTACTTCTTTCTTAATGTCTTCATTTGCTCTTCCGATATGGCTAACCCCGGAGGGGAGACAAATGACTTTCGGTTATCCTCCTTCTTTGGAGTATTCTTCAACAACCTTTCTCCTTCTCCACTACTTCGATGACCCTCTGATTCGGTCTCAACGAAGACTTGTTCCTTGAAAGGCTTCGGTTGGGGCTTAGGGGGAAGGTTCTTTATAGGTGTTGTATGGGAAGGAACTTCGGAAGGCTTCTCATCCTCTCTACCACGAGACTTGATTGTTTCCTCCAACAAAGAAAGACGATCCTCCGTTAGAACCATGGTAGCCTTCAATTCTCCCAAGGCTGCCAAAACTCGGTCAAGTGCTTCGGCACTTCGGCTACCACTAGAACTAGGTCTACTTCTTCCGGACATCTTGTATATCCAACTACAATTTCTTTTTCTTCCTTTTTTTTGTTTTTTTGTTTTTTTTATACCTGCAAAATGTAAACAAACGAGATATATATATGTTAGTAACAAAACTCTCCCTCAAGTGTTTAAACTCTCGTGTTTAGGTGTTTTTCTCTCGAAAAAGTTGTGCTCACAATCACTCAACTTCACGTTTTTCCGGTACCTGCACACTTAAACAAGAGTTAGAAAATATTTCACTCCCTCACGTGTTTAAACACTCGTGTTTGATCACTCGAAAAACTTGGCCTCACAATCACTCAAGAAATCTTCACACTCAAAGCTTGCTCTCCACACAATTCCCTTGCTACAAACAAACTTGTGCTTCAATTCAAGAGTTCAATTGCCAATGCTCAAGTGATGGAAACAAAAAGGAAGAAGAACACAACAAGACTCAAAAGATTTACAAGGACTCAAGGAAAAAGGAAAGGAGGATTTTCGGAAATTTACAAGGAAATTCAAAATTTCCAATTTTGGGAGGGAATTTTGGAATTTCCGTAGGAAAGGCAAAGAAATAAGGGAAGGGCTGGAAATTTGGGGATTTAGAGAAATAAAAGACAAGGAAGTATTTAGAAGTACATGGACAAGGACTTATAAGTTTAGGACTTAAATAGTTTAAGTTTAAGACTCAAGAAGGGTTAAAACTCAAGTTTAGTATTTTATGGTTTAGGACTTAAGTTTTAGACTTGGTTTAGGACTTGACTAATTAGAAAAGGGCTGTTGGACCAAGGAAAGGAGAGGGACGTGCTGGGCTGGTCAGGAAAAGTGGGTTTATTTGGTTAGAATGGGATTTTGGTTAAGATCAATTGGTTACTTTTTGGTCAAATTGTCAAAGAAAGGGTGAGGTGTCTTGGGGCATTTAATGCAAGGGATGGGTGATTTTACCCTTGATGATGGTGTTGGCCGGCCAAGTGGAGGGATTTTAATTAATTAATTGGTACAAACTTGGCTAACAAATATTGCAACAATTATTTTGGATCAAAAAGTGCTAATTGCCAAGAACACCAAGAACAAATGAAGAACACCACAATCACACCCAAATGATTTTCTCAAGATTTCAAAATTTTAATTTTTGCCAAAGTGATCACAACCAACAATCAAAAGCCCACTCGAAATATTTTTCGAAAGTAACGGCCGAAACTCAAGATATCAAGAAGGAAAGGTTCTAACTCTTTTGACGAAAACTAGAAAAATTCGATAGGCGGCCAAAAGCTCCGCTACCACTTGATGTGATCCTGCCTAGGGTAAGTAGGCCGAATTACAATGGAGCTTATAGAGGATCTAGCCGAACCGAATTACCTAGCGACAACAAGATCACAAGGAAAGAAAAGACACGAACAAGTAATATTTAGCGGAGAATTAAGGAAATATGTACCCGGAAATGATTAGGATTGATAAAGGATTGAAATTGATCACATGAGCATCCAAGAATTAATCCAAGCAAGTAGACATCCACGATCCTTGGAATAAGTATTTAATAGACCTTCATTCATTCAAGAAACTTGCCAAAATTACACATACAAATTCGAGGAATCCCCGAGCAATAATCGGAAGGAGTATTCTCAACTTGAACGATTTTTACTCAAGGAAAAGTGAGGAGTTTCAAGGCTTATGTGATACAAGAAGGAGTAATCTCACTTGACTAATATCACTCAAAGTCTAAAAACTAAAGAGGAAAATGATACAAAGACATATATATAGTAGCATGCATTTTGGGCTTGAAAAGCCCAAAATTCATACCCAAACCAGATGCTGGCGTGATCACGTTAAGGCCTTAGCGTGATCACACCAGACAACTTTCCCTTAGCGTGATTCACGCCAACACCTTAGCGTGATCACGCCAAGATGCCCAAAAAATCCAAAATAACATCCGAAAGTAGCGTGATTCAAAAACTCTTCACGTTAAGAGCTTGACGTGATTCACGCTAGCATCTTGGTCCTGGCGTGATCACGCTAAGGCCTTAACGTGATCACGCCAAGGATTCCGCCTTGGTTTGATGGACGGTTGCATGGTCAGCCTTTTCCTTGGCTTTGACGGGTTCTTCCTCTCTCATTTTGCCTTCTAACCATAGGGACAACCCTCTTGCTCTGCTTCGGGTGATCGGGCCTTGTGGTACTAGGTCTCGAGTGTCAACATTGGCTTCGGAAGGGTCCGTGATCGCATCAGACAGTCTCACCAAGAACTTCTTGATTTCCAAAACCCACACTCTGAAAAACCTCAACGACGGCGACGTCGACTTTCTGGAGAATGTGCTGATTAAGACTTCTGAGGATGTCCTAGAGCTTCAAGGGATGTTGACTCCTCTTCGGTCCAGGCTTGGTATGGTTTCTCTGGAGGATTTCAGTCCTCTGGAGAATGTGTCAAAGTTGGCTGCTACTATCTCCCGCATCGAGGTGGTGATCACCATGCTGCAGCAGAGGAAGGATCTGCTAAACTGTTGTCTGAAGGGCATGAGGATCTCCTCCTCCGAGTTGACCTTAGTGGCGGATGCATTGAGGGAGGTCCCCAATCTACTAGAGGATGATGATGCTGGGTCCTAGGCTTGACCGTTGGTTGTCACCGCCCTATTTTATTTTATTTTCTCTTTTCTCTGTATGGATGTATGCCTGGGCCGTTAGGCCATAAATAAAATGTCTTTTCGTTATCTTGCATTTTTCTTCTTTCTTTTCGCAACGTGCCAATTGATGTTTCAGTTGAGTGCCATATCAGCCCAACTAAAAATGAGTCCGCCATTGGTTGGACTTCTGTAGCACTTGTTTTTCCTTATTCGCTAGGTGGTGGCGGTTACTCTAACGAACCGTTCTGTATTAAATTCGCACCGCCTCCTCAGTATCAACTGATTGGGTAGTTTTTTGGCGTCTCTTGATCAGTGAGAGATTCTGACAGGTGTGATCCCAGGATCCGATTCTGTAATTAAAATCGTTCTTCTCGAAGCGTATTGATTTCTCTCAAAGGTTGTGTGAGAAGAGGGGAAGGACCCTTCGCTTCGACTATTTAATGGGGTTTTTTCTTCTTTTTTCTGTTCATCTTCTTCGCATTTCTCCATTGAGATTGCTTAAGATTCTATGGCTGAGTCATATTCCATGGATGCCATTGAGCGTGAGTCTCCACCGACTCCTCCGACTTCGCCAGATTCCGACGATCCTCCTCCGCCGTGTCTGAAAAGGCGACCTGCCCGGCGCAAGAGTCGTAAGAAGTCAAAGAGGAAGGCCTTCGAGGCAGCCAGCGTGCCTTTTGACCTCTATGTCCCTACTGTTTGGAGGGGTGATGAACTGTTTCCTCACATCAATCATTTCATGGAAGGGGGTTCCTCCAGCGACATCGGCGTCAAGGTAGTGGCTCCCGCCACTAAGAGGGAGTTAAGTCCACCAAAGCCTGATCGAGAGAAAAGGGCTGATGAGCCTTTCCCTTTCGCTGACGAGGAGTTTCTGCCTTCGGATGGAGATAACTCCTACTGGCCTTCTTACTGGCCTAACGAGGATTAATCTTTACATACCATGCACATTGTAGATGCTGTATGGCTCTTTATGAATAAAATAATGCCCTTCGCTTTCCCTCTTCTTTTGTTATGTTCTCGTGTTAACTCCGCAAGCGTTGGGTAGTTAACGCTGTGTAGTTGTGTTGTTACCCGATTTTGGATTTTAAAATTTTCATTTGTCGCGTTCTTATCATCAATTTTTCAAAAAAATTGTACTTCCATTTATTTTCCTCCAACTGATGTTTATTTCTACTCTTAATGTCGTTTAAATTTTATTTTCATACTTTTTCGCATCTTTATCACTTTTTCCGTTCGAACCTGTATCGGTTACCGAGTCAAATTCTCGAAACCGATGGTCGAACAACTTTGGTCATTAGCTACTTACTTTTTATTATTTTTCTAACTCGCACTATCTCTTTGCATTTTGTACAATTTTTATTTTAGCATTTTCTTACGCTCGAACTTTTATCGCTCGCAAGCAATTTTTTTATCGAACTACGGCGAACCTTTCGTCGTTCACTGTATGTTAATTATTTCAGCTTATTTTATTCTACATTTTAGCATTTTTTGGTTCGAGTTTTTATCCATTTTCAGGCGAAATTGACCTTATCATTGGCTCGAACCAATAAATGAATACTTTCCATCTCCATCTCATCACAACCGTTGGATTGGTCAACCATCCAACGGTCGTTCTTTTTTCCTTTAAACCACCCTCCATTCCTCCTTGTCCCCTACAACCGAAAAATCCTCACTCTCATACTAACTTCCATGAACATTTAATGCATTTCACCTTTCCCCTTGCTCTCCGCCGCTCTCTCGATTTCTCCCCGGCTAAGATCAACACGATGTCTTGTCCACTGTTCTCCTTGGCCACCTCATCTTCTCCACCACCTCAACTAGCCATAAATAGCTATCCCTTGCTCTCGTTCATTGGGGGGGGGGGGGGGAGAGCTCACAATGGCCGGTATTCATTCTCACTTATCTCCATTTTTCAAAATCTCTAACCCTTCACTGCCAGCAAATCAACCAAACTGCCATCATCACCACCAATCCGCCACTACCCAAATCAAAGAAATTTCCATCTTCCTCAATCGGCCAACCACCAAGCCAACTCAACTACCGTCAAACCTAAGACACCGATTCATAAAATTCACACGAAATCATCCATTACCCTCTCAATCTCGAAGTTACTCATTGCCAATTCCAGCCTCCCCCAATTAATTCAATCCCCTGCAAATAAAAGCCCAATTTATCCTCCCCTAAATTAAATCCCAGGAGCAATCACCTGCGATTTTCAAACCAGCTAATGCAGAATCAATTTCAAATCCTCACTACAAAAACCAATTCCCTGAGAAATTAATCCAATCATCCCCAAATTAATTGAATCCTCTGTCAAATTCAATTAATTCAATCCACTCTCCTCCATCTCATAGCCGAACCTATAAAAACCCAGTCGCGAAATCAATCCTAAATCGACATCACCGCCGCCGAATCACCCTCCGACCAAACCATCACCATATCATCACCGCCACCGATACCCATTTCCGCTCTTTCTCGAACTCCGGTCGCGGATCGGATTTGCTCCGACTACCGGGAGATCGGGAAAGAATTAAGTCTGTTTCCTTTTTATTTACTGCTTTTGTTTCGTTGCTTTGGTTTTATTTTGCAGGAGAAGGGTTAATGGCAGAGAAAGAAGAAGATGAGAGGTTGAGAGTCTTTGGGTTGGAGGAAAGAATTAATTTAATTTGGGCAGAGGAAGGGAGTTGTTTTAATTTGGGCTGCTGGGCAAAGAAAGAGTGAGAGGGTTTATAGATGGGCCGGTCGGCCCATAAGAAGGAAAGGTCATGGGCCAAGTGTTTGTCTTGGCCAAGCCCAAAAGAAAAGAAAGGAGAAGGAAGGGCTGCGCACAACCCAAAAGGAGGAAGAGAGTGGGTTGTCCAGCAGCCCACGCGGAGGGAAAAGGCCAGCCCAGCTGGGCTGGTCTGCTGTCTTGGGCCCCAGCCTGGTGGGCCCACTCTAGGCCCAGTGGGCCAAGCCCAATTTTTTCGACCCGTCGTTTTTTATTTTCCGTGCTTGTACTATTTATTTCTCGCACACTTGTACTGTTTATTTATTTTTGACGCACTTGTACTGTTTATTTATTTCTGCACTCGTACCGTTTATTTATTTTCGTATGCTTGCATGTTTTATTATTTTTGTACGCTTTGCATGTCTAGGTAGCTATCATGCTTGTGTTTGCTTGTTCAAATTAATTATTTTCACTTGCGTACAATAATCGTCAAATGCTTATCACTCATCAATCATCCTCTTCAATCTCGATCAAGGGGTAAATCGCCCATACCCTTCACCAAGTAAACATTTCTTTCCCTTCTATTTATTCACGGTTTTTTGCATTTACACTCGTATGCATGACTATTTAAAATTGTTAAAATTTAATTCATCTGTTGGGCATGATCGCTTAATTAGGACTTTTAATTTTCCAAGCATGATTAAACACCTCGTTTCTCCGGTAACCTTTTTTTTAGGATGTAGCTCGGGTGCCTAACACCTTCCCAAGTCCAAACCACAGTTCTTGGGTTCAGACCCATTTCGCCTTAGTTTTTATTTTTTATGCATGACAAATAGGTTGCCTAAGCCTAGAAACAAATTAGGGTGGCGACTTCATTGCATTATGTGAGATGAGTCCGATTTCGTCTCACATCTCGTCCCAAACCTGCGTCGCATTAGGAAAAAATCCAAAAAAGGGGTGCGACAGTTTGACGACTTCACTAGGGACTAATAGGGTTGAAGCCGAATTTTTTTGAGGTGTTTGTTTTTTTGCTTCGATAAATTGTTTAATTTTTCTCATATGATTGTTATTGTAAATAATTGCTATGATAAATTGTTGTATTATCATATGATTTTTTATGCATGATTAATTGCTTTATTCACTTTGATAAATTGTTTATACGTGATTCGTTGTTATTCGCTTTGATAAACTGTCATTCATACGCATTTCACGCATAATGCCCTACCGCCGGGCCTTTTCCAAATAAGATTAGGAGGTTAGTAGTGAGGCCCTAGGACACGTGTCCTGGGTAGTTTTCACGAACCCCAAACTCGGACTCGAACCCCTAAATGGGTGAACGCCTAGAACTTTTGACGGTTCGACAAGCAATCACGTATCCATTTACTGAGGGACCACTTCTATGGTATCGTCCGGGAGGCTTCCAGCCAGTTTAGAAATAGTTGGTGTCACCCCAGCATATGCATCATGTTGAAATGCGTATATTGCGACTTTGTTTCACTTTTTCCACTAATTTCTCAAATAAAAAATTCATTTACAATTGATTTCTCAAAATTTTCCACAAATAATGTCTTAAAAATTTTCCACGTTTTACCAATGATTTCACAAAATTTTCATGTTTTACGAATTGATTTCGCAATTTTTTTCACATTTATAATATTTTTTGCAAAATTTTCCACATTGGAAATCTTTTTCCGCAAACTTTCCACATTGGCAATTTTTTCCGCAAAATTTCCCATATTGTCAAATTTATCCGTAAATTTGTCACATTTGTAATTTTTTCACAATTTCTCCATATTTGCAAGTTTTTTTTGCAATGTCTGTATATTTGTAAATTTTTTTCACAATTTCTCAATATCTGTAAATTTTTTCGCAATCTTTCACATGTACAATTTTCCGCAATTTTTCACGCTTTCAAAATTTCTCTACAACTTGTTCACGTGTCAATTTTTTCCATGTGTACAATTTTTCCACACGTGTCAAATTTTTCCACGTGTGCAATCATTTCCGCAATTTTTCACATTGACAAAACTTTCCGAATATTTTTCCATGTGTGTAAATTCTTCCGCAATTTTCCCATGTATACAAAAAAAAATTCGCATTTTTTCACATGCAAATTCTTTCAGGATTTTTCCATGTTTATAATTTTGTCTCAATTATTTTCGTAATTCTCCATGCCTGCGATTTTTTATGGTGCCTACATTATTGCTATTATTGTACTTACCCCTCTCTTTCTCTCGCAGCAGGGAGACCTCGGGATACCATTTCACATACATATCATGGCTAAGACTCATGATTATTTCCTTTCATTTGTTTCTAAGTTAAAAATGGCTCCTGAAAAGCAAATGGCTCCCCACAGGCTCCCTATAACTAGACTTCAAATACGAAAGATGGTCGAAAAGGTTTAGGCATTAGAAGCAAATGTGGAGAAACTTGAAGAATATATTCAGGTAGCCATGGAAAGCACCACACCAGCCAAAAAGAACAAGACAAGGAATTCTATGGCAGCGGCAGGATCCTTCCGGTAGTTCCACGCTCACCTCAGGCACTATGATAAGACAAAGTGCAAACACTCCAGATGGCGCACCTCTTAATCCCTCTCTGGCTGAACCCACTCTTAATCTTGGCAAGCAGAAGATCTACTCAGAACCCCAATATTTTTCTAAGCTCCTAGGGGCAATCAGATACAACCGCATGCATCCTTCGGGTATTCATCAGCTACTGGTTGTGGCACCAATAAAACAAACGGGCCAAGTATCGACAGGTTGAGTCTATTAGAAGAGAATGAGGGTTCCCTTTGACCCAACAGCTCCTGCGGATATGTGTATGGTACGAGGGATTACCATACCTCAGAAATTTAAGATTTTAGAATTTGAGAAATACACTGAGATTGTGTGCCCCAATACTCACCTCAACAATTACTGCAATGAGATGTCGGAGGTGATACATAATGAACCTTTGTTTATCCATTTATTCAGGGAGAGTTTGGCCAAGCATGCCTTGACTGGGTACATGGGGCTGGATAAGATCAAGATCATAACCTGGAGAAGAGGATCGGTGAATCGGTGACGGCTTATGCTCTGAAATGGAGAGAGTTAGCCGCTGGAATCTCTCCTCCTTTGAGCGACAAAGAATTCATTTTCTGCAAGCACCTTCTAAGCTCCTTATAACACTCATCTCATCTCCAATCTGTTCACCAGTTTCCCTGACATGGTCCTAGTGGCAGAAAGAGTGGAACGAGGAATCAAATCCGGAAGGATCATTATTTCCACGCCAAAGGAAACACTCAAGAGATCGCTTATCACGGAGAGAGATGTCAGCTTTGCCACCCACCGACCAGGATGTAGGCAACCTTTTCCATTGCCTCAAACGCCACCTCTTCCTGTTTCCTTTGGGAGAGATTTACAAGCATCTATGGGTAGCGGAGCAAATCACACCCACTCCAACCTATACGACCTCTTTATTCAAAATGGTATGATCTTAATGCAAGATGCGAGTACCATGCTGAAGCTCAAGGCCACACAAAAGGAAACTGTTTCGCCCTTGAAGGAAAGGTCAATCATGTGATCAAGAGCGGATGCATCTCTTTCGAAGGGTTAGCCGAAAGACCCTACAACTCTTGAATAAACGCTCTCCAGGCCCACGATAGACCCATTCAGCTTATTATTTTAGCAGGAATATTTTTGATATTTTTGTGTATTAGTCGAGCCTACGACTATAAACAAGGGCGCTCCGTGGGAGGCAACCCATATGTTCTTCTCAAATATTTCAATTTTTGTCAGTTTTAATTTTTAATTTTGAATTCTGGGATATCCTTCCCTCAGACTTACTATTTAGTTCCCCCTTTTATTTCAAGTGCAATGAGACTTATAAACTGGGGGGCAAGCAATTGAAATGACGACCAGAAGAAGGCGTCAGAGAGCATGGGGATCGATAATTTGCCACAAAGAGCTCGTTACGTCCACCCTTCCCTTGCATTCAGATCATCGCTATTCAGCGGAAAAGAGGAGACCTTTGCTGTCACCAAAAGCCCTTCGCCAATAATTCTTCATCTTGGTGAAGAAACATAACAATGATAGATGTGTGTTCTTCAGGGACCCCAATCCACATACTTAATGCATTCCGACTCTGTGCTACAATGATATTTACGCTCTACACGACCCTCAACTGCAAATTCAAAATTCAAACATGGTCAAAATTTTCATGTTCTGAATTTGATCACCACAATCATTCTCTGTAAGATTTCTCCGTGTACATGCACCATGATCGTACGGTGGAGATCAGGCCTCTAATATGTGGGCCAGACGATGTTCAAGCTATATTTCTTGGACAAACCAAATCAGCAACTGGCCATCCCCAGCATAGAAGATGTCTTCTCGTGAAGAGTAGTCAAGGAGTGAATCTGGAAAGATTTTAAAATGGTCACTACAATGAGTTGGCTTCTTTGCAGAATATCTTGCATCTGCAAACAACCAGTCTCAAGGTTCACTCTGAACCCATCTTTCCTTGGCAATCTGACCAAGTCCAGAAGCGATTTAGCTATTTCAAAGGCTGAACCCACATGAGAAGACTACGCATGCAATCCCGAGCAAGGAGTTATCATCTGATTATCCAGAGAACTGTCTAAGCTCAGAACACAAGTCAAGAACTTAATGGTCGTTCTTCAAAATACTGCGATTGGCTATGTTTATGGCAATACTATTATCTAGTTTGAATACAAAAGATGTGGGATCAAAGTCACCAAGCCTATTCCACGCTAACAAGCCTGTTCGGGGGTGTAAGTTGCCGAAGCTTTTCTCTCCATCCGCCTCCTCGGGAAATTCTACCATCAAGACACTACCGTCGCCAGGTGCCTTTTGCAAGCAGGACCCTTGACCTTACAGAAAAATGACGAATAGATGTTCCCCTAGGGTCCCGATTAACATACTTAAATCAGTCCTGTTCTGTGGTATAAGGACATTCACGCCCCACCATGCTCCAAACTACAGACTCAAATTCAATATGGTCAAATCTTTCATGTGTCGAATTTGATCTTGTTCCGAAATAATCACCGGTGCCTCTCTTCCCAAGCAATCGATCATGATCGAACGGGTATTAATCCTTTCATGAGTGGGTAGCTTCTCAGGGATGACTATCACCCATGATCAAATGACCTTCTCTTCATCACCATTTTGGGGAACAAATAAAAGCTCCCCTTCGTATCTCAGTCAAGCTCACTAGCCTAGTGGTTCAAAGGGATTGTCATCTCCTCAGCCATCACGATTCTAATATCCAGCAAAAGTCCAACGACGACCAAACGAGTAGAAGCCACAGGATAACATGGTGATCTCGTCATGATCATCACCTAAGAAAGTGCCACCAAGTTGAAGCTTCAGAGCCAAACAAGATCGTGGGTATCAAAACTCATCATGAGCAGAATTAGAGGGCCTTGAGTAGTTGACACTGCATCACATTTTCAATCCTCTATAATTGGGGGCAAGTAAATTGGATGAGGGAGCCTTCGGAGAAGCCATCTCGTTTGTCCGCCTCGCGCCTTGATCATGTCACGTACTAAATGGGCATCATTCAAAATCTGTCATTGTGACGTTTATCCACGCAAAGGCTCAACTCAAGCGCCAAATCTTTAAAAGAGCATTCTCTGAAATGTGGTGCATGGACTTCATTTTCTAGATCCACCATAGCAGTCACGAACCCTTATTAAAGGAGTTTCCCATCCCTTCGAAAGGTGAAGCAATGTCTTTCCCCGAGGATGACATCGAAAGTTAGGCCTGAATTGGTGCATTCCCAGAAGCAACCCACGCAATTAAATCAGCTAAGAAAAGATCGGTCACATTAAGTCCGGAACACCAATATGCATTTCCGCAAGGTGTCCGACTAAAGCCATCAATGTCCTTCTGCTTATCTTATCCAGGATCACGAGTGCTACTCTCGTCCGGATATAAAGATTTTAGCACCAACATCCCATTGGGCAGCAGCGTCCGAGGGGATCCTTCATTCCAAGTCCGACACCAACATCCTAGGGGGAAACCGTGCCCGAATGGATTTTTATTTTCGTATCAACCTTCCTGCGGGTAGCAATGCCCAAATAGAACTTTCATTTTTGTTCCCCATCAGAATCTCAATGGTCGGTAACATCCAAACATAATTCCGCAAAGCATGAATGGGTCTCGACATCCGATCAGAATCATGACGTGCTTGCCAATAAGCCTCACTAGAAAAGGGAGAGTTTAAAACCTATTGATTACATTGTCCATTTTCCTAAATCGCCCTTCAGTCCTACCCATTGTTTCTCCCTTATTTTTGCAGGAACTCGAATCCTACTATGGTTACTTGCGCAGTGCTCAGCGAGACTGAGGAATCCTCCTTTTATCAACTCTTGAATGACTATCTTATGTACCTTCACTGCCCTTCCGCGCGTATCAGGGAGTCCATTATGCATTCTACGCTGGGGGCAACCTTTTGGAAATGCCTCACTCTCATCCATTGCGGCGGCTCAGTTCCCCCTATTTTCATCTTTTGCGGCGACCACACCCTGTTGTCCTCTTTACATCAGCATTCAAACTTTACGGGGTCCTCGCCCTGGTTTCAATCTACATTCCTACATGAACATCGTAGGGGGCATCAATGTCAGAGTGAGGTCTACATTCATATTTCCGCAGCAGCGCCTTACGTCGACCTCAACACTTTTACTGCACATATCAGAGAAGTCCATTTTCTTCTCTGCCTCTTTAATTTTTGTACAATCATTCATTCCCACATTGCGGGCAACATTTTAAATTATTTATAAAGTTTTGTGAGCGACCATGCCCTCACGTTTTGTCTGTAAAATCGATAAGAGTTTTGAGTTTATAAATTGTGCATAAAATTCTTTGAATAAAATCCATACTACCCTCAAAAATTTCAAACCTTCCATAAATTGAGCATGTTCAACATGTTACTGCATCATGGATAACTTGTGCATCCATTCGAAATTGTATGACATGCATGATCTTGCCTGCTAGCTCTTATATCTGCAGCATGCCTTAGGCGTAAGCAATCATCAACATCACCCCGTGAGCATTTTGGGCCTTCACGCCTTATTTCTTTCATGAGTGCAAATGCCTGACTAAGTACTAGTTAGATTTGCATAATATCCAGGGTACATGCACCATCAGACATGGGATAGCTGTAAGATGACATTGGACTTTGCTCTTTGCTTCCACCTTTCTTTGGTCTTCTCATTCTTTTGTCTGCAAACACTTACTTTTGCTCTCTATTTAATTCATTTATTTTCTAAGCCGCTTGTAAAATCTTCCATTTCCACTCGAAATCCCCTTTAATAAATGAGCAATGCCTAACTAAGGTTGTCAGCCAAAGGTAAGGTGCATATCAAACGTAGTCCGAATATAGAAGAGAAGGGAAAGAGAAACTCCTGAGGATTTCTAATGATTAATGCCAAAAAAAAGGCCGAATAAATCAAGACTTGACGGCCCCCGCCAAAGATAAGATGAAATGGTACTTGCTTTGCTTGCAAAAAAAAAAAAAAAAAAAAAAAAGAAGAAAGAAAAAGGAAAAAAAGAGGAAAAAGAAAGAAAAAGGCAAAAGAAAAAAGAAAAAGAAAAAAGAGAAGTGTTGAAAGAACACATCGAAACAAAAGCAGAAGCAAGTACAAAAAGGGGCCCTAGGGTCAGCTCTAAAAACTCCATCAAAAAAATCGCCCCCGTGAAGATCCAAGAACTTGTGCACAATTCCCTCAAAGCAATCAAGAAGGAGCATCCCCTGCGAAGGTTTAAGGATTGATGCGCTTCATCAACAACAAAGTGATGTCCAAAGGAAAAGGGATCATCCCCGACGAAGATCAAAGAATTTGAGCACTTCGCCCTCAAAATGACCAAGAAGGAGCATCTCCAGCAAAATTCAGGCGCTTCATCGACAGAAGATGATCTTAGGATAAATCATCCCTAGAGAACTTGTGCACTTTGCCCTCAACGCGGCCAATCAACAAGCACTGCTCATTAAACCCTTTTTTCTGCTAAAAAGCACCTTGCTAAATAGACTTTTTTTCTTCCTTCTTTCAAAAAACTACATACCACATTTCTTTTCTCTTGCAAAGTCCTTTCGATTATATGAAGGCCCATGCATGTGCATCTTCATTTAAAGTTTATTCACTCGAATTGACATTGCAAATCTAATTTTGTGCTATGTTTGTTGCATTTTTATGAGTGTAAACATGTAGCCTTGTTTCTAAGTGTGAGCGCAAACACCAGTATCCGGTGAGGATTGCCTACGTCTACATGTTGTGGGAAAGTCTTGTCCTTGAGGTTGTTATCTCCTCGGCAAGATGCAAATGCTTTTCTAGGCTTATATCAAGCATGCTTATATGGTAGAAACTGGATGACATGTTCTCCAAGAATGCATAAACTTGTTGAACCTTCTCTTGATAGGGAAGTTGTTTTTATAAAATACTGGGGGAAAACCTTAGGGTAGTGTGGGAATACTTTCATATACAACATACATGATTTGATTTCATTGTTTCCACTTATCAATTGCTTTCTCTTTTTCCACCCATTGTTGCTTCGTGTTTGTTTCCTCCCTATTTGCAGGATGCAGATATGTGTCAGTGGAATCTCACACTATGATCAATCTCTGCCAACAAATCCATCCAACACCCGAATGGAGTACGTTACCACTCCTCAATCAACTTCGTGTGGCGGCCCATCTTCTCCACCGTCCAATGAGTATCCGAATGGAGCACGTTACCACTCCATAATCAAAATTTTGTGTGGCGGTTCAAAACCCCACCTTTCAAATTTTGTGTGGCGGTTCAAATCCCCACCTTTCAAGTTTCGTGTGGCGGTTCAAAACCCCACCTTTCCAAATTTCGTGTGGCGGTTCAAAACCCCACCTTCCAAACTTTCGTATGACGGTTCAAAACCCCACCTTTCAAATTTTGTGTGGTGGTTCAAAACCCCACCTTTCAAGTTTCGTGTGGCGGTTCAAAACCCCACCTCTCAAAATTTTGTATGGCGGTTCAAAACCCCACCTTTCAAACCTTTGTGTGGCGGTTCAAAACCCCACCTTTCAAACTTTTGTGTGGCGGTTCAAAAACCCACCTTTCAAAATTTCGTGTGGCGGTTCTGTCGCACCCTTTTTTTAGAATTTTCCGAATGAGACGCGGCTTTGGGATGTGAGACGAAATTGGACTCATCTCACATAATGCAATGAAGTCGCCACCCTATTTTTGTTTCTAGGTTTAGGGAACCTAATGTCATGGCATAAAAGATACAATGCTAAGGTAAGATGGGTCTGAACCGAGAACAGTAGTTTGGGGTCGTATTATGGACTCGGGAAGGTGTTAGGCACCCAAGTCACATCCTAAAAAGGTTACCGGAGAAAAGAGGTGTTTTATATCATGTTTGAAAAATAAAAAGTCCTAGTTAAGTGATCATGCCCAACAGATGTAGTAAATTTAACTATTTCTAAATAATGGTGCATACGATTATAAAAACGTTAAAATAAATAAAAGGGAGAGAACATGTACTTTGTTGGAGAGACGCGTATTGATTTACCTACAAAATGAGTTTGTTAATACAAGTAATAAATAATTAAAAAAACATAAATATTTAACGAATCATTGCATACTAGACAATTTTAACGATTTCAAAGCGAGCAAAAGTAATTATTTAAGCATCTAGAACATGCGAACATAATTAACTACATGGCATAAGCATACGATAAATCAGCGAAGAGAAACAAATTCGTGACGGGCCGAAAATGGTCCCCACCAGCTGGCCCAAGGCAGCACAGCCCGCTGGGCTGACTGTCTGCATGGGCCTCAGCCCATGCCTCACTCCCTCGCTGGGCCAAACGGCCCAGCTTTTCCCACGCTTGGGCGCTAGACGCCCAAGCTTTCTTCTCCCACGCTGGGCCCAAGTGGCCCAGCTTTCTTTTCCACACATGCGGGCATCATGCCCGCGTCCTGGCCCAAGATTAATTAGAACAGGGAGCCAACGACTCCACTATGTACCATCGCTTCCCTTGCGTCACCGGCGCCATTATCGGCGACCAAGGAAGAAAAACGTTCACCAATATGGCCCAAAATTGGCCAGAAAAATCCTTGTACATGCAGCAACTTGTATATACCATTACAGTAGGAAGATTAAGCTTAAAATAGTGTAAATTAATTCAAAAAAACCAACTAAATAAAAGTTCAAAATTGGCACGAATTGGCCAAGGATTAAGTAAACTAAAACACTGTAATTATTCTATATATCACATATAACTTATTTAAAATCAAAACGAACATTTTTCTCATTAAAATACAAACAAACAGATTTAAAAAAAAAGGGCTGAGAACAAGCGAGAAAGAAAAAGTTTAACTGGGAGTAACTTCAACCTCGGGTTGAAGTGCGCCGTTCGTGTCAGTGAACTGACGCTAGAGAGGGAGAAAGTATTTTTGTTCAATAAGCCAGGAAAAATGAGTGCGCGAGCTTGCTATTTATAGGGAATTTTGGCTAGTGGATTTTGGCGACGAGCTGCGCGTGGTAGCGGAGCTTGGAGCATGGGCCGGCGTTGTGCAATGATGGGACATGGTGTCGATCTCTTTGGGACGACGAACGAGGCAAAATGAGAGGAGTAAGATCGATGCTCTGCTCTGGCTCCTGCGCAGACAAGGTGGTGGAGTTTGCATGGTGACGTGGTAATTAAGTGAGCCATTTGATATTGTCAACCAGATCAATGGTTAGGATCATGCTTTGACTCTCCCTTTGATTTTCTAGTTCGAGCTAGTGGTACGAGAATTTTTGCCTGAAAATGAACGAAAAAATCGATCCAAAATTACTAGAATGCAAAATAAAATAAACTAAGATAAATAACATACACTAGGTGACGAAAAGTTCGTCGTACCTATTTTAAAATTCGCTTATAAGCGACACAAGTTCGAATGGAAAAGAAAAATGCTAAAATAAAAAATTGAATAAAACGCCATGGGATAGCGCGAGTTAGAAAAATGATAGAAAATAAGTAGCCTATGTGCGAAATTTTTCTGACTCTCGGTTTTGAGAATTTTACTCGGAACCGATGCGAGTTTGAACGGGAAAAGCGATAAAAATGCGAAAAGTTATGAAATAAAATTTAAATGACATCAAGCGTAAAAGTAAACATCAGTTGGACGAAAATAAACTGACGTTTGATTTTTAGCAAGTTGATGCTTGAAATGAGAAAATATTTGATGAATAAAAAGGTCAAAAATCGGGTAGCAGTTGCCCCCTCTTTACTGTCTTATAAAAAAACCGAGGTGTAACCGATATTTTTGATGAGCAGTAAAGATGGTTGCTCCCGTGTCAGTGATGGTTTTAAAAAGGATGCAGAATTTAAATGCAGACTTACTTGGGAGTGGGTGATTGATAAGTTCGGATCAGGGCGAGGGTAGTACTCTTAGTCCCTGTGTTGATGCTGGAAGTAGAATCAGTCCGAGCGAGGGTAGTACTCTCAACCTTACGCTGATGTAGGAAAGTAAATTGAGAAAATATAACTTGATATCCGAACGGGGACACCGCAATTGTCAGACCTCTGTGCAGGAAATGAAACTTTGACATCTGAACGGGGACACCGTAATTGTCAAACGTCGATGCAGGAAAGTAAAGGTATCTGGGCGAGGCTATCATAGTCGCGGACACTGATGTAGAATGTAAAGGTATCCGGGCGAGGCTATCGCTGTCGCGGATGATGCAGAAATGGAAAGATATCCGGGCGAGGCTATCGCAGTCACAGACACTGATGCAGAAATGTAAAGGTATCCCGGCGAGGCTATCGCAGTCACGGACATTGATGCAGAAATGTAAAGGTATCCGGACGAGGCTATCGCAGTCGCGGACGATGCAAAAATGGAAAGATATCCGAGCGAGGCTATCGCAGTGACGGACGATGCAGAAATGGAAAGATATCTGGGCGAAGCTATCGTAGTCACGGCCGATGCAGAAATGGAAAGATATCCGGGCGAAGCTATCGCAGTCACGGACGATGCAGAAATGTAAAGGTATTCAGGCGAGGCTATCGTAGTCGCAGACACCGTTGCTTGAGTGTCGTATGATCGTGATGTAGCTTTGTTCGGGCATTGTTGCCCCCTGAGACATTGATGTGGGAATTGAAATGGAAACTCCACTCGGACACTGCTGCTCATTGGGGGTTGGTGCTGAGAACCGCCACACAAAACTTGGGAGATGGGGTTTTGAACCGCCACTCAAAACTTTGAACGGGGAGTGATAACGTATCTCTATTCGGCTTCTGATTTGTTGGCGGAGATTCGCGGCAATGTGAGATTCCACTGATGCACACCTGTATTCTGCAAATAGGGGGGAAACAAACGCGGAGCAGCAATGGATGGAAAAAGAGCGAGTAATTGATAAATGACAAAACAACAAGATCAAATCATGTATGTTGTATATGAAAGTATTCCCACACTACCCTAAGGTTTGCCCCCAATATTTTATAAAACAATTCCCCCATCAAGAGAAGGTTCAAACAATTTATGCAATTCTGGAGAACATGTCATCCAGTTTCTATCATATCAGCATGCTTGATACAAGACTAGAAAAGCATCTGCATCTTGCCCAGGAGATAACGACCTCAAGGACAGGACTTTCCCACAACATGTAGACGTAAGCAATCCCCACTGGATATTAGTGTTTGCGCTCCCACTCAAAAATCAGTCTACGTGTTTACTCTCATAAAAATGCAACAAACATAGCACAAAGTTAGATTTGCAATGTCAATCCGAGTGAATAAACTTCAAATGAAGATGCACATGCATGGGCATTCATATAATCGAGAAGACTTTGCAATAGAACAAAAATATGTAGTGGATAGATAGAGAGAAGTAGAGAAGAAAGAATTTGTTTAAGGAAGAGAGTGTTTTTTTGGCAGAAAAAAGGTTTTTTTATTAATGAGCAATGCTCAACTGAGGTTGCTAACCGAAGGTAAGGTGCACCTCGAGTGCAGTTTACGAGAGTTTGGTGAAACTCTGAAGCTTTTCTTTTAAAATCTCAGTCTTCTTCTCCATAAATTATTGTTTGAATACAGCCTGAGACCCCTTCTCCGAAATACCCAACTGGGTTTTTTGAATCTTCACAAGGAATGATCTCTTTTACTTTTGAAATCATTATCTGTTATTGACAAAGTACACCAGTTTTTTTTGAATCTTCGTAGGGACTGACCTCTTTTACTTTTGAGATCATCATTTGTCGTCGACAAAGTGCACCAATTTTTGAATCTTCATTGGGAATGATCTCTCTTTTGTTTTGAGATCATCTTGTTACCTTTTGACTTGCTTGTGTTCTTCGAACACCCCTTTTTTCTTTTCTTTTTAAATTTTTTTTTTGCGAAAAAACCAAGTACAATTTTTGTGTTCCGTCTTCATTCCTGTCTTTGGCAGGGGCCTATAAGTCTTGCTTTTAGCCTTCTTCTAGTGTTGACCATCAACAATCCTCGGAGATTTTACAATTCCTTTTACGCAAACCAAGTTCGATATGCACCTTACCTCCGGTTAACAACCTCAGTTAGGCACTGCTCATTATTTAGGGAATTCAAGTGGATGCAAGAAATTTTACAAGCGGCTTAGAAGAGAAATGAATTGAATAGAGAGCAAAAGCAAGTGTTTGAAGACAAAAGAATGAGAAGACCAAAGAAAGGTGGAAGCAAAGAGCAAAGTCCCCTGTCATCTTACAGCTATCCCATGTCTGATGGTGCATGTACCCAGGATATTATGCAAATCTAACTAGCACTTAGTTTGGCATTTGCACTCATGAAAGAAATAAGGCGTGAAGGCCCAAAATGCTCACAGGGATATGTTTGTGACTGCTTTCGTCTAAACATGTTGTAGATATAAGAGCTAGCAGGCGAGATCATGCATGTCATATAACTTCAAATGGATGCACAAGTTATTCATGATGCAGTAACATGTTGAACATGCTCAATTTATGGAAGGTTTGGAAAAGTAGAGGGTAGCGTGGATTTTATTCAAAGAATTTTGTTTACAAATCATAAAGCCAAAACTTTTAATAGTTTTATAAACAAAACACGAGGGCATGACCACTCACAAAGATTTATGAATAATTTAAAAAGTTTCCCCCAATGTGGGAGTGGATGCTGAATGATCGTATGATAGCTAAAATTAAAAAGGCTGAGAAGAAAAGTGAACTTCTCTGGATATGTGCAGCAAGCAGCTGACGATCAGATAGGTTTATCAGCAAGGGATTGACCGTATGATTTTGATCCAGCATCATCCGTGCTAAAATTGGATGATAATATTGTTGCAGACATTTCCAATAGTTCTGTCATAGTCGACCACAATATCTCGAGGGATGGCTGTTAAGTTCTTCAATGGTGTTTTATGAGCGGATGACAACTCCTTGTTAGAAATTAGCTGCGCAATCTCTTCATGAGGATCCACTCTCCGGAACAGTATGGTGGCTGAAGGATCATCTTGAAATTTTCTAAATTGCTCCTTGACTGGTTTTGACGAGGAGAAATATTTCATGCTGAGGATGGCCGATGACTGATAGTTTGTTCAAGAAGTATGGCTTGAACATCCGGCTCACCAATCATGGGGTTGGTCTTCACTGCATGATCATTACGTGTGTACACGAAGAGATCTCGCTTGTGGTGATGAAAGATTTGATTGCGGTCAGGTTTTGAATTTGCAATCAGGAGTCGGGTAGACCAAGAATGTCACTATATTTCAGAATAAGATCGCTTCTAATATGTTGATTGGCATCACTATTGTGAAAATGGGAATATAGAGAGTTCGTCACACAGAAACATTCTATCCTTGCAAAACTAGTATTGATTAGTGATGTTAGTTTACGCGTAGTTCAAACAGTTTTCTAGAATTTGCTGGTATCATGTTTTCTTTCGTCGTTTTAAAGAATAGGACGAAGAGAGAATTTTGAAAGATGCAGTTTTTTTTTCTTTTTTGAAAAAATCTCATTTTATTGATTCAGGATAGACATCAAATGGTTTTATCATGAGAAACCCTGTCTTCTAATCGAACCCAGTGACGTCTAGGCGAAGTACATCTTGACGACATCGACGTTCACTAGTTTTGGTAAGCCGTCCCCATCCATGTTGGTGAGTATTAGAGCACCTCCTGAGAATGCATTCTTGACCACATACGGACCTTCATACCATGGGGCCCATTTCCCTTGACCTTCCTCTTGATGAGGGAGAACCTTTCTTAGCACTAGATCCCCAGCTTTGAACTCACGAGGGCGTACCTTTTTGTTGTAGGCGTTAGCCATTCTCTTCTGGTACAATTGGGCATGACACATGGCAGCCAATCATTTTTTTGAGATCAGATTCAACTGCTCGTACCTGACCCTTGCCCAATCGGAATCTTCAACTCCAGACTCTGCCAAAACTCAGAGAGAAGGGATCTCTACCTCAAGAGGAATTACCGCTTCCATACCATAGACTAGGGAGTAAGGAGTTGCTCCTATAGAGGTACGAACCGCAATCCAATAAGCATGTAGAGCAAATGGAAGCATGTCATGCCAATCCTTGTGAGTGACGACCATCTTCTGGATAATCTTTTTAAGATTTTTATTGGCGGCTTCTACGACGTCATTCATCTTCGGGCAATATGGTGAAGAATTTCTATTCTTTATCTTCCACCTCTAGCAGAGATCATTGATCAGCTTCCCATTTAGATTAGTGCCATTATCTGTGATGATCATCTCAGGGACCCCATAGCGACAGATGAGATTTTTCTCAATGAAACACACGGTGGTCTTGGCGGTGATGTTTGAGTAGGAGGCAGCTTCTACCCATTTGGTGAAATAGTCAATCGCGACAAGAATGAAGCGATGACCGTTAGATGCTTTTGGATGGATTTGGCCAATGATGTCAATTCCCCATATTGCAAAAGGCCAAGGTGACGTCATGTTGAAAAGAGGAGCTGGAGGGACATTGAAATGGTCAACATAAATTTGGCATTTGTGGCATCTCCTGAAGTAGTCGATGCAATCTCGTTCAATAGTGAGCCAAAAATAGCCTCGTCTCATGATCTATCTTGCCATCGTGTGACCACTAGCGTGTGTGGAGCAAACTCCGTTATGGATTTCGGCTATGATCTTCTTTGCTTCGGAGGTAGTTACACAATGAAGTAAGACTCCATCTGCTCTTCTTTTGTATAGAACCTCTCCATCAAAGTAGAAGTCTAAAGCCAGACGCTGAAGCGTCTTCTTGCTATTCTGGCTTGCCCCTAGTGGGTATTCTAGATGTTTGATGAAGCGCACCAGATCATAGTACCACGACTTCCCATCAGGCTCATCTTCTAAAGCACAACATGTTGGCATCTCCCTCACTTCTACCCTCAGTGGCTGAAGTATTATTCCGCATTCTAATTTGAACATCGAAGCAAGAGTGGCTAATGCGTCTACGAAAGAATTCTTTTCTCGATCGATCCAATCAAACTTGATTTCTTCGAACTCCTCTATGAGCTTGGTGAGCAGCCTTTGATAAGGTATCTGTTTTAGATCCCTGGTCTGCTACAAACCTTGGGCTTGATAGATGACGAGGGCTGAGTCTCTGAAGACTTTTAACTTCTTTACTTGCAAATCAATCGCAGTCATTAACCCGCTGGCACATGCCTCGTACTCGGCGATATTGTTTGTGCATGGGAAATCTAATTTGCATGCCACGGGAAATTGGCGACCATCCGGGGCTGTGACAACAGCACCCACTCCATTTCCTGAGAGATTCGTTGCGCCATCAAAGAACATGGTCCACCAATCATCTTCCTCGGTGTCATCACTGTATTCAGCGTCGATAATCACAATATCTTCATCAGGGAAATCAAACTCCAGAGGCTCATACTCATCGAGAGCGTGGTCAGCCAGGTGATTGGCGAGGGCGCTTGCTTTAACCGTCTTTCGCGTCATATAAATGATCTCGTATTCAGCCAGCAGGACTTGCCATCTGCAGATGCGGCTTGACAAGTTAGGCTTCTCGAAGATATACTTTAGGGGATCCATTCGGGAAATCAACCATGTCGTGTAGTACAACATGTATTGTCTGAGTATTCGAGCGCTCCATGACAGGGCGCAACAAGTTCGTTCCAGCGAAGAGTAGCGCATTTCACACTTGTTGAACTTCTTACTCAGGTAATAAATGGCCTGCTCACGTCTCCCAGATTCATCGTGTTGTCTTAGAACGCATCCCATGGCGCTGGCTGTGACTGTCAAGTACACGAGTAAAGGACATCCTGGCGTAGGAGGGACTAAAATGGGAGGATTCTGCAAATATGCTTTGATCTTTTCGAAAGCTCCTTGGCAATCCTCATCCCATTCAGTATCTCTGTTCTTTCTCAGCATTTTGAACATTGGCTCGCAAGTGAGTGTCAGCTGGTTAATGAAGCGGGAAATATAGTTGATGCACCCTAAGAAACTCCGTACCTCCTTTTCAGTTTTGGGAGAAGATAGCTCCTGAATCGCCCTTACTTTGTCGGGGTCTACCTCTATGCCCCTACTGCTGACAATGAATCCTAACAATTTTCTGAATGTTACTCCGAAACTGCCTCAGTCTTTTGAAGACCTTTCTCAAGACGTCCATATGATCTTGTGCTCCATGAGATTTGGCTATCATGTCATCGACATATATCTCGACCTCCCTATGTATCATATCATGGAAAAGAGTGACAGCGGCACGCTGGTATGTGGCACTTGCGTTCTTTAGTCCAAAGGGCATCACCTTGTAGCAAAAGGTTCCCCAAGGTGTGATAAAAGTCATTTTCTCGCTGTCTTCTGGAGCCATCTTGATCTGATTGTAACCCGAGAACCCATCCATGAAAGAGAACATGTCATTATGGGCAGCATTGTCTACCAGGGTATCAATATGAGGGAGCGAAAAATCATCCTTAGGACTCGCTCGATTGAGATCGCGGAAATCCACACACATGCGGACTTTCCCGTCTTTCTTGGGCACAGGCACGATGTTGGCGACCCATTCTGGGTATTCAGCAACTCTCACAAAACCCGCGTCTAATTGCTTTGCGACTTCCCTTTTGATCTTTAGAAGGGTGTCAGGATGCATCCTCCGGTGCTTTTGCTTTACCGGCTTGAACTCGGGTTTTAATGGGATATGATGCTCAACTATACTAGGATCGAGGTCGGGCATGTCTTCGTACGACCATGCAAACACATCTGCGTATTCAGTGAAGAGGGCGACTAACTTTTCTCTCTGAACAGAGCTTAAGGTTGTCCCGATCTTAACCATCCTCCGATTTTCGGCACTTACCCCTAGGTTGATCTCTTCCAACTCTTCCTAATCGGGAACTATTTCTTTCTCTAAATTTTCCACTAGACAAGCTAACCCGTGTGGGATCTCAACCTCGTCCTCAGTCTCAGTGGCGATCTCCTCACCCGTAAAAACATAGGGTTTTTCAAGACAATCCGATTTAACATTCATCCTGAAAATAAAGAATGCAAAAAGTAAAAGACGTTTGAAATGATAAAGAAACTGCATATATTAATATTTTGACAAAAAGGAACATGAGTTCCTACAAAAGGGAGTTTTTTTTTTTAAATTTGTTTTTTTTCAAAAAAACAAGAAAACCATGCATGTCTATTATAGAGAAATATCGGGGACCACGGTAGCTATCCAGTTGCACACTGGCCCCTCTGACTTCTCCACGAAACTAGGCGTGCTCTGAGATGACCATCCTTCTTCAAAGGCACAAATATGGAGATCTGAAAATGCACTGTCCAGGGTAGGATCCTGGTTGATGGTTTCGGCCGCAAAAGGGAATGTGGTCTTGATGTGGGGGATATGCATTCAATCGCTCAACATCGGACGTCCAAATAACCTAGCCAACTACTTCTCTTTCTTCTCCTTGGTGATCTTATCAAAATCAGCCATGCTCGGTTGGTACCCCAAACCAAAGTGGTCCCCCGAGCTTCTGATGGCCCCTAATTCTTTCATCCCTCTCAGCTTGGCTACGAGCTCCTTTCCTAACCGAAAGTCTCCCTTTGGCCGTGCCCTGGTAGTCATCACAATAGTTTCGGCGATCTCAGGTTCAGGAACAAGGGATCCCTCCTTCATCCCGTCTGCGTTTATGATCTCAAAAGCTTGGAATGAACTTTTCAAGGTTTTGGTGGTCTCGATATAGGGTATGGATGGATGCTTTGCTAGAATCAATGCTTCTTCCACCTTTATCATGATGAGGACTCCGTCCTTTACGTACTTGATACACTGGTGGAGAGAGAACAACTCCTGCTGAGTGAATCCATGGTTGACCTGGAACGTCAATGTAAAAGTATGGGGCCCAATGACCATATCCAAGTCGAAAGTTTCGATGATTTCCCTGACAGTACCGTCGAAAGCTCTGGCCATCATCCCGCTGGGTCTCTAGTGAGTCATATCAACTGGCAGTTGCTCAAGGATATGCTTAGGCATGACATTCAGCGCGGACCCGTTATTAATTAGGGTCTTTGCTATGACATGGCCTTTACATTCCACAGTGATGTACAATGCCTTGTTATGACTTGTCTCGGCCGGGTCAACTTCTTCCTCCAAAAAGGTGATACTGCTTAGAGCTTGAATCCTTCCAATAAGGTGCTCTACCCCTTCTACAGTAATGTCCTTCGTCACGAAGGCTTGATTCAAGACCTTCAAGAGTGCTTGGCGATGAGGCTCAGAAGTGAGAATTAACTCCATGATGGAGATGCGAGCTGGGGTCTTCTTCAATTGTTCGATGATGCTGAATTCACTTTATTTCATAATCTTCAGGAATTCTGCCGCATCATCCTCAGCCACAGGTTTGTTTGCCTCCTGCACTTTCTCAGCCGACTCTTCAAGAATCATCGGACTCTTCCCCCTGGCCAGCCTCTACTTCTCGACTTCGTCTGAGATATAACATCGCCCAATACAGGTCATGCCCCTAACATTAGATGCTTCACCCATCAGAGGGCCTATTGGCGCACTGATAGAGAGAGTAGTGATAAACTCATACCCATAGTTAAAGGGGTCTGCATGCAGATCCTTGCTGGGAGTATTCTAGGCGAACTTGAAGATCAACTTGGGTGGTGTTGTAACTGGTACCCCTGCCTGGGCTACATATTTGAATGAATAAGGGGTGTGAGAACTATCCTCAATAACATCGACTTTCTCTATTCCTCGGGTCCTTTTCTCGACCTGGATAACCCCAAAGTCTGTCAATTGTTCAACTTCTGCAAGAATGACCTACAATCCTGGATCCCATGCTCAATTACCTCAGGGCAAAATAAAAAACTGCTCAAACTATCCTCCGAGTGTTGCAAATACCCTGCTCTTACCAAAGCGAGGAAACGCTTTTCTCTGGAAATCCCCACCACCAGAGGGAAAGTGTCCATAACCCTCTCAGTTGAAATGACGTTTACTCCACCAGTACCCGGAGCATGATTTGGCAGTGGGTTAGTAGTGGTGTTAGGCCCTTTGGCCAACCCCTCGAAGGACACCCACCCGCTTTTGATTAACTGATTTACCTTTGATTTGAAGGCAAAACAATTCTCCAATGTATGGCCTTGGGCTCCCGCATGGTACTCACATCTAGCGTTAGGGTCGTACCATTTTGGGTACGGAGGTTGTTGAGATTGGGCCGGGATAGGCACAATCTGTCCAGCTGCGAGGAGATGTTTGTAAATCTCCCTTGCAGGAAGAGGGAGAGGTGGCGGAAGTTCCTTGTTCCAACGGTTATTTTGTGGAGCTGGGTTCCTTGGTGGGTTATTTGGTCTTGGTGGTGCAGGATGTGGTATTTGTGGTGGAGGAGGTGGGAATAGTGGAAATTGAGGTGCCACATTAGCAACGGGCAATGGTGGTGGAGGGAAAATGGTGGGTTGGTACGGTAGCAGTGAAGGATGGGGTGGCCTGTAGCTTGGTTGGTGAGATACGAAGCCAATTCACAGGAGGTACTTTTTTCGGTGCTATTTCTGGCGCGACAACAATCTGTCCTGACTTAATCCCTTGTTCGACCCTCTCTGCCACCTGGACTATGTCAGAAAAGTTGTTGGATGAGTTGGAGATGAGGTAGGTGTAGTACGGAACCTTGAAGGTGTTCAAAAATGGATATAAGCTCCTTATCACTAAGAGGAGGAGAAATTCTAGCAGCGAGTTCCCTCCACCTTTGAGCGTACACCTTTACCGACTCGTCAGCTTTCTTCTCGAGGTTCTGCAAGTCAGAACGGTCTGGAGCTACCTCCATGTTAAACTTGTATTGTTTGAAGAAGACACCTGACAAGTCTCTCCAAGTCTTGATCCTTGTCTTGTCAAGGCTCATATACCAGGTTAGGGCGTGCTTGGTCAAGCTTTCTCTTAACAAATGAATCAATAAGGGCTCATTTTGTATCACCTCCACCATTTTGTTGCAGTAGACCTTGAGGTGGGTTTTGGGACACTCAATCCCAGTATACTTCTCAAATTAAGGAATTTTGAACTTCGGGGGCATGGTTATCCCCGGTACCATGCACATATCTATAGGTCCTGTAGGATCGAAGGGATCAGTCCCTTCGATAGCCCTCAACCTCTCTTCTAACAGGGTTAGCCTGTCGAAACTTGGCGGCTCCACCTTAATAGTGCCCTTACCAGCATCGGGCGGACACTCAACGGATATCAATGGCTGTGTAAAAATGCCACTAAGGGGCTGAGTCCCTGACGATAGTGGAATCGTGACTTGGGTGGAAGGTCCCAGAAGAGGGAGGAAAAACTAGGATTCTGGGCGAACGATGGGATGGCTTTGAGGCGGGAGAAAAAACTGGGATTCCGGACGGACGATGGAGTGACTCTGAGGCGGGGAAAAAAATTGCAATTCGCCGTGGCCTTCTTTCCTACCAAGATCAAGAGTGGGCCCTGTCAGTGTAGGACCGCGAGAAATATCGCTCAATTCGCTGGCGCCAACCCCAGAGGTTGGGATAGCCGTTGTGATGAACGGGGACTGCCATTTCCAACTAACCCCTTCCCCGAAACGGTTGGCCAGGTAGCTTGAGTGGAAAAAGGATAGAAACCGGGTGGAAGGTCAACTGCCACCTCATCTCGTTCCCTCTCGGCTTGTTCTGCCCTCTTTGTAACAGCCCGAATTTGTTCCTCTAGTTCCGCCACCTTTGCTTTCCATGCCTTCTCCATTTCCGCCATCTTCCGAGTTTGTAGTCTAGTTGCGTGGATTTTGTGGGGAGCAATTCACTTTTTGGGAGCTATATTTCTTTATCTGAAAAATAGGCAAATAAAATATCTTATAAGTTTAAACAGTGGTTAATTATATAAGCAAAACGCTATCCTAAGGTCTCCACGTTGTTTATCCATTGCTTCGGCCACGCTTTCGCTTGATACTTTTAGGGTAAAGAGATGACGATGTCTCCGCACGATCAGGGGGCTTCTGGACGATCAAATCGATGATCTTGACGACGATGTAAAGAGAAACTCTTATTCCTTTTCCGGGGCATTAGGGAAGGAATGGAAGTGACTAGGAACTAGTGTTAAAAGGGGTGGTCTTTGGACCGTAAAGAGATAAACATTCATTTATCATACATGGGAGCATACATACAATATCATACATATTAACCCCATTTGATTATAGTCATCCCTTCAGTGTTTCAAGCCGTTAGCGACTTGTTCAGGATTACAACAAAAAGGCCAAACAGTAGATGCCTCAACAGAAAGGCATATTAGTCGGAAGCTGGTCTTCAGAGATGCGCAATTTAAGCTCTCTGAATGAATCCACCCAGGAATCAGAGATAGCCCTTTCGCTTTCCAATTGCTCCTGCAATATTTGGATCTCATGGCCAAATCCTACCTTCTCTTCCTTCGATCATTGAAAGAGTTCTAGCTCGGCTTGTTTCAACAATGCAATTTCTACCTTCTGTTTTTCCAGCTCGACTTCCAAGGCTGCTATCCGAGCTTGTCTTTTATGGTCTCTCTTGGTGATTTTGCTGGTGTGAGCTGTCAGCAACCTGATTGTTGCATCCCTCTCCTTGATTGTGGCGTTCAAAGCCTCTTGCTTGCTGACCTCTACTGTCAACCATTTTTCAAACTCGTGGTCGGCCCACAGTTGGTTTTTTAGGCTTATTCGTGCACTATCCTGGTTATGTTGTTCAGCTTCACGTAACTTGTATTCCAGCTCCATCTTTTCCATCCTCAAACCCTCCTTCTCGGATGTTATCTGATCCCTCTAGCCTATCACCATTTGCAATTGTTCTGGTAACTGGGCGCAAGTGACCATATTTGCTCCTTCATTTGTGCAAGACTCACCCACTTCTTCCACAGGTCTCTGATTTTTTGGGCGTGGCAAGATAGTTCCATTGGTCCTGTTTCTTCTCCACTAGAGGAATTCAGCTATCGGCGGGGTAGGAACAACATGCCCTTCTAATGCGCGTAATCCTTAGGCGTTGGGTCGGCTCTTGTGTGTGGCATACTTGAGTCCGTCATGCCATGCGTGGCAGGAGTGATCTGCTTGATGCAGAATTGGCTCAGCACTAGCGCGGGGCAATAGGGAACACATCCTCTTGCTCCAATTAGAGGGACCCATAGTAGATACCTACAACTAACAATGGGGTTGACTGATCGTAACCACTTGGCATGCCGACTGATATCTTCCTCGGAGAGGTTTAAGAATCGATCCATCCATACATCTTTGTCCTCCATCTGCCACTTGTCATCGGTTGCCCCGGTGCCTATAGCTTCGATGACCTTTATTAATGGATTCATTCCTAGGAAGTTTGGAAGAAATAGGGACTACATGGCGCCTGCTTGAAGTGGCTCATTAACCATATTGTCAATAACTGGACACAACAGGTAAGCTTTCCTTTCCCTTTCCTTTTGCAAGAATCCAAGGCACGAAAAGTTTCTGCCAAAATGGCGGTGGTGGGGTTGATTTTTTTCACCTCCATTTCATAATAGACATTGGCCGCCTCGTAGTCGATGTAATCTTTTGCTTTCGAGAACAGAAAGAACCCTACCAAGACAAAGGCTAAAATCTTCAAACGTTTGTCTCCTTGAGTCGAATGGAATTTTTCCACGATGTCTAGCCAGCACCATACGTCATTTTCGTCTTTATACCACGTGGGAATCCCCAGCCGCTTGTTAAGCTTTGCACAGATGGGGGAGGACTCATAACGGACATTTTGGTAAATGGTGGAAATCTGTGGAGTGAAGGATAGCAAAGTGGAATATTCCTCTAGAGTGGGCATCAGATCAATCCCTCCATCGAAGGAAAAACAACGGTAACATGGATCCCAGAATTTCAGTGCGCCCTGAATGCAACCCCAATCTACCTGTATGTCTAGGAGTGTCGTCAATCTTTCGTAGTCACAACGGAATTGTAGTTCCTCATCGATAGACAACTTGACCCTCAATGCCCTAATTCCGACCATGTCGAAGTCCGTGATTCTAGCCTGACCCTGGCTGTAACGTCGGGAACAAAACTAGGTTTCAACATGTCCCCATATAGCGACTGGTCTTCGTAGGTCCTACCCCCAAAAGTATCAAGAGCCAATAGCGTGGGTGTTGCCATTGGGATAAACAAGGTGGATCCTGTGGATAGGACGAGTATATTAATATGTTAATAAATCGGAAGGACGTAATATATGCGCGCATTAGTATAAGAGAACAGAAGTATTATTAAAAAAGTGAAGACAGAGTAACAAGATTATAAGCATGGAAAAAATATCAAAACGTTATTCATGGGAAAAATTGCAGAAAGATCCGCACACGAGGAAAAAGTGGTTGTGGAAAATTTACGAAAAAATCGTAACTGTGGAAGAATTACAGAAAAATTGTAAATTGGAAAAAACTGCAAAACAAAATTTTTTGTTGTGTTTTTTTATATTTTATTTTTTTTAGGGAAACTTTGCAAGCATGGGAAAACAGTTGTAAACATAGAAAAATTGTGAAATCTACCATAAATGCGAAATCAAGTGGGGAAAATGTGGAAAACTTTAAGAGGTTATGTAAAAAAGTGGAACAAAGTTGCAATTTACACATTTCACTATGATGCATATGCTGGGGTGACATCGATTATTTCTATTCTCACTGGAAGGCTCCCGGACGATACCATAGAAGTGGTCCCTCAGTAAACGGATACGAGAGCGTTTACCAAATCATGAAAGGATCCAGGGCGCTCAATCCATTTATGGGTTCGAGTCCGAGTTTGGGTTCGTGAAAGCTTACTAGGGCGTGGGCCCCAGGACTTCACTACTACCATCCTAATCCTATTTGGAAAATACCCGGCGATAGGGATTATGCTTGAAAATGCATATGCAATGACAATTATATCAAAGCGATTAACAACAAATCATGTAAACAGTTTATCATAAAAGGAACAATGATCATGTATATACAACAATCATACGATAAGGCAACATTTATCATATCAAGTAAATACATAAATAATTAATAAAAAAAATCATACAAGAATTAGCAAATTATTTAATAAACAATTGTCATGCATAGAAAGCATACAAATAATTCATTGAAGCAATAAAACAAACACCTCTAAAAAAATTCCGGCTTCGACCCTATTGGTCCCCAATGAAGTCGCCAAACTGTCGCACCCCCTTTTTGAAATTTTCCTAATGAGACGCGGCTTAGGGATGTGAGAGGAAATTGGACTCATCTCACATAATGCAATGAAGTCGCCACCTTATTTTTGTTTCTAGGTTTAGGGAACCTAATGTCATGGCATAAAAGATAAAATGCTAAGCCAAGATGGGTCTTAACCCAAGAATAGTGGCTCGGGGTCGTATTATGGACTCAGGAAGGTGTTAGGCACCCGAGTCACATCCTAAAAAGGTTACCGGAGAAAAGAGGTGTTTTATATCATGTTTGAAAAATAAAAAGTCCTAGTTAAGTGATCATGCCCAACAGATGTAGTAAATTTAACTATTTCTAAATAATGGTGCATATGATTATAAAAACGTTAAAATAAATAAAAGGGAGAGAACATGTACTTTGTTGGAGAGACACGTGTTGATAAGATCCGAGATCTCTTCGGGTCGAAAACGGTTGCTACAGCTAGTCGGAGGGGAAGCGATCGGCGTCGGAGGTACCTGCAAAGCGCCGGAGGGGGACTCCGGCGTAGACACTCCGATGCTTAAGTCAGTTCAGGTTTTCAGAATGGTAGAGGTTCTCTAAGATGATCTCGATCTTACCTTCTGTTTGGAAAGATGGGGGTATTTATAGGCCGAAGTTGGCGATACCTGACAGCGATAAGGGTGCAGCGATAAGCATCGTCCGAAGTCATCGCTTCCGGCGATAATAGGTAAGCCATCGCGGGCGATAATCACGTAAGGCCTATCAGGAGCGGCATCCTCTCCGTTTCCCTAGGATGGGATGACGCCGTGCGCGTAAAGATGCATGAGATCCCCCCCCACTGAAGTCGACCATCCTAGGAACGTCCGCCGGCCCGGGCGATAGGTTGGTTTTTCAGGGAAGCGTATAGAAACTCATCAAGGATAGATGCCGTAGCTACAATATTGCCGTCAGGAGCAATCCAATTGTTATCATAAGCCCAACTGAAAACTAGCCCGAGTGTTCACCAAGGGCTATCCATGTCCGATATCCTTAGATAGGGGTTTACTCTGTCATGAGGCGATATTTCCACAGAGGGCTTGAGCTTTCTTTATTGTTCAAAGGCTGATCAATCCCAATGCCGAACGAGGGCTTAGATCCACAACTTTCCACTAACTCGGTCAAGTTCGTCCTTGTTTCTTGTCAAAAAGACCTGTCTCCTCGAGACATTAAGAATTCTACTAGGAGGCCGCTGGGGCGCTCGTGATTCTGAAGGCTTTACTTTTATTCAGCGATACTGGCCCATTTGGCCTTTCAATATGACTTATGAAGTCTCAGCTTTGTTTGAGTCATGGAAGGACCGTCAATAGGTCGCTTGCGATATCGTCGCGTATATTCAACCAGGCCGTGCCAGGGGCTGGCATATATTTCGGGTCTATCGTCCCTCCAAGTGTTCTGCAAAGACACAGAGGAGATAGAAACTTATATAGAAGTTAGCAAACTTTATACTTACAGAGGTTCGAGGTTACACGAGCCCAATTTTTCTTTTACGCTCGAGAAAACAGCGGTATCAGCGTGGCTTTATACCCTCAGCTTCCTTATGATCAGCGCGGCTTCATACCACCAGACGCCTGTGATGTCATCGCAGTTTTACGCATCCAGGGCCACCAGCGACATCAACGCGGCCTTACACTGTGGATACCGGCAACCTTATGGTTTTAGCGTCAGGGCTACCAGTGACACCGTGCCTTTCAATGTTTTTCAGACTCTGCCTCGTACTCCTTCCAGTATCTGTATCGTGAACGTCACCCGTCCTTTCCGTTCTACGCTTATCAATCCTCGAGGTTTTCGGGGTGGCTCGTCTTTTGAGGACCTCAATTTCTTTTCCCAAGGCCTCCCTTCACTGGAGCCTATAAATCGGAGAGCTTTCTCCACCCATGTTCTCCTCATCTTTATCAGCTAGCATCATGGATCATTTGACTAAGAATTTTCTTCTCTCCAAGGGTCATTCACTCAGGAACCTCAACGACGGTGACGTCGGTTTCCTGGAGAACATGCTGGTCAAGACTTCTGAGGATATTCTGGAGCTGCAAGGGATGCTAACTCCGCTTTATTCCCGGCTGGGGGCCATTTCCCTGGAGGACTTCAGTCCTTTGGAGAGCGTATCAAAGCTGTCCGCCTCCATCGCTCGGATTCAGGTAGTAATCGCCATGCTGCAGCAGCGTAAGGACATGTTGGGGTGCTGCCTGAAGGGGATGAGGGCCACTTCCCATGATCTTGTCCTAGTCATGGATTCCTTGAGGGACCTTCCTGAGGTGCCCGAGGATACTGGTTCTGACACCTGATAACGGTGGCTCCCTTTGGGCCTTTTTCTTTTCCTCTTGCCTTGTAATTGTATCTTTCGGCCGGTAGGCCATAATAAATAAATCGTTTCAATCATTCCGCCTTGTAACTGTTCTTCTTCTTTACTGCGCTCTTTGTCATGTTCCAAGGAATATTCTTAGCCCAACTGAAAACAGTCTTGCCATTGGGCGGTTTTTCGGTTGATCGTTCTGCCTTAACTCCGCGCCGTCCTCATTATAACAACTGATCAGCAGATATTAGCATTATTCTTGATTTGCGCGAGATTTCAACAGGCATGACTGCAAATCTACATTTGCACTTCAGACTGTACACGTGCCAATCTTCAAGAGTCGGGTTGGAGGATCGAAGAGTGTCTTTTCTTCTTTTCCCGGCTATTTAATGAGGCTTTTCCTCCTTCATTCTTATCCATTTCTTTCTCCTTTATTTTTCTTCGTTATAGATCCTCTGCGAGTCTCATGGCTGATTCTTATTTGCTAGGTACGGCTTCAGGGAATTCACCGCCAACTCCTCCGACTACCCCTGACACAGATAATCCTCCCCCATCGCCTCCTTGGAGGCCGGTTGTCCGCCGGCGAGGTCGCAAGAGGCTGCCAAGGCCTCTGAGTCATTTTTCGACTCTCTGGCTTCTCTGGCTAGGGAGGAGAAAAAATCGTTTCCTCTTTTGAGTGATTCACCTCCGTGGGTTCCTTCTGCTGGTTCAGCCGTTGATGCAGTATCGCCAAGCGTTAAGGAGAAAACAACCGGGTCGACTACTGCCGCTAGAAAGAGGGTCGGTGAGTCTTATCCCCCTGCTGTTGTGGATTCACCCTTCTGGGGTGGCGATGACGAAGAGGACGTAGTCTATTGCTACGGCATTACTTGGTCCGACGGTGAAGAGTAGGGCCTAATCCTTCTTTTTGTAGATGCCGTATGGCCTTTCTCATAATAATGAATGATGGTTTTACTTCCTTTTCGCTTCTCATCGCTTACTTATTGTTTCTTTCTGAGCGTTCCAGGTTATCGCGGAAGCGTCCCTTTCGCTACGGGTAACCGCCTTCAACTTCTAATCGGTAACTGTTTTCTTTCGGAAGGCACAAATGACTATCCACGTGTCTTTTCCTGTTCTGTACGTGTTTCATTTTTACAGGCTGTCTCTTCTTTAGGCTTTCCTTTATAAGGAAATCATTTCTCTTTTACTGCTTTTGCAAATATTTTGAGTTTCTGCACATTTTCTCTCTCTTCTGCACTTCTTTTCTTTGAGAGGTTTTACTGCGACCGCTCAGTGGTGCCGGCAACCGGCTCACTGGCTTTTTACTCCAGGTATTTACTCCTTCTACCGCCGTAGATTTACTTTCCCTGTCCCTTATGTCTTCAACTGTTGAAAACCCCATAGATCCTGAAGCTAGGAGAACTCGCAGCATATTCAATTGTAATGAGGTTTTGAGGGTTGAATTAGAGGAGAGTGGTATTACTTTTCCCCCGGGCTATCGCCCTTTTGTCTCTTTGAAGGACACTCGGCTGCCTGACGCCATGTGGGGAACATTCCGGTTAGTTTATTTCAAGATGTTTACTTACGGATTCCGTTTCCCACTCCATACTTCTCTGTTGAAACTGCTAGATCATTACGACCTTAATCCCGTCCAGATTACTCCACCCTCTTGGTGTGGTATTTACGCTTTCCTTCGTTCATGCGAGATGAAGCGTATATTTGCTCCATCGCTTGATCTATTCCGCACGTTCTTTGTCTTGAGTTGTCGCAACTGCCTGGTAGATATTACCCCCAGATGGGATGATGTCATTGTGCAACTGTTCTGGCGGAACTTTCAAGGTTTTGAGGAACACTTAGATGACTGGAAGTCTGGCTTTTTCACCCTTCGTTTGCCGTCACGACTCTGGCGCGGGGGTTTCAATCGAAAAATCAATAGTGGTGTTTGGAAAAGACCGGAAGCGCTGTCAAGCCAGGATGTTTCCAACGTTAGCGCCTTGTTAGAAATAGAAGGGTCTTTCCGTATTCGGGAGTTTGCTCGGTTCAGGCCCTTGTCAGAGTGCGTTGTGGGTGAGTTTCCTTTTTCTTCTTTATCGCTTCAATCTTCTTAATTTGCTAATATGTTTTGTTGGCAGGTAACGCTGAGAGTAGTTCTTCTGGGGAAAGTGACGCCCCTTTGAACGTAACACCTCTCCAGTCGCTGCCTCCTTCTCCTCCGCCTGAAAATTCCCGCCGCCCACCCATTCCGCCTGGAAGGGAAAGGACTAAAACCGTCACAACTCGCAGAGCCTCCACTCGACCTTCTTGTTTCCTTGAAAATTGGCTTCCGTCCCGTGGCAAGAGGGTAGCTCAAGGCGATCCTGTGTTTGAGAAAATCGACAGCGATAGCGAGAGCATGGACACTGGTCCTGAATTACGTCATGCTACTATGGCTCAAAGGATGAAGCTTAGGTCGCGGAGGAATGATGACACGGCGGAATCGGCTGAGGACGATAGCGAAGAAATTGCAGAAGAGACGGAGCGTCTCGTAAAGAAGGTTCGCACAGAGAAAACTAACCCCCCAGTTCCCCCGTTGAAGGGAGTTAACGCGGTCCCCCCCGAGAATATTAACGCTTCTCATGTCGCGAGTACTTCGCAAGTGGTGAAAAATATCAAAGCTATCAGGGTACCTTCCGCCGTTCTTATCGAAAACAATGAGACCTCGGCAGCCGCGACCTCTCCTTTGTCATCGGGCCATCCTGCTTCCCCGATAGGTTCTTTTATCCCAGAGGCAACCCTACCGGTTTCGAATTTAAGCGTTCCTCCTGACCTTCTCCCACGGAAGCCTCCTCTTTTGTTTCTGTCTTCAATTTCGGGCGTTGGTGATTGCGCAAAAAGTTGTTCCCCTCCTTATATCGCCAACCTTTCTCCTCAGAGGTCCCAGGGCCCCACTGGATATCAGCTGGATTTGTCCTCTTTCGGCACTGACGGGCTTCGTGCCTTAGGAATATCGGATCCGTTATCGCGAGAAGAGCCCGTGGGTCCCCTAGTGGGACAGATGTTTACTTCTTCCAAGGACAGGGAAGAGTTTTTACAGCATGCTCCCGAGACACGACAGTCACACCTTATGAACGACATGCTGGCTAGCTTTCGGAAATTTCATTATTTTCTTGAAGACCAGTGTAACAAAACTCGACCCTCTTCGGATTTGCAGGATCAATTAGACGCGGCCTTGGCGAAGGCGAAGGAGCTATCGCTGTTGCAAGAACGAACTCGGGCGGAGTTGGAGGATTGTCGCGCTGAACTTTCTCGGGAGAAGTCGAAGGGGAAAGCGAGAGCAGAGCTAATGGAGGCGGAACTGGTGGTGGCTGATAAAAAGAACGTATTCCTTCGGGAAGAGTTGTCATCTCGTGATGCCGATTTGGCCAAAGTTCCTTCGAGGATAGCTTGGTGGAAGAGTATGACCATTGAGGTTTGTATCGCAGGATTTGTGGATCTCCATATCCGAGGCGCCGTCGATTCATCCATGTTGGCCGATTACGCTTCTCAAAAAATTAAAGATCTTAGTGAAGGCGAAAGGGGTTTTCCTTCTTCTGGGGAAAAGCAAGGGAATGATGAGGCATGCGATGACTCTTAATTGATCCATTGAAGAACATTGCTATTTGTTTTCCATGTCTTGTAATAACGTCCTATCTCGAGACGATATCGGTACCTTGCTCTTCGGGCGATATCTTATTTTATTTCGCTCTCTTGTACTGTCTTGAGAACTGTTCTTTTATTCAACGCCGATTTGTATCATTTCCTTTCTTGTGATATCGCTTTTGCTTTTTATCAAAAAGTCACATCTACTTTCCAGAGCATTTAATGCTCGCGACCCTTCCGTCGGTGCGCGGGAAAAGTCATGATGGTGCAGACACACGTGTTCGTTTCTTCTGCCTCTCCACCTTAGAGTGTTTAGAAATTTTAACAAGATCGAAGCGCTTGTCGCGCTTCTTCTAGAGTCGTACTCATTGCTTGAGTCTTATCCCTCATGCCACTTCGACACAACGACTGCAGCATCCGTCGTTTCCTTTTAATTACTAGGGTTATAAACCCTCTTTATTTCTTCCCTTTTCTTTTTCACTCCACTTTTTCATATTATCTCTCGGCCGTCTTGCCCTTCTCACCTCCATTCAAGGCTTTCAAAGTTCTTTCCTTTCAAAGGTACTTCCCTTCCTTTCCCTCGTCTTCTTTATTTCTATTTCCTTAGTCCTGCCATGGCAAAGACTCGTCGTTCTGAGTCAAAATCCATTGATGAGAAGAAAATGGATACCACGGTCAGTGTTATTACCACGGAGGCCATTCTCCAGGAGCATTTGGCTACTCACGGTGCCGTTATTCCTGACGGTTGCCAAGCTGTTGTTGCCCCTAGGTCAGTTCGTTTAAACAGCGTTCTGACCGGCAATCAAAGGGTGTTATATGCCCAGATGTTTCGCTACGGTTTCCGGCTCCCTATCGATTCTTTCGTCAAGGGTTTGCTTATTGCTGGCAATTTCAATCCTGCCCAGTTAGCCCCAAATGCATATTGCTGTGTTTATGCTTTTTTGGAACTCTGTAGATATAAGGGGATCACTTCCCCTTCTCTTTTGCTGCTTAGATCCCTTTTTAAATTGATGAAGTGCCGGGGTGTGATAACCATATCGCCTCGTTTTGACGATGATTCTCTCAAGTCTTTTACTTGGAAGTTGCTCCATATTGAGTCTTCTGTTGAGGCTTGGAAAAAGGAGTTCTTTCTGATAAATTTTCCTGACGCTCCTGGTCCCGAGTGGCGTTCTGGGTTCAACCAGGACGTCCAAGATGGCATTTGGAGTCGACCAGGGACCCTTCCCGCTCGTGAACAAGGATGGTGAAACACCTTACTCCAACTGGAGATCAGCGTTCATATTCGACTCACGGCCTGCCGAATGGCCATTCAGGAGTGCGTTAGACGTGAGTATCGCGCTACCTTTCCCTTTCATCACTGATACTAACGCTGACGTTATTTTGTGATTTTGCAGCGACGGATCCTGATTATAAACCGGAAAGCGTAAGAAGACGCTTAAGGAGAGCTCATAAAAGAGAAGAAAGGGAAAAGCTCGATTCAGAGGCCACTGATAATCCTTCTGAGCTTCCGGCTACTTCCGCGAATCTCGCTCAAGTATCCTCCTCCTCAGTTGGCGAAGGGGATACCGACATCCCTGAAGGTGTTCCCATCGTGACCATTGCTGCTCCCTCGTCTTCTCAGGCTCCTAAGGCCATTGCCAGAGGAAAAAAGAAGAAAAGAACACGGAGTATCGCCACTCTTACTCCTTCTCCCGACGCTGCGGGTTCTTCTGAGGCACTACCTTCCCTCAACACCGCTACCGTAAGCGTGTTGTGCCTCAATATCTTTCGTCATTTGATCTATTTTCCTTTTTCTCAATTCGTACTCCTTGCAGGAGGCCGTTGTAATTACTGCTTCCGCTCCTTCAGGCAATATGAATCTCACTTATGTGCTGAGGGGTTCCGCGAAGAGGGCCCGGATAGAAGGCGAGGATGAGAACATACCCTCCTCTAACATCGCGGGGGAAGGTGGTTCCGTTAACGTTCCTAATTCCGCAGTGGTTCCTCCGGGTGGACATTCCGCGGAAGTTTTGGGGGACCTAGGAGGTGCGGACCCCTTTGGTGCTTCGCCCAGTTCCTTCGGTGGGCCTGTGCATCATTATTCCTCTTCTTTAGGCTATCAAGACGTCTTGCAGGACCTTTCGGGCTATCAGCCTCATGGTACCTTCCTGCCCCCGGGCAGTTCTTCTTCACAGGTTCGCGCCCCTGGTCCTCTGGCTTTCGTTCCCTCTAGCGTTCCTTGGCGGCAACGCTATAATGAAGCCGGAACCTCTTTCAATTTTGCGGCGGACCTTTGTCCATTGAACGGGCTCGGCGAAGTGACCCATCAGGTTGAGTTGTTCGACTTTTGTACTCGTGGTTTGGCAGCCATCGGGGGCGATGGTTCAGATGAGGTTTCTGCGCTGCTGGCTTCTCACATTCTGGCCTCATCTGCAGAACGGGAAGCTTTCCTTTCCCTGGCGGAAGATGACCAAGTGAACTCTTTCTGTGCTAGCCTTTTCTCCAATATGATGAAGTTTCACTACTGGACGGAGGAGATGAAGCATCGGACTGTTTCCCTCCGTTCTGTTTCGGCGGAGCTGTCCAAGGAGCAAGATGAAAAGAAAAAGGTGTTGGCAGATCGTTCCAAGATACTGCTGGCTCACCACAAGTTACAGAAACAGCATTCCGCTCTGGAAACGGCTTTGTTAGAGGAACAGGCCAAAGTGACTGCTTTGGAGAGTGAGAAGTCCTCTTTAGAAAAGGAGAAGGCAGCTTTGGCGGAAGAGTCAGTCGATATGGGCTGGTGGCATGCTGAAGAGACCGCCCGTGTTCTAGTTAAGTGTTTCGAAGAAATTCATGGGGTGGATGCGTACAAGGGCGAAGATGTCGCGAAAGCCTTTCTACAAAGTTCTGCCCATATCAACGAGGCAGGCTATCGCCAAGCCAAGGCAGCGGGCTGGAAACGAAAAGACCCCGAGAGCTGATGTGTCGCGATATTTTGCCGTTCCCTCCAGCGATCAAATATCGCTTGGCTTTTGTCTTTTGCCTTTGCAGCATAAATATTTTGAACAGTGAATCTTTGTAAATCTTTGAGATGCCTTTAATATTTCTAGACAATCCCTTTATCGGTGTTCCTCTTTTATTTTTCTCATCGCGAGACTTCTCTCGTCACTGAGGTTGCCTTATCCTCACGGTGCGTTTACTTTCTTGAGCAGATCCTTGGTATTTATACCAAGATGACCAAGATCTATGTCAGTTTGGCCTTTCGATAAGCCTATCGGTATCATGACCACCGCTCCTTCCGCTGCTCAGAAGTATAGAAATTGTAGATCGTCAATAACAAAACGAAATTTGAGAGACGGTGATTACCCGTAGGAGCCTGTTTGCTGCCATCATTGGGCTTTTTCACGGAACCCGTTTCGAATCGCGTTGTCCCTCGGCTCTATACTTCGCCAGGGATTACTCATCCGGTTACTAGCTGGAATTACGCGATCCTTCACGTTTCCCTTATCTCTCGTTCGGCCTTTCTAAGTGCCTCATCTTGTGAGCTGTCGGATCTGGACGGCTTATCACAAGGCTAGGGAATTTTCACTTTTATAGGCGTTGTCCTCTCGTTTAGAACCGTGTCCTTACTTAACAGTTTAGCTGCACCAGCCCGACCGTTAAGATAGGATTCTTGTTTCTAAACAGAGTTTCTAACTCTTTGGGGCGTGTCTTGTTTTGATGTACCGTCTCCACGAGATCGGTTATCATTAAAGAACTTTTCACTCCCAAAGATACCGGGCAGTGCCCTCACTTAGTGAGCCATCTGATCAAGATCGGTCATCACAAGGATAGGACTTTTCACCCCCGGGGGCGTCAAGGATCTTTCAATCCGACGCTAATCAAGGATACACTGGGGTCGTGCCCTCACTTAGTGGGCCATCTGATCAAGACCGACCATCACAAGGGTAGGACTTTTCACTCCCAGGGTACCCCCCTTTTTATCTGCACAAAAGCAACCACAAACCCACGAAAAATCTCCTATTGAGCGTTAGCCACGGTTAGGGTCGTTATAATCCAAATAGTGCAGATAAAATTAAACTCTAGGATAATATAACTTCAAACGAGCGATATTCTAGGAGTTGGATAAGGGCGTACCGTCAAGTGTCTCCAGGCGATAGGCCCCTCTTCCGACAACGTGGGTTACGCGATACGGTCCTTCCCAGTTAGGACTAAGCTTTCCCATACGTTGTCCGGTTGCTCGCCTGTCTCGGAGCACCAGGTCACCGTTTTTCAACAATCGCTCTTTGACCTGCCTGTTATGATAACGGGCCATTTTTCTCTTGTAGTGTTGCGTTTTCAGTAGGACTTCTTCTCGAACCTCTGGTAACGCGTCCAGGTTAGCACGTAACCGTTCCTTATTTCGTTCCTCACGAAAGTGAGCCACCCGTAGGCTCATGGCCCCAATTTCCACTGGCGTAAAGACTTCAGTTCCAAAAGCCAACGCGAAAGGCGTTTCTCCAGTGCTAACTTTTTCGGTCATGCGGTATGCCCCACATCACGTATGGCAATTCATCAGCCCACTTCTTCTTAGACCCCTCTATGTTTTTCTTAATACCGCTGAGGATGCTCCTATTAGTTACCTCTGCCTGTCCGTTGGTTTGTGGGTGAGCCACGGAAGAGAATCTCTGCTCAATCTCGAATTCTGAACATTGGTCTTTGAAGAATTGGCTGGTGAACTGGGTCCCGTTATCGCTGACAAGGATACGAGGCACCCCGAATCTCATGATAACTTGATGTTTGAAAAAACGCCATGTTTTTTCTGCCGTGATTGTGGCAACCGCTTCAGCTTCCGCCCACTTTGTAAAATAGTCCACAGCCACTATCACAAATTTCAGTTGGGACCTTGCCTTTGGAAATGGACCCAGGATGTCAATCCCCCATTTGGCAAAAGGGCAAGGGGCGATGATTTCCGATATTTCCGTGGCCGGACGTCGAGGAATTTTAGCAAATTCCTGACATTTGGGGCATGCTTGTACATAATTGTGGCAATCCCTTCGTATAGTGGGCCAGTAGAATCCTGATCTGAAAACTTGTGCCGCCATGGTGCCGCCTGACGCGTGCATTCCGCATATCCCTTCGTGGATTTCGCGTAAGGTGTGAAGGCCCTCTTGTTCGGTTATACATTTGGCACCGGGGTGAGAAAAACATCTTCGAATTAGATCCCCGTTATAGTACGTGCAACGAGCAGCCTGTCTTAATACTTTCATCTTTTCAGCGTTACCGTCAAGCAGCTCTTCGTGCATCAGGTATTTTATTACTGGCATCCGCCAATCATTCTCGAGCTCATTCACACACAAAGAGGCTTGTTCCTCCATGAAGGACGGCACCGATAGCTCACGATAATACACATCTTTAGGTATAGATGCTTCAGGATTCGCGGCCAGCTTGGCAAGGTAATCGGCTTCAGCGTTTTCCTCTCGGGGAACGTGCTCGAAGCTGACTTGCATGCCCTCTTTCTTTATTTCCACTAGTTCTCGCGTTACCTTAGAGAGGTATTGCACCATAATAGGTTCTCGAGCCTGAGAGTGTCCTGAGACCTGGTCAATTATCAGTTTGGAGTCTCCACAAATTTTTAGACGCAGATCTCCTGTTTGGCCGGTATCGTGCCTTCCCTTTGAAGAAAACTCTCTTCCTATTCTGAGTCCAGCTAGCAACGCCTCATATTCAGCTGCGTTATTGGACAAAGGCTGCAAGATTCGAATAGCATACCGTATATGCATATCGTGCGGCCCGTTTATGAAGACTCCGGCCCCCGCCAGTTCTTGGTTTTTGGCTCCGTCCACATGAACGATCCAAAGATCCGTATATGTTTCCGGGAATGGGAGATCCATATCGTTCCATTCCGCTTCAGGTACACCACTCAAAGGGTCCTCTGTGAAAGTACACTCTGCTATAAAATCAGCGAGGACCTTAGCCTTTACGGATGGCCGGGACTGGTACCTCAAACCATATTGTTCGAGTTCTAGGGCCCAGATCAGCATTCTTCCTGAAGATTCAGGCTTTCGAAATATCCTCTTCAAGGGTTGGTCTGTAAGTACAACGATGGGATAAGACTGGAAGTATCGGTCCATCTTGCGGGCGGCTTGTATAAGGGCGAACGCTATTTTCTCAATACGAGCATATCGCAGTTCCGCGTCCTTTAAGACATGACTCACGAAGTAAACTGGACGATGAGTGTGGTTATCGTCACGAACAAGGACGGCGCTGACCACTTCGTCCGCCACGCTCAAGTATAAGTATAGGGTATCGCCGGACTCGGGCCTTGTCAATAATAAATCAGATGATAAATAGTCTTTTAAGTCCACAAATGCTTGCTCACATTCTGGGGTCCACCCAAACGTGGCTTTCCGTCGTATGACTTTGAAAAAAGGGAGGCACTTTTCTCCTTGCTTTAACCGTCCCAGAGCGATAACGCGCCCCGTTAGCCTTTGCACTTCCTTAACGGTTCTCGGCGATATCATATCATGTATAGCTTTAACCTTGGAAGGATTAGGCTGGATACCTTTCTGGCTAACTACGTAGCCCAAGAACTTACCCGTCTGGTATGCAAACATGCACTTCCGGGGGTTTAGCTTCATGCGATACCTTTTCATTACATCAAAAACTTCCTTTAGATCCTGCAGGTGATCATGAAAATTCGCACTCTTCACCAGTATGTCGTCAACATATGCTTCCACATTTCTCCCTATTTGTTCCTCAAAAATCTTATTTGCCATTCGCTGAAACGTGGCCCCCGCGTTCTTTAGTCCAAATGGCATCGCTGTGTAGCAATACGTGGCTTTAGGAGTAAGGAAGGCGGTCTTCTCCTCATCCTCTAGGGCCATAGGGATTTGATGATACCCGGAATTGGCGTCCAATGAGCTTAGATACGCGTATCCAGCGGTTTGATCAACCAACTGATCTATGCGAGGAAGCGGGTAGCAATCCTTAGGACAAGCGTCGTTCAAGTCGGTGAAGTCAATGCACATACGCCAGTCTCCATTGGGTTTAGGAACAAGAACCGGGTTGGCTAACCAAGTGGGATACTGTACTTCGCGAATGAAACCCGCGTCAAGGAGCTTTACAACCTCCTTTTCCACAGCCGACGCTTTTTCGGTGGAGAACGCCCGTCGTTTTTGCTGAACTGGCTTGACGTCAGGGTCAGCGTTAAGCCTGTGCTCGGCTATTTCTCGTGATATACCTGGCATATCGGCGGGCTTCCATGCGAAATTTCCTTGGCATTTGTTCAACAGCCGTGCCAGTTGAAGATTTTCCGCTGGGCTGAGCTTATCGCTGACAAGGAAGCTAGCTCCCTCTTTGCCTATCACTGATACGGGTACCATCTTGTCAAGGGGTTGAGTGCGCTTTTCATCACCCTGCTCGTAGGGGTCTGCCGCTATACACACGTATCTATCGCAGCTTGTCTGGGTCATGAGCGAATAGCATTCTGCCGCCAGTTTCTGATCACCTTTTATCGATACCACCCCGTCCCAGGAGGGGTATTTCATCTTTAGATGTTTTTGTGATATCGCCGCTCCAAAGCGATTGAGGAAAGGCCGTCCGAGTATGACGTTATAGGGCAGATTCAGATCCACAACAAGGAACAACAAATTCTCTGACCGTTTGTAAGTGTCTTCTCGGAAGTACACGGGTAAGGTGATTACTCCCGTAACAGGGATAGGGGTCCCATCCACTCCGACTATGGGTCTCTTACTAGGCGTTAACTCATCGTGGGGGCGTTTCATGAGGTTGTAAGCTTCCAGCGAAAAAAGGTTCACGGCACTCCCGTTGTCCACAAGAGTCCTTCTTATACCATGACTGGCGATGACAGGTGTGACTACCAAGGCGTCATTATGGGGGTAGATAACGCCTTTTTCATCCTCTTCTGAAAAGGATAAGATCATGCGGTCAAGTATGTCTATCGCTCCACCTTTCTTTGTCATGCCATCTCGCTTACGCTTTTCCCCTTTCGCCACCATCGACTGTTCTGATTCATCTGCGTAGGGGATCCCTCCCGCTATGATATTGATTATGGGGATGTCGTCGCCATCTATCGCGAAGGTTTCCACACCCTTTCCTTTGGGAGCGCTATCCGGCTGTGGGACTGGAGGGGGCCTTGGTCGTTCGTCTGCCGCTCTTCTTATCGGATTGTTTCGGGCATCTTCCCTTACTTGAGTCGCAAATTCTCCCAGATATCCTTCCTCCACCAAGCGTTCTATCGCCCACTTTAATTCTCTGCAAGCCTCTGTGGAATGTCCTCTGGCTTTATGGAATTTACAGTAAGCGTTTTCTCTTCTGCCTAAAAGCACTCCAGGTTTTGTGGGTGCAGGATAACGGATAGGAAGATCTCGCTGTTCCGCTATCGCCAAGATCTCCGCTCTTGGTACATTCAAGGAGGGAAAATCCGGATCATACGCCCGATTTTTATTAGCGTTCCCTTGACGCTGATGAGGGGAACTACCTTGTTTTCCTTTCGAGGAATTTCCTTTTTGCTTATCGTAGGTCTTTGGGATGTAATCTTTCCGTCGAGCGTAATCATTAGTGTAATGATCGTCAACCAGAGGATTTGCGGGAGCGGCAGGGATGTGAGGTGCCCCAGGCGGCATATTAAATGTTCTATTTCTATTTTCTTCTTCTTCCATTTTCGCATAATTATGGGCTTTAAGTCTTAGTGCGTCCAAGGATATTGGAGGATCCACCATCAATGCATCTTTCAGTTTTCCATAATGGCAGTTTCTTTTCAGAGCTTCTATGGCGAAATCAACGGTAACGCCCGGCGTTAATGACATTTCCAGATCGAATCGACTGAGGAATTCTTTCAATGTCTCTTGGGGCTTCCGCTGTATGTCAAATAACGCTGCGGCAGATTTCCGAATTGGAATTGCTGTACTAAATCTGCTCCGAAATTTGGATTCCAACTGTGCGAAGTTACTAATGGATCCGCCAGGAAGACCTTCAAACCAAAGACGAGCAACTCCCGATAAGGTCATAACAAATATCTGACATAAAGCCGCATCACTGTGGGTTTGAAACTGGACGAAATCCTTCACCTTGTTGATGTGCGAAATAGGATCTTTAGTACCATCATAAGTATCAGCGGGAAGCTTCACTCGCCTACTGACCCTGTGACGTCTTATATGACGACTGAAAGGGTGACCTGAGGTATCATCAAGAATCTCACGCGCATGACGTGGGGGAGATATGTCTCCTTGTCGCCCTCCTTCCCTTGGTTCAGGTATATGATGTCGCCTGGGAGACCGACTGCGACTCCTGGGAGAACGACTTCGATATCTTCTGCTACTGGATCTTTCACTGTATACGGGAGATAAACTCCTGTTTGTTCCTTCCCTCCGTCCGGCCCAACGGTTCCTCAACGCCTCAAGCTGCCTGTCTTCCTGCAGAAGAAGTCTTTGCGGCATTTGTGGTACATAAGCCTCTACTCCTCCTTGAGTGAGCTGTACGTGACCAACCGGGGGATTTCCTGCGGATAAAGGCACTTGGGGGTTCTCTGGAAACAACGGGGGCAAAGGTCGATCAGCAACAATAGATGGTGTGAACATGACGCGAGGAGTAATGCTAGATCCAGAAGCACCAGGCGTGACTCTAGTGGCCATTTCAGTCAAATATTCCAAGCGGGCACGAAGGGCCGCTATTTCCATAGCATAGGGATTTTCATTGTTAAGCACAGATTCTTCCAAAAGAGGAGTATAAAGATCAGATCCCCCCGTCTGTGATGAAGAAATGACCGTCTGTGAGGAGATAGATCCTCCGGCGATCCCGACCGAGAGGTCCAGAGGTCCCGAGATAGTCGATTGTGTCGTCATAAAGAGGTCAGCAGTAGCAAAAGGAAATAACCGCCTGCGAGTTGAGAAAGGAATATTGGAAAATGTAGACCGGTCTGGCTCCGATCTGGCTGTCATAACCGTTCCGATCTCCCAACTAAACAGAGCTTGGCTATTAAGGACGCTCACTTAATACACCAAAGCTCTCAATGAAAGCACCATTTGATAAGATCCGAGATCTCTTCGGGTCGGAAACGGTTGCTACAGCTAGTCGGAGGGGAAGCGATCGGCGTCGGAGGTACCTGCAAAGCGCCGGAGGGGGACTCCGGCGTAGACACTCCGATGCTTAAGTCAGTTTGGGTTTTCAGAATGGTAGAGGTTCTCTAAGATGATCTCGATCTTACCTTCTGTTTGGAAAGATGGGGGTATTTATAGGCCGAAGTTGGCGATACCTGACAGCGATAAGGGTGCAGTGATAAGCATCGTCCGAAGCCATCGCTTCCGGCGATAATAGGTAAGCCATCGCGGGCGATAATCACGTAAGGCCTATCAGGAGCGGCATCCTCTCCGTTTCCCTAGGATGGGATGACGCCGTGCGCGTAAAGATGCATGAGATCCCCCCCCGCTGAAGTCGACCATCCTAGGAACGTCCGCCGGCCCGGGCGATAGGTTGGTTTTTCAGGGAAGCGTATAGAAACTCGTCAAGGATAGATGCCGTAGCTACAATATTGCCGTCAGGAGCAATCCAATTGTTATCACGTGTTGATTTACCTACAAAATGAGATTGTTAATACAAGTAATAAATAATTAAAAAAACATATAAATATTTAACGAATCATTGCATACTAGACAATTTTAACGATTTCAAAGCGAGCAAAAGTAATTATTTAAGCATCTAGAACATGCGAACATAATTAATTACATGGTATGAGCATACGATAAATCAGCGAAGAGAAAAAAAAAGGAAGAAGAGAAGAAACAATTCGTGACGGGCCGAAAATGGTCCCCACCAGCTGGCCCAAGACAGCACAGCCCGCTGGGCTGACTGTCTGCGTGGGCCTCAGCCCACGCCTCACTCCCTCGCTGGGCCAAATGGCCTAGCTTTTCCCACGCTTGGGCGCTAGACGCCTAAGCTTTCTTCTCCCACGCTGGGCCTAAGTGACCCAGCTTTCTTTCCACACATGAGGGCATCACGCCCGCGTCCTTCTTCTTGGGCCAGCCTTGGCCCAAGATTAATTAGAACAGGGAGCCAACGGCTCCACTATTCACCATCTCTTCCCTTGCGTCGCCGACACCATTGTCGGCGACCAAGGAAGAAAAACGTTCACCAATATGGCCCAAAATTGGCCAAAAAAATCCTTGTGCATGCAGCAACTTGTATATACCATTACAGCAGGAAGATTAAGCTTAAAATAATGTAAATTAATTCAAAAAAACCAACTAAATAAAAGTTCAAAATTGGCACGAATTGCCCAAGGATTAAGTAAACTAAAACACTATAATTATTCTATATATCACATATAACTTATTTAAAATCAAAACGGACATTTTTCTCAAAAATACAAACAAACGGATTTAAAAAAAAATGATTGAGAACAAGCGAGAAAGAAAAAGTTTAACTGGGAGTAACTTCAACCTCAGGTTGAACAAAATGCCATGGCATAGCGCGAGCTAGAAAAATGTTAAAAAATAAGTAGCCTATGTGCGAAATTTTTCTGACTCTGGGTTTGGAGAATTTTACTCGGAACCGATGAGATTTTGAACGGGAAAAGCGATAAAAATGCGAAAACGTTATGAAATAAAATTTAAATGACATCAAGCGTAAAAGTAAACATTAGTTGGATGAAAATAAACTGACGTATGATTTTTAGCAAGTTGATGCTTGAAATGAGAAAATATTTGATGAATAAAAAGGTCAAAAATCGGGTAGCAACAGTTGCCCCCTCTTTACTGTCTTATCAAAAAAAATGAGGTGTAACCGAGATTTTTGATGTGTAGTAAAGATGGTTACTCCCGTGTCAGTGATGGTTTTAAAAAGGATGCAGAATTTAAATGCAGACTTACCTTGGAGTGGGTGATTGATAAGTTCGGATCAGGGTGAGGGTAGTACTCGTAGTCCCTGTGTTGATGCTGGAAGTAGAATCAGTCCGAGAGAGGGTAGTATTCGCAACCTTACGCTGATGCAGGAAAGTAAATTGCGAAAATATAACTTGATATCCGAACGGGGACACCGCAATTGTTAGACCTCTGTACAGGAAATGAAACATTGACATCTGAACGGGGACACCGTAATTGTCAAACGTCGATGCAGGAAAGTAAAGGTATCTGGGCGAGGCTATCGCAGTCGCGGAAATTGATGCAGAATGTAAAGGTATCCGAGCGAGGCTATCGCAGTCGCGGACACTGATGCAGAATGTAAAGGTATTCGGGCGAGGCTATCGCAGTCGCGAACACTGATGCAGAATGTAAAGGTATCCAGGCGAGGCAATCGCAGTCACGGACACTGATGCAGAAAGGTAAAGGTATCCGAGTGAGGCTATCGCAGTCGCGGATGATGCAGAAATGGAAAGATATCCGGGCGAGGCTATCGCAGTCACGGACACTGATGCAGAAATGTAAAGGTATCCGGGCGAGGCTATCGAAGTCGCGAACGATGCAGAAATGGAAAGATATCCGGGCGAAGCTATCGCAGTCACGGACGATGCAGAATGTAAAGGTATCCGGACGAGGCTATCACCATTAATTTTCTGCATCAATCAGCGACGTCCTAGGAGTACGACCCTCGACGAAGCTGAAGTTTACGTTTTCTGCATCGACGTCTGACAATTGCAGTGTCCCCGTTCAGATGTCAATTGCATTTCCTGCATCGAGGTCTCGGATCTCAAGTTTACATTTTAGTGATTTACTTTCCTGCACAAAGGTATGGACTACGAGTGCTACCCTCGCCCTACCTGATTTACTTTCCTGCACAAAGGTATGGACTGCGAGTGCTACCCTCGCCCTACCTGATTTACATTTCATCATCTACATTTTACCCCACTATCAGGGAAGTCGTCATTTACATTTCTGCCAATTTGCATTTCACCCCACTATCAGGGAAGTCGTTATTTACATCTCTGCTGATTTACTTTTCATCCTAGTATATACATCATTTACATTTTTTTCATCCACTTATCATCCCATTATTAGGGAAGTCTACATTTACATTTTGCATTTTTCAAACCATTGCTGGTTCGGGAGAAACCATCTTTACTGCTCATCAAAAATATTGATTACATCGGATTTTTCATAAGACAGTAAAGAGGGGGTTGATAGCATGTTTAATAGTCTCGGTTTCACCCTCCTTTCTAGCCCTTTCGGGGGCTCGATGTTACTATTTGACCTTCATTTTAGTTTTATTTGCAGATTAACATCAAAGCAGGGAAAAGGCCGAAAAGGAGCGATTTAAGAGCATTTCTGTGGATTTCCAGTTTCAAGGCCTAGAAGACCGAGCGATGTCAAGACCTCGACGCGAACCAGACCAGTGCGCTGTCCCAAGGCCTCGACAGTTCTGAGCCTTCTTCCAAAGAGCATCTTCTGAGATCCACACGGAATCCCAGGCGCTTCCAGAAGATACCAGACGTGCCATGAATCCCAGAATATTCCTTTTGCAAGGACGCGTGCTGTCACGCCCTCATTGATCCTTCCTCTCCCCTTAGCTGTTTTTGTCTCCTAGCTAGGCTTAGGCTATATAAGCATAGTTTTAGGGTTTTGTAAGGACGGTTGTTCCAAGGGATAATTTCTTACATTAATTTCAGTGCTTATTTTCTGGGAATCATCTCCTCTTCCAAGAGCAGCCATTGTCAACAACTTTCCTCTTTGATTATTAATTAATCTATCGGTTTACTCTACTCCCTCTTTACTTTTCTTGTTTTATCATTGTATGATTATATATACCTACTATTTATACTATAGTATGAGTAGCTAAATACCCCTTTCTTGGTGAAGGGTGTTCCACGGGTTGTAGGGTTTGGCTAAGAGGTCTAATGCATGCTTGTCTAGAAATGTTAAGAGCTTGATCATCTTTTAGTATTTCTGCATGAGTAATGTCATATTCTAGGGTTATAACTGACGCGAAGCCCTAGAGTTGGAGCAGACACCTAGGGGAGGCAGCGCGAGAGGCCTCACCTAGGGGTAAACAGTTATCTAGGGTATGCGATACGAGTCTGACAAGCTGAGCTATCGCGCCCTAGATCTGTCTTACCTCTCCTTCATGGGCGTTCTGAATTTAGCCTCCCTACTTCGAGCCGTGACAGGCCGAATGGTCAAGGCTACCTTTTGATGACAAGGAAGGTAGCTGGGAGGATGGCTGAATGTCAAGGTCACCTCATATGTGGAAACGGGGGGTGACTTTTATCTACGAAGGTAAGCAGGGGATGCGGTGTGGAAACGCGGTCCCTATAGCAGATCTGCACATGAGTCTAGAAAACTTCTGCACCAATGACTGGCCGACCTAGAAAACAACCCAAGGGAGCACCTTTCGCTAAGATCTCGTCTCATTTGATTAATATCCTTTTCATTACTTTTTCCCGCATTCGATCTGTTTACATCTCTTGCTCTGGATAACACTTTACATTTCTTGCCCTGGATTACGATTTACTTTCGTGCCCTAGATAAGTACTTTCCAATTCTGTTTTGTTAGCTCCCCTACTCTGCGTTGATTAATTTATTAATCAACATAAAACCCTCCCTGTTATTGTTACTTTGGTTAGATTTGTCGCATATCGCCTTGTCATACTAGTTCACTAGCAAATTAGTCCTTCAATCTCTGTGGTTCGACCCTGACTTGCTTTATACACATTACTTTGTGCATTTAGGCATCAGGATAAATTTAAGTATAATTGAGTGACGATCAGGGGCAACTGTTGCTACCCAATTTTGGATTTAAAATTTTTCATTTGTCACGTTCTTATCATCAATTTTTCAAAAAAATCGTACTTCCATTTATTTTCCTCCAACTGATGTTTATTTTTACACTTAATGTCGTTTAAATTTTATTTCATACTTTTTTGCATCTTTATCACTTTTTTCCGTTCGAACCCGTATCGGTTCCCGAGTCAAATTCTCGAAGTCGATGGTCGAACAACTTTGGTCATTAGCTACTTACTTTTTATTATTTTTCTAACTCACACTATCTCTTTGCATTTTGTACAATTTTTATTTTACCATTTTCTTATGCTCGAACTTTTATCGCTCGCAAGCAATTTTTTATCGAACTGCGTCGAACCTTTCGTCGCTCACTGTATGTTAATTATTTCAGCTTATTTTATTCTACATTTTAGCATTTTTTTTGAGTTTTTATCTATGTTCAGGCAAAATTGCCCGTACCATTGGCTCGAACCAATAAATAAATACTTTCCATCTCCATCTCATCCCAACCGTTGGATTGGTCAACCAGTGGATGGTCAACCATCCAACGGTCGTCTTTTTTTCCTTTAAACCACCCTCCATCCCTCCTTGTCCCCTACAACCGAAAAATCCTCACCCTTATACTAACTTCCATCAACATTTAATGCATTTCACCTTTCCCCCTGCTCTCCGCCGTTCTCTCGATTTCTCCCCGGCCAAGATCAACAAGATGTCTTGTCCATTGTTCTCCTCGGCCACCTTATCTTCTCCACCACCTCAACTAGCCATAAATAGCTATCCCTTGCTCTCGTTCATGGGGGGGAGAGCTCACAATGGCTGGTATCCATTCTCACTTATCTCCATTTTTCAAAATCTCCATCCCTCCACTGCCAGCAAATCAACCATACTGCCATCATCACCACCAAACCGCTACTGCCCAAATCAAAGAAATTTCCATCTTCCTCAATCGGCCAACCACCAAGCCAACTCAACTACCGTCAAACGTAAGACACCGATTCATAAAATTCACACACCAAATCATCCATTACCCTGTCAATCTCGAACTTAATCATTGCTAATTCCAGCCTCCCCCAATTAATTCAATCCCCTGCAAATAAAAGCCCAATTTATCCTCCCCTAAATTAAAACCCAGGAGCAATCCCCTGCGATTTTTAAACCAGCTAATGCAGAATCAATTTCAAATCCTCACTACAAAAACCAATTCCCTAAGAAATTAAATCCAATCATCCCCAAATTAATTGAATCCTCTAGCAAATTCAATTAATTCATTCCACTCTCCTCCGTCTCATAGCCGAACCTATAAAAACCCAGCCGCAAAATCAATCCTAAATCGACATCACCGCCGCCGAATCACCCTCCGGTCAAACCGTCACCGTATCATCACCGCCACCGATACCCATTTCTGCTCTTTCTCGAACTCCGGTCGCGGATCGGATCTGCTCCGACTACCGGGAGATCGGGAAAGCATCAAGTTTGTTTCCTTTTTGTTTACTGATTTTGTTTCGCTGCTTTGGTTTTATTTTGCAGGAGAAGGGTTAATGGCAGAGAAAGAAGAAGATGAGAGGTTGAGTGCCCCTTTGGCATTCAAGGTTGGGTTGGAAGAAGTGCTTCCCCAACCTTGAAAGAAGCAATTGGTGTTTGGTAACACCAATGCTCACTGGGCTTCTCAAGAAGCCCAGTTCCAATCAAGGCACAAACGCAAGCTGCACGGGCTGGAGTAAATTGCTCCAGTGCAGCTGCGTTTCAACTTTATTCCTTTTTTTTTTTTTTTTCATTTCAATTTCATTTTTTTACTTTATATAATAGAACAAAATAAATTAAAAACTACCACAATAAAATCTCCATCTCATGATAAGTAATTCTAGATCCACTTTTCCTATTTTTATTAATTTTTTTAAAATGGGTTTTATGCCCTTTATGGTCATTTTACATTCCAACCATAGTTTTAACCGCAATTATTACCAAACACCATAAAACAACTTCTCGTTTCCCACCGCACTTTACCAGAAGTACTTTCCACACAGCACTTTTCCAGAATCACTTTTCCAACTAGAACCGGAACGCCAAACAGGCCCTGAGAGTCTTTGGGTTGGAGGAAAGAATTAATTTAATTTGGGCAGAGGAAGGGAGTTGTTTTAATTTGGGCTGCTGGGCAAAGAAAGAGTGAGAGGGTTTATAGATGGGCCGGTCGGCCCATAAGAAGGAAAGGTCATGGGCCAAGTGTTTGTCTTGGCCAAGCCCAAAAGAAAAGAAAGGAGAAGGAAGGGTTGCGCACAGCCAAAAAGGAGAAAGAGAGTGGGCTGTCCAGCAACCCACGCGGAGAGAAAAGGCCAGCCCAGCTGGGCTGGTCTGCTGTCTTGGGCCCCAGCCTGGTGGGCCCACTATAGGCCCAGTGGGCTGAGCCTAATTTTTTTGACCCGTCATTTTTTTTTCGGTGCTTGCACTATTTATTTCTCGCACACTTGTACTGTTTATTTATTTTTCACGCACTTGTACTGTTTGTTTATTTCTGCACTCGTACCGTTTATTTATTTTCATATGCTTGCATGTTTAATTATTTTTGTACGCTTTGCATGTCTAGGTAGCTATCATGCTTACGTTTGCTTGTTCAAATTAATTATTTTCACTCGCGTACAATAATCATCAAATGCTTTATCACTCATCAATCATCCTCTTCAATCTCGATCAAGGGGTAAATCGCCCATACCCTTCACCAAGTAAACATTTCTTTCCCTTCTGTTTATTCACATTTTTTCGCATTTACGCTCGTATGCATGACTATTTAAAATTGTTAAAATTTAATTCATCTGTTGGGCATGATCGCTTAATTAGGACTTTTTATTTTCCAAGCATGATTAAACACCTCGTTTCTCCGGTAACCTTTTTTTTAGGATGTGGCTCGGGTGCCTAACACCTTTCCAAGTCCATAATACGACCCCGAACCACAGTTCTCGGGTTCAGACCCATTTTGCCTTAGTTTATATTTTTTATGCATGACAAATAGGTTCTCTAAACCTAGAAACAAATTAGGGTGGCGACTTCATTGCATTATGTGAGATGAGTCTGATTTCGTCTCACATCTCGTCCTAAACCCGCGTCGCATTAGGAAAAAATCCAAAAAGGGGGAGCGACAAGTTGGTTACCGTTTACTGCAACCGCTTCTTTAGCTTCTGATTGTCAACTGCCTTCCTTCGAAGATATAAATGTTTAGCTATAAATATTTTTTGGTGCCTTTCCACGTGTCACTTTCTGTTTTGTGCGCGTCTCGTTCTCACAGGTCGCTCAGCCATTGGGTTTGACCTTTAAAAGGGAATAACTGCTCTCTTTTCACATTTTTTCTCATGCTTCGAAATTTTCTCTGCCATTCTCTTTCTCTGCTTCTTCTTTTGCTCGAAGGAAATTTCTTCAGCCGTTCGTCGGCACCGGCAATCTGTTCTCGCGCTTTGAAATTTTCTCTGCCATTCTGATTTTTGTTTTACTGGTTCTCCATGCGTCATACTAGAGCTACCAAGGGTCTTTAGAGACCTTTAGATCCAGAAATCGAAAGAACACCCAGTATTTTCTCGTGTTCGACGGTCTTGAAGGCCGAATTAGAGGGTCACAGTGTCTTCTTTCCCCCTAACTATTCCCCTATCATTCCCTAGGGTGATCAGCGGCTTCACGGTCCGTTGTGGGAAAAGTATAGAATGGTTTACTTTAAGATGTTCCTTTATGGCTTTCGTCTCCCCATTCATACCTCTGTAGAGAAATTGCTGCGACGATATAACCTTAATCCCGCTCAGATAACCCCTTCTTCTTGGTGTGGCCTTTACACCTTTCTTCGCGCTTGCGAGATGAAGAGAATCTTTATTCCGTCCGTCAATTTAATCTACAAATTCTTTAGCTTGAATTGCCGCAACTGTTTAGTTGATATCACCCTAAGGTGGAATGACGCATTTGTGCAATCGTTCTGGCAGAAGTTCCAAGGCTTTGAGGAGATTGTGACTGACTGAAAGAGCGGTTTCTTCGCTCTCGAACTGCCTTCTCGTTTGTGGCGTGAGGGCTTTAATCGAGAGATTACTATTGCTGTCTAGGTAAAGCCAGTGGTGCTGGTCATGCTAACGCCTTGCTAGAGATAAACACCTCTTTTCGAATTCGAGAATTCACTTTGTACAGGCGTTTGGAAGAGTGCGTTATAGGTGAGTTTTCCTCTTCCCGCGTTATTGCTTCGATTTGCTTGTTGTTCTAACACCTTTCCTTGGCAGAGGACACTGAGGGTCGGCTGTTTGGGGGAAATGACACTCCATTGAACGTGGTACCGCTCCAAACGCTGCCAGCTTCTCCACCACCCGAGGGTCCCAACAATCAGAGTGCCCAAAGTACTCCGCCGAAGAAGAGGAGAACTAAGACAGTCGTAGGGGGAGGGCGCGGTGTCTCTGCTCGAGCCTATCGTTTCCTTGACAATTGGCTACCCGTTCGGGCTAGTGGAGTAAATTTGAGTCGACCCGTTACCAGGATAACTGACAGCAATAGCGAGGATATGGATAATGAGATAGAGCTTCGTCATGCTTCCTCGACTCAACGAAAGAAACTCAAAGTGGAGAAAGACAATCTGGCCGCTGGGATTTCCTCAGAAAAGGTCGATGAAGTCCCTATCATAGGGGTTGATGTGTCTATGGTGGCGAGCACATCTCAAACAACAAGGGTGACTGAGGCGACAACTGTCTTCCCCCCTAAGGTTACCGAAGCTCCAATAGCGGCAGATTCACTTCCGCCGACTGACATCCCTAACTCTCCTATTTCTTCTTGCATTCCTAACGTGGTAACGCCAGCTCCTGGCCCAAGTGCACTTCCGGACCCACTGACTGGGGGTCCACAACCGTTATTCTTTACTTCTATTTCAGGTGTCGACGATTCTATTAAGGGTTCTGCTCCCTCTCTTATCGCTAACCTTTCTCTTCAGGGTCCTCAAGGGGTTCCTTCTTATCTATTGGATTTATCGACCTTTGGCACTAGCGGGCTTCGTGCCCTGGGGGTGTCGGACCTATTATCGCCAGACCAGCCGTCCGCCCTCTTAGTAGGTGAAATATTTGGCTCGCCTAAGGATAAAGAAGAGTTTCTGCGGCTTCCCCTGATATTCAGCACGTACGTGTTCTGAATGACGCACTGGCCGGCTTCCACCAAGTGCATTTCTTTCTTGAAGCTCATGGTGACAAGCTTCGAGCTTTGCCTGACTCGAAGGGGCAATTGGATGCCGCTTTAACCAAAGTGAAGGAGTTAACGCGACTTCACAATCGTACCTTGACAGAGCTGAATGATTGCTGCGCCGAACTTGCAAGGGAAAAGTCTAAGGGGAAAGCCAAAGTTGAGTTGTTGGAGGCAGAGCTGGTTCAGGGGAAGGCCAAAGTTGGGTTGTTCGAGGCAGAGCTGGTGTTGGCCGACAAGAGAAATTCTCTTCTTCGTGAAGAGATATCGGTTTGTAACGCGGATCTGGCAAAGGTGTCCTCAAAGATAAATGGGTGGAAGAAGAGAGCCATGCGGGCTTTTATCGCCGAATTTGCAGACTACTATCGCAGTGGGTCTTTCGATCCTGCTAAGATAGCCGATTATGCTTCTAAAAAAATGAACGAAATAGACGTGAGTGAAGAAGGTTTTCTTTCTTCGGGAGAGGATGAGGGAGGTGACGGGGGCGATGTCGGGGCGCTCCCATAATCGGACAGTGCTGATGCCGTAGAGGATGTCAAGAGCTCCTCTCATCTCCGTTAATTACTATTTCTTTCTTATTCTGAACATTGAATCCCTTCGGTTTGTAATAACTAATAACGCCTGCCTTATAATAGCATTTAGGATTTTCCTTTGAACAATGAGTGATCTTTGCTACGTTATCTCTTTCTTTTGCGTTATCTCAGCAGCTGCCCGTGGAGTTAATACTGCACCGCGTTATCTGGGTCTTCGCGTTATTGCGCTTGTCTTGATTTGAAAATCGATTCCACTTTTTAGAGCATTTAATGCTCGGGATTCCCTCATTAATGCGAGAGAGAAGTGATGATGCCCAGAATACACGTGTCTATTCGCGAGGGCACTAGGGGTTGGCTTGCCCTAGGAATTGGCGAGATCGAAGCGTCTTCTCGCTTCTCTAGAATCATACTCATTACTTGTGTCTTTTCCTTGTAACGCGCCACACACGCGACGACCGTTACGACAGTCGTTTTGTCTAACTACTAGGGTTATAAAACCCAACACATGTTTCTTTTTCCCTTTTTTGTCATTCTATTTTCACTTCATCCTCTTGAGCTGACTTGCGTTTCTTCCTTCCATTGTTTGGGTATTCCGAGTTTCTCTCTAGAAAGGTATTTCTACCCTCATTTGTCGTTTTCTTCATCTTTTCTTTATTTTTTACCATGGCTAGAACTCATTCCAAGTCTGTTGATGAGGAAAAAATTAAAAATATTGTCACCACCATCACCTCTCCAGCCATACTTCAAGACCATTTAGCCAAATATAATGCCCATATCCTTGAGGATTGTAAGGTTTCTATTGCTTCTGATTCACTCCGCCTCAATAGTGTGATGCCTGGCAACAGTAGGCTTTTGTATGCCAAGATGTTTGGCTATGGCTTCAAAATTCCTCTTAATTCTTTCATTGAAAGCCTGCTTGTTGCTCTGGATGTGAATTCCGTCCATTTAACTCCCAACGCATATTGTTGCGTTTACGCATTTTTGGAACTTTGTAAATACAAAGGGATTGACTCTCCTTCCCTTTTATTACTTAAATAATTTTTCCAATTGTATAGCCATAGAGGTGTGATAGCGATATCACCCCGTTGTGATGATGACTCTCTTAAACCCTTCACCTGGAAACTCCTGCATTTTGAGTCTTCCATTGAAGATTGGAAAAAAAAGTTCTTTGTCGTCGAACTGCCTAGCCCCCGGTGGCGGACCAGTTTTAACCATAATATCAGAGATAGTGCCTGGGGTCGACGGCCGACTCTTCTTCAACTTGAGCTAGGTTGGTTCAACACACTGCTCAAGTTGGACGTTAGTGTTCACACTCGTAATTTGGCTTGCGGGACTGATATTAAAGCATGTGTTGAGAGTGAGTGTTGTGTCATTTCCTTCGTTATTTTAGGCGATACTAACGCTAACGTTACGCCGTGATTGTGCAGTTCCCGATCCTAGTTGGAAGCCGGAGAGCGTTAGGAGACGAGAGAAGAGGGCTCTAAGGAGGAAGGAAAAGGAGGAAACTGTCGCCGCTGCTGCTGTTGCCACTACGGTTGTTAATCCAGTTGCGTCATCTACCGTGACCGTAGATCCTGTGCAGACGTCTCCTTCCTCGGTTAGTGAGGGGGCTGCTACCATTCCGGTTGTATCTGTTGCCTTCGCTTCTGTTCAAGCATCTTCTTCCCGGGCTCCCCTAAAGAAGAAAAAGAAGAAGACAGTACGCGTTGCCGCCCTTACTCTTTCTTCAAACGCGGCAGCTTCTTTTGTGGTGCCGGTTAATGACACTGTTGCTGTATATGTTTCTTCTGTATCCGCGTTATCTCAATCATTGCTTCTTGATGCTCTTTGGCATTTTTCTTTTCTTTTCTTATTCTTCTTAATGTTTCTCTCAGCAGGATACCGTTGTTGCCTCTACCCAGTTACCGTCGCCGGACGATATGGACTTAGGCCATATACTTCGATGTTCTGGCAAGAGGCAGCGGTTTGACGGGGAAAACACGAGTTTGTCAGCAGGTCCCGTCGTCAATGAAGGGGACAACGCTACCATTTTTGCTTCGATGTCGCTTCTTGGCGGTCAGTCTTCTAACCCTTTGGGGACTATGGGCGTTTCTGGGTCTTTTAATGCTTCGCCCAATTCTCTTAGCTCCTCACTTCCTCCTTCCCATTCCACTGTCCTGGGCTTCACTGAGGACGTTACGGGGGTCGATTTTCTGCCCTTTTAATCTCACGGTTCTTTTGGGCTTCATGGAGGCACTTCTTCCAATCAACCTCCATCTCCGCCTACCCTGTACTTTGTTCCTTCCAGTACTTCGATGTATCATCCCGGCGGCGATACTACGCCTCATCTCATGGTTGATCTAAGTTCGTTGGGCGAGTTTGGTCCCGTTACCCATCAGGTTGACTTGAGCAACTTGTGCAGAGTTGGGTTCGCAACCGCTGGGGGAGACAGTTCTGCGGGGATTTCCTCTTTCCTGGCCGCTCATGCCTTAACATCCCCCGAGGAGAAGGAGGCGCTTCTTTCTCGACCTGTTGACGAGAAGATGGCCTTTCTGCGTTCCACCTTGTTCTCTGGTTTCTCCCATTTTCATTACTGGTCCCAGTATATGTCACAGAAGGTCGCCTCTCTTACCTCCACCTCAGATGGGCTTACTGCCGCTCGCCGTGAGCTTTCCGACAAGCTCGATAAGGAGTGAGAAGAAAGGAAGAAACTGTCAGGGGAATGTCAAAGGTTGGTGGTAGCCTTGGCGGCGGCCAAGAAAGATTTGAAGCTGGCCGGGGAGCAAGAGGCCGCTAAGGTGTTAGATCTTGAGGCTGCTCTAACGGCAGAGAGAGCTGCAAAGGCGGTATTACAAGAGGAAAAAACCGTGTTAGAGAAAGAGTCATCCGAGAAGGGCAAGTGGTACATTGAGAATACGGCCCGCATCATGTTTGATTGCTTCGTGGATATTCACGGAGAGGATGTGTATGACGCTGAGGCTCTCATTGACGCTTTTCGGATGAGATCAAGGGATCTTACGGATGACCACATTCACCGAGAGAGGATGGGGGGTAACGAAGGGCACGGGGACAGCGAGGCTATCGCGCGATAGGCGCTTTTATCACCTTTTTTGGATATCGGGTACTACCCATTTTTATTGTTCACTCTTGAGGGTTTTTGCCTTTCGTAGCCCTTTGCAGGTTTCTTGAACAATTATCGCATATATATATATATTATTTCTTTTCATAACTGATCCCTTTCCCATCATCTCCTTTTTTCTGAGCTCCCATGATAAGATAATTGTCGCGGTGAGATAACGCAATTTCGTCAAAAAGTGAGATAACCATGGCATCGCCATATACCCTATAGGATCACAAAGGCTGATAACAAATACCATGCTGGACCACGCGACATGACTTAATCATACACATTTTATTGTCGGTGTAGAATAACGCTGCTTAGCAGATAGCTTCAGAAGTAGAACTCATAGGAATGACTTATAATCAATATTATCCACGACGCATGGCGTATACCCGTACGCGCCTTTGAAGCGGCAGTATCCTTCCGGAGGCGTTACACCGCTGAAGAGATAACTCAATCGATAAGACTTTGTCTAGGAGGAGTATTTTTATAACGACATCGTGCTGACGTAGATATTCTCGACCAGCGACGAACAATTCCATATAGATGAAGAATTCTATATAGATAAGCGCAGACTCATCCCTTTTCGCAAGAATAGATATTCAAGGGGTGACCAAACGCGTGCGTTCCTCTGACTGTATTTCCCGAACCAAGGCGACAAGAACGCTGGCCATTGATCATGTACTCGTCGCAATGACATGCCACATGACGCTATCGCTTGCGCGGGCATCAATCTCCCCCTCGTTTTCACAATCTCCTACACATTCTCAATCGATGCTTTAGGGCATTAGTCGAAATATTGTGTGATATTTAAACGTTAATTACCGTTTAGGAGCCGTCGCGCCTCCGTATCCGAGTGTCATTAGCATTATCCGTGTCACTTTCTCAACTAGCCATCTTCACCAGGCATTTCCCATCTGGTTACTCGCTGGGATTGTTAGGAATTACCTGAGCAGGAGACCGAAAGATAACCTAGATTGAGAAAGATAAATGACAATAGACAAGATAAAAGGATTAACGTGGTATCGGTCTAGCCACACTCCACAAATCGCACAAATATTATTAGTCTTAATATTCGTTAGTTTTACAATTACAAGAGAGTCTATATATATGGAAAGGGCCGACCTCCATTCCCTATGCTAGCGATGTGGTATATCAGACTCCACATACCCAACAATCTCCCACTTGGAGACTGATCACAGGTCCACTCTCACTCATGTAACTCTAGTAAAACCCAACAGCATTAAGTAACTCTATATGTGCTGAGCCTTCTTCAACAGTCAGTTCTGAAGGTCAGTTGAAGCTATGCAAAACTTCAACTTCTCTTTAGTAACCACCTTGGTCAGCATATCTGCTGGATTCCTTGAACTAAGGATTTTCTTCAAGGACAAAGTACCATCACTAATCAACTCCCTGATAAAGTGATATCTCAACTGGATGTGTTTTGTCCTAGCATGAACACACAGGATTCTTCGCATGATGAATGACACTCTGATTGTCGCTGTACAGAGCGTTGTCTTCCTGTTTCTTGCCCAACTCCTCAAGAAAATTCTTCAACCAAATCATTTCCTTGTTGGCTTCTGAAATAGCCATGTACTCTGCTTCCGTGGTTGAAAGAGCAACACTCTTTTGAAGTCGAGACATCCAACTAACTGTTGTGCCACCCAAAGTGAAAGTATATCCCGTAGTACTCTTTCTTGTATCCTCTCAACCACCCAAATCTGCATCAGTGAATCCTTCCAAGATTACATCTTTCCTGAGGAAACATAATGCAACCTTAGAGGTACCTTTCAAGTAGCGTAGCAGCCACTTAACCGCCTCTCAATGCTCTCTCCCAGGATTAGACATGAATCTGCTAACAACTCCCACTGCATGAGCAATGTCTGGTCTCGTGCACACCATAGCATACATCAAACTACCAACTGCAGATGCATACGGAACATTAGCCATTTCTTCCTTGTCTTCATCCGTTTTACGTGACTGCTTCTTTATGAGATTGAAGTGGGCTCCCAAAGGCGTACTTCTAATCTTCGCATCTTGGAGGCTAAACTTATTTAACACCTTCCCAATGTACTTCTCTTGCGACAATTTTAGAGTACCTTCACTTCTGTCTCTGATGATGCTCATACCAAGTATCTGCTTTGAGGGACCTAAATCCTTCATCTCAAAATCTAGAGACATTTGTCTCTTCAACTTGTTGATTTCCCTCATGTCAGATCCTGCGATTAACATGTCATCAACATACAACAACAATATAATATAAGATGAATCAAATTGCTTAACATAGCAACAATGATCCATAGTACTCCTCGTGTACCCACTCCTCATCATAAAGCTGTCAAATTTCAAGTACCACTGTCTTGGTGCTTGCTTCAAACCATACAAGCTCTTTTTCAGCTTGCAAACCATATCCTCTTTCCCAGCTACCGGGAACCCCTCTGGCTGTGTCATATAAATGTCCTCCTCAAGATCACCATGTAAGAACGCGGTCTTCACATCTAGCTGCTCTAGATGTAATTCCTCTGCAGCCACGATACCCAAAACAAGTCTGATAGTAGTCATCTTGACAACCGGAGAAAAAATCTCATTGTAGTCAATGCCCTTTTCCTACTGAAAACCTTTCACCACTAACCTTGCCTTGTATCTCTTGCTGCCATCAAGTTCTTCTTTAATCTTGAACACCCATTTATTCTGTAAAGCCTTCTTTCCTGCTGGTAACTTAGTCAACGACCAAGTCTCATTCTTCTCAAGCGAACTCATCTCCTCGTTCATGGCTAGCTCCCACTGAACTGACTCATCCATCTGCATTGCCTCTGAATAACTCTCAGGCTCACCATCCTCAGTCAAAAGCAAGTAATAAGCTGAAGAAGAGTATCTTTGTGGCGGTCGGGAAACTCTATTTGATCTTCTTACTGCAACATCTGGGGCAACTGGGACTGCCTCCTCAGCATCTCTGTTTGCCAAACTCCCACTGTCCTCTGCAAGAACATCCTCTGTAATGTCTTCCAACACAATCTGCTCTTTAATTTCTTGTTCCTTTGTAGTTTCAGAATCTGCCGCAAACTTATCCTTATACACTGCATTCTCATTGAAGGTGACGTCTCTGCTTCTAATGACTTTCCTATTCAACTCATCCCAGAAACGGTATCCCATCTCATCTGAGCCATAGCCAATAAAAGTAACCTTCTTTGCTTTAGGATCAAGCTTATCCCTGTCAGAATCTTTAACCCGCACATAAGAAACACAACCAAAAGCTCTCAGGTGTGAGAGATTTACCTCTTTTTCTTGCCACTCTTCCTCTAGAATCTTGAACCCCAAAGGAACCGAGGGTCCTCTGTTAATGAGATATGTTGTTGTACTAACTGCATTTGCCCAAAATATCTTTGGCAATCCTGCATGTATCCTTATACTCTTTGCTCTCTCATTCAAACTCTTATTCATTCGCTCTGCAACTCCATTCTGCTACGGTGTCTTAGGAATAGTCTTTATCATTCTAATTTCGTGTTCTACACAATAGGCTTTGAACTCATCACTGCTGTATTCACCCCCATTATCTAATTTCAGGCTCTTAATCTTCAACCCTGTCTTGTTTTCAACTTCTGCCTTCCACTTCTTAAAGGTTTCAAACACGTCAGATTTATTTTCAGAAAATAAACCCATACCTTTCTAGTGGCATCATCAATGAAAGTGACATAGTAGTGTGATCCTCCTAAGGAGGTAACTGTAGTCGGTCCGTACACATCTGTATGAACTAGCTCTAACTTCCCAGACTTGGGTGCATTCCCTAATTTTGCAAAAGTAACTCGTTTCTGCTTCTCAAACACACATGGTTCATAGAATCCAACTTCCACATTCTTCAGTTCCAGAATCTTGCCTTTAAAAACTAGCAACTTCATACCCTTCTGGCTCATATGCCCAAGCCTTTGGTGCCAAAGAGTCGATGGACCAACATCATCAGTACCTGCATTAACCTCGTCATATGATTGTTCCATAGTATAAAAAGTTTCAACCTTATCACCACGAGTAACAACCAAATTCCCCTTCACAACCTTCCATTGTCTGTTTCCAAAGATAACACGATACCCTTCCTCATCCAACTGACCCACAGAGAGCAGCATCCTTTTGAGTCCATGAACGTATCTAACATCTTTTAACAACCAGATTGTTCCAAAAGAGGTTTTGATTTTGATCTCTCCCATGCCTGTAATGTCCAAAGTCTCGTCATCAGCAAGACGAACTTTGCCAAAATTTCCAGATCTGAAATTTAGCATTGAATCCTTGCTTGGAGTGGCTTGGAATGATGCACCAGAATCCATGACCCAAGATTCAATAGAACACTCAACACAACAAATCAGCGCATCATCACTAATTTCTTCCACTGTGTTAACTGAGTTACCATCATTCTTCTTTGGTTTAGGAACTGCAGGAGTCATACACTGATTCCTGAAGTGACCAGTCTTTTGACAATTCCAGCACACAATATCCTTGCGATTCTTGGACTGCCCTCTCTTCCTGGACTTCGATCTGTTACGCCCTTGATTCTGCCCCTTCCCAACTTGTCTGCCTCTACCATCCATACTCAACAAAGAGCCCGATGATTCCCCAGAATTCCTCCTACGAATGTCTTCTCCAAGAATTGAGTCGTGAATTCCTGTGAATGTTAGCTTAGTAGTCTTAGACGAACTGCTAACTACTGTGACAAACCCTGACCAGCTGTCAAGTAACGAGGACAACAACAACAAGGCATGTACTTCATCATCGAATTTAATCTCAACAGAAACTAATCTAGACAGTATAGAATTAAATTCGTTCACATGATCAGCAACAGAACCACCTTCTTTCATCCTCGTATTGACTAATAGACGAATCAAATATACCTTATTAGCTGCAGAGGGCTTCTCATACAGATTTGATAACACCTTTATTAGTCCGTGTGTAGTCTTCTCACCAACGATGTTGTAAGCAACGCTCTTCGCCAGTGTCAACCGTATCACACCTAGAGCCTGCCTATCCAATAAGTCCCAATCTTGCTGTTTCATCACCTCTGGCTTTTTCTCCTCTAACGGTTGGTGCAGCTTCTTCTGATACAGCAAATCCTCGACTTGCATCTTCCAAAATCCAAAGTCTGTCTCATCAAACTTATCGATCTTTATCTTCCCATCGTCTGCCATCGCTCCTACTTTCTAACCTTGCTCCGCTACCAGTTGTTAGGAATTACCTGAGTAGGAGACCGAAAGATAACCTAGATTGAGAAAGATAAATGACAATAGACAAGACAAAAGGATTAACGTGGTATCGGTCTAGCCGCACTCCACAAACCGCACAAATATTATTAGTCTTAATATTCGTTAGTTTTACAATTACAAGAGAGCCTATATATAGGAAAAGGGTCGACCTCCATTCCATATGCTAGCGATGTGGTATATCAGACTCCACATACCCAATGGGGATTTCACGACATATCACTTTCTCAACCAGCCATCTTCGCCAGGGATTTCCCATCTGGTTACTCACTGGGATTTAGCGATTTTTTTCGCATTTCTAAATTTCCACGGTCGGCCTGGACAATGATTGGACTTTTCACATCCAGGCGTTGACCTCGCATCCCGGAGTCGTGCCTCGTCTCAATGAGCCGTTTGTATTAGCCGGGACATCAGAAGGATAGGACTTTTCACTTCCAGGATGGAGTTACTATCTCTCTAGGGCGTGCCACGTCTTTGTGAACCGTCTGTGTTAGCCCGATTACAAGGATAGGATTTTTCACTCCCAGAGAAGCCGGGACGTGCCTCATCTTGGTGGGTCGTCTGTGTTAGCACGGTTGCCACAAGGATAGGACTTTGCACTCCCAAGGGTGTCGGAACGTGCCTCGTCTTAGCGGCCCACATGTGTTAGCGCGGCTGCCCCCAAGGATATGACTTTTCACTTCCGACACTTATTTTTAGGTATGCCAGGGCGTGCCCTCAACTTAGTGAGTCGTCTGATTAGGACCGGCAGTTACAAGGATAGGACTTTTCACTCCTGGCACCCTTCTTCATTTATCATCTGCACATAGTCAACAACCACAAAATAGACAAGAATATTCTCTATTCAAGTGTTAGCACACGTTAGGGTTGGCGTTAGCAAAAAGGTGCAGAGATATATCAAAATCTAGCATGGTATAATTTCAAACGAGCAATATTCCAAGAGTTAGGTAAGGGAGTACCGTCAAGTGTTTCCAGGTGATACGCTCCCTTTCCGATAACGCAGGTAACGCGGTATGGGCCATCCCAGTTCGGACTGAGTTTCCCCATGCGCTGTCCGGCGGCTCGTTTATCTTTGAGTACTAAATCACCTACTTTTAGTAGTCGTTCTTTGACGCGCCTATTATGATAACGCACAATTTTTTGTTTATAATGGAGGGTTTACAGAAGATCTTCCTAATGCCATTCTAGTAACGCGTCAAGGTTTGCTCGCAACCTCTCCTCGTTCAGTTCCTCCCTAAAGTACGCCACTCGCAGGCTCATAGTACTGATCTCCACCGGTGTGACGGCCTCAGTGCCGAAGGCCAATGCGATCTAGTGCTGGTTTTAATGGTCATGCGGTACGCCCACATCACATACGGTAGCTCGTCTACCCACTTCTTTTTGGATCCTTCCAAGTTTTTCTTAATGCCGCTGAGAATGCTTCGATTTGTCACCTCCGCTTGACCATTGGTCTGCGGATGAGCCACGGAAGAGAACCTTTGTTCGATCTAGAATTCCGTGCATTGGTCTCTAAAGAATTGGCTGGTGAATTGCATCCCGTTGTCGCTGACTAACACACGGGGTACACCAAACCGCATGATAACTTGGTGTTTGAAGAAACGCCAAATTTTTTCCATTGTGATGTTGGCAACCGCTTCCGCTTCTACCCATTTTATGAAGTAATCCACCGCCACGACCACAAATTTTAGTTGAGACCTTGCCTTTGGAAATGGTCCTAGGATATCGATCCCCCATTTCACGAAAGGACAAGGAGCCACAATTTTAGAGATTTTCATGGCGGGCTGTCGAGGAATCTTAGAGAACTCCTGGCACTTCTGACAAGTCCGTACATAATTATGGCAATCTCTTCGAATAGTAGGCCAATAGAATCCTGACCTGAAAACTTGCGTGGCCAGGGTGTCGCCTGATGCGTGTATGCAACATATCCCTTCATGGATTTCTCGCAAGGTATGAAGACCTTCTTGTTCTGTTATACACTTGGCGGTTGGGTGAGAAAAGCATCTCCGAACCAGTTCCCCGTCATAATATGTACACCGTGCCACTTGTTTTAGCACTTTCTTTTTCTCGGCGTTATCCGCAGGTAACTCCTCATGTTTCAGGTATTTTATTACGGGGATTCGCTAGTCGTTTTTAATTTCTTCAACACAAAGAGACGCTTGCTCCTCTATGAAGGAAGGTACCGATATTTCTCGGTAGTATACACCCTTAGGTATGGACGCTTCTGAATTTTAAGCGAGTTTGGCCAGGCTGTCTACCTCAGCGCTGTCCTCTCGAGGGATGTGCTCAAAGCTGACCTGCATGCCACTTTTCTTTATTTCCAACAACTCGCATTTTACTTTAGCGAGGTACTGAACCATGATGGGTTCTCTGGCCTGAGAGTATCCCAAGACTTGGTCTATTATCAATTTGGAGTCTCCACAGATCTTTAGTCGCAAGTCTCCCATCATTCCCGTGTCGTGTATAGCCTTGGTGGAAAAGCTTCTTCCTATCCTGAGTCCAGCCAGTAACGCCTCATACTCCACTATGTTATTGGATAACGGCTATAGTATTATGATGGCGTAACGTATCTGTATGTCGTGCGACCCAATGACGAAGATTCTGGCTCCGGTCAGTTCCTGATTCTTTGCTCCATCCACATGAATGACCCACAAGTCAGTGTAGGTTTCAGGGAATGGGAGGTCCAAGTCATCTTTTTCCTCTTCCGTTAGGTACGTTAACGGGTCCTCTGTCAAGGTGCACTCGGCTATGAAGTCTGCTAGGACTTGGGCTTTCACAGAGGGTCAGTTTTTATACCGTAACCCGTATTGCTCAAGTTCGATGGCCCAAATCAACATTCTTTCTGAAGACTCAGGTTTCTAAAATATCCTTTTCAAAGGCTGGTCAGTAAGTACGATGACGGGATGGGCTTGGAAGTATCTGTCTATTTTTCACGTGGCTTGTATTAGCGCGAACGCTATTTTCTGAATGCGAGTATACCGTAGCTCGGCATCTTTCAAAACATAACTTACGAAGTAGACAAGGTGGTGCAGATGGTTGTCGTCATGAATGAGGATGACACTAACCACTTCGTCGGCAACGCCGAGGTATAAACATAGGTCGGATGATAAATAGGCTTTCAGGCTTGTAAAAGCCTCTTCACATTCCGTTGTCCACCCAAAAGAGGCTTTCTTGCGTATGACCTTGAAAAAAAGAAAAGCATCTCTCGCCCTACTTGGAGATAAACCGCCCTAAGGCGATAACCCGCCCTGTTAATTTTTGTACCTCCTTGACAGTTCGAGGAGATATCATGTCCTGGATAACTTTGACTTTCGAGGGGTTGGGCTGGATACCTTTCTGACTGACCAAGTAACCCAAAAATTTGCCCATTTGGAATGCGAACATGCATTTACGGGGGTTCAGGTTCATCTGGTATTCTCTCATCACGTCAAAAACTTCTTTAAGGTCGAGCAAGTGGTCCTAGAAGCTTTGACTTTTGACCAATATGTCGTCAACGTAGGCTTCCACATTCTTTCCGATTTGCTTTTCAAATATTTTATTCGCCATATGTTGGAAGGTTGCTCTAGCGTTCTTCAGCCTAAACGGCATCGCCGTGTAGCAGTATGTGGCTTTTAGAGTGATGAAGGCGGTCTTTTCTTCATCCTCAACAGCCATAGGGATTTGATGATATCCGGAGTTGGCGTCTAATGAGCTCAGATATGCGTATCCGGCGGTCTGATCAACTAGTTGGTCGATTCGAGGGAGCGGGTAGCAATCTTTGGGACAGGCATCATTCAGGTCAGTGAAGTCGATGCACATTGATTACATTGCATTTCATCATATTTTATTGTCCATTTACTCGTTGTATGGGGCAGTGAATCTACTGATTTATCCCTGTATTTCCCACATCTTAACAGATCTGGTCTGGAGGCAAATTATGAGGAATCTGATTAGTGAAGAACTGGAGCTGATTTCCCGAGTCTTGGCATGTATCTAGGCCTAGACATATTGAGCATCCGAAGCAGCGCGCACCAGGCTGTCTTGGCCAAGACTGCGGCCAAGACTGCGGCCAAGACACCCTCACGATAAAGAAATTAATGCGGACCGTTTGGGCCGCTTCCCACATTGGGCTTTGCAGTTGGCAAGTAGCAGTTGTCTCGCAATCTTAGAGGGATCTGAAGCGCATATCTCTTGAAGAATCCCGCATGGGATCTCCCTCTTTTGTAATTGCGATTTAATTCCTATTGTAACTCAAACAATTTATTATAGCTATCTTTTAGAGATTTTCTAGGATTTAGAGTTGGAATAGGAAAGAGGTGTTTTTAGGGCTATAAAGCCGAACATTGCTCTCCTCTGTCCGGGATCCCAACACAGACTATCGTTCGGAACATTTCTTCTCGTTTCTCCTTCTTTAATATCGAATAACAATTTGCTCTGAGATTTATTTCTCAGATTTAGTTTATGCAATATATATTTTTATCCTTTTATCTATGAGTATGAGTAACTAAACACTCATTCTTGGTAAGGGTTGATGAGCCGAGTTCTTATGCGTTCGTGAGATCAATTTGTACTTAATACTCTCTTCATTTGTATTTATTTATTTCTTGAGCTTAACCCATCGCTTACTCACTAGAGACAAGGTTTGATCATCCTTGTACTCTAGGAGAGAAGAGTTGCAGCCGGTCTAGAAGGAAAGGGAGCACCCGTCGGCTAGACAAAGTAGGTGACTAGTCTCGCGCCAGACTAGAAGAAACAAGTAATCTAGGTCAAGACCAGATTGACAACCTAGGGTTTCCACAGGGAAACACCTTGACCTAGGCACTGTCTTCCCCTATACCATTGAGGAAGCGAACAACCATTCAAGACAGCAGTCAAACGGATAAACCCTTTAATCAGCAAGGTGTCCCTTTGCCAGGATTATCAGGAGAGGGAGTATCCACCAGGTAATTTGAAGAGGAGTGAACATGAGTATCTCCACTCTATAGCAGGGCTATGAACTGAAGAGATGAATATCCTTGAGTCTATGATCGAAGCATAAGAACGCAAGCTCTCATATCGCCCTTATCTGGAATTCCCTTTTACCAGACTTATTTCAATCTTGACACCTGTCTTGGCCAAGACTTTGGCCAATACTATTTTAAACTGTTTTCACTTCTTTCTATTTTGTCTTTAGTTTCAGATTCTACCAAACCAAAACTCAGTGATGAGGAAGTCAACCCAAGAACTACATCTCCTAGAGGTCTCTATGGACGATCCTCTTACCATCATCTACAAACTCTTGTGGACAGTGATAAGTTATATTTCTACCCCCAATTCCATACCTATTTCACTATTATATTTGACGTGTTCGACGCGCGATCAAATTTTGGCGTCGTTGCCGGGGATCTCTAACGGTATTTGTAGTTTTTGTTTTATTTTGTTTTTTGATAGTTGATGACCAGGTCCTCTTGCAGAGAAGAAGATTTACTACCATACAATCCGAATCTCTCTAAGATCGAAGCACAACTCAGGAAGATAGCTAGAAAGAGGAAAACCCCAGAAGAAAGTGAATCAGAAACCTCTAGTTGCGAAACAGATCGCAGTCTTGACCACGATCTTGGCCTAGATTCAGACCAAGACGAACTCTTTGGTCCAGACATGGCGGACAATCCACTAGAACCCACGATGAGGGAACTAAACAGAACAGTAGAGCAGGAAACCTTCTCCTGCATAGCTTTGCCAACAGTGACAAATGATTGGTCCATAAAAACCAATATGGTGGCCAACCTTCCTAGGTTTTATGGCCATTCGAATGAGAACCCATTCAAGCACCTAAGGAGCCTACATGTTCAATGTGATATGATGAAGCCAGTCACTGTGAATATGGAGAGAGCAAAGTTGAAAGCTTTTCCATGCTCTCTTGAGGGGGCTGCCCAAAATTGGTTCTACAGCCTACCTCACAACACGGTCAACACATGGGCCGCGATGTCCACGTTGTTCCTCAACAAATACTGGAATGCAACGAAAACAGGAGCAGCCAGGAAGAACATGGCTGCCATCCAACAGAGGAACAATGAAGGGCTAAGCGAATATCACCAAAGGTTTAGAGAATTGCAAGAAGTTTGCCCTACTCATGGAGTTGCGGATCAGACCATGATCCAGTATTTCTATGATGGAATGCTCTTACCTAGCAAAGAAAAAGTCGATGCAGCCGCAGGTGGAGCATTACAGGACTTGACTGTCACCAGAGCCAAGCTTCTACTTCAGACCATGGCAGACAATAGCCAAAATAATACCATTTCTGACAGAACTCCTGTCCCTTCTAGTCTTTGTTCTATTGATGTTGAGCAAAAATTAGCTGAATTAACTGATATGGTGAAAACTATTTCCGTCAATATTTCAGGTACCATGACCACAAGAAACTCAAATCAGGAGCAAGTAGCATCAATTTGTGGAATCTGCCAGCAACAAGATCATCAGACCAATAACTGTTACATGGTACAACATCCTGAAGATGTAGCACAAGTGAATGCGGTCTATGGACAAAACCAAGGGAGTATGCAGAATTTACCACAAGGAAGCAACCAGTATTCATGGAGAGGCCATCCGAATTTTAGATGGAGAGACCCAGTCCCTCCAAAACAGAGTCAAAACCAGAATATGCCCCAGCAGCATCCTGACCAGCCTCCCGTTAACTTTCAATATTTCATACCTCGTCCTTCAAACCTTAATCCAGGCCAACCTCCTGGCCAAGCCTCGGTACCTCAACTGCCTCCAGCACCCCAACCCTTGTAGATAACCGGTCCCTCTATGGAGGATACACTTAAGATTTTGGTTGAGATGCAGAAGAATCTGATGCAATCTACGCAGTCCAGCTTAGCGGAGATGCAAAAACAAATCAATCAAATGGCCAATCAAGGGAAATTACCTTCTACAACCGTAGAAAATCCGAAACATAATGTTAGTGCCATGAGTCTTAGGAGTGGAGTCGTGCTACCGGAAAGAGAAGGAGCTAAAACAGATGAGGAAATTAGGAAAATCCAGTCGCAAGAGATGGATGAGGATGAGGAAGAAGAGGCTGAATCGGAGGCAGTCTTGGCCAAACGTCAGGCCAAGCCTGCATTTATCGCTGAACCAGAAAAGGCAGAACCTGTCCAGGCCAAGACATAGGCCAAGACAGTAAGGAGGGAGGAAATCATAGAAATTCCCCCACCATTTGCACCTAGATCCTCGAAAGAGAAGAGGCAAGATGAAGCAAGAGACTTCATGGCTGTTTTTGGGAAAATAGTCGTTAATATACCTATGTTGGTTTAATTGCAAAAGTTCCCTCTTATGCTAAATTTCTTAAAGAATTGTGCACTAATAAAAAGAAAATTGCAGGTATAGAGAGAGTGAATTTATCTCACAATGTTTCTGCAGTGCAACAGCTCCCAGAGAAGTGCAAGGACCAAGGGACTTTCACCATTCCATGTCAAATCGGGAATAAGAAAATTGAAAAGGCCCTTTGCGACTTAGGGGCTGGCATAAATTTGATGTCCCTAAGTGAATTCGAGACCTTAAAGATCGGGACAATGAAGGAGACTGACTTGGTGATCCAGCTAGCTGATCGAACAATCATCCGACCAAAGGGTGTGGTGACTGATGTCTTAGTAATGGTAAACGATTTTATTTACCCAGTGGACTTTTATATAGTTTAGATGAATGTTCAACTACCTTCTTGTACCACTGACATTTTATTAGGAAGACCTTTCCTAAGGACATCCAAGGCAAAGATCGATTGCTTTGAAGGAAGCATAATTCTAGAATTTTGTGGAAGAACAATTAAATTCAACATAATTGAAGCCCTAAAACATCCTAATGATTTTCATTGCGTTAATTTTCTTGATGTTCTAGATCCAATTACTGAAGAAATTGCTGATATATGTATTAACGACCCCCTTGAGTATGTTTTGAGTAGGGGAATTTCCACAAGAACTCTAAGAGAATTAGAGGACAGGACTGGAGATCAGAAGGAACTCCAAGAAATCCTAGACAATTTGGCCGATACGGAAAACACAGACCTGGTCTTGGCATCAAGCTTGGCCAAGACTCAGGCCAAGACTACCAAAATCGGGTAGAAAACTGTAAGTTGTCAATATGTGCAGCCCGCAATTCCTAAAATTCTACCTTCTGTTGTGCAGGCACCACAATTGGAATTAAAATCTCTACCAGACCATCTCAAGTATGCCTATCTAGGCCTAGACGACACCCTACCCGTTATTATTTCATCAAAGCTAACGGAGGATGAAGAAGAGAGATTGGTGGCAGTCTTAAAGATGCACAAAGAAGCAATTGGCTGGACCATGGCGGATAGCAAAGGAATATCAGCCAACATCTGTACCTACAATATTTACGTGGAAGAGGATAAGAAACCCATTCGGCAACCCCAGAGGAGATTAAACCCTCCGATGATGGAAGTGGTTAAAACGGAAATAATCAAATTGTTAGATTCATGCGTTATTTATCCTATCTCAGATAGCAATTGGGTGTCCCCTGTGCAGGTTGTTCCTAAGAAAATAGGGATTATAGTGATCGAAGGAGATGATGGCACCCAAAGAACGACACGAATTCAAAACGGATGGAGGGTATGTATGGACTATCGAAGGCTGAATCAAGTCACTCGAAAGGACCATTTCCCGTTGCCATTTATAGACCAAATGGTTGAGAGACTTACTGGAAAGTCTCACTACTGCTTCTTGGACGGCTACTCGGGGTTCCATCAAATCCCCGTTGCACCCGAAGATCAAGAAAAGACGACGTTCACTTGTCCATTTGGAACGTTCGCCTACAAACGCATGCCATTTGGGCTATGCAATGCGCCCGCAACCTTTCAAAGGTGCATGGTAAGTATATTTTCTGAATATGTGGAGAAGAGCATCGAAGTATTCATGGATGACTTTACCATATACGGTAATGATTTTGAACAATGCTTACATAATTTAGAAAATATTTTAAAGAGATGTGTTGATACAAGTTTAGTCTTAAACTTCGAAAAATGCCATTTTATGGTGGACTAAGGAATTGTGCTTGGCCATGTGATTTCAAAGAAAGGCATTGAAGTTGATCAAGCAAAAATTGACACTATCAAGAACTTGCCTTACCCCTCATACTTGCGTGAGGTTAGGAGCTTTCTTGGACATGCAGGTTTCTATCGTAGGTTCATAAAAGACTTCTCAAAAGTAGCTAAACCAATGTGCAAGCTACTACAAAAGGAGGTAGAGTTCGACTTCAACAAAACATGTCTGAAATCGTTCGAGGAACTGAAGGAACGATTGATCACAGCACCGATCATCCAAGCACCGGACTGGAGCTTGCCATTTGAGCTTATGTGCGACGCAAGTGACGCTGCTGTTGGGGCTGTTCTTAGGCAAAAGAAAGGGAAAGATCCGCACGTGATCTATTATGTATCGAAAATGCTAGATGATGCCCAAAGAAATTACACCACAACCGAAAAAGAACTCTTTGCAATAGTTTTTGCCTTGGAAAAATTTAGATCTTATTTATTGGGCACAAAAATTTTTGTATTTTCTGATCATGCGGCGTTGAAATATCTCTTGGTCAAGCATGAGGCCAAACCTAGACTAATCCGATGGATTCTTCTTTTGCAGGAGTACAATCTGGAAATTAAGGATAAGAGCGGCAAGGAAACCTTGTGGCGGACCACCTTAGCCGCTGCCTAGCAGAAGGAGACCTGGAACCAGTGAGAGTAGAATTTCCTGACGAAAAACTGTTTTCAGTCTCACTGTCTAGCCCGTAGTCTAGGCCTAGACCTCAGCCAAACCCGCGACCATGGTATGCTGAAATTGCGAATTACCTCGCAACGGGTAAACACTATGGTGATATGACTACCTATGAAAGAGTAAAGGTCAAACATGACAGTAAGTACTATGTTTGGGATGACCCATATTTATAGAAACTAGGGACTGACCAATTACTTAGGAGGTGTATACCTCAAGATGAAACTTTGTCTATCCTTAAATTTTGTCATTCTCAAGCATGTGGAGGCCATTTTGGGGCAAGAAGGACAACCCCCAAAAATCTTAGAGGCTGGTTTTTATTGGCCTAGTATTTTTCAGGACAGTTTTATATTTTGTAAAACTTATCCCGCTTGCCAAAAGGTAGGGAATATAAGTTCCCGAAATGAAATGCCTATGAATTTTATTCTTTCATGTGAAATATTTGATATATGGGGCATAGATTTTATGGGACCTTTCCCCACTTCTTTTGGAAACAGATATATTCTCTTAGCTGTGGATTATGTATTGAAATGGATAGAGGCGAAAGCCACTAAGAATGATGATGCTAGAACTGTTATTTCCTTCATTAAATCTAACATCTTGAACAGATTTGGAATTCCTCGAGGGATCATTAGTGATCGAGGAACACACTTTTGCAACAAGATTTTATCTTCCCTTTTCAGGAAATATGGCATCACACATAGGGTATCCACAGCCTACCACCCTTAATCGAACGGCCAAGCCGAAGTGTCGAATAGAGAGGTGAAATCTGTCTTGGCCAAGATAGTGGGCCTAGACAGACGCGATTGGAGCCAGCGGTTAGATGACGCATTGTGGGCTTGTAGAACGGCTTACAAAGGACCTATCGGGATGACGCCTTACAAGCTGGTCTATGGGAAGGCGTGCCACTTGCCAGTAGGGTTGCAACACAAAGCTTATTGGGCTATACGGAAGTGCAACTTGAGCCATGACGAAGCTGGGCAAGAAAGGAAATTGCAACTCCAAGAGCTAGAGGAGTTGAGAGATCAAGCTTATGACAATCAGCTAATTGTCAAAATCAGAATGAAAGCCTACCACGACAAGAGAATTATTGGAAAACCTCTCCACACAGGGGAGAAGGTCCTTCTTTATAATTCACGTTTTAAATTGTTTCCCAGAAAATTGAAAACTAGATGGGAAGGCTCTTTTTGTTATTACTAATATTTACCCATATGGTGCAGTAGACATTAGAAATGAGAAAACAGGTGCCGAGCTCAAAGTGAACGGACAGAGATTGAAACCGTTCTTTGAAAATTTCCAGGAAGAGCAAATTTCTGAAAAGGTGGACTTGCCACCAGAAAATGAGTGAAGAAAATTAAGAGTCAAGCCTAGGACTTAAAATAAGGGCGCTACAAGGGAGGTAACCCTTGTTTCTTTTATTTTTAGGACATATTTATTTTTATTTTATTTTTTGTCACATTTGATTTCGCTGGGTTGTTTTTGATTTTGTGCAGGAAATTAAGTGTGGGGAAATTGAAGCAGGCTGGCCAAGATCTAGGCCAAGCCTTGGGGCTAGACTGTTTTGTAGCAGAGCCGCTTTTTCTTAGTTAATGGGACACGTGTCAGCGCCGTCTTTTAAAGGCCTTTAATTGCTTTTTGAACGGACAAAATTCAAAAGCAATTAAAAGGGAATTAATTGAAAGCGTGGGAAAATAAACCACCACCTCTGCATATTCCTCATCCCACTCTAACACGATCACTCCACATAACCAACAAAATCGCCCTCTCACCTGAGCTCAAAAACGCAACAGTCCCTTCTCCTTCTTCTTCCCCAAATCACACAAGCTCTCCAGAAAACCTAGAACTCTACCCCCAATATTACCTCTCACAAACATGAACCCACCAAATCAGTCCCCCTCCTCTGACATTCCCGAGGCTAGCGACGACCTCCATGGAGCTCCGCCGCCCGTCTTTACGACCGACGGTATCTCAGCCGCGAGACGACTGCTCGAAGCACTGGAGAACACAAATTCCATGTCCTCTGAGGACGATTTACCTGGGGAATCAGAGGATAGTGTCGAGGGAGTCGACCGTGCTGTGGTCGTGAGCGACGAGGACTCCGACGACGTCCCTCTCGCGAAAAGGATGAAGCCCTCTGTCCCCGAGTCAACTGGAGAGAGAGAGAGCCGGCGAGAAAGCAGGCTTCTGAAGAAAATGGCAGCCGCCGGAGCATAAAAACCAGCCCCAACCACCGCTGCACCTGAACCTAAGCCTGCCGCCGTCGCTGCTGTACCCACACCACCACCGCCACCTCCGGCGAAGAAACCTGCCACCACTGCTCCGCCAAGGAAGACCGGGCGCATCAAGCAAGTGGCCCACAAGAAAACCCCACCAAAGAAGCTGGCGAGGGTTCCAGATTCCTCACCACCGCCCCCAAACCCTAAAAAGAGCAAGACCAGTGCTGGTCCTTCCACCGCAAAGAGCAAAGGGAAGAAAAAGGTGATCGAGGAAGATGCTGTTGAGGATGATGAAGACGATTCAGTCTTGGCCAAAACTCCGGCCAAGACTGCTAAGGTACCTTCTCTGCCTCCCCTGCGCACACTCCGAGGCTGGTTGAAGTTTGACACACCAAACCTCAAAGCTAAACTGCGTGATTTCCATTCCTGTGATATTCCTGCATATGCTAGATTGGAGTTTGATTTTCTTGATGCTATGGGATTAGGAAATAAAATTAGGGAGTTTGTGTTTGCCATTGGTTGGGTCCCTTTTATGTCTGTTGACTGTGATGCCTACACTGAATTATGCTTAGAGTTTCACACATCTTTCTGGTTTGACGAGGAAACCTTGTATGTTAGGGGTAGAGACAAACCTGATTTTACTGCGGAAGATGTTATTAATTTCCGGTTGTGTGATAAATGGAGTCACTTGTCTGTTAATGCTTTCAATTCATTGTTAGGATTTGCATATAGTGATGAGGCTATTTTTTACTATCCTACTAATTGGGATAATAATGCTGCCTTTAGAGAGATCACTGGTGATCCGGATGCTAAGTTCGATAGGAACTCTAAGGCACATGCTATTTTGAACCCTTCCCTTCGCATGCTCCACAAAACCTTGTCTATCAACCTTTCTGGTAAGACAAAGGTTTCTGGGAATTTAGCCAAGTCTAAGCTGTTTCTACTGTGGTGCATTTTGCACCAGAAAAAGGTCAACTTAGGTTTATATTTGGTTCAGCTTTTGCATGCTTGTGAGTCTGCCACCAAACTGCTTTTTGGGTCTTTGATTACTTGGCTTGCTATTAAAACTGTTGGTCTTGATTTGTCTACTGCTGATATACATAAATATTGTTCCCCCAAAATTCTAGATTTTAGATCCTTCGACCAAATGGGACACTTTCATTTGGACGGAGAGTTTGTTGCTTGTAATACAGGATTTACACCAGTTTCGGAGCACATTTTCTCGAAGAAAAATGCAGGGAAGTACAAGCTGCGTCTAATGCAAATCCCTGGAGAAGAAGCAGAGGGCAATATTGCCCAGGATCTAGGCCAAGACGCTGGCGAAGAAACCCCCATTCCTGGTGCTACAGCCGATCTAGGCCAAGACGCAGGCTAAGATCACTCTGGCAGTAGCGCCAATGAACCTCCAGAGTGGGCCAGGGAATTGCAAGCTCACCAGCTGCTCATCCTTGAGCAGCAGAAGATCATCCTGGACCATCTAGGCCAAGACAAGCCCCAAGACACATCGCAAGACCCTTCATCCGCATCCACCAGTGCAGAGGTGCCTCGTTGGGCCAAAGTACTTAACGACCGTCAAGATGTCCTCCTTGAGCAAATGAAGCTCACCAGGACCAACGTCCTTCATGTGTACCAACATCTTCAAGTCCACCTCAAGTACCTCAAAGCTCTGCACGACAATTTGAGCTCTGACAGTAAGTCCTCTAATGAGGAAGAAGCTCCCCAACCACCGGCACCGCCAGCTAGGACACCGCATCCGTCTATGCCTCCTCCCGCTCCACGCGATCCAAAGCCGAAAGATCCTCCTGTCCCTGGTCTAGGCCAAGCTTCAGGCCTAGATAGCCAGACTCCAGCAGCATGATCTGCTGTTTGCCCCTAGGTCGTTTCTTTCTTTTCTTTTATTTTTCTGTCTTTTGTCTATCTCTCCACACAATGAGGACATTGTGTCTTTTAAGTTTGGGGAGGATTTGTACATTGGTTTGTGTTTTATTTTTTTTATAATTTTTATGTTGTGTTTTGGATAATTGTGAGTTAGTTTTTGCATGATTTAAATTCTCTTTTTGCATGCGTCGGTCCAGTGTAGAGTCTGTCATTTGCATGGTTTTTATTTTTTATTTTTCTGCATGTTTTGAGTCTATTTTGTGAGTGCATTCGAACCCCTGTTTTCTTGTTTGAGCTGTTTAGTCTTTCGGTGGACTGCATTTAGACACTTTCTTAGGAGACACAATGCTTTAGTGACAGGGAAGCGAATGAGCGTAAATGATCAATGCCTAAGGGGCATATACTCTAATGATTCCCAAACATTTACCATCCACATGGTCGTAGGGACACTTAGCTAGGACCTTAACTCTTTTTAGGATGATAGGGTTTGCTGCCATGATTTGAGTGTGTCGTTCTATCTGCTGTAGTGTGAGACAAATAAAGGTGTTGGAACGTCATAGGACAGACATAGCAAAGGTGGAAGTCCCCGCGGAAAAGGACAAGCTCTGTCTATGTGCCATGTCTGTAAAAATACAAAGGACACTTGCTATATCAAAAATATATATATGCTAGGACATAAAAAGAAAATAAAAGAAGAAAAAAATCTGTCAAAGTGATTTAAATGGCACCAGTCTTTAGGCACTTTTGGATAGACAACACATCGGTGGGACTCAAATCCGTGGTGAACTCTTTGCCCTATACCTTATCAATATTTTCTAGTGAGGTGTCTTGATACCATGTGGAAGGAGGATGTTTAGGGTATTGATCATTCCTTGTTAGTCTAGCATTGGATATCCTAGTAAAGTGTCTTGGCAGATTCAGTGAAGGGGTAAACAGCCTGAAATTGGGGAAGTCCAGGGGGTTCATGATGTCTGTTCTGTTTTCGTTGTGTTTTTATTTTTATTCCTTTCTTTTGTGAGTCTTTGAGTCTGTATGCTTGGGGGCAAGCATAGTTTAAGTGTGGGGAATTTGATTACATTGCATTTCATCATGTTTTATTGTCCATTTACTCGTTGTATGGGGCAGTGAATCTACTGATTTATCCCTGTATTTCCCACATCTTAACAGATCTGGTCTGGAGGCAAATTATGAGGAATCTGATTAGTGAAGAGCTGGAGCTGATTTCCCGAGTCTTGGCATGTATCTAGGCCTAGACATATTGAGCATCCGAAGCAGCGCGCACCAGGCTGTCTTGGCCAAGACTGCGGCCAAGACACCCTCACGATAAAGAAAGTAATGCGGACCATTTGGGTCGCTTCCCACATTGGGCTTTGCAGCTGTCTCGCAATCTTAGAGGGATCTGAAGCGCATATCTCTTGAAGAATCCCGCATGGGATCTCCCTCTTTTGTAATTGCGATTTAATTCCTATTGTAACTCAAACAATTTATTATAGCTATCTTTTAGAGATTTTCTAGGATTTAGAGTTGGAATAGGAAAGAGGTGTTTTTAGGGCTATAAAGCCGAACATTGCTCTCCTCTGTCCGGGATCCCAACACAGACTATCGTTCGGAACATTTCTTCTCGTTTCTCCTTCTTTAATATCGAATAACAATTTGCTCTGAGATTTATTTCTCAGATTTAGTTTATGCAATATATATTTTTATCCTTTTATCTATGAGTATGAGTAACTAAACACTCATTCTTGGTAAGGGTTGATGAGCCGAGTTCTTATGCGTTCGTGAGATCAATTTGTACTTAATACTCTCTTCATTTGTATTTATTTATTTCTTGAGCTTAACCCATCGCTTACTCACTAGAGACAAGGTTTGATCATCCTTGTACTCTAGGAGAGAAGAGTTGCAGCCGGTCTAGAAGGAAAGGGAGCACCCGTCGGCTAGACAAAGTAGGTGACTAGTCTCGCGCCAGACTAGAAGAAACAAGTAATCTAGGTCAAGACCAGATTGACAACCTAGGGTTTCCACAGGGAAACACCTTGACCTAGGCACTGTCTTCCCCTATACCATTGAGGAAGCGAACAACCATTCAAGACAGCAGTCAAACGGATAAACCCTTTAATCAGCAAGGTGTCCCTTTGCCAGGATTATCAGGAGAGGGAGTATCCACCAGGTAATTTGAAGAGGAGTGAACATGAGTATCTCCACTCTATAGCAGGGCTATGAACTGAAGAGATGAATATCCTTGAGTCTATGATCGAAGCATAAGAACGCAAGCTCTCATATCGCCCTTATCTGGAATTCCCTTTTACCAGACTTATTTCAATCTTGACACCTGTCTTGGCCAAGACTTTGGCCAATACTATTTTAAACTGTTTTCACTTCTTTCTATTTTGTCTTTAGTTTCAGATTCTACCAAACCAAAACTCAGTGATGAGGAAGTCAACCCAAGAACTACATCTCCTAGAGGTCTCTATGGACGATCCTCTTACCATCATCTACAAACTCTTGTGGACAGTGATAAGTTATATTTCTACCCCCAATTCCATACCTATTTCACTATTATATTTGACGTGTTCGACGCGCGATCAAATTTTGGCGTCGTTGCCGGGGATCTCTAACGGTATTTGTAGTTTTTGTTTTATTTTGTTTTTTGATAGTTGATGACCAGGTCCTCTTGCAGAGAAGAAGATTTACTACCATACAATCCGAATCTCTCTAAGATCGAAGCACAACTCAGGAAGATAGCTAGAAAGAGGAAAACCCCAGAAGAAAGTGAATCAGAAACCTCTAGTTGCGAAACAGATCGCAGTCTTGACCACGATCTTGGCCTAGATTCAGACCAAGACGAACTCTTTGGTCCAGACATGGCGGACAATCCACTAGAACCCACGATGAGGGAACTAAACAGAACAGTAGAGCAGGAAACCTTCTCCTGCATAGCTTTGCCAACAGTGACAAATGATTGGTCCATAAAAACCAATATGGTGGCCAACCTTCCTAGGTTTTATGGCCATTCGAATGAGAACCCATTCAAGCACCTAAGGAGCCTACATGTTCAATGTGATATGATGAAGCCAGTCACTGTGAATATGGAGAGAGCAAAGTTGAAAGCTTTTCCATGCTCTCTTGAGGGGGCTGCCCAAAATTGGTTCTACAGCCTACCTCACAACACGGTCAACACATGGGCCGCGATGTCCACGTTGTTCCTCAACAAATACTGGAATGCAACGAAAGCAGGAGCAGCCAGGAAGAACATGGCTGCCATCCAACAGAGGAACAATGAAGGGCTAAGCGAATATCACCAAAGGTTTAGAGAATTGCAAGAAGTTTGCCCTACTCATGGAGTTGCGGATCAGACCATGATCTAGTATTTCTATGATGGAATGCTCTTACCTAGCAAAGAAAAAGTCGATGCAGCCGCAGGTGGAGCATTACAGGACTTGACTGTCACCAGAGCCAAGCTTCTACTTCAGACCATGGCAGACAATAGCCAAAATAATACCATTTCTGACAGAACTCCTGTCCCTTCTAGTCTTTGTTCTATTGATGTTGAGCAAAAATTAGCTGAATTAACTGATATGGTGAAAACTATTTCCGTCAATATTTCAGGTACCATGACCACAAGAAACTCAAATCAGGAGCAAGTAGCATCAATTTGTGGAATCTGCCAGCAACAAGATCATCAGACCAATAACTGTTACATGGTACAACATCCTGAAGATGTAGCACAAGTGAATGCGGTCTATGGACAAAACCAAGGGAGTATGCAGAATTTCCCACAAGGAAGCAACCAGTATTCATGGAGAGGCCATCCGAATTTTAGATGGAGAGACCCAGTCCCTCCAAAACAGAGTCAAAACCAGAATATGCCCCAGCAGCATCCTGACCAGCCTCCCGTTAACTTTCAATATTTCATACCTCGTCCTTCAAACCTTAATCCAGGCCAACCTCCTGGCCAAGCCTCGGTACCTCAACTGCCTCCAGCACCCCAACCCTTGTAGATAACCGGTCCCTCTATGGAGGATACACTTAAGATTTTGGTTGAGATGCAGAAGAATCTGATGCAATCTACGCAGTCCAGCTTAGCGGAGATGCAAAAACAAATCAATCAAATGGCCAATCAAGGGAAATTACCTTCTACAACCGTAGAAAATCCGAAACATAATGTTAGTGCCATGAGTCTTAGGAGTGGAGTCGTGCTACCGGAAAGAGAAGGAGCTAAAACAGATGAGGAAATTAGGAAAATCCAGTCGCAAGAGATGGATGAGGATGAGGAAGAAGAGGCTGAATCGGAGGCAGTCTTGGCCAAACGTCAGGCCAAGCCTGCATTTATCGCTGAACCAGAAAAGGCAGAACCTGTCCAGGCCAAGACATAGGCCAAGACAGTAAGGAGGGAGGAAATCATAGAAATTCCCCCACCATTTGCACCTAGATCCTCGAAAGAGAAGAGGCAAGATGAAGCAAGAGACTTCATGGCTGTTTTTGGGAAAATAGTCGTTAATATACCTATGTTGGTTTAATTGCAAAAGTTCCCTCTTATGCTAAATTTCTTAAAGAATTGTGCACTAATAAAAAGAAAATTGCAGGTATAGAGAGAGTGAATTTATCTCACAATGTTTCTGCAGTGCAACAGCTCCCAGAGAAGTGCAAGGACCAAGGGACTTTCACCATTCCATGTCAAATCGGGAATAAGAAAATTGAAAAGGCCCTTTGCGACTTAGGGGCTGGCATAAATTTGATGTCCCTAAGTGAATTCGAGACCTTAAAGATCGGGACAATGAAGGAGACTGACTTGGTGATCCAGCTAGCTGATCGAACAATCATCCGACCAAAGGGTGTGGTGACTGATGTCTTAGTAATGGTAAACGATTTTATTTACCCAGTGGACTTTTATATAGTTTAGATGAATGTTCAACTACCTTCTTGTACCACTGACATTTTATTAGGAAGACCTTTCCTAAGGACATCCAAGGCAAAGATCGATTGCTTTGAAGGAAGCATAATTCTAGAATTTTGTGGAAGAACAATTAAATTCAACATAATTGAAGCCCTAAAACATCCTAATGATTTTCATTGCGTTAATTTTCTTGATGTTCTAGATCCAATTACTGAAGAAATTGCTGATATATGTATTAACGACCCCCTTGAGTATGTTTTGAGTAGGGGAATTTCCACAAGAACTCTAAGAGAATTAGAGGACAGGACTGGAGATCAGAAGGAACTCCAAGAAATCCTAGACAATTTGGCCGATACGGAAAACACAGACCTGGTCTTGGCATCAAGCTTGGCCAAGACTCAGGCCAAGACTACCAAAATCGGGTAGAAAACTGTAAGTTGTCAATATGTGCAGCCCGCAATTCCTAAAATTCTACCTTCTGTTGTGCAGGCACCACAATTGGAATTAAAATCTCTACCAGACCATCTCAAGTATGCCTATCTAGGCCTAGACGACACCCTACCCGTTATTATTTCATCAAAGCTAACGGAGGATGAAGAAGAGAGATTGGTGGCAGTCTTGAAGATGCACAAAGAAGCAATTGGCTGGACCATGGCGGATAGCAAAGGAATATCAGCCAACATCTGTACCTACAATATTTACGTGGAAGAGGATAAGAAACCCATTCGGCAACCCCAGAGGAGATTAAACCCTCCGATGATGGAAGTGGTTAAAACGGAAATAATCAAATTGTTAGATTCATGCGTTATTTATCCTATCTCAGATAGCAATTGGGTGTCCCCTGTGCAGGTTGTTCCTAAGAAAATAGGGATTATAGTGATCGAAGGAGATGATGGCACCCAAAGAACGACACGAATTCAAAACGGATGGAGGGTATGTATGGACTATCGAAGGCTGAATCAAGTCACTCGGAAGGACCATTTCCCTTTGCCATTTATAGACCAAATGGTTGAGAGACTTACTGGAAAGTCTCACTACTGCTTCTTGGACGGCTACTCGGGGTTCCATCAAATCCCCGTTGCACCCGAAGATCAAGAAAAGACGACGTTCACTTGTCCATTTGGAACGTTCGCCTACAAACGCATGCCATTTGGGCTATGCAATGCGCCCGCAACCTTTCAAAGGTGCATGGTAAGTATATTTTCTGAATATGTGGAGAAGAGCATCGAAGTATTCATGGATGACTTTACCATATACGGTAATGATTTTGAACAATGCTTACATAATTTAGAAAATATTTTAAAGAGATGTGTTGATACAAGTTTAGTCTTAAACTTCGAAAAATGCCATTTTATGGTGGACTAAGGAATTGTGCTTGGCCATGTGATTTCAAAGAAAGGCATTGAAGTTGATCAAGCAAAAATTGACACTATCAAGAACTTGCCTTACCCCTCATGCTTGCGTGAGGTTAGGAGCTTTCTTGGACATGCAGGTTTCTATCGTAGGTTCATAAAAGACTTCTCAAAAGTAGCTAAACCAATGTGCAAGCTACTACAAAAGGAGGTAGAGTTCGACTTCAACAAAACATGTCTGAAATCGTTCGAGGAACTGAAGGAACGATTGATCACAGCACCGATCATCCAAGCACCGGACTGGAGCTTGCCATTTGAGCTTATGTGCGACGCAAGTGACGCTGCTGTTGGGGCTGTTCTTAGGCAAAAGAAAGGGAAAGATCCGCACGTGATCTATTATGTATCGAAAATGCTAGATGATGCCCAAAGAAATTACACCACAACCGAAAAAGAACTCTTTGCAATAGTTTTTGCCTTGGAAAAATTTAGATCTTATTTATTGGGCACAAAAATTTTTGTATTTTCTGATCATGCGGCGTTGAAATATCTCTTGGTCAAGCATGAGGCCAAACCTAGACTAATCCGATGGATTCTTCTTTTGCAGGAGCACAATCTGGAAATTAAGGATAAGAGCGGCAAGGAAACCTTGTGGCGGACCACCTTAGCCGCTGCCTAGCAGAAGGAGACCTGGAACCATTCTTTTATCTATGAGTATGAGTAACTAAACACCCATTCTTGGTAAGGGTTGATGAGCCGAATTCTTATGCGTTCGTGAGATCAATTTGTACTTAAGACTCTCTTCATTTGTATTTATTTATTTCTTGAGCTTAACCCATCGCTTACTCACTAGAGACAAGGTTTGATCATCCTTGTACTCTAGGAGAGAAGAGTTGCAGCTGGTCTAGAAGGAAAGGGAGCACCCGTCGGCTAGACAATGTAGGTGACTAGTTGATACGATCCTGGTTCCTTAGGATGCGTAGCACCAATTTTGATCTTTGTTCAAAGACGGATTTCCTGCGGAAATAAATAACTCGACAAGTACGAGCTTAGACCACTTAGCTAACCTGTGCTAAGAGCCCTAATCGATTTCAAGTCAAGGGTCTTGAATCGGGTTCTTAGGACTAGACTCAACAATGTGAGAATCACACTAAGATAAACGACACAATAATACAATTCCAAGATTTACTTGTATACGACTCAAGTATTGCGGACTCAAGAAGAACAAGGTTCAACCAACTTGAACAAGGGGCGGAGATTGAAGAGAATATCTCAATTTATCAAATAACAGCCAACCTAATAAGGAGGCAAAGTAGTTCCTTATATAGGTTACAATCAAACCCTAAAAGCAAACCTAATAGGAATAGAAGTAGGACTTCTAAAATAGGAAGATAGCTTAACTAATTAAACTGTTTAATTACCTAATTATGCTTAAAGTAATTTAAAGTCAACAACTTAAATCTTCAGTCAACGCGCCAGCTTCTGGACACGCGAAACGGGCAGGAGCCGTTCTGAACAATCGGCACGCGCGACAGATGAGTGAATCGGCAACGGCTGAGTGAAACGGGCAGATGCCGATTTCGTGAGAACGGTCAGAGCCGTTTTGAACGAATCGGACAAGAGCCGTTTTGTGACAAACGGTCAAGTGCCGTTTCTAGCAGAATCATCATCGGCTATTGTGAATGTAAGGAGATTCACAACTCTAGGGGTTTTCTCTCGAAGTGCAGCTTCCTCACTTGACATCTCACATTCCAGCTCCTTGTGAATGAGAGATGACAATCGGTCTTGAAGCTTTCTTGCTCTGGCTCGAGTCATTGGACCAGCTGGTGGTAACGGTAGTTGGATGCGTGGATTCGCATCACTAGTCTCGCGCCAGACTAGAAGAAACAAGTAATCTAGGTCAAGACCAGATTGACAACCTAGGGTTTCCACAGGGAAACACCTTGACCTAGGCACTGTCTTCCCCTATACCATTGAGGAAGCGAACAACCATTCAAGACAGCAGTCAAATGGATAAACCCTTTAACCAGCAAGGTGTCCCTTGGCCAGGATTATCAGGAGAGGGAGTACCCGCTAGGTAATTTGAAGAGGAGGGAAGACAGGAGTGAATAGGAGTACCTCCACTCTATAGCAGGGCTATGAACTGAAGAGATGAATATCCTTGAGTCTATGATCGAAGCATAAGAACGCAAGCTCTTATATTGCCCTTACCTGGAATTCCCTTTTACCAGACTTATTTCAATCTTGACCCCTGTCTTGGCCAAGACTTTGCCAATACTATTTTAAACTGTTTTTACTTCTTTCTGTTTTGTCTTCAGTTTCAGATTCTACCAAACTAAAACTCAGTGACGAGGAAGTCAACCCAAGAACTACATCTCCTAGAGGTCTCTGTGGATGATCCTCTTACCATCATCTACAAACTCTTGTGGACAGTGATAAGTTGTATTTCTACCCCCAATTCCATACCTATTTCACTATTATATTTGACGTGTTCGACGCGCGATCACACATACGCCAGTCTCCGTTGGGATTCGGGATAAAAACTGGGTTAGCTAACCAGGTTGGATATTGGACTTCGCGAATGAAGAGAGGTCACGATACGGTTGCAGAAATGGGTACCCCGATCGCTAATGAGGGCATGAGGCGTACCAAACCTATTGAAGATATAGGTGCATAGGAAGATCACAATCACCTTGGAATCATCTGTCCGAGTTGCCTTGGTCTCGACCCACTTTGAAACATAATCAACGACGAGAAGGATGTAGACATTGCCAAAGGAATTGGGGAACAGGCCCATGAAATCTATACCCTAGATATCAAAAATTTCACATGGAATGATACTGGTAAGAGGCATCTGGTTCCTGGCCCCCGATATTCCCAGTGGCTTGGCATCGAAGGCATGAAGCGTAGAAAAGATAATAATCCTTGAAGATGGATGGCCAGTAGAGACTGGCTTCCAAGACCTTGAGAGCAGTCTTCTTGGCCACAAAGTGTCCTCCTTCAGTGGCTGAATGGCAGAATTTTAGGACCGAGGTCACCTCGTCCATAGTGACGCAATGGCGTATGAGTTGGTTCGAGCAGTGCTTCCATAAATATGGGTTATCCCAAATATAGTACTTGGATTACCTCCGGATCCTGTTGCATTCGGAGGGGGACGCATCTGCGGGGTAGGTACCAGTAGCACAAAAGTTAGCTATGTCCGAGAACCATGGAAACTAAACGGCATGGGCAAGACACAATTGTTCATCTGGGAAGCTATCGCAGATAGGCACTCGCGAATCATCCTCTTGGGCTGGAAGTCTGCTTAAATGATCTGCTACCAGGTTTTCTCTTCCTTTCTTGTCTTTGATTAAGATATCAAATTCTTATAACAACAAAATCCACCGAATGAGTCTAGCCTTAGGGTCGGACTTCGTCAAAACGCACCTAAGGGCCGAATGATCCGAATACACAATGACATGCATGCCTAAGAGGTATTGCCTAAATTTGTCCAGGGCATAAACAATGGCGAGGAGTTCTTTCTCTGTGGTGGTGTAGTTCTGCTGAGCTGGGTCAAGTAACTTGGATGCGTAGTAGATGACATATGTTTCTGATTCTTTCTTTTGACCTAGAACAACGCCGAGGGCTTGATTACTGGCATCGCACATGATCTGGAAAGGTAAAGACCAATCGGGGGCACGAATGATAATAGCTGAAATAAGTTTGCTTTTGAGAGCGTCGAAGGCAATTTTATACTTCTCATCAAAATCAAAAGTAACTTCTTTCTGGAGTAGACGGCACATGGGTTGCGCGATTTTAGAGAAATCCTTGATAAACCTTCTATAAAAGCTGACGTGCCCTAGAAAAGTCGCACATCGCAAACATTGGCTGGGTAGGGCAGGGATTCTATCACTTCGATCTTGGCCTTGTCTACCTCAATCCCCTTGGCCAAAATGATATGACCTAGAACGAGGCCTCGATCCACCATGAAGTGGCATTTCTCAAAGTTCAAGACAAGGTTGGTTTCAATGCACCGCTTCAAACATTTCTTCAATTTGCTCATACATTCTGAAAAGGAATTCCCATAAACCGTAAAGTCATCCATAAAGACCTCGATACCATCCTCGACCAGTCCAGAAAAAATGCTTACCATGCAGCGTTGAAAGGTGGCAGGGGCATTACACAAGCTGAAGGGCATACGTCTGTAGGCAAAGGTACCGAAAGGACACGTGAAGGTAGTCTTTTCCTGGCCTTCGAGGGCCACTGGGATTTGATGGAAACTGGAGTATCCATCTAGACAACAGTAGTGAGTCTTGCCCACGAGACGTTCCAACATTTGGTCTATGAAGGGAAGAGGAAAATGATCTTTTCGGGTGGCAACGTTCAAACGGCGATAATCAATGTAGACTCATCATCCATTCTGGATCCTGGTGGGAATAGATTCGCCGTCTTGCCCAATGGTGATGGTGATACCAGTTTTCTTAGGTATGACTTGTATCGGACTGACCCATGGGCTGTCGAAGATGGGGTAGATAACGCTCGCATCTAGCAACTTCAGCACTTCTTTCCTCACCACTTCCATCATGGGCGGATTCAATCGACGCTGTGGCTGGCGTATCATCTTGCTGGCGTCCTCTAAGTGAATGCGATGAGTGCATAATGCTGGTGACAAGCCCTTGATGTCCGCGATGGTCCAGCCTATGGCTTTTCTAAACTCATTTAGCAAGGAAATCAGTTCAAACTCTTCAGAACTGTTGAGTTTATTGGAGACGATGACGGGCAGAGAGTCATTGGGGCCGAGATAAGCATATTTCAGATGGGAATGCAGTGGTTTCAATTCGAGGGCTGGAGCCTGATCAATAGATGGAGACAACTTGACATGGTCTGGACAATTAGGAGACACCACTGTGGGCTCCTACGGGACAACAACGCACTCTTCTAGGGTAGCCACGATAGAATGCAGCTCACGGGGTGTAGAGAGTGTCGAGGCCATGACTTCTAGAAGGGTTAGTGTCAGACTCCTATCAATGGCAAATTGTAAAGGGATAGTAGAATGAAGTTTAGCAAGTTCCTTAATGGAAGGGTCAATCACATCAATATAGTTAACACTGGAGAATTCGGAGGGGTATCGCATGGCCTCTAGCATATTGAACTTGATGATCTCCCCATCAAACTCGAGGGAGATGGTTACGTCGTGGACATCAATCTTTGCTCGGGCGGTGCCCAGGAATGGTCGACCTAGAAGTACATCCGTAGACTTGGTGGAATCTTCGTTCTCCATGGCAATGACATAAAAATTAGCTGGGAATAGGAATTCACCCACTTGGACCAAAACATCTGTGATGATCCCCTCGGGGTAGATGATAGAGCGATCAGCAAGCTGAATAGCAAGGCTGGTAGGTCGTAGAGGCTCGAGACCAAGACTGTTATAGATGATCAAGGGCATGGCATTAATGCCTGCCCCCAAATCACACATGGCCTTCCCGATATCGATTGTACCAATTCGGCAGGGAATGATGAACATTCATTGGTCTTTGCACTTTGGGGGAATCTTCCTCTGGATGTGGGCAAAAACGTTAGCTCCTACACTGATCTTGTTAACATCGGCCAATTTACAATTGTTCGTGCACAACTGTTTTAGGAACTTTGCGTAGCGAGGCACATTCTTAACTGCTTGGAGGAGCGGGATGTTGACAACCACTTTGCTGAACATGGCGAAGATCTCACGGTCTTCTTTTTCTTTCTTGGACTTGATCAATCTTTGGGGAAATGGGGACTCGAGAATATTGTGAATGTATTCTTGGCTGAATTCGGGTGGGTTAGGATCATTCCTTGGCAAACCTTTGAGGAGCGGACTCTGTCTTCCATGAACTCGACGAACCTTGGCACCTTTTGGCTTTTCGCCCTAGGTTTCGGCTTGAGTTCAAACTCTGGAGAGTTTTCTATATCGGGGGTCGGATGTGTTGGAGGTGTCAAGGTCATTCCACTTTGCAGAGTCACGACACAGACATTGTGCTTTGGGTTCGTTTCAGTTTGAGGTGGAAATCTTCCCTGATTCTTCAGTTCCTTCATCTTCGCTATCATGGTACGCACTTGCTTTCGAAGTTCATTGATTTCCTTTTGCTGTTCGAGGTTACGAGGTGGTTCTGTATTCGGGGGCACGACAAAAGTCTGATCTTGAGGAGGTTGGCGTTGATACTGATTATACGTGGGTCGGGGTCTGAAGTTCTGCATGTTGAGAGGAGGGGGGTGATTCCCGTAAGGGTGCTATTGCTGGTTAGGGCCCGACGGCTGAGGGTTTGGAACCCATCCTGGATTTAGCTGTTTCTAGCCCTGGTTATAGTTTTGACCGTAAGGGGCTTGATTATACTGGCCGGCAGCGTTCACTTGGATCTCATCTGGAATATGGGGGCATGCATCCGTAGGGTGGTCCACAAAATTACAGATTTGACAGGCCTTGACTGGTGTGGATTGTCTTGCCATGAAATTCTAAAATAGTCCTGTAAAGGCGGTCTGCTGGTTCTGCAGTGCTGCAACTTGGACATCTTGGCCGCTACTGTTACCAACTTCAGATGTAACATTCTTGGCCATGAGTTCGATGGTGACCTTGGCAGCAGCTGGTGTGAGAGCAGTGAGAGAACCATTTACGGCAGCGTTGAGAAGGGCCTTGTCGTGAGCCTTGAGGCCTTCACAGAAGTACTGATAAGGGCATACTCGCTAAGGTTGTGCGAGGGGCACATGGACTGCATCTTCAAATATCTTTCATAATACTGGGCAAGATCTTCTTCTTTCCTCTGGACTATGGATACTAGCTGCTTGCACGTGGTGTTGGCTATAGATGCTGGATAATACTTCTCAGTGAAGATCTTGGATATCTCCGCCCAAGAGTGGATGGATTTTGGCGGAACGTCATAATACCAGTCGAGGGCATCATCTTTGAGAGACCATATAAAAGCGCGCAACTTTGCTTGCTCGATGCTGACATTGGTAGGTTTCATGGCCTCGAAAATTGAGTGGAGCTGTTAAAGGTGACGAAGAGAGCTTTCTTTAGGAACACCTCAAAAGGTAGGTAGATGGTGCATAACAGCTGATTTGAGGGTCCAATCATGAGGGACAGCAGGCCAGACGATGCAACTGCTCGATATGTTGGGGGTTGCATTGAGGTGGTCAATGGACTGCTGGTTTGGAGGAGGTGGCGGTGGGTCTTCAGGACGCACATGATTATCCTAGTTTTCCATTGCTGGAATATCATAGAAGGCGGCAAGTGGGTTTTTGAGACATCGATGAAGGTAGCCTAGATCTTGATAGAACTGACGGTCTGGGTCGGCCAGATTTGAGGGTTGTCTTTCGAGGGCCGGATGAGGAATTCCTCTACGCTGGCGAGAGGTTCCTCTAGCTTGCTACCGAAGTCCTCTTTCAGTTCTGGTCAACTCGAGATCTAGAGGGAGTAAATCTGGTGCAAAGCTCCTGGTCATACAAATACAAAGAAAATTAGTACCGTTCAATCCCCGACAACGGCGCCAAAATTTGATCGTCACTCAAATATACTAATATTTTCCCGATGCCTAAATGCACAAATAAATGCGTAAAGGGCAAGACAGGGTCGAACCACAGAGATTGAAGGAATAATATTTCAGTTTTAATGTATGACATGGAAGAACTATAACCAAATACAAACGTAACACTTGGGGGGGTTATGTTGATTAACGAATCAATCAACGCAGAAGAAGGGCCTAACAAGACAAATAATTAAAATCGCAAATCACAACACAAAAGTAACAATCAATTGGGGCATGAAAGTGAAGAACAATCAAGGGCAAGATAATCAAAATCAGTTCGAGGGCAAGAAAATAAGAAAAGTAGTAAAAGAGATATTAATCTAATGGGAAGAGATCTTAGCAAAAGGTGTTCTCGGGTTGCATTTCAGGTCAGTTAATCATTGGTACAAAAATATTCCAAACTCATGCATAGACCTGTTATAGGGGCCTAGTTTTCACTCAACACCCCCCTACTTACATTCGTAGGTAGAAGCTACCCCCCGTTTCTATATATGAGGTAGCCTTGACGTTTCGTCGTCCCCTAGGCACGAACGCGGGGAGGCACTACTCAAAATGCCCATGAAGTGGAGGCAAGACAAAACTAGGGCGTGACATCTTAGTGTGTCAAGCTCGCATCACATACCCTAAATGACTATTTACCCCTAGACGAAAGACCTCTCGCGATGTCCCCACTAGGTGTCTACTCTAACCCAAGGCTTCGCGTTAGTTATAACCAAGAGAATGACAGTACTCACACAAAAATATTAACAGTTGATAAAGCCCTCAACATTTCTAAATGAGCATGAAAATAAAATGATAAACAACCGAATATGACAAGAGAATGTATTAAGCATGTTTTAGGCCTCTTAACCGAACCTTACAACCCTTGAAACACCCTTTACTAAGATAAGAAAATTTAGCTACTCATAAATATATATATATATAAACAGTAGATAACAAAAGTCATACAATGAAAGATGATAAAAGGAAAGGTTTTAAGAAGGAACCGAAGGATGATTTAATTAATCAAAGGAGAGAAGATTGCTCTTTTACAAACCGACGGCTGCTCTAAAAGAACAATCCCTAAAATTAAGGTAAAAGATGGAGTGATGTATTAATGTCTGCCTCCCCATAAAAAACTCTAAACTAAGCTTAAATAGTCCTACAACTTGGTAGGGGACAAAATAGCTAAGGGGAGAGAGGGAGCCAATGGAAACGTGACAGCACACATTCTTCAGGGGAATATTCTGGGATCTCTGGCGCGCCTGACACCTTCTGGAAACGCATGGAATCCCGTGTGGATCTTAGAAGATTCTTATCTTTGGCTTTCGATTGAGAATTGGTGTAGAGGTATCGCGGGCGAGAGACTGCTCACTAGTTTGGTTAGCATCGAGGGCTCGACGATACTTTGATCTTCTAGGCCTTGAAGCTCAAAATCCCAAGAATTCCTCAAAAAATGCTTCTTTTCGCTCTTTTTCTCCTTTTGGTGCTGATCTGCAATAAATATGTTGATAACAATCAAGACAATTTTATGGGCATTTTCGTCACTACCCTATGTCAAGGCCGGACACGGCGGTACCTATCGGGTGCCTATCGCAGAGGTTGCCGCCCCACATCGAGAGAAGAGCCCTGGGATGGTCGACGTTAGCGGGAGGGGGGTCTCACGCGTCATCTATCCACGCGCACGACGTTATCCCATCCCAGGTCGTCCATGACGTCACCAGAAGCTATCGTCCATGACGTCACCTAAAGCTATCATCCAGGACGTCACCTGAAGCTATCGTCTTCCCTAGATAACGCCCACCCCCTAGAGGTAACGCCCTCGCTTGGCCTATAAATACCCCACCATTTAAAGACAAAAGGTAAGCCTATGATCGCTACTGGAACCCCTGTCATTTTGTATAGCCATACTGACTTAAGCATCGGAGTGTCTACACCGGAGCCCCCCCTCCGGCGCTTTGCAGGTACACTCGACGGCAACTATAGTAACTCTGAGTAGCCACAATCCTCACCCCGATCATCCAGAAGTTCGAATCTTATAAAACTGGTGCTTTCATTGAGAGCTTTGGTTTTTTAAGTGAGCGTCCTTAATAGCCAAGCTCTGTCTTTCTTGGAAGATCGGAATGATCATGGCTTCTAATTCGGAGTCCACACAACCTCTGTCCTCTAGCATTCCCTTTGCGATCCGTAGGCAACTCTTTCCTTTCGCCACTACTAATGATGCTACTGTAATGCAGGAAATCACCCGAGAGTCTTCAAACCTCTCCTTTAGGTTAGTAGGAGGAACGCCTTCCTCCCAGATGAACATCCCTCTATCTCAGGTGGCAGGTCCCAGTTTTTCTACTCCTCCCTCGAGGGGAACCATGCTGGACAGTGTAAGCAACCCCCTCGCGGGTGAAATATCTGCCCTTCTTGCTCGGCTGGATTATTTGACTGAGCTAGCTGTAAGGATCACGCTAGATACTTCTGGTTCGAGTGTTCCACCCAGGCTATTTTTATATCGTCTATTGTCACTGAACGACCCTTATCACCCTTGCAACACAGAAATATTCCGCTAACCTGGCCCGCGACAAATACACCAATCAACCTTGTGCAACTCGCTCATGGACAAATAGAGCCTTACGTACCACAAGTGCCGCAAATTCCCATCCCTCAAGGAGAAAGACGGCTCGACGAGTACAGAGGCCATTGGGACGGTCGACGAGAGGAAGTGGATAAAAATGTATCCCCTGAGTGTAGTGAGAGATCCAGTAGTAAAAGACACCGAACCCGCTCGCCAAGGAGCCGCAGCCAGTCTCCAAGGCGACATCCCACCCCGGATCCGCAAAATCGGAGGCGTCATTTGGAAGCGTCTCCCCCTCGACATACGCGTGAAATCCTTGATGACACCTCAGGTCACCCGTTCAGCCATCGTATAAGGCGTCACAGGGTCGGCCGACACGTGAAACTCCCCACAGAGTCCTACAACGGCACCAGAGACCCCATTTCTCACCTTAACAAGGTGAAGGACTTTGTACAATTTCAGACTCACAACGACGCGGCTTTGTGCCAAATATTTGTCATGACATTGTTAGGAGTTGCACGCCTCTGGTTTGAAGGTCTTCCTGGCAGATCTATTGACAGTTTCTCTCAGCTGGAATCTAAATTTTGAAGCCGATTTAGTACTGCGGTCCCCATCAGGAAATCCGCCGCAGCTTTATTCGACATTCACAGAAAGCCTCAGGAATCTTTGAAAGATTTCCTTAGTCACTTCGACATGGAGATGTCGTTAACGTCGGGCGTTACCGTTGATTTTGCTATAGAATCTTTAAAACGGAACTGTCGCTACGGGAAGCTAAGAGACACACTAATGGTGGACCCCCCAGCAACTCTGGATGCGTTAAGGCTGAAAGCCTATAATTATGCAAGAATGGAAGAAGAAGAAAATAGGGACAGAATCTGGAACGCACCACAAGACGCGTCTCAAGTCCCCAATACTCTTATCGCTACCGCCTCTGATGACCGTTTTGTTGATGATTACGCCCAACGAAAAGATCACATTCCCAAGACCTCCAATCAGTGAAGAGGCAACTCCTCGAGGGGAAAATTAGGCAACTCCCCACTCGGCGGCAAAGGGATCCTCCCAAAGGCCGAATTTATGATCCGGACCTTCCTTCCCTCATTTTACCAAGAGCGGAAATATTAGCGATTGTGGAACAGCGGAACCTACCCATTCGTTACCCTGCCCCCGTGAAGCCTGGAGTAATCATGGGAGGAAGGGAAAATGCCTTCTGCAAGTTTCACAAAGCTAAGGGACACTCTACGGATGTATGCAGAGAACTGAAGTTGGTGATAGAGCGTCTAGTGGAAGAAGGTTACCTCGGAGAATTTGCCACCAAGGCAAGAGAGGAAGCCAGAAACAATCCCGAGGATAGAGCGGCGGATAACAGACAAGCACCCCCTCGCTCCCTAGGAAATGACGCCAACCCTACCGGGAGAGGTAGGGACACACTCGTGATCGAGGACGACGATGTCCATATCATCAACATCATAGCTAGAGGCGGACCATATCTTGATGAATCCTCGCAGATAGCGCCCGTGGCAGGAGATAAGCGGAAGCAAGAAGGCGCGTTAATAAAAGGTGAAGCGATAAGCGCTTTAGATCGTATGATATTATCTTTCTCCGAGGAAGATGAAAAAGGCATTATCTTTCCACATAAGGAAGCGTTAGTGGTCACGCCCGTTATCGGCAATCACGGAGTTAGAAGAACTCTTGTTGACAACGGTAGTGCAGTGAACTTATTTTCATTGAAGGCTTAAAACCTCATGAAACGCCCTGATAGTGAGCTGACGCCTTGCAAGAAGCCGATAATTGGAGTAGATGGAGTTCCAATACTAGTGACTAGTGCCGGTATATTTTCGAGAGGATACCTCCAAGCGATCAGAGGAGTTTTTGTTCTTGGTCGTGGACTTAACCCTGCCCTATAACGCTATACTTAGGTGACCTTTCCTCAACCGCTTCGGAGCAGCAGTCTCCCAAAAGCATTTGAGGATGAAATATCCCTCCTGGGATGGAGTGGTCTCAATCAAAGGTAATCAAAAATTGGCGGCTGAGTGTTACCTACTCATGACTCAGAAGAGTTGTGATAGATACGCGTGCGTAACGGTGGATCCATATGAGCAGAATGACAAGAAACGCACCCGGCCTGTAGATAAGATGATACCCGTACCGGTTAACGAGATCGACGACGCGAGCTTCCTGGTTAGCGAAAAGCTTAGCCCAGTAGAAAACCTTCAACTAGCTCGGTTGTTGAACAAATGTAAAGGAGAATTCGCATGGAAGCCCGCGGACATGCCAGGTATCTCGCGAGAGGTAGCGGAACATCGGCTCAATGTTGACCCTAGTGTCAAGCCGATTCAACAGAAACGACGAGCATTTTCTCCGGAGAAAGCGTTAACCGTTGATAAGGAAGTGACAAAGCTCCTAGGCGCAGGCTTCATCCGAGAAGTTCAATACCCGACCTGGCTAGCTAACCCAGTTCTTGTTCCAAAGCCCAACGGAGATTGGCATATGTGCATCGACTTTATTGACCTGAACGATGCTTGTCCCAAAGATTGCTACCTGCTTCCTCGAATTGATCAGTTGGTCGATCAGACTGCCGGGTACGCCTATCTAAGCTCGTTAGATGCTAATTTGGGATATCATCAAACCCCCATGGTCATTGAGGATGAGGAAAAAACCGCTTTTATTACGCCAAAAACTACTTACTGCTACACAGGAATGCTGTTTAGGCTAAAAAATGCTGGAGCAACCTTTCAACGAATGGCAAATAAAGTCTTTGAAAAACAAATTGGAAAGAATGTGGAGGCCTACGTTGATGACATACTGGTCAAAAGTCGAAGCTTCCAAGGCCACTTGAACGATTTGGAACAAGTCTTTAGCGTGATGAGAAAATATAAAATGAAGTTGAATCCCCGTAAACGCATGTTTGCGTTTCAGACGGGAAAATTTTTGGGTTATGTGGTTAGCTGAAAAGGCATCCAGCCCAACCCTTCGAAGGTCAAAGCTATCCAGGACATGATATATCCTCGAACCGTCAAAGAGGTGCAAAGGCTGACAGGGCGTGTTATCACCCTAGGACGGTTTATATCCAAGCAGGGCGAGAAATGCCTCCCATTTTTTAAGGTCATACGCAAGAAAGCCTCTTTCGGGTGGATGGTGGAATGCAAAGAAGCATTTACAGGCCTAAAAGCCTACTTATCGTCCGATCTAGTGTTGACAAGGCTTGAACAAGGAGATACGTTGTATTTATATCTCGGCGTTGTCGATGAAGTGGTCAGTGTCGTCCTCGTTCGAGACGACAACCACCTGCACCACCCTGTCTACTTCGTGAGTCATGTTTTGAAAGATGCCAAGCTGCGATACGCTCGCATTGAGAAAATAGAGTTTGCGCTGGTGCAGGCCACAAGAAAAATCAACAGATATTTCCAAGCTCATCCCGTTATCGTGCTCACTGACCAATCGTTGAAAAGGATATTCAGGAAACCTGAATCTTCAGGAAGGATGTTGATTTGGGTCATTGAACTTGAGCAATACGGGTTGCGGTATAAAAATCGACCCTCCGTGAAAGCCCAAATCCTAGCAGACTTCATAGCGGAGTGTACCTTCACAGAAGACCCTCTGACGGATTTAACCGAAGAGGAAAAAGATAACCTGGATCTCCCGTTCCCGAAAACTTACACTGACTTATGGGTCATCCACGTGGATGGAGCCAAGAATCAAGAATCAGCCGGAGTCGGGATCTTTATGATTGGACCGCGTGATATACATATAAGATATGCCATCAGAATCCTACAGTCGTTATCTAATAACGCGGCAGAGTATGAAGCACTATTGGCTGGGCTCAGAATAGGAAGAAGCTTCTCCGATAAAGCCATACATGATACGGGGATGATGGGGGACCTGCGACTAAAGATCTGTGGAGATTCCAAGTTGATAATAGATCAAGTCCTAGGACACTCTCAAGCTAGAGAGCCCATCATGGTGCAGTACCTCGCTAAGGTGAAGCGCGAATTGTTGGAAATAAAGAAAAGCGGCATGTAAGTCAGCTTTGAACACATCCCTCGAGAGGATAACGCTGAGGTAGACAACCTCGCTAAACTCGCGGCAAATCCGGAAGCATCCATACCTAAGGGCGTGTACTATCGCAAGATATCCATGCCTTCTTTCATGGAGGAACAAGCATCGCTCTGCGTTGAAGAAATCGAAAGCGACTGGCGAATTCCCATCATAAAATACTTGAAACACGATGAGCTACCCGTGGACAACACGGAAAAGAAAAAGGTGCTAAAACAAGCAGCACGATGTACGTACTATGATGGGGAGTTAGTGCGGAGGTGCTTTTCCCACCCAGCCGCCAAGTGCATAACGGAACAAGAGGGTCTTCACACCTTACGCGAGATCCATGAAGGGATTTGCGGCATGCACGCCTCTGGCGGTACTTTAGCCGCGCAAGTATTCAGGTCAGGATTTTACTGGCCCACCATTCGCAGAGATTGTCATGATTATGTGCGAACTTGGCAAAAGTGTTAGGAATTCTCTAAGATTCCCTGACAACCCGCCATGGAAATTTCTGAAATTGTGGCTCCTTGTCCTTTCGCGAAATGGGGGATAGACATCCTGGGCCCATTTCCAAAAGCAAGGTCCCAGCTAAAATTTATGGTCATGGCGGTGGGTTACTTCACCAAATGGGCAGAAGCAGAAGCGGTGGCGAACATCACAACGGAAAAAATTTGGCATTTCTTCAAACACCAAGTTATCATGCGGTTTGTTGTACCCCGTGTGCTTGTTAGCGATAACAGAACGCAATTCACCAGCCGATTCTTTAGAGACCAATGCAAGGAATTCTAGATCGAGCAAAGATTTTCCTCTGTGGCTCACCCATAGACCAATGGTCAAGCGGAAGTGAAGAACCGGAGTATTCTTAGCGGCATCAAGAAGAACCTGGAAGGGTCTAAAAAGAAGTGGGCAGAAGAACTGCCGAATGTGATGTGGGCGTATCGCATGACCGTCAAAACTAGCACCGGAGAAACACCCTTCGCGTTAGCATTCGGCACAGAGGCCGTCACACCGGTGGAAATCGGCACCATAAGCCTGCGAGTAGCGTACTTCAGGGAGGAACTAAACGAGGAAAGGTTGTGAGCGAACCTCGACGCGTTACCAGAACTGCAGGAGGAAACCCTTCTGAAAACGCTACACTATAAACAAAAAATGGCGCGATATCACAATAGGCGCGTCAAAGAGCGATTGTTGAAAGCAGGCAATCTGTCACAAGCGGCTGGTCAACGCATGGGAAAACTCAGTCCAAACTGGGACGGGCCATACCGCGTTACTCGCGTCATCGGAAAGGGGGCGTATCACTTAGAAACGCTTGACGGTACTCCCTTACCTAACTCTTGGAACATAGCTCGTTTAAAATTATACCATGCTAGAATTTAATATATCTCTGCACGTTGCTAACGCCAACCCTAACCCGTACTAATGCTCGAATAGAGAATGTTCTTGTGTGTTTGTGGTTGATTGTGTGCAGATGATAAAGGATGCCAAGAGTGAAAAGTCATATCCTTGTGATGGTCGGTCCTGATCAGACGGCTCACTAAGACGAGGCACGCCCTGGCATACCTAAAATTTAGTGATTGGGAGTGAAAAGTCTTATCCTTGTGGTAGCCACGGTAACATAGGTGGGCCATTAAGACGAGGCACGTCCCAACACCCCCGGGAGTGAAAAGTCCTATCCTTGTGGTAAACCGGGCTAACATAGACGGCCCACTAAGACGAGGCACGTCCTGGCATCCCTGGGAGTGAAAAGTCCTATCCTTAGGTTGACCGTGCTCATGGAGACGACTCGATAAGATGAGGCACGCCCTAGGGAGATAGTAACTCTATCCCGGAAGTGAAAATCCTATCCTTGTGATAACCGGGCTAATACAGACGGCTCAATAAGACGAGACACGATTCTAGGGATGCGAGGTCAACGCTTGGGAGTGAAAAGTCCTATCCTTGTGACGACCTGTCCTGATCCGACGGCTCACCAAGATGAGGCATGCCCCAGACCGATCGTGGGAATTTGGAAACGCGGAAAGAAATCGCTAAATCCCAGCGAGTAACCAGATGAGGAATCCCTGGTAAAGATGGCTGGTTGAGAAAGCGATAGAATCGACGCGGACGACACCCCAATGCGGACAAGCGATAACTAACATTCGTTGTTACGTGTTGTTATTTTACAGATGTTTTATAGCGATGGTTGAGAGCAAGCAAGGACGCAGGGGAGACAATAAAAACATTGACGCCCGTGCAGACGATAATGTCACATGACTTGTCGATCGTAGGAACTTAGACAAAAAAGAGGGGGGGAGGAAAGATCAGACATAAAGAAAATAGGAGATGGAATATACGTGCGATAATTGTTCAAAAAATCCTTGAAGGGTTACAAAAGGCAAAACCCTTAAGAGGGAAGAAAAAAATGGACGCCACTCAACCTACAAAAAGAGTGACAAAAGGCCTATTGTGCGGCAGCATGGCTATCTCCTTGCCCTTCGCCACCCCTCGTTTCTGCCCAGTCGAAACGGTCTTCTACAAGAATGTTTGAATTCTTGAGGAAAGCGGCAGAAAGAGTGTCACCACGATACACTTCCTCCCCGTAAATCTCCACGAAACACTAAGACATGATGCGGGTAGTTGTCTCAATATACCACTTCTTCTTTGTTGCCGCCTCCCCCTCCAGCGCGGTGCTCCTAGCTCTCTCTACCGCCAGAACGTAGTTAAGGTCAGATACCCTAGTGACCTCTCGCTCCACGGTATCGCTCGAGTCTTTCTTGGTTGTTGCCAAGCTCACCACCAACTTTTGGCAATTCTCCAACAACCGCTTCTTTTCTTCCCGCTATGTGGCAAGCTCCTCGGCAAGCTGACGATGAGCGTCCCGCTCCCTAGCAGGCTCTTTGGAGAGTTGGCGACGAGCGTCACGTAGCTCATCTAAGGCAGAAGTGAGAGAAGCGACCTGACGCAGCATATACTGAGACCAATAGTGAAAATGAGAGAAGGTAGAGAACATGTTAGAGCGCAAAAGAGCCACTTGCTCATCAGATGCCCGAGAAAGAAACGCATCTTCCTCCTCAGGGGACGATAACACATGAGCGGCTAAGAAAGAGGCAACTCCTACTGAACTCTCTCCCCTGACAGCCGCGAACCCGGTCCTTCGCAGATTACCCAAGTCGATGTGATGGGTAATGGGACCAGACCGGGATATCGAACTCACTTTAGCCTGGAGATGAGGAACGGTAATCTCATCAGGGTGATACATTGAAGCAGCGGAAGGATGAAGTGAAGGGGGAGAAAGAGGCTGGCTGGAAGACATCTCCCCGGGAAGTCCAAAATAGCCAAAAGACTGAAAGGCTGAAAGGCCAACCCCTATCAAACCCTCAGCGAAGCCCATTCCGTCTGAGAAGGAATCACGAGGTGACAAGCCGAGGAAATTAAGGGAAGCATCTATAACTCCCAATGGGCCGGAAGACTGATCACCAGGGGGCGCCATCAAACCAAAAGCGGCGATATTCTCTCCCTCATTAATAGCAGGACCCGTTGACGGACTCGAGTTTTCCCCGTCAAGTCGTTATCTCTTGTTGAGGCACTGAAACACGTGGGACAAGTTCATATCGCCTGACGGAGTAGAGATAGCAGCGATAGTCTACAAAGAAGAACATGAGGAAAAATAAGATAGCAGAAGAAAGAAAAGGCTAAGAAGCGTCAAAGGACAAAAAGCGAAATGATATAACCAAGAAAGAAATACGTACAGTGGCAGTATTGCTAACCGGCACCTCTAAAGAAGCTCCCGCGTTTGATGGAGGAATAAGGGTGGTGACACGTCTAGTCCTCTTAGTCCTCTTCTTTCTCTTTTTCAGAGGAGCCCGAGAAGAAGATGCCTGAGCGGGAGCAACGACAACTGTCACGGCAGAAACAGGAATGGTAGTAGCACCCTCGCAAACCGAAGAAGAAGGCGTTTGGACGGGATTTGCGGTCGCAGTGGGCGGGACGACCGGGTTATCAGCGGGAGTGGCAGCGGCAGCAGCCTCTCGCTATAAAGCTCTTCTCTCCCGTCTCCTACCGTTTTCAGGCTTCTGACCTTCTTTAGGCCCTACGAAAATGCGGTACAACCTTAGCGTTAGTATCGCCTGAAGTAATAAAGACAAAGATGCAAACACTCACGGGTAATACAGCCCCGGATGTCAATCCCGCAAGCAAGATTGCGAGTATGAACGTAGATATCCAACTCGAGCAGCTTGTCAAACCAGCCTTGCTCAGCTGTAGGAAGAGCCTCCCGCTGACCCCAGGCACTATCCCTAACATCTTGGTTAAAACTGGTCTGCCATAGAGGGCTAGGCAGTTCGACAACAAAACATTCCTATTTCCATTCTTCGATGGAAGACTCGAGGTGTAGAAGCTTCCAAGTAAAGGATTTGAGCGAGTCATCGCCATAATGGGGTGATATTGCTAACACACCCCTACGGTTATACAGTTGAAAAAGGGACTTAAGTAATAACAGAGAAGGGGAATCGATCCTCTTGTATTTACAGAGTTCCAAAAATGCGTAAACGCAGCAGTATGCGTTGGGGGTTAACTGGGCAGGATTCACATCTAGAGATAACAATAGCTCTTCGATGAAAGAGTCAAGGGGAAGTCGAAAACCATAGCTAAACATCTTAGCATACAGGATCCTACTGTTGCCAGGCATCACACTATTAAGACGAAGTGAATCAGAAGCAACAGAAGCCTTATAATCATCAAGAATACGGGCTTTATTTCTGCTTAAATGATCTTGGAGTATGGCTGGGGAAGTAAGGATGGTAGCAGTATTATCAATTTTTTCCTCATCTACAGATTTGGTTTGAGAACAACGAGTCCTAGCCATAGTGAAAATAAAGAGAAAATGAAGAAGATGACAGATGAGGATAGAAATACCTTGGTGGAAGAGAAACCCAGAATGCCCAGATAGTGGAAAGGAGAAACGCAAAACGGCTTGAGAAAGAGAAAGAGAGGTGAAAATAGAATGACAAAAGAGGAAAAAAGAAACTTATGTTGGGTTTTATAACCCTAGCAGTTGAATAAAATGACTGATGCAACAGTCATTGTGCGTGTGACGCGCCACGAAGAAAAGACACAAGCAATGAGTATGATTCTAGGGAAGCGAGAAGACGCTTCGATCTCACCGGATCCTAGAGCACGCCAACCCCTAGCGTACCCTCGAACAGACACGTGTATCAGGATCGTCATGACTTCTCTCCTACATTAATGAAGGGATCTTGAGCATTTAATGCTCTGGAAAGCAGGATCGATTTTCAAATCAAGACAGGCGCGATAGCGCGGTTGTCAAGATAATGCACTTCAGCGTTAGCTCAAAGGGCGCGTCATCCAGATAAAGTAAAAAGAGAGGGATATTGTGGTAGAAGACCAATCGTTACTTGAAGAAGAATCCCAAGCGTTATTCCACAATAAATATTACAAGGTAAATCGCATCAATGTTCAGAATGAAAGAAGAAAAGTAATCTTTAAAAAAGAACAGGTGGAGTTTTCAAAGTCCCCGCGGCATCGGCACTATCCGATTACGAGGGAGTCTCGTCGCCGTCATCCCCTTCTTCCTCTCCTGAAGAAAGAAAACCCTCTTGGCTCCCGTCTATCTCATTCATTTTTTCAGAGGCATAATCAGCTATCCTGTCAGGATCAAAAGACCCGCTGCGATAGTAATCCGTGAACCCAGCGGTGAAGGCCCACATGGTCTTTTTCTTCCACCAGCGTATCTTCGAAGGAACCTTTTCCAGATCTGCATCGCGAGACGATATCTCTTCACGAAGAAGAGAGTTTTTCTTGTCAACGGCAGCTAACTCAGCCTTAGGCGCAACTAACTCAGCTTCCAGGAACTCAACTTTGGCCTTCCCCTTGGATTTCTCCCTTGCAAGTTCAGCACGACAATCATTCAACTCCGCCAAGGTGCGATTTTGAAGCCGCGTCAACTCTTTCACTTTAGTCAAAGCGGCATCTAGTTGCCCCCTCGAAGTAGGTGAACCTCGAAGCTTATCGCCATGAGCTTTGAGAAAATAATGCATCTTGCGGAAGCCGGCCAAGGCGTCATTCAGGATATGCGTGTGCTGAATATCGGGAGGAAGCCGCAGCAACTCTTCTTCTTCCTACGGCGAGCCAAATATCTCACCCGCCAGAAAGGTTGTTGGCTGATCCCGCGATAACGGGTCCGACACGCCTAAGGTGCGAAACCCACTGGTACCGAGAGTTGATAAGTCCAAATGAAAAGAAGGAACTCCTTGAGGAGCTTGAGGAGAAAAATTGGCGATAATAGAGGGAGCGGAACCCTTAGCAAAGCCATCGAGACCCAAAATGGAAGTAAGGAACAAAGGCGGAGGACCCCCCGATGGTGGATCAGGAAATACGTTTGAATTGGGAGTTGGCATCATCACGTCAGGAATGCAAGAGGAAATCGAAGAGTCAGGAACAACAGTCGACGGAAGTGAATCTACGGTCGGTGGAGTTTCGGTAACTATGGGAGGAATGGCAGGTGCCGCCTCTGTAACTTTTGCCTCTTGGGAAGTACTCGCCACAGTAGAAACGTCAATCCTCACGGTAGGGGCTTCGTCAACCTTCCTCGAAGGAACCTCAGCAGCGAAACTGTCTCTTCCCACTCGGAGCTTCTTCCGTTGAGCAGAGGAAGCATGGCGAAGCTCGGTGTCGATATCCATATCCTCGCTATCGCTATTGATTGTCCTAGTTGTGGGCCACCCGAAGTTACTCCTTTATCCCGAACCGGCAATCAATTATCGAGGAAACGGGAAGCTCAAGCCGAGACACCGCGCCCTCCCCCGGTGACTGTCTTAGTTCTCCTCTTCTTCGGCGGAGTAGTTTGACGGGTGAAACCCTCAGGCGGTGGAGAGGTCAGTAGCGTTTGGAGCGGCAGCACGTTTAAAGGAGCGTTATCCCCCCAGGAGGTTGACCCTCAACGTCATCTGTCAATAAGATATATTAGAACTGCGAACAAGTTGAAATGATAACGCAGAGAGAGAAAAACTCACCTATAAAGCACTCTTCCATGCGCTTGTACAAGGCAAACTCTCGAATGCGGAATGAAAAATTTATCTCTAGTAAGTCGTTAGCATGAGCTAACTCCCTCCTAGACAACACTACTGGGTTTTCCCAAACGGAACCAATAAGTCCTCGATTGAAGCCCATAGGCCAAGGAATGAAAGGCAGCCCAACAATGAAGAAACCACTTTTCCAATCAGCCACAGTCTCCTCGAAGCCCTGAAACCTCCGCCAGAATGACTGAACGAATGCATCATTCCACCTTGGGATGATATTGACCAAACAATTACGGCATCTACAGCTAAAAAATCTACGGAATAGATTGATGGACGGAGTAAAGATATGCTGCAACACGCAAGCGCGAATAAAGGTGTAAATCCCGCACCAGGAAGAAGGGGTTATCATAGCCGGGTTAATATCATATTCACACAACAACTTTTTTACAGAAACATGAATGGGGAAACGAAAACTGTAGAGGAACATCTTAAAATAAACCATCCTAAAGTTTTTCGGCAAGGGATCGTGAAGCCGCAGACCAGCCTCAGGAACCTTGACAGAATAATCAGGGGGAAAAGAGATACCATTCTCCTCCAACTCAGCCTTCAGAACCTCTTCGCAAGTAAAGAGACTGGGTGTTTTCTCAACTTCTAGATCCAAAGGTCTCTGAAGACCCCTGTGATCTCTAGTCATACGCATAATAAACTAACAAGAAGAAAATCTGGAGAAGATGAAGCGAAATACCTTGAAGAAGGAAGCAGTGAATAGGCCGCCAGCGCCGACGAACGGTTGAGGAAAATCTCTTCAAGAAAAAGAAGAAACAGAGAGAGAGAATGATGTGAAAATTCGAAGCGCGAGTAAAAGTGTGAGAGGAGAACAGTCGCTTCCTTTTAAAGGTCAGACTCGAGAATCAAACGACCTATGAAGGCAGAACATATACAAAGTGGAAAACGACACGTGGAAAAACCTCTGAAAACATATTTATGGCTAAGCATTTATATCTTTAAAGGAGGGCAGTTGACAAAGGGAAGTTAGAGAAACGGTTGCATCCAGCGGCAACCAATCTCGTAGCGTTAACCACCTGACGATTGGTAGAGTTAACGTGAGCGCATAACTAAGAAGGGAGAAAAATAGAAAACGTCATCTTATTCATGAAAAGCCATATGGCATCTACAACATACATGGCACTTAAAAGACTAATCCTCGTCAGGCCAATAAGAAGGCCAGTAGGAGTTATCGCTATCTGAGGATGGAAACTCCTCGTCAGCCTTCTTCTCTAGGTCGGGCTTTGAAGGACCTGACTCCCTCTTAGCGACAGGAGCTGTTACCTCGACACCGATATCGCTAGAGGAGCCCCTTTCTATGAAATGATCGATATGAGGAAATAATTCACCGCCCCTTCGAACAGTGGGGACGTAGAGGTCAAACGGCACGATAGCTGTCCTAGGAGCCTCCATTTTCGGCCTCTTATGACCCTTGCGTCGGAAAGGTCGCCTTCTCCGACACAGCGAAGGAGGATCGTCGGAATCTGGTGAAGTTGGAGGAGTCGGTGGAGACTCACGCTCAAGGGTACCCAAGAAATATGGATCGACCATAAAGTCTTAGACAATCTTAACGAAGAGGAACAAAGAAAGAGATGAGCAGGAAAAAGAAGAAAGAATCCCCTTAAATAGTCGAAGTAAAGAAGCCTTCCTACCTTCCCGCACGACCTTTAAGAGAAATCAATGCACTTCGAGAATGAGAAATCTTAATGGCCTAATTAGATCCTGTGATCACGCCTGACGGGATTTCTCATCAATCGAGTGACGCTAAAAAATTACCCAATCAGTTGATACTGAAGAGGTGGCATGAAATTAATGTGCAACGGTTCGCGAGAGTAACTGTCACCACTTGGCGGAGCAAGTGTTGCAAAAGTCCAACCAACGACAGACTCATTTTCAGTTGGGCTAATGTGGCCCTCGACTAAAGCGTCGGTTAACGTATTGCGAAAAAAGAGAAAAATCACAAGCAGAGTAACAGAAAGACATTTTATTTATTTATGGCCTAACGCCCCGGGGCATACATCCGAGTGCACAAAGGAGAACATACAAAAGGGACGTGACGACGGCGACGAGCGATCAAACATTGGATCCTGCATCGTCCTCTCCTGGCACCACTGGAACCTCCCTCAGTGCATCCGCAATGGTGGTCAGCTCAGAAGAGCAGACCCTCATCCCCTTCAGACAGCACCCCAGCAAGTCCTTTCGGAGTAGCAGCATGGTTACCACCACCTCAATGTAGGAGACGACGGCAGCCAGTTTCGTCACACTCTCCAAGGGGCTGAAGTTCTCCAAGGAAGTCCCAAGCTGCCTGGACAGAAGTTGAGTCATCATCCCCTGGAGCTCCATGATGTCCTCAGAGGTCTTCCTCATCATGGTGTCCAGGAAATCCACATCAGCCTCCGTCAGATTCTTCAGGGTGTGGGCTTTGAAGAGCAAGAAGTTTCTTGTTAGTTCATCCATGATGAACATGCCAAGAGAAATACTAAAGAGATAAAATTTGCGCGGAGAAGGTTCAAATTTATAGGCCCTAGAAGGGCAGATGAGGACACGTGTCCCTCGAAAATTGAGCCACCCTGTTAACCGCCATAGGACGATAAGAACGAAAGAAAGCGTCAACCCTTGGTAAACACTCGGGCTCGTTTTCAGTTAGGCTTATGATAACAATCAAGATAATTTTAGGGGCATTTTCGTCACTACCCCGCATCGAGGCCGGACACAGCGGTACCTATCGGGTGCCTATCGCGGAGGTTGAGCCCTGGGATGGTCGACGTCAGCGGGGGGGGTCTACGCATCATCTATCCACGCGCACGGCATTATCCCATCCCAGGTCGTCCATGACGTCACCTGAAGCTATCGTCTTCCCTAGATAACGCCTACCCTCTAGAGGTAACGCCCTCGCTTGGCCTATAAATACCCCACCATTTAAAGACAAAAGGTAAGCCTATGATCGCTACTGGAACCCCTGCCATTTTGTATAGCCATATTGACTTAAGCATCGGAGTGTCTACGCCGGAGCCCCCCCTCCGGTGCTTTGCAGGTACACTCGACGACAACTACAGTAACTCTGAGCAGACACAATCCTCACCCCGATCATCTAGAAGTTCGAATCTTATCAAATGTAAATAAGGGTCAAATAGCAGAATCACGCCCCTGAAAAGGCTAGAAAAAAGGGTAAAATCATGCCCAAGAAACGTGCTATCAACGTCGTATTGGTCTTTAAGGAGGAAAAAAATGCTAGGGTCAAACGGGTCAGCATGACCCTTCAATGACTCGCCTGGCTGGTCAGGTCTACCAACTCGTTTCAATTCGGATCAGGTTGACCCGTTCAAATTCGGGTCGGGCTGACCCCATTTTTTACCCGAATTTTTATTTTTTATTTTTTATTTTTGATATGGGTTTTTGATTTTTTAAGTACTGATCATTTATAATGCCAATTTTCTTTATGAAAATTTTAAAAATAAATATTTTAAAAAAACAAACTGTTATTGATATGATTCTTCTATTATATATTTTATGCATTTAAATTTCTAAACAAATACTATAATGAAATAAACAGCATAAACATTAAACAATTTACATATGTACTAATTCTTACATTAAAATTGCATGTATTTAAACGAAAACTAGCAATCGGAAGTCAAACTAATTCTATAATGTGTTTCATCTTGCATGATTTATATCTTATCCTTTTTCTCCTATTGTAGACCTTAAAACAATCATACTTGCATGTAGTTCTACTCACTACATGCAAATATTAACGCAAAAAAGCAACAATTCTCTAATTCTCACCCATTCAACGAACCGAAAAGGGAGATCATGCATAATCACAGTTGGTAGAAGATAAAGTTCAAAAAACTATAGACCAACCAAAGTGGTTTGATCGATCCTTAATTCCAATTATATTACTAGATATTAAACAAGTATAAGAAAGGAAACAGAGAAGGTTAGGAACGCAAAGGTTAGTAACATGTCGCTGCTCTAATTCCTTCATCCCATTTGAGAATAGCTACCAATTAAAGGACAAAGAGAAGGTAAGAAATATCACCAGCAATTTCTTACAAAGAGATACTTAATAAAACATTATACCATCTACAACTTGATTCATTACCTTCTGCTCAGAAGGGTTATCCTGGCACATGCAAGCAAACACGTTTCATGGTAATGTTCAGTAACAAAGAAATCAAGAAGGTCAATAAAATGAGACTATGGGCCTGTTTGGCGTTCCGGTTCGGTGGAAAAAAGTTCAGTGGAAAAAAGTTCAGTGGAAAAAAGTCAGAAGCTGACTTTTTCAGAACAGAGTTTGTTGTTTGGTAAATGTTTGTTAAAAGTTCTGTGGGGTAACCCAGAAGTTGTTTTTGGTGTTTGGTAAAAACTGTTTTAAAACTATGGTTGGAATGTAAAATGACCATAAAAGGCATAATTCATTTCAAGTGTTAGAATTAATATTTTTAGTATCTTTATATGTTTTTAATCAATTTATTTATAATTTAATATTTATCTAATATCATAAAATAAATTAAACTTATTAATACCATGGTTTAAAGCATTATATTAAAAAATTTGTAAACTCTATATACAAACTTAAGAGGTTTTGAGCTCGTAATCTCAACTTATGAAGATTATGAAAATTCAATCGCAACGAATGAGGGGTATAATGCTCTGCTACATGAAATTGTAAAAGAGTAACATCTACAATGAAATGAACAAAATGTGAACTTTACAATGTTTCTTGCTGCACATGTAATTTTCAAGTGCCTCAACTTGCAAAACAGTTGACTCAAACCACAAAACAAAACAGTACTCCACTCCTCCAATTCCCCCATCTTCTTTATAGTTATGCAATTGCAGGAGGAGTAAGTTCTTGTGTCCTAGAAACAGTGTTGTGAGGATGAGTTTGATCGCTGCTGTTCCCACCCGATCGTAGCCAAGATGAGCTCATTTTCATTCTCACTTCCAGTAACAAAGAAGTGCAGATCTTGGATGAACTTGTAAACCACAATGTTGTTCTCCAGCATTGTTATCTCCACTGTAGGAAAAGCGAGAAGCAACCGCATGTCTCCTACACGCATTCACACAACAACATTGCACAAAACGAAATACTGCACAAGATTTCACAAAACCCAGATCATAATTCGCCAATTCAACCATAAAATCCAAAACCCACATGCTATATCATCCATAAAACGCCATAAACGAAAGAAAACAAGAAAAAAACAGGGATCTGCACTGCAGACGTGAAAGACTAAACAGAACCCAGAGTTGCTAGTTCAAAGATGATTCAAACATCGATGCATGCATAATGAGAGGGATGGAAAAGGGAACTCACCATAATGATTGGAGAAGAGTCGATCTGCTATACCTACTGAAGAAGATGAGGGAATAACGCGATCGAGAAAAAAATATTTTACTCTCGCTACCAAAAATATATACTTGTGATCCCTATTGCTAAAGGAATTTCCATTTCCTAAACACTCATTTTGGCATTTTTACAAACACATGATATGCGTAGCCATGGAAATCAACCACAACAACAAATTAACTCAAGGCAATCCATTAATTTCCTTACACAAAAAATCCACTTCCAATTCGCAACAACAAATAATGGGTATTCAGAAAATTGAAAATCCAATCAAAATTAAAACAAACACCCAAAAAACACACGCGGAGCCAAATGAATCACGAAAATCCAAGTCACCTTACCTAAAATCAACAAGATTTGCACCTCTGCTGCTTATATTTGAAAAGGGAGTAGCAGCAACGCAGAAAAGGGACGGAATAAGGGTGCGATTGCTGGTGCTGGATGGGGCCGCGATTGCTGGTGCTGGATGTCGGTGGGTGGCTTGACGACGGCGAGGTGGGTGGCTTGACAACGGCGACGGTTTGTTCAATTGGAACAGAGAAGAGTGAGGTGAGAACGGCGAGGGTTTCTTTGAGAGAGGAGATTGTTGGAGGCAGAAGATGGAGATTAGGGTAGTTTTTGTTTTTTATACCAGGTTTAGGAGTAAATCAACAGAAATTGGGAGGATATTTTTGTCCACAAAAATATCTCTCCTCCTTCCCGTGTCCTTAAACGACCTGACTTTTTTTCACTGGTCCAATTTCCTCCAGTGATCAAAACCCAAAAAACAGCCCATTTCCTTCGTTTGCAAAAGCCAACTTCTCACCTTGAAAGTTGAGCTGATGCAATGCCAAACACTTTCACCAACTTCTTGGTTGAAAAAAGTTGGGTTGGGTACCCAACCCTTAATGCCAAACAGGCACTATAAGATTCTATTTAAACCTTGGGAATTGAAAAATGAATATCCAGTTTCCTTCGCCTTAATGACTTACTTTGTAAACCGCGCATTGCAGTTCGAGTATCTCGGATGTCATAGTAAGATATCATCACAAAGCCCCTATGCTTGCATGCAGTGTATAATGTTCTGATATCCCCGCATTGCTACAAGATAGAACAAGTTCAAAGTAAGCAAGTGCACCAACACATGGAAAAATAACTTTGAACTTCCTTTGCCGGCTTGAGAATTAAATTTAAGCACTTTTGAAGATAAACAAATGAAACAAATTTTTAAAAACTCTCATTTTATAATGGTCTGCGAAAAGCTATTTTTTGAAAAATATCACATAACTCAAGTTTAAAGAACTGAAAAGAGATACTGAAACGAGGAAAAAGAAATATAGCTTTTCATACGTGTACCTCAAATATAGATCTTAATTCATAGTCCTCCACGTTACTGTTGATATTCCGAACAAAAAAGTGTTCTTGAAGGATGTTCTCCGTACGGATGTTCCCCAACTACTGCTCCCACACCATTGGGATGCACACAATGACCCATCCCATTTCCAGTAATTCCATCAGATATATTTAGCTCTGACCTAATCATCCGTAATGCCAGCAAGTAGCTCATCTTCATCATCAGGAAGCACATTTCCGACGATGTTCAGCTCATCGTCTTCAAGTTTATCAATGTTAGGAAACTAATCATCAAGAGATTGACCAGAATTCTCTGAGCCATTAAAGTTCTCTGCATGGACACAGAAGTTCGAATAGTTAAGAAAACCTCTGCAAGTAATCGAATCAGTGAAGCTGATCGCAAGAACTTACGCAGAAGCTTTTCGTGTGGAAGGACAGGCAGCGAGGTAGAAAAGAAGCTTGCGTCGTTAGATGAGAAACATGCATGATCCCCGCGTGAGATCCCCCATGCACCTGTTTATGTATTAATAGAAAGGTAGATAATTCAACATACAGACATGTAAAGAACAAGAAGAACAAAAATAAAGTAAGGTGCAAGCATACCCGATGTTGAATCCTTCGAAACTTGCCCCATCTAATCTCCCTCCAACTAGCACGAAGAAATTGAATAAAATCATTAAAACTACAGAATTTGTCTTCAAAGGTTGACACAAACACGAATTCAGCAAGGGCACACACAGAGTTTGACTAAGCATGCTCAAAGAGAGTCAAATGAACATCATAACTGAATAAATACTAACGATCATTGATTACCCAGCCAAAACACAGTTGGATGATAAAAAGGACTTTTTTTCTTTCTTTCTTCAGAAGAACAAAAAGAAAGGGACTAATTGGAAATGCAAAACACACCAAAATTTTGACTAAGTGCACAACTTCATCAGTCTCAAATTTCCAATCCCTAATAGATAATCGAATTTAAAAAAAAAAAAAAAAAGATGAGAGAGTAGTAGCAGTACCTCGATGTCAATTCCTTACAAACATCACCGCAAACGTTTTAGGCTACCTGTAAATTCGTTGCCACTAAGATCTAGTTCTAGAATTGGAACTGACCCATTCAGTAATTCCTCCGGCACACCCCAAACAGCTGATTATTTGCCAACTTCAACCCCTTCAAACTGGGCAAAGACCCAAATAAGGGTAGCTCGCCGATCCTACCTAGAATCGGCCCAGAGAAGCTATTTTCAAACATATCCAAGTGCTGGAGAGAGCTCATAGAACCGAATGCAGGTACAATCCGACCCGTGAACTGGTTTCCAGCGAGGGAGAGGTTCTAGAGCGACTTAAGAGCAAGCAATGTGGAGAACTTGATATCTTCGGCAAGGCCGAGGTGGTCAAGGAAGATTCCGGTTACGGAATTGGAATTGGGGTCGTAGGTGACGCCGGACCAAGAAAGCAGGGCAGGAAGAGAGGTTGGAGAAGAGGGTTTTGTATCTCACGACAGACGGAAATGGTGGAGATTGGAGAATCTCGAAGGGCGGCGATGGTGAAGATTTGGGAGATTTTGAAGAATGGCGAAGTTGAGGAAAAGGGTTTTTATTTTAAAATTTAAACGGGTCAGACGGGTCGACCCGTTACTGACCCATTATTTAATGGGTTAAAAAATGATGACCTAATGGGTGGAAATAAGGGTAGGGTACGGGTCGAACACGTTTTGACACCCCCTCATATTTACAAAGTGGAAATAATTTGTACTTTTGAAATAAAAATGGAAAAAGTCAGAAATTGGCACCTGCATTTGCATTGATTGACTAATTTGGCACCTCCTTCGTAAAAACGATTTAAAAGGCACCTCCACTTGACTAATATGACACTTTTGACACTCGTCATTGACGCCGTCCGTCCTCCACCGTTAACTGCTGACGTGTCATGCCACGTGGTATGACACGTCATCAACATGATGACGTGGCATGCCACGTCTGAAAAAAATATAATTAATTTTTAAAAAATCATAAAAAAATATAATTAATTTTAAAAATTCAAAAAAAATATATAATTAATTATAAAAATTCAGAAAAATAATGTAATTAATTTTAAAAATTAAGAAAATTTAATTTAATTAATTATAAAAATTATAAAAAATACTTTAATTAATTTTAAAAATTCAGAAAAATAATATAATTAATTTTAAAAATTCAGAAAAATAATATAATTAATTTTAAAAATTCAGAAAAATAATATTATTAATTTTAAAAATTCAAAAAAAATATATAATTAATTATAAAAATTCAGAAAAATAATGTAATTAATTTTAAAAATTAAGAAAATTTAATTTAATTAATTATAAAAATTATAAAAAATACTTTAATTAATTTTAAAAATTCAGAAAATAATATAATTAATTTTAAAAATTCAGAAAAATAATATTATTAATTTTAAAAATTCAAAAAAATAATTTAATTAATTTTTAAAAAAATTAAAAATAACATAATTAATTCAAAAAATTCAAAAAATACTTTAATTAATTTTAAAAAATTAGAAAAATGATTTAATTAATTTTTAAAATCTAGAAATATACTGTGATTAATTTTAAAAACGCAGAAATGTAATTAGTTTTCATGACTAGTGGCTGGAAACGCCGGAATTGGAGTGGGAACACCATCCCCCACTACCGATTCGGCAAACCCAAACATAAACTAAATATGAAGATCTACCCAGGAAATTAATAATTTTCATGACCAGCGGCTGGAAAACCAAACCCGCTGGAGTTTTACAGAGGTGATTTTGACCCTCCGAATCAGACAATCCTTAAGGTTAAGGAAATGACAATTTATGGGAATAGAACTAGCATTCCACTAATTAGGCTACATACTAACATTGGGGATGGTGTTCCCACTCCGATTTTGGCGCCAAATCTATTGTGGCGGTGGTGTGGTGGTGGTGCGCTAGATCTGCGACAACGGGCTTGGTTTTCCAGCCGCTGGTCATGAAAATTATTAATTTCCTAGGTAGATCTTCATATTTAGTTTATGTTTGGGTCTGCCGAATCGGCAGTGGGGGATGGTGTTCCCACTCCAATTCCGGCGTTTCCAGCCACTAGTCATGAAAACTAATTATATTTCTGCGTTTTTAAAATTAATCACAGTATTTTTCAAGATTTTTAAAATTAATTAAATTATTTTTCTAATTTTTTAAAATTAATTAAAGTATTTTTTGAATTAATTATATTATTTTTAATTTTTTTAAAAATTAATTACATTATTTTTTTGAATTTTTAAAATTAATAATATTATTTTTCTGAATTTTTAAAATTAATTATATTATTTTTCGAAATTTTAAAATTAATTAAAGTATTTTTTATAATTTTTATTTTTAATTAAATTAAATTTTCTTTATTTTTAAAATTAATTACATTATTTTTCTGAATTTTTATAATTAATTATTTTTTTTTTTTGAATTTTTAAAATTAATTATAATTTTTTTATGATTTTTTTAAAATTAATTATATTTTTTTCAGACGTGGCATGCCACGTCATCATGTTGATGACGTGTCATACCACGTGGCATGACACGTCAGCAGTTAACGGTGGAGGACGAACGGCGTCAATGACGAGTGTCAAAAGTGTCATATTAGTCAAGTGGAGGTGACTTTTAAATCGTTTTTACGAAAGAGATGCCAAATTAGTCAATCAATACAAGTGCAAGTGCCAATTTCTGACTTTTACCAAATAAAAATAGTGGCAGCTAACAATAAATAATGCGTACTTTTTCTTTCTTTTTCGGCCAAAATTCCAAATTCAGTCACGCAGTCCTCTTTTTGAGTTCTTCGCCATAAATCAGTCATTTACAACAACAAAAAATTCTTTGGTTGGCTCACCACCACGTCTTCAATCTTCCGCCGACTGCCGCATCATTCCCTTCCCTTGTTCCTGTCCATTGATGATTGATGATGTAGCTTATTAAGCATGAGCAATGTAAAACTATGTTTTTGCCCTCCTCTTCTTTTCCTTCAACCACCGCCAAGCTTTGCCTCGCTATTGCTAAAACTACTCCTACGAACTTGTCTTCTTCTTCTTCCTCCTCCATTATCCTTCTTACACTCCAAAACCCATTCTCTTGTTTCCTCCCCTCTACCCACAACGACACTAACGTCATCATAATACACCAAGTATCTCAATTCCTTCTTCACCAACACCAAAACCCAAAACCCTTAAACCCCACTCTTCTCTCCAAGTTACAATCCCATCAAATCCCACCCATCTTGCTCTCCCTCCATTCCAACCCTTCTCACGCTCTCCACTTCTTCCAGTGGGCCTCTCGCAATTTCCCTTGCTCATCCTCTGCCGCACCCTCCTTCTATGCTCTCCTCCACATCTTGCTTCTCAACCATCTGTTCTATCCCGCCACCACCGCGCTTGGTGAGTTCTTTGCAGAATTCCCTCCCAATCTTGACATTTCTATTGCCCTTTGTTGTGGTTTTCGTGATTATGGCTCAAAGAATCGTAGCAGCCTTTACTATGGGTTTGTTATGGATTGGCTTGTGAAGAAGGGTGAGCTTGAAATAGGTTGCATTTTTCATAAACAAATGATTGAGTTTGGTTTTGGTCCTATTGTTGTTTCTTGTAATAAAATTTTGAAGACTCTTTGCATGCGTAATGACACTGGTGCTGGCAATTGTTATTTTAATGTATTACTAATGGTTGGTCCCAAGCCAAATGTAGCTACATTTAGCACTTTGATTAATGCGTACTGCAAAGAGAAGAATTTGGATCGAGCATTTGAGGTTTATCATGTTATGGCAGAGTGTGATGTGTCGCCTGACTTAATTGTGTATAGTGTAATTATTGATGGTCTTTTAAGGACTGGGAGGCTGGAGGAGGGAAATAGATTTTTTTGTGAGGCATTGGACCGGGGTATGAAGTTGGATGTTGTCATTTTTAGTTCAATAATGAATGCTTATGTGAGAATTGGGGATTTACGGATGATGATTGAAGGGGTATAGCCAAATGTAGTTACTTACATCATTCTTATAAATGGGTTGTGCCAAAATGGTAGGATCCTGGAGGCCTGCGGGGTGTTTGCTTAGATTGTGAAATGTGGTTCTGAGCCATCTGTTTTGACTTATTCTGCTCTTATTGATGGGTTATGCAAATCAAGAAGATTGATAGATGGTTTTTATTTATATGAAGATATGCTTAAGAATGGACATGAACCAGACATTGTCATTTATGGCGTGCTAATTAATGGACTGTGCAAACAAGGGCTGGTAGCTGATGCTCTTAGATTGTTCTTTCATGCTATGAAGATGGGTGTCAAGCCTAATGTTTTCATTTTGAACACCTTAGTTGTTGGCTGGTGTAGATTGGACTGCATAAGAAATGCAGTGAAATCATATAGTCTCATGGGATTGATAAATATAAATGCAGATGTAATGACTTATACTGCACTTATTAAAGGGAATGCTAAAATAGGCAGGTTGGATAAGGCACTATTATTGTTTTTCCAGATGCTGAAGAAGGGGTTTAAACCAGATGTTATTACATACTGCATCCTCATTGATGGATTGTGCAAGCTTAATAATTCAAGTGTTGGATTACGAATTTTTGATCTCGTGTAGGAATGGTGTGGTTCCAGATATTGCACTATAACACTCTCATCAATGTGCATGTTAAAGAAAACCATTTGGAGGCTGCGCTGGAACTCTTTGCCCATGTTCTTGAGGGAGGGCTAGAACCTAATGTCATTACATACAACACAATGATTAGCTGTTACAGTACTTTTAAAAGGTTAGATGATGTTGTTCAACTTTTTGGGCAGATGACGAGCAAACAGCTTAGACCCAGTGCCATTACCTATACCATATTGACTGATGCTTTTTGTTGAGAGGGAAAAATGGATGATGCAATGCTGGTATTCTCCAAAATGTTGGAAGATGGCTTTGAACCCAGTGTAGTCACCTATAGCTCTACAATTGATGGATATTTCAAATCTCAAAATACAGAAAGTGCATTTGAACTTTATGTAGAGATGCTTGAAAATAATGTCTCACCAAACATTGTTAGCTATAGTATCCTTATTAATGACCCTTGTAGAAGGGGTTTAATGGATGAAGCATCGCACACCTTTTGTTGTGGACTAGATAAAAAGATGTTGCCTGATGTTATAGCATATATAATTTTGATTCGTGGATATTGCGAAGTTGAGAAATTAAGTGAGGTCAGGATGTTGTATAACGATATGCTTTTAAATGGCATCAGATAGGGGTGTCAATTTGGGTCTACGGGTTCGGACCCGGTCCGGCCCGGCTAGACCCGAAGACAATCGGGTCGAGACCAGACCCGATCTCGACAAAAAACGGGACCAAAATCCAGTCCCAGTCTCTGTCCCGGCCCGACTAAGAAGTCGGGTCCCGAGTCCAGACCCGAGAAAAATGGACTCGACCGCACCTCCTCCTCCACCCATCACAACCGCACCAACCTCCCTGCAAAAAACCCAAAATCCAAAACAATTTGCACCTCCTCCTCCTCCCATCACAGCCGCACCAACCTCCTCCTGAACCGCTACTGCCAAACCGCTAACCACCAATATCGACCTCAACCAAACCCATCAAACTACTGCCGCCAACCAGAAACCAAATCATCCATCAAACCACTACCCCGACCCGACCAACAAAACAACCATCTCGCTCTCCTCCGCCAACCACCAAACCCAACCGCGAAACACCTAACCGTCGACAAAAATAACCGATCCAGCCACCACAATCATCACTGCCTCAAACACAAAACAACCCAGCACCTCAAAAAAACCATCTCGCCCCCTCCATCCAATCCAAACCAGTAGTGAAATAGGAAGAAGAAGAAAAAAGGGAAAGAAAAAGGAAAACAAAGAAAAAGGAAAAGAAAGAAAAAAGAAAGAAAAGAAAAAGAGAGTGAGATCGTGGAAACTGGAAAGGAAAGGAAAGAAGGAAAAGAAAGAAAAAAGAAAGGAAAGAAAAAGGTGGAAAGGAAAAGAAAATATTTTAGGGGTTTTTCGGGTCTAGACCCGAGACCCGCCGGGTCTGACCCGGTCAGACTCGACCAAATTCGGGTCAGGAGCAGACCCGATCCCGACCAAAAAGGGAACAAAATCCAGTCCCAGTTCCAACCAGAAACCCTGAGTCCGGGACGAGTCTACGGGTCTCGGGTCCAATTGACACCCCTAGTATCACACCAGATCATTTTCTGCTGAGAACATGTAAGGAGTATCAACTCCAAAGTTGTTTAGTGTAGGATGTTTGTGTTCAATGAAACATGCAAGGTAGAGATCTCTCCCTTTTGACATGGGCAGTGGCTTTGAAAATGGGACTAGAACCCTAGATCCAGGTCTAATTTTTGATGCTAGTAAGTAGTTTCGCCAATATAGCTAGGCCTGTTCATCGGATATCACTATCCGAAATTCCGAAATTCCGAAACCGGAATTTCGCTTATTCGGTTTCGGAATTTTGGTTTCTGTTTTATCGGTTTCGGTTTTTCCGAAACCGAACTTTATTTCGGTTCGGTTTCAGATAGTGGATAGGAAAAGTTCGGTTAACCGAACTAACCGAACTTTCCTACCCACTATATAAGCATTTTTTTTATTAATTGTCATTTCCTTAATTCCTTTCCTCATCCAGAAGCCCTCTCCCTCTCGTACGATACGTTTTCCAAATCCCTCAATCCTCATCATCTCGTTCCTCCTCCACCACCCCCCTCCTCCTCCACCACCACCACCCACCGCCACCACTACCACCCACCGAACTTACCCTCATCTTCTCTCCATCTCGGTCGCAGCGGCTCAAATCTCAATCGATCTCTCCTCTCTCGCTCAGTCCGGCGCTGCTTCTCCTCCACCGGGCACCGGCCAGCTCGTACACTCCCTTTTGTATTGGTAAGTAGCTAATCGATCTAATAAACATTAATTTCTTAGAAAGAAACCCTAATTTTGAAATTTCTTAGAAAGTATAAACCCTAATTTTGAAATTTCTGGTTGAAAGAACATTGATTATGTTTGATAATTATGGTTGTTTGTTTAGTTTATTTTTCTTGTTGAAAGGACATTGAGGACATGGGATAAGTATGTAACGTTGATGAAAATGTGAATCCTAACTTCACTTCTGTCTACTTTGTTGGCCCCTCTCCTCTTCATATCAAGTATGTACCAATAGTATTGTGTAATTGATTAATGTTTACTATCCAGTAACAATGTTGTGGAGCAATTACAACTGTTATATTACAGCATGTGATGTTCTTTTTTTGGAAAATGTAACAGGAGTTTGGATTGGAACAATCCTGATGGGATTAAGTGTGCTTTTATTTATGATGTTTAGTTAATTTTTCTGGTTCATTTAGCTTTTATTTATGATGTTTGATTTTCTGGTTGAAAGTATAAAATGATTTTGCCACATTGCTATGTTTGCATCTCTGTTTCGTATGGCCATTGATTTTCTGGTTCAAATTTCAATTATTGATTTCTTTTTTTTGTTTCAGCTTTATGAAAATGGAGCAACTTGACACTGTTGCTGCTCCTCAAATTGTTGCTGCTCCTCCTCAAATTGTTGCTGCTCCTGATGTGGCTGCTCCTGTCATTGTTGTTGCTCCCTCACCTGATGCTGCTCGTTCTCCTTCTGTTAGAGTAGCAAAGAAAAAAAAAGCTAGAAAGGCCATAGTTCCAAGATCTTTAGCGTGGAAGCAGTTTGACAAAATTGAGGATGAAGATGGTGACATAAAAGGTAAGTGCAGATTTTGTAATGCACTTATTGGTTGTGACCCAAAAGTACATGGCACAGCTGCTTTGAAAAATCATATGAAAAACTGTAAACAAGTACCACACACATTTGACCGTAGACAAACTGAAATTGATATGAGTGTAACTGATGGTGGGAGTAAGGGTGTAGGATCTTGGAAATTTGATCAAGATGCTTGTGTAAAGGCCTTAGGACGTATGATAATTGAGGATGAACTTTCATTTAGTTTTGTAGAGAGAGCTGGGTTTAGAAAGTTTATGTCAATAGCACAAAACAGGTTTAAGGTGCCTTCTAGGGCCATGGCGCGCCGTCGAAACGCGCGTCAAAAGTAATAGAGTATTTATAAAGTTCCTGATAGGCTAGATGCACAAATTAATGAATATAGCAGCAAGTCAGGGTCGAACCACAGGGAAAATGAAGGACTAAATTTAATCTTGCCCTAAATGTATGATAAGGATGAAAATGCAACAGACATAAAAGTAACACAAGGGGGGGGGGGGGGGGGGGGGGGGGTTTGGTCGGTCTAGACGAATCTAGCCAACGATGGCAGTTGATGTTGAGACAGAGAATAAATATGCAAATAACAAGTAACACTAGACAAATGAAATAATTAAATAAAAAGGGAACGAAAATAAAGCAAGCGAATATCAATAAAAATGGTAAAGACTAACAAGTGTAATAAAGATAATAACAAAGTAAGTAAAGATACTAAATCAGATAAAAGGAGAAATCTTAGCAGGGGTAGACGGTGGATTGCGTCGAGGTCTAGTCGGTCATCGGTGCAAGGATAGACTGCGTTCACGCCATAGACGTGCTATAGGAACCCTGTTTTCACGGAGATTCCCTACTTCTCTTCTTAAGAGAAGTCACTCCCAAGGTACGCTTATGGGAGTGGCCGTGACACTGTGCCCAAGGTACGCTTATGGGTCATACACACAGGCCCGTGAAGTGGAGAGAAGACACGTCTAGGGCTAGACACTGAGAAGTCTGCCCTAACCGGTTTCTTGCCCTAGCCAGATTGGACCAAACGACATGGTGACTCTGGACCAGGTGCCTACTCTATTCCATGGCCTCACGTTAGTTATTACCATGGAGATGACAATATTCATGAGAAACATGCAAATAGGTGATCAAACTACCAACAAATCTCACACGAAATGACAATAAAATGGCAAGAAAGCGGATACAACAATGAACACGTTTTAAGAACACTTTGACCTCCCAACTATCCTCTTGCAATCCTTAAAACACCCCTGCCAAGACTAAGAGATTTAGCCACTCATGCTGGAAATCATGCACAAGATAGATGGAGAAAGCAACATAAACAGAGAAGAGGTGCAGATGAAAACGAAAATCTGGATTAAAAACTAATTGGAGCTTGGGGCTCCAATTTCTGGAAAAATAAGGGAAGAACAAATCCCAATGTTAGAGAGGTGGCTACAATGATTGAAAACCCTAAAAAGATGATAAATATACTAAAGAGTAGCCTCCTTTAACCTAAAGTTAAGGTTCTATATATAGCCTAACAACCCCACTAGGGGACAAAATGGTATAGAGGAATATTCTCTGATGAGCTGGATGATTTGCACATGGAATCCCGCTAGAATCTTTTTAGCATCTTCGGCCAAGCGTCATCCGAAAAGAAACATCCACGTGCTTCGTCTAGGCCTAGACATAAGATCTCGTCTAGGCCCCGACAGTAGGTCTCGACGACAAAATGCATCTAGGGCTCGACGATGAAAGATCAGCAAAAAAGCATCCAAATGGCGCGCTTTTCAGCAAGTTTCTCCCTTTAGCCCAAATCTACAAAGTGGTTGGAAAACAAGCCAAATTAGTAGTATCAAGTGTGAAATTAGACCTAAAAGAGAGGGAAAAACATGCATAAAAAGGCATCATATCAAATTCCCCCACACTGCCCATTGCTCGCCCTCGAGCAATCAAAAAGGAAAACACACCCCAAGACACAGACAAGCACAACCAACCATAGCACAAGAATTAACAAACCAAACAATCAGCCCTAACCATGTCAAGACATACTCCGCCTAGATAACTCTGCATCAAATCATTAGGATAACGACCCTAATGAAGAAACTTTACCACATCAGACTTGGCATCAGCAATCCTCACCAGGGCAAGTGTTTACACTCACACTCAACTAGGCTCGGTGTGTAATCACTCAAATATGCAAAATTAACAAGACACACAACACAATTTGCACATCAACCCGAGTTAAAATCCACATGCTTAGGCAATCAACAATCAGAAATGAACTTTGCACCATAAAAAAGGATTGAAAGGAAAGGTGTATAGAGAATATGAAGAATATGGAGAGAAAAGGGAAAGAAAGAAAGAAAGAAAATAGGAAAAGCAAAAGGATATATTATATACAAAGAGCACAAAGAGGAAGGAAAAGAGAAGGAGAATAGAACGGAAAAAAAAACCGGATGGAGATGAAACGGTGAGGCAGTATCCGTCAAGGGCAGACAGTCGAGGGCTAGACGAAGTTCTTCGTCTGGGGGAGTTCTTCTCTTGGGAGCCATGCTGACAATACTTCATTTTTCTTGTTCGCACCTTTGCCTTCTTTCGGTTTTCTTTCCTTTTTTTTTTTTTGAAACCAGATAAGACTTTCTTTTCTTTGCTTTATTTCTGGTTTTGAATTTTTTATTTTTTTTTATTTTTTTTTATTTTTTTTAAAAGATGAAAACGAATTCGACAAACTTCACCTGATGAAGATTGAGTTAGCTCAAGGATTTTGCCAACTTACTTCGGCTAGGGCTTGATGACTTTGCCCTAGACCTTTTTCGGCATCTACACCTTCTTGTCGGTCTCCCCCACACTTAGGCTTTGCTGATCATCTAGCCCGCCACCTCTGACAAATACCGCTCACCTGCCAAGGAAAAGGGATTAAGGAAAGTGAGAACAAGTGGATAAAGAAGAGAGAAATGAGGAGGAAATGAGAAGATGTCTGGGGCAAGATGAAGAAAGAGAGAAGGGATAGAAAGCAAAGGCAAAAGAAAACAAAGATGCAAAGTTCATTTTTCTCGTCTTTTTGTTGCTTTCCTAAGATTGATGGTGCCCATACCCAGGGGTCTCATGCAAACCTAGTTGAGTGCCTAGCTAAGCATTGAATCACACATGAAAAATATAACTGTTTAGGCTCAAATGCTCACAAGGTGCTATAGATGATTGCTGATGTTTAGTGCAGATGCAGGTTGTAAGAGCTAGCAGACAAAGCATGCAAGATCTAGGGCAAGACTAACATGAAAGGCAGTTCATTTCTATGTGCTCATAAGTCAAAAGTGTGTCCATACAAAGGGGGTTTTAAAACTGGGCAGTGATACCAAATTAGCAAAATCCTTTAAAGTGAAAATCCAAAAAATTTTAAATTTTTGCACAAAGCATGCAATCAAATATATACAAATCATGTCACACAAACACATAAATCCTCCCCCACACTGAAGCTTCGCATTGCCCTCAATGTGAGAGAGATGCACAAAACAGACAAGAGAGTTCAGATCATAAAAGGAGTTCAAGGGAAGGGGGAAGGGATAGGAGAATGTTGTGGAGTGCCCTAGGGCGATGGTGCATTGCCGACCGGCCGGATCTAGTGATGGTGGAGGTCGCCGGCTTAGATCCGGTGACTTTTAGGTCTTCATCGGACGACGGCTGGGAGTTGGAGGGCTTACCGGCGTCGGCAGCTTTCTCATTTTTTGGCCCTAGGTCGGTGTGGCGAGAGTGGGAGTGGCCGGAATCGGGGGTTGACGGCTGGGGGGTGACGAGCTGGTGGGTGATGTGTTTTTTGTGGGCCACCATTTTAATTTTTGTGGATTTTTTTGAGGGATATGGTGAATGGTTAGTGTGTGGCTAGGGTTTCAAGGGAGGAAGATGGAGTGAGGGAGAAACTAGAAAGGGAGGAAGATGGACGTTGGAAGAGAGGGAGGGAAAAGAAAAATAAAAATAAAAATGAAAAAATGGGTAAGTGGCGCGACGTGAGTGGCCGGTGAGGTGGGACGCGGATTCAGGATGACGTGCCGCGTTGTGGTTGGGTGTTCCGGATCTTGATGACGCGGCGACACGTGGATGAGGAGCTGCCACATGCCGCGTGATGGCTGGAGGACATACTACGGGACGCGTGGCATCGCGTCATTGGCTGAGGCGGATTACGGGACGCGTGGCATGCGTTGGTTGGGCGCAAGCTGGATTGCGGATAAGGCGGGTTGGATGACAGCTGCCGCGTGGCACGCGGGCATTGGGCGCGCGGATCGCGTGACACGTGTCGCGTGCTGGTTGGCCGTCGCCTTGATTCTGGATAAGGACGCGTTGACTGTCTGGATGACGCGTTGAACACGCGTGGCGCGCGGATTGGGCTTCGCGGATTGCGTGACACGTGTCTCCGCCTGAGAGGACGAGGCGGATTGTGGATCTGGATAGGGAGAGGACGCGTGTCGCGCTTCCGCTGGAGACGCGTGGCGCGCTTTGGCTGGATCCGCGCAACCTGCACTTCAAAATTTGAAAAAAAGGATGGAGAAGAGGGAAAAAATAAAACGAACAAGGAAGGAAAAATTAAAAGGAGATAAAGGAATAATACATAAGAAAAATGATAATAGTAAAAATAAAAATAAAAATAAAATAAAATATAGGAATAACGGAAATAATTATCTAAAAGAGAGATACGAGGAAAAAATATTAAATGAGGCGCGATGAAATGCCTCCTTGACCGGCCATCTTTTTCGTCCAGGCCCGGACGATTTTAGGCGTCTAGGGCAAGACTGGTGGGTCTGCCACCAGGGGGTGGAAACCTTCGTGGAATCGTTCCAATCTGTGGTCACGCACTTTGGAAATGAGGCCCGTGTCCATACTCTGAATCTCGACTACACCATGATCATACAACTTCGTGACACGGTAAGGGCCAGTCCACTTTTGCTTCAACTTTCTGGAAAAGAGCCTAAGACAAGAATTATAAAGTAAAACTTTTTGTCCAGTATCAAAGGTTTTAGAAGAGAGCAACTTATCGTGGTGAGTGTTAGTCTTAGCCGTGTCTTGGGCAGGTTGTGGAGTTGGGTTATCATTGGGCGTCTTGCCCTCGATGGTCAAGGAAGTAGCAGTAGCAGTTGAGGCGGGGGTTACCGTAGCCTCAAAAGTGGTCAAGACAGCTGGAGTCATGGCTAGTTGAGGAGTGCAAAGAGCTGGGTCAAGTGTCTTAACGTCGACAACCGTCCATCCAAGGGCCTCGTGGTATCCTTTGAGTGTCGACACCAGCTCGCGCTCCGCATCTGGATCAAGCTTGCTAGAGATGATCACCGGGAGTGTGTCATGTTCGCCAAGGTAGGCGTACTTGAGGTGCGAGGGCAAGCTCTTCAACTTCAACTTAGGGCCCTGCACAAAAGAAGGGGCAGACACTGAATTTGTAGTGATGTTCCTGTCGAGGGCAAGATGTACAGAGTTGTCAGCGTTAAGATCAGAAACTTGTGTAACAATAGGGTCAATAATATCAACAATTGAGTGCTCTGAAGTCATAAGTGTCAAGACCAAAGGGTCTAGTGCGACGGGTGAAATAGTTCTGTCTAGGGCAAGCTGGATAGAGTCGTCCGCGTCAAGATTGGAAACTTGTGTAGCAATAAGGTCTACAACGTCAACATTTGAATGCTCTTCTAACACGGCAGTGACTTCATGTAATTCTGGTGGAGTCTGAATTGTCGAGGCCAAGACGTCCAATCTTGCTGGCGTGACGCTTCTGTCGAGGGCAGACTGAAAAGGTTCAATAGAATTCAAGTCAGTAACTTTATCAACCAAAGGATCGATCGTATCAGCAAAATTAACACAAGCAAGATTAGAAGGATATTGCACGGCTTCCATCATGGTGAACTTAATGATTTCTCCATCAAACTCAAGAGAGATAGATGCGTCATGAACGTCTATCTTGGCCCTGGCTGTAGCCAAAAATGGTCGCCCTAGAAGAACATCTGTGGCTTTAGCGGATTCTTCATTCTCCATGGCAATGACATAGAAGTCTGCGGGAAATAGGAAGTCGCCTACTTGGACCAAGACGTCCTTAATTACACCTTCGGGGCGAATTACGGAACGATCGGCCAATTGGATGACAAGCGGGGTTGGCTCGAGGGGTCCTAGGCCAAGACGGTTGAAAATCGTCAAGGGCATGACATTAATGCCAGCCCCTAGATCACACATGGCCTTGCCAATACTGACTGTCCCTATCGTGCAGGGGAGGACAAACATGCCCTGGTCTTCGCACTTTGGAGGGATCTTCTGTTGGATAATGGCAGAGAAATTCGCCCCCACACTTATCTTGTTTACCCCGGCCAAGTTGCATTTGTTAGTGCAAAGCGTTTTCAGGAACTTGGCATAGCGGGGCACATTTTTGATGGCCTGGAGAAATGGGATATTGACGAGGACTTTGCTGAACATATCAAGGATTTCTTGATACTCTTCCTTCTTCTTGGTCTTGACGAGCCTTTGAGGAAAGGGCGGCTCGAGGATCTTGTGTATATACTCTTGGGTAAATTCTTGTGGGCTCGTGTCACCTCGTGGAGCCATCCCTCGTGGAGATCTAATGCGGTCCTCCATCACTTCTGGAAGTTTAGGCCCAATAAACTTGGCTTTGGGTATTTTCTTGGGCAAGATTTCAGATTCAGGAGACTTTTCGACGTCGAGGCCTAGATGCTCTGGGAAGGATTTTTCGACGTCGAGGCCTAGATGCTCTGGACGGGGCAAGACGTAGCCACTGCGAAGAGTCATAGCACACACATTGTGCTTTGGGTTGGCCTCAGTCTGGGGCGGCAATCTGCCTTGGTTTTTCAATTCTTTCATGTCCGCGGCCATTATGCTCATTTGTTTTTGTAGATCAGACATGATGCTCATTTGTTTTTGTAGATCAGTGATGGCGTTCCTACAGTGAGCTACCTCATCAACCGGCGGGGCAGAAGAATTGGAGGTCTGGCCCTGATCGGTCTGATAGAAAGGTTGTTGGTTGTTGGGATGGGTAGGTCTAGGCTTGAAGTTTTGGGCGTTGAAAGATGGCTGGGCCTGATTCATGTACTGATTGTGCTGCATTGGTTGCCCTGGTCCAGACGCTTGTTGATGGCTGACCCAACCGGAGTTTGGTGGTCTCCACACCTGATTGTAATTCTGTCCGTATGGGGCCTGATTGTAATTTCCAATGGCGTTGATACTCTGAATTTCATCGGGGATATGCGGGCACGCATCTGTTGGATGATCGGTCATGTTGCATATCTGACAGGTCTTGACCTGAACTATCTGTCCGGGGGCCATGTTCTGAAGCATGCCCATCATAGCGGTAAATTGGGTCTACATCGCGGCCACTTGGGCATCTTGCCCTGGATGATTACTTTCCTCGGGTATGCAATTCCTTGCCATTAACTCTATGGTGGCCTTAGCGGCGACAGGGGTAAGTCTTGTGATAGCACCACCAGCAGCGGCATTGAGCAATGCCTTGTCACGAGCTTTGAGACCTTCACAAAAATATTGGATGAGGGCATGCTCGGTAAGGTTGTGTGAGGGGCACATAGCTTGCATCTTTTTATAGCGCTCATGGTACTGACCAAAATCTTCTTCTTTCCTCTGGACTATAGACACCAATTGCTTGCGAGTTACATTAGCCATTTCTGATGGGTAATATTTTTTGGTGAAGAATTTTGACATTTCAGCCCAAGAATTGATGGAGTTTGGGGGTAGATCATAGAACCAGTCTAGGGCATCATCTTTCAAAGACCACATGAAGGCTCGGAGTTTGGCGTGCTCAATACTGACATTGGCCGGCTTCATGGCGTCGCAAATAGAGTGCAATTGCTGAAGATGGCGGTGAGGATTTTCCTTTGGAACACCACGGAAGAGGGGTAGATGGTGCATGACTGCGGACTTGAGCGTCCAATCATGAGGAACAGTGGGCCAAACGATACAAGTGTTGGGTGTTTCGGGGGCACCATTGAGGTCCTCAATGGTCTGCGGAGGATTGTCGATATTAGGACGGTCTGCCATAATGGGTATCTCGGGATAGACAACTACTGGGTTGTCGAGGTCGGGATAAAGATGATTGTCGGGACCGGTCTGACTAGAGGTTTGACTGTCGAGGGCAGGACGGGGAATTACTCTTCTAGAGGTTGCTCCGGCCTGTCTCCGAAATTCTCTCTCTGTCTTCGTGAGTTCGTGGTCGAGGGGTAGAAGGTCTGGTGCAGATCTCCTGGTCATACAAGTAAAAGAAAGAAAATTAGTCCGTAAACACTATCCCCGGCAACGGCGCCAAAATTTGGCGCGCCGTCGAAACGCGTGTCAAAAGTAATAGAGTATTTATAAAGTTCCTGATAGGCTAGATGCACAAATTAATGAATATAGCAGCAAGTCAGGGTCGAACCACAGGGAAAATGAAGGACTAAATTTAATCTTGCCCTAAATGTATGATGAGGATGAAAATGCAACAGACATAAAAGTAACACAAGGGGGGGGGGAGGGGGTTTGGTTGGTCTAGACGAATCTAGCCAACGATGGCAGTTGATGTTGAGACAGAGAATAAAAATGCAAATAACAAGTAACACTAGACAAATGAAATAATTAAATAAAAAGGGAACGAAAATAAAGCAAGCGAATATCAATAAAAATGGTAAAGACTAACAAGTGTAATAAAGATAATAACAAAGTAAGTAAAGATACTAAATCAGATAAAAGGAGAAATCTTAGCAGGGGTAGACGGTGGATTGCGTCGAGGTCTAGTCGGTCATCGGTGCAAGGATAGACTGCGTTCACGCCATAGACGTGCTATAGGAACCCTGTTTTCACGGAGATTCCCTACTTCTCTTCTTAAGAGAAGTCACTCCCAAGGTACGCTTATGGGAGTGGCCGTGACACTGTGCCCAAGGTACGCTTATGGGTCATACACACAGGCCCGTGAAGTGGAGAGAAGACACGTCTAGGGCTAGACACTGAGAAGTCTGCCCTAACCGGTTTCTTGCCCTAGCCAGATTGGACCAAACGACATGGTGACTCTGGACCAGGTGCCTACTCTATTCCATGGCCTCACGTTAGTTATTACCATGGAGATGACAATATTCATGAGAAACATGCAAATAGGTGATCAAACTACCAACAAATCTCACACGAAATGACAATAAAATGGCAAGAAAGCGGATACAACAATGAACACGTTTTAAGAACACTTTGACCTCCCAACTATCCTCTTGCAATCCTTAAAACACCCCTGCCAAGACTAAGAGATTTAGCCACTCATGCTGGAAATCATGCACAAGATAGATGGAGAAAGCAACATAAACAGAGAAGAGGTGCAGATGAAAACGAAAATCTGGATTAAAAACTAATTGGAGCTTGGGGCTCCAATTTCTGGAAAAATAAGGGAAGAACAAATCCCAATGTTAGAGAGGTGGCTACAATGATTGAAAACCCTAAAAAGATGATAAATATACTAAAGAGTAGCCTCCTTTAACCTAAAGTTAAGGTTCTATATATAGCCTAACAACCCCACTAGGGGACAAAATGGTATAGAGGAATATTCTCTGATGAGCTGGATGATTTGCACATGGAATCCCGCTAGAATCTTTTTAGCATCTTCGGCCAAGCGTCATCCGAAAAGAAACATCCACGTGCTTCGTCTAGGCCTAGACATAAGATCTCGTCTAGGCCCCGACAGTAGGTCTCGACGACAAAATGCATCTAGGGCTCGACGATGAAAGATCAGCAAAAAAGCATCCAAATGGTGCGCTTTTCAGCAAGTTTCTCCCTTTAGCCCAAATCTACAAAGTGGTTGGAAAACAAGCCAAATTAGTAGTATCAAGTGTGAAATTAGACCTAAAAGAGAGGGAAAAACATGCATAAAAAGGCATCATATCAGGCCACTATTTCTAGGGTCTGTTATCAACTTTATCTTGATGAGAAAAAAAATTGGCCAAATTTCTTGCTACAAACTGTCAAAGGGTGTGTATTACCACTGATACTTGGACATCAATACAAAGAATTAATTATATGTGTGTAACTGCCCATTTTATTGACAATGATTGGAAATTGAACAAAAGAATATTGAACTTTTGTCCAATAAGTAGTCATAAGGGTGATGCAATAGGGAGAGCACTTGAGCTGTGTTTGGGAGAGTGGGGGATTGATAAGGTTTTCACAATTACGGTTGATAATGCTAGCTCTAATAACGGGGTTGTGTCACATATTAAGAAGAAAATGGTACAGTGGGGTACTAGCATTTTAGGTGGGGAATTTGTCCATGTTAGGTGTGTTGCTCATATCTTGAATTTAATGGTGCAAGATGGTCTCAAAACATTAGGGCCATCTCTTTCTAAAATTAGAGAAGCTGTTAGATATGTGAGGCAATCTCCATCTAGGTTGGAGAAGTTTAAATTCTGTGCTGAAAAAGAAAAGATTGACACAAGCTCCTTGTTGTGCTTAGATGTGTGTACTAGGTGGAATTCCACCTATTTGATGTTGGAAGCTGCATGTAGATTTGAAAAGGCTTTTGATGAATTTGTGCATGTGGATCCATTTTTTAAAATTGAGCTAAGGAAACGGGTGTCAAATAAGGATGAATCAATTGAGAATGAAAGTGAAGATGATTGTGAAGATGGTGATGATTTGGGGGGTTTGCCAACTGAAGAGGAATGGGTTAATGCTAGAAGATTGTGTAGGTTTTTGAAGTATTTTTATGATTTGACGTGTTTTGTATCTGGGTCAAAGTATGTCACCTCTAATGCTTACTTTGAAGAAGTAACAAATGTTGCATGTTTGCTGAAAAAATGGAGAAGTAATGTTAATGATTTTGAACTAAGTATTTTGGCTGATGCAATGTTTGCGAAGTTCAATAAGTATTGGGGTGATATTTCCAAGTTCAATTCTTTGTTCTACATTGCTGAAGTGCTTGATCCAAGGCACAAAATTGAATTTGTTGAACTTGTATTGGCTGATTTGCATGGTGAGAATGTTGGTGAGAGTTTGGGACAGAAGATGAGGGATGATATGAAAAGGATTTGTGGCTTACTGTGAAATTTATGATCCCAAAATGAAAGCTAAGGTGAGCACAGAAACATCACAAAGTTACAGTGCAGTTACATTTCATAATGAAGAGGGAGATGAATTGAAAAATGAGAGAAAATTGAGATTCAAGAGGTTAAGGTCAGAAGCTGGAGGGTTCAAGAATAGGTCTGAATTAGAGTTGTATTTGCAAGAAGATGTGGTCCAAGATGAAGAGGGGTTTTGTATTCTAGATTGGTGGAGGAAGCATTCCCCTAGGTATCCAATTTTGTCAAGATTGGCAAGGGATGTATTAGCTGTCCCTGTTTCAACTGTTGCTTCCGAATCTGCTTTCAGCACGGGAGGAAGAGTCTTGGATTCCTTTAGGAGCTCACTAACTCCTAGAGTTGTGCAAGCTCTAATTTGTTCACAAGATTGGTTTAGAAGAACCAACGAAGAAATCAAAATTGAAGAAGAGATAGCTGAACTTGACAAGTGGGAAATTGGTAATAAATAATAATTTCTTGTATGTTGCCTTGTTGTTTGTATGTGTTGTAATTTCTAATTCTAAATGTATTTATTTGATTTTTTGCAGAGTTTGTAGGGGTCGAGAATACAATCACTCAATTGTAATTTGGACTTTGGAGAATGAGGCAAAAATCAGCTGCCAAGATGGATGCAACATCACTGTATTGTGTTATGTTTCACTGTTTTACAATCCAACTTTGTGTGTTCACTATTATGTATTTGAATTTTGGACTGTGATTACTTTGGAGTTTGGACTTTGGATTACTTTGCTTGATTACTTTGCTGCCGAATCTGCCAAGATGGATACAACAGGGATGTATTGTGTTGTTGTGTTTCACTGAATCACTGTTATGTATTTGGATTTGTGTTTCACTGAATCACTGTTATGTATTTGGATTTTGGACTTTGATTACTTTGTTATGTTCAATTGCTATGTTTAATTATGGATTGTTAAATTATGGATTGTAAAATTATGTTGGATTGATTAAATTTTTGAATGTTGAACAGCTGATTTGATTAAATTCCAGAATGTTTGGATTGTAAAATTCATGAGAAGAGAACATCGGAATTTCGGTTTTTCCGAAAAACCGAACCGAAATAGTTTCGGTTTCGGAAGTTCGGTTTTGTAAAATTTCGGTTCGGTTTCGGATAGGGATTTTGGAAACTTTGGATAACCGAACTTTGAAAGTTAACCGAAACCGATGAACACCCCTAAATATAGCACAAGTATTTTTTCTTTTTAATGGTGTCTTAGTTATATGGTTCAGGAAGATGTGGAAATTGCTGCACTGATTATTATCACTGCCTGTATTTTCTACTGAGAATCAACCTTTGGAAAATAAGATTCATTTTCCAAAGGGAACTGATTGAAAACTCTTGGGCCTTAAAGGTTAAGTAAAATTCTTTTTATTGAAAAGAAACTGATCCTATACTTGTGGTAACTTAAAAAGTTCATAATATGTAGTGTTATAAACAAATTTACTCACTTCTAGAACAAACATAATTAGTGAAGGGGTCTGCCACTTTCACACTACGCATGAGGAGGAGGTTGTAACCTTGTTTTTGGTCCAATCAATTTCTGGTTTGTAACCTGCAACGATTATCAGGGTTTGTACCTCTCAGACCCTGATAATGATAGTCAAGGTTTGTACCTCTCAGAGTCAGGGTTTGGAAATACAGAGCAGAACTCTGCCAACGAGAGTATGGGTTTGTAACCTGCGAAGATTATCATTGCTAACATGATTATATACATATTTACTGTGCATCTCTCTGCCAATGATAGTCAGGGTCTGTACCTCTCAGAGTTGGGGTTTAGGAATACAAAGTAGAACTGTTAAATTCAGTCTTTAGTTGTTCAAACTTAGCATGACTAGAAAAGTTGTCTGGTCTTCTATGGCCTTCAAATTGGTTATTTCCTAATGTTGGATACAGTATAAAGATAGATGAGGTTGGTGCATATAACGGGTGTTGTAGAACATTTTTCCATGAATATTCAAGAGGTGTGGTCTGTGTGAACCTTGGGCATTGTCATGTGCATGACCATGATTTATGTTGAGAGCAATTGCTGCAATTGTATAGGGTTTTTTTTGCCTGCTCTATATGTGACTTGCTTAAAGAAATTCCTTTTGACCCATCTATATCTTGCAATTGATTCATTTTTCTTGAAATGAAAGATTTCTCTATGCTAACGACCATGTAGCTTGCATGTGAACTTGATTTGTCTAATTACTGTTTCATTGTGAAAAGTCTGACTTTTCTACTATGCTTTGATTGGCAGGTTATGATGAATACATGTCATTTCTTTGCAGCAGTAATGGATCTAGTCCTGTGGTCATGAACTACACTTGTGAGAATTGCTGGAGTTATAACTCAACCATCACTGGTGTTGACCTGAACCTGCCTTCTATCACAATTGCTAAACTAGAGCAGTCTAGGACTGTCCAAAGAAATATGACGAACGTTGCCGGGAATGAAACCTACAGCGTCGGTTGGAGTGCTCCGTACAAAGTGTCTATAAAAGTGACTCCAACTCACTTCTCTATTGCCAGTGGTGAAAGGCAGATTTTGAGCGTGTTCTTCGAAGCGACCATGAATAGTACTAGCGCTAGCTATGGAAGGATTGGATTGTTTGGAAATCAAGGTCACATTCTCAACATTCCATTGTCAGTTGTTTTTAAAATCAAGTATAATTCCACTACTAATAGTTGAGGTTTGATTGAGAAACTGCATGCAACTTCTTTTTTGCCACCCTTTTTTGTTGCATTTACTTTTGCTCTGTGTTTGTATTGTGCTTGAGTTGTATTAACCGATTTTTTTCATTCATTCATGTAAATGTCAAAGCATTTGTAATATAATTATGAAGATAAAGATTAATAATTCTATGTTGCCTCTCATTTCATTTGAGATCCCTGTAAATTACTATTTTTTGTTTTATTTTATCCACTGCTGGGGAATCTTCTCAAATTGATTTAAAATTTAATTTCTTTCTTATCTCAAACCCATAATATCAAATTGATTATATTTGATCAAGTTGTTATTTTTAATTGATACTAAAAGTATATATACTATGAGTAGTAGTAACAGATAATCATCTCTTCAAAAAACCAAATCTTCTTACTGTAAATTTATGAAAAATATCATTCCCATTATTTTTTATTTTCAATATATACACAAGGTTGAAATTCTCTTTTTTCAAAAATAAGAAAAAAGTTCGAAAATATATGCGGAGAAAAAACGCATAGCTAAAAGATTGGTATTAGATTTTGACCAAGTTGTTACTCCCTCTAGCCAAAATTAAATGTCGTTCTGGAGTTCCAATCTTGACCAACTTGTTAGCTCTATAATTGATGGACATTTCAAATCTCAAAATACAAAAAGTGCATTTGAACTTTATGTAGAGATGCTTGAAATCAATTTCTCACCAAACATTGTTAGCTATAGCATCCTTATTGATGGCCTTTGTAGAAGGGGTTTAATGGATGAAGCATCGCACACCTTTTGTTGTGCACTAGATAAAAAGTTGTTGTTTGATGTTATAGCATATACAATTTTGATTCGTGGATATTAGGGAGTTGAGAAATTAAGTGAGCCAGGATCTTGTATGACAATATGCTTTTAAATGGTATCACACCAAATCATTTTTTTCTACTGAGTACATGTGAGGAGTATCAACTCCAAAGTTGTTCAGTGTAGGATGTTTGTGTTCAATGAAACATGCAAGGTAGAGATCTTTCCTAGTTGGTTGTACCTTGTAGACTTATATTCATCATCCATTACTTTCTAGGTAATCCTCACAATATAAGTTTGCAGTTATTTGCCTCTTATTTTATCTTTTAATTACATGTTTTTTTCTGCAGTGAATATGGAGCCTACTATGGTACCGTCTCCATCCACTCCATTTTCTCTTCAACACCTTCTACGACCCATACAAAGAGGGTGCAGATTTTGTATGTGGGTATCCGTTCATTCTTTGTGACGGTGTTCCTAGTACTGTATACGATGGTCTCTGGCTCAACAGTTCTGATTATGATCCCCCTACCCATCTTGCAAAGCATCTCGAGCAAAACACCTAATATAGAAGTTAGAATACATTAGATAAAAAATTATTATTATACCTGAACAATAGGCACTTGACTTAATTTTCATACTTCTCGCAGGTGGCTAGAATGTACCACATGATGAAAGAAATCTTAACCAATTGCGTGTGAAGGTATATGGATGAGGTTTTGACAATACTGATCACATGCTTGTCGAGGGCACGATCAAATAATTAAAACTTATCACTTGTTACAAAAAAGATTGAAGACAGTGGTAAGAGAGTCGATCCACGGAGATTAGGGCAATACGCTAACTTTCATGCATGACAAAGACAAACAGACCGAAAATGGTAATACAAAAAGGGGGGTTGTCGTTGGTTAATCGAGTTTAACCAAGGTAGAGATAGAGCTAACAAGAAAAATAATGAAAACTAACGTTGGGGGCAAGACAGGAAAAATAGTATCGAGGGCACGACAGAAAGGAAAACAAAGTAGAACATAAAACGAGGAAATAGAATAACAAGTAAAGAGATAAAGATGTAAGGTTAATGGAGAAAAGATTCCTAGTAAAGGTTTTTCTCCGGTTGCGTCTAGGCCTAGACAATCATTAGCGCAGAAATATTCTACTCTAGTTCGTAGACGTGCTATAGGGGTCTAATCACCTCCCCACACTCTCACTGCTAAAAAGGTAACCTAGACACTTCGCCATCCTCCTAGGCACCTCCCCACACTCTCACTGCTAAAAAGGTAACCTAGATGAATTGGCAAGAAAATGAAAAACAAGCAAATACAAACATGGAGTTTATGAAGAACGATTTGGCCTCTTACTAACCTATGCAACCATCAAAATACCTTTGCTAAGAACAAGAGAAATCAACTACTCATGCCATAAAATAAATAAACAAAATAATAAAAGAAAGATTGCATAAAGAAAGAGATGAAGATAGAAAAATATTAAATATTACCGGCCGGAGCAAAGTCTGGTTTATGTACATGGTTGCTGGAAATGGTCTGATCCACCTCCTCCAAAATGAGGAGGAGAGAAAAATAAAGAGAAGCACACAAAAAGATCTACAATGAATGGTTGGTAGGTGATGTCCTTCTAACCCTAAAAACTAAAGTCTTAAATAGCCCATTAGCCCACAAGAAGACAAAGGTCAGCTAAGGGGATTACAAAAGATAAAATCCAGCTAAGGAGTTCAAAAATATGGAATAAATCTCTTTGGCCCGAAAAGGAAATATTCTAGAGGCGCTCGACGTCGAGGGCAAGACGACTAAAGAGAATATTCTTAGGGATCTGCGTGGAACTTTCTGGAAGACATCAGAGGGGACACGTGGGAGCCTGTCAGTAAGGACACGTGGAAATAACACTTTTGGAGCATCCAGGGCTCGATGATGGAAACCACGGCAAGGCCTCGATGGAAAACTTGGTGTCTCGGCCTCGATGCAAGTCTTGAAGCTTGAGATCCGCATAAATCACCCAGAAAGCACGTGTTTTCGCATATTTCCCTTTTTTGGCCTAGATCTGCAATAAAGATGGAAATGAAGGCAAATTAGTAGTATCATGCCATAAATCAAGGTGATAATGAAGGAAAAACACACATAAAATACACGCTATCAAATATCTCCACACTGCCCGATGCTCACCCTTGAGCATCCTCAAAATAGAAAACCACCCCAAGACATGAACAGACACAACCAATCAAAGCACAAGAACAAACCAGACATCAAACTAAACTTCATCAAAACACACCCTGCCTAGATGAGCACCTGCATCAAATCAGAAGGATAACGACCCTAAAGATGAGACTTTCCCACATCAGGCCCATTTACCAGCAATCCTCACCAGATAAGTGTTTACACTCACACTCGCAAACAAGGTTAAGTGTTTAATCGCTCAAAAATACAAATAATGCGGCACAAAATCATGCTTGCATATCAATTCGAGTTAAAGTACACATGCATGAGCAATCAATCAATCGGAAAGAACTTCGCATCAGCAAAAAGAAAGAAAAAAAAGGAAAGGCTAGGCTTAGAAAAAGGAAAAGAAGAAAAAGGAAAAAGGAAAAAGGAAGGGAAAAGAATGGAACAGAAAAGAGAAGGAACGACGAGAGAGAACAAAAAGAGAGAGAAGAGAAAGAAGGGAAACAACCAACTCAAACCTGGATGGATTCCTTGGCTAGGTAAAAGGTGAGGTTGGTAAGACAACACTCGTCGAGGGCAGGATGAGGCGGATGAGGGCTAGACGTTGGATCTTCTCTTCTTCGGCAGAGAGCTCTTCTCTTGGCGCGGTGCTGGCAGGAGGTTCCTTTGTTCGCGTTTTGCCCCCTTCTTTTATTTTTTGATTTTATTCTTTTATTTTTTTTGAATTTCTGTTTTTTTTTTGTTTTTAAAGAAGGGGCATGAACCTTTTCTAGTTTTGATTCAACTAGGGCAGAAGACTTTTGATTTCTCTTTTGTGTCTTGCCCTAGATCTGCTTCCAGCACTAACGTTGGACTTCTTTGGCTTCCCCACACTTAGGCTTTTCTGAGGGGGAGTTCGAAACTTTCTTGAATAGGCTAAGGCTGAAGAATTTTTCTGTTGTATTGCCCTAGCTCTTTGCTTTTTGAGCTTAAGTCTTAACTTCCTCTGCTTCCCCACACGCCTTTCTGCACATCCTTTTGGATGTCTAGCCCTCGACGTTACCCTTAACAATTGTTGCTTACTTGCCAAGGAAAAACATCAAGAAAATAAGCTCAAGTGGTCAAGACAAAGAAAGAAAAGAGAGAGGTAGGTGAGCGTCTAGGGCAAGATGGAAAAAAATGAGAGAAGACAATGATGCAAAGACGTTCGTCATTTTATTGCTTTCCCATGTCTAATGGTGCCTATACCCAGGGATATCATGCAAGTTCAGCTAGTGCCTAGCTAAGCATTCAAATCACACATGAAAAATTATGGCATGGAGGCTCAAAGTTCTCACAAGGTGCTAATTTTGATTGCTGGTGTCTAAGCCTAGATGCAGATATAAGGTCAAGCAGGCCAAGTATGAACGACTAGGTCTAGACAAGATGCCAGGCGGTTCATTCTATGTGAAAAAGATTAGAAGTGTGTCCATACATGGGGGTTTTAAAACTAGGCAGTGCGAATTTTTGGCAAAATATCTAATCCGGAAAAAAATGCCCAAAATAAACACATAAGTGTCCCTCCCCTACACTTAGGCAACGCATTGCCCTCAATGCGAAGAAAGGACTCAAACAAGGGCATACGAAATTAAAACAGAAAAATAAAAGCCGAAAGGAAAACGAAAGAGGAAAGAAATGTGGGTTGCCTCCCACGAAGCGCCTTAGTTATCGTCGAAGGCTCGACGTTGGCTGTTCGATCTAGATGTCCCTGTCACACAAACAAAAGAAAGAAATCAGTACCGCTAGTCCCCGGTAGCAGCGCCATTTTGATCACATGCTTGTCAAGGGCACGATCAAATAATTACAACTTATCACTTGCTACAAAAAAGATTGAAGATAATGGTAAGAGGTTCGATCCATAGAGACTAGGGTAATATGCTAACTTTCATGCATGACAAAGACAAACAGACCGAAAATGGTAACACAAAAAGGGGGGTTGTCATTGGTTAAACGAGTTTAACCAAGGTAGAGATAGAGCTAACAAGACAAATAATGAAAACTAACATACGGGGCAAGACAGGAAAAATAGTATCGAGGGCACGACAGAAAGGAAAACAAAGTAGAACGTAAAACGAGGAAATAGAATAACAAGTAAAGAGATAAAGATGTAAGCTTAATGGAGAAAAGATTCCTAGCAAAGGTTTTTCTCCGGTTGCGTCTAGGCCTAGACAATCATTGGCGCAGAAATATTCTACTCTAGTTCGTAGACGTGCTATAGGGGTCTAATCACCTCCCTACACTCTCACTGCTAAAAAGGTAACCTAGACACTTTGCCATCCTACCAGGCACCTCCTCACACTCTCACTGCTAAAAAGGTAACCATCCTCCCAGGCACCTCCCCACACTCTCACTGCTAAAAATGTAACCTAGACACTTCGCCATCCTCCCAGGAACCTCCCCACACTCTCACTGCTAAAAAGGTAACCTAGACACTTTGCCATCCTCCCAAGCACTTCCCCACACTCTCACTGCTAAAAAGGTAACCTAGATGAATTGGCAAGAAAATGACAAACAAGCAAATATAAACATGGAGTTTATGAAGAACGATTTGGCCTCTTACTAACCTATGCAACCATCAAAATACCTTTGTTAAGAACAACAAAAATCAACTACTCATGCCATAAAATAAATAAACAAAATAATAAAAGAAAGATTGCATAAAGAAAGAGATGAAGATAGAAAACTATTAAATATTACCGGCCGGAGCAAAGCTCTTGTTTATGTACATGACTGCTGGAAATGGTCTGATCTGCCTCCTCCAAAAGGAGGAGGGGAGAAAACTAAAGAGAAACACACAAAAAGATCTACAATGAATGGTTGGTAGGTGATGTCCCTCTAACCCTAAAAACTAAAGTCTTAAATAGTTCATTAGCCCACAAGAAGACAAAAGCCAGCAAAGGGGATTACAAAAAGACAAAATCCAGCTAAGGAGTTCAAAAACACGGAATAAATCTCTTTGGCCCGAAAAGGAAATATTCTGGAAATATTCTAGAGGAGCTCGGCGTCGAGGGCAGGACGATATCTATGGCCTCGAGGGCAAGACGACTAAAGAGAATATTCTTAGGGATCTGCGCGGAACTTTCTGGAAGACATCAGAGGGGACACGTGGAAGCCTGCCAGCAAGGACACGTGGAAATAACACTTTTGGAGCATCCAGGGCTCGATGATGGAAACCACGGCAAGGCCACGATGGAAAACTTGGTGTCTTGGCCTCGATGCAAGTCTTGAAGCTTGAGATCCGCATAAATCACCCAGAAAATACGTGTTTTCGCATATTTCCCCTTTTTGGCCTAGATTTGCAATAAAGATGGAAATGAAGGCAAATTAGCAGTATCATGCCATAAATCAAGGTGATAATGAAGGAAAAACACGCATAAAACACACGCTATCAAATACCAAAGGGAACCCTCTTCAAATCTGTGACATGAAATTGGCATTCCATCGTGAATTGGTTGGTCCTTCAATGTACTTCGTTCTCATGGATGCATGGCTTGGTTGACACCAAGGTTTGTAATACCCTTGATATTCATGTCTTACATACTCTCTCAGAAGATAACGTTTTTCAAATTTGTTTGCTTTGAATTTTTTATTCTATTGGCATTTGGAGTTTGGCCTGTGGCAATTCAAAATAAATTATCTCCCTGACTCTTTAGGTTGTTTGTAACCACTTGGGTTTAGGAGTCAAGACAGGATGTCATTACCTAATCTTGTTTATTTTCCACTTTGATGGTTTATCTGTGTCTTGAATGCTAACAGATATATTTGTGGAAAATTAAGATCCTTTATGGACATCGTTGAATTTCTGCTAACTTAGTGCTTACTGGATTTGTTATTGAGCTTGTTTGCACTTGTTAATGCTCTATTCTGCCATAGTATTGCTTAAAGTCATTCCTTGTTATTGAGCTAACAACGACTCCTTTATTGACAAAGTTTAATGGAGTTTACCATTATTTTATTTTCAATCTTAAATAAGATATCCGGATGATATTTGTCCTGCCTTACCTGTTTGGTTATCCTTCTATGGAGGTAAGTTGAGAGGATTTAAGGATATATATGAAAAAAAGAATCCAGGTCTCCTTATGACAAACTTTACAGTCCCTAGTTTCATTCTACCACATTTGCTTTTAAATAATGCAAATTATGATCTTTAGTTTTCTCTTCTTATTGTTCTTCAGAAGCAACTAAGATGCTTGTCAGATCAACTGTTGTCAGCATGCAAGTCCTCCTGCAATCTATCTTGGGGTTGGGAGACGAGACGAGGTGCTCTTCTGTCAGCGACCCTCACCCTTGTGACACTTGATTCTTAGGGTAGAAAACAAAAAATATTATTTTTTGTTATTAGGTTTGATTAATAGACTGTAAAGTACATACGAATTGAAAACAGATGTCACCCTAGATCATCATTTGCAGCTTGTAGGACACTTGATGCTACTTAGGCTTTAAGTCTTATATCTTTATATGGTCCGACACTAGATGTTTGGTGGTGTTTAGGACGATGTTCTACTGTGATGTCGTTGAACCTAGGATTGGAGAATGTGAGAATCTAGCACCGGACAACAACTTGATTAGATGATTGCTTTTGGCTGGGAATTGCAGCAGCCTTACATCACAGGCACAAAACTCAGCTTAGATTGGAGTTCTCTCTCGTAGTCCTAATCGTCTTATATTCTATTGCAAATGGTTGCATATAAGAGCGGATGCACCAGTGTGTCATTTCGGTCAGGATGCATCTTACTTCTTCAGCAGAGATGTCCCACTTCTCAAGAAGAGAAGAAAGGAAACTGCTCTCTTGATTGATGCGCATGGAACCACTTAGAAATATGTCTATTGATTGGATGTGAGCTCGTTCCGGAGACGAATATGGATTGCTGCAGATATTCTTGGGTGGCCAAGGAAACCAAGAGGTCGGTTATTAAAGAACAACCAGAAGAAGGCACCCCATTTTCTTTTATTCTTACGATAGGAAATCTATTGTATCTCAGTTTTTTACACTATATACGTGGTAGACATTTGTTTAGTTAGGACTTAGGATTTGTATGCATATATGGTTGGTGAATTTATTTTTTTTGAGTAGTGAAATTAAGGTTCTTTTTATAAAAAAAATTAATCAAAAGGTTGCATATTTATTAGGTATGGAAGGTCTTATTTCTACACCCGTCATATGTCATTTCTTTTGTAAGAAAATCACTAAACTACTTTTATTTTTTATTTTAGTTTCTTACACATATTTTTTTTAATGATAATTGTTTTTGATAGTTTATTAGTTTCATAAAGTAAAAATGTTGGAATAATAATTAGGGTTGTGAACTAATGAATTTTCATTGTTTGACTCATGAAAGGAGAAAAAAAAATGTTTTAGCAGTAAATTTAAGTTTATTGAAAAAAGAAAGGCCTAGGCCGACTTGGCCTGGCCCATGAAGGGTAGCACATTTCCAACCCATCGTAGCGAGTGAGTTTCAGGAGCTTTACAACTCAACAATTTTGGCGGGAAAAAAATCGTCACCAGTTTGTTACAAACCAACAACCGTTTCGTTTCTCTCACTCTCTCACAAACTTCTAGAAATCCAAGAAACCAAATCTCTCTTTCTCTCACTGCTCCTTCCTTTTACCTTCTCTCCTCTTAATCCTCCTCTTCACTTCCATCACCACAGGACCCACCACCGCTCCGACCACTGCCCCCACACCCCCCCACCACTCCGAACATCACTCTCCCTCTCCTTCCACAACCCTCCACCACTCCGAACACCACTCTTCCCCTCCTTTCACAACCCTCCCTAAACCCTTCCTCTTCCCCTAGCTCCCACCACCACCGACAACTCAACAACGTAATTGAAACTCTCGTCGGCGTCGGGGACTTCACTAGTTGGGCCTCCACCCTCTCTGCCTCTGACCTTTCCACCCTCATCCCTCTCTCTGCCACTCTATTCATCCCGGTGGACGACTCTCTTCCTCTGACCAACGCCGCCGATGCCTTCCCCGCCACCATGGACCCTTATCTCTTCCCCTACCACATCGTCCCTCAACGCCTCACCTTCGCTAATCTCAGCCTCTTCAAGCCTCCCAACCCGCCTCCCTTCCGGATCCATCCTCATCGCCAACACTTCACTCTCCAATTTCACCCTCGACGGCTCCCGCATCACCCACCCAAATCTATTCGCCACAACTGCTTTCACCGTCCACGGTTTCTCTAACCTCCTCGACTACTCCGTCTATGGCCAAGCTTCTAGTACTGCCACTATTGAGGCCCCGCCAAGAAAGCCGAATATGTCGCTCATTCCGGGAGATAAGTTCATGGGTGAGGACGGAGACGGATCAAAGCCTTACCACCCCTCCGATTTCAGGTACGATCACTCCGATGCGGCTTGTGTGTGCCCTGACGCTTGGGTTACACTTTTCTTGGCTTTTGGTGCGGTTTTGCTCTTCAAGGTCCGTACATTTGCAAATCTTGGCCGTTGATTGATGTGCTCTTTCATTTTCTATTGATCATGCGGTTGAAATCACAAGTAGAGGTTCGGGTCATGATTGATCCATGGTTTTTGTAACCAAATAGGGATCCGGGTCACAATTGATCCATTGATTTTTGTTGTTGTTGTCGTCGTTGTTAGTGGACTGGTGGTGGTGATTAATTGATTCTATATTCTTGTACATGATGGGATAGTGAATTAGTTTGATAATCAGATGCTTAGATGATGATTTCGAGAATCAATGAAACGTTGCCGTCTTTTATCATGTATACTCTTTGATCATTCTCCCCTTGCAGTATAATTCCTTCATTTCTTTGATTCATTAATTTCGTTTTTCGTGGAGAAATTAAATACGTATTCCAACTAAATGTACACTGAAATTAATAAAATAATTATACGTGGATGATTTTTTTCAAAATTTTTCTCATAAATGATAATTCGTTTAATCTATAACTACTAATCCACGCTGAGATTACGATATAATTACTTAACAAACTGATTTCTTAATAAAGTGGAATCAAAGCATGACGTGTCCATGGCTCGTGCGAATGCGAAAGAGTAAATTAACATCGTGTTTAACGTTAAATTAGTTAAATTATTTACTTTCCACAAATATTTATATCTATTTTTACTACAAAATATATATATAAAAAAAATCTATACTTAGCAACACTTTTATCTGTACTGTATATATCAAGATAAGAGGGAAAACAAAAAGTAAGTAAACCAGCTGAATCAACTGCACAAAATGAATACAATATTTCTCCTAAAAAGATAAATGAACCAAAATTTCCTAATTTACAACTAACTCTCTCTGCTTTATCTATCTGTACTTGTTATAAAAGGCATTGAGAATCAGGATTCTGGCATCATATTCATATAGGTCAGGACTTGGGAGCGGGCACGCTGAAAACATTTGTGCACGGCTCATCCGTTGGATCGGATCGGATCAATCACTTCCTTCTTCCTAGCTTTTATCATCATTTTTTAGAAAGAATAGTACTAAAACTAAAAGGATGGATGAGCAAAAGAATGGTTGGCCCCAAAACTGCAGTTTTATTCATCTAATCGCCTAATTTTGCTTCTGGACTTCTTCCATAACTGTTGCAAATGCCACTCTACATTCCGCACTTTGCGCCTCACTACCACGCAACTCTTTGCAGCAAATTTAACTCTTGGGGATTTGATTTCTTGAGTAATCCTCGCACTAAGAGCTGCACACATCTTCTCCATCAACTAAGAGATCTTCTCCTCTGGGTGCATCCTTTGTACCCTGATCAGTCACCATATTAATGCCATCTTCTTCCTTCACTTCCACGATGTTGCAAGTCGACGCAGATGGGGATTGCTTATGCTTCCAGTACCACGCACACTTATGATTGGGATCCAGAGCCTCAACAGCCTGAGAGCAATAATTTACACACAAATTTCCAAATTCAGAAAAGCAGAAAGCGATACAAAACTTATTGGCTCAACATGTCATAACAAATTCAAGTAGCTAGACGTCCATCAAAATCTCCATGTCCATTTATGTTGTCATAAAATATTCAAGTAGCTTTACCTGAACAATGTGTGGAGAGAGAAATCCAAACATTTCAAGCCCATTAATGCTTTGCAAAGCTGCAAAGGAGGCAGTCCTCTTTCTCTGGGTTCATTTCGGCGCTGGATTTCTACATTTACTTTTCGTACCACCATGTCCCAGCACTTCTGCGCTGAAGCATCTACAAATTTCTCAGTTGGGCATTCTTCTAAAGAGACCTGAAAGTTGGAGAGTCGCTTTGGGAGTCAGATAATCACATTACAATTATAACCATATAACGTAAAATGAGCATTTTCAATAATGCACCAACTTTAGCATTTACTCTGACCAAAGGCAAACAAAATTTGATGTGAATTTTTTAAGAATACTGCCAAGTTCATAACTTAACTGAAAACACTCCTTTTGTCCTTAAAAGCAAGTTCGAGACTACACAGTAGTAACCTTAACATATCAACTAACACAAGACTTCGTATATTTGCATTGCTTTGGCATTTATTCGTATAACACAGTAGTAACCTTAACATATCAACTAACATAAAACTTAACCCGGCTTCTAAATCCTGCAAAAGTAAACCCAAAATAAAAAGTCATTATAGCTGAATCCACTGACGAATGAAAGCTGAAACTAGATAAGCAGAAATGAGAACAAAAATCGCGAGGAAACATCACACAACAGCATACCTCCGGGGAATATGGTCTGTGTGCAGCACCAAAGCCTTTGAAACCCAGGAGATCCAAAATTTATTGGCTCAACAAAAGAATCCAACTTAACAGGATTGCAGTGTTCAGTTAATTGGTTTACATCTGACCTGTCAACCATTTCAGTTTTTAAGAGATCAAATCCAAACAACTTCATTCCAGAAGCGCAAGCCTTCCCAGAAAATGTTTGATTTGAAGCATGGCATGGAATTGAGGATTCAGGCATTGCAGATACGCTACAGGCTCGAGCTACATCAGATTCTTTACCTGCTGCATCAGAACTGCTATTTCTCTCTAACTCGTATACAGCTTTTCTATCACAGCCACCAGATACAGGGAGAAACTCACTTTCATGAAAAATAGACGCACCAAGATTCAAATCGAAGGGGCCATCTTGCTCCACCATAGCTTCATGCTTAAAAAATGCAGCTTGTTCATAGACGCTATGACTTGCTGAGTGGCATTCTCCTGAAGAAACACTACTGCTTGAACAGCATGACACATTGGTGTCCAACATTTCTTTTCTTGGGGAAGGAGATGAACTTTCTTGCTGCTTAAAGAGATCAGCTTGGAATGCCTCGCTCCTATTATTGAGTTTAGGTGTAGAAGTATCGTTGTTGCTGACAGAGGTCAATCCAAGTTCTTCAAATGCCCAGGCTTTCACAGCATCTAACTCTCCCTCCAATGCTTCAACAAGGGTATTTAGTTCATCAATAGTGTACCGAAGGAGAACATATCTATGATCCATGTTACATGAACAAAACTGTTTTGCATGACTGAGACATGCAAATCGCTCAGGGGAGCACTTACAGCTTGAAGCAGATAAGTGCAAGTCATAGAAGCACGAGAAACATTCTATATCATCTTTCAAGTCAAGTTTTTCACCCACTTTGTGCAACTTCACATGAGTAGGAAGATGCTGTATTCTTTCGCCCTCCATCCATACTCTCGTCTGTCAACAGTAGTCACATTTGAAAAATTAGCTCTATATGGTTCTTCAGTGAACTTTGGACCTAGAAAACTGTAAGTATATGTGATATATGAATGCTGGCGTGTGTGCGAGCGTGCAACGGGAAAGACAAAATTTTACCTTAACTGCCTTGGTTAGCAACCCATCCTTTCCACAGACACTTCTCCAATTCACATTTTCAGGAATTTCCTTCCCAAGAGCTAATAGTTCCCAGAGGGCCTGGACTGCTTGCTGAGCAGCTCCCAGCAATAGCTTGTCATGAGAAATAGACGTCTTGCGACACTGTTCACTGTAGAGCTCGACTGCATGTTGACCATGCGCTAACCAATCAACAGGAGCTACGTTAGCAGCTTCTGCGCAGTTAAAGCCACAATTAAAGCCAGAGTGGTATGCCCTAGGGAAGGTAAGAACAAACTCTCCCGAGTGCTGTAGGAACGCGATATACTGGTACTCCCTCAGTCTTAAGAACTGAAGGTGAAAGTTGGGTTACCTGTAAAACACCGAGGTAGAGAGTTCCGATTGTAAATAGTGAGCCTGATATTCAATTCAATAGAATAAAATAATCCTTTTTAGATTAAAATAAAAGGCAATTACCCTCTTACCGATTCATGAAGTAAATGAGGTTGTTCTTCAAACAGATCAGGTAAATGTTTCTCATGGCGGCCCCCAAAGTGGAAGCATGGGTCCCAGGTACTCCATAACAGATTTTCGGATCACCAAAATGTAGATAGTTTAATGAATATAGGTGGTGGTCCTCAACATGCTGTCCAAAACCAAATTTTTAAAACCAAAAAGGAAAATAGGAGTGAATCAGTAAATTATTGCATACTATGGAAATGAGCATCTAACATCACAGGTAGTTTCAGGCATCATCAACTGTCTGCAAGGAACACCTTGTCCACTCGGAACACTTCTTGGCACATCAAACATTATTTTCTCAAAATAGCACTTGATTGAAAATGTAAAAACCTTACTTTTGCCTATTAGACAGAAAAAAAATGCCTATCCCTGCCCTTTTTTCTGAGTACTTTAGAAAAGATCAAAGAATTGTTCAATCTCCATGTGCAGAAATATGATCTCTATTCTCTTTTAAAGTAAATGACTTTTAAGAATTATGGGACAAACAATAAAGAAAGTACTACAGAAATCGCAGAATGTTAACTACAAAGCTCATGTTACAGAGAAGCCATGGGTCTAGTCAAGTTAACAACAACCGAATGCAAGGCGGTTAAACAATAATGTATACCTTCGTAGAGTGGTTAACAAAATCTAAGACTTAACATATCATTTTATTTTTAGAGCATAGGCATAGTAACTCCTTACCCAACAAAACGATGACAAGCACATTCCAACGTACAACCATGGAACCAGAACTCCTGAGATATCGCTCTCCTCAAAACATAATACTGAACCTGGCAGGCGGGGGAGGTTGTTTAGATTCCAACCAGACAATACATACTGCTCTGAATCGCTGTCAGTTAGCATGGTTGAAGCCTTAGAAAATCCACTTTCAAATTTTCCTGTTTCCAAATCAGCTCCATAGTATACCTGCAGTGGATAAAATAAATGCATGTATTAAGGAAAAAATGTCCATGAATGTATACAGACCCTCACATATTCAAGAAGATGTAGATACAACAAGAAAAAACCATATTTCCCTACCTCAACCTCATCAGTTGGTTGTTCAATGATGCGCCAGTATTCACCTTCAATATCTTCCAGAGAAGGCTCCGAGTTATTATTGCATTCACTCCCACCAGGCTTTACACCCTCAATTGGATCCTTCATTCCAAAGTAACATTCTTTGAAATGGTCGGCGTATTTCTGAAATTCTTCAAGAGTGAAAACTGACCCTGTCTGGAACCCAAACTTCTCCAGATTTGGAAGCTGTTGCTTCAGAACAAGAATTTGAACGTCTCCTCAAGGTCCCTGTCTTTGAGCGTCTCCTTCTCTTTCGTTTCCGCTTCTTTCTCATGGGTTCCCTATTTTGAAGTAAGTCAACTTGCTGAATTCGTGTAGAAAATGTAGCATGTCCCCATATATCTTTCCTTTGAAGGAGACAAGATGGGCGCCATGTGGGTGGAGGGACAATCCGACAAAAACCATATGCCTCCACTTTTGTACGTATTTTTGATATGTAACCAAGTGTATCTTCAAATTCCTAGATTAATGAATAGAACATCACACACAAGAGATAATAAGTAAGGTAAATCCAACATCAAATAGACCTAATGATGTAACATCTCCAATTTAAAAAAGAAAAAGTACCTCAATAGTTGGATAAAAGACTGGACCTTCATCAATGACGGCCCTGCAGGCTTCATCTGGATCCCATCTGATCGTTACCTGGACCAGAGTATTTTTATCCTAATTATACGAGTATCAAGAGTAAAAAGGAGAATGCAAATGACAGGTTTGGACCTCACAAAGCCACTGTCCAGATTAGGTTATCATACAAAACATACATATGCATCATGTATAATAAGATGTTTTAGATGTTTGGGTTATACTTCAAAAACGATGATTAAAAGTGCCAACTCATCAGCCTAAACAGTTACTTAAATTTGGGGGTAAAGCTGTTATTAATTGCAGAAAATGCTCACAACGATAGAAATCGTATTAATTGTGTACCTTTCGATTTCGGGGACTTCCTGGACCCTCTTGGACATTTTCACTTTTGGGAGAGTTCTTCATACGATGATCCTGAAGAACATCCATCATTAGATGCATCGAAAACAACAAAAAATAAGAAATAGAAATGCCCAAATCATAAGTACAGATGCACCTAAATCAACAATCTCCACGATAAAACGCCTTTCAACTTATCTTAAACCTAAAATCATGTTAAACATTCTCAAAAGTTTGTTCCTCTCCTACACCATCAACCGTCAATGCTCAATTCTAAATTTAATAATTTCCCACAATGGTTTAACAGCAATCACATGATTCTTTGGGTACGATGCGAACAAATCAATTATGAACCATATTTATTGAAGATTTAGATAATCAACAATGGTATTACCCTAAATTGGCTTTTATCATCATAACCCAGATCGACTAAAAACCAGATTGCAGTCACAATTCAATCAGTGGCATTATATAATGAAAAACAACAGAGGAGATGGGCAAGAACAGACACTAACCTGATCCTGCTTCATACCAGATTCTGACCTCAACTGTTCCATTCACTGACAAAAAAGATAACATGAAAAAAACACAGAAAAATATGAAAAATTTATCAGCAATCTTTACATCAAAAAGCACATACCCCTTTGACGAAAAAAGACCTTACGATGAATATAAGTCTGCAAGGACCAGCCAATAAGGAAAGATCTCTACCTTGCATGTTTCATTGAACACAAACACCCTACACTGAACAGCTTTGGAGTTGATACTCCTCACATGTTCTCAGCAGAAAATGATCTGGTGTGATACCATTTAAAAGCATATCGTCATACAAGATCCTAGCCTCACTTAATTTCTTAACACCGCAATATCCACGAATCAAAATTGTATATGCTATTGTTAGATATACGTATTAGTATTAGTATGTGTATTAGTATACGTATGTATATACGTTATATTGTATTAGGTATATATTGTAATATGTATTGAGTAAATAGAAAGAGAAAGTATTTTCTTCAATTTGAATTTACATGGTAGCGGAGCAAAGTGAGAAATCTCTGTGCTGCTTCTGCTCGGACTGCCTTACCGGCCTCGTCTAGTCTCACCGCCCGGACAGGAAGGAGCGGCCGGCCGCGGCGAGTCGAAATCAGGTGGAAGCGTCCCATTCCGGTCACAGACGCGCCGCCACTCGCCGCCGGAGCATTCCGGCCACTCTCCCACGCGCCGGCGCGTGACGCGCCGTCCGGCCACCGCTGATCGTGCTTTCGCCTGGGTTTTGCTCGGCTCTTCATTTCCGGCAGGTACATGTGGTCGCTTTGCTATTTTGGCTGCGTTTGCTTTCCGTTCTGCTATAAATCCGAAATTTGCTTGAACTTTTGCTCGTTTTGCTCGAACGTTTGGTCGCTCTGAAGTCTAAATTTGCTGGTTGTGCTTGGTTGGCTTGTTTGCATCTGGTCACTTTATATTTATTTGGAATTTGCTGCGTATTTGCTTGGTTGGCTACGCATTTGCTTAGTCTGAGTACTATCTACGGGTACTCGTTGCTTCGAATTTGTTGGACTCGGTGGGGTCTGTTTGCTTGGTTCGCTGACTTGTGTTTGGTCACTCCGTATTTGCTCTGTATTCCGTTGGTATTTGCTTGTATTCATTGCTGAAATTGTGTCTCTTGGTGTGGCCTCAAGATGAACTCTATTAATTTTGTCGGGTTACCTAGTTCCTTCTCTAGAAAGACTGTAACTATCTCTGCAGATGAGTATGCTAAATTCTCTCAGTATTTAGAATGGGTGAAAGCAAACTCGAGTACTGAATCAGCTGAGTTAGATAAATCCTGTCTTGTTTCCTCTTCTGACAAATGGACAATCGACTCTGGTGCAAATGAGCATATGACAGGTAATCCTAATCTATTGACAAGATTTAAGAAGCTCACAACATCTTCTCCTGTCACTATTGCTGATGGCACCACCTGTAATGTTGAGGGTTCTGGTACAGCTAAACCAACTTCTGCTATTACTATGTCATCTGTATTTAGTCTACCTGAGTTGACTTTTAACCTGATGTCAGTAAGTAAGCTCACGAAAGACCTCAACTGCTTCATCTCCTTCTTCCCTGATCATTGTCTTATTCAGGATCTAGTGACGAAGCAAATACTTGGTAGAGGGCATGTGTCTGGTGGTCTTTATTTTCTTGATCCGTGGGTACCAAAGCCAATAGCTTGTCTCAGCAGTACTTCTTTGTTTGACACTCATTGCCGTTTGGGACATCCGTGTCTACAATATCTAAGGAAATTGTGTCCACAATTCAAGTCTGCTACTTCTCTGGATTGCGAGTCTTGTCACTTTGCGAAACATCATCGCACCTCTTTGGGCCCTCGTACTAGTAAACGTGCGGATTCTGCTTTTGCATTAGTTCATTCAGATGTGTGGGGTCCATGTTCTGTTACTTCTAAACCAGGTTTTAGATACTTTATCACTTTTGTGGATGATTACTCGAGAATGACTTGGATATATTTCATGAAAAATCGTTCTGAGGTGTTTTCTCATTTTTGTGCATTTTGTACTGAAATAAAAACTCAGTTTGATGTGTCTGTTCGTATATTGCGAAGTGATAATGCTAAGGAATATATGTCTGAGTCCTTTCATCAGTATATGACTCAGCATGGTATCTTGCATCAATCTTCTTGTGTTGACACACCAGCTCAAAACGGTGTGGCTGAAAGGAAGAATAGACACCTCTTAGAGACTGCTCGTGCTCTATTATTTCAGAACAAGGTTCCCAAGCAATTTTGGGTTGACGCTGTTTCTACAGCTTGCTTCTTGATTAATCGTATGCCTTCTGCAGTTCTTGATGATGGTATTCCAATTACTGTACTTGCTCCTGGTAAACCATTATTCCCCATTGAGCCTAAGATTTTTGGTAGCACCTGCTATGTTCGTGATGTTCGTCCTCACATCACAAAGTTGGATCCTAAGGCTTTGAAGTGTGTCTTCTTGGGTTATGCTAGACTTCAGAAGGGATACAGATGCTACTCTCCGGATCTCCAAAAGTACCTTGTGTCTACTGATGTTGCCTTCTCTGAACAGGTACCATTCTTCTCATCTCATCCTACTCCCACTCGACATGATGATGATGATGATTGGCTGGTTTATTCCTCCACCCCTTTGGGTGATTCTCAGCCTTCTTCTTCGGGTACTTCTGCGGAACCTCTCGGAGAGAGTGTCCCCATTCAGTATCCTGATCTTTCAGTTACGAGAGACCCACCTTGTAGTGATCCTCCTTTGGGTACTTCTGCGGAACCTCTTGGAGAGAGTGTTCCGATTCAGCATCATGATCTTCCAGTTATGAGAGACCCACCTTGTAGTGATCCTCCTGTACCACCAATTGATACATGTCCTCCACTAGATTCCTCGTCACCTGATCCACCTACTGATCTGGATTTACCAATCAGTCTTCGCAAAGGTAAACGACATTGTAAATCTATCTACTCCATTGCTAACTATGTCTCTTATGATCACCTGTCTTCTTCGACATGTGCTCTGATTTCCTCTCTAGATTCGGTTGTCGTTCCTAACACTGTTCAGGAAGCATTGAATCATCCTGGTTGGAAGAATGCAATGCTTGAGGAGATTATTGCTTTAGAGGATAATCAGACATGGGATTTGGTGACATCGCCCAAAGACAAGAAGGCGGTTGGCTGCAAATGGGTCTTTGCAGTAAAAGTCAATCCTGATGGCTCTGTGGCACGACTTAAGGCCAGACTTGTTGCCAAAGGATATGCCCAAACATATGGGGTAGATTATTCAGACACCTTCTCTCCTGTTGCCAAGTTATCCTCTGTTCGCTTGTTCATCTCTTTGGCTGCCTCTAGGGACTGGCCTCTACATCAGTTGGACATCAAGAATGCTTTCCTTCATGGTGACCTACAGGAAGAAGTTTATATGGAGCAACCACCTGGGTTTGTTGCTCAGGGGGAGTATGGGAAAGTTTGTCGTTTGAAGAAAGCTTTGTATGGTCTAAAACAGAGTCCTCGTGCCTGGTTTGGCAAGTTCAGTGAGGTAGTTTTAGAATTTGGCATGCAAAAGAGTCAGTGTGATCATTCAGTCTTTTATAGACAATCTGCTGCTGGTATTATTTTGCTTGTTGTGTATGTGGATGACATTATCATTACAGGAGATGATAGTGTTGGGATCTCTTCGCTAAAATCTTTCCTGCATACCAAGTTTAGTACAAAAGACTTGGATCAGCTGAAATACTTTCTAGGGATAGAAGTATCCCGGAGTAACAAAGGTATATTCTTATCTCAAAGAAAGTATGTTCTTGATCTCCTTGTAGAAACAGGAAAGTTGGGAGCTAAGCCCTGTAGCTCCCCTATGGCTTCTAATGTCAATCTCACCAAAGATGACGGTGACCCTTTTGATGATCCTGAGAAGTATAGGAGATTAGTTGGGAAACTAAACTATCTCTGTGTGACACGACCTGACATCACTTTCGCGGTTAGTGTTGTCAGCCAGTTCATGTCTGCTCCAACAGATAAGCATTGGGAAACTCTGGAGCATATCTTGTGCTATCTGAAAGGGGCACCTGGCCTCGGGATCCTGTACAGTAACCACGGTCACAATCAGATTGAATGTTTTGCTGATGCAGATTGGGCTGGGTCGAAGATTGATAGAAGATCAATAACCGGCTATTGTGTCTTTGTTGGTGGGAATCTGATCTCTTGGAGGAGCAAGAAGCAAAACGTGGTGTCTCGATCCAGTGCAGAGTCAGAATATAGAGCTATGGCACAATCCTCCTGTGAGATTATATGGATGCGGCAACTTCTGACTGAAATTGGTATAGAACACTCCTCACCTTCAAAACTCTGGTGTGATAATCAAGCTGCTCTCCACATTGCTGCAAATCCTGTTTACCATGAGAGGACTAAGCATATTGAAGTAGACTGCCACTTCATTCGTGAGAAGATTCAAGGAAATCTCATCTCCACTCACTATGTGAAGACAGGAGAACAACTGGGTGATCTCTTCACTAAAGCCCTTCCAGGTCCTCGAGTGGATTATCTTTGTAACAAGCTGGGCATGATAAATATCTATGCTCCAGCTTGAGGGGGAGTGTTAGATATACGTATTAGTATTAGTATGTGTATTAGTATACGTATGTATATACGTTATATTGTATTAGGTATATATTGTAATATGTATTGAGTAAATAGAAAGAGAAAGTATTTTCTTCAATTTGAATTTACAGCTATAACATCAGGCAACAGTTTTTTATCTAGTGCACAACGAAAGGTGTGCGATGCTTCATCCATTAAACCCCTTCTACAAAGGCCATCAATAAGGATGCTATAGCTAACAATGTTTGGTGAGACATTGTTTTCAAGCATCTCTACATAAAGTTCAAATGCACTTTCTGTATTTTGAGATTTAAAATATCCATCAATTATAGAGCTATAGGTGACTACACTGGGTTCAAAGCCATCTTCCAACATTTTGGAAAATACCAGCATCGCATCATCCATTTTCCCCTCTCTACAAAAAGCATCAGTCAACATGGTATAGGTAATGGCACTGGGTTTAAGCTGTTTGCTTGTCATCTGCCCAAAAAGCTGAACAGCATCATCTGACCTTTTAAAAGTACTGTAACAGCTAATCATTGTGTTGTATGTAATGACATCAGGTTCAGGCCCTCCCTCAAGAACATGGGCAAAGAGTTCTAGCGCAGCCTCCAAACGACATTCTTTAACATGCACATTGATGAGAGTGTTATAGATTGCAATATCTGGAACCACACCATTACTACACATGAGATCAAAAATTCGTAATCCAGCACTTGAATTATTAAGCTTGCACAATCCATCAATGAGGATGCAGTATGTAATAACATCTGGTTTAAAACCCTTCTTCAGCATCTGGAAAAACAATAACAGTGCCTTATCCAACCTACCTATTTTAGCAATCCCTTTAATAAGTGCAGTATAAGTCATTACATCTGCATTTATATTTAGCAATCCCATGAAACTATATGATTTCACTGCATTTCTTATGCAGTCCAATCTACACCAGCCATCAACTAAGGTGTTAAAAATGAAAACATTAGGCTTGACAGCCATTTTCATAGCATGAAAGAACAATCTAAGAGCATCAGCCACCAGCCCTTGTTTGCACAGTCCATTAATTAACACGCCATAAATGACAATGTCTGGTTCATGTCCATTCTTAAGCATATCTTCGTATAAATAAAAACCATCCATCAATCTTCCTGATTTGCATAACCCATCAATAAGAGCAGAATAAAAAACAGATGGCTCAGAACCACATTTCACAATCTGAGCAAACACCCCGCAGGCCTCCAGGATCCTACCATTTTGGCACAACCCATTTATAAGAATGTTGTAAGTAACTACATTTGGCCATACCCCTTCAGTCAACATTCTCCTATAGACATCAATCATCATCCCCAAATCCCTAATTCTCACATAAGCATTCATTATTGAACTAAAAGCGACAACATCCAACTTCATACCCCTGTCCAATGCCTCACGGAAATATCTATTTCCCTCCTCCAGCCTTCCAGCCCTTAAAAGACCATCAATAATTACACTATACACAATTAAGTCAGGCGACACATCACACTCTGCCATAACATGATAAACTTCAAATGCTCTATCCAAATTCTTCTCTTTGCAGTACGCATTAATCAAAGTGCTAAATGTAACTACATTTGGCTTGGGACCAACCATTAGTAATACATTAAAATAACAATTGGCAGCACCAGTGTCATTACGCATGCAAAGAGTCTTCAAAATTTTATTACAAGAAACAACAGTAGGACCAAAAACTCAATCATTTGTTTGTGAAAATTGCAACCTATTTCAAGCTCACTCTTCTTCACAAGCCAATCCATAACAAACCCATAGTAAAGACTGCTACGATTCTTCGAGCCATAATCACGAAAACCACAACAAAGGGCAATAGAAATGTCAAGATTGGGAGGGAATTCTGCAAAGAACTCACCAAGCGCGGTGGTGGCGGGACCGAACAGATGGTTGAGAAGCAAGACGTGGAGGAGAGCACAGAAGGAGGGTGTGGCAGAGGGTGAGCAAGGGAAATTGCGAGAGGCCCACTGGAAGAAATGGAGAGCGTGAGAAGGGTTGGAATGGAGGGAGAGCAAGATGGGTGGGATGTGATGGGATTGTAACTTGGAGAGAAGAGTGGGGTTTAAGGGGTTTAAGGGTTTTGGGTTTTGGTGTTGGCGAAGAAGGAATTGAGATACTTGGTGTATTACGACGGCGTTAGTGTCGTTGTGGGTAGAGGAGAGGAAACAAGAGAATGGGTTTTGGAGTGTAAGAAGGATAATGGAGGAAGAAGAAGAAGAAGAAGACAAGTTCGTAGTAGTAGTTTTGGAGTGTCGTTGTTGGTTTTGATTGATTCCCTTCCGCTTCAGCAATTTCTGACTTGACCATGCCGCCTACCGATCCCGATAAGCTGATTGCTAAGGCCGATAAGCTGTAAGTTCTTCTCTTTTACGGATGCCCATTTCATCGTTTTCAGTCAAATACTTGAATTGCTGTTTAATTTCTCGTTTTTCCATTGAAGAACCAAACTGAGCCTTACAAGATGGAGTGCTGATTGGAAAAGCGCCACTCTTTTGTATGAGCAAGCCGGTTAGTAACTCTTCATCTTGTACTTGTACTCATCTTTCCTTCTGCAAATGAGAAATTAGAAATGATAAAAGACTTTTCCTTTCTTCGATGTAGCTAATGCTTTTAGGGTTTCCAAGAATTATGAGAAGGCAAAAGAAGCTTTTGAAAAGGCTTCAAAAGGACAAGAGTTGATCTCTTCGTATCCTTTGTTTTTATTTTTTAACTCTTTATGATCAATGCGTTAAGTAGTTTGTAATTTTTAGTTAACTTTTCTTTTCCTTGGACAAGCGCCGATTCGCTCCCACTGTACCCTTACATGCAAATTTAAGACCTTGGGATGCTGCTAGACATATGGAATCTGCTGCTGGTCTAAGGAACTAGGATATTGGAATGAAGTCACTGACTTTTACAGAAGGGCGTCCGAGTTGTATATTGAGTGTGGGAGATCGCAGCCTGCATCAGATGCTCTTGCAAAGGCTGCTCGGTGAACACACTGTTTATCCTCTTAGTGTTCATATTTCTTGTTGATACTTGCTTCTTGTCTGAGCTTACCATTTTCCATGAGACGTCATTCATTTAGCAATTAGGATACTTTCTTGGGTTTATATAAAAAGTCAATAAGGAACTTAATTCATTGAATATTTTTTCTTTTCACACTGAATTATTCGTAGGTCCTATAACTTTTATCGGTCACATGTCTTGTCTTACTTGGCTAAATGTGGATATGAACTCATAACGTCCAAAATTCTTGTTAAGTAACTGGAGTTGGAAAATATTTTGGGGATTAGTATGTCATAAAATGCCAAGGGTTATATTAATTGTATCATGAGTATTCATCTCTCATATGTTCCAGCTGCTCATCCACTCTGTGTGACTTCACTTCTCTTCCTTTTTTGTTTCCTTTTTATCATTTCTATAATTTTTCAATGGAAATAATTATTCATCCATTGTTCATTTGTTGTTATTGTCATACAACATGTGTAGGCATTTGAATATGATTGCCTATGTTTTATATGTCGCAAAATTTATATTTTGTGTTGCAAGGTACCCAAAATGAGAATATACCTTTTAAAATGTTCAATGCAATCATGTTGGATGGAATATAGTTGAACACTTCATTTTGAAATTTCTTTACATTTTCCATGTCATAGTGCTCTGGAAGATCCAATGCCTGATGCTGCTGTTCAACTGTTTGTTGATGCTTGTGCTATTCTTGAAGAGGATGGCAAGGAACAAATGGCCTTTGATTTTTACCGTGATGCCACTAAAGTATATATAAAGCTTGAAAAGTAAGGATTTATTCTCTCTCTCTCTAGGATAGAAGTAAGATTTATATATTAGACGAGCTAATTCTATGCTCTGAAGTACAGTTTTGTTAGCCGAGCATAATACACACATACACAGCGATTGAAAGTTCTGACTGAAGGATTAAAAAAGAGTACAAAGTTTATTTGCGGTCCCATTGGAAAATATCACGTTTGATCTAACTCTTTACTTTGGGTTTACAGACGAAACGTGCATTTAGTACACAATATACAATGAGTGAGGATTTATGGTTACTTATTACAATCCAGACCCTCTTCAGCCACTATAGTTTTGTCCATCACTTAAGATCTATCTTATATGTCAATATGTATTTACTTGCAGGTTTAAAGAGGTAGTACATGTGATCATGTGGCAAGTAATATACTATTAACAGCCACTATGTCATGTTAATGCAGGACAGAATAGGGGGTATATCAAACTGTTGCAAGACAGCCTAGAGGTTGTCCTGGGAGGTCTGCTTCTTAGGGCATTTTGGGCTGTGGTAGATTAAATTGGAAAACTAGGGTTGTGAGAATGGAATTATGGATTAGTCTAGGGTTGAAACTAGTGGTTTAGGAATCATATGGTGGTTGTTTGGTAGGCCAGAAGTAGGAATTTCGAGATGATGTGTTAAAAGAATTGAAAACGAGTGGAGATAAATAAAGATGAGCTAAATCTCGCACCTAGGATTCTTAGGAGTCACACCAAAGGGTTGAGTTGCATAAAAAGGTCTTTTATTCCTAAATAAAAAACTTGCATTGAATTAAAATATTCTAATTCGAGATTTTCCAGCAATGCTAGAAAGTACTGAAATACCTGACTCTTGACAAAATTAAACATAAACTCAAAGTAACCTCTGACCTTCATAATTAGTTAAAAGACTTAAAAGGCTCATTAGCTAAAGGACTCGAGCTGAGTTCTTGTCCTGCGTTATGTGTATACCAGCTCTTTCTTTTGTTATATTTATTTTAATTATTTTGTTGTTTTTATCCAAGGTGTTTTTCTAATTATTGCTCGTCTTTACTGACCATTAAATGATGATTTAGATTGCAATATGGTACACTTCAGATGTTTTGTCCATTGTTAGCATGTGGTATTTTGAGTGATATGTCTTATGTCTTTGTATTAAAACTTAAATGGTTAATGCCTCGTCTTTTTTCTTGTTTTAATGTCAATGCCTCAGGTATACAGATGCTGCATCTTCCTTATTAAAATTGGGCCTGGCAGCTGACAATTGCAATGCTACTTACAGCCAGTGCAAGGTATGGTGTGGAACTTTATACCGTTCGTTTCCTGATTGTTTTGATTCCTTAGTTTTTTTCCTCTATTATCATTTTCTCCCACTTTCTGTGTTTACCAATTTTCTCCTTTCGATTCGGTTTGGGAACACCTGAATTGCTTTGGTTATGCAGCCCATTAGTCTGTGACACCTCAACTTTCTATCTTTTATCTCTAGAGCAAGAATCCTATTTTGGTCATTGTTTTCTATGCTAAAGAAATTCTGTCCAACATTAACTATCTCTTTCATTCTTTTATTTATTCAGGCATATCTTGGTGCAATTATTGTGCATCTTTATGCTCATGATTTCAACCAAGCTGAGAAGTGCTACAGTTTTACTTGATATTGGCATCATAGGTTTTTCTGGAATTGGCACAGGGAATTAATTGGTTTCAAGTAGGAACAAAGGTGTGGAGTAGAATTATTTTTTTATCCCTTCTTTGCTGTGGGCTAAGGGAGGGGAGGCGAAGTTAGCAGATTTCAAGGAACCAGAACGCTACAAACTTGTTTTAGATATGGTATCTCAAACATCCTATATTTCAATTATGTTACCAATCCTTTTCGACTGTAAAAATGTGATTTGATCAAAGGTCTTGGTGATTTAGAATCTGCACTTAGTATGTAGGAGAAATTTTACTCCTATTGTTCCATCGTTCCTTAGACTTGCACAAAACTATTTTTTCTATGCATTTTCCCATCATTTTCATTCTTTACCTCATGACTTTGTTTTTAATTGTTATCTTAAATGTGTGTACTCTTTATGGATTCACCACCTCATCAACATTGCTGTGTCTACTGGGTCAATCTCTAGAACCAACCCCAATTCCTCTAACCATAGGAAGCAAACCTAAACACTTTAAAATAGGCATGTCCTGGAAAGGCCCTGACTATCCTATATCCCAATAGTAATGATGGCAAACATCTTAGGATTTGCTTTCCTTCCGTGACTGACATGACTTGTGGTAATTCACATCACTGGTTTTATAGCATAAGTGGCAATTATTATTATTTTGTTTTGTACTTTTGTTGGTTTGGATGCTCTAAGTTTATGCGCAAATTCGAAATTTGTAAGACAATAAGTTTAAGCAGAATTTGTGGTTAGAATAAGTTGGTCACGTGTGAGATGGTTTGAATTATTTTTAGGCCATGCTTCGTTTCTCTAAAATTACATAGAAGGTTGCTTGAGCTAAGTGCTACAAGTAGTCTGTGTGTGTGTATTATCCTATTTATTTGTTGAAATGTGGTCTCTAATGATTTGACTCTCTGCTTATTTCTATTTGCAGGATTGATGCATTTTTTAGCAGCGATGAGTGCCGTTCTGCTATTAAACTTCTTTCTGCTTATTCAGAGGGTGATGTGGAAGAAATTAAACGTTTGGCTCGGTCCAGCACTATTTCAAACCTTGATCATGTGGTAAATTTTTCAAACTGTTTTCACCTTATTTGTTGAAATATGCCTAGCCCTTGATGCAATGCTGTAGGGTCCAAGCTTGTGCTTATTCACGCGTAAAAAGATGTTGAATAAATCTTAATGTGCCTATATCATTTAGTTTTTTGTTTATTTTCTGTGATTCCTTCTTAATTTTGATCAACTGGCTTTATTTGCAAGTCACCCCTGCTGATTTTGACTCATCAAGGGTACTTGTTTTCCATCTAGTTAAAGAATAATGTTGTTCAGCATCTCCTAGTTCATATCGTAAATTGGAGACTGTCGTTTAGTGTCGTGAAGTTTGAAGTGCCCAAGTCTATTGGTGTGCTAAAGCCGTTATGACATGCACTACTACTTTTGCAAGCAGGGTTTTCCATTGCGGGACTAGATTGTTTTTTCACTAGGCAAACATGTTGTCGTCAATGATTACTGCCAACTTCATAAAACTTTGAGATGAATATGCATATTAATAAAGTGAAATTATAATTTTTGTCAATGACCATTCCTAACATAGTTTCCCATTCAGATGGATTAGTGTGATATTTGTACGGCGAATTGACAAGTTTTCACGTGTTACATGTATAATTGAAAGGGCGTTCCTTAAAATCTGTTTGTTACAAGAATCGATCTTTCAGTTGGGTCTACACGGTTGTTTGAGATGTGTATGTATAGCAGGCTCGCGTGTCTTGCAATACAAGCATGCTCATTTCAAGCATGAAGAAGCAAGTATTAGAGCTAGAGCAAGAACAAGAGCAAAATAAAGAATAATTTATTTATTACTACCAACAACGCCAGCAGTAATAATAATGAGGAAAAAGCAGAAAAGAAACTCAATGTCATTAAACTATCCCCTCTTCTTCAACAAAGACGAAAGAACGAGAGCTTGAGATCCATATATCGTAACGACTCTTGTGCTGCAAAGACGTATTGGCGATGATGGAAGATGAAATTACTTATGACAAAAATTACACCGAACCCCAAGAAACTCTCCGATGGAAAAGTAACACGTGGCCAGTAACCAGCAGGCCACGACATGGGTTACGAAGGTGACGGTAAGCAACATTGGAGCAGCTGGAAACCAAGCTGAGAGGTATTTACCTAAAGACAGCTAGCACGAATAAGGAGATGTGGTTCATAAATTTAAAGGATGAAAGTTGAAACGGAAGAAGATTTGGTTTTCTCCATCTTTTTGGTTATTGGTTTCAAAGAGAAAATATGATCTGTTATAGACTATAGTTACTACTATGTAATAGGAGAAAGAAAACGACTCGTCATACTTTACGGATCATAAGAAAATAGTAACAACTTGGTCAAAATCTAATACCAGTCTTTTAGCTATGTGCTTTTTCTCCACATATATTTCCCAACTTTTTTCTTATTTCTGAAAAAAGAGAATTCCAACCTTGTGTATATATTGAAAATAAACAATAATGGGAATGGTATTTTTCATAAATTTACAGTAAGAAGATTTGGTTTTTTAAGAGATGATTATCTGTTACTACTCCTCAGTATATATACTTTTTAAGTATCAATTAAAAATAACAACTTGATCAAATATAATCAATTTGATATTATGGGTTGAGATAAGAAAGAAATTAAATTTTAAATCAATTTGAGAAGATTCCCCAGCAATGGATAAAATAAAACAAAAAATAGTAATTTACAGGGATCTCAAATGAAATGAGAGGCAACATAGAATTATTAATCTTTATCTTCATAATTATATTACAAATGCTTTGACATTTACATGAATGAATGAAAAAATCGGTTAATACAACTCAAGCACATTACAAACACATGCAACAAAAGGGTGGCAAAAAAGAAGCTGCATGCAGTTTCTCAATCAAACCTCAACTATTAGTAGTGGTATTATACTTGATTTTAAAAACAACTGACAATGGAATGTTGAGAATGTGACCTTGATTTCCAAACAATCCAATCCTTCCATAGCTAGCGCTAGTGCTGTTCATGGTCGCTTCGAAGAACACGCTCAAAACCTGTCTTTCACCACTAGCAATAGAGAAGTGAGTTGGAGTCACTTTTATTGACACTCCGTACGGAGCACTCCAATCGACGCTGTAGGTTTCATTCCCGGCAACGTTCGTCACTGTTCTTTGGGTTGTCCTAGACTGCTCTAGTTTAGCAATTGTGATAGAAGGCAGGTTCAGGTCAGCACCAGTGATGGTTGAGTTATAACTCCAGCAACTCTCACAAGTGTAATTCATGACCACGGGACTAGATCCATTAATGCTGCAAAGAAATGACATGTATTCATCATAACCTGCCAATCAAAGCACAGTAGAAAAGTCAGACTTTTCACAATGAAACAGTAATTAGACAAATCAAGTTCACAAGCAAGCTAGATGGCCGTTAGCATAGAGAAATCTTTCATTTCAAGAAAAATGAATCAATTACAAGATATAGATGGGACAAACGGAATTTCGTTGAGCAAGTCACATATAGAGCAGGCAAAAAAAACCCTGTACAATTGCAGCAATTGCTCTCAACATAAATCATGGTCATGCATATGACAGTGCCCAAGGTTCACACAGACCACCCCTCTTGATTATTCATGGAAAAATGTTCTACAACACCCGTTATATGCACCAACCTCATCTATCTTCATATAGTATCCAACATTAGGAAATAACCAATTTGAAGGCCATAGAAGACCAGACAGCTTTTCTAGTCATGCTAAATTTGAACAACTAAAGACTAAATTTAACAGTTCTGCTCTGTATTCCCAAACCCCAACTCTGAGAGGTACAGACCCTGACTATCATTGGAAGAGAGATACACAGTAAATATGTATATAATCATGTTAGCAATGATGATCGTCGCAGGTTACAAACCCAGACTATCGTTGACAGAGTTCTGCTCTGTATTTCCAAACCCCCACTCTGAGAGGTACAGACCCTGACTATCATTATCAGGGTCTGAGAGGTATAGACCCTGATAATCGCTGCAGGTTACAAACCAGAAATTGATTGGACCAAAAACAAGGTAACAACCTCCTCCTCATGCGTAGTGTGAGAGTGGCAGACCCCTTCACTAATTATGTTTGTTCTAGAAGTGAGTAAATTTGTTTATAACACTACATATTATGAACTTTTTAAGTTACCACAAGTATGGGATCAGTTTCTTTTCAATAAAAAGAATTTTACTTAACCTTTAAGGCCCAAGAGTTTTCAATCAGTTCCCTTTGGAAAATGAATCTTATTTTCCAAAGGTTGATTCTCAGTAGAAAATACAGGCAGTGCTAATAATCAGTGCAACAATTTCTGCATCTTCCTGAACCATATAACTAGCAACCCATGAGGACATCCGCTCCGGCTCGCCCACGCCCTCGGCCACGCGCCCGCTCACCCATGTGCTCGGCCCATCCACACGCTCTCCTTAGCGTCCGATAGCCCAAGTACAAGACACGGTGCAACCCCTTTGTCCAAGGGTGTGAGAGTCCTTTCCACTTGTAAATAGCTCTAGGTATTTAAAGAAGGAGATAGGCTAATTTTAGGTTTGTCTTTGTTTTTGTGATTATCTCTAATCTAAGACCAAACGCTCTAGCTTAGCTAAATAGGGTTCTTCAAACGTTCTACCTCTTCTTCTTCAAACCGAGTGATTTGCCTAGGAATTGCCCTTAGGAGGGTCACTCTTGAAGTAGAGATCCTTGATAATCTTGTGGCTAGGTTGTCTAGGAATCATCCTTGTGGTAACCCACTAAGACGAGGCACGTCCCGACGCCCCCGGGAGTGAAAAGTCTTATCCTTGTGGTAAACCGGGCTAACATAGACGGCCCACCAAGATGAGGCACGTCCCAGCATCCCTGGGAGTGAAAAGTCCTACCCTTGTGCCGACCATTCTCGTGGAGACTAATAAGAGTCCGAGGGATACTGAACAGGATCGACTTGATCTGGGCTGGTCGGGAACACTATACTGGGGTCTTCGTCACCTGCAAAGCGCTGGAGGGGGTCTCCGGCGTAAACACTCCGATGCCAAAGTCAGTGCAGGTAGTCAAAATGACAGGGGTTCAGTACGCTATCTTAGGCTTACCCCCTTGTCTGAAAAGGTGGGGGTATTTATAGGCAAAGGAAGGAGTGTACCGACAGGGGGTGGGAATAGTCCCTGGTAGGTGTCGCTGGGGTGATAGATGCCGCTGGGGTGGCATTGAGTGATGTCATGTGGGATGACGCCATGCGTAGTGACGTCATGGATGACCTGGGATGGGATGCCGCCATGCGGATGCCGCATGAGTACCCCCCCGCTGATGTCGACCATCTCAGGGTCGGTCGCCAGGCTAAGGGCGGTAAGAACAGGGTCTCGTCTCCCGCGGCGGGTACAGTATGTTGGCCGGGGCACCCGGCGGGGTAGTGGAGATGCCGCTTCTGTGGTATCGATAGTTATCATATGCCCAAACGAAAACTAGCCCGAGTGTTTACCAAGGGCTATCACAACGTCTCCGGTCCTGCCCCTTCGGAGGTTTCTGCCCCAATGTGGGCTCGACGATCGATAAAGGTATATCTTCGAAATGCCTTTTTCCGAAGTCTATAAATAAGCCTTTCATTTTGCCCTTGCCTCATAACTCTTACAACTTTTCCACCTCTCTCTTCAAATTTCCTTATCTCTCTTCTTTTCATGGACGAAGTCACCAAAAACTTCCTGCTCTCCAAAACCCATGCCCTGAGGAACCTAACTCAGGCAGACACCGATTTCCTAGGTTCGCTGAGCGTTAAGACCTCGAAGGATATACTGGAGCTCCAGGGGATGCTGACTCCCCTGCAAGCTAGACAGACTGCTGTTACCCTGGAGGATTTCAGTCCCGTGGAGAAAGCGGTGAAGCTGTCAGTGGCTGTTTCTCAAATTCAGCTGCTGATGACGACGCTGCAGCATAGGAAGGACTTGCTGGGATGCTGCCTGAAGAGCATGAGGGCCTATTCTTCTGAACTGACGGCTCTTGCGGATGCCCTGAGGGAAATTCCTTTCCTGGAATGGGAAGATGATGACGCTGGGTCGAATGCCTGACCAGCGATGGGGATCCTCTTGGCGTGTCTTTCTGTGCTCCTCTGGGCCACCTTTTGTAACTCCGGGCCGTTAGGCCTTTTTGTAATCTCGGGCCGCTGAGCCCTTTAAATAAATAAATATGCTTTCCCTTATTCACTTGCCGCACTGTCAATGTTTTTATTCTTTCTCATGTCGTCTTTCTTAGAAAACAACTTCTATTCTCACTAATTGTGAGCGTGGTGTCCCTTGGGATCCCGTAACTTTATTTGCCTACCTGGCTCATAATGACGATTTTTCCATATCACATCCGTTCTGAATATATTTTACGCCGCTTTTTAGTGTTAACGGATTAGGCAACGATTTCGGTGCCTCCTGGCTAGTGCAGCCTTTTGACAGTTGCGGAGTCAGATCTTTCCCCCCAATAGACGTTATCTCTGATAGCATTAACTGTCCTCGATAATACGCGAAAAGGCAGGCACGCTTCCTCACCTCGGCTATATAATGGGGCTCTTCCTTTCCTTCTCTGTTCATCTTTTTTCTTCTTTCTTCTCACTCTTACTGATATTTCCATGGCTGACTCCCGTTTTTTGTTTACTGCCGCTCGCGATTCTCCTCCGACCCCTCCAACTTCTCCCGACTCCGACAATCCTCCACTCTCACCCCCTGGAGGCCTGCCAGACATTCCGTAAAGTGCCGGGGTCGCAAGAGATTGAAGACAACAAAGAAACAATCTTTCGAATCCTTCTTCACCGACTTTGAACCTCACTACCTTTCGCTGCGGCAAAAGGATGAAGCGTCACCATCCGTCCCTTGTCCTTTTCCCAAGGACGGGACTTCTATGCAAGATGACGCCCCAGGACTGGTTACCCCGACCCTGGAGGAAAGCTCCCACGCCGCTTCAAAGGAGGAAACTGCCCCTACGACAGGTTCCGCGACTGGGCTTGGTAAAAGACCTTTCGAGATTGGCGAGCCCTTTCCTTTCTATAACAGTGGGTCACTATCATCTCCGGAAGATTATGATTACGTCTATGACATACACTGGGCGGACGAAGACTGATGATGGCGCACTTATTGTAGATGCCGCTGGCTTTCTCTTTCAATGAATAAATAGAATGAAATGAAACAAAATGTCATTTGCCTTTTTCTTTTCACTTTTATTATAATCGCCGCCCTATGGGATAACTGCCGCTGGACAGCCAATTGCCGCTTCATACGACCATCTTTGTGGGGTTTCTTGTAATTAACGAGTCTTTCTTTTACGACATTCGAGGCGAGCGCTTGACTTTAAGTTTCTGTCAGGGTCTTTCCACGTGTCCCATTTGTCCAGTACGTGTCTTGCTGTGATAGGTTGCCCTTCTGTCTGACTTTTCCACCATCTCTTTTAAAAGGAAAAACGCACCTTCTTCGTACCTTTTTGCTCCTTTTTATACTTCAGAACTCTCTTCGTTTTTCGCTCGCTCAGAGGAAATTCTCTCGTTCTATGATTACATCCAGACGACTCGCCTATTAATTTCAGTCTTCTCTCTTTCAAGGTATTCTGCTCGATCTTGCTTTTGATTTTCCTTTGCTGCTTTATCTATCATGCCTCACACGAGATCTCAATCTAATTCTTTAGCTACCCCTAGGCCAATTTCTCGATATCCTGAACTTGAAAACACCCCTAGCATCTTTACTTACCCTACTGTCTTACGCCTCGAACTGGAAAGCAATAATATTACCTTCCCCTGCGGCTATCGCCCCACTATTCCTTCTGACACTATGAGGCTTCATAGGCGGCTCTGGAAAACTCATAGGATTCTTTATTTTAAAATGTTTCAATATGGGTTCCGCCTCCCAGTTCATGATACGCTGGAGCATGTGTTGCGCGAGCACAGGCTTAACCCTGCGCAGATCACCCCTTCCTCGTGGAGTTGCATCTACACCTTCCTTCGTACCTGCGAATTAAAAGATATTCTTGCTCCCTCTGTTGCTTTGTTTCGCAAGTTCTTGACTCTGGTTTTTCGCGACGGCTTCATTAATATTATTCCAAGATGGGATGATGCTCTAGTAAGGCCTTTTTGGCAGAAATTTCAAGGATTTGAGGGGAACGTCGAGAACTGGAAGAGCGGTTTCTTCGTTGTCGAATTACCCTCTCGCCTGTGGCGTCCTGATTTCAACCTGAAGGTGGTTAATTGGGCGAGGCCAGTGCCTCTGTCTAGGGAAGAGTTGGATCAGGCCAATGCTTTACTGGAGATGGAGTCCTCTTTCCAGATCCGAAACTTTGCTTTGTTCAGGCCTTTAGCTGAGTGTACCATAGGTGAGCTTTTGAGCTTCTCCGCTGCCTTGCTTACCCCTTGTTTATTAACATAATTTTTCGCAGGGGAGACCATCGCTCGACCGCTCTCCGAAGGTGACGCTCCTCACAAGGTTGTCGCCCCTTCAACGACTGCTCCCTCTACTTCCGCTGGGGCTCGAGCTGATCACCGTATGCCCATAAAGAAAAGAGCTTTAGACGAGATTCTTTCCAGGGAAAGCGGTTCCTCCTTCCGCACTTCCCGCTTCGTGGAGAACTGGTTACCCAATCGGAAGAAGAGGTCCGGGTTTGGTTTGCCAGTGACTGAGACAAAGATTTTCTCCTACGGAGTCGAGGATATGGAGGACATGGACACGGAACTGGGCCTCCGCCCGGCTTCCTCAGCTCAACGAAAGAAACTAAGGGACGCAAGCGAAGCTCAAGTGACCAAGATGGCTGCTCAATCTCCTCCAAGTGATGCCGCAAATACCGTCGCTTCCCAGACTGCCGCTTCTCTCGACACCACTATGGAGGGTGCCGCTTCACTGGGTGGCGCTTCCTCGACTCTAGGGCTGGCTGTCCCCAGCAAGACCTCCTCTGCTGCGACGATGCCACCATCCGCTGCAAATTCCACTCCGGTCATGGAGCCTCCACACTCGCCCATTGGCCCTTGTATTCCTGACGTGCGACCCTCAGTCCCAAGTGGGCCTGGCTCTTCTCACTCTCCCCCGAAGTCCCCTTGCCCGTTGTTCCTTACTTCAATTCGAGACATCGGGGGCTCAGGCGGTATCTCCGCCCCTTGCTTTGTTGCTGATCTTTCCCGTGACGGGCCTCAATGGGCCCCCTCTCACCGGCTAAATCTGTCAAAATTTGGGACTTACGGGTTCCGTGCCCTGGGTATATCAGACCCCTTATCGCAAGATCAGCCCACGGCTATCTTGGCCTGCGAAATGTTTCGCGCCTCCGAGGAAGAGAGTAGGCTACTGCAACTTCCTCCCGAAGTTCAGTATGTGCGCGTCATGAACAACTGCCTTGCTGCCTTTCGACAGCTTCATTACTTCATCAAGGCTCGTGCTACACAATCTCAAAACTCTGGTGCCCTAGCAAAGGTAGAGGAGCTATTGCGACTCCACAAACGCGCTCAGGCCGAACTGCGCGAGTGCCGCGCTGACCTTTCTCGGGAAAGGTCTAAAGGAAAAGCCGAGGTTGAAGCTTTAGAGGCTGAGTTGGTGGCTGAGAGGAAGAAGAACTCATTCCTTCTTGAGGAGGTATCCTCCCGCAATGCGGACCTATCGAAAGCATTCAAGAAGGTGACCTGGTGGAAGAAGAAGACTGAACAAACCTTTATCGTCGGGGTGACAGATCAACACCGCAACAGATCCGCTGATCCTGCTGAGGTCGCCAGGTATGCCTCCGCGAGGATGAAAGAGATTAATGAGAGCCAAGAGGGCTTCCTCTTCTCCGAAGAGGAGTAGTGGGTCAGTGCCTGGGAAGGGCCCATTTGATGCCGCTTGATTGGGGGTGTCGCTTCTTTACTTACTCCCTTATTGTATTATTTTTCCCGTTTGGATATTTGACATCGCCTCCTTGCTTGTAATAATTAACAAATCTTGTAATCTTGACCAAATAATGCTTGTTTCTTAACGATGTCGCCCTTTATCACATGCCGCTTGACTACATTTTCTTCGCACTTTGCCTCTTGCATGCCGTGTCATTACATCTTGCCGCTCCTTTTCGCCGGGTTTGACTGCGCCCTTTTCAGAGCATTTAATGCTCTGACTCCTTTTATTTGATACGGAGGAGACAGTCATGATGCTTTGAGCCCACGTGTCATCAAAGGGGAACGCTAAAGGACTGGCGGGCTGAGCATGTCTTTTCGCTCCTCAAGGATTGCACCCGCTTCCCGCGTCTCTTTGCCCTTGACACGTCACACACTACAATCGCTTGACCCGTCATTCCCTTTAGTCCTTAGGGTTATAAAACCCCCACGTGCTTTCTTTTTATCTCTTGTTACCTTTCTCTTTTGAAAAATGAAAAGAAAGAAAATACAATTCCTCTTCTTCCTCCTACGATCCGCTGCCACCTGGGTGCTTCGATCTTCTCCTCACCACAGGTACCTTCCTCTCTATTCTTCTTTTAAGCTTGGGCATGGCTCGTAATCGCATCTATCCCTGCTCTGCTGGGGAGGGGGATATTGATACTACTGTTTCCACCATTGCTTCCACCGCCGTCCTTCGACGGCGCCTGCGGAGCTATAATGCTACTCTCGACCAGCTGGAGGGGTATTCTACTGAAGTTTCCCCAAAGTCCCTTCGCCTTAATAGGAATTACCTGGCAACCGTAGGGTTCTTTATGCCAAAATGTTTCATTATGGTTTTCGGTTGCCTCTAGATCCTTTAATTGCCGAGTTATTCTCTGAATTTGATCTGAATGCTGCCCAATTGAGTCCAAACGCCTACTGTGGCATTTATGCTTTTATAGCCCTCTGTAGATATATAGGGAATGAATCTCCTTCCTTGTTGTTACTTCGCTCCCTTTTTCAATTATACCACCATAACAACGGCATCATAGCGATATCGCCTCGCTATGATGTTGAAGCTCTAAACCCCTTTACCTGGAAGCTGTTATTCCTTGAATCCTCTATTGATGCTTGGAAAAGAGGATTCTTCATCATCAATCTGCCCCAGCCTTTGTGGCAGAGCGGGTTTAATCTCGTCGTCCAAGACGCTGCCTGGGGTGGCCGGCTAGAGTTAGGACCGTTGACCAAGGCTGGCTGGACAAGCTGCTCAACCTGTCGGGGACTCCCGGTGTTCGCACTCGCGAACTCGCGTGCCGGGGCGACATCCAGGGTTGCATTCAAAGTGAGCACCGTCCCTTTGTTCGTTGTTCCATGCCAATACTAACTCTAACATTCATTTCTTATCTCTACAGATCCTCCCGTCGGGTGGAAACCTGATTGCATCAAGAAAAGAGAGAGAAGAGCTCAGCAGAAGAGAGAAAAAATGGCTCTTTCTGCCGCCTCGGCTGGTGCTGTGACTGACACCACGCACGCATCCACTTCTGCACCTGAGTCCTCTTCTCTTCCTCGAGCGGAGGCTACTGCCACATCAACTACTGAGCCAATTTCCTCCCCTAGCATTGCTCGTACACGAGCGTCATCTTCTCGTCCTCCCCTTGCAAGAAAGAAGAAAATAACTCTCCACCTTCGCGTTATCGCTCCTACCCGTCCTCCTGTTCAGGTGGTTTTTACAAAATTTTCTCTGTCTATACATTTTGTGTCCGTTTCTTAATTCCTCTATTTCTTTTGCACTTAGGATACTGCTACTGTTGCCTCTTCTGCTACTCCTTCGCGCGACGGCATGGATTTGTCGGGTATTCTTGACCCCAAGCGACCGCGTCTTAATGAGGACTCAACTTCAGCGAACGACTTTGCCGCTGGTCAGGAAAGGCAAGACGGTGTCACCAATGCCGGCCCCTAGCGGGTAATCAAGGCTCTGGTCTGGCAGGGAACGGGGCTACCTCTGCGCCGCTTCACTCTTCTTTTGCCGCGTCATCTCCTCCACCTGGCAATCCCTTGGAATTTTTGGAGGATCTTGCAGAGGAGGACTTTCAGGGCTTCCATTACTGGTCTAGGAATGTGATGAGACGAATGAGCTCTCTCCAATCTTCCTCCCAGGAATGACGCAACACTAATCACCAGCTCTTGGAAGAAATCAACAAGTACCAAAGGGAACTTCATAAAACTCAAGAAGAGCTGAGGAAGTGTGTTGAAGAGCGACAATGTGCGGAAGCCAGTCTGGGAGTTGCGAGGAAAGAGTTAGAAGAGGCCAAAGGACACCAGGCCATGAGGGATGCCGCTCTTCAAGCGGAGCAAAGTAAGAATGCCGCTCTTACGGAGGAAACGACGGACAAGTGTAAATGGTTTCTGGAACAAACTGCGGGCCTCATGGCCGACTGCTTCATTGAGCGTCACGGCCGTAATTTCTTCGACGCGGATGCCATCATCCGCCTCTTCAAGCAGAAGTCTGGGTTCCTCACGGAAGAGGGCTACCGCCAAGCGAAGAGGCCACGGCACGGCGAGGGGGACAACAGCATGCCCAGGCCGTAAATGTCACTTCTCTTTTTGTCCATCGGGGGCCCTGACTTCTTTGTCCTTTTTGTGTTTTTGGGGCCTTTTGTTTAAACAAGTATCCCCTCTTGTACAAACAGTTTGCACAATTTGCCATCATTTTACTTTATCGATGATCTTTCTTGCTTTACTTTTGTTAGACCTTCTTTCAAAACTGGTTGCCACCGTTGAACTGATGTTGCCTGCGCCTTCGAACTCCTGTTGTGGAGTCGCAACACGCCATGTCGTCGCGCGTTTCTTTCCGCGCAATAGGGTAGATCCGCTCCTTACCATTATCTCGTACCGTGCTTGAGACGACTGGATCTCCCCTTTAGACGCTCTGCCTCTCCACGACGTCATTATTTTCCAAGTGCTCCATCACTTTGACACTTTACTAAATTTTTTGCACATTTTACTTATAGCTTTCGTTAGTAGCAACATATTCTCGAAAAACCTTAGTTACCTTGGGCCATTGCCGCGCGCGCTCCTCACTTTCTTAGCGCGATCCTTCCGAGATATCGCTTGTGCCGAATTTTCTGCACATTTTCACTTATCACTTTCGTTTGTAGCGACATCTACTAAAATATCTTAATTACCTTGGGGTGTGGGTGCGTATTTCCCCAACTCACTTGGCGCGATCCCGCCCGATGTCGCTCGTGTCATGTACTCTTCCAGCCAAACTTCACCGGGTTTGTCCCTTCCGGTTACTAGCTGGGGTACCGTGACTTCCCGTATTTCTTCAATCGGCCGGGAAGTGCCCCCTCTCAGTGCGCCGCCTGATCAGGGCCAACCATCATGAGGATAGGACTTTTCCCTTCCTCAGCATTGCCCTTCTTTACGAGGGGTCTATGTTAGCGCTACCCTCGTAAGGATAGGATTTTCACTTGCGAGGTGGAGTTTTTATCTTCCCTAGGGTCGTGCCTCACTTAATGATCATCCGCCTATGTGAGCACGGGCTGTCACAAGGATAGGACTTTACACCCCCAGGGGAGTCGGGGCGTGCCCTCTCTGGGTTTCCTAGGATAGGATTTTCACTCCCGACAGTGCTGGAGCGTGTCTCGTCTTAGCGAGCCGCCTGATCAAGGCCGGCCTCACAAGGCCAGAATTTTTCACTTCCAGCACCATATATTTCCAGGATCATCGAGGCGTGCCTCGTCTTGACGACCCATCTACATTAGCCTGTTCTGCCCTAAGGCTAGGACTTTTCACCCCCGACATCCTCCTTTCCTTGTTATCTGCACATTACACAGACAACCAACAAGGAACAAGAAATATTTCCACAACAATTGTTAGACCATGCCCAACGGCATGTCACATTTCATTATTTCAATTTCTAGACCATGCCCACCGGCATGTCACATTTCAATTTCTAGACCATGCCCACCGGCATGTCACATTTCAATTTCTAGACCATGCCCAACGACATGTCACATTTCAATTTCTAGACCATGCCCGCCGACATGTCACATTTCAATTTCTAGACCATGCCCAACGGCATGTCACATTTCAATTTCTAGACAAATTCAATTTATATTTCAAGACCATGCCCAACGGCATGTCACTTTTCATTATTTCAATTTCTAGACCATGCCCAACGGCATGTCAAACTCAATTTTCAGACCATGCCCAACGGCATGTCACATTTCAATTTCTAGACCATGCCCACCGATATGTCACATTTCAATTTCTAGGCCATGCTCAACCGGCATGTCACATTTCAATTTCTAGACCATGCCCAACGGCATGTCACATTTCAATTTCTAGACCATGCCCGCCGGCATGTCACATTTCAATTTCTAGACAAATTCAATTTATATTTCAAGACCATGCCCAACGGCATGTCACTTTTCATTATTTCAATTTCTAGACCATGCCCAACGGCATGTCACATTCAAGCATGATATAATTTTAATCGAGCAATATTCCAAGAGTTAGGTAAGGGAGTACCGTCAAGCGTTTCGAGGTGATACGCTCCCTTTCCGATAACACGAGTGACGCGGTACGGGCCTTCCCAGTTTGAGCTAAGTTTCCACATTCTTTGGCCCGCCGCCCGTTTGTCCCTGAGCACGAGGTCTCCCGCCTTGAGCAGCCGCTCCTTAACATGTCTGTTGTGATACCGCGCCATTCTTCTTTTGTAGTGCATTATTTTCAGGAGGGCTTCCTCGCGCGCCTCAGGCAGCATATCAAGGTTAGCACGTAACCTTTCCTCGTTTAACTCCTCCTTGAAATATTCCACCCTTAAGCTTAGGGTGCCAATTTCGACGGGCATTACTGCTTCGGTACCAAAGGCCATCGCAAAGGGCGTTTCCCCTGTACTAATTTTGACGGTCATGCGGTAAGCCCACATTACATAGGGTAGCTCGTCTGGCCACTTCTTTTTCGACCCCTCAAGATTTTTCTTAATACCGCTCCGTATGCTTCGGTTGGTTACCTCCGCCTAGCCGTTAGTCTCAGGATGGGCCATAGAGGAAAACCTCTATTCGATCTGGAATTCTTCACATTGCTTTTTGAAGAAGTGGCTGGTAAACTGTGCCCCATTGTCACTAACTAGCATGCGAGGCACCTCGAAACGCATGATCACTTGGTGCTTAAAGAAGTGCCATACCTTCTCCGTCGTAATACTGGCTACCGCTTCCGCTTCTGCTCATTTGGTAAAGTAGTCCACTGCCACAATTACAAATTTCAGTTGAGACCTGGCCTTTGGAAAAGGGCCTAAAATATCGATTCCCCACTTGGCAAAAGGACAAGGTGCCACGATCTGAGATATTTCAGTGGCGGGTCGTCGAGGGATTTTGGCAAATTCTTGACATTTATGGCATGATTGCACAAAGTTGTTACAATCCCTGCGAATAGTGGGCCAATAGAATCCTGACCGAAACACCTGCGCGGCCATGGTACCACCTGACACGTGCATGCCGCAGATGCCTTCATGAATCTCGCGCAGGGTATGAAGGCCTTCTTGTTCCGTTATACATTTTGCGGCCGGGTGCGAGAAACATCTCTGAATTAACTCCTCATCATAATAAGTGCACCTTGCCGCTTGCTTCAGCACTTTTTTCTTCTCTGTACTGTCGCTCGGCAACTCGTCGTGCTTCAAATTTTTTATCATAGGGACCCTCCAGTCCTTTTCAATCTCCTCTACACATAGCGACAGCTGTTCCTCCATGAAGGACGGTAATGACCTTTCCTCATAGTACACGTCTTCTGGTATGACAACCTCCTGATTAGCTGCCACCTTGGCAAGATTATCCGCCTCTGTATTGTCCTCCCGCGGAATGTGTTCGAAAGTAACACACACGCCGCTTTGTTCCATTTCTGCCAATTCCCTTTTCACTTTCAAGAGGTATTGCGCCATGATCGATTCTTTAACTTGGGAATGTCCCAGGACTTGATCAATTATCAACTTGGAGTCCCCTCGTATTCTCAACCGTGGGGCTCCTGCTACCAGGTCGTTTTCTATTTTAGCGAAGAGGCTTCTTCCTACTCTAAGCCCCGCCAATAACGCTTCATACTCTGCTGCGTTGTTGGACAATGGTTGCAGGATTCTAATGGCGTGCCGCACCTGCACATTATGTGGCCCGATCATGTATATGCCAGCTCCCGCCAACTCCTGATTTTTAGCGCCATCGACATAGATGACCCATATGTCCGTGGGGGCTTATGAGGGTGGGACCTTTGCATCACTTTCTTTCTTTTCGAGTGGCTCCACCGCCTTGTCCCCAGTAAATGTACACTCGGCAATAAAATCTGCCAAAACCTGAGCTTTTACGGATGGCCGAGCTTTGTACTGTAATCCATATTGTTCCAGCTCAATTGACCAAATCAACATCCTCCCCGAGGATTCTGGTTTCCTAAGAATTCTTCTCAAAGGCTGATCCGTGAGCACGGTGACTGGATGGGCCTGGAAGTACCTGTCCATCTTCCGAGTGGACTATAGCAGGGCGAATGCCACCTTTTCAATGTGGGTGTATCGCACCTCGGCATCTTTTAACACATGGCTAACAAAGAAAATGGGGCGGTGGGCGTGATTATCCTCCCGAACCAAAACGGCACTGACCACTTCATGCGCGACGCCGAGGTACAAGAATAGGGTGTCGCCCAATTCCGGTCGTGTTAGTACCAAGTCGGACGACAAGTATGTTTTCAAACCCACGAACGCCTCTTCGCACTCTTGTGTCCATCCGAAAGAAGCTTTCTTACGTATGACTTTAAAGAACGGCAAGCACTTCTCGCCCTACTTAGAGATGAACCGCCCCAGAGCAATGATGCGTCCTGTTAACCTCTGAACTTCTTGGAGGGTTCGTGGCGATACCATATCGTGGATAGCCTTAATCTTTGACGGGTTCGGCTGGATGCCCTTTTGGCTTACCACATACCCCAAGAATTTTCCCGTTTGAAATGCAAACGCGCACTTGCGGGGGTTTAACTTTATCTAGTACTTCCTCAATGTATCAAACACTTCCTGCAAATCGGCCAGATGGTCATTGAAACTTCTGCTCTTGACCAATACATCATCTACGTACGCTTCTACATTTCTCCCGATTTTATTTTCAAACACTTTGTTGGCCATACACTGGAAGGTCGCCCCTGCATTCTTTAAGCCAAACGGCATTGCCGTGTAGCAATAGGTGGCCTTCGGAGTTACAAATGTCGTCTTTTCCTCATCTTCCTTGGCCATAGGAATTTGATGATATCCAGAATTGGCGTCCAGGGAACTCAAATATGCGTACCCTACCGCTTGATCGACCAACTGATCAATCCGAGGAAGCGGATAACAGTCTTTAGGACAAGCGTCATTCAAGTTAGTGAAATCAATACACATGCGCCAGTCTCCGTTGGGCTTGTGGACTAAGACGGGGTTGGCCAACCAAGTAGGGTATTGAACTTCTCGGATGAATCCTGGGTTCATCAGCTTTACTACCTCCTTATCAATCACCATCAAATTTTCCGTGGAGAATGCTCGCCATTTCTGTTGAACTGGCGTGGCGCGCGGGTCAACGTTGAGTCGGTGCTCAGCCACTTCCCTAGACACGCCAGGCATGTCCGCCGGTTTCCACGTGAACTATCCTTTGCACTTGTTCAATAGCCGGGCTAATTGTGCTCTCACCTCAAGGGTCAACTTTTCACTGGCCTGGAAGCTCGCCTTATCATTGCCTTGGACGGGGATGGATACCATCGCATCCACTGGCTGGGTTCGCCTTTCACCCCTTTGCTCGTAGGGATCCGCTGCCACACACACATATTGATCACAACTTTTTTGAATCATGAGTGAGTAACACTCGACGGCTAGCTTTTGATCGCCCTTGATCGATACTACCCCTTCCCAAGAGGGGTATTTAATCTTGAGGTGTTTCTGAGATACCGCCGCCCCGAAATGATTGAGGAATGGCCGTCCTAGAATGGCATTATACGGTAGGATAAGATCCACAACTAAGAACATCAACTCTTCTGATCGTTTCGACGCGTCTTCTCTAAAATACACGGGTAGCATTGTGACTCCAATTACAGGTATAGGGATGTCGTCCACTCCAATAATTGGTTTCTTACAAGGTGCCAGTTCACCGGCAGGGCGTTTCATGAGATTATACGCTTCCAACGAAAATACATTTACCGCACTGCCGTTATCAATTAGGGTCCTTCGTACCCCATGGCTCCCAACAACCGGTGTGACTACTAGCGCGTCATTGTGAGGAAAGACAACGCCCTTCTCATCTTCTTCCGAAAAAGATATTACCATCCTGTCCAGTGCATCAATCACTCCCTTTTTGGCAGGATGGCCTTCCCGTTTCTGCTTCTCTCCTGCCACGAGTGTTGCTGGGGTAATCTCATCCAGGAACGATGCGCCCCCAGCGATAATGTTAATAATGGGGATGTCCTCGTCATACATCATTAGCACTTCTTTCCCTTTTGCCTCAGAAGTTCCGCTGCCCCCAAGGGGGGGAGGCAATTGATGGTCACCTAACGCCCCGTGCGGAGGGTCGCTTTTGGTTTCTTCTCTCATACGAGTGGTGAATTCTCCAAGATAGCCTTCTTCCAATAGGCGCTTTATTGCTAACTTCAATTCCCTGCATGCCTCTGTAGAATGCCCCTTAACCTTATGGAATTTACAAAAAGCGTTTTCCCTTCCTCCCATGACCACCCCTGGCTTCACAGGGGCTGGATAGTGGATCGGCAGGTTCCGCTGCTGAATGATGGCTAAGATTTCCGCTCGTGGGAGTGTAAGGGGAGGAAGGTCGGGGTCGTACATTCGACCCTTAGGGGGATCCCCCTATTGCTGAACATTCAGACTGCCGCCCCTTCCTCTAGAGTAATTACCCTTCTGGCGATTCGACGCCTTGGGGATGTAATCTTTCCGCTGGGTGTATTCGTCACCCGGACGGGTGTCGTGGGTCATACTGCCTTGAGCCGTGGGAGCAGGAGGGGCGTTCTGGGGCGCATCCCGTATCCTGTTTCTATATTCCTCTTCTTCCATTCTCGCATAATTGTGAGCCTTCAACCTTAACGCGTCTAAAGTCGTTGGGGGGTCCACCATCAGTGTATCTCTCAGCTTCCCATATCCACAATTCCGCTTCAAAGCTTCTATGGCGAAATCAATAGTAATACCAGGAGTTAACGACATTTCTATATCAAAACGACCAAGATAACTATTCAAAGACTCTTCTGGTTTTCTACATATATCAAACAAGGCTGCTGCAGACTTTCGAATGGGGATAGTTGTGCTGAAGTGACTCTTAAACTTGGCCTCTAGCTGCGGAAAATTGTCAATTGATCGAGCAGGAAGTCCCTCAATCCAGAGGCGAGCTACTCCTGACAATGTCATAACGAATATTTGACACAACGCCGCGTCGTTGTGTGTTTGAAACTGGACGAAATCCTTCACCTTATTAAGATGCGAGATTGGGTCTTTGGTGCCATCGTATGATTCCGTGGGGAGCTTAACATGTCGGCTGACCCTGTGGTGCCTTACACGGTGGGTGAAAGGATGACCAGCGGTGTCATCCAAGATCTCACGATCATGACGAGGAGGAGATATGTCCAGGTGTCGTCGGTGCCCTCGAAGCTCCGGGGTGCGCTGTTGCCTGGGAGACCGGCTGCGACTCCTAGGCGAACGGGATCGATGCCTCCTACTGCCTGATCTCTCACTCCGCTCCATAGATACCTCTCTACCGGCTCCCTCTCTTCTGCCGTCCCAACGCTCTCTGTATTCATCTACCGGTCACTCCACTTGAGAGACAGGAATCTGCGGTATCCGCGGTATATAGTGCTCCTCCTGTCCGTCTACCAGTTGCGCAAAGCTGAATGGCATGCTTATCGCAGGTGAGGTCAGAGGGACGCTCTCCTGGCGACGAGGCAATACTGGTCGATCAGCGACAATAGACGGAGTAAAAATAACTCGAGGAGACACACCTGATGTCGCGGTACTAGAAGTGGGGCCTGCGGCCATCCCAATTAAATAGTCCAAGTGGGCACGAAGAGCTAACATCGAGGTTACCGAGGGAGTAGTAGGGCCATCCATCCTAGAACCTACAAGCGGAGGGGCGGAGTGACTGGATCCGCCCATGTGAGAAAATGGGGCACCCACTGAGGAAATAAGGGAACCTATTTGCGGAAACGGGGTACCCGTTTGAGAAAACGGGGTGCCCATTTGAGAGAACGGGGTGCCAGCTGTCAGCCCAAAAAGAAAGTCTGTCTGCACAGAGGAAGTTTCACGTGATGTGACATATGTACTGGACGAAGACGTGGAAAAAAGTTCCCTACGCGCGTGAACCCCACGAGTACGAGGGGGTGTGGATTCTGAATCTGAAGCCATGATCCTTCGACTCTCAGAAAGAACAGAGCTTGGTTACTAAGGAAAACTCACTTAATTAACCAAAGCTCTCAATGAAAGCACCACTTGATAAGAGTCCGAGGGATACTGAGCAGGATCGGCTTGATCTGGGATGGTCGGGAACACTGTACTGGGGTCTTCGTCACCTGCAAAGCGCCGGAGGGGGTCTCCGGCGTAAACACTCCGATGCCAAAGTCAGTGCAGGTAGTCAAAATGACAGGGGTTCAGTACGCTATCTTAGGCTTACCCCCTTGTCTGAAAAGGTGGGGGTATTTATAGGCAAAGGAAGGAGTGTACCGATAAGGGGTGGGAATAATCCCTGGTCGGTGTCACTGGGGTGATAGATGCCGCTGGGGTGGCATTGAGTGATGTCATGTGGGATGTCATGCGGAGTGACGTCATGGATGACCTGGGATGGGATGCCGCCGTGCGGATGCCGACCATCCCAGGGTCGGTCGCCAGGCTAAGGGCGGTAAGAACAGGGTCTCGTCTCCCGCGGCGGGTACAGTATGTTGGCCGGGGCACCCGGCGGGGTAGTGGAGATGCTGCTTTTGTGGTATCGATAGTTATCAGAGACGGTTCGCCAAGACGAGGCACGCCCCAGGGAGACAATAACTCTATCCGGGAAGTGAAAATCCTATCCTTGTGATAACCGGGCTAATACAGACGGCTCACTAAGTGAGGGCACGATTCCGGGATGTGAGGTCAACGCCTATAAGTGAAAAACCTAGCCTTGTGATGACCTGTCCTGATCCGACGACTCACTAAGATGAGGCACTTTCTAGGGCGATCGTGGAAATTTGGAAATGCGAAGAATCGCGAAATCCCAGCAAGTAACCAGATGAGAAATCCCTGGTGGAGAAAGCAATACGAGCGACATCAACGACAACAGCCTGAGACGGAGACGAGGAGGCTCCTACGGGTAACTGATAACAATTGAGACAGCCCTAACGGTGCTAGCACACTTGCTGCTCCCGCCAGGACGATTTCCTATACGACCTGTAAGACATCTTCATATCGCCAGAGAATCAGAGAAGAATTCCTAGGATGGTCGACATCAGCGGGGGGGGGGGGGGGGGGGGGGGACTCACGCGACTCTATACGCACGGCATCATCCCATCCTAGGGACCCCCGAGCTTATCGCTCTCGGTAGCCCGTACGATATCGCTCTTGACGTCATCTGTCGGTATCGCTTGTGACGTCACCCTTTGACATCACCTGAAATGTTATCGCCAGGTATCGCCGACCAGGCCTATAAATACCCCTACTTTTCCAATCTGAAGGTAAGATCGAGATCACTAAGACGAACCTCTGTTATTTTCGAAACTCGGACTGACTTAAGCATCGGAGTGTCTACGCCGGAGCCCCCCCTCCGGCGCTTTGCAGGTACATTCGACGCTGACCACCACTGTTCTGATCAACCACGACTCTGAATCTTACAAGATCGACAATCGAATCTTATCAAATGGTGCTTTCATTGAGATCTTTGGTATATTAAGTGAGCGTCCTTAATAGCCAAGCTCCATCTAGTCGGAAGATTGGAACGGTCATGCTCACGGGATCGGAGTCCATCCGATCGTCATCCTCTAATATCCCTTTCTCAATCCGCAGACGTTTATTCCCTTTTGCTACTGCCGATCTCTCTATGACTACACAACCAATTATTTCGGGATCTCTGGACTTCTCGGTTGGAATTGCTGGGGGATCGGCCTCCTCGCAGACGGACATCTTGTCATCTCAGATAGCGGGGTCTGATTTCTCCACTCCTCTCTCTAGGGGATCTGTGCTTAATCATGAACATCCTTTTGCAATGGAAATAGCGGCCCTTCGTTCTCGGCTGGAATATCTGACGGAAATGGCTGCAAGAGCCACGCCTGGTGCTTCTGGATCTAGTCTCCCTCCTCGCGTCATGTTTACACCATCTATTGTCGCTGATCGACCTATATCACCGTTGTTTCCAGAAAACCTCCAGATGCCTTTATCCGCTGGAAATCCACTGGATCCATTAATAATTTCTCGCAATTAGAATCTAAATTTCGGAGCAGCTTTAGCACGGCAATTCCAATCAGGAAATCTGCCGCCGCGTTATTTGACATACAACGAAGGCCTCAAGAAACCTTGAAGGAGTTTCTTAGTCGCTTCGATTTGGAAATGTCCTTAACGCCGGGCGTTACCATTGATTTTGCTATAGAAGCTCTGAAAAGGAACTGCCGCTATGGAAAGCTGAAAGACGCGTTCATGGTGGATCCTCTAGTGACTTTAGATGCGTTAAGGCTTAAAGCCCACAATTACGCAAAAATGAAAGAGGAAGAAAACAGAGATAGGACGTATGATGCGTCATATGGGACATCTCAGATTACTACCGCTCCCACGAAGCCACTACCTGACGACCATTTTATTGACGATTACGCTAGGAGGAAAGACCATATCCCTAAGGCCTCCCACAAACAGAAGGGTCATTTTTTGAAGGGAAAAACCGGTGGTTCCCCCTCTCGAAGTCACGGGGATTCTCACAAGAGCCGGACGTATGACCCAGATTTTCCTTCTCTTAACGTACCAAGGGCTGAGATTTTGGTGATAGCGGAACAGCAAAATCTTCCCATCCGCTACCCCGCGCCTACGAAACCAGGAGTGCTTCTAGGAAGGAGGGAAAATGCTTACTGTAAATTCCACAAAGCCAGGGGCCATTCCACAGAAGCGTGCAGGGAGTTAAGATCGGCGATAGAACGCTTGGTAGAAGAAGGATATTTGGGAGAATTTTCTACCCAAATAAGAGAAGATGCCAGAAATAATCTTATGAAAAGGACAGTAGACGAACCACCAGTTCCTCCACGTGTTCCGCAAAAAGATGATGCTCCCAGAGGCAAAGATAGGGAAACTCTCGCGGTTGATGACGAATATATTCCTATGATTAACATTATCGCCGGAGGAACCCCTTATATGGACGAACCAGAGCAATTGGCAGCCGCAAAAAGAGATAAACGCACACGTGATGACATTACGAAAAAAGGAGAGGTGATAGGCATATTGGATCGAATGGTATTATCCTTTTCCAAAGAGGACGAGAAAGGCGTCGTCTATCCGCACAACGATGCATTGGTGGTTACACCCGTCATCGCCAGTCATGGAATCAGAAGAACTCTTATAGATAACGAGAGTGCAGTGAACCTCTTTTCGCTGGAAGCTTACAATCTCATGAAACGGCCTGACAATGAATTAACACCGAGAAAACGGCCTATAGTCGGCGTTGATGGGGTTCCAATCCCTGTCACGGGGGTAATTACTTTGCCCATATATTTCTAAGAAGACACCTACAAGCGATCAGAGAACCTGTTGTTCCTTGTCGTGGATCTGAATCTGCCTTACAATGTCGTGCTCGGGCGACCTTTCCTCAACCGCTTTGGAGTGGTGATATCTCAGAAGCATTTAAAGATGAAATACCCCTCCTGGGATGGGGTAGTATCGGTAAAAGGCGATCAAAAGCTGGCGGCAGAATGCTACTCGCTCACGACTCAAAGAAGCTGCGATAGATACGTATGTATAGCAGCGGATCCCTATGAGCAGAGTGATGAGAAGCGTGCTCAACCTCTAGACAAAATGGTACCCATTCCGGCAATTGGCATAGAGGAAGCAAGTTTCCTGATCAGTGAAAAACTCAACCCAGCGGAAAACCTTCAACTGGCCCGTCTGTTGAACAAATGCCAAGGAGATTTAGCTTGGAAGCCCTCCGATATGCCAGGTATATCGCGGGCAATAGCCGAACATTGTCTCAATATGGACCCAGATGCTAGGCCGGTACAGCAAAAGCGACGCGCGTTCTCTAATGAAAAAGCGTTAGCGGTAGATAAGGAAGTAGCAAAGCTCCTTGACGCAGGGTTTATACGTGAAGTTCAATATCCCACCTGGCTAGCGAACCCTGTTCTTGTTCCTAAACCCAATGGGGATTGGCGCATGTGCATCGACTTCACAGATTTAAATGATGCCTGCCCTAAGGATTGCTACCCGCTTCCTCGCATCGATCAGTTAGTTGATCAGACCGCAGGATACGCTTATCTAAGCTCATTGGACGCCAACTCTGGATATCATCAGATTCCCATGGCCCGGGAAGATGAAGAAAAGACTGCGTTTCTCACTCCAAAGGCCACCTATTGTTATACGGCGATGCCGTTCGGGCTGAAGAACGCCGGGGCTACGTTCCAACGTATGGCCAATAAGATTTTCGAAGAACAAATAGGGAGGAATGTGGAAGCATACGTTGATGATATTTTGGTGAAGAGCACGAGCTTTCAAGATCACCTACGAGACTTAAAAGAAGTCTTTGACGTGATGAAAAAGTATCGCATGAAGTTAAATCCCCGAAAATGCATGTTTGCATTTCAGACAGGAAGATTCTTGGGCTACGTGGTCAGCCAAAAAGGCATCCTGCCTAATCCCTCAAAGGTTAAGGCCATAGAGGACATGATATCGCCAAGAACCATCAAGGAGGTGCAAAGGCTAACAGGGCGGGTCATTGCCCTTGGGCGATTCATTTCCAAGCAAGGAGAAAAGTGTCTCCCTTTTTTCAAAGTCATACGCAAGAAAGCCTCGTTCGGGTGGACCCCGGAATGTGAGGGAGCGTTTATCGGCCTAAAAGATTACCTATCGTCTGACTTACTATTGACGAGACCTGAAGTAGGCGATACTTTGTATTTGTATCTGGGCGCCGCGGATGAAGTGGTCAGTGCCGTCCTCGTTCGCGATGATAACCACTCTCATCGCCCGGTCTATTTTGTGAGCCACGTCCTGAAGGATGCGGAGCTGCGATACGCCCGAATTGAAAAGATAGCGTTCGCTCTTATACAAGCCACCCGTAAAATGGATCGATATTTTCAGTCTTATTCCGTCATCGTACTCACAGACCAGCCTCTGAAAAGAATATTTCGAAAGCCGGAATCTTCTGGAAGAATGTTGATTTGGGCGCTTGAACTAGAGCAATATGGATTGAGATATCAGTCTCGACCGTCCGTAAAAGCTCAGATCCTGGCTGATTTCATAGCGGAATGCACTTTTACAGAGGATCCTTTGGACGGCGTACCTGAAGCGGAATGGGGCGACATGGATCTCCCGTTCCCGGAAACCTACACGGACCTCTGGATCATCCATGTGGATGGAGCTAAAAACCAAGAGCTGGCTGGAGCTGGAATTTTTATAAATGGGCCGCACGATATGCAAATACGATACACCATTCGAATCTTACAACCGTTATCTAATAACGCGGCTGAGTATGAGGCGTTGTTAGCCGGGCTCAGAATAGGGAAAGGACTTTCCTCTAAAGGGAGGCACGATACTGGAAGAACAGGAGACCTGCGTCTAAAAATCTGTGGTGATTCCAAGTTAATAATTGACCAGGTCTTGGGGCATTCTCAGGCCTGGGAACCCATTATGATTCAATATCTCGCCAGAGTAAAGCGAGAATTGTTGGAAATAAAGAAGGAAGGCATGCAAGTCAGCTTCGAGCATATCCCTAGGGAGGAAAACGCTGAAGCCGACAATCTAGCCAAGATGGCCGCGAATCCGGAAGCGTCCATACCCAAAGGTCTATACTATCGAGAGTTACCGGTACCATCCTTCATGGAAGAGCAAGCATCTTTATGCGTGGAGGAACGCGAAAGCGACTGGCGAATTCCCGTAATCAAATACTTGAAATACGAGGAACTGCCTCAGGATACCGCTGAAAAGAAGAAGGTACTGAGACAGGCAGCTCGTTGTACATACTATGACGGGGATCTAATCCGAAGATGTTTTTCTCACCCTGCCGCCAAATGCATAACTGAGCAAGAAGGTCTTCACACCTTGCGCGAAATCCATGAAGGGGTATGTGGTATGCATATGTCAGGCGGTACCCTGGCAGCACAGGTCTTTCGATCCGAATTCTACTGGCCCACCATCGGAAGAGATTGCCACAATTATGTGCAAACCTGCCCTAAGTGCCAGGAGTTTGCCAAGATTCCTCGGCGGCCTGCCACTGAAATATCTGAAATTATCACCTCTTGTCCTTTTGCTAAATGGGGGATCGATATCCTAGGCCCATTCCCAAAGGCAAGGTCTCAACTGAAATTTGTGATAGTGGCGGTAGACTATTTCACTAAGTGGGCGGAAGCTGAAGCGGTTGCCACAATCACGGCAAAAAAAACTTGGCGTTTTTTCAAACATCAAGTTATCATGAGGTTTGGCGTACCTCGTGTCCTTGTTAGCGATAACGGAACGCAGTTCACCAGCCAGTTCTTTAAAGACCAGTGCTCAGAATTTGGAATCGAGCAACGATTTTCTTCCGTGGCTCATCCGCAAACTAATGGACAGGCGGAAGTAACCAATCGGAGCATCCTTAGCGGCATCAAAAAAAACCTGGAAGGGTCTAAAAAGAAATGGGTTGATGAGCTACCATACGTGATGTGGGCATATCGCATGACTGTTAAGACTACCACCGGAGAAACACCTTTCGCGTTGGCCTTCGGGACCGAAGTCGTTACACCGGTGGAAATTGGGTCCATGAGCCTACGGGTAGCTCATTTTCGGGAGGAACTGAATGAGGAAAGGTTAAGAGCTAACCTGGACGCGTTACTAGAAGTCCGAGAGGAAATCCTTCTGAAAACGCAGCATTACAAAAGAAAGATGGCCCGTTATCATAACAGGCGCGTCAAAGAACGGTTGCTGAAACCCGGTGACCTGGTGCTCAGAGACAAGCAAGCGGTAGGGCAACGCATGGGAAAACTCAGTCCAAACTGGGATGGACCATATCGCGTCACCCACGTTGTCGGGAAAGGAGCCTATCATCTGGAGACTCTCGATGGTACACCCTTATCCAACTCTTGGAATATCGCTCGCTTGAAGTTATATTACTCTAGAATTTGATTTTATCTGCACCTTTGATTTATGTCAACCCTAACCATGACTAACGCTCGATGAGAGAGCTTTCGTGGAAGTTTGTGGTTGTCTTTGTGCAGATAGAAAAGGGGGTATTTTGGGGAAGTGAAAAGTCCTATCCTTGTGATGGTCGGTCTTGATCAGATGGCCCATTAAGTGAGGGCACTACCCACCATACCTTGAATTAGAGTCGGATTGAAAGATCCTGGACTCCCCCGGGGGTGAAAAGTCCTATCCTTGTGATGACCGATCTTGATCAGATGGCTCATTAAGTGAGGGCACCACCCGGTATCTCTGGGAGTGAAAAGTCCTTTTCTTGTATTGACCGTTCTCGTGGAGACGGCCCAACAAGATGAGGCACGTCCCAAAGAAATAGAAACTTCGTTCTAGAAACAAGAATCCTATCATAACGGCTGGGCTATTATGGCTAAGCCATTAAGTAAGGACACGGTTCTAGACGCGAGGGCAACGCCTAAAAGTGAAAATTCCCTAGCCTTGTGATAGCCGTCCCGATCCGACAGCTCACTAAGACGAGGCACTTTAAGGGCCGATCGTGAAATAAGGGAAACGCGGAGAATCATGAAATCCCAGCTAGTAGCCAGATGAGTAATCCCTAGTGAAGTGTAGAGCTGATAGTGAAAAACGATTCCCGCGGGTTCTAGGGTAACGCCCTATGATGGCAGCGGAAAGGCTCCTACGGGTAATTACTATCCCTTGTAACGTGTTTTTGTTACTAATAATTTACAATTGAGACTGCGCAGAATACTTTTCGGGCAGTGGGAGGAGCGAGGATCTTGTCAGCTGATTTATCGCTAGTCTTACCAGAAAAGCTAACCCGATACCAAATTCTATAATTTGGTGGGAGTGCTAAGGGTCTGTTCGGATAAGTAAGCGCATTGGGAAAACGTGGCGAAGATAACGCCAAAAGGGTTCGCGAGGAAGCAACTAAATAAAGGAAAGTCAGCAATAAAAGTGACTTGACCAGATCGATATGTTTAAAGAGGGCCACAAAATACAGACTTTGGTGGTCAAAATAATAAACAAAAAGTTAGTGACACTTGATCACTAAGGAAAGAGCGATAAAGCCTCGAAGCACGTCAACCTTCGGGGTGCCTCCGTTTCTAGCCTGCCGCTTTAGCTCGGCGAAAGCCCTCCTCATTAAGGTGGCCAGACTTTCGTTCGAAGGCGGCAGTGACCTCATCGGGTTTGTATGTGTCGACCCCGTGAACTTCCTCAAAGCAGGCAACCAAAATAGAGGCAGTCTGCTCGACATGCCATAGGCTCTTATCAGCCGACTCTTCCTCCAGGGCAGCTTTCTCCTTGGCCAGGGAGGACTTCTCATTCTCCAAAGCTGTAACTTTAGCCCTCTCCGCTGCCAAGGCGGCCGACTGCTCTTCTGTCTGCTTCTGATGAGCCAGTAATAAGTTTGTGCGCTCCTCCAGTAACCTTTTCTTCTCATTCTGCTCTCGCGTTAATTCCCCCAAAGCAGAAGAAAGAGAGGCAGCCTGACGTCGCACCTCCTTTGCCTAGTAATGGAATTTCATCAGATTGGTGAAAAGGTTGGTGCGTAAGGAGTTCTCCCTATCAAACGCGCCTTTAGAAAGAAAAGCGTCACGTTCAGCCGCAGACGCCAATACTTGGGAAGCTAATAAAGCCGAAACTTCATCCGAGCCATCACCTCCTAATGCCGCCAGGCCGGTGTTACGGAAATCATACAGTCCAACCTGGTGGGTTACAGGGTTAGCCCCATCTATCGGACCAAGGTCCGCCACAAAGTTGAAAGTGGTACCTCCTCCGCCATAACGATCCCGCAGAGGAATGCTTGAAGGAGAAAATGCCAAAGGAGAAGGAGGGTGAACCTGGGTGGACGAACCCCCTGGAGCAAGATAAGTGCCATGGGGCTGATAACCTGAAAGATCCTGCAAGACCTCTTGATACCCCGGATTAGAGGAATATGCGTAAGCAGGACCGCCGAAAGAATTGGGCGAAACCCCGAAGGTATCGCCTATGCCTAAATTCTCCAAAAATTCTGACAGATTCCCCCCCTGGGGAACAGCCGTAGAATCAAACCCGTCCGCAGACTTACTCCCCATCCCGGTGGCAGAGGAAGATGGATTTCTGCCCTCATCTTCCGGCCGCTGTCTCTTCTTGGAGCCAGTCAACACGTGTCTTATATTCATATCACCTGAGGGAGGAACGGAGGTAGCAACAACGGTAGTGTTCTGGCAAGAACGCAATATGAAACATAGAAAAGAGAAATCAAACGGCGATTGACGACGAGATATGACATATCATGATTAAAAGGCACCCTTACTGTATCAGTATGGGGAAGAGGCGCTTCTGAAGAGCCTGCCGCGTCTGGAGAAGGTGTAAGAGCAGCGACACTTCTCGTTTTTCTCTTCTTTTTTCCTTTGGCAATGGCCTTAGGAGCCTTAGAAGAAGAAGGCTGGGCAGGAGGAGCAGCGATGGTCACAAGGGGAACGCCTGAAGGAATGTCAGAACCCCTCACACCGATCGAAGAAGAGGAAACTTGAATAAGAGTAGCGGAAGTAGCCGGAAGATCGGCAGGATTGTCAGTCGCTTCCGTGGAAGTAGCTCTTTCCTTTTCTTCTCGCTCTTGAGCCCTTTTCAAGCGTCTCCTTACGCTCTCAGGTCTATAATTGGGATCCGTCGCTGCGAAAGCACAAAATAGCGTCAGCATTAGTATCAGCGATAGCAAAGAAAGGAGTAACGCGACACTCACGTTTAACACAAGATCGAATGTCCATTCTACAGGCCACTTGGCGAATGTGAACGCTGATTTCCAGTTTGAGTAATGTGTTTAACCAGTCTTGCTCACATTTCGGAAGGGTCTCTGATCGGCTCCAGACGTTGTCATCCACGTTTTGATTAAAACCAGATCGCCACCAGAAACTAAGATCTCCAGGAAGATCTATCACAAAAAACTCCTTTTTCCAGCCATCAACGGAAGACTCGATATGGAGGAGTTTCCAAGTAAAAGACTTCAGAGAGTCATCGTCAAAGCGGGGCGATATCGTTATCACCCCCCGGTATTTCATCAGCTTAAAAAGAGATTTAAGCAGTAGAAGGGAAGGGGAAGTAATCCCCTTGTATTTGCAAAGTTCCAGGAAAGCATAAACACAAGAATAGGCATTTGGGGATAGTTGGGCCAGAGTCAAATCGCCGGCAACAAGCAACTCTTTGACAAAAGAGTCAATGGGAAGCCGAAAGCCATAACGGAACATTTGTGCATACATGATCCTACGATTGGCCGTCAAAACGTTGTTCAGACGTAGTGACTCAGGGGCAACAGTGGTTGTGTAATCATCAGGAATATCAGCATTATGGGCGGCCAAATGCTCACGAAGAGCGGCCTCAGATGTGATAACACTAGACGTAATATCCATCCTTTTCTCATCGGCAGATTTCGACTCGGTACGGCGAGTCTTAGCCATGGTAGAATTAAAGAATTAAAAGATGAAGAAGACGATGGAAGAAAAAGGAAATACCTTCAGAGAAAAGCACTTCAAAGAGCCCTGAATAGTAGGGAGAAAATGAGACGGCCAAAAGAAAATATGAGAAAGCGGGATGATAAAAGAAAAGTGAAAAGAATCAATTTTGGGTTTTATAACCCTAATGATCAAACGAAACGATGAATGCTGCAGTCGTTGCGTGGAAGCGGTATAAGGAACAGACTCAAGTAATAAGTGCAATCCTAGAAAAGCGCTACAACGCCTCGATTTAGGCAAAGTTCTCAAACACGCTAGCCCGTGGCGCTGGAAGAAATAGACACGTGTGCCTGCACAATCACGACTTTTCTAAGGAAAGGATAGCCAACATTAAATGCTCTGAAAAGAAGGTACTATCTCTGGGGAAAAACAAGAGCGATATCATATGAAAGAAGATAACGCAAGATGGCGTTGATTAAAAGAATAGCGTTGGGACAGAGCGGAAAGGCGAAATAAAAATCAAATAGCAATCAAATACAAATATTGTCGCACAACAAGGCGTTATTACAAGACAAAGAAGCAAATAAGCGGAAAATCTTCTAAAGGGAGCAACCCCGATAAATCATGGGCCTTCGCGAGCGTTGCGATCACCATTCCTCCGCTTCTCTCTAGAAGAAGGAAGATCTCTCTCACTTTCACCCAAATCCTTTAGTCTCTTGGAAGCGTAATCGGTCAGCACTGACGAGTCAACAGTTCCTTGGCGATAAAGACTCATGAATTCAGCGATACAGATATCTATGGTCTTGTTCTTCCACCAGGCTATCTTCGAAGGCACTTTGGCCAAATCCGCATCACGAGATGCTATCTCTTCATGAAGGAAGATATTCTTTCTGTCGGCTACCACCAATTCCGCTTCCAGAAGGTCTATCTTAGCCTTCCCTTTTGATCTTTCTCGAGCAAGCTCGACGCGACAGTCATCTAACTCTATCTGGGTCTGCTTTTGAAGCTGCGACAGCTCCGTTACCTTCCCTAAAGCAGCATCTAATTCCCCCTTTAAATCAAGAGAAGGTTGAACCTTGTTACGATGATCCTCAAAAAAATAGTTTAATTCGCGGAAGCAGGCCAGCACGTCAGTCAGAAGACGCGAATGGCGTACGTCGGGAGGACGCCGCAAGAACTCTTCTTTGTCCTTCGAAGAAGTAAACATTTGCCCCACTATTGGACCCACTGGTTCCTCTCGCGATGACGGGTCCGATATCCCTAAAGCACGGAGACCGTCGGTACCAAGGGAAGACAAGTCCAGCTGATAAGCAATGGGACCTTGAAGACCTTGAGGGGAAAGGTTAGCAATATAAGGAGGAGAGCAATTTTTTGCAGAATCACCAATGCCCGAAATCGAAGAAAGAAACAAGGTTTGAGGCTTCCGTGGGGAAGAAGCGATGGGATTCGGGATTGGTAAACTCACATCCGGAATAAAGGAACGGATAGGGGAGCTAGGACCATCAGGCACCAAGGAAGAGCCCACCGCTGCCGGAGCCTCGTTAACCTTGGGAGGAATGGCAGAGGGCACCTTGGTAACTTCCGTCACTGGCGAGGAACCCGTAACGTGCGAGGCGTTAACCTCCTCGGAAGGAACCCCATTGATTTTCTCCCCGAAAGAAACTGGTGGGTCAGATTTCTCTTTGCGAACTCTCTTTACGAGACGCTCCGTTTCGGCAGCCATCTCTTCGCTATCGTCCTTGGTTGACTCCGCTGAAGGAGCACTATTTCTGGACCTAAGTTTCATCTGTTGGGAAAGGGTAGCATGACGCAGCTCGGAACCAGTATCCATGCTTCCGCTGTCACTGTCAACCTCTCCAATCACAGGATCACTTGGGGCTACACCCTTACCACGAGCTGGTAGCCAATTCTCAAGGAAATGAGAAGGTCGGGCAGATGTGTTGCGTGTCGCGACGGTCTTGTTTCTCCTTCCTCGCGGTGAAATAGGCGGACGACTAGAGCCTTCGGGTGGAGGAGAAGGAGGTAATGTTTGAAGTGGCACCATGTTTAGAGGAACGTCCTTTTCCTCGGAGGATCGACCCTCAGCGTTACCTGTCGATAAAATATTTCAATATGACAAGAAAGTCGAAGCGATAAGGCGATAAAAGAAAAAACTCACCAACGACGCATTCTGTCAAAGGCCTGAACCGAGCAAATTCCCGAATGCGGAAAGGCCCTTCTATTTCTAATAAGGCGTTAACATGGGATACGTCCATACTAGATAACTCATCTGATTCTCGCCAAGCGGCACTAGTAATCTTCCGGTTGAAACCACCACGCCAAAACTGAGAGGGCAAGCGGAGGGTGAAGAAGCCATTTTTCCAGTTGTCTACGTTCTCTTCGAAACCTTGAAAATTCCGCCAGAAGAACCGAACAAGAGTACCATTCCATCTTGGGGTAATATCCACTAAGCAGTTATGGCACCTCAAGGGGAAAAAGGTGTGGAACAGATCGAGCGATGGAGCGAAAATATGCTTCATCTCGCACGAGCGAAGAAAGGCGTAAAGACCACACCAGGAAGGCGGAGTTATTTGAACAGGATTGAGATCGTAGTGGTCTAGTAGCTTCAACAGAGAAGTATGAAGCGGAAGACGAAACCCGTAGGTAAACATCTTGAAATAAACCAACCGGAACGTTCCCCACATGGCATCAGTAAGCCGAATATCCTTCAAGGGAACAAAGGGGCGATATCCCGTAGGAAAAGTGATCCCGTTTTCCTCCAACTCAGCCCTCAAAACCTCATTACAATCAAAAACACTACGAGCTCTCCTGACTTTGAGATCTATAGGATTTTCGATAATTGCAGAAGGCATAGCGCAAGACATAATGGAAGGGAAAGTAAAGCTATGGCAATAGAGAAACAAAATACCTGGAGCAGAGAACCAGTGAATCGGTCGTCGGCACCGGCGAAGCAATTGCAGTAAAATCACTCGAGAAGAAAGAAGCACAGAAGAAAGGAAATACGAAGAATTTCGAAATATTCGCAGAAAATACTAAAAGAGAAGAGTAAACTCCTTATAAAGGTTAAACCTAAAAAAGGAACAGCCTGTGAAAACAAAACACGTGCAGAAGGGAAAGGACGCGTGGATAGTCATCAATGTCTTTTGAGAGAAGGCAGTTGCTGTTTGAAAACTGAAAGGTGGTTGCATCAAGCGAAAGGCATACTCCCGCGATAATCCTGGAAACGTAAAGAAAGAAAAGCGGCAGAAGAGCGAAAAGAAATTTTATTATTTAAGAAAGCCATACGGCATCTACAAAGAGGCATGGTATGCCCAACTATTCGCCATCGGACTAGGATATGCCATAGCAGTAGACCACGTCATCATCGTCCTCGCCCAAAAGCGATGGATCTTCGCCGGCGAAAGGGAAAGGTTCCTCAAACTTCTCTCCTGTGCGTAGGGAAGATCGACCCGACTCCTCCTCAATAGATGGCGACACCACTTTAACAGCTGAACTGGCGGAAGGAGCCCTTGGTGGTGACTAGTCAGGAGGAAAAAATGTTTCTCTCCCCTTCGAAGAGAAAGAAGCAAGAGAATCAAAGAATGATTTAGATGCCTTCGCCGCATCTTTCCTCCGCCTCTTGCGGCACCATCGCCTAGTAGCTGGCCTCCAGGGAGGCGACGGGAGAGGATTGTCCGAATCAGGAGAAGTCGGAGGAGTTGGTGGAGAATCTCGGGCGAACGTATCTAAAAAATGAGAATCATCCATGAGATCACAGAATATTAATAAAGGAAAAAACAACAAGGAGACGAAGAATAACGAAGGGGAGAAGATCCCTTAAATAGCCAGAAATTTGGGAAGAAAGGATCTTTGATCTTCTAACCCGACTCTTGAAAGAAGACACGTGTACAGCCTGAAGTGCAGATATGGATTTACAGTCACGCCTGTTGAGATTTTCCTCTGATTGAGGAAAACCGCAAAATCGCCCAATCAGTTGCCAGGACAACCGCGGCGTAGATTTAATGTTGAACAACCAATCAGAAAACCGCCCAGTGGCTGAACCGTTTTCAGTTGGGCTAAGAATATCTCCAAGAAAGACAAAGGACGCATTAAAGAAGAAGAACAGTTGCAAAACGGCGTATTAAAACTAATTTATTTATTATGGCCTAGGGGCCGGAAAGTACATTTACATGCCAAGGGAAAAGAGAAAAGGCCCAGAGGGAGCCATCGCTATCAGGCATCAGAGCCAGCATCCTCAGGCACTTCGGGAAGATCCCGCAGAGAATCCATGACCCGAATCAGATCATGGGAGGTGGCTCTCATTCCCTTCAGGCAGCACCCCAGCATATCCTTGCGCTGCTGCAGCATGGCGATCACCACTTGAATCCGAGCGATGGAGGCAGCCAGCTTTGACACGCTTTCCAGAGGGCTGAAATCCTCCAGAGATGTGGCCCCCAGCCTGGAATGGAGAGGGGTCAACATTCCTTGTAGCTCCAGGATGTCCTCAGAAGTCTTGACCAGCATATTCTCCAGGAACCCGACATCCCCATCATTGAGGTTCTTGAGAGAATGGCCCTTGGAGAGGAGAAAATTCTTAGTCAAATTATCCATGATGAAAATTGCCAGAGATGAGGAGACTGTGGGTGGAGAAAGATCCCCAATTTGTAGGCCCAAAGAGAGGCCTTGGGAAGAACAAAGAGGTCCTCAAAAGGCGAGCCGTCTCGTCACCCTTAAGGACTGATAATCCTAAAGCAAAGTCAAAGGTTGATGCTCGTATGCCATCCGTGACCTGAATATGCGAAAGGATACAAGATGTCTATGGAAAAACGCTAAAAGGCGCGATATCACGGGTAGCCATTACGTAAAAGCCATATGGTTACCGGTATCCACAGTGTAAGGCCGCGTTGGTGTCGCAGGTGGCCCTAGATGCGTAAAACCTCGTCGACATCGCAGGCATCTGGTGGCATAAAGTCGCGCTAATCGTAGGCAGCTGATGGCGTAAAGCCGCGATGATATCGTTGTTTCCTTAAAGCGAAAGAGGAAAACGGGCCCCGCGTGACCTCAACCCTCTGTAAGTATAAAAGTTTACTAACTTCTCTATAAACGCCTATCTCCTCTATGTGTTTTCAGTACACTTGAAAGGATGATGGACTCGGAATGAATGCAAATCCACGACATGACCTGGTTGCAATCTTTGGCGGTATCACAAGTGTTCCGCCAACAGCCCTTCTATGGCATGAATAGAGTTAAGACTCCGCATGCCCTGTCAAGAAGCCAAACGGACCAACATCGTTGGGTGAAAACAATGCCCTCATAATCACCAGCGTAATAGCAGCGTCCCTTGTGTACCTCTTAACACCTCAGAAGAACAGGTCCCTGGATAAGGATGAAGGACGGAATCCGCTTGATAGCTAGAAAGCTTCAGAACTAAGTTCCAGCTCATCACTTAACACGGTTAACATCGAGCAGACAGAGAAACTCGGAGATCCTGCAGACATACCGCCCCGCGAAAGGACAAGTTTTCATCTAAGCTTTCAGACATGGACAACCCTTGGTAAACACTCAGGCTCGTTTTCAGTTGGGCTTATGATAACAATTGAGACAGCCCTAACGGTGCTAGCACACTTGCTGCTCCCGCCAGGACGATTTCCTATACGACCTGTAAGACATCTTTATATCGCCAGAGAATCAGAGAAGAATTCCTAGGATGGTCGACATCAGCGGGGGGGGGGGGGGGGGGGGGGGGGGACTCACGCGACTCTACACATACGGCATCATCCCATCCTAGGGACCCCCGAGCTTATCGCTCCCGGCAGCCCGTACGATATCGCTCTTGACGTCATCTGTCGGTATCGCTTGTGACGTCACCCTTTGACATCGCCTGAAATATTATCGCCAGGTATCGCCGACTAGGCCTATAAATACCCCTACTTTTCCAATCTGAAGGTAAGATCGAGATCACTAAGACGAACCTCTGTTATTTTTGAAACTCGGACTGACTTAAGCATCGGAGTGTCTACGCCGGAGCCCCCCCTCCGGCGCTTTGCAGGTACATTCGACGCTGACCACCACTGTTCCGATCAACCACGACTCTGAATCTTACAAGATCGACAATCGAATCTTATCAGTAACTATTGTCTATTAGAACATGTTGTGTTTACTAATGACTTATCATTGAGAATGTGCAGAGATACTACTCAGGCAACGAAGAGATTGACGCTCTCGTTATCATGGCTGGGGAAACGTGATCCAAAGGACATAGGTACTATGTCTCTCTCTGGCAAATATTCCCATGGAAAGGGATACGTCAGAATCTATCTACAGGATATTTTAAGCCATCAGCTGAGAATATCTATGGCAGCGTGAGTATATGCAGTGTATCGTTGGAAGTAACGGTCACGATCCTTCTCCTCTATGAGTTCTTATCTCTGAAAATGTCGAACGATAGTTAAAATGCGCGTGACGAGGTCATGTCGCGATATCTGGCGAAGCATCTATTATCAATATGGACGATTCGTTGATTGAATGGCAATCATTAACCTACTTCTACTAAAAGCTGTTATCAAGATCGGGACCTGTTGACGTTATCGTGGCGATAATAAGGCCACTGTTGCGCTAAGAGAAGCTCAAAGAGAAAGAAATAAGGAAAAAGAAATTAGCGACAAAAGAAAGGAGTTAGCCGGATATATGATCGTTCAAAAATGCCCTCGAAGGGTTACAAAACACAAAGGTTTGAAATATCGAAGCTCTGACAGCTACAAACAAAAACGGGTGATTCCCGATATCCACAAAAGGGAGCAACAATGCTCAGTGTGTGCCGGTCCTATGAGCTCCTCTGCCTCTTATAGCCTTTCGCCTTAGCTTGGTGGAAACCTTCATCAGTAAGATCGGTGGACCTCTTCATGAAAGCTTCAGTAAGGGCGACACCGCGGTACACCTCTTCTCCATGAATCTCTCTAAAGCAGTTGGCCATAATAACGGCAGTGTTCTCAACGTACCACATGCACTTATTTGCCGTCTCATCCTCCAATGCCGCCTTTTCCTCCTACAGTGCGACATTCTTAGCTCTCTCCGCCGTCAGAGCAGTGTCAAGACTTGCCACTTGCTCTCTCGCCTCCCTTTGATCCTTCTTAGCCGCCTCCAAGGCCAGTGGCAATTCTTGGTGTTCTGCCAGCAACTTCTCCTTTTCTTCTCGTTCCTTGGAAAGCTTGTCTAAGGAGGTGGTGAGTGAAGCAACCTTATGCGCTATATATTCCGCCCAATAGTGGAATTTAGAAAAACCAGTAAAGAAGTTGGAGCGCAACAAGTTTATCTGCTCATCCTGATCCATAGAAAGGAATGCCTCTCGCTCTTCGGAGGACGTTAACGCGTAAACAGCCAAGTAAGAAGATGTCTCGACAGAACTGTCGCCCACGACAGTCGCAAAGCCAGAACTGCGCAACTTAGCCAAGTTAAGATGATGAGTGACAGGCCCAGACGCACTCATCGAGCTCAAATTGGCTATGAGATGGGGAGCGACAACCCTTCCCTAAAATCAGAGTGCTTGAAGGAACAAAAACCATAGGGGAAGGAGACAGAGATTGACCAGAGGAGATGCCCCCATGAAGTCCGAAGGAGCTGTGGGATTGATAACTTGAAAACCCAGGCAAATCTTCACCAAAGCCCAAGCCAGTAGAGAAACAAGGAACTGACGAGTCGAAGAAATTGGGCGAAGTCTCAGAGGACCCGGGAACACCTATACTCCCTAGAAAATCAGAAGATTGATCCCTGGAAGGTACCAAAGAATCAAAAGTGGCAGTCTACCCTTCCTCGACATTAACTTGACCAGATGACAAACTTCCACCCTCCTCGTTAGGCCGCGCCCTTTTCTCAGGATGGGTCAGTATGTGACTCAGGTCCATGTTGCTTGCTGGCGATATGAGAGGGGAAGCAGTAGCAGTATCCTACAAAGAGAAGTGATGCGAAGGATAAATGAATAAAAGAAAGCACGAAGCCATGCTGATAAGTAGCAGGAGAGATAACGCAGTCGTAAAAGAAACACTAACAGAGGCAGTATCATTTATGGGCGCTTCTGAAGAAGCTGCTGCGTCTAAAAGAGGAGTAAGAGTGGCAACGCTTCTCGTTCTCTTCTTCTTCTTTCCTTTTCCAGGAACCCTAGAGGAAGATGCCTGAACAGGATAAACGGCAATCGATATGGTAGGAATACCCAGAGGAATAGTGGTGGTTCCCTCACCGACCGAAGAAGACGTTTGGATAGGGTTTACGGTAGCAACAGGCGGTATGGTCGGATTAACCGCGATTTCAGTAGCGGCAGCAGCCATTTCCTTCTCCCTTCGCCGTTGAGCCCTTCTCAGTCGTTTCCTGACGCTCTCGACTTTCCAGTTGGGATCGGTCGCTACGAAATCACGAGATAACATTAGCGTTAGTACCAACTATGATAATAAGAAAAACACCATAACACTCACGTCTGATGCAGGTTCGAATGTCCATCCCGCATGCTAGATGACGAGTATGAACGCTGATCTCCAGCTGAAGCAGTTTGTCTAACCAGCCTTGTTCAGGCTGACGAAGGGTTCCCCATTGACCCCAAGCACTATCTTTGACGTCTTGATTAAAACCAGACCGCCACCAGGAATCAGGAAGGTCAGGAAGATTAATAACAAAAAACTTTTTTTTCCAACCTTCAATGGAAGACTCAAGATGGAGGAGTTTCTAGGTGAAGGTTTTGAGTGAGTCATCATCATAACGGGGCGATATTGCTATCACACCCCAATGACTATACAACTTCAAGAGTGATTTGAGTAGCGAAAGGGAAGGAGAGTTAATCTCTTTGTATTTACAAAGCTCTAGAAATGCGTAAACGCAACAATACGCATTTGGGGTTAATTGTACCGGATTCAAATCAAGGGCAGTCAGCAACTATTTTATGAAGGGATCAACAGGAAACTGGAAATTGTAACGGAACATTTGAGCATACAGAACCCTACGATTGCCGGTTAAAACGCTATTCAAGCGTAGTGAATCAGGGGCAACGGAAACCGTATAACCCTTAGGGATATCAACATGATGTTCGGCTAGATGCTCGTTAAGAGCGACTATGGAGGTGATATTACTAACAGTATTCTCAATCTTCTCCTCATCGACAGACTTAGAGTCGGAATGGCGAGTTCTAGTCATGGCAGAAATAAAAATAAAAAGATGAAGAAGACGACGGAAGAAAATAAGAAATACCTTTATGGAAGAAAGAATTCGAGAGCCTAGATGATGAGAAGGAAAATTGTAAGACGGCTTCAAGTGATATGGAGAGGGTAAAATAACAAAAGTGGGAAAAAGAAGTAAGCGCTAGGTTTTATAACCCTAGTGACTAAACAAAATGACTATTGTAACAGTCGTCGCGTGTGGAGCGTCGCGAGGAATAGACGAAAGCAATGAGTACGATCCTAGAAAAGCGAGAGGACGCTTTGATCTCACCAATTCCTAGGGCACGCTAACCCCTGATGCCCCTATGAATGGACACGTGTATTCTGGGCCATCATGAAGTCTCCCTCGTATTAATGAGGGAATACCGAGCATTAAATGCTTTGAAAAGTAAAATTGGTCTTACAAAATAAGACAAGTGCAAAGATGCAATAGCCGAGATGACGCGGCTCAGCGTTAACCGCACAAGGAGATAACAAGGTAACGCGGAAAAGAAAATTAAATATTATTCGTTATTCAAGAAAGAATTGCAGGTGTTATTACACAACAGGCGACATCAATTGTTACAAACTAAATGGAGTCAATGTTCGAAGAGAAAAGAAAAAATAAATAAGAGCCCCTCTGACGACAGCTTTACCAAATCATGGAATCACCTCGGTATTGCCGCCGTTATCTCCCTCCCTCTCCTCGGAAGAAAGAAAACCCTCTTCACTCCGGCTTATTTCTTTCATTTTCTCGGAAGCATAATCAGCTATCTTGGCATGATCAAAAGTCCCACTGCGGTAATAGTCTGAAAATCCAGCGGTAAAGGTCTCTAGTATTTTGTTCTTCCACCAAGTCATCTTTGAAGAAACCTTTGCCAGATCAGCATCACGGGCCGATATCTCTTCGCGAAGGAGAGAGTTTCTCTTGTCGGCCGCCACTAACTCAGCCTTTGCTACCGCCAACTCCGCCTTCAAAATTTTGCTTTCCCCTTCGATTTCTCTCTTGCAAGCTCGGCACGACAATCATTCAGCTCCGCCTGGGTACTATTTTGAAGTCGCGTCAACTCCGTCACCTTAGTTAAAGTGGCATCTAATCGATCTTTTGAAATGGGGAAGCCTCGAAGCTTGTCGCCATGAGCCTCGAGAAAGTAATGCATTTCACGAAAACTAGCCAGCACGTCATTCAGGACGCGTGCCTGTTGAATATCAGGGGGAAGATGCAACAGTTCCTCCTTATCTTTAGGAGAGCCAAATATCTGACCCACTAGGGAGCCCACCGGTTCATCTCGCGACAGCGGATCCGATATCCCCAGAGCGCGAAGTCTGCTAGTGCCAAAGGTTGATAGATCCAGCTGGTAAGAGGAAACTCCTTGTGGACTATGAGGAGAAAGGTTAGCAATAAAGGGAGGAGAACAATTTTTGACGGAATCACCAATGCCTGAAATAGAAGTGAAGAATAGCGGTTGAGGGCCCCTTATGGGAGGATCAGGAAGGATGCTCGAGGTGAGATTCGGCGCGACCATATCAGGAATAAAAGAGGAAATAGGAGAGTCAGGAACGACAGTCTGCGGAGGAGAGTCTGCCACTGGCAGAGTTTCAGTAACCTCAGGAGCGAGAACAGTTGACACCTCGGCAACTCTTGCCGCCTGAGAAGTTCTTGCCACAGTAGAAGCGTTAATCCCAGTGACGGGAACTTCATCAGCCTTCTTCGAAGTAGTCTCAGTAAACGGACCGTCCTCCGCTCTAAGTCTCTTCCGTTGAGCTGAAGAGGCATGACGGAGTCCAGAATCGACATCCATGTCCTTACTATCGCTGTCAATTTCCCTAACGACGATTCAAATTCACTCCCCTACCTCGGTCTGGCAACCAATTCTCAAGGAAATGAGAGGCTCGAATAGAAATACCGCGCCCAACGACTGTCTTAGTTCTCCTCTTCCTTGGTGGAGTAGCCTGACGGCTGGAGCTTTCGAGCGGTGGAGAGGCCGGTAACGTTTGAAGTGGTGTCACGTTTAAAGGAGTGTTGTTCCTTCCGGGTGATTGACCCTCAACGTCATCTGCTGATGAATTGCGTTAGGACAGTGAACAAGTCAAAGCGATAACACAAAGAGAAAACTTACCTATAATACACTCTGCCATAGGTCTGTACAAGGCAAACTCTCGAATAGGGAAGGAGAATTCTATCTCTAATAAGGCGTTAGCCTTTCGCAACTCGTCCCTAGACAACACGGCAGGATTTACCCAGATGGAATCAACGAGTCCTCGATTGAAGCCCCTAGGCCAGGGGCGAAAAGGCAGCCTGACAATGAAAAAGCCACTTTTCCAATCAGCCACAGTCTCCTCGAAGCCCCGAAACTTCTGCCAGAATGACTACACGAACGCGTCATTCCACCTCGGGGTAAGAATACCCTACAATTCGCAAGCGCGAATGAAGGCGTAAATCCCACACCAGGAGGAAGGGGTTATCTGAGTCGGGTCGATATCGTATTGGCGCAGTAACTTTTTTATGGATTCATGAACACGAAAGCGAAAACCATAAAGGAACATCTTAAAGTAGACCATCCTATCATTTATGGGCAAGGGGTCATGAAGTCGCTGACCCGCCTCAGGAACCTTAACGGAATAATTAGGGGGGAAGGAGATACCTTGACCCTCCAACTCAGCCTCCAGAATTGCGTCACAAGTGAAAAGACTAGGTGTTCTCTCAACTTCTAGATCTATAGGCCACTGAAGACCTCTGGGATCTCTAGTCATACGCATAATGACCCAACGAGAAAAAAATCTAAGGAAGATGGAGCAAAATACCTGGAGTAAGAAGGCAGTAAGCAGATCGTCGGCGCAGACTAACGGTTGAAGAAACTCTCCTCGAGTAAGAAAAAGAAGCAGAAGAGAGAGAAGGAAGAGAAAACTTTCGAAGTGTAAGCAAAAGTGTTCAAAGAAAACAGTTGCCCCTTTTTAAGGGCCTAACTTAGGGGTCGAGCGGCCTGTAACAACGAGACACATACAAAGCGAAAAATGACATGTGAAAAATCCTCAGACGGATATTTATGACAAAGCATTTATATCTTCAAAAGGAGACAGTTACTGACTAGAAACGGAAAAACGGTTACATCAAGCGGCAACCTGCCTCTCCGCGATAATTGACCAATATTTAGGGAGTTAACGCGGAAAGGCAACTAAGAGATGAGAAAAGCGAAAGACGTCATTTTATTTAGGCCATACGGCATCTACAAGAGAGCGCATTGCGCTGAATTAATCATCGTCGGGCCAATAGGAAGACCAATAGCAGTATTCCCCATCCGAAGGTGGAAACTCCTCATCAACAGGCGGGAAAGGTTCCATAGCATTCCTCTCTTGACCCAGCTTTAACGAGCTTAATTCCCCTTTAGAAGCAGAAGCCACAACATCAGCACCGATATCGTGGGCGGAACTCCTTTTCATGAAACGATCGATGTGAGGAAATGGTGCGTCACCCTTCCGAATAGGTAGGATGTCAAAGTCAGAAGACGGGTTGACCTTCTTCAAAGCCCTTCCCTTCTTCAACCTCTTACGACTTTTACGGCAAGAAAGTCGCCTCTTCAGAAAGGAGGGTGAAGGAGGATTATCAGAATCCGGTGAGGTCGGAGGAGTTGGGGGAGAACCGCGTTCAGCAAGGTCTAAAGAGTATGAATCGGCCATGAAACCACAAATGGTTTTACCAGGAAAATATGAAGAAGAAGATGAACAGAAAAAAGGGGGAGAGGAAAAATCCCATTAAATAACTGAGGAGGAGGAGCCTTCCCATCTTCTCGCACAACTTTTGAGAGAATTGATACGTTCTAGAAACAATTTGAATTGCTGAATCGGATCTTGTGATCACGCCTATTGCAGTTTCTCCCTGATCGATGAGCGCCAAAAAACTGCCCAATCAGTTGATACTGAAGAGGCGACGCGAAATCAATACAGAACAGTTCACGAGGATAACCGTTACTAATGTCCAACCAAGGACGGACTCGTTTGCAGTTGGGCTGATGTGGCAATCAACCGAAATGTCAACTGGTACATTGCGAAAAACTACGACTCCAATAAAGAAAGACGTTTTATTTATTCATTTATGGCCTAACGGCCTGGGCATGCATTCATACAAAGAGAGGAAAAGACAAGACGACGACGATCGACTATCAAGCCTGGGATCCAACATCATCGTCCTCCACCATAGTGGGGATCTCCCTCAAAGCATCCGCTACAGCGGCTAGCTCGGTGGAAGAAGTCCTCATGCCCTTCAAGCAGCAGTTCAACAGATCCTTCCTCTGCTGCAGCATGGTGATCACCACCTCGATGCGGGAGATAGCAGCAACCAACTTTGACACATTCTCCAAAGGACTGAAATCCTCCAGAGAAGCCGCCCCAAGCCTGGACCGAAGGGGAGCCAGCATCCCTTGAAGCTCTAGAACGTCCTCGGACGTCTTTATCAGTATATTTTTCAGAAAGCTGACGTCACCGTTGTTGAGGTTCTTCAGAGTGTGGGTTTTGGAGATCAGAAAGTTCTTGGTGAGACCGTCCATAATGAAAATTCTAGGAAGAAAGATTGAAAAGATGCGTAATTGGCTCGGGGAAAATTTGAATTTATAAGTCTCAAGAAAAAGTAGTGAAAAGACGTGCTCCTCGGTGACCGAGCCACCCGTTATCGTACGAGTCGACAGGCACAATCTGAAAGGAAGCTGGAGCGATAACCCTTGGTAAACACTCGGGCTCATTTTCAGTTGGGCTTATGATAACAATTAAGGCAACCCCAAGGGTATTATCGTCCTCGTACCAGTGTAAAAGCCAGAACCCTACCGTGCCTGCCCGGGGTCAGCCGTGGAAGGCTGACGCCCCTTAGCCGACAAGGAACCCTGGGATGGTTGACATCAACGCGCGGGGGGGGGGGGGGGGGGGGGGGGGGTCTCACGTGTCATCTATCCACATGCACGACGATTATCCCATCTCAGGACAACCATGATGTTACTCAAGGCTACCGCTCATGACGTCATTTGAAGCTTTCGTCCATGATGTCACCTAGAGATATCGTCCTTGATGTCGCTAGAGGCGTTATTTTCCCAGATAACGCCCTCGCATAGCCTATAAATACTCCACCATTTGAAACGCAAGGTAAGCCTAAGATTGCTACTAAAACCTCTGCTATTTTGAATAGCCATACTAACTTAAGCATCGGAGTGTCTACGCTGGAGCCCCCCCTCCGGCGCTTTGCAGGTACATTTGACGACAACTACAGTGACTCTGAATGGCCATACCTCCACTTCTGATCTTCCAGAACTCCTAATATTATCAGGGACGACCCATACCATGTTACCCGCGTTATCGGAAAGGGAGCGTATCACCTGGAAACACTTGACGGTGCTCCCTTACCTAACTCTTGGAATATTGCTCGTTTGAAATTATACCATGCTAGATCTTGATATATCTCTGTACCTTTTTGCTAACGCCAGCCCTAACGTGTGCTAACACTCAAATAGAGAATGTTCTTGTGTGTTTTATGGATGTTGATTATGTGCAGATGATAAATGAAGAAGGGTGCCCGAAGTGAAAAGTCCTATCCTTGTGACTACCGGTCCTGATTAGATGGCTCACTAAGTGAGGGCATGCCCTGGCATACCTAAAAATAAGTGTCGGAAGTGAAAAGTCCTATCCTTGGGGGCAGTCGCGCTAACACAGGCGGGCCGCTAAGACGAGGCACGTTCCGACACCCTCGGGAGGGCAAAGTCCTATCCTTATGGCAACTGTGCTAACACAGACGGCCCACCAAGATGAGGCACATCCCGGCTTCTCTGGGAGTGAAAAGTCCTATCCTTGTAACCGGGCTAACACAGACGGTTCACAAAGACGTGGCACACCCCAGAGAGATAGAAACTCCATCCTGGAAGTGAAAAGTCCTATCATTGCGATGTTCGGGCTAATACAGACGACTCACTAAGTGAGGGCACGAATCCGAGATACGAGGTCATCGCCTGGATGTGAAAATTCCTATCCTTGTGATGGCTGGTCTTGATCAGACGGCTCACTAAGACGAGGCACTGTCCGAGCCGACCGTGGAAATTTGGGAATACGGAAAGAAATCACGAAATCCCAGCGAGTAACCAGATGGGAAATCCCTAGTAAAGATGGCTGGTTGAGAAAGCAACATGGATAATACTGACGACCCTTGGATATGGAGGCACGACGGCCCCTAAACAGTAATTAACGTTTAATTATCGCACAATATTTTGACTAATGCTCTAAAGCATCGATTGAGAATGTGCAGGATCTTGTGGAAGCGAGGGAGAAATTGACGTCCACGCAAGCGATAACATCGTGAGGCCTGCCATGGTGATAGATGCATGGGCAATGGCCAGAGTTCTTGCTGCCTCGGTTAGGGAAATACAGTCAGGGGAGCGCACGCGATTGGCCCCTTTGGATATCTATTATTGCGGAAGGGTATAAGTCCGCATTTATTTACATGGAATTCTTCATCTATAAGGAATTTTTCGTCGTTGGTTGAGAGTACCTGCGTCAGCGCGACGCCGTTATGAAAATGCTTATCCTAGATGAAGTCTCATCGAGGGAGTTATCTCTTCATGCGGTGTAATGCCTCTGGAAGGATACTGCCACTTCGATGGCGCGTGCGGGTATACACCACGCGTCGTGGATAATATTGATTATGAGTCACTTCTATGAGTTCTACTTTGGAAATTATCTGCTGAGTAGCATTATTCTACAACGGCATTGAAAGACGCATGGTTAAGTCATGTCGCGATATCTAGTGTGGAATTCGTTATCAATGTTTGTCATCCTGCAGAGTATAGGGTGACGCCATGGTGATCCCATCTTCGGGCGGAGTCAGGTTATCTCGCCACGATAACTATCTTATCGTGAAAGTTCAGAGAAAAAGAGATGGTGGAAAAGGAGATCAGTTACGAAAAGAAATAATATATATGTGTGAACTGTTCGAAATACCCTCAAGGGGCTACAAAAAGGCAAAAACCCTCAAAAGTAAAAAACAAAAAGGGGTGATAACAACGCCTATTGCGCGCCAGCCTCGATGTCCCCTTGTCCCTCGTTACCCCCCATTCTCTCTTGACGAAAGTGGTCATCTGTAAGACCCCCTGATCTCTTCCGAAAGGCGTTAATGAGGGCCTCAGCATCATACACGTCTTCTCTGTAAATTTCCACGAACCAGTCAGACATGATGCGGGCCGTATTCTCAGCGAACCACTTGCCCTTCTCAGACGACTCTTTCTCTAACGCAGCTTTTTCCTCTTGCAATGCTGCCCTGGCAACTCTCTCTGCCGTTAGAGCAGCCTCGAGATCGGATGCCCTAGCTGCCTCCTGCTCCCTGGTCACTTTCAAATCTTCCTTGGCCATCGCTAAAGCTACCACCAACCCTTGGCGTTCCCCCGACAGTCCCTTCTTTTCTTCTCGCTCCTTAGCGAGCTCGTAGGAAAGATCGCGGCGGGTGGAAGCAAGAGAGGTGACCTCCTGTGACAAATATTGGGACAAGTAGTGAAACTAGGAGAAACCGGAGAATAAGGTGGAACGTACAAAGGCCAACTGCTCCTCAACAGGCCGAGAAAGAAACGCCCCCTTCTCCTTAGGAGATGTTAACGCGTGAGCAGCCAAGAAAGAAGAAATCCCCGCTGAGCTATCTCCCCCAGCGGCCGCAAACCCAACTCTGCGCAAGTTGCTCAAGTTAACCTGATGGGTAACGGGCCCAGACTCCCCCAGTGAACTTAGATCGTCCATTATATGAGGCGTGTTATCGCTACTAGGGTGATACATCGATGCGCTGGAAGGAACAAAGTGCAGGGTAAGAGGAGATGGAGGTTGGCTGGAAGAAGCACCCCCATGAAGCCCAAAAGGACCGTGAGACTAAAAGGGCAGAAAACCAACACCCGTAAAGACCTCAGTAAAGCCCAGGACAGTAGAATAGGAAGGAGAAAGTGCGAAATTAAGAGAATTGGGCGAGGCGTCAAAAGACCCGGAAACGCCCATGGTCCCCAAAGGGTTAGAAGACTGGCTGCCAAGAGGCGACATCGAAGCAAAAAGGGTAGCATTGTCTCCTTCACTGATAATAGGATTTGTTGGCGAACTCGCATTTGAAGGCGCTTGGATGGGGTTTACAGTCACAGTAGATGATATGACTAGAGTAACAGTGGCAGCGGCAGAGACAACGGCAGTGGCAATTTCCTCTCTCCTCTTTAAAGCCCTCTGCTCTCGTCTCCTAACGCTTTCTGACTTTCGATCAGGATCAGGAGCTGCACAATCACGACATAACATTAGTGTTAGTACTACCAGAAGTAACAAAGAAAAAGACAACACTCACTCTCAATACAGGCTTGAATGTCAGTGCCGCAAGCCAACTTGCGAGTATGAACGTAGATGTCCAACTTGAGCAGTTTGTCTAACCAGCCTTGTTCAGGCTGAGGAAGAGCCGTCTAATGACCCCAGGCACTGTCCTTGATAGCATGGTTAAAACCAGTCCGCCACTGGGGGCTAGGTATCTCGATAACAAAAAAATTGTTCTTCCAATCGTCAATGGAAGACTCAAGATGTAGGAATTTCCAGGTGAAGGGTTTAAGAGAGTCATCATCATAATGGGGTGATATCGCTATCACACCCCTACGGCTATACAATTGGAAAAGAGATTTAAGTAATAAAAGGGAAGGAGAGGTAATCCCTTTGTATCTACAGAGTTCTAGAAATGCATAAACGTAACAGTACGCGTTAGGAGCCAACTAAACGGGATTCACATCCAGAGCAACAAACAACCTTTCGATAAAAGGATCAAGAGGGAACTTGAAGCCATAGCCAAACATCTTGGCATACAAGAGCCTGCTATTACCAGACATTACACTATTAAGGCGAAGTGAATCAGAAGCAACAGAAGGCTGGGATATGGGCATTGTGCTTAGACAAATGATCTTGAAGCATGGATGAGGAGGTGATGGTGGTGGCAGTACTTTCAATTTTTTCCTCATCAATAGACTTGGTACGAGTTCTAGCCATGGCAAAAATAAAGAAAAAGATGAAGAAGATGGCAGATAAGGATAGAAATACCTTTTTGGAGGAAAAACTCAGAATGCCCAAACGTTGGAAAGAAAAAACACAAGTCGGCTCGAGGGGGAGAAGCGAAAATGAAATAACAAAAGAGGGAAAAATAACATGTAGTGGGTTTTATAACCCTAGTGGTCAACCAAAATGACTGTTGCAATCGTCGTCGCCTGGAAAAGACGTGAGCAATGAGTACAACCCTAGAAAAGTGAAAAGACGCCTCGATCTCGTCAGTTCCTAGGGCACGGCAATCCCTAGCGTCTCCACGAATAGACACGTGTATTCTAGCCGTCATGACTTCTCTCTCGCATTAATGAGGGGATCCCGAGCATTAAATGCTCTGACAAGTGAAATCGATTTTCAAATCAAAGCAAGCGCGATAACGCGGAGATAAAAATATTGTGGTGCAGCGTTAACTCCACGGGCAGCTGTTGAGATAACGGAAGAGAAAGAGATAGCGCAACAAAGATCAATCATTATTCGAAGGGGAATTCTAAACGCTGTCACAAGCCAGACGTTATTAATTATTACAAACCGAATGAGATCAATGTTTGAAATAAAAAGAAAGAATAACAAACGGAGATGAGAGGAGCTCTTGATGTTCCCCGTGACATCAACACCGTCTGATTACGGGAGCACCCCGGCATCGTCCCGTCGCCTTCCTCCTCCTCTCCTGAAGAAAGGAAACCTTCCTCGCTCGCGTCTATTTCATCCATTTTTTCAGAGGCATAATCGGCTATCTTAGCCGAATCGAAAGACCCACCACGATAGTAGTCCGCGAATCCAGTGGCAAAGGCCCGCATGACTATCTTCTTCCACCAGTTTACCATTGAAGGCACCTTTGCCAGATCCGCGTTACAAGTCGATATCTCTTCACGAAGAAGAGAATTTCTCTTGTCCGCCGACACCAGCTCCGCCTCCAATAACCCAACCTTGGCCTCCCCCTTAACCAGCTCTGCCTCTAGAAACTCAACTTTGGCTTTCCCCTTAGACTTTTCTGTGGCAAGTTCGGCGCGACTATCATTCAGCTCCGCCAGGGTACGAGTTTCAAGTCGCGTTAACTCCTTCACTTTAGCCAAGGTGGCATCCAGTCGCTCCTTCGAGTCAGACGAACCTCGAAGTTTGTCATCATGAGCTTCAAGAAAGTAATACACGTGGCGAAAGCCAGCCAGTGCGTCATTCAGAACACGTGCATGCCGAATATCGGGGGGAATCCGCAACAACGCCTCTTTATCCTCAGGAGAACCAAATATCTCACCTACTAGGAAGGTCGTCAGCTGATCTCGCGACAACGGGTCCAACACCTCTAAGGCACGAAGCCCCGTTAGTGCCTAAGGTTGAAAAATCCAACCGGTAAGAAGGAACTCCTTGAGGACCCTGAGGGGAAAGGTTGGCGATAATGGAGGGAGAAGAACCCTTGGCGGAACCGATGACACCCAAGATGGAAGTAAAGAATAACGGTTGGGGACCCCCTATCGGTGTGTCAGGAAGCACGCTCGAGTTGGGAGCTGACATCACCGCATCAGGAATACAAGAAGAAATAGGAGAGTCATGGGCGTTAGTCGGTGGAAGCGAATCTGCCGCTAATGAAACTTCAGTAACCTTGGGAGGAGCGTCAGTTGATGCCTCAGCAACCTTTGTTGTGTCAGAAGTACTCGCCACAGTAGAGGCGTCAATTACCCCGGTAGGGACTTCGCCGACCTTTTTAGAAGAAACCTCAGCAGTCAGATTATTTTTCTCCACTCTGAGTTTCTTTCGTTGAGCCGAGGAAGCATGACGAAGCTCTATCTCGATATCCATTTCCTCGCTATCACTGTCAATTATCCTAGCTGTGGGATGACTCAAAGTTGCTCCTCTACCCCGAACAGGTAGCCAATTATCAAGGAAGCGAGAGGCTCGGACAGAGATGTCGCGCCCTCCCCCTGAGACTATCTTAGTTCTCCTCTTTTTTGGCGGAATAGTCTGACGGCTGGAACCCTTGGGCGGTGGAGAAGCCAGTAGCGTTTGGAGTGGTATCACGTTTAAAGGAGCGTCATTCCCCCTAGACGACTGACCCTTAGCATTTTCTGCCAATGAAACGTGTTAGAATGGCAAGTAAAATTAAGTGATAACGCGGAAGGAGAAATGTTTACCAGTAGTGCACTCTTCCAAACGCTTATACAAAGCGAATTCTCGAATACGGAAAGACGTATCTATCTCTAGTAAGGCGTTAGCGTAAGATAACTCATCCCTCGACAACACCCTTGGGTTTACCCAGACAACACTAGTAATCTCCTGATTAAAGCCCCTGCGCCACAAACGGAAAGGTAGTTCGATCACGAAGAAACCGCTCTTCCAGTCAGCTACAGTTTCCTCAAAGCCCTGAAATATTTGCCAGAATGATTGCACGAATGCGTCATTCCACTGCGGGGTGATATCGACCAAGCAGTTATGACAACTCAGGCTAAAGAATTTGCAGATTAAATTGACGGACGGAGTAAAGATATTCTTCATCTCGCAAGCACGAAGAAACGCATAAATACCGCACCAAGAAGAAGGGGTTATCTGAGCGGGATTAAGATCATACCGGCGCAGCAATCTCTCTATAGAAGTATGAAGTGGAAAGCAAAAGCCATAGAGAAATATTTTAAAATAAACCATTCTATACTTCCCCCATAACGGATCATAAAGCCGCCAGTCATCTAGGGGAACGACAGGAAAATGGTTGGGGGGAAAGAAAACACCTTGACCCTCTAGTTCAGCCCTCAGAATTGTTTCGCACGAGAGAATACTGCTCATTGTTTCGAGTTCTGGATCTAGAGGCCTCTGCAGACCCCTAGTAACTCTAGGGCGGCGCATATTGAACCAATAAAAGAAAAACCAGAGCGAATGAGAAGCAAAATACCTTGAAGGAGAAAACAATGAGTAGACCACCGACGCTAATGAACGATTGAAGGAATTTCCCTTGAGTAGAAGAAGAAACAGAAAGAAAGTATAACAGAGGAAAATTCGAAGTGCGAGTAAAAGTGTGAGAAGAAAGCAGTTATTTCCTTTTAAAGGTCAAACTCAGCAACTGAGTGACCTGTGTGAATAAGACGCGTGCAAAGTAGAAAATGACACATGGAACGGCCTCAGAGGAATCTTTATGACTAAGCATTTATATCCTTGAGGAAAGGCGTTAACTGTCTAAGGGTCGTAGAAGTTAATGCGAAATATAACAGCGAGAAAGCAAGCACCAACAATGTTATTTTATTCATGATAAGCCATACGACATCTACAATATGCATGGTGTGTGAAGATTAATCCTCGTCAGGCCAGCATGAGTTATCTCCATCTGAGGACGGAAACTCCTCGTCAGTGAAAGGAAAAGGCTCGTCAGCCCCTTTCTTTCGACCAGGCTTTGGTGGACTTGACTCCCTTTTAGTAGCAGGAGCCGCTACCTCGACACCGATGTTGCTGGAGGAACCCCTTCCATGAAACGATTGATGTGAGGAAACAGTTCATCGCCCCTCCGAACAGTAGGGACATAGAGGTCAAACGGCACGCTGGCTACCTCAAAGGCCTTTCTCTTCGGCCTCTTGCGACCTTTGCGTGGGGCAAGTCGCCTTTTTAGACGCGGCGAAGGAGGATCGTCGAAATCCGGCCAAGTCAGGGGAGTTGGTGGGGACTCGCGCTCAATGACATCTCCGAAATATGAATCAGCCATGGAACTTTAAGCAATCTCAACGGAGAAATACGAAGAAGAAGGTGAATAGGAAAAAGAAAAATGAAATCTCATTAAATAACCGAAGTGAAGAGGACTTCCCGCTTTCTCGCGCGACCTTTGAGAAAGGTTAATGTGCTTCGAGAAGAACGATCTTAATTGCAGAAGTAGATCCTGTGATCGCGCCTGTCAAAATTTCTCACTGATCAAGAGACACCGAAAAACTGCCCAATCAGTTGATACTGAAGAGGCGGCGCAAAATCAATGCGGAACGGTTCACAAGAGTGGGCTGATGTGGCACATGTGGCACTCAACTGAAGCGTTAACTGGCACATTGCGAGAAGGGAGAAAAAATGCAAGGTAACGAAAAGATACTTTATTTATGGCCTAACGGCCCAAAGCTTACATCCGCCTATACGTAGAGAACATACAAAAGAAGATAAAGGGAAACGACTACGGCAGCGAGCGGTCAAGCATTGGACCCGGCATCGTCCTCCCCCGGCACCACATGAACCTCCCTCAGTGCATCTGCAACGGAGGTCAGTTTAGAGGAACAGACCCTCATTCCCTTCAAGCAGCACCCCAGCATGTCTTTCCTGTACCGCAGCATGGTGACCACCACCTCGATGCGGGAGACGGTGGCGGCCAGCTTCATCACGCTCTCCAAGGGGCTGAAGTCCTCCAGGGAAGTCCCGAGCTGCCTGGACAAAAGTGGGACCATCATCCCTTGGAGCTCCATGATATCCTCAGAGGTCTTCCTTACCATGTTTTCTAGAAAATCAACATCGGCCTCAGCCAGATTCTTCAGAGTTTGGGCTTTGGAGAGCAAAAAGTTTCTGGTTAGTTCGTCTATAGTGAAAATACAAAAAGAAGTGCTAAAAAAGATGAGAAATTTGCGCGGTGAAAGTTCAAATTTATAGGCCCAAGTAAGAAGCGGTTAAGGACACGTGTCCCTTGAATATTGCACCACCCCGTTATCTCTAGACCCGTCAAGCATGACGTGTGAACGAGAAGAAGCATCAGCCTTTGGTAAACACTCGGGCTCGTTTTCAGTTGGGCTTGTGATAACAATTAAGGCAATTCCAAGGGTATTTCCGTCTTCACTCCAACCTTGAGACCAGAACCCTACAGTGCCAGCCGGGCATCAGTCGTGGAGGATGCCGCACTCTTTTGAAGAGAAGAACCCTAGGATGGTCGACATCAGCCGGAGGGGCGAGTCTCATGCGTTATCTACTCATACGCACGGCGTCATCCCATCCCAAGTTAGCCATGACGTCACTCGAGGCGTTATCTTCCCAAGATAATGCCTCTCCCTAGAGGTAACGCTCACGCTCTGCCTATAAATACCCCACCACTCGAAATGAGAGGTAAGCCTAAGATCGCTACTCGAACCTCTACTTGTTGGAACAACCTTACTGACTTAAGCATCGGAGTGTCTACGGCGGAGCCCCCCTCCGGCGCTTTGTAGGTACACTCGACGGCAACTACAGTGACTCCGAGCGGCCATAATCATCACCCCGATTCTCCAGAAGTCCTAATCTTATCACTCACACTTTGAGGACAAAGTGTCTTCTCGTGTGGGGGAGGAATTTTTAGGATTGTCTACTGTTTTGATTATTTGTGTTTTGCATGACTTTTTGATTGTTTTGTTTGGTTAGTTGTGTTAAATAAAAGTCAGTTTTTTATTTTTTATTTTTTATATTTTTTTTCTTTCTTCTTTTTTTTAGTCTAATGTATGCTCGGATTTTTGTTCTTATTTTTATGTATGTCTTTAGGTAGACAATCCTATTTTTGTCAATCAGCCCCAGTTTTCAACTTAAGTTATTTATTTCATCACTAAAAATGCAATCTGACACTTGTTTGGTCAAATCAATGCTTTAGTATCAAGGGAGTGAATGAGCATAACATGATCAATGCTTAAGAGGCATATATCCTAATGCTCTCAGAACATTAATTGTCCACATGGTCTAAAGGACATCTAATTTAGAATTTGAAATATAATCGGGGTACAAAAATAGTTGTGTTTGATTTAAATATATGTTTGGTTTCCATCTCGTTGTTTATGCAATGTTTAAGTGCTAAATGTCATGAAGGTAGAGCAGAAAATTAGCAAAAGTGAAAGTTCTGAGAGTTGGAGAACCCAAAAAGAACAAACACTGTTATGAATTGAAAGAAATTCTGCCTGCAAAATAAAAATGAAAAGGGCAAGAAAATTGACAGTGGTTAAAGTCAACATGAAATGAAATATATTTTTTCATGCTATAAAAATGACAGTAAAAAGCACAGTGGTTTAAAATGCACATTCTGATGAAACTGCACTGTTGTATACTCAAATCTGTAAGGATGTTTTGTCTCTTAATTATTGCTTAAGATTCAGAGTTGGATGTCTTGATACCATTTGGATGGGGTATGTTTAGGGTATTAATCAGTCCTTGGTAGTCTAGCATTGATTTGATGACTGAAGTGTCTAGGTAATTTTGGTGGTGAGGTATATGGCCGAATGAAGAACTCTGGGGTCCTGATGTTTGTTTGTTTTGATTTGTTTTGATGCTTGGGGGCAAGCATAGGTTAGTGTGGGGGATTTGATTGGAGCGTTAATTGTCATATTATTCATCATCCTTTATGCCTATTTTAGGATGATGATACTGTTAATTTATGGGTTTTCCATTCCTTTTTGCAGAATACGTGGCTGAGAAGCAAATTATTCAAAAGGAGCTGGAAACACCTATATAGAGCCAGTTTTGGTGGAAAGAAAGCAGACTCTATCCCAGACCTGGGATAAGGCAAGGATTCGCAGCGTTGACCAAAGTCAACTGGATTAATGAGAAGTCTGACTGGGATTGGGTCGTGAGCTGGATACGAGCTGTCTTCTTCCAGAAGGCTTACTCTGAAGAAATCACTCTCCGATTAGAACTCTTCCGTTTAAAAACAATTAGATTTTATTTTATTCTATCCCTATCTAGTTTTTAGGAGATTAGAAATAGCTAGGTTTTCTATTTAATTAGCTGCTAGGTAGAAGAAAGGGGGGTTTCTTCTTTATTCATGTTCTGCCATTGTTACAACTTCAACTCTATTTTACTTTCTTCTTTAATTCAATTTCAGTTTATGCATATTTCTATTTCTTTATTATTATTATGTTTGTCGTAGGCTAAACGCCTTCTTCTTGGTAAGGATTCAATGCCCATGATTCTGTGATTGTGACATCAAATTGCCCTTCACACATTCCATTCTTATATTTCTACCCTTTTTTTATTACATGTTAGTTTATTCTTTTTTTGTGTAAAGCCTGATCAACTTCACCTAGAACTTGAATGATTACAGTCCTTCCTTGAGATTTTGGAGTCTACACTGTCAAGAGAAATACGAAGGCGACTAATTGGTCGACGGTTAGAAAAAGGGTAGGATCCAGTTTATAGGAGTAGACACGTCTCTATCCCAGGCCTGGGATAGGCCTCTCCCCGTGTCTTCTCAATTGATCAATTAAATCCTATAGAATGTCTCTTAGGGTTATTGAGTCAATTAGGGATTTCTAATAGTGTCTCTTTGAAAGTCTTGTGCAGGAGGAGAGCAGGAGATCTAGGTGACCAATACCTGGTCTCTATAGTCGTCCTATAAGTTTGGTTTTTACACTTGCATCAATGATCAATTGGCATGAATCATGGGCTAGATAGAATCCTTACTGGGAAGTCTTTATCACTTGGTTACACACATTCAATCTGTTTACTGTTTTCTTTAATCTTGCTTCTTTAATTATTTGCACTCAACAATCTATTAATGGTATTTACCGTTGTTACAAAATCGATCATTTTAAGAAATTAGAATTGTCCTGAAATATCTGTGGAATGATCCTTTTACAACATTCTCAACATTGTCAGTTGTTTTTAAAATCAAGTATAATACCACTACTAATAGTTGAGGTTTGATTGAGAAATTGTATGCAGCTTCTTTTTTGCCACCCTTTTGTTGCATTTACTTTTGCTCTGTGTTTGTTTTGTGCTTGAGTTGTATTAACCGATTTTTTCATTCATTCATGTAAATGTCAAAGCATTTATAATATAATTATGAAGATAAAGATTAATAATTCTATGTTGCCTCTCATTTCATTTGCGATCCCTGTAAATTACTGTTTTTTGTTTTGTTTTATCCATTGCTGGGGAATCTTCTCAAATTGATTTAAAATTTAATTTCTTTCTTATCTCAACCCATAATATCAAATTGATTATATTTGATCAAGTTGTTATTTTTAATTGATACTTAAAAAGTATATATACAATGAGTAGTAGTAATAGATACTCATCTCTTCAAAAAACCAAATCTTCTTACTGTAAATATATGAAAAATACCATTCCCATTATTGTTTATTTTCAATATATACACAAGGTTGGAATTCTCTTTTTTCAGAAATAAGAAAAAAGTTGGGAAATATATGCGGAGAAAAAGCATATAGCTAAAAGACTGGTATTAGATTTTGACCAAGTTGTTACTATTTTCTTATGATCCATAAAGTATGACGAGTCGTTTTCTTTCTCCTATTACATAGTAGTAACTATAGTCTATAACAAATCATATTTTCTCTTTGAAACCAATAACCAAAAAGATGGAGAAAACTAAATCTTCTTCTGTTTCATCCTTTAAATTTATGAACCAGATCTCCTTATTCATGCTAGCTCGGTCTTTAGGTAAAGACCTCTCAGCTTGGTTTCCAGCTGCTCCAATGTTGCTTACCATCACCTTCATAACCTATGTCGTGTCCTGCTAGTTACTGGCCACGTACCTCATTGTTTGTCTCTTACTCGGCAAGTTTAGTGTTACTTTTCCACCGGTGAGTTTCTTGGGGTTCGGTGTACTTTTTGTCATAAGTAATTTCATCTTCCATCATCGCCAATACGTCTTTGCAGCACAAGAGTCGTTACAATATATGGATCTCAAGCTTTCGTTCTTTCGTCTTTGTTGAATAAAAAGAGGGGATAGTTTAATGACATTGAGTTTCTTTTCTGCTTTTTCCTCATTATTATTATTGCCGGTGTTGTTGGTAGTAATAAATAAACTATTCTTTATTGGGGTAATTTCAGAAAGGGCCCCTATACTATCGCGAAAAATAGAAACCTCCCTTGCCTTTCAAATTTTTTATTCCGCCTCCCCTGAACTTTGGGTCAACTACAAATGTTAGGGCTACGTCAGTCAACCCAAAGTCTCGTTACTTTTCACCTGTCCCAGCCGATTGCTTCAACCTGGAAAGAAAAGAAACATTTTGGCTGAAAAATGGAAATCATTTTGCTGGAAAAAATAAAATACTTGCACTTTTTGTGGACAAGCCACCTATACACTTATATAATTAATTTAATTTGTGGGAAAGAAATGTTTTAATTTATTTGTACAATATAAGAACCCTAGATCAAATCAGTTGTGGGATAAGAGAGGTTCTTCTGCAAATTAAGAACCCTAGAAATTGCTTCTTCATAATTGAGGGTAAATCACTCCAATTTAAGGCTTCGTCTGTGAAGGAGGTCATATCTCAACCGCCATGGCTTCATCAAGCAATAGGTCAATCACGTCGTCTGCAGGAGCTGTCGCTGGTAATGGTGCAGCATCATACGTACTATACAAGAACAGAGTGTGCAAGTGTGGGGTAAGAGCTGCTGTGAAGATTTCAGAATCGACTCATAACCCAGGTAGGTTGTATTATAAATATGGGAATGAAGAGTGTGGGTTCTGGGCATGGTGCAATCCCCAAGGCGGATCTGTGCTGGAATTGCGTCGGGATGAAATTAAGGAATGGGTTGTGCTTAAGGATGATATTATCGATGCTATGAAGGAAGAAAGCGATGGGACTTACATTGAAGCCATCTGGAGCCGCGTATTGCCCGAGACTCACTACCGCACGTGCAGATATTTCTAGAAGGACGCGGGATTCCTTCCAGATTCCATTTTGACATTCTTAGGAATATTCCTTTAGGGCACACACACCCCTTGTGCCCTCTCTTAGCTGTCCTTTGTCTTCTAGTGAGCCTTGGAGGGTATTTAAATATTAGTTTTAGGGTTTTTAGGACATCATCCATTATTACATCATAGAATCATTTTGGGAGTAGCCGCTCACCTTCCTCCTTAGTTTTCTCAGGATTTGTCACTCCCATCTTCTTGTAGCCTTCGCCGGCATCACTCTTCAAACCGGAGCTCTAGCTATGGCCGATATTTACTGATATTGCACTTCCCTTTATTTCATATTCTTTCCTTTTATGCTTTACATTAAATCTATCCTATTGTTTATTATTATGAGTGGCTAAACTTATCAGCTTAGCAAGGGTTAATTGAGGGTTGTATATAGGTAGTCATGAGGCCAAATCATTCTTCACATTTTCTCATTGTTGTATTTGTTTGCTTGCCATTTTTATTGCTAGATCTAGATGTTTTTATTAGGAGCTTGATCACCTGCTAGTTTACCCTCGTTGATCTTTGTCATTTCTTTGGTTATAACTAACGCGAAGCCTTAGAATAGAGTAGACACTAGACAGATTGTCATTAGCTTGGTCTGTTTTGCCTAGGGCAAGTGAGCGATTAGGGCGGTGTCGTGAGCCTGACAAACTGAGAGGCATCTAGCCCTAGACGTGTCTTTCCTTATCTTCATGGGTGCTTTGAGTATTACCTCCCCACCCCGTGCTTGGGAGGACGGCGAAGCGTCAAGGCTACCTTATATATGAAAATGGGGGTAGCTTCTCTTACGAGGAGAGTAAGGGGCCTAAACGTACCTGGCCCCTATAGCACGTCTATGACTTGAGAATTGAATATCTTTGCGTCGATGACTGACTAGTCCTCGACGCAACCCAAAAAAAACCCTTGCTAAGATTTCTCCATATTTGATTTAATCTCACTTACTTCCGTATTTTTTTCTCATTATTATTATTTCTGTTGTTTTTATTAATTCCGTCATTGTTAGCTGTCTAGGCCTCGACATCTTTTGGTCAACTCATTTGACCAACCAAACCCCTCTTTTATGTTACTGTTTAGCGCATTTCATTCTGTCATACATCTAGGGCAAGATTCGTCCTTCAGTCTCTATGGTTCGACCCTATTACCATTATACGTAAATTAATTTGTGCATCTAGGCATCAGGATTTAATATTATTTTTGGCCCGTTTCAATGGCGAGTCAAATTTTGGCGTTGTTGCTAGGGACTGATTAGTACTGATTTCTTGTTTTTATTTGTATGACCAAGAGATCTGCTCCAGACCTACTACCACTTGATCACGAGCTTACTAGAACATAAAGAGGACTTCGAAGGTAAGCTAGGAGACCAACTATTAATCGTAGAGGAATCTCTAATCCTGTCGTCGATAGAAATCTCTCCGATCTGGATAATCTCGACGGTATCTTTCTTGAAGAATTTCCTTTCTTTCATCCAGCACTCGCAACGCTAAGTTTGTCAACCCCGAGATACTCAATATGGAAGATCAACCACCACCACCACCGTCGCCCCCGCCGTCGAATGATCAGACAATAAATGATCTCAATGCTGCCCTAGAAGCTCCTAGCAGCTGTATCGTCTGGCCCGTTGTCCAGCATGATTGGACACTCAAGTCCGCTGTCATGCATAACCTTCCTTCCTTTCATGGTTTGTCTAAAGAGAACCCTCATCGCCATCTGCAACATCTTCACTCTGTTTGCGAGGCCATGAAACCCACCAATGTCGATATTGACTAGGCCAAGCTGCGAGCATTAATGTGGTCCCTCAAGGACGCTGCCAAAGATTGGTTCTACGACCTTCCTCCAAGATCTATTACATCTTGGGCTGAAATGTCTAAAGCCTTCACTGATAAGTATTACCCAGCGTCTACGGCAAGCGTGACCCGCAAGCAGCTAGTCTCCATTGTTCAGAAGGATGAGTAGAGTCTAGGGCAATATCATGAGCGTTACAAGAAAATGCAAGCCTTGTGTCCCTCCCACAACCTGACGGATCATGCCCTTATTCAGTATTTCTACAAAGGCTTGAAGCCACATGATAAGGCTTTGTTAGATGCCGCAACCGGTGGCTCCCTCTGCACCCGTATCCCAGTTGCTGCTAAAGCTATCATTGAGCTCATGGCAAAGACTATTGTTGCATCCGAAAAGGTGACAAATCACACTAAGGATGTCCGCGTTGCTGCCATGGAAAATCAGTTGACTACCATCATGGGCATGCTACAGAACATGGCTTCAGGGCAACCAGTTCAGATCAAGGCCTGTCAGATTTGTAATTTTGTGGATCATGCCACAGATGCTTGCCCTTATATCCCTGATGAAATTTCGGTTAATGTTGTTAGTGGCTACAACGTCCCTTATGGACAGAACTGCAACCAGGGCTTGAAACACCCTAACTTCAGTTGGTCCCACAACCCCCAATCATCTGGCCCTAGTCAGTCACAGCCACAGCAGTATCACCATGGGAATCAGTCTCAGCCACCTTTCAACATGCAGAATTACAGGCCTAGACCTCTGATAAGATTCGGACTATTCGCTGAAGGGTAGCAAAGGATTATGAATCTTGAGGTCGACTGTCCACGGCGTCCGATGTACCTGCACAGCGCCGGAGGGGGTCTCCGGCGTAAATACTCCGATGCCTAAGTCAGTAGTGATTGTGTAAAATAGCAGAGCTTTGGCTAGCAATCTTAGGCTTACCTTCCTCCTTTGTGGCAGAGGTATTTATAGGCAAAAATGGGGCATTTCTGAGTGATCTCGGTCACAAGGTGCTAGCGTGCCTGATATGATGCGGCCTAGTGTAAGTAAGCCGAATGATATGTGAAGCTTATGGAGGATCTAGCCAAGGGAGTTATCTAGCACAACCATGGATGAAAATGGAGGAAACACAAGACACGGATATGCAACGGAGAAATAAACATGAAAGAGAGATGGAAGGATAGGAATTACCAGGAATTAGAGGATGGATGGAAGGGACGGAGATGAGCACACGCGAAGTAGCGAGAATCACACGGACGATTGATTGATCAAGATATACACCGAGGGCTAAGATTGAGACTTGTTTCTATGGATGATCAAGCAAAATGGACATATATTTCATTCACACAAAAATCGTCAAGATGATTACAAACATAGATTTCCCAGAGAGAGATCGGGAGGAGTGCTCTCAACTCAAGCGATCTCTCTCAAGGAAGAAGTGAGCTTACAAAGTGTATAAGGGAGGAGTGTTCTCACTCAACAAAATACACACAAAGTCTAAGCTAAGGTAAAATGAAGAAATACAAGAGCTATTTATAGGTGTGGCAAAAGAAAGGCTTGAAAAGCCCAAAATCCATTTTTGGTCTGATGTCTGGCGGTATGGCGCTCCAGGAGGATTGTCCCTGGTGGTATGGCGCTAGCTTCACTTGGAATGGCCAAATTAAATCAATTTCTGGCGGTATGCCGCCCCAGTCATGACATTCCTGGCGGTATGCCGCTAGGCTCATTCACACTGCGCGCTAAAATGTCGACGGGCATAACGTTCGATCCACCCGTCCGATTGGCCTGAAACTTGTCCCAAACGGAAGCTAACATCTTGAAGTTTCCATCAAGCCTCTGTTCTCTCAAATCGGACTCCATTTGCTTATCCATCTGATCATGATGATTGGTCCTCTTGGATGGAGCATTTGTTGACGAACCTTATTGCGAGTTGAGGAAGTTCGGCTTTGCTGGAGGCCTTGGAGTGGTGCGCATGTCCTTGTGACTTCCTAGGGCTAGACGAGCCTCGACATCATGGCTTGCTCGGCCATCTTGGGAGTTCGGTGCGTCTAGGCCTAGGTATGGTGATAATTTGGCACTTGGTCCTCGTCCTTGGGCATGATTTACACTCATTTGCAAGGCTCGGCTGCCCGTGACCGATCCTCTTGTCAATGTGTCAAGTTGTTCTCTTTTGACGGGGGCTAGGATCGCATCAGCCTCTCCCTCTTCAAAAGGATTCGTCCTCGAATCCCTAATCTCAATCTCCTCACCTACAAACTTAAAAACACTTGAAAACAAAGGTGAGATACCTAAGGGGCGCCATTGCGCATGCTTATGCACAGATTGGTCCAAGGAAGAATCAACAACATTAGTGGCACGTTGATGCACATCGCTTCTTAAAATGTCATGTAAAATACGGATGACATCACAAATGGTAGAACAACAGACAAGATGAATCATTTTCTCTATTCGGCTCACAATGACAAGCCAAGAGAATTGAGCACTACTCATAGGCACAATGCACTTGAAAATACCAAACAAATTCCGCAAGAGGGAACACAAATTTTCGTAGGAATTAAACCAATTAATTCTTGACAAATTCGGTCCAAGAATTTGTGTTCTCCTAACACGTAACATATCCATGGTATTTAAGCGCGTATTATCCACAATTAACTTATGTAGGCTACAAGTGGCAAGATAAAATTCATCTAATTCAAAATCATGCACATTCCTTTCATATTTAAGCACATTGGTCATCAAGACAACATTAAGGATGTGCACGGTATCACAAATTATTAAACAACGTGTGCGGTGGTTCATCTTCTCAAAGCAGCTCATAAGGATTAGCCAAGAAAATTGAGCCACACACCCGCGCACAAAACACATTGGAAAACCAAGCAATCGACACAAAAGGAAATACAACTCTTTGCAACATTTAGTCTCAATAAATTTCAACAAGTTCGAGCAAAATAATTGTTTCCATACACCATGCAAATCAGTCACGGATACCGAGTGTAAATAATATATAAATAAGTCACACATACTATCCGCAAAATCACAAAAAGTAGCACGTTTGAGCAAGAAAGGGTCATACTTGATGAAATGCAAATTAGGAGTCTTAACACATACTAGAAAATTTTCATGCAAGTAATTTTCATGCTCAAACCAAGAAGAATCATGTTTGACGAAGGGTACGAGGTGGGTTTTTGGGGCATGCAAATAAATTCGTACCCAAGTGGCTTTCGAATACACGGACTAAAGAGTCATGCTCAAAGAAATGCAAGAATGGTCCTTTATCACACGCCCAAAGGTTTATCATACAAAATTTCATCATGTGAATAAGGGTGAGTGAATTGAACAACCTCAAACAATTGAGCATTCAAAGAAGGTTTTGGTACACACCTTTCGGGCAAAGCGGAAAAGTTGGGAGGATTTACCTCAAGGCCTTGCCGTTGGGAGCACCAATGTTGAGCAATTGCACTTCCAACGCCTCCTAGGATCGATGGTTCGAAACCACCTTTGTTCCTTGGAACAATTGGGCGCGTATGGTCGTGGCCACCCATTGAAATTTCCTGCAAGAAAGACACACGAGCAGTAGGAAAAGAAGTGTCAAGGTTAGAACGAGCTAATTGACCCTCATTGCTCAAAGGCACACTCATTGGATCAATAGCTCCCACAATTTCTATTTGCTTCTTTTCCTCACCTTCTTCTCTCAATTTCTCTACTTGCTCACTCCTCTCATGTGTGTGTATCTCTCTCGCATGCTCACTTCTTTCATGCGGGCTGTTTTGCTCACTTTCTTTTCTCTCATTCTCAAGTTCAAACAACGGATTGTTAAAATCGAGTTCAAATAAAAAGTTGTCAAAAACTTGAAATTGATTCGGCTCAACAAGCTCACTCGACTCATTCTCACGGATGTGGTTGCACTCACTCTCGTTGGCATGCTTGCTATTTTCATGCCGTGTATTTTCCTCATCTCTTATTTTCTTCTCTCCACACTCTCTCTTTTCTTTTATCTCTCACTCACTTCTTTTTCTCTCTTCCTCAACCTTACGTTTTTCTCTCTTCCTTGCGGCAATAGCTTGAAGCTCAACCACATTCCTTCTAATCACATCCAAAAGGTCAATCATCGAATGTGGTTCCAAAGATTGGGGTGGAGTGGTTTGTGTTGTTGTTGTGGAGTGAATTGAGCATGTTGGAACACTTCCGATGTAGACTCAGATGTAGAAGCAAAAGATGAGGTTGGATCACTCGGTCGACCTAGGTGAGGTCGAACCCTTGGAGGAGGAGGAGGAGGCGTTCGGCATTGGTGAGGTCGAACCCTATGAGAAGGAAAATGAGGGAGGTGCACGACTTTGGTGAGGTTGAGCCCTAGGAGGAGGCGTTCGGCTTGGTGAGGTCGAACCCTACGAGGAGGAAAATGAGGAGGTGCTCGACTTTAGTGAGGTTGAGCCCTAGGAGGAGGCGGAGGAGGCGTTCGGCCTTGGTTGAGGTCGAACCCTACGAGGAGGAAAATGAGGAGTGTGTTCAGCTTTGCATTCTCTTTTGTTTAGTTTGGACTTGTACTCTTGAGGAGAAGGAGTGTCTTGGTTCGGCGCCATGGCCAAGGCTTTGGGTGTGCAATGGAACCGAAGGCCATAGCTTGAGACTTGAAGACTTGGACAATCTTCATAGTCGTCATCCTCACTACAACTTGAAGTTGTGTCACGACTAAGGATAGGAGGACTTGGAGGATCTTCATTGTCTTCACTTTCATATTGGTACTCATCCAGACGATCAATGTTATACTCTTCGCTGATTTCATAACACGGTTGAAATTCTCATCATCATTGGAGTGGTCACTAGCATCACCGTATGATCCATAACCACTATCGTCATTGCATTGAGAAGTATCATCGTCATAATACTCTCCTTGGTCACAAGACTCACAATCATTATCTTGCGACATTGTTACTGGAAAAATTGAACAAATTATATATATACGTAGTTGTTAGTAAATAATCTCTCCCTCACGTGTTTAAACACTCATGTTTAGGTCACTCGAAAAATACGTGCTCACAAACACTCAACTTCACGTTCTTCGTGTACCTGCACACTTAAACAAGGGTTAGACAATAATTCTCTCTCTCACGTGTTTAACACTCGTGTTTATCACTCGCAAAAGATAGCCTCACAAATCGCTCGAGAAAACTCCACAAAGCTTGCTCACCACACAACTCTTGCCGCAAACCAACTTGTGATTCAAGCCAAGCGTTTCGTAAACAACTACCTTCACAAGTGCTCAAGAGATTAGACAAGAAAAGGAAGGACTCAACAAAGACTCAAGAAGGACTGCAAAGAATCAAGGAAAGTTGAAATTTTTTTTCAGAATTCCAAGAAAATTCAAAATTTTTATTTTTATTTTTAATTTTTTTTTGGGGAAAAGCTTTGAATTTTCCGTTGGAGGGAAGGAAGCTGGAAAAAATATGAATTAAAGGAGTAAAAGACTCAAGAGAAAACTCAAAGACTTGTTGAAAAAGACTTGGAAGTTTAGGACTTAAGAAAACTTAAGTTTAGGACTCAAAAAAATTTAAAACTCAAGTTTAGGATTTTAGTGGTTTGGGACTTGAGTTTAGGACTTTATTTAGGACTTGGAAGAGACAAAAGGACTGCTGGACTCTAAGAAAAAGAAGAAGACGTGCTGGACACTAAGAAGAAGAGTACAAATGGTGAGGAATGTTTTGATTTTAATAAGGGAATGTTTGTCCCCTTATTTTCCACAAGTCTTGGTGTTAGGTGTGAAAGTCTTGCAAGTCTTAAATGCAATAGAATAGGCTTTTTGACTCTTGATGGCCGGCCAAGTGAGGAAATAATTAATTAATTGGCAAACACTTGGCTAAGACTTTTGTAAAATAATTTTGGATCAAAATTTTGCCTTTTTGTTCATCTTTTGCAAGAAGACCAAGAACAAGGAAGAACACCAAGAACACACTTTTTAGATTTTGATCTTTTGAGCAAGCAAAAATCAGCACAAAAATCCCTCACTTTAGTACTTGAACTAGAGATTAATTTGGATACATTTTGACTAAAGAAACTTAGAAAACGGAGCTGGAAAATACGATGATACACTGTTCACAAAGTGACAAATGACGAACACCAAGTAAACTCCAAGGCGCCAAAAGCTCCGCTACCACCTGATATGATCCGGCCTAGTGTAAGTAAGCCGAATGATATGTGGAGCTTATGGAGGATCTAGCCAAGGGAGTTATCTAGCACAACCATGGATGAAAATGGAGGAAACACAAGACACGGATATGCAGCGGAGAAAGAAACATGAAAGAGAGATGGAAGGATAGGAATTACCAGGAATTAGAGGATGGATGGAAGGGACGGAGATGAGCACACGCGAAGTAGCGAGAATCACACGGACGATTGCTTGATCAAGATATACACCGAGGGCCAAGATTGAGACTCGTTTCTATGGATGATCAAGCAAAATGGACATATATTTCATTCACACAAAAATCGTCAAGATGATTACAAACATAGATTTCCCAGAGAGAGATCGGGAGGAGTGCTCTCAACTCAAGCGATCTCTCTCAAGGAAGAAGTGAGCTTACAAAGTGTATAAGGGAGGAGTGTTCTCACTCAACAAAATACACACAAAGTCTAAGCTAAGGTAAAATGAAGAAATACAAGAGCTATTTATAGGTGTGGCAAAAGAAAGGCTTGAAAAGCCCAAAATCCATTTTTGGTCTGATGTCTGGCGGTATGGCGCTCCAGGAGGATTGTCCCTGGTGGTATGGTGCTAGCTTCTCTTGGAATGGCCAAATTAAATCAATTTCTGGCGGTATGCCGCCCCAGTCATGACATTCCTGGCGGTATGCCGCTAGGCTCATTCACAGTGCGCGCTAAAATGTCGACGGGTATAACTTTTGATCCACCCGTCCGATTGGCCTGAAACTTGTCCCAAACGGAAGCTAACATCTTGAAGTTTCCATCAAGCCTCTGTTCTCTCAAATCGGACTCCATTTTCTTGTCCATCTGATCATGATGATTGGTCCTCTTGGATGGAGCATTTGTTGACGAGCCTTGTTGCGAGTTGAGGAAGTTCGGCTTTGCTGGAGGCCTTGGAGTGGTGCGCATGTCCTTGTGACTTCCTAGGGCTAGAAGAGCCTCGACATCATGGCTTGCTCGGCCATCTTGGGAGTTCGGTGCGTCTAGGCCTAGGTATGGTGATAATTTGGCACTTGGTCCTCGTCCTTGGGCATGATTTATGCTCATTTGCAAGGCTCGGCTACCCGTGACCGATCCTCTTGTCAATGTGTCAAGTTGTTCTCTTTTGACGGGGGCTAGGATCGTATCACAATGTGTTAGCGCTCCCATCAGAGGGGGGGTTAGAGTGCCTCCCTGATGGAATACACTATCGCTGCGTTAGGTGTACATATGGGGGTAGGCGTTACCTAGGCAAGGCAATGGCCACGCTCCTCTCGAGATGCCTGGCTTGGCCTGGGATGGGATAACGCCCTGTGTTGTGACAGTGTGATGTGTGGGACCCCCTCGCTGATGTTGACCATCCCAAAGGCGATAGCGCCGAAGTTGTCGGGGCGGTAGTAACAGCTTTTTCCCCCACCGCAGGGTATAAGATGAAAATGCCCTTGTTGTTAGGGGTATTGTTATCATAAGCCCAACCAAAAATGAGCCCGAGTGTTTACCAAGGGCTACCGCTTCATCCTTACTCTTGTCAAATCAACTGGTTTTCACACGTAGAGATGATTTGTCTATCGAGAAATATGCTTCTTCTAGTCGCCATTCTTCTCTAGCCTATAAATTGCCTCTTTGTCGCGCTGCTTTTTTCACGACCGTTTCTACACTTCCTCTAGTTTTTGACTATGGATGATCTTACAAAGAACTTTCTAATCTCGAAGGCGCACAGCCTGAAGAACCTTGTTGAGTCTGACATTGGTTTCCTGGAGACCATGCTGACCAAAACCTCTGAGGATGTCCTGGAGCTTCAGGGAATGATGACCCCTTTGTTGTCCAGACAAGGAGCTGCTTCTATGAAGGATTTCAGTCCTATACAGAATGTGTCGAAGCTGGGTGTTGCGATCTCCCGCATCGAGGTGACCATTACTATGTTGCAGCATAGAAAAGACCTGCTGGTATGCTGTTTGAAGGGTATGAGGATTTCCTCCGCCGAACTGTCCTTAGTGGCGGATGCTCTCAAGGAAATCCCTACTGCTCTTGAGGACGATGATGATGGGTCTCATGTTTGACCCCTGGCCATTGTCCCTTTGCTTTTATAATTCCTGTGTACGTGCTTAAGCGCTTAGGCCGTTCAGGCCGAGGAAGGAGACCTCTAGGGCGGTTAAAGTTCCTTCCGTTTTTCCTGCGCGAAAGAATAATGGACAATTTCCTTCTGCCACTCCTGTCTTGGAAAAAGATTCTCTTCGTGACGCAAATTCTATGGCAACGATTGCTACCGTTGTGGACGGGCCGAGCTCAGCGCTGCTGGGTCAGGAAAAAAGGATTGACGAACCTTTTCCTCCTTACAACGGAGGTCTGCCGCTCTCGGATGATGACGACATTTTTTACTATGACATGTACTGGCCTGATGAGGATTAGTGGCCTAGCGTTAGGTGCGTTGTAGATGCCGTATGGCTTTTAATAAATAAACTAATGTTTCTTTCTCTTGCCACCGTGTTATTGCGCTGATGACTGATATGGAGGCGTTAGCCTTACTGAGTCAAGCGCCCTGCGATAGTTTTGACTCGATCAGTCATTATCTGCCACTTGGTAAGTCGTGGCAGATAAATGCTTACTTCTAACTCCTGAGCATGATTCCACGTGGCCCACTTCTTTTACACGTGTCCTCGCGCGACTGGTAGTTCAATTAATGCAGTGATATTCTGTCCTTTAAAAGGGATTATCTTCTCTTTCTAATACCTTTTGCCCTCATTTCAAATTTTGTCTCTTCTCTGCACTTTCTCTGGAAAAAGTTCTCGTCCGTCCTTCACCCTTCGCCGATTTGCCCGCGGATCTTTCCGTTCAAGGTACCACTTCATCCCTTCAGATTTTCTGCTTATTAGTTTATTATGGTTGTGACTAGAACCAGACGATTCCTCTGGAGACCCGTGGATCCAAAAATCGTACAAGCACCCAGTATTTTCTCCTGCGATGCGGTTTTAAATGCTAAATTGGAGGAAAACGGTATCACTTTCCCTCCTGGGTGTGTTCCTACCGTTCCTGAGAGCGACATGCGTCTTCACGATCCACTGTGGGGGAACTATAGATTAGTTTATTTTAAAATGTTCCTCTATGGTTTTCGCCTCCCAGTCCATGCTTCAATAGCAGCGCTACTGCGGGAGTACAGACTTAATCCCACCCAGATAACTCCTTCTTCCTGATGTGGGGTTTATGCCTTTCTCCGCGCCTGCGAGTTGAAGGGCATTCTCACCCTATCTCTCAATTTATTTCGCAAATTCTTTAGCATGACCTGTCACGATTGTTTAATCAGTATTACTCCAAGGTGGGATGACGCGTTTGTGCAGTCATTCTGGCAGCGATTTTATGGCTTTGAGAGGACTGTGGCTGACTGGAAAAACAACTTCTTCGTTCTTGAGCTACCGTCCCATTGGTGGCGCTGCGATTTTAATCAAGAGCTTATAGGTCCCCTTTGGGCAAACCCAGTGGTGTTGACTAGAAACGAGCTGGATCAAGCTAACGCTTTGCTGGATAAGAGTATACGTTATCGCATTCTGGAATTCGCCTCATACAAACTCCTGAACAAGTGCATTATGGGTGAGTTTGTCTTTCTTCGCGTTTCCCGTTTCCACTTTTTTGTTGTTCTCACCTATTCCCTTGTCAGGAGATACTGATGGACAGCCACCAGGAGGAGCTAACACTCCCTTGAATGTGATGCCGCTCAGAACGATACCGGCCTCTCCTCCTACAGCGTATTTCGGTCCCCGGGGCGTTTCACCCAAGAGGGGAAAAACAAAGACAGTCACTGGGAGGGGACGAGGGCGCGTTATCTCCGCGCGAGCTTCTCGCTTTATCGTGACAGTGACGATATAAGTCTACAGCCTCGTCGTGGAGGGATAGATATAAGTCGGTCTTCGATTCGAATAATTAACAGTGACGATAGCAGCCAAGGCGAGGACATGGATGCTAAGCCAGACCTTCGTCATACCTCCTCGCTTCAGCGAAAGAAACTGAGAGTAGGCATGAATGAGCAGGCAACTGGGGCCTCTTCTGACCATGCTAACGTAAGGGTTACCGTAGCGCCTACCGTTTCTTCTGTGGCAAGCACTTCTCAACCGGTGAAAGTTGCTGACGTGCCGATGGTCTGTCCTCCTACCGCTGCTACAGTCTCGTTGGTGGCAGATTCCCCTCCACCACCTAACGCTCCTGACTCTCCCATTTCTCAATTTATTCCAAATGTGGTGATGACGACTTCTCTAGCTCTTGAGCCGCCGCTCAAGGTTCCTCCCCAATTGTTTTTCACTTCTATCTGAGAGGTGAGTAATAAAGGCTCCCCCCCGACTCTGATGGTCAATCTCTCACCTGATGGCCCCAAAGGGACTCCACGTTATCGCATGGATTTGACGGGATTTGGCGTCAACGGTATTCGTGTTACAGGGGTACAAAATCCCTTCTCAAGGGACGAGCTCACAGCGCCCCTGATAGGAGAAATGATGAGCTCTTCTTCAGAGAAAGAGAAATTCCTTCAGCTTTCACCAAGGGCTCGCTGTAGGCACGTTGTGAATGATTCTCTACATATCTTTCGCTACTTTCATTATGCGGTAGAGGCCTTTGACAGTGAAATGTGAGATTCTGCCCGCGCCATGTACGCTCAGAAGGTGCAGCTTGACCAGTCGTTAGAACAGACGGGATTGCTGACGATTCACAGAAGGAGCTGAATAGGGAAAAATCTAAAGGGAAAGCGAAAGCCGATGTTCTGGAGGCAGAGTTAGCTTTGGAAAAGAAGAAAAATCTTCTTCTTCGTGAAGAAATACTGGCTCGGGATGAGGAATTTGCTAGGCTTCCGCTAAAGATGGAGCATTGGAAAAAGAAGGTTCTGGAGGCCCTCACTTCTGGGCTTGCTGCCCATTTCGGGAGTGATTCCTTCAGTCCGACCAAGGTTGCCGATTGTGCCTCTGCCATAATAAACAAGGTTAATAAAAATGGAGACGATGCGTCTGCTTTCGAGGGAGAGAAATCTGGTGTCGGCAGCGGTAGCGCGTAATGGCCTCTCTCTTGATTACTGTCCTTTTCTTATCTGTTCTTGTTTTATTCTTCGATTAATTACTCCTCCCAAAGACATTTGTCATTTGTTATCCTTGTAATATGGCTAACGCCTTGAGGTCGTTGATGTTTTTTCCTCAAACGTTGGGTTTTGATGCATTGTCGATGTTGCTTATGCTTTGCTAATGCTACCGCGCCATTTCTTGAGACCGCGTGTTAGAGTTGGTGCTACTTTTTAGAGCATTAAATGCTATGAATCCCCTCATTGATGCGATCGAAAAAGTAATGATGAGAAAAGACACGTGTCTTTCTTGTGATGAAGCATTTGAGATAGGCACCTTCTAGGGAGTAGCAGGGACTGAAGCATCTCTCTTTTGAAGTTGTGTCCTTCGCGCGTGTCGCGCCCTTTCATTATGCTATCTCGCCATGTGTCAGTTGTTAACTAGTCACGCCTTTTCGACCCTTTTAGGGTTATATATAATGTTTTTCCCCGCCTTCTTTTTTCTTTTTTATCTCTTTCTTCGCTCATTGCTTCCTTCCGGAAATAACTCACGCCGCTCCTTCTTCTTTATTCTGGAATTCTTGGGGTTTCTTTTACGAAGGTACACGCATTACTTCCTTCTTTTACTCTTTCTCTTCTTTTTTACTGGTTATGGCAAAGACTCGTTCTTCAAAATCTGCCGAGGGGGAAAGTTCCCAAAAATCTGTTGGGGAGGAGAAAATCAATAACACCCCCACTTGTCTTTACACTTTGTCCTTAGTTCATCGTTGTCTGTCCGATTTCAATGTTTAGTTTCCTCAGGGCTACTCTACTAGTGTCACTTCTGACCCTCTCCGCTTTAATAGTGCATTGCCCAATAATAGTAGGATATTGTTTGCTAAGTTGTTTGACCATGGGTTTTGGCTTCCCCTTGACCCGCTTGTAAAACTGTTGCTGGCCGATTCTGACTTGAATCTGGCCCAACTGAGTCCTAACGCAATTTGCGTTGTTAGTGCTTTTGCGGCGTTATGCCGGTGCAAAGGGATTGAGTCCCCTTCATTAGCGTTGCTTCATGATATTTTCCAATATTTTCCAAGGGGGTCATATCAATATCACCCCGCTATGATGATGACTCACTGAAGCCCTTTACTTGGAAACTTATGGGTATCGAGTCTTCTGTTCCTCGTTGGAAAGAAGAATTTTTTTGTTCTTAACCTGCCCGAGCCTTTGTGGAGAACCGGTTTCAACAAGGAAATCAAAGATGGGGCCTGGGGTAGCAGAAAACCACTCTCCGATCCGGAAGATGGTTGGCTAAAGACGCTGCTCCAGATGGACTTCAGCGTTGACACTCGTAAAGTGGCAAACGGAGTGGCAATTACAGAGTGTAAAATGGGTGAGTGTTATCCTTCTTTCTTCGCGTTGCTGGGAAACGCTAATGCTAACGTTTTTTATGACTATACAGTGGTTCCGCCCGGTTGGGAGCCCGAATACATTCGGAGGAAAAAGAGAAGGGAGTAAATGCGACGGACCCAAGCTGTCGTCGCCGCTGCTGCTGCCATTGAGGGTGGGGCTATCGGTGTTACTTTAGTCGTGCCGCCTTCTCAAGGAGTTGTCGCTACTGTCAGCACTGTTCAAGCGTCGTCTTCGCGAGCGCGCGTTACGAGAAGGAAAAGAAGTAAAAAGGCAACCGTCGTGCCCTCTACTCTTTCCCAGGCTACCGCTTCTCCAGAAGTGTCTGCTGGTTTGATTCCTAGCGGGATTCCTTTGGTTTCTCCTTCTACTTAGGTATATCTATTCGCTGCCGCTCCTGGTTTCTTCGTTCTTTTGCCGTGTCCTCATTGTATTTTCTTTTCTTAGGAAGTTGGCCATACTTCCACTCGTTCTCTTCCTCACGAAGACATGTCCTTTGCGAGCGAGCTTGCCGAGCGCCGGAAGAAGGTTCGCCACGACCTTCAAAGTAGCCCGTCATCATCCGGAGTTAATCCATCCTTGACGATTGCTATAAGGGATGACGCGCCTTTCGGACAGTCTCAAGGTGCTGGCCCTGCTGCTGATCTCCATGCTTTTGTTGATTCTCCCCTCCATTCTACCTCTGGTGTTGTAGGTTTTAGTTCAGAGATGCTGGGTTATGAGACAATCGGTGGTGGTGAGTCTTTTATCTCTACCGTGAAGGGCTCTGCTGACCGCCCTTCTTCTCCTCCTACAATATTTTTTGTTCCTTCGTCCCCGCTTGCTGCCACGAGGGACAATTCTGCTTCTAACTTTATAGTCGACGTAACTCCGTATGCTCCTCCCAGCTTTCCCACTCACCGCGTTAACCTGAGTGGCCTTAGAGAGAAAGCTTTTCAAGTCTCAGAGACTGATAGCGCTGAGGCTGTTCTTGCATCTACGTCTCTGTTGGCGGCTCGAATAATGTCGCATCAGAGGGAAAAGGATGCATTTTTAGCCAAGAGTCACCAGGGGTGCATGGATTTCCTTCGCTCTCAGATGTTTTCTTCCTTTTGTCATGCTTATTATATGGAGGCGGCGGAAAAGCAGAGAGAAATAAACAGGTTGACAACTGAGCATCAAGGTCTTTTGGATGCTGCGACGGCTGCCAAGCAAGAGGCAGAGGCGGCTAAGAAAGAGGCTAATGTTGCTAAACAGGAGGCGGAAGCTGCCAGGCTTGCGTTAGGGGAAGAGAAACAGAGGAGTATCACTTTAAGCACACGCCTTTCTGAAGAAGAAGTTGGGCTAGCATTAGAAAGACAGAGAAACACTGAGTTGGCTGCCGACCTTAGCATTTCTGCTGAGAAGTGCCGCTGGTATCTGAAGGAAGGGGCAATGCTTATGTCTGAGGGCTTCATGCACCATTACGGGATGGACGACTTTCAGATTAAGACTCTTTCTGCATATTTTGAAGAGAAGTCCTCATATGTGTCCGACGAGGATTTCTACAATTCAAAGGTCGTCAAACAGGGAGGAAATAACGCGTCAGCCGCTCCTTAGACCTACACTTTGTTTCTTGATTTTTGTTGTTGATGTCTTTGTCTATCCTTGTGAGGATATTTTGTAACTCTGACGATATCAGCTTCTCTTCAGGCCATTTGTTTTTTGTTTATAATTTCTTTGTTGGTCTTGTCTTATGATATTACTGCCATAATCATGGTTAGTAGGTTTTATTACTAAGATCACAATAATGTGGACGTCGTACCTTATGCGGTTAGTCAACCGTTGCGTTTGTATACGCACGTCATTCATGGTTGTCGAGATACTTCTGTCTTGGCCCTTCTATGGCAGTCATACCCGCTCATTTTTTGGTGAAGACTTTCCTGCTATTGAGAATCAAGAAATTTAATTCTGCATTATCATTATCTCTTTGATGATGTTCCAACGAACAAAATTATTATTTCCATTCCTGCCGCGTATAGCTTAATGCCGCCCTTTGTTGTTAGGGGAATCACTTAGCCTTGCTAAGTTTGTTTATGATATTGTAGTTGTTGCGATAGAGACATCTCTCCAGCCTAACTTCACCGAGTATCAACCGCTCGGTTACTAGCTGGGATATCTCTCTTTGTTTCAAATACCAACGATCGGCTTGGGGCGTGCCTCGTCTTAGTGAGCCGTCTGATCAGGACCGGCCATCACAAGGATAGGATTTTCACTCCCAAGCATTGAAACCTCGCGTTCCTGGAGCGTGCCTCATCTTAGTGGTCCGTCTGTGTGAGCACGGTTACCACAAGGATAGGATTTTCACTTCCAGGATGGAGTTACTACTTCCTTGGGGCGTGCCTCGTCTTAATGGCCCGTCTATTTGAGCAAGGCTACCATAAGGATAGGATTTTCACTCCCAAGGATGTCGGGACGTGCCTCGTCTTAATGGGTCGTCTGTGTGACCACGGTTGCCACAAGGATAGGATTTTCACTCCCGGGGGTGTTGGGGCGTGCCTCGTCTTAATGGGCCGTCTGTGTGAGCACGGTTACCACAAGGATAGGATTTTCACTCCCAACGCTATTTATGCCAGGGCGTGCCTCGTCTTAGTGAGCTGTCTGATCAGGACCAGCCATCACAAGGATAGGATTTTCACTCCTGGCATTCTTCATTATCTACATATGATTGACCATAATGTGCACAAGAAATGCCTTTCATTCATGCATTAGAGCAATGCTAACAATGTCAAACAGGGTAGATTAGCTTCTAGCATGATATAGTTTCAAACGGGCTATATTCCAGGAGTTTGGTAAGGGAGTACCGTCAAGTGTTTCCAAATGATACGCTCCCTTTCCGATGACGCGGTTGACACGATATGGCCCATCCCAATTTGGGCTGAGTTTTCCCATGCGCTGCCCTGCCGCTCGTTTGTCTCTAAGCACTAAATCTCTCACTTTGAGCAGTCGCTCTTTGACTTGTCTGTTATGATATTGCGCCATTTTCCTTTTGTAATGTAAGGTTTTTAAGAGAGCCTCCTCTTGTACCTCTGGCAGCGCGTCAAGGTTAGCACGTAACCTTTCTTCATTTATTTCTTCATTGAAGTATGCCACTCGAAGGCTCAGGGTGCCAATTTCTACCGGCGTGACAGCCTCTGTGCCAAAGGCTAACGCAAAGGGGGTTTCTCCTGTGGTAGTTTTGACGGTCATGCGATAGGCCCACATTACATACGGCAGTTCGTCTACCCATTTCTTTTTAGAACCTTCTAGGTTCCTACTGATGCCACTGAGGATACTACGATTGGTCACTTCAGCCCGACCATTGGTTTGCAGGTGTCCTACAGAAGAGAATCTTTGTTCAATCTGGAATTCTGCGCACTGATTTCTGAAAAATTGGCTTGTGAATTGTGTTCCGTTGTCACTAACCAATATGCGAGGTACCCCAAATCACATTATGACTTGATATTTAAAGAAGCGCCAATTTTTTTCCGTCGTAATGTTGGCTACCGCCTCTGCTTCTGCCCATTTTGTGAAATAATCTACCGCCACGACCACAAATTTTAGTTGGGACCTGGCTTTTGGAAACGGGCCTAAGATATCAATTCCCCATTTGGCAAACGGGCACGGGGCGACAATTTCTGAAATTTGCACGGCTGGTCTTCTAGGGATCTTGGCGTATTCTTAACATATCTGACAAGATTTTACAAAGTTGTGACAGTCTCTGCGAATGGTGGGCCAGTAAAATCCTGAACGAAAGACCTGTGCTGCTAGGGTGTCACCAGCCACGTGCATGCCGCATATTCCTTCGTGGATTTCTCGCAAAGTGTGGAGGCCTTCCTGCTCCGTTATGCACTTTGCAGCTGGATGAGAAAAGCATTTTCGAATCAACTCCCCATTGTAGTATGTGCACCGTGCCGCTTGTTTCAAAAAAATTCTCTTTTCGGTGCTATCTACTGGCAGCTCATCATGTTTCAAATATTTCACAACGGGGACTCTCCAATCATTCTCCACTTCTTCCACACAAAGAGACACTTGCTCTTCCATGAAAGAGGGCACTGGTATCTCACCGTAGTGCACATCTTTAGGTATGGAGGCTGTCGGATTAGCTGCCATTTTAGCGAGATTATCAGCCTCACTATTGTCTTCTCGAGGAAAATGCTCGAAGCAGACTTGAATGCCTTTTCTCTGTGTCTCTGTTAACTCACGTTTTACCTTTGCAAGGTATTGGATCATGATGGGTTCCCGGGCTTGGGTATTTCCCGAGACTTGATCTATTATTAGTTTAGAGTCCCTCCGTATCTTTAGCTGCGGATCACGCATTGTTCCTGCATTGCGCGCAGCTTCAATGAAGAAATTGTTGCCTATTCTGAGTCCGGCCAGTAACGCTTCGTACTCGACCGCGTTGTTGGATAGCGGCTGTAAAATTCTAATGGCATAGCGCATTTGTATGTCATCAGGTCCAATCATGAAAATTCCAGCGCCATCTAACTCTTGATTTTTAGCTTAGGCACCTTTCGCCTTGTTTGGAGATAAACCGTCCTAACGCAATGATGCGTCCTGTGAGCTTTTGCACTTCTTTGACGGTTCGCGGAGATATCATGTCCTGAATTGCTTTTACTTTCAAAGGGTTGGGCTGGATGCCTTTCTGGCTGACCACGTAGCCTAAGAATTTGCCTGTTTGAAACGCAAACATGCACTTTCGGGGGTTCAACTTCATCTTGTATTCTCTCATCACGTCGAAGACTTCTTCTAAATCAGCCACGTGGTCCTCAAAGCTTCGACTTTTGACAAGTATATCATCCACGTAGGCATCCACCTTTTCCCCAATCTTCTTCTCAAAAACTTTATTTGCCATGCGCTGGAATGTTGCCCCGGCGTTTTTCAATCCAAACGGCATTGCTGTGTAGCAATAGGTGGCCCTTGGCGTTATGAAAGCGGTTTTTTCTTCGTCCTCTACGGCCATGGGAATTTGGTGATATCCCAAATTAGCACCCAACGAGCTTAGATAGGCGTACCCCGCGATTTGGTCAACCAACTGATCGATTCGAGGAAGAGGATAGCAGTCTTTGGGACAGGCGTCGTTCAAATCAGTGAAGTCAATGCACATGCGCCAATCTCCGTTAGGTTTTGGGACTAGGACAGGGTTAGCCAACCACGTTGGGTACTGGACTTCTCGGATGAAGCCAGCATCCATGAGTTTTAATATTTCTTTCTCGATGGCTATCATCTTTTCTGGAGAGAAAGCTCGCCGCTTCTACTGAACAGGCTTGGCATTAGGGTTAACGTTGAGTCGGTGTTCTACTGTTGCTCGCAAGATTCCAGGTATATCTGTCGGTTTCCACACGAATTCTCCTTTACATTTGTTCAATAATCGAGCTAACTGTGCGCTTTCTTCTGCGTTTAGTTTTTTGCTAACCAGAAAATTCGCCTCTTCGATCCCGCTAACGGGAATTGTCCTCATGTTGTCTACTGGCTGAGTACGCTTTTCCTCTCTATCCTCGAAGGGATCATCCACTACGCATACGTAACGGTCGCAACTCTTTTGGGTCATAAGTAAATAGCACTCGGCAGCTAACTTCTGGTCCCCTTTGATCGAGACCACTCCATTCCATGAAGGGTATTTCATCTTTAGATGTTTTTGTGATATCGCAGCTCCAAAGCGGTTGAGGTATGGCCGCCCGAGTATGGCGTTGTAAGGCAATGACAGGTCTACAACCAGGAACAACAATTCCTCCGACCGTTTGGACGCATCCTCTCTAAAGTATACTGGTAGCGTCGTAACTCCTGCCACCGGGATTGGGACCCCATCTACTCCCATTATTGGTTTTTACAAGGCGTTAGCTCACTGTCGGGATGCTTCATTAGGTTGTATGCTTCGATCGAGAACAGGTTGACCGCACTTCCATTGTCAATAAGGGTTCTCCTGACTCCATGATTACCGATAACGGGTGTGACTACTAGTGCATCGTTGTGTGGATAAACAACGCCTTTCTCATCCTCTTCGGAGAACGACAGCACCATTCGGTCTAACGCACTTATTGCTTCGCTTTTTACTAACGTGTTTCTCTCTTTCGCTTGTCACCAGCTGCGGGTGCTGACGCCGCAGGTTCCTCAAAATACGGAGCGCCTCCTGCTATAATATTGATCATAGGAACATCATCCTCACTAACCACAAATGTTTCTTTATTTCTTCCGATAGGGATGGCGTTAGCTCCCGTGGCGTAAGAGGGCGCCTGCCTATCGCTAGTCGCCTTATTTGTTGGATTGTTCCTGACCTCCTCCCTTATTTTAGTGGAGAATTCCCCGAGGTAGCCCTCCTCAACCAGGAGCTTTATCGCTCATTTTAGTTCTCTGCACACATCCGTGGAATGTCCCTTGACTTTATGGAACTTGCAAAATGCATTTTCCCTTCCTCCCATAATTACTCCTGGCTTCACAGGAGCTAGGTAGCGAATATGCAGGTTTCGCTGCTGAACTATCGCTAAAATTTCTGCTCTTGGGAGTATGAGGGAAGGGAGGTCAGGGTCGTATATTCGCCCCTTGGGTGGATCTGCTTGCCTCCTAGTAGGAGAATTCCCAAATCTTCCCCTCGAGAAGTTACCCCTTTGCCGATTTGAGGCTCTAGGGATGTGGTCCTTTCGTTGCCCATAATCATCGGTTGGCTGCGTATCAAGAGTTGCGCTAACGCGGACGTTAGGAGTTGGATGAGTATCTTGGGATACATTCTGGATTCGTTCCCTATTCTCTTCTTCCTCCATTCTCGCGTAATTGTGGGCTTTTAGCCTTAACGCATCTAGTGTTAACGGCGGGTCCACCATTAAAGTATCTCGTAACTTCCCGTAATGGCAATTACGCTTCAAAGCCTCGACAGCGAAGTCAATGGTGACCCCTCGCGTTAGCGACATCTCCAGATCAAAACGACTCAAAAAATCCTTCAAGGACTCTTGTGGCTTTCGATGAATATCGAATAGTGTTGCTGCAGATTTCCTAATAGGAACAGTTGTGCTGAACCGGCTCTGAAATTTAGCTTCCAGTTGGGAAAAATTATCAATGGACCCTGCCGGAAGTCCCTCGAACCAAAGACGCGCTACCCCAGATAGCATCATTACAAAGATTTGACATAATGCAGCGTCACTGTGAGTTTGAAACTGTACAAAATCTTTCACCTTATTAAGATGAGAAATAGGATCCTTTGTGCCATCATATGATTCCACAGGTAGTTTTACATGCCGATTGACCCGGTGATGCCTGACACGGTGGCTGAATGGGTGACCACTGTTATCATCAGGAATCCCCTATGGTTGACGAGGGGGAGAGGGCTCATTGAGCTGCCTTTGAGCTCGAAAATCATACTCACGATGCCGCCTGGGAGATCGGCTGCGACTTCTTGGCGTTCGAGTTCGATGCCTTCTGCTACTCGATCTCTCACTGTGCCTGGGAGATGGGTCCCTGACCATATCCTCTCACCTGTTATCCCAATGATCTCTATATTCGCCATCCCATCATTCCTCTTCAAGAACAGGAGCTTCCCTCCTATGCTGCTTAGACGGTTCGACGCGTCTATGCGCAAGTTGCATGACTCCGACAGGGGCTGATGTCAAAGGTAGGGATAACGGAAAACCTCTAGACTATCGAGGTGATAGTGGCCGATCAGCGACGATGGATGGAGTAAAGACTATATGAGAAGGCACGCTAGGTCCCGAAACATGAGGCGTAAATCCTGCAGCTAGTTCCGTCAGCTGATCTAGCTAGGCTCGAAGAGCCGATATTGAATTTGTGAGAGGATTGCCTGCACCGTCTACCGCGGGTGCCCTCGAATGGGGAATAGAGTAACTGGGTCCTGGCATCTGAGATAGAGCAGTATATGCCTGGGATGCAAATGTTCCTGCCACTTGCTCAAAAAGGGAATCTGACATGCCTGGTGGAACTTCTTGCACCGTGATGGAAGCGTCAGTGGTGGCGAAAGCGAAGAGTAGCCTACGAGTAGAAAACGGGAGGCTAGAAGACTGGGACAGTGCAGGATCTGAGTTGGACTCCATAATCCTTCGAATTTTAAGAGAACAGAACTTGGCTATTAAGGATGCTCACTTAATAGGACCAAAGCTCTCAATGAAAGCACCAATTTGATAAGATTCGGACTATTCACTGAAGGGTAGCAAAGGATTATGAGTCTTGAGGTCGACTGTCCACGGCGTCCGATGTACCTGCACAGCGCCGGAGGGGGTCTCCGATGTAAATACTCTGATGCCTAAGTCAGTAGTGATTGTGTAAAATAGCAGAGCTTTGGCTAGCAATCTTAGGCTTACCTTCCTCCTTTGTGGCGGAGGTATTTATAGGCAAAAATGGGGCATTTCTGAGTGATCTCGGTCACAAGGTGCTAGCGCTCCCGTCAGGGGGGGTTAGAGTGTCTCGCTGATGGAATACACTATCGCTGTGTTAGGTATACATATGGGGGGTAGGCGTTACCTAGGCAAGGCAATGGCCATGCTCCTCTCGAGATGCCTGGCTTGGCCTGGGATGGGATAACACCCTGTGTCGTGACAGTGTGATGTGTGGGACCCCCTCGCTGATGTCGACCATCCCAGAGGCGATAGCCCCGAAGCTGTCCGGCGGTAGTAACAGCTTTTTCCCCTACTGCAGGGTATAAGACGAAAATGCCCTTATTGTTAGGGGTATTGTTATCAACCCCCATATCAACACAGCCAGCAATATCAGCACCCGCCTCCCAAGGATCAGACTCCTGCCCCTCCACCCACTGATGAGACTATCAATTACAAGAGTGTGATTTCCGAACTTCAGAAACAAATGAGTGTTATGAATGCTGAAATGAAGGAATTGAAAAATAGAGGTAGACTTCCTGGGCAAACTGAGGCAAACCCGAAGCACGAAGCATGTGCCATGACACTCCAAAGTGGTCTGGAATTACCCCCAGTACGTCCTGCCCTAGACATGGAACAATCTCCAAAATCTGAGCTCCAGCCTAAGAAAAAGAAAAAAGAACCAAAAATCCCTGAAGTGATGGGAGGATCGTATCCGTTCTCTAAGAGGTTCCCTGAGGAATGACAAGAACCCTCCCGAGTTCACTCAAGAGTATATCCACCAGATCCTTGAACCTCCCTTCCCAAAACGTCTAGTGAAATCCAATAAAGGGAATGAGGAACGTGACATCTTCGGCATCTTTAGTAAAGTCGTCATCAACATCCCCCTTCTTCAAGCAATCAAGAGTGCTCCTCGCTATGCTAAGTTTTTAAAGACTTTGTGTATCAACAAATGCCATATGGCCGGGGTCAACAAGATAAGTGTGGGAGCCAATGTTTCTGCCCACATCCAATGAAAAATCCCCCCTAAATGTCAAGACTAGGGAATGTTCATTATCCCCTGCAAGATTGGGACAGTTAACACTGGCAAGGCCATGTGTGATTTAGGTGCTGGTATCAACGCCATGCCCTTGACGATTTACAACCGTCTAGGCTTGGGACCTCTGAAAAGTACTAGATTCGCAATCCAACTAGCCGATCGCTCCGTTATCTACCCCGAGGGTGTTATTGAAGATGTCTTTGTCCAAGTAGGTGACTTCATTTTTCCAGCAGACTTCTATGTCATTGCTATGGAGGGTAAACGTTCAACTAAAGCCACGAATATACTTCTGGGAAGACCATTTCTTGCTACTGCCAGGGCCAAGATAGACGTCCATGTCGCCACCATTTCTCTTGAGTTTGATGGCGAGATCATTAAATTCAACATGCTTGAATCCATGTGATATCCTTCTGAATGTTCTAGTCTCAATTATGTTGATTTAATTGATCCCTTTGTTGATAAAATAGATGGATTGAGTTCTGTTGATCCATTGCAGCTTGCCCTCGATAAAAGTATCACCCCAGAGGCATTAGATGTCTTGGCCTCGACAGTCACCACACCACCTGAGCTACATTCAGCTATTTCAGTGTTAGAAGAACAACCTGTTCTTTCTCTAGAACCTCTTATTATCTCTCCCCACTATGATGATCATATTAAGCTCCCTTCCTCTCTCGTTCAAGCACCAGTTCTAGAGTTAAAAACCTTGCCATCGCACCTAAAATATGCTTATCTCGGGGCCAAAGAATCACTACCGGTTATTATCTCCAACAAGCTAGACGGGTCCGAAGAAAGGAAGCTGATTTCCCTACTACAAGAATTCAAACAAGCCATCGGGTGGACAATTGCCGACATCAAGGGCTTGTCACCAGCCCTATGCACCCATAGAATCCATCTTGAGGACTCCAGCAAGACCGTCCGTCAACCTCAGCGCAGATTGAATCCCCCAATGATGGAGGTAGTGAAGAAAGAAGTGTTAAAGTTATTGGATGCAGGTGTCATCTATCCCATCTCTGATAGCCCATGGGTGAGTGATCATCACTCAAATATACTTAATATTTTCCTCATGCCTAAATGCACAGATAAATGTATAAAGGGTAAGACAGGGTCGAACCACAGAGATTGAAGGAATAATAAATCAGTTTAGATGTATGACATCGAACAAAGTACAAACAAGTAACACTGAGGGGAAGGAATAATAAATTAGTTTAGATGTATGACATCGAACAAAGTGCAACAAAGTACAAACAAGTAACACTAGGGGTGTTTATGTTGATTAATGAATTAATCAATGCAGATTTGGGAGCTAACAAGATAAATAATTAAAGCAGTTATCTAGGGGATGAAAGTAAAATGCAATCGAGGGCAAGATAATTAAAAGCAGTTTGAGGGCAAGAAAAGCAATAAAAGAGATATTAATCTGTTGGGGAGTGATCTTAGCAAAAGGTGTTCTCGGGTTGCATTTCGGGTCAGTTAATCATCGGCACAAAAATAATCCAAACTCATGCACAGACCTGCTATAGGGGCCTAGTTTCCACTCAACACCCCCTACTTACCTTCGTAGGTAGAAGCTACCCCCCGTTTCCACATATGAGGTAGCCTTGACATTTTTCCGTCCTCCCAGGAACGAATGCGGGGAGGCACTACTCAAAACGCCCATGAAGTGGAGGTAAGACAGATCTAGGGCGTGATATCTCAGTGTGTCAAGCTCGCATCACATACCCTAAATGACCGTTTACCCCTAGACGAAAGACCTCTCGCGATGTCCCCACTAGGTGTCTACTTTAACCCAAGGATTCACGTCAGTTATAACCAAGAGAATGACAGTACTCACACAGAAATATTAACAGTTGATCAAGCCCTTGATAGCATATTTTTATGCATGATTTTCTCTCCATTTTCTCACCGATTTAAGGCATGATTCTGCTAATTTATCCTTGTTTTCATTACTATTGCAGATCTAAGCCTAAAAAGGGAGTTTATGCAAAAATATGCATTTTTGGAGCATTTTGGATGAATTCGAGCTTCAAGACCAAAGTCGAGGTCCCGACTCCAAAGCAGCGTTCAAGGTCCCAAATCGGATTCTCCATTCGGGCCCCCGAAGGGCAAAGAACGGCATTCTCACGTGTCCTCTTACCAAAGCCCCCATGTGATCCCCCTAACACTATTCTGATAGCTCTGCACTAATCACAAAATACCTACCTTCTGACCATTCCAGACCTTGAGCCCAGTTTAGATCTGCCAAAGCTGGACAAATCAGACCTTGCTTTCCAGCTTTGTGCTTTTTCAGCTTTGTGCTTTAGGGAGCATGGATCCATTGTAATAGGCTTTCTTTAAATGCATTTTTTCCCTAGTTTGGACTGAAGATATTTTGTCCTTGGAGCTCTAGCTTATAAGGAGCATCCAAGGAGTAGTTTAGGGCATCATCTCTCTCGTAGCTTAGAATCCTTTCATCTTAGCAAATTTCTTACTCTTAGAAAATACTCTAGTTCTTGTTAGCTTCCTTCCTCTTTGCCGCCGGGCTTCAAAACGTTTTAGTAACAAAGTCTTCTTCCCTTAATCTATTTATTTACTTATTATGCTCTCTTTAATTATTATTTATTTATCTTCAAGCTTGAGTAGTTAAATCTTTAATTCTTAGCAAAGGTTATTCAAGGGCTGCAGGGGCAGATTCGAGGCCTAAACATGCTTAATATATTCTTGCTGCCATATTTAATTGCTTATCATTTTAATTACACTTTTGCTTGTGGTAATTAGAGGCTTGATCAACTGATAATTTCTATGAGTAAATGTTGTCATCCATGTGATAAATACGGAAGAAAAGTTGCATGGAACAAGTAGACATCTATCTAGTAGTAGCTGCGCTAAAGTGGTCTCGACTGGCTAGGATAAGTAGTTAATTAGAGCGAGGTCACGAGCCTGACAAACTGAGGGACTTTTAGCTCTAGATCTGTCTTTTCTTATCTTCATGGGCAGTCTGAATATGGCCCTCCCGCATTTGTGCCTGGAGGGATGGCGAGCTGTCAAGACTACCTCATATATGGAAACGGGGGGTAGTTTCGCTTAAGAGAAAAGTAGGGGATATCCGAGGAATCTGGTCCCTATGTCATTTCTATGCATGCATGAGTAGAATATTTCTGTGCTGATGACGATCGGGACCCCGAATGCAACCCAAGAATGTCTTTTGCTAAGATCCTTCTCTATCTGATTTATTGTGCTTATTTCACTCTCTGTTTTATTGTCTTGACTTGTTCACTGATTTGCTATATTTTCCCCTTCGGGACCCCGAATTGACAACTCAAGGTCCCGAATACTGCTTTCTTAGTTAGAAATTGTTAGCTCCCAATCTCTCTTGGTTGACTCGTTTAGTCAAGTAAAACCCCCCTGTTTGTTACTTTTCGTGTTTGTCCTGTGATTTCATTCAAGACCTTGAATTAGTCTCTCTCAATCCCTGTGTTCGACCCTGACTACCACTGTACACATAATCCATTCTGCACATAATTTCAGGCATTATAAATTGTATTTGATTTCGACAATCAGCCCTCAACATTTCTAAATGAGCATGGAATTAAAACGATAAACAACCGAATATGTCAAGAGAATATATTAAGCATGCATTTGGCCTCTTAACTGAACCTTACAACCCTTGAAACACCCTTTACTAAGAAGATGGAACTTAGCTACTCATAATAAAATATAAACAGTAGATAACAAGTAACATGCAACAAGGGAAAATAAAAGGAAAGAGTTTTAGAAGAAACCAAACGATGAATTAATAATTCAAGGGAGAAAAGCTTGCTCCTTTACAAACCGACAGCTGCTCCAAAAACCAAGAGAACAAATCCCTAAAAACTAAGGTAAAAGATGAAATGATGTAATAATATCCTAGGACCAGCCGTCCTTACAAAAAACCTAAGGCTTAGCTTATATAGCCTAAAACTAGCTAGGAGACGAAATAGCTAAGGGGAGAGAGAGAGCCAATGGGAGCGTGACAACGAACGTCCTTTAGGAGAATATTCTGGGGACTCTAGCGCGCCTGACATCTTCTGAAAACGCATGGAATCCCGTGCGGATCTTCGAAGATTCTTCTCTTTGGCTTTTGATTGAGAATTGATGTAGAGGTATCGTGGCCGAGAGACTGCTCACTAGTCTGGTTAGCGTCGAGGGCTTGATGACACTCTGATCCTCTGGGCCTTGATGCTAGAAGTCCCAAGAAATCCTCCAAAAATGCTTATTTCCGCTCTTTTTGGAGCTGATTTGCAATAAAGATGGAAATAAGGGTCAAATAGCAGAATCAAGCCCCCGAAAAGGCTAGAAAAGAGGGTAAAATCATGCCCATTAAACATGCTATCAGTGAGCCCTGTCCAGGTCGTGCCCAAGAAAACTAGCATCACCATCACTACAGGGCAATACGGCGCTTTGATCCCAACCAGAATCCAGAATGGTTGGCGAGTATGTATTGACTATCGTCGTTTGAATGCAGCCACTCGCAAAGATCATTTCCCGTTACCATTCATTGACCAGATGTTAGAGCGCCTCGAGGGCAAGACGCATTATTGTTGTCTAGACGGGTACTCCATCTTCCATCAGATTCCAGTTGCCCTCGAAGACCAAGAAAAGACTACTTTCATCTGTCCATTCAGTACATTCGCATATCGAAGAATGCCCTTTGGTTTGTACAATGCCCCTGCTACTTTCCAGCGATGCACGCTGAGCATTTTTTCAGAATTTATCGAGAAAGGTATCGAGGTCTTTATGGACAATTTCACCGTCTATGACAACTCTTTCTCTGAATGTCTTGCCAACTTGAAGAAAATCCTACGGCCCTGCATCGAGACCAATCTAGTATTAAACTTTGAGAAGTGCCACTTTATGGTCGATCAAGGCCTCGTCTTGGGCCATATCGTCTCCAGCAAAGGAATTGAAGTGGATAAAGTGAAATCAAAGTAATTAAATCCTTGCCCTATTCGTCTTGTGTTAGAGATGTGCGTTCCTTTCTAGGGCATGCTGATTTCTACAGGTGCTTCATCAAGGACTTCTCCAAAATCACGCAACCCATATGTAGATTACTTCAAAAAGATGTGTAATTTGTGTTTGACAATAGTTGCAAGGCTTCATTTGATTTGCTCAAGACCAAACTCATCACCGCTCCCATCATTCGAGCCCCCAACTGGTCACTCCCCTTTGAAATCATGTACGATGCTAGCAATCATGCCCTCGGCGCCGTTTTGGGTCAGAAGAAGGACAAAGAGACATATGTTATTTACTATTCCTCAAAATTGTTAGATCCAACCCAATAAAATTACACCACTACTGAAAATGAGCTTCGGGTTGTTGTCTATGCCCTAGACAAGTTTAGACAATATCTCTTGGGCACGCACGTCATTATGTATTTGGATCATTCAGCCCTTGGGTGTTTATTGATGAAGGCTGATGCCAAACCTCGCCATATTTGATGGATCTTGTTAGTTCAAGAGTTTGATATTCTGATCAAGGATAAGAAAGGAAGAGAGAATCTAGTCGCTGACCATTTGAGTAGTTTACTAGCCCAAGAGGACGATTCACAGGTGCCTATCCGTGATACCTTCCCTGACGAGTATTTGTGTCTTTCCCAAGCTGTCCACTTCCCCTAGTTTTCTGATATAGCAAACTATCTTGCGACCGGCTCTTTCCTTGTCGATTCCTCGACGTCTGAACGTCAACGCATTAAGAGACAATCAAAGTATTATGTTTGGAAAAAACCCTATCTATGGAAGCATTGTTCAGACCAACTCATTAGGAGGTGCATGACTATGGATGAAGTGCCCTCGATCTTGAAATTATGCCATTCATCAACAGAGGGTGGTCATTTTGCTGCAAAGAAAACAACTTTAAAATTCCTCGAGGCAGGCCTGTATTGGCCATCGATTTTCAAGGATAGCTACATGTATTGCGCGTCTTGCCCTCGATGTCAATCGATGGGGAACATAGGAGCTCACAACCAGATGCCTCTTACCAATATCATCTCTTGTGAGATTTTTGACAATTGGGGAATTGATTTCATGGGCCCATTTCCAAACTCTTATGGGAATATCTACATCCTCTTTGCTGTTGATTACGTTTCCAAATGGATCGAGGCCAAGGCGACGAAAACTGATGACTCTAAGGTAGTGGTGAATTTTCTGCACACCAACATTTTCAACCGATTTGGAACTCCTCGAGCCCTCATCAGTGATCGTGGGATGCATTTTTGTAATCGGGTTGTTTATTCTCTTCTAAACAAGTATGGGGTAACTCACCGAGTCTCTACGGTATACCACCCCCAGACCAATGGGCAAGCTGAAGTATCCAATCAAGAAATCAAATCCATTCTTGAAAAAATGGTTAACCAATCCCGCAAGGATTGGAGCTTGAAACTGGACGATGCTCTCTGGGCCTACAGGACTGCTTTCAAGACCCCGATTGGGATGACTCCTTATAGACTGGTCTATGGCAAGTCGTGCCACCTCCCGGTAGAAATTGAACACAAGGCCTTTGGGCAATCAGGAAGGTCAATATGGATCTAGGGGAGGCAGGCAAGCTTCACAGGTTGCAAATCCTAGAGCTCGAGGAACTTCGTGATGATGCCTATGAGAACGCCCTTATTTACAAGGGCAAGACAAAAGCTTACCACGATAAGTTGCTCTTGCCCAAATCTTTTGTTGTTGGTCAGAAAGTTCTATTGTACAACTCCTGTTTGAGACTTTTTACAAGGAAACTTAGATCAAAGTGGACAGGCCCATACAGAGTCACAGCCATGTTCGATCATGGAGTCGTCGAGATCCAAAGTCTAGACTCGAAAACAATTTTCAAAGCCAATGGTCATCGCCTAAAGTCGTTCTATGAAGGCTTCAAACCCTTCATAGTAGAGGAAGAGGAGGTGGTCGACCCACTCATCCAGCCCTAGACAGCCTGTAAACATCTAGGCCTGGACGTTAATGAAGGCCATCAGAGGCTTTGCCTCAGGCTTCGTTTCACCACCTAATTGTTTCTTTCTATTACCAGAACTTCCGCTCCTTTTGATTTTATTATTTTTATTTGCCATCTTTCTTTGATTGTTTTCATTTAATATTTGTTTATATTTATTAGGATGTTTGTTTATTTTATTCCCTTTTTATGATTTCTCATTTTTCTATTTTTAACACCTACTAATTCTCTCCTTCTTTATTAATCTTGCCCCCCTCTCTTTATTATATTACTTTTATTTTATTTTAATTATTCCCTTTGTATTCCTTCTTTTTATCTCTATCTTTCTCCTAACCCCTTTTTAAATTTGAAAGGATCACTTTTGGCAGTTAGGATTTGGGAAGACAACTCATCACCTACCCCCGCGTGCCACGTCGGATTAAGGACAAAACCAAATCCCTTTGAAAGGGAGATCTTCTCTCTCCATCCTTTCCCTCTTCCCACACCTTTCCTGTTTCCCCACTTCTTTCCCTAACCGTGTCAGTTCCAATCTCTCTCTCTCACGCATACACTCCATCTCCATCTTCTCCAAGATACCCTCATCAGCTCCATCACCATTCCCGATGACAAGAACAAAGTGGGTTGCCCATAAAAGAAGTTCTGGTGTCAGACCTTCATCACCCCCTCACATCCCCGTCATTTCATCATCCTCTCTCTCACCTGGATCCTTCCAAACCCTCTCAAACACTCCTCCCTCAGGCGCTAACCCTAGCTTAGATCTCCTCATATCCCAGCCCCTAGACCCTTCCCCGATCTCTAACCCACCCACTAACTTGCAAGCCACAGAGCCTAGTCCTGCCGACGATGGCATAGAAATCACTGGATCCATACCACCCACATCCACCAATACCCAATCCGGCAGAGTAGTGAGGTTCCCACCTGAGTCCGAAATTGTCGGCACCAAGCTAAAAATGAAAAAGGCACCACCAGCTGCCGACCCAAAAACAATAGAAGGGGAGGTGGAGGAAGTCCTGAAGGATGTTTTGGTGTCCGAGTTGGACAACGAGCAGAATGAGCTGCCGACCCAAAAACAATAGAAGGGGAGGCCAAGTAGAGTGAATCCGACAAGGGTAGACTGGTGAGAGTAGTGACGGTGACGACGACGCTGTTGACGAGGAAAGAGAGGCGGCGCAAAAAGGTAATGCAAAGACTCCGGCTAGAACGGAGCAACCGGCGGAGCCAGAAACACCGGTAGACAAGAAGAGGAAAAGCTCAATAGCGAGTAAGGGCATGATCAAGGCCTCAACGATGAAAAAGTCTAAGCGCGAAGTAGAGCAAACATCTGTCAAGGGCAAGACGTCAGTTTCTGCGTCTACCCCTCGATCCTCATCCCAGGTTCCCTCTGTCCTTTATTCTTCTAGAGGTTGGATAAAATTTCATGATAAAGTATCCCTTGATAAACTGACTCTGTTTTATTCCAAAGGCGTTAGCCCCTATGTGCGGCTAGATATGGATTTTCTCGATAAAATGCATGTAGGGCCCTGAGTGTGGGAGCTCGTAAGCAATACAGGGTAGGAAGCTTTGTTCTTCCTTGAACACCCGACATACCTTGAGCTCTGCCTCGAATTTTTCACTTCCTTTTGCGTTGTACGTGAATGTTTTAAGCCGAAAGGCAAATCTGAACCAAACTTGTCTACCCTTGATGCTATCAATTTTCGATTGATGGATGAATGGTCTATTTTGTCCATAGATGCTTTCAATTGTTTGCTTGGTTTTGTGTCTTCTTCTGAACTGAATACCCCTAAGTATATGACTGCTTTGATTGTGTACCCTTCTGATTTTAACGCTAATAAAGCCTTTTGGGTGCTCACCGGCAATCCCAATGCCGAGTTCAACCCTCGATCGTCAAAGGCCCATGAAATTAGAGACCCTTATTTGCACATCTTGCATCGTTACCTAGCCCTTACCTTTGCAGGTAAGTATAATTATTCTGGCCAGTTATCGTTGCAAGAGCTATTTTTCTTATGGTGCATGCTACATGGGCATCGGGTCAATTTAGGGTACTGGGTTGCGAATGCCATTACTAGTATACAAAATAATTCTCGCAGCCCAGCATTCGATTATCTTGTCACTCTGCTTGCTGTCAATCATCTAGGCCTCAATCTTCAAGAAAATACGCTCCTTACCCCTGTACCTTTTAAGCTTTTAGACCCTAAAACTCTTGACGAGATGGGGCACCTTTGTATCTCATAGGGTATATTAAGTTTTAGCGCAGGTTGTACGCCGCCTAAGGAGCAAGTCTTCGAGGCCAAGCATGGTGGCGATTTTGCATATCTAGCAGCAGCTCAACCGCCAACACAGCCTCGTCCTGCCCAAGGTAGCACTTCGCGACCATCTACCTCTCTTGCCCAAGACATTCCACCACCATCGGGACCAATCACTATCAACGCGCCATCTCTCGAACGTCTCCTCCAGGCCATTCTCACCGAACTCCAAGGCTTCACCGCGGAAGTGCCCGACGTAACCTGTCGTCATCCTGATCCACCTACAAACACTCTATCTTGCCCTCGTAGAGGGTTTAAAACATTCCCACCCTTTTTTATTTTTCTGTTGTACTCCTTTTAATTTTTGTTGAACTATTTGTGTGCCCTTCTCGCATTGAGGACAATAAGCTGCTTAAGTGTGGGGAGGAATTTTTCTGTTTGTGTGTTATTTTTAATTTGCTTGACTGCATGTTTATTTTTATGCTTGTCGCTTGACTGCATGTTTTGTGAAAACTCTTCAGATTTTATTTTTCTTAGGATTTTGTTAGTCTTTTGCCAAACTCGCATTGCCCAGTTTTAAATCTCCCATGTATGGACACACACTTTCATTCCTTTGTTCACAGAATAAACCAACCAGCACCATGTCTAGACCTAGTCGTTCACTCTTTGCCTGTTAGACCTTATATCTGCATCTAAGCCTAGACACCAGCAATCACAAATAGCACCCAGTGAGCACTTTGAGCTTCCATGCCGTAATTTTTTCATGTGTGATTTTAATGCTTAGTTAGGCACTAGCTGGACTTGCATGATATCCCTGGGTATAAGCACCATTAAACATAGAAAAGTAACAAAAAGATGAAAGGTTTCGCATCACTGTCTTATTTCTTTCTTTTCTTTCTTTTCTCCCTTTTTCTATCACTTTCTACCATCTTGCCCTGGACACTCACCTACCCCTCTCTATTCTGTCTTTTTCCTGACTACTTGAGCTTATTTTCTTGATCTTTTTTCTTGGCAGGTAAGCAGCAATTGTTGAGGGTAGCGTCGAGGGCTAGACATGCAAAAGGACGCGCAGAAAAGCCCAAGTGTGGGGAAGCAGAGGAAGTTAAGACTTAAGTGCAGAAAGCAAAGAGCTAGGGCAAGACAACAGAATAATTCTCCAGCCCTAGCCTATCCAAGAAAGATTCGAGCTCCCCCTCAGAAAAGCCCAAGTGTGGGGAAGCTGAAGAAGTCAAACATCAGTGCTGGAAGCAGATCTAGGGCATGACACAAAAGAGAACTCAAAAGTCTTCTGCCCTAGTCAAATCAAAGTTAGAAAGGTCCGTGCCCCTTCTTTAAAATAAAAATAAAAGAAGAAAAATTCAAAAAAATATAGAATAAAATCAAAAAATAAAAGAAGGGGGCAAAAAGTGAACAAAAGAATCTACTACCAGCACTGCATCAAGAGAATATCCTTCGTCTAGCCCTCAGCTGCATCATCCTGCCCTCAATAAGCATTGTCTTACCGACCTCGCATTCTTCTTAGCCAAGGAATACATCCAGGTTTGAGTTGGTTGTTTCTTTTCTTTTCTCTCTATCTTTTTTCTGTTCTCTCCTTCTACATCCCTTCTCTTTTTTATTTTATCCTTCCCTCTTTCTCTTCTTTTCTAAGCCTTGCCCTTCCTTTTTCTTTCTTTTTGCTGATGCGTTGCTCTTTTCGATTGATTGATTGCCCATGCATGTGTACTGCATACTCGTATTGATATGCAAGTTTGGTTTTGTGCTGCGCTATTTGCATTTTTGAGCAATTAAACACTTAACCTTCTTTACGAGTGTGAGCGTAAACACCTTTCTGGTAAGGATTGCTGGTAAATGGGCCTAATGTGGGAAAGTCTCATCTTTAGGGTCGTTGTCCTTCTGATTTGATGCAGGGGCTTATCAAGGCGAGGTTGTGTCTTGACGAAATATAGTTTGATGCCTGGTTTATTCTTGTGTATTGATTGGTTGTGCTTGTCTATGTCATGGGGTGATTTTCAGTTTTGTGGATGCTCGAAGGCGAGCATCGGGAAGTGTGGGGATATTTTGATAATGTGTATTTTATGCGTATTTTCCTCTTGATTTATACACTTATCTTAGGCATGATAGTGCTAATTCTCCTTTGAATCCACTTTTTTTGCAGATCTAGGCCTAAAGAGGAAAATATGCTGAAAAAGCCCTTTTTAATGGAATTTTGCTATGGATCGCAAAACGGCAAGACCAGCGTCGAGGCCTAGCTGTTTTCCTGTTATCGAGCCCTGGACTCACATTGAAGCCATCTGGAGCCCCATATTGCTCGAGACTCACTACCGCACATGCAGATATTTCTAGAAGGATGGGATTCCTTCCACATTCCATTTTGGCTTTCCTAGGAATATTTCTTTAGGGCACACGCACCCCTTGTGCCCTCTCTTAGCTATCCTTTGTCTTCTAGTGAGCCTTGGAGGGTATTTAAACATTAGTTTTAGGGTTTTTAGGACATCATCCATTATTACATCATAGAATCATTTTGGGAGCAGCCGCTCACCTTCCTCCTTAGTTTTCTTGAGATTTGTCACTCCCATCTTCTTGTAGCCATTGCCGGTATCACTCTTCAAACCGGAGCTCTAGCTCTAGTCGGTATTTATTGATATCGCACTTCCCTTTATTTCGTATTCTTTCCTTTTATGCTTTACATTAAATCTGTCTTATTGTTTATTATTATGAGTGGTTAAACTTATCAGCTTAGCAAGGGTTAATTGAGGGTTGCATAGAGGTAGCCATGAGGCCAAATCGTTCTTCGCATTTTCTCATTGTTGTATTTGTTTGCTTACTATTTTTATTGCTAGATCCAGATGGTTTTCTTAGGAGCTTGATCACCTGCTAGTTTACCCTCTTTGATCTTTGTCATTTCTTTGGTTATAACTAACGCGAAGCCTTAGAATAGAGTAGACACTAGACAGATTGTCATTAGCTTAGTCTGTTCTGTCTAGGGCAAGTGAGCAATTAGGGCGGTGTCATGAGCCTGACAAACTAAGAGACATCTAGCCCTAGACGTGTCTTTCCTTATCTTCATAAGCGCTTTGAGTATTGCCTCCCCGCCCCATGCCTGGGAGGATGACGAAGCGTCAAGGCTACCTCATATGTGAAAACGGGGGGTAGCTTCTCTTACGAGGAGAGTAGGGGGCCTAAACGTACCAGGCCCCTATAGCATGTCTATGACTTGATAATTGAATATCTTTGCGTCAATGACTGACTAGCCCTCGACGCAACCCAAGAAAATCCCTTGCTAAGATTTCTCCATATTTGATTTAATCTCACTTACTTCTGTATTTATTTTCTCATTATTATTATTTCTGTTGTTTTTATTAATTCCGTCATTGTTAGCTGTCTAGGCCTCGACATCTTTTGGTCAACTCGTTTGACCAACCAAACCCCCCTTTTATGTTACTATTTAGCGCATTTCATTCTGTCATACATCTAGGGCAAGATTCGTCCTTCAGTCTCTGTGGTTCGACCCTGTTACCATTATACGCAAATTAATTTGTGCATCTAGGCATCAGGCTTTAATATTATTTTTGGCATGTTTCAACGGCGAGTCAACTACTCTCCTGTCTTCTTTAATTTAATTTTACTCCTATTCCGTAAAAAATGATTAACATTTCGCTGAAGGAGAAGTTTATTGAGGAGTCACTAATGGCCATCAACAACTCCGGTGAGGCAGGGATTAACTGCCACTTCAAGAAGCAGCACGTGGAAGAAGACCTCAAATGATTGAGGAGTCATGAGTGTTTTCTTCAGTAGGAACAGGTACGGATGCAAACGTGGTTTCCTACAAGGCAGTACGGGAGTATCTGGTTCATATTGGTGAAGCCTTGGGGAGCATTAAGGTCGCCATAACGCTGCTTGAACAGTGGCAGAGGATAGTGGAGATGGAGTTGTCTGTGTCACGCTAGATGCTTGTGATGTCTACCATGGAGATATCAAGGATATGCCAGGAAGGAAGAGGAAGAGGGACAAGTCTCCCGATGAGGAAGATGGCCATGTTTCTGGCAAGTGCGTAAGGTTAGAGGTGGTTTAGTCTAGGGGGTTTGGATGTAAGTCTTTTATGTTTTTTTGTGATGCCCAGAAGGACATGGTTTATGGTTTATGGTTTATTATTTTTTGTGTTGTTTTGTAATGCCCAGGATGGGCTTGGAATTATGTATTTTGATTTTGTGTTCGTTTCCCTGTTAATTTAAATGCGATTGTGTTGGTTTGTTTTAATATTTGATCTTCTTTGTTTATATGTTGGCAAAATTTTATCTTCATTGTATCACAAAGTCCCATCTTCATTCATTAGCTATAAAAAAAACTACATATAACAAGTGTTTCAGTTAACTACACAAAAAATAGGCAGTTGCACAACAACATGCACCTTCATAAGTATCCAAAAAAGTCATTGCAATAAGCAATTTTAACATAACTTAGTGCCATACACTATGCACCAAAATATGTTTCAGTTAAGTACACAAAAAATAGGCAGTTTCACAACATACTGCACCTTCACAAGTATCCAAAAAATTATACCAAATTGTCATAGTTTTCCATAATTGCACAACATAATGCCCCCTCAAAAGTATCCAAAAAAGTCATTGCAATCACCCATAATCAAAGTTTCCATGTAATAGTGCATCAAGGTATCCATTTTCTAGTTGGAATATGATTCTTTGATAGTGGATTTTTCCTAACCTCATGACTTCTTGTAGTACGAGTGGATGGGACTGGCTGTCCTGGAGCATGTGCAGTGGACCTAGTTGTTGGCCTTGGAGGGAGGAAGCTGCCACTAACTCCAGTTGGTCTCCATATCCTTTTCTTTTTAGGCTTTGATCTTGCTGTCTCACCAGCATTCCTTGATGGGGGTACTGTTGTAGGGATGACCAGTGCAGTCCTTGTTTCTGCAGAAGGCATTGATGGTGAGGCATTTGTTGGAGCTAGAGAGTGAATTGTTGGTGAAGGCATTGTTGGTGACTGCATTGTGGAAGAAGGCATTGTTGGAGAAGGCATTATTAGTGACTGCATTGTGGAAGAAGGCATTGTTGGTGATATGGACCTAATACTCTAGCTCTAATACTTGCTTCTTCATGCTTGAAATGACCATGCTTGTATTGCAAGACACACGAGCCTGCTATACATACACATCTCAAACAACCGTGTAGACCCAACTGAAAGATCGATTCTTGTAACAAACAGATTTTAAGGAACGTGCTTTCAATTAAAAACAAAGTCATGATGTAAAGAATGAAAATGATGGGAAAATGCATAGAAAAAATAGTTTTGTGCAAGTCTAAGGAACGATGGAACAATAGGAGTAAAATTTATCCTACATACTAAGTGCAGATTCTAAACCACCAAGACCTTTGATCAAATCACATTTTTACAGTCAAAAAGGATTGGTAACATAATTGAAATATAGGATGTTTGAGATACCATATCTAAAACAAGTTTGTAGCGTTCTGGTTCCTTTAAATCTGCTAACTTCGTCTCCCCTCCCATAGCCCACAACAAAGAAGGGATAAAAAAATAATTATACTCCACACCTTTGTTCCTACTTGAAACCAATTAATTCCCTGTGCCAATTCCAGAAAAACCTATGATGTCAATATCAAGTAAAACTGTAGCACTTCTCTGCTTTGTTGAAATCATGAGCATAAAGATGCACAATAATTGCACCAAGATATGCCTGAATAAATAAAAGAATGAAAGAGATAGTTAATGGGTTAAACCGAAATTTAGTCCCTGCAGTCTAATTGATTGACTTATTTCAGCCCTCTATTTTTAAAAAGTAGTATTACATCCTTCCACTGTAGTTTTATGTTGGATTTCAGCCCTCACCCTAACGCCATCCAATTTTTCCGTCCGTTTGCGTATGTGTCGTGCCACGTGTCACTGACTGCTGACATGTCATGCCACCGATTGCTGACGTGTCACGCCACGTAGGCAAAAGCCAAATGGGTCGCAAAATGCCAAATTTTGCACGAAATGGGACTCAAACTCACGACCTCATGGTTTCTTATGCACTACCAACTGAGCTAAACTACTTCTATGTTAACATTTTAATAAAATCTGACTATTACCTCCCATGTTTTTCAACAAGAACACCAGCAAAAGAGTAGAAATGGGGCTCGAACCCACGACGTCATGGTTCAGAGCCATGCGCTCTACCAATTGAGCTGGACAGCTTCTTTGTTAATTTAATAAACTCTGACTATTATCTCCCATCTTTTTCAACAATAACACCAACAATATGATCATCTCTCGACCCGAGGTTGTTTTAAATTATTAATTATTATGTTGTTAAATATTTAAATTTTATTATAAAATTATTCATATTTAAGTTTTCAAATAAGATATATATGTTTTGTTCATATATTTATTATATATAAATTTAGTTATGGGTGGGCTATTAGTAGTGTAATTATTTATTCGCATTTGTTTTATATATTTTAATTTTAATGGACAAATTGATTATAACTAATAATTAGAAGTACTAATAGTCCACCCATAAATTATTTATTCCATTAAAATTTATTAAAATGGGTGGTAATAGTTAGATTTTATTAGTAAAAATGTTTGTACTGCTGTTATTGTTGAAACATGGGAGGTAATAGTCAGATTTTATTAAAGTGTTAACACAGAAGTCATCTAACTCAGTTGGTAGAGCGCAAGGCTCTTAACCATGACGTCGTGGGTTCGAGCCCCACTTCAGCTCTTTTGCTTGTGTTCTTGTTGAAAAACATGGGAGGTAATAGTCAGATTTTATTAAAATGTTAACAATCAATTAGTCTAGCTCAGTTGGTAGTGCACAAGAAACCATGAGGTCGTGGGTTCGAGTCCCATTTCATGCAAAATTTGTGGAAGGATGTAATACTACTTTTAAAAAACAGAGAGCTGAAATAAGTCAATCAATTAGACTGCAGGGACCAAATTTCGGTTTAACCCTTCTTATTAATTGTATTTGAATTTATTTTATTAAACATGCAAATATAATAATTATTTTAATATAATATTAAATTAGAAAAAACAGCAGTCCATTATCGACGGGACTTGCCCCGTCGCTAATATGCGCAAGAACACGAATTATCAGTTTACATTACATCACATCACATTACATTACACTAATATTACGCTACTTGCATTAAACTAAGTAATTCTTTAAAAAAAAGTTTAAATAGCAACAGATCTATCTCCTCCCTTTGGTGGCTGTTGCGGCTCCCTCCGGTCAGCCCACTGCTGCCGGAGCCCAAAATACCAGTCACCCACTGTGACTGGCGTATCAAATCTCCCCCCCTCTTCCCGATCGCTGGCTGTCTTCTTTCCATTCGATCGATTTGAATTGCAGCTGCTACATTGCCCGATCTGCTGGCCTCTTTTCCTCTGCGACCTTCGTTGCTCGCCCTGTTGTGCTGTGCTTCGTTTCATTTCATCAAGGACGCCTCTCTTCTCTAGTCTGTTTTAAGGGTTTGTCTTCTTGCCCTTCCACTCCCCTGATCGTTCCCGATCCTCTTCTGGTCACCGTCAGTGGTTGTGGTTCTGTTCTTTAGTGTTTTTTTTTTCTTTATTTATTTATTGTTTAGTTGGTTTGAAGGGACTTCGTGGGCCCTTTAGTGTTTTATTTGCCTTGTTTTATTCCGATTTGGTCTCCGATTCCTCTGGGTCTGTGTTGGGGTGTTGTGGCTTGCCGGATTTGGATCGGAGCTGTCTTCTGTGCCATTTCCATCACCTACACACCAGCTGTTTGTTTTTTGTCCTCACCCACTCTCCGTGCAACATATCTTCCCTTCGACCAGCAGCTGTTTTCATTATTCCTTCGTTTGTATCGGTTTGGGGGTATATGCCGATGAGGGGACCTAATTCAGAGGCTAGAGATATCACCTTTTATGTGGTGAATTTACCACAACATGTAGACCATCGCGCTCTCAGGTATCTGATCACGCAGCGTTAGAGGCTGCCTCGATTTGGTAGGGTGTCGGATGTGTTCATCCCGATGAGAAGGAACAATCGGGGTCTGCGCTTTGGTTTTGTTCGCTTCGACTGGGTGGATAACAAGATTGACATGGAGATTGCGCTCGATAGACAATTTATTGGAGCGTCGGCTATTAGGGCGAACATTGGTCACAATAAGAAGAGAGGTTTTGATCCTAGGACGTCCCATTCGGATGAGAGGAAGGGCGACAAAGAAGGTGCTGCAAGTGAACGGACACAAGGGAATATCCAGTCTGGGGTTCGTTCTGTGGTCGGCGCTGAGTCGGTTTGGCCTAAGCTGCAGGGGAATTCGGAACAGCCCACATCGACAGAGACTCTAAAACAAAATAAACCTCTGTTAGGTATGGAGTTGGTTCATTATAAAGGGGGAGTAGCAGAGAAAGGAGATGAGGAAGTGACAGTGGAGTTGTCCATCCCGGCTGAAAATCAGGAATGGCTGGAGCGAAGCGTTATTGGCGTTCTCCGCAGGATAGAGGATTATCCTGATATTAACGAGCTACTAGCTGAGAAAGGGTGGCATTGCGAATCCAGGGTCCTAGGACGTGGTTTGGTTTGGGTGGAATTTGACAGAAAAGAGGATATTGAGGACGCTATCATTACCATTAACAAGGGCAACTGTCGTGTGTTCTCCAGGATGGTTCCTTGGACAGAGGAGATGGCTAATTCTGGAAGGTTGTGTTGGGTTCACTGTACGGGAATTCCGGTTCAAAGCTGGGGCATTGAGACGTTCAGGAAGATAGGTTCCCAATGGGGGAATCTAGTGGTGGCGGACGATATAACCTTAAGTCGGAGGAGACTTGACATGGCTCGATTCTTAATCTCTACGGATCAGCTACAGGTCAAGGGCATTGTGAAGGTGAAGCTAGGGAGCAAGGAGTATGAGGTGAGCTGTTGCGAGGAACCTATGCAAGAGCTTCTATTCAACTATGAAGAGAGCTTTGGATCTGAATCGTCCGACGGAGATTTGGATGAGGAGTCGACCCATAAAGAGGTTGAGGTGGTGGAAACCTCAGAGGGGGAGGAGCTTGAACACCTTAGCATGGCTGCTTCAAGCAGACAAGTTCAGCGGGTCGAGGAGGGAGCTCCTCCGGTTACAGCAGACATTCCGAGGGGTTCTCTTCCCTTAATTACCCGGAGACGAAAGGACAAGAAAGTCAAGCGGATCATAGCTACTTCTGGGAATCTTCATACAGCCAGTAATTCGACAAACAATATGAAGGATGTATTCTGAGCAGATGATAGTGAGATTGCAGCCATGAATAGATTGAGAGAAACCATCATGGTGGAGACGAAAACTTGGGAGGTCGGGCGTATAATGGCCCTTACTGATCAGGTTAATGAGGAGGCCCTTCGGATCTTTAACAGGGAGAGATTTGAAGTGGAATTGAACAACATCCGAAGTTAGGGATAGTTCAGCGCGTTTCGAATTATTTCCAATGGTCCAAGTGTTTTCATGGAATTGCAGAGGGTTGATGTCGAGTAGAAAGAAACTCTTTATTAAGAATCTATTTTGTGGGGATCAACTGACTTTTTGTCTTCTTCAAGAGAGTAAAAGGGAGGTTGTGGACGATTTCCTCTTGAATGGGTTAGGGGAAGGCAATGATTCGAAGTGTGTTTTTGCTCCTGCAGTCGGGAGGTCGGGTGGTTTGGTGACGTTATGGAAAACTAATTCCTTCCGGTTGGAATCTTCCGTAGTAGGTGATAGATTTATTTGGATAGAGGGAGAAGTGATTGATAGCAGTACGCGTTGTGCGGTGGTTAATGTTTATGCGCCTAATTCTGCTGCCTCCCGTGACGTTCTATGGGAGGAGTTAGTCGTGAGAGTTGTTAACAGTACGGTCCCTGTTCTGTTAGCGGGAGACTTTAATGAGATTCTTACCCCCTCCGATCGTTCCAGTGGAGAAGGGTACTCGAGAGGCATGATTTCTTTTCAGGAGTGGATTGATAGGTGTGGGTTCTATGATATTCCGCTAGTGGGAAGACGATTTACGTGGTCAAATTCCTGCAGTAGAAGTAGAATTGATAGAATGTTTGCTCAGGCTGGATGGTTGACTTTGATTCGGGATTGTGAGCTATCGGCTTTAGATCGGAATGGCTCTGATCATGTTCCTCTGATTCTTAGAGGCGAGTTGGTAGACTGGGGTCCGAAACCCTTTAGAGATTTAGCTGTATGGTGGGAGGAGAGGGATTTCAAGGATTTGGTGGCTGGCTGGTGGCAGGAAGCAGGTATAGAATTTCCGGGAGACTTCCGGGTTATTCAGAAGCTGAAATTCCTTAAGAAGAAGATTAGGGTGTGGAATAAAGAGGTATATGGCAACGTTGAGAATAGTTTGCGTATTGTGCAGTCGAGATTCGAGGATTTGGATCGTCTTGCAGATAATCGTCCCTTGACTGTGGAAGAGCAAGTAGAGTTATCCAAGGCTAAGATTGAGATGTGGGATCAGCAGAAGAAGGTTGATTACTTTTGGCAGCATAAAAACAGACTGAAGTGGAATGTTTACGGAGACAGGAATACGTCTTATTTTCACCGGATGGCCAAAATTTCTTCGAGGAAAAACTCTATTAGGGAGATTTTAGTATCTACCACTACGCTCCACACCCCGCTAGAGATCAAAAGAGCAGCAGCCCAGTACTTCAGGGACTTCTTTCAAGCGGTTAGTTGGAATCGTCCTAGGATTCCGGATTTGGGTTTTTCTAAGTTGAGTCAGGAGGAAGCTGAGGGCTTAGAAAAAGAGGTGTTGCATTCTGAAGTGTGGGAGGCGGTGCAGGGATGTAATGGGCAGAAATCTCCTGGACCTGATGGCTTCTCTCTCCTCTTCATTCAGAAAGCGTGGAGCATCATCGGGGTTGACTTTTCTAGGCTGATTCAAGAATTTTTCAAGACAGGCAAATTCCCTGCAGGGGCAAACTCATCGTTCTTGACGCTCATTCCTAAGATTCCTGAAGCTAAGCATTTCAAAGACTTCCGTCCGATTAGTTTGGTGAGTAGTTTCTATAAGGTAGTGTCGAAGATTATGGCTAAGCGGCTCAGTGCGGTGATTGGATCTGTGATTAGCGAAACTCAACATGGTTTTATCAAGGGGCGTCACACTTTGGATTGTGTTATGACAGCAAATGAGGTTGTTCATCACTTACGGAATAGTAAGCAATAGGGGCTGCTTTTCAAGCTAGATTTCGAGAAAGCCTATGACTCCATTGAATGGGTTTATTTAGATGATGTTATGCGCATTATGGGGTTTGGAGTTAAGTGGAGGGGCTGGATTAGGCAATGTATTAGTTCGAACAAGGTTTCTGTTCTGATCAATGGATCCCCCTCAGAGCAATTTGATGTGGAGAGGGGTCTTCGTCAGGGTTGCTCAATGTCTCCTTTTTTGTTCAACATAGCTGCGGAGGGTCTTCATAGGTTATTTGTCAGAGCAGAGGAGGTGGAGATCTTGCACGGGATAGGTTGTCCTGTTAATGGATGGAATCTGAGTCATCTTCAATTTGCGGACGATACATTAATTTTTGTCAACAATAATGAGGAGGAAATCCAGGGTGTTAAGGGTATTCTGAGGTGGTTTGACGCGTACTCTGGCCTTAGAGTTAACTTTCACAAAAGTACCCTTGTTGGAGTGAACATTAGTGACCAAATCGGATCCATTTTGGCTAACCGGGCAGGTTGTAGGTATGAAACTCTTCCGTTCAAATACCTGGGATCCTTGGTGGGTTTTAATAGGAAAAGGATTTCGGGTTGGCAATTCCTTGTCCAAAAAGTTCGGAAGAAGTTAGCTTCTTGGAAAGGCCATCTCCTTTCTGTGGGAGGTAGGGTCACTTTGATCAAATCGGTGCTTACTAGCCTCCCTATTTACAATATGTCGATTTACCGGATGCCAAAGACGATCCTGAATAAATGTGAAGGGGTTATGCGTCGCTTCTTATGGAGTGGTAAGGATGATAAGAAGGGTTTGCATAAGGTGAAGTGGGAAGAGGTCTCGCGGTCTACCTCCCTTAGAGGTTTGGGTATTGGGAATCTCCAGGAGCGCAACGTGGTGCTGTTATTTAAGTGGGTTTGGGAGCTGATCAATGGTAGTCGGAAGATGTGGGCCGAGATTATTCGAAAACAGTACGGTATTAGCTCAGCAGGAGATTTATGGCGGCTAAGAGAGGCTGGTCTATCGCCTATTTGGAAGGATATCTTTAGAGTGTGCGGGAGGGGGAGTGATTTCTTTGAAGTCTGGTCTGATCATTTATCCATGAGCGTGGGTGACGGGGAATCCACCCTTTTTTGGTGGGATCCGTGGGTTGATAGGCAACCTTTGGCTCTGCTTTACCCTAGATTATATCACCTATCTACAAATCAGGAAGGGATGGTTAGTCAGTTCGGGGGATGGAGGGAGGCGGTTTGGAGGTGGCGTGGGGAGTGGAGAAGAGGGCTTTTTGATTGGGAAGTGGAGGAGTGGACGAACCTCTGTGAGCATCTCGAGACTCCTTCCAGGGGGGTTCAGCCTAGTGAATTGCGTTGGAGTTTGGACAGATCTGGTTCCTTCACGATTCAATCAGGATATAAATGTTGGGAGGAATTGAAATTCATTAAAATGCCTCTGTTACACTCTTGTTGGACTGGTTTGGTTCCTTTTCGTGTTGAGTTCTTTCTTTGGTTATCGATTAGGGAAAGAATTGTTACCAGGAGTTTTCTCGAGAGTCGTCTCATGCTCCCTGCGAGTGAGAATTCCTGCCCATTATGTAGAAGGGATTCGGAGGATGTCACTCACCTTTTCCTTAAGTGCGGGATTATTAGAGAAGTGTGGGATTACTTCATGAGGTGGCTGCGGGTAAAGTGGTGTCAGCCGAGGGATTTATCTGATCTTTGGCAGTCTTGGACGAGTATAATACCATCTGTTGGCAAGCATGTTAGAGAGATGTGGATTACTCTGTTCTATGCGATCATTTGGTCTATATGGAAACAGCGGAACGACATGGTATTTAGACAAAGGGAGTATACGGAGTTTGGTTGTTTCCAGATGATTTTTTCTATATGGCATTGGTGGTTGAAGAGCAAAGACCACTCCTTCCCTTACAGCGTGACTGATATGATGCAGTCTTCTGCTTGGATCTGTGGCCTTTAACGTGGCTCGTCAGGTTCTGTTCTTTTTTCCATCCCGGTGGGTTTTGTTTTTTCGGCCTGGTAGATAGGTTCGTGATTCTTCTGGCTTTCTGAGAGAGTTGTTGCTCTCGTGTCTTGTAATCGGTTTCGCTTTTATTCTTTGGTCAGGGGCTTTTGTTAGCTTCCTGGTGTGAGGCTGCAGCAGCTGGTTTCTTTGTTCCAGGCTGTAGTTTTCTTGGTGGGTTTTGCCATGTCCTTCATGGCCATTCTTTTATATAATATATATTCTTCTGCTTAAAAAAAAAACACGAATTATCGACAGGAAACATCCCCTCGATAAAAGCGGAAGGTATGTGTATCAACAAGTTGTCCTGTCAATTATCATCTTAAAAATACACGGTTGGACAAAATGAGCCCGTCGATAATTCGCATGTTTCCTACACATTTACGATGGACCAAACATTTCCATAGGAGGAATGCATATCTCCATAATCGTAATGCATGACATCAAACAAGCTGACAATCATGGCAGATGTGGCTGTATGAAATTACAATATTAAGGGATCATTGACACAATAGTTACAGCAATAGACACAATAATTTTAAATGCAGATGTCTGCATTCTTGATCTTGCTCCAAGAATGATTTTTCTAGCATTTGTTAAAGTTACACAATCTAATCAAGATCAACACTACGTTAAATAAGTCATAATAAATCAAGGGATAGGATTAAGCAGCACATTTCAATATTATTCATTAGTATGGAAGAACCATTCTTCCAGAACAATATACACAAGGACTACTTCATATCTCTAGAACCAATATCACCACCACAAAACTGTCCAAGAAAAGAAGAGCTCGTCTACTTGACCATTTATTTAATGCCTAGACGATAGTTTGCTCTGTTCTAGAAATTCCTTAAGGTCATTATGATTCTGCAAGAAACTATAACTTTACCTAAAAATCACAACCTAAATGCATGCTCTTATGTTCAGCTACGAGCACGAACTTACTGTTACTGCTGCTCAGGTAGTTTTCCTCCATATCACATATTCTGATAGGTATAGGACATTCTTACTTGACAGAAAACATGAGTAATGAAATCATGATTCATCTTTCTCCCCAAAAAATTGATGAATGCACCGCAACACTTACCTGAACAATAGCACTTTAATTTCATTCTGATTAAGTAATAGCCATACTTAACTCGTCCCTATGATCCTGCTCAGCAAGTACAAGAGACGCCTGAATAAGTTTCAATGTTCGAGAACCTATAGCGAACTAAACAAATTAAAGGCGAGGGGAAGCAAGAAACTGCCCTCATGGTAGAGACAGATCAGTACCTTCTGTGCATGGATCAGAAACCCAGAACAAAACTCATGTAAATGATACATGGGCAGGAAGTCGACACAAAGTACGGCGAACCTCACTGTCCATGATTGAAACTAAAAGCACCATCAAGTATTAGGTTTCCAAGAAGAGAGTGCATAAACTATCCGACCCTTCCAACCTTGGAGCAACCACTGGTTATCTTCATCAATTACAAAATCCTTGTGGTGAATCTCATTCACCTTCTGCTTTGCTGTCTCAAAGATCTCCTGGTTCAAAGGGAGCTGCCTAAATCCAGCTCTTAGATTCCGAGCCTGCCACTGCTTGTATGTCTCTGGCCTCTCAATCCTCTCTGCACCTTCACATGCAATGACAATCATTGCCTCCCGCCCAAAAATCTCTCTCTCTATCAGCATCCTCTCAGGAACCTCACGAGGCACATTAGTTTCCAGCATATCAAACAAGGTGGAGTAGTGGAAGAGAGCCTCTCGAAATTGAGTTATGAAGAAAGGAGCGCTATAGGCTCCATTCACGACCCCTTGTATGAAAACATCTGGATTCATCTTTCTGATCAGATTGAGAACAACATTTCTAGGACTCTCAACCACTACCGTCTCATCAAGCAAATTTCTTAGTCTGTACATATAGTTAACAGCAAGCACCTCATTTCTATCAATCTTGAGATCCTCAATTTGAATGGTGTCCCACTTCTGTGCTATAGCATTGAAATCAAATGGAACCTTGAAAGTATCAGCATAGTTTTTCAAAACCCTTTCAGCAGGTCGGAAACCAGGCTGTGGAAGATCAATTCCTGTGATCCGAAGCTTGGGAGGCCCACTGGGCCGAGAAGAGAGACGTTGAATTAGGCAAGGCCATTGGAAACCATATAGAATACCAAAATCGACAATATGAAGCCTCTCTACCTTCTCAGAAACATTCATAATTGTTTTATTTGAGAAGAAATTTGACAGCTTCCTAAAAGGACATGCAGCAAGAAATAAGTGATAAGCTTTCAACACATCAGCAGCTGTTGTTGGTTTTGTGATAAATGCTTTGTAAATCTGGGTACCAGACCCAGCAAAGCGTGCTTCAAGTCCATCAGCAAAAACAAGGGCCAGCCTCTGCATCCCATCTCCTGTTGGAGAAGCATTCTGCCTAATCTGCTTCAACAAGTCATTCGCAGTCCTCCGATCATCTGCTGCAACAGCTTGTGCGCAAAGGGTCAACAGAATTCTCAAATCCACAACATTCCTTTTGCCTCCCTGCTTCTTGCCTCGACCTTTACCGCCATTAAACCCTTTTGTTTGTCCATTACGTTGCATATTCTTGCTTTTACGATTCTGCCAAGCCACACGAAGAGCAGATTCACTTTGCCCACAATTGAGTAACACCATGTCAAAATCTGCAGGAGTCACAGTTGGCTCGGAACAAACAGCTGACTGTTTGGCACCCCTGTCTTCCCCTAAATTCAGATCCTCAGGAAGGGGATTCTTCTTTCCACTCAAACCATCCAAAGAGTACTTGCTCTCGCGCTTGTCGTTCATCTTAACCGCCACAAGATCAGCCTCTTCCTTCAGGCCCTTACAAAATAACTAGACATATGGAATCTGCTGCTGGTCTAGCTAAGGAACTATGATATTGGAATGAAGTCACTGACTTTTACAGAAGGGCGTCCGAGTTGTATATTGAGTGTGGGAGATCGCAGCCTGCATAAGATGCTCTTGAAAAGGCTGCTCAGTGAGCACACTGTTTATCCTCTTAGTGTTCATATTTCTTGTTGATACTTGCTTCTTGTCTGAGCTTACCATTTCCATGAGACGTCATTCATTTAGTAATTAGGATACTTTCTTGGGTTTATATAAAAAGTCAATAAGGAACTTAATTCATTGAAGATTTTTTTCTTTTCACACACTGAATTATTCGTATGTCCTATAACTTTTATCGGTCACATGTCTTGTCTTACTTAGCTAAATGTGGATATGAACTCATAACGTCCAAAATTCTTGTTAAGTAACTGGCGTTGGAAAATATTTTGGGGATTAGTATGTCATAAAATTCTAAGGGTTATATTAATTGTATCATGAGTATTCATCTCTCAGATGTTCCAGCTTCTCATCCACTCTGTGTGACTTCACTCCTCTTCCTTTTTTGTTTCCTTTTTATCATTTTTTTCATTTTTCAACGGAAATAATTATTCATCCATTGTTCATTTGTTGTTATTGTCATACGACATGTGTAGGCATTTGAATATGATCGTCTATGTTTTATATGTCGCAAAATTTGTATTTTGTGTTGCAAGGTACCCAAAATGAGAATATACCTTTTAAAATGTTCAATGCAATCATGTTGGATGGAATATAGTTGAACACTTCATTTTGAAATTTCTTTACATTTTCCATGTCATAGTACTCTGGAAGATCCAATGCCTGATGCTGCTGTTCAACTGTTTGTTGATGCTTGTGCTATTCTTGAAGAGGATGGCAAGGAACAAATGGCCTTTGATTTATACCGTGATGCCACTAAAGTATATATAAAGCTTGAAAAGTAAGGATTTATTCTCTCTTTCTCTCTCTAGGATAGAAGTAAGATTTATATCTTAGAGGAGCTAATTCTATGCTCTGAAGTACAGTTTTGTTAGCCGAGCATAATATACACATACACAGCGATTGAAAGTTCTGACTGAAGGATTAAAAAAGAGTACAAAGTTTATTTGCGGTCCCTTTGGGAAATATCACTTTTGATCTAACTCTTTACTTTGGGTTTACAGACGAAACTTGCATTTAGTACACAATGTACAATGAGTGAAGATTTATGGTTACTTATTACAATCCAGACCCTCTTCAGTCACTATAGTTTTGTCCATCACTTAAGATCTATCTTATATGTCAATATGTATTTACTTGCAGGTTTAAAGAGGTAGTACATGTGATCATGGGGCAAGTAATATAGTATTAACAGCCACTATGTCATGTTAATGCAGGACAGAATAGGGGGTATATCAAACTGTTGCAAGACAGCCTAGAGGTTGTCCTGGGAGATCTGCTTCTTAGGGAATTTGGGGCTGTTGTAGATTGAAATGGAAAACTAGGGTTGTGAGAATGGAATTATGGATTAGTCTAGGGTTGAAACTAGTGGTTTAGGAATCATATGGTGGTTGTTTGGTAGACCAGAAGTAGGAATTTCGAGATGATGTGTTAAAAGAATTGAAAACGAGTGGAGATAAATAAAGATGAGCTAAATCTCGCACCTAGGATTCTTAGGAGTCACACCAGAGGGTTGAATTGCATAAAAAGGTCTTTTATTTCTAAATAAAAAGCTTGCATTGAATTAAAATTTTCTAATTCGAGAATTTCCAGCAATGCTAGAAAGTACTGAAATACCTGACTCTTGACAAAATTAAACATAAACTCAAAGTAACCTCTGACCTTCATAATTAGTTAAAAGACTTAAAAGGCTCATTAGGTAAAGGACTCGAGTTGAATTCTTGTCCTGCGTTATGTGTATACCAGTTCTTTCCTTTGTTATATTTATTTTAATTCTTTTGTTGTTTTTATTCAAGGTGTTTGTCTAATTATTGCTCGTCTTTACTCATCATTAAATGATGATTTAGATTGCTATATGGTACACTTCAGATGTTTTGTCCATTGTTAGCATGTGGTATTTTGAGTGATATGTCTTGTGTCTTTGTATTAAAACTTAAATGGTTAATGCCTCGTCTTTTTTCTTGTTTTAATGTCAATGCCTCAGGTATACATATGCTGCATCTTCCTTATTAAAATTGGGCCTGGCAGCTGACAATTGCAATGCTACTTACAGCCAGTGCAAGGTATGGTGTGGAACTTTATACCGTTGGATTCCTGATTGTTTTGACTCCTTAGTTTTTTTCCTCTATTATCATTTCCCCCCACTTTCTGTGTTTACCAATTTTCTCCTTTCGATTTGGTTTGGGAACACCTGAATTGCTTTGGTTATGCAGCCCAATAGTCTGTGACCCCTCAACTTTCTATCTTTTATCTCTAGAGCAAAATCCTATTTTGGTCATTGTTTTCTATGCTAAAGAAATTTTGTCCAACATTAACTATGGGTTAAATCAAAATTTGGTCCCTGCAGTCTAATTGATTGACTTATTTCAGCCCTCTGTTTTTAAAAAGTAATATTACATCCTTCCACTGTAGTTTTATGTTGGATTTCAGCCCTCACCCTAATGCCATCCAATTTTTCCGTCCGTTTGCGTACGTGTCGTGCCACGTGTCACTGACTGCCGACGTGTCATGCCACCGATTGTTGACGTGTCAACCCACGTAGGCAAAAGCCAAACGGGTCGCAAAATGCCAAATTTTGCACAAAATAGGACTCAAACCCACGACCTCATGGTTTCTTGTGCACTACCAACTGAGCTAAGCTACTTCTATGTTAACATTTTAATAAAATCTGACTATTACCTCCCATGTTTTTCAACAAGAACACCAGCAAAAGAGCTGAAGTGGGGCTCGAACCCACGACGTCATGGTTAAGAGCTTTGCGCTCTATCAACTGAGTTAGAAGGCTTCTGTGTTAACACTTTAATAAAATCTGACTATTACCTCCCATGTTTTCAACAATAACAGCAGCACAAACATTTTTACTAATAAAATCTAACTATTACCTCCCATTTTAATAAATTTTAATGGAATAAATAATTTATGGGTGGGCTATTAGTACTTCTAATTATTAGTTATAATCAATTTGTCCATTAAAATTTAAATATATAAAACAAATGCGAATAAATAATTACAGTACTAATAGCCCACCCATAACTAAATTTATATATAATAAATATATGAACAAAACATATATATCTTATTTGAAAACTTAAATATTTAACAACATAATAATTAATAATTTAAAATAACCTCGGGTCCAGAGATGATCATATTGTTGGTGTTATTGTTGAAAAAGATGGGAGATAATAGTCAGAGTTTATTAAAAAGTTAACATAGAAGCTGTCCAGCTCAGTTGGTAGAGCGCATGGCTCTGAACCATGACGTCGTGGGTTCGAGCCCCTCTTTTGCTGGTGTTCTTGTTGAAAAACATGGAAGGTAATAGTCAGATTTTATTAAAATGTTAACAATCAATTGGTCTAGCTTAGTTGGTAGTGCACAAGAAACCATGAGGTCGTGGGTTTGAGTCCCATTTCATGCAAAATTTGGCATTTTGCGACCCGTTTGGCTTTTGCTTACGTGGTGTGACACGTCAGCAATCGGTGGCATGACACGTCAGTGACATGTGGCACGACACGTACGCAAACAGACAGAAAAATTGGATGGCGTTAGGGTGAGGGCTGAAATCCAACATAAAACTACAGTGGAAGGATGTAATACTACTTTTTTAAAACAGAAAGGTGAAATAAGTCAATCAATTAGACTGCAGGGACCAAATTTTGGTTTAACCCTAATAAGAAGCTAGAAGTAAGGGTGGAGTTATTCCCTCCCACACTCTTCCTTTAAGATTTTACTCTACTACTCATTTTTGTCTTTTAGCTATTTTTTTATAGCAAATATAAATATTAGTAGTTAAATCGAAAAGATTATAGTTCCATAAATAAAAACTAACACTAAATTTACTTTCAAGATTAAAAAAAAAAAATAAGACAGTGGTATCCATGGGATTTGCAAGTATAGCCTGAAATTAGCAGAAGAAAATGTTGTAAATATTTTGATATTACAAAAGTATTGATCCTTCATCTTTTCTTACTTGTGGTCAAAAGTCAAATTCAGTTTATAACTAAAAATTCTCTCTTGCTATATCATAAAAATTCCTTATTTATTGGCCAATTTATTGTATCCAAGCCTATAAATACAACCATCTTCCTCAAGTCAAAACACAAAAATAATCATCATACTCCTGGGTTATTATTTTAATTTGTTCTTATTATTTTGATACCTGATTTTAAGTAAGAAGAAATCGTTGTATTTTGGGAGAATAAATTCTTTTAGGACATCGCATTTCGATTTTTATCTTGCCTACAATTTTTCTAACAATCTAAAGAAATTTACTATCTTGTTCATTCTCTTAACATTCGTACTTCTAAGAAGTATTTTTATCCCATCTGTATCCTCAGCTAATGTGTTAAGAGATGTCTTGATTGTTTTCTAAGGATACTAATATTATGAAGGGTATTTTTTAATAATGGAGCGGATATAAAGTTTTTAAGGATTGTCATTAACTATTATTAAAAGTAATAATTAAATGGTGCTAGCGTGGATGGTATATTTCAATCGGGTACGGTGAATTAATTACTGTTGTACATGGGTTGGGTTGGGGCGGTTATGGCTCATAACCAGCACCAACCCACCAAATTTTTAACAGGCCGGGTTTGGTCGGTTATCCATCTATAACCACCAATTGATGGGTTGAGCGGTTATAGGCGGTTAACCGTGGGTTGGCGGTTATAGGAATGGGAAATTTTTCTATACTCATTGTCCAAAATATCCGACTCTGCCATCACCAACATCGACCCCGATCGCGATCGACTCATTGATGACCTTCGAATGCTTCTCGTTTCGATTCTTTGAACAATCACCCAGTATGACATTGTCCCAATCGTTGCTACCATAATTACTGTCCTTATAGCCAGGGACGGATCCAGGAATTATTTCCAGGGGGGGCGGGGGTTCGGGGGCAGCGCCCCCGAAATTTTTTTTAGGAGTTTTTTAAAGGAAAAGTAAGCGAACCATTTTAAGTCATGTGAACCATTTTAATAGCAATTACAGTTAACATATTAATTCTCAAGTCATGTGAACCATTTTAATAGCAATTACACATCTACTCAAGCATGGATCTATCATTAGCTCGGGTAGTCCCCATTTCTGGTGTTTATCCCAGCATTTTTCACAATATTGTAGGCTACCGATGATACATTCATGAAACATCATCGAACCATTTTCACTACTTCACTTGCTTTCCCCTCTCCCCGTCTTCATTATCACACAAAGTTACAATGACAAGACCAATTCCATGACAAAAATATTTTAGATGTCTGTCATGAGACCTCCCTTAAATCATAGAAACAAATAACACAAAAGCTCCGCATAGATTCTCAAGTAATTTGGCAACTCTCAAGCTCATGTCATCTTAGGTACTTCACTGACAACATTAATCGTAGACAGAAATAAAGCCTCTCACTTGAACTCTAAACTGCAATTGCAGTCGACTAAACCTCTTATGACACCTAGTCCACTTTACAAACATAACCCTCAAAATTCCACCCTAGATAGCTATGAAAATTATGCACACACAACACACCGCATAAAAATTCTAATAAAATTGCCATACATCTCACATACCATGCGTGACTGCCTCATCAACACTGCTTCTTCCTTCAAAGCCACACACCTCACAAGCAGAAGCACCTTAAAAGCCTCAATTACTCATCTATTATATCTATTTTTATTTATTATTACTACTTGCCGTATTTACATGTACCAAGCAATAGTCTGGCAAACATGGCATATATGCAAACCTGGTAAAATAATCCCTGTTTTAACTTAGATTTTTTAGGTCTGTTTCAAAACAATAATACGCTCGAGCAACTCAACAATGTTCATCAAAAAGCTTCAACTACCAATTTTACCATTCTTTTGTGTAAACCCTCAATGGTTTACGGTAAGAAAATATACCATAAACTAGAGGAAATTGAGACACCATCAGCCACTGGAGCAGAAAATAAAGAAGAATGGAGCACCTTAAATATTATTGGGAAGGCTGCGATGGCAGTGAGCTTTGGCGGGTTGGGAAGGCGGCGATGACGGTGAGCTTTGGCGGAGGCGAAGAGGGAGGCGATGTTGGTTTGGTTTGGGTGAGGAGGAGGAGAAGAGACTGTTGACGATGAATGAAGGCTCAAAAAAATTAAACAGAGATTTTTAGGGATTTGGCAAATGAGGAAACAATAGCAAAAAACATTTTAAAAAAGTGGTATTGAGGTGAATCGAACACGGAACGTTCAGACTTGGAGTTAAACGCTCTACCATTGCGCCACTGATCCTATTAAGTGATAATAGGGTACAATTTAATTAAATATTTAAGTTAAGGTAAAAAAAAAATTTTGATTGGGCCAGGGTGGGCGGAAGCCCACCCTGGCCATGGGCTGGATCCGTCCCTGCTTATAGCTGTCACCCAAATTGCCAGCCAAGTTTCATGACTGCCCACAACCACATAGGAGAGCGCAAGGAATGCAACTGAAATCATCACACAAGCCAGCCACATTAGCTTGTTGATCACTGTCATTAGTTGCTTCTTTACCTTTCTCTCTATCACTACAACAAATGTTTGAACAACCACAACTGCCAATGATATGAAAAAGGGCTATTGATAGTAGGTAGACGGGTTGGGTCGGTTATAAGCGGTTTTTAAAAACTCGACCAGCTATCCGACCCAACCCAACTATAACGAGTCGGTTATATAACCGTTACCCGCGATTATAGCAGTGTCAGGTCGGTTATACGGATCAGATGGATTGGGTCGGTTTTTTGTACAACCGTAGAATTAATTATAAAACCGATGAAATTCAACTGGTAAGAAACAAAAGCCATTAAAATGGGTATTATGTGTAAAGCAAAATTCTAAAAACGGCTATAGGCTTTATTATCAATTTAATTGCAATGTTTGTCCCATATTAAAAAGAAAGAGAAAGAACAGTTTGGAAATTATGTTGTATCTTGTGACTTGTATAGCTAACTAAGTGTACAGAGAGCTTATTTATTGAGACAAATATATAAAGTATATATTTTAATAGTCAAAAAGTTTGCAATCAAATTATTAAATAATTTTATTATATTCGAAACTAAGGAAAATAGAAAATTGTTTTTTAATATTTATTGTAAAAGAGAGAGTGAGTTTTCCACATACAATTATCATTATAATGGATATCTCTAATATATGTGAACACTTTAATATTTGTGTTTGTATTTACTCCCACCCTTAAATCATGTGTAATTATATGAGAATTAAGTAGGTATCAAATACATTTATTTGGTAGAATTGATTTTTATACATAAATAAGTAGAATAATATTTACAAATGTGGGGATCCAAATATTATAATAATAATAATTTCTTTTTTTTAAATGTCATGAAGTATACTAATACTTTGTGAGTTTGTGGCAATAATAATGGGAGTAAAAATAAATAAATGATAAGAGATGTGATAGCATAATGCTATCACATGAACTTTGTGTTGAGAAATTTCTCAAAAATTGGACATTTTGATGTCAAGTTTTTTCCAGTACCCTTTAATGAAGTACTTAAGGGGTACCATAAATTGTGATATCATATATAATTTGAGTTTCCGTTGTATTAGAAAATACAATGATCATAATTGAATTTTATATTCAAATGAGATAAAATTCACAATAGTGATGTTATTTGATGAGAAAAAAAATCCACTAGTGATGTTAATAATTTTGGCATGAAATTTTACAGCATGTAAAAATTCTATTGGGTGTAACACCTATGTATTGATGCATTGTGATTGTTAAGATAAGGCTTGCAATGATAAAATTAATGTGGTAATGATAAAATTATTTTAGTTGACTATGAGATGTCACAAGTAAATTTTGTTGATCCTTTGACTAATTAACATGAAGGGGAATGAGACTTGAGCCGATTTGTGAAATTAATAGTGATGGGAACCCAATCTTTGTGATTGGAGATCCCATAAAGAAGGTTCATATGGGTAATAAATAACAAGTCACTTGTTAATTATGCTAGCATTATACTATTTGTCTCTTCCTATGTTATGAGAAGGTTAGACTACATTGAATGAGAGGATGAGTTGAATCTCTTAATGGTTTTATATTCCTATGGGTGGTGTATTGGTTGCAGATACTCTTGATGAAATCACCTATATGGATATGGCTATGAAATTGTGGCATAATCTTTAGAGCATTCATTAACATCCAGGCATGCTCGTGGCCAAAACGCACACAACAACGTTAACAACAAGAAATTGTGGGGGAACAATATGATAAATATATTCCCCACATTGCAAAAAAACTAATGATTGATAGAAGTTTTAAACTTCACCTTTATCTCTATGAGGATAAAATCTATTTATTTAGGTCTAGTTCATAGTCTAAAAAATACCATATTCAAAAAATTGTACTCTATGTATTAACCCAGGAGTTCCTATCTTGAACCTTTGTAATATCTGGGTGATTGTTGTAAATATTAAGATATTCCAAAGATTTTAATCCCTTCTTTTTCTACTCGTGGTCAAGCAGTTATTTTGAGTTTGAATAAGTCAAATTCAATTTGTAATCGAAGATTCCTCTTGAATTCCTTATTTATTTTACAATTTATTGTCAATCCAAGCCTATAAATACAACCATCTTTCTCAAGACGAAAACACAAAAATAATCATTATACTCCTGGGTTACTATTTTAATTTGTTATTGTTGTTATGATACCTGACTTTAAGTTAGAAGAAATCATTATATTATAAAAATTAAATATTTTTAGAATGTTGTTTATCAGCACCTCGATCTTTCTCTTACATATAGTTTTTCTAACATAAAAAACGAAACAGAGAAGAAAAAAACATAAGAAATCCGAAGAAGTGTAAATCCTGCACACTTGAAAGAAAAGAAGAAAGGAAGTAATCATAAGACTAATTAACTGAAGGATTAAAATGAAATGTTGAATAAATTAAAAAGGCTAATATGTTATTTATAAAAAAAAAAAATCGATTTATGAGATGTCTTCTATACCCTTTTGATAGTAAATTAATCTAATTCAAACATAACACAACCCGAAAAATCCTTAATGATTATATATTAAGCTAGTGTTTGGCATTCCAAGTTGGGTTGGGTTGGGTTGGGTTGGGTTGGGTTGAATTGGAAAATCTGAGGTGAAGGTGTTTGGGGTTCTAGTTTGGACCCAGCTTTTCAGAAAGCTGGCTTTTAGATCCCTTGAAAAATCAAGGGAAAGCCACTGCACTCCAGAACTCCAGCAGCCAATGCTGCGTCCAACAACGTGCGGGAAGCTGCTTGAAGTGGAAAAAAAACTCAACTCAACTTCTTCATATTTACAAAAATGCCAGGTATAAAAGCTTGTTCTCATTCATTCTCCGCCCTTTCTTTCCTCCTCTCTAATTTTTTTCGTTTTCCTCTCTCTTTCTACCTAACGCACGAACCCTAACAAGAAATCCCTCGCGCTAATCCACCGGTCGATGCCTTGATCCAGCCCTAACATCCGTCGTTCTGGATCTGATTATTCAGGTGCTGTCCTTTTCCTTTTCTCAGCTTGAGGATGAGGATGAGCTTCTCTTCGCTCACCAGGTAACTTTCGATTCCTCACTGATTAACACTCACTTTTATTTTTAATCTCTATTTCTCTACATCGAAGCTGCTAAATTTTTTGTTTTGTTTGATTAATCTGCATTTTGTTCTGCTTCGCGCAGTTGCTTATCATGGAGGGACGCTTCGATTCCATCTCTACATCTAGGTTTTCACTTCAACGCTGTCAATGCACCTATTATATCACTTCCCACCACCAAATCCAACTCATCTAGCCCCAAATTCCATGTCGCTTGCTCCTCTTCCTCTTCTGGTATCTACTTCTTTGTCCCATTTATCGCTTTTTGCATTTCAATTTTACCAATTTATCATTGAAGTTGATGTTGCTAGTACTGTGCACACAATGGCTCTTTTTTGAATATTTCATTTTTGTGTTTATTCTCAAAATTCAATGAACACCTTGTTTCTCTTTGTTTTAGAGTATTATAAAACTTGGTTCTGAACAGGGAAATAGACCGTGCAGCAGGCTGCTGAATTGTCTGTTGCGGCTCCAACAATTGCAGCTTCATTGGATTGCCGGTTTTTGAGTGGGTTGAAGAAGGAGAGAGTGAATGTGGCAGAGGCTTTGAAGGGGGCTGGAATGAAAGAGGATGGCTTTGTAGTGCCCAATATGGACAAGAAGAGGTTGATTGATGATGTGAGGCAAGCGTTGTATGCATCTAAGATTTGTAGTTATGCTCAAGGGATGAATTTGTTGAGAGCGAAGAGTGGAGAAAGGATGGGGGTTGAACTTTGGGGAGTTAGCAAGGATTTGGAAAGGTGGGTGTATTATTAGGGCTGTATTTTTGGATAGGATTAAGCAGGCATATCAGAGGAATCCAAATCCTGCCTAGTTTAGTTGTGGATCCAGAGTTTGCTAAGGAGATGGTGCAGAGGCAGGCTGCATGGAGGAGAGTTGTAGGGCTGGCGATTTCAGCTGGGATTAGTACGCCGGGAATGTGTGCTAGTCTATCTTATTTTGATACTTACAGACGTGCTAGACTACCAGCAAATCTTGTTCAAGCTCAGAGAGATTTGTTCGGAGCGCATACTTACGAGAGGATTGATCGGCCAGGAGCATACCATACTGAGTGGACAAAACTTGCTCGCAAGAGTGATGCTGGTGTTGGCGCCTTCAATTGAGTTTCTTTCATTAGCTTGGTTGTTTGTTTTTTCTTGCATGAATGTTTCACCTTTCAATTAGGTGCTTTGATGGTTTTTTAATTTGAATTTGTGGTTGTAAGTCTCATTCAGAATCCCTGGCTTAGGCATAACAATTAGTAGATAGCCTATCACTTTTGCTGTTAATAAGATGTGCATGCCTCTTTGAACTTAATGAGGGCTTGAGGCTTGTTCTTTCATTTGCAGTAGATAGCATATAATTTACTTCTGCTTTTTATAACTTTCTTGGCGGTTGCTTAATAATGTTCCCATTTCTTATGATGCTATTGGATTTGAAACTTATAAATCACATCCATCAGTTATAATTCTTTACTGAAACTTGTGAGGTTGCATTGTTTGAGGTCCATAAAGTGTTTGATTTGTCTGGAATTTGAGGTTTGTCGCCTTATTTTTTGTTAGTCAATGAACATGAAAATTGCTAAATAAGTTTTCTAGTTTAGCTCTTGAAATGTCATGTTGTTCACTTTTCTATGGATGAGATTTCAATCATAATCAAGTATCAAAACCACTCCAAATGTTAACTCTGTACATATGGATTTTACATGCTTATGCAGCTTTCTTTTTGTAATGCATATCATGCTTAAACCTGCCCTGTAGTGTATGTAGTTGGGTTGCAGCTTATGAAATGTTGGATTTGCCTTATTTTTCGTTCGTCAGCGAACACGAAAATTGCTAATCTTGGAGCGTGTTTGCTCAGGAGCATGTAAGGTACTACTTAAAGGCGACACACAATATCCAACTGGCTCATTAGTTGAGCAATATCTCTATGGGAGATGGGTTCTCACCATTGACTGTAAGTTTGATCTCATCTTCCTTGGCATTGATTATGTTTCTCCTCTATTTTTTGGTTAAGTTCTGCAATTTTTATGAATAGTAATGATGAAGCTGAAACCTGCTAGCAGGTTCTGGCTTTCTTTTGGGTGTTAGCGTGTCGTGTTTGTTGCTGGGCAGCAGCTGTGCTGCGTCTGTTCTCTTTTCTGGGTTGGTTGTTGCCAGCTTGGATGCTCGTCATGGTTGTATTTGGTATCTTGTTTACTGATCTTAATGTGGTTGAAGCCATTCTAATGAGGCTGCTTCTTTTTGACATGTGGAATTCAGTGTAAAAGAGGTTTTCTACAAAAGATTAAAGATGAAGAAGGTAAAGGATGCAACGTTTATGGATTCTTGGAAGTTAACAAGGTGGCTGGAAATTTTCATTTTGCACCAGTGAAGAGTTTTCAACAATCAAATGTCCATGATCTGCTGGCATTTCAAATGGACAGTTTTAATGTAAGATTTGGTCCTACTCATTCTGGACAACTTGTATAGATTGAACATCTATTTTACAACTTGTAAATTTGTTAATGAATTCATTCTTTCCTCATTTTCCTCAATAAAAAATAGTACTAGCTTCATCATTCTTCTCTTCTTCCATTACCAGCTTTCTTCTTCAGCCATCCAAGCACATCAAAATCTCCACTCCTGCATTTTCCAACTAAAATGCATACAGGAAGAAAAGAAAAGAAAAAATAAAGAAAGAAAAATACATCAAAATATAATAATTTTCAGATTATTAAAAAAATGTTTATATATAATAATTTTTTTTAAATACAAGTAAAAAAATTAATAAATGTGTCACAACTAATATTTAAATATGTTATTTTCATTGTAAAAAGAAATAAATTAATTTAAATAATCTATATATATACTAAAAAATATTAATTATAATGTCAAAAATAAATTGTGTCCTTTATAGTCATTTTATATCATTTAATGTAAGTTTGGATATCAATTAATTAATGACAATACCAAAATAAAAAGTAAGATCCTAATATTTTAAATATTTAGTAGAGTATTTTAATAATTGAATCATATGGTAAATATTGTAATGTTACTTACCAACTTTTATGTTTATTTGAATAATATGACGGAGTCAAAGTAGAAATTCATGTTACATTAATTTCTTAAAAAATAAAAAAAATATTATTGATGTATTCGCATAAAAAAAGTAACTCAATAGGTAATAGATTAATGATCAATAGATAATTGTGATTTTATATATGTAAAATTTTAAAATAGTGCACAATATTTAACTTTATTTAATAAAATGTTAATTATTTGTTTAAAGAAATAGATTGATTTAAGTAATCTATATACATACTAAAAAATATTAATTTTAATGCTTGAAAAAAATTGTGTCCTTTATAATTAAAAGGTTAAAATTGCAGCTTTTAGAAAATTATAGCTAAATTATTTATTTAGAAAAAAAGATTGAATTAAATCATGTAAATAAATAACACTAAAAATGACTGATGCCCTTTATAGTCATTTTACACTCAAACCATAGTTCTAAAAGCAGTGTTTACCAAACACCAAAAACAACTTCTCGTTTCCCACAACACTTTTAAGAAATGTTTACCAAACAGGCACACTAGCTTTTCCAAAAGCGATTTTCCCACAGCACTTTTCGGAGCAGAACCGGAACGCCAAACAGACCCCCTAAATATATAACCTCTTTTACCCCCAAAATAAACACTACCTTGACAGCACGAAGCTGTGAAATTGCAAAATTGGAAGTTGTGAACCGAGACGGTTTGGAAGCGGTCGACCCAAACCGGTCCATGACTGCTATGCTTTCACTTTCCTCCGATTACTATCATCGTCATAAAAATACTTGCACACTGGTACAGCCAAACGTCCTCAAGAAAACCTCGATTCCTAATTTCACCCTCCATTTTCGGTTCCTGAACTGAGTGAGACACACAGTCTCTTAAAAATGCCATTCATTTCACAGATACAAAGGCAAACAGATTACAGTATATTCTCTCCCGCCACTCCCATCGTCATCGATAATGGCGCCTCCTATTTCCGCATCGGGTACCCGCTTAACACTAAACCCTACCTCCACCATTAATGCCATCTTACGTTTTTTTTCTTTCTTTTCTGTTCTGGGTTTTCTGTATTTCATCTAAAAATCTGGTTTCCTTTGCGCAATTCATCAGGTGGGCTGGAGAGACAGAACCCCGTGTTATTTTCCGTAACATTGTTCAGCGGCCGCGCCATAAAGCCACTGGTACTTCTTTTGGGGGAATTAAGATGTTCTTTTGCAAAACAAACGTCTCTGTCGATTGTTTGTAATATATTTTTCTTCGGGTTTCGGTGTTTGTGCTGCAGGTGAAACAATTTCTATTGTCGGTGACCATGACACTACATTGTTGAAATACTTTGATTGTACTCGTTCGGGGCCGCGCTCTGCATTTGATAGCAATGTTGTGTACCAGTTTGAGATCATGGAATATGTAAGTTCTTCCTCTCTTTATGTTGGACTTCTTTCCTTTTATCTGATAGACGATAAGTTTAGTAAGCTGTTTAAGCGTTAAAAGTAGAAGTGACATGTTTATAAGGGAATGTGATTGATTTTTTGTGTGAACATGCTTGGCTTTCAGTAATTGATTCTTTTGCTTTTCTAGATTCTTGACTTTGGGTTCGATCGGCTAGGAGCAAATGGATCAGAGGTATGTTGACTAATTTTTTAAGTGAAAATGATATCTCATGTTTCCACTTTAAGAATGCAATGTTAAGTTTGTCTGTTACTCGTTCTGTTGAGCTGCATTCTCTGATTGTTTTGGGTGTGTTTTAGGAAGTTGTAATTTTAGGTCACCTTTTGGTATCACTTAGCTGTGCCAGTTAAAGCTGACGTTAGAGTCGGAAGCATTTCGTTGAATGTGATACTGCATAGTTTGTCATTATCAAGATATTGGGATTAGTCTAGCTAGGTTTCAGTTCAGGTAGTTAGTTCACAAGACACTTTCTTGACTATTTTGTTTGTTTGAGCGCAGAACAGATCAATCACCCTGTCCTGATCACAGAATGTGTATGCAACCCTGTCCAATCCCGCAGTAAAATGGCAGAGCTTCTTTTTGAATCATATGGAGTTCCATCTATCGGTATGTCTCTTGACTGGCTATTATGAGTAAACCCTCCAATTCCTTCAGTTTCAGCATTTTGGACCTGATTTGTCTGTATCAGTCTCCTAATTAACTCCAATTTAATTGTTCATTGCAGCATTTGGTGTTGATGCTGCATTCAGCTATAAGTACAATCAACAGCATGGTGTTTGTGATAAAGATGGTCTTGCTATTTGCTCAGGGTTTAACACAACTCATGTTATTCCAGTATGCCTGTCTAACCTTGCTTTATGATTAGTTTAACTGTAGAATATATTCCAGAACTAGGTGATAGTTATTTATTTGTGTTTGTAAGTTGTGCCCACATTGATAGGATTGAACTTCTAGTTTGTGATGTGATGGGCATTTTCTATAAAAGGTAAATTGTGTGTAATGGAGGTTATGGGGAATTCATAAGTGTATGAGATGAAATAACAAAATCTCTTTTATAAGATGTTATGTGCCAATAAAGTTTGTTGTGTTTCAGCATCTTATCACCAAATCATTTAACTTCCTGTTAGATGTATGACTTAGACATTTTTCTGGTGATCTATACTAGTTTCTGTTTGCCAAAGTTTATTTAGTTGTCTATTGCATGCTCAATCCAATCTGTCTGTTTTGGGCATCAATTCAGTTGCCAGCATCCTCTAATATGTGCTTTTGTTCCCCAGTTTATTGATGGAGCGCCTGTTTATAGAGGATGCTCTCGCACGAATATTGGTGGATACCACGTCACTGACTACTTGAAGCAACTACTTTCTCTTAAATACCCTCATCACATGTGAGTATATGGCCAGTAGGACTGTATTCATCTAACAGGCACAGTTTATGACGAACTTTTTTGTTTGAGACAGGGCTCGACTGAGCTGGGAGAAGGTTGAAGAGCTGAAGATGGAACACTGTTACATCGCACAAGATTATATGTCAGAAGCTCAACTATTTCAGGTAATAATCTTTCTTTTTCTCTGCCTAATCACCTTAGACCTTTCACGGACCAGCTTTCTGATTATATTGCAGAAAAGGACCAAGGAAGCTGAAGAGAAAACCAAGTGTTGGCAGCTCCCATGGGTTCCCCCACCAGTTGAGGAGTCTCCTTCAGAAGAAGAGCTTGCTAGAAAGGCAGCTATAAAAGAGAGACAAGGGCAACGTTTACGAGAAATGGCTGAGGCAAAGAGATCCTCTAGGATTAATGAACTAGAGAACGAGTTGCGTGGTTTGGGATTTCTTTTGCAGCAGCTTGCACAGGTTCAGGAGAATGACGTTCCATCCTTCCTGAACAAGACTGGTTATGTCTCTAAACAGGAAATAGATTCTGCCCTGATGAAAGTGACACAGTCTTTGAGAAAAGCAAAAGGTGAGCCAAAGGCTGAACAGATTGAAGTTGATGATAAGAATGATTCTTCTGCAAGTGAGAAGTATCCTCTGGTCAATATTCCTGACAACATGCTGACCCCAGAGCAGGTGCGCCTTCATACCAATTGGCTGATCATATGCCTTCCCATTATGAAGTTTCTTTTTCCATTTTAGTTCTAGAATGTGGACAAAATGCTTATTTGGTAACTGGAAATCTTAAGCTTTTAGTGTGTTAGCTGATCTACTCGAAATTGGCTCTAGTTGAATCAGACATTTCTGATTTTTCAAGCGCTCATTTTTTATGACATTTCTGTTCCAGCTCAAGGAAAAGAGGAGACAGTTGTTCCTTAAAACAACATCTGATGGGCGCCAACGAGCTAAACAGAAACGTTCAGAGATGGAACTAGAACGAGAAAGGAAAAACCAACAAGAAGAAGAGCAGCGCTTGTATGTCCCTAGCTCATGACTTCCTACTATGTTATTTCTATGGCAGAAGGTTAAAAAAATAACAGGGTTTTAGGTTATAAATAAATAACAAATGGAAAAATATACAATACAGAAGAAAGAGACAGCCTCTTAGGTTAAAAAAATTGCATGAAGAGCTAAATGAACAGGGTTTTTGTATTCACTTCTGTGTTAATAACACACAACTATGTGCTCCTATGACCTAAAACAGACTGCCTGTTCTTTGCTCTTTTCTTATGTGGCGTTTTTGAAGTATTCCAGAATTAGGATTTGTTTCTTTTGTAAAGGAAAATAGATGGAGAATGAGGAAAGGATCAGGGTCTTTCATTGTATTTGGATTTATATGTTATGTTGTCTTCCATGAATGCTTCTTCTCTCTACTGCATGAACAGAAATTTAATTCAAAAGTTTTTTTTTTAAGTTGCCTTCTACTTCTCTGACATGATAATTTTTTGTTTTCTGAATCTAGAGAGAACCCAGTGCTTTATTTAGACCAGATGCGAACCAAATACAAGGAGCTTTCAGAGAGGGTTGAGCAGCGAAAGCGGCTCAAGACAAATGGTAATAACTCAAATGGAAATAATGGATCTGGTGGTGTTGGTCGTGGAGAGCGACTGAATGCTGCCCAAAGGGAAAGAATGCGACTCTTAACAACAGCAGCCTTTGATCGAGGGAAGGGTGAAGATACTTTTGGTGCAAGAGATGAAGATTGGCAACTTTACAAACTAATGAGCAAAGATAATGATGATGATGATGATGGAATAGATGACGATGAGATGGAGCTGGCCCGTATTTCTTCAAGGCTTCAGGTCATATAACTTCGATAGGGTTGATTTGCTTCTGACTAATTATTTTGCTGTTTTTCGTTTGACTCATTATTTTATCTCTGTAATAAATTACTGCAGGAGATAGACCCAACATTTGTTCGGAAGGCAGAATTAGGGTCCTCTCAGCCTGCTGCTGAGATACCACGGTTTCGTCCTATGACCAAGGAAGACTTCCAAATTCTGCTTGGGGTTGAACGCTTCCGTTGCCCAGAAATTCTATTCAATCCCAACTTCCTCGGTATTGATCAGGCTGGGCTTGATGAGATGGCTGGGGTCTCTATAAGGAGGTTGCCATCCAAGGACGAAGTTATTGAGGAGAGGCTGACGAATTCAATCCTCATGACTGGTGGGAGCTGCCTTTACCCTGGTTTGACTGAGCGCGTGGAAGCTGGAATCCGGATGATCCGGCCAAGTGGTGCACCTATTAGGGTGGTGAAAGCAATGGATCCAGTTCTCGATGCATGGCGTGGGGCTTCTACTTATGCCGCTGCAGTGCAGTTTCCACAGCAAACATTTACTAGGATGGATTATTATGAGAAGGGTGAAGATTGGCTCCGAAGATACCAGTTTCACTACACATGATAGCTATAACAGTTACACAATTTGCTGAGATTTTGACCTGAGACAGACGGCTGTAGGTATCGGTTCGATCCACTGAATGAACTTAAAACAGTTCACGCCCTCTTACTGTTTGTCATTGTTGTCGAAAGCCAATGCCTTTAGGCATTTAGATACTTCTGAGTACATCTGTGCTTCTTTCTCAAAAAATCTCTTATTGAAATTAGATAAGTTATTTTATCAAAAGAAAAAACTGGCCTTAGGACTATTGGTCTTTTTTCCCCCGAAATATAAGGAGTGGGCGAAACTCCTGCCCTCGACCTTTAAAAAAGTAAGAAAGAGGTAGGAGGAATTTTCGAAAATGTTATTGGTTTTAAGAACACGACCGATTGAAAATAAGTTGATAAACATAGAAAATATAATATAGGTACTAAATTACCAGAGAAATGTAAGGAATAAAATCTCCCTTGAAATTTTATAAGATTTTATGGATTGAATTTGTCAACAAAAAAAAAAAGTTGAGTTCCGAGCTAAAAAAAAAAACGAACGGAGCGCATGTGTACAAGTAACTAAATCGAAAATTAGAAAGAATGTACTCCCTCCGGACACAATTACTTGTCGTTTTATTGTTCATGCACGCGTTTTGAGGAAGCCGAATGACTCACTATTTGACCCCAAAAACTTCCGAATTTTTTCTCGAACGTACGTTAAGGATTAACGTACGCTCGAAAAAAGTACGAAATTTTTTGGGGTCAAATAGCGAGCCATTCAACATCTTTGAAATGCGTGCATGAACAGTAAAATGACAAGTAATTGTGTCCGGAGGGAGTAAAAAACATTGGGGGTACTAAACAAGAATTTATTAAGAGTCTCTCTCAAAACAATCAACGGCTATTTTGGTAAATCCAGCTTCAGTGTAATGAGCTTGACTAAGGCAAGTGACCGTTAGACTCTTTGCAAAACTCCGCTCTCCTATAAACCCTACCCAAATTCGACCGTTGCAAGTCTTCTCCTTCACACAAAAGAACGAACCCTCCATTGAGAAAATCCCTCTCTCCCTCTCTATATCCTCTCTCTTTTACAGAGGGGTCTTCTCAGCACATTCAACAAGAAAACTATAATTTACGTGCAGGAAATCAAAATCAAGAAAAACCCAAGAAAAAAAAATGAATTCAACACCAAGAAGAAAGAGTGGCCTCAACCTCCCATCTGGGATGAGTGAGACATCTTTAAAATTGGAGACCTTTTCGGGTTCGGGTTCAGGTTCTTTTCTAGCAGTGTCAAGTGTGTCATCGTCTCCAAGAGCGATCTCCAGCTTATCATCACCATCAAAGACATCCATGTGCAGTGATAGATTCATACCTTGCAGATCATCTTCAAGGCTTCACACTTTTGGGCTGCTAGAGAAAGCTGGATCGCCGATTAAAGAAGGAGGGAACGAGGCGTATTCCAGATTGTTGAAATCTGAGCTTTTTGGATCTGATTTTGGTTCTTTTTCTTCTCCTGCAGGTGGACAAGGAGGAGGGTTTAGTAGCCCTAGCAAGAACATTCTGAGGTTTAAGACTGATCATTCTGGGCCTAATAGCCCTTTTTCTCCTTCAATCTTGGGTAATGATAGTGGGATCTCTAATGAATCATCCACACCTCCCAAGCCACCAAGAAAAGTCCCCAAGACACCCCATAAGGTAAAGCCTAAATCTTTTTGCTTTGGTTGCTGAGAAAATTTGAGGATAGAGAACAGAAGCATGTGTGGTATTACTTCGCTAGATTAGCTTCTATAGAAACATATAAGAAATCGATTCATTTCCTTTCGTACATTATTTATCCTCCATCTAGCTGCTTAGGTAAGTACATGACTGAAATAAGAGAAGAAATTAAAAGATTCAATTGATTACTTTGTTCTATATGGAGTTTCCATTCAATTGATTTCTTGGTTCAAGTGCTGAGTGTCCAAACGAAATTGTGTGAAAGATGCGTGTTATAGTAGAAACAAAAAGTGGTTAATTGTCAATGGATAATCTTGTGCAGGTTCTAGACGCTCCGTCGCTTCAAGATGATTTCTATTTGAATCTTGTGGATTGGTCATCTCAGAATGTACTTGCGGTTGGGTTGGGAACTTGTGTTTATTTATGGACTGCCTCAAATAGCAGGGTAAGTTCTATGAATAATTAACAGAAAATTGGGTCTCGCTGCAATTTTTAGAATATAGGCAAGAGCCTCAACTGTTTGGTTGTATTGGTTGCAGGTAACAAAGTTGTGTGACTTGGGACCTAATGATGGTGTGTGCTCAGTTCAATGGACTCGAGAAGGTTCATACATTTCGGTCGGTACTAGTCTCGGCCAAGTTCAGGTATGATCTAGCTTCACATTTAGCTTTTAACTATTTTGCTCTAACTGCAAAACACTCTCTGTTCATACGGCCAAGTTAGGATTCTGGTTCCTCTTCTGTAGGTGTGGGATGGAAGCCAGTGCAAGAAGGTCCGAACCATGAGCGGGCATCAAACAAGAACTGGAGTCCTGGCATGGAATTCTCGCATTTTAGCATCTGGAAGCAGGGACCGAAACATACTTCAGCATGATCTTCGTGTTTCAACTGACTATGTCAGCAAACTTGTTGGTCACAAATCTGAGGTAATTTATGGAATAAATCAGCTTAGCAAGCCTTGGTGGGAACCAATAAAGCCCATTATTTGTTCCAGAAAGAATTTGAGAAATTTGTACGAATATGATATTAAGCTTTCTGCAATTGCATCTGATTAAACAGGTATGCGGCTTAAAGTGGTCTCATGATGACCGAGAACTTGCATCAGGTGGAAACGACAATCAGGTTATCATCTGTCTTCTCTAACTAACTGGACTAATCTTCTTCCAAGTGCCTAACATCATTACGCATTGCAAATCTTTGTCCTTGTGTTGCGATCTAATCGAGGCCTAACTGTGTATTCATTGATTTGTGGTGGTTAGCTCCTTGTGTGGAATCAGCATTCTCAGCAACCAATCTTGAAATTGACGGAGCATACAGCTGCTGTGAAGGCTATTGCCTGGTCACCGCACCAGAGTGGACTTCTTGCATCTGGAGGTGGAACTGCTGATAGGTGTATTCGCTTCTGGAGCACCACGAATGGTCATCAGTTAAACCATGTCGACACTGGGAGTCAGGTGGCTGTTCTTTGCACTCCCCTTCCTTTTTTCCAGTGTTTAACATTCACGTTCTGCTGAATGAAACTCTCATGTTCGTTTTCGGTGTTCGAAATTATATGAGCCAAAGTGTTTGTACAAAGATGCACAATGGAGCATGAAAACACCAAATGCTTACCACATTTTGCTGCAAAACTACTGTAGGTATGCAATCTGGCATGGAGTAAGAATGTGAATGAGCTTGTCAGCACTCATGGGTACTCCCAGAATCAAATTATGGTGTGGAAATACCCTTCCTTGGCTAAGGTATCAATTCTACCGCTTGTTATCTATGAGTACAAGAATCGTCTCGTCATGAACTGTATAAATGGAGAACTAACCTATTCATGTCTGGGATTGTAACAGGTTGCAACTCTAACGGGCCATAGTTTGCGAGTACTCTATCTTGCAATGTCACCTGATGGGCAGGTAATGCATACATCTTTGGATTATTCTCATCACCATTTTCATAGTTTTGTCATTTGTGGTGAGGGAGAAAAAAGTCCAAGTCTGACAGTCAAATTCTGTGTGTGCAGACAATAGTAACTGGAGCAGGGGACGAGACTTTGCGGTTTTGGAATATCTTCCCGTCTATGAAAACACAGGTACGCAACATTAAACATCTGAGAATTGTACCTTCCAATGCTTGAAATTTTAGATTCTCTCTAATGTTTTGTGGTTTGGTTTCAGACGCCAGTGAAAGACACAGGTCTCTGGTCATTAGGAAGAACCCAAATTCGGTGACGACAACGACAGCGGCGGCCTCTGCAAATATCATGTAGCTGGGAAGAACCAACAGCATTCAGTCAACAACACTAGAAGAAGATATCGACTTGAATTATACTATTTGTATATAGGGAGATTAGGAGATTATTTCATTATGATGATGCCACTGACTTAGTAACTATACTTGATACTTGTACATTAGTTTACGTTAATTTCATGTGTACTCAATAGTTTATACAATAATTTAAGATTTTTTTATACAAATGTCTCAGTTTTCAGGACATAGCAGCATGCAAAAAGTACTAAATTGATTAAAAATTTTGAGCATAAGCACCAAAAATATACATCTTTTCGCCTCATCTATATAATTTTCTTCAAAAGTAGACTGCAAGGTTCCCAAACATTCGAAACAGCAGCATCATACAGCAAAGATTTGGTGCTCAGTCTTCTGCGATACCAAACGAGGCCGACATCAACTCTGTCTACGTCGCAGACCTTGACAGATCAAATAAATCTCTCTAGATGAGGGTCTTGTAGCCTTAGGTCTCAACCATGATGCCTTCCTAAAGATTGGCTTACAAATCTGGCTAAGTTCTGGAAAGCAAACAAACCCAATAAGAAATGTCCGTCTCAAATATGTATCTACGGAAATAAGCATCTACAGAACATAAACCTACCATGGATATCCTCACTCTCCAGAAGCTTAATTACTAGATGACCCCCTGGTAGCAATACGCCAGTGTCATTTGTACCACAAGAGGAGCCATCTAAGAGGACATCCTTTTCGATATCATCTTCAGGTTGAGCTGAGGCTGCCCCACCAACAGCAAGATCAAGAGCTTGCATTCCCAGCTCCATGGATAAAGCGGCATCTTTTGTTGTGATCCCAGACACTGAGGGGCACATATCGGAGAGTATCACTGAAAACCCTTTCTGCTGCAAACACAAACCAAAGGAAAGTTCTTACTTGAGCATTCAGCAAGAAGGCACACGCCGGAGTAAATTATGCTAAGGCATTGCTAAACTTCCTAAACTAATTAAGTTCTTGTGAAGCCTAGATAGTGCAAACTAAGTTTGACCTGCGTTCTTTAGAGGCTGAAGGACTGCTCCCCATCTATCCCACATCAGTTGATAACTGAAGTTTTGACACAGCAAGTTCAAGTATCATTAATGTGACAAGCCCATTTCCTTCCCTAAAGTCTATAATGCCATCTAGAGAGCTGATGAACATGACCATTTAAGCTTAATCAATAATATTTCTCTAACATATGGTATCTAGACAATGACTACACGCATAGTAAGCAATGGACTCAAAGAGGCTGAAAGCCAAATTCCCCAAGCATCACTCTGTTACTCCTGCAAACCATCGATCTTTAGAAAATCCTACAAGAAAGCCTAAATGATGCAACTCATGCCTCAGAAATTCCCCAAGCATGTCTCGAGAATTCCCGCAAACCATTGAACTTTTGACAATCCCATAAGATAGCCTAAATGATGAAACTTACGCCTCTACTTGGTAAATGACTCTAGAAAGAAACACTTCAAAGGGAAACCAGAAAATCACAATACAAGAGACTTAGATTAGAGATATTAAATGACATTGGTGTAAAAAGGAGGTAATACCTTGGGAGACAGTGCCCTAACTTGATGTAAGGGGAGTTTCATGACATCAGCACAAACAGTTTGAACCCTAGCATCACAGTAAAGGGAAGGAACCTTCACTTTCTGTACTGCACACCCCACATCATCACATATCATAATTACAGAAACTAATCGTAAGAATTGAACAACAAAAATCAAGAACCACCAACAACTAAAAAAACAAAAGAAAAAACACACCTTAAGATCAACACCCACCACAGCTCCGCCATTCTTTAGCGCGCCCAAGCTCTGGCAAGCAACCTGAAATGGGACTATGGCATATTAATAGGGAAAAGGACACCCAATAATCACTTTAAGCTTAAACCCCATAACAGAAAGAGTGGGAAAAAGGAATGACCTCCAGCCAAGCACCAGGGGCACAACCAAGGTCAAGAACGGAGGAGCCAGGGGTTATGAGCTTGTGTTGCTTCTGTATCTGAAGAAGCTGTGGTTTCCAAAGACTGAATAGTAAGAAGAGGGAAAAGAAACGAGAAAGACTAATAAGGCGTTGGGATTAACTATTGTTCTTACCTTGAAAGCAGAGCGAGCTACATACCCAAGGCGTTGAGCTTCTCTGTAGAAGAAGTCAGGTGCTCCACCTCCGCTCATCGTTTCTGTCCTCACTAAACCTCTTCTCTAAAACCCTCGTGCCTCTTCCTACGTTTTGAAGTGTCAAATCTGTCTCAAAATTTGAACACAAATGAGAAAAACAATAGATTAAGAAATGGGTTAAGTCATTTTTTGGCACCTGCACTTGATTTGACTGACTTATTTGGCACCTCCTTCGGTCAAATGGTTTAAAAGGCACCTCCACTTGAACGAAATGACTCATTTGGCACCTGCTCGTAACTCCGTCCATCCTCGTCCGTTAACCGCTGACGTGTCACGGCACGTGGCACGCCACGTCACTGACGTGTCGTGACACGTCAGCGAATCCAACCCGAATCAAGTCGCAAACGGGTCTGAAACGGGTAAAAAATCCGGATGACAAAACGACGCGTCGTCTATGGGTATGACAAGCTGCACTTGCACTTGCACTTGAGAGACACGTCGTTTAAAACCTTTAGTGAGATACATGTAGTTCGTTGCTTTAGTGGGAGACACGTAGTCCGTTGCATTAGTGGGTGACGCGTCGTCCGTTGGAATGTACTAATTGTTTTCCCGTGGTTCATCTGATCCAATTTGAAATCAGATCCAAAATTTTCCCCAAACCCGTTCTTCCCTATCCTTTACCAAACCCTAATTCTCTTAGGTGAAATCAACATCCCTCCTGCGAATCAAAATCGCAGAAACCTTTCTCCCTCTCGCGAATCAAAATCGACCCATATTTTCCCATCTCCCTCGCTCGTCTGACGAAATCGTTCGGCCATTCTTAATCCGCTCACCGAAATCAGTGTTGTTTCCCTTTCCCTCCAGCTGGCGATTTCCCTTTCCCTCTCGCTCCTCCCGCTCGATTCATTATCCTCCCTCCCACGAACTCTCTGTTTTTGGCAAACGAAATCTACACGCTCAACCATTCTCTTCGATATATAATCAGGTTTGTGGTTATTATTTTGTTTCTATTACAGATTCAATATATTATTCTAATTAGGGTTTGTTTTCTTATTTATAAATTTTGTCATTATTATTTAATATGCATATGATGAATTTTGATGCGCTGGATGATGAATTATGATGATGCTGCCGTGGTTTGAGTATTTTGGTGAATAGGTAGGCTTTGATAAAATTAGGCATACCGTGTGTGCATTGGCTAATATTCCACATTTCTGTTGTATTTGAGATGATGCTTGTAGGGTTGGAATTTATTGTTGCCTTTGTTAAGTATTTTGGTGAATAGGTAGGCTTTGATAAAATTAGGCATAAATATTCCACATTTCTGTTGTATTTGAGATGATGCTTGTAGGGCTGGAATTTATTGTTGCCTTTGTTAAGTATTTTGGTGAATAGGTAGACTTTGATAAAATTAGGCATACACCGTGTGATGATGCTGCTGTGTTTAGGTTAGGCATAAGTGATGTAATGCTTATCTGCCATTAAGTTCTACCGTGTGTGAAATCAGTGTTGTTTGGTGTGATATGAGAGTTTATAATTTTGTTATGTATTAGGGATTGTACCACTCTAATGGTGAATGCAGAAGACGGGGTTGAGAGGTTTAGTTCGGTATTGAAGCAGAGGCCAAACTACCATTACAAACCTAGTATTTACTGTAAGTGCGGAGAGAAGACACCTAGATGGATTTCATGGACAAAAAAGAATCTGGGACTTCGATTCAACAAATGCAAGCGCAACGTCGAAGAGGGTGGATGTGGATTTTTTATCTTCTTTGATGATCCTTTTCCGGACAGAGCAAATGTAATTATCAATGGGCTGTGTGAAAGTGAGAAGGAACAAGCGCATAGGAATGATAATTTGCGGGCTGAAATCAAAGAATTGAAGACGCGTGACATGGTATTCAATGGAATGGTGGACGAGTTGCTTAGTTTGAAGGATGAAAATGTGAATTTGACAACGAGAGTTAAGAAATTGAGGTTTAGGTTAGCAATTTGTTATCTTGTTATTGTTTTGATTGTATTTTTTAGTTTTTTCAATTAATTGTAATGAAGATTATTTGCTTAATTTTGGCACTAATTTGTAATGAATATTATTTGGTTAATTTTTTTTTAGAGTAATGGTTGTCTAAAACAGCCCACTTGCGTCTAGTGGATTCAAAAATTTGGTTTGGCCATTTATTTTGGCAGCTTCTATTGTATGCATTCAAGCAATATTTTAAAGCTTTATGGAAGCACCCATGTAGTGAAGTTGCAAAATCACAATAATGATGTACAAAATTTCAAACATTTACTAGCTATAGAACAGAGAAGGCAATGGGAAAACACGGAGCTTTTTCCATTCAAATGGTTATGCATTAACCTTAAGTCCATACTTATCAAGAGTCAACTTTTTTGGCTAAACCAACAAAAGCTGCAAAACCCATCTCAGTTTTTGGCTCAAAATGATGACATAACGACCTGCTCAATATCATCCTATACAATAAATAATTACATCAAAATATGGTGCATTTGATCCTACTGTACAACTTCAAAATATTTCCAATCTTCCAGCACATCACGACATGCTCAATATCATCCTGCATTTCCTCAATTATCATGCATCCTATTTTCTTGAAGCACCAGCCCCATCATATGGAATCCAATGAGTACCCAAAACTTGTGGTGGCCTTTTGTCTGGGACGTTAATAACCTTTTGTTGTGGAGTTCCAGGCTGCAATTATAATACATAACACCTTTGAATGTCACTATCTATGTTTACACAAATAAAATTGAATTACTCTACAGACAATGAGGACTAGTAAACTCACATTAACGCAAGTCCACCCTGATTCTGCAACGAAACAACCATATCCTGCTGGAAGCTTCCCTTTCTTTTTTGCATTCTTTTTTTCCCTCCCTCTTGTAGGCTGAGCAGTTCCACAGGATTCCCTAAGCTCTTGCAACAATCTGCTTGTTCTGTCATATTCTTGTGAGGCTTGCACTTGTGAAGTAAACTCCTGTGAATCTCGCACTTGTGAAGCTTGTGACATTTGTGTGGTCGATTGCTTAATAAAATGCTGTCACAAGGAAAAAAAATTGAAATTTACATCAATCTTAATTATTATATGACCAAAATACATTAATACAGTACATTACCTTGCTTGCAGGATTAGATACACAAACGTTTCTCCTATGGCCTTCAATATGACAATATGAACATGAGGTTTTCCGTCTCTTTATGGTCGTCTCTTGCTGCGGTTCAACAACAACAGCCACAGTAGGGATTTCTTCAATTTCAGCATTGGTTTCTCTAGTCTCAGCAAGGCTATCTTCAGCTGCAGTAGGGGTACTTTCACCAACCTGCATTGATGATTTTTCACACTAAATGTAATGGCAAGTAAGCGTACGTAAACAAAATGAAATCTACACGCTCAAGTTAATAAGTGTTACCTGGTTGCATCTTTTGCGCGTATGCCCAAATTTCTTGCACACACTGCAGGCCATCTTTCGTCCTCTCTGACTCATTTTAGTTCCACACTGGGATGGCTCCCAACCTTCCCTTCTCCTCAACTTCTTTGGTCTCCCGGGGAATTTCACAATGGTAGGTGGCTTGATAGGTGTAACTGATACTCTTGGCCAATATCTCTTGCATTGCACAGGCTTAATAGGGATCTTATATGCCAACTCAAACATTTCCCTACTATACCACTTGCTTACAAAACATGTGACATCTAAATTGTTATCCGGATTATCAATGACAGTCATGGCATGTGCGCAAGGTATCCCAGTCAATTCCCACATCCTACAAGTACAAGTTAACTTCTCTAAACTTACCACCCAACTAGTGTCCTCATCTAAGTGCACCTCATATCCATCAGCCCCATTTGAATCCACATAAAAATTGCCACTCTCTTCTACATTATAATTAATTTGTTTCCAAATTTTGGGACCAAAACCGTCCTTAAATTTGGACAAAAAATTCTTCCTTTCTTTAGACCTCTTAAACACAAATTTACGAATGGTCTCAAACAATTTGACAATAGACTTGTACCTAGCCTCTATTATCAAACTATTAAAAGTCTCACTCATATTATTATCAACAACATCAGAACAACAAGAGGTTTTTTGGAAGGCTTTGCACCAATGAGTTGGACTCACCTCTAAAAAATCAGACATGGCAGTACTTGACAAACCCCTTAAAACCTCCAATTCATCCAAGAAATCTGATTGAGTGGATGCCTTGCAGGTAGCCCAGAACTGTTGGTGCAATTCCTCACTTTTGTGTTCCTTTCTCCACTTCGCAAAGATGTGTCTAGCACATCTCCTACTGACAGCTGAGGGCATAAGTTCATTAATCGCAGAAAGCAATCCCTATACAATAATTTCAAAAAGTTAGGATTCTCTCAAACAATGGTTATACAAGATAACGTTAACACATTAAAGTATGTACCTTCTGTTGAAATGGTCACACATTTCAGCAATAGTAAGTTTCAAAGTAAGCTTCTTCAGATCATGCATAAACCAATCAGCAATAGATTTATAAGTAAGACAAGAGATGTGGAATTGCCTTTGACAAGTGTGGACACCTACATGTGTCTTAACCATCCATTGACCGGATTTACCATCAATTGAACACAAAATCTTCCAAGCACAATCACTATTGGCACATACAACCCTACACCTTGTTTTCTCATTACAAACAACTCTCACATCTCTCCTAGCATATATGGCATGCCTCTCCACAGCTTTCTTAAACTCCCTCTTGTTGGAAAAAACCATACAAACAGAAAAGTAGGAGAGTTGCTGACCTTTTCGGAACCGTGACCTTCTAAAGGGAATTCTCCTTCCTTGGTCGGCCTCACTGTCAGAGCTGGTTGTCAAGTAGCTTCCATCAGAGACACTGTCATGTGACAGCTCATTGTCCTCCTCACCACCAGCTGCCCGATGTGGTGCTCTTCTCCTCATCTCCCTTCTTATTTCATCCACTAACTCATCTGGTCCACTAGCTGCCCTACTAACCCCAGGACCACTCACCCCAGTAGGACCCACACCCTCTGCTGGATCACTATCTAAATCTGGTCCCTCCACGTTTTCTCTTTCTTCAACTGTTTTTTTCTCTTCCTTTTTTTTCCCCTCACCCCTCTTTAAGAATCTATTTCTCTTCTCCCGAGCCATCACTAACTCCTCGTCCTCTTTAAACAAATAATTACAGTCAATCCAATATTCATCTCCTACGATTTCATCATCGAGGTCATTTTCATAATCACTCTCACCATGCTCACTATAGTATCCATCAAATTCATTTTCAACAAACTCATCATCAACCACTACACCTTTGCCCCTACTAGACACACTACCCACCCTATGTCCATGTATCACACATGGTCTTAGGGTTCTGGTCAACAAAATAAGGATGCATCAACTCACCATGCTCAACATAAATATCAACACGATTATTCTCCAATACATAATTAATAAACCCAGTAAAAGTACTATCACCATCTAGTACCTTTAAAGATTCTCTCAAACCCAAACCAGCAGACTGTGCAACATACCATAACTTGGTAATTTTTTTATATCCATGTTCACCACATATGTCCAATATTGTAAACAAAGAACAAACATCAACATCAATTGTGCCCTCAACAGTGGTCCCACCAACGTACATCCAATCCCTCACTGACCTAATAAATTTTCCACCAATAAAAAATCTACAGCCTGTCATCTTAATAAAATTGATTCCCTGGGCACAAAGACAGAGAAATAAATAATTCATCAACATAAAGTCTTACAACAACTGCAGAACCCAAAACAAAAAATAAAGCCAACAGTATCTGCATTCCTTCCTTACTTATACAACTATTTAAAATCATTATAACCAAGATGCTCAACAACCCAATACTCGAAAACTTGCAAAAATTAAAAATAGGAAAACAAATGGCAAACCCTAATTACATAACAAAATTGCAATAATCAATTAAACACTATAATAAAAGGGAATAATAAGCACAAACCTGATTAATATCGAGGAGGAGAATGGTTGATTAAGATTCCCGAGAAGGAGAAAGGTTGATTTTTGGATTAAGAATGGCCGAACGATTTCATCAGACGAGCGAGGGAGTAAAGGGTTTGGAGATGGGAAAATATGGGTCGATTTTGATTCGCGAGAGGGAGAAAGGTTGATTGCGATTTTGATTCGCAGGAGGGATGTTGATTTCACATAAGAGAATTAGGGTTTGGTAAAGGATAGGGAAGAACGGGCATTTCCTCAATTTGGATCTGATTTCAAATTGGATCAGATGAACCACGGGGAAACAATTAGTACATTCCAACGGACGACGCGTCACCCACTAATGCAACGGACTACGTGTCTCCCACTAAAGCAACGAACTACATGTATCTCACTAAAGGTTCTAAACGACGTGTCTCTCAAGTGCAAGTGCAAGTGCAGCTTGTCATACCCATAGACGACGCGTCGTTTTGTCATCCGGATTTTTTACCCGTTTCAGACCCGTTCGCGACTTGATTCGGGTTGGATTCGCTGACGTGTCACGACACGTCAGCACGTCAGTGACGTGGCGTGACACGTCAGCGGTTAACGGACGAGGATGGACGGAGTTACGAGCAGGTGCCAAATGAGTCATTTCGTTCAAGTGGAGGTGCCTTTTAAACCGTTTGACCGAAGGAGGTGCCAAATGAGTCAGTCAAATCAAGTGCAGGTGCCAAAAAATGACTTAACCCATTAAGAAATAAGCACATAATGACACCAAGCTTTGAAAAATAAGGATTACATGAAAACTAGACCAAAATGAAAAATTATGATTTTCTTAATTTGTGGCAAGATCAAATCACTTCGAAAGGTTTGGTTTGGTTCACCATTTTTTTTTCTTTATTTCGGAAAAATAATTTGTCTCGAGAATATATTTTCCTAATTTATGATATTTAGATGCAGTAAAAAAGTAATTTCTTAAGAAATTATTTTCTCGTACTTTATAAAATACTAGCCGAATACATGTGCAAGCGAGATTATAAATTATTGTAAAGTTCTAAAATATATACACCATTTTATTAATAGATGTGTCCGTTATAATAATCACATTTTATTCATTAGATTTGTTTATTGTAAAAGACACATATTTTCATATTATATCCTTTCATTAATAGCTATATTTGTTCGTAACAAACAACACATTTGAATTAATATTAATATTTAAAAAAAAATTAAAATTATCATCTCATGTGTCTAAATACTAAAACATAATGATGTTTGACGTAAAATCTAAAAAATGTTTCTCTGTTTTTTTCTTCTGCTTTATAGTATAAATAGTATTTTTTAAAAATAATTTATAAGATAAAAAAGTTACGCACATTTTATAGAAATCTTTAGAGGTGAGTATATAATTAAGGTTATTACAGTATATATGATTTAATTTTATATATTTATTTCTAAATTAATTTGATATTAATTATGAAAATAATTGTGAAGTTTGTATCACATTGATTATTTTACTGATGATAAAGGTACTCGTAAAGAGTCGGACTAAGGTTTGAATCTGGGAAAAGGCACCCTGGGGTCCCTATGGATATTATTTTCATTTTAGTTCGTCCCACTTTTCGATTTCTTTTCAATTGGGTCTCAGGCGTCATCTCCGTTATCCGCCTGGGGTCCCTACCGTCTAAATTGACGATAACGTTTCCATTTTCTGTTAAATCTCATTATTTTAATATTAAATGTGACACCTCAGATGACACCTAACCACTTAGCGGGACCCACGAATTTAAAAAATATTAACAGAAAAGAAGAAAAGAAAAAAAACTATATTGTAAAAAAATAAAACAAGTGGCCCCACCATGGTTTTACCATGAGATTTTCACGAGCTTTACAAGCCTTTCTTCCCCAAATGTCAATTTAATTTTGCTTTTCTTTCTTTCTTTCTATTTTCACCTCCCTTGTTTTTTTTCTTTTCTTTCTTTCTTTCTCTCTTCTTCTTCCACGGCACCTTTTCTTTTTCTTTTTCTAGTTCTTCACTTGAAAGCCTTCTTCATCATCTTGTCATGCTATTCTAGGCTAAAGTCCTCTCCCACTATGTTGCTAATTTCTTCATTTTTTCTCTACTTTCTCCAAAATTCATGTTTTCCCAAATAAATCCTAGCCTATAATTTCTTAAAAAATGGACCTAAATTTCCAGATCTAATGGTGTTGGGCTGTTTTGGATCAAGATGTGGGGTGCTTGGGTTTGATCTAATTAGTTTGTTTCATTCTTATCAAGATGTGGGGTGCTTGGACTGCAGGGAGAGGAAGAAGCGGCGTCGTGCGGCGGACTGCAGGGAGAGGAAGAAGCGACGTGTTGTTTCGCGGATTGCAGGGAGAGGAAGAAGCGGCGTCGTGCGGCGGACTTGTTGTTCTTGTTGGTGGTGCTGCTGCAGCTGCTCTTCTTCTTCTTCAAATCTATATTCTTGTTCTCACGTGTTCTGTTCTTGTGTTTAGATCTGGAAATTTTTAATTTTTGGATTATTTAATTTTTGTTTTGTTCTTTCAATGGATCTGGAAATTTTTAATTTTTCTTGTTTTGTTCTTGTGTTTGGATTATTTGATTTTTGTTATGTTCTTTTAATTGATGAACGATGTGGTGGATTCCTATCTCCAGAAATGCTGGCAAAGAAAATTTGTCAATGGATCTAGAAATTTTTAATTTTTCTTGTTCTGTTCTTGTGTTTGGATTATTTGATTTTTGTTGAAATGCTAGCAAAGAAAATTTGTTAATGGATATGGAAATTTTTAATTTCGTTACCGATTTTTTTGATTCAAAAGGATCTAGAAGAGAAAAAGAGGAGAAAGAAAAAAGGAAAAAAGAAAAAAGAAAAAAAGGAACCGGGTAGTGTGAAAGGATGGGGAAAATCAATTGAGTTTTTTAGAATTTAGGGTTTGTGTGTGTGAGCAGAGTTTGGGAGAAGGGAGAAGACGATGTTCGTTCGACGGGAGGGTAGAAAGTGAGAGGTAAAGAGTAAAAATCATGGTGGGGCCCACGTGTTTTATTTTTTTACAATATAGTTTTTTTTCTTTTGTTTTTTTCTGTTAATATTTTTTAAATTCGTGGGTCCTGCTAAGTGGCCAGGTGTCATGTGAGGTGTCACATTTAATAATAAAATAATAAGATTTAATAGAAAATGGAAACGTTACCGTCAATTTAGACGGTAGGGACCTTAGGCGGATAACGGAGATGACGTCTGGGACCCAATTGAACAGAAATTGAAAAGTGGGATCAACTAAAATGAAAATATTATCCATAGGGACTCGAGGGTGCTTTTTCTCGTTTGAATCTCACATCTACCAAAAAAAATTAAGAAAAAATTATTTAAGAAATTATAAAAAATAAGTGATAATATTGGAAAATATTTAGCGATTATTCTCTAATATTAAAAATAAATTTTAGGAATATTTTTGAAGTGCTAGTAAAGTTTAAGAAGATTAATCACGTTTTTTTTTTAAGTGGAAGACAAGCTTCTGGCAATATTATGACGTCATCACTTAACTGTTGATTTTTTTCGGGCGTTAACTTTTTCTTATGGACTGGTTGATTTTATTTTGGTCATAACTTTATTATTTGGACTCTAAATTGATCCCTATTTTTCCCTATATATGCGTTCCTAATTGAAGGAAGTTAATCCCATATAAAGAAATCCTCCAAAAAAATGTCATGAGTTATACTTGAAAAATAGAATAGACTTTGATAACAGGTATGTGAAGAATGACAAAGTAATGTATATATTGATTTGCCTCATGTAGTACGTATTTATACTAGTGTACAAATAACAAGTGTTGAGATTTACATTAAAATTTGAAACTTATCTAATTGAATTTAAATAGAGCTTAGGATAAAGATGATTTCAAATTTGATTTGCGATAGGTTTGTTACTTGATACCCCTCCGCAAACAGAGCGAGGGCCTTGCGAAAGCGATAGTTTGTCCCGTAAAGAACAGAAGCGCGTAGTGGATAACCCTTTGGTTAAGATATTAGCAAGTTGATCGTTGGTGGAGACAAAGCGTACCAATAGTTCACGCTTGGCGATTCTATCGCGAACAAAGTGAAAATCAACTTCCATGTGTTTAGTGCGGGCATGAAACACGGGATTAGCAGAGAGATATGTAGAACCCAAATTGTCACACCAGAGAATGGGGGGAGATGAGACAGGAAATCCAAGTTCTCGTAGAAGGAGACCAACCCATGTGGAGTTTGCAGCACCGTCGGTCAATGCTTTGTATTCGGCTTCGGTAGAAGAACGAGCAACAGTACGTTGTTTCCTAGACTGCCAGGAAATCAAGCTCGTACCAAAATACGTTAGGTAACCACCGGTGGATTTGCTATCAATAGTGCAGCCAACCCAGTCATCATCGGTGAAGGTTTGTACAGTAGGATGAGGGGATTGTTTGTAGTATAGACCAAGAGAAAGAGTGCCACACACATAGCGTAATATGCGTTTAACCATGAGCCAATGTCCGACCAAAGGTTGATGCATGAATTGACAGACCCTGTTAACTGTAAAGGCAATGTCAGGCCGTGTCATAGTAAGATACAGTAAGGAACCAACAGTGTTGTGGAAGAGAGTAGCATCATGAAAGGGAGCTTGTGAAGATTCCGAAGAGACAGAAGTTGAGGAGATAGGAGTTGGAGCTGGCTTGGCAGTGAGCATACCTGCTTTACTCAATAAATCATGAACATACAGTGTCTGGGTTAAGTGAAGACCAGATGACGTGCGATGTGCCTCAATACCCAGGAAAAAATTCTAATCACCCAAGTCTCGAATCATAAAGGCCTGACCAAGATTTGTTATGAGTGTGTAGAGAAAAGTAGAGTCATTCCCGGTGAGTATAATATCATCAACATACACTAGCAAGTACGCAACTATATTTCGATGACGATAGATGAACAACGATGTATCAAGACGAGAGCAAACAAAACCCATGGTAAGCAGGAATGAGGCCAATTTGGAATACCAGGCACGGGGAGCCTGTTTCAAACCGTACAAGGAGCGCTTGAGAAGACAGACATGACCAGGGTTGGTTTTATCAATATAACCAGGAGGTTGGACCATGAAGACAGGTTCCAATAGATCACCATTCAGGAAGGCATTGTAGACATCAAGTTGACGGATACCCCAACCCGAAGTGACCGCAATAGAGAGAACTAACCGAATCGTGGATGGTTTGACGACGGGACTGAATGTTTCATGAAAATCAACACCCTCCTGTTGGTGAAAACCCTTCGCAACGAGACGTGCTTTGTAACGCTAAATCGAGCCATCAGCATGCCTTTTAATTTTATAAACCCAGTGGCAACCAACTAGGTTCATAGAGGAAGTTTTTGGAACTAATATCCACGTATTATTTCGTTGAAAAGCAGTCATCTCACTGTCCATGGCCTTGCGCCATTCAGGATAAACACTGGCCTTCAAATAAGTTGTCAGTTCAGAGGAAGAGACCGATGTGAGCAGTGCGTTGAATGGCTGTTTTGGTTTTGGGTGTGGCCGGAGGACCATGGTGTGGGTGCGGCATGGCAGTGGAGAAGGGACAATATTTGTTTGACCTGTAGCCGAGGAAGGGACTGTAGATGTGGAGGATGAGCTGGGTATTGGGGAATTTATTTGAGTGTGCTAGGAAGATGGAGTGTGGGCTGAGTTATGGGCTGGAGAGGGAGCCACGGGCTGAGTTAAAAGGGGACCTTGCTGAGAGGTGGCCAGACTGTCTGAAGATGAGCCAGGCATTCCAGGTGCAGCAGATGGGTCGGAGGCAGCAGGCTGGCAATGGGCTGAAGGTGACTAAGCCTGCAACATAAATGTTAAAGGAAGCAACCAAGGAGCAACAACAGGAGAATTGTCATTTTAACAAACAAATAGATTTTGAGTAGCAGAATAGGAAGAGTAGGGGAACGAAGACTCATCAAAATGGACATGTCATGCAATATATAGACGATTTGTAGCAACATCAAGGCAGCGGTAACCAGAGTGAAATGGACTATAACCTAGGAATACACAGTGTTTAGTTCGAAAGTCCATTTTGTGTCTATTATATGGTCGAAGGTGAGGAAAATAGGAGCACCCAAAGGTTTTTAGAAATAAAAAATCTGAATTTCATTTATACAGTTTCTAAAAAGGGAACTCATTGTGTAGAGTCGGAGAGGGTAGCCGATTGATGAGATACGTAGCAGTATCAAATGCATATAACCAAAATTTGGATGGTAAAGAGGCATGTTTTAGTAAGGTCAGGCCACATTCGACAACATGTCTGTGTTTACGTTCGACCTGCCCATTCTGTTCGTGGGTATGGGGCAGATTAATCGGTGTTGAATCCCGACCGACAAGAAATATGGATTCAATTTTTGAAATTCTCCCCCCCCCCCCCAATCCGTTTGTGCAGATTTAATTCTTTTATGAAACTGACGCTCAACAAATTTTTGAAACTGAACAAAGGTAGAGTAGACATCTGATTTGAGTGATAAAGGATAAATCCAAGAAAAGCGTGAATAATCATCGACGAGAAGTAAAAAATATTTATGACCATTTAAAGATAACACAGAAGTTGGGCCCCAAACATCTGCAAAAATTAAATCCAAAGGTGCATGACTGGTATGACTTGTGACTGATGAAGACAATTTGGACGACTTACCAAACGGACAAGACTAACAAAAGAAGTTCTTAACGGAAGGAGCCATAAGAGGCAATTTATTTCTATTAACTAATAATTGAAAATTTTGAGTTCCTGGATGCCCAAGCCGCCTGTGCCAGACCTCTGCAGTAGTACACTCAGCTAGTTTGACTGTGGGCTGCAGAACTAGAGAAACGTCTGGTTGCAAACAGTAAAGGCCCCCACTGCTCTGGTCGTGGAATAGTGTTTGTCTAGTAATCGGGTCCTTCACAAAGAAATGACGAGGGTGAAATTCCCAATAAATATTATTGTCAGTAGCAAATTTTTGTACTGAAATTAAGGATTTAGAGATATCTGGGGCATGCAAAACATTTTGTAAGGTTAATGAGCGAGATGGAGTTTGAAGAGAGGTGTTACCAATGTGCTTAATTGGTATGGTCTTACCATTCCCCATCTACAGCATGTCAGAACCATGGTAATCGTTGTAGGTGGACAGACGACTCATATCAGGAGTCACGTGGTGTGAAGTACCTGTATCAGGGTACCACATGGATTGTTGTCCAAGAGCATTCTCCACTAGGTTTGCTTGTGGATTGTGGACTGGTGGTGCAGGTGAAAACCTCATAGAACAGGTAGTCGCATAGTGGCCATAGCTATGGCAAATCTGGCATCGAGGACCATTATTGGAACGCTGGTTGTTCCATTGATTATTCTGGTTGTTCCATTGGTGATTGTGGCGGCCTCTACCGCCCCTGTGGTACCGGCCACCTCGATTGTTGTTGGGTCGTTGAGATCCCTGTGAGGTGTGTTGTGTGTAGTGCACAACTGGGGGCTCAGGAATGGTCTTAGGTACAGCTAGATCAGAAGAAGGATTAACAGCAGGCAAATCATCATCCAATAAAAATTCATGACTAATGAGTACACTTTGAAGATCAGAGAATGTCAGGGAACTCAGACGAGTATTCAGAGATGCAACAATAGTTTTCAGTTCAGGGCGTAAACCGCGCAATACATAAACAACAAAATCTTCTTGAGGGACTGGATGTCCAGTCGCAAATAACTCATCATAAACAACTTTAGCTCATTTTAGATAACTAGAAACATTATCATCCCCTTGTTTCAGTTTATGGAGAGCAAGATGAAGATATAATGCCCGTGACGTAGACGGAGAGGCAAAGGCTGCTTCCAAGGATTGCCAAACTTGACGTGCGGTGGTGCAGTCTATGATTATAGGAAGCGCATCAAGGGAGAGTGTTGATTATAACACTCATAATCTATTGATCCTGCTGAACCCAAGCAGTAAACAGAGGGTTCCTTTGTGGTTGAGCTTGTCCCGCAACAACAAGCCGCTCAGACGGAAACGGGATCGTGCCATCGACATATCCAAATAGCCCCTGACCGAGGAGAAACGGTTTCATTTGGGTGCACCAATAGAGAAAATTTTCATGGGTTAATTTGAGGCTTATGTAGTGATGAACATTTAAGGTAGGAGGCGAAGTGGCTGTTGATATTGTTGACATAATGGCAGTGATGCAAGTAGCTCCGCTACCAAGTTGAAAAACAGAATAGACTTTGATAATAGGTATGTGAAGAATGACAAAGTAATGTGTATATTGATTTGCCTCATGTAGTACATATTTATACTAGTGTACAGATAGCAACTGTTGAGATTTACATTAGAATTTGAAACCTATCTAATTGAATTTAAATAGAGATTAGGATAAAGATGATTTCAAATTTGATTTGCGATGGGTTTGTTACTTGATAGTTATAATGAAAGGGTGTTTTCTAGGCTTTCTCATTTTAATTCTTAAAGTTTGATCACTATATAAAATCAGCTTTGATATTGGTGCTTGATGTGAGTTCGAAACTATAATTTAGTATAGAAAAAAAATGTATTATTTAGAAAAGGTAAAAATGGAATGTTCACAGTAGCTCGTTCGTGTCTATCTCGCTGAAAAAATCAGCTTGAGATGTCATATAGTTCATACACGTAATATCAATCAACCATTCTTGTCCATCCTTTACCTAAGTTAGATGACAAATCAATAATTGTTCTTCAGCCTTTCTTTCATCAAGGTTCTCATTGCATGCTCTGGAGGTTGGTTGTGTTGTTGTTGTTGGCGGCCTTTATTGTTCATGCAGTACTTCTAAATATGGCCAACATTTTTGCAATACACTATAATTTCAACCAACGACCCCAAATTTTGATGTGCATATAAACCACCAAAATTATTATATTCCTAAATATCAAAATTAGTTTTGTAAAAATAGTAAGTAGGATCTATTCCGCAGAAATTGGCTGATTGAGATTCCAGCACAAAGTTAAGGCAAAAAAATGATTTTTGCTGGAATTTCAAGTTTAAATTAAAATAGAAATAAACAAATAGAAAGAGGATATATCAAGTGGATTAAAACACACTAGCGAAAGGATAATCTCAACCATAGTTCCAAGTTTAATCATTGATTCAAAAATTACCTCAACCTTCTTATAAATTGGTTATAATTGTTGAGAATCTTTGACAACCTAATCTTTCCTATAAAAAAAAATTTAATTAAAAGCATCCTAATAATTAACCTGTATTAATCAGACAACCCCTAGGAGCAGTTCTTGGAGATTCAATTTATTAATAAATGTAGGATTTGAAAGCCCATTTCTAACTAACAAACTTCGAATGCTAGTTTTTTAAAGTTAGATTAATTATTCTCCTAGAAAAAACTAGTAGCTACTCGTCGTTAAATCAACAAACAAAGATTTAATTGGAATAATTAGCTATTTGTTGTTTGACAATCATATAAACGGGCGCTAATAAATAGCAAAGAGTGCGTGCGTGCGTGTGACAATCAATAATTGTTCTTCAGCCTTTCTTTCGCCAATGATCCTCATTGCATTCTGATTTGGAGGTTAATTGTATTGTTCTTGTTGGCCTTGCTTGTTTATATTTCTCAATATGGCCAACCTTCTTGCAATAACTACACTCCAATTTCAATCAAGATTTTTTCTACAAATTATTGGTTTTAATTATTACAAATTCCACATGAAGGAAATTTTCCTTTATTTTCTCCTTCTTAAGTGTCTCTGCTTTCTTGTCTTCTCTTGCTGCCATGTGAGTTTTTACGACCACTTGAACTTCCAATCTTTAGATTTTATCTTGCAGCAAAGGCTACCTCAGTAGACTTTTCTTCTCTGTCATTCCACCATTGCTCCTGGGCCGGATGATTTCTCCTTACGTTTCCTGCAAGAGGCATGGGACATCATTAGGGGGGATTACTGCAGGCTGATATAGGAGTTCTTCAGAACAGGGAAGTTCCCGGCAGGGGTGAATTCATCGTTCTTGACTCTCATTCCTAAGACCTCTGGAGCTAAGCGGTTCAGTGAGTTTCGTCCTATAAATCTAGTAAGCAGTTATTATAATATTGTTTCCAAGATTATAGCGAGGCGGCTAAGTGAGGTGATTACGACAGTTGTCAGTGAGACCCAGCACGAATTCATTAAAGGGCGCCAAACTCTAGATTGTGTTATGACTGCGAGTGAGGTGGTCCATCACTTACAGAAGACGAAACAACAGGGGTTGCTTTTCAAACTGGATTTTGAGAAGGCTTATGACTCCATTGAGTAGGAGTATTTAGAGGATGTGTTGAGGCTTATGGGTTTCGAAGAGAAGTGGAGGGGATGGGTTCGGCAATGTATTAGCACGAATAAGGTTTATATTCTAGTGAATGGATCGCCTTTGGGCCAATTCAATATGGGGTGAGGATTGCGGCAGGGGTGCTTTATATCCCCGTTCTTATTCAACATCGCGGCCGAGGGGTTACATCATTTATTTATTAGAGTAGAGGAGGTAGGGATCCTGTGAGGTATAGGTAATCCGACGGCAGGGTGGTATCTGAGCCATCTTCAGTTTGCCGATGATACTTTGATTTTTGTAAACAACAATGAGGAGGAAATTCAGGGAGTTAAGGGAACTTTGAGGTGGTTTGACACATATTCTGGCCTTCGGGTTAATTTCCATAAGAGTACCCTGATTGGAGTGAACTTAAGTGATCATATAGGTGGCATTTTAGCTACTCGGGTAGGTTGCAAGTATGAAGCTCTCCCGTTCAAGTACCTGGGGTCTTTGGTGGGTTTTAATCCGAGGAGGAAATCAGGGTGGCAGTTTCTAGTCCAAAAATTAAGGAAAAAACTTTCTACTTGGAAGGGCCATCTTCTTTCGGGGGGGGGGGGGGGTGACTTTGATTAAATCAGCGCTAGTGAGTCTCCCTATTTATAACATGTCAATTTACAGGATGCCTAAATCAGTCGTGAATCAGTGTGAAGGTGTGATGCGGCGATTCTTATGGAGTGGTAGGGAAAATAAAAGAGGGTTGGTTAAGGTGCAATGGGAGGAGTTGACTTGATCGGCATCGTTTGGGGGTCTGGGAATTGGGAGGTTACAAGACCAGAATGTGACGTTGCTCTTCAAATGGGTATGGGAGTTGATAAAGGGTAGCAGGAAGCTTTGGGCCGAGATCATTCGTAAGCAAAACAACCTTAGTTCTATCGGGGACTTGTGGCGTGAGAGAGAGGGTTACCTCTCCCCTATCTGGAGAGATATCATGCGAGTATATGGGCGGGTAGTGCGTACTTTGAGCTGTGGACTGATCACACTTCGCTAAAAGTCGGAGAGGGCAATACCACGGATTTTTGGTGGGACACTTGGGCTGGTAAGAAACCATTGGCATTGCTTCATCCTCGTCTATACCATTTATCGAGTAATCAGGGTGGGACTATCAAGGATTTTGGCAAATGGGACGGGTTGGTGTAGGAGTGGCAAAGTGAGTGGAGGCGTGATCGTCACTCAAATGTATTAAATATTTTCCTGATGCCTAAATGCACAAATAAATGTGTACAGGGCAAGACAGGGTCAAACCACAGAGATTGAAGGAATAAAACGTTAATAAAGATGTATGACAAGAGACAAATGCAATAGAATACAGTCAAGAAACACCGGGGAGGTTTCTGTCAATTAATGAATTAATCGACGCAGATATGGGAGCTAACAAAACAGATAAGTAAATAAATAACATAAAATGATCGAGGGCACGAAAAGCAGTAAGAGAGATATAAATCAGTGGGGAAGAGATCTTAGCAAAAGGTGTTCTCGGGTTGCGTTCTAGGTCAGTTAATCATGGGCACAAAAATATTCCAAACTCAAGCACAGACCTGCTATAGGAGTCATGTTTCCACGTAGACTCCCTACTCACCTTCGTAGGTAGAAGCCATCCCCCGTTTCCACATATGAGGTGGCCTTGACGTTTCTCCATCCCCCCAGGCACGAATGCGGGGAGGCACTACTCAAAACGCCCATAAAGTGGAGGCAAGATAAATCTAGGGCGTGACATCTCAAGTTGTCAAGCTCGCATCACATAACCTAAACAATCAAATACCCCTAGACGAAAGACCTCTTGCGATGTCTACACTAGGTATCTACTTTATCTCAAGGATTCACGTCAGTTATAACCAAGAGAATGACAATACTCATGCAGAAATATTGACAGTTGATCAAACCCTCAACGGTTCTACATAAGCAAGGATTAAAACGATAAATGATTGAATATGTCAAGAGAATGTATTAAGCATATTTTAAGCCTCCTAACTAACCCTTGTAACCCTCGCAACACCCTTCACTAAGAGGTTGATATTTAGCTACTCATAACAAGATAAGAACAGTAGATAATAAATATCATGCAAGAAAGAGTAAAGGAAAGGATTAGAGGAAACCGGTAAATGATTTAATAAAATCAAAGGAGAAAGGCTTCTCCCTTTACAAAACTGGTGGCTGCTCTAGGATTCAAGAGAATAATATCCCTAGAAATTAGGGTAAAAGAAAGGGTGATGTTTTTAGTGTCTTAAGTCAGCCTCCTTTACAAAAACCCTAAAACTAAGCTTATATAGGCTAAAACTAGCTAGGGGACAAAAAATACAGCTAAGGGAGAGAGGGTGTCAGTGCTTGGGAGGACGCCAACACATAGGGGGACCGCGCCCTTGGCAGAGGATATTCTGGAATCTTCTGGAAGCGTCTGACACCTTCTAGAAGCGCTTGAGATTCCTTCCTTTGGCTCTCGATCTCTGATCTGATGCAGGGAAGTCAAGGGCATGAGACTGCTCACTAGTCTGGTTAGCGTCGCTGGCTCGATGACTTCTGCACTTCTAGACCTCGAACTTCGAAACCTCAGAAATCCTTCCAAATATGCTCATTTTCGTTTTTTCTCCCTTTAGGCTCTAATCCGCAAAAAAGATGGGGAAAAAGGGCAAATCAGAAGTATCTTGCCCTTGAAAAGGCCAGAAATATGATAGAAAAACCTACAATAAAGACACGCTATCAAATCCCCACACTACCCATTGCTCGCCCTCGAGCAATCACAAAACTGAAAACTACCTCTAGAAACAGACAACACAGTAACCACACACAAATACAAACCGGCACCAAGCTAGACTTCGCACATAACCCATTCTCACCTAGGAGACACCCGCATCAAACCAGAGGGGTAACGACCCCAAAGATCAAACTTTCCCATATCAAGCCCTTAATTTGCAGTCCTCACCAGATACGTGTTTACACTCACTCTCGCAAGCAAGGCTAAGTGTTTACCCTCAAAACTAAATGCATATAACACAGCACAAAGTCAAACTTGCATATCAATCCGAGTACTGTAGAACACACGCATGGGCAATCAACAATCGAAAAACAACGCATCAGCAAAAAGAAAGAAAATGGACGAAATGAGCTAGAAATGTGGAAGAGAGAAATAGGAGATGAACAGAAGATAAATGAGGGGAGAAAAGAAGGAAATAAAAGAAAGGACCAGGTAGAACCTGGTTGGATTCCTTGGCTTAGAAAAAGGCGAAGTGGCAAGGCAGCTTTCATCGAGGGCACGTTGATGATTCGGGGGCTAGACAGAGGTCTTCTTTCGAGGGCAGGAAAATCTTCTTGTTGAGGCTTCGGATACGGGTACTTTCTTTGTTCGCTTAATGCCCCCTTCCTTTTATTTTGAATATTAATTTTTTTTTAGGAGAGGGGGCACGAACCAGTTACAAAATCTTAATTTTTCTAGGTCATGGAACTTTTGATTTTTCGTTCAACGCTTGCCCTTGATCTGCTTCCAGCATCGATGGTGACTTCTTTGGCTTCCCCACACTTGAAACTTTTTGGGGGCTCGATTTCTTTGAATGATCTAGGGCTCGAAACTTTTTTGAGCTTTTTCTTGCCCTAGATCTTTGCGTTTTGTTTTCTACTTTGAAGTCTTTTGCTTTCGTCTGCTTCCCCACACTTGAACTTGACTGCGCGTCTTTCAGATGTCTAGCCTTCAACTTTACCCTCAACGATCGCTACCTCACCTGCCAAGGAAAAAGATCAAGAGAAAAAAAAATGAATGGTCAGGAAAGAGTATGAAAAGAAGGGTAATGTTGGGGGTATGAAAAGAGAAGAATGAGAGGGAGAAGAAAAGAAATAAAAAGACATTGATACGAAGTTTTCTGTCAAATCGATGCTTTCCCATGTCTAACAGTGACTATACCCAGGGATATCATGCAAGATCAACCAGTGCCTAGCTAAAGCATCCTAATCACACAAGAAAGAAATAGGCATGGAAGCTCAAATGCTCACAGGGTGCTTTTGTGACTACTGATGTCGAGGCCTAGATATGGATATAAGATTCAGCAGGCAAAAATGGGAATAGCTAGGTCTAGACAAGGTGCTGGTGGTTCATACTTGTGCAAAATGTGATCAAAAGTGTGTCCATTCGCAAAGGTTTTTGAAAACTGGGTAGTGGTAGATTTTGGAAAAATTTAGCAAAGTCCTAAAAATCCGAAAAAGTTTTGAAAAATCCGAAAAAGCATGCAATCAAGCAACAAACGGAAAATTTAAACATGCAACAAACACACAACTAAATCCCTCCCCACACTTAGGCTGCACATTGTCCTCAATGCGGGAAGGGAACACACAAGGAGTTCAACAACATTGAAAAGAAGTACATGACAGAATAAAATTAAAAGCAAGTAAAAATGTTTTTGGCCCTCCTCGAGGGCAAGAAAGATGAATTTTTCAGGGGTGGATCAAAAGGGTGGGAGCTTGCTTCTGACCACTTCGGTTGCTAGGCCATGAAGCTCTGCTAGGACTGCTTGGAGAAGACGTTCGATTCTGAGGAGCGTCTGGGTTGACGGATCGGATGGCTTACTTCCTTGATTACTTTCGGGGGCGCGATTGGAGCTTCCTTCGGGGGCACGAGGGGCAACAGGAGCTTGAGGCCTTGAAATGCTGGGGTAGGAGAAATCTCCTCCATGCTTTGTGCGGAAGACCTTCTCTCCCGATGGCGTGGTACCTAAAAAAAACCTCAAAATACCATGTGAGATGCACAAGTGCCCCATAACATCAAGTGTACGGGGGTCTAAATCCTTGAAAGCAATGGGCTCACTAAGGCCAGCAGAGGTCAAATCAATATTGCACAAATTCACAACAAGCAGAGCAATCAGAGAACCTACAATGGGGCCTCGAGAGCCATTATGAACATGAATAATAGCACAAGCAACCCAAAATCCTAAAATCACCCTACGCTTGTTTTTCATGCACCAAAGGAGAAATAGCTCTTGCAGGGTTAACTGCCCTGAAGAAACAAATCTAGCAGCAAAAGTAAGAGCAAGAAAGCGATGCAAAATTCTAAGGGCAGGGTCCATAATTTCATGCGCTTTAGAGGATTTGGGGTTGAAAACAGCATTAGGATTCTCATATAACTCACGAAAGGCCATATCAGCATCAAAAACAGGGGGAATCACAGTCAAAGAATTCTTATAAGCACTGGATTTTAAACCATCAGGCGTGACAAAATTAAGCGCACAATTGAACTCATTGAGAGACAGTTTAAGCCATTTATTCGCTAAGCGAAAATTAATTAGTTCAAGGGTCGAAGGGTTCGGTCCATGCTTGCCCTTAGGCTTGAAATGGTCCGTACCAACCCAAAAAGTGGTAAACAGTTCAAGCGAGGGCTCGACATAGGTTGGATGTTCCAAAAAGAAAAAGGAATCCCAACCGATGTTACCAACGAGCTCTCACACTCGAGCGTCCTCCTGTCCCAATTTTCTTAGAAATTCCAGATCTAGGCGCGCGCATGGGATAACGCCTCTAGAGTTCATAGCATGCAACTTATCTAAGGAAGGTTTATCATCAAAAGGCACCCATTCATGGGGATTGGAGAGGTCAGAAACAACCTGGATTGAAGACGCTCGTGGGGTAGAGGCAGACGCTTACGTCGAGCCCTCGACGTCAGAATCGTCGTCTTGGTCACGATGTACTTTCTTTGTCGGGGCCTATTTGACTGGAGCTTTTGACGGAGATGCAACCTTTCTCTTCCTATCCGCCGGTGTTTCAGGCTCCGGTGGCGGATCTGCTTTGGTCGTCTTCTTCGCCTTCCCTTTTGCAGGCATTTTCTTCGCTGCGGTTTCCTTCTCCTTGGCCTTCTTCGAGGCCTCTGCTTTGAGAGCCGCTTCTTTCTCGGCCTTCTCAGCTGCCTCTTTTGCAGCTTTCTCCTTCTCAGCATCTCCATCTTCTTTCCCGTCCTCCTCTTCATTCTCGCCGGATCCTTCTTTATCGTCGGCGCCTGCGGCGATCTGCTCGGCCTCTTCTTCCTCAGCTCCGGTTGCCGGCTCCTCTTCATGCTCAGATTCGGACACCAAGATGTCCTTCAGGACTTCTTCGACTGTGAGCTCCTTTTTGGCCGCAGGGGAGGCTTTCTCAACCTTGGGTTTTCTGCGCGTGGTGGAAGTGGGTGGTTTTCTAGAAACCCGGCCGGATCTCATCATTGTGGAGGTCGCTGGAACCGTACCGATGATTTCTAGCTCACCATCTGACTGGTGAGCGGCGGTGGAAGGTAGATTTAGCTCGGTGGTAGGAGGGATGGTCGGAGAAGGTGGTTGCTCTTCGTCGAGGCCGAGGCTAATAGATTTGTGAGAGGAGGAGGAACATTCAGGGTTTGAGGTAGCGAGCTTATAGGCCACTTGTTTTACTCTATGCATGGTTGTAGGAGGGAAAATGGTGATTTGAGAGAGAGAAGGAGATGATTCGGTGATGGTGATAGGTCTGTGGAGTGAAGTGTTTTGGTTGTTGGTGAGAGAGACGTGAATGATAGCTGGAAGAGGGAAGGAGAAAAGACAAGGGGGAGCGTGCTGCCAAGGCTGCTGCGTCTGACAAGAAATTAATGAGGGTCACTTTTTTGTCTCCTTTTGATGACGTGGCGCCTTGGGACTAGGAGAGAGAACATAGGCCTGCGGATCCCAGCCGCCTACCTTTTCAAAATTTAAAAAGAGAGAGTAGTTAGGGAAGATGAAGACAAGGAAAGAATAAGTGGAAAGAGAATATTTACATGCGAATAAAATCGCTTGGGAAAAGGAAAAAGAGATAAATCAGGGGGTAAGAGACAGAAATCTTAACTAATAAAGGGAAAATAAAATACCCAAAAATAAAGAGTAAAAGGTTCTGAATTTACAAAATAAAATAAGAGAGATAGAGTTAGAGAGGAGTAGGACGGCATTCGGAATGCCTCCAGTATGGCTTGTTTTCTCGTTGAGGCCTCGACGTGTTTCAAAGATCTAGATCTCGACAAGTGGAGGTTCCACCATTGTATCTTCAACGGTCGAGGGCGTGAATCCCTCGTAAAATGGTTTCAACCTTTGGCCATTGACCTTGAAGGTTGTTCCTGTTGTCGGATTCTGGACCTCGATTGCCCCATGGTCAAAAACTGTCGTGACCAAGAAAGGTCCTGACCATTTTGACTTGAGCTTTCCTGCTGATAACAATTAAGACAATCCCAAGACATTGTTGAAATTATGACCCCTGCCGAGGGCGGAATCCTATAAGCCTTATCGGACATCTGAGTTATCGCTACTAGACCATGAGGTGTTTTCTGGGATGGTCGATATCAGCGGGGGGAGGACTCACGCGTCTCTGGACGCACGGCATCATCCCATCCCAGGGGACCCATGGAGGTATCGCCCCCGGCACCCTCCTCAGAGGCATCGCCCATGACATCACCTCAGGTATTGCCCATGACGCCATCCCCAGGTATCGCCCGTAACGTCATCCAGAATGTTATCTCACCTGGATATCGCCTTTTCCCAGATATCGCCCCCAGCGGCCTATAAATACTCTCTCATTTTAAAACATCAAGTATGCCGAAAAAATCGCCTACTAGAGCCTCTGCTATTTTTGAACCGCTTACTGACTTAAGCATCGGAGTGCGACTCCGACCAACAGTAGACATCATCCCGATCGTCTCGAAGATCGAATCTTATCAAATTGGTGATTTCATTGAGAGCCTTGGTACATTAAGTGAGCGTCCTTAATAGCCAAGCTCTGTTTTACCCAGAGATCGGAACGGTCATGACTTCTGAATCGGAGCCGACGCGACCCTCATCCTCTAGTCTCCCTTTTTCGATTCGTAGACAGTTATTCCCTTTTGCTACTGCTGATCTTTCTGTGACAACGCAACAAATCAGTTCAGAATCTCCGGATCTGTTGACCAGGTCGGCAGGGGAAGCCCTCTCCTCGCAAACGACCGTTTCGTTATCCCAGATGGCGGGATCTAGCTTTTCTACTCCTCCTCCAATGGGATTTGTGTTAAACAGTACAGAACACCCTTTTGTGAGTGAAATAGCGGCCCTTCATTCTTGGTTGGACTATTTGACTGAAATGGCTGCCAGAATCACACTTGAGATTTCTGGATCGAGTGTCCCTCCCCGTGTCATGTTCACGCCATCTATTGTCACCGAGCGGCCCTTGTCACCGTTGTTACAGGGAAACCTCCAGTTAACTTTACCTACAACAGATCCCCCGATCAATTTTGTGCAGCTCACTCAAGGACGAGTAGAACCTTATGTGCCGCAGGTACCACAAGGTCCCATCCCTTAAGAGGATCGGCACCTCGAGGGGATCAGAAACCGTTGGGACGGTCGAAGAGAAGGAGCGAATAGAGATTTATCTCCTGAGTACAGCGAGAGATCCAGTAGCAAAAGACGTAGAACTCGTTCGCCCAAGAGCCGCATCCGGTCTCCTAGGCGACATCTTACGCCTGAACCGCGAAACCAGCGGCGTCACGTGGAAATATCTCCCCCGCGCCAGGCGCGTGAAATCCTTGATGACACATCGGGTCATCCATTTAGCCGTCGTATAAGACGCCATAAGGTCAGTCGACATGTGAAGCTTCCCACTGAGACTTATGACGGCACCAAAGATCCCATTTCCCACGTCAATAAGGTGAAGGATTTCATTCAATTTCAGACTCACAGTGATGCGGCGTTGTGCCAAATATTTATTATGACATTATCAGGAGTTGCGCGTCTCTGGTTCGAGGGCCTTCCGGGCGGATCTATTAGCAATTTCGCACAATTGGAATCCAAGTTCCGGAGCAGATTTAGTACAGCGATTCCAATCAGGAAATCCGCCGCCGCGTTATTTGACATACGTCGAATGCCTCAAGAAACTTTGAAGGACTTTCTCAGTCGATTTGATCTGGAAATGTCACTAACGTCGGGGGTTACCATTGATTTTGCTATAGAAGCCCTGAAAAGGAACTGCCGTTATGGTAAATTGAAAGATGCACTGATGGTGGACCCTCCAGCGACTTTAGACGCATTAAGACTTAAAGCCCATAATTACGCAAAAATGGAAGAAGAGGAAAACAGAGATAGAACCTATAACATGCCGCCTGAGACACCTCTGATTCCTAACGCTCCTACAATTACCATTCCTGATGACCGCCTCACCGACGATTATGCTTGGCGGAAAGATCATATTCCCAAGACCTCTAGTGGGCGGAAAGGTAACACTTCGAAGGGAAAGCCTGGTGGTTCCCCTAATCAGCATCAAGGAGATCCTTCTAAAGGTCGGATGTACGACCATGATTTCCCTTCCCTTAATATACCAAGGGCGGAGATTTTAGCGATAGTGGAGCAGCGAAACCTTCTGATCCGTTACCCTGCGCCTGTGAAGCCCGGGGTGCTTCTAGGGAGAAGAGAAAATGCTTATTGAAAATTCCACAAAGCCAGGGGGCATTCTACAGAAGTATGCAGAGAATTAAAATCAGCAATAGAATGTTTGGTGGAAGAAGGTTACTTGGGAGAATTCGCAGCCAAAGTAAGAGAAGACGCCAGAAATAATCCCACGAAAAGGATAGCAGATGACCGACAAATACCCCCTCGCGTCCCACAGAAAGATAATTCTCCCGGAGGGAGAGGTGAAGAAGCTTTCACGGTAGACGACGAGAACTTCCCTATGATTAACATCATAGTGGGAGGGACCCCTTATATAGACGAAGCAGAGCCACTGACGACCGCGTTAGGAGAAAAATGCAAACGAGATGGCATGATAAAGAAAGGTGAAGCAATAAGCATCCTAGATCGCATGATATTATCCTTCTCAGAAGAGGACAAAAAGGGCGTTGCCTATCCGCATAATGACGCATTGGTGGTTACGCCCATCATTGCCAGTCACGGAGTCAGAAGAACTCTTATAGATAATGGGAGTGCAGTGAACCTCTTCTCGTTAGAGGCATACAATCTCATGAAACGACTCGACAACGAGTTAACACCTTACAAGAAACCCATAATTGGAGTGGATGGGGTCCCAATCCTTGTCACAGGGATAACTACTCTGCCCGTGTACTTCAGAGAAGACACCTCCAAGCGATCAGAGGATCTGTTGTTCCTTGTCGTGGACTTAAACTTGCCCTACAATGTCATACTCGGACGACCTTTTCTCAACCGCTTTGGAGCGGTGATATCTCAGAAGCATCTGAAGATGAAATACCCCTCCTGGGACGGAGTGGTATCGATAAAGGGCAACCAAAAATTGGCGGCGGAATGTTACCTGCTCATGACTCAAAAGAGTTGCAATAGGTATGTATTTATAACGACGGACCCATACGAACAGGGTGATGAGAAGCGTGCTCAACCTCTGGACAAAATAGTGCCCGTACCAGTAATAGGCATAGAGGAGGCGAGCTTCCTAGTCAGCGAAAAGCTCAGTCCAGAGGAAAACCTTCAATTGGCCCAGTTATTGAACAAATGTCAAGGAAAGTTCGCATGGAAACCTGCAGACATGCCGGGTATATCACGCGAAATAGCAGAACACCGGCTCAATGCTGACCCTAGCGTCAGGCCGGTCCAGCAAAAGCGGCGCGCGTTTTCTACGGAAAATGCTTTAGCCGTTGATAAAGAAGTGACGAAATTCCTTGATGCGGGGTTCATCCGCGAAGTTCAATACCCTACCTAGTTAGCCAACCCAGTTCTCGTTCCTAAGTCCAACAGAGACTGGCGCATGTGTATCGACTTTACCGATTTAAACGATGCTTACCCTAAGGATTACTACCCGCTTCCCCGTATTGACCAACTAGTCGATCAGACTGCTGGGTACGCATATTTAAGCTCACTTGACGCTAACTCCGGATACCACCAAATTCCCATGGCCGTTGAAGATGAAGAAAAGACTACCTTCATCACTCCTAAGGCCACTTACTGTTATACGGCGATGTCGTTCGGGCTGAAGAACGCAGGGGCGACGTTCTAACGTATGGCAAACAGAATATTCGAAGAGCAGATAGGAAGGAATGTGGAAGCATACGTTGACGATATATTGGTAAAGAGCGCGAACTTTCAGGATCACTTGCAGGATCTAAAGGAGGTCTTTGATGTGATGAAAAGGCACCGCATGAAACTGAACCCCCGAAAATGCATGTTTGCGTTTCAGACGGGGAAATTCCTGGGCTACGTAGTCAGCCGAAAAGGAATCCAGCCTAATCCCTCAAAGATTAAAGCCATACAAGACATGATATCTCCAAGAACCATTAAGGAGGTACAAAGGCTAACAGGGCGCGTTATCGCCTTAGGGCGATTTATTTCCAAATAGGGCGAGAAGTGCCTCCCTTTCTTCAAAGTCATACGCAAGAAAGCACCGTTCGGGTGGACCCCAGAATGTGAAGAGGCATTCATTAGCTTAAAAGATTACCTATCGTCTGACCTACTGCTGACCAGGCCGGAACCGGGTGATAATTTATATCTATACCTTGGCGCTGCCGATGAAGTGGTTAGTGCCGTCCTCGTTCGCGACGATAGCCAAGCGCACCGCCCTGTATATTTTATAAGTCACGTTCTGAAAGATGCGAAGCTGCGATACACCCGAATTGAGAAAATAGCGTTCGCACTGATACAAGCCACTCAAAAAATGGGCAGATACTTCCAGTCCTACCCCGTTATCATGCTTACAGACCAACCTCTGAAGAGAATATTTCAAAAGCCTGAGTCCTCAGGAAGAATGTTAATCTAGGCCCTCGAACTCGAGCAATACTCAGCCCCGACCATCTGTGAAGGCTCAAATCCTGGCGGATTTTATAGCGGAATACACCTTTACAGAAGATCCGTTAACAGATGCACCCGAAGAGGAATAGGGCGACGTGGATCTCCCGTTCCCGGAAACTTATACGGACCTCTGGATCGTTCATGTAGATGGAGCTAAAAACCAAGAATTGGCTGGAGCAGGAATCTTCATAAATGGGCCGCACGATATGCGAATACAATACGCCATCCGAATCCTGCAGCCATTATCCAATAATGCGGCGGAATACGAGGCGTTACTAGCCGGACTCAGGATAGGGAGAACCCTTTCTTCCAAAGGTAGGCACGATACCGGAAGAACAGGAGACCTGCGTCTAAAAATTTATGGTGACTCCAACCTAGTAATCGACCAGGTCTTGGGGCGCTCTCAGGCTCGGGAGCCCATCATGGTCCAGTACCTCGCCAAGGTAATGCGAGAGCTGTTGGAAATAAAGAAAGAAGGCATGCAAGTCAGCTTTGAGCACATTCCCCGAGAGGACAACGCTGAAGCTGATAGTCTCGCCAAGCTGGCAGCAAGCCCGGAAGCGTCCATACCCGAAGGGGTGTATTACCGTGAGTTATTTGTACCTTCTTTCATGGAAGAGCAAGCGTCTCTGTGTGTGGAAGAACTCGAGGATGACTGGCGGGTTCCCGTAATCAAATACTTGAAATACGAAGAACTACCTATGGATATCGCTGAAAAGAAAAGGGTGCTGAAACGGGCAGCTCGCTGTACGTACTATGATGGGGACTTGGTTCGGAGATGTTTTTCTCACCCAGCCGCCAAATGTATAACGGAGCAAGAAGGTCTTCACACCTTACGTGAAATTCACGAAGGGGTGTGCGGAATGCACATGTCGGGTGGCACCCTGGCTGCACAAGTTTTCAGATCTGGATTCTACTGGCCCACCATCCGGAGAGATTGCCACAACTATGTGTAAACTTGCCAGAAATGTCAGGAGTTCTCTAAAATTCCTCGACGTCCCGTCACCGAAATATCTGAGATTATCGCTCCTTGCCCTTTTGCTAAATGGGGGATCGATATCCTGGGCCCGTTTCCAAAGGCAAGGTCTCAACTAAAATTTGTAATAGTGGCAGTGGACTACTTTACGAAGTGGGCGGAAGCTGAAGCGGTCGCCAACATCACGGCGAAAAAAACTTGGCGTTTCTTCAAACACCAAGTCATCATGAGGTTTGGCGTACCCCGTATCCTAGTCAGCGATAACAGAAGATAGTTCACCAGCCAATTCTTCAAAGACCAGTACTCAGAATTCGGGATTGAACAACGATTCTCTTCCGTGGCTCACCCGCAAACCAATGGAGAGACGGAAGTGACCAACCGGAGCATCCTCAGCGGCATTAAGAAAAACCTGGAGGGGTCTAAAAAGAAGTGGGCTGACGAGTTGCCATACGTGATGTGGGCATACCGCATGACCGTTAAAACCAGTACTGGAGAAACACCTTTCGCATTGGCCTTCGGGACAGAGGCTGTTACGCTGGTAGAAATCGGTACCATGAGCCTGTGAGTGGCTCACTTTCGGGAGGAGCTGAATGAGGAAAGGTTACGAGCTAACCTTGATTCGTTACCATAGGTCCGAGAAGAAACCCTCCTGAAAACGCAACATTACAAGCGAAAGATGGCCCGTTATCATAGCAGGCGTGTCAAAGAACGGTTGCAAAAGGCGGGCGACCTGGTGCTTAGAGACAAGCGAGCGGCTGGTCAACGTGTAGGGAAGCTCAGTCCAAACTGGGATGGGCCGTATCGCGTTACCCGCATTATCGGAAAAGGAGCCTATCATCTGGAGACACTCGATGGTACTCCCTTATCTAACTCTTGGAACATCGCTCGTTTGAAATTATATTATCCTAGAACTTGATTTTATCTGCACCTTTGACTGATGCAACCCCTAACCTTAGCTAATGCTCGGTGAGAGAGATTTCTTGGGTGTTTGTGGTTGCTTTTGTGCAGATAAAAAAGGGGGATCCTGGGAGTGAAAAGTCCTATCCTTGTGATGGTCGGTCCTGATCAGACGGCTCACTAAGTGAGGGCACGACCCAGCATGCCTTGAACTAGCGTTGGGATTGAAAGATCCCTAGCGCCCCCGGGAGTGAAAAGTCCTATCCTTGTGATGGCCGGTCCTGATCAGATGGCTCACTAAGTGAGGGTACTACCCGGAATCCTTGGGAGTGAAAAGTCCTTTTCTTGTACTGACTGTTCTCGTGGAGACGGCCCATCAAGACAAGGCACGCCCCAAGGAAATAGTAACTCCGTGCTAGAAACGAAAAGTCCTATCTTAGTGACCGGACTAGTGTAGTCGGTTCATTAAGTGAGGGCATGATTCTAGACGCGAGGACAACGCCTGAAGGGGAAAAGTCTTATCCTTGTGACGGCATGTCCTGATCCGACGACTCACTAAGATGAGGCACTTTCTAGGCCGATCGTGGAAAGATGGAAATGCAAAGAATCACGAAATCCCAGCTAGTAGCTAGATGCGTAATCCCTAGCGAAGTACAGAGCTGATAGAAAAAGAGATTTATGCGGTTTCCGTACTAACGCCCTATGACGGCAACGGAAAGGCTCCTACGGGTAATTACTGTCTCTTGTAACCCGTTATGCTACTAATGGTTTACAATTAGAAATGTGCAGAATACTTTTCGAGCAGCGGAAAGATTGACGATCGCATAAGTGGCGATATTATGAGGCTCGCCGGGAAAACCAACCCGATACTGACCTCAGTGATTTCTGTTGATGAAACACTATGAGCCTGCTCGAGAAAGTAAACACATTATGTTATCAGGGCGACAATGGCGCCAAGGGAGTTTCAAAAGGTGAAAACTAAAGGAAAGGAAAGACAGCGATAAGGATATAAACTGTTTGAACATATGAAAATGCCTTAGAGGGGTCACAAGTTTTAAGGCCAAAACAATAACACCGCGGAGGCAAAAAACAAAAAGCCTGGCAATTCCCAATAGCTACGGAAGAGGCGGTGAAGTGTTAGGATGCGTCAGCCCTCGGGGTTCCTCCGTTTCCAGCCCTCTACCTTAGCTTGGCAAAAACCCGCTTTATTGAGGTCGGCAGACTCCATGGACCTCCTCGAAGCAATTAACCAAGATAGTGGCAGTCCGCTCGACATGCCACAGACACTTATCGGCTGACTCCTCTTCCAGAGCGGTTTTTCTTTCCTCCAGGGCAGCTTTCTCCCTTGCCAAGGATGACTTCTCTTCCTCCAGGACCACATTCTTGGCTCTTTCCGCTGTCAAGGCCGCGTCAAGAGTGGACGTTTGCCCTTTCAGCTCCTGCTGGGTCAGCAATAATTGAGTGCGTTCCTCCAGCAACTTCTTCTTCTCATTTCGCTCTCGCGAAAGTTCAGACAGGGAGGCGGTAAGAGAGGCAGCCTGACGCTGCGCGTGCTCTGTCTAGTAATGGAACTTCACAAAATTGGTGAAGAGGCTAGAGCGCAGCGAATTCTCCTTGTCATCATCAACCTTAGAGAGGAAAGCTTCCCGATCGGCCGCGGACGATAATATCTGGGCAGCCAATAAAGCGGAAACCTCGTCCGAGCCATTGCCCCCAATAGCCGCTAAGCCTGTATTACGAAAATCATACAAGCCAACTTGGTGAGTCACAGTGTCGGACTCACCCATTGGACTTAGATCCGCAGCAAAATTGAAGGCGGTGGCCTCTTCGCTAGAACGCTGCGATAAGGGAATGCTCGAAGGGACAAACGCTAGGGGAATGGAAGGGTGAACCTGTGTAGAAGGGCCCCCTTGGACGATGTAGGAACCGTGGGGATGGTAGCCCGAAAAGTCCTGCAAACCCTCTGGATAGTCTAAGTTAGGACCATATGAGTGAACAGGCCTACCGAAAGAATTGGGTGAAGCCCCGAAAGACTCAGCCGTACCCATGTTTATCATAAACTCAGAGGGGTGATTCTGGTGAACGTCCGTAGAAACGAAGGTGTTGTCAGGTCGCACTTCCGTCGCAGTGATAGTAGAGGATAAGCTTCCACCCTCACCCTCCGGCCGAGGTCTCTTCTTGGAACCACCCAGCACATAGCCCATATCCATATCGCCTATGGGAGATGCAGAAGTAGAAACAACAACAGTATCCTGCAAAGAACCCAGTATAAGACGCAGATAAGAGAAACAGATAAAATAATGACAGACATCAATATACAGCATATCGCGGCCAAAAAGCACACTCACAACAGCAGTGTTAAAAGGAGGCGCTTTCGAAGAAGCTGCCGTGTCCGGAGAAGGAGTGAAAGCGGCAACACTTCTCGTTCTTTTCTTTTTTTTTCCTTCAGCAAGGGACTTAGGGACTTTAGAAGAAGATGGCTGAGCAGGAGGGGCAGAGACGGTCACGATGGGGATACCTGAAGGGATGTCGGTATTTCCCTCACCAGCTGAGGAAGAGGATACTTGAGCAAGGCTCACAAAAGCAGCAGGTAGTACAGTTGGGTTATCAGTAGCTCCCGTGGAGGCGACCCTCTTTTTTTCTTCTCTCTCCTAGGCCCTTTTCAGTCGTCTCCTAATGCTTTCAGGCTTGTAATTGGGATCCGTCGCTGCATGATCGCAAAATAATGTTAGCATTAGTATCAGCGGTAATAAGGAAGGAAGCAATACGACACTCACGTCTAACGCAGTCCTTGATATCAGCCCTGCATCCTAGATAACGGATGTGAACGCTGATTTTCAGTTGAAGCAATTTGTCTAGCCAGCCTTGTTCCCACTGAGGAAGGCTCTCCGGCCGGCCCCAGACGTTATCCTTGACGTCTTGGTTAAACCCAGATCGCCACTAGGAACCAGGAGCTTCAGGAAGATTTATCACAAAGAACTCCTTTTTCCAAGCCTCGACGGAAGACTCGATGTGGAGGAGTTTCCAAGTAAAAGACTTGAGTGAATCATCATCGTATCGGGGCAATATCGTTATCACACCCCGACACTTCATCAGCTTAAAAACCGACTTAAGCAACAAAAAGAGAAGGGGAAGTAATCCCCTTATATTTACAAAGTTCCAGAAAGGCACAAACACAGCAATATACATTTGGGGCTAATTGGACGGGATTCAAATCGCAGGCAACAAGCAATTGTTTTATGAAAGGGTCGATGGGAAGCCGAAAACCATAACGGAACATTTGTGCGTACAGAACCCTACGCTTGCCCGTCAAAACGTTGTTCAAGCGTATCGACTCAGGGGCAACAGTGGCCTTATAACCGTCAGGGATAACAGTATTATGTGCGGCTAAATGCTCATTGAGAGCGATTTCAGAGGTGATACTGCTAACCGTAATATCCATCTTTTTCTCATCGGCAGACTTTGACTCAGGGCGGCGAGTCTTGGCCATGGCAGAAAATAAAAAGTAAAGACGAAGAAGACGATGGAAGAAAATAGGAAATACCTTTAGAGAAAAAGCACTTCGAGAGCCTTGAATGGTGGAAAGAAAACAAGACGGCTAGAGAGAGTATGAAGAAAGCAGGATGATAAAAGTAAGAAAAAGAAATAAGTGTTGGTTTTTATAACCCTAGTGGTCAAAGGAAACGACGGACGCTGCAGTCGTTGCGTGAGAGCGTTACAAGGAACAGACTCAAGCAATGAGTACAATCCTAGAGAAGCGCGACAACGCATCGATTTTGCTAAAATTCTAGAGCACGCTAGCCCGTGGCATCATAAAAAATGGACACGTGTGTCTGCGCCACCACGACTTTTCTCTCACATTAATAAGGGGATCGTGAGCATTAAATGCACTGAAAAGCATAAATGATTTTCTGGAATAAGACAAGAGCGATATTGCAACAATAGAGATAATGCAGAATGACGTTAATCAAGCCGGCGGCTTTCGAGATAACGCAGGAAAGCGAAATAAAGATCAGTTATTATATAAAATAAAGTACAGATATCGTTGCGCGATAAGGCGTTATTACAAGACAGAAAAAGCAAATAAAGAAGAAAATCCTCTAAAGGGTCAGCCTTGACCATTCATTGGTCGACATGGATATCGCAGCCACCCTTCCCCTACTCCTCTCTGAAAGAAAGAAGATCTCCCTCGCTTTCGCTTAAATCCTTTATCTTCTTGGAGGCGTAATCAGCCAACTTAGATGGATCAACAGTTCCCTGGCGATGGAGATTCGTAAATCCGGCGATACACACTTCCAGGATCTTGTTTTTCCACCAGGCTATCTTCGAGGGTACCTTGGCCAAATCCGCGTCGCGGGACGATATCTCTTCGGGGAGGAAAGAGTTTCTTTTGTCGGCTGCCACCAATTCCGCCTCCAGCAGTTCTATCTTAGCCTTTCCTTTTGACTTTTCTCGCGCGAGCTCGGCGCGACACTCAGTCAATTCTGCCCGGGTTCGATCTTGAAACTTTGACAGCTCTGTTACCTTCGCCAAAGCGGCGTCTAGTTGTTCTTTTGAATCGGGAGAGTGCCCAACTTTGTCGCTCTGATCCTCGAGAAAATAGTGCAGCTCGCGGAAGCTGGCCAACATGTCGTTCAGAAGGCATGAGTGCTGAACTTTAGGGGGATGTCGCAGGAACTCTTCCTTGTCCTTCGAAGAACTGAACATTTGGCCCACTATAGAACCTACTGGCTCATCTAGAGATAGCGGATCCGATATCCCTAAAGCGCGTAGCCCATTAGTCCCAAAAGATGACAGATCCATCTGGTATGCGACATTTCCTTGAAGACTCTGAGGGGAAAGATTGGCGATATAGGGAGGAGAACAACTTTTTGCGGAATTACCAATGCCCGAAATTGAAGAAAGGAATAAGGGCTGAGCTTTCCTCGAGGAAGGGTCAGGAGGAACACTTGGATTCGAAACTGGCACGGTCACATCCGGAATACAGGAAGAGATCGGAGAACCAGGGCCACCAGGCGGCAAGGGTGAGTCCACCGCCGCTGAAACCTCATTAGCTTTGGAAGGAATGGCAAAAGACACCTTGACAACCTCCGCTACTTGCGAGGTACTCGCGACATGAGAAGTGTCAACCTCCGTAGTAGGAACTACGTCAACTTCCATCAAGGGAGGAATCGGTGGTCCAGTCTTCTCTTTCTGGATTTTCTTTCGGAGACGCTCCGTCTCGACAGCCATCTCTTCACTATCGTCCTCGGTTGACTTCGCTGCGGAATCGTTTTTTCTCGCCCTAAGCTTCACTCGTTGGGCAAGGGTAGCGTGATGTAGTTCGGAACCGGCATCCATACTCTCGCTATCGCTGTCAACTATTCCAGTCGCAGAACGACTCGGAGTCACTCCCTTACCCCGAGGTGGCAACCAATTCTCAAGAAAGCGAGAAGATCGAGCGGAAGCACTGCGTGTTGCGACGGTCTTAGCTCTTCTTCCCCTCGGCGGAATAGTCGGACGGCTGGAACTTTCAGGCGGTGGAGAAGGAGGTAACGTCTGAAGCGGCACCACATTTAGAGGAGTGTTATTCCCCCCGGAGGAACGACCCTCAGTGCTACCTGCCAGCGAAGCATGTTAATGCAGCAAGAAAATCAAAGCGATAACATGGCAAAAGAAAAACTCACCAACGACACACTCTTTCAAGGGTCTGAACCGAGCAAATTCCCGAATACGGAAAGACCCTTCTATTTCTAACAGGGCGGTAACATGGGACACATCAATGCTAGACAACACTTCTGGTTTTTTCCAAGTGGCGCTGGTAATCTCTCGGTTAAAACCCCCGCGCCACCAGCGGGACGGCAGGCGAAGGGTGAAGAAGCCATTTTTCCAGTTGACCACGTTGTCCTCAAAACCTTGAAAGTTCTGCCAGAAAAATTACACGATGGCGTCATTCCATCTTGGGGTGATATCCACCAAGCAGTCGCGACAGCTCAAGCTGAAAAATGTGCGGAACAGATCGAGGGATGGAGTGAAAATATGTTTCATCTCGCATGCCCGAAGAAAGGCATAAATCCCACACCAGGAAGGCGGAGTTATTTGTACGGGATTGAGATCGTAATGATTTAGCAGCTTCATCAGAGAAGTATGGATTGGGAGATGAAATCCGTAGAGGAACATCTTGAAATAAACCAGCCGGAACATTCCCCACATGGCATCATGAAGTCGAATATCCTTCGTATGGATATAAGGGCGGCAACCCAAGGGGAAGGTGATACCGTTCTCCTCTAATTCTGCCCTCAAAACTTCATTACAATAAAAAATACTACGAGCTCTCCTAGCCTCGAGATCTATGGGATTTTCGGCACTCGCAGAGGCTTTAATATGAGACATAAGGGACCGGAAAAATAAAACTACGACGAGAGAGGAACAGAATACCTGGAACAAAAAGCCAGTAAACAGGCCGTCGGCGCCGGCGAGCAGTTGCAGAAACTTCTCTTGAGCAGGAAGAAGCACAGGAGAAAGACAAAGTGTGAAATTTTTTGAAATATTGGCAAAAGTAATAAAAGAGAATAGAGGTTCCCACCCCATTTTTCCATTCATCGCTCGGAAAAATAAGCAAGAAGATGAATGGAAAAATGGGGTGGGATCCCATTAAATAGCCAAAAAAGGGGGAGAATTTTTTTGATCATCCGGCGCGACTCTTGAGAACTGACACGCGTACAACCTGGAGTGCAAATCTAGATTTGCAGTCACGCCTGTCGAAATCTCCACTGATCGAGGAAAACTAAAACTTTACCCAATCTGTTGACACTGAAACAGCGGCGCAAAATTAATGCAGAACGGTTAGCAAGGAAACCGTTGTGAAAAGGTCGTCCAATGACTGACTCGTTTTCAGTTGGGCTAAGGATGCCTCCAATCGGAAAAGGACAAAGGGCACATTGAAGAAGAAGAACAGTTACAAATGGCATAATAAAAACAATTTATTTATTATGGCCTAACGGCCGGAAAGTACAGCTGCGTAAATTAAAAAAAAGAAAAAAGGCTCAAAGGAAGCCACCGCCTTCAGGCGTCAGAGCCAGCATCCTCGGGTATGTCGGGAATGTCTCTCAGGGAGTCCATGACCAGAGTGAGGTTAGTAGAGGTGACCCTCATCCCCTTCAAGTAGCACCCCAGCATGTCCTTGCGCTGCTGTAGCATGGCGATCACCACTTGAATCCGAGCGATGGAGGTGGCCAGCTTCGACACGCTCTCTAAAGGACTGAAATCCTCTAGAGATGTAGCTCCCAGCCTGGAATGGAGTGGGGTCGGCATCCCTTGCAACTCCAAGGTGTCCTCGGAGGTCTTGATCAGCATGTTCTCCAGGAACCCGACGTCACCATCATTGAGGTTCTTGAGAGTATGGCCCTTGGAAAGGAGGAAATTTTTGGTCAAATGATCCATGATGCAGATTGCGAAAGAAAAGATGAGATGAACTTGAGTAAAGAAAGCTCTCAGATTTATAGGCTCAGAGAAATGGGCCTTTGGAAAGAGGAGGTCCTCAAAAGACGAGCAGCTCCGTTACCATTAAAGACCGATGGACCTGAGGCGGGAACGAGGATCGATGTCTGTATGCTGCTAACGATGCAGGTACTCGAGAGGAGTACGAGCTAGAATCCTGGAAAACCCGAAGGAGCGCGATATTACGGGTAGCCATGACGTAAAAGTCGTACGATTGTAGGTATCCATAGTGTAAGGCCGTGTCGATGTCGTAGGTAGCTCCTAGCAGTGTAAAGCCTCGCCGGTACCGCGGGTATCTGGTGGTATAAAACCGCACAAATCGTAGGCAGCCGATGGCGTAAAACCGCGTCAATATCGCTGACTCCATGAGCGGAAAGGAAAGAAAGAACCCGCGTGTTCTCAACATCCCTGTAAGTACAAAGTTTACTAATATCTCCGTAGAATGCCTATCTCCTCTACGTGTTTGCAGTTCACCCGAAATGCCGATGGACCCGGAACGTATGCGAACCTAACCCAACGGTATGAACCTGGTCGCAGTCCGCGGCGATGTCAACAGTGGTCCGTCAGCGTCAATAACTCTCCTACGGCACGGACGAGTTTGCAACCTTCTAAGCACTACTGATGCCCTAGGCCTGTTAATACCGCTAGGCGAAAATGACATCCTAATGGTTCTGGGCGAGTTAGCGGCGTCTCTCGCTGATTCCTTGGCACCCCCTGAGGACGAGTCTTTGGACAAGCACGAAGACCGGAACCCGCTTGCTAGGAGGAAAGCTCCCGACCTAGGCGCTGCCTAACGTTCAATTGTTCTTTGTTGTATCGAAAGAGACAAAGAAGCTCGGAAATTCCACAAATATATCGCCATAAGGAGGAAAGGACCCTCACCTAAGATACCAGACATGGACAGGGAATGACAGCCCTTGGTAAACACTCGGGCTCATTTTCAGTTGGGCTTATGATAACAATTAAGACAATCCCAAGGACATTGCTGTAATTTTGACCCCTGTCGGGGGCGGAATCCTATAAGCCTTATCGGACATCTGAGCTATCGCTACTAGACCATGAGGTGTTTTCTGGGATGGTCGACATCAGCGGGGGGGAGGACTCACGCGTCTCTAGACGCACGACATCATCCCATCCCAGGGGACCCATGGAGTTATCGCCCCCGACATCATCATGGGTATCGCCCCCGGCACCCTCCTCAGAGGCATCGCCCATGACGTCACCTCAGGTATCGCCCATGACGTCATCCCCAGGTATCGCCTGTAACGTCATCCAGAGCGTTATCTCACCTGGATATCGCTTTTTCCCCAGATATCGCCCCAGCGGCCTATAAATACTCTCTCATTTTAAAACATCAAGTAAGCCGAAAAAATCACCTACTAGAGCCTCTGCTATTTTTAAACCGCTTACTGACTTAAGCATCGGAGTGTCTACGCCGGAGCCCCCCCTCCGGCGCTTTGCAGGTGGGTCCGACGTCATCTACAGCGACTCCGACCAACAGTAGACATCGTCCTGATCGTCTCGAAGATCGAATCTTATCACCTGCAAAGAGTCACAAACGTGAGTTATACAACAAAACTTTCTGTCCAAGGAAAAATGTTTTGGGACGAAGATTCCTGTCATGGTAGGTCTTGGTCTTGCCCTTATAAAGTAGGGCGTTCTCATAAGCATCGTCTCTCAATTCTTCCAGTTCTTAGATCTGTAAGCGTCTTCTCTGGCCAGCCTTTTCGAGGTCCGTGTTTACTTTCCTGATGGCCCAGAAAACCTTGTGCTCTATCTCAACTGGGAGATGACACGACTTTCCATAGGCAAGTCTGTATGGTGTCATACCAATTGGGGTCATGAAAGTTGTCCGATATGCCTAGAGGGCGTCATCCAACTTCAGACTCCAATCCTTTCGGGATTGGTTTACTGTTTTCTCGAGAATGGACTTAATTTCACGATTTGACACTTCAGCTTGGCCATTTTTCTGAGGGTGATAGGCAGTAGATGTTCGATGGTGGACTCCACACTTGGTCAATAGCGGCCACGACACGGTTGCAGAAATGGGTAACCCGATCACTTATGAGGGCTCGAGGCACACCAAATCTGTTGAAGATATTGGTGCGTAGAAAGTTTACTACCACCTTGGAGTCGTCTGTTTGAGTTGCCTTGGCCTCAACCCTTTTGGAAACATAATCGACGACCAGTAGGATGTAGATATTGCAAAAGGAATTGGGAAATGGGCCCATGAAATCTATACCCCAGACATCAAAAACTTCATAAACAATGATACCGATTAAAAGAATCTGATTCTTGGCCCCAATGTTACCCGTGCCTTGGCATCGAGGGCACGACGCACAATACATGTAGCTATCCTTAAAAATAGAGGGCCAGTATAAACCTGCCTCTAACACCTTGAGGGCAGTTTTCTTGGCAAAATTTAAGGATCGAGGGCACCTCATCCATGGTTACGCAACGGCGTATGATCTGGTCCGAGCAGTGCTTCCACAAGTATGGGCTATCCCAAATGTAATATTTGTCTTGCCTTCTGATTCTTGTGCATTCTGATGGGGAAGTATTCGTGGGGTAGGTATCAGCGGCACAAAAATTCGCTGTCTGAAAATCATGGAAACTGGACAGCGTGGGCTAGACACAATTTTTCATCTGGAAAGGTGTCGCGGATCTGCACAAGTGAGTTGTCTTCTTGGGCTGGAAGTCTTCTTAGATGGTCAGCTACCAAATTTTCTTTTCCAGCCTTGTCTTTGATCATGATATTGAATTCCTGTAGTAACAAGATCCAACAAATGAGTCGCAGCTTGGCATCAGCCTTTGTCAACAAACATCTGAGGGTGGAATGATCCGAGTATACGAGCACATTGGTACCTGATAACTATCGATATCACAGAAGCGGCATCTCGATTACCCCGACGGGTGACCCAGACAGCCTACTGTACTTGTCGCGAGAGACGAGACCCTGTTCTTGCCGCCCCTAGCCTGGCGTCCAACCCTGGGATGGTCGACATCAGCGGAGGGGCTCTCATGCGACATTCGCACGGCGGCATCCCATCCCAGGTCATCCGTGACGTCACTCCGCATGACGTCACCCGTATGACATCACTCAAGGCCACCCCAACGGCATGTACCACTCCAACGACATCTACCAAGGACTATTCCTACCCATGTCGGTACACTCTTCCCTTTGTCTATAAATAACCTCACCTTTTCAGACAAGAGGGTAAGCTTAAGATCGCGTACTGAACCCCTGCCACTTTTACTACTCACACTGACTTTGGCATCGGAGTGTTTACGCCGGAGACCCCCTCCGGCGCATTGCAGGTGACGAAGGCCCCCAGTACAGTGTTCCCGACCGCCCCAGATCAAGCCAATCCTGCTCAGTACCCCTCGGACTCTTATCAAATGGTGCTTTTATTGAGAGCTTTGGTTGATTAAGTGAGTTTTCCTTAGTAACCAAGCTCTGTTTTTTCTCTCTAAGAGTCGAAGGATCATGGCTTCGGATTTAGAATCCACGCCCCCTCATACTCGTGGCGGTCACGCGCGTAGGATACTTTTTTCCACGTCTTCGTCCAGTACGTATGTCACATCACCTGAAACCTCCTCTGCGCAGACAGACTTTCTTTTCGGACTGACAGCTGGCACATCGTTTTCTCAACCGGGTACCCCGTTTTCTCAAACGAGTACTCCGTTTTTGCAAATGGGTTTCCTTGCTTCCTCAATGGGTGCTCCATTTTCTCACGTGGGCGGATCCAGTCGCTCCGTCCCTCCACTTGCAAGATCTGGGATGGATAGCCTCGCTACTCCCTCGGTAAGCTCGATGTTAGCTCTTCGTGCCCATTTGGATTATTTGATCGGGATGGCCGCAGGCCTCTCTTCCAGCACCGCGACATCAAGTGTGCCTCCTCGAGTTATTTTCACTCCGTCCATTGTCGCTGATCGACCAGTGTCACCTCGACGCCCGATGAGTGTCCCTCTAACCTCACCTGCGATAAGCATGTCATTCAACTTTGCGCAACTGGCAGGCGGACAGGAGGAGCACTACATACCGCGGATACCGCGGATTCCTGTCTCTCAAGTAGAGCGGCCGCTAGATGAATACGGGGAGCGTTGGGATGGCAGAAGAGAGGAAGTCGGTAGAGAGGTATCTATGGAGCGGAGTGAGAGATCAGGCAGTAGGAGGCGTCGATCCCGTTCGCCCAGGAGCCGCAACCGGTCTCTTCGGCAGCATCGCACCCCGGAGCCTCGAGGGCACATGCGACACCTGGACATGTCCCCTCCTCGTCATGATCGTGAGATCTTGGATGACACCGCTGGTCATCCTTTCACCCACCGTATAAGGCACCACAGGGTCGGCCGACGTGTTAAGCTCCCCACGGAGTCGTACGACGGCACCAGAGACCCCATTTCACATCTCAACAAGGTGAAGGACTTCGTTCAGTTTCAGACGTACAGCGACGCGGCGTTGTGTCAGATATTCATCATGACATTGTCAGGAGTGGCTCGCCTCTGGTTTGAAGGGCTTCCCGCTCGATCAATTGACAATTTCCAGCAACTAGAGGCCAAGTTTAAGAGCCGCTTCAGCATAGCTATCCCTATTCGGAAATCCGCGGCAGCCTTGTTTGATATATGTAGAAAGCCAGAGGAGTCTTTGAATAGTTATCTGGGTCGCTTTGATACGGAAATGTCGTTGACCCCCGGTATCACTATTGATTTTGCTATAGAAGCTTTGAAGCGGAATTGTGGATATGGGAAACTAAGAGATACGTTGATGGTGGACCCCCCAATGACCTTAGATGCATTAAGGTTGAAGGCCCACAATTACGCGAGAATGGAAGAGGAGGAGTATAGAATCAGAATGTGGGATACGCCCCAGAGCGCCCCTCCCGCTCCTGCGGCTCAAGCCAGTATGGCCCACGATACCCGTCCAGGTGATGAGTACACCCAGCGGAAAGATTACATTCCCAAGGCGTCGAGCCGCCAGAAGGGTAATTTCTCTAGAGGAAGGGGCGGCGGTCTGAATGTTCAGCGATAGGCGGATCCCCCTAAGGGTCGAGCATACGATCCCGACCTTCCTCCCCTTACACTCCCACGAGCGGAAATCTTAGCCATCATTCAGCAGCGGAACCTGCCGATTCGCTATCCTGCCCCTGTGAAGCAAGAGGTGGTCATGGGAGGAAGGGAAAATTCTTTTTGTAAATTCCATAAGGTTAAGGGGCATTCTACAGAGGCATGTAGGGAGTTAAAGTTGGCAATAAAGCGACTGTTGGAAGAAGGCTACCTTGGAGAGTTTGCCACTCGAATGAGAGAAGAAACCAGGAGCGACCCCTGGCGCGGAGCACTAGGCGACCATCAATTGCCTCATCCCCCTAGGAGCGGCGAAACTTCTGGCATAAGGGGAAAAGAGTTGCTGATGATGCATGATGAGGATATTCCCATCATCAACATTATCGCTGGTGGCGCGTCGTTCCTGGATGAGATTACCCCAACAACTCTCCTGACATGAGAGAAGCGAAAACGGGAAGGCCAGCTGATAAAAAAAGGAGCGATTGATACGCTGGACAGGATGGTAATATCTTTTTTGGAAGAGGATGAGAAGGGCGTCGTCTTCCCTCATAATGATGCGTTAGTAGTCACACCGGTTATTGGGAGCCATGGGGTGCGAAGGACCCTCATTGATAACGGCAGTGCGGTAAATCTATTCTCGTTGGAAGCATATAATCTCATGAAACGCCCTGCCAACGAACTGGCGCCCTGCAAAAAACCAATTATTGGAGTGGATGGCATCCCTATACCTGTAATTGGAATCACAGCGCTGCCTGTGTATTTCAGGGAAGACGTGTCGAAACGATCAGAAGAATTGATGTTCTTGGTCGTTGATCTCATCCTACCGTATAATGCCATTCTAGGGCGGCCATTCCTCAATCGTTTTGGGGCCGCGGTATCTCAGAAACATCTCAGGATGAAATACCCCTCGTGGGAAGGGGTAGTATCGATCAAGGGCGACCAAAAGCAAGTCGTCGAGTGCTACTCGCTCATGATTCAAAAAAGCTATGATCAATATGTGTGTGTGGCAGCGGACCCCTACGAGCAAAGGGATGAAAGGCGAACCCAGCCAGTAGATGCGATGGTACCCATCCCTGTCTAAGGCAATGATAAGGCGAGCTTCCAGGCTAGCGACAAGCTGACCCTTGAGGAGAGAGCACAATTGGCTCGGCTGTTGAACAAGTGCAAAGGAGAGTTCGAGTGGAAACCAGCGGACATGCCTGGCGTGTCCAGGGAAGTAGCTGAGCATCGACTCAATGTCGACCCACACGCCACGGCAGTTCAACAGAAGCGACGAGCATTCTCCGCGGAAAAGGCGGTGGTGATTGATAAGGAGATAGCGAAATTGTCAGATGCGGGATTCATCCGAGAAGTTCAATATCCCACTTGGCTGGCCAACCCCGTCTTAGTCCGCAAGCCCAACGGAGACTGGAGCATGTGCATTGATTTCACCAACTTGAACGACGCTTGCCCTAAGGATTGCTATCCACTCCCTCGGATTGATCAGTTGGTCGATCAAGCGGCAGGGTACGCGTATTTGAGTTCCCTGGACGCCAATTCTGGATACCATCAAATTCCTATGGCCAAGGAGGATGAGGAAAAGACGGCATTTATAACCTCAAAGGCCACTTATTGCTACACGGCAATGCCGTTCGGCTTAAAGAACGCAGGGGCGACCTTCCAGCGTATGGCCAACAAAGTGTTTGAAAAGCAAATCGGGAGAAATGTAGAAGCATATGTAGATGATGTACTGGTCAAGAGTAGAAGATTCAGTGACCATTTGACCGATTTGCAGGACGTGTTTGATACGTTAAGGAAGTACCAGATAAAGCTAAACCCCCACAAGTGCGCGTTCGCATTTCAGACGGGAAAATTCCTCGGGTATGTGGTAAGCCAAAAGGGCATCCAACCGAACCCGTCAAAGATTAAGGCTATCCATGATATGGTATCGCCGCGAACCCTTCAGGAGGTTCAGAGATTGACAGGACGCGTCATTGCTCTAGGACGGTTCATCTCTAAGCAGGGCAAGAAGTGTCTGCCGTTCTTCAAAGTTATACGCAAGAAAGCTCCTTTTGGGTGGACACAAGAATGCGAAGAGGCGTTCATGAGTTTGAAAGCTTACTTGTCGTCCAACTTGGTACTAACACGACCAGAGCCGGGCGACACTTTATTTTTGAACCTTGGCGTCGCGGACGAAGTGGTCAGTGCTATTCTGGTTAGGGAGGATAATTACGCCCACTGACCCGTCTTCTTCGTCAGTCATGTGTTAAAAGATGCCGAGGTGCGGTACACCCACCTTGAGAAGGTGGCGTTCGCCCTGATACAGTCCACACGAAAGATGGACAGATATTTTCAGGCCCATCCGGTCATCATGCTCACGGACCAGCCTTTGAGAAGGATTTTCAGGAAACCAGAATCCTCGGGGAGGATGTTGATCTGGTCAATTGAGCTAGAGCAATATGGATTACAGTACAAAGCTCGGTCATCCGTAAAAGCTCAGGTTTTGGCGGATTTCATAGCCGAGTGCACATTTACTGGGGACATGGCGGCAGAGCCGCTAGAGAGGAAAGAAAGTGATGCAAAGGTCCCACTCTCAGAGGTCCCAGCGGATATATGGGTCATCTATGTAGATGGCGCCAAAAATCAGGAGCTGGCAGGAGCTGGAATATACATGGTCGGGCCACATGATGTGCAGGTGCGGCACGCCATTAGAATCCTACAACCACTGTCCAACAACGCCGCAGAGTATGAAGCGTTATTGGCGGGGCTTAGAGTAGGAAGGAATCTCTTCGCCAAAACTGAGAACGACTTGGTAGCTGGAGCCCCACGGTTGATAATGCGAGGGGACACCAAGTTGATAATTGATCAAGTCTTGGGACATTCCCAAGCTAGAGAACCGATCATGGTGCAATACCTCTCGAAAGTGAAAAGGGAGTTGGCAGAAATGGAACAAACCGGTGTGTGTGTCACTTTCGAACACATCCCGCGGGAGGATAATACCGAGGTAGATAGTCTCGCCAAGACGGTAGCCAATCAGGAGGTCGCGATTCCAGAGGGCGTATACTATGAAGAAAGGTCATTGCCGTCCTTCATGGAGGAACAGTTGTCGCTATGTGTAGAGGAGATCGAAAAGGATTGGAGGATCCCTGTGATAAAATTTTTGAAGCATGACGAGCTCCCAAGCGACAGTGTAGAAAAGAAAAAAGTATTGAAGCAAGCGGCGAGGTGCACTTATTATGATGGGGCGCTAATTCGGAGATGTTTCTCGCACCCGGCCGCAAAATGCATAACGGAACAAGAAGGCCTCCATACCCTGCGAGAGATTCACGAAGGCATCTGTGGCATGCATGTGTCAGGTGGTACCATGGCCGCGCAGGTGTTTCGGTCGGGATTCTATTGGCCCACTATTCGCAGGGATTGTAACAACTTTGTGCAGTCATGCCACAAATGTCAAGAATTTTCCAAAATCCCTCGACGACCCGCCACTGAAATATCTCAGATCGTGGCACCTTGCCTTTTTGCTAAGTGGGGAATCGATATTTTAGGCCCTTTTCCTAAGGCGAGGTCCCAACTGAAATTTGTAATTGTGGCAGTGGAGTACTTTACTAAATGGGCAGAAGCGGAATCGGTGGCCACTATTACGACGGAGAAGGTGTGGCACTTCTTTTAGCACCAAGTGATCATGCGCTTCGGGGTGCCTCGCGTGCTAGTTAGTGACAACGAGGCGCAATTTACCAGCCACTTCTTCAAGGAGCAATGCGAAGAATTTCAGATTGAACAGAGGTTCTCCTCTGTGGCGCACCCCCAGACTAATGGCCAGGCGGAGGTGACCAACCGAAGCATTCTGAGCGGCATCAAGAAAAATCTGGAAGGGTCGAAAAAGAAGTGGCCAGATGAGTTACCCTATGTAATGTGGGCTTACTGCATGACCGTCAAAACTAGTACGGGTGAGACGCCTTTTGCGATGGCTTTTGGTACTGAAGCGGTAACGCCTGTCGAAATTGGCACCCTAAGCTTGAGGGTGGAATATTTCAAGGAGGAATTAAACGAGGAGAGGTTACGAGTTAACCTTGACATGCTACCTGAGGTGCGCGAGGAAGCTCTCTTGAAAATAATGCACTACAAAAGAAGAATGGCGCGGTATCACAACAGACATGTTAAGGAGCGGCTGCTCAAAGCGGGAGACCTCGTGCTCAGGGATAAACGAGCGGCGGGCCAACGAATGTGGAAGCTCAGCTCAAACTGGGAAGGCCCGTACCGCGTCACTAGTATCATCGGAAAGGGGGTATATCACCTCGAAACGGTTGACGGTACTCCCTTACCTAACTCTTGTAATATTGCTAAATTAAAATTGTATCATGCTAGAATTTGACATACCGTTGAGCATGGTTTTGAAATTTGTGAAATATGACATACAGTTGAGCATGGTTTTAAAAAATTTGTGAAATATGACATGCCGTTGAGCATGGTTTTGAAATTTGTAGAATTTGACATGCCGTTGAGCATGGTTTTAAAATTTGTGAAATATGACATGCCGTTGAGCATGGTCTTTTGAAATTTGTGAAATATCGACATGCCGTGGGCATGGTCTTTTGAAATTGAAATATCGACATGCCGTGGGCATGGTCTTTTGAAATTGAAATATCGACATGCCATGGGCATGGTCTTTGAAATATCAACATGCCGTGGGCATGGTCTTTTGAAATTGAAATATCGACATGCCGTGGGCATAGTCTTTGAAATATCGACATGCCGTGGGCATGGTCTTTGAAATATCGACATGCCGTGGGCATGGTCTTTTGAAATTAAAATATCGACATGCCATGGGCATGGTCTTTGAAATATCGACATGCCGTGGGCATGGTCTTTTGAAATTGAAATATCGGCATGCCGTGGGCATGGTCCTTTGAAATTGAAATATCGACATGCCGTGGGCATGGTCTTTGTAATGTGCAGATAACAAGGAAAGGAGGATGTCGGGGGTGAAAAGTCCTAGCCTAGGGGCAGAATGGGCTGATACAGATGGATCGTCAAGACGAGGCACGCCCCGGCGATCCTAATATATGGTGCTGGAAGTGAAAAATTTCTGGCCTTGCGAGGCCGGCCTTGATCAGGCGGCTCGCTAAGACGAGACACGCTCTAGCACTGTCGGGAGTGAAAAATCCTATCCTGGGGAAACCCAGAGAGGGCATGCCCCGACTCCCCTGGGGGTGTAAAGTCCTATCCTTGTGACAGCCCGTGCTCACATAGGCGGATGATCATTAAGCGAGGCACGACCCCAGGGAAGATAAAAACTCCGCCTCGCAAGTGAAAATCCTATCCTTACGATGGTAGCGCTAACATAGGCACCTCGTCAAGCGAGGGCACGTTCCGAGGTGTGAGGGCAACGCTGAGGAAGTGAAAAGTCCTATCCTCGTGATGGCCAGCCCTGATCAGGTGGCGCATTGAGAAAGGGCACTTCTCGGCCGATTGAAGAAATAAGAAAGGTCACCGTACCACAGCTAGTAGCCGGAAGGGACAAACCCGGTGAAGTTTGGCTGGAAGAGTACAGGACATGAGTAATATCGGGGGAGCACGCGCGGCAATGCCCCAAGGTAATTGAGATTTTTTGATAATATGTCGCTATTAACAAGTGATAAGTGAAAAGGTGCAGAAAATTCAGCACAAGCGACATCTTTGGGGGATCGTGCTAAGTAAGAAAGGAGATCGCGCGGCAATGCCCCAAGGTAATTAAGATTTTTTGATAATATGTCGCTATTAACAAGTGATAAGTGAAAAGGTGCAGAAAATTCGGCACAAGCGACATCTTTGGGGGATCGTGCTAAGTAAGAAAGGAGATCGCGCGGCAATGCCCCAAGGTAATTGAGATTTTTTGATAATATGTCGCTATTAACAAGTGATAAGTGAAAAGGTGCAGAAAATTCGGCACAAGCGACATCTTTGGGGGATCGTGCTAAGTAAGAAAGGAGATCGCGCGGCAATGCCCCAAGGTAATTGAGATTTTTTGATAATATGTCGCTATTAACAAGTGATAAGTGAAAAGGTGCAGAAAATTCGGCACAAGCGACATCTTTGGGGGATCGTGCTAACTAAGAAAGGAGATCGCGCGGCAATGCCCTAAGGTAATTAAGATTTTTTGATGATATGTCGCTACTAACAAAGTGATAAGTGAAAATGTGCAGAAAATTGTGCGAACTGTTTACACATGAAGGGATGCTTGCTTAAACAAAAGGCCCTAAAAAACACAAAAAGGGGCAAAGATTTCAGAGCACCCGATGGACAAAAAGAGAAGCGACGTTCATGGCCCGGGCACGCTGCTATTCCCCTCGTCAGGCCGTGGCCTTTTCGCCTGGCGGTAGCCCTCTTCTGTGAGGAACCTGGATTTTTGCTTGAAGAGGCGGATGATGGCGTCAGCATCAAAGAAATGACGGCCGTGATGCTCAATGAAGCAATCGGCCATGAGGCCTGCCGCTTGTTCCAAAAACCACTTGCACCTGTCCGTCGTTTCCTCCTTAAGCGCGGCATTCTTGCTCCGCTCCGCTTGAAGGGCGGCATCCCCAGCGGCCCGGAGTCCTTTGGCCTCTTCCAACTCTTTCCTCGCAACTCCCAAACTGTTTTCCACACATTGTCGCTCCTCAACACTTTTCTGCAACTCCTCTTGAGTTTCATGAAGCTCCCTTTGGTACTTGCTAATTTCTTCCGAGAGCTGATGGTTAGTGTTGCGCCATTCCTGGGAGGAGGATTGGAGAGAGCTCATTCGTCTCATCATATTTGTAGACCAGTAATGGAAACCTTGAAAGCTAGAGAACAGATGAGTCCTTATCTGCTGCAATTGTTCACCCTCGGCAACGGAGAGGAAGCCTCGCTCTTCCTCCTCAACTGACAACAGATGTCCTGCCAGTAAGGCGGATGTCGCTAGGGAGTTGTCGCCTCCTAACGCTGGGAACCCAGGCTGGCGAATGTTGCTCAAATCAACTTGATGGGTGGCGGCTCCACTAGAGAGTATAGTGCTTAACTCAGCCACCATGCGCGGGGTTTCTATCGGGGGAAGAGAGGGAAAGACTGTCTGAGCAGCAGCGGGAAGGAAGAAAACATCAGGAGGGGATGGAGGAGAACGATTGGACAGTCCAACGTCAATATTGAAGCCGCTGATCGTTAAGTTTGGAAAGTGCTCCTCTGCAAGAACCTCCAGAAAGTCCAAGGGATTGCCTGGAGGAGGAGATGATGCGGCAAAAGAGGAATGAAGCAGCGCAGAGGTAGCCTCGTTCCCTGCCGGGCCAGAACCTTGGTCGCCTGTCAAGGGACCGGTATTGGTAATGCCGTCCTGCCTATCCTGACCAGCGACAGTGGTGTCCGCTGAAGGGACGTCTTCATTAAGACGCGGTCGCTTGGGACCAAGAATACCCGACAAATCCATGCCGTCGCGTGAAGGAGTGGCAGAAGAGGCAACAACAGCTGTATCCTACGCGCAAAAGACAAAGGGGGAATTAAGAAACAAATAAAAATGCATGGACGGGAAAAATTTATAAAAACCACCTGAGCAGGAGGACGTGTAGGAGCGATAACGCGAAGGCGGAGAGTCCTTTTCTTCTTTCTAGCAAGAGGAGGATGAGAAGGCGACGCTTGTGTAGGAGCAATGTCGGGGGAAGAAATTGGAACAGTGGTCGATGTGGCAGTAGCCTCCGCTTGGGGAATAGAGGAAGACTCAGGCGCAGAAGTGGACTCGCGCGTGGTGTCAGTAGCGGCGCCGACCGAGGTGGCGAAAAGAGCCCTTTTTTTCTCTCTTCTGCTGAGCTCTTTTCTCTCTTTTCTTGATACAATCAGGTTTCCACCCAGCGGGAGGATCTGTAGAAATAAGAAAAGAATGTTAGAGTTAGTATTGACGTGGAACAGCGATCAGAGATGTGAAGCTCACTTTGAATGCAATCCTGAATGTTGCCTTCGTACGCGAGTTCGCGAGTGCGAACACCAGGGATCTTAGGCAGATTGAGTAGTTTGTTCAGCCAGTCTTGGTCAGCTGGTCCTAACTCCGGCCTGCCGCCCCAGGCAGCATCTCTAATGGTTAGATTAAACCCGGTCCGCCACAAAGGTTGGGGCAGATTGATGATGAAGAATCCCTTTTTCCAAGCATCAATGGAAGATTCAAGGAATAACAACTTCCAAGTAAAAGGGTTTAAAGCTTCAACATCATAGCGGGGCGATATCGCTATGATGCCGTTATTATGATGGTACAATTGAAAGAGGGAGAGGAGCAACAACAAGGAAGGAGATTCATTCCCTATATGTCTACAGAGGGCTATAAAAGCATAAATGCCACAGTAGGCGTTGGTACTCAGTTGGGCAGCGTTTAAATCAAATTCAGAGTAATTCAGCAATCAAAGGATCCAGAGGCAGCTGAAAACCATAATGGAATATCTTGGCATAAAGAACCCTACTGTTGCTGGGTAATTCGCTATTAAGACGAAGGGATTTCGGGGTAACTTCAGTAGAGTACCCCTCCAACTGGTCCACGGTGGCATTATAGCTCCGCAGGCGCCGTCGAAGGACGGCGGTGGAAGTAATGGTGGAAACAGTGGTATTAACATCCCCCTCCCCAGCGGGGCGGGAATAACGACGATTAGGAGCCATGAGCAAGGTTAAGAAAAGAATAGAAAGGAAGGTACCTGTGGTGAGAAGAAGATTGAAGCACCCAGGCGGCGGCGGATTGTAGGAGGAAGAAGAGGAATTGTTTTCCTTCTTTTTCATTTTTTTAACAGAGAAAGGTAATAAAAGATAAGAAGAAAGCACATGGAGTTTTTATATATAAACCCTAGGAACTAAAGGGGACGACGGGTCAAGCGATCGTGGCGTATGACGTGTCAAGGGCAGTGAAGCGCGGGAAGCGGGTACAACTCCTGAGGAGCGAAAAGACATGTTCAGTCCGCCAGTCCCATTAGCGCTCCCCTTTGATGACACGTGGGCTCAGAGCATCATGACTATCTTCTCCGTATCAAACAAAGAGAGTTAGAGCATTAAATGCTCTGAAAAGGGCGTAGTCAAACCCGACGGAAAGGAGCGGCAAGCCGTAATGGCACGGCATGCAAAAGGCAAAAGCGCGAGAAAAAGTAATGAAGCGGCATATGATAAAGAACGACATCGTCAAGAAACACACATTATTTGATCAAGATTGTAAGGTTTGGTAATTATTACAAGCAAAGGAGCGACGACAAAGTCCAAATGGAAATATAATACAACAAGGGCGTAAGTAGAGAAGCGATGCCCCCAATCAAGCGGCATCAAATAGGCTTCCCCCAGGCGCGGACTTGTCACTCATCTTCGGAGGAAAGGAAACCCTCTTGGTTCTCATCAATCTCTTTCATCCTCGCGGAGGCATACCTGGCGACCTCAGCAGGATCAGCGGCCCTACTGCGGTGCTGATCTGTCACCCCGGCGATAAAGGCATGTTCAGTCTTCTTCTTCCACCATGTCACTTTCTTGAAAGCTTTCGACAGGTCGGCATTGCGGGATGATACCTCCTCAAGAAGGAAGGAGTTCTTCTTTCTTTCAGCCACCAGCTCAGCCTCCAAAGCTTCGACCTGGGCTTTTCCTTTAGATCTTTCCCGAGAAAGGTCAGCGCGGCACTCACGCAGTTCGGCCTGAGCGCGCTTGTGGAGTCGCGACAGCTCCTCTACCTTTGCTAGGGCGCCAGAGTTTTGAGATTGGGCACCGCGGGCCTTGATGAAGTAATGAAGTTGTCGAAAGGCAGCAAGGCAGTTGTTCATGACGCGCATATACTGAACTTCGGGAGGAAGTTGCAGCAGTCTGCTCTCCTCCTCGGAGGCGCGAAACATTTCACAAGCCAAGATAGCCGTGGGCTGATCTTGCGATAAGGGGTCTGATATACCCAGGGCGCGGAAACCGTCAGTCCCAAATTTTGACAGATTTAGCCAGTGAGAGGGGCCCCCCTGAGGCCCGTCACGGGAAAGATCAGCAACAAAGCAAGGGGTGGAGATACCGCCAGAGCCCCCAACGTCTCGAATTGAAGTAATGAACAACGGACAAGGGGACTTGGGAGGAGAGTGAGAAGAGCCAGGTCCACTAGGGACGGAGGAAGGCACATCAGGAATACAGCGGCCAATGGGCGAGTGTGGAGGCTCCATGACAGGAGTAGAGTCTGCAGCGGACGATGGCACCGTCGCGACAGTAGAGGTTTTATTGGGAGCGACCAATTCTAGAGGTGAGGAAGCGCCACCCAGAGAAGCTGCGCTCTCCTTTGTCGCGCCAGGAGAAATGGTAGTCTCAGAAGCGACGATATTCGCGGTATTGGCAGGGGGAGATTGAGTCGCCACCCTTGTCACCTGAGCTTCGCTTGCTTCCCTTAGTTTCTTCCGTTGAGCTGAGGAAGCAGGGCGAAGGCTCAACTCTGTGTCTCAGTCACTGGCAAACCAGATCCGGACCTCTTCTTCTGGCTGGGTAACCAGTTCTCCACGAAGCGGGAAGTGCGGAGAGAGGAACCACTTTCCCTAGAAAGAATTTTGTCTAAAGCTCTTTTCTTTATGGGCATACGGTGATCAGTTCGAGCCCCAGCGGAAGTAGAGGGAGCAGTTGTTGAAGGGGCGACAACCTTGTGAGGAGCGTCACCCTCAGAGAGTGGACGAGCGATAGTTTCCCCTGCGAAAAAGTAATATTAGTAAGCAAGGGGGAAGCAAGGCAGCGGTGAAGCTCAAAAGCTCACCTATGGCACACTCAGTTAAAGGCCTGTACAAGGCAAAGTTTCGGATCTGGAAAGAGGACTCCATCTCCAGCAAGGCGTTGGCCTGATCCAACTCTTCCCTAGACAGAGGCGCTGGCCTCGCCCAATCAACCACCTCCAGGTTGAAATCAGGACGCCACAGGCGAGAGGGTAATTCGACGACAAAGAAGTCGCTCTTCCAGTTATCGACGCTCCCCTCAAATCCTTGAAATTTCTACCAAAAAGGCCTCACTAGAGCGTCATCCCATCTTGGAATAATATTAATGAAGCCGTAGCGAAAAACCAAAGTCAAGAACTTGCGGAATAAAGCGACAGAGGGAGCAAGAATATCTTTTAATTCGCAGGCACGAAGGAAGGCGTAGATGCAGCTCCATGAGGGAGGGGTAATCTGCGCAGGGTTAAGCCCATGCTCGCGCAGCACACGCTCTAGCGTGTCATGAACTGGGAGGCGGAACCCGTATTGAAACATCTTAAAATAAAGAATCCTATGAGTTTTCCAGAGCCGGCTATGAAGCCTCATAGTGTCAGAAGGAATAGTGGGGCGATAGCCGCAGGGGAAGGTAATATTATTGCTTTCCAGTTCAAGACGTAAGACAGTGGGGCAAGTAAAGATGCTAGGGGTATTTTCAAGCTCGGGATATCGAGAAATTGGCCTAGGGGTAGCTAAAGAACTAGATTAAGATCTCGTGCGAGGCATCATAGATAAAGCAGCATAAGAAAATCAAAAGCAAGGTCGAGTAGAATACCTTGAGGGAGGGAAGGCCGAAAGTGATAAGTGAATCGCCTGAATGTGAGCGAGAGAATTTCCTCGGAGCGAGCAAAAAATGAAGAGAGTTCTGAAGTATAAAAAGGAGCAAAAAGGTACAAGGAAGAGTCAGACAGAAGGGAAACCTATTACAGCAAGACACGTATGAGGCAAGCGGGACACGTGGGAAGACCCTGACAGAGACTTAAAATCAAGCGCTCGCCTCGAATTTCGCAAAAGAAAGGCCCATTAATTACAAGAAACCCTAGAAAGAGGATACTATGAAGCGGTAATCGGTTTGTCCAGCGGCGATTAGCCCATAAGAGCGACGTTATACTAAAAGCAAAAAAGAAAAAGGCAAGCGGCATTTTGTTTCACACCATTTTATTTATTAAAAAGAAAGCCAGCGGCATCTACAACAAGTGCGGCGTTGTCAATCTTCGTCCATCCAGTCAACCTCAAAAACATAATCATAGTCCTCCGGAGGCGATGGCGACTCGTTATTATAGAAAGGGAAGGGCTCGTCCATCCGGAAAGGCCTTTTGCCAAGCCTAGTTACAGGACATGTCGTGGGGGCAGTGTCCTCCATCGAAGCGGCATGGGAGCCTTCTTCCGGGGTCGGGGCGACCAGTTCTGGAGCGGCATCTGGCACAGAAATTTTATCCTTGGGAAAAGGACAAGGAGTGGACGGAGACGCTTCATCTTTTTGCTGCAGTAAGAGATAGTGAGGCTCGAAGTCAGCAAAGAAGGATTCAAAAGATTGTTTCTTTGTTTTCTTCAATCTCTTGCGACCCCGGCATTTCACGGAACGTCTGGCAGGCCTCCAAGGAGACGTTGGCGGAGGATTGTCAGAATCGGGAGAAGTCGGAGGGGTCGGAGGAGAATCGCGGGTGGCAGCATACAAAAACGGGAGTCAACCATGGAAATGTCAGTAAGAGTGAGAAGCAAGAAGGAAAAAGATGAACGAAAAGGAAAGAAAGAGCCCCCTTATATAGCCAAGAGGAGGAAGCGTGCCTACCTCTCCGCGTATTATCGAGGACATTTAATGCTATCAAGGGTAGCGTCTGTTGGGAGGAAAGATCTGACTCCGCAACTGTTAAAAATCTGCACTAACCAGGAGGCACCGAAATTGTCGTCCAATCCGTTGGCTCTAAAAAAGCGGCGCGAAATATATTCTGAATGGACGTGGCGTGAAAGAATTATCATTATGAGCCAGATGGGCAAATAAAGTCAGGGGATCCCAGGGGACACCAAGCCCGTAGCTAGTAAGAAGAGAAGCGGTTTTCTAAGAAAGACAAAATGAGAAAAAAGAGAAACATTGATAGCGCGGCAAGCGAACAAGGAAAGGCATATTTATTTACTTAAAGGGCCTAACAGCCCGAGATTACAAAAAGGCCTAATGGCCCAAGTTACAAAAGGTGGCCCCAGGGGAGCACAGAAAGACACACCGAAGGGATCCCCGTCGTAGGTCAAGCATTGGACCCATCGTCATCATCGTCCCATTCCAGGAAAGGAATTTCCCTAAGGGCGTCCGCCAGGGTCGTCAGTTCAGAAGAGTAGGCCCTCATGTTCTTCAAGCAGCATCCCAGTAAGTCCTTCTTGTGCTGCAGCGTTGACATCAGTAGCTGGATTTGAGAAACAGCCACCGACAGCTTCACCGCTTTCTCCACGGGGCTGAAATCCTCCATGGTAACGGCAGCCTGCCTAGCTTGCAGGGGAGTCAGCATCCCCTGGAGCTCCAGTATATCCTCCGAGGTCTTGATGCTCAGTGAACCCAGGAAATCAGTATCGGCCTGAGTTAGGTTCCTTGGGGCATGGGTTTTGGAGAGCAGGAAGTTTTTGCTGACTTCGTCCATAAGGAAAAGAGAGATGAGGAAATTCGAAGAAAGAGGTGAAAAAGTTGAGAGTTATGAAGCAAGTGCAAAATGAAAGGCCTATTTATAGACTTCGGAAAAAGGCATTTCGAAGATATACCTTTATCGATCGTCGAGCCCACATTGGGGAAGAAACCTCTGAGGGGGCAAGACCGGAAATGCTGTGATAGCCCTTGGTAAACACTCGGGCTAGTTTTCGTTTGGGCATATGATAACTATCGATATCACAGAAGTGGCATCTCGATTACCCCGATGGGTGACCCGGACAGCCTACTGTATCTGTCGCGAGAGATGAGACCCTGTTCTTGCCGCCCCTAGCCTGGCGTCCAACCCTGGGATGGTCGACATCAGCGGGGGGGCTCTCATGCGACATTCGCACGGCGACATCCCATCCCAGGTCATCCGTGACGTCACTCCGCATGACGTCACCCGTATGACATCACTCAAGGCCACCCCAGCGGCATGTACCACTCTAACGATATCTACCAGGGACTATTCCTACCCCTGTCGGTACACTCTTCCCTTTGTCTATAAATACCCTCACCTTTTCAGACAAGAGGGTAAGCTTAAGATCGCGTACTGAACCCCTGCCACTTTTACTACTCACACTGACTTTGGCATCGGAGTGTTTACGTCGGAGACCCCCTCCGGCGCATTGCAGGTGACGAAGGCCCTCAGTACAGTGTTCCCGACCACCCCAGATCAAGCCAATCCTGCTCAGTACCCCTCGGACTCCTATCAGTACCGAGGAGGTACTACCTGAACTTGTCAAGGGCGTAAACCACGGCCAAGAGTTCTTTTTCTGTTGTTGTGTAGTTCTGCTGGGCTGGGTCTAATAACTTGAAAGCATAGTAGATCACATATGTTTCCTTGTCCTTCTTTTGACCCAGAACGGCGCCCAGGGCTTGATTGCTGGCATCGCACATGACCTCGAAAGGTAGAGACCAGTCGGGGGCTTGAATGATCGGAGCTAAGATAAGCTTGTTTTTTAGGAGTTCAAAGGCTGCTTTGCAATTCTCATCGAAATCAAAGGCGACTTCCTTCTGGAGTAGGCGGCACATAGGTTGAGCAATTTTTGAGAAATTCTTAATAAACCGTTTGTAGAAATCGGCGTGCCCCAGAAAAGATCGCACATCGCGGATACATGCTGGGCAGGGTCTCGACCACCTCAATCTTGGCCTTGTCGACTTCGATTCCCTTGGCCGAAACAATGTGACCTAGAACGAGAGCTCGATCTACCATGAAGTGGCATTTCTCAAAATTAAGGACAAGATTGGTCTTTATGCAGCGCTCTAAACACTTCTTCAATTTTTCTATACACTCTGGAAAGGAATTCCCATAGATGGTGAAGTCATCCATAAAGACCTCGATTCCATTCTCGACCAACTCAGAGAAGATGCTCACCATACAACGTTGAAAGGTGGCGGGGGCATTACACAAGCCAAAGGGCATGCGTCTATAGGCAAAGGTGCCGAAAGGGCATGTAAATGTGGTCTTCTCCTGGTCTTCGGGGGAAACTGGGATCTGATGGAAACCGGAGTAACTGTCTAGACAGCAGTAGTGAGTTTTGCCTGCGAGACGTTCCAGCATATGATTAATGAAGGGCAGAGGGAAGTGATCTTTCCTAGTGGTCGTATTCAGTCGGCGGTAGTCAATGCACACTTGCCACCCATTCTGGATTAGGGTGGGAATGGATTCGCCATCTTGGCCGATGGTGATAGTTATGCCAGTTTTCTTGGGCACGACCTATATAGGGCTGACCCATGGGCTATCGGAGATGAGATATATGACACCGGCATCTAGCAATTTCAGAACTTCCTTCCTAACGACCTCCATCATAGGCGAATTCAGCCTACGCTGGGGCTGTCGGATAGTCTTACTAGCATCTTCCAAGTGGATATGATGGGTGCATAGAGCTGGCGACAAGCCTTTGATATCCGCAATAGTCCAGCCTATGGCTTGTCTGAATTCCTTAAGCAAAGAAACTAGCTTAGATTCTTCAGGATTGTTGAGCTGGTTGGAGATAATGATAGGCAGGGAGTTGTCGGGGCCCAGATAAGCATACTTCAAATGAGAGGGCAGTGGCTTCAAATCGAGGACTGGAGCCTGATCGATAGATGGAAACAACGTGACATGATCTGAATGGTTAGGAGACATCATTGAAGGTCCATACTGGATGATAGCGCATTCTTCTAGTGTAGTGACGATAGAATGGAGCTCAGGCGGTGTGGAGAGTGTCGAGGCCACGACATCTAGAAGTGCTGGCGTTAGAGTCAAGGGCAAACTTTAAAGGGTCAGTAGAGTGAAGTTCAGCAAGTTCATTAATAGAAGGATCAATAACATCAATATAATTAACACTGGAGAATTCAAAGGGGTATCGCATGGCTTCTAGCATATTGAATCTGATGATCTCTCCGTCGAACTCTAAAGAGATGGTCGCATCATGCACATCTATCTTTGCTCGGGTAGTGGCCAGAAATGGACGGCCTAGAAGAACATCAGTAGACTTGGTGGAGTCTTCATTCTCCATTGCTATGACATAGAAATCGGCTGGGAATAAGAATTCGCCAACTTGGACTAAAATATCCTTGATTATCCCTTCAGGATAGATGACAAAATGATCAGCAAGTTTAATGACGAGGTCTGTAGGCGTGAGAGGTTCGAGGCCTAGACAGTTATAGATGATCAAGGGCATGACGTTGATTCCTGCCCCTAAATCGCACATCGCTTTGCCGATGTCGACTGTACCAATCCGACAGGGGATGATGAACATGCCTTGGTCCTTGCACTTTGGAGGGATCCTCTGCTGGATATGGGCGGAAGCGTTGGCTCCTACACTGATCTTGTTAACTTCAACGAACTTGCTTTTGTTTGTACATAGCTGTTTTAGGAATTTGTCATAGCGAGGAACATTCTTCACTGCTTGGAGAAGAGGAATGTTGACAACCACTTTACTGAACATTTCAAAGATATCTCGGTCTTATTTTTCTTTTTTGGACTTAACCAGTCTTTGGGAAAATAGGGACTCGAGAATCTTATGAATGTATTCCTTGGTGAATTCGGGTGGATTGGGGTCATTCCTTGGTGAACCTCTGCGAGAGCGAACTCTTTTTTTCGTGACCTCGACTAGTCTGGGCATTTTTGGAAGTTTTGCTCTAGGTTTTGGCTTGAGTTCAGACTCTGGAGAATTCGCAATATCGAGGGCTGGATTTCCAGGAGGTGTCAAGGTTGTTCCACTTCGTAGAGTCAATGCACAGACATTGTGCTTTGGATTCATTTTGGTTTGAGGTGGAAATCTCCCGTGATTTGTTAATTCTTTCACTTGGCCCATCATGGTGCTCATTTGTTTCGTAAGTTCCTTGATTTCTTTCTGCTACTCGGGATTCTTAGGTATCTCGGGATTCTAGGGATTGACAAAAGTCTGATCCTGGGGAGGTTGGCATTGATACTGATTTTGATGAAAAGTGGGTCGAGGTCTGTAATTCTGCATGTTGGGGGGTGGAGGGTGATTTCCATACGGATTCTGTTGGTGTTGTTGGTGTCTAGGCCCCGAAGGTTGAGGGTTTGGAACCCATCCTGGATTTGGCTGTTTCCAACCCTGATTGTAGTTTTGACCATAAGGAGTCGGGACATACTGACTGTCAACATTAACTTGGATTTTGTCCGGAATGTGGGGACATGCATCAGTGGGGTGGTCCACGAAATTACAGATTTGGCAAGCCTTGACAGGCGCGGATTGCCCTGACATAAAACTCTGAAACATCCCTGTAAAGGAAGATAGCTGATTCTGCAAGGTTGCCACTTGGACATCTTGGCCTTGATTGTTGGCTGGGTCAAACGAAGCATTTTTGGCCATGAGTTCTATTGTTGCCTTAGCGGCTGATGGGGTAAGAGCAGTTAGAGATCCACCGGCAGCGGCGTTGACTAAGGCCTTATCGTGAGTTTTGAGGCCTTCACAAAAATACTGAACAAGGGCATGCTCCGTGAGGTTATGGGAGGGATAGCTAGATTGCATCTTCTGGAACCTCTCATAATAATGGGCTAGAGTCTCCTCCTTTTTTATGGACTATGGAAACGAGTTGTTTGCATGTGGTGTTGGAAATAGAAGTCGAATAATACTTCTCGGTGAAGATCTTAGACATGTCTGCCCAAGAGTGAATGGATCTTGGTGGGAGGTCATAGTACCAGTCGAGGGCATCGTCTTTGAGAGACCACTGGAAGGCGCGCAACTTGGCTTATTCGATGCCGACGTTGGCAGGTTTCATGGCCTCACAGATAGAGTGGCGTTGTTGAAGATGGCAGAGTGCATTTTCCTTGGCAACCCCTCGAAAGGTTGGAAGGTGATGCATAACAAGGTCCAATCATGAAGAACAGCTAGCCATATGATGCAGCTACTTGACATATCGGGGGTTGCATGGAAATTATTGATGGTTTGTTGTGCTGGAGGAGATGGTGGTGGATCCTCGTGACGTTCATCGTTGTCATGGTCTTCCATTGCTGGAAAATAGAATTGGGCTGCTACTGGATTTTCGAGACTACGATGGAGATAAGCTAGAACTAGGAAAAACTGACGGTCCTAGCCGACCAGATTGGAAGGAGATCCGTCGAGGGCAGGATGTGGGATCACTCTACGCTGGGTAGATGTTCCTCTGGCTTGCCTTCGAAGTTCTCTCTCATGCTCTAGAGGGAGTAGATCTGGAGCTGATCTCTTGGTCATACAAAAATAAAAACAAAATTAGTACCGTTCAATCCCCTGCAACGGTGCCAAAATTTGATCGTCACTCAAATGTATTAAATATTTTCCTGATGCCTAAATGCACAAATAAATGTGTACAGGGCAAGACAGGGTCTAACCACAGAGATTGAAGGAATAAAATGTTAATAAAGATGTATGACAAGAGACAAATGCAACAGAATACGGTCAAGAAACACCGGGGGAGGGGGGGTTCTGTCGATTAATGAATTAATCGACGCAGATATGGGAGCTAACAAAACAGATAAGTAAATAAATGTAAATCGCAAACATAAAAGTAACATGCATTCGGGGGCTCGAAAGTTAAAAGCAATCAAGGGCAAAATAACATAAAATGATCGAGGGCACGAAAAGTAGTAAGAGAGATATAAATCAGTGGGGAAGAGATCTTAGCAAAAGGTGTTCTCGGGTTGCGTTCTAGGTCAATTAATCATGGGCACGAAAATATTCCAAACTCAAGCAGAGACCTGCTATAGGAGTCATGTTTCCACGTAGACTCCCTACTCACCTTCGTAGGTAGAAGCCACCCCCCGTTTCCACATATGGGGTGGCCTTGACGTTTCGTCGTCCCCCCAGGCACGAATGCGGGGAGGCACTACTCAAAACACCCATGAAGTGGAGGCAAGATAAATCTAGGGCGTGACATCTCAAGTTGTCAAGCTCACATCACATAACCTAAACAATCAAATACCCCTAGACGAAAGACCTCTTGCGATGTCTACACTAGGTGTCTACTTTATCTCAAGGATTCACGTCAGTTATAACCAAGAGAATGACAATACTCATGCAGAAATATTGACAGTTGATCAAGCCCTCAACAGTTCTACATAAGCAAGGATTAAAACGATAAATGATTGAATATGTCAAGAGAATGTATTAAGCACATTTTAAGCCTCCTAACTAACCCTTGCAACCCTCGCAACACCCTTCACTAAGAGGTTGATATTTACCTACTCATAACAAGATAAGAATAGTAGATAATAAATATCATGCAAGAAAGAGTAAAGGAAAGGATTAGAGGAAACCGGTAAATGATTTAATAAAATCAAAGGAGAAAGGCTTCTCCCTTTACAAAACTGGCGGCTGCTCCAGGATTCAAGAGAATAATATCCCTAGAAATTAGGGTAAAAGAAAGGGTGATGTTTTTAGTGTCTTAAGTTAGCCTCCTTTACAAAAACCCTAAAACTAAGCTTATATAGGCTAAAACTAGCTAGGGGATAAAAATACAGCTAAGAGAGAGAGGGTGTCAGCGCTTGGGAGGACGCCAGCACATAGGGGGACTGTATCCTTGGCAGAGGATATTCTGGAATCTTCTGGAAGCGTCTGACACCTTCTAGAAGCGCTTGAGATTCCTTCCTTTGGCTCTCGATCTCTGATCTGATGTAGGGAAGTCAAGGGCATGAGACTGCTCACTAGTCCGGTTAGCGTCGCGGGCTCGATGACTTTTGCACTTCTAGACCTCGAACTTCAAAACCTCAGAAATCCTTCCAAATATGCTCGTTTTTGCTTTTTTCTCCCTTTAGCTCTGATCTGCAAAAAGATGGGAAAAAGGGCAAATCAGAAGTATCTTGCCCTCGAAAAGGCTAGAAATACGATAGAAAAACCTATAATAAATACACGCTATCAAGGCGCGAATTGTTTGAATGGGAGAGTGACGAGTGGGTGAGCTTGAGAGAGCGGCTACCAGCTCCATGTAGGGGGGGCAAAAAGACGTTCTGCGCTAGGAGTTAGATCAATCAGGGACCTACACGGTGCACTCAGGGTACAAGAAATAGGAAGCGTTTAGGTACGAGACCAGGCCTCTGCTTCGGTCCTGTTGGACAGGTTTGGTTCCGTTTCGGGTGGAATTTTTCTTGTGGTTAACGTTTAGGGAGAGAATTATGACCAGGTCGTTTCTTTGCGAGACGTAACATGATCTCTGAAGCACTGAATATCTGCCCCATGTGCAACAGCAGACCAGAGGACGTTACTCACCTCTTCCTGCGCTGTGAGGTAGCTAAGGGGGTGTGGGAGTTCATCATGCGATGGCTTCGGGTGGTGTGGTGTCAGCCTTGAAATCTAGCGGACCTTTGGAGGACATAGGGGAATTACTTGCCAATCTACGATAAACAAGCCGGTAGGATGTGGGCAACTCTATTTTATGCAGTTATTTGGACCTTATGGAAGCAACGCAATGCGGTGGTTTTTAGACAGAAGGGGTATACTGAGATGCATTGTGTGAATATGATTTTCTCCTTGTGGCATTGGTGGCTGAAAAGCAAGGACCATTCGTTCGCTTACAGCATGTCTAATATGATGCAGACTCCGACATGGCTTCTAAGTCGTCAAGTTGAGGTTACTTGAGTCTGGTTTCGGGTGTTAGCTTTTCTCTTTTCGTATTTTCTTTGTGGTTGGGGTGCCTTCTGTGCACCCGCTACTCTGCGTTGGTAGTTGTTTCTTGTTCGGTTTTGTCAGGTTCGTCATGACAATTTCTTTTAATAAAATCTCTACTTATTATAAAAAAACAGTCCTCATCTTCTACAGCAGAGTCATACCCTTTTCTCAATAAATTTCCACAAATTTTGACTCATAAAGAAAGCTTTTACACAAACAAACCGATACTCTTACAAATTGCTATCATCAATCTGATGTGTAGGGAGAGAGATCGACGGCATTCTACAACAAAATTTGATTGCCAGATAGAACTAAGTTGTTCTGACACCACTTTATTAGATTCTGAGCTAGCTACAATACTTAGAAATCAAGACAAAGACAATGAAAATAATTAAAGAGATGCCACAAGAATTATTTTCAAGTTAGAATAATATCATTTTTTTAGCTTGATGGATAATTAAAGATATTACTAAAGTTATTTTTCAAAAAACAAATTAGACGATGCCACAAGAATTATTTTCAAGAAATGTTATCAAACAGTGACTTCACATAGTGATTAATCATTTATAATTTAATTATTTTCTTACCCAAGAAAGGGAAATCTTCTATTTATAAAAGTGTAATGGAATTATGGAAGGATTAGATGAATTACACGATTTGAACGATGGCATGTGGGCGCCTTCTTCGATTTGGTTTTGCAGGAGTGGATAGTGAAAGAGAGCAATCAACTGACAAGCTTTTAAGACATCTTCGTATGATGAGTTAATGGCATCTTATCACAACATCGGACGGAACAAAAAGCTCGTCTCACACTAAGTGTCACCAATATTTAGGGAACCAAAATAAATTACTACTAATTAGGTTTAAACAGAATTCGATTTATTTAAAGATAAAAATATTTTTAGTAGATAAAATTTTCAAATCAAATTCATCTAATTAATTAATTAATCAATCAATTAAATTCAAAGGTCCATCACATCAAATCCATTAAATTTTCACTTGTCTTGCAAGCCAATGGTATGATCAATCAATGAAATGGTTGAAACTTGAAAACTGTAATTGTACTGGAAATGGTGACGTAATTAAGAAGGGGTAGAGATATGAAATTAAGTAAGTACCACAAATGGTTCCTTAAATACATCGACAATTGATGGTTCGCACTTAATTAAGAACAATAACACCACAGTTTGGCGTCGACCTCAACATGATTCGCTGCACGACTACCTAAAAATTCTTTATTTACTTCACATCTTAGTTTATTACATCATTTTCATTTTATTTTAAATTTGTTTTAGTTTACTTTTTTTTATTAAAAAAAATCATGAATTCAAACAAAACTCTTAGACTCTAATACAATTCACATACTTAATTATAGGACTTTTGTTAGAGTGTGCAACAAAGATTTAGATTTGAAAAACAAAGAGATTAGCAATGGCCACAAACAGGGATTCTCGAGTTTTGCTTTCCTTGTCCCCGTCCTTCAATCACTATATTTATCCCTATTCCTGGTCTCTTCACTCAGCGGGGCAGAGATTCCCCGCCCCCATGGTTAGTGGGGCGCACCCGCCGCCAGGTAACTATTTTCTAAGATAGTGTTTGGCATTTCAAGTTGGGTTGGGTTGGGTTGGGCTGGGTTGAATTGGAAAAGCTAGTATTGAGTGTTTGGGATTAAGGGTTGAAGCCAGCTTTTTAGAAAGCTGGCTTCCTGGAACGGGTGCAACGCCTCACAAAGTTTGGCTTTCCTCACTGCAAAAAATTCCTGCAGTGGCAAACGCAGCACTGCGTTTGCACCCCCTCTCTCTTACTTTTTTTTTTTTCATTTTAACTTCATTTTTTTACTTTATATAATAGAACAAAATAAATTAAAAACTACCACAATAAAATCTCCATTTCAAGATAAGTAATTCTAGATCCACTTTTCCTATTTTTATTAATTTTTTAAAAATGGGTTTTATACTCCAACTATTTCATTTTTATAGTTTTACCAAACACCAAAAATAACTTCTCGTTACCCACAACACTTTTAAGAAATGTTTACCAAACAGCATACTAGCTTTTCCAGAAATACTTTTACCACAGCACTTTTGTCACATCACTTTTCAGATTAGAACCGGAACGCCAAACAGACCCTAATTCAGATTTGGAGATGTGTGGTTGTGAGTTGTTAAAAGGTGGGTTCATGGTGGGCCGGTTGTGAGCCAACTATGAATAGTGATTTGTGAGGGAAGGAGAAAAAGATGTTTACGTAGTGTTAAGGTTATATTAAATTATTATATATAATCCCATTTTTATAAATAGTATTATAGGCCAGTATGGGGTCGGGGATCCCACGGTAACGGGACGGGTATGACCATCCTCATTCATGCCTTGTTCTCCGGTTAATATGAGGCGGGGATCGAATATCCGTCCTTAAAATATACTCGGTTAAATTGGATAAATTCTATTCTTAACTAGAGCGAGACGTCCTGGGTACTCATCCGGTGGGTACAATTGTCACCCTACAAGAGATAATTAAAAATTAAATGTAAGAGAGGTGGAATTTTGTATTTTGTAAAAATCGTGCAAATTTAAACCAAAAGCGGACAATATCATTCCATTAAAAGAGATTGATGAGTTTTAATTTCTCAAACAAATGGTAGTGAAGTTGATGGTTTGGCGGGGCTGCGAAATGAACTTTGTTGTTGGTGGCACACTGTAAATCTCTAAATTTGAACTGAAGAAGTGTTGGGAATCTCCAATCCGAACAAGAAAAATGTACGGTGAATTTCTAATTGTCGATCAAGTAGTCATTGGACCTTGATGATGGGCAATAAGTACTTAGTGGGCCGAGTATACGGGCTTTGTTGTACATAGTTTGAAGTGGAGATTATTGGACCCTAGTGGCGGCCTCAATGCTATTTAGTTTGAGGAAAATTGGTGGAGCCTAGTGGTGTGGGATATGTGGTAATAAACACTATATATATATATAAGAGTGGGGGAACTCTTAGGTAGTGTTTAGTTGGCGGAATCAAGGAGGAAAGTGATTCGAGAATCTGAGATTCCAAGCTTTATTGCGTTTGGTTGCTACAAAGAATCACTCTCCCCTGGAATCCAACTTTCCTTAACCGCCTTGACTTTCCCAAAAATGAGGAAAAGTGATTCCTTGGTTAGGGGGTGGGGAGAATGATTCTCCCCTAGAGGGAAAGTTTATTTTTTTTGTTAAATGACATATTTGTCCAAAACTAATTATAAAAAATAACCTAATAAAGCGTCTTCTTCCTTCTCTATTTTCTAAAACTTCGCCAAATTATATTAATTACACAGAAAATATATTAATTACATCAAAATTATAATTAATTACATCAAAATTATTTTAATTACATCAAAATTATTTTAATTACATCAAAATTATAATAATTACATCAAAATTATAATAATTACATCAAAATTATAATAATTACATCAAAATTATAATAATGACATAAAAATTACATAGTAATGATGTAAATAATAATAGGTAGAAGAAAATACGGTTAGGAATAGGAACAAATCATCTAAGAAATCTCGATCCTAAACTTGCCTATTGTTGCAGTTATATTTTTTTGCATTGCTAGAACAATATGTGTCATACTTTGTCAAGGACTCTAATACGAAGGTTATATCATTTGTCATTTGCTTTAACCTGCAAAAAACTATAGTTATAAAACAAATTCATTTGATATTTTGATTGTTGAAAGATACCAAAAGACACCTGCAATTAAATAGAGAGAAAGTCTAACGTGTTTAGAGGAAACTGTGTAGCATAGAATATATAGAAAAGAATAATTATACACCTAACAAGATAACAAAAGACACCTAATAAGATAACAAAGACACAAATATAGAAAATGATAAAGTAGTTATTTTTCTTACTTTACTTGAGGATTCTCAAGTACAAAACAAACACAATAATGTTACTTTGCTCGGAATCTTAAATCTCAACCAAACACAAAAAACTAGCATTCCCCTCAATCACTCTCCCGGGTATCATTCTCCCGGGAGAGTGATTTCAAAGGAAAAAATTACATTTCATGAATCAAACGATACCTTAATGAAATGAGACATTTTATTCATGAAAGCCGTACAAATTTAACATAAAATGAATAATATGCAATCTATTAAAAGAAGCCGACGATTTTGAAAGAGATGAATTAGTAATAAAAATACTCAACTAACCAGACCAACCTCAATTACGGTCCCTCGTGCTCGTTGCTAGCATTATTTTATTTGGCTCCACTTAGGAATATTACATAGTAATTTCATGCAAAAAGTAAAGAAAAAATACTTTAAATTTGACAAAACGAAGGGAATAATTGTTTGTGTTAAACATTAATGTTAAAAAAATGTGAGGGCGTGAGCCGTGAGAGGATAAATTGCAGGGGGGCAAGTAGTGTTTTGAGAGTGTAAAAATTGGAGTAAAAATGAAACCCGCAGATAATAACCGTACCCGCCCCGTTAATTACCCATTTGGGAGGAGAATGCCCGACCCGATTCGTCCAGACACGGGTTTGATTTTTGGGTTTCGAGCGCGGGGCCAAGTGGAGCAAGACCTGCAAAAAAAACCCGTTGCCAACTTGCCATCCCTACATATATAGATGAAAGAAAAATATTTTACCATGTTCAATAAAAAACATTAGCAGTTCTTCCCTTTTAGAGTTTTCAAATAGTGTTCTTTTACAAAATCTTTGAAGTATTTGTTTGGTATAAGAAGAAAAGCCGTTTAAGAGTTTTCGTTTTTTTCTTTGATTAAACGACATTTTTTTAATTTTCTAGATATTTTGGTTTAGTTTTTCAAATCTTTGAAGTTTATTTTTGGATAATTAAATTTTAATTGGAAAATGACATTCATTTATTGGCCACATTAATTAGGAAACTGTTTTTTTTTTAATAAGCGGAAGAAGATATTATTAGCAAGCCATTAGAGAATGGCTGCAAAAGGGAAAGAATGTACAAGAAACAAAGCTATCGAAGGATGAAACTCACAGAACAAACCAGAAAAAACCTCATACCATAAGAGCAAATCAGCCCCAGGAAGTGAGCCAAGTAGACGAAGCAGACATAGAGGCGAGGGAGTAAGGGTAGTTTAAATCTGCACTTTTGATCCATCTATGCCACATAGCCATGATAACATCAATAATCCTATCATTATGCTGAACTTCCTGCTGAAAAACTACTCGATTGCGTCTCTTCCAAATACTCCAAGCTACCACATAGAAAAGTATTTTCCACATGCGATGCGCCTGAACATTCCTTCCCGGAAGATAGCCCGCCCACATCAACCACAGATCCAGTAAACTCCGCGGATGGCACCATTTAACACCCAACCATCCCATGCAAAAATTCCAGCAACCTCTAGCAACCTCACAATGTAATAACAAATAGTCCACATCTTCTGAACTCCTGTTACAAATGGGGTAGCTATCCTCCACAACCATGTTCCTTCTACGAAGGAACTCCCTAGTTATTAAACGACCTTTAAATGCCAACCACATGAAAAATTCAATTCTGTAAGGAACTAGGGAAGTCCAGCTTGACTGAAGATGCGGCTTAAGGCCAAAATTAGCTCTCTGTAAGCCCACACACCAAGAATGAACAGAAAACTGTTGATCTTCTTCTGTCCAGGTAACCTTATCCTTCTGACATTCTTTGATAGTCGTTGGCAGCCTGTCTTTCATGTCGTCCCACTCCCAAGAATCTTCTCCATGAAGACCATATTCCCTCACGGTACCCTTCTTGTTGCACGCCAGATTATACAAGCGAGGGTGCAACAAGGCCAGTGGTTTCTTGTTAGCAATAGGATCCCACCAGAAGGAAGCATTTCTCCCATCTCCCACTACTATCTCTGTTCTCGTTGACCAAAAATCAAAATAATCCCCCCCCCTGCTAAGCAGTTTCATGATATCTTTCCAAACAACTGAAAGATTAGCTTCCCTTGGCTGCCATAAATCTCCAAGATTGCTAATGTTGTACTTCCTCCGAACTAAATCCGCCCAAATCTTCCCACTTCCCCTCACTAAGTCCCAAACCCATTTAAATAAGAAACCTACATTCTTAGCACGTAAGTCTGCGATTCCCAATCCTCCAAATTCTGGTTTCCTTGTGATTTCCTTCCAACTCACCTTCGCCAAGCCTCTTTTCTTATCTTCCCCACTCCACATAAACCTGCGCATAATCCCCTCACACTGCTTAATGACATTGTTGGGCATGTAATACAAGGACATATTATATACAGGGAGACTTGAGAGGGCTGATTTGATAAGCGTGACTCTCCCACCAACCGACAGGAGATTGCCCTTCCAACTAGTCAACTTGCATCGCATTCTTTCAACTAGAAACTCCCAACTCGAGATCCTAAGGGGATTAAATCCTACATACGATCCCAAATACTTGAAAGGTAAGGATTCATACTTACAACCCGCCCTTCTAGAAAGGCATCTCCCCACTTGCTCGCTCAAATTGATTCCCACAAGGGAGCTCTTATGGAAATTAACCTTAAGTCCCGAGTATGCCTCAAACCATCTCAGGATCCCTTTCACCCCCTGAATCTCCTCCTCATCGTTGTTGACAAACACTAAAGTGTCATCCGCAAATTGCAAATGACTAACTCTCCATCCTGTAGCTGGATCTTCCACTCCTCGTAGAACTCTTGCTTCTTCTGCTCGAACAAATAAGCGGTGCAAGCCCTCTGCAGCGATATTAAACAGGAAAGGGGATAAGGAACAACCTTGACGCAAACCCCTCTCTACCCCAAATTGCTCCGTCGGAGATCCATTTATAAGAACAGAAACCTTACTCGTACTAATGCATTCTTTAATCCACTTCCTCCATCTGATCCCGAACCCCATATGTCCCATAACGTCCTCCAAATACTCCCACTCTATCGAATCATAAGCCTTTTCGAAATCCAGTTTGAATAGAAGCCCTTGCCGTTTCGAATGTTTAAGAAAATGAACTACTTCATTGGCCGCCATAACACAATCTAGCGTCTGTTTCCCATGCATAAACCCATGCTGAACATCACTAATAACTCTCCCTATCACCTCTCTTAATCTCCCAGCTAAAATCTTAGAGATATCTTATAGTAGCAGCTTACCAGGCTAATAGGTCGATAATCTTCAAATCTTCTAGCTGAAGTAGATTTCGAAATTAGAGTTAAGAAAGCTGTGTTTGCTCCTAAAGGGAACCTTGCTGATCTGAAAAATCCCTTAATCATGCTACTAAACTCACCTCCCACCACTTCCCACGCCTTTTGAATGAAATTCAACGAAAAACCATCTGGACCTGGCGTCTTCCTCCCATCACAAGCCCAAACAGCCTCCTTAATCTCCTCAAGCGTCACATCTCTCTCCAGCCAGCTAGATTCCACTACACTTAGTTTAGAAAAACCAATGTCCGGGATCCGAGGTCTACTCCAGTGACTGGTTTTAAAGAACCCCGCGAAATACTGGACCGCCGCTTGCTTTATCTCAAAAGGATCCGTCTTCCTGCCATCCACCGTCATTATCTCCTTGATGTTCTTACACGATGCTTGAATTTTTGCCATTCGATGGAAGTATCTAGTGTTTCTGTCGCCCTGGGTATTCCACTTCCACCGATTCTTTTGATGCCACAACCTATCAACTTTTCCTTGTTGTTCCCAGACTTCATTCCCAACCTCCGCCAGCTCCAACTGCTCCTCTACGGATAGCGGACGATCATCTGCTAACTTTTCTAGATATTCTGCTCTATCTAAAGTCTCCCTGAGCCGAACCTCCAGTCTGCCATACACTTCCTTGTTCCACACTCGAATTGCACTTCTCAAGAATTTCAACTTCAGGATTAATTTGAAATCCCCCTGATACTCCTGACCAGCATCTCTCCACCACCCCGCAACAAGCTCCTTAAAATTCGCAACCTCCCACCACGTCTGTAAGTCCCGAAAGGGTTTCGGGCCCCAGTCCACAACTTCTTGACAAAGGAATAGAGGGGTGTGGTCCGACCAAGTTCTGCTAAGAGCAGTCAGCCTAACATCCTGGAGATGATGTATCCACTCCTCTTGGACAAGAACCCTGTCAATCCTACTCCTGCTAACAGTATTTGCCCATGTGAACTTCCTCCCCATTAACCCAATATCGATCAGCCTACATCTGTCCACCCAAGATTGGAAGGCACGCATTCCCTGCGTATATCCCCTCCCATGCAAGCGATCTCCAGGAGACAAGGTTTCATTAAAATCCCCTCCCACCAAAACAGGGACCTCACTACTACTAATTAAAACCGCCAGATCTTCCCATAAAATGCCTCTCTGACCTGCCTCAGTATACGCATAGATGTTCAAGATAGCGCATTTGAAGTTTGCCTCAACCACTTCACCCTCTAACCAAATAAATCTATCTCCAACTACAGACCGACTACTCTGAAAAACCTTGTTGTCCCACATGGTAATCAACCCCCCAGAACGACCAGTCGCCGGGGCGATCACCCAACGCATGTCCCTGCTACCCCAAAGGGTAAACATGAAAAAATTATCCACCTCAGCCTTTTTTGTTTCCTGAAGTAAGCAAAACTGAAGCCCCTCACTACAAAATTTCTTCTTAATAAACTTCCTCTTATGCATCGAATGCAAACCACGACTATTCCATGACAATAAGTTCACCATGAGTAACTGAGTAAAACCCGCTAAACCATACACACTAAGCTCTTATGACCCCCAGTTCGGCCGCAAAACGATCTTTGTCGAACTCCATAAAAGCTTCCTTGTTGACTTAGTCTGTAATCTTCAGCAATCTTCCAATATTCCAGGAGTCTAGGGCTAACAGGGTTGCCTCAGATAACCTGTTCGCTCTGATAATATCCGAGTCCTCCACCCTAAGAGCTGCCACTTGGGAGTTGCTGTCCAAACAAACTGTTTCTAGATTTCCCTTACTGCCTACCAATCTCTTCACAATCCCTCTTCGTTTCCGGTCTGTGACAAATGGACAATCACTAAGTCCTCCTGCCACACTACATTACGACTGCAATTCATTCTCAAGGTTTACCGAGTTAGGAGTTTCAACCTTACCCCTCGATTCCACCTCTTCGTCCATCTCATCCTCGGAGCTTCCCTCTGAATAGACCACATCATCTTTTCCTCCCAACTTCCAATCTAAGGAATTGATTGCCCCTTGCATAGGCTCTTCAAGGCAATTCAAGTTAAAATATTTCCCTCCCACGTTGATTCTGATTGTCTCCTGAATACATAGCTTGTCTGTTGCTATTAACAAACGAGTTATATCCAACCTTTGACGAGCGACAGTATACTCATCAATCGCAACAAGCTCGCCTAGGCAAGATCCAATTTTAACAAATAGATCAGCCCCCCAAACTTGAACAGGAGTTCCCACACAATGAACCCAACATAACCGACCCCTATTCGCTACATCACTTGACCAGGGAATAACCTTAGAGAACACCCCACTGCTATGTAGCGCCTCCTTCTCAATCCGCTCTCTTTCTTCTTGGGACTCAAACTCAAGCCATACCAAGCCTCTCCCCATAATCTTGGTAGCGCACACCTAACCCAATTCCATAACTAAATCTTGCACCTCTGAAACATCTTCCATTCTGCGCAATACGCCAATCGCGCTTTTCTCTAGCCATGACTTATTATCCTCAGGGACTGAGGCAGCGATCTCGAGGATTCCCTTCTCCAGGTTATCCACGATTTCCTCCCTCACAACAGAAACTAAAGCAGCCTCCTGATCGAACCAAGGAGCTCCCATGTTAGGGCCCCTGGTTCTACTCAAATGCCATGATTTTTCACCACCCACCAACGGTGATCTTTCTGCAACCTTTTTACTCTCTGCTCTTTGAATATTATTCTGTGCCATACCAGAACCAATACTCCCTGCCTTCCTGACAAGACGAGATCTCTCCCAATGTTTGAATGGTCGACCAATATTACTTCGTATCGCCGAGGCGCCAATGAACTGACGATCCAACGCGATTTCCATATCAATCTTGTTCTCAACCCAGTCGAATCTAACAAACCCAAATCTCTTCCCCAATCTGTTCCTCTTCTTGGGAATGAAGATGTCCATCACTCTGCCAAATCTCGGCAGAATCCATCTCCTCATTACTAAATAACGCAACGATCTGTGATCAACATGCAAGGGAAGATTTTCAACGTAGTAGGAGATACCAGTCCTCTGTCCTTCACGCTTCCAAACCACTTGATTCGAATCCATGGCCATAACTAAGAAATCCCGGAAGTAGCAGACACCAAACACTGACACAGGCTTTTCCTCAAACACCTTGCAAACCAGGATACACAATTAACTCAGAACCACTAGACCCCCGGGATCCAACAAAACAACCTGCAAGAAACACACACAAAAGGCCCACGAAGTCCTTTCAAACCAAACAATAGCCGCAGAACAAATCGGATCCAAGGAATTTGCCAATACAAAACAGAATAGCCGTTGCAAGAGAGAGGTTCCGCACTTGCTCCGCACAGATCTTCTCAAGACGATGACTTCAGATCTGCAGAGAGGCAGCTCGCCGCAGGACAGGGAAGATGAAAGCGATCGCTGCCGGAAGGAGGCAAGATCGGAGCACGAAAGATGAGAGAAAGAGACACAAAAAGAAGAACAGAAACACGCCAGTTACCGAGGGTATTCTGGTGATTTGTATGGCATCTGCGAGAGGCTAGCTGCCACTATGGATCTCCGGCAGCAGTGGGCTGACCGGAGGGGAATCCTCTCGTCAAGGGAGACGAGAGAAAAGAATACTGTAGCTTTTTTAATTGTCAGTTTTTTTTAATTTTTTTAGTTTTTTGTTGTTTCTCGTTAATTAGGAAACTGTTAATAGATAATGTTATCAAAACCTATCTAATAATTGCAAAAAATAATTCATTGATATATAATTTTTTTTGCTCAACAAAGATGTATAAAACAATCCACTAGAAATGAGCGAAAAATACTCATCTCTAATTTTTTTAAAGTTAAAAAATAGAAGCAGCACAAATTGTTCCCATAACTAACTAAATTCGGTCTCGAAAGACAAAATTTAGAAAGCACAATATATAAATTAATGTCCTTTTTTTTTTGACAAAAGAAAAGGAAAAGAGAAGAAGCTGTATTTTCACATAATAGGTAGGCATTAAGTTGTACTTACACAGTCAGATGCGCATGCATTATTATATTTGAAGATTAGGTTATATATAGGGTAACCGTAATTGATAACTGTGTGAGTGAGTGAGTGGTAAACTGTAGAAGAAAAGAGGAGAGAAGAGGGCTGGGCTACCTAGGATTTCAGATTTTTCCAGATTTTTCAGTTTGTAGTTTCTGTAGAAAAGAAGAGATCATTAGTGGGATTTAGCCATTCCAAATGGGTATAACGAGTGTGCAGTGCAAAATACGCAAAATAATAGAAGTAGACGACGACACGGTTACCTAAGGCAGAGCAGTAGCACTCCTTTTTTTGTCCGTACGAGGAGGATGTTTGGCTCCACTTCTGTCATTCTTGGCTCCATGCTTGTGCTTCTCAAAAATGTCCTTCTTCATTTCCTATCGTTTCTTTTATATTCATACCAAATTTTGGTTCGCTAAAAATTAAAATATTTTATTTAAATGAGCTACATAAATTAGTAACTGAAATCTCGAATTCGAATTTTTTAACACATAATTATTATTTAACACTCTCCTAGCTTAAAGTTTTTATCCTTTTAATTAACCTACTGTATTTTATTTTTAAAAAAAATTATATATATGGTTGGCCCCTCCCAAAAATACTCCCTAATTTCGGTACTGTTTAGGACGTAGCTGTTTTAAAATCACAATAAAGGACTCATCCCTAAAAAGGGCGCATCGAATCTAAATTTGCATTAGTCAGTTAGTGGGCTGAATTATTGAATAAGAAACTAAAATTTATTTTCTCCATAAGAGTGTTAAATCACTCACACCAACCACTTATCAATAATTTTTTAATATTTTTGATTTTTTTTACACATTGCTCTTTTTGGTGGGGTGAAGTGGTGAACTGGATACTTGTCCTTCACTCCTCATCCCTCTCGATGCATCTCTCTCTGTCTCTTAGAGCCTGTACATTTGCAGACATCAATGTCACATCAAAGTCTTTTTCTTGCAATACTTTAATGGGTTTTGGCCTTTCTCCTTCTTCTTTTTTTGGACATAATAGTATTATTAACAGCCCATCATAATGCACAACTCGTCAAATATAGCTATCTATAAAGTACAGAGAGCATATCATCAACACTCTCTCGAGCATTCGTGGTTGGATATGGAATTGAAGGTATATTTTCAACATCTTCTTTTAAACTAGTAGTAATTATTTTCAGATTCTTATATGTATTTTCTTACTGAATCATAGCTCGTCCGAGCCCGACAATCACTCTTATATATATTGGACATAATGATGCAGGTAGAGTAACTACTCTAGAGCATAATGACTCCATGTAGAGTACGGATTAGGGAAAATATTCTAACATTTCTCTCATACTTCGGAGATTTAATAGTCAAATATGAGCATAATTTTAGTTACTCAGATTTCATTTTGTTGTTTAACAGATGGAGTACTATTTGTTAAGCAGTTAAAGCTTTATAAGTTTGAAAAAGCAAGATTTGATGTGCAGTTGCTATTAAAAATAAATGTCTAAAAATAATAAATTATTGTATGAATTATTTTCTCTTTATTTAATGGTTTTTCCCCCATGGTTTTGCCATTTGAGAAGAAGCAAAGGCATGTTCAAAAAGCGAAGAAGAAGTCAAAGACAATGTGGTAACGAAATCGATATAATTATAGTTGTTTTTTTAGGCAAACTGATACCAGAAAAATATATAGTTATATTAATAGAGTGGATTATCAACAACAACAAAATCATTTTATAATTTTTATTAGAAAAGTAGAAAATAGTACTTATATCCCTTTAAATATCTGCGGGAAGAGCTGTCCCATCAACTTAACAATTTAACCATTTCATCCTAAATTTGAATCAGATTTAGGATTTGATCATACAAAATGTCAACGGTCGATTCATGATACGCAACTCCAAACCAAAAGATTTCCACATAATTTGCTTGTTTGTTTAATCTTTCTTAAATTCCTAATCATCATATAAGATGTTCTCATGACGTTGCTAACATTGTTGGTTAGTGTAGTCATGTTCTCATGATCCTCTAACCTTTTATCAATAAAAAATTCTCAACTTATTAAAAAAAAAAATCATATAACATGTTACGATCGTGAGTATAATATCGTTATCCCACCGCCTATCTTCATCTTGACTCTTTCAATATATTTTTTTTTCATTTTTAAGATTCAAATTTAAAATTTTAGTTTTTATCATTCAACGATAACCAACGTTAGTAAAGTCAATAGAATTGGAAAAAAACTAGCCTGACCGGCAACTAATTCTTTTAGTGCTATACATAATAATATATTTTAGAATTTTTTCATACTAATTGATGTGTCAAAATATAAGTGATATATATATATATATATATATACACGTCATTTCATTTTAGGAACTTATCATTTAAAACATACCGTTTATATTAACTTTACTAACATAATTGGTTGTGACAACAACCCAATCAATTCGAAATGGTATGTTTTAAGTGATTCACGTATGAATTTATTTTTTGACAACATGTTCAATATCATAAGAGAAGAACCTAGTTTGAATGGAGATGCCATGGATTGAGTGTTGTATCTATAAAGAAAAACCACAACGAGTGAAGCATAAGTTAGATGTATATATTGACTATTGAGTAGTATGAACCAAAATGTATAAGTCTATGAGCTCCATAATGGTACAACCCTAGCTAGACGGAAAGTAACATGGGTACACTCCTAGACGGAAATTATACTTAGAGAGGGATTAGACTGAAAGTGAAATAATACTAATACCTAGGATTTGTACTTGCCTAGCAATAAGTGATAAGTGATATACAGCTAATTAAATTAAATTAATTACCTACTTAATTACTACTTTTTAAGCTCATTTTTTTAATAAAAAGAATTTAAGAATTGATTAGTAGTAAGAGAGAGGTGTAGGGATGTGAAAGGTGAAAGTGATTGAAGATGAGTGAGAGAGGAAAAAAGAAAACCCATTTTCTTAAATATGATGAAAAGTGGTAAGAGGTTAGGTTTTGATGCTAATAAGGATTTGAGTGGTGGAGTGATGGGGTGAATTAGACTACACAAAAAACTTAAGAAAGAGCCATAAAAGGGCACAAAATAGATTGCAAGTTTTAGACGCAGAGGAAAGGCTAAAAGGATCCAAAAATGGAAAACCAAATATCAAAACAAGAAACCTGAAAACCGAAAACCCTAAGCACTAAGCAGCTGATAGCTGATATATGAGAGGCGCGTCAGGGCCCGGTCACTTCCAGTGCCGCCGCCACCACGACCACCGCTGGAAATTAAAACAAACAAGAAAAAGGGAAAAGAAAATGCTTGTGGAGGACGCAACCATAAAGCATATCCCACCACCGTAGCAGCTGGATTACTACTAATAACAAGAAGGTGAACTTGGATATGGGTTTTTGTAGTGAGTGTGCGTGTGAACATAGAGTTTTGGGTTTGAAACCCTTTCGCATATAGATTTTGATTCGATGATATAATATCATAATTTTAAATTTGTTTGGTGTGAATAATTAATATCCACTTAAAATCAATACACAATATAAAACACATAAATTGAAGGTAAAACGGGAAAGAAATGATGAAAATCGAGTACATTGTACAACTCTAATTGGACAAAAAATTGTACACAAACCCTAATTAATGGGTATAAAAAACGTACAACGTGAGCTTAGCCTGTTTAGCGCTTCCGCTCACAATCCATTTGGCCCCTTATAATAATTTGGGTTTACTTGTTATTTCTAGTTAAAATTCAACATTTCTTTTTTATATGATCGAGTGCTTTAAAAAAGATAACTCTTTAAATATAGTCGAAGACGCAAAAAGGGTGTTTCTCCCGATATAATTTTTTTAATTCTCTATCTGATAGGAAGGTTAAATCAAATTTAAAGCTTGTTAGTAACTCCTCTACCTGATAGCTAATTAAAATAATCATCAGGATTCCTTAATTAATAAATTGGAATCTAGTGGGTCAAAGTGATATAATAAGTAGAATTAGTTTTAAAATGAGTAGGTTTAAGAAAAAGGAGTGGTTTTGGTCAGTGGGGATTAAAGATTATGGTAAATCTGGTACCTACGATTACGATGTTTAACTGTTGTGGGTCTCTCTCTCTCTACCTATCCATCTCAACTGACAGATCTCACTTATCACCAACCAATCTCTCTCACACCGTATTCATTACTCATACCACTACACTACAATACAACACTACTTCCTCTTTTTTTCATAATTTTTTTAAAAACAATTTTCTCTTTTAATCAATTTGTATATTTTTTCTACTATTTATACCCCTTTACCCTTTCATTCAAAATCAAAACCCTCAAAATGTGTTCATCATCATCTTTGCTCTTGAATGGCTCTCTTCCTTTTCTTTTCTCCAACTTTTTGGTACCAAGATGTGGGTCTACTAACCATTACATGGGTTTAGGTCTTTGAGATGGGCTCTTTCTTTTTAGAAAACTTTGTTTGGTGTTGTGCTTTTTGGGTTTGATTCTTATAATACTATTAGGGTTTGTTTTTTTGTTTTTTGTTTTTGCATGGGATGATGATGATGATGGTTATGTAAATAAAGGAAGGAGAAAAAAGCAGTACCAGTCACTGTTTGCTGATGGAGCATCATCAAGATTCACAAAAGTTGTATCATTTAGGGCTAAATGGAGATTTTGATCGATCCATATGGCTCTTTTTGGTGGTCCCTGTCACTCCTTTAGCCCTTTGATATGATCTGATATGGGAATCTTGATGATGCTGCAGCGGCAATAAGTGGCTACAAATCTTTCATTTTCTTTTTCTCTCCTCCTCTTCCTCTTGCTCTTCTAGGTACAATCCATATACTTCTCATGAAATTCCTGTTGCATCACTTGTTCAATGTTTTGGTAATTGTCGCTTCTTTAATTACCACATCTTTTTAATGGGATTCATATGTATATAATGTATATATGTACTTATACACTAACTTGGTTAATTAGGGTTTTGTGTTGCTAAACTAAGATGATTGTTCAGCTTTTCTTTTAAAGCAAAATAAAGGAAAAAAGAGGAAATCTATATATGAAGTGATGATGATGATGGCTTTTGATAAGCTTTTTTTCTGACTTAAATGGTTTTTTTTTGTGGTGGTTGAGAGACACCACATCACCACACCCACCACAAGCTGTTCTCAGTAGGTATGTCTGTACTTAGAAATCATGAGAGGTGTAGCTTTCTGTTGCCTTCTGCTGCTTTTGCCTTCTCTGCTTTCTTCCTGCTGCCTTTGCTTTCCCTTTTATTGTTTCTTGGATTTCTTGCAGTTTCTTGCAGTATTTCTTGGATTTCTTGCACTTTCTTGAGTTCTGCCCTTATTTATTTCTCTACATCTTCTTGCTCTCTCCTTCTTTCTTCAACTCTGTGTGTTATGTGTGCAGGGTTTCAGCTCTCACTGACACATTAATATTAAGCCCTACCGTTCTTTTCTTCTCTCTTTTTTCTTTTTTAATTTTTTAAAGCCTACAACTTGATGCTCTTGCAACAATTAGATGTACACCAAATTATAATTGTCTCCCTCCCCATCATTATGTTTGGTGCTCTCTACATTGAAAAATCAAAACATGGTGGGCAACTTTTTATTTTATTTTAATTTTTCAGACTTTCCATTCCTTTTATGTCCGTATTCTTCTTTTTTAGATCTTCTTTCTATCCATCATCTTTGTCCTCCAGGTTTTGGGATTTCTTGAGTTCCCATCTCCAGATGAGATTATTATATGATATCTTCTTATGACAGGTGGAGAGCTAAGAAGACTGCTTTTATTCTTCAGCTGCTGTTTAGGGTTTGGAAATCATTTGCTCTGTTTTTTTTTCTTCTATTTTTTATAATCTACTATTCTCTTAATAGATTGTTGCATTTAGAAAAAATGGATCTTTTACAAAGAAGGACAGAGAATTCTAAGGATGAGTATATATATAGGCTTACCAGTTTTTGGTTCTTTGTATTTCATGTGAGAATAATTGCTGATATACAAGAATTATTAAAGAATAAATATTGATAAATCTTCTTTAATTTTTATATTTTTGAACTCTTATGAAACTCTCCATCCTTCCCACGAAAAGAAGAAAAGAAGAATTAAGATTTGATAAAGGTTTAGTACCAGCATAAAAGAAAAAAAGAGAAGTTTAGTACAAAACAATCAAACATTCAAAGCATGGGAGAATGGTTAAATGAGGTTGATAAATTTCCTTTTCAAAATGTGGGCACATATCAATGCCTGGCAATATTTGTAAGAAATGAGATTGCCCCATTTGTATAGAAGCCAAAATCAGATCATTAACCCTAAAGTATAGACTATTGGATTTATTTGGTAATTACAGCATATATTGATATTGTATGATCATAAAAGTTATTTCCTTTTCGTGAAAACAAATTTGTATAGCTGCACTTCCACAACTGCAAGTCAAACCGTCTGTCAAAGTATGAAATTTCCCTTGGCATTTCCAGCACTCTCAGATTTTCTTATTTAATTTTTCATGAGATGCATTTTGGATTGTTTCATCTACTTCTTAAATCTTCTTTCTGTCAGATTTTATGGTATGCATGTGATCGATCGTAATATATTTTGCTGGCTGTATGATTTATCATAAAAATTATTTTTTAAAGTGAATTTTATTTTTTTATTATCATTTTTGTCTAAGCATACTCTGTTGGATCTCATGTTGTTCGCTATCTTGGATCTTAAAAATCACCAAACTCTGATACCAATATTGTTTAATGAGAACTAGCCTCCTGATTATTTAGCTCGATTCTAGGTTCTTTTTCGTACTTATTTGTTTTATAATATTACAATTTAACACCCAAATACTAGTCAAAATCATCGTACAATTTGGTTTAAACGAAACTCTTCAAGTTAAGCAATATCCGATTCTATCAAGGGCTAAAACCTTTAATGTAGCTGATGCACTAGTTTGTGTGCATGAATTTGATATTTGTAAATTGTGTCCAAGAATTCTTAATATATATGCCCATTAGCCATTTTTTAGTATAGTTAATTAGCTAATTAATTAAAATTATTTAACATGGAGGAGAGAAATGTTTTTTCAGTGTAGGTACGAGATAAATTAGGGCTCAAATTTGATACCTAATATCTTTTTTTACTTTGCAAGGAGTAATTAGCTCATTGTTGATTAATAAGGTAACCACATTTTAGACCCTGCACTCAATTGAAAGTGTTACAAAAGACCCTTGTACGCGTTTTCCCTCCAAAATTCTTTGCTACCCTAATTTTTCCCGTCATCGATAGTAAAAGCAACCCTCTCTAAACCAAAATAAAATAAAACAGAGCAGGAAGAAGAAAAAGGATAAAATCCCTAGATTTTTTCTTGCAGACGCAGAAGAAGAATGAGGCAAACAACATGTCAGAGAATTCTTCACCTTTGATCTCCAATGGCAATCGCAGTGGAGGCAGAGGCAAGGGTAGGAGATTGACTTCCCTTGGAAAGCAAAGAGCAACCTTTGACTACGAACCTCTAATCTTCTGCAAATGTGGGTTGAAGACAACGAGATGGATCTCCTAGACGGACAAACATCCTGGCATGCGTTTCCACAGGTGTGCTAACGCTAGAGTCGATAGGTATGGCGGCTGTGGATTTTATCAATGGCTGGATCTACGAGTCATAAGCTGGGTACGTGAGGTGATAGTGGAGTTGAGGGATCGCGAGCAGGAGGAGATGGCCAAAAGAATTTAAGGATTAGAAGCTAAAAAGGCAAGATTAACGGTGCAGAGTCAAGGAATGATGTCAAATATGAGCATTTGCAGCGAACATGAGATAACAGGTGTGTTAGATGAGTTTAAGTGTGTCAAAGACGTTGTCCATCATGTATCTAAGGATGTCAGGGTATTAAAGATGATATGCATATGTCTGGTTTTCTTTTTATCTTGGTTTGTTACGAGTAGCCATCTCTAAAAAGGCATGGAATTGTGTAGAATAATTGGCTTTCATTGAATTGCCAAATGAATTGATATTGTTGTCATTTAAAAGTGGTACTCATGATGTGAATGTATATGTCCAGTTGCAAAACATGTCAATTGGAATATGAAAGAGTAATTTGTAATGAACACAACAATCTCATAAATAGCTCCACATGGAGTGAATTAGATTAACATTAATAACTTGTTTGCGGTTCCACATAATGCCAGAGACAAAGCAAAAGGCCAAAGTTTTCTTCTCATAATACCAAATTTGAAGCTAAACAAAGCAAAAGGCCATAACAAAACATTAACGGCCAAAGTTTTCTTCTCACTCTGCCACAAAGAACTTGGGGATGAACAAAACAACCGCAACACAAAAATCCATATACTATTTGCATTACAACTTAATAACAAAGTATTGTAATAATCAGGGGATCCAGCGTCCGTTGGTCTTCTTTGATAGGTGAGCTAGTTCTGCTGTAGGATTCTGGCTATCAGTAATACTTCTTTTCCTGGTCAAGATAGTATCCCTTGGTGAAGTAGAAGCTGATGTAGTAGAAGCTGATGCAGTAGAAGGCTTTGGCGGTGCCATCGATGTAGCTTTTTAGGCCTTCCCACTAGCTTATTTGCAGGAACATATAGGATCTTACGAAAGGATGTTCCTGGCTGCATAATGAGAATATATTACATTGTTAATACAGATAAATCAATTAAAAATAATAATTGTTCAACAAATTAAACTGAACTCTACTTACATCAGTTTCCATGAATCCATTATCAGCAACAAAACAGCCTCTACCACCTTGAAATGGGTTTTTGGCGTTTTTATTTTTGCCAACTTAAGGTGCAGATGGATTGAAGAAGGAGTCTTTGACTTTTGTGTTGTCTGATAACGAAAATTCATGTATAAGTAAACAAGTTAATAAAGTTAAATGATAATACCCCATAATTATACACATATATATACCTTAGTCTTTTTAGGGTTTTCTTGTTGCTTGGCCTTCCCTTTCTTTGCATTTTTTGAAGAGCTTGACTGGTTTGTTGTAGTAGTATTTCCTTGTGTCAGCACACTTGTTTGACTTTCATTTGGCACAGCTTGAGGTGCATCTTGTTGCATGTTTGCTACATTTTCAGAACCAGCTTCACCATTGGACTATCAAGCAACATTATTGAAAAGTTAAAAATCATAAAGATGTGCAAGCCAACAAATAGTGAAATAAGTTGGAATACTCACACCAGCAGCTGCTACTTCAGGGCATTTATTCCTCTTGTTCCCTGGATTAGAACAATAAGAACATGTCATTTTCCTCCCATTCTTACTGATGTTTGGTCCTTGAGTTGTCTCCCAATCCATCTTCACTCTGTTTTTCTTGGGTCTGCCATGCATGGACTTGATAATAGGAGGGTCAATTGGTGGCTTCCCACTGGCTGGCCAAAATCTTTTTCTAGGACAACCAAAAATTGGGTAACTATAAGATTTGTCAAACATTGATTTTTTAAACCAGTGGGATACATAATTTGTGACATCATACTTCTTGTACCTAAGAACACACATCACATGTGCACAAGGTATGCCACTTAAATTCCATAATTGACGTGCATGTGGAATTGACTAAATCTACAACCCAAGTATCCTCTCCATTAGTCACTTCAAATCCTCCAGCAATACTACCATGCATCATGAACTTCCAACTCATTTCCTTTGCATCTTGTATCTTCCATATCCTGGGACCTAAGTCTCCCTTCCATTCCTTCATAGAATCCCTTCTCTCACAAATCCTCTTCGTGCATCTCTTTCTGATGCATTCAAGTAAAGAGGTGATTGATTGATCCCTGTTATTAACCAAAGTAAAGATATAATCATCAAACTAGTTAATAATATATTATCATAATAGCTAATAACCAAAACTATAATTACGTAAGTAGTTGTATCACCTGGCTTCATAAATGAAGTTGTTGAAGGTTTCAGACATGTCGTTGTCCACCACATCTGATTTGCACCAAGACTTCTGATATGCCTTACACCATAATCGAGGATTTACTTCTTCGAAGTCCACTGATGGGTGTCGAATCCGTCAAAAATAAATTCAACTTATAATTAACTACAAAGATTTGCAAAAAAAATTGTAAGAGGTTCGATCCATAGAGAATGGGTAGGTTTAAAACAAGACGAAGACCAGGTAATAACCAATTAAGGGGGGTTTTATAAGAACTAGTTCATAAAATGGAATACAATCAAAGCAGTAAACAAACAAGTGATGAATAAGATCAAATGATAAGAAATCCCTAGTAAAGACATAACCAAGGTTATAATTCACACATATTGATCATTGGTACAAACATGTTCAGAATTGAATTTTCCTAGGGAGGCTATAGAAATCAGGTTCATTTTGACTTCCTACGCTCCTCCTAATCAAGTTTCTCAAAAAGACCCTCTATTAAGAACCCTAACTTTCTTAGTAATTCTAAAGTTCACTTATAGTATTTTAACTGGTTGATTGATAAAAATAGGGAGAGACCTTTCCTAGGCCTAGGGATCAGTCCATTCGCCCTTATAACCTAATTCTTCTCTATCGCTAACTGAGTCCAGCTCGTTCACTAAGAGTTCCGGCCAGGCACAAGCTAGTTGTTTACAAATTTCTTCTAACAATGTAGACCCAAAATTAGTAGGCAAGCTGTAATTTATTCAAGTTAAAACTTAAGTTGATCACTCTTAAATCAAACAAGAATAATTTTGGGGATGAAATCGGATGAGAAGAAACACAAAATTCAAGACTTATTAAAATTCATTTTGACCTCACAATATTGAAATCATAACTCTTGGAGTCTTTAACGATTTACTTAGCTAGAGAAAGATATAATAAAATAAAATAAAAACAATTGCATAAAATCAGAAATATCCTCCTCTCAAGGAAGAAGACGAGGAGAGAAAAAAACAATGGAGTTTCTATCCAGTTGTAGAGAAAAACAGAAGCAGAAGAAGAGATGAAGAGATGATATCCCTAATTCCTAATTCCCTTGTTTAAATAAACTAGGAAAAACTAATCGTCCTTATCTCCTAGAGTTTTAGATAAAATATAAAAGCTAATTGTTCTCATCCCTTAGGATGTTTTACAGCTTTGAAACACCTTCTGGAAGTCTTTTTCTATGAGCATAAGTGTTGGTGCGTTTTTCCTTATTCACGACCCAAGCCCACTATATTGATTCCCAGGCCCAACTGAAATCGCCCTAGGCCTAGTGAAGAAGCACTTTTCACTGATGCTAATCGACTCTCTCCTAGGCCTAGGAGAGAGGCGTTTCCTCTAGATATTGATGGACTCTCCCCTAGGCCTAGAGGAGAGGCATGCTCACTCCGATTGAGTCATTTTTATCACTATTTTTTTTTTGCTCTATTTTCTTGGTGTTTCTGTTCCTTTTCTTCTTGTCTGGTTCTTCTAACTAGTTTCTGCAAAAAAGGAAAGAAATTCACCAAATATCAGCAGTATCATTATCTAAAAACAGTGAAATTGATGATGATTTTATACCAAATAAGTGTTCAATCACCCACCTTTGCTTCTGGACTTATTTTTTCCAATTTTTCTAGCTCTTCTTTGAATTCAACGTCTGTTGATGCTTTGCAAATAATCTAGAACTGCTTCTGCATTTCATCACCCTTATGTTTCTTCCTCCACTTGGCAAAAATGTGTCTTGCACACCTACGATGCTCAACTTCTGGAAGCAGTTCATGTATTGCTGAACCCAATCCCTAAAACAATGTGAAAAGGAAACTAAAGGATCAACATGATAACATATCATAAGAGTTTTATATAGTAATCTATGAAGACAAAATAAAGCTTGTAAAGAATACGTACCTTTTACTGATCAGACACAAATGTATACCCATGACCAGTGCCTTGTGGTATTCCCAAATCCACCATAAGGTTAATGAGGAATGCCTTGCGTGTTTCTTTCTTCTCATAGCGGACAACAACGCATGCTAAAGGATACATTTGGTTATTCTCGTCCCTTGCAACAACAGATAGAATCTGACCCTTGAGTGGTCCCTTTAAGAAACATCCATCAAGACTCATGACAGGCCTACAGACAGCTTTAAAACCCCTTTTTCAGGGAATCTAAACAAACATAAATGTTATTAAATTGGCCATCAAAAGCATCCAAGATAATTGTACTACCCTTATTTGTCGATCTAAGGACATCACAATAATCCTATAACCTTGAAAACTCTTGCATCGGATCACCTAGATAAAAAATAGTCAGAACCCTCTTCGCACACCTACACTGCATTGAGGTTATATCCAAACCCAACTTTCCTTTCACATGTTTCTTTATAGCTTCAACATTTATTTTCAGAGACAATTTCCTAATGTCACCCCTCAAGAACTTAGCAATTTGCTTGTATTTGAATACTAAGACAAATAATTGTTTATCACATGTATGTATACCATAGTAAGTCTGCACAATACACCTCTTAGACGCCCCATCTATACTGCACAATATCCTCAATATCCTCCACATACAATCAGAGTCTTTACAAACAACCCTACACCTATCCTTTTCATCCTTCTCAAATCCTACATCTCTCTTATCCAACACAACATGTTTTATCACTACATTTTTAAATTGTTGTTTACCTGCAAACCTCGTAGACTTTTCAAAAAATGGCAGTGAAGTATTTTCTTCGTACTTCTTTATATTACAACTCCCCCTCTTCCCTCCATCTTCATCCTCACTATCAGTCATTATACTTTCATTATCACTAGAAAAAAAGGAACTATTTATCCTCATCTAAACATGTTCTACAAACTCCTTCATTTTGATTTTCCCCACCACCTCCTTCATTTTGATTTTCCTCATTTCTCCTTATCAATTTTTCCTCCAAACTTGATATAATACTTGCTCTAGATTCAAATTTCCTTCCCCAACAATACCATCTAAATTTTCAGCCCCATCACTTTTGCTAGTTTTTTTGTTTTTGTAATCATTTAATTCATGTCTTATGTTTTGTAACTCATCATCATCATTGCCACTGCCCCATTCCACTTCAACCCAATAGTCAGGGCCTAGTGGGTCATCTTCTTCATCACTTTCATTCTCATCATCCCCATCATTTCCAACTTGTCCTCCATTAATACCAACATGTACACCCCCATTAACACCAGCAAGTACACCTTCTATAACCTCATTAATGTTACCACAATTCTGACCCACATTAATGTTACCACTTTCATGACCCTCATTAATATTCCCAACTATTTCAAATGTAATGCCTTTATCAATATTAGGAATGTGATTGGACTTAATTTGTGGTAGTTTTTACCACATATTTTCATGCAATTAGAATGGTGATTCTACTAATATGAGTACAAATTTTGTATTTTTTACAGACAACAGTCTTGGAGCATTAAAGGTGTGTTTGGTTGGCAGAATTAGGGAGGAAAGTGACCCGGGAATCTGAGATTTTGAGCTTTATTGTGTTTGGTTGCGACAAGGAATCACTCTCCCTCGGAATCCAACTTTCCTTAATCGCCTTGACTTTCCCAAAAATAGAGAAAAGTGATTCCTTGGCTAGGGGGTGGGGAGAGTGATTCCCCCCATATGGAAAGTTATATTTTTGTTAAATGACATATTTGTCCAAAACTGATTTTAAAAATAGTTACAAGCTTGATTTTTTCTTTGCGTTGCCAGAAAAATTCAGGAAAGGATATGTCGTCAAACAACTTAAAGAACTACATGGAGGATATATGCCAACATTTGATTTCGATCCACAAGATGACTTGTCAGTTAGATGAAGTAGATCATATTATCGTACTTTAAATTTTAAAGACTTGTCTATTGTTGCAATTATGTTTTTTTGCTTTGCTAGAATAATATGTGTCATACTTTGCTATAATTTTCAAGAACTTTAATATGAAGGTTATGTCATTTTTCATGTTCTTTAACCTGCAAAAAAATCATAGTCATAAAGTAAACTCATTTGGTATTTTGATTATTGGAAGATAGACAATTAAATAGAGAGAAAGTCTAACATGTTTAGAAAAAATGGTGTAGCACAATATATATAGAAAAGAATAATTAGATACCTAACAAGATAACAAAGACACAAATATAGAAAAGGATAGAGTAGTCATTTTTTTTACTTTCCTTGATGATTCTCAAGTACAAAAGTGATTGCCTGTCGATAAAAAATAGTTGTAAAATAGATATGAAAATGGATGAAAAAGGTTACAAATTATCACTATCCACAAGGACTTGTAGATCGTGGTAAGAGGATCATCCTCAGAGATTTGGCTGGAAATTGTAGTTCTGGTTTGACTTCCTCGTCACTGAAGTTGATTGGGTATTCCTGAAATTAAAACGAACAAATAACAAATTAAACAGTAAAAGCAATCTTGGTCAAAGGATTGCCCAAGATCGGGTACAATGTTGTAGAAGAAACAATCTTGGTCAAGATGGATTGGCCAAGATTCAAATATTCCAATAAAGAAATATGAATGATAAGAAAAAACTCCTAGTAAGGGCGACACTGGAGCACTTATTCCTATGCTTCGATCACTGATTCATGGATTTTCACACTCCTCATTCATAACATTGCTATAAATTGAGAGGTACTCTTTTCCAATCCTACTTCCCTCCTCAAATAATCACCTGGCGGGTACTCCCTCTCTTGATGATCCTAATCAGTGGACACCTTGCTGGTTAAAGAGTTTATCCAATTGATTGTTGGCTTGAAGGACTGCGTCTCCTTAATGGCATAAGGGAAGACAATGTCTAGGTCAAGCTACTCCCCAGTCGGAACCCTAGATTGTCAGTATGGTTAGACCTATATCTCCCAAAACTCACTAACTTGCTAGAGGTTAGCTGTCTACTTAGGCCAATCTGGTTTTAGCTCGTCACCTTCTTGGCTGACTACAAATCTCTCACTAAAACCTAAGGGTGATCAAGTATTGATTTTAATGGAGACCGGTTTGTTAAAACAGAGTTTGGAATGATTACAAATAGAGAGGTTATTAGGCTTGTTTTGATCTCACGAAGCACAAGAATGGTTCAACAACCCTTACCAAGAATATGGGTTTAGCTACTAAACATAATCATGGAAGAAAAATGGAATTTTATTAAATATAAAAAATGAAATTAAATTTGCAAATCCAATTGGAAAATTGCAGAGCAAAGTGTTTTTAGAATAGAGGAAGGAGATAGAGTCGAGAGTCCTCTAAAAAAAAGTCTCTTGCAGCTTAAAACATGTTGCCCTTAAAATCTTATCTCGACTCCAACTCTTTCAAAATTAAAACTAATTATTACAAATTCAATTTGTTCAGATCCTAAATTTGAAATTAAAATAAAATAAGATAGTGATTGTTTGTTCAAATGAGGATAATCCCCTTAAGGATTTGATCTTGCAACACGTTATCTCTTCCACAACCGTTTTCAACTGTCGATCTAATCTTTTAGTTCAAATCTTGTGACTCTTTGTACAACACGTTTCTAGCTTTGGCAATCTTGGCAATCTTGGTCAAGCCTGCTGTCTGCCTTGGCCAAGATTGCTGCCAAGAATGCTAATTCCAACTAAACAAAAAAAAATAACATTCCCCTCAATCACTCTCCCGTGAGAGTGATTCCAAAGGAGAAAGTAGCATTCCGTGAACCAAACGCTACCTAAGAGTGAAAAGGGGCAGAAAAGGGTAATTTCTGGGAAGAGTAAAGCAAACACCTTTCTTGGATGGTCTTTTGACCAAAAGGAGTCGTCTTGACTGGCAGATAATCCTAACCTTCGGGCGACACTAAAAGTCAGAAGTCTTGTGTGACTGTGCTTATTGGCTTATCCTTAGAAGAGTTGGAGCGGTGTCCTTCCTTCTTTATTTAGCTTTTAAACTTCTAATCGGAGAGGAAGAGTGATAAGATACAATTAAGTAGTTTAATTAAGATTTATTTTACTTCTTTCTTTGTTAGAGATATTATGGAGGGAGAAAACTATATATAGTCTCCCTAGGGTTTTGAGAAAGGGGGGCCTTCGTCCTTTCTCTTGCGTTTACTTATGCTTTGAATTCCAAACTTCTTGCTCCTTCATTTCTTAAAAAAAACGGACGATTCGATTTTATTCTATTACCTCTTTTATTTTCTTCAATCATGAGTATGAGTAGCTAAATACATCTTTTCAAGTAGAAGCATTTAAAGCATGATCATGAGTTTTGCATAAGATCTAATTGTTCTTTATTAATCTTTAAATCTGCATTTAATTAATCTCTATTATAATTGTATTGCACTTACTTTTGATTTTAGATCTGGCCAGTCTAGAGTTAATTTGATTCTCGCAAGTGTCATTCCTCTTAGTTACGGCAACCCTTTCTTGGGTCATTTACAGACCAAGAGGATCGAAGTAGACAACTAGCCCTGAGAAGCTAGTGGGAAAGGTTAATCTGATTTAGACCTGATTGAAAGTCGAGGATCCTAGGTTTGGAGTTGTCTTCCCCTAATCGCTAATCAATCAATTTTAGTAAACCCTTTAACTAGCAAGTAAGGATGGCAATTGGGCGGGTATGGAGCGGGTAAAGGACTATCCATACCTGCACCCACAAATTTGCGGATAATCCATACCCGCACCCGCATCCATATGGAGCGGGTAAAGAAAGGATAATTGTACCCGCGAATACCCGTGGATAACCTGCGAATACCCACAAATTTTTACTTTCACCTATCGAACAAGGAAATTGAATTTTTTAATTTATATTTTGTACCATGTACTTAAATATTAATAGCTTCCCTTTTCACCAGCAGAACTTTTTCAGTTAATTAGTGATTATAAGTAACATCTACGAAAATAATGTGTCCATACAACACCAAAAAGAACACAAGAAGCCATAAACTCAAGACTTATTCAACAGATAACAGGTTTTCTGCGATAGGTTCGGTCTTTCAATATGTTTGAACATTCTTAAATAAATAAATAAATCAAAATCAAAACTTTTGCCTAGAAAGTTGAAAATAATCAGGCATGTGAGTCAGATCACTAAGAAAGAAAAATCAAGATTTTTTTTGACAGATAAGCTGACCCTATATGAGAAAATGTCAACTTAAAGTTCAAATTAACAAATTCAGTTACAACAACTGGGATCAGCAAACTTAAGTTTGGTAGCTGCATCAAATTCTTTTCCTATCGTTCAGCGTGCGCCGACGTTCTGCTTGCTTCTTCCATCTCACCAGTGCTTTCAGAAATTTCATCACCCGAATGTAATTGAATGCTAGAGCAAAAAGATTATAGAAAATGCAGTAAAGACATCAAAAAATGAATCTCTATACACAGTAGTAAGATATGCAGATGCATAAATTTCACCTCTGTTGGGTCTCTAAAGGAGTAGAATGCATATATGTAATTAATTATATATTAAAATATTATATATATATATATTGTGGTATTTAGTGTTGATGAATCAAGTAAAGGAAACCTGGAAGATGAATCAAATAATACAACTGTAGAGATCCAAGTTCTTCTCGCATTTAGTCATCGACTATAGAAGCTACATGGTACACACACAAAAAGTCACTTAAAATAAATATAATAAAAAGAGAACTATTTATTAATAAGATAATTTCAATTTACTTACCATTATCATCTTCAATATCAGAGTCATGATAATCTAGACATGCGGCACCACCACCTAAGAATGTAAGCATAAATAAATAAGATACTTAATTGCTTATGTATAAGTACAAAATTGAAAAAATAAAGTTAAAATGTTTATTATTGTACCTGTATGTTTAGCTGACCACAACCAACTACGAGTACACATTAAAGCTTCAATGGTTCTTGTATGAAGTTTGTTACAATGTGGGCTGATCACTCTACCACTTGTGCTAAATGCAGACTCAGATGCAACAGTGGACACTAGAATAGCTAGAATATCACGAGCAATTACTTTTAAAGTTAGGTACTTAACTTCTTGCACCTTCCACCATACGAGGATGTCAAAAATTTCAGTTCTTGGCAAGACATGTTCCTCTAAATAAAGATCCAACTCACTCATTGCTTGTGGAGTGTAATCAGTTTGGGACTCCATCATAAACATATCACATTCACTCATATCGGCTTGGGAAGAATTCATTGATAATAAAGCTAAAGATGGATCCAATGTTCCATCTACTCCCCTCTCACTATACTCTTTCACCATATCATAACAAACTCTCTTAATTTTTTCAACCTCGGTATTGTAGATCATAGCATAATTAACACCATAAATCTTATAGTAGTAGAACTGAATCAACTTCATTTTGTATTGTGGATCAAGTATCGCAGCAACAACCATAAGAACATTAACATCATCCCAATATTTGACAAACTTGGTCATTATTTCACTAGCCATTGTTGACACAATGGGAGTAGGAGAAGTTAACCAATCTCTCAATCTCAATTTCATGTCACAAATCTTAGAAAAATACACATTTTCTGTAGGATAAAGTGTGCCACTAAATAATTTTGTAACTTCATAAAAAATCTTTAGTTTAACACAAATATCCTTAGCAAATTGCCATTGTAATTCAGTGACAGCAGGACATGTTCTGCACTCAGTGTCTATAACTCTAATGCTAGTGAAAACATCCTTATATAATAGTGTTGTTTCCAACATTAAAAAGGTGGAGTTTCACCTAGTTGGACAATCAAGAGAAAGACTTCTAGTAGGTTTATTAGGACCAATAAATGTACCTTCAAACTTCTGTAATCTATTTGGAGTAGTTGTCCAGTACGAAGCACTCTCACGGATTGCACTAATACTTTCTTTGATAACTGCAAGTCCATCTTGTATAACCAAATTCAGGATGTGAGCACAACACCGCGTGTGAAGATAAGACCCATTAGCAATCAGAGACCAAGACTTTAACTCATCCAACACCACAGCTATCATAGCATCGTTAATAGAGCAATTATCTAAAGTAACGCTAGACAACTTTACATCTATTTTCCATTTGACAAGAGCCTTCAATAAATCTTCAGAAAGTACTTCTTTGTTGTACGGACATGGCACATATAAAAACCTATAATTGACATAAACACTTAGTAAGATAAAATTAACAATATTGAATGCAAACATAACTAGCTATTTTATATAAGTTATGAAAGTACCTTAAAAGTCGACTTTGCAATTTCCAATTGCGATCAATGAAATGTGTTGTGATAGCCATAAAGCCTTTCTTTTGATTAGAGGTCCATATATCAGAGGTGATGGCTATTCGGCTTTCATTTTTCACAATCAACTCAATTAAATTACTTCTCTCTTTCGCATACATCCCTAGTATATCACTTTTCAAAGTATTCCGGGAAGGAACCTTAAAAAGTTGTTGAAGCGAACAAACAAACATCTTGACATTGAGTTGATCCACCAAAGAAAGGGGATGCTCATGCATCACAACTAAGCACGCAAGTTCCTTTCTTGCAATTTTAGAATAAAATGTAGTTGAAGTCAACTCTTCCCATTTTTGTAGTTGAATTATTTTGAAATGTCCAACAAAGTCATATATGACAACCTATCGGTGTCCCACTCCTTCTCTTGTACCTTTCCCCCAATATAACTCCACTCACTTCTACCCCTAACAATCTTACCACCAATGTGGTATCGGAATAATACCATCTTTTAATATGCACATTGTTACTGTATGAGGGACAAAATATCTATTTAAAATTGCAAAAGAAAACACAACACAACAAATAAAACAACAAAAGCTCATCAGCACAAAGGACCAACATCTACATTAAAAATAAAAAATATACTGGCACAACAATATTGTATGATAAGTAATTGTTGAAAAGGAAGGAGAGAATCGAACCTCTTACATGATTATCAGTGTCAAAACCATGAACCTGCTTCAAAACCCGCAAACCTACTACCAAACCCGCAATTCTCAAAACCTGTAAACCTCAAACCAGACCCGTTTCAAACCTGAAAATCCTAACCCACAATTTTGTTAGATGTACCCAACTACTTTCGTTCTTCTCTCCACTGTAATCTCAAATCTTAATCAACATTGCTGCTATTCCACCAAGATTTCTAGGGTTTAGTTTGGGCGGCGTTTTCAATTGCAAAGGTAGAGGATTTTTAGTTTTTAATTAATTAATGGGTAGGTAAAAGTAGTTTCGAAATTATTTTCATTTACTGTGGGGGGAAATGCTTGGATCATGACATGGAAATTAAAAAAAAAATTATTTAAGTAAATCCACGTTAGCGGATAACGGGGAGAGGGAGTCACATCCTCACAGAAGGTCCAAAATATCAATTTAGGATGAGTACAAGGTCTTTTGTAACAAAATAGATATTGGAAGGTCTATTGTAACACTTTCAATCGAGTATAGGGTCTAAAATGTTGTTTGCCCATTGATTAATCACTGCTAAAAGTATATATTTTTGTAGGAAGGAAGGGAGTAATATATAAATGGTATATATATTGAAAATCTTAGGTATATCAAGATACCTACCACTCGATATCTCTCCACACACAAAAATTGACATATGATAATGATTGAGTTATACTTCATTAGATAATATATATAACCTAATATGAAAAGAAAAAACCCAAGTATTTCTTATCATATTATTTAAAAGTTAAGATGTGTTAATTTTTTTAGTAAAGAAATACCGAGTGATAGGTGATATAAATACCTCCTAAGATTTTTCAGTATATACGTGTCATTGTACCCTAATCCCTTGAATGAGCGCTGGACATGTTTCAAGCTTTGCTTTCTATGGAGGTTCATTGATTAATTATTTATTTATTTCCCTTATAATACAGCTAGTAATTTCGACCGAGTTTAATTTCTCTTCTAAACTATGACGATGTGTATATAGCGTATTGATGGATGTTGAGTCCATAAAAAATAATTATAAAATACAACTCACTACTAAAAATAAGTTTAATTGTAAATAGCAAGTAAGAGGTTCGATCCACAGAAAATACTGGTGTGATTTTCGTGTGTTCTTGCAAAGACCGATGATAACACTTAGGTAAAATTGGGGGAGTTTGTTTTAAACTAAAGACTAAAAATAAAATAAAGCGGGTAATCAATCCAGGCCAAGAATAAGATTCTTGGTCAAGATAGATCAAGGCGAAATAATCAGATGAGAGAAATTTCTAGTAGAAGCTTAGCAAGCGATGATACATGAGCAACAATCATTGACGCAGGGGTATTCTTCTTCAATCTACAGAGTTGTTATAGCATCAAGGTACACTTATGACCCCTGCTTCCCTCCTGTATCAAAAACGATAAGATTCTATGTTGATCTTGTAAGATTTGGAGTCGTGCCTGATCGGAACGGTGGCGGTCGGTGTCGGATGTACCTGCAAAGCGCCGGAGGGGGGGCTCCGACGTAGACACTCCGATGCTTAAGTCAGTTCGGGTTTCAAAAATAACAGAGGTTCGTCTGAGTGATCTTGATCTTACCTTCAGATTGGAAAAGTAGGGGTATTTATAGGCCTGTTCGGCGATACCTGGCGATAACAATCCAGGCGATGTCAGATGGTGACGTCACAAGCGATACCGACAGATGACGTCATGAGCGATATCATACGGGCTCCAGGGAGCGATAAGCTCGTGGGTCCCTAGGATGGGATGGTGTCGTGCGTGTAGAGTCGCGTGAGTCCCCCCAACCCCCCCCCCCCCCCCCCCCCCCGCTGATGTCGACCATCCTAGGAATCCTTCTCTGATTCTCGGGCGATATGAAGATATCTTACGGGTCTTATGGGAAATCGTCCTGGTGGGAGCCGCAAGTGTGGTAGCACCGTTAGGGCTGTCTTGATTGTTATCATAAGCCCAACTAAAAACGAGCCTGAGTGTTTACCAAGGGTTGTCCATGTCTGAAATCTTAGATGAAAACTTGTTCCTTCGTGGGGTGGTATGTCTGCAGGATCTCCGAGTTTCTCTGACTGCTCGACGTTAACCGTGTTAAGTGATGAGCTGGAACTTAGTTCTGAAGCTTTCCAGCGACCAAGCGGATTCCGTCCTTCATTCTTATCCAGAGACTTGTTCTTCTGAGGCGTTAAGAGGTCCACGAGAGACGCTGCTATTACGCTTGTGATCATGAGGGCATTGCTTTCGCCCAATGATGTTAGTCTGTTTGGCTTCTTGACAGGGCTTACGGAGTCTCAACTTTATTCATGCCATAGAAGGGCTGCTGACGGGTCACTTCTGATACCGCCAAAGACTGCAACCAGGTCATGTCGTGGGTTTGCATTCATTCCGAGTCCATCATCCTTTCAAGTGTACTGAAAACACACGGAGGAGATAGGCATTTATAGAGAAGTTAGTAAACTTTTATACTTACAGGGATTTGAGGTCACGCGGGCCCCGTTTTCCTCTTTCGCTTTAAGGAAACAACGATATCCTCGCGGCTTTACGCCATCAGCTGCCTACGATTAGCGCGGCTTTATACCACCATATGCATGCGATGTCAACGAGGTTTTACGCATCTAGGGCCACCTGCGACATCAACGCGGCCTTACACTGTGGATACCGGTAACCATATGGCTTTTACGTAATGGCTACCCGTGATATCGTGCCTTTTGGCGTTTTTCCACATTTTATCTTGCATCCTTTCGAACATTCATGTCGCGGATGGCATACGAGCATCAACCTTTGATTCTGCTTTAGGCTTATCAGTCCTTAGGGGTGACGAGACGGCTCGTCTTTTAAGGACCACTTTGTTCTTTCCAAGGCCTCTCTCTTGGGGCCTATAAATTGGGGAAACTTCTCCACCCACGTTCTCTTCATCTCTGGCAATTTACATCATGGATAATTTGACTAAGAATTTTCTCCTTTCCAAGGGCCATTCTCTCAAGAACCTCAATGATGGGGATGTCGGGTTCCTGGAGAACATGTTAGTCAAGACCTCTGAGGACATCCTGGAGCTGCAAGGAATGTTGACCCCTCTTCATTCCAGGCTGGGAGCTACATCTCTGGAGGATTTCAGCCCTCTGGAAAGCATGTCAAAGCTGGCTGCCTCCATCGCTCGAATTCAAGTGGTGATCGCCATGCTGCAGCAACGCAAGGATATGCTGGGGTGCTGTCTGAAGGGAATGAGAGCCACCTCCCATAATCTGATTCTGGTCATGGATTCTCTGCGAGACCTTCCCGAAGTACCTGAGGATGCTGGCTCTGACGCCTGAATGCGATGGCTCCCTTTGGACCTTTTCTCTTTTCTTCCTAGCATGTAAATGTACTTTCCGGCCCCTAGGCCATAATGAATAAACTGGTTTTAGTACGCCGTTTGCAACTGTTCTTCTTCTTTAATGTGCCCTTTGTCTTTCTAGGAGATATTCTTAGCCCAACTGAAAACGGTTCAGCCACTGGGCGGTTTTCTGATTGGTTGTTCAACATTAAATCTACGCCTCGGTTGTCCTGGCAACTGATTAGGCGATTTTGCGATTTTCCTCGATCAGAGGAAAATCTCAATAGGCGTGACTGTAAATCCATATCTGCACTTCAGGTTGTACACGTGTCTTCTTTCAAGAGTCGGATTAGAAGATCAAAGATCATTTCTTCCCAAATTTCTGGCTATTTAAGGGATCTTCTCCCCTTCGTTATTCTTCGTCCCCTTGTTGCTTTTCCTTTTCTTAATATTCTGTGATCCCATGGCTGATTCTCATTTTTTAGATACGTTCGCCCGAGATTCTCCACCAACTCCTCCGACTTCTCCTGATTCGGATAATCCTCCCCCGTCGCCTCCCTGGAGGCCACCTACTCGCCGACGGTGCCGCAAGAGGCGGAGGAAGATGCTACGAAGGCGTCTAATTCATTCTTCAATTCTCTTGCTTCTTTCTCTTGGAAGGGGAGAGAAACATCTTTCCCTCCTGACGAGTCACCCCCAAGGGCTCCTTCCGCCTGTTCAGCTGTTAAAGCGGTGTCGCCGTCTGTCAAGGAGGAGTCGGGTCGATCATCCACTCGCGTGGGAGAGAGGGTGGAGGAACCTTTCCCTTTCGCTGGCGAAGATCCATCGCTTTTAGGTGAGGACGATGATGACGTGGTCTACTGCTATGGCATCTCCTAGTCCGATGGCGAATAGTTGGGCATACCATGCCTCTTTGTAGATGCCGTATGGCTTTCCCAAATAATAAAATGACGTTTTTATTTCTTTTCGCTCTTCTGCCGCTTTTCTTTCTTCATGTTTTCAGGATTATCGCGGGAGTAGGCTTTTCGCTTGACGCAACCGCCTTTCGATTTTCAGTCAGCAACTGTCTTCTCCCAAAAGACATTGATGACTATCCACGCGTCTTTTCCCTTCTGCACGTGTTTTGTTTTCATAGGCTGTTCCTTTTTTAGGTTTAACCTTTATAAGGAGTTTACTCTTCTCTTTTAGTATTTTCTGCGAATATTTCGAAATTCTTCGTATTTCCTTTCATCTGTGCTTCTTTCTTCTCGAGGGATTTTACTGCAATTACTTCGCCGGTGCCGACGGCCGATTCACTGGTTCTCTGCTCCAGGTATTTTGTTTCTCTATTGCCATACCTTTATTTTCCCTTCCATTATGTCTTGCGCTAGGCCTTCTGTAATTATCGAAAATCCTCTAGATCCCGAAGTCAGGAGAGCTCGTAGTGTTTTTGATTGTAATGAGGTTTTGAGGGCTGAGTTGGAGGAGAACGGTATTACTTTTCCCACGGGATATCGCCCCTTTGTCCCATTGAAGGATACTCGGCTTACTGATGCCATGTGGGGGACGTTCCGATTGGTTTATTTCAAGATGTTTACCTACGGGTTTCGTCTTCCGCTTCATACTTCTCTGTTGAAACTGCTAGACCACTACGATTTCAATCCTGTTCAAATAACTCCGCCTTCCTGGTGTGGGCTTTACGCCTTTCTTCGCTCGTGTGAGATGAAGCATATTTTCGCTCCATCGCTCGATCTGTTCCGCACATTTTTCACCTTGAGGTGCCATAACTGCTTAGTGGATATTACCCCAAGATGGAATGGTGCTCTTGTTCGGTTTTTCTGGCGGAATTTTCAAGGTTTCGAAGAGAACGTGGACAACTGGAAAAATGGCTTCTTCACCCTTCGCTTGCCCTCTCGGTTTTGGCGCAGTGGTTTCAACCGAAAGATTACTAGTGCCGCTTGGCGAGAACCAGATGTGTTGTCTAGTATGGATGTATCCATGTTAACGCCTTATTAGAAATAGAAGGGCCTTTCCGCATTCGGGAATTTGCTCGGTTCAGGCCTCTGTCAGAATGTGTCGTTGGTGAGTCTTTTCTTTTATCGCCTTATCACTTCGACTTTCTTGTCATATTAAAATATTTTATCGGCAGGTAACGCTGAGGGTCGATCCTCCGAGGAAAGGGACATTCTTCTAAACGTGGTGCCGCTTCAGACATTACCTCCTTCTCCTCCACCCGAAGGCTCTAGTCGTCCGCCTATTCCGCAACAAAAACATCGCGACACGCAACACATCTGCCCGACCTTCTCGTTTCCTTGAGAATTGGCTACCAGCTCGCGGTAAGGGTGTGGCCCCAAGTAATCCCGTACTTGAAGAGGTTGACAGTGATAGCGGAAGCATGGATACTGGTTCCGAGCTACGTCATGCCACATTTGCCCAACGGATGAAACTTAGGTCCAGAAAAAGTGATCCTTCAGCGGAGTCGACCGAGGATGATAGCGAAGAGATTGCTGCCGAAATGGAGCGTCTCGTAAAAAGAGTTCGCAAAGAGAAATCTGACCCACTAGTTCCTTCCGTGGAGGAAATCAATGGGGTTCCTTCCGAGGAGGTTGACGCCTCGCATGTTATGGGTCCTTTGCCAGTGACGGAAGTTACCAAGGTGCCCTCTGCCATTCCTCCCAAGGTTAACGAGGCTTCGGCAGCGGTGGGCTCTCCCTTAGTGTCTGACGGTCCTAGCTCCCCTATTCGCTCCTTTATTCCAGATGTGAGCTTACCAACTCCGAATCCCATCGCTCCTTCCCCACGGAAGCCTCAGCCCTTGTTTCTTTCTTCGATTTCGGGCATTGGTGATTCTGCAAAAAATTGCTCTCCTCCTTATATCGTCAACCTTTCCCCTCAAGGTCTTCAAGGTCCCATTGCTTATCAGCTGGACTTGTCTTCCCTTGGTACCGACGGTCTCCGTGCTTTAGGGGTATCGAACCCGTCATCGCGAGAGGAACCAGTGGGCCCGATAGTGGGGCAAATGTTTACTTCTTCGAAGGACAAAGAAGAGTTCTTGCGGCGTCCTCCCGACGTACGCCATTCGCGTCTTCTGACTGACATGCTGGCCTGCTTCCACGAGTTAAACTACTTTTTCGAGGATCATCGTAACAAGGTTCGACCTTCTCTTGATTTAAAGGGAGAACTAGATGCTGCTTTAGGGAAGGTAACGGAGCAGTCGCAGCTTCAAGAGCGGACCCGGGCGGAGTTGGACGACTGTCGCGCTGAGCTTGCTCGAGAAAGATCAAAAGGGAAGGCTAAGATAGACCTTCTGGAGGCGGAATTGGTGGTAGCTGACAGAAAGAATATCTTCCTTCGTGAAGAGATAGTATCTCGTGATGCGGATTTGGCCAAAGTGCCTTCAAAGATAGCCTGGTGGAAGAACAAGACCATGGATATTTGTATTGCTGAATTTATGAGTCTCTATCGCCAGGGAACTGTTGACTCGTCAGTGCTGACCGATTACGCTTCCAAGAGACTGAAGGATTTGGGCGAAGGTGAGATAGATCTTCCTTCTTCTGAAGAAAAGCGGAGGAATGGTGATCGCGATGCTTGCGAGGGCCCATGAGTAATCGAGGTTGCTCCCTTTAGAAGATTTTCCACTTATTTGCTTCTTTGTCTTGTAATAACGCCTTGTTGTGCGACAATACTTGTATTTGATTGCTATTCGATTTTTATTTCGCCTTTCCGCGTTAACCCAACGCTATTCTTTTTAATCAACGCCATCTTGCGTTATCTCCTTTCATGTGATATCGCTCTTGTTTTTCCCCAGAGATAGTACCTTCTTTTCAGAGCATTTAATGCTTGTTATCCTTTCCTTAGAAAAGTTGTGATTGTGCAGGCACACGTGTCTATTTCTTCCAGTGCCACGGGCTAGCGTGCTTGAGAACTTTGCCTAAATCGAGGCGTTGTAGCGCTTTTCTAGGATTGCACTCATTACTTGAGTCTGTTCCTTATGCCGCTTCCACGCAACGACTGCGGCATTCGTCGTTTCGTTTGATCATTAGGGTTATAAAACCCAATATTTATTCTTTTCACTTTTCTTTTATCATCCCGCTTTCTCATATTTTCTTTTAGCCGTCTTATTTTCTCCCCACTATTCAAGGCTCTTTAAAGTGCTTTTCTCTGAAGGTATTTCCTTTCTCTTCCATCGTCTTCTTCATCTTTTAATTCTTTAATTCTGCCATGGCTAAGACTCGCCGTACTGAGTCGAAATCTGCCGACGAGAAAAGGATGGATATTACGTCTAGTGTTATCACATCTGAGGCCGCTCTCCGTGAGCATTTGGCCACCCATAATGTTGATATTCCTGATGATTATAAAACCACTGTTGCCCCTAAGTCACTACGTCTGAACAGCGTTTTGACGGGCAATCGTAGGGTCATGTATGCGCAAATGTTCCGTTATGGCTTTCGGCTTCCCATTGACTCTTTTGTCAAAGAATTGCTTGTTGCCGGCGATCTGACTCCGGCCCAACTATCCCCAAATGCATATTGTTGTGTTTATGCTTTTCTGGAACTTTGCAAATACAAAGGGATTACTTCCCCTTTCCTTCTACTGCTTAAATCTCTTTTTAAAGTGATGAAATGTCGGGGGGTGATAACGATATCGCCCCGTTTTGACGATGACTCTCTAAAGTCTTTTACTTGGAAACTCCTCCATATCGAGTCTTCCGTTGATGGCTGGAAAAAGGAGTTTTTTGTGATAGATCTTCCTGGAGATCTTGGTTCCTGGTGGCGATCTGGTTTTAATCAAAACGTGGATGACAACGTATGGAGCCGACCAGGGACCCTTCCGAAACGTGAGCAAGACTGGTTAAACACATTGCTCAAACTGGAAATCAGCGTTCACATTCGTCAAGTGGCCTGTAGAATGGACATTCGATCTTGTGTTAAACGTGAGTGTCGCGTCACTCTTTTCTTTGTTATCGCTGATACTAATGCTGACGCTATTTTGTGCTTTCGCAGCGACGGATCCCAACTATAAACCTGAGAGCGTAAGGAGACGCTTGAAAAGGGCTCAAGAGCGAGAAGAAAAGGAGAGAGCTACTTCCACGGAAGCGACTGACAATCCTACCGATCTTCCGGCTACTTCCGCTACTCTTGTTCAAGTTTCCTCTTCTTCGGTCGGTGTGAGGGATTCTGACATTCCTTCAGGCGTTCCCCTTGTGACCATCGCTGCTCCTCTTGCCCAACCTTATTCTTCTTCTAAGGCTCCTAAGGCCATTGCCAAAGGAAAAAAGAAGAGAAAAACGAGAAGTGTCGCCGCTCTTACACCTTCTCCAGACGCGGCAGGCTCTTCAGAAGCACATCTTCCCCACACTGATACAGTAAGGGTGCCTTTTAGCCATGATATGCTATATTTCGACGACTGTCGTCGTTTGGTTTCTCTTTTCTATATTTCATATTGCGTTCTTGACAGGACACTACCGTTGTCACTACCTCCGTTCCTCCCTCAGGCGATATGAATATAAGATACGTGCTGACTGGCTCCAAGAAGAGACAGCGGCCGGAAGATGAGGGCAGAAATCCATCTTCCTCTACCACCGGGATGGGGAACAGGCCTGCGGACGGGTTTGACTCTACGGTTGTTCCCTAGGGAGGGAATCAGTCAGAATTTTTGGAGAACTTGGGCACAGGCGATACCTTCGAGGTTTCACCCAATTCCTTCGACGGTCCTGCTCATGCATACTCCTCTAATCCGGGGTATCAAGAGGTCTTGCAGGATTTTTCAGGCTATCAGCCCCTTGGCACTTATCTTGCTCCAAGGGGTTCATCCACCCAGGTTCACCCTCCTTCTCCTCTGGTGTTTGCTCCTTCGAGCATTCCTCTGCGGGATCGTTATGGCGAAGGAGGTACCACCTTCAACTTTATAGCGGATCTTAGTCCGATAGGTGGGGTTAGCTCTGTAACCCATCAAGTTGGACTGTATGATTTCCGTAATACCGGCTTGGCGGCATTGGGGGGTGATGGCTCGGATGAAGTTTCGGCTTTATTGGCTTCCCAGGTATTGGCGTCTGCGGCAGAACGTGACGCTTTTCTTTCTAAAACCGAGTTTGATAGGGGGAACTCCTTGCGCACCAACCTTTTCACTAATTTGATGAAATTCCATTACTGGGCAGAGGAGGCGCGATGTCAGGCTGCCTCTCTTTCCTCTGCTTTGGAAGAATTAGCGCGAGAGCAGAATGAGAAGAAAAAATTACTGGAGGAGCGTACAAACTTATTACTGGCTCATCAGAAGCAGAAAGAAGAGCAGTCAGTCGCCTTGGCAGCGGAGAGGGCCAAAGTTACTGCTTTGGAGAATGAGAAGTCCTCCCTGGCCAAGGAGAAAGCTGCCCTGGAGGAAGAGTCGGCTGATAAGAGCCTATGGCATGTCGAGCAGACTGCCTCTATTTTGGTCGCTTGCTTTGAGGAAGCCCATGGGGTCGACGCATACAAACCCGATGAGGTCACTGCCGCCTTCGAACGAAGATCTGGCCACCTTAATGAGGAGGGCTTTCGCCAAGCTAAGGCGGCAGGCTGGAAACGGAGGCACCCCGAAGGTTGACATGCTTCGAGGCTTTGTAGCTCTTTCCTTAGTGATCAAGCGTCACTAAAATTTTGTTTATTATTTTGACCACCGAAGTCTGTACTTTGTAGCCCCCTTTAAACATTTCGATATGGTCAAGCCACTTTTATTGCTGACTTTCCTTTATTTAGTTGCTTCCTCGCAAACCCTTTTGGTGTTATCTTCGCCACGTTTTCCCAATGCACTTACTTATCCGAACAGATCCTTAGCGCTCCCACCAAATTACAGAATTTGGTATTGGGTTAACTTTCTTGGTAAGACTAGCGATAGATCAGCTGACGAGATCCTCGCTCCTTCCACTGCCCGAAAAGTATTCTGCGCATTCTCAACTGTAAATCATCAGTAACAAAAACACGTTACGAGGGATAGTAATTACCTGGAGGAGCCTTTTCGCTGCCATCATAGGGCGTTACCCTGGAACCCGTGGGAATCGCTTTCGCTATCAGCTCTACACTTCACCAGGGATTACTCATCTGGTTACTAGCCGGGATTTCACGATTCTCCGCGTTTCCCTAATGTCACGATCGGCCCTTAAAGTGCCTCGTCTTAGTGAGCTGTCGGATCGGGACGGCTATCACAAGGCTAGGGAATTTTCACTTTTGGGCGTTGCCCTCGCGTCTAGAACCGTGTCCTTACTTAATGGCTTAGCCAAAGTAGCCCAGTCGTTAAGATAGGATTCTTGTTTCTAGAATGGAGTTTCTATTTCTTTGGGGCGTGCCTCATCTTGTTGGGTCGTCTCCACGAGAACGGTCAGTACAAGAAAAGGACTTTTCACTCCCAAAGATACCGGGTGGTGCCCTGACTTAATGAGCCATCTGATCAAGATCGGTCATCACAAGGATAGGACTTTTCACCCCCGGGGGGGTCCAGGATCTTTCAATCAGACGCTAATTCAAGGTATGGTGGGTAGTGCCCTCACTTAATGGGCCATCTGATCAAGACCGGCCATCACAAGGATAGGACTTTTCACTTCCCCAAAATACCCCCTTTTTTATCTGCACAAAGACAACCACAAACTTCCACGAAAGCTCTCTCATCGAGCGTTAGTCATGGTTAGGGTTGACATAAATCAAAGGTGCAGATAAAATCAAATTCTAGAGTAATATAACTTCAAGCGAGCGATATTCCAAGAGTTGGATAAGGGTGTACCATCAAGAGTCTCCAGATGATAGGCTCCTTTCCCGACAACGTGGGTGACGCGATATGGTCCATCCCAGTTTGGACTGAGTTTTGCCATACGTTGCCCTGCCGCTCGCTTGTCTCTGAGCACCAGGTCTCCGGGTTTCAGCAACCGTTCTTTGACGCGCCTGTTATGATAACGGGTCATCTTTCATTTGTAATGCTGCGTTTTCAGAAGGATTTCCTCTCAGACTTCTGGTAACGCGTCCAGGTTAGCTAGTAACCTTTCCTCATTCAGTTCCTCCCGAAAGTGAGCTACCCGCAGGTTCATGGTTCCAATTTCCACCGGTGTAACGACTTCGGTCCCGAAGGCCAACGCGAAAGGTGTTTCTCCGGTGGTAGTAACGGTCATGCGATATGCCCACATCACGTATGGTAGCTCCTCAGCCCATTTCTTTTTAAACCCTTCTAGGTTTTTCTTGATGCCGCTAAGGACGCTCCAATTGGTTACTTCCGCTTGTCCATTAGTTTGCGGATGAGCCACGGAGGAAAAGTGTTGCTCAATTCCAAATTCTGAGCACTGGTCTTTGAAGAACTGGCTGGTGAACTGCATTCCGTTATCGCTAACAAGGACACGAGGTACGCCAAACCTCATGATAACTTGATGTTTGAAAAAACGCCAAGTTTTTTCTGCCGTGATTGTGGCGACCGCTTCAGCTTCCGCCCACTTAGTGAAATAGTCTACCGCCACTATCACAAATTTCAGTTGAGACCTTGCCTTTGGGAATAGGCCTAGGATATCGATCCCCCATTTAGCAAAAGGACAAGGGGCGATAATTTCAGATATTTCAGTGGCAGGCCGCCGAGGAATCTTGGCAAACTCCTGGCACTTAGGGCAGGTTTGCACATAGTTGTGGCAATCTCTTCGAATGGTGGGCCAGTAAAATCCGGATCGAAATACCTATGCTGCCAGGGTACCGCCTGACACGTGCATACCACATACCCCTTCATAGATTTCGCGCAAGGTGTGAAGACCCTCTTGTTCAGTTATACATTTGGTGGCAGGGTGAGAAAAACACCTTCGAATCAGGTCCCCGTCATAGTATGTACAGCGTGCTGCCTGTCTCAATACCTTCTTCTTTTCAGCGGTATCCTCAGGCAGTTCCTCGTGTTTCAAGAATTTGATTACGGGAATTCGCCAGTCGCTTTCGCGCTCCTCCACACATAAAGATGCTTGCTCTTCCATGAAGGATGGTACCGATAACTCTCATTAGTATACACCTTTGGGTATGGACGCTTCCGAATTCGCGGCCATTTTGGCTAGATCGTCAGCTTCAGCGTTTTCCTCCCTGGGGATATGCTCGAAGCTGACCTGCATGCCCTCTTTCTTTATTTCCAACAATTCTCGCTTTACTTTGGCGAGATATTGAATCATAATGGGTTCCCGGGCCTGAGAATGCCCCAAGATCTGGTCAATTATCAACTTGGAATCACCACAGATTTTTAGACGCAGGTCTCCTATTCTTCCAGTATCGTGCCTCCCTTTAGAGGAAAGTCCTTTCCCTATTCTGAGTCCGGCTAGCAACGCCTCATATTCTGCCGCATTATTAGATAACAGTTGTATGATTCGAATGGCGTATCGTATTTGCATATCGTGCGGCCCATTTATAAAAATTCCAGCTCCAGCCAGCTCTTGGTTTTTAGCTCCATCCACATGGACGATACAGAGGTCTGTGTAGGTTTCCGGGAACGGGAGATCCATGTCGCCCCATTCCGCTTCAGGTACGCCGTCCAAAGGATCCTCTGTAAAGGTACATTCCGCTATGAAATCGGCCAGGATCTGAGCTTTTACAGACGGTCGCGACTGATACCTCAATCCATACTGTTCTAGTTCAAGTGCCCAAATCAACATTCTTCCGGAAGATTCAGGCTTTCGAAATATTCTTTTCAGAGGCTGGTCTGTGAGTACGATAACGGAATAAGACTGAAAATACCGATCCATTTTGCGGGTGGCTTGTATCAGAGCGAACGCTATCTTTTCAATTCGGGCGTATCGCAACTCCGCATCCTTCAGGATGTGGCTCACAAAATACACCGGGCGATGAGAATGGTTATCGTCGCGAACGAGGACGGCACTGACCACTTCATCCGCGGCGCCAAGATACAAATATAAAGTATCACCTACTTCAGGTCTCGTCAATAATAAGTCAGACGATAGGTAATCTTTTAGGCCGATAAATGCTTCCTCACATTCCGGGGTCCACCCGAACGAGGCTTTCTTGCGTATGACTTTGAAAAAAGGGAGACACTTTTCCCCTTGCTTGGAAATGAATCGCCCAAGGGCAATGACTCGCCCTGTTAGCCTTTGCACCTCTTTAATGGTTCTTGGCGATATCATGTTCTGTATGGCCTCAACCTTTGAGTGATTAGGCAGGATGCCTTTTTGGCTGACCACGTAGCCCAAGAATTTTCCTGTTTGAAATGCAAACATGCATTTTCGGGGATTTTACTTCATGCGGTACCTTTTCATCACGTCAAAGACTTCCTTTAAGTCTCGTAGGTGATCTTGAAAGCTTGCGCTCTTTACCAAAATATCGTCAACGTATGCTTCCACATTCCTCCATATTTGCTCTTCGAATATCTTATTGGCCATACGTTGGAACGTAGCCCCGGCGTTCTTCAGCCCGAACGGCATCGCCGTATAACAGTAGGTGACCTTTGGAGTGAGAAACGCAGTCTTTTCTTGGGAATCTGATGATATCCAGAGTTGGCGTCCAATGAGCTTAGATAAGCGTATCCAGCGGTCTGATCAACTAACTGATCTATGCGAGGAAGTGGGTAGCAATCCTTAGGGTAGGCATCATTTAAATCTGTGAAGTCGATGCACATGCGCCAATCCCCATTGGGCTTAGGAACAAGGACAAGGTTCGCTAGCCAGGTGGGATATTGAACTTCGCGGATAAACCCTACGTCAAGGAGCTTTGATACTTCCTTATCTACGGCTAACGCCTTTTCATTAGAGAACGCACGTCGCTTTTGCTGTACCGGCCTGGCATCTGGGTCCACATTGAGACGATGTTCGGCTATTTCCCGCGACATACCTAGCATGTCGAAGGGTTTCCACGCGAAATCTCCTTGGCATTTGTTCAGCAGCCGGGCCAGTTGAAGGTTTTCTGCTGGGCTGAGTTTTTCACTGACCATGAAACTTGCTTCCTCTATACCAATTGCCGGAATGGGTACCATTTTGTCTAGAGGTTAAGCACGCTTCTCATCACCCTGCTCATAGGGATCCGCTGCTATACATACGTACCTATCGCAGCTTCTTTGAGTCATGAGCGAGTAGCATTCCGCCGCCAGCTTTTGATCGCCTTTTACCGCTACTACCCCATCCCAGGAGGGGTATTTCATCTTTAAATGCTTCTGAGATATCACCGCTCCAAAGCGGTTGAGGAAAGGTCGTCCGAGCACGACATTGTAAGGCAAATTCAGATCCACGACAAGGAACAACAGGTTCTCTGATCACCTGTAGGTGTCTTCTCGGAAATATATGGCCAAAGTAATTACCCCCGTGACAGGGATTGGAACCCCATCAACGCCGACTATAGGCCGTTTGCTCGGTGTTAACTCATTATCAGGTCGTTTCATGAGATTGTAAGCTTCTAGCGAAAAGAGGTTCACCGCACTCCCGTTATCGATAAGAGTTCTTCTGATTCCATGACTGGCGATGATGGGCGTAACCACCAATGCATCGTTATGCGGATAGACGACGCCTTTCTCATCCTCTTCAGAAAAGGATAATACCATTCGATCCAGTATGCCTATCGCATCTCCTTTTTTTGTCACGCCATCACGTGTGCGCTTATCTCTTTTCACGGCTGCTGATTGCTCTGATTCGTCCATATAAGGGGTTCCTCCCGCGATAATATTGATCATAGGGATATATTCGCCATCAATCGCAAGAGTTTCCCTATCTTTACCTCTGGGAGCATCATCCTTTTGCGGAACGCGAGGAGGAACTGGTGGTTCATCTACTGTCCTTTTCATGAGATTTTTTCTGGCATCTTCTCTTATTTGGGTGGCAAATTCTCCCAAATATCCTTCTTCTACCAAGCGTTCTATCGCCGATCTTAACTCCCTGCACGCTTCTGTGGAATGACCCCTGGCTTTATGGAATTTACAATAAGCATTTTCCCTTCTCCCTAGAAGCACTCCTGGTTTCGTAGGCGCGGGGTAGCGGATGGGAAGATTTCACTGTTCCGTTATCGCCAAAATCTCTGCCCTTGGTACGTTAAGAGAAGGAAAATCTGGGTCGTACGTCCGGTTCTTGTAAGAATCCCCGTGACGTCGAGAGGGGGAACCACCGGTTTTTCCCTTCCAAAAATAACCCTTCTGTTTGTTGGAGGCCTTGGGGATATGGTCTTTCCTCCTGGCGTAATCGTCGATAAAATGGTCGTCAGGTAGTAGCTTCGTGGGAGCAGTAGTAATTTGAGATGTCCCATGCGACGCGTCATACGTCTTATCTCTATTTTCTTCCTCTTCCATTTTTGCGTAATTGTGGGCTTTAAGCCTCAATGCATCTAAAGTCACTGGAGGATCCACCATGAGCGCGTCTTTCAGCTTTCCATAGCGGCAGTTCCTTTTTAGAGCTTCTATAGCAAAGTCAATAGTAACGCCCGGCGTTAAGGACATTTCCAAATCGAAGCGACTAAGAAACTCCTTTAAGGTTTCTTGAGGCCTTCGTTGTATGTCAAATAATGCGGCGGCAGATTTCCTGATTGGAATTGTCGTGCTAAATCTGCTCCGGAATTTAGATTCTAATTGCGAGAAATTATTAATGGATCCACCAGAGAGACCCTCAAACTAAAAACGCGCCACACCCGATAATGTCATAACAAATATTTGGCATAACGCCGCATCACTATGGGTCTGAAACTGAACAAAATCCTTCACTTTATTAATGTGCGAGATGGGATCCTTGGTGCCATCATAAACATCAGTGGGAAGCTTCACGCGCCGGCTGACCCTGTGACGCCTTATACGACGGCTAAATGGGTGGCCCGATGTATCATCAAGAATTTCACGTGCCTGACGCAGAGGAGACATTTCGGCCTGACGCCCCCTATTTCGTGGTTCTAGCGTAGGATGCCCTCTAGGAGATCGATTGCGGCTCCTGTGCGAACGACTTCGATACCTTCGACTACTGGATCTTTCACTATACTCGGGAGACAAACTTCTGTTGGCTCCTTCCCTCCGTCCGTCCCACCGGTTCCTAACCCCCTCAAGCTGCCTGTCTCCTTGCAGGAGGAGACCTTGCGGCATTTGCGGTACGTAAGCCTCTACTCTTCCTTGAGTAAACTGCTCAACACTAATCGGCGGATTTCCCGCGGATAAAGGCATCTGGAGGTTTTCTAGAAACAATAGATGGTGTAAACATGACGCGAGGAGGGAGACTAGATCCAGAAGCACCAGGCGTGGCTCTTGCAGCCATTTCCGTCAGATATTCCAGCCGAGAACAAAGGGCCGCTATTTCCATTGCAAAAGGATGTTCACGATTAAGCACAGATCCCCAGAAAGAGGAGTGGAGAAATCAGATCCCACTATCTGAGATGACAAGATGTCCGTCTGCGAGGAGGCCAGTCCCCCAGCAATTCCAACCGAGAGGTCCAGAGATCCCGAAATAATTGGTTGTGTAGTCATAGAGAGATCAGCAGTAGCAAAGGGGAATAACTGACTGCAGATTGAGAAAGGGATATTAGAGGATGATGATCGGATTGGCTCCGATCCCGTGATCATGACCGTTCCAATCTTCCGACTAGACGGAGCTTAGCTATTAAGGACGCTCACTTAATATACCAAAGCTCTCAATGAAAGCACCATTTGATAAGATTCTATGTTGATCTTGTAAGATTTGGAGTCGTGCCTGATCGGAACGGTGGCGGTCGGTGTCGGATGTACCTGCAAAGCGCCGGAGGGGGGGCTCCGGCGTAGACACTCCGATGCTTAAGTCAGTTCGGGTTTCAAAAATAACAGAGGTTCGTCTGAGTGATCTTGATCTTACCTTCAGATTGGAAAAGTAGGGGTATTTATAGGCCTGTTCGGCGATACCTGGCGATAACAATCCAGGCGATGTCAGATGGTGACGTCACAAGCAATACCGACAAATGACGTCATGAGCGATATCATACGGGCTGCCGGGAGCGATAAGCTCGTGGGTCCCTAGGATGGGATGGTGCCGTGCGTGTAGAGTCGGGTGAGCCCCCCCCCCCCCCCCCCCCGCGCTGATGTCGACCATCCTAGGAATCCTTCTCTGATTCTCGGGCGATATGAAGATATCTTACGGGTCTTATGGGAAATCGTCCTGGTGGGAGCCGCAAGCACTGTTAGGGCTGTCTTGATTGTTATCAAAAAACACCTCAGATACACTTAGAGATGACTCTAACCAACAAGCACCTTGTTAGTTAAAGGGTTTACTAGATTGGTTGATGATCGATTAGGAGAAGACAACTCTAAACCTAGTATTCTCAGTTGTCAACTGGGACTAAGTCAGGTTAACCTTTCACACTAGCAGTACCCTGGGCTAGTTCGTTGTAGATCCATCAATGCTAGTTGTCTACTTTGATCCTCTTGGCACGTAAGTGGCCCAAGACGGATTACCGTGATCAAGAAGAATGACAGTTGTGATAATCAACTTAACTCTAGATTGGCCAAATCTAAAATCAAAAGGAAAACACAATACAATTATTATGAGATTAGGTAAATGCAGATTTAAAGATTAATAAAGAGCAATTAGGTCTCATGCATACTCATACTCATGTTTTAAACGCTTCTACCAGAAATATTTATTTAGCTACTCATACTCATGTTGGAAACAAACAAAATATGTATTGCAATATTGAAAATCCTTCGTTTCCAAAGGAGCAGAATGAAAGCGGTGACAGATGAAAACCGAGAGAAGAAGATTAAATTCTGGGCGAGGTTAAGTGTGTCCTTTCAAAAACCTAGGCAGAGTATATATAATATCCTCTGCAAATAATATCTCTAAAAGAAAATAAAAATAAAGACAAGATAAATCCTACTTAAACTTTAAGTGTATATAAATCGCTCATCCTCTCAAATAAAAAGTCTTTAGTGCCGAGATAAAGAAGTTTGGATGCCACTCCAACTCTTCTGCAGGTAGGCTGGCAATTCGCATTCCATTAGACTTCAAAGTTTGAGTCGCTGCTCATGACACGGGATTCTGCCAGCCAGGTGACTCATCTTGGCCAAGAGATCTACCAAGAAAGGTGTTTGTCCTCATCATGTCCAGAATTGGTTCGATTCTGCTCCTTTCTGTCCATTTGTCCTTCAGGTCTGTTTTCTGTAATAATCATGGAATCCATACTGAAATCAATAGAATTTTCATCTGAAAATGCATGAAAATAGGTGGTAAAACTACTATAAATTAATCTCAATCACGTATCAAAAGTAGTGAAACAAAACTTAATGTTTAAATAACATCTCACTTTTGTTTTATATTCAATTTAAATGAACTTTAATTTTAAAATTGGTGTAAATTTTGTTTAACAATTCTATTTTTTGCCTTAACAATTAGCTGACATAGAAATTAAAAATAATGGCGTGTAATTTTTTTCTTTTTCTCTCGCTCAACACATCAACGTTTGACGTGAAAAAATAAATAAATAAAAAAACAAATTAAGAAAACGCTTCACTTTTTTCACCCCACTCCACACGTTTAAATTTTAATTTTAAGCTTTTGAGAAATAAGTAGTGAAGTTGTTGATTTTTCAATTTTTTATTTTCACATCAAATTACGACGTATAGGGAGAGAGAAAGAGATAAAATTTTCAACGTTATTTTTTAATATTTGTATTTTCTAGGTCAACTAATTATTAAGGCTAAAAATGGAGTTGTCAAATAAATTTGAAGTCAATTTTAAAATCATTGTTTATTTTAAGTAAATTGGTAAACCTAGGGTTCAAATTTGAAAAAAGCGAACAAACAGGGACTATGAGGATGTGTACATATATGTCTCACAAATGGCCCATTAGCGGTGTTTAATGGGCTGGTCTGACCAAACTTACTCTATTAAAAACCTGTTACCATTTTAAGCGGGCTAGATCTTGTCTTCCTAGTAGAGGCCTAGTTTAAAGTACAAAGTCTGTTCCTCTACTTCAGCACACTTGTTGTGATTGTCTCTATAGAGAAGGAAAATTATAAAATTTACTCCCGTCAGCACAAATTAGAATAAATCATTATATTTATAATTGAGCTAAATAAGTTATTATATTTTAGTCAACATTGATCATTACTTCCTAAAAATAGAAATGTCTTGTTTGACACTTTGTAAGGGTCTGTTTGTGATTGTTTTCCTAAATTCTGACTTATATCACAGCTAATCTAATGGTCAAAACTGCTTCGGGTAAAATTTTCAAATTTGATACTTTTGTCATAAACTGTTTTAGCCCTTAAATCAAATTTTGAAAGAACAGAATCTGTTAGAAAATTATCTCAAACATGCCCTAAAAGGAGGGAGATGCTCGATTTTTTTCTACTAAAAAAAAGATTACTAATTTATTTTAGATTAATTTTTTTTAGTAGAAAAAATAGTCGTGGTAATTTTTATTTTAAATGTATAATGACGTCTTACTGTAAATAAATTCATAATTGTCAAATAAGATATTACTATTTTTTATAATAGTAGTTTATGTAGACCGAATAGATAAATATAGTGACTTATTTGGCTCAATTGTAAATATCATGACTTATCTTCACTTATGGTACAAATGAGATTGTGTGATTTACCATTTTTCCCCATAAAAATTATCATTTTCTCCGTAAACAAAATTCTCTCATTTGTGAGATAAAAGTGAAATGTAACGGAACCAGAGTCCTCGCACCCCTTTTGAAACTATGAGGGTTTATGACGCCACTTTTCTTGCCATTCACATTGGAATTGGCTGAAACAATTGCTTCCTTATAGCTAAATCTCTCAATGGGCTCCCGACAAACCTTTTTAAGTTACCTATCATCCAACGGTGACGACGGAGGAATTTTCCTTAGATCTACAACAATCACTTCAGCTAAGGCTTCAGGAGCTGCTCCAAAGAACGTCATATTCTTTCCCCAGTCGAGCACTACTAAATTAAAGGCTTCACTAAGAAATATATTACTCATTCTATTAAATTAAAGTATCTTCTCGATTGCAAATTTTCCAATTTTTGGCTAAATCTCAATTGTAATTTTTTATTTGGTAACAGTAGTAGTTTGTAGAGTTTAAAGTGATCAAAGTTAAAATCATCAAACTTTCTAATTTTTTGTGTTGAATTTAACTAAAATCTACACTTTTGAAATACTAATTTTTTTTATAATAATGCTAGAGGTATTAACATGTTTACAATTTTTTTATTTGAATATACACATGTTATTCTAATATTTATTTAACTATTATCCTTTTAAAAAAGTGTTTAATTGTTATATATCTAAATAAAAATAAAATAAAATATAATAAGAAAGAATAAAGATCTATGTTCTTAGAACCGAACTGGACCAATCAGTCGGACCCCTAAAATTTCTGACCGGTTGGCTGGTTGGTCCTAAAATAGGCGGGAATTTTTTTTTTGTGGAAATCGCTAAAAAATCGGTGAACCCAACAAACCAGTCACGATTTTAGAGATTCTAGAGGTCCACTACATGACCTTCAATGTTGGTCAAAATACGTTATTTTATGTCTCTTTTTTTAAATAAAAAAAATCTTAAAATCTTAAAGACATAAAGTTACATATACAACCCTCACTAGTCACTCCCTCTCTCGCTCACCAATCACCGTGAAAATAAAATGTAAGGTTTTAAAGTAATTATTTCACGTATAAATTTTATTTACTTAATAATTTAATTAGTTTTGATTTAATTATACGTATAAATATTGCATATGATGTCCTAATAAAAGAATGCAATTTTTATTTTCGTGGGAAAAAAAACACTACAAATATGTATATAACTTTACATGTCGAACTCCGATTGAATCCCGATTAAATTTCGGTTAAACCTCAAAACTTTAAACTTCTACCCTTTCCTGCTCAATCTCCCAGTTCGATTCTAAAAACACAAACAAAGATCAATCATGTCTTGACACTTTAGCTAGTAAAAAAATTATCACATGTCAATATATTTCAAACTAAACAAAATCAAACCCGCTTATGGTAAAAAAAAAAATCACACCCTAAGAAACAAGTTAGTCTTTTCCAAAAAAAAAAATATAATTTAATTACAGTATATTAACCGAAATGTCATTAGCACCACCACTTTTTAAACTATTTTCGTCTAGCAATTATAGGCCTTTCAATAATTGTTTTTTTGAATTCAGCTTCCTTAACTATTTTTTTGTTATAAAGACACCCTATGTTAATTTTTTCCATCCAAAACTCTAACATATTTATTTGACCATATTTTTTTTATATTTTTTAATCCCCTACAAAACTTACACGACAAAATAAAATTTAAAAAATTATTTTTATTGTTAAGTACATATGAACATAAATATTTTTTAAAAATAATTTATAATTTTTCTAAAAATAGAAATTGAAAAGAAAAAAAATCCATAAAAAATAATACAAATTTTTAAAAAATTATAAAAGATGAATTAAAATTATAAAGAGTAGCAACTTTTGTTAAAAAAATCGAAAAAAAAAAAGCATCGCTGTTAATTTCATATTTTTTGAATATTTTTTATTTTTATAATATTTTAAAATATTTATCACTTTTAAATTCTTATTCAAGATTTTTTTTGTTTTTTTCTGATTTTTCAATTGTAAAAAAATATTTTTCTATGTTTCTCATTTTTTAAAAATAAAAAAGAATAAAAAATATGATCCAAGTAACTCCGTTAAAATTTTGGATGAAAAATTTAATAAAAAGGCCTTTTTATAAGGAAAAATAACGAGGAACTCTGAATCCAATAAAAAAAATTATTAAAGGATTTTTTTACCCAACAATGATAATTTAGAAAGTAATGGTACTAATGAGCCTGTAATAATAAAGAGGAAAAAAAGAGTAATTGTATTTATAACTTAAAAAATCATAGGTTCCTTCTCTGTAATAAATAATAACGAATAAATATAAATATTTACACACAACAACAAAAAAACAGTTTAGAGACTTTTTATTTTTAAACCACCAAACCAGAATCGGTTGTCAACATCACAAAGTCACAAACTTTTCTGTTTCCATTTATAAAAAAAATAGCAATCCCTATTCCCCCCTCACATCCCAACTCTTCCTCTCTCCTTAACCCCACCACTCCCCCGCCATGATCCCCACCTCTCTCGCCCCACGCTACCCTTATCTCACCGCCTCATGCTAGCCGTCACCTCCTGGATCCCCACGCGCCGCAGCCGCTGCCTCTTACTCCTCCTCTGCTCCCCTCTCCTCCTCCCTTTCCTATGCGCCACTTTACCTATCCTCTGTCTCGCCGAGCTCTCCATCAGCTTCTTTCGCCGCCGCCGCCAGTTCTGGAGGAAAGAACCCCCGCCTGAAGCCGACGCCGCCGAGGATGATCAGCTGCTGCGGCGGTGCGAGGAGGGCTTGTGTGGGTGCGGTGGAGGAGTGGATGTTGGGATGCTGCAGAGATACTTGGAAGATCAGCTGCTGCTGGTGAGATCGGCTTTTGATTGTGGTGGTGATGAAAATCTTTGTACCATGAATCTCAATTATAGAATTGATGATGATAATAATATCATTAACACTCCTCTTTTGGGTTAATTGTGTACATAGCATTCTGATTTGTGTTATCTATTCTATCAATCCAACTGATTGGAAAATATTTGGGATTTTTCCTTGTGAAATGTGTAATTTGTTGAGTCTCAATTTTGGAGTATAAAAACTTTTTTTTTCTTTTTTTTTGGAGAATAATTTGTATCTGATCATATATGCCAGATTCGAGCAGAGGAATGGGATCGTGGACAGTTGGACTGTAAAGCTTGGATTCCAACCAGCTATCGTTAAATGTTTGTTTTCATCCATTATTATATGATAATCCTCGATGTGGGGTGAGGATTGTTCTGTAATTTGGTGTGTTAATGTGGAGCTTCTCGCCGCTTCTAAGCCACCTGCAATGCGTCGGAGGGGGTCTCCGATGTAGAAGCTCCGACGATTAAATCAGTAAGCATGTTGAAAGTAAGTATGAGGGAGAACTATCGGGAAGGAGATGGTATTTAGGTAGAGCTTCCGTACGCGTATACGTGTATGCATGCCTGTATATGGAGGTGATAGGGGGTATTTATAGTCTCGCTCTATGTGTTACCCTGGACATGTGTCGCTTAGATAAGTCGTCACCGATACCTGTCCCTTGACCCGATAGTTTCCCTAGCATGTAATACAAGTGATATACTTACCTGGTATAGCCGGTATGTGTAATCTTGGCTACTATTGATAGTATATATCGGTATATGTAGTTAAGAGACCCCCCCATGTTGATGATGAAAGGTCGTAGCTGCCTTTGTTTGCATTATCAACTAGGAGGAATGTGCACCGGTGCTATCTATTCTTACCGGTAAGCTCATTGATCATACAGCTAGATAAATGCATATCATGAAGTTACCGGGACCACATTGATCTAGTCCACGTGGCATATACTTTGTCGTGTTTCGGAAGCTAGGTTACCGATTCCATGAAATGACAGGAATACCCTTGGTGTATGTTTATGTATTATTAGAGGCCTGAGTGTTTACCAAGGGTTGATATTGGCCTTTTCTTTTAGACGAAATCACTTCCCGTTAACTCTATCATTAATGTACTCTTGTGGTATAATAATTACCTGCCTATCGGCGAAGTGACGTGGCGCTCTTTCGTCTACGCAATTAATGGATCCGTTGGGAACTGAAATGTTAAAGCAACTCCTCGTCTGCTGCAAAAGCTGCAGTTTGAATTCGAAGAGTTTAGGGCAGCTGGCGTATGCTTGTTAATAAATGAGTAAAATAATTCCTTCTTGCCACGTGTTAAGTTCTCATTGGTCCTTCGAACAGTCGTAGGAAAATCTCCCCTTAGGTATAAATAATTTTTCTCTTTCTTCTTTGTTTTCTTATTCAGAACTGTCGAGTAAGTATGCCGAAAGATTACCGGGTGATGGTCGCAGGAGACAACATCAGGCTCAATAGTATGATGGATGGCACCCGGCGGATATTATATACGAAGATGTTCCAATATGGGTTCTGATTTCCCCTCCACGAGATGGTTCAAGATTTGCTGCTCACTTATTCTCTAAACCCGGCTCAGATCTCTCCACCTTCCTGGGGTATTATTTATGCCTTTATCAAAATCTGCGAGGTTAATGGTATCCCTCCTTTAGTCAAGGTCTTCCGGTTCTTCTTTCATCTATACATTCAAAGATATCTGGTATCCTTCTCCCCCCGGTGGAAGATTGGAGATATTTGGGGGTTTGTTCGGAACTTCCAGATGGTGGAATCATCTGTTCACAACCGGAAGAACAACTTTTTTGTGGTAGATTTACCGGAAGTTTACTGGCGTCTAGATTTCAATAGGTCCATCACAGAGAAAGACTGGACGAGGCCGCGTATTCTAACGGGTGAAGAGAAAATCCAGATAGACCTCCTTAAGCAAATATCGACTCCCTTTCATACAAAGAGTTTAGCTGTTGGAATTTCTTTAAGGGATTGTCTTGTTGGTAAGTGTCTGAAATTTTATTGATTTTTGGCCATGTGTTTCTGACTGATGCTTTCTTGCTGTTTGCAGACGTACCGGAGATCTGGTTGCCGGAGTGCTTAAGGCGAGCATCAAAGAGACAAGTTGTTCCTCTAGCTAAGAAAAGGAAGGTTGCAGTTGCTTCTACTTCTCAAGCCAACAGGAGGGTTACCGGTAGGAGGCGTCAATTTCCTGCTCCTTAGCTACCGATAATTTTCGAAGATATCGGGTCTAGCTCTAGAAATTCTGTGGTCGCAGCGTTAGAATCAGACGTAGATCGAATAAGCGATGACGATCTTGAGGCACAACCTGACCCAGAGATCAACCGCCCCTACCGGAACTTCAACTCTACTATTCCAAGTTCTCCATCTTTATCATCTGACGAAATGCCTATCCAATCGCTTTTAACGCGAGGATCTAGGCTCAAGCGGAGAAGGCTTCAAGAGGAGGGTACCTCTGTAGAAGGTGGAAGGAGATTACCGCCTCCAGCCGGCCATATGACCCCAGCCAACTTCCTGATGCTAAATGAGTCGGAGGGCACTTCATCATCACAAGTACCTACCAATCCCGTTAACGTTGTCGATCAGCCAAACAACTCTTCGGTTGTTGTTCCTACTGAAGCTTCTGCTCTTCAAGAGAATGACTTTCCTTATATCCGACATTAGGCTTCGAGGCCCTCCCACGAACCTAACTGCCAACTTGTCTGATCAAGGTCCTGGTGGCGCAATCACCCATCAGGTAAGCTTGAGGGATCTGGGCCTGGAAGGTTGTCGATCTTTGGGACTAACAAAACTCAACTATCGAGAAGTCCGGATGGGGAGCTTGGTATCCGAGATAGTGACTAACCCAACCGACGGGGTAGATTTCAGGAAGTTGTCGTTCAATGCTCAGTTCGGCCATCTTCGGAGCAGTCTGTACACTTCCCTTGCTCAGGCGCAATACTTATTCGAAACGACCATTGAGAGGACAGACACGCATAATGCCATCATCAAGAAGGTATATGTTGATAACAAGGTTTCTCAAGAAAACCTCCAGCGAGTCTCAGAGCTTCAAGAGAAAACACAAAGCGCCTTTGACGAGAGCCAAGCTAAGTTAGCTGAAACCCAACGGGAAAAGGAAGAACTAACGGGCTCAGTCAATCAGTTGAGGCAGGAAAAGGAAGAACTGGCAGCTACCATCGAGAGGCTGATGCAGGAACTTTCCACGCAAAAAGAGTCAGCTTCTATGCTAGGCAAAGAGCTCGACAGCAAGAAGAAGGAGCTGGAAGCTCTGCCGGAGCGAATAAGTCAATGGCGAAACAAAACAATGGATGTTGTGATTGATGGGTTTATGGACTTTTATGGCCACAAAAACTTCACTCTGCATCTCATTGCTCGATATATGGATCAACGAGTTCAGGCGTTGAAGAATGAAGATTTTAAAGCGTCTGATTTTGATATGGAAGATGATGTAGAATATAAAGATCTTCCTCCGTCAGAAGACCCTCCAGAACCAGAAGATCCTCTTGCTAAACCTCCGTCTCCTCCGCCTAAAGAGTATTTTTTTTTCTTTTCTATACTTGTAGTTTTTGTTTTTCTTGTTGTAGATGTCGTATGTCTATTTCTGTCAATGAACTTTCTTTTCAAAATTTTCATCTCAAAAATTTCACAAGTGTTTGGAATTTCTTTCCGTTTAAATTCCCTGTACCGTTAATCATAATAACATGCTAACAAAACAACTTTCAGTTGTCGTTAGATATCTAAATAACTTGAAGAATATTTTAAGGATGATAATAATACTCCAACGAAAAATAAAAAAATGAAAAGAACATGTCTCAAGCATGTTACCAATTTTCCGTTTGATTTTGCATAATGCATCCGGGAAGAGATAGAGTCTCTTTTCTTATTGCTTCCGGATATGTTTCCGAATAGCTTTTATATTTTATTTTCAAAACTTCTGTTTGCATAACCTGCAAAAAACATAATAGAGCAGGTATCTTCCTTCCCGTTAACGGTAGGATAGTAGTCTAAAGATTGAAGGAAACTAAGTCCTTACCATTTGCTTTCCGTTTGATTTTCTGAAAATGTTAGGAATAATAATAAGGAAATTCTTTTGTAATCTATTTGGTTACCGGTAATAGTATAACTTTATATTTCTTTGAGGGCCCTTTTAGCTCTGTAAGCGTTCTTAAGCCGTACTACTGTCTGATTCAGCAGGACAGGTATCGGCTTGAAAAGCTTTGATGTTTATTCCTATGTCATGCCACCGTCTCTTCAGCAGGAATAGAATGGGCTTAAGATTTTTGTTGATTGTACCTAAGCCATACCACCGTCTGATTCAGCAGGACCGGAATGGGCTTAGGATTTTTTGCTGGACTTATCAGGCTCTCATTGATGAAGCCGTTAGCTTCCCTAGGCAGCAACTAGGTAGCCCACTTTAGGGTTACCGGACTCTCGCTGATAAAGTTGTTCACTCCTAAGCCTTACCACCGTCTGATTCAGTAGGACCGGAATGGGCTTAGGAGATTTCTTGGGCTTATCAAGCTCTCACTGATAAAGCCGTTAGCTTCCCTAGGAAGCACCTAGGTAGCCCACTTTAGGTTTACCGGGCTCTCGCCGATAAAGTTGTTCACTCCTAAGTCTTATCACCATCTGATTCAGCAGGACTGGAATAGACTTAGGAGTTTTCTGATAAAGCCGTTAGCTTCCCTGGGAAGCACCTAGGTAGCCCACTTTAGGTTTACCAGGCTCTCGCCGATAAAGCTATTCACTCCTAAGCCTTATCACCGTCTGATTCAGTAGGACCGGAATGGACTTAGGAGCTTTCTTGGGTTTATCAAGCTCTAGCTGATAAAGCCGTTAGCTTCCCTAGGCAGCACCTAGGTAGCCCAATTTAGGCTTACCAAGCTATCACCGATAAAAATGTTAGTATCCACTACCATACATCCGCTTGTTGAAAAGACGGAGATGGCTTATGGCAGATACCTTTTTGATTATTATATCTGCTGTCATACATGCGTCTGTTGGAAAGATGAAGATGGGTCCTAGCAAATTCTTGATTTTTCCGATAAGACAGGTTGTATCCACTTCCATGCATACGTCTGTTAGAAAGACGAAGATGGGTCCTGATGGATTTTTTATTATCAGGATTCGCTACCATCACACGTCTGTTGGTAAGACGTCGATGGATTCTGGCAGATGCCTTATAGAGTAATGCTTGTTTTTACTTTTTCCTTTTAGGATTTGAATTTCTGGAATCATTCAGAGAAAAAACACAAGCAAAAGCAGCTATACAATTCATGTAGTTAGAGTATATATCATAACATATATTCAGTGGGCAAAAACGAAATCTATCGGTGTATTACAAGTAGGGAATTTTATCGATAAGTGTCATGCTGAGCATTGTTCATTCAATAGATTTCCTCTTTCTATCGGTAGAAGGTTTCTCAGTATTTTGAGTCCTTCCTGCAATTTAGTCGATCATTGGGAATTCACCCAGGTATGCCACCAACTTTTCTTTGCCTTTATCTTGTTGGAATTCTTCCGTATTGGACCTGGAAGGTATAACTTTCATTTGATCCTCCCGATTGTTATTCAACCGGTTATCAGGAGCTTGCATTCTGGCTTTAACTGCATATTCGCCTAAGTATCCTTCTTCGATCAATCTCTTAATGGCCTTTTATAGTTGTTGGAAGTTTTCAGTGTCATGTCCTAGTGCCTTGTGGAAGTGACAGAAATGGTCTCTCTGTGGCCCTAAATGAGCACCAGGTCTCCGGTCAGGATATCGGATTGGTAGCTTTCAGTCTTCAATGATTGCCAAAATTTATGCTCTTGGAATCAGTAATGGGGTTGTCTTAAAACTCGTTTGTTTGTCCTTTCGGGGCTCTGCCCTTCTTTCTTTCAGCTCTCACGGAATATAATTCCTCTGAGGGATATATTCCTTTTGAGTTTTCCACCGATAGTAATCAGCTTCCTCCATTTTGGCGTAGTTATGAGCCTTAATCCGTAAAAGGTCCAAGGTTTGTGGCGATTCTGCTAGCAATGTGTCTTTTAGCTTATCATACCCACAATTTCTTTTCAAAGATTCTACCGCCAAACTAACAATAACATCCGGCGTTATGGCCATTTTCAAGTTCAATCGGTCCAGGTAACCCTTGAGAGATTCCCCTAACTTCCGATATACTTCAAATATAGTTGCGGATGATTTTTTCAAAGGAATAGATGTACTGAATCTACTCCGGAACTTTTCCTCCAACTGAGAAAAATTGTCAATAGAGCCAGCTGGTAACCCTTCAAACCAAGTTCTGGCAATTCATAACAAAATCAGTACAAAAATCTAACACAGAGCCTCATTTGTCCATGTTTGGAACTTAATGTAATCCTTCACCGAGTCAGATGGGTAACGGGATCCTTGGTACCATCATAAACTTTCGTTGGAAGCTTGATCTGTGTACTGACCTGATACCTTCGGACCCGATAAGTTAACGGATGTTTCAGATTATCATCCTGCTCCATCCGATAACGGGGTGAGATGGATCGAGAATATCCGAAATTTTCCTCATGGGGATTCCATTCATTATCATAAGGACGATTGTTTCTCAAGGGGCAATGTACCGCAGGAGATCTGTCCCGACTCCTTCTATTATCGGATCTCCTCACATGTTGATGTGGAGAGTCCCTTCTCATACTGTGCCTTACTGCACGATTATTGACCTCATTCATGTCCTCCAAATATCCTTCCACTAACCTGGGAGGATTTGCAACCATAGGTACTAGCGAAACAGGCGGTTCCGAATTCATGTGCGAAAGATGTTGACTTCCTGCAGGGGACAAATTAACCTCCTGATGAGATGGAGGCATGTTGAGTGCGAGTGAGGGTACCGCCTACAAAGTGACTAAAGGCTGAGTAAATAGGGGTGATAGAGCTGGAAGATGAGCCAATGGTTGAGGAACCAAAGTAGCGAGTATGGACATAATAGCATCCATTCTCCTATCTAGAGTGGCATCGGACTCAGTAAATGGTGGTGTTGTGTTTGTTGTACTTGGTCCAGGAAGAGAAGTAGCTGGAAAACTTATTTCTGGGCTAGCAGAAAAGTTGAGTTGACGATTAACTGGAACCGTGCTCATTCCTACTGGTGTCACCGTCGTTGGAACTCTAGGTATGTCACGAGTAGGCGTGACGGAGCTGCTGGTGGTCTGAATCGGCGAGATATCTTGGTTGGACGTCATTTGATGAGTAGATTTTTGAAGAAGAGAAGATGGAGATCTTGGATATTAAGGTTGACTCACTTAACAATCCAAATCTCTCAATGGAAGCACCAATTTGATAATCCTCGATCTAGGGTGAGGATTGTTTTGTAATTCGACGTGTTGATGTGGACCTTCTTGCCGCTTCTAAGCCACCTGCAATGCGTCAGAGGGGATCTCCGGTGTAAAAGCTCCAATGATCAAGTCAGTAAGCATGTTGAAAGTAAGTATAAGGGGGAACTATCGGGTATGAGTAAGTATTTTGACAAAGTTTCAGTATGTGAGTGCGTGTTTGTATGCCCGTGTATTAAGAGGTGATAGGGGAGTATTTATAACCTCGCCATATGTGTCACCCTAGACATGTGTCACTTAGATAAGTCGCCACCGATACTTGTTCCTTTACCCGATAGTTTCCCTAGCATGTAATCCAAGTAGTATACTTACCTGGTGGAGCCTTGGTAAAGCCGGTATATGTAGCCTTTGCTACTGCTGAGAATATATATCGGGAGGTACATGTATCGGAACCCCCTCGTTGAGGATGAAAGATCGTAATTGCCCTTGAGGTGTCTTATTTGTATTATCATTAAACAACAAAATAAATATCTGAATTCGATTTCTTGTAAGTTAATTGTTTTAAAATTAAATTTAACTGTCGTAATTAGCCGAATATCGGTACCTCAAATTTGATCACTCTTAGGAATCCTTTACTATTTTAAACGGATAGTATATTTTTTATTTCGAAATAACTTTGTTTATGATAATTCAAAATATTACATACCATATAGTTTTTTTTATCATTAATCCTATACATCTCGTGTGGGAAATAAACAATAAATAATCAATGAGCATTAATCGTACCAAGTGGTTAAATATTCAAGTATTTATACATACTAAAATATTCATAATTCACGAAAGAGAGAATAAAATGAGTAAGTAAATAACATTAATGCGTACGTAGGTAGTAAATAATATGTGTATGGCTTTTTTGTACCAAAAAATAGGAGTAAAAATTTGTTATTGTGTTAATAAAAAATTGTAATTTAGGACCTCGTATTTATTCGTGGTTAAGGATTCAAACAAGACATCGTATTGAAACAAAACACCATTATCTTTTAAATAATAGTAAGGATTTATTCGTTATCACGTAGAACAAAATAATAACGTAATTACATAATTACACATAAATTACATTAAAAAAAATTACATGAAAAAAATTACACAAAAAAAATTATATAATTACATAAAAAGGATTCTGGTCATAATTTTTTGCTGAACATGCCAGGTACTAATTAATTAGTACCCCACAGTACTAAATTAGTACCCCGGGGACTACATTTAAAATAATTACATATTAAATAAAATAATTACATAAAAATTATAATTAATTACATAAAAATTATTTTAATTATATGAAAATTATCAAAATTAATTGAAATGATTAGAAATAATTACATAATTACATAAAAATGATGTAAATAATAATAGGTAGTAAAAATACGCGTAAAAACAATAAGAAATCATCCGAGACTAATCATTCCGATCTAAGAGTATTTCTTTTGATAATTACTCTCAGCAAGTACATTATATTCTTATAGTCTATGATATGATTGAGGTTTGAAGCACAAATTACATATTTTTCTCCATCATAATCATAGTTACACCGCTAACATGTCTAGCTTTAATATTGGCTCTAGTCTTGGAGTAAACATGCCAAAAGCGTAAAAAATGACCCCAAAAATGATAATTGGAGGCAAAATAAAAAGAATTTCGAAAAATAAGTTCTCCAAAATGGCTAATTATATGTTGTAAATCTCCAAAAGTTAGGTTGGTTCAAACAAGAAAGTATCCCTATTTGACACCCGAGCACAAAGTTATTATATAAGGTCAAAGTTTCATGACCAAACCAAGGACAAGCCAACCAACACTTCGGCACCTGCGGGGACCGGTTTGTAAATTATAAAATATTAAATAACATTGCACTAGGACTGTTCATCGGTTAACTGAAACCGAAACTGAAATCTGAAGTTTCGAATTTCGGTTAACCGAATTCCCTAAAAATGAAAATCGAACCGAACTTTATAGGAAATGAAATTATTTTAGTTCGATTTTTTGGTTTAACCGAAAAAACTAAAATTTTAAACCTGTTTTTTTTTAATTCATGAAAAAAGAAGAAAAAACAATCTAGAAATTGGAACCCAACAATGTTATCCTATCCAGCGTCAGTAAATCAGCAATCTATAATTAAACCAATCCATAATTAAACAATCCATAAGTAAATCCATAATTAAACCAAAATCAGTTAATCAGAATATATAATCATACAATCCATATATAATCATACAATCCATAATCCATACTATCCGAAATCAAAAAAATCGAAACCGAAATTCCGAAACCAAATGATCGCATGTTTTTAGTATAGGTTTTTCCCCTTTATTTCGGCCTTTTCGAGCGCATGATAATTCTGATTTGCCTTTTTTTCCCATCTTTTTGTAGATCAGTGCCAAAAGGAAGAAAAGAGCGAAAACGAGCGATTTTGGAAGGATTTCTGCAGTTCTCAAGCTTTAAGACTAACATCGAGGTCAAGACACCAACTTTGCCATTGAGGCCTGATAGCGCGTTTCATACTCTCGGTTTTACCCTCCTTTCTAGCCCTTTCGGGGGCTCAATGTTGACATTTGACCCTCATTTCAATCTTATTTGCAGATTAGCATCAAAGGAGGGAAAAGACCGAAAAGAAGCGATTTTAGAGCATTTCTGAGGACTTCCATTTTCCAGGCCTAGAAGAAAGAATGTCGTCAAGACCTCGACGCGAACCAGACCAGTGTGTTGTCTCAAGGCCTCGACAGTTCTGAGCCTTCTTCCAAAGAAAGCATCTTCTGAGATCCGCACGGAATCCCAGACATTTCCAGAAGGCACCAGGTATGTCAGGAATCCCAGAATATTCCTTTTGCAAGGACATGTGCTGTCACCCCGTCATTGCCCTTAGCTGTTTTTGTCTCCTAGCTAGTTTAGGCTATATAAGCATAGTTTTAGGGTTTTTGTAAGGACGGTTGTTCTAAGGATAATCTCTTACATTAGTTTCAGCATTTATTTTCTGGGGATCATCTCCTCTTCTCGATCAAGGGCAGCCATTGCCAACAACTTTCCTCTTCGATTATTAATTAATCTATCGGTTTCCTCTACTCCCTTTTTACTTTCTTTGTTTTATCATTGTATGACTCTATCTACCTACTGTTTATATTATAGTATGAGTAGCTAAATACCCCTTTCTTGGTGAAGGGTGTTCCACGGGTTGTAGAGTTCGGCTAAGAGGTCTAATGCACGCTTAACATATTCTTTTGTGACACATAACTGTTTACCGATTTAATTACATGCTTGTCTAGAAATGTTAAGAGCTTGATCATCTTTTAGTATTTCTGCATGAGTAACGTCATATTCCAGGGTTATACCTAACGCGAAGCCCTAGAGTTTGAGCAGACACCTAGGGGAGGCAGCGCGAGAGGCCTCACCTAGGGGTAAACGGTTATCTAGGGTATGCGATACGAGTCTGACAAGCTAAGCTATCGCGCCCTAGATCTGTCTTACCTCCCCTTCATGGGCGTTCTGAATTTAGTCTCCCTACTTCGAGCCCGTGACAGGCCGGACGGTCAAGGCTACCTTTTGATGACAAGGGAGGTAGTTGGGAGGATGGCTGAACGTCAAGGTCACCTCATATGTGGAAACGGGGGGTGACTTTTATCTACGAAGGTAAGCAGGGGATGCGGTGTGGAAACGCGGTCCCTATAGCAGATCTGCACATGAGTCTGGAAAACCTCTGCACCGATGACTAGCCGACCTAGAAAGCAACCCAAAGGAGCACCTTTCGCTAAGATCTTATCCTATTTGATTAATATCCTTTTCATTACTTTTCCTGCATTCGATCTGTTTACGTCTCTTGCTCTGGATTGCAATTTACATATCTTGCCCTGGATTACGATTTACTTTCGTGCCCTAGATAAGTACTTTCCAATTCTATTTTGTTAGCTCCCATACTCTGCATTGGTTAATTTATTAATCAACATAAACCCCCCCCCTTACTGTTACTTTGGTTAGATCTGTTGCGTATTGCCTTGTCATACATATTCACTAGCAATTCATTCCTTCAATCTTTGCGGTTCGACCCTGTCTTGCTCTGTACACATTAATTTGTTCATTTAGCCATCAGGATAAATTTAAGTATATTTGAGTGACGATCAAATTTTGGCGTCGTTGCCGGGGATTGAACGGTACTGATTTTGTTTTTTTTTTCTTGTATGACCAGGAGATCTGCCCCGGATCTACTCCCTCTACACCTCGAATTGACCAGAACAGAAAGAGGACTTCGTAAGCAAACTCAAGGGACATCTGCTCATCGTAGAGTGATCCCTCATCCTGCCCTCGACGGATCCCCTTCTAATCTGGCTGACCAGGAACATCAGCTTTTCGTAGACCTGACCTTTCTCCATCGTGATCCCGAAAACCCCATACCAGACCACTTTAATTTTCCAATAATGGATAACCTAGCCAACAATGACAACCGTAACAACCGTGAGAACCGCGAAGATCCACCACCACCCCCAGACCAACAAACCATCGACAATTTCCATGCAACCCCTGATATGGCCAGTAGCTACATTGATTGGCCCAATGTTCCTAATGACTGGACTCTGAAGTCCGCCATACTTCATCATCTGCCTACTTTTCGAGGGGTAGCCAAGGAAAATGCTCTTCGCCATCTTCAACAACTCCACTCTATTTGCGAGGCCATGAAACCTGCCAACGTTAGTATTGAGCAGGCCAAGCTTCGCGCATTCCAGTGGTCTCTCAAAGATGATGCCCTAGATTGGTATTACGACCTTCCCGCAAGATCTATTCGTTCTTGGGCGGACATGTCAAAAATCTTCACTGAGAAGTATTACCCGACTTCTATCTCCAATACCACGCGCAAGCAATTCATCTCCATTGTTCAGAATAAAGAAGAGACTCTAGCCCAGTACTATGAGAGATTCCAGAAGATGCAATCGAGTTGCCCAGCCCACAATCTTACCGAGCACGCTCTGGGTCAATATTTTTGTGAAGTCCTCAAGGCTCAGGATAAGGCGTTGCTTAACGCAGCTGCCAATGGATCCCTGACTGCTCTAACTCCAAGAGCCGCACGAGCAACAATAGAGCTCATGGCCAAGAACACCTCTGACAACCTTGCCAACAATCCAGGCCAGGATGTCCAAGTAGCTGCCCTTCAGAACCAGATATCTTCTCTCACAGGAATGTTCCAAAACTTCATAACCGCACAACCCGCACCTGTCAAGGCCTGCCAGATATGCAATTTCGTGGATCACCCCACTGATGCATGTCCTCATATTCCGAAGGAAATACAAGTGAATGCTGCCGGCTAATTTATTCCAGTCTCTTACGCTCAGACTTACAATCAAGGCTGGAAACAACCAAACCAAGGATGGGTCCCTAACACACCAGAACCCCTATGGAAATCCCCCTCCTAATATACCAAATTTCAGACCTTGACCCACATTCCATCAGAACCAGTATCAACGCCAACCTCCTCAGGATCAGACCTTTGTCCATCCTCCAGACCAGACTTTTGTCCAGCCCCCGACTGCTGAAATGCCTAAGAATCCCGAGCAGCAGAAAGAAATAGATGAACTTAAGAAGCAAATGAGTGCCCTGACTGCCAAATTGCAAGAGTTGACTAATCATGGCAAACTGCCACCCCAGACAGAAACAAATCCCAAGCACAATGTCTGCGCTCTAACCTTGCGTAGTGGAACAACTTTGAACCCACCAGAGCTTCCAGCCCAAGATATTGAAAATTCTCCAAAGGCCGAAATCCGGCCTAAACCTAGAACAAAGCTCCCCAAGGTCCCTAGATTCGTGGAAGTTAAAGAAGATAGAATCCGCTCCCCCAGAGGTTCACCACAGAATGACCCCAACCCACCAGAATTTACTCAAGAGTACATTCATAAGATTCTCGAGCCCCTGTTCCCTCACAGATTGGTCAAGGCCAAGAAAGATAAGGAGGATCGCGATATCTTTGAAATATTTAGTAAAGTGGTGGTCAACATCCCTCTTCTCCAGGCCGTGAAAAATGTCCCTCGCTATGCCAAATTCCTGAAGCAATTATGCACGAACAAAAACAAGTTCGCCGAAGTTAACAAGATCAGCGTAGGGGCCAACGCGTCTCCACATATCCAGCGTCGGATCCCTCCGAAATGCAAAGATCAAGGCATATTCATAATCCCTTGCCGAATCGGAACAGTTGATATTGGCAAGGCCATGTGTGACCTCGGAGCAGGAATCAATGTCATGCCCTTGATAATCTACCACAGTCTAGGCCTCGAGCCTCTCCTGCCTATAGACCTCGCCATCCAACTTGCTGACCGCTCTATCATCTACCCCGAGGGGATAATCAAGGATGTCTTGGTCCAAGTAGGAGAACTCTTGTTCCCTGCTGATTTCTATGTGATTGCAATGGAGAACGAAGACTCCACCAAATCCACAGATGTTCTTCTAGGCCGCCCATTTCTGGCCACAACCCGAGCAAAGATTTATGTTCACGATGCCACCATCTCCCTCGAATTTGATGGAGAGATCATCAAATTCAATATGCTAGAAGCCATGCGATACCCCTCTGAATTTTCTAGTGTGAATTTTGTTGATATTGTTGACCCCCTTGTGGGGGAAATTGATGAAATATATTCTACTGACCCCTTGCAATTTGCCCTTGACAGGAGTCTGACGCCAGCTCTTCTATATGTCGTGGCCTCGACGCTTCCTATCCCATCTGAATTACACTCTGTCATCGCTGACCTTGAAGAATGCGTTGTTGCTCAGTATGAGCCTCCGAATCAGTCTCCCGAATATCCGGGCCATGCTAAGTTATTTCCCTCTATTGATCAGGCTCCAGCCCTAGATCTGAAGCCACTGCCTACCCATTTGAAATATGCTTATCTAGGCCCCGATAACTCTCTACCTGTCATTATCTCCAACAAGCTCGAAAACCTCGAGGAGTCCAAGCTCATTTCCTTGCTGAGGAACTTCAGACAAGCCATAGGATGGACCATTGCGGACATTAAGAGCTTGTCTCCAGCATTATGCACTCATCACATCCACCTAGAAGATGCGAGCAAGACCATTCGCCACCCCCAGAGACGACTTAATCCGCCCATGATGGAAGTGGTGAAGAAAGAGATTCTCAAGTTGTTGGATGCGGGAGTTATCTACCCCATCTCAGATAGCCCTTGGGTCAGCCCTATCTAGGTCGTGCCCAAGAAAACAGGCATAACCATCACCATCGGTCAAGATGGCGAATCCATTCCTACCCGGATTCAGAATGGGTGGAGAGTGTGTATTGACTACCACCGGCTGAATTTCGCTACCAGGAAAGATCATTTTCCCCTGCCCTTCATCGATCAGATGCTAGAACGCCTCGCTGGTAAAACCCATTATTGTTGTCTAGACGGTTACTCCGGATTCCATCAGATCCCAGTTGCTCCTGAAGACCAGGAAAAGACCACCTTTACCTGCCCTTTCGGGACCTTCGCATATAGACGCTTGCCCTTCGGTCTGTGTAACGCCCCTGCCACTTTCCAACGTTGTATGGTCAGCATTTTCTCTGAACTAGTTGAAGATGGAATCGAAGTCTTCATGGACGACTTCACCGTCTATGGAAATTCTTTTGAAGAATGCATGAACAATCTGAAAAGATGCCTAGAGCGCTGCATTGAGACGAATCTTGTCCTGAATTTTGAAAAATGTCACTTCATGGTGGATCGAGCCCTGGTGCTTGGTCATGTTATCTCGGCCAAGGGAATTGATGATACGATCCTGGTTCCTTAGGATGCGTAGCACCAAATTTGATCTTTGTTCAAAGATGGATTTCCTGCGGAATAGATAGAATAGATAGAACTCACTTGCACAATTAAGACCTGCTGAACGCTAAGCTCCAGCCAACCAAAATCCGAACAAGAGAGGGTCCTTGTGAATGATAAACTTGCACAACTAAGACCTGCTGAACGCTAAGCTCCAGCCAACCAAAGTCCGAACAAGAAGATAAACAACAAGTAGGATGCAATTCCAAGATTTACTTGTATACGACTCAAGTATTGCGGACTCAAGAAGAACAAGGTTCAACCAACTTGAACAAGGGGCGGAGATTGAAGAGATTAACTCAATTTATCAAATAACAGCCAACTTAATAAAGTGGCCAAGTGGTTCCTTATATAGGTTACAAACAAACCCTAATAGCAAACCAAATAGGAATAGAAATAGGACTTCTAAAATAGGAAGATAACTTAACTAATTAAAACTGTCTATTTAACTAATTAAGCTAAAATAATTAAAGTCAACAACTTAAACTTCAGTCAACGCGCGCTTCTGGACACGTGAAACGGGCAGGAGCCGTTTTGAGCAATCGGCACGCGAGACAGAGGAGTGAAACGACAATGGCTGAGTGAAACGGTCAGGTGCCGATTTAAGCGAAACGGACAAGAGCCGTTTTGAACGAATCGGACAAGAGCCGTTTTGGTGACAAACGGTCAAGTGCCGTTTCTGGCAGAATCATCTTCGGGCATTGTGAATGTAAGGAGATTCACAACTCTTGGTGTCTTCTCTCTAAGTGCAGCTTCCTCACTTGTCCTCTCACATTCCAGCTCCTTGTGAATGAGAGATGACAAACGGTCTTGAAGCTTTCTAGCTCTGGCTCGAGTCATTGGACCAGCTGGTGGTAACGGTAGTTGGATGCGTGGATTCGCATCATTCCCTCCCCCTTCGGAAGGATTCGCCCTCGAATCCGAATCGGCATCAGCTGAAAGTCCATACTCGTCATCTGCATCAAACAATTCTAAGTCAGAAACATTAAAGGTAGAGCTAACGGCACCATACTCACTTGGCAACGCCAGTTTATAGGCATTGTTGTTGATCTTCTCGACAATCTGGAACGGTCCATCGCCTCTAGGAGATAGCTTGCCGCGGCGTTGGGTAGGAAAACGCTCCTTGCGCATATGCAACCAAACCCAATCGCCAACCTGGAATGTCACTAGCCGTCGGCCATCGTTCCGTTTCAGCATCAGCTTCTCATTCATGCGCTCAATGTTCTGCTTTGCCTTAGCATGCAATTGCTTGACAAAATCAGCCTTCTGGGCACCATCTAAACTCACAACATCACTTAAAGGAAAAGGAGTTAAATCCAAAACAGTTCTAGGATTAAATCCATACACTAGTTCAAACGGCGAGTAATGAGTAGTAGAATGAACAGCACGGTTGTAAGCAAATTCAATAAACGGTAAATGATCAACCCAAGTAGAAACATGCTTACGAACTAGGGTGCGTAAAAGGGAGCCAAGAGTCCGATTTACCACCTCTGTTTGACCATCCGTTTGTGGGTGATAAGATGTAGAATACAATAACTTAGTACCAAGCTTCTTCCATAAGACACGCCAAAAATGACTAAGAAACTTAGTATCTCTATCACTCACAATCGTCAAAGGGATACCATGCAAACGAACTACTTCACGAAAGAATAAATCAGCAATCTGAGTAGCATCAGAAGTAGTAGAACATGGTATAAAGTGGGACATCTTCGAAAATCTGTCCACTACAACAAAAATACTATCCTTTCCGTTCTTAGACCTAGGCAATCCTACCACAAAATCCATAGATAAATCGGTCCAAGGGTGAGAAGGAACAGGTAACGGCATGTATTCTCCATGACCAGCCGATTTAGACTTGGCTCTACGACATATTAAACATCTAGCAATAATGCGCTCAACATCACGCTTCATGTGAGGCCAGTAAAAATGATCATGCAATACATCCAAAGTTTTAGTCACGCCGAAGTGACCCATTAAACCACCACTATGGGCTTCATGCACCAGTAATTCACGAAGAGAACAATGAGGAATACCCAAGAGTTTACCTTTAAATAAATATCCCTCTTGTTTAAAGAATTTAGAACCAGAAATAGAAACGCCATGCATATAAATATCACCAAAATCAGAATCGGCAGCATAGAGTTCTATAATATGCGAAAATCCAAGCAATTTGGCATTTAAAGAAGTAATGAGCACGTACCTTCGAGAGAGTGCATCGGCAACAACATTCTCTTTACCTTGCTTGTACTGAATGTGGTAAGGGAAGGCTTCAATGAATTCCATCCAAACGGCATGTCGCCGATTCAGCTTCCCTTGACCCTTTAGGTATTTCAAGCTCAAATGGTCTGTGTGGATGATAAACTCTCTCGGCATTAAGTAGTGTTGCCATGTTTCCAACGCTCTGACAAGAGCATAGAACTCCTTGTCATAGGTAGGATATCGGAGTTGAGCATCCTTGAGCTTTTCACTGAAATAGGCAATCGGACGTTTCTCTTGCATCAGAACGGCGCCGATTCCTAACCCGCTGGCGTCACACTCTATCTCAAACGCCTTGCTGAAGTCGGGCAGTGCTAGGACGGGAGCGGCACAGAGCCGATCCTTGAGGGTAGCAAACGCCTCTTCTTGTTGCTGATCCCACCTGAAAATAACATTCTTCTTAGTTAATTCATTCAGAGGAACAGCGATGGTGCTAAAGTCTTTGACAAATCGCCGATAGAAGCTCCCCAAGCCATGGAATGATCGCACATCACTAACGGACTTCGGCGTCGGCCACTCCTGAATCGCGCGGATTTTCTCTTCATCCACTTTAACGCCATCTGCACTCACAATAAAACCAAGAAAACCAACTTGTTCCATTGCGAATGAACACTTACTAGGTTTAGCATATAATACCTGTTCACGAAGTGTTAGAAAAACCTCCCTAAGATGTAAAACATGCTCATCAAAAGATTTGCTATAGACTAAAATGTCATCAAAATAAACTACAACAAATCTGCCAATTAAGTGTCGAAGTACATGGTTCATTAACCTCATAAAGGTGCTAGGGGCATTAGTTAAACCAAACGGCATAACCATCCACTCATACAAACCATACTTAGTTTTGAAAGCAGTTTTCCACTCATCCCCTTCTTTCATGCGAATTTGGTGGTAACCACTCATTAAATCAATTTTAGAAAATAATTTACTACCACTTAATTCATCTAACATGTCATCTAATCGAGGAATAGGGTGGCGATACTTTACAGTGATTTTGTTGACTGCTCGGCAATCAACGCACATTCTCCAAGTGCCATCTTTCTTTGGGACTAGAATGACAGGAACGGCACATGGAGACAGGCTCTCCCGAACGTACCCACGCGCAAGCAAATCGTCCACTTGCCGTTGCAGTTCCTTTGTCTCCTCAGGATTGGATCGGTAAGCTGGCCGATGTGGAATTGCCGATCCAGGGACAAAGTCAATCTGATGTTCTATGCCTCGAAACGGAGGTAGGCCAGGCGGCATCTCTTCGGGTAGAACATCGGCAAATTCCTGCAAGAGAGAAGAAATTCCAATCGGAACGGCATGTGCACGATCCGTTTCATCAGATAGCAAACAGTAAGAGCGAAAACGGATTAGAAGGAAGGGACGGCTTTCGCCAAAACCGTGTTTGTACGAAATCAGTGCTTTCCTCACTGCACTCCCTTTGGCATATACACTCAATTTCTTTTTATTTGCCTCTCCTTTTCTCTCAATGCCACTCTCAGCACGCTTACTATTTTCGTGTGAATGTTTACTCTCTCCCTCTGCATGCTTGTTGTTTTCATGCGAATGTTTTTCTCGCTCACACTCACCCTCTGCATGCTTACTCTTTTCATGCGAATGTTGAAAGCTCACACTCTCAGTTTGGCTCTCAATTTTATTCACACTCAAACCTTCTTTTTCTCTCTCAAGCTGTTTCGCGATTTCATATTCAGCATGTGACTTAGCAAGCCATTGCTGATCCTTAAACACTTCAGCTTGTGTTAACGGTGCCAAGGTGAATTTTTGACCATCCTTTTCTATCTTGTAAAGATTTCTCCTTCCCTCATGATTTGCCGCTCGGTCAAACTGCCACGGTCGCCCAAGGATGATATGGCTCGCTTGCATCGGCACAACATCACAGAGAACTTCATCAAAGTACTTGCCGATTCTGAACTTTGCAAGTACCTGTTTGGTTACCTTAATACCGTTGTCATCCGTCATCCAATGTAGAAGATATGGTTTCGGATGCTTTACCGTTGGTAAATCCAGTTTATCAACCATCAACCAACTCGCACAGTTGGTGCAACTGCCGTTATCAATGATAATGGAACAACCTTTCTTGTCTATCACGCCTCGGGTATGAAACAGATTGGTCCGTTGCTCCTCATCACAAACTTCTTCTGTGGTTTGTACGTTGAGGTTCCGAAGCACAACAAGCAAGTTCACCTGCTCTCCTTCCTGTCGGTCCACATCTGAATCGGCATCGGCATTTTCCGATTCCGATTCCTCCCGCTCATCATCCGATTCCTCCTCTCCATTCGGCCTGATGATGAAGAATCTTTTGTTAGGGCATTCCGATTTCTTATGCCCTCGGCCGTTACACTTAAAACAAACAATCTCCTTAGTAGCTGGCCGATCCACTGGTGGAGTATAAGGTTTGGTAGTTGCCATTTTAGAAGGAACAACAGCACTGGCAGATCCCTTTAAAACGGCAGGGGCCGTTTTGTCATCCTTATTCCAAGACGTCTTCTTCCAAGGTGTCGACCCAGTAGACTTATAGGAACTCCTAGCTTTCCTATGTTTCTCAATCTTTTGAGCCATATGAAGCATCTCCTCAATAGTGTTATATTGAGTCAGCTCCAATGCATTGGCAACGTCTGCATTCAAACCAGCAAGAAACCGAGCCATCGTTACCTCAGTTTCTTCAGTAATCTTCGCTTGAGCCAAAGCAATTTCCATCTCATTAAAGTATGCTCCAACTCCCTTGCTGCCTTGCTTCAAGGTTTGAAGCCGTTGATGAAGCTCACGGTGAAAGTGGGCAGGGACAAACCGTTGTCTCATCGCCTGCTTCATCTCTTCCCAATTAGCAATCGGACCAGCTAAGACAGCTGCCCTTTTCAGATTGAACTGCTCCCACCAATGACTAGCATACCCACAGAATTCGACTGCGGTGAGCTGAACCTTTTTACTCTCCGAATAATTGTGACATACGAAGATGGCATCGACCTTTCGTTCCCATGTCAAGAATGCATCAGGATCGTCAGTACCCTCAAACGGAGGTATTTTCATTTTGATGCTGCTGAGATTAGCATCCAAACGGTCATCCTCCCGTTCTCTCCTACCATCACGACGGTCTCGTCTCTCTCTCCTCTGCCCATCTCTTGTATTTATCCAGCCTTCTCCCCCATCAGGTTCTCCTTCCAAATCAGAATGTGGTAATTGTGGACCACGTCTGGCAAGCCGCCTAGGAGGGACCAAAGCAAGATTACGCCGATGATTCACATCACGTGGTCGACGGGCGTTGTCATCTTCTTCAGACAGATCAGTCAAACGGCCATCACGTTGGTTATTCGCGGCTATAGGAACTGGATTAATGGTATTTAACGCTTCCACCCTAGCCAGCCTTGCATCGGCAGTTAGCTGCCGCTCATTAGCAGTTAATTGCCGTTCATTCAATGTTCGGAGCTGTTCCGTCATTATGGCTAGTATAGCCGATAGATCGGGTTGTTGTACTCCCTCTTGAGACATCTTTTACCTTTCCTGAAAGTCACAACACCAAAGAAAACGTAAAATTGCACTAACCTAGCACTCCCTCACGTGTTTACTCTCGTGTTTAATCACTCTAATAATCTCACAAAATCTCGTAAAATTCCCTGCAAAGTTCAAGAGTTAGTGAGACTCAAGAATCCAAAGAAAAGCTTCCAAGAAGACTCTCAAAGAAAACTAGCACTGAAAAGAATGGTGACACTTGATATTTGAGTAATTGTAAGAACAACCAATCAAACAAATAGCAAGTAGAGTAGAAGGCAATTTCAAGGAATCAAAGAAAGCTCAAAATTGACTCGAAAGGACTCAAACAAGTTCAATTTCAGTTATGATTGTAATACCCAATCGCAGTGTAATTTAAGTCCTTGATAAATCTGGTTTTTATGGAGCAAATACTTCTATATATTTTCATATTTGTAGGATCGAATCCCTTTCTTTTCTTTGGGAAATTTCCCTGTTGTTTTTTTTTTTTTTTTTTTTTGACAGCAAAACACAATTCAGTGTTTTGATCAGAACTTTTTACTCTGAACTCTGAATCGACCGATTCTTTTTGATTCGGAAGCCCAACAGATTCAGCTTTCCAACGAAACCACAATTACTAAAATCGGACTTCAGTTGCTATATATATGAATACAAATTCGACAACTGAAGTTACTGATACTGAACAGAATTTTCTCTTGTATTTCGTGACCTTCTTGTGGGTAGAAAACGCAAGTAATTTAGCGAATTTCAACACAACAAACTGGAACGAAACACAACCAATTATATTCAAGTAACTAACCAAGCACAGCAAAGAAATCGGTTTTAGAATGGAGTAGAAAGAGAATACCGATTTCAACAAAGAAAACTTGAAACAATTGAAGATACTTACCAATCTTTGAACGCCTTAAGCTCCGCTACCAACTGATACGATCCTGGTTCCTTAGGATGCGTAGCACCAAATTTGATCTTTGTTCAAAGATGGATTTCCTGCGGAATAGATAGAATAGATAGAACTCACTTGCACAATTAAGACCTGCTGAACGCTAAGCTCCAGCCAACCAAAATCCGAACAAGAGAGGGTCCTTGTGAATGATAAACTTGCACAACTAAGACCTGCTGAACGCTAAGCTCCAGCCAACCAAAGTCCGAACAAGAAGATAAACAACAAGTAGGATGCAATTCCAAGATTTACTTGTATACGACTCAAGTATTGCGGACTCAAGAAGAACAAGGTTCAACCAACTTGAACAAGGGGCGGAGATTGAAGAGATTAACTCAATTTATCAAATAACAGCCAACTTAATAAAGTGGCCAAGTGGTTCCTTATATAGGTTACAAACAAACCCTAATAGCAAACCAAATAGGAATAGAAATAGGACTTCTAAAATAGGAAGATAACTTAACTAATTAAAACTGTCTATTTAACTAATTAAGCTAAAATAATTAAAGTCAACAACTTAAACTTCAGTCAACGCGCGCTTCTGGACACGTGAAACGGGCAGGAGCCGTTTTGAGCAATCGGCACGCGAGACAGAGGAGTGAAACGGCAATGGCTGAGTGAAACGGTCAGGTGCCGATTTAAGCGAAACGGACAAGAGCCGTTTTGAACGAATCGGACAAGAGCCGTTTTGGTGACAAACGGTCAAGTGCCGTTTCTGGCAGAATCATCTTCGGGCATTGTGAATGTAAGGAGATTCACAACTCTTGGTGTCTTCTCTCTAAGTGCAGCTTCCTCACTTGTCCTCTCACATTCCAGCTCCTTGTGAATGAGAGATGACAAACAGTCTTGAAGCTTTCTAGCTCTGGCTCGAGTCATTGGACCAGCTGGTGGTAACGGTAGTTGGATGCGTGGATTCGCATCAATTGAGGTTGACAAAGCCAAGATAGAAGTAATAGAATCCCTGCCCTACCCATCCTGTGTCCGCGATGTGAGATCTTTTCTAGGCCATGTCGGTTTCTACCGAAGGTTCATTAAGGATTTTTCCAAGATTGCCCAACCCATGTGTCACTTGCTCCAGAAGGACGTGTCCTTTGATTTCAGCGAGGCCTGCAAAACCGCTTTTGAACTTCTCAAGAACAAACTTATCTCAGCCCCGATTATTCGAGCCCCCGACTGGACACTACCTTTCGAGGTCATGTGTGATGCCAGTAATTAAGCCCTAGGCACCATTTTGGGTCAGAAGAAGGATAAGGAGACCCATGTCATCTATTATGCTTCCAAGCTGTTAGACCCGTCCCAGCAGAACTACACTACCACAGAGAAAGAACTTCTAGCCGTAGTCTATGCCCTAGACAAGTTCAGACAATATCTGTTAGGCACTCATGTCCTCGTCTACTCTGACCATTCTGCCCTTCGGTGTTTGTTGACCAAAGCCGATGCCAAACCTCGGCTTATTCGTTGGATCTTGCTCCTACAAGAATTCGATATAGCTATCAAAGATAAGGCCAGAAAAGAAAACCTTGTGGCAGATCACTTGAGTAGACTTCCAGCCCAAGAAGATAATTCGCTTGAGCCAATCCGGGATACTTTTCCAGACGAGCAATTATGTCTAGCCCAAGCTGTTTATTCCCCATGGTTTTCCGATATTGCAAACTTTTGTGCTATAGGCACTTACCCAGCTGATGTCACTCCTTCCGAATGTAATAGAATCAGAAGACAAGCAAAATACTACATATGGGACAGTCCCTACCTATGGAAGCACTGTTCGGATCAGATCATTCGTAGATGTGTAACCATGGACGAGGTGCCCTCGATCCTTAAATTCTGCCATTTAGAACGAGGCCATTTCGCGGCCAAGAAAACTGCCCTGAAGGTTCTGGAAGCTGGTCTGTACTGGCCCACCATTTTTAAGGATAGTTACATGTTTTGCGCTTCGTGCCCTCGATGTCAGGCCACTGGAAATATCGGGGCCAGGAATCAGATGCCCTTGACAAACATTATCGCTTGCGAGATCTTTGATATCTAGGGTATAGACTTTATAGGCCCTTTTCCCAATTCCTTTGGCAACATCTACATCCTCTGGCCGTCGATTATGTCTCTAAATGGGTCGAGGCCAAGGCTACTCGAACAGACGATTCCAAGGTGGTCGTGAATTTCCTCCGCACAAATATCTTCAACCGGTTCGGTACACCTAGAGCGCTGATCAGCGATAGGGGTACCCACTTTTGCAACCGTGTTGTGTCCTCTCTTTTGATAAAGTATGGAGTCCACCATAGAACATCCACTGCTTATCACCCTCAGACTAACGGAGGCAAAAGTGAATGGCAGAATTTGATGGCAAAAGTGAATGGCAGATTAACGAACGGTCAAGGCTACCTTTTGATGACAAGGGAGGTAGCTGGGAGGATGGCTAAACGTCAAGGTCACCTCATATGTGGAAATGGGGGGTGACTTTTATCTACGAAGGTAAGGAGGGGATGTGGTGTGGAAACGCGGTCCCTATAGCAGATCTGCACATGAGTCTAGAAAACCTCTGCACCGATGACTAGCCGACCTAGAAAGCAACCCAAAGGAGCACCTTTCGCTAAGATCTTGTCCTATTTGATTAATATCATTTTCATTACTTTTCCTGCATTCGATCTGTTTACGTCTCTTGCTCTGGATTGCAATTTACATATCTTGCCCTGGATTATGATTTACTTTCGTGCCCTAGATAAGTACTTTCCAATTCTGTTTTGTTAGCTCCCATACTCTGCGTTGGTTAATTTATTAATCAAAATAAACCCCCCCCCCCTACTGTTACTTTGGTTAGATCTGTTGCGTATTGCCTTGTCATAAATATTCACTAGCAATTCATTCCTTCAATCTCTGTGGTTCGACCCTGTCTTGCTCTGTACACATTAATTTGTGCATTTAGCCATCAGGATAAATTTAAGTATATTTGAGTGACGATCAAGGCCTTGCCATGGTTTCCATCGTCGAGCCCTGGACAAACCAAAAGTGTTATTTCCACGTGTTCTCGTTGCCGTACTCCCACGTGTCACCTCTAATGTCTTCCAAAAGGTTCCGCACAGATCCCCAAGAGTATTCTCTTTAGTCGTCGTGCCCCAACGCTAACCAGACCAGTGAGCAGTCTCATGCCCGCGATGCTTCTACATCAATTCTTAATCAAAGGCCAAAGAAAGGAATCTCCGAAGATTCCCACGGGATTCCTTGCATTTCTAGAAGATTCCATGTGCATCTAGAAGATTCCAGAATATTTCAACACGTTCTATGTGTTGTCACTCTCTCCCCTTAGCTGGAATTTGTCATTTTGTAGTACCTTAGCTGGAATTTGTCCTCTTGTGGGTTGGACACTATATAAACCTCTAGTTTTTAGGGTTTTAGACATCTTGTAAATATTTTTCCACTTTCTTCTTTTGGCAGCCGCCTCCTTTTCTCTCCTCCCCCTTTTAGGTGGTGGCTGAGACCTCTCCATCCAGCAGCCACTGTATTTAACCGGAGCTTTACTCCGACCGGTAACATTTTAATAGTTTTATTCTTTGATCGCGCGTCGAACACGTCAAATATAATAGTGAAATAGGTATGGAATTGGGGGGAGAAATACAACTTATCACTGTCTATAAGAGTTTGTAGATGATGGTAAGAGGATCGTCCACAGAGACCTCTAGGAGATGTAATTCTTGGTTTGACTTCCTCGTCACTAGATTTGGTTTTGGTAGAATCTGAAAATAAAGACAAAACAGAAAGAGGTAAAATAGTTCCAAGTAGTATTGGCCAAAGGCTTGGCCAAGACAGGGGTCAAGATTGAAATAAATCTAATAAAAGGGAATTCCAGGTAAGGGTGATGTGAGAGCTTCTGTTCTTATGCTTCGATCATTGACTCAAGTGTATTCATCTCTTTATTCATAGTACTGCTATAGAGTGGAGGAACTCCTTTTCACTCCTGTCTTCCCTCTTCTTCAAATTACCTGGCGGGTACTCCCTCTCCTGATAATCCTAGCCAAGGGACACCTTGCTGGTTAAAGGGTTTATCCGTTTGACTGCTGTCTTGAATGGTTGTTCGCTTCCTCAATGGTGTAGGGGAAGACAGTACCTAGATCAAGGTGCTTCCCTGTGGAAACCCTAGGTTGTCAATCTGGTCTTGACCTAGATTACTTATTTCTTCTAGTCTGGCGCGAGACTAGTTGTCTACTCTATCTAGCCGGCGGGTACTCCCTCTCCTTCTAGACTGGCTGCAACTCTTTTCTACTAGAGTACAAAGATGATCAGACTTTTTCCCTAGTGAGTAAGCGATGGATTAAGCTTAAGAAATAAATAAATACAAGCAAAGAGACTATTAAGCATGATTTGATCTCACGAACGCATAAGAACTAAGCTCATCAACCCTTACTAAGAATCGGTGTTTAGCTACTCATACTCATAATTGAAAAGATAAAATATTTAATTGCATAAATTAATTAATCTGAGATTTAAATAAATCCGGAGCAAAGTATAATGTCGAAAGAGAGAAGAAGAAGAAGGAGAAAATCCGATGATCGACCGTTGTGGACAGGGGAGAACAATGTTTGGCTAAATAGCCCTAAAACTCCTCTGTCCTACTCCAACTCTACTTCCTAGAAAATCTCTAAAAGATTGTAATAATAAATTGTTTGAGTTACAATAGGAATAAAATCGCAATTACAAAAGAGGGAGATCCCATGCGGGATTCTTCAAGAGATATGCGCTACAAATCCCTCTAAGATTGCGGGACAGCTGCTACTTGCCAGCTGCAAAACCCAATGAAGAAACGGCCCAATCGAACGATGATGACTGCTCAATCGCAAAAGAGTCTTGGCCGAAGTCTAGGCCAAGACGATCTGACTGGTGCGCTGGCTCGGACGCAAACGTGTCTTGGCCAAAGTCTAGGCCAAGACTGGGAAAATCAGCTTCAGCTCTCCATATCAGAATCTCCAGAATTATGCCATCGGACCAGAACTGCCAAGAAAAGGGGAAATCATGGATAATCAGTAGATTTACTGTCCAAATAAACAAGTAAATGGACAATAAAACATGATGAAATGCAATGCAATCATTCTTCTTGTTCTTCTTTTATGCAATCTTTCTTTTCCTATTTTGTTTATTTATTTTGTGGTATGAGTAGCTAGATTCTCCCTTCTTAGCAAAGGTATTTTCAAGGTTGCATGGGTAGTTAAGAGGCCTAAATGTGTTTAATATATTCTTATTGTTGTATTCGATTGTTTATCGGTTTCTTGTTAATTCGTCTAGGGCAAGATTAGTAGTCAGGCCAACTAGTAACTAATCCTAGATGAATAATGTCATTCTCTTGGTTATAACTGATGTGAATCCTTGAGATAGAGTAGACACCTAGTGGAGACATCGCGAGAGGTCTTTCGTCTAGGGGTAAATGATTGATTAGGTTATGTGATGCGAGCTTGACAAACTGAGATGTCACGCCCTAGATCTGTCTTGCCTCCACTTCATGGGCGTTTTGAGTAGTGCCTCCCCGCATTCATTCCTGGGAGGACAGCGAAATGTCAAAGCCACCTCATATGTGGAAACGGGGGGTGACTTCTATCTAAGAAGGTAAGTAGGGGGGCTACGTGGAAACATGGTCCCTATAGCCTATCTATGGCATGAGAGTAGAATATTTCTGCGCCGATGATTTTCATGCCCTCGACGCAACCCGAGAATATCCTTTACTAAGATCTCTTCTCTTCTGATTTTATTTCTTTAATCTCCTCTCTTCTGACTTTATTTCTTTATTTGATTTCTGTTTGCATGTCTTGCCCTTGATTTCTTTTTGCATGTCTTGCCCTTGATTTCTATTTTTATTAATTATCTTGTTAGCATCCATCTCTATCTTAGTTACCCCCCCCCCCCCCCCCCCCCCCCGCCTCCCCATTGTTTCTTTTATTGTTTTACTTTATATTTGGTCGTGTCTAGTGTATGTCTTCACCATTCTTTGTAGATCGAACCTCTTGCCACTATCTTCAATCCTTTTTGTTGCATGTGATAAGTTGTAATTATTTGATCGTGCCCTTGACAAGCACTCATCACCGAACAATCGAAATTCCGGTGTCGGAATTTCAGTTTTTCGGTTGTGAGAAACCGATGGGCAGCCCTACATTGCACAGAGGCGGAGAGTCTGCAAAATTATATCTCCCGACCCTCTCTCACTTCTGTCTTCAACCTCTCCCAAATGAAGTTCAGAAGACAAAATTAAAACTCTCCAAGATTGTAATCGAACAGACACGGAGGGCTTCAATCAATGAATTAATCAGTTTACCAACTCCCTCATCTTGTCTCCTCTCCCTCTGATAGCGTTTATTTTATGCGTATTTTTCCCTTCATTATCACTTTGATTTATGGCATGATACTGCTAATTTGCTCTCATTCCCATTTTTATTGCAGATCTAGGCCAAAAGGAAGGAATATGCGAAAACACATGCTTTCTGGGCGATTTCTGCAGTTCTCAAGCTTCAAGATTGACATCGAGGGCAAGACACCAACTTTGCCATCGAGGCCTTGCCGTGGTTTCCATCATCGAGCCCTGGACAGACCAAAAGCATTATTTCCACGTGTCCTCATTGTCGTGCTCCCACGTGTCACCTCTGATGTCTTCCAAAAAAGTTTCGCACAGATCCCCAAGAATATTCTCTTTAGTCGTCGTGCCCTCGAGATATCGTCGTGCCCTCGACGCTGAACGCTTCTAGAATATTCCCAAAATATCCCCTTTCGGACCAAAGATATTTATTCCGTGTTTTTGAACTCCTTAGCTAGATTTTGTCATTTTGTAATCCCCTAGATGGCTTTTGTCTTCTTATGGGAAAGAGGGAATATATAAGACTTTAGTTTTTAGGGTTTAGGGAGCCAACCACCACATATTCATAGTAGATCTTTTTGTGTGCTTCTCTTCAGTTTTCTCTCCTCCTCCTTTTGGAGGAGGCGGACCAGAACATTTTCCAACAACCTTGTACATAAACCGGAGCTTTGCTCCGGCCGGTATTTATCAAGTTTTCTCCTTTATCTCTTATTTACTTGTTATGCTTTCTAGATCTATTATTTATCTATTTTCCAGCATGAGTAGTTGATTTGTCTTGTTCTTAGCAAAGGTTATTTGAAGGTTGCATGGGTAGTTAAGAGGCCTAAATGTGTTTAATATATTCTTAATGTTGTATTTGGTTGCTTGTTGATTTTAATTTATCTAGGATTATTGGAAGCTTAATTACCTACTGGTTTTCCTTTTCGATTCAATTATTTTGGGGTTTATTGGAAGCTTAATTACCTACTGGTCTATCCCTCTAGATTACTGTCATCTTAATGGTAATAACTGATGTGAGGCCATTAAAAGTAGAGTAGACATCTAGGTGGAGTAATTGCTATAGTGTGATCTCGTCCATCTAGGGCAAGTAATTAATTAGGGCAGTGTCGCGAGCCTAACAACTGAGAGGCTCGTTGCTCTTCAAAGCCCAAGGTGCCACGTGGTCTACAAAGGACAGAAAAGTAACCATAATCAATGCAAAGGTTGCACCATTTATTACCGACGTCAGCTCCTTTTCTCTTTCCCACGCTCCTTCTTCGTCCCAACTCTCTCAATCACCAAAACACGCTACCTCTCTCTCTCAAACATCTCTATCATCCATGTCTTTCACCATCACCATCAACGCAAACTCACCTTCTCTCTCCTGCAAATCATCTCCCTCACCCTCTCCCATGACTATCAAACGAGTAGCTCATAAGAGCAAGGTTCAAGAACCCGAATCATCCTCTACTACCCATGACTCCATACCCAAATCACTAAGCCTAGGCCCCGACAACGAAAACCCTTCATCACCAAAAGTACCTCCGACCACCGAACCTGTTCCTAACTCCGACGCAGCTAACCAGTCCGAGGACGAGCTAGAAATGACCGGCTTCATTCCAGCGACTTCTACGATGACTAGATCCGGTCGGGTTTCCAGGAAGACCACACCCAAAAAGCCTAAGGTGGAAAAGCCCTCGCCTCCGGCTAAGAAGCAGCTCACAGTGGAAGAGGCCCTGAAGGACGTCCTCGTGTCTGAATCTGAGCATGAGGATGAGGCGTCTGCCGAAGTCGAAGAAGAAGGATCTGGCGAAAATGACCCATGGAAGAAGAGGAGAATGTCGATTTGGAGGCTGAGAAGGCTGAGAAGGAAGCAACCCAGAAAGCTGAGGCTGTGGAAAGGGTCAAAGAGAAAGAGGCGGTGGTGAAAAATGCAGCTGCAAAAGGGAAATCCAAGACTCCGGCCAGAAAGGAGCAACCAGCTGAGCCTGAGATGCCAGCAGAAAGAAAGAGTAAGGCCACATATTCCTCTAAGGTTCAGATCAAGCCCACTACATCAAATAGAGCTCGTCGTGGGCAAGACGACGATTCAGACGTCGAGGGCTCGACACCAGTCCCTGCCTCTGCCCCGCGGACGTCTTCCATCCAAGTTGTCTTTGACCTTTCAACCCCCCCCCCCCCCCCCAATGCTTGGTTGTCCTTTAATGATAAACCCTCCTTGGATAAGTTGCATGTTATGAACTCCAGAGGCATTAGCCCTTGTGCGCGCCTGGATTTGGAATTTTTAAGAAAGATGGGACTCAAATCTCGAGTCCGAGAGCTCGTAGGCAACATAGGTTGGGAACCCCTGTTCTTTCTAGAACACCTGACCTATGTCGAGCTCTCGCTTGAGTTGTTCATAACTTTTTGGGTAGCTTCGGACCACTTTAGGCCTAAGGAAAAAGTGGACTGAACCTTTCTGCCCCTGGATTGATTAATTTTAAGTTAGTGAACAAGTGGTCCAAGCTTTCGCTTAATGAGTTCAATTGCATGCTCAATTTTGTCACCCCTGATGGATTAAAATCTAGTGCTTATAAGAATGCCCTCATTGTTATTACTGTTGTGATTTGATGCCGATGTGGCTTTTCGTGAACTGACTGAGAACCCAATGCTGAATTCAACCCTAAATTCTCCAAAGCGCATGAAATTATGGATCCTTCCCTTAGAATTTTGCATCATTTTCTTGCCCTTACCTTTGCTGCTAGATTTGACTCTTCAGGCCAGTTAACTTTGCAAGAACTTTTTCTTCTTTGGTGCATGAAAAGTAAGCGTAGGGTGAATTTAGGATTTTGGATTGCTTCTGTTTTCATTCATGTTCAAAACGGTTCTCGAGGCCCCATTTTAGGATCTCTCATTGCTCTCCTTGTTATGAACCTGCATAATATCGATTTGACCTCTTCTGGCCTTAGTGAGCCACTTGCATTCAAAGATTTAGACCCCCGTACCCTCGACGGTATGGGGCATTTATGTATCTCATATGGTATTTTGAGGTTTTCCGTAGGAAGCACGCCCTCAATAGAGAAGGTTTTTGGCACGAAGCATGGAGGTGATTTTAGATATCCAGATACTTCGAGGTCCCGACTCCCTAACGCCGCTCGTGCCCAAGCAGAAGATTCAAATCGCGCCCCCGATGTCCATCAAGCAAGCAAGCCATCTGATCCATCTTCCCAGCCGATCCTCAGGATCGAGCGTCTTCTCCAAGTTGTGCTCACGGAACTTCAGGCTTTGACGGCTGAAGTGGCCAGGAGCAAGCTCCCGCCCCAGTGATTCCCCCCCCCCCCCGAACATTTTTTCTTTCATGCCCTCGAGGAGGGCCAAAAATATTTCCACCTGCTTTATTTTATTTTATTTTGTACTGTACTTATTTTAATTTTCGTTGAACTTCTGTGTGCGCCCTTCCCACATTGAGGACAATGCGATGCCTAAGTGTGGGGAGGGATTTATTTGTGTCTTATGTGCGTATGTCCTGTGTGTGTGACTGCATGTTTATATTTCCATTGTTTACATGACTGTGTTTTTTGGATTTTAAAATTTTTGCCAAAATTCCTCCATTGCTAGTTTTAAAACTCTATGAATGGAAACACACATTTTGATCATTTGCGCACAAGTATAAACCACCAAATCCTTGTCTAGACCTAGTTGTTCTCATTTTTGCCTGTTGAACCTTATATCCACATCTTGGCCTAGACGCTAGTAGTCACAAAAGCACCCTGTGAGCATTTGAGCTTCCATGCCTATTTCTTTTCTTGAGTGATTAGGATGTTTTAGCTAGACATTGGTTGAACTTGCATGATATCCCTAGGTATAGGCACCATTAGACATGGGAAAGCATCGATTTGACAAAAAACTTCACATCAATGTCATTTTTCTTTCTTTTCTCTCTTTCCTCTTCTTTTTCTCTCATCACGTTTCATGCCCCCAACATCCCCCTCTTTTCTTTTTCTTCCTGTCCATTTGACCATTTTTTCTTGATCTTTTTCCTTGGCAGGTGAGGTAGCGATTATTGAGGGTAACGTCGAGGGCTAGATATCCAGAAGACGTGCAGAAAAGTTCAAGTGTGGGGAAGTAGAGAAACGCTAAGACTTCATAGCAAAAAGAAGAAAGCAGAGATATAGGGCAAGAAAAATCAATTATTCTCGAGCCCTAGACTATTCAAAAGAAATCGAGCCCCTAGAAAATTTCAAGTGTGGGGAAGCCGAAGAAGTCACCATCAATGCTGGAAGCAGATTTAGGGCAAGCGCCAAATAAAAAATCAAAATTTTCATGCCCTAGAAGAATCAAAAGTCTAGAATTGGCTCGTGCCCCCTCCTTACTTCTCTTTTATTTCCTTTAAAAAAAATTGAAATTCGGAATAAAAAGAAGGGGGCACTACGCGAAGAAAAGAATATCCACATCCGAAGCCTTAGTAAGAAAATAATTTCCTGCCCTCGAAGAAGAAGACCTTCGTCTAACCCCCGAATCGCCATCGTGCCCTCGATGAGAGCTGCCTTGCCACTTCGTCTTTTTCCTAAGCTAAGGAATCCATCGAGGTTCTATCTGGTTCTCTCTTCCTTCTCTCTTTATACCTCCTCGCTTCTGTTCCTTTTCTACATCATTTCTTTTCTCTTCTAGCTAACCCTACCCCTTTTCTTTCTTTTTGCTGATGCATTGTTCTTTTCGATTGATGATTGCCCATGCATGTGAATTACAGTACTGGAATTGATATGCAAGTTTGATTTTGTGTCTGTTATATGCATTTAGTTTGAGCGGTAAACACTTTGCCTTGCTTGCGAGAGTGAGTGTAAGCACGTATCTGGTGAGGATTGTTGATTATAGGCTTGATGTGGGAAAGTTTGATCTTTGGGGTCGTTATCCCTCTGATTTGATGCAGGAGTCTCCTAGGTGAAGATGAGTATGTGTGAAGTCTAGCTCGGTGCCGGTTTGTATTTGTGTGTGGTTGATTGTGTGTGTCTGTCTCTAGAAGTGATTTCCATTTTTGTGAATGCTCGAGGGTGAGTATTTGGGCAGTGTGGGGATATTTGATAGCGTGTTTCTATTGTAGGTTTTTCTCTCTTATTTCGGCCTTTTCAAGGGCATGATACTTCTGATTTACCTCTTTTTCCCATCTTTTTGCAGATCAGTACCTAAAGGGAGAAAAGAGCGAAAACGAGCATTTTTGGAAGTATTTCTGGAGTTTCGAAGATCGAGGCCTAGAAGAGTGGAATGTCATCGTGCCCTCGACGCTAACTAGACTAGTGAGCTGTCTTGTGCCCTCGACACATCCGCATCAAATCAAAGATCAAAGAGCCAAACAAAGGAATCTCCAAAGATTCGCAAGGGATCCCAAGCGTTTCTAGAAGGAGTCAGGCGCTTCCAGAAGATTCCAGAATATTCTCTGCCAAGGGCGCGTCCCCCCTATGTGTTGGCGCCCTCCCAAGCACTAACACCCTCTCTCTTTTGCTGTATTTTGTCCCCTAGCTAGTTTTTAGGCTATATAAGCTTAACTTTAGGGTTTTTGCATGGACGACTGTCCTAAGACACTCTCTCACTTTTACCTCATTTTTAGAGATTCTCTCTTCCTCTTTTTGAGCACCGTCATCAGCTTGTGAAAGGGAAAGCTTAGATTTCCACAATTGGTTTTATCTAATACACTTCTCTTTTATTTCCTTTAACTTTGTTTATGTTATTTTCCTCTTCTACTTTCTGTTTATATTTTGTTATGAGTAGCTAAGTCCTATCTTCTTAGTAAAGGATGTTTCAAGGGTTGTAAGGTTCAGTTAAGAGGCATAATGCATGCTTAATATATTCTCTTGTTATATTCGGTTGTTTATCATTTTATCCCCATGCTTATATAGAAATGTTGAGGGCTTGATCAACTATTGATATTTCTGTGTGAGTGTTGTCATTCTCTAGGTTATAACTAACGCGAATCCTTGAGTTAATAGTAGACACCTAGTGGAGACATCGCGAGAGGTCTTTCGTCTAGGGGTAAACGGTCATTTAGGGTATGTGATGCGAGCTTGACACACTGAGATGTCACGCCCTAGATCTGTCTTGCCTCCACTTCATGGGTGTTTTGAATAGTGCCTCCCCGCATTCGTGCCTGGGAGGACGACGAAACGTCTAAAGCCACCTCACATGTGGAAACGGGGGGTGGCTTCTACCTACGAAGGTGAGTAGGGGGCTATGTGGAAACATGGCCCCTATAGCAGGTCTGTGCATGAGTTTGGAATATTTTTGTGCCCATGACTAACTAACCTAGAAAGCAACCTGAGAACACCTTTTGCTAAGATATCTCCCCATCATATTTATCTCTCCTACTGTCTTACTTATTTTCTTGCCCTCGAATTGCTTTTGATCATCCTGCCCTCGATTGTGTTTTACTTTCATGCCCTCGAAAGTTTGTTACTTTTGTGATTTGCTGTTTTAATTATTTGTCTTGTTAGCTCTCACTTCTGTGTTGATTAATTCCTTAATCAACATAACCCCCCCCCCCCCCCCGTGTTACTTTTGTATTTGGCTGCATTTATTCCCTGTCATACATCGAAATTGAGATATTATTCCTTCAATCTCTGTGGTTCGACCCTGTCTTGCCCTGTACACATTTATTTGTGCATTTAGGCATCAGGAAAAATAGAAGTATATTTGAGTGACGATCAAGAAGGCTGCTGACGTCTGACATAAATGGCGCAGCCTTTATTAATTAGGGTTTGCTTTTTGTCTGCTGGTGTGGACGTGGCGCCTTGGGCTTAAAGGAGTAACGGGCCCGAGCGTATCCCAACCATCTAAAAAGTACCTTTTAAAATTTGAAAAGGAGGTGGTTAGAATGGATGAGGACAAAAAGAGAGAATAAAGGAGTTAATATTAATAACAGAGAATAAAATCAACTTGGAAAGGGAAAGGAAAGAGATCAGGGGAGATAGAGATAGGATAAAATACGGGAATAAAATAATAAAAGGGAAATCTACTTAAATCAAGGAAATAAAAATAAAATCGGTAAAAATCAAACAATTTGAAAAAGAAATGGGAAAGGAAAAGGAATGGAACGACATATGAGATGCCTCCAGTGTGGCCTGTTTAATCGTCGGGGCCTCGATGTGTGCTGATGGTCTAGGGATCGACAGGTGGAGGGACCACTATCATTTCTTCGACTGTCGAGGGCTTGAATCCTTCATAGAAGGGCTTCAACCTGTGGCCGTTTACTTTGAAAATTGTTCCTATGTCCGGATGTGGGATCTCAATTGCACCATGATAAAAAATCGTCATGACCACGAATGGTCTCGTCCATTTGGACTTAAGTTTTCCTGCAAAAAGACGCAAACGGGAGTTGTACAATAACACTTATTGTCCAACAGAGAAAGATTTAGGAAGAAGTTCCTTATCATGATAGGCTTTTGTCTTGCCCTTGTAGAGTAGAGCATTTTCATAGGCATCATCTCTCAATTCTTCCAGTTCCTGAATCTGCAAGCGGCGGTATTGACTGGCATGCCCAAGATATATGTTGACCTTACGGATGGCCCAGAATGCTTTGTGCTCTATCTCTACTGGAAGATGACATGGTTTTCTGTATACAAGTCTGTAAGGTGGCATGCCAATCGAGGTCTTGAAAGTTGTTCGATAGGCCCATAGGGCATCATCTAGCTTCAAACTCCAATCCTTGCGAGATTGGTTGACCTTCTTTTCTAATATGGACTTGATTTCTCGATTAGCACCTCAGCTTAGCCATTCTGTTGAGGGTGATAAGCTGTGGAGGTTTGATGATGGACTCCGTACTTGTTGAGAAGGGATGATACCACTCGGTTGCAAAAATGAGTGCCACGATCACTGATGAGGGCACGAGGTGTACCAAATCTGTTAAAGATGTAGGTGCGTAGGAAGTTTACTACCACCTTAGAATCATCCGTTCGAGTTGGCTTGGCTTCAATCCACTTGGAAACATAATCCACGGCAAGGAGAATGTAGATATTGCCAAAGGAATTTGGGAAGGGGACTGATTGGAGTGTTAAATGTCTATTTATCATCGTCTTTTACGTCTATTTTAGAACGATGATACTGCTAATTCTCGGGTTTTACACTCCTTTATTACAGAGAACGTTGTTGGACAGCATTTCATTCCTTAGGAGCTGAAACCGTTTGTTGCAGAGCAATTTTGTGGTTGCTGTTTATTCTAGAAGATTTTGATTGCGGTCTCCTACTGGAACAAGAAGTCCTGTTGCCACTGATATTCTCCTACACTTCTGTTAGGATTGTGGAATAATTCTTATTAGATATTATCCTATTTTGGAATTTTGGAATAAAACAATTAAGTAGTTTTTATTATTTAAGAGAGGTTGCGCCTCTGTACTACACACTTCATCTTTTACAAATAGCAAATTTCTTTCTTTTTGGCAGAGACACAACTCCATTGCAATAGCTTGAACGTTGTTGCTATTCCCTTTTCTTTGATTAATTAAATTACTCTTTATGCTTTCATCTTATTTATTTATTTATTTCACATGATGATAGGCTAAATTCCATTTATTCCTTGTGAGGATTAACAGCCATGCTTAATTGATTGTGAGATCTAAACGAATTTATTAAATCCCATCTTGCATCTTTAATTGTTTTAATTGATTGTCAATTTATGCATACCTCTTTTGAAGCCTGATCAACTACACTAGAATTTGTATGATTACTGTCTTCTCTTGATACTTTGGAGTCTACATTGTAGAAAGTGATACGAAGGCAACCAATTGATCGACGGATCAGATTGGAAAATAAAAAGTCGAGTTTACAGGAGTAGACACTTCTCTCTCCTGAACTCGGGAAGGTCTCTTACGGTAGAATTATTTGATTATCTTATTAGACCTAATAGAATAACTTCTTTAGGCCATAAGATATATCAAGGACCTTAATAGGTGAGAACCTTTAAGAATCTCGAATAGGTAGAGAGTAGGAGATCTAGGTGAGAACCTGATCTCTATAGCCGCCTGCAAGTTTGGTTTTGAAAATACTTGAATCAATGATCAATTAATTAAATGCATGAGCTCATCGGAATCCTCACTGGGAATTTCTCACCTCTGAACACACACAACTCTTTATTCGCTACTGTTTTATGCTATTTCTATTTCTTAAGCAATTGCAAACACAACAAATCAATATTGGTATTTACCACTTGTCACTTTCCGAATCATTTCTAAAGAATATTAATTGCCACCGAATCCCTGAGGACAAACCTTTTACCACTTGCTACCGTTTTATTTACATGAGCTTTGGTGAATTATATTTATTTTATTTTGACGGTTTCGGCAACCATCAAATTTTGGCGCCGTTGCTGGGGATTCATCGGTACTAATTAATTTTCTTTGTGTATGACCAGGACCTCTAATTCAGAATTGATTTCGTACAACCCAGAAATTACAAGAAGGGAAACACAGTACAGAAAGCAAGTGAAAAATCAGAGGGCTGTTCCTGAAGAACAGCAACCAGAAAATAATTTTCAGACACCTCAAAGGGCCCTTATCCCAGACCTGGGGGAAGGACCATCAGCAATCCAAGAAAACCCACTTTTCGAACCAGCCATGAATGACCACTAAAATAACCAGCCACCACCTCCCCCTCCTGACCAAACCTTCAAACAAAGAAACAATGAAGGACCACCACCGGATACACACCTTTGTATCCAATATCCGCCCGTAGAACATGATTAGAATCTCAAACCAAACATGATACATAACCTCAAGAAATTCTACGGTTTACCTAGCGAGAATCCATTCAAATACTTGCAGTACTTCCATTGGGAATGTGATACTCACAAACCCCCTAGAGTGGATATCAACCGAGCTAAACTCCGAGCTTTTCCATGGACCCTAGAGGATAAAGCTAGGAATTGGTTCCTTAGCCTTCCTCATAACTCCATAAATACATAGCAGCAGATGTTGAGTACCTTTCTCAACAAATATTGGTCCTCTGGTAAAGCTGGAAGTGCTAGGAAGGACATTGTATCCATCAAACAAAACCCTATGGAGAGCTTTGGGGAGTATTACTAAAGGTTCAGAGACCTACAGGAAATCTGCCTAAACCATGGAGTTTCTGATTGGAATTCAGTGCAGTATTTCTATGACGGTTTGTGCGTGAGAGACAAGTTAGTAGTGGATGGAGCTGCAGGAGGCGCACTACAAGATTGCACTCTCACAAGAGCTAACCATTTGATTGAAACCTTGGCTGAAAATAGCTTCCACAATGAGTCAAGTGAAAGAGATACACCAACTGGTAATGTGTCCTCAATTCAAACTCAATTGACTGAACTTTCTGATCGTTTGAATACTTTAGCAGGACACTCACAGGTACAAGTACAGCAAGTACAACCTACCATCATGTGTCGTACATACGGCCAACTAGGACACCATACAGATGAATGCATATTGAACAATGGAACACCCGAAGAGGTCAACTTAGTAATGCAGTACCGGCAGGAATATGGAAAATACCCACCTCACAAACCCAGATTCAATCAAAATAACCAAAATCAGTACCAAAATCAGTTCAACAATAACCCTGGTTGGAAAGAGAACACAAACTCCAACGTTGTAGTACATCAGCCAAATCAATATTCATCCAATAACCAATACCAAGCTCAAACACACCAAACACCACCAATAAACCTCCAAAATTTCGTACCCAGACCTACTGTTCCACAGTTACCGGCGCCACAATAGCCCCTAATGCTTACTAGCCCGTCAGTGGAAGACATGCTAAAACAATTCATGCATGCTACGCAAGCCAATATGCAAGCTACCCAAGCTAGCATAGCGGCAATGCAGAAGGAGATATCTGCATTAACCAACCAGAAACAGGAGCAAGGGAAGCTGTCATCGAGTACTGTGGACAATCCAAAACACCTCTGTTCGATGACATTGAGAAGTGGAGCTGAAATTTCAAACGGGACAGTCCTTGCCCCAGGCCTGGGAAAGAAGCCGTCAGAAATCCTTACCCTAGACCAGTACGAACCTAAAGCAGAGGTAACTACTGAAAAACCAGTTAATGTAAGTCCTACTCCAGAACCAGTCCAGCCCAAGAAGAATCAGCATGTAATTCCTCTTCCTTTCCCTGACAGGTCTGAAAAGACCAAGAAGGTAAAGGATGAAAAAGTTATTTTAGAGTTATTTCGTAAAGTAGCTGTAAATATACCTCTTCTTGATGTGATTGCACAAATACCGAAATATGCGAAATTTTTAAAAGAGTTGTGCACTAACAGAAAAAGGCTTGCAGGAGTGGAAAGAATCAACTTAAACGAAAATGTTTCCGCCATTTTTCAGAAGAAATTACTGAATAAGTGTAAGGATGGTGGAACGTTTGTGATCCCATGTAAGATAGGAGATCAGGTAATTGAAAAATCACTGTGTGATTTAGGAGCGGGAATAAATGTTTTATCTTTAACCTTGTTCAAAAGCTTAAAAATCGGTGAATTGCAGGAAACAAGATTAGTGATTCAGCTAGCTGACAGGTCTATTATTTATCCCATAGGGGTAATTAAAGATGTGTTAGTACAGATTAATAATCTAGTATTTCCTGCTAAGTTTTATGTAATTGACATGGAAAATGAACACACTTCCAAATCAACCGAAATATTGTTAGGTAGGCCTTTCTTAAGGACTGCACGAGCTAAAATTGATGTTCATGGAGGGTGTTTAACTTTAGAATTTATGGGTGAAGTTATCACTTTCAACATGTATGATGCTATGAGATATCCTGAGGATTCGAATTGTCTTAATTTCATTAATGCTATTGATTTAGATGATGAAGATATTTTTGAACTTGAGTATAATGATCCTTTGGATTATGTACTAACTAGGAGTATAGATTATATCACATTGGAAGAACTGGAGAAGAAAGTAGAGGTTAAAGAGGAGATCGAAGCAGTAGTGTACCAGCTGGATGCATCCAAACCAGTGGTAACAAATCTGAAAATTATAGATCTTCCGCGAATTAATAATTCCCTTATCCCTTCTGTTTTGTAGGCTCCAGATCTGGAATTGAAGACTTTACCCACTCACCTAAAGTATTCTTATTTAGGTTTGGGAGAAAGCTTACCAGTGATAATCTCAAACCAGCTGTCCAAAGTAGAAGAAGATAGACTTGTGCGGATTTTGAACGAAAATAAGCAAGCCATAGGTTGGACAATAGCTGATATTAAAGGGATCAGCCCCGCAATTTGCACGCATAAGATCCACTTGGAAGAAGACTGTAAGACCGTTAGGCAGCCACAGAGAAGGCTTAACCCACCTATGATGGATGTGGTTAAAAAAGAGGTATTGAAACTCTTAGATGCTAGAGTAATATACCCTATTTCTGACAGTTCTTGGGTAAGTCCTGTGCAGGTGGTGCCTAAAAAGACCAGATTTACAGTAGTCGAGAATAGCGAAGGACATTTGATACCTACAAGAGTGCAAAACGGGTGGAGGGTGTGCATTGATTATCGAAGACTCAATTCAGCAACCAGGAAGGATCATTTCCCCATCCCTTTTATCGACTAAATGCTAGAGAGACTCTCAGGTAAGTCTCATTACTATTGTCTCGATGGGTATTCTGGTTTTCACCAAATACCCGTCGCAATTGAGGATCAAGATAAAACCACATTTACATGCCCTTTTGGGACTTTTGCTTACAAGCGTATGCCTTTCGGATTATGTAATGCACCTGCAACCTTTCAAAGATGCATGATGAGTATTTTTTCTAATTTTATTGCTGAAGGAATAGAAGTTTTTATGGATGATTTTACTGTATATGGAAATTCCTTCGATGAATGTCTTGAAAATCTGGAGAAAGTACTTAAGCGTTGTCTAGAAACTAACTTGGTTTTAAACTACAAAAAGTGTCATTTTATGGTAAACCAAGGGCTGATTTTAGGACACGTTATATCCCAAAAAGGTATAGAGGTAGATAAGGCAAAAATTGATGTTATTGATTCTTTACCTTATCCTACTAATGTTCAGGAAGTTCGTTCTTTCTTAGGACATGCAGGGTTTTATCGAAGATTTATAAAGGATTTTTCCAAGATAGCAGAACCACTTTGTAAATTATTACAAAAGGAAGTGTAGTTCAAATTCAGCGCTGATTGCGAGGCTGCTTTTGATTTGCTAAAAGAAAAATTAACTACTGCCCCTATGATTAAAGCACCGAACGGGTCTCTACCTTTTGAAATTATGTGTGATGCATCTAACCACTCTGTAGGTGCTGTTTTAGGCCAAAAGGAAGGAAGGGAACCGCATGTGATTTATTATGTGTCTCGTATGTTGGATGACGCGCAGAGAAATTATACAACCACTGAAAAGGAGTTATTTGCTATTGTTTTTGCACTTGATAAATTTCGTGCTTATTTACTCCAAACTAAAGTGATTGTTTATTCTGATCTTACAGCGTTGCGTTATTTGTTGATAAAAAAGGAGGCAAAACCAAGGTTGATTAGGTGGATTCTCCTTCTATAAGAATTTAATCTGGAAATAAAAGACAAGAGTGGCAAGGAGAATTTAGTTGCTGATCATCTGAGCAGAATCTTACTGGATCCAGATTCAAATGTTGTCAATGAAGAATTTCCCGACGAAAGTTTGTTCTTTGCTGATGTCCTTGCCCTGATAGAGAGACCCTGGTACGCTGATATCGCAAATTACTTGGCATCAGGTAAGTTTGATACGAGCATGTCCTACAGAGAGAGGGAAAAGGTAAAAAGAGATTCAAAATATTATGTTTGGGATGAACCGTACATGTGGAATGTCGGTAAGGATCAAATATTGAGACGATGTGTCCTTAGTGATGAAATTGAATCTATTTTGCGCTTTTGTCATTCTGAAGCATGTGGAGGCCATTTTGGCCCAAAAAGAACAGCAATCAAAATATTAGAATCAGGTTTTTATTGGCCTACCTTGTTTAAAGACTGTCATTTATTTTGCATGAAGTGTCCTAATTGTCAAAAAGTTGGTAATATTTCAACTAGAAATCAAATGCCATTAAATCCAATTTTTACATGTGAGATATTTGATGTCTGGGGAATAGACTTTATGGGTCCTTTCCCAAAATCAGGGGGAAATCAGTATATTATACTTACTGTTGACTATCTGTCAAAATGGGTTGAAGCCAGAGCTACCGCGGCTGATGATGCCAAGACTGTTGTATCGTTTCTAAAATCTCATATTTTGAACAGGTTCGGAGTACCCAAAGTGATTATCAGCGATAGAGGAACGCATTTTTGCAATAAAGTGGTCACGACACTACTTAGCAAATACCAAGTTAACCACCGAGTGTCAACAGCCTATCACCCCCAGACCAATGGGCAGGTTGAAGTCTCTAATCACGAAGTAAAGGTCATCCTTACGAAGACGGTAAATCCAAATAGGAAGGACTGAAGTCAACGATTGGACGACGCTTTGTGGGCATACAGAACGGCGTTCAAAACACCAATTGGCACCACTCCTTACAACCTTGTGTATGGTAAAGCCTGCCACCTCCCAGTCGAGTTGGCGCATCGATCATTTTGGGCGATCAAACAGTGCAATATGGAGATGAGTAAGGATGGTGACGCAAGAAAACTCCAACTTCAAGAGTTGGAAGAATTGCGTAGAGATGCATACGAGAATTTTGAACTGATCAAGGAGAAAAATAAGAAATATCACGACAGCTTGATTAAGGAAAAGAATTTTTATGTTGGCCAGAAAGTTTTGTTATTTAACTCTAGATTTTGTATTTTTGCAGGAAAATTGAAATCTAGATAGACTGGCCCGTATACAATTATTAAATTCTATCCTTATGGTGATGTAGACATCCAAGATATAAAAACAGAGGAGATATTCAAGGTCAACGGTCAGCGGTTGAAACCGTTTCATGAAGGTTTCAAGAGCTATACGGTGGAAGAATGCCAAGTCCACCGAATTTCAGAGGACTGAAATTAATCCATGTCTAATCCAAAGACAATAAATCAGGACCTTCATGGGAGGAAACCCATGTGTGTTTTTTTAGTTTCACATTTTAACTTTATTTAATTTTATTAGATTTTATTTTTTTATTTTTTTATTTTTTATTTTTTTATTTTTTGCTTCCCTATCAAGGAAGCTCTCTAGTTATTTGATGTTATGGTTGATTTTGTTTTGCAGGAGAATTGGAGCATGATTCGGCCTATTTGTAGGCCTGGGAAGTTTGAATTTCCGTTTAATGAAGGTTGAGTGCTTAAAAATGGAGTTTAGCCCAAGGAGCATTGATGGGCTTAAGTAACTAAACCCATTTGTTTTTACTCCCACTTAGCCGTCCTCCTCTACCACTCCTTACACAAAATAACAAAATCATCATCTTCTTCTACCTCTCAAAATCCAAAAAAACCTAGCCGTTCCATACCTAACCAAAACAGCCATGGTCACTACAAGAGGCGGCAGCGGAACCACCATGGTCGGACTCCGGTCAAGACCCAAAAATCTCCCTCCTACTAGTAAAACTAAACCTATCATCATCGAATCTCCACCCCCATCACCACCTCCACCCAAATCCCAACCTTTACCAGCAGCGGTCGCGAGTTCAGCCACGCCGCAACCACGACCCACCTCCGTCTTGGAAAAGCAGCCGCCGAAGCTCTCGCCGGAGCTTGCCCGACCCACCGCTGCCAAAACCCATCAAAGCCCAGCAGCCGTGACATCTCCAGTTGTCGGCCAGCAGCCCCATACAACCGATTCAGAGGAGTTCGACGTGGGAGGAGAGGAGACAGATTTGTGCCATGACGAAACCTCCGATGCACCACCATTCGGAGAAGAATCCGCAAGTTCAGGCGAAGATACGGCTTCAGACCCGACCTTCAAAGCAAACCAACCAGACACACGAGCTGAATCGGAGGAAGATTCAGACGAGGTTCCTTTGGCCAGTAGGAGGAAAGGAAAGAGACCAGTGTCTAGGGAGAAAGAATTCAGTACGGGGAAGAAGAGGAAATTACCTCCTTCTCCCAGATCAGATACCGAAGAGGAAGAAGAGTTGCACGAGCTAGAGCATACCAGACTTAAGTGCACCAGAACGTTGCCCTCAATATCCAAACCAACAGCCACATCGGCACATCAAACAGGACACGTTCGGGTCAGAAGCAGAAATAAAGGACCAAAAATGCCATGGCAGGTAACCCCAACCATTGAAAACCTCAATGGTTGGTTAAGTTTTGATGATCCTGACTCTATACAAAAGTTAGCAGTTAAAATGAAATGCGATGTGACACCTTGCGTTGTGATTGATATTGAAATGCTGCGTAATTTAGGTGTTTTTTATGTTGTTGCTGAATATATTGATAATGTTGGTTGGAGCAAGCTATTTTTTCCAGTGCATCCATGTTTCTTGGAACTGAACCTGGAGTTTTACTCCTCGTTTTGGATGGTTCGTTCCAAGAAAAACACTATGGGAGCCAAAGAGGTCAATTTTCGGTTGATTAATCAGTACAAACATATTAGCGTGCATGATTTTAATGTAATGTTAGGATTTGTGACTGTTGATGATTTAAGTGCTGATTGGTATGTCAACTGCTTGTCTAAATACCCTGATGAATTTGATAAAGATGAAGCTTATCGTCAATTGACAAATGATCCTACTACTACTTTTGATGATAGTCATGCAAAAGCTCATTCTATTACTGATTTATCTCTTAGGATTCTGCATAGATGTCTTGCATACACTTTGTCTGGTAAAACCAAAGTATCTGGTGTAGTGTCTAAAATGGAGTTGTTTATTTTATGGTGCATGCTTAATAAGAGGAAGCTCAATTTAGGATTTTGGTTATGTCAACAAATAAGGACAGCAAAGAATCTTATGCCTTTAGGATCTCTTATCACTGCCCTTGCTGTTGATCAATTTGGTTTAGATCTTGCTAGTTCTTCGCTCGTTAAATCTCATGATTTGAAATTAATTAATTTACGAGCATTAGATAAGATGGAGTACTTTCACTTGGAGAATGGTGTTCTTTGCAGCAATACAAGTTTCACGCCGATTTCAGAACATGTGTTTGGAAACAAACACGACGGGAAATTCAAATTTGCACATCAAGATGAGGACGTACATGCTGCCAACACTTCCACTGCCCAGCAGAACAATTTTCCCACAGGACAGACCGACACACCTAACCATACATCCTTCCCAAGCCATACTTCAGGACCTGGTCACAACAGCGAGCTGAGTACAGAGGCAGAATTGAGCCTCCTGCGACAAATGGTAATTCGGCAAGAAGAAACTTCAAGATTGATGATGAAGAAACTTGACGAAATCTAAGCAGAGCAGAAGAACTTTGCGGCTCTACACTCGAGACTGCTCATCCTGCTTCGAGACCAAGCACCGAACCCACCACAGCCCTGATTGCCCGGGTACATTCTTTCCTTTCTTTTACTTTTCAGTTGAGTCTTTTCCCTTTCTCACTTCGAGGACAAAGTGTCGTCAAGTTTGGGGGAGGATTTTAATGTGAGCATGCTGATTTTGATTGACTGTGTGATTGAAATCAACTTGTTTGATCGAGTCAGTCTGTTTGAGTCAATTTGTCATGAGTCAGTTGAAATTTCTTTAGATTTTTCAGGTCTGATGTGTGATTTTTGTTCTCAATTTTTGTGAATGTTTAAGTCTGTCTCCTTGAGTATAGCATCAGATCCTGATTTTGACCTAGGCTGTATATTTCACTGCTGAAACCACATTTTAGACACTTGTTTGATCGAGTCTATGCTTTAGTACCAGGGGAGTGAATGAGCGTAACATAATCAATGCTTAAGATGCATATTTCTTAATGTACTCAGAACATTAACTATCCACATGGTCTAAAGGACAACTAGCTAGGGCTTAACTTTCGATTAGGGTGACAAATCTTGCTACGCTATAAATTTGAGAGTGTTTTAATTTCCGTCTGATTGAATGTGTACCATTAAAAATGTGCTGGAATGTCATAAGAGCAGAGATAGCAAAAAGTGGAAGTTCTGGGTGCCCAAAAAGAACAAGCACTGCTATTAAAAAAATGCCTGTAAAAATACAAAGGGCAAAGAGTTGAAAAAGAAAAAGAAAAATTTATCTGCTAATAAGTGATTTAAATGGCACAAGGTCTAGAAGCACATTTAGGTGAAATTGCACTTCGGTAGGACTCAAATTTGTAGTAAGAATTGTCCCTTAATCAACAATAATTTTAAAAAACGCTGGCTGTCTTGAAACTATGTGGATGGGGTATGTTTAGGGTATTGATTGGTCCTTGGTAGTCCAGCATAGACTCGGTAAGGGAAGTGTCTTGGTTGTTTAAGCAGTGAGGTATGCAGCTGAAAGAAGAAATCTGGATCATGGTGTCTGTCGTGATTTGATGTGTTTTGTTTTGATTTGTTTTAATTTTGTTGCTTGAGGGCAAGCAAGGGTTAGTGTGGGGGATTTGATTGGAGTGTTAAATTTCTATTTATCATCGTCTTTTACGTCTATTTTAGAACGATGATACTGCTAATTCTCGGGTTTTACACTCCTTTATTACAGAGAACGTTGTTGGACAGCATTTCATTCCTTATGAGCTAAAACCGTTTGTTGCAGAGCAATTTTGTGGTTGCTGTTTATTCTAGAAGATTTTGATTGCAGTCTCCTACTGGAATAAGAAGTCCTGCTGCCACTGATATTCTCCTACGCTTCTGTTAGGATTGTGGAACAATTATTATTAGATATTATCCTATTTTTGAATTTTGGAATAAAAAAATTAAGTAGTTTTTATTATTTAAGAGAGGCTGCGCCTCTGTACTACACACTTCATCTTTTACAAATAGCAAATTTCTTTCTTTTTGGCAGAGACACAACTCCATTGCAATAGCTTGAACGTTGTTGCTATTCCCTTTTCTTTGATTAATTAAATTACTCTTTATGCTTTCATCTTATTTATTTATTTATTTCACATGATGATAGGCTAAATTCCATTTATTCCTTGTGAGGATTAACAGCATGCTTAATTGATTGTGAGATCTAAACGAATTTATTAAATCCCATCTTGCATCTTTAATTGTTTTAATTGATTGTCAATTTATGCATACTTCTTTTGAAGCCTGATCAACTACACTAGAATTTGTATGATTACTGTCTTCTCTTGATACTTTGGAGTCTACATTGTAGAAAGTGATACGAAGGCAACCAACTGATCGATGAATCAGATTGGAAAACAATTAAAGTCGAGTTTACAGGAGTAGACACTTATCTCTCCTGAACTCGGGAAGGTCTCTTACGGTAGAATTATTTGATTATCTTATTAGACCTAATAGAATAACTTCTTTAGGCCATAAGATATATCAAGGACCTTAATAGGTGAGAACCTTTAAGAATCTCGAATAGGTAGAGAGTAGGAGATCTAGGTGAGAACCTGATCTCTATAGTCGCCTGCAAGTTTGGTTTTGAAAATACTTGAATCAATGATCAATTAATTAAATGCATGAGCTCATCGGAATCCTCACTGGGAATTTGTCACCTCTGAACACACACAACTCTTTATTCGCTACTGTTTTATGCTATTTCTATTTCTTAAGCAATTGCAAACACAACAAATCAATATTGGTATTTACCACTTGTCACTTTCCGAATCGTTTATAAAGAATATTAATTGCCACCGAATCCCTGAGGACGAACTTTTTACCACTTGCTACTGTTTTATTTACATGAGCTTTGGTGAATTGTATTTATTTTATTTTGATGGTTTCGGCAACCATCAGGACCATGAAGTCAATACCCCAAAGTTCAAAGATTTCGCAAGGAATGATGTTTGTTAGGGGCATCTGGTTTTTGGCTCTGATATTCCCAGTGACTTGGCATCGGGGGCATGAAGCACAAAATAGATAGTTGTCCTTGAAGATAGATGGTTGGTAAAGGCCAGGTTCTAAGACCTTTAGAGCAGTTTTCTTTGAAGCGAAGTGTCCCCCTTCAATCGCTGAATGGAAAAATTTCAGGATCGAGGGTACTTCATCCATGGTCACGCAACGGCGGATGATCTGATCTGAGCAATATTTCCACAAGTATGGGCTATCACAAATGTACTATTTGGATTGCTTCCTAATCCTGTTGCATTCAGAGGGTGAAGCATCTGCTGGGAACGAACCAGTAGCACAAAAATTGGCGATGTCAGAGAACCAAGGAAACTATACGGCATGGGCAAGACACAAATGCTCATCTGGGAAGGTGTCTCTGATGAGTACAAGCGAATCATCTGGTTGAGTTGGAAGTCTACTCAAATGGTCAACCACGGAGTTTTCTAATCCTTTTTTATCCCTGATCGAAATGTCGAACTCTTAGAGCAATAAGATCCAGCGGATGAGATGGGGCTTTGCATCTACCTTTTTCAACAAATATTTTAGGGCAGAATGGTCTGAATAGACGATTACATGCGTGCCCAAGAGATATTGTCTGAACTTATCCAGGGCATAAACAATTGCGAGGAGTTCCTTTTCTGTGGTGGTATAATTTTGATGAGCTAGGTCAAGCAATTTAGATGCATAATAAATGACATATGTCTCTGAGTCTTTCTTCTAGCCTAGAACAGCGCCGAGGGCTTGATTACTTGCATCACACATGATCTTGAAAGGTAAAGACCAATTGGGGGCACGAATGATAGGAGCTGAGATAAGCCTGCTCTTGAGAGTGTCGAAGGCAACCTGACAATTCTTATCAAACTCAAAAGCAACATCTTTTTGGAGTAGACGGCACATGGGCTAAGTGATTTTAGAGAAATCCTTGTTGAACCTTCTATAAAAGCCGGCATGCCCTAGAAAAGACCGCACGTTGCGAATGCTGGCGGGGTAGGGTAAGGACTCAATTACTTCTATCTTAGCTTTGTCCACTTCAATTCCCTTGCTAGAGACGATATGGCCTAAAATGAGGCCTCGATCGACCATGAAGTGGCATTTCTCAAAGTTCAAGACGAGATTGGTCTCGATGCATCGCTCCAAACACCTTTTCAATTTACACATGCACTCCGAAAAAGAGTTACCATAAACCGTGAAGTCGTCCATGAAGACCTCGATACCATCTTCAACCAATTCAGAAAAGATGCTCACCATACGGCGTTGAAAGGTGGCAGGGGCATTATAGAGGCCGAAGAGCATACGTCTGTAGGCGAAGGTGCCGTAAGGGCACGTGAAAGTAGTCTTTTCTTGATCTTTGGGGGCAACCGGTATTTGATGGAAACCTGAGTACTCATCCAGGAAGCAGTAGTGAGGCAGCATTAGGAACCCATCCTGGATTCTGTTGCTTCCACCCTGGTTGTAATTCTGACCATAAGGGGCTTAGATGTACTGGACAACGACATTTACTTGGATTTCATCTGGAATATGAGGGCAAGCATCTGTGGCATGATCCACAAAGTTACAAATCTGGCAGGCCTTGACCGGTGTAGTTTGTCCTGCCACAAAGTTCTGGAACACCCCTGTGAGGGCAGTCATTTGATTTTGTGATGCTGCCACTTGGACGTCTTGGCTTCCATTGTTTCCACCTTCATGTGTGGCATTCTTGGCCATAAGTTCTATGGTCGCCTTGGCAACGGCTGGGGTGAGAGCAGTAAGGGAATCATTAGCGGCAGCGTTAAGCAAGGCCCTGTCATGAGCTTTAAGTCCTTCGCAAAAATACTAGATGAGGACATGCTCACTAAGATTATGCGAGGGGCACATGGATTGCATTTTCTGAAATCTCTCATAGTACTGGGCAAGATCTTCTTCCTTTTTCTGGACAATAGACACGAGTTGCTTGCGTGTGGTATTGGCTATTGATGTTGGATAATATTTTTCAGTGAAGATCTTAGACATCTAGGCCCAAGAATGGATGAATCTCGGAGGAAGGTCATAATACCAATCGAGGGCATCATCCTTAAGGGACCACATGAAAGCGCATAGCTTAGCTTGTTCAATGCTGACATTGGGAGGTTTCATGGCCTCGCAAATGGAATGGAGCTGTTGGAGGTGACGAAGTCATTCTCCTTTGTAACTCCACAAAAGGTCGAGAGGTGATGCATGACTACAGACTTAAGAGTCCAGTCATGTGGGACAGCGGGCCAGATAATGCAGCTGTTGGACATATCGGAGGTAGCATTGAGATGATCAATAGTCTGCTGGTTCGGTGGAAGCGGTGGTGGATATTCATGACGTACATGATTGTCGGGGTTTTCCATAGCTGGAATATCAAAGTGGGCGGCTGGTGGGTTTTCGAGACCTCGATGAAGGTAGGCTAAGTCTTGGTAAAACTGACGATCGGGGTCGGCCAGATTGGAAAGATGTCTGTCGGGGGCAGGATGAGGGATTCCTCTACACTGGGTAGATGGTCCTTTGGCTTGCCTCCAAAGTCCTCTTTCTGTCCTGGTGAGTTCAAGATCAAGATGTATTAGGTCTGGCGCAGATCGCCTGGTCATACAAAAGAAAAAGAAAAATTAGTTCCGTTAAATCCCCGGCAACGGCGCCAAAATTTGATCGTCACTCAAATGTAATAATATTTTATGATGGCTAAATACACAAATAAAATGTGTAAAGGGCAAGACAGGGTCGAACCACAGAGACTGAAGGAATAAATAATCAATTTTAGATGTATGACAGAGAATAGATGCGGCCAAATGCAATAGTAACACTGGGGGTAGGGGGGTTCTGTTGATTAATATAATTAATCAACGCGGATGTGGTAGCTAACAAGACAAATAATTAAAGCAGATATCAAGGGCACGAAAGTAAAACACAATCAGAGGCAAGACACTAAAGTACTGGCAAGGGCAAGATAACAAAAAGAGATAGTGAATACGAAAATAGATTCAGATAGGACAGGATCTTAGCAAGGGGTATTCTCGGGTTGTTTCCAGGGTTAGTTAATCATCGGCTCAAGGATATTCCATCCTTATACCATAGACATGCTATAGGGATCGAGTTTCCACTCAAACCCCCTACTTACCTTCGTAGATAGAAGTTACCCCCCCCCCCCCCCCCCCCCTCGTTTCCACATATGAGGTAGCCTTGACGTTTCGTCGTCCCCCCATGTACGAATGCGGGGAGGCAATACTCAAAACGCCCATGAAGCGGAGGTAAGACATGTCTAGGGCACGATACCCCTCAGTTTGTCAAGCTCGTGGCAGCGCCCTAATCGGTTGTTTGCCCTAAATTGGTGAAATCACACTGTAGCAACTTCTCCGCTCTAGGCGTCTACTTCTCCTAATAGCCTCACGTCAATTATTACCATTAAGATGACAACAATCACAAAGAAACACTAGTAGTTGATCAAGCTCCTAACATTTCCAAGTGAAAATAACAAGATAACGGCAAACAAACGAATATGGCAATAAAGATGTATTAAACACGTTTAGGCCTCCTAACTAATCCTTACAACCCTTGAAACACCCTTTGCTAAGATAAAGAAGTTTAGCTACTCATAAATAGATATGAACAACATATGGAAATAACAACTAACATAAATAAATTAGAAGATGATAAAGGAAAATGTTTAGAATAAACCGATAGAGGATTCAATAAACTAAAGGAGAAAAAGTTTGCTCCTTTTACAAACCGGCGGCACCCTCTAAAATGAAAAACGGATCCCTAAAATTAAGGTAAGAGTAGAGTGATGTCTCAATGTCAGCCCCCTTACAAAAACCCTAAAACTAAGCTTAAATATCCTAACAACCTGCTAGGGGACAAAAACAGCTAAGGGGAGAAAATGGCAGCACAAGGGAGGACACGCTCCTTAGGGAGGAATATTCTGGAATCTCTGGGCGCGCCTGACACCTTCTAGAAACGCATGGAATCCCGTGCGAATCTTAGGAGATTCTTCTCTTTGGCTTTCGATTTGGAGCGGATGTAGAGGTATCGCGGGCAAGAGACTGCTCACTGGTCTGGTTAGCATCGAGGGCACGACGACACTCTGATCTTCTAGACCTTGAAGCTTGAAATCCCAAGAATTCCTTCCAAAAATGCATCTTTTTGCTTATTTCCTCCTCTTGGCACTAATCTGCAATAAATATGAAAACAGAGGTAATTTAGCATAATCATGCCCAAGAAAAGGCCAAAAATAAGGAGGAAATCATGCTCAAGACACATGCTATCATATGGCTATAGGAATTGAAGAAAGCTTTTGCTGGAGAGAAGTTGTCGTTGTATCCACAACTTCGCAAGGCAATAGAAGCAGCTAGAGACGGTTCTGAGGATGGAAGGTATGAGCTGAATGCTTTTGGGGTGGAGAGTTTAACAAAAAAGCTTCTGAAAATGAAAGAGTGCCTGGAAAACAGCGAAAAAATGGAAAAGCTATTGCTAGAGACGACGCTAGTGAGGATGGAATGTACAAGCAGATCATTCTTATTTACTAGTTTCAAACTCGCGCATTGTGTGATTGTTACATTTTATAAAACTTTTATGTTTATTGAAAGTATTAAAAATCCTGAGAAAAAATAAGCAAAAGCAACTGCAGTACTAGCTACAGGCGATAGGATTGTAATTTGATCACAGATTGATGAAATTCCTGAAGCTGAAAACGTTTCCTTTTTGTGTTCATGTAAAAGATACTCCAGTTCTGGTACTTCATCCAAAGCCTGGCAAAACACATCAGTGACCCAATCTAACACTAAATGGACAAACATCAACTTCTTAAATACATAAATCAGGCATCAAGTAAGCTTTTGTAAAATAATCACAGGATTTCCCTACCTCAATAGTAATAGAGGATAGTGTGAGGGAAGGTTGATTTCAAATAATTTCACCAAAACAAAGTATGCCTGCTCTCTTCGAATCTCGAAAGCTTCTGACCGATTAAGAGAGAAATCCAAATCTGCAGTTTGTAGAGAAATCCAGTGTTTCTGCTCTTGTGCATCCGAAAAATGTAACCTTCGGAGCAGAAAATTCCACCTCACATCTCCTACCAATAAGACCCCTCAAATCACATTCGCAACTGCTTAGGCATAAGTTCTTCAAATTCGGACAACCTGATAAGAAATCACTGCCACGGCTAGTCTCCGAAATATACTTGAAACTATCCAAATGCAAGGATATGAGTTTGGTGAAACTGACAGAGTCTCTGGCTTGTAGGGCTTCAAGGTTTCGACATTTACCAAGTACACCTGGGAACAATCTGATACTGTATCCGTAACAAGATAACCAAAGTTTTAGATGATTGACATTATGGGATACGACATACTTCTTATCCTACCCTTTCCCTCGGTAACTCATACCGAATCGTGCCAACAGAAGAGTTACCATCCCGCAATCGAAGTACCTTCCTCACAAATTTCTTCAAGACATCCATCTCTTGGACAGCACACAGGTTTTCACCACATGGTTCGTTTCGAGGAAGCCTAGGATGTATTGCAGAATCTCATCCGGCAACCACTCAATCTCTGCAGAACCAGAATTGGTCTCTTCCTAAACCCTCTTCGACATCCTTTATTCCTATTCCAGATAACTTAGTGATGTCAAACCAATTTCAGTCTTTAGATAAAATACTAGGAATTCATAAACGAATCTAGCTGCGTGTACAATTTATTCTAAATATATACAATAATAGGTAGAAGAAGTACATGTAAATTACCTGAATCGGTTTCTTGGTACAGTTTAATTTTTACTTCGAGGATCCCAAACGAGTAAACCATATTAGTAAAGAATATAGCAATATTATACCTTTGAGATTTATTTGTTTACTTTAATTTAATTTTTTATTTAATTATCAAATAATCCATAGCCAAAGATTAAAACACTCGGCAGTATGCAATCTCACATGTCCATTACCAAGTCCACAGTAAATTAGTTCAACCAATTTACTAATAAAAGTTGACGTCTAGCAATACTTCTTGATTTCAAGAACTCGTAAAAAGATTTATGTAATAGACTATCGATTTTAACGGTTAGTCACAAAAACCCAATAGGTTACCAACACTCAATTTTCCCACTGCTTCTCAAATGAATGCTCCTCTCTAACAAAGGATCTGCTGATACAAATCAATGACTTGAAGAATTGCGGCAGAGAGGAAGCACATTGTCACACTGCTCTTACAATTTTCTTAGAAGAAATAAACAAAAGTAAATGATACCATGGAAAAGGCATCGATAGCCATTGACGACGACAAGACCAAACTTCATGCCTGCAGGAAAGTACAAGACAAGCATGGAAAAAGGTATAATAAGTCACAGTGACGAAATTACATGATTAGGGAAGAAGTAGTAACATAGGGTGAGGGAGGAAGAAGGGACTAACTAATTCTATTTCACTGAATAAGCAGAGTATATACTTCGGAAGCGTAATGCTTTCTGTTACCGTGAAGGTTATGTTTATTTATACCAATATATGTACTAACTACGAATTGAACGACAAATCGTATCGTATGATATATCTGGGCCGAGACAAGAGCCCAACCCAGCGCAATTCCGTACGTGAATTGAACTAAAATGTTTTAGTATCATCCATAGGATGAGATAGATCGGCAACAGTAACGTATAACTAATTGTTATTTTGTTTTTGTATAAGGATGATGATTTTGAGGTTTTTGCATTGGCCCTATTTTCTATTTCCACATGAGGTTCAGAAGAAACACCTCGAATGTTCTTCGCGGAGCTGGCAAGTGGAGTTCCTGGGAGGCTGGGATGACTGTGACTGTATGGTGCATGATAGTCTGGCAAGTGGAGTTCCTGGTGTAAAAACTGGTTGCGGATTTTGTGATCCTGCTGTCTTTAATCCAATCAAAGAGATTCTTTAGGACCCCGAATATTATGTTGGCTGTTAGCACAGTTGTTTTCTGGTCATACATTTCAATCCTTTTCTGTTTCTCATGTAAACCGATCTCAGAATTGATGTAGTTAGTTCATTTTAATTCATTTCAGAAAAGAAGATACTGCAATTGCTACTTGCTAGGTGTGTTAGGTTTGTGTGATGGGCTATCATGGGTCCATGGGCTCTTTATTTTTTTACTACTCCATTTTGGGCCTGAGTTTTTGGTCAGCTGAAACTTCATTGGTCCATATTGTTCACGGGTAGCTAAGTACATTTCTTCATTCATGTCTTGTCAATCCGTACCTTTAAAAGTAGGAATACTATTTGGATCTTTCTTAACTCTCTCGTACAATATTGATAAAAATATAGATTCATTTTTGTCGGACCATTTAGCATCATCTTCTCCATCATTTCTTCCTCTCATCTAAATCATCAATCATTAAAATAGGAGGTGACATTCATCATGTATTCTTAAACTCATGGCAAATATTCACTACCAATTTCTCATAATTTCAAACTTATCTATATGAATATATTACCGGTTATTATCATTTTTTGGAAAATAAACACTACATGCATGATTTTTAACCAACAAGCTAAAATAATTTCAGTCAATTAAACTAAAATTTACATCTCAATTGAAACAATATTTCAAGGAATTCGAACTGATGATCCATATATGAAGAACATGAAAAATAAAACTGATTATGGAAATACAGAATAAAATAAAGACCAGATCTATTAAAAGAGAAAGGAAGAAAGTGATAATGGTTTGAAGAGAAAAGTGATTGCTTGATAGTATTTTGGGTTGTTTTTTTCAATTGTATATTTTTTTCTCATTGTTTATTTTTGAGATTAACAAGATTGGCTGGTTGAACAGGAATAAGAAAAATAAAAATTAGAAAAATGGTTTTGGAAAACTCCATTTTGGACATTTCTAATTTTTAGTATTAATTTTAAAAAATCTCTGGAAAAAAAATTTTCAAAATTTTTCCATTTTAGAAAAAGCAACACAATTTCAAAAATATTTTTATATTTTTAAAAATTATAACTTTTTATTAGAAAAATTTTCATTTGTAAAGAGTTGAAGTTTTTCAGGTTTCTTGTTTTATTTTTCTCCTTTCCTTTTGAGAGACTCCATATGAACAGTAGCTAGCTAGGTAGCCACTGCTGACGTGAATTTAGACCATCAGCAGCGATGGACTATTGGAGGACTATTGGAGGGAGTATTTGGTGCAGCAATGGATTATTGAAAGACCAATTGTCTACTAGGATAGTCCGGGTACCAAAATTTGTTACCGGACTTTTCTGACAGTCAGTTTATTTAAAAAAAAATTATTAATAATGAGGTGGTCCAATGGCAGCGCACGAGTGGCGCGCTGTCATTGGCCACCGCATTATTTCTTTTTTCCCCCCTCATTTTTAAATGGGTTTTTTTTATAATAAATACCGAAAATAATTTTATAAAAAATATACCATTATTTTTAATTTTTTTAGATTTATAAATTGAGACTAGGTTTGTATTATTTGGACACTAAAAAAAATCAGAGTTTTTTACATTTTTTCTTCATTTTCTTCTTTTTAAATGTTTTTTTTAATAATAATTACTTTTCAAATTTACCAGTTTATTTTGTGTGTATTTTCTTGTTCGTTTGCAATAATTTATATATGTTTGATTTACTGAGTGATAAATAATATCGTATATTACTCTTAAAAAATATTATATTATTTATTGTATTAAAAAAGTATAGATTTTTTGAAATAAAAAAAATATGAAATTTAATTAATTTATATTAAAAATATATTATTTATTATTTATTATATTATAAAAAATAATTATTATAGTAATTATAAATTTAATAAGAAAAAGAAATGAAAAATATGGTGGGGTATATGATTAAATGATGTGGAAGGGAGAGAAAGCGAATAATACCTTAAATTTAACACCCACTGGTGTTAAATACATGATCGGGATCCAATGGTGCAGCCCTATCGAGCATAGATACGTTATCAACAAATTCGGAAAAAGAAAACGACAAGCAATGCAACAATTGTACTTTACTACTCCCTCTGTCCTTTAATAACTGTCGCTTTGAAACAGTAACAAAAAGTAGCTCAAACACTAAAAAGTCAAGTAATGTGTACAATAACAAAAAGTAACAAAACGTCCATTATTTATGGACGGAGGGAGTATTACTCCTCTCTCTCTCAATCAATTCAATTAGGATTTTGCAGGAAAGGTATCAATTTATAATTGCTTAAACCAAAAGAAATTACTCTTTTTCCAATTCAAAAAAAAAACTCCTTTAGAAAACCAATTTTCATTACTTTTCGATAAGATTAAATAACCTACTAATTAATATGACTAATAGATGTAATATTTTTCGATTTAAATTTAGTTATCCAAAAAAATATTAAAAATAGAAAAATTATACTGATTATCATTCAAAAAATAATTCTCAATCCAATTTTACGACAATTAAGGTAATGATTAATTATATATTTTGATGTATTTTTAGTTTCATTTACTTTGTTGACTACGCCCAACCAATATGAATTTTAATTCTCCAATACATTGAAAATGATAAAAACAACACTTTTTTTTAAACAATGAAAAAATGTAAGAATGTTATTTTTTGAAAGACAGTCCCGTATATAGATCATATAAGATTTATTTTTACAAGACTAAACTTGTTGTGAATTAATACCCAATTCAACTTTGAATCAACACATTTAAGTTTATTTTCAAGACTAAACTTGTTGAGTACAATAAATAAAGAAATGATATTTTATTTTTACGTAATTTTACGTACCTACTCTACAAATAAAATAAAAAATATTTTACTACGAGGTACAAAATACAATATAAAAGAATACCAATTTTACAAAATCCCTAAATATCTGATACTCATGAAACCGTAATCGCTCGGAACGAAACCGGGCGTTAACCCCTCGTTTATCATAGATTTATTACAATTTTTAGTCAACATTTTAAAAAAATGTCATTTTTACAATATTTTCAGTAAAAAGGAAATTATCTTCTTGATTTCCTGTCGAAGATTAAGAAAGAAGAAGGAAGGAAAGGCAGGAAAGCAAAAGATCTTCTTGATCTCTCCAACAAATCAAACAACTGAACAGGTGTCAAGTTCTTGGGTAACTGATTAAAAGTGGATTCTAGGAGTCTGAGTAACTTTTGTTGTGTCTGCTATCCTCTCCTCTCCTCCACTACTATTTTACCGTCTTTACCCCGTGCAAGAATCCACCGACCAATCACTAAATCCTTCTGTCGTGTAACGTAATGCTTTAATTAATTAATTTATTTATTTACGAGTAAAAAACATTTGACACTCAATTTTAAACATCGGTTATCATTAGACACTTTAACTCTTAATATTTATACTGTTAGATACTTTGACACTCAAACACCCAACTTGTTACTTTTCCCCTATTACAAATTTATTTAAATTAAAAAATAACAGAAAATCACAAAAATAATTATAAAAATTATAAAATAGTAATGTTGGATATGTAATAAAAACTAATTTAAATAATATAATATAAAAACATAAAAACATAAAAAATTTAAAATTGTGGAAAAATTTAAATCCATGAAAATAAAATAATAAAAGTTTCTTTTTTTAGCTTACTCTCGCATTGAGGATGCCATTTTCTCCTACCTACTTTTGCCATCCTGTAACAACTCTTGTACAGTAGGTTCAGCGGCTAGTTATCGGGTGTAATCAGTGTACTCCGTATAACTAGAGTTCATCAATTCAACAAAAATACGAGACTCATGTTTAGTTTGTTTTTGTAAAAGTTGAAAGTAGATTTACCTTTGCTGATTTGAACTACAACAATGTATTTAATTATTTTTCATATAGATCTTACGTTTTCTGATAACATGCGAACATAAAATTATACAAATGTTGAACCTAATAATTTTTCCTACCTATAAATGTCAACAAGAATGGATTGGTCCATTAAATAAAACATAATGTACACGTGAATAGAGATTTTTATTTTGTTCTCGGGTATCTTATCAATTGAGGCTAATTCCGTTTAAATTCAGTCGGCTTTTAAAGAATGGTGATTCTCCTACATTGGTTTTCTTTATTCTCAAGATTTGAGCTCGTGATATTAATAAAAGATTTTTTTACTACTTTACCACAATTTTACCGTTCAAATATTAATAACCTACAATATTAAAACATAGCTAATTTATCTTTGGGTAAAATACAAAAAAAAATCTTATAATTTACAAAATGTTCTACTTAACCCCTTGTTATTTAAAAACATGCAATACCAACTCTATAGTTTCTTGAAAGTTACAATTTTAATTTTTATAATAGTTAAAAAAATTGAAATAAAATATTACAAAATAAAAAAAAATTATAATTTTTTTGTCAAAAAATATAACGAATACAGTAGGTAGGGCTGTACAAAAAACCGACTCAACCCGTCTGGCCCGTATAACCGACCTAACCCAACCCGTCAAAAGAACATAACCGCCATAATCGCGGGTAACGGTTATATAACCGACCCGTTATAGTTGGATTGGGTCGGATAGCAGGTCGAGTTTTTAAAAACCGCTTATAACCGACCCAACCCGTCTACCTATTATCAATAGCCCTTTTTCATATCGTTGGCTGTTGTGGTTGTTCAAACATTTGTTGTAGTGATAGAGAGAGAGGTAAAGAAGCAACTAATGACAGGGATCAACAAGCTAATGTGGCTGGCTTGTGTGATGATTTCAGTTGCATTCCTTGCGCTCTCCTATGTGGTTGTGGGCGGTCATGAAACTTGGCTGGCAATTTGGGTGACAGCTATAAAGACAGTAATTATGGTAGCAACGATTGGGACAATGTCATACTGGGTGATTGTTCAAAGAATCGAAACAAGAAGCATTCGAAGGTCATCAATGAGTCGATCGCGATCGGGGTCGATATCGGTGATGGCAGAGTCGGATATTTTGGACAATGAGTATAGAAAAATTTCCCATTCCTATAACCGCTCAACCCATCAATTGGCGGTTATAAGTGGATAACCGACCTAACCCGGCCCGCTAAATATTTGGTGGGTTGGTGCTGGTTATGAGCCATAACCGGCCCAACCCGACCCATGTACAGCCGTAGCAGTAGGGCCCAAAATAATTATAAAAATTGTTTAGATTTTATTTACAATTTATTTTTAAATTTTTTATTCTTTTAATATTTTTAAAAATACTTCTCGTTTATTATTTTAATTTTTTTAATGAAGTGCAGACACCCATATTTATATCATTTCCCTCAAATTTACATATTTTTATGAATTGTTGTACTATCATTTTTTTAAATCTTAACTGCTAAAAAACTTAAAACTGTAACTTGTAGGAAAAATTATATTGTAAATTTTAAACTATACATGTTAAGTGAAATATATATATATATATATATCACTTTTTTTCTTCTTCATAGTTTGCTTATCTTTTAGCTAATATTAAAACATCATTTTACATAATTTTCATTCCTATCAATCATCAGTACTTACAAATTACAATGAGTACTGAGGAACACACTTCCTAAACTCTTTATCCTCCACATTCAAGGCCTAATACAAACCAATCCTTTGCCAACATATCAGCGAGCATATGGATTTGAAGCATGCTGGATAGATACAGTGAAACTAAGTGCCTTTTAGTTCTTTCTTGTTTCATTACACCTACGTCTTCAATTAATTAAGGACTATTTTTCAAACAATTTTTTTATCACTATTTACAAATGGAACTACATATATAGAATGATCTAGGAGCGGATCTATCTATATAAACCTAATGAGGAAAAGAAAAACTTAATTGACACCACTAAAAATATGGTTATAATGAACTAAATTATAGTGCATAAAAAATACTTCTAAATTTTTTTAGCTGTCCAATTTAAGTAAAAAAAAAATATTAAATAGTTTTTTTAGTTAAATTTTTTTTCTAGTTAGTTAGTTTTTTTATACATTTTTTACATTTTCAATAATTATTTTAAAACTTGCATCCAATGAGTTATATACCTCTTTCATTTGATGCATTGTTTTAATTTTAGGGACTTCTTTGTATCAAAAATATTTATTAATGAAATCGTTCATTTATCCCTAAAAAAATTATAGATCAAGATCGAATGAGTAACTTCATTAAGTAATTTTTTTAATAAAATAAATAGTATTAAAATACGCTCCGCACTATATGTGTACATCGAAAATGTAATTTTTTTTGGCCAATGGACATATAACTCAATGATTGTCTATTAGTAAATACTAGTAAAATTTTGAGTTTGAATTTTACTTTTATTTATATATCTATTAGTAAATATCAATAAAATTTTAAGTTCGAATTTCATTTTTATTTATAATGAAAGGGTCATTTTGAGCAATTACGCAATATAAAAAAGAGGAAGAAAAGAGTGATAATTAAATGTTGTCATACCCAAATAGCCGTTTGTAAAGGAATTATAATTTCCTCATGATCCATGTGCACAAGAGTGAGTGAATTAATAGTAATACTACTGAGGTTGGTGAGGAGCATCATATCATATGTCTAGTGATCATCACATGGTGCTGCACATGCTAACATTTTCATACATTTTATAGTTTTCAATTTTGGTCCTTTTTTTCTCAAACAAATTTCAATTTGGTCCTTCTTAATTTATTAATAGGAATACTATGTTAGTTTGTCCGTTTGAAAGACGGAAATTTGGTGTGTCCTGAGTCATGCAGACAAAAAGTCTCTCTACCGGCACTTCCTTTAGTCAAACGTCAAACCAATGCACGGGGGAGAGAATCTGTATCTGTTGCTCTACGTAATTAAGTTAATCAATCGATCATGGTTTCTTAATTAATTATTAGATAAACACATTTAAAATAAATCATGTTGGATTGGAAGTTGTGTTCTGTTTCTGTTAATCATGTATGGTTGCTTTAACCATGAAAAAACATCCTTAATTCAAAGCAAGACTTATAAAAAATGATCTCTCTCAATTTGTGCATGTTATCCTTGCGCAGAAACCATACTAATCTTTTCTATATCGTTCTAATTTTTTGGAAGGGACTTTTTGCATATGCTTTGTTTCCCTTTGGTTTGCAATTTGAGATCAAACAACTATTTAAAGATGAACCAACTAAAGTAGGCAGCTTTTTTGTCTGTTCTTTGTTACTTGTTTCGGTATCATGCTTCCTTCTCAATAGATGAAGTTACTATATTGGCAAAAGGCGAAGGACGCATGAAAGGGAATTAGATGTAAGATGCTAAGTTCATGCATATGTGACATTACCCACTTTGACTGTATATAATCACTTCACATGGCCACCAACTTCCTCCTCCCTAAACATCTCACTTCCTTTGATTTCTCAAATCAATCATGTGGGTGCTCACCACAAATCTTAAATAAATCACAATTTTATTATGGTAACAGTTCGCTTTTAATTCAGGTTTTAGGTCCAAATTTAAAAAATAAAAAAAATTATCTCCTGATCAGAAATGCAAAGAAAATACCCATAAAAATTGAGAAATTTTAAGCAAATCAAACTTTTTTGTTACTGATTCTGGTAAAAAAGCATGCATCTCAGTATATGCTATTTGCTTAAAGTAATTCTAGCAATTGCATTAGATTTTGTTACCAGGAAGAGCATAACTCAATTGCAAACATATGGCATTGGTTATAGGGATTCATAATTGGATCCTCTATCTATTTACATGGAATTGGAATTGGAATTTTAGCTTTTAACAAGCAAATGAATTGCTATAGTCAGACATTTGTTGGTCTTCTTCTACTATTAATTTGCTAATGGAAAATTGATAGCATTACCACTTTTGCTTTAACTTCTTTTCGTTTTTGGTTTCCCCACGGTAATCCTGGTTGACTAATTCGGATCCGTATTCTGTAAAACCTTTACAGGGTGAACTCTCTCCCTAATAGTTTCAAAGCAAGTGAGTTCTCGAATTCTATACCTTAATTAAGCTAAAAAATATCTTTACAAACTCATTTGCCCATTGTTTTCTTTAACTTATTTTCTGATTGTCCTGCGGCCGAAAATGAGAGCCAGAGCATGATTTGCGGCAATCTATTCGATCGACTACTCGATTAAATTTATTTCTATGTGTATTCAAATAATCAATTTGATGATTGGATGAGATTTTATGCCTATTTGTCAGAGTTTTGTCTCTTAAATCGACAGTATCCGTCTCCCCAACAATGTGTTTTCTCCAAGTTTTGTTGCCTTCTCAAATTTTAGAAGAAATTGTCACTTGACAATCTCATGTCACTTCAATTTTCACGTGTATATACATATATGTATGTATATTGACCTAACAAGGAAGATGAAACATGTGATGCAAAGAAACAAATTACGTTTAGTCTGAACTGAAAATTCAAGAACATCGTTTTGTTTGTACATGTCTAAATCGAATGTACCGTTTTAGACAAGAACATGTTTGCATAGCTTGTTTAGTCCATGTTGGCATGTTGCTGCATGTATGTGTATTTTGCTGGTTCAGAAAATTTGGTGGGTTGCACATCAGAGAAATTGTTGAATTTCTTAGGTTTCTGTACTTTCAAAATTCGATCATTATGTATGAACAAATATTAGCTATTAGGAACACTTTATCCAACCGATGAAGACATGATTGTTCGTAATCAAGCGTGTTTTAGAGATGCATGTCGCTATTTTCAAAAAAAAGAAAGATGCATGTGGCTTAGACCTAAAACTAACTTCATCTTCACCCAAGTGTGACAGGTTTTAGCTACAAATCCCAGACAACAAAGTTAATTTCTTGGTGGCAGTAATCCTTTTCCAGCAATTTTGGTGCTTTGATCAATCATAAGGTTTACAGAAAAGGAATGATACAGTCACCTTTTCGTAATATGTAAACATTCCTAAAACAGAACAGCAGATAGAGGAGCATCTTCCTTGCATGATAATTCTTGTTCAATGGTTACACAATGTGTATCCTTAAATCTACTAGCTCAAAATAATTCTTGTTTGCATTTGGTCAGCCGTAGAGGAGTAAAATGATCCCAATAAATTTACCAATATTTCCGGGTGTGTTTTATGGCCGCAAAATACTGATGTCGTTCGAGCATTTCTGGCTGAAATGAACATAGCAAACAAAATGGACCAAGAAATAGCTACGCTTAGCTATAAAAAAAGTCACACCAATCATTTGTAGACAATATATTCAGCTACTGAAGAAGCTATATTATGGTTTATCCTTTTCTTATTAGTGCAATTTGTCAAATTTGCAAGTTGCAATCAAAGCACGAGTTTCTCTCGTTATTGGGTTCCATTGATAAGTTAATAGGTTCTGGCTAAAAACAAAAATGAAAACAGAAAAATATGTTAGCAATAGGAAAACAGAAAATGAAAACAGAAAAATGTAACCTTCGGAGCAGAAAATTCCTCCTCACATCTCCTACCAATAAGACCCCTCAAATCACATTCGCAACTGCTTAGGCATAAGTTCTTCAAATTCGGACAACCTGATAAGAAATCACTGCCACGGCTGGTCTCCGAAATATACTTGCAACTATCCAAATGCAAGGATATATGAGTTTGGTGAAACTGACAGAGCCTCTGGCTTGTAGGGCTTCAAGGTTTCGATATTTACCAAGTACACCTGGGAACAATCTGATACTGCATCCGTAACAAGATAACCAAAGTTTTAGATGATTGACATTATGGGATACGACATACTTCTTATCCTACCCTTTCCCTCGGTAACTCATACCGAATCGTGCCAACAGAAGAGTTACCATCCCGCAATCGAAGTACCTTCCTCACAAATTTCTTCAAGACATCCATCTCTTGGACAGCACACAGGTTTTCACCACATGGTTCGTTTCGAGGAAGCGTAGGATGTATTGCAAAATCTCATCCGGGAAACACTCAATCTCTGCAGAACCAGAATTGGTCTCTTCCTAAACCCTCTTCGACATCCTTTATTCCTATTCCAGATAACTTAGTGATGTCAAACCAATTTCAGTCTTTAGATAAAATACTACTGAAGGAATTCATAAACGAATCTAACTGCGTGTACAATTTATTCTAAATATATACAATAATAGGTAGAAGAAGTACATGTAAATTACCTGAATCGGTTTCTTGGTACAGTTTAATTTTTACTTCGAGGATCCCAAACGAGGAAACCATATTAGTAAAGAATATAGCAATATTATACCTTTGAGATTTATTTGTTTACTTTAATTTAATTTTTTATTTAATTATCACATACTAATATACTAAATAATCCATAGCCAAAGATTAAAACACTCGGCAGTATGCAATCTCACATGTCCATTACCAAGTCCATAGTAAATTAGTTCAACCAATTTACTAATAAAAGTTGACGTCTAGCAATACTTCTTGATTTCAAGAACTCGTAAAAAGATTTATGTAATAGACTCTAGATTTTAACGGTTAGTCACGAAAACCCCGATAGGTTACCAACCCTGAATTTTAAAATTTTAATTAATCGCAACTCTTAACTTTTTTTTTTTGTTTAATTACAATTCTAATCGTCGCCAATATTGTTCAATCATCTTTCTACCGTGACAAAAATCTGATGTGGCACCGTTAACCGACGTTATGTGTCACATCAGCTCCAGGAACTATTTTGCTGTTCTTTTTCCCCTCAGTCCCCACCGCAACCTTTCAGCCTCAGAAGAACAGAACATTTTTTTTCCTCTTTTTATTTTTTTATTTTTTATATTACTACTTTTACTTCCATTGTTTTATTCTTTTAAGTTTTTAACCTTACCTATAAAATTATTTGATAAAAAATAAATTAAAATTAAAATTAAAATCTTACCTATAAAATTTACAGCATCACGCATCTTTAGCCCTTGCCGCCCCACGAAAGTACAGTGAGATATGCTGCATTAAATTCCCCCCTCTTTCACGGCCCATGACGTGTATATTGGGAACCCACTTTTCAGTTCTCTATTATTATAATATTCTCTGTAGTTTGCACATTTAATATCAAAACAATACTAACGGTACTACAAGAATAATAAAAATCGAATTAATGATTTTACGTTATAAAAACAGCATGAACTAACATATTGAATTAGTATTTTAATTACTACTCCCTCCGGTCCTCAAAGAATGTCGTTTGGGGACCGGGCACACAGTTTAAGAAAATACTGTGTGTGTGGGGAGATCACGGTTTTACCCTTGGCCTTTTTGACACCATTGTTGAACTTTCCCCTCTGCACTTCCTCTTCCTGCTTGCTTCTCAATTTTTTTCCAAAATCCCTCCCAATTTTTCAACCAATTAATTTCAAATTTTTCTTTTACACCACGTCACTTAAAAGCTTTCTTTTTATAATGCTCTCTCACCTCTTGTGTTCATTTTCCCACTCATGTTCCTCAATTTGTAGTGCCCTAACATTTCTGGAAAAAGAATGGATGAGGACGATTTCTGGCCACTCTATTTGTTTGACAACAATCCATTACCTCCACTGTTGAATCAATCACCTCGCCGAAATCTGGAACCACCGTATCAATTGAACCATCTAATTGAACCATGGAATCTTCCCTTGATCTCGACGGCGGAACTTATGTAAATGGGAGGAACCATAAATTTTTAATAAAATGATGGGTAAACAGTGAAGGAAGAATCAAAATGAAATTGGAGTAATAAATTAAACAGTGAAGGAAGAATCAAAATGAAATTGGAGTAATAAATTGAATAGAGCGTGAGTGAGAGATCAGAGGGAGAGGGTGCTCTGCGCGTTGGCAAGGGCAAAGAAGGAAAAAATCGCGCAACTCACCGTTGAAAGCCGAGAACGACATTTTATTGGGAAAAAGTTAAAAAAGCTAAAACGACATACAAACAGGACCGGAGGGAGTAATAAACATTATATCAATTGGTAGGAGTTGTTTCCGAGATCGTGGGTATTGATTGTTGTTGTAAATGTGTTTCAAGCCAATTGTTCTCCATCGATTTATTAATTACGCCTAATTAACACTAATTTTGATTTAACAATACATTCGAATTAATGAAAACAATATTTTTTCAAAAATATTAAAAAAAAAGTGATTAGGACGTCATTTTTTTTTTTAGAATGAAAGAAGTAACATTTATGAAGTAGAGTTTTACAATCTTTGGAGATCCTTACTAGTCCTTATCCATGTTGGACTCCTGTAAGCTTTTGCAGCATTTGAAATTCATGTCAACCTCTGGGATATAAACGTAATTTCCTTCACTAGCTACTTGCTACTACTCATGATCGACACTCAATATGATAATTGGATTACTGAATGGAGAAAATGCACCCTAAAGTTTTTAATATTTTACAAAAAGTTCAATTGGGTTCCTAACGTATTCTTAAGTTTAATAAAATCCATAATGTTATGTTTTTTTTAGTTTGTTAAGGTTCCCATCGTGTAAAAAAATCCAACGATTTTATTTATTTATTAATATTATCTTATAAGTGGGACGCAAAATATTAAAACAAAAAAGTTAAAAAAAGAAAAAAAGGAAAGGAAAGGAAAATAAATAGAAAAACCTACTAGGGGGTTAGTTTTTGACATAAAATATTACTCCCTCCGGTTTTCTTTAAATGACTTTTACTATTTGGGCACGCATATTAAGGATGTCGGATGACTCACTATTTGAGATAATTTTGGCCCGATTTTTTTTTCGGATGTACGTTAAGGATTAACGTACGTTAGAAAAAAAGTACGGAAATTTTGGGGTCAAATAGTGAGTCATCCGATTTTTTCGATATGCGTGTCCAAATAGTAAGAGTCATTTAAAGAAAACCGGAGGGAGTAAAAAATACACACCAACGAAATATTTTTCGTACCACGTAAAATTTTTGTCACGAAAGGACTCAATTAAATTTTATATTTGAACTTCATAATACGTTAAAAATTCAATCAATTTTTTTATAAAACGTTAGATACCTTTGGTGCATTTTACCCCAAAACAATACTAACATAATTTAAAACAATAGTATTGTTGTACTTAGAGGTGTCAATCCGGGTCCGGACCCGACCGGTCCCGTATAAAAACGGGACCAATTTCTAGTCCCGGTCCCGGCCCGGCTAAATCGTCTGGGTCCGGGGCCAGACCCGGACCCGATTTTTGTTTTTTTTTTTGCATTTTTTTTTTCTGTTTTTTTTCCTTTTTTTCCTTTTTTTTTTGTAAATTAATTAATTTGTTAAATATACAATTAATAATCTAGAACCTGAACAAATTAGAGAAGGTAAGAAACAATTTGTTTCTTGTGAAAAAAGAATGAGAGATTTTATCCCAAAATTAAAGGAATTAGTTTAAGATGGCTTATTGTCAAAACGTAAATCCCGTAACATCTACGATAAATTAGGAATTACTCCCTCCGTCATTTTATACATGACGCCCCAAGGCAAATTTCCAAAATCCGATTTTAGTTGACGCCTTCGTTTGTTGTGTCGTCCTTGGGTGCAACTTGACGATTTTGGTCCTCAAACGACACGTCGTTTGGCTCAAAACGTCAGGTCACACGCGGGCTTTTTTGGAAATAAAAAAGTTAGTGGACCATACTCACTCCATCTCCATCTTCTCACTCCAACGTATCTCTGACAACAACCTTCTCACTCCTCACTCCATCTCCTCCATTTCCTTTCTTATTTCCTTAACCACAAAACTAAAAATCAAACAAAAAATATAAGATTGTTATGCTGGAATTGAGGATTCAAATGATATGAATATTGACATATTTTGTGATTTTTTTGGAAATTTTTGGATTTAAAGAAGAGAAGCAAAGAAGAGAGAGAGAGCGATTGTTGAGGAAGAAGGTGGCGTCGACACGTGGCTACCCTTAAAAAACATGAATAGTGGGCCCGCGTTAAGTATAAAATGACGGAGGGAGTAGTTGACAATGTTACCTTAATTATTTCAGGATTAATTAGTTTCTTTGCTTCCTCAATTATTGTAATTACCTATATGAACGACGAATTTCTATTAATTTTTATTTTCTTTACATAAGGAAAGCTGAAATTCAAATTAGAAAGGCAATTTGTTCAAATGTACATGCCTTTGTTGAGGCAATTTGTTCAAGTGTACATGCAATTTGTTAATATGCAAAAAGAATGAAGGTGAAAGAAAAAATTAGGCTAGCAAAATTCTCTTCAAAAAAAAAAGTTAGCAAAATCCGGTCGGGTCCCGGACCCGTTTTGAAAGTTCTAGTTGTACTCAGTATATAGATAAATAAATAAAATAACAGTAGTAGTAACGTATTTTAAAAAAAAAGAGAAAATTAGTGGGCCGACCGAGGCAGAGAAGGCCCAGGTGATACCCACTGCCATACGCATACCCGCATCTACAACCATTTTTTATTTTATTTTTAATAAATTAAATGAATATATTTATAGGTTCTCTAGTTAAGACTCCTTAACTTATTATAAATACGAGCTCTAACCTAATTTCCTCCTTCACTGACTCCTCTTTCACTTCAGAATTCAGAAAAGAAAACCCACTGCTCTGTTTTTGTTTGTTTTCCACTCACTCTTTTTTTACACTGTTGTATTTGTTCCTCTTCCTGCCCTTTTCTTCTCTCCTCTAGCTCTAGCTTTTAGCTTTGATAAAAAAGAAGAAAACCCATTCTAGTAGAGGAAAAAAGGAGAAATTTTTAATTTTGTTTTGGGTTCTTGTTTCTGCTGCAAAGTGAAGTAAAATGGCTGCTACTGCTGCTGCTACTCTCACTCACAGTGTAAGTGCACCGCCGAGTTTTTACTTCGACGAGAAGTGGAAATTGTCAAAGAAAGAAGGATCTTCTAGGAGCCGATCTTCAACTTCTTCTCTCATGAAGGATTCCTCCACCCAAAAGAGATGCGCTTTTACAAGAAAATGCGCAAAATTGGTCAAAGAACAGAGAGCAAGATTCTACATCATGAGGAGATGCGTCACAATGCTCATCTGCTGGCGCGACTATGGCGATTCTTGATTCTGTAAACAGATTCGGAAGAAAGAAATCAAGGAAAGAAGAAAAATTGGTAAGATTTGAGGAAAAGGATGGATCCCAGCACACAAGGAGAGGGAAACTGGTCAAACATCGATTGTAATCTCTGTTTTTGGCCTCTTTTTTCCTCAAGTCAGCATCTTTTTCTTCAATGAGATGGATTTGATTTGTTGGGTTGGCCTCAAATTACCTAAAGTTTCACGTTTTTTTATTGGCATCCATGGAGGGAGAGGAAGAGGAAGATGTATATATACATACATGTACATAAAGACTTGATTTTTCTTTTTTTTTCTTTTTCTTTTAGCTCTATGGGTCTTCTTCAGTATTGTATCTTAGATCTTTTTTTGTTCTGTTTTTTGGACTCTTGAATGAAACTCCATCGAGGGAGATGGGTTCTTAATGGTTAATGGTAGTATTGCTCTTTTGAATGTTCAATATCAAATCAAAGATATATATATATGGCTCTTGTTTCTTTTATCCATTTCTGGGTTTTTCCATCATTGTTATTGATTTTTGAAGTGATGGGTCTGTTTTGTGATCTCTACATCTCTCTGTTTTTTTCTTTCTTTCTAATTTTCTTTTGTTTTTGTTGTGTAGACTTTGAGAGAGACACAAGAGATTCCTTTCAAGCATTGCAGCTATTTTGCAGGTGAGGGAAGGGAGAGTGTGGTTCTGGTGTGTTTGGCCTCATCACTCAATATTATTTTAATTCCGTTTCTCTTACTGTTATTTTTTACTGCAATAATGGACCCTCCTCTTTCCTATTTTAATTATACTATAAAAAATTGAAATAATATTAATGGTGCACAGTGTAGACTGGTAGACTCACAAAGCAGCTGGATGAACATGGGGAGAGTCTATTGTTTTTTTAATAAACTGGATAGTATTAAAATAACAACACAAGATGTGTGTCCGAGACGGGAATTTCAGACCGACCTTGAGTCAGTCTAGAGTTATATCCGCACATTTATATTCATTGGTACAAATCAACAAATTTTGACTAAGCTGCCGTTTGGGGTTGCAAGTTGGGTTGGAAACCAACTTTTGCCACCCAGCTTTCCAATTTTGGCCGTTTAGTTACACACTTTCAACCCAGCTTTTTGGAAAGTGTGTTGGGTTTTATGCCTTGGCACCCAGCTTTCCTCACTGCCCAAATTTCCTGCAGTTGCGTTTGCACCCTCTCTCTCCCTTTTTTTTTCCTTTTCATTTCATTTTAATTTTTTTACTTTATATAACCAACAAAATAAATTAAAAACTATCACAATAAAATCTCCATCTCAAGATAAGTAATTCTAGATCCATTTTTCCTATTTTTATTAATTTTTTAAAAATGGGTTTTATACTCCAACTATTTCATTTTTATAATTTTACCAAACACCAAAAATAACTTATCGTTTCCCACAGCACTTTTAAGAAATGTTTACCAAACAACATACTAACTTTTACAGAAGTACTTTTACCACAACACTTTTGCCACAACACTTTTCCCACCACAACCGGAACGCCAAACAGACCCTAAAAATAAGTATACCTAATAATTTTTTGATTTATTTTTGTTTAGTTATAAATTGAGCTAGAGCTTCTATTTCCACTCTATAGTTTATTTTTTCTTCATACATAAACTTAATTTGCCACTTTTATTTTTTTTTCTTTCATAAATTTAAGTCTTATCTATGGATTTTTATATCCGACAGTCCTTGAAAGATAGAGAAACATCAATCGAAGTAACTTGGATGCTTACAGAGAGGAAAAAAGGAATTGCCTGTACTTTGAAATGGTAGACATCCATAATGAGGAATCAAATTTTAATTTTAGTAATTGATGGGTAAGAGGAATGGAAAAAATGAAATTAGAGAGAAAAAAAAAAGAATAGTGTAATGAATTTTTAAAAAGTCTTATATGATGATGATTTTTATCATTCTAATTCGATTATAAGTATTATACTAGAAATCACATCTTTCTTCCTTTTATCACTAAATTTCTAGTTGTCGACAAATAATAAATACTTATAAAATAGAAATAAACGAAATAAAGACTGTCACTGTACAACATATTAGTAACCCTTATACTAAAATTTCTAGATCTACAACGACCACCATTGGCCACCCCTCTCCTTACTTTACCACCGGTCACTTGTTTGGGTAACTTTTACTCCGGCGAACACCATCGCTACCGCCACTGTCCATGATTGTAGTGCTCTAATAACTTTTTCTTTTATCCTTCTTCATGTGTCTCAGGTGCATTATATATTGTAAATCCAGGTTAGCATAGATGCTAGGAGGTAGGTTTGATGGGTTTTTTCTTTTTTTTGAAAAAAGATAATATTTTATTAGAGAGAAAAAAAGAAGAAGAATTGACTTCTAACCGAGGGTCCAAAGCCAATTCAGAATAGAGAAGTTTGATGTGCAGATAGCGTCATTATATAGAGCTTTTCGAACCACATCATGGACTACCCAAGTACAAGAACACTACCCAAGTACAAGAGCGAGGTGTAAAAATAAAAGAGCAGTGGGAAAATTGTGATGCTATCTATGGCTCCTTTTGCGTTGCTTTCGAGAAGAATGGAAGGCCAATTTTTTCTGATGCGCCCATAGGATTGCATCTCGTATGGAAAAGAGCTCTACGTCATAGGTTGTATTGATCCCTTGGTATTGTTTTGCTAATCCATCAAGAGTGGTGTTGTCGTGTGCAACTATACCAGTTGCGCCACGCTTGTCCTTTGCTGCAAACGCACCATCAGTGTTTAGTTTGATGAAGTTTGTTGGCGGTGGAGTACAATAGGTGATCGCTGGAGTGGAGCTTGGAGGCGACAGTGAGGTGCCAGGGGCGGCTGAAGGGGTGGTGGGCATAAATTTAAAGGAGGGAGTTGAGCCTGCCATAGGTGGGGCAATTGGAAGCTGGCTGGAGTCGAACTCTTCTTGTTGGTTTGTTGCGCTGCGGATAATATCCTCGGCTTTCCATCTTTTTCCATTGTACGATAAATCATTCCGAACTTTCCATAATCTCCAACAGGTGAAGGAGACCGTTTCAAGGAAATTTGGTGGGGATCCTTGGTTTTTGTTCATCTTCTGCATAACAGTCCACCATTCTTGGTGGAGAGCTTTGCAGAAGCATGCCTAGTTGATATCCTGATTTAACAGAGTATTTCTCGTTGCTTGTGTGATGCCAAACAAATTTATCTTGGCACCTGTAAAACTTAGTGGCTGTTTGGGGTTTGGGGTTGGGTACCCAACCCAACATTTGCCAACCCAAAATGAAATTTTGGTGTTTGTTAAACACCATTCCCGAAATGAAAAAATGGATTTTTGGGTGGGGAAATGAGAAAAGTAGGGGGTGAGGGAATGGAGCAGCAAAATGCTCCATTCCGGAAATGAAACTCCATTTGGCCTTCTCTCTCTCTTTTTTTTTTTTTTTTTCATTTCATTTTAATTTTTTTACGTTATATAACCAACAAAATAAATTAAAAACTACCCCAATAAAATCTCTATTTCAAGATAAGTAATTCTAAATCCATTTTTCCTATTTTTATTAATTTTTTGAAAATGGGTTTAAGTTGCCAATGTGATTCACGCTAGGCACTTTTTCCTTGGCGTGATCACGCCAAGCCCTTAGCGTGATCACGCCAAGGATTTTTCTCTCCTCCAACAAAATTGTAAAAAATCTAAAAAAAATGTAAAAATTCACGAAAAAATGTAATTAACCTAAAAATCAAGAAACATTGTAAAAAATTCCAAGAATTCACAAAAAAATTGATTTAATTATGGACAGAAGGGGCTTTTTGCCCGAAAACAATAGTCTAGGGGGGTGAATTTCAAAAAATAAAGTTCAGGGGAGGTTTTTGATTTTCGACGATAGTTCAGGGGTGGTAAAAACTATTTCCCCTCTATAAAATCGTGATTTCCTTCTTCTTCTTAACTTTTTTCAGAAATTTCTCTCTCCTCCAACCCGACCCTTTCACCTCCAAAATCGATTTTCTTCTTCGAATCTCCCCCAAATCTTCTCCGAATCCTCTCAAATTTTGACCACACCTTCCCTACATCCATTCCAACAAAACCCATCAATTTATTTCGACATCCATCCGTAAAATCACTCTCAATTTATTTCGGCACAATGTCTTATTTATGGTATATAGATCAATTTTATTAGATGTTAGATTATAAATAAATTGATTAAAAATATATATAAAGATAAAAAAATAAAAAAAATTCAAACACTTAAAATGAATTATGCCCTTTATGGTCATTTTACATCCAAATCATAGTTTTGGAAAACTGGACTACCAAACAGCACCCTCCATTTCCCAGATATCGTTTTCCCACTGAATTTTTACAATTTTACCAAACAGCACCCTCCATTTCCCAGATGTTGTTTTCCCACTGAACATTTCCTCATTGACCATTTCCCCACTAAACTGGACTGCCAAACAGAGCTTGGGATTGACAACTGACAAGATATGTTGGGTGGTATCTTTGTCAAATAACTCTCCAAATCAAGAGTTCGTTCCAACAGTGGCGGTGATGATCAATGAGTTAGTTGGTAGACCCATTTGATGTGGGGGTGAGCCTGGTTAATCCGAGTGGCAAGGAAAAGGGTTATTGTGGTAAGCCAAGGGTCTTCGAAACATTTAATTTTTTGCGCCCTTGATGGGTTGATGTAGGGAAAGATCGAGGATAAGAGAATGGGGAGATCCAGAAGATGAAGGTGTAAAGTGGTTTGATTTTGGAAAAGAAAAAAATTTGAAATGAGTTCTAACGGGTCCGATTAACGGGTTAACTAGTTTAATCATATTTCAATTTTTTTATTTGAGCAGTTGACGTGAAGTACATTTAATATAAAAAAAAGTCACGTATGTAAATTTAACAGACACGTATGCACTTGCCAAAGAGAGGAGCTTAATTAATGTTATTTAAGCGGTAAAATGATCAAAGTCGGATAAAAAATATACAAATATTAAATTAATAAAGTAATTCGAGTACATGAGCTATTAATATTATTAATTTTTTTATATAAAAAACAACATTGATTACACGTGGCACTGTAACCAGTTAGTAATTGAAATTTGTAGCTTAAATTAACTTTCTTGTGGTCCCAGCTCAAATTAAAAACGAGGAGAAAGGAAAAATTATGGCAGCTTAAATGCTGTCATTTCTACTAATAGGCTGATAGATGGGGGAGTTAATAGGGGCACGAATTGCTATGTTCTGTGATGACCCTAAATGACAATTATGTCCACCAACATTTTCCATCCTTTTCGAGTTTTGACCAGGGACCACTATTGTTTTGACCATATCTTCTAGAGGGGTAATTTTGTACTTGTGCACACTGATTTCGTTGGCAAAAAGGAGATACAATTAAATCCAAAGAAGAAGGTTTCTTTTAAGCATCACTAACTTCATCCCTCACCGCGCCAAAAAAAAAACTTCAATCACCGGTAAAAATTAACACGGAAATTTATTAATTCTCATCCTATCCTATCGATGTTAACTTTATAACTTATAATATTTTTAATTTTATTATTTTGGTCATATTATTATAATTAATTTATTTTTCATTAAATTTCATATGATCGAGTGTTTCAATTGACACCATGAATAATAATTGGTATCATAAATAATAATTATATGATTGTTGATCATAAATAATCACTAGCATTATTTTATCATTAGAAATAATGTTTTTTTTCATATAAAAATAATAATTTAAAAAATATGTTAATGGGCATGTAGCTCGTTGCTTGTTTGACTGATGGAAGATATCAAAGAAAATCAGACACACATTCGAATCGCACCTCTACCTATCAAAAAATAAAATAAAAAAGTACAATAAAAATTGTATCAATCATTATTAATAGTGCAAATTATGTCACTCAATCTCGTAAAAATAATTAACGAAAACCAAATTAATACAATTAGTAAATATCAGAAATTATAGAATTACTTTTAATTGGATGAAGATTAAATCAATAGCAACCCGATATGTACAAGATGAAAAACTTTCCCCAAACTAGAGTATTATTTTTGTCCCAAATTAAATACTCCATCAATTTTATCATTTTAGACATTTCCTTCTTGTTCAAGTTACTAATCATTTCTCTAATCCCTAGGTTAGTTTAGGCGAGGTAGTTAAACTCAACTCGACCCGAAAACCTGACAATCGGTCAGCAGGCGGGGCTTGAAAGCCCTCTAAACCTTTTTTTTTTTACTTGACCTAAAAATCAGTTGACTTCGTTAATCAAACCGATGAATTAACTCAATCCAGGTTAAACTGGGTTGACTCAAGAAAATAAATTCTGAAAAATATAAACATGAGATTCGAACCTATGTTTAGCATGTTGGCTAACAAAATTTTAACAACTACACAAACGCTATGTTTGTGATTACTAAATTAGAACATAAACAATAAATATAAGATCAAATTTTTAATTATTTTTAAAAAATTTATACTTTACATAAATCGTATTGTAGAGTTTTAAAGCAGCTAAATCAAGGTTGAAATTCGAAACATTTTGTTGTTAATCAAGCCCTGCATTTGAATTTTATTTTAAAGTGGTAAATATGTATTTTACTATTATATCAACTCAACGATCAAATTTAACTGAATATGCAACTCAATGATTTAAAAGCTTAAATTGGTCGATGTTTAGATACTCCATTCGTCTAAAATTTTATGACATTTTTTTGAATTTTGATTTTTCTTAGACTAAATAACATTTTATTATTTGCTAAATAAATTTTGGACTAATTTTACCACAATGTCCTTAATTATTACTTTTATATGTGAGAAAAATAGTAGGTATGAAGGAGTTGGAGTATAAATCTAGCTGAACAAACAACATATTTTTTTCTTAATCGGTGTTGTAATTAAGTTCCAATCAAACAAAGAAGGAAATAAATTTATTCTTAATTTAAGATTCCCATTCTCCTAGCAAACAAAGATTTGAACTGAAAAGAAAAGCTGAAAAATTAACGACACCGAAGAAAAAAAACATTTTAACCTGAGTTTTAATCCTGGTCGTTCATTTTCTTTTTTAAGATTAGCTCGGTTTCTTTTGGTTTGCCTGTTGTGTAAAACTGTGGGTGAGTAGTGGTGGTGGTGTTATTATGGTCTGACCATTCGTTATAAAATGGAAACCTTTGGAAATCATAAAGGTTTCAGTGCTAAAATAAGTAAAGCACAGTTTTGTATTTCAAACTTTTTGTGTGGCGTGTAATGCAGTTTGGAACTTTTGTGCAAGTACACCACTATTTAATATTCACTGCTCTAGTATATCTTGTATTGTATTCGTTTTATTTTACATATCGGTCGTGTTATTTTCACATTGCAAATTGTTATTCATATTTTTTTTTTAATGCGAATTTTCTATCATGTTAACCCTTTTTATTCCATATAGATTATTGTTTAAGAAGAATAGTATAATATTTTTTTAGAATAAATCAAATAAGAATAACAATTTTAGTGCTTTTAATTGTTATTATTATGTCACTACATGACGTGGCATTGGCAAACAGCGGTAGAGTTGTTGCTTTGGAAATGAAAAGTTGGTTGCTGACAACAACAATTGCATTGGAAATGAAAAATCTCTTTTAAATTTATTAGAAAACGTAACCACAATAAATAACTAAATAATTACAGGGGCTTGGATTTTTATTTTTCAGCACTTATCATAATCTGGCCTTTTAAAAATAAAAAAAACAATTAGCAGGGGAACATAGATTTCTAACCTGTCTCCTTGGTGAAGGATATGATATATTAGTTTAGCACCACACCAATACCTTTTTTATGCTAAAATTAATCATTTATGTATATTTGTATATTATATTATATAAAAATTAATTGTATCTTGAATTAATCCTTCAACATTTCATTTGACTAGTTCTGAGCTCGATATGATTCTTACAACTTTAGTTATGTCATCAATTAACCATGCATATAAACTTAGATTATTATTAGTTATTAAAAATATCAAACATATATCAGTAATATTAGCATTAGTATAAAGTTTAAGATATGGTGTTATTAAAGAATATTGTAGACATGTTCATTGTTCAATATATTACTCCCTCCAGTCCCCAAAGAATGTCTTTCTCACATCCCAATATTCAGTAGGGAAGGCTGATCGCGCGTCGAACACGTCATATATAATAGTGAAATAGATATGGAATTGGGGGTAGAAATACAACTTATCACTGTCTGCAAGAGTTTGTAGATGATGGTAAGAGGATCGTCCACAGAGACCTCTAGGAAATGTAATTCTTGGGTTGACTTCCTCGTCACTGAGTTTTGATTGGGTGGAATCTGAAACTGAAGACAAAACGGAAAGAAGTGAAAACAGTTTAAAATAGTATTGGCCAAAGTCTTGGTCAAGACTGGGGTCAAGATTGTCGTAAATCCGATAAAAGGAAATTCCAGGTAAGGGCGATGTGAGAGCTTTGTTCTTATGCTTCGATCATGGAATCAAATATATTCATCTCTTTGCTTATAGTACTGCTATAGAGTGGAGGTGCTCATGTTCACTCCTGTCTTCCCTCCTCTTCAAATTACCTGGTGGGTGCTCCCTTTCCTGGTAATCCTAGCCAAGGGACACCTTGCTGGTTAAAGGGTTTATCCGTTTGACTGCTGTCTTGAATGGTTGTTCGCTTCCTCAATGGTATAGGGGAAGACAGTACCTAGGCCAAGGTATCTCCCTATGGAGATCCTAGGCTGTCAATCTGGTCTCGACCTAGATTGCCTATTTCTTCTAGTCTAGCTCGAGACTAGTTGCCTACTTTGTCTAGCCGACGGGTGCTCCCTTTCCGTCTAGACCGGCTACAACTCTTCTCTACTAGAGTGCAAGGATGATCAAACCTTGTCTCTAGTGAGTAAGCGATGAATTAAGCTTAAGAAATAAATAAATACAAGTAGAGAGATTATAACGCACAGTTTAATCTCACGAATGCATAAGAACTTCAGCTCATCAACCCTTACCAAGAATAGGTGTTTAGCTAATCATACTCATAATTAAAAAGACAATATATATTTTTGCATAAATAATAAATCCGAGATTTAAATAAAATCTGGAGCAAGGTTTTTAACAATGTCAAAGAAAAAGAAAAGAGAAGAAGGTCGGGATCCGATTCCCGATAGAGGAGGAACAACGTTTGGCTAAATAGCCCTAAAACTCCTCTGTCCTACTTCAACTAAACTTCCTAGAAAATCTCTAAAAATATTGTAACAATAAATTGTTTGAAATTGGAAATAAGATCGCAAATACAAAAGAGGGAGATCCCTTAGGATTCTTCATAAGATAGGCTTCAGATCCCTCTGGATTTGCGAATAGAAGCGGCCTGCCAGCAGCCAAGGCCCACGCGAAGCGAAGCCCAAAAGGGGTGCCAACGCTACTTCTCAACTGACTTGTATCGCGAAAAGAGTCTTGGCCGAAGTCTAGGCCAAGACGATCTGACTGGTGCGCTGCTTGAGATGCGAACGTGTCTTGGCCGAAGTCTAGGCCAAGACAGGAAAATCAGCTCCAGCTATGAAAGTCGGAAACTCCAATATTTTGCCAACAAACCAGAACTGCAAAGAATAGGGGAAATCAAGGGTAATTCAATAGGTTTACTGTCCAAATAAACTAGTAAATGGATAATAAAACATGATGAAATGCAATGCAATCAAATTCCCCACACTTAAACTATGCTTGCCCCCAAGCATACAGACTCAGAGACTCAAAAATAAAAACATAACAAAACAAAACAGGCACCCTGAACCCCTCGGACTTTCTTAATTTCAGACTGCTTACTCCTTCACTGGATCTGCCAAGACACTTCACTAAGATATCCAATGCTAGAATAACAAGGAATAATCAATACCCCAAACATCCACCTTCCACATGGTATCAAGACACCCCACTAGAGTAGATTGATAAGGTGTAGGGCAATAGAGTTCACTAAAATTTGAGTCCCACCGAGTGTCGTCTATCCAAAAGTGCCTGAAGACGGGTGTCATTTAAATCCCTTTGACAGATTTTTCTCTTTTTCTTCTTTTATTTTCTTTTATGTCCTAGCCATTTTTTTCTTTGACAAATCAAGTGTCCTATGTATTTTTACAGACACGGCACATAGACAGAGCTTGTCATTTTCTGCGGGGACTTCCACCTTTGCTATGTCTGCCCTATAACGTTCTAACACCTTTATTTGTCTCGCACTACAACAGATAGAACGACACACTCAAATCAGCAAGACCCCATCACCCTAGAAGAGTTAAGGTTCTAGCTAAGCGTCCTTACGACCATATGGATGGTTAATGTTTGGGAAACATTAGATAATATGCCCCTAAGGCATTGATCATTTACGCTCATTTGCTTCCCTGTTACTAAAGCATTGTATCCCCTAGAGAAGTATCTATATGCAGTCCCACCGAAAGACTAAACAATCTAAGCAAGAAAACAGGGGTTCGGATGTGCACTCACAAAATAGACTCAAAACATGCAGAAAAATACAAATAAAAATCATGCAATTTGACAGACTTTAAGCTGGACAAACTGACTTACAGAAAACAAAAAATTAAAACACACAAAATTGACTCAATATTCACAATAACCGTTCAATATTCACACAAAAAAAAACAAAAACACAAGACATATAATCATCCTCCCCACACTTAAAAGACATAATGTCCTCATTGTGTGGAGAGACAAAAAATAAAAGACATAACAGAAAAATAAAAGGAAGGACAGAAACGACCTGGGGGCAGAGGCAACTCAAGTTGCAGGGGTCGGGGGATCTTGGCCTGAAGCTTGGCCTAGATCAGGGGCAGGAGGGTTGTTTGACTTTGGATCTCTTGGAGCAGGAGGAGGCATGGACGGGTGCCGTGTCTTCGCTGGCTGTGCTGATGGCTGGGGTTCATCCTCCTCATCAGAAGACTCGGAGTCACTTTCGGAGCTCAGATTGTCATGGAGAGCCTTGAGGAGCTTGAAATGGGCCTGGAGATGCTGATAAACGTGGAGGACGTTTGTCCTGGTGAGCTTCATCTGCTCAAGGAGGACGTCCTGCCTATCATTAAGACATTGGGCCCACTGAGGCGCCACCGCACTGGTGGATGGTTGAGTCTGGTCTTGGCCCTTGTCTTGGCCAAGACGATCCAGGATAATCTTCTGCTGCTCAAGGATGAGCAGTTGGCGAGCTTGGAATTCTCTGGCCCACTCTGGAGGTTCACTGGTGTAATTGGCAGGGGGATCTTGGCCTGCGTCTTGGCCTAGATCAGCTGCAGCATTAGGAATGGTAGTGTCTTGGCCAGCGTCTTGGCCGATATTGCTTTCTGCTTCTTCTCCAAGGATATGTACTGGACGCAGCTTGTACCTCCCTCCATTTTTCTTCGAGAAAATGTGCTCCCCAACAGGTGTAAAACCTGTATTACACGCAACAAACTCTCCTTCCAAATGGAAATGTCCCATTTGGTCGAAGGATCTAAAATCCAGTATTTTGGGGGAGCAATATTTATGTAAATCAGCAGCAGACAAATCAAGACCAGCAGTTTGAATAGCAAGCCAAGTTATCAAGGACCCAAAAATCAGTTTAGTTTTAGACTCACGGGCATGCAACACTTGAACCAAATATAAGCCTAAGTTGACTTTTTTCTGGTGCAAAATGCACCAAAGCAAAAACAGTTCAGACTTGGCTAAATTCCCAGAAACCTTTGTCTTCCCCGAAAGGTTGATAGACAAGGCTCTATGGAGCATCCTAAGCGCAGGGTTCAAAATGGCATGTGCCTTAGAGTTCCTATCAAACCTAGCATCTGGATCACCAGTGATCTCCCTAAAAGCAGCATTATTATCCCAATCAGTGGGATAGTCAAAAATTGCTTCATCTCTATATGCAAATCCTAACAATGAGTTGAAAGCATCAACAGACAAGTGACTCCATTTATCACACAATCGAAAATTAATCACATCAGGCGCAGCAAAATCAGGTTTGTCTCTACCCCTAACATACAAGGTTTCCTCGTCAAACCAGAAAGATGTGTGAAACTCAAGGTAGAGTTCAGAGTAGGCATCGCACTCAACAGACATAAAAGGGACCCATCCAATTGCAAACACATATTCCCTAATTTTATTTCCTAATGCCATTTCATCAAGAAAATCAAACTGTAATCTAGCAAATGCGGGAATATCACAGGAATGCATATTACGCAATTTGGCCTTAAGGTCTGGCGTATCAAATTTCAACCACCCTTTGAGTGTGTGCAGGGGAGGAAGAGAGGATACCTTAGCAGTCTTGGCCTGAGTTTTGGCCAAGACTAGATCGTCTTCATCGTCCTCAAATGGTTCTTCCTCGACCACCTTTTTCTTCCCTTTGCTCTTGGCAGTGGAAGGAGCGGCACTTTTCTTAGGGTTTGGGGGCGGTGGCGATTGAATTGGTGTCTTCGACGGCTTCTTAGTTGGCTTTTTCTTATGGGCCACTTGTTTGATGCGCCCCGATTTCTTTGGTGAAGCAGTGCCTGGTGTTGTCGCCGGAGGTGGCGGTGGTGGTGTGGTAACAGTGGCGGCGCCGGCAGTGGGCTTAGGCTTTCTTGCAGCGGAGGTCGGAGCTGGTTTTGAAGCTCCGACGGCTGACAGCTTCTTCAACAACCTGCTTTCTCATCTGCTCTCTCTCTCTCCAGCAGACGGAGGCACGGTGGGCTTCATTCTTTTCGCGAGAGGAACCTCGTCGGAGTCCTCATCGCTCACGACCACAGCTCGGTCGGTTCCCTTGATGCTTTCCTCCGATTCCTAAGGCAAATCATCTTCGGAGGACATGGAATCCTCATTCTCCAGCGTTTCGAGTATTCGTCGCGCGGCTGAGATACCGTCGGACGGCATGACAGGCGGCGGAGCTCCACGGAGGTCGTCGCTGGCCTCTGGCATGTCGATGGGTGAGGATGGGTTAGGTGCAGTCATGGTTGCGAGAGAAGAAAGAAGAGATAATGGTGGGTTTAGGTTTTGGAGTTTGGGTTTTGCTGGAAAGCTCGTGCGATTTGGGAAAGAAGAAGGAGAAGGGACTGTTGCTTTTTTAGCTCAGGTGAGGGGCGAATTTTTGTTGGTTCGTGGGGAGATCGTGTCAGAGTGGGAGAAGGAATATGCAGAGGTGGTAGTTTTATTTTCCCACGCTGCAATTAATTCCTTTAATTTGCTTTTGAATTTGTCCGTTCAAAAAGCAATTAAAGGCTTTAAAAGACGGCGCTGACACGTGTCCCACTAATTCTCAAAAAGGGGTAGTCTGCTCACAACAGTCTAGCCCAAGGGCTTGGCCTAGATCTCGGCCAAGACTGCTTCACTTTCCCCACACTTAATTTCCTGCACAAAATCAAAAACAACCCAACGAAATCAAATATGACAAAAATAAAATAAAAATAGATATGTCCTAAAAATAAAAGAAACAAGGGTTGCCTCCCTTGTAGCACCCTTATTTTAAGTCCTAGGCTTGACTCTTAATTTTCTTCATTTGTTTTCTAGTGGCATGTCCACCTTTTCGGAAATTTTCCCTTCCTGGAAACTTTCAAAGAATGGCTTCAATCTTTGCCCATTAACCTTGAGTTCGGCACCTGTTTTCTCATTTTTAATATCTACTGCACCATGTGGGTAAATATTAGTGATAACAAAAGGGCCTTCCCATTTTGTTTTTAGTTTTCCAGGAAATAATTTAAAACAGGAATTATAAAGGAGGACCTTCTCCCCTGTGTGGAGAGGTTTCCCAGCAATTCTCTTGTCATGGTAAGCTTTCATTCTGATCTTGACAATCAGTTGGTTGTCATAGGCTTGGTCTCGCAACTCCTCTAGCTCGTGGAGTTGTAACTTTCTCTCTTGTCCAGCTTGGTCATAACTCAAATTACACTTTCGTATGGCCCAATACGCCTTGTGTTGCAACCCCACTGGCAAGTGGCACGCCTTACCATAGACTAACTTGTAAGGTGTCATCCCAATTGGACCTTTGTAGGCCGTTCTGCAGGACCACAACGCGTCATCTAACCGCTGGCTCCAATCGCGTCTGTCTAGGCCTACTGTCTTGGCCAAGACAGATTTCACCTCTCTATTCGAAACTTCAGCTTGCCCGTTCGATTGAGGATGATAGGCTGTTGATACCCTATGTGTGATGCCATATTTCCTGAAAAGGGAAGACAAAATCTTGTTGCAGAAGTGTGTTCCTCGATCACTAATGATCCCACAAGGAATTCCAAATCTGTTCAAGATGTTAGATTTAATGAAGGAAATAACAGTCGTAGCATCATCATTTTTGGTGGCTTTCGCCTCTATCCATTTAGATACATAATCTACAGCCAATAGAATATATCTATTTCCAAAAGAAGTAGGGAAGGGTCCCATAAAATCTATGCCCCATAAATCAAAAATTTCACAAGAAAAAATAAAGTTCATAGGCATTTCATTTCGGGAACTTATATTCCCTACTTTTTGACAAGCAGGACATGTTTTACAAAACAAGTAACTGTCCTGAAAAATATTAGGCCAATAAAAACCGGCCTCTAAGACTTTTAGAGCTGTTCTTCTAGCTCCAAAATGGCCTCCACACGCTTGAGAATGACAAAAAGTCAAAATAGATGAAGTCTCATTTTGAGGGACACACCTCCTTAATAATTGATCAATACCTATTTTCCATAAATAAGGGTCATCCCAGACATAATACTTACTGTTGTGTTTGACCTTTACCCTCTCATAGGTAGTCATATCTCCATAGTGTTTACCTATTGCAAGGTAGTTCGCAATTTCAGCATACCATGGTCGAGGGCTTGGCGGAGGTCTTGGCGGAGGTCTTGGCCTAGACTCCGGGCTAGACAGTGAGACTGAAAAGAGTTTTTCATCAGGAAATTCTGCTCTTACTGGCTCCAGATCTCCTTCTGCTAGGCAGCGGCTCAGGTGGTCTGCCACAAGGTTTTCCCTGCCGCTCTTGTCCTTAATTTCCAGATTGTGTTCCTGCAAGAGAAGAATCCATCGGATTAGTCTAGGCTTGGCCTCATGCTTGACCAAGAGGTATTTTAATGCCGCATGGTCTGAACATACAATAATTTTTGTGCCCAATAAATAAGATCTAAATTTCTCCAACGCAAAAACTATTGCAAAAAGTTCTTTTTCAGTAGTTGTATAATTTCGTTGGGCATCATCCAGCATTTTTGATGCATAATAGATCACATGTGGATCTTTCCCTTTCTTTTGCCCAAGAACGGCTCCCACAGCAGCGTCGCACATCAGCTCGAATGGCAAGCTCCAGTCCGGTGCTTGGATGATCGGAGCTGAGGTCAGTCGCTCCTTCAACTCATCGAATGACTTTTGACATGTCTCATTGAAGTCGAACTCTACGTCATTTTGAAGCAACTTACACATCGGTTCAGCTACCTTCGAGAAGTCTTTTATGAACCTGCGATAGAAACCTGCATGTCCAAGAAAGCTCCTAACCTCACGCAAGCATGAGGGGTAAGGCAAGTTCTTGATAATGTCAATTTTCGCTTGATCTACTTCAATGCCCTTCTTTGAAATCACATGGCCAAGGACAATTCCTTGGTCTACCATAAAATGGCATTTTTCAAAGTTTAGGACTAGACAAGTATCAACACATCTCTTTAAAATATTTTCTAAATTATGTAGACATTGTTCAAAATTGTTACCGTAAACGGTAAAATCATCCATGAACACCTCGATGCTCTTCTCTACATATTCAGAAAATATACTTACCATGCACCTTTGAAAGGTGGCAGGCGCATTACACAGCCCAAATGGCATGCGTTTGTAGGCGAACGTTCCAAATGGACAAGTGAACGTCGTCTTTTCTTAGTCTTCGGGTGCAACGGGGATTTGGTGAAACCCCGAGTATCCGTCCAAGAAACAGTAGTTAGACTTCCCAGTGAGTCTCCCTACCATTTGGTCGATAAACGGTAATGGGAAATGATCCTTCTGAGTGACTTGATTCAATCTTCGGTAGTCGATACATACCCTCCATCCATTTTGGATCCTTGTTGTCCTTTGGGCTCCATCTTCTCCTTCGATGACTGTAATCCTTGTTTTCTTTGGGACTACCTGCACAGGGGACACCCAATTACTATCTGAAATAGGATAAATTACACCCGAATCAAGCAACTTAATTATTTCTTTTTTAACTACTTCCATCATCGGAGGGTTTAATCTCCTCTGGGGTTGCCGAATAGGTTTCTTATCCTCTTCCACATGTATTTTGTGGGTACATATGTTGGCCGATATCCCGTTGATGTCTGCCATGGTCCAGCCAATGGCTTCTTTGTACATCTTCAAGACTGCCACCAATTTTTCTTCTTCATCTTCCGTTAATTTGGCTGAAATTATAACGGGTAGGGTGTTGTCTAGGCCTAGATAGGCGTACTTCAAATGGTCTGGTAGAGCTTTTAGTTCCAACAGTGGTGCCTGCACAATAGAAGGCAGAAATTTAGGAACCGATGGCTGCACATATTGACAACTAGCTATTTTCCTTCTTTTGTTGGCAGTCTTGGCCGACGTCTTGGCCAAGCTCGAGGCCAAGACTAAATCTGTATCTTCCTGATCGGCCAAACTGTCCACAATTTCTTGGAGTTCCTTCTGATCTCCAGTCCTTTCCTCTAATTCTTCCAGTGTTTGAGTGGAAATTCCCCTGCTTAAAACATACTCAAGGGGGTCGTTAATGTAAATGTCAGCGATTTCTTCAGTAATCGGATCTAAAACATCAAGAAAATTAACACAATGTAAATCATTAGGATGTTTTAAAGCCTCAATAATGCTGAATTTAATTGTCCTTCCACAAAATTCTAGAATTATGCTTCCCTCATAGCAATCAATTTTTGCTTTAGACGTCCTTAGGAATGGTCTTCCTAATAAAATATCAGTGGTGTAAGAGGGTAGTTGAACATTCATTTCAACTATATAAAAATCCACTGGATAAATAAAATCATTTACCATAACCAAGACGTCAGTCACCACTCCTTTTGGTCTGATGATAGTTCGATCGGCCAGCTGAATTACCAAGTCGGTCTCCTTCATGGTCCCTATCTTCAAGGTCTCGAACTCGCTTAGGGACATCACATTGATTCCATCCCCTAAGTCACAAAGGGCTTTCTCAATGATTTTGTTCCCTATTTGGCACGGGATTGTGAAGGTCCCTTGGTCCTTACACTTCTCTGGAAGCTGTTGTACTGCCGAGACATTGTGTGCCAAATTCACCCTCTCTACTCCTGCAATTTTCTTTTTATTAGTGCACAGTTCCTTAAGAAATTTAGCATAAGAGGGGACTTTTGCAATTAAGTCCAACATGGGAATATTCACAGCTATTTTTCCAAAAACAGCCATAAAGTCTCTCTTTTCATCTTCCCTCTTCTCCTTCGAAGATCTAGGAGGGAATGGTGGAGGGATTTCTATAGTTTCTTCCTTCTGGTCAGTCTTGGCCTGAGGCTTAGCCAAGACAGGTTCTGCTTTTTCTGGTCCTGCGATAACTTCAGTATTGACCTGTGTCTTGGTCAAGACTACTTCTGCTTCAGCCTCTTCTTCCTCATCTTCATCCAGGCCTTCCGACTGGATTCTTCTTACCTCCTCATCTGATTTCGCTCCTTCCCTCTCTGGTAGCACAGCTCCACTCCTTAAACTAATGGCACTGACATTGTGTTTCAGATTATCTACGGTTGTGGAAGGCAATTTCCCTTGATTTGCCATCTGATTAATCTGCTTTTGCATTTCAGCCAAGGTAGATTGAGTTGATTGCATCAGGTTCTTCTGCATTTCCATCAAGTTTTTGATGGTATCCTCCATAGATGGCCCAGTCAGTTGCAAAGGCTGAGGTGATGGCGGCAGTTGAGGTATAACGGCTTGACCAGGAGGTTGGCCAGGATTAAGGTGTGAAGGACGGGGGATGAAGTTTTGGAAGTTAGGTTGTTGTTGCTACTGAGGGGCATTCTGATTTGGGATCTGGTTTGGAGGGATTGGATCTCTCAACCTAAAGTTCGGATGTGCTCTCCACGAGTACTGATTACTCCCTTGTGGGAAGTTTTGCATACTTCCTTGATTTTGACCATAGACCGCATTTACTTGTGTTACATCATCAGGAGGGTGCTGCACCATGTAGCAATTATTGGTTTGATGGTCTTGTTGTTGGCAAATTCCACAAACAGAAGCTACCTGCTCTTGGCTAGGATTCCCTGTGGTCATTGCACCTTAAATATTGACAGAAATACTCTTTACCATGTCAGTTAATTCAGCCAATTTTTGTTCAACATCAATAGAACAAAAACTAGAAGGGGTAGAATTTCTTTCAGAAGAAGTATTATTTTGGCAGTTGTCTGCCATGGTCTGAAGTAAAAGCTTTGCTCTCGTTACAGTCAAGTCTTGTAGTGCCCCACCCGCTGCTGAATCAACCTTCTCTTTTGTAGGTAGGAGCATTCCATCATAGAAATATTGGATCATTGTTTGATCCGCAACTCCATGTGTAGGGCAAACTTCTTGCAATTCCTTGAACCGTTGGTGATATTTGCTCAGTCCCTCATTGTTCCTTTGCTGGATGGCAGCCATATTTTTTCTAGCCGATCTTGCTTTTGTAGCATTCCAGTATTTATTGAGGAATAGGGTGGATATCTCGGCCCATGTGTTGACCGTGTTGTGAGGTAGGCTGTAGAACCAATTCTGCGTAGCTCCCTCAAGAGAACAGGGAAAGGCTTTTAGCTTCGCTCTCTCCATACTCACACCTGCTGGCTTCATCATGTCACACTGGACGTGTAAATTCCTTAAGTGTTTGAATGGGTTCTCATTTGTATGACCGTAAAACCTAGGAAGGTTGGCTACCATGTTGGTCTTGATCGACCAATCATTTGCCACTGGAGGCAAAGCGATGCAGGAAAAGGTTTCCTGCTCTGCTGATTTGTTCAGCTCCCTCATTATGGGTTCTTGCTGATTTTCTGCCATGTCTAGACCAAAGAGTTCGTCTTGGTCTAAATCTAGGCCAAGATCGTGGTCAAGACTGCGATCTGTTTCGGAACTAGAGGCTTCTGATTCTCTTTCCTCTTGGGCTACTCTTAGTCGAGCTTGCCTCCTAAGTTGTGCTTCGGTCCGGGTGAGATTGGGATTGCAAGGTAGCAAATCTTGTTCTCTACTTGAGGACCTGGTCATCAACTGTCATAAAATAAAAATAAAACAAAAACTACAAATACCGTTAGAGATCCCCAGCAACGGCGCCAAAATTTGATCGCGCGTCGAACACGTCAAATATAATAGTGAAATAGATATGGAATTGGGGGTAGAAATACAACTTATCACTGTCTACAAGAGTTTGTAGATGATGGTAAGAGGATCGTCCACAGAGACCTCTAGGAAATGTAATTCTTGGGTTGACTTCCTCGTCACTGAGTTTTGATTGGGTGGAATCTGAAACTGAAGACAAAACGGAAAGAAGTGAAAACAGTTTAAAATAGTATTGGCCAAAGTCTTGGTCAAGACTGGGTCAAGATTGTCGTAAATCCGATAAAAGGAAATTCCAGGTAAGGGCGATGTGAGAGCTTTGTTCTTATGCTTCGATCATGGAATCAAATATATTCATCTCTTTGCTTATAGTACTGCTATAGAGTGGAGGTGCTCCTGTTCACTCCTGTCTTCCCTCCTCTTCAAATTACCTGGCGGGTGCTCCCTTTCCTGGTAATCCTAGCCAAGGGACACCTTGCTGGTTAAAGGGTTTATTCGTTTGACTGCTGTCTTGAATGGCTGTTCGCTTCCTCAATGGTATAGGGGAAGACAGTACCTAGGCCAAGGTATCTCCCTATGGAGATCCTAGGCTGTCAGTCTGGTCTCGACCTAGATTGCCTATTTCTTCTAGTCTAGCTCGAGACTAGTTGCCTACTTTGTCTAGCCGACGGGTGCTCCCTTTCCGTCTAGACCGGCTACAACTCTTCTCTACTAGAGTGCAAGGATGATCAAACCTTGTCTCTAGTGAGTAAGCGATGAATTAAGCTTAAGAAATAAATAAATACAAGTAGAGAGATTATAACGCACAGTTTAATCTCACGAATGCATAAGAACTTCAGCTCATCAACCCTTACCAAGAATAGGTGTTTAGCTAATCATACTCATAATTAAAAAGACAATATATATTTTTGCATAAATAATAAATCCGAGATTTAAATAAAATCCGGAGCAAGGTTTTTAACAATGTCAAAGAAGAAGAAAAGAGAAGAAGGTCGGGATCCGATTCCCGACAGAGGAGGAACAATGTTTGGCTAAATAACCCTAAAACTCCTCTGTCCTACTTCAACTAAACTTCCTAGAAAATCTCTAAAAAGATTGTAACAATAAATTGTTTGAAATTGGAAATAAGATCGCAAATACAAAAGAGGGAGATCCCTTAGGATTCTTCATAAGATAGGCTTTAGATCCCTCTGGATTTGCGAATAGAAGCGGCCTGCCAGCAGCCAAGGCCCACGCGAAGCGAAGCCCAAAAGGGATGCCAACGCTACTTCTCAACTAACTTGTATCGCGAAAAGAGTCTTGGCCGAAGTCTAGGCTAAGACGATCTGACTGGTGCGCTGCTTGAGATGCGAACGTGTCTTGGCCGAAGTCTAGGCCAAGACAGGAAAATCAGCTCCAGCTATGAAAGTCAGAAACTCCAATATTTTGCCAACAGACCAGAACTGCAAAGAATAGGGGAAATCAAGGGTAATTCAGTAGGTTTACTATCCAAATAAACTAGTAAATGGACAATAAAACATGATGAAATGCAATGCAATCAAACGCATATTGAGGAGGCCGGATGACTCATTATTTGACCCCAAAAAATCCGTACTTTTTTTCTAACGTACATTAATCCTTAACGTACTTCCCAGAAAAAATTAGGGGCAAAATTGTCTCAAATAGTAGGTCTGCCGGTCTTTTTAAGATACGTACCGAAACAGTAAAAGTGACAGGTGTCGAATCCGATCATAAATAAAAAGATTACAACTATTCACTAAGCAGCAAAAAGGATTGTGCATAGCGGCAAGAGGATCGAACACAGGGACTATCGGCCTAATGCTTATTCTCCTGCAAACAACCAAACCAAACTAATCAAAACGAAGGGGAGGTAAAAACAGTACAGAAAATAAATGACAGGAAAATAAAATAAAGCAGGAGACATGACAGCTCCATCTCAAGGCCTTGAGATGAGTCTGCCATGCTCTAAATAAAAACAGTAAAAGAAATACGAAAATAGTAAAGAAAAAGAAAGCGAAAGGATGAGGGAAATATTATTCCCGGTAGAGATCTCTTGAGGTAACAATTCCATGTTGTTCATTGACACAAAACATTTTGAAAACAATTTCCATAGGGAAGTTATAGAGAAACATCCAGGGGCGATCTCCAAGCCTCCTCCTACTCAAGCCGCATGAAGAGAAGCTAATCGTGCGACCCTAACTCCCTTAACAATTCTATGTTGTACCTGTCTGCCACTCTACTGGAATTCCCCGCTGTCACCCAAGAAACTCAGTAAAGGAACAAGCACGCTCATAAAATTCCTAGATTGTTGATATGATTAGGAAGGCCCTTCCCTAGACCTTGAGATGGACGCACTTGCAGCCCATGAACCTCAAAGCTAACCCCTTTCTTCTTCTAGTTTCAAAGAGACATCATCCTATCCACTAGTTGTCTACTCGGGTTCCTTCTAACACAGAAACGCGGCATTAGAGTGATTCTACTATAATCAACCAAGTTGAAATCTAAGTTGGCCAAACTCAAACACAACCCAATTAAATTGTCATTAAACCAAGCAAGAAAATAGATATGAAAAATGTTTTTATTGAAGAACAACAAGTCTCACAACATACTGGAATTGTTAACCTCTCAATCCCCACCAGGAATTGGAGGAATTAATTACAACTCCAATCAAAACAGCAAGCTTGAATAAAATCCGAAAATACAAGAAAATGGACAATATTACAAAATGAGAGAACTAGCTTCTCTCTTCCGTTCCCCTCTCTTCTCCTTCTGGTCTGGTCTGGACCTCCTTTCTCTACTGCTCAAGCCTCTTCAATTAAATGTCAGCCAAGGTCAGCCAACCCAAAGAATAAAATATTCCCAAGTTGGCAAATCCAAAAAAGACAAGCATGCTAAACATTCTCCTCTAAATTTGTTTCTTTGAGTCACTTGAGGAAGAATATAGCATGCTGGGAACACCTTGTCTCCATTTACCAAGTCCCAAGCAGACAAGAAAAGCACTCAGGAATAAATAATTATAGAACGGAAAAATATGGTCAGTGCTGTCCAGTCTGGAATCTGCCAGGGAAGCTTCATCTCAAGGCCTTGAGATAGGCCGGAAATGCGCCTGGAAAATCTGCTCAACACCAATTGATCATTTGAGCTCTAATCTTCGGCCTTTTCATTCCTTTTCCTCCTTCAACATATATTAAACCTATAAAACCACAAAGGAAGGAAACAAGCTCAAAGTAGCATATTAATCATCTCAATTAATAATAAAAGAGACAATAAATCATTGTAAATAAACAATCAATCAAACCCCCCACACTTAAACCATGCTTGCCCTCAAGCATGAATATAAAACACACAAAACACAGAAAACAGAACACCCTTTATATAGAAAATCAACCCCTGGACTGAACTCATATGAACACTTCAAAAACCAACTCTTTCAAGCAATGCTCAAACACTATCAACACTACAAATGTACAAATGTTCAAATAGTGGCATAATAGCATGTTGTTCAACCAGGAAATAAAGCCCTAGAACTACTGACTTCTCTGCCCAAGACTCAATCCAAACACAGCTGCTACACAAGCAAAAATACACAAGCAGTCATGCAACCAAAAATAAAAATACAAGCAACAAAGTTAAAGAACACCACCAAGCTTTCCTTCTTTCCCTTCTGCACATTTTCTTTCTTTTATTTAGGCCTTCGGCCTCTTATACCTCCTTTATTCTTTTTCTTTTCTTTTCTTTTCTTTTTTCTTCTTTTTCTTCTTTTTTTTTTTCTTTCTAAATAGGCCTTCGGCCTCTTATACCCCCTTTCTGTCACGATCCCAAAACATACAAACACACACAATCATGCAAAGAATAAAAAGACACTAACGCAAAGCAAAAATTAAAAACTTGCTGCAACATAATGGACGGGATCTTCATCCCAAGGTCTTGAGATGAGAAGACAGTACAATCCTAGCAAAATATTTCCTAGGACAGCAATACTCATTATACAACCACGTGAATAAATGAACAAATTATAAGGTCAGAAGTGTTTAGCATTGGAAGACAGAGTTGATTGATCAAGTATTCACATAAGTCGAGTTTTTAGGATTTCATTTTATACAAGGGGTGAAAAACACAAAAAGAAAAACACAAAAACAACAAAAATATGCCCAAAAATACAATAAAAACACGAAAGTGACTCCCCCACACTTATTGGACACAATGTCCTCAATATGAACGAGCACAAACAAGGGCAAAAGGACAGTAACAAAGAAAAATAAAACCTGGGGGCGAAGTTGATGGAGTAGGTGAAGGGGTAGCTGGTGCAACACATCCGCCTCATCTCAAGGTCGTGAGAAGAGTCTGCCTGGGAATTCTGCAGCAGCACTGAAAAGGTAGGGGGAAAAAACAGAAATAACAAAAGAAACATGGGTTGCCTCCCATGAAGCGTCCATCTTTATAGTCTTAGACTAGACTCTATTATTCATCAGTTGATCTGGTCATAAACAGAGAAAAACAAACATTAGTTCAACAGATAATCCCCGGCAACGGCGCCAATTTATGACAGGTGTCGAATCCGATCATAAATAAAAAGATTACAACTATTCACTAAGCAGCAAAAAGGATTGTGCATAGCGGCAAGAGGATCGAACACAGGGACTATCGGCCTAATGCTTATTCTCCTGCAAACAACCAAACCAAACTAATCAAAACGAAGGGGAGGTAAAAACAGTACAGAAAATAAATGACAGGAAAATAAAATAAAGCAGGAGACATGACAGCTCCATCTCAAGGCCTTGAGATGAGTCTGCCATGCTCTAAATAAAAACAGTAAAAGAAATACGAAAATAGTAAAGAAAAAGAAAGCGAAAGGATGAGGGAAATATTATTCCCGGTAGAGATCTCTTGAGGTAACAATTCCATGTTGTTCATTGACACAAAACATTTTGAAAACAATTTCCATAGGGAAGTTATAGAGAAACATCCAGGGGCGATCTCCAAGCCTCCTCCTACTCAAGCCGCATGAAGAGAAGATAATCGTGCGACCCTAACTCCCTTAACAATTCTATGTTGTACCTGTCTGCCACTCTACTGGAATTCCCCGCTGTCACCCAAGAAACTCAGTAAAGGAACAAGCACGCTCATAAAATTCCTAGATTGTTGATATGATTAGGAAGGCCCTTCCCTAGACCTTGAGATGGACGCACTTGCAGCCCATGAACCTCAAAGCTAACCCCTTTCTTCTTCTAGTTTCAAAGAGACATCATCCTATCCACTAGTTGTCTACTCGGGTTCCCTCTAACACAGAAACGCGGCATTAGAGTGATTCTACTGTAATCAACCAAGTTGAAATCTAAGTTGGCCAAACTCAAACACAACCCAATTAAATTGTCATTAAACCAAGCAAGAAAAGAGATATGAAAAACGTTTTTATTGAAGAACAACAAGTCTCACAACATACTGGAATTGTTAACCTCTCAATCCCTACCAGGAATTGGAGGAATTAATTACAACTCCAATCAAAACAGCAAGCTTGAATAAAATCCGAAAATACAAGAAAATGGACAATATTACAAAATAGTTCTCTCTTCCGTTCCCCTCTCTTCTCCTTCTGGTCTGGTCTGGACCTCCTTTCTCTACTGCTCAAGCCTCTTCAATTAAATGTCAGCCAAGGTCAGCCAACCCAAAGAATAAAATATTCCCAAGTTGGCAAATCCAAAAAAGACAAGCATGCTAAACATTCTCCTCTAAATTTGTTTCTTTGAGTCACTTGAGGAAGAATATAGCATGCTGGGAACACCTTGTCTCCATTTACCAAGTCCCAAGCAGACAAGAAAAGCACTCAGGAATAAATAATTATAGAACGGAAAAATATGGTCAGTGCTGTCCAGTCTGGAATCTGCCAGGGAAGCTTCATCTCAAGGCCTTGAGATAGGCCGGAAATGCGCCTGGAAAATCTGCTCAACACCAATTGATCATTTGAGCTCTAATCTTCGGCCTTTTCATTCCTTTTCCTCCTTCAACATATATTAAACCTATAAAACCACAAAGGAAGGAAACAAGCTCAAAGTAGCATATTAATCATCTCAATTAATAATAAAAGAGACAATAAATCATTGTAAATAAACAATCAATCAAACCCCCCACACTTAAACCATGCTTGCCCTCAAGCATGAACATAAAACACACAAAACACAGAAAACAGAACACCCTTTATACAGAAAATCAACCCCTGGATTGTTGTAAAAAAGAGTCATGTCAAGAAACTTTTGAGACTCTAAATCTAATCATCATCCTGTAACGAACAAATATTTGAAAAATCTTCACATATTTATGTCAAGCTCGTAAATCTTATTCAATATTTTAATACTTATATAATTTTTATTATACAATTTTTTTTAATTTTTTTTGATGTCTGAACTGAAATTTAATTTTAAAATAATCAAAATATTCGACCGATCTTGGCCTAATCAAATTGATATATGTTAAAAAAATATCCGATATAACTGAATTAAAAAAATTAACCGTCCAAACTGATCCGTTCTAGTTGGATATTCGAGGAAAAATAACCAATAGAGATGATTATCTGACCATGCACACAGGGAACCTAGCATAAAGGACAAACCGGTTATCTCCAACTTGTGAAATTATATTTATTATAAATAAGGTAACCTATGTATGATTTTTCAATTTTAATTCACTAGAAAATTTATATTTATACGATAAAAGTAAGATCAATCAGGTAAAAAAGTAATTATGTAGGTTTTAATTGTACCAATTATACAAACACATAAAAAAATGAGATTTTATTAATGCATAAGTCTGGATGAAATTTTAACGTACACTTGGGCTAAATTAATCATTAAGTAATAGGTGTAAGCTCAATCAAGCAATTTAAGCGCACAATTTGATTAATCATTCGTGGTGGATTGTATAAATATCACTAGATAATTTACAAACACGAGAAAAAATATGAAATTCTATAAATGCAAGAGTTTGATTGAAAAAAATTACTAACGCGTGGACTAAATTAACATTAAGTATAGATGTAAGATCAATTGGGTATTTTAAGCACGAAGTTTGATGAATAATTCATAGTGGATTGTATAAGCTTTATTAAACAATTTACAAACACGAGAATAAGTATGAGATTCCACAAATGTAGGAGTTTAATTGGGAAACTATTTTTACGAATACGAGACTAAATTAATCATTTAGAGGTTTGTTTGAATTTTTTTTATAAATAATTGTCTCAAGGAAAGAAAAAAATGGAGGGTTTGTCACTTCCCTAATTTGTCGAGAGCCGAAATCTACAGTGATATCAACGTTTATCGACCCATTCCTTTGTGTAAGTATCTTAATCATTTTCTCTTTTTTTTTCTAACACATAGAGTCGAGATTCTAATTCAATTATAGATTCTAATTCGATTATATCACGTGTAATTTGAGAAAATTCGACTAGCTGTCGAAAGTATAAATGACTGAGTTTAATTTGTGGTAGTTTTACCACCTATTTTCATGCATCTTGAATGGTGATTCTGCTGAATTTAGTATGATTTTCATATTTTTTGTAGAAAGCAATACTGAAGAGCAGAGATGGAAAAAGGGGCAGAAAAGAGTCATTTCTAGGCAGAATGGAGCAAACACCTCTCTTGACCACTCTCTTGACCAAGAAGAAGCTATATGGGCTGGCAGAAGATTTAGTCTTTCCGAGTGATACTTGCAGAAGAAGTCTACAGCGATTACGATTGCTGATCTTACCTGCAAAAGTGTTGGAGTGACATCCTTCCTTCTTTATCTCAGCTTTGTAGACTTTTAATCGGAGAGGAAGAGTTATTAGATACAATTAGAGTTTAATTATGATTTATTTATTTATTTATTTTTAGAGATATTATTTGGAGAGGAAACTATATATAGTCTCCCTAAGTTATTGAGAAGGGGACTTCGTCCGATCTTCGTCCCTTCTCTGGTTTTCAACTTCTATTTTCTTATTCGGAACTTGCTCCTTCGTTTCTTCACAGAAACGAAGGATTTTTATTTATGCAAAAATATCTTTTGTTTTCTTTCAACATGAATATGAGTAGCTAACTAAATTGTTCTTAGTAGAAGCGTTAAAGCATGAGCATGAGTTTGCATGAGACATAATTGTTCTTTATTAATCTTTAAATATGCATTTAATTGATCTCATAATAATTGTATTGTGTTTTTCCTTTGATTTTAGATCTGACCAGTCTAGAGTTGATTTGATCCCGCAATTGTCATTCCTCTTATTTATGGCAATCCGTCTTGGGCCATTTACGGACCAAAAGGATCGAAGTAGACAAACTAGCCCTGAGTAAGCTATTGAGAAAGGTTAACCTGATTTAATCCCGATTGACAACCGAGGATACTAGATTTAGAGTTGTCTTTCCCTAACTTAGTAAACCCTTTAACTAACAATGTGCTAATTGGTTAGGAATCATCTCTAAGCGTATCTGAGGTGACTTTGATATAGGAGGGAAGTAGGGGTCATAAGCGTACCTTGATCCTATAGCAACTCTGTAGATTGAGGATGAATACCTCTGCGTCAATGATTGCTGCTCATGTCTCATCGCTTGCTAGCTTCTACTAGGAATTTCTCTCATCTGATTGTTTCGTTCTTGATTTGTGCCTTAACCAAGAATCTTATTCTTTGCCTGGATTGTTCACTTGCTTTATTTTTCTTTTTAGTCTTTAGTTTTAAACAAAATCCCCCCAATTTCACCTAAGTGTTACTACTGGTCTTTACAAGCACTCATGAAAATCACACCATTACTCTCTGTGGATCGAACCTCTTACTTTCTATTTACAATTAAACTTGTTCTTAGTAGTGAGTTGTATTTATTAATCATTTTTTACGGATTTGACACCTCATCAAGAAAACAAGGCAAGAATCGCTCAAATTTGCCCTCAAAAGACAAACAGATTAAATTTTAGATTCTTCGGGATATGTTGTTACTTTACGATTTGAGAGTATTTAAACCTCTATTTCTAGTGTTTTAGAGTTTAAGAGAGATTAGATTATATTAGACTTTGTTCTTTTCTCTATAATGAGAATTTTCCATTATTTCACGTGTCAAAATTGATGTTGCTCGCAATAGTGGAGTGGTTAAAGCGTCTAAATCAATGGTTGCTCGTATCAATAACCTTGACACATATGTAAACCACCCTCCCCAGGACGAAGAATGGGGGATGCAGGTTGTTTGAGAACGTTTGGAAGAGCAATTTCATAATGGATTTGCAAAAATCACAACAAAACTTACTGCTTTGTAAAGAACCGTGGATAAGAATAAGAGACAGGCCGAGAGCGCTAGGGGATTTGCCCATGGACACTCAAACCTAATCATGGTCATGTTGATGATGATGGCGTGAGACAGACATTCATGGTAAGATGCATGTGGCTGGCACCAATTTCAAATGATAATTCACAACAACACAATTTGTTCCAAACCAGGTAGCTGTGAAAATATTATTGACAGAGATATTATTATTACATTGAGTATGCATATAGAAAATTATCACGAGCCATATTTCATTGAGTGGATTAAGGATGTTCTCGGGACAAAAATAAAGTATAGGTGCCTAGTTACTTTTTCCATGGACAAATGTACGGATGATGAATACAATGATAAGTTAGACGTGCTTGTATAGTTTATTGTTTGATAGACCTTGATAATTTGATGTAACTGCGTGCCATGAGGGGCGTCATTATGTTTACAAATTTGTGAAGGATGAAGTCAGTTTCACATTACTACCACTAAAAGGAAAGTCCCAACGGAAAGCCAAAATGGCAAAAGATAAACACTCCATGTTGTTACTGATTTGCATTTTGAGATGGAAGCATAAATTTGTTGGCCAAGGCCTTCAATTATCCTATTTTGATGATTTTACATTCACAAATTAAAATATGAATTAATACAATTTTATTGAAGTATTTTTTTAGGTGTTTGTGATTAAGAACTTCAAGTGTATCATTAGATGAGTATCATTGTTAGATTTATTTATACACCAATTATATCTTTATTGCTTCATATCTTTTATCATTGTGAAGGCTTGGAAGTGTGCCTAACACTTTGAGTTGTGGACTACCTCTTGAATTGTAAGAGAGAATCACTATAAATATTTTTAACACGAGAATGGTTTTTTTCTTAAATAGGTTGAGGTTGGGCCAATCCAAAAAAATTCAGCATTATGGAAGGTTGTTCTCCCTCAACTTTATATTTAATTGTCGGTTGGGGTTTATTTCCAATGTGGTATTTAATAATCAACATCCCCCCTCATGTGCAACCAACTCTATAAGATTGACACGTGGCATGGGCTCCGAGATTAACATTAGGCCGTTGGGCCATTATGACTTTGCTACCATATTAACTTAGTTAGGTTGAGGTTTGACCATGGAAGGTTGTCCTCACTCAACCTTATATTTAATTGTCAATTGGGGTTTCTTTCCGATGTGGTATTTAATACTCAACAGAAACTGATATGGAAAAAAAAACGCTTGATTTTTTGTTGCAAGATGACGAGGAAAAATCCCAAGAAAGCAACAAGCCGTGATCCAAACGTAAACATACCATAACTTTTGATTTGATTGTCGGATCGTATTGCTTTGACCAATGGTCGAAATTGAATCTTGGCCAGAATCGCTCAAATTCGCCATCAAAAGAATTTGGATTGTATTATTGAGGTGTGTGAATCAATGTCTCACATCATAAAGTTAAGGGAAGTAAAAACCAAATGTGAGAGCAATGAAACTCTTAATGGAATGAGACCTTGTGAAAACTGTGAGGAATCAGGCTCAAAACGAACAACATCATTCCATTAAGAGAGATTAATGTTTTTTTATTTCTATAAAAAATGGTAGTAGAGCTAATGATTTGACGAGCTTGCGAAATGAATCCAAGGGTTTGGGACGAGTAGGCAGATGGTGGTCGAGGCCCGGTGGATGAGATTTGGTGACCATAAATACTCGAATGATGTTGGTGGCACATAGTGAATCTTGAAGCTGAACTAAAAAAATGATGGGCAAAATGGTGGGTTTTACTTAGTTCGAACCCGAATATGAAGTACAATGAATCTCCAGGCAAAACTTGAAGTTTGCGAGCCCAAACAGTGGGCTAAATAAGACTTGTTTCGAGGGGAGCTTGTTGGAACAAGATGGTGGAGTACTTGTGGTGTTTTATTCGGGGGGAGATTATTAGGATGTGTGAATCAAAGTTCCATATCGAAAAAATAAGGAGAAAAAAAAACTAAATATAAGAGGGGTTATTTCCTAATGAATTTTTTATAAAAAAAAAAATGTGAGGGATCGATAAACTTTTATTTCTCTAACAACGTTATCCTTTTTTGAGTCATATATTCCTGCTTCGAGTTTTAAAACCTTAAATTATCATACCCGAACAGGAATAATGTTTTCTCCTCATTTGTAATTTCCACTTTTCGCCTTCCTTTCTTGGGTCGTACCTGCTATTAGGGTCAAACAAGAAACTTCATTTTCCCTAAAAAAATGTCCTCTTCTTATGCGCTTTTTATGCATATGCAATCAAGCAAACACTATTAGGCGCTTAAAAAAACAAAAAGAGGAGCAAACATTATTCAGCACAAGAATCTAGCAAAACATCACTTTCGCAATAGATCACGAATTTGAACGATAATCATTGGAATTAGCTTTGGCAATTGGCATGCTAAGTGAGACACCAAAGATACAAAAAGAAAGCAAATACAACATTATCTTTTCCCTTAAAAGAAGTTGATAGGTGGCCTACAAATCCTTGTTGACAGAGGAAACAACCCTACAAATCCTACAAAAGTCCAATCCACTTTTGATTGCCTCAGCACAAATCCTACTATTTAATGGATATATATTTCCATGTGATGTAGGCACTTTTCATTAATTCTTCACGATCATTTACGGTGCTGGAATTTTCAATTCGCTCCATTCTTGAAAAACCTTTTTCTTTTTGGTCATTTATAAACAATAAATTATTTTCATTTACAAATATTTGAGCTTTTAATTTACAAACACCATTCCAATGACAATCAATTAACACTATGATATTTTTATTTATTTAATAAATTATATATTTTTTCTATATATTATCATTTAAGTCGTTCGGTTTCTAATATGGTATAATATGACAGTCTGATCCGAATAGAGATATGGAACAATATGTTATATTAAAAAAAGAAAAAAACTTATTAAAGCTTATACTTTTGGTCTTTCTTCGGGCACACCTAAAATGATTGTAATGTTGTTTTTATTCGTAGTTTAGCCTTAGAGTTATAATGATAGTCTATGAAAGTGTGTAATTTGTAATTATTCTTCTATCTTTTGGGACTTACAAGATCCATACTTATGATAACAAATCGATTATGAAATCGAGACTTTGTGCACTTTATTTAGTGGATTCTCGACGCTTTTTCCCTTTGCTTTTCTTAATGTCAAAGTTATCTCTAATAATATTAATTAATTAGATTATGATTAGTTTTATTCCCACAAAATTATCTTATCAACGTGAAAATAACTATATTTATTTATTAAAATGTGTTATTTGAGATATTTGAGATTTATGAAACAAGGTTGTTATTTGTGAAAAATATACAAATACATGTGTATAAGCTATGTTTTGAGAATTAGACAAACTGAAAAATCTGACCGATAAAATTAGTGACAGAATAACTTTCCGGTCCGAAATGTCACACAACGTTATCTTTAAAAAAATTAGTGGACCGATTTAAGAAACGGAAAACGGTGAGAATCGTAAGAAAAGACCAGTTGAACGTAAGAAAATACTTTGACTTATTAATTTTATTTATTTTTAATTTAGTTGAAAAGTAATTTTAAATTTAAATTATCTCTCTTTAGTTAATTTTTTTATTGATATAAAAAAGAAAAAAAATTCTTATAAAAAAATAGGTTTTATGTTAAGAAAAATGGTCTATCATGTTTCACTTTGGTTAAATATCAAAATTTCCAACCTTACATTTTTCCAATGTTATCCCCTGATCCAACTATAAAAACATATACAGGGTAAGTGATCTTTACTTCTTCTTTTTAAAGTGTTTAATATAAGATATACTTTAACCAGTATATATGTATATGTATGTTCTTTATTTTTTTTAATAGGTGGAGATAAGATTTAAATTTAGATCGAATCTTTATTGGTATACTTAAGAGTACTAGTTTTTTCCACACACGTGCGTTGCACGAGAGTATGTGATAATCAAAATATTTATATTATGTTATTAATTAAATAAATTATATAATTAATTAACCAAAACTATAATTACAATTTACAATTAGAAGACCGATATGAAAAAGTATATCAATAAAAAATATATAATTAAAGGCCAATAACACTTATTTTTTACTAAAAATTTTGAGTTTCAAAAAGAAAAGAAAAAGTATGGATTTAAATGGAATTGAAAAACCCTCCAAAGAAAGACTCAATAAATCCCAAATTTATATAATATTGACTTTTTTATAGTTAAAGTTTAATTTGTTTCTCGCTATATATATAATTTTATTTATGTTTGTGGTAATTATTATTATGATCATTATTATTAATTCTGTTTAATATTTTTCAAAAAAGAATCATGAAGAAAATATTAATTTTATCTTTAAGTTATCCAAAATTATTAAATCATAAATATTGTTTAGGAGGTAAGAAAATAAGAAGGTAAGAATTCAAGTTAAATTATAATTTAGGAGTTACAATGGAAATTCATGCATCAAGAAACCAAAATGACTAAATTATTTTTTAATTCGAGTTAAATATTATACCAGTTCAATTTCAAGTATTGTTTTGGTTGCTTTTGACATTTTTTTATAAAACAAATTCATTTATATTCGTCTAGAATTTCACTCCTTACTCAACCATGAATCTAATCCATAGCATACTTTATAGAGAGAGGTGCCCTAATTTTCATTTGTGCTGCAACTTTGTGTGTTTGATTTTGAAATTTTAAACTTTTAATATTGTGATATGATTTTAAAAAAAAATATGTATTAAATAAATGTTCTTATTATAAATTAACTTTGTTTTCATTTTATACTTAGTATGTATTAATTTAATTCTTATAAATATTTTTATATTTATTATATACTCCAACACTTTAACCGAAATACATGACAAAAATAACATTGACACATTTTTGTTTGAAAATTCACTTTAATTTTAAAGGAGAATTAAGTATTTTTATAAAAAGATGACGAGTCTAGATTTTTCTATTAGGCGCAGATTTGAACTTATGACCTCCTAATAAATCCAAAAACCATCATCACTATATATACAAACCTCAATAGTTTATGAGTCGAAACTTGCATAAGCTAATTTTTATCAAATAGGTTCAGATCTATATAATCCTCATAATATTGAAAAAAGTTTATTGTTACCCTAAATTTACGAGGATAATTTGAACTCAACTTGAAATAAATATGTAAATATGTTCCTTATAAAATGTTAAATAAAAGGTAATAACATTTGTATTAAGCATATATAATCTATCATTTTTTTAGTTAACCAATTAATTATACCTTTACGCTATACAACTTATCAACCAATAGTAAAAGCTCTTGCTTATCAAAAAAAAAATATGAGTAAAAGTTTTTGTTGAGTGTGTTCAATAATGATATAATAAGAATATTTTTTCTATTAACGTCATATTTTGCATTTACTTTTGACTTGAATTACGAGCTTTTACAAAATGCAACAATTTATTGACATCAAAGGGTAATTTTTGAATAAGAAACACAAAATTATCGAAATTTCAAACTAAATTTTCTCTTATTAAGTTCAATAATCATATTAATTTTTAATTTGATTTTAGAAGTGTATTGAACTGAAAGTATTTCATACTAGGTTAAGTAAGCCATTATAAAAATTTGGTAAACCAAATTTCTCCAATTATTTAATATTAATGTCATCTTATATGATAATTTTGCACATATGATTAACTATTTTTAAAGTCTAGACATTAATTAATTAGTAGACTATTGAGCAAGAAAACCGCATGCCTTTTAAGAATGGTCAATGTTAGAGGTGACCACTACTGCATTATATAACCTCAATTAAGTTTATGTTATCACGTTCAAATCAAAATATTGTATTCAATTCCTCAACTTTAAAACTAATCATCATTGGTACAAAATTATCATGTAAAATGACAATAGCTAAACATTAAAATTGAGACGTTAATAAGTTAAAAAATGTCAAATGTTATTGAAACGGAAAAAATGGTTGATTCGTACAAATTAGACGATAGGACCTATCAATTATGTCAGTTGAATCGGTTTAATCTGAAATATTTATAATATACTTTTAAATATAATAGTCTCTACTGATGTATTCTTAAACGATCCCTTATTGCTAGCTGATTCATAGAGGAATGAAACAAGCAACTTGTCAAACTTTCTTAGCCAAATAGTCAATTAATTTCATTTGGTATGGCTCTTTGGTTTTTTAATCTTAATACAATTTCCATCTATAAGAAAAAAATCAGTTTCAAATCAATTTCCTATTTCTGAACTCAATTCTATACAGTTCTAACTATCCAAAACAAGAGATACTATATATTATTTTAAGAAAAAAAATCAAAAAATTCAAGTATTTTACAAATGTTCAAGGTTCAAGTTGATGATTTTTTAGGGTTCTTGAAGCAAATAAATAAGTTGATGCGAGTTCTTCAATCTAATTTGGACCAGAAAGGCCCATAAGATGCAAACTATTTTCAATCTAATTTGGGCAAGTATTAAAGCCCATTAGCGCATATTCTTAAACTATTTTATTTTATTTTTAATTACAAACCCTAGCTTACAGTCTGCCACTCAAAGAAAGGAATTTACCAAGAGTCCAAGACGCCTATGGCCACTCGTATCATCGGCAAATATCCTCCGGTATATCGTCTCCGATTCGACCTGATTTCTCCATCTCGTCCGAAATTCTCCGACCACGATCTGAACAAGGTCAGCTCGCTGAGAATCAGTGACAATCTTTTACCACATGGAGTACTGTGTTTTGATTAGTTTGAGCAAATTGAGTTTCATTTAATGATTTTCCAAAAGTGGAACCAAGTCTCAATCTCTTACCAAATGAATTGTTAGTTTGGTTAATACTGTCATCTTCAATTTGGTTGGTCAATGGTGTGTCATGTATGTTTTTATTGCTAATTTCACTTTGATCTGACATTCTGAGGCTGCTGCTGTGATTAACATGTTTGCTTGATATGGTGTTTGCAATGCGGAATCGGGAGTATTGATTTTTTATCAAATTGAGTTTCATTTGATTATTTTTCTTGTATAATGGATTCCCAAAGTGGACCAGAGTCTGAATCTTTTGCCAAAATGAATTGTTAGTTTGGTTGATATAATTATCATCATCAATTTGATTGGTCAATGGTGTCTGACATTCTGAGGCTGCTGCTATAATGAACATGTTTGTTTTGTTTGATATGGTGTTTGCATTGCGCAGTCCGGATATTAAGAGTTTATGAACAATGGGCGATTCTATCAATTTAACTGCGGATGAAGGTGTCTTCAAGACAGTCCTAAGGCGTGCAAAACCTGATGCGGTTGGTCCTTCAGAGGATCTTCCTCTCGTTGACGGTATGCTCTTATGCACTTTTCTCGGTATATGAAATAAGGTTCTGGTAGCTAGTCAGTGAAAGACCTGTGCTTTACTACTATGTGTTGGAATATCTATTTACTTCATGTTTTAACTAATAGGAAGTCCAAAAGCTGTCTTCCATTTTGATCGTTTTGTTTTCACCATTTTTATTCAAATGGACCTTGCACTTTTCGTTGAACAGTTCATTATGAGGGCACACTTGCTGAAACTGGTGAAGTTTTCGACACTACACATGAGGATAATACTGTATTCTCGTTTGAAGTTGGAACGGGCTCTGTCATTCAGGCCTGGGACATAGCATTGAAGACAATGAAGGTCAAAATTTTCAACAGAGTATAGTTTTTTAAGGGCTTTAAGCTTTAGGTTAGACGCTGTTTGTAAGATTAAATAATTGATGGTTTTTTACCAGGTTGGGGAGGTTGCAAAGATTGTTTGCAAGCCGGAGTATGCCTATGGAAGTGCAGGTTCTCCACCAGATATCCCACCCAAGTAATGTCATTTGTGTATTTCAAGCTTCTACTTATATCTTTGAAGCTTCTGAACTGTAGAATTGAGATAGTAAACCAAGTGAAAGGATTACTCTTAGGTATAGGTGTCCTTCCAACACACATTAGACGGAACATAAAACTTGACTCTCTCGTTATATTGTAAATAAATAGCAAACCAGTTGTGTTTTATCAAAGTTTCAGGTTTTTGAAAGAAAAAAAGCGTGGAAGAGTGTCTAGTGAGACTAGTCTTGTAACCTAGTCTGCCCTTTTATGTGATTCAGTTGACCCATTGCAATTGTTCTAAAATGTGGTTTTTCTCATGTATGGGAAGTGAGTGAAAAAAGAAAAGGCAAAGCAGAGGTTGAATAGACATTTATTTTGTTTTCGGTGAGCTTAAATGGATATCTTTACTAAGTAGTACTCTCTGATGCAGTGCAACCCTTATTTTTGAGGTGGAGTTGCTGGCATGCAAGCCGCGGAAGGGTTCTAGTATGAGTACCGTCTCTGAGGAGAGGGCTAGGCTGGAGTAAGTATTGTTTCTTGCATTTCTGCATTTTCGCATCTTTAGATCAGAAGACTGTATATTATATTTTACTATTGCTTCTCTTTCACTGCAATATAAGTAATGATCTTGCACCTCTGAACTCTTAAATCAGTGAGTTGAAGAAACGAAGGGAGCTTGCTGCTGCAACCAAAGAGGAAGAGAAGAAGAAGCGAGAAGAAGCGAAAGCTGCTGCTGCTGCCCGCATGCAAGCCAAGCTTGAATCAAAGAAAGGTCCAGGAAAAGGGAAGGGAAAAGGGAAGTAGGCCGTAGCGCATCACTATTACTTGTATGATACCTTTAACTGTACGATGTTATGAACAACTGTGTTGTTGTTGTCTAATACATTAAATTATGTAGTTTGATGTGAATTGTTACCCACCTTTTAGTTAAGTGGGTAACAATTAATAAATGCCGGTGGTGGTATACTTTGTTAAACACGCATATGTATAGGTGGCAATTTAGTTTCGGCTCGTATACTCGTCCCGTTGGTCCAGCTTAGACGGGACTAACACTACATCAAGATAGATTCAGAACAAACCCGAGACTGGCCGGGTCTATCCCATCTAAAAAAGAGGTTTTTGTATTTGTATCAGTATCAACAAATAGTTAATTAAAGTTTATGGTTTCGATCATGACAATATGACCTCCTAAACCTTTTATTTTCTTAAAATTATTACATTCATGGTCATGAATATTCCCATGAAACTTCCATTTTATTTGTAAAAAGTTAAAAAAAAATTGAAATCGGATCTAATTTAGACCAATCTAGTCTCAGACTCGTATAACTTGACGGGTTAGGAATGAGATTCATTTAGGAATGAGATTCATTTGAAAGTCCCATCTATTACTGAGACTCAGCCGTAGGCCGTAGTCTCATTTTGTCACCCCTCCTATATGGTGGTGTATTTGTTAAAGACCTATTTGGTGGTGCTGTACATCTTACTCAGTCCTTATTTCTCCATTCTTTTTCCCTCTGCGGGTAATCTCTCTACGATTATGACGAGACTTATTCATTTCGAGTATAGTCGAGGTCTAAAGGGGTCGTTCTCTAGTTCTTTTCATTACCTATACTCCAACCACAATCAAATTTTATTTTTATTTCTTCATAACGGGCGATAAATATAACTTTAGGAAGACAGTTAAAATAACTTATACTGATCGTATCAGTTGATTATACAGTAATATGCTATTCTTTTGTTTGCAAGGAAAGTTACACCGATAATTAGAGCACCTTAAAAATTAGACCTTCAACCTTCGAGTATGGGTTATTAAAGCAGGTAGGTATATTTCACTAAGATCCATTGCTTGTTGTATAGTGTAGTTGACACTAAACCATGTAAGAATCATCCAACTCACTCTGCCCATTTTCTTGCCACCCAGATCCTGCCCTGAACTTGCAAACAGGGCATGTTCCTTGTTGCCGCAGCCATTGATCGATGCAATTAGCATGGAACTGCAAAATGAGATTAGGTGCTTGCCTGAGATCATAGAGCAGTAGTAGCATACAAATCCATTCAAGATGACTCGTGTAATGGTGAACACAGCTGCATGTCTTTGCTTTCAAGAAAAAGGCCCTAAAATCAATCCACACAGAATGCAAGGAGCTCATGATTTACTAGACTGTTCTGCAATATTATGACGGTTTCCATTTATAGGTAGAGCAGGGGTCAATCTCCATAAACCCCCACCTTTTATCATGTGAAAAGAGAATTAACGATGCAATGAATTTGATGTTTTCAAGTTTCAACTGAATGAACTACTAAAGCAGACCTTGGGGTTTTAACTTTCAAAGGGATGATACTGTATAAAGTACTCTTAGGCAACCAATAAAATGGATTGCAAAAAGAAGAACCTGATGCAAGCATGGTAGGGTTCGGATTAGTTCTCCCATATTAGCTTGCTCCAAGCACACACTGCAAGTCAGCTCATCATCTGAAGCCTTCATGCTTCCAACAGCATTGGTGCTATCTTGTTTCTTTGGCTAAACATGAGAAGAAAAACGTAGCAGACACCTGATTAAACCCTCCAACAATGATAATGACATAAAACAGATTATTGACAATTGTATCTACATGAGTAAATAAGAACTACTACGAGCAGCAGGCGGCAGGAAATTAGTTAGAGTTATAAACCAATTCAGTTCTACCTATCCTGGGAGGAAAGTGTTATGAATTATTAACAATACATTAGAAACTAACATCCTATACTGGGAAAAAAACAAAACCAATATTTCTTTCATCTTATGGCATAGTTAAGCACGTCAATGACTGAAGTGCACTCACATGGCAAAGCCTTGTGAAAATGTAAATGGCTCATCTCATGAGATGTATTGCCATTAACTCCAAATTTATGCGACAGATCTAAGAACTTTGCTAGCTGAAGATAGCTATTGACGGTATCTATAAGGATTGTTTAGCTGCATTTGGACTTATTCGGTGCTTCCTCTTTTAGAACTTTGATGGTATGGGATGTAAAAGGGGAAACATAAGTGTAATATATGCAGGAAAAAAGAAGAGAATAATATAATGGCTTATACCTCAGCTGAAAACGAAGATGAGGCTTGTTGCGTTGAAGAGCCACCAGTACCTCTGTTACAAGAAAAAGAAAAAGAAAAGCTGCTGACAAATCAATGATATCCAAAACTCAAAGGATTTTACTATTTCTGAAAATATTGGGAAAGAAACTATGCGCTGCAGCTTATTACAGCCTTTACAGTCTTTGCCAGGTATCACAGCTGTATCAATTTCAAGTTAAGAAATCTAAAAAGTAAGTGAAACTTCCAATATCTGCTATGCAATGACATCCTACGTTGCCTATGTAAACATTGACTTGGCAGAGATTTGGAAGGCAAAACAAGACTAATGACTGCTTCATAACCAAAACAATCGACAGTCAAAATGTCTATTCAAACCCAACCACTTGTAATTCAGGTATTTTTGAAATGGCGTCTATTTTTGTTGCCCAAGTATTCTTGCAGCTCTCACCAAAAGAATGAGAAAGAGGATCTCAAAAACTCATAAAATCATGACATGTAACACAAAGCTGGTATTTCCATCTGATGTATATAGATATAGTATGGCATTATAAGCATGAAGGATAATGTACTTAAGTAAACACAGAGAACCTGACGGCAACCAAACAAAGAAATAGCCAGAGTACTAGGTATCTAAGGTAAATCAGATCACATTCTTTGAATTGTTGGTGTGGCTTTTGGATTAAAAGTTGGCAAGGGAATTGCATGATTCATAAATGTTAAGTACAATGACCACATAACAGGAGATCAGTTATTTTAAATTTTTCTCAAACACAGTGCTGAGGTTGGTTAAACCTTTCTGTTCAACACATCTAGCACCATTTTTGCAGCATAAATGGATGCACAAAACATGAAGACTTACTTTTGGGAAGCAGTGATCTTATACATGTGAACAGGAAGGGTATTAATCTCTTCCTCGCTCATTGATCCTGTGCTGGGAGCATTTTCTGAATCCAGTGCTCTTAAAGTCTCATAATCTGCAGATAAACAAGAAGGGCATGCATAACCTCTCTTTTCCGAATCCAAAATAAAATTAACAGCCAAGTGAGACAGCAAAATAGCATCTCACCAACAAACTCATAATACCACCTCAACACACAATTGCAAAGAAGAAATTCATACCTAGATCATCGAATTCCCTGTCAAGAAGTGCGAGTTGGAGTCTGAGCCCTTGCAAGCGCCCTCTAGTTGCAAGTGCAATAGAAGGTGGCATGTGCAATCGCAGCTCAGTATGACCAAGAAGTCCACTAGCCATGACTGCACGCGCTTGAGCCTGAGCTTGAAGTTGTTGACACGTAGCATACATTCTCAGTGTCGTAGCAATTAAAAACACCCCAAGCACCATCCAAATCTAGGCCAACAAGAACAAACCAAAATCACCCATTAAAAACAAATTAAAAAGAAACCCCATTATCATGAGTCAGCACCAGCACTAAAAACACAACACAAACAAAATAAAGTACCAGGAAGTTTGGTGACATCTGGTGCGAGTTTAATATCATGAACAGCAACAAAACTGCCCACATAACAAAGACACATTAACAATTTACATACAGCAACAAAATGACCCAAGCTGACTGACAGGATTTTAGGCAAGTGCGAACTGAGGTACCAGTGACAAGGAAGATAAGGGAGTTGGAATTAACAGAGCGAGCCGCGTGAACGCGCTGATACAAGAACAGAATAAAAACGAACACCATTATCCGCTGAAATAACTTGAAATGACCAAACAATCAGGGTAATACTAAAAGATGATCAACCAAAGAAGAGGATGTTACCACGGCGCGGCGTTCAGGAGGAAAACCGGGGAATCCACTTTCTAGATCACCTCTTGTTCCGCGGAACACGAAGCTCATGCTTGTCAACCAATTTGGAGCTGCGCTGCAAATGCTAACAGTTAACACACATACATTAAATTAAATTAGCATCTGAAGAGAAGAAGCTGAGTAAAAATGGGTGGGGAGAATGGTGACTGAGACTTACATGATCGGGGAGAAATGGCGCCGGATCTGAGCGCAGGGATGAAAGGACCAGAAGCGAGTTGGATTGGATGGTTTTGGGAGTTTTTTCTTTTTTTTTCCCCTAAAACCAACGCGTTTCTGGTGGGTTAGCTTGTCGGAATTGTTGAATATCTATTTGGTTTATTTGATAATCAAAGGGAACGGCGTCGGTTTCTTCCTTTTTTGTTTTTGTTGACCGTTCTGCGTTGCGATGGCCGACATGTCTTTCCTCACCTTTTCTTTTGAAAACTAACTTTCGTCCCCCAATAAACGTCGGATTAGAGAAAATCGCGTTTCTTAAGAAAATGATGACTTAATACGGGATTGAGCTTCTTTAATTTTTTCTTAAATATGATCAGTCATGTTAGAAGAGAAAATTAGAGAAGCTCAATCCGTAAATCCGGCTTCTCTAATTTTCCTTTAAACATGACCTGTCATGTTAGAAGAATCTGAACCGTTCAATGAAATTGGACGGATAAGATTAAAAATTCAAGTCATTAATGAGTTGACCAGAGCTCCTCTAATTTTTTTTTAAATATGATCAGTCATGTTAGAAGAGAAAATTAGAGAAGCTCAATCCGTAAATCCGGCTCCTCTAATTTTCCTTTAAATATGATCTGTCATGTTAGAAAAATCTGAACCGTTCAATGAAATTGGACGGATAAGATTAAAAATTCAAGTCATTAATGAGTTGACCAGTCAATAAAATTCAACAAATGGTCAACTCATTAATGACTTGAATTTTTAATCTCATCCGTCTAATTTTATTGAACGGTTCAGATTCCTCTAACATGACAAGTCATGTTTAAAAGAAAATTAGAGGAGTCGGATCCCTTAATACACCCGATGATTCCTAACGTTTGTCAAAATATTTTTATTAGTTTTTAATGTTTAAACATATTTGATGTACTTTATAACGTTTTATCACGATGTTTAAATTAGTCATTCCGTCAATATACTAACTAATGTCCGTTAGTTTTATTTTTTAAATATTTTTTTAACAAATGAAATTAAAATAAATAAATAAAATAGTGAAAAAAAAACATAAAATGAAATAGAAAATTTATGGCGCTATTTTTTTGGTGCTTGAAAATTTATGGCGCCAAAAAATGAAAATTTGTGCGCTAAATAATATTAATAAAAATGATAAAAGACGTACAACAAATTATTAAAAGATATACACAATCCTAAGGTTATAAATCAATAGTATTACTTTGTTATTATCATTAAAGCATTATGAATATAATATTATTTTCTATTTTTATGCATAGTACTATGCTTTTATGTACGTATAAAAGTTAAACCATGTTTCATCTCTAACCATGGATAATTATTATTTTTAAATAAATACATTTATGTATAAAAAAGATCACGAAGAAAAAAAATAACAAAAAAAAGAAATACATTACTTTTATTTAGATTATTTTTTTATAAGTAGAGTTACATTTAGATTAGAATTTAGGGGTTAAAAAACTACATATATAGATATTTCTAGAAAGAGTTAAAAATAAATGTATGGTTTCTTTTTTTTTTAAAGCTTCCAATAAAAAAATTAAATAAAACGATAACAATATGAAGGAAGAAGTAAAATTTCAACCAATCGAGTATGTATTTGGGTTCTAGTCATTGGTGTATATTCATTTTGATTTTTTTTTTTTTAATAGGCTGAGGATATATTAAATAAAAGTCATGGGGAGCATGACAAAACCATAACAGCAGCCGAAGCTGCAGCTACACAAACCGAAAGCAATCTGCTGAAACTACAGAAGGAAAAAACTGCAGAAATAGAGCAGAAAAAAAGCCGAAAAACAAAGAACACACACGGCCTCTAACAACACGCTGCCTCCCTACTAAAGGCCACTCACTAGCCCCACTAGGACGGCTACGAAGACAAACTGAAGAGGCAGCTACTACACCAAACAAAGGGTTGATGCAGAACCACCAGAAGGAAATCTTACGGAGACCCAGGAAAACTGTAGAAAAGAGGTAAATCCGATTCTGCCCAAAGCCTGCACCTGAAAACCAGGGCATTTGTTCAGCCACTCGACCTGTATCAAGATCCGATCAATCGTGTTTCTGCACATGGAGATGGCCCAGGTAAATTTCCTACCCACCGGCGGAAGGCGGCAGTCCTCTACCCAATTCCTGAAATCTTCCATACCACGCGAGCTCCACTCGATCTATCCGAAGAAATAAACACCTCGATTCATTTTGATTTACATTATTATTGTTATATTTTATTATCTAATTCACTAGTATCATTCAATTATAGAACACGCAATTAAATATAGGATATGTAGCTAATTAGTTATCTTGTTGGTAATAAAAGTATATATCCATTTATAAAAAGTAATAATAAGTGGTTCAACAATGATGTCATAACAAAAAAAAAATCACTATAATAAAAACTGAGTATGCAAGACAACTACCAAAATTCTAATTTTAGGTTTATAAATATCATACCGCATCGAGTCAACCCAACGTTCAAACGGACCCCGACCTTTGTGGTTGTGTATGTCTTTTAATAATTTATTTTATGTCTTTTACTATTTTTTATTAATATTATTTGGGGCACAAATTTCTATTTTTGATGCCATAAATTTCTAAGCACCAAAAACATATAAATTTTCTATTTTATTTTATAATTTTTTATATTTTCACTATTGTCAATATATTGACGGAATGACTAATTTGAACATCGTAATAAAATCTTAGGGACCACATTAAACATGTTAAAACGGTAAAGACTAATAAAAATATTTTAGCAAACGTTAGGGATCACTGGGTGTATTAAACCGAAAATGATTGTGCATCACTTTTAAGAGCATTCTTACCTTAAATAATTATATTTTTTCTCTATATTAAATAATTTTAGTTGATTATTCAACAAAACAAATAATTTTTAAGAATTTTTTACTAAAGAATAGACACAATTTACATAATTATTTGGAAAAGTAAAATATGACATTTTATTTGAAAGATAATTTAACTTTGGTCTGATTTTTTTAAAAACGAAGGGAGTAGATAGGAACATATTAGTACACGCTCTAAGTAAAAAAAAGTTAATAAATAAGAGTTATAGAGCATTAAAATTAATAAATTACTCCAATTTTATTATTATAGTTCTCTATGGAACCATCAATATTACCATCTCCATTATTCTCTCTCGTATGATAGTGTTAGATTTAGGATGATGTTATTCCCACCTCTAAACTATTAGTTAAAAATAAAATTCTCTCGTAAATTGAAAATAGTCTTTTAACCTTCCGTGACTTAACATGTTTTAATCTGCTTTACTCAAATATAATTATTAGTTTGGTTTTCGATATTGTTCTTGCGTTTTAGTGTTACATAGCTAGAAATCGACTAGAGATTTTCGTATGGTCCTAATAACTCTCGCACTCAACTTTTGCTAACACAAGTACGAGGATAACCTTGCGACCTAAGCTGAACCTCGAGGCCCAATTAGCTCAAATCGCGCCATAATCACTCAAGTATAAACTTAGGCAAGTTTGTCTTAGTTGTACATAAATAACACCCAAACAAGGATATACTAATAACACAATTTAAACACAAGGATCAATATTCTATGGCTGAATTGCAAAGGGAAGATAACTCCTCCACCATGTTCCTCTATTATGACACTCGTGTCATGCCAACGTATAAAATAACAATGATTGCGCTATGAGGCATCTCAGTGATTATTTAAATGTAAAGAAAATTATCAAGATTGAGTAAAAAGAATTATGAAATTGTTGTTTATGTAACAAATACTATCAAGTTATCTACAAACTAATTCACTAAATATGTGATAAACAATGTCAAATTAATGATAAATTTGAGTCTGTACTTATAATTATTTTTAAGTCTAAAGTCCAAAAGAGTGATTTTTTCGGAAGGAATGGGTTTTGTAAAGCCCAAGTGCGCTAGCGTCTTTATTTAATTATTTGGGCCTTTTGTACTTGAGTTCATTTTATGGTTCAACAATATCGTCGCGGAAGCTAAGGCCTCCGTTCTTTTTACTCGCGCACATTGAGTTCCAATTGGCCCAATGAAAGGTATGTATGATTTATGATATTTTGATTCTTCAATATTAAAAAAGAATTATATGTAAAATCCAACAATATTTTTAAATTTCATGTTAAAATTTGCATGTTTTGTTATTCATTGACAAATTTAATAAATATATTTATTCGATAAAAATATTTTATAATTTTTCAAACTAGTAAACTTTTCTACTCCTGTCTAAAATCTATTGAGTTTGGGTCATGCGCACAACAATTTAAGGGTCATTTTTCCAAAGAAGTCTTCCTTCAACGACGTGCAAACTCAATCTTCTTCTTTTTCCACTTAGAGGCAAGAAAGTAAAAAACACTAATTTCAGTATTGGAAAACCCAAAACGTCACCCCACGGGGAGCTAAAGTGGCAGCAGCCAGCCTGGTTTTCAGAAAAAAAGTCAGAAATCTCTGTATCTTTATTGAGCCGTCTCGTCAAAACTTCACCAAAAACTCACTCATTACTCATTAGTCGTCACTGCTTACTGGAGTAGTAGTACTCCTATCCTGCTGCTCTGTCACATCCAAGCCACTGATCTGATCCACACCCAAAACCCAATTGCTCACTCCCATCAGAAATCTGTCTCCTTTTTTTAATTTCTTTCTCCTTTGTTCTTCCTATTCTGAAACACGAATATCTCTAAATTTAATAAGGTTTTTACCGTTGATCCATTAAAAAATAAGATATTATCAACAGATAAATTTTTTACACACAAGAATAAAAAATGTGATATTGTTTAATAAATAAGAGTATAAAACTATTAACACAAACCATTAACACAACCAGCTGAATGTGTTTTTGTTTGTATACTGAAATATTAGGTCACCAACCAACTTGTTCTACTACCACTTGTGCTACCCTGGCAGCTACCCACAACCCACAACCCACAACCCACAACCCACAACTTTCTTTACATTTCCCAGTTGTCTTCTCTTTTTTCTTTCTTTTAGTCGTTTTCTTCTTTTATTACATGAAATATCTTGACCTCCACCTACGACCAAACCCACTGAGATTCTGGAACATTATGTACTAGTTGTTGTGCTCCTCTCAAATTTTAAGCATCCATCACAACTTCTTTTACATAGAAAAATGACTCGGAACTACCTAATTTAGTACAAATGGTATAATACTCACTAAAACTTAGGTAGATCATAATTTACCTACATCATAATGTAGGATGATGACATGTATCAAAAAGTGTCAAGAATAGTGATATTCTAACACTATTTGAAACACGTGTCATCATCCTAGATCATTATATAGGTAGATCATGATCTATCTAAATTTTTTCCGTATAATACTCATATCTTTTAACTAATACATCCTTGGTTTGATTATTGCACATATTAAAAATTACTTATTATATTAATTTTATTTGTTAAAAAAAATATAATTAATTATAATTTAATAAATTTGAAGATACTTTCAACATAAAAATGAATTAGGTTTTATATTTTACAAAGTTATAGACATCATAATGAAAATTTGGCACTACATCACTCACATTTACATAACTATCCTACCCATCATTTCCCTTCTTCAACCCCTTTTGTTTGACTGACCTCCACACCATACATGGCGGCGTCACCACATCTCCTCCTCTCCTCCACCGCCCCATACCAACGGAAACGACACCATCTAGGCTGGGATTGTCCCTACACCATTTATAATCTATACATGTGTTTCTTTTTCCCATCCCTTTGCATCAATTTGATCCTCTACTTGATCAATCATGAGCCCCCCCACCCCACGTGTGATGACCTTAGCTCATCATTGCTTGCTTGAGAGATATTTTTGATCTAATTTTCTAGTACTTGGTTATTTTTTTCATTTTGTTGTTCAATTAGTCAATCCTAGCCGTTGACTAGCCATCTCACAGTTAAATTCAGCTAGACCAATCCTAGAGTTTGCTAGATCAAACTCCATCCATACATTTTGTTGATGATGATGGCCAATCACGAACGCCTCTATCCCCAACAAATCAGAGTTCCCAAATGTAAAGCACCACACCGAATCACTCCCCCTCCTCTCTCCCTCAACCCGATACAACAACCTCTCCCCCGACACACTCATCTCCGCACCCGAAAACATCAACTTAACAACCGGTAAGTTCGGAAACCGGGTCTGGGCCGACCCAACCAAATAGCACAAATCCATCGCCCCTTGGAACACGAAATTCGGGTCGTTTAAGACCCGCAAAACGCCCTTGCTCTGCTGCATAAACTCGTTCCTTAGGGCGGTGTAAACCGGGCCCATCAGGAAAGAGAACTGGGTCCCCGAATCCACCATGGTTTGACCCGCCCCGGTATGGTCCGGCACAAAAACGGATTTCGGGAGTGGTAAAACCTTGTTATTAACCTTTATACCCTCCAGCTGGACGGAATACGCAACCCGGTCGAAGTAAGGTAGTGGTAATTGCATTTTCACCAACGGAGTGTAGCTCAGTGGTTTAAGCCACGCCAAGCTTGTCGTCTCGCCGAGAAGCAGAACACCGGACGAGTCAATTCCCGATATGCAATACGAGAATTTCGAAAAACCCATCTGGCTAACAAACGATAAGGACCCGCGGTTCATGCCCATTAATCCGGTTGTCTTACCATCCTCCTCGGCGTTAGAGCTGAAACCCGCGTCCATACACCCGAATATGGTAGCGGGTCGGGTCCCTGACCCGAACCTGAAGGTTTCAAAGGCGAGGGTGCCTTCAATGGAGCTGGCGTCCGCGTAGGAAACCATGACGTGGCAGAGCTTGGCCGGGTCGCAGGAAACGGGTATGGTTAAGTCCCGGGTTCGGGTCCTGCAAGTTGGGGTGGAGCATCCTATTTTGGTGTATGATCTGGAGGCAAGAGGGTTGAAGATGGAGTTGAGGTTAGGTGCTTTTTTGCAATGGAGCCAAGAAAGTTCGCTTCCGGTGTCAAGAACCATGGTGATGTTTTGTGGGGGAGAGCCGACTGTTAGGGAGACGGTGAGGGAAACATTGTGGTGGAAAACAAGCTTGTTTGTTGCGGCTGCGGTGGCCAAGGAGGAGGGGAAGTATCTATGAGGTGAGAGGCGAGAAGGGTGTTTTTGGGTTTTGAGAGACAAAACTAAAGGTGTTTGATTTGAGGAGAGACAACGTTGGGAGTGCAAGAGAAGGAAGAGAGAGAGGAGGAGAAGATGGGTTTTGTGCATTTTTGTCTATTGTTGTTGCTCCGGTTGAAAAGAGGAAAGAGGCATATTTTGTAAACGGTGGGTTTATTTAGTATATATAGTAGACGAAGAGAATAATCTACTCTCTCAAATTAAATAGCATTTAATTATTTTTTATGTTATTTTTTTAATTTTACTAATTTATATTTTATTATTAATAAAAGATAATTAATGAGGAATAAAACAAAATGGTACTAATGTTAAATATAAAAGTATAAAAAATAATTTTTGAGGTATGTGTAAAATAAAAAAAAGTCAATTAATTTGAGGTAGAATGAGTACTTTTTAGGGTAAATTACATAAAAAAAATATTATATTTTATAAAATATTTCACTTAATCTTTTATAATCTAAAAGTTTGCAATGTAAACCCTATAGTTCTCTAAAAGTTACAATTTTAACCTTTCTAGTGGTTAAAAAATTCAAAAAAATAATAAAATAATTCAAAATATTAAGAAAATTGGAGAAAAAATATAACAAATATATTTTTTAAAACAAGAAAATGTACAAATATGAAAAATTTCACTCCACTAAAAAATAAAAGATGTAGAATTTTTTATAAAATATTTAAAAAGGAATACATTAGAAAACAAAATGTATTTTATATTTTTCTCATTGTATTAAATTTAACTATATTAGTTAGTTCATATTTTATAATTTTTTATTATATATTTATAATTTTTTAAATATTTAAAAGGTTAAAATTACAATTTAAAAAAAAATTATATAGAGATAAAATAAAATATTTTATAAATTATAAGGTTTTTTTTTAATGTAATTAGGGTAGTATGCATTGGAAGGAAAGAAAAGGAAGGGTAGTAGTACTTAGGAGAGGGACGTGTCGTGTGGATTTGGGGAAGGTGGGGGGACAAAGTCTAAAAAAGAGGATTGTTGGTGGGAGATTAGGGGATGGATGGTATGGATGGAGTGTCTTTTGAATTTGTCCTTGTCAGGGTAGGAGAAGGGAGTCTTTCCTTCATTGAAAAAACCAAAAATAATAAATTAGTAAGTTTGTAATTAGTTCGATCACGGAACTAATTGTAATAAGATTGATTGGTAGCATAATGATGGGTCTTAATCTTTAGGAAAAAACAAAACAAAATGATGATTATTGAGCATAATGCTAAAAAATATTCAAACTCATTTGTTAATTAAGATGGATGGTGTGTTACGTGATATATATATACTAAAATTATACTACATGAACTATTTAATTGATGAAATTCCTTTTATTTCACAAAAAAAAATGGCTAACTATTTTTCATTCTCTAACATTAGGGTAGGCCTTCATAGAAAAAGACTGAAACTAACATTCGCTGGTATGAACATATATCCTGGAAAAGAGGGTATGGGGCGCCGACTCGCTATGTCCGTCCGTGTGGGGATATCCCTATTACCCTATTCACGCCCAAAACGGAAATGATTGCTCTTTTAGCTTCAGCTTTTATTTTCATTTGCTAAAATGTTAGCCTTCTGAATAGCCAATAGGGGCAGAAGAAGTTTAGAGCTTAGTCAAACTAATTTTTTTAGAAACTGCGTAATATTATATATTCTACTCTCTAATTAATATGAAAAAATGACATGTAGAATATTTATGAACCTTAGAAAATTATAAAAATAATAAAATATATTTACAAAGTTTTGATTTATGTATTATTAATATTAAAAAATTACCTTGAATTTTAAATCATTTTTAAAGTAAATTTTTTTTAGATAAATCAAAATATAATTAATTAAAAACATAAAAGAGTTTTTGAATTTTTTTTGGGAGGGAGGATATATAATTTTTTGACAATAATATAAGATTTTATGAACAAAATCAAACTCGGGAGACCATAATGCACTTTTTGAAAAATTTAAAGTGGCCGGGCCACTCTAGCCACCCCCCTTAGATTCGCCTCTGATAGCCAAGCCTTATGCTACTGCAACTGTTCTTCTTTGTGTCTTTGTATGCTATCGAAAATACACAGATATATGTATTCCCCTCGGACATATGGGAAGGTTTGCACAATATTAAAAATGATGATTGTGATCAATTTTTTAATACTCTCTCTGTCTCGTTACAATGATCGTTCTAGCACAGGAACCTTGGTCCCGAAACAAATGTCGTTCTGCGATCCCGAGGCTGGAGAAGGCGAGGGTGCCCTTGCCTGCCTGCGCTGGTGACGACGACGACAACTTCGACTTCGGCTTCGGCTTCGACTGCCTTCCTCGATTCCCTCTTTCTGTGTTTGAATCTGAAAATTTGGGGGGGAACAAAACCTTTTCCTTTTTCAATTTTCATTTTCCCCCTTTCTTTTTCAATTTTGGTTTAGGTGCCTGTTTGGTTTGGGTGGATCTGGTGCGGCTGGGGTGATTTTTTATGGTGGTTTGGATGAATCTAATTGATTGCAGGAGGTTGGAATTGGAATTGGAATTGAAATTAATTTGGGAGGGGATTTGGAATTGGATTTAATTGAGGTAGAGGAGGAAGAAGGTGAACAGTAACTTGTACCAAATTAATTAATAATGGCACAATGGTAAATTAGAATTTTCTATTTATTTATTCTGTTCGAGCTAATCGGGACGAGAAATTTTACTCAAAATTGATAAAAATTCGAACAGAAAATACCAAAACGTGAAATAAAATAGAATAAAAAAATGATACGAAATAAAAATATAAAAATTACTATATTATTAATAAATAAAAACTTAAAAAGAACATAAGAAATAAAAAAAAACAGAAATGCTGTTTATTGATTAATTACAGCTCTGCCAAGACCAACCCCAGGCCAGCCGTTTGTAATACTTGGCCCAACTTGCCAAGCCCGGCTTCAAGCCAACAAATGTCAGAATTAAGCCATGGTTTTGTTGTAAATAGCAAGGGAGGTTGGGGGTAGTATGGTCAAAAAATGCCTCGTTTTCTTCCCACCAATCATTGCCTTAATCCACGTGCTTAGTAGCAAAACGACGTTTATTAAGAACCGGAGGGAGTATTTGATTTGACATCAAAACAGAGAAGTAGAAAAAAGCGTTTGAATCGATAGTAAAAGCCCTACCAATTCAACAAAATTTGACAACAAATAGAAAAGTTTACTTAGTTTTTTATTCAAAAAGACATGAAAATGAGTCTATAACGACATATAATTATGTTAAGAGAGTATTTTTTGTAAAAAATAATAATGATGTTTGTGATACAAAATAGAAACTCGATATTTAATAAATAATAAAATAAATTTATAAATAGTAGAATGCAGAAATAGAAATTTGGGCTCTGAGAGCCGGATATAGTGACTACATTGTTGATGCTTTGCTTTTTACATATATATTTCCATGCTTTACGATAGATGTATCAACACCTATTTATAAGAAGTATTGCACTTATACGCAACTCTTGGTGCAGACGCAACGGTTGGAACAAACACAACGATTGGAACAGACACAATGATTGGAACAGACACAATGGTTGGAACGGGCACAACGGTTGGAATGGACGTGTTGTTTGAATATTCAACACTCCCCTTCAAGTTGGTGCGTAGATATCCCATATGCCCAACTTGCAAAGAATCTTCGAGAATACTTGGCTTGAAATTGCTTTAGTAAGGATGTCTGTTAAGTTTTCAGAACCACTCTCCGTTGCAGCTTCACTTTTGTTTTCTGCACTCAACTCAACAGTTACTAGTGTTGGTGTTTCTACCATACTATCTGTAGAAACATTTGTCGCAACAAGATATTGTCTTGTCCTTTCTTTAGGAATAACGTATGATCTGCATTGTGCCAAATTCCTCAATGACTTTTGTAAATCTCCCAAACCAAGCTCTTGGGGACTGTTTAAGCCTATACAATAATTTCTTCAACCCGCACACTTTTTGTTGTTGATGTTCAGAGATTATACAGTCTGGTGGAAGATCCATATACACTTCTTCTGTCAATTCACCATGAAGAAATGCATTCTTTACATTAAATTGTTGCAAGGGATCAACACTATCAGTGTGACTTCCCTCCCTCTGAGTCTTCATTATAACCATCTGAGTGTTTATTATGACTCCCTTTACTATCATTGTGACTTCCCTTTGAGTCTTCGTTATAACACTCAGATGGTTCATTATGACTCTCTTCATTGTAACCATCTTCAGCTTGGTTTCGCACCAATATGTGAGTGTTATCATACTCATCATCATATTCTAACATGTGAGTGTCATCATATTCTAATATATGAGTGTCATCATATTCATCATTATATTTCAGTCATATTTTCATGTTCAGAACTTCCAGTTGATGTTGCTCCCCTTGAAGTTTTGCAGCTTTGGTTTGCTTCTTTCAATTAATTTTTTGGACCTTCCTTGAACCTTGTCTTGAGGATTGCGACTGATAACAACAGAAGCTTCACCTTTCTCGGATTCTCCATTCATCATAATTTTTTTGAGCAGCCTCACGACGGATCAAGGAGAAAGGTGGATCATCAGGAACTGGATCCTTTCTTAGGATATCGCCATGCACTTGTTCGAATCCACCATCCAAACCATTTTTCGTATGGTTTGCTTCTTTCAATTAATTTGTTGGACCTTCAGGAATTGTATCCTTTTTTAGGATATCACCACGCACCTGTTCGAATCCACTATCCAAATCATTTTTCGTATCCATCATCCTTTTCAGTAGGTAACGGAGAATTACCACAGATGAAGAAACAATTTCTCCTTTCCAACAATTAACATTTCGACCATCTAGAACCAAACATCGTAGTTTGTTTCATTAAGGATGATCCCGGGATTGCCGGTTGTAAAATAATCAGAGCAGATTTTGCACTAGAGCTTTCAGATTCAGATTTGCTCATGATGATTTCAATTGATCGGCTCCGCTTTTGTTTGTGTTCCACTCATGGTAGAACAATATACACAGATGAGATTGGTGTTGACTGTCACCACTCCCCCTCAAAACCAACATCTTCGTGAGTTTGTTGTCATAGGCCCCTTAAGATCAAGAGGCTCTTCTACCATGTAGAAAATAATAATGATGTTTGTGATACAAAGTAGAAACTCGATATTTAATAAATAGTAAAATAAATTTATAAATAGTAGAATTCAGATATGAATAGTAGAATGTAAAAATAGAAATTTGGACTCTGAGAGCCGGATACAAAAATTACATTGTTGATGCTTTGCTTTTTACATATATATTTCCATGTTTTACAACAGATGTATCAACACTTATTTATAAGAAGTATTGCACTTATACGCAACTCTTGGTGCAGACGCAACAGTTGGAACGAACACAACGATTAGAACGGATATAATGGTTGGAACGAATATAATGGTTGAAACGGATATAGCGGTTGGAATGGATTTGTTGTTTGAATATTCAACATTTTTCACTCCTTATCCGCTCACTCGTTACAGCCTATTCACGAAACCAATGTTTTGTGTCCGACACTGACGTATTGTGCATGTTTTTGGTGTCCGACTATTCGGGTAGGAATTTTAACTTAACTTAACTTAACTTAATTGCACCAAACGCTAATATTACATCTTCAAGAAAATAATTTTATCCTTGAGAACAGTAACAATGTTTCCCATCAAAAAGAAAAGAAAAGAACAGTAATACCATTTCCAATCAGTTTCATTTCGTTGTGCATGGAAAGGGAACACAATCAATTATTTATTTTTATTGAAAGAATCTATCTCTCGTCGTGCGACAAAAAGTGGAATTTTTTACCAAACCCAGGAGAGCCACCAAACCCACAGAACATTTATTTTAAGGCTTGACTCTTTGCACAACAATAGTAGATTGCTAATATTATTTAATCAAATTGATTTTGTCCATTGTAGTCATTGATAGCGACATAGAATTATTGAACATGAATTTTGATAATACAAACAAAACATTTTAAAAGTATTTTTCACTTTTCATTATTAATAAAAGGGTCCCGATATATATACTTCTCGATATATATCACCGATAGTAGCCAAAATTATATATAACGGCTGTACCAGGTAAGTATACTACTTGTACGACATACTAGGGAAACTATCGGGTAAAGGGACAGGTATCGGTAATGGCTGATCAAGTTCAAACGACAAGTGTCCAGGGTGATCCACAGGGCGAGGCTATAAATACCCCCTATCATCCCTTCATGAAGAGAGACACATACACGCGCACTCGTACTAAAACTTTGCCCGCACAACTACCTAATTACCTACCTTCACCCGATAATTCTCCCTTACTACCTATTTTCATCATATTTACTGACTTAATCGTCGAAATTTCTACGCCGGAGGGGGTCTTCGACGCTTTGCAGGTGGCGTATGATCAGCGAGGCAGTCCACATCAACACGCCAAATTACAAAATAGTCCTCACCCCAAATTAAGGATTATCAAATTGAATTCTTGTAATCTTTCGGCATTGAAAGGATAATCGAGACTAAATTTGGTCTGCAGATTCTTAATTTTGTTTTCTGGTTAGCTAGGCTTTGGTTTGATTGATATATAATTTGATGGACTGTCAAGCATTACAAATTTATAAAGCAATTGTTTCAAAACTGTTGATTACAAGTTGATAAAAGATAGTCCACCAACAAATTCAATTTACGCGCAACAACCATTAATTGTCGGACTTTAAAAAAAAATAACTCTTTTAGTTTGATTTCTTTTACTTTTTTCACTAAAAAAAATTATTTTTTATCGCTCCATCAATAATTAATATTGAATTAATTTATTTTTGAAAATTTATAGGGTACACAAGTTTTTTTTCACGAGCGACAAGCGTAGTCGTCGTGGTGCACAACACTATATATGCAAACCAATAATGCCACCTAATAAGAAAATCTCCTTCATCATCAATCAAACATCATATAATTATGACAATCAATTAATGTTGTTTTTCTACAACTTCGGTACACGTTTCTTTCTACACAAAAAATAAAATAGTACTCCTAAAAAATGAAATACATTACTACTATTCTTATTTCCCTTTGTCCATTAGTTTATAGCTGCATGCCAATTATCCCATTAGTTCTTAGTGGCTCACAAGCTGCACTAATTAAGATAAAGACTGGTGTAAACAAAAGATAAAGACTAGCTAAAGCATGACCACCAAGAAATAAAGAAAACAAATATATATATATATATATATATATATATATATGGGTTTTGCTAACCTGCCCATTTCATGGGATTAGCATTGTGCCCACATTCTTTTTGACATAAAATACCCCAACTTTTTATAAAATTTGAAAGACAAAAGAATCAATTCATATAATTTCTCTCTCCTTCAATAATTAGTCTTTAAATACATTTACACCATTTGTTTCTCTCTCATCTTTTTTTATTTCCGATTTAACCTTATCTTTTTTTTTCTTTTCTTTTTTTTTGGGTGCAAACTTGTTTTCTGTGTAATTCAATTTTTTAGATGATGGTTTCCAAAAGATGTGCATAATCAGATTCATAGATACGTGATTATTATTTTTATTTTTAAACAAAAAAAATTATTTGGCTTTTAACTTTTCCTAAAATCAAATTAAGGGATTAATTCACTTTTGGAATAAAAATATAAGTGATCGGAAAAAAATTAATGAAAAAAAGGATAAGCTTGATATACGGTATTTTTTTTTGACATCATCTTTAATAATATTTCTAGCTTTCTAACAAAAAAATAGCAAAAAGAAAAAGATAAAATTTAGCAAAAAAAGAACAACCAGATAAATAAGGAACTTACAAAAAGAAGAAGATGGCGTATAATAAAATTGGAAAAAAAATAAAAAACAGATAAATAAGGAGAAAAGAAGAAGAGAGGAGGTTAAATTGGAAAATAAAAAAAAAGATGAGAGAGAAACATGTTAACCTACCCATGAAGTAGTATGAGTTGATAATTAAAGGAGAGAGAAATTATGAGTTAATTCTTTTGTCCTTCAAATTTTATAAAAAATAGGAGTATTTTGTGTTAAAAAATGTGGGCACATTGCTAACGTACCCATGAAGTGGGCAGGTTAGCGAAACCCATATGGGTGATGAATGAAATCATGTACACCACCATGAACATTTTCCGCCATTAAAAAAATATATCAACGAAAGATTCATTTCTAGCGATCATTTTCTTTTATTTGACAAAATTAACAAATTAGGGTGTGATTTGACAAAATTAACAAATATTGGGTTCAAATTGAAGAAAATTAAAAGAGGTATGATTTTGATATTTGTTACGGTGAAAGTTTTACTGTTTTTTTCAACAACAAAAAAATATTAAAAAAAATTGTTGCATTAATGATAATTGGGCTTGTTCTTGTTATCGGTGTGGCCCTTTTATATTGGTAAGAGCCATCCCAACATAATCAAAAGAGGTAATCAAATCATACGAAGAAAGAACACATGATTGAGTTGATGAAAGTGAAATCCAATTCTTCCATTCAATAATGATAAAAATTTATGTACATTAATGCAATAGAGGGACGAGATTAAATAATTTTTAAAAATAAAGAGATTAAAAGTGTCATTAACCATCAACTGTTGCAGGCTTGTGCAACATAATAACAACTCCATTTAGTGGTAGTAAAGAATACACGAGATAAATGCATGTTTATTTCACAATTCTAACCACTGCCGAAGAAGTCAAGTAAAGAAAATTAACCTAACTATATTAACAACACATGAGTGCCTTAGAGCTCTCCCAAGATACACATACAGTGAATTCATGCATGTTGAAAACTAGGCCAAACTAAAGCATGAATGTGTTCAAAATGTTTGGCTTCAAACAACCAAAATATCAGCACAACCAAATAAAGAGAAACAAAACCATTGGAAATAGAATTGTTATCTGTTGTGCCACTGACAGTAATTGTTATCTGTTGAATACCAGGATTCACGTTAACACTAACTCAAAACCAAAAACTTTCAGTCAATACTGATAAAATGCCAAAAAATATTAGAAATGAGTAAACCAGTTTTATTTCAATTTGACCATTAATTAAACAATAGTAATTAATATTATTGTTGATGACAATGCAAATTAAGCTAGCTGGCAACAACCTTGACTAATCATAAGCATTCTTTCAAACAACCACTTCAACAAAGTTCATTCTACCGGCCGTTCCACTAGGTTCTTCAATCGATTAAAGTGCCCTTGCCGCGATACACAATCAAAACAAGGAACATAGCCAACAACAGAACCTTCTGCACCACTTAAATAGGAATTTTATCTCTAGATTTTAGGAAGTAGGTAAACTAGAGCAAACCATCCCCTAAAAAAATAGAACAACTAGGCAAACAACAAGAGACCAATATAATGACAAAAATAGAGCCAGCCTAAGTGAATTTCCAAACTTGCAACACAGACAAGAAAGAAATAAAACAATGCACACATGAATCACATCAGGAACCAGAAACTGACAAATACCCATTTGCTAAAATCAACCCAGAAATCCTAATTGACAACTAATCGAAAAGGAAAAACGGTAAACATAAAGTACCCAACAACCCAAAATGATATAATTGAAAAATCACCACTAAGCAAAATTCACAAGACTATGAAACAAAAACAATAGAGAAAGTAAAGGACCAGAAGCTTACCTTGGCGATGTCCTGATACACGACCAATCAGCCGAACACCTCGGCGACGATGCGGAAAAGGGTGTCGTCTTTCTGAATGGTGTAGAGGGGTTCGCGATTCAGTAACTCTTAGCACCTGAACCATCTTTCCCAGAGGTATCCATTATCTTGCATCACACAATAATAAATAAATAAATTCTGTTGTCGAAGCCCGAAACACCACGGGAACATCAACATAAGATGCTACAACACTATTCCGCAAAAGAAACTTAACAAAATCGACGAAATGGTACTCACCTTTGGGTCTCTAAGCCAGCCGGATTGCAGTTTGGCGAAGGGATTTGATATGGAGGGAACTGGAGATGAAGAAACTGGATGGTGGAGATTGGAGAATCGTGAAGGCGGAGATGGTGAAGATTTTGGAGAATCGCGAAGCCAAGGAGAAAAAACAGAAGAGGTGATATTGGGATATGTATTACACAAGGGTATTTAAGTAATAGCCTAATTAATTACTCCCTCATATTTAATTTAATTGTCGTTCTAGTTGTTTGCACAAGTATTAAGGAAGCCAGTATTTTTGACGATTTTACCACCTGCCCTCTCTCTTATTTACAAGCGTGCCATTGTCTTCAGTTTTTTGAATTTACAAGCTGCCAAAAGAATGGCGCCAACTGAAAATACCAAAACAGAGAAATTTGATGTTTCGTCAAAACCAAAAAATTAAAATTTTGTTTTCCCCTCTCTTTAGTCTTTCACTTGTCTCCTCTGTCCATTTGTTTATTCAAACAATTTGAAATTATTGACATGCTGCAGTGAGAAAAAGAAACCGTATTCTCTGTGTTGGAAATTTACCAACAAACCTAAAAGATTTTGCTTGCTTTTTAATTATGGAGCATTCGGCCTTTGATCCTTTCGTAGCTAATCCACCAATACAACCATATCTTGAAGTAGTTTGTCATCCACCAAATCCATCTCGTGAAGAACCAGAAGAAGATGGAGAAGAACATCATAGCACTGCGTTTCCAGAAAATGGACAAACCGAAGAACAGGGTATGCTTCATTCAAATGAACATATTTCATTCACTCAACTATAAAATTTTATAAATTAAAATATTAGATTTTGTTGTTGTTGTTAGAATTGAATGAACCACATCTCAATCCGAAAAGGAAAGAGCTGACTAACGCCGAAAGGAATGCTGCTTATGGAATGCTTATGCAAGAGAGTAAAAAAGGGACAATTCGAAAGGGGTCAATAAGGGAGGTAGCTGAATTATTTGATGTCTCGATTCAAACCATCCAAAGGTTATTGAAAAGGGGAAAGGAATCCGGGAACACAATACCTTGATAAGCAGAATTAAAAATTGTGGCCGGAAGAGGATCCAATTTGATATGGACAGGATTCGAGAAATCCCATTGAGATAGAGAACAACTTTGAAATCTCTAGCTGATGTTGTTGGTATGTCTCAGAGTTTTATGTCATCGAGATTGAAAAAGTAAAGAAATTCGGCGTCACAGCAATTCCATTTGGCCAACAGTGACAGAGGGAAATCGTCAACGAAGGATGCAATATTGTCTATCACAGATGGACCCCTCTTCTTCCGATGGTGCCAATCCAACCTTCTCCAAAATGGAAATTTTTATCCATATCGATGAGAAATGGTTTAATATGACCAAGAAGATTCAAAGCTACTACCTGTTGGCTGATGAAGATGATCTGGTACGAACAATCAAATCAATTAATTTTGTTCCTAAATTAATATTTTTAGCAGTTGTTGGTAGGCCTAGGTATGATTCTAAAGGGATTTGTACATTTAATGGTAAAATAGGAGTGTTTCCTTTAGTTAATGAGGTAACCGCAATTAGGTCGAGTAGCAATAGGATATCTGGAACAGTAGAAGTGAAGGCATTCCAAAAAATAGATAGGCAAGTCATTCAGGATTTCATGATTAACAAGATTTTACTGGCCATTAAGTATCATTGGCCTAAGGATAGCATCGTAGAACCAATCATTATTCAACAAGATAATGCTAAGACACATATCCCGGAGAATGATGAAGAGTTTATTAGTGCAACTCACAGATTAGGTCTTAATGTTAGGATACTATGTCAACCTCCTAATTCTCCGGATCTAAATATGTTGGACTTGGGATTTTTTAGAGTTATACAATCATTGCAAGAGAAAGAATGTGCTACGTCTACTGTTCAATTGGTTGCAACAGTTGAGAAATCATTTTGGGAGTTCTCGAATAAGAAGAGCAACACTATTTTCTTAACTCTTCAGGCTTGTATGATTGAGGTTTTGAAAATCTTGGGTTCCAATACATATCGGATTCCACATGAAAAAAAGACAGATGGAAATGCAAGGCATTCTTCCTTCACAACTGTCATGTGATCCACTAGTTGTTGCAATTGCTAATGCTCATTGTCCTTAATAAAAAGGTAAGGACTAATACCAATTTCCTTTATTAATCCTGACGAAATTTAATTTACAAGTCCATGTATTCTATGTTGACTCTATGTGCTCTTATTCTTTTCAGGTTGTGACGTTGCGGTTGAAGAAAGATACTATAGTAGTAGTTGTTGCTGCTTAGTATAGATTGGAATTTTGGATTTTTTGGGCAAGTTTTTGTGTATATGCTGTGTTAATAGTTTGTGGTTTGTGATGGTAAATGAGTGGATAATGGTTATTGGCATCTTAGTGACGTTGCATGTCAGTATTCATTATACATTGGGTTTAAAAAGATTTTGCTGGTACGAATGTAGTCAAGGATTTCAAACAATATACTCACGCTCTTTATGACCTTTTGAGTTAAGTTCAATGCATACTTGTCTAGTAATTGTTCAATTCAGGAAATTGAGTTAGCAATTTGTAGATGCAAGGGCGTTCTTGACTTCTGCTCTTTAACTTGTGGTAGAAGAGTCAATTTAGTGATTGGCTATTTGATGAAACCAATGCTTAATGTATATGTTATCCAATTTGGTTGAGACAAACAGGTGCATGTTTAATGTTTCTGGAGCCATGAGAAAATTTTAAATTCTTTGAACTGTTTATGGTATGCTTCTTTGAAATTTGCTAGTTATAGATATTATTGGTTGTTCTTTTGTTTTTTGTTTTTCACATTCAACTTCCAAGTTTCTATATGATCTTATATATGGTGCATCGTGATGGATCCTTATTTCACACCATGTAGTCATACTTATCTACTATTCGCCTTCTTTATGAGGAATTAATGTTTCACATGCATTGGTGACGATTAAATTAAGTGAATTATTTGTAAAACGAGGTGGTCCTAGGATATAGCTGCACATTATGAGATTAGTGGTGTAAGTTGAGGGTGCTTCGATCATGGATAGAATGTCTTGGCTGAGTTATCCAGCTTGCTAATTAAGATTTGCATCTTTCCTAGTTGTCAACATTTTTCAAGATTTATTATTTGCTCAACTATTAAGGGAATTCCATCCAAAAGATTTTTTAAGATTTTAGTTGGCCAACTTAATTCCTTTCTTTTCCTCCTAACTCCTTCTCTGTGATTTACTTAGGTTTTTTATTATGGATCACAATTCTGTTGATGTAGCCGGTGGTTATCTCCATTATGACAATGCTCAGCTGGGGATGAGGATGAAGCATTTGATGCAGTTGATGCGGATGAAGCATCATGGATCACCTTATGTTTTTCAATTCCATTTTCTGGTTTTGTTGTTTATGTTTAAATTGACAGCAATTCTAGAATTTTGTTTCTATTTATTTATGTTTATGTTTTTCAATTCCAGTTTCTGTTTCTGTTGTTTATGTTTAAATTGACAGCAATTCCAGAATTCTATTTCTGTTTGTTATGTTTATATTTTTCAATTCCAATTTTAATTTCTGTTGTTTATGTTTAAATTGACAGCAATTCTAGAATTTTTCATTTGAAACTGTTGGAAAAACTCTTAGCTGAGAAAAAGAGTTGACAGTAAAACTGCTGTAGAGTTTTTCATTTGAAATGATCAAGTGTTATACATTTTCTATAGGGATAGTTAATTGTATGTAGTCAAACTTCATTTGAACAAAGGATGCATAAAAGGAATCCATTTACAAGCTCAAATTTATTTTAAAATGTGAGAGAAGAGCCCTTATGTTTTTTTTGAAGTAAGCACTTTCTTGTCTTGCGTTCAGCAACATCCGAATGATACATAAACTAGGGGTCTTTTTCTTGTTTTTTCTTCATGGACTTGATTGATTTCCAGTTCACAAATATCTGGTCTTGTGTTCAGCAGCATCCGCATGATACATAAACTGACAGTCTTATTCTTATTTTTTTTCTCATGGACTTGATTGATGTCCAGTTCACAAATATTGTTGGATTCACTATGTCTTTTATCATGAACAGTGGCTCACAACATGCAAGCCCAAGTCTAGAATCAAGGCCAGTCACTTCTTGTGCCATTGTCTGTTAATAAGCCTCAAGCACTCCCGCAATTGTTACAACAAAATATTCAAAATAATTTAGTTTCTATGTAAGTTCCACCGGTTTACCATCTGCACCGCCTCCTATTTCTGGTTTAACCAAGTCTTTTTGGTGTTTCACAAAAATCAGCGGGGAACTCAATAGGACCAGGGATGCCCACCAATATGTTTGCCAATTCTCAAAGACAAATGCAAGGAAGGCAACAAGGTGTTCCGTGGAAACAAGGAGTTCCGCAGCAACAACAAAAGCAACAACAACAACAACAACAGTAGCAACAACAACAACAACAACAACAACAGCAACAACAACAACAACAACAACAACAACAACAACAAAATAATCCACCAAATAGCTTGCAATCAAGTGAGTCTAATTCTCAAAAGGGAGGCTAAGCTCTCAACGTTGCTGTTACCAAAATCAAGACCAAGTTGCAAATGAAAGGAACATACCTATTTATATCAGCACATGAAATGGTAGAGAGGAAATAAAAATAGAAGCGTGAAAGCAAAAAGAAATAAAAACACTTCAGTCTGATGCTATATGAAAAAAAGAGCATTAAATTGCCAAATCGTCAAAAGGAAAAAAAGTGTTATCCAAAATCCAACAAATTGACAGCAATGATTTCCAATTTGTAATCCATTAATTAGACATAACATCTGTACAGAAATTCTACAACCCAGTGCAACATCACAGCCTCAATCCATGGCATACATAAACCAAACTGGCCAAAAGAGTATTCCTAAACCCATGGGAAACTGAAAAAATCCAAAATGGATTACAACATTACAACCTTAGTTCTAAACTACAAAATGATAATGCCACAATCTAGCAATATCACACAAAAAGGAAAAAAAAAAACTCCCATTTAGTATTGGTCTGGAAGAAGGATCCGCAAGATCTCAATGAACATCGTCTCGTAACCAGGATCATCAAAGTGATACATACCTGCTATTGAGATTTTATTGAGATCGAAATCTCGTTCTCCCTTGAACTTTGTTGCCAGTTGGGTCTCCTCAACAGAAGGCTTGTTTAGATTGAAATCCAATAGCAATTTTGCTGTTTTGATTGCTGATGCACTTTCTTTTACTTCTTCGCTTGAAATTATCCTCTCTTCAACTGTCTCTATTGCCACCATACCCAAATCACACAAAAATTTCTCGACATCTATGGAATCATCAAATTCCACAAAACTGTTGGATTGCGCATCCTCCCAGTAGTCGATGCTCTCTATATTTCAACGATGGTAAATTCTCAAACCCTAGAGAGATTTTCATAGATTTTGGAAATAGAAGAAAATGGAGTAGGAGACTCAGTTTGTAAATAAGAAACAAAAAGAGGTCATTATCATTTTGAAACTTGAAAATTTTCATTCCCCCCTTTCGATTTTCAATTTCCCACCCATAATCGATGCCGATGGCGTGGAGGAGAGGAGTGAAGGAAAGGAGAAGAGAGTGGCAGGCGTGGCTGTGGAAAAGGGCAGGGTAGTAATCTCACCCTTCAAAGAGTCAGAAAAGTGGGTCACGATAATTATTTTTTAGGGTTTTAACAAATGCTAGAACGACAATTAAATTAAATAGGAGGGATTATAAAAGAGTCAAGTGAATTCCTCAGCAATCACACTTTTTTGTTGGAGAATTTCACTCTTCATTAAAATTTGCAGTTCAATTCTTACGAGAATTGAACTCTCGCGTGTTTTACTATACCAAGCGAATGATTTGGTAAAAATGATTTTAAATGAAATGAATCCATACCAAACGGTCCCTTAAGGATTGTTATAGGAGAATTCAAAATTTTGAGGGGATAATATAAAGGACTAATGTAAAAAAAAAAAACTTTAAGGACTATTATGAATAACAAAAAATTTAGGGGGGCAAGGCTTTGTGAAACTAAATTCCTACTACTGGGATTTTAGATCTTCCACCGCTAATTAAGTAGTTTTTTTTTATAGTGATGATACGATTCAAGTTCAAACCTTTATTGGAATTTTTACCACTAGTAATTAAGATAATTAATAAGCTACATGTTCATTTGTCACTCTAAAAATGAACATGTAATTCATTTGTTGTTTTGTTGATAACAAATGTATCAGTAAGAAGTCAAACTAAGATTTAAATTTCACCTCTGCTTATAAAAAAAAAGTTTGAGTAGGTAGTATCGCAACAAAACAAAATACAATAATAAAATAAATATTAGTGCTAGAAATACTAACACTTTTATTAACTTTTATATTAAAATACACGTGTCATTTTTACATTCACTAGATAATTATTTATTTAAATAAAAATAAAAATATTATGTAATTAAGAAAATAACTCTAATCATATCTTAACACATCATTTAATACAATTTTATTAGTAAAATAATTAATATCTCAATTGAAAATAAAACGAAGGACACTGTTACATAGTTGTATATCGTTTCTTTATAATTATATTGATAGCGTGTATTTTGTATATCTTTTCCTCTTCATTTTCACTCATTATCTTAGCATGATACTGCTGATTTACCCTTGTTTCCATCTTTATTGCAGATCTAGGCTAGAAGAGAGGAATATGCGAAAATATATGCTTTTTGGGTGGAATTCCGCGGATCTCAAAGCAGCGAGGCCAAGACATCAATTTCGTCGTCGAGCCCTGGGCAATATTTCCTGGTGAAAGCCTCGTTGTTGTGCTTCCACGTGTCCTCCTTGCTGGTCTCCAGAATATTCCCAGAAAATTTCCCAGCTGCTGATCATATTGTCTTGCCCTAGATGCTGATTTTGTCATCTTGCCCTAGCTGTTGGTCAAGTCATCTAGCCCTAGCCGTCGTGCATCAGCAAAATTCCGACTAAAGTGAAAGATACCCAAAAGATCTGCACGAAATTCCATGCAAATTCCTCCTGGCACATTTTGAGAATATTCCCTTTTGGACCAAGGAGCACGCTCCATGTGTAGGGCTGGAGAGTATTTAAGCCTTTAGTTTTAGGGTTTTGGGAGATCATCATTTTTTACAGCATAGTTTTAGTTTCTATTTTTTGGGATTTGTTCTTCCCTCTTTTGGGAGCAGCCGCCACCATCTACTTCCATTTTTTGGTATTTATTGAGCTTTATTTTCCTTTATTGATTATTTACTTTTATGCTATTTATTAGATCTATTATTTATTACTTGTTAGCATGAGTAGCTAAATTCTCCATTCTTAGAAAAGGGTGTTTCGAGGGTTGCAAAGAATAGTTAAGAGGCCTAAATGTGTTTAATATATTCTTATTGTTTGTATTTGCTTGTCTGTCATTTTCTTGCCCTAGATTACCTCTTTAGTAGTGACAGTGTGGGGAGGTGCCTAGGGGGATGGCGAAGTGTCTAGGTTATCTCTTTAGCAGTGACAGTGTGGGGAGGTGATTAGACCCTTATAGCACGTCTACGAAATAGAGTAGAATATTTCTGCGCCAATGATTAACTAGCCCTCGACGCAACCCAAGAATACCCCTTGCTAAGGTCCCTTCTCATCTGAATTAATATCTTTATTTACAGCCTTCCTTTATTATCTTGCCCTTAATTACTCTTTACTTTCGTGCCCTTGATATATGCTTTTAATTAATTATTTTGTTAGCAACCAACTCTGTGATTGATTAATTAGATCAATCGACAAACCCCCCTCTTTGAGTTACTATTTCAATTGGCTGCATTTACTATTGTCATACATCTAAAGCGAGTCTTTACCCTTCAATCTCTGTGGTTCGACCCTGTCTTGCCCTTTACACATTTTAACCGTGCAATTAGGCATCAGGAAATATTATTACATTTGAGTGACGATCAAATTTTGGCGCCGTTGCCGGGGATTGAACACAACTAATTTCTCTCTTTTATTTGTATGACCAGGAGATCTGCACCAGACTTACTACCCCTTGATCACGAGCTTACCGGGACAGAAAAAGGACTCTGAAGACAGACCAAAGGACCATCTATCAACCGTAGATAAGTCTCTTGCCCTGCCCTCGACAGTCATCTATCCAACTTGGATAACCTCGACACTCTCTTTCACCAAGACTTGCTAACCTCCATCGAGACCTCGACGACGCAGAGTTCGTCTACCCCTAGATACCCATTATGGAAAACCCACCCCGTCCATGACATGTTGCTCCGCCGAACGTCCAGACCATCGAAGGCTTCAATGCTGCTCCTAAGGCACCTAGTAGTTGTATTGTTTGGCCCGCTGTCCCTTATGACTGGACACTCAAGTCCGCCGTTATGCATCATCTACCCCTCTTCCGTAGGCTAGCCAAGGAAAACCCTCATCGTCACCTTCAACAATTGCATTCTATTTGCGAGGCCATGAAGCCAATCAATGTCAGTATTGAACACGCCAAGCTCCGTGCTTTCATGTGGTCCCTCAAGGATCTTGCCCTCGACTGATTCTACGACCTTCCGCCTAGATCTATTCACTCTTGGGCCGAGATGTCCAAAGCCTTCACGGATAAGTATTATTCGGCGTCTATGGCAATTGTCACTCGCAAGCAATTAGTATCTATTCTTCAAAAGCATACGAAGGATCTCGATCAATATTATGAATGCTTCAAGAGGATGCAAGCCTTATGCCCTTCTCACAACCTCACCAAGCATGCCCTCATCCAATATTTTTGTGAAGGTTTGAAGGCCCATGACAAGGTTTTGCTAAATGCCGCAAGTGGCGGTTCTCTTTGTGCCCTCAGACCAGCCGCTGCCAAAGCCACCATTGAGCTCATGGCAAAGAACACAATTCCGACCAGCAGCACAACTAACGGTCAAGACGCCCAAGTGGCTGCAATGCAAAATCAGTTGACTGCTATCACTGACATGCTGTAGAATATGGCAGCAAGACAACCTGTCCAAGGCAAGGCCTACCAGATTTGAAATTTTATAGATCATGCCACGGACGCATGTCCTTATATTCGTGAAGAAATCCAAGTCAATGTCGTGGGTAACTACAACCAGAATCCATACGGCCAGAATTACAATCAAGTGTGGCGATATCTCAATTTCAGTAGGGCAAACAACCCGCAGGTGTCTTGCCCTAGTCAGCCGCCCCAGCAGAATTAGTATGGAAATCACCCTCCTCCCTTCAATATGCAGAACTTCATGCCCAGACCTAGCTACCACAACAATCAGTACCAACATCAACCTCCTCAAACTCAGACCTTCACCGTCCCACCGGTTGATAAAATAGCTCATGAGAAGAAGGTAGCAGATTTAGAGAAACAAATGAGTATCATGATGGCTGAAATGAAAGAGTTGAAAAACCAAGGTAGATTTCCTGGGCAGACTAAGGCCAACCCGAAGCACAATGTATGTGCCATGACACTCCTCAGTGGCACTCAACTGCCCTTGCGTGTACATCCGTATCTAGGCCTAGACACTGAAATACCTGAGCATGCACATCTAGGACTCGGCATTGAACAAACTGTCGAGCTTGAGCCTGAGCCCAAGCCAGAAAAGATCAAGACAAAGAAACCACCAGAGTTCACCCAAGAGTACATCCATAAAATCCTTGAGCCACCTTTCCCTCAACGACTAGTCAAGTCTGAAAAGGATAATGAGAACCGTGAGATTTTTGAAATATTTAACAAAGTGCAAGTTAACATCCCCTTGATGTAGGCTATTAAAAATGTTCCTCGTTATGCCAATTTTTTGAAAAATTGGTGTGCTAACAAGTGTAACATGATAGGTGTGAAAAAGATTAGCGTAGGTGTGAACGTCTTGGCCGCGATCCAACGGAAGCTACCACCCAAGTGCAAGGACAAAGGTATGTTCTCCCTCCCATGTAAAATCTGTACTACTGATATTGGTAGAGCTATGTGTGGTTCTGGTGTAGGTATCATGCCCTTAACGATATACAACAGTCTAGACCTTGGACCCCTCAAGCCCACCGGGACCACGATCCAACTAGCTGACAAATTCGTCATCTATCCCAAGGGGGTCGTTGAGGACGCCTTGGTCCAAGTTGGCGATTTCATCTACCCAGCCGACTTCTACGTGATTGACATGGAGAATGGGTATTCTGTCAAGGCCTCCGATATGCTGCTAGGAAGACCATTCCTTAGAACCGCCAGGGCCAAGATTGACTTCCATGATGCCTCCATTACTTTTGAGTTCGACGATGAGACCATCAACTTCAATATGCTTAACACTATGCATAACCCTGCTAACTGAGTTCTCTAGTGTTAATTTTGTTGATATCATTGATTCTATTGTTGAGAAAGTTTCTCACTTGCATTTTGATGATCTTCTGCAGTTTGCCCTCGACATGAGTATTCCGCCCACCGTGCTGGATACCTTCGCTTTGACACTTGTGACTTCAGAGCACTCAGTTGTTGATGTTATTGACCTTATTGTTACACAAGTTTCCGATCTTAATGCTGACAACTCTGCACATCTTGCCCTCGACGGGAACATCACTACTAATGCACTAGCAGAGGCTAAGGCACACATTATGGAGCCTTCGGGCTTGAAGGACGTCGCTGCTGCTCAAGCCACCTGTGAATTCGTGGTACACCCATCCAAGCCCTCTAATCTCTCTACTGCTAATTCAGCGTTTGCCCCTTCTTTTTTGCAGGCCCCTAAGTTGGAGTTGAAGAGCTTGCCCTCGCACCTCAAGTACACCTACCTTGGCGAGCATGACACACTCCCGATGATCATCTCTAGCAAGCTCGATCCTGCAGCGGAGCGTGAGTTAATGTCCACACTAAAAGGATACCGCGAAGCCCTTAGATGGACAACCGTCGACGTCAAGACATTTGCCCAGCCCTTTGCACTCCTCAACTAGCCCCGGTAGCCTCCGTACCCACTCCTTCTATCTCTAAAACCATGGCAGCGACTCCCGCTGTCACTATGATCACTCTTGAGGCTACGAAAACCCTCGCCCCAACTACTGCCGCCACTGCATTGACCAGTGAGGGCAAGACGCCCAATGCCAATCCTGCCCACGACACGAGCAAGGGCAAGACGCCTCGTCATGATAAGTTTCTCTCTGCTAAGAACTTGGCTACTGGACAAAAAGTTTTACTCTACAATTCTCCGCTTAGGCTCTTTTTTTAGAAAATTGAAGCATAGGTGGACCGTCCCTTACCTTGGCACAATGATTTATGATCATGGGGTGGTTTCAATTTAGAATATCGACACGCGCCTCAGTTCCAAAGTGCAAGACCACAGATTGGAGATGTTCCATGAAGGTTTCCACCCCCTCATGGCGGAGCCACCAGACCCAAAATAATTTGAGTATCCAACGTCGTGCCCTCGACGTTAACAGAGGCGCTTCGTGGGAGGCAACCCACGTTTCTTTCCATTTCCGGGTGAACACTTTCCTTTTCCTTTTCAGTTTTTATGTTTCTTCTCGTTTGCCCTTGTGTGAGTCCCTTCTTCACATTGAGCGCAATGCATTGCCTAAGTGTGGGGAGGGACACTTGTGTGTTTGTGTTTAATTTGGGCAATTTTTCAAAAAATTTAGAACTTTTTAGGATTGATTTTCTATAAATACCCTTTTGCTAAGCTAGCACTCCCCTGTTTTAAAACCCCCTTGTTTGAGTACACACTTTTGACCTTTTGTGCACATAAATAAACCATCATTCGTTGCATCTATGCCTGGGCAAACACAACTCTTCCTGCTTGCACTTATGACTAGTCTAGGCCTAGACACCAGTAGTCACAAAAAGCACCTTGTGAGCACTTTGAGCTTCCATGCCATATTTTCTATGTGTGATATGCTTAACTAGGCACTAGCTAGTTTTGCATGATATCCCTAGGTATAGACACCATTAGACAAGGGAAAGCAACAAAATGATGAAAGACTTTGTATATTTTTCTTGTTTCTCTTTTCTTTTCCTTCTACTTCTTTTCTTTCTCTCCCTTACCTTTTTCTCCATCTTGCCCTCGACACTTACCCTTCCCCTTTTTTGTTTCACTTCTAACCATTTGAGCCATTTCCTTGATCTTTACTTGGCAGGTGAGTAACACTTTTCAAAACAACCAGCAAGGGCTAGAAGCACAAAAGCATAAGTGTGGGGAAGATGAAGAAGCAAAGTCTAGATTTTGAAAGCAGAGCCAGGACAAGACAATGCAGATTTTTTTTTTACTATGGCCAGACAGAGCACAAAAGCATAAGTATGGGGAAGTAAACAACAAGGTCTTGTCATTTAAAGCATAAAAATGCAAAAAGCCCAGCAGCTGCATCCCTGCCTATGTTAAAATGGCAGGTGAAGAAAGAAACATTTGTGCCTACTATAAAAAAGGAAGAAAAAAAATGAAAAAAAATGAAAAGAAGAAGAAGAAGAAGAAGAAGAAGAAGAAAAGCAAAACAGGCACAGAAAGCAGCAAGGATCGCCAGCTCTAGCCCAGAAGAAGATCTCCCCTAGAGAAGAAGGAAGTCATCGTCTAGCCCTCGCTGTCGCTCCCCCAACAAGTGTTACTCACCGACCTCTCCTTTTTCCAGCCAAGGAATCCCTCAATTTCAGATTTGTTTTCTTTCCCTTTCATCTTCTTCTCTTCTTCTTTTCTTTTCTTTTCTTTCCTTCTTCTTTTTCCTCTCTTCATCCTTTTTCATTTTCCATTCCTTCCTTTCTTTTTACCCAACCCGTACCTTTTCTTGCCTTTCTTTTTAAAATGCAAAGTCCTTTCTAATCGTTAGTTTGCCCTCGCATGTGTACTGCGTATTGGAATTGATATGCAAACTATGTTTTGTGCTGTGTTATTTGCATCTTGAGTGATTAAACACCTAGCCTTGTTTGCGAGTGTTAGTGTAAATACTTATCTATGTGAGGATTGCTGGTGAATAGGCCTAGATTAGGAAAGCCTTACCTTTAGGGTCGTTATCTTACTGATTTGGTGCAGATGCATGTCTAGGAAGAGTTGTATTTGATTTGGTGCAGTGTGTTGAGTGATGTGTTTATTCTTGTGCTGAGGTTGATACCGTGTGTTCTGACTTGGGGTTGTTTTCAATTTTGTGAATGCTCGAGGGCGAGCATTGGGCAGTGTGGGGATGTTTGATAGTGTGTATTTTGTATATATTTTTCTCTTCATTTTCACTCATTATCTTAGCATGATACTGCTGATTTATCCTTGTTTCCATCTTTATTGCAAATCTAGGCTAGAAGAGAGGAATATGCGAAAATATATGCTTTTTGGGTGGAATTCCACGGATCTCAAAGCAGCGAGACCAAGACATCAATTTCGCCGTCGAGCCCTGGGCAATATTTTCTGGTCAAAGCTTCGTTGCTGTGCTTCCACGTGTCCTCCTTGCTTGTCTCTAGAATAATCCCAGAAAATACCTAAAATATTCCCTAGCTGCTGATCATATTGTCCTACCCTAGATGCTGATTTTGTCATCTTGCCCTAGTTGCTGGTCAAGTCATCTAGCCCTAGCCGCCGTGCGTCTGCAAAATCCCGACCAAAGTGAAAGATACCCAAAAGATCCGCACGGGATTCCATGCAGATTCCTCCTGGCACATTTTGAGAATATTCCCTTTTGGACCAAGGAGCACGCTCCATGTGTAGGGCTGGACTCCCCTTAGCTGGATTTTTGTCCTCTTGTGGGCTGGAGAGTATTTAAACCCATCATTTTTTACAGCATAGTTTTAGTTTCTGTTTTTGAGGATTTGTTCTTCCCTCTTTTGAGAGCAGCCGCCACCATCTACATTCCTTCAAACCGGAGCTTTTAAGCTCCGGCCGGTATTTATTGAGCTTTATTTTCCTTTATTGCTTCTTTACTTTTATGTTATTTATTAGATCTATTATTTATTACTTGTTAGCATGAGTAGCTAAATTCCCCATTCTCAGCAAAGGGTGTTTCGAGGGTTGCAAGGAATAGTTAAGAGGCCTAAATGTGTTTAATATATTCTTATTGTTTGTATTTGCTTGTTTGTCGTTTTCTTGCCCTGGATTACCTCGTTAGCAGTGACAGTGTGGGGAGGTGATTAGAGCCTTATAGCACATGCTTTTAATTAATTATTTTGTTAGCAACCAACTCTGTGATTGATTAATTAGATCAATCGACAACCCCCCCCCCCCCCCCCCCCCCCCCCCCCCCGGCCGCCGCCGCCGCCTTGAGTTACTATTTCAATTGGTTGCATTTACTATTGTCATACATCTAAAGTGAGTCTTTACCCTTCAATCTATGTGGTTCGACCCTGTCTTGCCCTTTACACATTTTAACCGTGCAATTAGGCATTAGAAAATATTATTACATCTGAGTGACGATCATATATATAGAGTCAAAATCAATTCAATCACTCTCTTTTTTTCCTTAAAAGAATATTATCATAAGCATTTCAGTTTTATTGGAAAGAGAAAAAGAGGTACGTTTTTATTTTTTCAAAAGAAAAGATACCTACTCCCCCCGGGTTCAAAACGTATCTGAATGCACAAAAAATGGTGTGCTGTGGAGAAAATACGGCTTTATTTTTTTTCCTTCATTAAGACTGTTCATTTTATAAATCGGATATGCAGTCGATTTTATTTAATGAAAATTGAAGATATAATAATACTAAAATTTATTTATAAAATTAAGAAAAAATCATTTCCTAATTAAGTTTTTGACATTTATTTTTAATTTATAAATTAATTAATAAAAATATGAATTTCGAGTTTTGCTAGTCAATAATTTAATCTTTTACATATGCTTGGTAAATTCTTTTAAAAATTAGCATCTATAATTTTTTTTGTTAAAGTAATTTATAAAAAAATATGAAATTGACGTGTCCATAACCGTATCGTGCCCTAAATTTTTAAAAACTACCATATCGACGTATCATTTCGTATCGTGCCTGTATCTATGTCTATGTCTGTGCTTCTTAGATTTTTTTTTTGGGGTGAGTACAGTTTTAGTCTGCAGACAAGAGGAAGAAATTTCCTCAAACATGTGCGGCCCAATAAAAAAAAACTACGATAAAGTAGAAAGTATCAACCCGGAAATCAATAGACTAAGAAGCAACAACCGAAGATATATTTACATCCAAGTGTGGAAGTCATCACTCCTTCTAGTACTTTGTTTTGCAAGACCATTAGCTAGGTTAGCTTATCGTAGAATATGAACAAAAAGAGTTTGTGCGGTATGTAGACGACGCAAGAAGTCTATAGCTCAGAATTCCATAGTGAACGACCATGACCTCTTTTCTGGATTATTAATCCATCGAATTGTATTCAATGAGTCAGATTCGATGATCAAGTGGACATCCTTTGCAGCAGCTTCCGAATTTGATAGCTCCAAAGCTTTCCTTACAATGATGACTTCTGCGAAATTAGAGTCACATATACCAACTGATAATGCACGGAAGACTACCCGATTGGGTAATACCCCGGTAGATCCCACCGCCTGGATGGTTCTACCCCACCCTGATGGATGTTCCTAGACAAACGGGATTATATCAAGTTACGGTGCCACGTGTCCCGGCAGCCAAGATCTATTTGGGTATAAACACATACCTCCCCTCTTGCCAGAAAATTAGAAGAACCTACGACTAAAAATACGGTATTCTCTCACCATACTCCTTCCTATACTTCATCTCCCAACACTAACTTAATCATCGGAGAGTCTACATTGGAGCCCCCACCCCTCATCTGGAACTATCGTTTTGGTGCTCTCGTTGAGGAAGCAACTGTCATGCCTACTTAACAAATGTGCAGGGGAATTCGCATAGGTACCATCCGACATGCCCGGCATCCAGAGGGAGGTAGCAGAGCATCGATTGAACGTTAATCCAGAAGCAAAACTAGTGCAACAGAAGCACTGATCCTTCTCGAAGGAAAAAACGGACGCCATCGAGAAAGAGGTGACCAAACTTTTACAAGCAAACTTCATCCGTGAAGTCCAATACCCTCCCTGGTTGGCAAACCCGGTGGTGGTCCCCAAGCCCAACGGCGAATGGAGGATGTGTGTAGATTTTACATCTTCGAACGAAGTATGTACGAAAGACTGTTATCCGCTACCCCAAATTGAGCAACTCGTAGATCAAACAGCGGGATACGAATACCTGAGTTCCCTAGACGCGAACTCAGGATACCGCCAAATCCCCATGGCGCCGGAAGATGAGGAGAAGATAACTTTTATCACACCGGTGGCCACCTACTGCTACCGGGCAATGCCATTCGGTCTTAAGAATGCGGGGGCTACATTTCAGAGAACAACCAATAAGATTTTCAAAGATAAAATTGGCCAAAACCTGGAGGTGTATGTTGATGGCATGCTGGTAAAAAGTAAAAGCTTCGACATTCATCTAGCCGATTTGAAAGAGACATTCGGGATCATGCGCCGGTATGGCATGAGGGTCAATCCCCGAAAGTGCATGTTTGCCTTTCAAACGGGGAAGTTTCTGGGGTACATAGTCAGCCGGAAGGGTATCCAACCCAACCCATCCAAACTTGCCACAATTCACGATATGATATCACCCAGAAACGCCAAAGAAGTTCAGAGGTTAACAGGAAAGATGAACGCACTGAGCCGATTCATCGCCAAACAAGGGGAAAGATGCCTCCCTTTCTTTAAACTGCTCCGCAAAAATGCCCCATTCGGATGGATGGAAGAGTGCGAAAAATTCTTTGTGGACCTAAAGAAATACCTCACTTCTGACCTCCTACTGACTCGTCCGGAACCTAGGGACACTCTTTTCCTATATTTAGGAGTGGCGGAAGAGGTAGTAAGTGTTGTTCTATTATGGGATGAAGAAAGCATCCACAAGCCTGTATATTTCATCAGTCGGATCCTGAAGGATATGGAAGTAAGATATTGCCGAATAGAGAAAATGGCTTTCACTTTAATACAAGCTACCCGGAAGATGGGGCGGTATTTCCAAGCCTATTCGATAATCATACTGACCAACCAACCTCTGCAACAGATCTTTAAAAAACCAGAGGCATCCGGGAGAATGGTTATAGAGCAGTATGGCCTACAGTATCAGTGCAGGCCATCCATCAAGGCGCAACCCTTAGCTGATTTTATAGCTGAATGTACCTTCCCGGAAGATACGACGACAGACAAGTTCTCAGCGACACTATCGGAGGAAGATCTGGATAACGTAGATCTACCCTTCCTAGAGACCTACGGGGACAAATGGGTCATATTCGTGGATGGAGCCAGAAATCAAGAATCAGTCAATGCTGGTATAGTTATATCAGGACCGGCAGGGATCAGAATGAGATACGCTCTGCGAATCTTAAAACCATTATCCAATAACGCGGCGGAGTATGAAGCACTCTTGGCAGGTCTGTGCATAGGAGGGGAATTGAGTGCCAGAGGAATACATGATAGCGGGAAACTAGAAGACCTACAATTGGAAATCCGTAGAGACTCAAAATTAATTGTAGATCAAGTCAACGGTAGATCTCAGGCCAAAGATCCCTAGATTATCTAATATCTGGCAAAAGTACAGCGAGTTCTGTCGGGAATCAAGAAGAGAAGAATCCGTGTGGCCATCAACCATATCCCGAGAGAAGAGAATATGCAGGCCGATGAAATCGCAAAGCTAGCAGCTGATTCTGAAGCTATCATATTGAAGGATGTCCTGATTGAAGAGATTACAGTTCCCTCTTTCATGGAAGAACAACTTTCTTTGTGCATAGACAATGATCCTAGCGACTAGCGCGTCCCGGTGATTGAGTATTTAAAGCATCACAACCTACCCGTGGACCTGACCGAAAAGAAGAAGATCCTCAAGCAATCCGATATGTGTTCCCTCTTTGGGGGAGAGCTCATCCGTCGCTACTTTACCCACCCAGCCTCCAAGTGCATTTAAGAGGAAGAAGGACACTATACCCTCCGGGAAATCCATGAGGGAATATACGGAATGCATACATCCGGAGGGACAATGGCCGCGCAAGTCCTCCGTGCAGGGTTCTACTGGCCAGCCATCCGGAGGGATTGCGATAAATTTGTAAAAATGTGCCACAAATGTTAAGAGTTCGCTAGAATTCCCCGGCAACCCGCCACAAATATCTCAGGATTAATCAGCCTGTGTCCATTTGCCATGTGGGGCATTGACATCATGGGACCTTTTCCGAAAGTATTCCCCCAGCTGGAATACGTCATCGTAGCAGTAGACTACTTCACCAAGTGGGCTGAAGCGGAAGCCGTATCCACTATCACTGCCGAGAAAACATGGCAGTTCTTCAAGCACCAAGTAATCATGCACTTCGGGATCCCATGAATTTTGGTTAGCGACAACGGCACACAATTTACTAGTGCCTATTTTGACGATCACTGTAGAGAAATGGCAATCGAGTAGCGATTCTCCTCGGTGGCCCACCCTCAGGCGAATGGCCAGACGGAAGTCACCAATCGGACCATCTTAAACGGTATAAAGAGAAACCTAGAAGGAGTAAGGAAGAATTGTCGTATGTTATGTGAGCATACCGAATGACGAGCAAGGTTAGCACTGGGGAGACACCGTTTGCTCTAGCCTATGGGACAGAAGCTATCACTCTAGTGGAACTGGGAGCCTTGAGCCTCCAGATCGAATATTTCAACGAAGAGCAGGACGAGGATCGACTGCGAGAATAGTTGGACTTGCTACTAGAATTGCAAGAGCATACTGTGTTGAAAGTACTGCATTACAAGCGTAAGATGACCATATATCACAACCGCCGTGTGAAGGAATGACTGTTAAAAACCAACGACCTTGTACTACGCAATCGGAGGGCAGCCGCACAAAAAATGAAGAAACTCTGCCCCAACTGGGATGGACCCTATTGGGTCACCTGTGTCATCGGGAAATGAGCATACCACCTAGAGGAACTTAACGGTACTCCACTACCAAACTCTTGGAACATCGCAAACTTAAAGTTGTATCATTCCAGAGCAAATGTACTGTTTATTAATGAATGAAAGTTTTGTGGAGGGTTTGTTAACCACCCAACCACACCAAAATATGTCTACACTCTACGCAGAAATGCGACCCATGAATAAGTGTCACATATCATTATCCGGAACCAAGAAACCCGCATGGACCCATCTCCATAATCCTTCAAACGGATGCATGGCAGCGGATGGGGTATCCGCGAATCCATCTCCGGTTCCTACATACGGATGCATGGTTAGTGGATGCCACCGGGCTACCCAAATTCAACTTGGGACGCCATCACATCACTTAAACCTATTCTAGTTATTTCATAAGGTGGCACGGTTTAAGGTTGTTCAAGAAACCTGCAAGGACCCATCTCCGTGTTCCTTCAAACGGATGCATGGCAGCAGATGGGGTATCCGCGAATCCATCTTCGGTTCCTAGATACGGATGCATGGCAGTGGATGGGGTGTCCGCGGATCCATCTCCGGTTCCTACATACGGATGCATGGTTAGTGGATGACACCGGGCTACCCAAATTGAACTTGGGGACCCCATCAAAAGTAAACTATGGGCATCAAAAGGTGTTCCAATATTTTATTCAATAATAAGGCCATACGACATCTACATAAACCGAAAGATTAAAAGACAGCTATTATCTATTCGTCACCGGCAGGTAGAATATCCCCTAGGGTGCGCGCAACATCCCCAAGTTCAGAAGAATAGGCATAACACTCTGCAGGCAACTTTCCAGCAGAATCTTCTTGTTCCGAAGCATGTTGATAGAAACTTACACATGAAGAAGACACTTGCTAACAGAAGATACAATCTCCAAAGCATCATCATCCTCTTCCATCGTCGTATCCCTCTTAGCTACCATCGGGTACGTAATCTCCTCAAGATATCCAATCTCTGCCTCTGTAGTACGAATCATATCTTGAATCGCAGCAACATCGCGAACAGAGTTCCTTTTCACCCCAGCAACAAGAAATAAAAATTCTCCTTTGGTCTGCTCGTCCATGGTAGCAGAACAAAAATAAGCAGAAGACGAGAGCAAAGATATTGGCCTTGTTACGAAGTCACATCCAATTTATAAAAGATCAGGGAAACAAACGCGAGGTGACATGTCGCCTAGAAACACTCAAAAAATTAACAACGTAATTATGAAGGACGCCTAGAAAGACGCGACCACTAAATACAGACGCAACCGTCCCCTGAAAAGATGCGACAGTTTGAAAAATCAACTTGAAGTAATTATAGTTGACCGGCATTTACTCAACAGATGTCAAACACAGAGATTTCAGAGAACCGTCGCAAACAAAATTAAAAATGACGAAGGGATCCTATCTCTACAGAAGGAATGCTCTATCAAAAGCCTGGAAGAAGCAATACGAATGCTATCGGGAGTGATTTCAAAATCGGTAAACTATCTTCTCTCCCTTTTCAAAACCATTTTAGAATATATATATATCCAGAAAGGATGCTCTATCGAAAGCCGAAAGAAGCAACACGAATTCTATCGGGAGTTATTTCTAAATCGACAAACTATCTTTTGCTATCGAGAATAAATTTGAGTGATGTGTTAGTTAGTTCAAATCCTTGTTATTCATCTGGAAGACTATTGCAGTCTTTCGTTGTTTCCAAATTTTAAGTTAACCATACAGAAAAAACGCAAAAAAAACCAAACAGGAAGAAGAATGAGAAAATATAACACAAAATAGTTTACTACATAAAAACTATACTTAGCATCCACAAAACCAAAAGTACAAATCATATATCAGCAGCTGGATGAGTTTGCTCTTCATCCGCCCCCGGAGGATCTGGATTCTCCTCGGAATCCGGAGGAGCCTAGTTTTCATCTGTTACTTCCACCTCATCATCACTTGGCTGCCCGAACTTACTCTCATCAATTAAGGCCATATGCTTCGCCATAAAGGGCTCAAGAACCTCCGGATCAAGCTCCTTTGACCCTTTACACTCCACAAAAATGTCCACAAAGGCATCCAAAGTCTTATCCCACCACTAGGATATCATCTTAGGAACCACCGCAAGCTCCTTGCTCTGTTCCACTAACTCATAATGGAGCTCTGAAGACCTATCCCTTTCAGTTGCCAACTCGACCTTCAGAAAAGCAACTTCAGCTTTCTCCTTGGCCAGATCCGATAGAAGCTGACCATTAAGTTCCGAAATCTCCCCAACCTTGCCTTTTCGGCACTTAACACAGTTGCAGACTCCTCCCAATAGCCATCTAGCGCCTTTTGAAGCTCCTTCATCCTCCTCACAAGTTCGGCATTCTCACCCTGAAAATGATTGCGCAGCGAATGCTCTTCTACTAAGCAACTGGTGGCCCTCCTAAGCATCTAGTCAGCAGACTCCGTCAGGTACTGGAATTGATAAAAAACACCAAACAGAGTACTACGGATTTGGGAAAATTGGGTGCTGAAGGCCATCTGATGGAAAAGCTCCCTATCAGCCGGGCAGGTTACCATCTCTGAAAAAAGAGTAGACATAAAACCGTTACTAGCACTGGGGTTCGATAGACCCAGAGATTGGTAGCCCAAAGACCCAAGATCCCTCAAGTTCAACCGATAGGCAGTCGCACCATCAGAAGTAGGGCAGAGTTGTGCAACCAAATTAGGAGAGGGATCCCGAACGTGATGGTTAGAAGTATAGGAATGACTAACCGGAGGGCCAGGGACAAAATGCAATTCCGGAAGATCGGCGGGCAACAAAGATAGAGTTTGAGGGACGACGGACATGACTATATCCGGTTGAGGCTCAAGAATGGTTGGACTTGGGGGACTCCCAAATCTGGCACCCCCTAGTCGGGTCTAAAAGGCGAGGGCGAAAAAGGCAAGGATCCCTGGACCCCAACACCCGATAGACTGGCCACGGGACCACCGAAGGACGCAGGAGAGTTTGTGTGAGGAGGGTCCGACGGGGCATCCCTCAGCAAGTCAGAAACCCGTGGCACGTCCTCCCCCTCGAGGTCTACGTGGAAAGGAGATGAACTAGGCCCAAGGGGAGAAGAGATCTTAGCCATAAGTCCTGTGGATGAACCCTCTTCATCCTTCTTCATTTTCTCGGCTCTCTCGAGCGCATTGTGGGCTCTCTTTTGGAATCGGAGAGGCTCCATATCAGAAGCAGTAGATGAAGATGCAGGAGCTACCGGTTCTGAAGGAGTGGGTCGAATAGTAGGATCCCCAATGGCTAAGGCAACAACGTGAACTAAGGTTTTCGTTAGCTCAACATTGTCAGCGCACGCTATCTCTAAAATTTGGCTATCAATGGAAGGTGCAACGATGACCGGAGGAACAACCGGATCCTAGATAGATGCGACAATGCGCGTGAGAGAAGAAGATTCCCCGATGGCTCTTTTCTTCGATGGACACTTGGCAGGAAGAGGATTGTCAGGAGCCCGTTTCTTCTCTTTTCGCATACACTCTGAAACCCAACCAGGTTTTACCTCTGCAACCAAAATAACGACATCAGAGTTAGCAAAATCATAATAAGAAAGGAAACAACAAAACTCACCAGCATGGCATTTCGGAATGGGTAAGCTAGTGGCGAGCTTTCGCCAATGGAAAGCCCATTATATGGTGAGCAACTTAGCAAGCTTGGCCTGCTCATCCTCTGTTAATTCATCGAAATCGGGTCTCATCCAATCCCTTTCAAGAAGGTCCCGATTGAATCCGCTAATCCACCAAGGAGCCGGTAACGTGACGACAAAAAATCTCTCCTTCTAGTCATGGATAGAGGATTCAATCCCTTGGAACTTCCAGAGAAATAGTTTGACGCTTTCGTCTCTCCATCGGGGAGCGAAGGATACCATGCTCCTCCGCAATTGAAAGTTGAAGAGGTATCTGAACAGGTTGAGAGTCAATCCCCGGACGCCGTGAACCTCAAAAATCTGGATGAAGGCCCCGATGACCGACCAAGAGTTAGGGGTAATTTGGGCTGGGTTGATATCGTAACTACTCAATAAACTATTTACAAACGGGTGGAGGGGTAGCTGAAAGCCGTACTGAAACATCCTAGTATACATAACCCTCCGGTTCCTGGACAACCCACTGTTTAACCTAACCTCATAACCAGCTACCACTATCTTAACATCTTTTGGGATATGGGCACAGAACTTCATCAATTCATAGTACAATTCCCCCTCATTGGTTATATCTGAAGGGGTATCCTCAACCTCTATTTCAGCCTTATTCTTAGGTTTTATCCTAACTTTAGCACGAGGAGGCATGATTGAACCTAGGGGATGAAAAAGGGATAACAGAAGGAAGCCGGAGAATACCTGGAATAGACGCCGGAGTAGGAGATGCACAAAGGATCTACTACGGTGTCTAAACAGAAACTGGAAACTCGCCGAAATGAGGTGGGGCGGCGCCTGTTGAGGACAGAGCGATTTGGAGAGAGGGCGAAAATTTTGAAAAATTAGGGCAAAAAGAGGAAAGTGGAGAAAGGAGGGGAGGTGCTACCTTCGTATCCCTCAAACTCTATATCATATCGGGACGTGACACGTGGACTGACGCACCCTCGTTTAAACAAGGCGACGCGCCTACTTACTCTGACATGCGAACAAACCTTTTTCAACAAACGAGGCAGAACTCAATAGTTGCGTCCAATTGAATGGACATGAAGAAGCCACGTCAACTCGCGAGTTTAGAAGCAATCATCACACCTCATGCCGCATTTAATGAAATTCAGACAATTAATGAGATGACCACTCATCTAGTATTCTGTCAAGAGAGCCGTTAGGTGGTACCCGCGGGCTCGATTTCAGTTGGGCTTATGATAATTATGATAATACACGGAAGACTACCCGATTGGGTATTACCTCGGTAGATCCCACCGCTAGGATGGTCCTACCTCTACCACGATGGATGCTCCTAGACAAACGGGATTATATCAAGTCACGGTGCCACGTGCCCCGATAGCCAGACTATCCTCAGCCAGCGTTTGGTGCTCAGGAGAGCCGTCAGATAATATCTGAGTGATCCTAGAGGGGCAATGTAGAAGAGAATAAAGAAACCCCTTGGTGAACACTCGAGCTCGATTTCAGTTGGGCTTATGATAATACACGGAAGACTACCCGATTGGGTATTACCCCAGTAGATCCCACCGCTAGGATGGTCCTACCTCCACCGCGATGGATGTTCCTAGACAAACAGGATTATATCAAGTTACGGTGCCACGTGTCCCAGCAGCCAAGATCTATTTGGGTATAAATACATACCTCCCCTCTTGCCAGAAAAGGAGAAGAACCTACGACTAAAAATACGATATTCTCTCACCATACTCCTTTCTATACTTCATCTCCCAGCACTAACTTAATCATTGGAGAGTCTACACCGGAGAACCCCCCTCCTCCGATGCCTTGCAGGTGATCTCAGATGTTTCCTGACGCTCCGGTTAGCAAGAGAATACTCCTTTGAATTTCCCCTCCTGGTCACGCAAAACTCCGCCTATACCCGTTGGCCCCGGTTTACCCAAAGAGGATTCATCAACATTCCATTTGAGCCACTTCAAAGGTGGAGGATTCCAAGGAATGTTGGGTCTAGCATTATTTTTGTTGCACCATAGTTTTGAGACCGTCTACTGAGACAAGAAGATCCTAAGCGGAGTACGATAATCGGTAATAATTGCCTTAATATAAACGACATAGTTTTCATTTTTTTCAATTAATATGCGTATAGAAACGGGAAATATTTGTGATATGTGATATTTGACTTATTTGAGGTGGCTACAATTGTTGGAGAAATAAAAACCAGCCAAGTCTCTACTAATGGAATGATACTGTCCGCTTTGGGTCTGAGCCCGCACGATTTTCACAAAATGCCTCATTTCATTAAGAAGATCAACTCTTATATTTAGTCTTTATTTTTCTTTTCTTTCTGATGTGGGACTTTGGTTTGCACAAGCCAACAATAATTTTACATATTCATCGTAAGATAAATTTCTCCGCAAATTTTCTTTCTCATCTAGTTTATCAGTTTATTCAAAACGGCTATCTTTTGACCAATTCACATGATATAATTGGAGTTTTATACCTGCGTTAATTTGCATTTTTTGTGTTAAAAAAAATGAGAAATAGAGAATTCAAAATTCAAACTGAAGAAAACAAGGAAGTTTTTTGTTTCTCGATTTGTTGTTGTTGATTTTGTGTGCGCATTCGACTTCAACGTCAACCAAAGGAGACGATGTCAAGTTGTCAACCGAAGTGGGCGAAGTCAACCGAAGAAGACGAAGTGGAGTTGCATTCCTTAGTGACAGAAATCAACGCGGTTTTCAATCAAGAATTCATGACCCCACACTCCTTTTCATTTCTCTTGATTTGGATGTTTGATGGTTAATGAGTTAATATATATATTTTTTTTATCTTTGGGTATCCTCTTAATTAAAATTTGATGATTCTTTCAACATAGTTTTTTTTTCCATTTTCATAACTCGAATTTAAGACTTTGATTAAAGATAAACAAGTAAGTCTTTTACCACCTAACCACGTCAATATTAATAATAAGTTGATATGTTAATTATTTAATTGGGTTTACCAAATTTTATTATAAGGTCATTATTAGATATCTCTAACATGATTAATCAAAATTTTGCTATCTTATAGCTTCTCTATCGCATAGTTCCAGATTCCAAGTTTTATTTTTTATTTTCCCTACGGTATATTAGGGGCAATACTTATCCTAAAATTATAAAAATTATAAATATATGAAAAAATGAGATTGAATTTTTTCAGATAACTTTTTTAATAATAAAAATAGGAGAAAGTAAAAATTATATAAAAATATAAAAGTAGGAGAAAGTAAAAATTCTAAAAAATAAATAAATTATAAAGTTCATAAAAATATATAATGAATTTCAAAACATTATGAAAAATTTTAAAAATTGGAGAATGAATTTTTTTCTTACAATATTTACCCATAATGAAATAAAATTATTAAATCTCCGTTTTTATAAATAAAATTCAAAAATTAGAAAAAATCCAATGAAGCTAAACGCTGATAATATTAAAATAATCTCAATCTATTTTTCGGTTTTCTTTATTTTCTCAAATTATTTTAATTTTAGTTAATTATAATAAATATTTTTAGGAAAAGATTCAATCTCCAATTTTTAAATTTTTTTACTTTCTCCTATTTTTATGATTCTTTAATTATTAAGAATTATTATCATAAAAAATAATTTTAATTTTTCTGATTTTTTCATAATTTTGGGAAAAAAGTTAATAATGTTTTTAGTATTTAATTTTTTAATAAATTCTTAATATAAAATAATTATTTTTTAATGCGTTCTAATACATTTCGATATACGAGAGAGTAAAGTTTAGGGTGTAAGGGACTATGAAGTAGGATTGCAAAATAAAAAGTGACTCTACAATATTTGACCCAAGAGAAAAAGAACATGGTCGATGGCAGTGGGGTGAGAATTTATGAAGCACAAATACTTCACTTTTTTACGGTGTATCGCGTGTGATTTATTTCTGACATCAATATTCGACACTTGATGAATATTTACAGGATACGTGTCAGACTCATCACTTCCTCTATCCATATTTTTTTATTATAATTCTTAATAATTATTGTTTAGCTTAAATTTTAATTACTAAAAAAAATTATAAGACTAAATTTAATTAGAAGTTAACCTTTCAACTGCATTTATATAGAGATATAGTTGAAACTGACCTTGTTTTTATTATTGTGAAGGATATTTTTTATATAAAATATATTAATATATATATATATATATATATATATTAATATCCTATAATTTTTAATTTTTTCATGTCACAATGTAGATATCGTTGTCGGTGTGCTTCATTGGTAATAATGGAGGGATGGGCTGAGATGGAAAGAAAATTAATTAATTATCATAGACAAGCTCGATTGTAATTCTTTATTGAGGCCCCAAAACTCGATTTCCCTCCGTGATTAACAATAATGGCATGACAACAACACTAACACACAACAAATACTAAGAGGGACATTACTGTAATTTTGAAAATCTCTCTACTTCTTTAGTAGTGTTTAGTTGAATGAACTTATATATTACTTATAATTATGCATGAGGTTTGAGTTTCAGCTATAAAGTATAAGGTATAAGGATTTGGGTTTTAAGGTATAAGATATGAATATGGGGGTATAAGTTTGAGGATTTGGAGTACAACTACTTGAATTAAATGAAACTTAAATAATAATAAATTTACTAATTAATAAATTCTAAATTCTAAATTATATATTTAGTTAATTAAACCACCAGGATTTAACGAGATACCCCTAAGGCTAGTCTTAGAAGTATACCACTAAGGTTGGTTTTAGAAATAACTCATTAAGAGCTTTAACGGGACACCGCTAGATTCCTGGTTTCCTTAGAGGTTAATTGCTACTCTCTTTGGTCTGAAATGTATGACTTCCTCGCATCACAATATTCAGTAGGGAACGCATATCGAGGAGGTCGGATGACGCACTATTTGACCCCAAAAAATTCCGTACTTTTTTTCGAACGTACGTTAATCCTTAACATACTTCCGAGAAAAAATTCGGGGCAAAATTGTCTCAAATAGTGACTGTTCCGGCCGTCTTAAGATATATTCCGGAACAGTAAAAGCAAATGCTAAAACGTCATACATTTCGGACCGGAGGGAGTAAGTTTTAATGAGATACCGCTAAGGCAATAAAATATTTTTTCTAGGAATTTTTTAAAAAATAACGGCTAATAAACCCTCCCACACTATTTTACTTCTTTTCTATCATTTGAAAGCTAAGAAACACTTTATTCTTTTATAAACACTCACTAATCAAAGCAAAGAAATTCAAATTTATTTTTTCTCATTTTTTTCTATTTCAAGTGAATAATTTCCTTTCTTCTTTGAGGCTATATATTGTGATTATTGTTGTTGTTATTACTCATATATATCTTGTATCTCAAACACTAATTGTTCTTAAATTATATTTGTATAATTCATCATTTTATGAAGGTTTGAAAGTATACCATAAACGCTTTGGGTTAATGGTTAGTATTCTTGTCCTTGAAAATAATATAGGTTGTGAGTCTTGATCCTTTGAAATAACTTAGGTTTTAATCCTTCTTTTGTGTAATAGGATTTTGTAAGGTCATAATTGAACATTGAAAAAAATATTGTAAAAGTTGTGCTTGAACTTTGAAAAGGTTTGTAATTGATTGTGGGTGAACTTTGGAAACTGATATAGTGCATTTTGTATATGCTTTTCTCTTCTTTCTTAGTCCAATTTTGAGCATGATACTACTAATTTATCCTTGTTTCCATCTTTTTTGCAGTTTCAAATTAAAGAAGAGAAAGATGCAGAATACGTACGTTTTGGATGAATTTCGCTAGAGCATTAGGTGTTGAGGGCTAGCAGCGGAATGTCTAGGTCTGGCTATCGAGCGCTGCAGATGCTTACAACTCCGACACGCAAAAGAAAATCCCCAAAGAGGATCTCCAGCGGATCCCGAATTCCATTCCCCGTAGTCTTCTATTCCAGCAAGGATTTTATTTCCATCTTTTGTAATTCTATTAGGAGTAGAATTCCTTTTTTATATTTTTTACTTTTAAAACTTCCTATTTTGTAGCCTATATATATATATATATATATATATATATATATATATATATGGCTTCTAGATCTAGGGTTTAGGAAGCTTTTATTTTCATATTTTTCACCACTTCGGTTGAAGCTCTCCACCGTCGTCGCTGAAGTCTCTTCTGCTTTGTAATAAACCGGAGCCATAGCTCCGGCCGGTATCTTTCGCAATTGATTAATATTTTCTCTTCATCTTCCATATCTTCTTTATTTATTTATGTTATTTATTCTACTGTTAGCATGAGCGGCTAAGCTCCTCTTTGTTAGCAAAGGTAATTCAATGGTTGCTTAGGATAGTTATGAGGTCAATTCGGACTTAATAAATTCCTTGTTCGTATTTGCTTATTTGTCTAGATCTTGCCAATTTACTTAGGATTAATTAGTTCGGATAGCCTGATCAACTCTTAATTGAATTTAGGTGATTAAAGTCGTCTTTGTAGTAATAACTAACGTGAGGCTACAAAGTAAAGTAGACAACTAGTTCAGAGTCATCATGTCGAACTGGTCCAATCTGACTAGGGCAAGTAATCAATTAGGGTAGTGCCTCGAACGTACTGAGTGTCTCGCCTTAGGTATGTCTTTTCTCTGCTTAATGGGCATCTAAGTATTGCTCCCATAAACGTACCTTAGGAGACGACAGAGTGTCAATGTTACCTCATAAACGTACCTTGAGGTAGCTTCTCATACGAAGAAGAGTAGGGGGTTTAAACGTACCTGGCCCCTATAGCATACCTATGACATAGGAGTGAAATATATCTGCACTAGTGATTGACTAGGCCTAGATGCAACCAGAGAATGGGCCTCTGCTAGGATCTTTTCACATCTGATTTTACATCTTTATTTACCTGCTTTGTTTAGTTTAATACTAGCTTAATCAACAATTCTCTCAACCCCCCTACCCCTTGTTACTATTTCGGTTTGTTCACTTGAGTTATACACCATAGACAACGTCTACCCTTAGTCCTTGTGTTTGATCCTGTTGCCACTATATACAATTTATTGTGCACTTGATAACAGGTTTATTCTTATTATTTTTGACGGTTTCGACAACCGGTCAGAAACCCTAGGCTAGTGAATTATAAAATTCTAAAGGCTTCATTTTTAAACGGTGGAAGTAAATCGAATTAAAGGTGGAACCACTCTAAATAAAAGTGTTTTGTTATTCTCTCATCCTCATTAGCTTAATTAGGAGTTTTTATTGTGCATTTGAAGAAGATTTTATAAAGCCTATCCACCCTCCTTCTAGACCATTTATTGGAGATTTCATTCTCATCGTTATTGATACGATCCTAGTTGCGTAGGATGCGTAACGAGTAATTCTCGATCTAGTTCTAGGCTTGGATTTCGATGCGGAAGAATGATAACTCAATACGACTGTTTAACCCTGCTAATATCCGTGTACTAGCCAACCTAAACTTATCGAATAAGGTTCTTGAAATGATCCCTAATATCCTGTATTAGCCAAACTAGAGCTACGATTCAATGGAGTGGATATTCGGGTTTTACTTGCTATCCTAATCGAGTATCCGGACTCAAAAAGGGACAAGGTTCGCGAAGAACAATTGAGAAAACTCTCTGGTTTTTATTTCAAGATAACGTACCTTACAAAGAATAGGAGGCTCCTTTATATAGGAAAACCTAATCCTTATAAAGTAATCCTTTCTCTAATTAAACTCCTAATTAATTAAATAAAATCAAAATAATTTAACTAATTAATAGGAAACTAATTAAAATAGATCCATAATTAATTAAGCATAGAAATCGGCAGCCAATAAAGGAAAATCTGGAAAATTCCCTTTTTGGCGCAACCCGAACTCTCCAAGAAGTAATTACGTTGGAGGGCGGCGTAATGACGCCGCAAACGAAGCGGAGGGGACTTTGAGCTTCTGTTCTTGATTTAATCACGTCGAGACATGGCGTAATTACGTCGAAGGTTGGGATCAGCTGCTGTTCCTAGTATGATCACTCCGGGATGTGGCGTAATCACATCCATTCTGCGCAAGGAAATCGCGACGGGCATAACTTTTGATCCACCCGACCGATTGGGCTGAAACTTGTCCCAAACGAAAGCTAACCTCTTGAAGTTTCTATCAAGGCTCTGTTCTCTCAAATCGGACTTCATTTGCTTATTCATCTGCTTGTTACGAACATACGATGTGCCATGCATCATACATCCTGGGATCGTATCATTCCCTCCTTCTTCGAAAAGATTCGCCCTCGAATTTTGTTCAATCCTATCTACCCAAGAAAGTTCTGCAACTGCAATTCCATGCTCCATGTACACTCACCATCTTTTGCGCTTCCTTGGTTGCCAACGGGTGTAATCCGCAACACACACAATTTGTGTGCACTTGAAACAACTCACAAGATGTGGGACTTCCTCGCATTCTAATTCTCTGTAGATGAACTGTGATGCCTTTCTTTGAAACTCCTTGTTCTTTGCGCGAATCGTTGGTCTGTTAGGCTTCAAGGGTATTCCTTCTGATGCGCTAGGATTCACATCAGTCATGTACTCATCCAATCTTAATGAGTCTACCCTTCATCTTATTTTCACACTAGTTTAATCTTTGCGTTCACAAAATCTTAATAATTTGAACTGTACTTATGATGTTTTGTTGTGTAGATTGCTTTTGTTTATTGATGCGAATTATCTTCTTTTTTTGCTGATGTTACATAAGACCTCTCATTGGTATATAAACATGCATAGAAAACAAGGAAGAGAGAGAGAAAGGAGAGGGCAATAAACTTCTCAATGATATATATATTTGCACGTTGGTGGTTTGGGGTCAATTCTGTTGCCACTTTCGAATTGCTTGCAGCATGCATAGTTTGGTCTTAACGTGCTAGCTAGTCTTACATTCTCCTACCTAGAAGGATTGCTAAAAGAAAAGAAAAAAAAGCTATAAATCAATTAATTACATCTTTAACCGACCATTATATGATTTTAACATGGTTTTTATTTATTTTCGAGACTCAAAGTTAAGAGTTACGTTAATGTGAAATAAAAAAATTAATAACATTTTTTTTGTGAAAATGATAACTCTCTCAATATAGTTTTTTTTTAATTCTTTATTCTAGAACGAAAAACTTTAGATAAGGATGAAATTTCTAAAAACAAATTAATTTAACAGACCTAAAAGTTATTCTCTTTTATACACCACTGTGATATGTGCAAAAGGATTTTTCATGCATCATTATTGTAAGTTAGTAATTTTTTCATAACAGATAAGATAAGGTCATAATAAATAAACTATTCCAAGTGCATGGTAATATTTTCATAATTTGTTCAACATATTGGGTGTTGATTACTTCATTTTCTATTAAATTTTCTCTATTTTTTTTTCGTTCTAAAATATTTGCAAGTCAGCTCTTTTAAGTCACTGACCTTATCAATCAACAAGACTTAATCAATCCAACTCTTTAGTATACTTCAAATTGGCTTATCAAAACACACAAAAATGCAATAACAATTCTTACATAATCCACTGACAGTTTGTCAATGACAATGTCAAATCTCTTGCTTAACTATAAAAGCAAGCTTATGTTCCATGTCTAACAACAACAGCTTTAGCAATCATTAATCAATGGCCACCAAAAAGCTTCTCTCCCTTCTATTCCTGCAATTAGTTTTCTTGCTTTCCGTTTCAGACCGCACCAACGCAGGAGGATTGCAAGATAAGTTCTATAAGTATGCATGCCCTGATGCAGAGCTCATCGTCCACAGGACCGTTTACAAATTCATCGCCAGGGACGCGACTCTTGCTGCTCCTCTACTCAGATTGCATTTCCATGATTGTTTTATCCGGGTAATTTAACCACTTAATGATTCTTTGGCAACATCAACATCATTGCTAAACTTAAAATGTTGTTACACTTCAATTTATTTATGACCACAAGTATCTCTAGCTCATTGAACAGTTAGGATTAATTCTGTTCGTAGCGTGTCATATGAACAACTTAGCCTAGTCTAACAAAAAAGTTATAAATGATTGCAGGGGTGTGACGGTTCAGTGCTGCTAAATTCTACAAAGACCAATCAAGCTGAAAAAGCTGCTATCCCCAACCTGACACTAAGAGGGTTCGACGTGATTGATGCAGTCAAAGCAGCAATTGAGAAGGCGTGTCCTGGTGTTGTTTCGTGTGCTGATATCGTGGCCTTGGCCGCTCGAGATGCAGTTCTAATGGTATCAATTCGTCTGACATTATTGTTTCTCACAAGCTGATTTGAATCTCTGACCTCTTAAGAAATCCAGCTCTAACAGTATCAACTCTGTTCTTGTTCAGATTGGTGGACCATCTTGGAATGTTCCAACGGGACGCAGAGATGGAAAGGTGTCAATTTCTAACGAGGCCTTCACAATTTTACCATCTCCATTTGCCAACATAACTACACTGAAAAAGGATTTTGCTGATAAGGGTCTGAGTGTTAAGGACTTGGTGGTTCTGTCAGGTGACGACGACTAAAAATACAACAACATTTCGTAACTATCAGAAACAAAATCTATTGAAAAATTAATCTGACAGGAAATTCTTGTGGTTTCAGGAGGACACACCATTGGAATAGGACATTGCTTTATCATCTCGAACCGCCTATACAACTTCACCGGCAAAGGTGACACAGACCCTTCATTGGACCCTATCTACGCAGCTACCTTGAAGAAGAAATGCAAGCCAGGGATCACTCCAACCGTTGCTGAAATGGACCCTGGAAGCTTCAAAACATTCGACTCCAAGTACTACGAAATTGTAGAAAAAAGAAGAGGCTTGTTCCAGTCCGATGCAGCTCTTCTTAATGATCCTGTAACAAAAGACTATGTCAAACTTCAATCTCGTACTCATGGATATAATTTCGCAAGAGATTTTGCTCAGTCTATGGTGAAAATGGGCAGGATCGGAGTCCTGACCGGCAAGCAAGGGGATATCAGGAGAAACTGTGCTGTTCTGAATTAACAACGGTTGCTGTTCTGTTTTTTGTGTGAATGTGTTGCAATTGAATTTTCGGTTTTTGTTTTCTTTTTACCCACCCTTTTCGATTGGTTTCCGAAATTAATTTGTGATATTTGAGTCGTGCCAAGATGTTGTTTTTGTTACTCTTTTCATGCAACGTTTCTTGTCAATGTGAAAGTATACATACTTGAACATCTATCTGTAAAACTGATTTATCCAACAATTAAAAAAAAAACTGTAAAAGTGAATGTTTGATGCAATCTCACCGATTGTCGTGTAAGTTTTGTTATTTTTTTTTGTTTTTTTAACAACACATTTGTATGTTTTGTTTTTCTGAATCACTATTATTGTATTACAAAGTGTTTATGTCAACGGTAATTGTCGTGGTCGTAAGAATCGGATCGAATTGATCGGTCCAACCATGAAAATCGTTACTTGGAACAGAGGTTCAGTTTTTACAATCTCAAAAAACCTCATTATTCAATTTTGTCCAAAAACTGGTGGACTAATCCGGTCTGATCATATGAACCGGTTGACATAGAAAAGATTATGGAAGTTTCCTTTTTATTCCACTTCTGATTCACTTATTTCACTAAAATTTTAGAATTTTTATTTAAATTTAATATTTTTCTATCTATAAAGATTTAGATCTTAGTGGGGGTGTGGGTTAGATCGGTATGAGTATGATTTAAATGAGTGTGGGTAGATATGGGTAACATATCTATTTATTATCCATATAATCTTTTAAATGGGTAACCATATTTATTTACACTCATTTTATTTATACTTACTCATTAACTCATTTAAATATAATTTTTTATTAATTAAGATTAAAATATCATATAATATAAAAAAATTGTAAATTTTAATAAAATTTGACCATGTGATTTGATTTTGACTGTATAAATTAGTTTTATCATTTAATATAGGTTTAATCATTTAGGTTCAATTTTTATTATATATATCTGATTTTTAATATTTAAGCATAAATTTGACAATTTATAGTTGATTCTTACCATTTATTCTCATTAAAGAATTCTCTTGCAATAAAAAATACTGCACTTTTCAATTGCCAATAGGTCCTCTGGTTTTCTCATTTCAAAACAAAATCTAAGTACATCATTATTTCATTGATATCTCAACGTTTCCCTTCATCCCTCTTCTCCACCCACCACCGCCACCACTCTACCAACTCACTGCCTACACCACCACCCACCACCCCAGCAACCCACTACCGCCAGCTCTACCTCCCTCACTCTTTTATCATCCTCTGCACATACCACCGTGGCACTACCACCACTACACTTTCTTTCCTTTCTTTACAAATCCAAACCAGATTCATCCCATAACAAACCCTCATCTTACTTCTTCCTCATCTCTCTCCATCATGATACCCAGATCTGTTAAAAGGCGTCCTCCACTACTGTTGTCGTGGCCAACATCGACTTACCTCCATCTCCTTCTTCCTTCTCTGGTGGATCCGGTCGATTCCTTCGACGACCGATCACCATCTCAGAACCTCTACCCCGTTTGATTTATAGATCTAACAAAAGAGAGAGAAAGAAAAAGGAAAGAGAATCTAGATCTGCTCTTGAAAGCGAATATTCTTTTGGAAAGGGAAAAGGAACCCAGCAACGAAAAGAATAGACAAACCATAATCTGGATTTTCCTGAATATTTAATATACTTTATCAAAATAAAACTTTAACATTTAATTTTAAATCAAGAAATTAATTTAAAAATATATCATAACCTTATCATTCTAGATTTTTAATTTAATTTATTATTATTTTTATAATCAGAAAATTAATAAACTTAATCAAATTGAATAAAGTTCAGTTTTCATCCATTTTTGCTACGTGAATACATTTATGAAAATATAAAATTTTCATTAGCTTATAATTTTTCTTTTATTAATAATCTAAAATATTATTTGATCTATTTGATTTTTAGTATAAGTATTTTTATATTTTCTTTTTGCATTTTATTATTTATGTGTATATTACATTATATAAAATTAAATATACACTATATTACAGTCCAAATTTCCCTGTTTATAATTTTTCAAAATTTTGGTACAATCACAGTCTCACCTCGATTGTACCTTAAAACCAACTCTAGCGCTAAATGGTTCCGAGCCCAGTCTGGTTTTTACGACCATGGTAATTGTATATATCACTATTCACTACTACTAACTAAACTGCATATTAAAATAAATTAAAAAATTCAATCTAACTAGGATTATAGTCATTACATATTAGCCATTCAAAATGACTAACGACTTTAAACATAACCTATTATAAAAGTATGAGTTTGATTGAGGTTTAATCAAACTTCTAAAATCTAAGGGTTTAATTATAGATTTTTTATAGATAAATCGATCAATTAATAAATCTAATTAATGAGGTTTACCAAAACTATGATCAATTAATAAATCTAAGTAATGGGATTTACCGGAAAAAATATATAATTCAATAATATGGTGCATTTATTTTTTTAATAGTGTTAGATCTCACGCTCTTTACTTTGCAAAAAAAACTATTAGATCTTATAGATAGAATGAGTAAGTTGTTTCACGGAATATATTTGAATGATCAAATCGTCTAAAAAAAATCTCTATAACTAAATTTTCCAAAAAGAAATTTCCCTGTGATTAAATCGTATTTTGTCCAAAATTATACTTTGAATGGGAGAAACCTATACTACCCTTAAAAAATGAAGCGTAAAAGGTTATATAATATGGCACGAGGTGTAAAAAAGTATTTTAGAAAATTTTGTAAACAATAGAGAAGAGTGATTTTATTTTATCATTATTAGTTAACCTGGATCAACCAATCAGTCATGGAACTTTTTTACATTACAATTTACCACCAAAAAAGAAAAAGAGAAGAAAACTCAAAGGTGAAAGACAACCATTCATTACGTAAAAAAATATTTTATTTAACTTATAGTTTTAAAGTTTATATTTTCCTAAAAATTGTAATTTAAATCTTTATAATAGTTAAAAATGTAAATAAAATAGAAAAAAATTATAATGTTTGATAAAAAAATGTAACAAATATAGTAGAACTAAGACAATGAAAAACATCTATTTAAATTTTATTTACATTTTTAAATATGTTATTTTATAATATTTTTAATTTTTTTAGTGAATTTGACTCTCTTCTGTTTTTCTAAAATTTTTATTTTTAAAAAAAAATTATCGTTTAAACTTAAGAAATTAAATGGAATATTTCGTAAAATATAAAGGTTTTTATGAAATTTACACTTCTTTATTTGTGGTAATTTGGGCTTCGACTAGTTATGAAAAGTGGCCCATCTTTGGGAATCCTACATTTGGGCTCCAAGCCCATTCAGTTTTAAATTGGGTTTGAGCTGGAGATGCCTTTTTTTCTCCAATGATCATTCATTCGGCTCCTCTTCTTTTTTTCTAATTAGGCCCTTTAATTAATAGTAATAGTTTCTTTTAGCAAATAATTAATAGTTTCTTTTAGCAAATAATTAATGTTTCTGCTTCATATTCAAAGAAAAACTTCACCTGCCTAGAATTAAGAACAACACTGTTAGTTTACAATAATTCACGTGTAAACGTTACATCTTTGCTCAAAATCATTTTTGTAATTCAGTTACCATATTAGGTGCCAATTCGAATTGGATAGAATCTTGAAGGGCGGTAAAACTTTCCCTCACAAATTTTAACATAGTTGTATACCTAACGTTTGAACCTGAGACTCGAGATTAAGTTATTTATATTACTAGTTTTTTTTTTTAAAAATAAAATAAAATAAGGTATCACTAAAATAATTATAAACGTCTATAAAATATTCACATTTATTTTTAGCAGAAATATTTTGATAATTTCTATTTGTATAAATTATTTATGTGTATACTATATACCCTATAAAATAAGGTTTTAAAACTCAGCCCAACCTAACCTAGTCAACTCGATTACCTGGCGACCGGGTGAGTTTCTTGATGGATTTTTAGGAAAAACCCTCTTTTGAAAAATCCGACTGAAACCCAGCGACTCGGGCCGAAACCCGACAACCTTACTGACTCGAGCTCGAGTTTGTGGGTTGAACCGGTCAACTTTCTTTTTTTGTTTCTTTCAAAAATTAAGTTGTTTGTTAACTCTTGTTTCAATTTTCTTAGATTTTAAGTTTACTATTTGAGTTTATGGTCATTTTTATCAATAATCAATTTTTTTTTTCTTTATAAATCAAATGAAATTTATTAATTTTAAGATCCTAATTAGATCATATTTGAGTTTAGTATCATATTAGATCGACCCAAGTTCATCCCCGATTGACCCCCTAATCCCTTACCCCTTACTCTAGCCGGGTTAATGTCTCGGGCCAGTTATGAAAATCTTGGTATAAAATAAAAAATACAATGTATTATAGTCTTGTTTTTTACGGTTTATATTTTTTAAAAATTGTATTCGATCGCTGTCCAATCGCGGTTCGATTTTAAGACATTGAACCTCTTACCTCAACAATTCTGACCCGGCCAAGTCCGGTCCTTGGTTTGGTTGAGTTTAGTTATGTCTTACTATCTATTCTATTTTAAAGACTACAACCTGGAATTCTTACTACTAGCTAGGAATTCAAAACCATACTTTTTAAAGAATTTTCTTGAAAAAAAGAAGTAGCTAGTTTGATTTTCTCTTCCATCACTTCTTTTTTTTTCTAGAAAAAGAAAAAAGAAAAAAAGACATTAACCTAAGAACTGGCTTGCTTATGTATAGCCATAAATCTATGTTTTGATCCACAAATTCACAACACACAAACAACCTTTCTTTGTTTTGTCAGCTTAGTATATACACTATAATTATCTTGCTTACAATTCTTTTTGTACTGTTTTAACTTTTTCCCCCATTTTTTCACTGCACCCTTCTCCATCTACCACCACCATTATTGCCCACACCACCCCAAGCCCTTCTCCACCCTGAAAAATTATTCGAATGTGAAGACCCGCCACCACCACCGCCGCCCGTGTCGATCCTTCTAATCCTTGAATCCATATCCAACCCACCACCACCACCATCCTCAAACCCACCAAAACAAGCGCACCACTGTCTCAACACCCTCCTCACCCCACCTCCACCACCACCACCACCACTACTCCGCTGATCTCTTGCCCCCCTCCACCTCCCGCCGTTCCCTCCTCTCCTCATCCTCCTTCTCACTAATCCAACATTGTTATTACTATTGTTACCAAAATTATTGAAACCACCCTCCACCTCCGTGTACACAACAGGCAATTCCCTCTCCCTCCTCCCCATAAACCTCCCCACCGCATACCCTCCCCCCGGCAGCCTCCATATTGTCAACCCAACCGCCTCCTCCTCGCCCCCCTCTCGACTCCCAGCAATCATCTCCATTCCACCATCACCACCGTCGTCATCCGCCTGCAATTGATATCGACAAACAGGACAAGAATTCCGAATACAAAGCCAGGGGATGATGCAATCAGAATGATACATATGTTTACACGGCATCTCCTTCGCTTCCGATTCCAACTCGAATGCCTCCTTACACACCGCACAGTGCGACTCCAGATCAACATGCTGTTCCGTTATCACCACCGTCGGCATCGACTCAATCGCCGCCTTACACGCCGGAGCATTGCTATTATTATTCTCATACCTTTCAAATACACCGGTGTTATCAATAGCCGATAACCGCTCCAACAACCTCTCAAACCCAGATCCCAACAAAAACTCCGACATGCTCGGTGGCAACCGCCTCAATCCCCCCCCTGCACCGTCATCGTAGAACAATTCGAATCCCCCTTCTCGGCCTCCGCCGCGGAAAACAACAACCGGGTTAACCCGATCGGAGTTGGTTCTACGGGTAATTTGCCCCTGTTGTTGTTGCGGACCAACGTCGTTGTTGTTGACAATAGATGTCGCCGCCGTGGGCGACGACGAGTTTGGGGAATTTGATTGGATGGTGAGGCGGGACATGGGGCGCTCCACTTCTTCTACGAATCCAGTCCCGCAATCGGGACACGCGATTGTGCCGTTTCTCCATATTTGCACAAAGCGGATGCATCGGTGACACCAATACGACGCAGCTGCTGCCATTGAAATGAAATGATTTTTGTTTTTTGTTTTTTGTAAAATGACGGAGTAGTAGAGGGAGAGAGAGAGAGAGGATATAGGGAATAAGGGGGTAGTTACGAGGAAATGATGATTAAGAGATGATAACTGCAAGACCGCGTAAATTTTGTTTTCGCGTAATAAACACGCGACACGTGTGTGTCTATGGTTGGTTAATTTGAACGACGTTTGGTTCAATTTTAAATCTTTTTCAAAGCTCAAAACAGACATTTTGTAATTTTAAAAATATTTTCTTTTTACATTTGGCATTATTTAAACGAAAAAATATTTTATTCATTGTACACCTTTCCATCAACAGTCAACAGTCCCCCCCCCCCCCAGCTCCCACCAACAGTTTGTGTATAAACATTAAAAACTGCAGTGCAGGATTAGATACGCTGTATTGAACGAGTTATGAACTATTCGTCAAATACAAAAAGACAAATCATATTTTCTTAAAACTTAATTTCAATCTCTAAATTATTTATCTATAATTAGGAATTAAAGTCATGGCATTATTGAATCGGGTGATATAGTGATGGTGAGATTCATCATGTGTCTATATGATGGTTTACAAATAAGAGCTCTCTTCTCTGGAATAGTTATCACTTTAGACAGATCTTGACAGAGTCTATGAAATTTGTTCTTTCTAAATGTCATTGTCTAGCTATCCCTTTCAATGTTTGCCCCAACATTGAGCAAATGGGTTCATCACCTTTTAAATGCAGTTTTACTGCTTCTTGCACACCAAATAGGTGGATGTGAGGGTCACCACTTCTCTCACATCTCTCTAAGGGTCTGTTTGGCGTTCCGGTTCTGGTCCAAAAAGTACTGTGGGTAAAAGTGCTGTGGAAAAATTACTTTTGCGCAAAGCAGTGTGCTGTTTGGTAAACATTTCTTAAAAGTGCTGTGGGAAACGAGAAGTTATTTTTGGTGTTTGGTAAACACTGCTTTTAGAACTATGGTTTGAGTGTAAAATGACTATAAAGGGCATTAGTCATTTTTAGTGTTATTTATTTACATTATTAAAATCAATTTTTTTTCTAAACAAATAATTAACATTTTATTTATAACAATATTAAAAAATTTATTAGTAGAAGGAAAAATGTGTTAAATATGGAACATTATATTAAAGTTTTACATATATAAATCACTATTCTTCATCCATAAATGGGATAAGATTACTATGCATTTATCCGGTTCTCTTTTAAGGTAATTTAGCTTATAACCCCCCAAAATAATTAATTTCATTTATAGGTAATGAGAATAGCAAAGTTAGGTTTGGCCACTAGCTTGGCCAAACTGTGTCCTTTTCCTTCGCCTTTTAATTTTGGGTAATTAGTTTTGCTATTAATTTTGGGTAATTAGTTTCGCAAAGTTAGGCTTGGCCATTGGCTTGGCCAAGCTTGTAGGATTAGTTCTGAATTGATGGGTTGATTCCCCTTGATCTCTAAAGATGAAAACAATAACAAAAGAATAGCAAAGTTAGGCCTGGCCACTGGCCAAACTGTCTTTTTCCTTCGCCTTTTAATTTTGGGTAATTAGTTTTGCTATTAATTTTAGGTAAATAGCATTAAAAATTAAACTCGTCATTACATATATATATAAAAAGTACAATTACATATTACACATTTTTATGCTTGTATTTAAAACAAATTATTATATATAAACATTTTTTTAATAATCTGAAAATTATTATATTTTGATGTATTTTTCTTTCTTTTTTCTTTCTTTTCTTTTCTTCGTATGCAGCAATGTGCTCTTTGTGTTTCAGACCAAGCTTTTCAATTGCTTTCTTGATCACCTCATAGCCTCCATCATTCCTCATGGATTTAGTACTGAAAGATGACATTTTTTTGTTTAAATCAAGAGCATTGGACACGGAAATTAAGCAGAAGCATATCTTGTACTCGTTAGCTGCAGATAGGAAAATGTTATACCTGTAGTTTGTGTGTGCACCAGCTCCATTCCAATCACCCTGAAGCACAAAAGACACGTTCTATTAGAATGTTGAGTCTTTTACTCTTATGCACAAAACTGCATAAGCCTAGCAATTAATGAGTGAGAAAAATATACCTCTCCCTAACAGCACCTCCAGACAACACACCACCATATGGACGATTCACAGTCCTGCGTTTCCTAGGCACAAACAGAGAAAGCAGCGAAGTAAACTAACGCACATACCCTACCAGCAGTTCATCATAATATGCCCAAAGAAATAACATAATGTAAACAAATTTAGCCTGCAACAATTTCAATATCCCAAACTAACCATCAAAATCCCAATCATATACTGAAAATGATGTAACGGATATCATGAGACAAGCAAACAAAATCATTTTAGGGAACAAGCTGTTAGAGATCTAGGAAACATGCTGCAAACGGAAAACCAGACCACCATATCACCAATACTTCTGGAAAAATGTGCTGCATCAGCTAAACGAGAATGGATTTTGTAGTTTGCTAGCCCTAAAATACATACCAAGCTTCATCGAGAAGAGCAATAATGCCACCAGGTTTCTGGAATTATTGCATGTGCAAAAAAAATGAAGCAAAGAAGTAAACATCAAAAACCTTTCCATAGGTAAACAAGCTGGATTCTGTTAATGCACCATGTGAACCAAAAACAGAAAAAAAGAAATGCAACACCTTTTCAATCATATCAAGAATATCTTGATTATCAATGAATTCTATGTAACTCCAATCAATTTCTTATCATGAAATATTGCAAATCAAATATACACAACAACACAACGAGTAGAGTTGCTTATCTTGGCTCCTCAATCACTACTGTCTTGCACATTCTTACAATTTGATTTTCTAATCCATTTATTAGGATGGCCTAACTGTCTACCAAATTCTTAGACCAAAAAAATAAAGGATAAAGGCTCAAACCCCTTTTCCGATACATCCCTAGATTCTGAATTTGAAATTAGAAAAGCTTCTGTAATCTTCAATTTCACTTCACCACAGAATCACACATAATTCTATTTAAGTTCCTAATAAAACCCAAGCAACTCCAACACTTCAATTGAACAAATTCAAAACTTCATGCTCGGCCAAAAGTACCATTTTAAAGAAGGCATGAAGGACATCATAAGCAAGCATGACTGTAATAGCAGTATCTCGAACCTGAACTGGCAAGCCATACTCTAGATCCAGCAGACACACTTGGCAAACATTTTTCAACTTGCTACATGTTTGGCAAATTTCAGTCTTTTTGTATCTTGCATCTCGACCAGGCCTCCATCTGAAAACCGTGAATGGTCGTGTACATATCTTGCATTCCTTGTCGAATTCAGCTTTCGTCTGCAACCACAACAAACGCAAATCATTAAAAAGAAGATAAAGGAAAACACATGGAAATATAAAATAAATAATCCATTAGAAAGAGACGAGAGGGGAGAGGAGGGTGCGGCTGCAATTGCAAAAATTAGGGATTTGTGCGGAGAGGAGGGGCGAGCCAAGCAGAGGAGACCGAGAGAAAGAGATGGTGAGCGGCGGCGAAGGGAGAGATGATCAGGTGCCGCGGTAAGGGTTGATGATGGTGCTGCAGCGGTGATGATGGAGGAGCCCGAGAGGGAGAGATGGTGAGCGGCGGTGAGGAGGGCGAGAGTGAGAGAAGAGGAGAACGAGGCAGCCACGGGAAATGAGAAGGAATTGGTTTTTTTTTGGGTAATTTATACCTGGTTTATTTGTAATTAAGAAAAACACCAGGGGATATTTTTGTCCAAAAATGATTGAAACCCAGCTTCCTGTGTTGCACTGTTCTCCTGCGTTGGCCACTGCTCTATTTTTTAGCAGTGGCTTTTAGAGTGAAAATGCAAAGGAAACCAATAGAGCTTTGAAACAAAGCTCTATTGGTTTGTTGTTTACTAAACACCTTTCTCAACTTTGGGGTTGGGCAAAGAACTTTTCCCAACCAAACCTCAACCCCAAACGCTACCTAAGTGAGACATTTCAAATAATTGAGGGATATGATATGCTCAGTTCCTTGCTGTTTGTTGTTGGAGAGATATGGTTGCTCCTTTCCATATAGCTCATTTTCCTAGAAATGGCGGAGTGATGTAGCTCCCCCCTACTTGTGGGCACGCTTCCTTGGGACCGTGGCGAGCGAGGTTCATGATTAGGATTATATTTTATTGAATTACAAACTTCACTAATCTTAATTTTGATGATTATAATTAACAAATTTAGTTATTATTAAAACAATTTTTATGAATTTATTTTTAGGTTTTGATGTTCATTTTATGGAGTTTAAAGAGTGATTACTTCAAAATCCTTTAAGTAGCTAAATACTAGGAATTACATTGTAAGTGTATTTCAATTTAAAGCTCAATTTAATAAGTTACTCCCTCCGGAATTTTTTACTTGTCTTTTACTACAATAACAAAAAGTAGCTTAAAGACCAAAAGGTCAAGTAATTGCTACAGTAACAAAAACAGCAAAGAGTCAACTAAAAAATTCCGGAGGGAGTACAAATTAGCCTAAAAAGATGGCACAAAAATGATATTTTTGAGAGTGTATTTTTGGATATTCAAAATTGAAGAAAACCTATTTTTTTTAGTTTAGGCAGTTCAGCAAGCTGTGTACCGGTTGGGTAAAGTGTACCCCTAATGCTATAACCGGTCCACTGTCTTATCTCGACTAGTGCACTGGTCACCGACTCAAAATAGTCATTGTGTTTGGTTTCTAAGTCTGGTGTGGTATACTGATCGAGCCAGAGTAGTACACCGGTCAAACGCTCATCTTGTTGTCTTTTACCTCATTTTGAATTCTTTTTGAGTCACAACATATCTCAACAGTCATAAACCTCTTTAGACTATAAATACCAAGTTTTAGTACTTTGAAGACTCAGGAATCTAAACCTAAAGTTGCATTCATCTTTTCAAAACTCTTTCATGCAAAACTAAAGTTTTCAAAGGTGTTTCTCTTGTTCAAGAGTCTTTTGCTTCTCTTGATTGAGTAAATGTTTTTTTCTTAAGGCTTAATATTACATTAGTTGAATTATATATTGTTATATATCTTATTTAGATTACTTGTGATCCACTTGTATTAGATTTAAGTTTCAATACTTATGAAGGTGTTTAAATATCAACTTAATTATGATGTATAAAATTGACCTAAAAAAAAAAAAAAACCTCGCGAAAAACCCTAGTTGCCGCCATTTGGCTTCCCCCTCCGGCCAGCCCACTACTGCTGGAGTACCCAAACACCAGTATGCCTCACACAACTAGAGTGAAATCTCAACCCAAACCTCACTACTCATCTCGTAACCCTAACATAGACCTTAGACCTAGAGACACGGGAGATAGGGCCTCGACGTTCTATATTGAAAACTTGCCTAAACATGTGGACCATCATGGGTTACGTTACCTGCTATACCGCAGATGGAGTCTCCCGACATTTGGCATGGTCAGGGATATTTTCATACCCCGACGTAGGAACGCAACTGGGAAACGTTTTGGATTCATAAGATTGGAGAATGTGGGCAATGTTGAAGCCATGGAAGTTGCTCTTGACCATCAATTCATTGGCGCCTCTGCGCTGAGGTGCCGACAAGCGAAGACTAGGAGGAGACAGGAGAGACTAGTGGCCATGGGGGATAGGACAGGGCAGATGGGAGAAAAGAGGCTAGTGCAGATGGGGGATAAAAGGCCAGTACGCACCAGCAACGTTGCGACCCAACCTTTTATTCCTACCTGGAAGGATGTGGTTATGGGGGGCAACAACGGAGGAGAGGATCAACCATCCTAGGTGGAAGAAGCCATCGATTTGGTCATCCCGGAGGAGAATCACGAGTGGTTGCGGCGTAGTGTAGTAGGGGTATTGAAGCACATTGAGAGTAGGGGTGAGCTCGGATCGGAGGATCCGACCGATCCGATCCGAACTCACCCATCCGATCCGATCCGTGCCATTTTCGGATCCGGTTCGGAGGAGGCAGTCGGAATCCGATCAGTTTCGGATTCCGACGGTCCGATTATCGGAATCCGTCGGATTCCGATAATCCAAATGATTAAATGATATACACCCAACCCATTAACCCAACCCGTTCAGTTTACCCTAATCCCCATTCCCCAACCCAACCCGCAAACTCCTTGCGCAGCCGCTCGCTCACGCTGTCCCCAACCCTTGTTCGTCTCTGTCACCATCGCGGTCGCGTGCTCCCACGTCCCAAATCGCCGCATCCGGCCTCAGCAACACCACCAGCTCGACCATCGCCGCATCCGGCCTCAACAATCAACAACACCATCTCCTCACCACCGTCACCAACAAACACAAACACAAAAAAAGCCAAAATACACCCTCCTTCATCACCACAACTAGATCCATCGCCGGCTGCGGAGGAAGAAAAAAAGAAAAAAAAGAGAGAAGGAAAGAAGAGAGGTCGTCGCTGCGGCCAGGAGGAAAGAAAAAGGAAGAAAAAAAATAAAGAAAATAAGAAGATAGGAAGAAGAAGAGAATAAAAAATGGGCTGCGTTTGATTTTGTGAAATAAAAGAAGGAATAGAAAATGAAAAAGAAAAGAAAGAAAAGAAGTGGTCGGCCCAACCCAAAAAGAAAAGAACAAAAAAAATAAAGAAAGGCCCAACCCAACATGAATTAGTATATTTAATTTAAGTTTTCGTTTTTTAAAAATTTGGAAAAGAGTACAAAGTAACAGGTTTTTCAGTTTTCCATATCAATTTTTTTTTCCAGTTAGTACGAAGTAAACACGTTTTTCAGTTTTCTATTGAATTTCAAAAATTCTCTAATTTTAGAAAATCAGCAAATTTTCAACTGAATATATTGTGCTCTATCACGTTGCTTAATTTGAAGAATTGTTAGAGAAATTATCTTTGAAAGCAGACCATGGTTTTGCTAGAATGATAACAGATATTGAATTTCTTGTTTGGTTTGTGAAATGTGAGATAGAATTACAAATTTACAATTACGATCGAAAATCCGAAAAAAATCCGAAAATCCGACCGAACCGATCCAAAACCGAAGGTGTCGGATTGGTTTCAGATTCCCTGTCAAAAAATCCAAAAAAATCCGAACCAAAAAAATTCGAATCTGAAAAAATCCGATCCGAACTCGTCGGATTCCGATCCGAAATCCGAACGCACACCCCTAATTGAGAGCGTTCTGAAAATTCAGGAGCTGGTGTTGGAAGCAGGATGGATTTGTGAAACCCGAGCTATAGGTAAAAACTTCTTGGATCATACTCCTTTGTTGCTCCATTATGACCGAAAAGACTGGGGTCCTAAGCCGTTTAGAGACATGGTTGCTTGGTGGGACACCAACGGGTTTAAGGATCATATCAAGATTTGGTGGATGAAAACTGGGCATTTATTTCAAGGGGGATATCAGGTAATTAAGAAGATCAAATGGCTCAAGACCAAGCTGCGGGTATGGAACAATGAGGTGTTTGGTAACATAGACACCAAGATACGGGAACTTCAGGAAAAAAGTAGATAGGATGAAGGTTGAAGCGGATGTGAGGGAGTTGTCCCCTGCGGAGCGCACTATCAAGGCGGAAGTTGAGGCAGCCTTATGGGAGAAGCAGGAGCAAGCTTGTCGCTTATGGTAACGAAAGGCAAGACTTCATTGGGATTCCCAGGGTGACTGTAACACCAAATTCTTTCATCTGGTAGCGAAAACCACGCAGCGACATAACAATATCATAGAGATCCTTGATAGCAGCGGAAGATTGACTGAACCTCCGGAAATAAAGGAAGCAGCGGTTAAGTATTACTCCCTCCGGACACTTTTAATTGTCATTTTTCTACTGAAACTTACTGCACACTTTACTTGACTTTTTAGTGTTTGCTTTACTGAAAGTTACTGAGGTTGACTGATTTGGGGCTCAGAAGACTGGGAGTAGACGAGGTATTAATGCTTGAGAGTGAAGTGTCAAGTTCTGAGATTTGGGAGGCAGTCAAGAGTTGTGGTAGAGATAAGACCCCAGGTCTGGATGGTTTATCGATGCTGTTTATTCAAAATACTTGGGATGTCATTGGGGAGGATGTTAGCAGAATAGTGAGCAGTTTCTTTAACATTGGGCGGTTTCCCTTAGGAGCTAATACCTCCTTCCTCACGCTAATTCCTAAGGTGAGGCTGGTGAAGAGGTTCTCGGAGTTTAGACCGATAAGTCTGGTTAGTAGCTATTATAAGATTATATAAAAAATCCTTGCGAAGCGCTTGAGCAGGGTGGTGGCATCTGTGGTTAGTGACGTGCAACATGGCTTCATAAAAGGGCGTCAAACACTTGATTGTGTTATGAATGCAAACAAGATTATCCACTTTTTAAAAGTCAATCGGCGGCAAGGATATTTATTTAAACTAGACTACGAGAAAGCTTACGATTCTATCGAGTGGGGGTACTTAGATGATGTACTTGGTTTTATGGGATTTAGTTCGAAGTGGCGTGGGTAGGTCAAGGAATGCCTTGCTACGACGAGGGTCTCGGTCTTAATCAACGGTGCGTCATCTGCACAATTCGGGGTGGGTTGTGGGCTGAGACAGGGGTGCTCGTTGTCACCCTTCCTCTTTAACATCGCAGTAGAAGGGCTCCACTTGTTATTTAAAAGGGCGGTCAACCAAGGCCTCTTGAGGGGTATCGGAAATCTAATGACAGGATGGAATATCTCGCATTTGCAATTTGTGGATGATACATTAGTATTTGTGAATAACGATGAACAGAAAATCCAATGTGTAAAGGGGATTCTCAGGTGGTTTGACGCATTTTAGGGGCTAAAGGTTAATTACCATAAAAGCTCTCTTGTGGGTATTAATGTATGCAGACAATCCGGGGAAACGGCCGCTCGTAGAGCCGGGTGTAAGTACGAGGGCCTTCCGTTTAAATACTTGGGCTCTTATGTAGGATTAAACCCTCGGAGGATTTCAAGCTGGGATTTTATCATCCAAGTTTTGCGTAAGAGGCTTGCCACTTGGAAAGGAACCTTGCTTTTGGTGGGTGGTAGGTTGACTCTCATAAAATCAGTGTTGAACAGTATCCCAGTTTATAACATGTCAATTTATCTCATGCCTAAAGGGGTTGTCCATCGTTGTGAAGGAATTATGCGACGTTTTCTATGGAGCGGGGGAGAGCATACGAAGGGCATGGCGAAGGTTAGATGGGAGAACGTTACTCGCTCGTTGGAGGCAGGCGGTTTGGGGCTAGGATGTCTTCACTCTCGTAACATTGCTTTCCTTTTCAAATGGGTCTGGGGTGTTTTAAAAGGAGACCAGAAACTATGGGTGAATCTGATCCGAAAGGAGTATAAGTTTTCTGCTACGGGCGATTTATGGTTGAGAGATATGAAATAGATGTCTCCTATTTGGGTCGATATTATGCGCTCTTGTGGGAGGGCGTCTTCGCTCTTTAGTTTCTGGCATAATCACGTGAGTGTTAATATAGGAAGTGGCGAGGATGTGAGGTTCTGGTGGGACACTTGGGCGAGCAAAGTGTCGCTGGCCATTAAGTATCTGAGGTTGTACTCCTTATCCTGCAACCGTATAGGCTTGGTGCAGGAGTTTGGACATTGGGAGGGAGACCTTTGGAATTGGGATTGGTATTGGCATCGGTGCCTCTTTGAATGGGAAGTTGATGCCTTGGGAAACCTCCATGACAGCCTTCCTTCGCCCCGTGACACCAGCTGCAAGATGGAAGTGAAGTGGGAGCTAGATAAACCCGGAGAGTTCACTATTAGAACTTAGAGAGAGGGGCTGGAATCCTCTCGGTTGGGAGGGGGCATCAATGTTACCCTTCAGTCTTACTGGAAGGTTAAAGTGCTGCATCGCATCAGTTTCTTCTTGTGGCTGTTTGTGCAAGGTCGCCTCGCCACTCGTGATTACCATAGGCACTGTCACATCATATCGCAAGAAGAGAACAGATGCCCATTTTGCGTTGAACAAGAGGAAACCATTCACCATCTATTTTTACATTGCGCTTTTGCAGACTTGATATGGGAACATATCTCTATCTGTGCGGGTTGTTACTGGGCAAGACCTAGGAAATTTGAGGAGGTGTGGGGATTGTGGTCGTCTCTAATGGTTGTGAGGGCGAAGCCTGTGAAGGAGATGTGGCAGTCTCTCCTCGCAGCTGTTCTATGGTCGTTATGGCTGCAACGTAATGCAACAATCTTTCGTCAAGTTGCTCCATGTCACAGGCGTGTCTTCAATGCAATATTTGGGCATTGGCAACGTTGGATACTCTGTACGGACTCTAGCTTTTCGTATTCGGCGTCTCAGATGGTGCAATCTTTTGCTTGGTTATATAGGTGGGGGTGATCTGCTTTAGGTGGGTCCTTGTGATGCTGGCTTTGGGTTGTCTGGTTTTTCTTTTTCGATGGGCAGTTTAGGGCTCTAGACTTTTTGCCTTGAGCTGAAACTGCTCTGTTGTACATTCTTCCCCTTTTTCTTTACTGCCATTCTCCCTTTGGCTTGAATAAAAATTCTCCAGCTTATTAAAAAAAAAATACTTATGAAAATGTAAGAAGAGTAATAATTTTTCTTGGGTTAAAAGTAGTATCCTTCTCATAAGTGGATATAGGATTAAAGGTAGCATTTGAATTAGATTTGTGATAAATTAAACTTACGATAAGGTTTGAAATTGTAGGTGGGAAGGAAAAGGGTCGGAAGCGGTTTTTGGCAGAAAATTAACCGTTGCACTGACTGGTGACCCATGGTTTTTATCCAGGAAACCTACCCGTTTGAATCTAATCTGCCTACAACGGGCCGAATGTCGGTTTTGGGTCTGTTTGCAATTGGAATCCACCCCCCGCTCACTTTAAAAATATTATAATTAAAAAAATGATTTCTTAAAGAAAATTGCTAAATTAGAGCACAAACTTCATAAATTATTGAACAATCACATTAAATAATGGTCCCAAAAGGTAGTTAAAAAAATACAAGTAATGAATACAATAGTTCTTGATCCATAATTTGCAGAACAAAAGAAACCCAACAAATTATTAATGAAATAAAATCATGTTTCTCATATCATATATTCAAATAATAAAAGGCTTAAAAGTGTTGATGACGTTCTTGACTTGATCAACAATAGAAGTGTATGATACCGTTCCATCATTCCCTGCAAGCACTCTGTACTTGTCCTTCCTGGTAAAGTTTGTGCACTCAAACCCTAACGTGGCTGCCAAGATCCTCTGCACATAATTTGCTACATCATGTGGGTTCTTACCTGAAGAACATGTGGCCTCAACCGGCAATTGATTCAAGAAAGTCACCTCGTAAACCGGTCTAGGGTTCATGAAGAAGAAAATAGGGTCCAAAGCTTTGCACCCTCTAGCTGTAGTTGCATGGAAGAACCCTACCCTATAGTTCATGGCTACCGGCACGATCCGATCAGTTAGCTCCGCAAAAAGTGCACTAAATCTCAAGAGAAATGGTTCCCTGCAAGTTGTTCCCTCAGGACAAACAGCTAGATCACCCTTCGCCAACTGACATTTGATTTTCTCCGCATCCAAGTGGCGAGTCCTCGTTAATCGGACGGTCGGGATTGGGGATAAGATTTCTGATAACTTAGAGATGGAGTATGTGACTGCAGGGATTTTACGTTTGAGAACTGTGGAGAGGACCACGGGGTCCATTAAGGTACGATGGGTGCACACGAATAGGACACCGGTGTTGTCAGCGGTGGCAGGCGGTGGTGGTTTGCCTTTGACTATGATTTTGCCACCCAAGAGTGTGGAAATGTAGGGTTTAGCCCACATGGGCAACATGCACCCTAAGGTAATCCGGGTTATGGCTAGTAGGACGCCGAGTGGCATCCATAGAATGATGAGGAGTGCGGTTGAGGGTATTGGGCGCTTAACAAGGCGGCCGTCGTGGAAGATCACCGGGAGAGGGCGGATGAGCCGGTGGTCGTGTTGCTTTTGGGTGGCGATGAATGGTGGGTGCATTTGTTCCTGTGAAAAAGGTGAATATTGTTATAAAATGGATCATCAAAATAAAGAACAAATTATATATTAAATTCCTTGTCTTTTTTTTATCCAACTAAAGAAATAATTAAAATGTTATTTTTTGATATATTTACCCTCATAATTTTAAAAAATTTTCGTATTTTTTTATTATCAGGATGGTTAATTTTACTAAAATTTATGTAAAAAGTAAAAAAATGATCCGTTATTTGAAAAAAAAAAATCTAAAACGAGAAATAATATAGAATCTTAACATATATTTATTAATTTCACTTTTATTTTAGAAACTATAAAACATTTCCTTTTCTCTCCAAGAAAATATATGTAATTACTCACCTTGCAAAACTCACCAAAAATAAAAAGTAAAAATAAAAAATAAATAAAAATAATAAGAAGAACTCACCTTGCAAAGAGATAAGAATGAAGAGGTTGAAGAAAGTGCACTTGCCAATCCTAAAGTAGGCTTTTCATCAATAAAAATCTTGGCGACTCGACTAGAGATAAAAGAATCAATACTATTGTGATTGTGAGCCTTGATGAATCCTGTGGCAAACCCAAACCGGTTCACCACTAGCTCACTTCCAATAACTTGATCCGCCCGCAAGTGCTCCTTTACAAACCTCTCCACCATAACCCTCGGTGTTTTGGTTACCACAACCCTTGTAGTACTACACGAGCTAAACACTTTCCAAGCCTCCATGTCAAGGTCATCCATGTAGAACTTTGGCAGCACGGCTCGTGCCACCGACTTGATCTCCGATTCGTGAACACCCACAGTGGCAACAAAGATCATCAACTTGAGCCCGGAGTCCCCCATGGCCAACATCTCTAGCAGCCGAATCAGAGGCCAACAAATCAGCAACAAGACGAATCGGAGGGGACCGGAGGCTTCAAAGGCTACCAACATGAAGTAAGAGAACGGGTCCCTGTCCCTGAGGAGAGTTCCCTCAAGCTCTGAAACAACTGAATCCATTAGCTGTTATGATGTATTTTTTTTTAAAAATTGTTTGATGGATATTGGTGTTGGTTCTTGAATATTGATGAGAGAAATGTTTGGTTTTATGGGCTAAAAGGTTAAGGAAGTAAGGTTGGCTTGACTGGTCTCTAATGGTGGAATTAGGCCGCTTATCAGTTTACAACTAACTCTTATGTCTTTATATACTTTTTTATTTATGTTTCAAGAAGCTTGCTTTGTCCTTTGGCTAAGGTGGATGTATCGGCAAAGAACTTATGAACATATATAGAATCATACGGTACGTTTAATTTATAATAATATATTGTTAAAAGATTTTGATAACTAGCCCCAACAACTTCCTAACTAGCTACCTCAACTTCTATTTAATTTGTGGTTAACTACCAATTTCGTAGGTCAATTTTCTAAACACCTAGAAAATTCTACACTATTCTTTATGGTGAATTCCTCTCAAATAGGTTATTCTCTATCTACATTTCTTTTTTTAAGGAGAAATTTTTTTCTTTTGGGATATTGTTAAATGTTGATTTATAGTCATGACAAACAATTTTCTCCACGTACAACGATTAATTTTTAACATTAAAAAAATCATTAGTTGTCGGTCTGTAAATAAATATTTTAGAATAACCACATTTTTTTCTAATTTTTTTATTGATAATTACTTATCTAATAACTGAGATTGATCTTGATTAAGAATGATGAAATTTTTTAAATATAGGGATCTCATGGAGAAAACTAGACAAACATAAAAATAAATTATATAGTGTTTTAGCCTTTATTTATTTTTATTTTCCTTGTCAAAATTACCCGATTTTTACTGATGACATTGTATATCGATTATTCTGAATTCCAACTATGTAAAATTATAAAAGCAGATAAAACTCACTCTCACAAATTTTAATACAGTTGTATATATACCAAGGGGTTCAAACATGAGATTTCTTAGTAGGCTTTAAAGAAGCACGTGTACAACTTGGATTACAAGGCGTACGTACGTCTTGTACCCGTGAAACAGTTAGGTGACTAACCTGAGATAGCGTGAGCCATATGTTAGCAAACGCACGCGTACATCTATCATGACTGCAAAATTAGTGTACACTTGGTGCGTATATATACCTAGAAAGTGTACAAGTAGTGAGTATGTGATATTGGTTCTACCCACGTACTTGCATTTCATCATTCTTTTTATCGTTCTTTCCATTTTCATTTCTCTTTTTCGACTTTTAATTCCTATATCTAGCACGTGAGATTTGGAACAGACATGTGACGGATCTGATTCACGGAATTTGGGGTTTGAAATTTGGAGTTTAGATTATGGGCTTTTAGTATTTATTAAATAATAGGTGATTGTTAATAGAAAAATAAAAATTAATGATGAAAATATGTACTTGCCTGAATTTTTTTAATTAAAAATCAATATTATTATACATTAGTTTATTTTTAGAGTTTGGAGTTTGAATAAAATAATTTTACTATAATAAAATAATGCATAAGAAAACAATTTTTAACTATATATTATTCTTTTTAATTATTTTATGATCGAATGTTTAATAAATAATTTAATTTCAATTTCACTATATATATAGAGTATATATTTACTATAATTATTCAATAGTTGTTTGTCAGACTTTTTACTCCAAAGTGAAATATTAGTTTTTTTTTATATTTTTTGGTATTAAACTTAGAAAAAAATCATTTTTTTCTATTTTTTCTGCATTATATTTTTAATATTGTGAATTTATAATTTTTCATTTAATAAATACTATCCATACGTGAAATGAAATATCATGATGGTAGACTCATTTAATTAAATTTTGTGTATCAAATTCTTATAGTGAATAGTGTGAGTCCTCATGTGTCCACTAAAAAAATTATTTTATTCTGATGGAAGTCCGTTGAATAATACTCCATTTCCGTTGGAAAATACATATTTCGACAATTTTTTTGACTGATCCCGATCATCATTGAATGGCTCGTCGAATATCCTACTTTTCGACCAAAATGATTGACGAAAAATAATTTAGAGGAACTTGCAACAGAGATAGCGATCGAAAATATTATCCATCGTAAATTGGGAGCTGTGTTGCCACTCATTTTCGACAGCCTAATCGGTCGAAATTGTAATTCAATTTCGACCGCATACTCAGTCGCAAAATATGTTTCCACGGCCCTCCGTCGAAAATAGGCCACAGTCGTATTTTCTCATTTTCGACCGCTCCTTTCGTCGAAATTTGTTATTTTCAATAATTATGAATATTAACGAATAATTATAACAATTTCGATGGAGGTATCATGACTCTTTGACAGGTGGTGGGAGTTTCTTTGTGTTCTTTCAATCACCCCGAAAAATGAAGAACTTCATGTGGTGTCTAGACCATGCATGGTTCCCTCCCTACTAGAGACTGCCTGATTAGTCAGGGAATAATGGTTGAGCCAGGTTTCCTGTGTAGTATGGAGGCAGCAGAGTCAGTCATGCATATTTTCTTTAGGTGTGGGCTTTCGGTCCAGACGTGGGAGATGGTTGGTCTCTAGGATAAGTTGTCGTTGGTGCATTGTTTGTCCAGCCAATAGTGGGTTGTTACAGTTAGATTGGTGCTTGAGATCAAAGAATAAGAAAAGTTTGTCTCCGTTCTTTGGTCGATGTGGAAGTCGAGGAACAATAGGATCTATAGGCAGACAGAACAAACCCCCGAACAGTTGACGCTCAAAGGAGGGAAGCTCCTTTCAGAGTTTAAGGAGGTTTCGGTCTGGCCTCTCACGATTCTCAGGGCACACTAGTCACAACTCAACAAGTTAGGCCTCGATGGTGCCCTCCAGCTCAGGGGTCACTCAAGATAAATACTGACGCTGCAATAGGTATAGGGGATACGGGTGTGCTACGGGTATGGATTTTGTTGTCCGTGATCACGAGGTGTCATGAGTGCTCACGTGCGTCGTTCGTCCCACACTATCTTGATGTCGACACGGCTGAGGCTATGGCTATCCGGGCGGCAATGAAATATGGAAGACAATGTAGGCATAATTGTGTAGTAATTGAGACAGACTGTGTAGGAATTGTTCAAGCTTTGAATTCTAGCAATCTTCCGGAGAACTAGACGGGCCTGGTGTTGGGCAAGGGAGCTTCATTGTTGCTTTTTTCAACATGTTAAACGTGGGGATAATGTACAAACGCATGAGTTACAATTTGTTTTGCTTTCCGGTTTGAAAAGTGTGTGGATATGGGTATGTTTCGAGATAATCACATCTTGACGGGTTAAGTCCATGAAAAATGTAAAAGGTTCTGATGGGGACACGTCGTTTAAAAACCACAGGTGATCTTGTTTTAAAGTTTTTACATGTATGTTTCGATACGTTCCCCGCCGATAAGCATTTCAATGGATAAGTTTGTCGAAAACTTTCTCATCTTGACGCGCTTATTTTTCACGAAAGTTCCATCAAAAATACTTTCGATAGACTTAGTTTGGTTCAATTTTGACGGATTTTTCTGCTGAAATTGACAACTCTTTCGCAATTAATGCATTGATTCCCCCTTAATAACTCTTTAATTTAATTAATTAAATAATTTATATCTTTACTATTTCTATTTTGATAAGGATTCTTATAATAAATCTATAAATCTTTACACTTTTATCTTAAGTCGATATTAAAGTTGGTTAAGCGGTGTTGACTCCTGTAATATTTCCCAAACAATTGGTTCTTTTTCCGAATTTTACTCTTAACAACTGAAGCAAAATGTTGCCTAATAACGCAAAAAATTACAAATGTCTTGAAAATAAATGAAAGTGTGTTTTCCACAACCCAAATTTGTATTCTCATATCCTTATATTTCTATGCCTATGCCTATGATTTTGTTGTGATAAAAAAAAAATGCATCTTTATAGTCTAGAAACGTATTACGCTATTTTTATTTGAGTATTAAAAATTATGTCATAAAATGTAAGAAGTGTTATATTTCTAAATATAAAAACGCGGGAGTAACAATTTAGGATATGAGAATAACACCATAATAAATTAATTATTATATAAAAAATATTATTCTCTGTGACTTAAAACTCTTAACTATCCTCCATGACCCACATGTATCTTCAAACTATTTACGTTATCCACAATCCACATCCCAATATGGCAAATATGACACTTAAATATTTGCTTAGTTTGATTTTTTCTAATCCATTGGATCAACCCGCTCCCATTAACAGACCCAACCCACTCAATCTTCCAGCTTTGGGTTTTCATCAAATAAACCAGCTTGTTCAATCTGCATTCGTCAATAGCAGGTTTGGATCTTGGTTTTGGATCAAAACGGACCTGTAAACACTTAGTGCATGCGATTTGGAATATATATGTGCCGGTTCTGATTAGTAGAATTTATATTTTAAAAATAAATAAATAAAGCCTCTATTTATGCTGATGTGGCACATTTTTGTAGTAATTTTTTAATAATAAACATACAAATGTGCGATCAAGGCAAAGTCTCAAGAGTTACACGCTAAACTAAGACAAGCAGCATCGGGGGCTCCTCTAATTGTTACTTAAACATAACCAGTCATGTTAGAAGAATCTGAACCGTTCAATAAAATTGGACGGATGAGATTAAAAATTCAAGTTATTAATGAGTTGACCACTTGTTGAATTTTCTTGACTGGTCAACTCATTAATGATTTGAATTTTTAATCTCATCCGTTCAATAAAATTGAACTGTTCAGATTCCTCTAATATGACTGATCATGTTCAAATGAAAATTAGAGAGCAACACTATCACCTCCGACTATCCCCATCTCCGTTGCCTCCGCTGAAATTTACATTCTTTAATTTAGGTCAATTAACTTCTTTGGATACAATTTTACAATACAATACAACTAAAGTATTGGTAAAAAATGAACTTAAATTTGTTCTTCATGTTAGGTAGGTTTGGTCTGAAAAAAGAGGAAGATTGTTAAAGCGAATGTGTGTTGGGTGCAATTAACCTGAGTTTATCCAATTGAAAATGTGTATAGGTTGCCAAGAAATATGACAAATACGCTACTAATTGAAAAGATTAAACTACTAATTAAAGTAAGCATGTTGAATAAAATGCACGCCAATTATGTTAGATGTTGAGTTCAAATTAACTTATAATTTGGTAATACTCTTTACAATATGAGAAAAATTAGAAAATATGAGTGAGATTTTTTTGCATATTGTAGATGAGCATCAACATTCTACTCCAAGACATTATGTAGGGAGAAATTCTGGAATTGCATGTTGGCTTAAGGATTCGAGTGGTTGAACCTTAAAAAAAATAAAAATAAAAGATTATTAAAATGTTTAACATCTTCCGTTCCATTGTAATTTGTAAGTTTACGCAACAAAATTCCCAAAAAAAAAATGTTTACGCAAAATTGCGGTTATACTTCTTAGTCTTTTGCTTATCTCTTTTCATATTTAGCAAGATTTGATTTATGTATTAGAAAGTTACCTTAAATTTTAAATAATTTCTAAAGTACAAATACATTTTGGGTCAACATAGATTTTTTTAGATAAATCGAAGTATGATTAATTAAAAACTAAAGAGTTATGGATTATATTAGAAACTTTCAAAATTTTGAGGCGCTAAATATATAATTTTTGATAAATAAAGTAAACTTATATGAAAAAAATTAAACTTAGGAAACCATAATGGAGTTTTTAAAAAATTTAGGGGGGACTGAAGCCCACCCCTAAATCCACCCCTGCATGCCGAGTTACTGTAGTGTTTTTGGACTCTCTTTTATAATCTAAAAGTTTTTGGCTTAACGCCATTTTTCCTCCCTTCTTTTGTTCGAAAATTCTAGATCAAAATTACCTCAAATTCTCCCTATATATGTTTATAATTTATATTTAATCAAGGTCAAATAAGATTTTTAATAAAATTTTGTAATTTTGCAAATTAAGAAAATGGTAACTGTGATGAAAGAAATGATGTGGAAATTACTATGGCATCTCGATCCTTTTTTTCCAGCTGGAGATTCATCCGACAGTAAAATCTCTGTAATATCTTGACAGTCGGAATCACCTAAACTAAATGTTGGTTGGTCAGGTGGCTTTATGGTGGATTTTTGGAAGGAGATGATAAGTTTTTGAGGGGGAAGGTTTCTTTTTTTCCAAAAACTAGTTATATTATTAATAATTATTAGCGAATCCATTACCTATGTCTTAAAAATAAATAACATTAATTAGTTGAATTATAATCTTATGTGCGAGGGAGGTTTCTTATTTCTAGTAATATTTTATTTTATTTTTTTTATGCTAAGTTGGCATACGAAAAAATACGCGTGCCCATAATAAATTTCACGTTATTTCTTTTATCATAGCCAGCATTAATTTTTTAATTCTCATAATTACAAAATTTAATTAGAATTTTAATTTGGTCTGAAATTAACATATGGAGGTACTTGAATCTAAAGTACAAATCTTGGAAAATTTTGAGATATTTTAACTATCTAGGGAACTATTTGGACTAAAAATGTGGAAAGAAATGATTACATTATTATACATAAAACACCTTAAATATCATTCAATTTGAGACGGAGAAAGCTACCTAACTTTGTGCTTAAAAAAAAGAGAAACCATATATATGTTAATTAATCAATTTCGTTTCCACAAGGGCATAACTAGCAACACGCGTATTTAGGAGTGTTCATCGGTTAACCGAAATCGAAACCGAAATCTGAAGTTTCAAATTTTGGTTAACCGAAATTCCTAAATCTACAAACCAAAACTGGACCGATTATGGAAACCAAAATTTGTTTTTTCTTTTTTCCTTTCTTTTCTTTTTTTCTTTCTTCTTCCTCCCTTCCCACACCAGAATCTCTAATAAGCAAAAACTTAAACAAATAATTACTGCAAAAAGCATACCCAGCAAAAGAGATTAATAATAATAATAAAAAATCAAACAATCTACAAATGAATAAGATCACTTCCTATTTGTCATGGTTCCTAAATTCTGATCAATATTACCAACTGGAAACAAAAGATAGAAGCATATCTAATCATACAAATTGGATTAAAAAAATAAAAACGGTCAACATATCTGACCTCAAAGTACCCAGATCTGATCTCAAAACTGACGGAGTCGCGGAGATGGAAGATGAGGCTTGACTATTGCTTCATGGTGGGAGTTGATGTTCATGTGACGCGGCGACAGCAAAGGAGGGACTGCTGGTGGCCGATTTGACAGAGGAGTTGGTGCGATGCAGGATAGGAGGAAGGAAAGGGGAAAACAGAAAAACGAAAAAAAGAAAAAAATTGGTTTGGTGTTAGATGAAGAAGCAAAGATGATGTTTTGGTGTAAGATAGGAGGAAGAAAAGGGGAAAAAAGAACAAAAAAATGGTAGAGAGCGATTGAGCGAGAGGGAGAGAACGATTGAGCGAGAGGGAGAGAACGATTGAGCGAGAGGATGAGGGAAAGTTTATGTTCTGAGAACGAGAGGATGAAGGAATGAGCATAATGGCATTTCAGTAAAAACAAATACTTATATAGTGGGTAGCAAAAGTTCGGTTAACCTTAATTCGATTAACCGAACTTTAGCTTACCAATATCCGAAACCGAACCGAAAAAAAGTTCGGTTATTGAAAAACCGAAACCTAAAAAACCAAAAGCGAAATTCCAAAACCGAACAAGCGAAATTCCGGTTTCGAAATTTCGGTTATTCGGTTGTAGCAAACTGATGGGCAACCCTACGCGTATATACGAATGAGCTCCATTTTTCAACGCTGATAGGGGGGCAAATTTGTTGGATTACAAACCTTAAGTTAAAATAATTATATGGACAACAATAAAGATAAGTACTCGTTTATGTGATACTTCCTCCGATTTTTAATATATGTTGTTTTAAAAAAACATTGGTCCAAAATAGATATCGTTCCTCCCTTCCAATACGACTGTTTTGCATACTTTACATTTCTACCCTTATGCAAGCCGGAAGAGAGACATGAGGAGTGGGTCTTTGGGGGATGAGTGGATGGTAATTGAATATTAATTTCAATGGTAAAAAATGTAACAAAAAATCTTAACAGAACCAAACCAATTATTTTCTCAAATATTGTGTCTCCCTCTCAAACTAGACGGATAGAGTAGTTAATTTTAGGCTTAGTTAATTATATTCGTTCCCTCTACTCCTGCCTGCTACCTCTAGCCCTATTGTAACACCCCGTCAGTGTACTATTGTTCTTATTCTTGAGAGAGTTAAGAAATGGAATGACTCAATAGAAAAGAAAAGAGAGTAACAACCACAAAATGAAATGAATAGAATGAGAGAGCGATTTCATGATTTGAAGTTTAAGAAAGAAAAAAGAAAATTACAATATTTCGAGTGTGCATGCACCTAAACAAAGTGGATCAAGATTTAACAGACGATTTAAAGACGTAGAGAGACCAAGCACACGAAGCTAGCTCACTGTTTGAGAAAGTGATACTAAGGAGAGATGGTATAGATGACGTACACATCCCTATACTTTTGGTGGAAAGTCAGGACAAGAATCTCTAAAGGAAGAAGTGGTTTACTAATTTTGGGAAGGCTGACAGATGCATTAAAAATGCGTATGTAGACGCAAAAATATATGTTGACGCGTTTAAGGTTAACAAATGATGAATTTATGATCCCTAGAAAAAAATTGTACAAGGTTGTATCAAACCTCGATAATGTTGAAGCACTGAAAAAATTATTGGAAACCATTGATGGTAGCACTTACTGAGCTGCGCAATACAACAATCACACTCTGTCAAATGGAAGATTGGGATCAGATGCAAATATGGAAGCAGCAAAGTGTTGGATTTTGGACAATAACGTGTACATTAGTATCCGTTACCGTTAATTGAATTTAGACCAATCGAATGATCTAATAAAGTTTATGGTCTGAATTATCTAATCAAGAAGTGCGAGGGGCAAAATTAATGTTTGTGCAGATTCCCGGATTAATTACTAATTGTTAATGGACCGATTAGTAATTAATATTTTGGTTATTTGGGAATTGGTCCCTGGAGGAATTTCTCTATTGTATTTAAAGGCTCTTCATCAAGGAAACAGAACGATACAGAAAAATAAAGAATACAGAAAACAGAAATAAGGGTTCTGTGCAAGAGCTTTGGTTTCCATTTGCCTGAGAGAATTTCATCCTCCAGAAGACCAAAAGTCCCTTTCCAATTCCATGGCATCGGCTAATACAGGTACGCTTCCGCTGTTTATGTATATTAATCATTCTATAATCGATTTGTTTTGGTTCTTGGGATTGTTCATAAGGTTAGGGAACAACCTAGATTCTATTCGAATCTAACACAAAGCACATGCATGCAATGTTATTGATGATGATGACAAAGTGTATCAGATACTAATTATCAATAATTTTACCTAGTTTTGTGCTTAGAAAAAAAATGAGAAATCATATGTTAATTTTTTTTTTTAATAAACGGAAGAAGTTATTATTAGCAAGCCATTAGTAAATGGCTGCAAGAAGGGAAAGAATGTACAATATAACTATGCTACTGGTGAACCAAGCTCACACAACAGACAAGAAACGCTGCTGCCAAAAAATGCAGATCAGCCCCAGACAAGAAACGCTGCTGCCCATAATTGCAGATCAACCCCATGAAGTGAGCCACGCAGACGAAGCAGACATTGTGGCTAGGGAGTAAGGGAACTTAACATCTAAACTTTTGATCCATCTATGCCACAGTGCCATGATATCATCTAGAATCCTATCCCTATGCTGCACCTCTTGCTGGAAAACAACTTGATTCCGTTGCTTCCAAATGCTCCAAGCAACCACATAGAAGAGGTTTTTCCACATACGATGCGCCTGCACATTCCTTCCCGGGAGCCAGCCTGCCCACATCAACCAGAGATCAAGGAGACTCCTCGGTTGGCACCATTTTACACCCACCCAACCCATGCAAAAATCCCAGCACGCTCTTGCCACCTCACAATGCAATAGCAGATGGTCCACTGTTTCTGCACTCCTATTACACATGGGGCAGCTATCATCCGCGACCATGTTCCTTCGTCTTAGGAATTTCTTCGTAACTAAGCGGCCCCTAAACGCCAACCATAGGAAAAATTCAATTCTATATAGCACGAGGGAAGTCCACCACGATTGGAGATCGGGCTTGAGGCCAAATGCAGCTCTCTCTAATCCCGCACACCAAGAATACACAGAAAAACCTTTAGCTTCTGCTGTCCATCTCATCCTTCTGCACTTCTTTGATATTCGTCGGCAACCTGTCTTTCACGCTATCCCACTCCGCCTTCTCCCATTCGAACAAGCCTCTCCGCCACTGCACCTGCCACTCCCAAGAATCCTCTCCACGAAGACCATACTCCCTCACGGTTCCCTGTTTATTAGAAGCCAGATTATACAGACGTGAGTTTACCAAGGCCAACGGTTTCTTGTTAATGATAGGATCCCACCAGAAGGAAGCACTTCTCCCATCACCCACTGAGACCTCTGTTCTTGCTGTCCAAAACTCAAAGTAATCCCCCCCCCCCCCCGCTTAGCAACTTCATGATATCCCTCCAAACAACTGAAAATGTAGCTTCCCTTGGCTCCCAGAAATCTCCTAGATTCCTGATGTTGTACTGCTTGCGAACTAAATCAGCCCAAATCTTCCCACTTCCCTTCACTAATTCCCATACCCACTTAAACATGAAACCTACATTCTTAGAACGCAAGTTTCCAATTCCCAATCCTTCAAATTCTGGCTTCCTTGTGATTTCCTTTCAACTAACCTTCGCCAAGCCTCTTTTCTGGTCGTCCCCACTCCACATAAACATTCGCATAATCCCTTCACACTATTTTATGACACTTTTGGGCATGCAATACAAGGACATATTGTATACTGGGAGGCTTGAGAGGGCTGATTTGATCAGCGTGACTCTCCCTCCAACCGACAAGAGACTACCCTTCCAGCTAGCCAACTTGTTGCGCATTCTTTGGACTAAAAAATCCCATCCCGAGATCTTTTGGGGATTAAATCCGACATACGATCCCAAATACTTGAAGGGGAGTGATTCATACTTACATCCCGCCCTTCTAGCCAGACAACTCCCCACTTGCCCGCTCAAATTGATTCCCACAAGAGAGCTCTTGTGAAAATTAACCTTAAGCCCCGAGTATGCCTCAAACCATCTTAGAGTACCTTTCACCCCCTAAATCTCCTCCTCGTCGTTATTAACGAACACCAAAGTGTCATCCGCGAATTGCAAATGACTAACTCTCCATCCTGTTATTGGATCTCCCACTCCCCGCAACACTCCTACTTCTTCGGCTCGCACAAACAGGCAATGCAATCCCTCAGCTGCGATATTAAACAGAAATGAGGATATGGAACATCCTTGGCGCAGACCCCGCTCTACCCCAAATTGCTCCGTCGGAGACCCATTTATTAGAACCGAAACCTTACTAGTGCTAATGCACTCCTTAATCCACTTCCTCCATCTAATCCCAAACCCCATATGCCCCATCACGTCATCCAAATACTCCCACTCTATCGAATCGTAGGCCTTTTTGAAGTCAAGTTTAAATAACAGCCCTTGCTATTTCGTTTGTTTCAAAAAATTAACTACTTCATTGGCCGCCATTACACAGTCGAGCGTCTGCTTCCCTTGCATAAACCCATGTTGAACATCACTAATGACGCTACCTATCACCTCTCTTAACCTCCCTGCTAAGATCTTAGAGATGATCTTATAGTAACAACTAACCAGGCTAATAGGCCGAAATTCCTCAAATCTTCTAGCTGTAGTTGATTTCGGTATTAGAGTTAAAAAAGATGTATTTGCTCCTAACGGAAACCTGGCTCATCTGAAAAAACCCTGAGTCATTCTACCGAATTCACTTCCCACCACTTCCCACGCATTTTGAATGAAACTCATCGAAAAACCATTTGGACCTAGCGTCTTCTTCCCATCACAAGCCCAAACAGCCTCCTTAATCTCCTCTAGCGTCACATCTCTCTCCAGCCAGCTTGCTTCCACTACACTCATCTTAGAAAAACCAATATCTGGTATGCGAGGTCTGTTCCAGTGACAGGTTTTAAAGAACCCAGCATAATACTGAACCGCTGCCCTCTTGATCTCAATTGACTCCGTCTTCCTGCCATCCACCGTCATTATCTCCTTGATGTTCTTCCGCGATGTTTGAATTTTTTCCATCCGATGGAAGTAACCTGTGTTCCTGTCACCCTGGGTGTTCCATTTCCACTGATTCTTTTGTTGCCACAACCTATCAATTTTTCCTTGTTGATCCCAAACTGTATTCCCAATCTTCGCCCTCTCCACCTGCTCTTCTACGGATAACGTTCGTTCATCTGCTATTTTTTCTAAATATTCTGCTCTGTCCATTGTCTCCCTGAGATGAGCCTCCAGTCTGCCATACACTTCCTTATTCCACACCCGGACTTTCTTCTTCAAGAGTTTCATCTTCTGAATTAATTTGAAATCCCCCTGAATCTCTAGACTTGCTTCTCTCCACCACCCAACAACTAGATCCTTAAAACTCTCCACCTCCCACCACGTCTGTAAGTCCCGAAAGGGCTTCGGTCCCCAGTCCACAGTTTCTTGGCAAAGGAGTAGCGGGGTGTGATCCGACCATGTTCTGCTAAGCACTGTCAACCTTACATCTTGGAGATGTTGCATCCACTCCGCTTGAACCAGAACCCTATCGATCCTACTTCTGCTAACAGCATTTGCCCAAGTGAACCTCCTTCCCATTAGGCCAATATCGACCAGCCTACACCTGTCCACCCAAGTCTGGAAGGCACACATTCCCTGCGTATAGCCCCTCTCATGCAGCCGATCTCTTGGAGACAAAGTTTCATTAAAATCCCCTCTCACCAGGACAGGGACCTCACTACTGTTAATTAATTTCTCTAACTCATCCCATAAATGGTCCCTCTGCCCGTCGTCATTATACGCATAAACATTCAAGATAGCGCACTTGAAATTTCCCTCTAACATCTCTCCCTCTACCCATATAAATCTATCTCCTACTTCTGTACGTCTACTCTGAAAGACCTTGCTATCTCACACAGTGATTAACCCCCCTGATCTCCCAACAGCCGGGGCGTTCACCCAACGCATGTCCCTACTACCCCACAAAATAAACATGAAAAAACCATCTACCTCAATTCTTTTTGTTTCCTGCAGTAAACAAAAATGCAACCCCTCTCTACAAAACTTCCTTTTTATAAACTTCCTCTTATGCATCGAAAGCAACCCACGACTATTCCATTACATTAAATTCACCATGAATTACTAAGTAAAGCCCTCTACTCAATCACAAAACTAAGCTTTTATGATTCCAAGTTCCGCCGCAAAGCGTTCTTTGTCGAAATCCCTTAGTGCTTTCTCGTTGACTTGATCTGTAATAGCCAACAACCTTCCAATATTCCATGTGTCTGGCTCTAACAGTGTTGCCTTCGCTAACCTGTTCATTCTGATTATATCTCTGTCCTCAACCCTAAGCACGTCCACCTGTGAGCTTCTATCCATATTTGTTGTTTCTAGACTTCTTGAGTTGCCTACAAATCTTTTTACTTTTCCCCTTCGTTTCCGGTCTGATACAAATGGATATTCCAAATATCCTCCTGCCACACTACCTTGTGACTGCGAACCATCCTCATGTTACCCAGGATTAGGAGTCCCAACCTTGCCTCCCGTTTCCACCTCTTCATCCCTCTCCTCCTCTGAGCTTCCCTCCGAATAGTCCACATCATCTTTACCCCCCACCTTCCAATCTATACAAGAGATTGCTCCTTGCATAGGCTCTTCGTGGCAACTAAGATTGAAATAGTTCCCTCCCATGTTAATTCTGAGCGTCTCCTGAACCCATAGCTTGTCCGTTGAGATTAACAAGCGTGCTACATCCAACCTCTTACGGGCCACTGTGTACTCGTCAATCGCGACGAGTTCGCCCATGCTTGTCCCTATTTTTTCAAAAATATCAGCCCCCCATACTTGTACTGGAATTCCCACACATTGTACCCAACATAGCCGTCCTCTATTGGCCACATCATCTGACCAGGGAATAATCTTAGAGAACACCCTACTGCTCTCTTGCACCTCCTTCTCTACCCGCTCTTTTCTGCTTGTGAGTCAAACTCAAGCCACACCAAACCTCTCCCCATAATCTTTGTTTCGCAATCCCAACCCAATTCCAGTAATAATTCCCGCGCCTCTGTTACGTCTTCTATTTTACAAATAACGCCTATTGCGCTTTTTTCCAGCCAGGTCTTATTCTCCTCAGGGATTGAAACAACGATCTCAAGGATTTCCTTCTTAAGGTTTTCCTCCACGGCAGTAGTAGTTCCCAATACAACCTCCTGATCGACCTGAACCCTTGGGTCTCCCACACGAGAGTCCCTTTCTCTGTCCATCCCTCTAGTTTTTTCGCCCTCTACTGTCGAGGATCCTTTTGCGTCCTCCATAGCCACTGTCCGCTGAACTCTATTCGTCACCTGGCCAGAGCCTATATTCCGTACCTTCCTGTCCCATCGTGGTCCCTCCCTATGTTTGTCAGTTCGTCCAATATTGCTTCTAATCGCCGAGGCCCCAATGAACTGACGATCCAACGCGAGTTCCATATCTATCATATTCTCCACCCAATCAAATCTAACAAATCCAAATCTCTTCACCAATCTGTTTCTCTTCTTGGGAATGAAAACATCTACCACCCTTCTAAATCTAGGAAGATTCCATCTCCTGGTAAGCAAAAATCGCAAGGCTCCATGGTCAACGTGCATAGGAAGGTTCTCTACGTAATAGGTTATATTGGTCCGCTGTCCCTCACGTTTCCAATCCACTCGATTCAAGTCCATGTCCAATTCAATTTCACCCCGGTCACAGTGTGTGTACCGGTGTTTAGGGGACTCCGGCAGCAGTGGGCTGGCCGGAGGGGGAAAAGAAATCTAGCCAAGGTCGGCTAGGGTTTCTCACGGGGTTTTTTACAATGTCCTTAATATAGAAATAGATATTTAAGTAGCTAGGTTACCAAATCATATGTTAATTAATCAATTTCTTTTCAACAAGGGCATTTTTTTTGCTTAATTAGCAACACATGTAGATACGAATGGACTCCATTTTTCATCGTTGACAGGGTGGCAAACTTGCTTTTGTGGATGCTGGAAGACATATATTGAAAATGCGTATGAGGCACGAAAATACTATGTTGACGTGTTTCAGGTTAACGGAGGACTAATTTATAATCGCTAGAAAAAATTGTATAAGGTTGTATCGAACCTCGATAATGTTGAAATACAGATTCATGTATCATGACTTTGAGAGAGAGGGAGAGCACTAAGAAAATTAATACGACTAGATAAACGAGCAAACAAGCAATCATAGGCATATTACAACGCCACATATGAGGTTAACCACAGATAATAGCATAATTATATAAGATAATTAAAAGCATACATTGTCTCAAACATAACACAAACAACCATACAAGCAATTTTGCTACATATAATGACATAATTATCCTAGATATGAGCGTGTTTACAAACACAATGCAAAGGGCCATTTAGCAAAAGAGTGATAGTCAATCGGTCTAACACCATGTCACTGATGATAACATTTACAAATCTACATTAAGATCATATATGTAAAGGAAAACAGGTAGTAAGGGCAGTGTGAGTATTGTGTTCATTCAGGAGACTAAGAGAATTAATATGGATACTTTTTTCGTGAAATCCTTATGGAGGAGGAATACGATAGGTTGGTTGGCGGCCCTAGCAACTGATACGATCCTTGCTAGGCTAGGATGTGCATAAGTGACGATCTTGTTCTCTTGTAGGTTTGGTACGCGGAATTAGAACGAAAATCCCTTAGATACGTTTTGAAAGGAACTCGACCCTTCGTGTTGAGGTTAATGATGAGAACACGACTCACCTATGTGATGATGATGATGTACGCCTTAGTCGTACCCTAAAGAGAACACGACCCTTTAGCACACCGAGTACTTGACTAGCACCTGAGACCTAATTCGAAGGAGTACACCTACGAACCCTTCTCACCGAGATTGAACACGACAATCCCCACACTGCTCACGCACCTCCACACTTGAACAAGACAAGTGCCACGCTTTGCACACGCAACGCTAGTTCACGCACCTCCACGTTTGAACACGACAAACGCCTAGCTTCACTAGCCCTAACCGTGTCCACGGCTAAGTACACAAGAATGACTTGCTCCGAAGAGTAATTAGATGAAGGAATGGAAATTTAGTACGTGATGATTTGGGTGAAAAATACTCTGATTTTATTCATAGAAACGTTGCCTTTAAATAGGCAATTTACAACTTCTAATTATAATAGGAAAAGAACTTCTACCTATAATTAAACTCTAGTAATTAAGGAAATAATAATAATACTAATATTAACTCATCTAGCAATTAAGAAAATAATAATAATACTAATATTAACCAATCCAGCTCACCCAAGCTCTTTCTTCTTGCGCACGCTTCTCTTCTTACTCAATCCAAGCTTGCCTCTTGCCATTAACGCACCCTAGGATTTGGTGCGATCTTTGAACCGTACCATTCCCTTCCCCTTGAAGGCGATTCGTCCTCGAATCAAAATTTATAGAGTCAAACCATTAATAACCTCTTCTTCATCAGCGGACTCTCTTCCCTCTTCGTCTTCATCGCTACTCATTGCACCCTCCTCTCAAATAAGCATTACTCTTCGATTTGGACAAGCGTTTGCTAAGTGTCCTCGACCGGTGCACTTAAAACATACGACATCTTTCATTGCTGATTTACTTTGAGTAGGATTTGAAGAACCTTCTTTGTGAACTCGTGAAGACGAACTATTCACATCTTGTGGTCTTGAGACTTGAGTTGCCTCACCCTTAGTCCAAGTCGACTTCTTCCAATCTGGCGATTTAGTCGACGCTGAATTTCCAATCATCTGAGACTTCCTTTGCTTCTCTATCTTCTCTGCCAAGTGCAACATATCCTCTAAAGAGTTGTATGTTGTTAGCTCTAACTTGTCGGTTATTTCCTGATTCGATCCACTAAGGAATCTCGCCATTGTTGCTCCAGTTTCTTCATGAATTTGCGTTCTAGCTAATGCGATTTCCATCTCATTAAAGTACTCTCCAACGCTCTTGCTGCCTTGCGTTAGAGTTTGTAGTCGTTGGTGAAGATCTCTTTGAAAGTGTGTTGGAACAAACCTCCTCCTCATCAAACGATTCATATCTTCCCAATTGTCAACCACATCAGCTCCAACCCTCTCTCGAGTTGAGTTCAATTGCTCCCACCAATGGGCTGCATATCCTTCAAACTCCATGGCAGCCAACTTCACCTTTTTCTCTTCGGAATAGTTATGACATAGAAAAATCGAGTTGATTTTTCTCTCCCAATCTAGATACACATCCGAACCTCCCTGTCCATCAAAAGAAGGAACCTTCACTTTAATACTTCTAAGGTTGTCATCGACTTGATCTCTCCTTGGCTGTCCTCTAGGTCTTCCGTGATCTCCATCGGAATCCTCCTCCTCTGGCTTTGGTCCCTCCTCTTGAAAGCGCAACCGTGCTGACAACTCCTTGAATTGTTCATCATAGGTCTGTTGCTTCTCTTCAATGCTATCAAACCTCTTCATCAGCTGCTTCATAGGCTTAACCACTTCATCTCTCTCAGCTTCAAGCCTTTCTTCAGCCATCTTGGTCACTTCAAGCAAATTTAACACAAGAAAGTGCAAATCTGTCTTCGGTGAACACAGTTTAGTAATTTCGGTGCAGCTTTTTACTCCAATGTCCGAATCACCTGATTCTTCTTGATTTGGACTCCTGACAGACTCATCTTTCTAACGGACTAAGACTCACAGAAATCGGACTCCAATAGGTATTTATTGAAATACGATTTCGACACTGACACTTTGGTGGACTGTTTTTGGTGACTCTTTTGTATGACTCTTTTTATAGACTATTTTTGTGACTTATATAAATAAATTAAAAGGACAAACAGACTCAACACAGACCAACTTGGTTTAGAACTCCTAAACTGACTCAACAAAAGACTCGACTTTGATTTAGAACTTCTAAATCGACAAAGACTCAAAACAGAAAATTCAAAGACACTTTTTGATTTTGTGACTCTTTTTGACTCAACAAATATAAAAGATGGGATTTTCTTACCAAACCTAGAACTCCCTTGAGCTCTGCTACCAACTGATACGATCCTTGCTAGGCTAGGATGCGCATAAGTGACGATCTTGTTCTCTTGTAGGTTTGGTGCGCGGAATTAGAACAAAAATCCCTTAGATACATTTTGAAAGGAACTCGACCCTTCGTGTTGAGGTTAATAATGAGAACACGACTCACCTATGTGATGATGATGATGTACGCCCTAGTCGTACCCTAAAGAGAACACGGCCCTTTAGCACACCGAGTACTTGACTGGCACCTGAGACCTAATTCGAAGGAGTACACCTATGAACCCTTCTCACCGAGATTGAACGCGATAATCCCCCACGCTGCTCACGCACCTCCACACTTGAACACGACAAGTGCCACGCTTTGCACACGCAACACTAGTTCACGCACCTCCACGTTTGAACACGACAAACGCCACGCTTCACTAGCCCTAACCGAGTCCACGGCTAAGTACACAAGAACGGCTTGCTCCAGAGAGTAATTAGATGAAGGAATGGAAATTTAGTACGTGATGATTTGGGTGAAAAATACTCTGATTTTATTCATAAGAAACGTTGCCTTTAAATAGGCAATAAGCAAGCCTTTAAATAGGCAATTTACAACTTCTAATTATAATAGGAAAAGAACTTCTACCTATAATTAAACTCTAGTAATTAAGGAAATAATAATAATACTAATATTAACTCATCTAGCAATTAAGGAAATAATAATAATACTAATATTAACCAATCCAGCTCACCCAAACTCTTTCTTCTTGCGCACGCTTCTCTTCTTACTGAATCCAAGCTTGCCTCTTGCCATTAACGAACCCTAGGATTTGGTGCGATCCTTGAACCGTATCAGCAACAGGTAGGTCGGGAGGCCTTCTAGCAGTGTGGAATTCTGAAGAATTTATTGTCTCTAGGAGTGGGATTGGGGATCGGTTCTTGTGGCTGGAAGGTAAGTACACTCCTGCAAAATTTGAGTGTATGGTGATAAATGTGTACGCGTTCTCCTTGGCCGTGGAAAGGGCAGATTTATGGAGACAACTGGGAGAGGTTATTATGCAGGCAAGATCTCCAGTTTTGATTGCAGGGGATTTCAACAAAATCTTAGAGCCCGACGAGAGACTTCATGGTATGGAGGTCACTAGTGGGATGAGAGATTTTAGGAGATTTATTGAGGAATGTAGGCTTCTAGAATTTCAGCTTTTAGGCCGTCGGTTCACGTGGGCTAATTCTGGCAGTCGCAGTAAGATTGACCACATCTTCACCCAGGAAGGTTGGTTCTCCTCGTGGCCGAATTTATCCCTGGTGGCATTAAGCAGAAACCAATCTGACCACACCCCTCTTTTCCTTAAATCAGAAGATCAGAATTGGTGCCCTAAGCTGTTTCGTGATCTAGCCGTGTGGTGGGACACGTTTGAGTTTAAGGAAAATGTGAAAGGGTCGTGGGACAAGATTTGCGGTGAGTTCCCTAGGGATAACCTGATTTTGAAAAGGTTTAGGGAGCTCAAGAAATATCTGAAACAGTGGAATAGGGAGGAATTTGGCAAGGTGGACCATATGCTTCTGTCATTGCAGAACAGATTGGATTGGCTTGACAACCAAGGTGACATGCGACCTTTAATGAGTACTGAACTAGAGGAAAAGAACCAATTGGATTCTACCATTTGGATCAAGCAAGGGCAGCTTAGTAGGATTTGGCTGCAGAAGTCTCGGGTGAGATGGAATCAGGAAGGTGACCATAATACCAAATTTTTCCACCGCGTAGCGAAAAATTATATGCAACGCAGTAATATTGGGGAGTTGGTTACTGCTCACGGTAGATTAAACTCGTCTGATGCAATCAAAGAGGAGGCGTGGAGATATTTTGGCGATTTCTTCAAAGCAGAGCAGTGGGATCGGCCTAAGCTGCAGAACTTGGGTTTTCCCTGCTTATCTGCTACTGAAGTGGAATGCCTGGATAGAGAGGTAACAAATGGGGAAGTTTGGGAGGCTGTAAAATAGTGTGGCAGTGATAAAGCCCCTGGTCCCGTTGGGTTCTCTATGTTCTTCATCCAGTGTGCTTGGGACATTATTGGGAAGGATATGTACACTCTGGTCAAGAGCTTCTTCAGGCTTGGGCGCTTTCCTCAAGTTGCGAATACATCCTTCATTACCCTTATCGCCAAGAAATCAAGGGCATGCAAATTCCAAGATTTTCGCCCCATTAGCTTGGTCAGTAGTTATTATAAGTTAGTATCGAAGGTGCTTGTAGGAAGGCTGGGAAATGTGATTTCCTCTCTAATAAGTGATAACCAGCATGGCTTCATCAAAGGTAGGCAAGCCTTGGATTGTGTTCTCACAGCTAATGAGGTGGTTCACACCCTTAAAGCTTCGAAAAGAAAAGGGTTCTTATTTAAGGTGGACTTCGAGAAGGCCTATGATTCGGTGGATTGGGGATATTTAGCGGATGTGATGAGATATATGGGGTTCAGCAATAGGTGGAGTGGATGGGTGCAGCAGTGTTTAAAAAAGGTGATGGTTTCTGTTTTGATAAATGGCTCCTCGTTGAAGCAATTTCCGGTTGGTCGTGGCCTTCGTCAAGGCTGCTCTCTTTCTCCTTTTTTGTTTAACATCGTAGCTGAGGGGTTAAATAGGTTGTTTAACATTGCGCTGGGGGAGGGGATTTTGAAAGGGGTTAGCGGGAATGGTTGGCTTATTAATCACCTGCAGTTTGCAGATGATACTCTGATCTTTGTGAACAATGATGAAGATGAGATTCAGTCTATCAAAGGTATTCTCAGGTGGTTCGACGCCTATTTTGGTCTTAAGGTAAACTTTCACAAGAACTTGCTAGTGGGAATAAATGTAAACACGACGGATGGGGAAACATTAGCTAGGAGAGCGGGATGTAAGTATGAAGTTACTCCTTTTAGGTACCTGGGGTCTTACGTTGGGCTTAATCCTGAATGGCTGTCTAATTGGGAAGGTCTGTTGTCCGCCGTTAGGAGAAGACTAGTGTCTTGGAAAGGTGGTCTTCTGTCGGTGGGGGAAGGGTTACTCTAATAAAGTCAGTCTTGATGAGTTTACCGGTCTACAACATGTCTATCTTCAGAATGCCTTTGGGGGTTGTTCGTCAATGTGAAAAGATGATGCGTCAGTTCTTGTGGGGAGGTGATGATCATCACAGGGGTATGCCGAAAGTTCAGTGGGTTAAAGTCATCAAAAGTAAGGAGGATGAGGGTCTTGGGTTAGGATGCTTGCGTACCAGAAATGAAGCCTTGTTAATGAAACGATTTTGGGGAGTAGTGACAGGCAAGCAGGGAAGCTGGGAGAATATCATAAGGGCAGAATACGGGGTTCATTCTATAGGGGATGTGTGGCGATCGGAGGAAGTGGCGGTCTCCTTAGTGTGGTCGGACATGTTAGCTGTCTGCGGAAGGAATGGCTCGGCCTTTGATTTCTGGTCTCGTCAGGTGAAGATCAAGGTTGGGAATGGAGATCGGTTGAAGGTTTGGTGGGATCCTTGGGCCGATAGAATTCCCTTGGCCATCAAACATCCTCGGCTGTACCACTTAGCGACAGACAAAATGGGGACGATTAGCGAGCTTGGGAATTGGATAGATGGGGTATGGGAGTGGAATTTCAGGTGGCGCAGAGCTTTGTTCGAATGGGAGATGGATGAGGCTAAGGGAATGCAACTTAGGCTGTCTTGACCGATGGGCAGAGCCACCACGGATAAGATTATGTGGGAATTAGACGTTTCTGGTAACTATTCGGTAGCTTTCTTTTGCAGAGGGAAAGCGAGATGGTGTGGGGCGATGAATAGGGACAACTCCTTGCATCGTTGTTGGACAACGAAGGTTCCTCATAAGGCTCAAATCTTCACTTGACTGGTGTTAAATAATGGGTTAGAAACTAGGAACTTCCTGCGTCACAGGGCCATTATTGAGCCTACAGATGATAGGTGTCCTTTGTGTGGGGATAGCGAGGAAACTGTTGACCACCTCCTACTTTATTGTAAGTTTACTCAACAAATATGGACGACGATTTTGAGATGGGCGAGTGTGATGTGGGTGGCTCCCAAGTCTATGCTTGATCTCTGGGAAAGTTGGACGTCGCTGTTGTTGTGTAACAAAGCGGTCGTTCAGGATTACTGGACGATTCTTCTATATGCAGGGTGCTACTCAATTTGGTTGTAGCGGAATAGTGTGGTTTTTAATGAAGGTAGGAGCTGTTCGTTTGGATGTTTAAACTGCATCTTCAGCACTTGGCAGCAGTGGTTGCTAGCTGTCAACCCTCGGTTTCCCTACTCCCAATCACAAAAGATCCTTGGGCTGGAATGGTTATACGGGCTAGGTTGAGTAGGATTGCTAGAAATCTCTCTATGTTGATTCTCGTTGCGTAGAGTAGCTGGGTGGGAGAGCCCGAGAGATTGTATCAGTTTCCTTAGGTAGCCTGGCTACCTGCCTTGTTCTTATCTGTCATGGTGCTTCATGACCAATTAATAAAGTTTTTGCTTATTAAAAAAAATGTACAGGAAACCAATAAATATCAACGTCCATCCCACCAATGTCAAAGGAAGTTGTACGCAGCATCACAGGTACAATATCCATGGAACCGAAGAAAGTAGCCCCAATAGTCGTGATTGAGCCTTAATTGTAGTGTTTTTACTACCTGTTCTCTTACAATTTTGAATGGTATGCTATTGATTTTGGTGTGAATCATTCGATTATCGCAGGAAACAACTTTGGAGAGAGGGAACACGAAGGAGGAAATTAAGCAAAAATCTGGGCAGAATGGAGCAGACACCTTTCTTGGTCACTTTCTTGGCCAAGCTGCGCAGACACCTTTTTTTGGTCAGTCTCTTGGCCAAGCTGCAGAGACACCTTTCTTGGCCAAGACGATCCTTCTTGGCTGGTAGAAGACTCCTACAACGATTACGATTGTTGATCTTATCCAAAGAAGTATTGGAGTGGCATCCTACCTCCTTTATCTCGGTTTTGAAGACTTTTAGTTAGAAGAGGAGAGAGTATTTAAATACAATTATTGGGAGAGGAAACTATATATATAGCCTCCCTAGGGTTTTAGAAAAAGGGAGCACGTCCAACAGCCACTCTTCTTCTCTTTTCTCTAGTTTCGAACTTGTTTCTCCTGTCGTCTTCAACCTTGAAGACGTAGGAATTTTATATTTAAATACTTTTACCATTTTCTTTATTTTTCTTGTCTTTCTCTAACTAATCTTTCTTGTTCTTAGTAGAGGCGTTTAAAGCATGAGTATAAGTTTGCATGAGACCTAATCGATCTTATTAATCTTATAATCTGCATTTAATCAATCTCGTAATTATTTCTAACGTGTTTTCTGTTTGATATTAGATATGATCAATCTAAGGTTGAATAGATCGCGCAACAGTCATTCCTCTTGGCCATGGATTATTGACCAAGAGGATCGAAGTAGACACCTACACGTTGTTCAAGAATACTCCTATAACTATTTACCCACATGCAAGACCAACATATGTTCAAGAATACGCCTATAACCATTTACCTACAAATCTAGCATTCATTTATCACTCAAATTGTCAAAATATATTTACTTTCACTAACTAAATTAAAGAAGAGATTAAACTCAAGAACTTACCTTGATTCTTCCAAATTCACAAGACCCAAATGTGGCTCCATTAATCTATTTTTTTTTATGAAAGAATACACAATCAAAGCTTTTATCTCCATCCATGGCTTTATTTCCCTTCCTTCTTTTGGGTATGGCCGAACACCACCTCTCATTTCTTTTCTTTATTTTCCAGAATCTAGACTCTTCCTCTTCTGTTTTTTTTAAAATGACAATTTGCTAGGCCTTGGCAGCAATGGAGGTGGGCTCAGCCCACGACTGCACTTTTTTTTTTTTTTACTAATTGGCTCAATAACTAGCAAATCTCTCACCTAAACTCAAATCCTAATTATCTTACCAAGCCCATTGCATTTTCTACACCAAGTCTAACACAATATTCTTAAAATTTCTACTCACTCATTAATCTAACATCTTAATATATTAACCTATTTATTAAAATATGCCTACTTAATTAATTAACCTTAAATGACCTAAATAAAAACTAGGGCCGTTACAACTGACTTGTCTTTGTTCAATGCAGATGACGCTGATTCGAGGATGAATCTTTCCGAGGAGGGAGGGTGATACGATCCTTGGTTGCCTAAGGCTCGTAGCACGTGAATTCGATCTAGTTCAAAGCTTGGATTTTCAACGATGCGGAATAGATAACTCGCTTGAGCGTTTGACCCTTCTAACAACCTGTGCAAACCAACCCAAATCAAACAAGAGAGATTCTTGACTCGAAACCCTAACCCTGCGCCCAACCTGTGAACGCCAACCTAGGTGGAACGACTCAATGGAGTGAACTTTCGATTTTACTTGCCGATCTATTCGAGAGTCCGGTCTCAAATAGGAACAAGGTTCAAGACTAAACAATTGAGAGAAACTTCTCTGATTTAATTATGTCAAAATTCGTAACCTAACAAAAGATACAAGCGACTCTTTATATAGAGCTCGCAAAACCCACTAGGAATAGAAGCCTTAAGCTAATTCTAATCCTACTCAAACTAAAAGTCAAATAATTAAATAAAGTAAATAACAATAGTCTAAATAAGTATTTTAAATAATAAAAATAGGGTTGGCTCAGTCGGAATGAAGAAACGCCCGGAATGGCATGTCGGAAGGTCTTGGCGCACTCCATTGCGTAAGGAAAAGTTGACCCGAACCTTCTTCTAAACGCCTCGGGAATTTTACCTAAAATTTGAACACAAACTCCTTGACATCCCAATTGGTCTTGTATTTCAATCAGGGCTCGCTAAATATCTCCCAAGTCCGAGATGCCTCGGGGATCAAACTCGTAGGCGCTAACGGGCACGCAAGGTGCGGCCGTGAGCAGCGTCACGAGCCTTTGCTCTCTCTCGTGTAGCACAGCCTCCTCGATGCATGCCTCGCACTCGAGCTCCTTGTGTATGATGTGTGATAGACTCGCTTGCAAGTCCTTGCCTCGAGCGCGCGTCATAGGTCCATTGGGCGGCAAGGGCATGTCGAGTGCACTAGGGTTGGTGCGAGGGTTTGCATCATTCCCTCCCCCTTCGGAAGAATTCGTCCTCGAATTCGCTCCAATCATCTCATCGTCGTCATCACCTACATCAAACAATGTTAAGTTAGTCACGTTAAACGTAGCACTAACCGAACCATACTCACTAGGGAGATGAAGCTTGTAGGCGTTGTTGTTGATCTTCTCGATGATCTGAAATGGTCCATCGCCTCTTGCGGACATCTTGCCTCGGTGTTGGGCTGGAAACCTCTCGCGGCATAAGTGTAGCCAAACCCAATCGCCCACGCTAAAGGAAGTCGTCGTCCTTCCTTGATTGTGCTTACACGCCACCCTCTTGTTCGCTCTCTCTATGTTGCGCTTTGCTTGCTGATCGTCAGTCAAATATACTTAAAATTTATCCTGATGCCTAAATGCACAAGTAAATGTGTATAGAGCAAGACAGGGTCGAACCACAGAGATTGAAGGATTATTATGTTAATAAAAATGTATGACAGGGAGAAAGTGCGACAAAGAAGGAACAAGTAGCACAAGGGGAGGGGTTTATGTTGATTAGTGAACTAATCAACTCAAAATTAGGAGCTAACAGGATAAATAAGTAAAGCTTCTTATCTAGGACACGAAATGAAATCACAATCCAAGGCTAGATAACAGAACACAATCGGGGGCATAAAAGAAAGAAAAGTAATTAGATGTATATAAATCAGATAAGAAGGAATCTTAGCAAAAGGTGTTCTTAGGTTGCTTTCTAGGTCGGTCAATCATTGGCACAAAAATATTCCAGACTCAAGTACAGACCTGCTATAGGGACCGCGTTTCCACACCGCATCCCCTACTTACCTTCTTAGAAAAAATCCACTCCCCGTTTCCACATATGAGGTGACCTTGACGTTCCGCCGTCCTCCCAGGCACGAATGCGGGGAGGCACTACTCAGAACGCCTATAAAGGGGAGGTAAGATAGATCTAGGGCGCGATAGCTCAGCTTGTCAGACTCGTATCGCATACCCTAAATAACCGTTTACCCCTAGACAGAGGCCTCTCGCGCTACCTCCACTAGGTGTCTACTCTAACTCAAGGCTTCGTGTCAGTTATAACTAAGAGAATGACACTACTCAAACAGAAAAATCAACAGTTGATCAGGCCTTTAACATTCCTAAATGAGCATGGGATTAAAACGGTAAACAATTATATGTCACAAGAGAATATATTAAGCATGCATTAGGCCTCATAACCGAACCTTACAACACTCGAAACACCCTTTACCAAGAAGATGGAACTTAGCTACTCATACTAGAATATAAACAATAAATGATAATAAACATACAATAAATAAGAGAGAAGGGTTAGAAGAAACCAAAAGGATGAAATAGTATTAATCAAAAGCTTCCCCTTTACAAAGTTTGCGACTGCTCCAAAATGCTAAGAGGAGATGATCCCCAGAGTTAGGGTAAGAGAGAGTGATGTATTAATTGCCTAGGTCAGCCGTCCTCACACAAAACCCTAAAGCTTAGTTTATATAGGCTAAAGCTAGCTAGGGGACAAAAATAGCTAAGGGGAAGGAGAATTAATGGGGGGCGTGATAGCACATGTCCTTCAAGGTGGAATCCTGGCGCGCCTGACAGCTTTTGGAAGCACACGGAATCCCGTGCGGATCTTTGAAGATGCTTTTCTTTGGTTTCGATTAAAGAGAAGGTGCAGATTTGTCGTGGCCGAGAGATTGCTCACTGGTCTGGTTCGCGTCTAGACCTCGACGAAAATCTGGACTTCTAGGCATAGTTATCAAAACCGGACCGGACAGCGAACCATTTTTGAAAATTTGGTGGTTCGACCGGGTTGAACCGGGTTCGATCGGATTGTAGATGCTGGTTCGTCCGGAACCGTTTACACATTATACCGGTGAATCTTAGACGATAAAACCGGATTAAACCGGATTGAACCGGCTGGTTTTTACTGTAGTATTTTATAATATATCAAAAAATATTATTAAAATTGAAAAAGTCCCAAAACGACGTCGTTTTGGTTGCCTCTCTGATGGGCTGAACCATGCCTGTAATGGGCGGGCCCATCAAATTTTCAAAAAAAAAAATTACCGGCCAGTTCAACCCGGTTCAATCCAGTTCGCCGGTTATGTAAAAACCGGCCGGTTTGACCGGTTGAACCCGGTTCACATGCTTATCCAGTCCGATAGCTGAATCAAACCGGAAACTTGAAAAATACCGGTTGAACCGGGCCGGTCCGGTCCGGTTCTGATAACTATGATTCTAGGCCTTGAAGCTGAAAATCCTCAAGCATACTCCAAAAATGCTTCTTTTCGATCTTTTCCTTCTATTGACTCTGATTTGCAATAAAGATAGAAATAAGGATCAAATGCCAGAATCAAGCCCCCGAAAGGGCTAGAAAATGAGGAAAAATCATGCTTATGAGACATGCTATCAAAAATCCCCGCACTGCCCCAATGGTCGCCCTCTATAGATTTGTCTCTATACAGCGCTCTAAACATTTCTTCAAGTTGCCAATGCATTCTTGAAAAGAATTCCCATAGATTGTGAAGTCATCCATGAAGACCTCGATTTCATTTTCAACCAATTTGGAGAAAATACTCACCATACAGCGCTGAAAGGTGGCGGGGGCATTACACAAACCGAAGGGCATGCGTCTATAAGCAAAGGTGCCGAAAGGGCATGTGAAGGTGGTCTTCTCCTGGTCTTCGGGGGAAACTAGTATCTAATGAAACCCGGAGTAACCATCTAGACAGCAATAGTGAGTCTTGCCCGCTAGACGTTCCAACATTTGATCAATGAAGGGAAGGGGAAAATGGTCTTTCCTGGTTGCTGCATTTAGTCGGTGGTAGTCAATACATACTCGCCACCCATTCTGGATTCGGGTGGGAATGGATTCGCTGCCTTGCCCAATGCTGATGGTGATACCTGTTTTCTTGGGCACGACCTGTATAGGGCTGACCCATGGGCTATCGGAGATGGGGTAAATAACTCCTGCATCTAACAACTTCAGAATTTCTTTCCTGACCACTTCCATCATGGGTGGGTTCAATCGGGGTTGGGGCTGGCGTATGGTTTTGATAGTATCTTCCAGATGGATACGATGGGTGCATAGGGCTGGTGACAAGCCCTTGATATCTACAATGGTCCACCCTATAGCGTGTCTAAATTCCTTCAACAAGGAAATCAGCTCAGACTCTTCAGGAGGTTTGAGTTTGTTGGAGATAATAATTGGCAGGGATTCATCGGGGCCTAGATAAGCATATTTCAAGTGGGGAGGCAGAGGCTTCAGATCGAGGGTGGAGCCTGATCAATAGAGGGGAACAACTTAACATGACCTGGGCAGTCAGGAGACATCTTTGGGGATTCATACTAAGCGACAACGCATTCTTCTAGGTCAGGGACGACGGAGCGCAGTTCAATGGGTACGGGAAGCGTCGAGGCCACGACATCTACAAGAGCTGGTGTCATACTCCTGTCAAGGGCAAACTGCAAAGGGTCAGTAAAATGAATTTCAACGACTTCCTCTATAACGGGATCAATAACATCAATATAATTAACACTCGAGAATTTGGATGGGTATCGCATGGCTTCCAACATATTGAATTGTCGCACCATGAACATCAATCTTTGCCCGGGCGGTGGCCAGAAATGGACGGCCTAGAAGAACATCAGTAGACTTGGTAGAATCTTCATTCTCCATTGCAATAACATAAAAGTCTGCTGGGAATTAGAATTCTTCCACTTGTACCAAGACATCTTTAATGATCCCCTCAGGGTAGATGATAGAACAATCCGCAAGCTAAATGGCAAGGTCTGTAGGTACGAGAGGCTCGAGGTCTAGACAGTTATAGATGATCAATGGCATGGCGTTTATTCCTACCCCTAGATCACACATGGCTTTCCCGATGTCGACTGTACCAATTCAACTGGGAATGATGAACATTCTGATGATTAGTCAATGAATGGACTAGAGGGGGGGGGGGGGGGGGGTGAATAGTCCCTTCTAAAAACTTCAAACTTTCTGCACAAATAGAGAAGAGAAGAATAGCAATACACAAATATGTATAGTGGTTCCAATTCACACGAATTGTACTCCACTACCTAAGAGTCCTCCTCTTAGGATTTTCGAATGCAACACCTTGCTATTCACTAGAGCTTTTCACGGGTTCAGCTCAACAACCTTACAATTGGTTTTACCGGGTTCACCAACAACCTTACAAGTAGTTTTTCACGGGCTAAACTACAACCTATGGATTTTCAAGGCTCAACCACAACCTATCAATAGTTTTCCAAGGCTCACTAACAACCTATGGTTTTTCCGGGCTCAACCACAAACCTAAGTTCTCTTTCAAGGGATGAGAACACTACCCTTAACCCAAAAGTGTTAGGTACACTTTTCAAACCTTAACAAAGATATTATCTCAAAATGCAACAAACAATTGGTGTACACAAAATGAATAATAGTATGATTAAATTCAACACCAATAAATGAACAAATTACCTCAGAAAGAAAGCTTCAAAAGAACTCCCAAAATGACACAAGACAAGATTGAAATCGTTGAGGACAGCTTGTGTAAAGAGTGTTTAGATTTTTGGAGTTTGTAAAATGGAATTTTTATGAATGAGCTTTCTCAAATGTTCTCTTGTTGTTCTATATGTTCAACCTTTTTATCTAACTCATCTAAGATGAGTATATATAGTGTTTGACAGAGGGAAGGTCGGACAAGAGAGGATGGGAACAAAAATGACCGTTTTAAGTGGACAAAGTGACTGTTGGAACTTGTCTGCTTCTAACCGTGATCACGGTTAGGAGTAACCGTGATTACGGTTAGGACGAGCTCCTCAAGCCTTTTAAAAAAACTAGCCGTTAGACTGACGTGATTCACGTTTAGGTCTAACCGTGATCACGGTTGCGTAACCGTGATCACGTTAAACCCCTTAACGTGATTCACGTTACTCTCGGATGTAAAAATCGACTTTGATATCCTTAACCGTGATTCACGGTTAGCTGAAATTGCAAACCGTGATTCACGTTTGGCCATAACCGTGATTCACGTTTAAGGTCTGATTTGAAATCCTTAAAACGTTTTTCAAAGCTTGTTTGACACAAAACCTTTTGACCCTTAATCTCTGAGGTATTTGAACACAAACCAAGTGTTAAAATAATACATACTTACATATAAATTCGATCCTAAATAACACTTGATCTTGAGCTTGCGATATTCTTGATTTCGTTGCTTCTAATATTCGTTCTTCGCAAACTACACACATTCACACTTAAAATCCAATTAGCTATCTAATTAATTTACGAGTCTTGACATCATCAAAATAGGTTCGAATACCCTTTGGGCTAACACATTCCTTGATCCTTGCACTTCGGAGGGATCCTCCGCTGGATATGGGCAGAAGCGTTAGCTCCTACACTGATCTTGTTAACTTCAGCGAACTTGCTCTTGTTCGTGCATAGCTGCTTTAGGAATTTGGCATAGCGAGGGGAATTCTTTACTGCCTGGAGAAGGGGGATATTGACAACCACTTTGCTGAACATCTCATAGATATCGCGGTCCTCCTTATTTTTCTTGGTCTTGACCAATCTGTGAGGGAACGGGGGTTCGAGAATCTTGTGAATGTACTCTTGGGTGAATTCAGGAGGATTGGGATCGTTCCTTGGGGACCCTCTAGGAGAGCGGATTCTGTCTTCCATGACCTCGACAAGTCTGGGAACCTTTGGAAGTTTTGCTCTGGGTTTCGGCCTAAGTTCGGACTCTAGAGAGTTCTCAATGTCGGTGTCCGGATGTGCATGAGGTTTCAAAGTCATTCTACTTCGCAGAGTCATTGCACAGATATTGTGTTTTGTATTTGTTTCGGTCTGAGGTGGAAATCTTCCTTGGTTTGTTAACTCTTTCACTTGGCCCGTCATGGTGCTCATTTGTTTCTTAAGCTCCTCGATTTCCTTCTGCTACTCAGGATTCTAAGGTATCTCAGTATTCGGGGGCACGCCAAATGTCTGATCTTGGGGAGGCTGACGTTGATACTGATTCTAATGAAAAGTAGGTCGATGTCTGTAGTTCTGCATGTTGGGAGGTGGGGGGTGATTCCCATACGGATTCTGTTGATGTTGTTGATGGCTAGGTCCCGAAGGCTGAGGGTTTGGAACCCATCCTGGATTTGGCTGTTTCCAGCCCTGATTGTAGTTTTGGCCATATGGGGTCGGGATATACTGACCAGCAGCATTAACTTGGATTTCGTCCGGAATGTGGGGGCATGCATCAGTAGGATGGTCTACAAAATTACAGATTTGGCAGGCCTTGACAAGCGCAGATTTCCCTGTCATGAAATTCTGGAACATCCCCGTGAGGGAGGATAACTGATTTTGCAAGGCGGCCACTTGGACATCTTGGCCTTGATAGTTGGCAGGGTCAGACGAAGCATTTTTGGCCATGAGTTCTATTGTTGCCTTAGCAGCTGATGGGGTAAGAACAGTTAGAGATCCACCGGCAGCAACGTTGACTAAGGCCTTATCATGGGCTTTGAGGCATTCACAAAAATACTGAACAAGGGCATGCTCCGTAAGGTTGTGGGAGGGACAGCTAAATTGCATCTTCTGGAACCTCTCATAATACTGGGCTAGAGTCTCCTCCTTCTTCTGGACTATGGAGACAAGTTGTTTGCGCGTGGTGTTGGAGATAAAAGTCGGATAATATTTCTCGGTGAAGATCTTAGACATATCCGCCCATGAGTGAATTGATCTTGGCGGGAGGTCGTAGTACCAGTCGAGGGCATCATCCTTTAGAGACCACTGGAAGGCGCGCAGCTTGGCCTGGCCGATGCTGACGTTGGCAGGTTTCATGGCCTGGCAGATAGAGTGGAGCTGTTGAACATGGCGGAGTGCATTTTCCTTGGCAACCCCTCGAAATGTTGGAAGGTGATGCAGAACGGCAGACTACAAGGTCCAATCATGAAGGACAGCGGGCCAGACGATGCAGCTACTCGACATGTCGGGGGTTGCATGGAAATTATCAATGGTTTGTTGTGCTGGAAGGGGTGGTGGTTGATCCTCGTGACATTCATTGTTGTCATAGTCTTCCATTGCTGGGAAATCGAATTGGGCTGCTACTGGATTTTCGAGACTACGGTGGAGATAGGCTAGTTCTAGGAAAAATTGACGGTCCTGACCGGCCAGATTGGAAGGAGATCCGTCGAGGGCAGGATGTGGGATCACTCTACGCTGAGTAGATGTTCATCTGGCTTGCCTTCAAAGTTCTCTCTCTGTTCTGGACAATTCGAGGTCTAGAGGGAGTAAATCTTGAGTAGATCTCCTGGTCATACAAAAAATTAAAAATAAAATTAGTATCGTTCAATCCTCGGCAACGGCGCCAAATTTGATCGTTAGTCAAATATACTTAAAATTTATCCTGATAACTAAATGCACAAGTAAATGTGTATAGAGCAAGACAGGGTCGAACCACAGAGATTGAAGGATTAATATGTTAATAAAAATGTATGACAGGGAGAAAGTACGACAGAGAAGGAACAAGTAGCACAAGGAGAGGGGTTTATGTTGATTAGTGAACTAATCAACTCAAAATTAGGAGCTAACAAGACAAATAAGTAAAGCTTCTTATCTAGGACACGAAATGAAATCACAATCCAGGGCTAGATAACAGAACACAATCGGGGGCATGAAAGCAAGAAAAGTAATTAGAGGTATATAAATCAGATAAGAAGGAATCTTAGCAAAAGGTGTTCTCAGGTCGCTTTCTAGGTCGGTCAATCATTGGCACAAAAATATTCCAAACCCAAGTACAGACCTGCTATAGGGACCGCGTTTCCACACCGCATCCCCTACTTACCTTCTTAGATAAAAGCCACCCTCCGTTTCTACATATGAGGTGACCTTGACGTTTCGCCGTCCTCCCAGGCACGAATGTGGGGAGGCACAACTCAGAACGCTCATGAAGGGGAGGTAAGACAGATCTAGGGCGTGATAGCTCAGCTTGTCAGACTCGTATCGCATACCCTAAATAACTGTTTACCCCTAGACAGAGGCCCCTCGCGCTGCCTCCACTAGGTGTCTACTCTAACTCAAGGCTTCACGTCAGTTATAACCAAGAGAATGACAGTACTCAAACAGAAATATCAACAGTTGATCAGGCCCTTAACATTCCTAAATGAGCATGGGATTAAAACAGTAAACAATTATATGTCACAAGAGAATATATTAAGCATGCATTAGGCCTCCTAACCGAACCCTACAACCCTCAAAATACCCTTTACTAAGAAGATGGAACTTAACTACTCATACTAGAATATAAACAATAGATGATAATAAATATACAATAAATAAGAGAGAAGGGTTAGAAGAAACCGAAAGGATGAAATAGTATTAATCAAAAGCTTCCCCTTTACAAAGTTGGTGGCTGCTCCAAAATGCTAAGAGGAGATGATCCCCAGAAATTAGGGTAAGAGAGAGTGATGTATTAATTGCCTAGGTCAGTCGTCCTCACACAAAACCCTAAAACTTAGTTTATATAGGCTAAAGCTAGCTAGGGGACAAAAACAGCTAAGTGGAAGGAGGATGAATGGGGGCGTGATAGCACATGTCCTTCAAGGGAATATCCTGGAATCCTGGCGCGCTTGACAGCTTTTGGAAGCGCACGGAATCCCGTGCGGATCTTTGAAGATACTTTTCTTTGGTTTCGATTAAAGAGAAGGTGCGGATTTGTCGTGGCCAAGAGACTGCTCACTGGTCTGGTTCGCGTTTAGACCTCGACGACAATCTGGACTTCTAGGCCTTGAAGCTGAAAATCCTCAAGCATACTCCAAAAGTGCTTCTTTTCGATCTTTTCCTTCTATTGACTCTGATCTGTAATAAAGATAGAAATAAGGATTAAATGCCAGAATCAAGCCCCCGAAAGGGGTAGAAAAGAAGGTAAAATCATGCTTATGAGACATGCTATCAAACATCCCCACACTGCCCCAATGGTCGCCCTCTATAGATTTGTCTCTATACATTGCTCTAAACATTTCTTCAAGTTGCCAATGCATTCTTGAAAGGAATTCCCATAGACAGTGAAGTCATCCATGAAGATCTCGATTCCATTTTCAACCAATTTGGAGAAAATACTCACCATAAAGCGCTGAAAGGTGGCGGGGGCATTACACAAACCGAAAGGCATGCGTCTATAAGCAAAGGTGCCGAAAAGACATGTGAAGGTGGTCTTCTCCTGGTCTTCGGGGGCAACTAGTATCTGATGAAACCCGGAGTAACCGTCTAGACAGTAATAGTGAGTCTTGTCCGAGAGACGTGTACTGTAGGTCACATGCGAGGGCAATCTAACGATCAGAGGCAACTTTGCAGAAAATAAAAATATAAAAAAAAGAAAATAAAAGGAAAGAAGAGGGGTAGAAAGGAGAGAGGAGTGGAGCGAGATGAAGGGAATGGAGGTGAAGGGAGAAGGGGGTATGGAATGGAAAGAGAAGAAAACAAATCTGGGAGAGGATTCCTTAGCTTAGAAGAAGGCGAGACGGTGAGCTACACTCGCTGAAGAAGGCTGATGGTGAGGGCTAGACAATGACTTCGGCTTTAATCAGCGGGGGAGGTCTGCGTTGTGCTTCGGGGGCTCGAATGGCTGCCTTCTGGAATGCCTGACCTGCTTTTATTTGGAGATAAATATTTTTTTGCTTTTCTCTCTTTCTTTTTTTTTTTAGAAGAAATAAAAGCAGGCAGACCAAGCATTTACTTTTCTTCTTTTTCAGCTCGAAACTTGCATTTGTATTTAATTTCCTCTTTTTCTGAACTAGAGCTGGGCTGGCAGAGCTTTAAATACTGCTTTGGGGCGCTTGATTCCGAGGCCTTGGGAATTGACTTTTACTTCCCCACACTTAAATTCTGGAGTGGTGAGGAAGTAAACTGAGATGTTGTCGTGGCCTCGAATCCTTATTTCTGCTCTAGCTCTTTCGTGCCCTTGATAATATCTTCTCCCCACACTTATCTTCTTCGGAATCTAGCCCTTGCCTTTGTGATGAAGAGTGCTACTCACCTGCCAAGGAAAGGACAATGAAAATGAGCAAATGGTTAGAAGAGAATGGAGAATGGGAATCGAGGGCATGAAAAGGAAAAAGAGAGAGAGAGAGATAAAATTCAGAAAGAAAGAAATTTAAAAAGTTGCAAAGTTTCCTCGTCGTTTCGTTGTTTTCCCTCGTCTAATGGTGCCTATACCCAGGGATATTATGCAAACCTAGATAGTACCTAGTCAAGCATTTTCACTCATAAATAGATAGGCATGAAGCTCAAAAGTGCTCAAGGGTTCAAATAGTGATTACTGGTGTCTAGGGCAAGATTGGATATAAGGGCTAGCAGGTCTAGAAATGCATGCTCAGGCTTAGATGTGATGAATGTCATGTTTCTCCTATGCATCATAAATCAAAAATACATGCCAATCAATGAGGGTTTTAAAACGGGCAGTGGCAAAATTTCCTAGCAAGGACTAAAAGAAAAATCCGTAAACACGCAGTCATGCAACGAACAAAAATTTAAACATGCAAATAAACATTCAAAACACACAATAAATCCCTCCCCACACTTAGGCCGCGCATTGTCCTCAATGCGGGAAGGGCTCACAAAGGAGTTCCAGCAACTTAAAAAATAGTACAGGATATCCAAAAATAAAAAAAGCGGTAAAAATTGTTCAGAACCCACCTCGAGGGCAGGAAGTATAAAATTGTTCGGGGGCGGGATCATTGGGGTGGGAGATTGTGCCGGGCAACTTCAGCCGTCAAAGCCTAAAGTTCCCTGAGAATGTCCTGGAGGAGTCGCGTCTGAGCGGGATCGTAGACAAGAGCTGGAGTCGGGGTTTGGACTGCTGTAGATGCTTTCTGGGCTTGGCGAGATGTCTTGGCATGGGTAGGAGGAACAGAAGAAGATCCGGGTCATGAAGGATCTAGATAGTCGAATCTCCCCCCGTTCTTGGTCCTGAAAACCTTGTCCCCTAGTGGTGTATAACCTGTAGAGAAACTCAGCACACCTTGTGAAACACAAAGATGACCCATAACATCTAAGGTACGGACATCTAAATCTTTGAATGCAAGGGGTTCAGAAAGGTTGCTGTCATACAGGTTAATATTATGCAATTTTACAGCAATCAGAGAGATAAGGGATCCTAAAATAGGACATCGAGCGCCATTTAGAACATGAAGGATACCCGAGGCGACCCAAAAACTGAGATTAACCCTACGCTTATGCTTCATGCACCATAAAAAGAAAAGCTCCTGCACAGATAACTGTCCCAAGGATCCAAACTGAACTGAAAAGGTGAGGGCTAGATATCTATGCAGGATGCGCAATGCAGGGTCAGCAATTTCATGGGCTTTACTTTGTTTAGGGTCAAACTTAGCATCAGGGTTATTGGTAAACTCACGAAACGCAACAGAAGCATAAAAAACATGAGGTATAACAGTCAGAGCATTTTTATACACAGCAGAATCTAACTCATCAGGCTTAACAAACCCAAGCAGACAATTAAATTCATTAAGAGATAGTGGGGTCCATTTGTTTACTAACCTAAAGTTTATCAGACCAGGGGTAAAGAGGTTGGGACCTACTTTGCCTTTCGGCCTGAAACTATCAGAGGCAACCCAAAAGGTAGTAAAGAACTCAAGCGAGAGTTCAATAAAGGTAGGGTGTTCTAGAAAGAGTAGGGCTTCCCAACCAATATTAGCCACTAACTCTCGGACTCGAGACTCTATGCCCATCTTGGCTAAAAAGCTCATATCCAGGCGCGCACAGGAGCTAACGCCTTTGTGATTCAATTGGTGCAGTTTATCAAGTGAAGGTTTGTCATTAAAAATCAACCATTCATGCAACAAAGAAAGGTTAGAAGTGACCTGGGTGGAAGTCGTTCGAGATGTAGAAGGGGGAACTGGCGTCGGGGCCTCGGGATCTGAGACCTCATCGGGACCTCGAGACTTCTTGGATGTTGAGGCCTTGGCTTTGCTGGAGGGGGTAGTTTCCGCTTCTGCCCTACCGGCGTCTCAACTTCTGACGGTTGCTTCGCTCTGGCCGGAGCTTTCAATTTACCTTTCTTCACCGCTGCCTTTTTAGCAGCGACTTCCCTCTGTTTCTTCTCTTTCTTGGCGGCTTCCTTCACCGCTTCTTCAGCTTCGAGGTCCTCAGCTTATTCTTCTTCCTCCTCAGCTTCTCCACTCTCACCAGTACCTTCCGCCAGGGCTTCATCTGCTTGCTCTAGCTCAGCCTCCTCCTTTTCTGCCTCCGATTCGAATACCAGGATGTCCTTGAGGACTTCCTCCACTGTAAGGTTCGACTCGGGGTCTAGAAATCGATCTATAGCAGCATCCATCGGGAGCTTCCTAGTAGTTGGGGACACCTTTTTCGAGGTTGACGCCTTGGCTTTGGGCTTGGCCTCCACAGATCCAGGAGGGAGCTTTACTGTATGACCAGACCTAGTGGTTGTTGAGGTAAGAGGGATGGAGCCAGTAATTTCCAGGTCGTCTTCGATTGGAGTGAACTCTCGTTGTTGTTCCGCGGACGTTGGTGAGATAACTTAAGGAGAGGGAATGGGGATTGGCTGGACAGAGGGTGGAGTGGCTATTTTGAACGAGCTGGAGTGAAGGGATGTTTGAGATCTGGACCGTGAAGGAACTGGGCTGGCAGGGTCGTCCACTGGGTGGGGCCCTGAAGTATTTTTGCGGATGGGTTTCTTTATTTTCACCATGGCTAATAGTGATGTGAAGAGAAAAGTGGTGGAGATGGAGATGTTTTGGGAGAGAGATGGTGTTTGGTTGCTGGTGAGGGGATGATAGTGATGTGTTTTGTGTTGTGAGGAGAGTGAGGACGAAGTAGGAGCTTGGGAAAGAGAAAAGGAGCTGACAGCTACAATTAATAGCGCAACTTTTTCTTTAATTAGGGTTACTTTTCTGCCCCCTCTGTCAGACGACGTGGCACCTTGGGCTTGAAGCACAACGGCCCGTGCGTATCCCAACCACCTAAAAAGGAGAAAAAGATTTTCAAATTTCAAAAAGGGGTAGTTAAATAAGATAATGACAAAAAGAGAGAATAAAGGTTAATGATTACTAATAAAAAGAAATAAAATCTCCTGGGAAAAGGAAAGGATAGAGATTAAGGGAGATAAAAAGGGATATAAACAAGGGGTTCGAAAAGATTCAGAAAAGATAAAGGAGAGAGAAAAAGGATGGTCGGCACATCAAACGCCTCCAGTGTGGTCTGTTTACTCGTCGGGACCTCGACGTGCTATGTCAGTCTAGGCCTGGACAGGTGGAGGTTCCACCAGGGCCTCTTCAACGGTCGAGGGTTTGAATCCTTCATAAAAGGGTTTCAGTCGCTGGCCATTGACCTTGAAGATTGTTCCTGTGTTGGGGTTCTGAATCTCGACCGCTCCATGGTCATAGACTATCGTGACCACGAAAGGTCCGGACCATTTGGACTTGAGTTTTCCTGCAAACAGTCGCAAGCGTGAGTTATACAATAATACTCTTTGTCCAACTGAAAAAACTTTGGGACGAAAGTGTCTGTCGTGATAAGCCTTGGTCTTGCCCTTGTAGAGCATGGCCTTCTCATAAGCATCGTCCCTCAGCTCTTCGAGCTCCTGAATTTGCAAACGCCTATTTTGGCCCGCGGGCCCTAAATCCGTATTTACTTTTCTGATGGCCTAAAATTCCTTGTGTTCTATCTCCACTGGGAGATGGCACGGCTTGCCATATATGAGTCTGTAGGGCGTCATACCAATCGGGGTCTTGAAAGCTGTCCGATAAGCCCAGAGTGCATCATCTAACTTCAGACTCCAATCCTTTCGGGACTGGTTCACTGTTTTCTCAAGAATGGACTTAATCTCACGGTTTGACACTTCAGCTTGGCCATTTGTCTGCGGGTGATAGGCTGTAGATGTTCTGTGATGGATGCCATACTTGGCCAAAAGCGAGGCCACGACACGGTTGCAAAAGTGTGTACCCCTATCGCTGATGAGAGCTCTGGGCGTACCAAACCGATTGAAAATATTAGTGCGTAGAAAGTTTACTACCACCTTGGAGTCGTTGGTCTGAGTTGCCGTGGCCTCGACCCATTTGGAAACATAATCGACTGCGAGGAGGATGTAGATATTACCAAAGGAATTGGGGAACGGGTCCATGAAATCTATGCCCTAGATATCGAAGATCTCATATGGGATAATATTCATTAAGGGCATCTGATTCCTGGCCCAAATATTTCCAGTGGCTGGGCATCGGGGGCACGAAGCGCAGTACATGTAGTTGTCCTTGAAAATGGTGGGCCAGTAGAGACCGGCTTCTAGAACTTTGAGGGCAGTTTTCTTGGTCGCGAAGTGTCCTCCTTCAGAATGGTAAAATTTGAGGATCGAGGGGACTTCATCCATAGTCACACAGTGGCGAATTATCTAGTCCGAGCAATGATTCAATAGATAAGGGTTATCCCAGATGTAGTATTTGGATTGCCATCTGATTTTGTTGCATTTGGATGGGGAAGTATCAGCGGGGAAGGTGCCAGTAGCACAAAAATTCGCAATGTCTATAAACCATGGGGAATAAACAGCCTGGACTAGACACAAGTGTTCATCTGGAAAGGTATCTCGGATATGCACGAGTGAGTCATTTTCTTGGGTTGGAAGCCTGCTCAGATGATCTGCCACCAAATTTTCTCTTCCTGTTTTGTCCTTGATCGAGATGTTAAATTCCTTTAGCAACAATATCCACCGAATAAGCCGAGGTTTGGCATCTGCCTTTGTCAACAAGCATCTAAGGGCAGAGTGATCCGAGTAGACGAGGACATGAGTGCCCAAAAGGTATTGCCTGAACTTGTTTAGGGCATAAACCACGGCCAAGAGTTCTTTTTTGTGGTTGTATAGTTTTGCTGGGCTGGATCTAGTAGCTTGGAAGTATAATAGATGACGTAGGTTTCTTTGTCTTTCTTCTGGCCCAGAACGGCGCCTAGGGCTTGATTGCTGGCATCGCACATGACCTCGAAAGGCAATGTCCAATCGGGGGCACGAATGATCGGTGCTGAGATAAGCTTGTTTTTTAGGAGTTCAAAGGCAACTTTTCAACTTTCATCGAAATCAAATGGTACTTTCTTCTGGAGCAAGCGACACATAGGTTGGGAATTTTTGGAAAAATCTTTAATGAACAGTCTGTAGAAACCGGCGTGCCCTAGAAAAGATCGCACATTGCGAGTACACGCTGGATAGGGTAGGGATGCTATCACCTCAATCTTGGCCTTGTCGACTTCGATTCCCCTGACCGAGATGATATGACCGAGAACGAGGGCTCGATTCACCAGGAAGTGGCATTTCTCGAAATTCAGGACAGGATTTGTCTCTATACAGCGCTCTAAACATTTCTTCAAGTTGCTAATGCATTCTTGAAAGGAATTCCCATAGACCGTGAAGTCATCCATGAAGACCTCGATTCCATTTTCAACCAATTCGGAGAAAATACTACCATACAACGCTGAAAGGTGGCGGAGGCATTACACAAACCGAAGGCCATGCGTCTATAAGCAAAGGTGTCGAAAGGGCATGTGAAGGTGGTCTTCGCCTGGTCTTCGGGGGCAACTATTATCTGATGAAACCCGGAGTAACCATCTAGACAACAATAGTGAGTCTTGCCCGCGAGACGTTCCAACATTTGATCAATGAAGGGGAGGGGAAAATGGTCTTTCCTGGTTGCAACATTTAGTCGGCGGTAGTCAATGCATACTCGCCACCCATTCTGGATTCGGGTGGGAATGGATTCACCGCCTTGCCCAATGCTGATGGTGATACCAGTTTTCTTGGGCACGACCTGTATAGGGCTGACCCATGGGCTATTGGAGATGGGGTAAATAACTCTTGCATCTAACAACTTCAGAATTTCTTTCCTGACCACATCCATCATGGATGGGTTCAATCGGCGTTGGGGCTAGCGTATGGTTTTGCTAGCATATTCCAGATGGATACGATGGGTGCATAGGGCTGGTGACAAGCCCTTGATATCTACAATGGTCCACCCTATGGCGTGTCTAAATTCCTTAAACAAGGAAATCAGCTCAGACTCTTCAGGAGGTTTGAGTTTGTTGGAGATAATGATTGGCAGGGATTCGTCGGGGCCTAGATAAACATATTTCAAGTGGGGAGGCAGAGGCTTCAGATCGAGGGCTGGAGCCTAATCAATAGAGGGGAACAACTTAACATGACCTGGGCAGTCAGGAGACATCTTTGGAGATTCATACTGAGCGGCAACGCATTCTTCTAGGTCAGCGACGACGGAGCGCAGTTCAATGGGTATGGGAAGCGTCGAGGCCACGACATCTACAAGAGCTGGTGTCATACTCCTGTCAAGGGCAAACTGCAAAGGGTCAGTAAAATGAATTTCAATGACTTCCTCTATAACGGGATCAATAACATCAATATAATTAACACTCGAGAATTCGGATGGGTATCGCATGGCTTCCAACATATTGAATTTGATGATTTCTCCATCGAATTCGAGGGAGATTGTCGCATCATGAACATCAATCTTTGCCCGAGCGGTGGCCAGAAATGGACGGCCTAGAAGAACATCAGTAGACTTGGTAGAATCTTCATTCTCCATTGCAATAACATAAAAGTCTGCTGGGAATAAGAATTCTCTCACTTGGACCAAGGCATCTTTGATGATCCCCTCGGGGTAGATGATAGAACGGTCCGCAAGCTGAATGAAAAGGTCTGTAGGTACGAGAGGCTCGAGGCCTAAACAGTTATAGATGATCAATGACATGACATTTATTCCTTCCCTTAGATCACACATGGCTTTCCCGATGTCGACTATACCAATTCGGCAGGGAATGATAAACATTCCTTGATCCTTGCACTTCGGAGGGATCCTCCGCTGGATATGGGCAGAAGCGTTAGCTCCTACACTGATCTTGTTAACTTCAGTGAACTTGCTCTTGTTCGTTCATAGCTGCTTTAGGAATTTGGCATAGCGAGGGACATTCTTTACTGCCTGGAGAAGGGGGATATTGACGACCACTTTGCTGAACATCTCAAAGATATCGCGGTCATCCTTATCTTTCTTGGTCTTGACCAATCTGTGAGGGAACGGGGGTTCGACAATCTTGTGAATGTACTCTTGGGTGAATTCAGGAGGATTGGGATCGTTCCTTGGGGACCCTCTAGGAGAGCGGATTCTGTCTTCCATGACCTCGACAAGTCTGGGAACCTTTATAAGTTTTGCTCTGGGTTTCGGCCTAAGTTCGGACTCTAGAGAGTTCTCAATGTCGGGGTCCGGATGTGCATGAGGTTTCAAAGTCGTTCCACTTCGTAGAGTCATTGCGCAGACATTGTGTTTTGGATTTGTTTCGGTCTGAGGTGGAAATATTCCTTGGTTTGTTAACTCTTTCACTTGGCCCATCATGGTGCTCATTTATTTCTTAAGCTCCTCGATTTCCTTCTGCTGCTCGGGATTCTGAGGTATCTCAGTATTCGGGGGCACGACAAATGTCTGATCCTGGGGAGGCTGACGTTGATACTGATTCTGATGAAAAGTGGGTGGAGGTCTGTAGTTCTGCATGTTGGGAGGTGGGGGGTGATTCCCATACGGATTCTGTTGATGTTGTTGATGGCTAGGTCCCGAAGGCTGAGGGTTTGGAACCCATCCTGGATTTGGCTGTTTCCAGCCCTGATTGTAGTTTTGGCCATATGGGGCCGGGATATACTGACCAGCAGCATTAACTTGGATTTCGTCTGGAATGTAGGGGCATGCATCAGTAGGATGGTCTACAAAATTACAGATTTGGCAGGCCTTGACAAGCGCGGATTGCCCTGTCATGAAATTCTGGAACATCCCCGTGAGGGAGGATAGCTGATTTTGCAAGGCGGTCACTTGGACATCTTGGCCTTGATAGTTGGCAGGGTCAGACGAAGCATTTTTGGCCATGAGTTCTATTGTTGCCTTAGCGGCTGATGGGGTAAGAGCAGTTAGAGATCCGCCGCCAGCAGTGTTGACTAAGGCCTTATCATGGGCTTTGAGGCATTGACAAAAATACTGAACAAGGCCATGCTTCGTAAGGTTGTGAGAGGGACAACTAGATTGCATCTTCTGGAACCTCTCATAATATTAGGCTAGGGTCTCCTCCTTCTTCTGGACTATGGAGACAAGTTGTTTGCGCGTGGTGTTGGAGATAGAAGTCGGATAATATTTCTCGGTGAAGATCTTAGACATATCCGCCCACGAGTGAATTGATCTTGGTAGGAGGTCGTAGTACCAGTCGAGGGCATCATCCTTTAGAGACCACTGGAAGGCGCGCAACTTGGCTTGGTCGATGCTGACGTTGGCAGGTTTCATGGCCTCGCAGATAGAGTGGAGCTGTTAAAGATGGCGGAGTGCATTTTCCTTCGCAACCCCTCCAAAGGTTGGAAGGTGATGCATAACGGCGGACTTCAAGGTCCAATCATGAAGGACAGCGGGCCAGACGATGCAGCTACTCGACATGTCAGGGGTTGCATGGAAATTATCAATGGTTTGTTGTGCTGGAGGGGGTGGTGATGGATCCTCGTGACGTTCATTGTTGTCATGGTCTTCCATTGCTGGGAAATCGAATTGGGCTGCTACTGGATTTTCGAGACTACGGTGGAGATAGGCTAGATCTAGAAAAAACTAACGATCCTGATCGGTCAGATTGGAAGGAGATTTGTCGATGGCAGGATGTGGGATCACTCTACGCTGAGTAGATGTTTCTCTGGCTTGCCTTCAAAGTTCTCTCTCTGTTCTGGTCAATTCGAGGTCTAGAGGAAGTAAATCTTGAGCAGATCTCCTGGTCATACAAAAAATTAAAAACAAAATTAGTACTGTTCAATCCCCGGCAACGGCGCCAAAATTTGATCGTCAGTCAAATATACTTAAAATTTATCCTGATGCCTAAATGCACAAGTAAATGTGTATAGAGCAAGACAGGGTCGAACCACAAAGATTGAAGGATTAATATGTTAATAAAAATGTATGACAGGGAGAAAGTACGACAGAGAAGGAACAAGTAGCACAAGGAAGGGGGGGGGGGGGGGGTTATGTTGATTAGTGAACTAATCAACTCAAAATCAGGAGCTAACAAGACAAATAAGTAAAGCTTCTTATCTAGGACACGAAATGAAATCACAATCCAGGGCTAGATAACAGAACACAATCGGGGGCATGAAAGCAAGAAAAGTAATTAGAGGTATATAAATCAGATAAGAAGGAATCTTAGCAAAAGGTGTTCTCGGGTTGCTTTCTAGGTCGGTCAATCATTGGCACAAAAATATTCCAGACTCAAGTACAGACCTGCTATAGGGACCGCGTTTCCACACCGCATCCCCTACTTACCTTCTTAGATAAAAGTCACCCCCCGTTTCCACATATGAGGTGACCTTGACGTTCCGCCGTCCTCCTAGGCACGAATGTGGGGAGGCACTACTCAGAACGCATATGAAGGGGAGGTAAGACAGATCTAGGGCGCGATAGCTCAGCTTGTCAGACTTGTATCGCATACCCTAAATAACCGTTTACCCCTACATAGAGGCCTCTCGCGCTGCCTCCACTAGGTGTCTACTCTAACTCAAGGCTTCGCGTCAGTTATAACCAAGAGAATGACAGTACTCAAACAGAAATATCAACAGTTGATCAGGCCCTTAACATTCCTAAATGAGCATGGGATTAAAACGGTAAATAATTATATGTCACAAGAGAATATATTAAGCATGCATTAGGCCTTCTAACCGAACCCTACAACCCTCGAAACACCCTTTACCAAGAAGGTGGAACTTAGCTACTCATACTAGAATATAAACAATAGATGATAATAAACATACAATAAATAAGAGAGAAGGGTTAGAAGAAACCGAAAGGATGAAATAGTATTAATCAAAAGCTTCCCCTTTATAAAGTTGACGGATGCTCCAAAATGCTAAGAGGAGATGATCCCCAGAAATTAGGGTAAGAGAGAGTGATGTATTAATTGCCTAGGTCAGTCGTCCTCACACAAAACCCTAAAACTTAGTTTATATAGGCTAAAGTTAGCTAGGGGACAAAAACAGCTAAAGGGAAGGAGGATGAATGGGGGCGTGACAGCACATGTCCTTCAAGGGAATATCCTGGAATCCTGGCGCGCCTGACAGCTTTTGGAAGCGCACGGAATCCCGCGCGGATCTTTGAAGATGCTTTTCTTTGGTTTCGATTAAAAAGAAGGTGCAGATTTGTCATGGCCGAGAGACTGCTCACTGGTCTGGTTCGCGTCTAGACCTCGATGACAATCTGGACTTCTAGGCCTTGAAGTTGAAAATCCTCATGCATACTCAAAAAATGCTTCTTTTCGATCTTTTCCTTCTATTGACTCTGATCTGCAATAAAGATAGAAATAAGGATTAAATGCTAGAATCAAGCCCCCGAAAGGGCTAGAAAAGAAGGTAAAATCATGCTTATGAGACATGCTATCACTTGCTCATGGATTTTCTTCACCATCTCTGCCTTCTTAGCTCCATCTAAACTTGACACATCACTCAAAGGTAAAGGGGTGAAATCTAACGGAGTTAAGGGATTAAATCCATAAACAATCTCAAACGGTGAACAATGAGCACTCGAGTGAATAGAGCGATTATAATCAAATTCTATAAAAGGTATATGATCAACCCAAGTAGAAATATGCTTATTAACCAAGGTGTGCAATAAAGACCCTAAAGTCTTATTAACCACTTCCGTTTGCCCATCGATTTGTGGATGACATGAAGTCGAATAAAGCAATTTAGTTCCTAATTTCTTCCACAACACCCGCCAAAAGTGGGTAGGAAACTTACTATCTCGATCGCTAACAATACTAGTAGGCACACCATGCAAACAAACTACTTCTTTAAAGAACAAGTTAGCGATGTAGGTCGCATCATTAGTACTAGCGCAAGGGATGAAGTGCACCATCTTTGAAAACCGATCGACCATTATAAAAATACTATCCTTCCCTCTCCTAGATTTAGGCAACCCTATAACAAAGTCCATGGATAAATCAGTCCAAGGATGGGAAGGCACATGTAATGACATGTACTCGCTATGGTTGGTCACTTTTGACTTGGCCCTACAATGCACTAAGCATCTACCAATTAAACGCACAATATCACATTTCATCTTAGGCCAATAAAAGTGATCCTTAAGCACATCTAAAGTTTTAGTCATGCCAAAGTGACCCATAAAACCACCACAATGCGCTTCTTGCACAAACAATTCTCTTAAGGAATAATTAGGCACACATAAACGTTTACGCTTGAATAAATACCCATCATGCCTATTAAATTTAGATTCGGCAACATGCATACAATTATTATAAATCTCACCGAAATCTACATCATTAGGGTATAATCGATAATATGTGAAAACCCTAGCAACTTAGCATTCATAGAAGAGATAAGCACATACCTTCACAATAGTGCATCGGTCACTATATTGTCCTTACCTTCTTGCTAGGGGAAGGACTCGATGAACTCCATCCAAGTCACATGTCACTTGTTCAACTTGCCTTGCCCCTTGAGATACTTCAAACTGAGATGATCCGTATGCACCACGAACTCGCGTAGCATCAAGTAGTGCTGCCACACTTCCAACGCGCTCACAAATGCGTACAACTCCTTGTCATATGTCGGATATCTCAATTGAGCATCTTTTAGCTTCTCGCTAAAATAAGCTATGGGCTGCTTCTCTTGCATAAGGACCGCGCCGATCCCAAGCCCACTAGTGTCGCACTCCACTTCGAACGCCTTGTCAAAGTCCGGAAGGGCTAAGACGGGCGCCGAACACAAGCGATCCTTAAGCGTTTGGAATACTTCCTCTTGTTATTGTCCCCACTTGAACTCGACATTCTTCTTGGTCCGATCGTTCAAGGGCATCGCAATTGTGCTAAAGTCCTTGACAAAGCGCCTATAGAAGCTCGCTAAGCCATAGAACGATCGCACATCACTTGCGTTTTTAGGAGTAGGCCACTCTTTGATCGCTTTGATCTTCTCCTCATCAACTTTCACACCCTACACACTAACAATAAAACCAAGAAAACAAACTTGCTCCAATCTAAAAGAGCACTTTTTAAGCTTAGTATAAAGTTGTTGTTCCCGCAAGGTAATAAAGACTTCTCTAAGGTGCGAAATATGATCATCAATAGACTTGCTGTAAATTAATGTCATCAAAATATACCACTACAAATCTACCAATAAAACGCCTAAGAACATGATTCATAAGTCTCATAAAAGTGCTAGGCGCATTAGTCAAACCAAACGACATTACCATTCACTCATATAGCCTATGTTTAGTTTTAAATGTCATTTTCCATTCATCACCCTCTTTCATACGAATTTGGTGATAGCCACTCACTAAATCTATCTTAGAAAATATTTGGCTACCACTTAACTCATCTAACATGTCATCTAAGCGAGGGATAGGGTGTCGATACTTTACCGTGATTTTATTTACCGCTCTACAATCGACACGCATGCGCCAAGTCCCATCTTTATTCGGGACCAAGATCACGGGTATGACGCAAGGTGAGAGACTCTCTCACACATATCCATGGCTAAGTAGCTCGTCCACTTGTCTCTGCAGCTCCTTGGTCTCCTCGGGGTTACTCCTATAGGCCAGCCGATTAAGGATTGTCGATCCGGGTATAAAATCTATTTGGTGCTCGATCCCTCGAATCAGTGGCAAGCCCGGAGGCATGTCTTCGGGAAAAACATCCTTGAACTCCTGCAAAAGAGAGGAAATACCAACATGGACAGTAGGTTAATCGTTAGTGTTAGAAGCGTTTAGGCAAAGAGGCCTAAAATGAAGAAGAAGCAAAGGGTGGCTTTTGCCAATATTTTTCTTTTGCGCTAGAAGCGCTTATCTCACTTCTTTCCCTCTAGCATAAAGATTCACTTTCTTTTGATCACTCTTAGCATGCTCACTTATTTCATGCGTGTGTTTTCCTTTTGCATGCTCACTCTTTTCATGCTTGATGTTTTTCTCTCTATCTCTTTTCCTATGCTCGCTTTTATCATAGGGGTTGTTTTGAATTTCTTTTGTGAACCTATGCTCTCTTCTTTCATAGGGGTTGTTTTCAAATTCTTCTTCTTTCTTTTCCCATGGTCTAGAGAGTTCGAACTCGGCAAAGGATTTCTCGAGCCAAAGTTGATCCTCTAGCACTTGAATGGGTGGTCTCAAGGGCGCTAGTGTATACTTCATGCCATCTTTCTCTAGCTTATACTGGTTCATCTTTCCTTCGTGATTGGCATTCCTATCGAATTGCCACGGTCGTCCAAGTAAGACATGGCTGGAATGCATGGGTACGACGTCACAAGGATATCGTCCTTGTACTTCCCAATGGAGAACGAGACTAATACTTATCTTGTCATCTTCAAACCGCTCTCGTCGTTCATCCATTGTAGAGAGTAGGGCTTCAGATGCTTAGTAGTTGGTAAGTCCAACTTGTGCACTAATAAAGTACTTGCACAATTTGTGCAACTACCATTATCGATGATTAATGAGCACCTCTTCTTCTCGATCATACAACGCGTGTGAAATAAACTCTCACGTTGTTCCTGCACACTCTCCTCGGTCTTGGCTTGAGCACTAAGATTTATTCTAATTACAAACGTCAAACCATGCTCACGCTCATCCTCTTCATCCGAACTAGGTCTGTCTCTTCCTTCTTCCAACCCTTCGGTCTCCTCCACTTCACAATCATCATCCGATTCCATCTCACCATTCTCTCGAACTATGAGCACCCTTTTAGTCGGACATTCAGGTTTCTTATGACCTCTGCCAGAGCATTTAAAACACACAATATATTTTGTAGGAATTCGGTTGGCTGAATTATTTAAAGACCCACTATTGTTATAAGTCTTCGGTGGCGCTTGGGTATTTGTCGCACTCTTAGTCCCATAATTATGCGACAAAACCCTAGGTGACTCCTTCACACCCTTGTTGTCTTTTGCCCACAGCGTCTTCTTCCAAGGCGTGACCTTTGTGTTAGCCAAGGTCGACGAGGTATAAGAGGACCTCGCCTTGTGCTGCCTCTCTATTTTAATCTCCATGTGTAACATATCTTGGAGGGTGGTGTAATGAGTGAGTTCTAGCGCATTAGCTATCTCTCGGTGAAGTCCGTTAAGAAACCGCACCATACTAGCCTCTTCCTCCTCAGCCCCTTGTGCTCTAGCTAGCGCTATCTCCATATTGTTGAAGTACTCACTCATGCTTCTACTTCCTTGAGTCATTGTTTGCAATCGTTGGTACAGATCGCGTTGAAAGTAAGCGGGCACAAACCGCTGCCTCATTAAACTTGTCATTTGTTCCCAACTCTCAACAGGCTCGGCTTTGACTCTTGCTCTAGTCTTGTTTAGATTATCCCACCATTGTAGTGCATAGCCGCTAAACTCAACCGAGGCCAACTTGACCTTCTTGTCATCCGAATAGTTGTGGCAAAGAAAGATTAATTCCATCTTCCTTTCCCATGTCAAGTAAGCGTCCGGATCATCCTTTCCATCAAAAGATGGGATCTTCATCTTAATACTCCCCAAATTGGAGTTAACCTTCTCCTCACGTCTAGGCTGCCGCTCATAAGCTCGGTCACGCCTATCGTGGTCAAACTCCTCAAACTCCTGCTCCTCAAACCTTTGTGTGTAAGGTGCTCAGTGCTCGGCCTGTGCAACGTGCACATAGGGCTCGCGTTGCGGCCTGCGTTGCCGATTGGCTTCGGTCCTTATAGGTGCAGTAGTAAACCGCATGTCATCGTCTCCTCTTCCGCCAACAAAACCCTCGGGTGGTACTCCAAATAACCCTTTAGTATCATTGTCCGGTGGTGGATCGTCATACACATGCTTCGCATTATCCGGATTTAGGGTTTGTGTGTAACGTGGAATACACACACCGTCTTTCTTTGGGGATAAGATTTTAATCTCCTTGTCCGTGGCCCGCTGCCGCTGGTCTAGTGCGTTAAACCGTGTATTAAGATGCTGGAGCATCTTAAGTATCTCGGCTTGCATAGTTCCCTCACTTCCTTTCTCCTGTTCGCTAGACATTCCTGAAATCGCCAAAAGTAACAAACCAAGCGTAAAATTCCCCTAAATAATTTCTATCACTCCCTCACGTGTTTCGCTCAGGTATAACTCTCTATTAATCTCACCAAATTTTCACTCACAAGTTTCTTCAATTGTTCAGTCGCTAAAAGACTCAAGAATTCCAAGGAAAAGCTTCCGAAAAGACTCTCAAGGACAACTAACTTCAAAACAATTTAGATGCTCAATATTTAATTAGTCACAAAGATCAATCAACTAAGAACATATTAAGCGGGAGTAGAAGGCAATTATAGGAATCAATAAAGAGCTCAAATTGACACGAAAAACACTCAAATAATTCGTAATTTGTGAAGGTTGTGTGCTCCTAGGTGCGTTTTGCGTATCTAGGTTTCTTTCGAGCCAATTTTCAATTCCCTCGTCCGATTTGAATAATTCTTTTTGTTTTGGAACGATGATTGAGTGTAGTAACTTGCATTTTGTTCTGATTTTGGTTTTTGAAATTTTTTTTTGACTTAAATAGACTTAGATAAATAATAAATTAACTACGACTCTTTTTGGATTTTTGTGACTTTTTTTTTTACAGAAAATAACCTAGATTAATGACACAACAAATCGCATGGTGGTTTGCTTGGGAACGCACACAAAGACACAACTTGATCTAGAACCCTAGATCGACTCGACATAATGCAACTAACATAAGGACGCAAGAGATTGGTTTTAGAATGGGTAGAAGAAGAACCAATCTTACAATGAAAATTTAAACGTAAAAGGATACCTTACCAAACTTGAACACCTTTGCTTCGCTACCAACTGATACGATCCTTGGTTGCCCAGGGCTCGTAGCACGTGAATTCGATCTAGTTCAAAGCTTGGATTTTCAACGATGCGGAATAGATAACTCGCTTGAGCATTTGTCCCTGCTAACAACCTGTGCTAGCCAACCCAAATCAAACAAGAGAGGTTCTTGAATCGAAACCTTAACCTTGCGCCCAATCTGTGAACGCCAACCTAGGTGGAACAACTCAATGGAGTGGACTTTCGGTTTTACTTGCCGATCTATTTGAGAGTCCGGTCTCAAATAGGAACAAGGTTCAAGACTGAACAAAAGATATAAACGACTCTTTATATAGAGCTTGCAAAACCCACTAGGAATAAAAGTCTTAGGCTAATTCTAATCCTACTAACTAAAGTCAAATAATTAAATAAACTAAATAAAAATAGTCTAAATAAGTATTTTAAATAATAAAAATATAGTTGGCTCGGTCGGAATGAAGAAACGCCCGGAATGGCACGTCAGACGGTCTTGGCGCACCACATTGCGCAAGGAAAAGTCGGCCCGAACCTTCTTCTAAACGCCTCGGGCGTTTTACCTGAAATTTGAACATGAACTCCCTGACATCCCAATCGGTCTTGTATTTCAATCAGGGCTTGCTAAATATCTCCCAAGTCTGAGATGGCTCGGGGCTCAAACTCGTAGGTGCTAACGGGAGCGCAAGGTGGGGCCATGAGCAGCGTCACGAGCCTTGGATCTCTCTCGCGCAGCACAACCTCCTCAATGTGTGCCTCACACTCGAGCTCCTTGTGGATGATGTGTGATAGCCTCGCTTGCATGTCCTTACCTCGAGCGTGCGTCATAGGTCTGTTGGGCGACAAGGGTACGTCGGGTGCGCTAGGGTTGGTTCGAGGATTCACATAAGAGGGAATGATGCGGATCAAGGCGCATCGAGCATTTATTTACCACCAAAGGGACCAATGACTCAGGCACGAGGTAAGAAAATCCAAGGAGCACTCTCGATGCTTATCCATAAGGAGTTTACGAGCGAGACGTTGGTCGAGGAAGTCGTCTTGAGAGAGAAGACATTATGTTGGGTGACAGTGCTTCGAGCTTTGAGTGATGGGTCAAGCGACGCCAACACGAGTACTTGAAGACTCACGAAGGCGCTTGTAACACCATGAGCTTTTTGTAACTTTTGCCTATATGTATTGTAGAGATTTGCTCGCATGACGAACGAAGCCAAGTCTTAGTCGGCATTGGACTAGGACTCACAAGACGCGCATCGCAGACCTTGTCTTACTTGAACTCGGACACGAGAAGCATATAGCACATGTGGGAAGTGCATATCCTACTCGGCCTAGAACACGGGACGCGCATGTGGGAATCGCATATCCTACTCGCCCTAGAACACGGACACTCGCAGCGCGCGCCTTGGCTTGTTCACCGCCTTGGCTAAGTCCTACTTAGACTATAATTAGGTTTTCTTATTTATTTAGTACTTTTCGTATTTACTTATAAGTAGCCTCATGGCTCATCAATCCAAATCCAAATAATGAATAAAAAATGGAAGATATCTAGTCAATTAATTTTTCCATTTTCCTAAACAGATAAAAATAAATAAATAGAAATATAGAAAATCTTTTCTTTCAACGAATCGCACGTAGAGATATGGATAATACACAGAGGGTTAATGGTATTTCATAACTAATCGATTGAGCGGCAGCTCGCAGACCACCTAAAAAGGAATATTTATTATTTGATCCATATCCTGACATAAGAAGCCCCGAGGTGGCAATACTTGAAACAGCAATCCATAAAAAAACACCCATATTTAGATTTGCTAAAACAAGGTGATAACCAAAAGGAATTACTGAATAGCTTAATAAAGTTGATATGACTGTTATAGATGGCCCGATGTTAAATAAAAAAGTATCTCCTCTTGATGGAAAAAGATTTTCTTTAAAAAGTAGTTTCGTCCCGTCAGCTAAAGCTTGAAGAACTACACATTGTAAACTCATAATTATTTTGATAATTAAATTATGAGAGAGGTTTCTCTATGTTCATGCGTGAGCTCTTAGGTGATTAAAAATTCGAGAGCTTTTAATTGTTTAAGTAAAAATAACAGTTCCCAATTCATCAATTCGTTAGTCTAGGAAGAATATCACAAGTTGATATTAGGTCTAGGTTATGTCTTGAGATCCTTGGCTTGAAATCGAATAAGTTAATTAACACAAGTTGTTAATTGGTCTAGGTTTATATTAGTTAAGTTTATTCCTCATGTTAAAATCCAAACTTGAGTAAAGATCGAGGTTTATTGAAGTCCAAAGGCAACGAGGACTGAATCAACAAGCCTCTACGTTATTCGATGAAATAAAAGTGCCTCTATGTCATATTACAAAATAATTAATTTATTGTGTATTTTTCGCAATATCCTATAACACCTAATTACATCATACTCCCTTAAGTGGTATAATTTGCCATTAAAATTCAAAAAATACTCACGTTATTAGATTCTGATAAACCCATAACTTGTGTGAATATATATATATATAGTATAAAATGACGTTTAGGACTACATTATAATTTTCTGTTCATACAAATCCATAACCGACCTAGCATTAGATAGTAGATTCGCATAAATTATAAGTTTATCAATAATAACGCCTAAAAATGTGAGTTTTTAATTTTAACGATAGATTCTGAGAGTATAGTGTAAAGTATGATATAATATTTCCGATATTACATTACAATTTTCCTATCTTAGAGCAGGGGTGTGCTAGGGTGAGCTCAAGCCTGCCCAACCCTTGGCCAAAAAAATTAATATATAAATACCTTTAATTATTTTTATATTTATTTGTATTTTTATTAATAATTAATTAATAAGTAATAAAAATTAAGAGATTCAAAATTTAAATCTATAAAAATAATAAAAAAATATTGATATATATCTTAACAAGTTATACTTTTACTAATAAAAATATTACTATATTTAGTATATATACTTATTTGGTACCATTAAAATTTTAGGTAAGTCAAAATTTCAACATTTAGATCAAATTAAAATTTTTATTTTTTTATTTTACAACTCTAAGGTGATCGTATGAGTTTTTCATTCCCAAGAATTGTGTTGGTGTACTTACCTTCTTACTTTTTTCATTTTGATACAAAAAATATTAGTATACATATATAATTATTAAATATTTCGTTAATAATTAGTTAAAGACTATTATATATTATAATAGTACTTTTTATATTAATATTAGCCCACCCAAAAAAAAATCTAGCTCCGCCTTTGTCTTCGGTCGACACTAGCCTTACACCGTCATCCCAAATGAATTGTTTATTTTTCTTAATATAATATAGTACTCCAAAAATATTTTCGAATCACACTAATTCATATCCTAACGATGATATCTTTAGAAAACAAAACAAAAAAAATAGAGTTTGTGGATTATTCAACTAGATCGCAAGGTTTTGGCATTTCTCTTTCTCCTAACATTTTGGCCACCGTTCTTTAATGACAAATTAGGGCTCTCCAATTGGCACAAATGACACTAACTACTACTATTGTTTTAGTCTTTTTGTTTATTTCAAGAAAAAGCTCATTATGACTGTTTTTTTACGGCCCATAAATAAACGATGCTACTTACTAAGTCTAATAGGCATGTAATAAGCCATGAAAAAAAAAGCACGATTTTCTGCATATAATAAATAAGGAAATTAGTTATTAGTATTACATACCAATGCAATAATCAAAAGGAAAGGATCTATGCACTTCAGGAAAAAGAAAAAACTTATCAGCGGCGATAGAAGAAAAAAAATTCAAGGAAAAGAAAAACCAAACCTAGAAAACCCCGGGTAATAATGTTTATTTTATTTATTAACAAAAAGAGAAAGAAACCCTAACACCATTGTAAGAACAAATCCTAATAGAATCCAATCACAGCCGTTCTTTCACCAATCCAACAGTCCAAATCTGTCCACTACTCGTGCATATAACTCCCTCTCTTCCCCCACTTCACTTGTCTCTATTTCTTTGGAAAAAGAAGAAAAACATGGCGAAAGCCTCAAGCTTCTTTGATTAACTGCAACACCCTTCACTTTCAACCTGATCTCCATACTTTTATCCTCAGTTTACTCAAAATCAAATCTTGGGTTTTATTGCTTCTTTTGTTTTAGGTTACATGGGTTCTTTATTTTGATAAAAAATTCCAACTTGTTCGACTCTCAAACCCCAAACCCAGTTGATTTTTATGATACTTTTTGCTTAAAGTTTCAATCTTTGCAGTGAATACCTAATGATCACTGACACATATTCGAAGATTCTGCCTGATATCTCAATGCGGCCAATGCTCAAGAACGAGGATTTGAGCAAGCTGATTAGAGAGCAGAGGCTGCAACAGGAGGCAGGAAGTGATAGAGAGAAGGACCTTAATATTTTTAGAAGTGGGTCTGCGCCGCCTACCGTGGAAGGGTCTTTAAGCTCTATTGGAGGTTTGTTTGATGCTGCAGGGGTACCTGGTATCACAAATACCTCTAAAGGTGGGTTCTTCAGTGAAGAGGAATTAAGGTCTGATCCAGCTTATGTTAATTATTACTATTCTAATGTGAACTTGAATCCTAGACTTCCCCCGCCTTTGTTGTCAAAGGAGGATTGGAGGTTTTCTCAGAGATTACATGGTGGTAGTGGTGGTGGTGGTGGTGGTGGGGTTAATTCTGTTGTTGTGGGGGACAGAAGGAAGGGAAATAATGAAGGTCAGAGGTCACTTTTTGCAGTGCAGCCGAGGTTTGGAGGTGGAAAAGATGATAACAGTAACGGGAATGGTGGAGGAGCAGAGTGGGGAGGAGATGGACTGATTGGCTTGCCGGGATTAGGATTGGGGAGTAGGACAAAAAGCATTGCAGAGATCATTCAGGTAAAGCTTGATGTCTCAGTGTATTGTGTTTCTTCATTTACAAATTTGACACATGATGCAATTACTGTCGTTTGTTATACTACTCATATTATTTCATAACATTTTTCAGAGATGTTGGGTGAATATTGTTGATATTTCTCATTTCTTTTATGCACGTATATGAGGTTTTTGCTTGATGTACCTCGTTGATATTAGGTAACGAGAGTTATTTATACTTAGCAATGCATTAGAGCAACCGAGACTGGCTATTGATGCTCTTGGGGAAGCCTATGTATTTGGAGTTCAATGTGTCTTGGTTTTTATTATTTTGTATTTGTTTGATATGCAACCTCCCATGGTTTTTGATGTTATTGCTGTCACTTATATGTGGCTCTTTTTCAGTTTGTGTGTACAATAGGGCTCATTCTCGACCACTTTGATGCTTTTTCTGTGTGTGTGTGTGTGTGTGCGCATGTATAGAGCTCAGTGTACGCTTTCCCACTTTGCTTTAAGTACCCTACTATTTATTATACTTAATACTTTCATTATATGCAAAAGGTATTTATTGCTCTTATTTGTAGACATAATTCTTGGTTTGGCTCCTTCTGTTTTCTTTTTGAATTGCTTAGTTAATATTGCTGTCACCTTTGTTTTTAGAAGTGTTAGTCTTTTGCCGAGACAATATTTGTGGCATTATTGAACTGGTCTTATTCGTTATCAAATTTGATATTGAACTGTTCATGTACTAGTTGGTTTCTTCTAGATCACTTTGACTGCCAAAGTTATGTGGATTTAGATACGTTATGTGTACCCAAAAAAATCTCTTTCCATTTGCACTCTGGATATTTCTACCAGCTTAATTATTTGCTCATATGACGCAGGATGATATGGGTCATCCAAACCCCATCTCAGTGCATCCTTCACGTCCAGCTAGTCGCAATGCATTTGATGATGATGGAGAAATTACTGAAGGGCAGTATTCTCAGCTGCACGGTGATTTAGCATCCGTCGATGTTTTACATACTGGTGCAAATAGACCAGGCACTCATGCTGTCCCAAATGTTGGTTCATCAGCTTCACATACCTATGCTTCCGCCTTAGGTTCGTCCCTGTCACGAAGCAATACTCCTGATCCTCAACTTGTTGCCAGAGCGCCTAGTCCTCGCATTCCACCTATTGGAGGAGGTAGGACCAATTCTATGGACAAAAGAGATGTGAATGGTTCACACTCATTTAACAGTGTTCCATCAAGCTTGAATGATTCTGCTGAGCTAGTAGCTGCTTTGTCTGGATTGAATCTGTCAACAAATGGTATGGAAAATGGAGATAACCACTTCCGATCAAAGACCCCTCATGAAATAGATAACCGCCATAATCTCTTCCATTTGCAAGGTAACCAGAGCCATGCCAAGCAACATTCATATTTAAACAGATCTATGTCATCTGCTAACTCGGATTTAAAAGGACCATCAACACTAAATCGTGATGGCAGAGGCGGGTCTCCTAACCAGCAGAATGTGAACGGTATGAATTCTCCATTTGCAAACTATGGTCTGAGTGGGTATCCTATGAATCCTTCATCTCCATCCATGATGGGAAGTCAGTTTGGGAGTGCGAATTTGCCACCTCTGTTCGAAAACGTTGCTGCCTCTGCACTGGGAGGAGCTGGGTTTGATTCTAGAGCCCTTGGTGCTCTAGGACCAAACTTCATGGCTGCTGCTGCAGAGTTGCAGAATTATGGTAGAATTGGGAACCAGACTGCAGGAAATCCTCTTCAGGTGCCCCTTGTGGACCCATTGTATCTTCAGTACCTGAGATCAAATGAGTATGCTGCTGCCCAGCTTGCTGCATTAAATGACCCCACTTTGGACAATGAGTATATGAGTAATTCATATATGGATCTGCTCCAAAAAGCTTACTTGGGATCAGTGCTTTTACCTAAATCACAGTATGGCATTCCTTTCTCTGGAAAATCTGGTGCCTTGAATCATAATTATTATGGGAACCCAGCATTTGGTCTGGGCATGTCATATACTGGAGGTCCCTTAGGTGGGGGGCTTCTTCCGAATTCTCCAGTAAGGCATAGTGAGCGGAATATGCGTTACCCTTCTGGGATGAGGAATCTGTCGGGGGGTGTCATGGGATCTTGGCACTCAGAAGCTGGTGGTAGCCTGGATGATGCTTTTTCATCTTCTCTACTAGATGAGTTCAAAAGCAATAAAACTAAATGTTTTGAACTCTCTGAAATTGCAGGGCATGTTGTTGAGTTCAGGTATACGGCACGTGGTTAATCATTTTGTTCTTTATTATTACTTTTGGCCCTTCAGAATTTTGCTTATTATATTTTCTGGCATTCAATTAACAGTGCGGATCAGTACGGGAGTCGCTTCATTCAGCAAAAACTTGAGACTGCAACGACAGAAGAAAAAGATATGGTTTTTAATGAAATAATGCCTCAGGCCCTTTCCCTAATGACTGATGTGTTTGGTAATTATGTGATTCAAAAGGTATTTTCTCATTTACTAGCAAAATTTCCTTTTTTGTTCTGTGCTGAAATGTGTTCCTACACATGCAAGAGAAGTAATAGTTAAATATAACTTTCCTGTCTACAGTTTTTTGAGCATGGATCTGCATCTCAAATAAGAGAACTGGCTGACCAGCTGACTGGGCATGTGCTGACTCTTAGCCTCCAAATGTATGGTTGTCGCGTTATCCAAAAGGTATGTTGACTCTGTTGTGGTCTGAATGATGTTCATTGCGTGAAATGTGTTTTATATGTCACTAAAGTGGTTTTCTACTGTTCTGTAATAGTTACGTCGCACTTTATCTTCCTGTCAGCCTATACATTTACATTTTTACACAAAACTTGATATCAGTGTTTTTAAAAGCCTTCAGTCGCTTGCGTAGGCTCTCGGGGGACGCAAGGCTCTGCCATGGCTTCTTAGTTTCAGGTTATTACAACTGAAGCGTTGCCTTGGCTAAAGCCTTGAGTTAAGCAAGGGGCTCCTTACGGCCAGGCAATAGACATCTTGGTCTAGTCAAGGGGGCCATGTGTAATTAATTATCTTTGTTTTAAAGAACCAAAGATAAGGGTTCAACACTCATTTGAGATCCCTTGATTGAACATTAAAAATAGTCAAATTTCGCTTCTTTTTTTGTTTCTACTTCTATCTCATTTTTCTTACTTTTGTTTTTTTCTTATGTTTCTTCAATTTGTTTTTATAACAATTATAAAATATTCTTTGTCCCTCTCTTTAACTCTTGTAGTTCATCATAAAATTATGATTCTGGTTTTAGCGGTGTGTGTGTACATATCTAGACACGTTGTAAGCCGGTAACTTATGTTACTCAGGCTAGTGCCTCCACACAACTCCCAGTGGCCAAGGCAATATGAGTTTTTGGCGCCATAGGTGCGCCTAAGGCTTTTTACAATACTTCTTGAAATTGTCGTATATCATTGCCATGCTACTTTTCCTTCTATCTTGAAACCAGCAACAAAAAACACACTTTTCTTAATGAATTCAAAGTTTTACTCTGAATCTGGTATGTAATGTTTGTGCACACGTACGAAAGCAGAAAAACATAATCAAGTAGGGAAATGATATAGAACCTTGGTAATTGTTAATGAGACATAACTGAAGTATTTTAAAACATGGTGTAGGAGTTCACCTTTGGCATATCATTGTTTGATTTAATTGAATGAGAGTGATCAATCAAGGTGGGCCGTGCTGTATTGATATTCCCAAATTTGTTGACCAATGTCATCCATTATATTAAGCCTTTGATAATTTATTATTTTGGGATGCTTAGTTCTGGAAAAAAAAGTACATTGGATATTAGGGTTATGATGGGAGTGGGACAGCTATTAGTGTGTTGGGCTTTTTTCCTGAATATTGCTGTATGCTTCTGTTATTGTTATTCTACATTTTGATATTTTTCTTTTGATGAGAATTACTGATTTGTTTACTGTTGCTTGACTACATACTTACTAAATCATGTTCTTGACTTCACTTTAAAATCAAAGATTTTGGGTTTAACACATTTGACCTTGATATCCAGGCAATAGAAGTTGTTGAGCTTGACCAGAAGACTCAAATGGTTAAAGAGCTTGATGGTCATATTATGCGCTGTGTACGTGATCAGAATGGGAATCATGTCATTCAGAAGTGTATTGAATGTGTACCTGAAGATGCTATACAGTTTATTGTTTCAACATTTTATGATCAAGTTGTGACACTATCCACACATCCTTATGGTTGTCGTGTTATACAGGTCTGTAATCAGTTATACTCCTCATGATTATTATTGTCTAGTTGCTATGATTCTAATTCCACCAATTTTGATCTGTCAGAGAGTCCTGGAGCATTGCCATGATGCAAAAACCCAGCGCATAATGATGGATGAAATCTTGCTATCTGTTTGTATGCTGGCACAAGATCAGTATGGAAATTATGTTGTACAGGTCTGTTTATATATTTCTGTTCTCTTTGTTTATAAAATAATAATAATTATGTTCTCTTTGTTCAAAAATAATAATAATAATGTTTTCTATGCTTGTGCATACTTAGAATGAAGCATGCATATTATATTCAGCCTGAGTATTAGACAGATCTAGTAAGATCTCTTAAACTCTGGGAAACTAACATGTGATTTATATGGCCATCCATCAGAAAATGTGTCATGGAATATTTCGATTGAGGAGTTTGATCCTTTTAATGATTGCCACTAGATGGGTGTGTCGACACACTCCTAATTCTGGGTGGTACTAGATTACAACTGTTTCTGTCCTTCCATGACAGTGTTATCTTGGATGATTTGGATCTGTTTAGCTTTGTGGGCACTGGGGTGGGTTGGATGAGCAGGAAACATCTAATATTGTTGAATTTGTGGAAAGTACCTCTGTATTAGATATGCATAAAGTACAAAAAATTGCATACAACATATACTGTACAGTAATGAGTGGCACTTCGTCTCTGGTTTACTTCACTCATTAGTCAAATGGACAGGTCTGTAAGAGAGTTTGTTTTCCCATGTTTGATTAGTCCGAATCTGCATTTTCTAAATGTTCAGTGTGTCCTACAGGGCTGCAAAAATAGGCCATCTATGCCATCAGATGACCAACAAAGGATTCCTCGCGAAAGCCAATTATTTTGTTCTTCAACTACTTTTATAACCTATGATGTGATTCATACTTCATTATATTTGATGGGTTTCTAATTTATGATATTGCGTGCTGTAGGGATTAAGATGGAATCTAATATTGCTGCTGTCCATTGAGTGCCTGAAACATTTTCCTGTATTTCTACCAAATTCATTTTACATGTACTGCAAATTATATTTTTATAGTGACTTCTCTGTATGACAAGGAGAATGGTTGCTCTCACTTGTGGGTGCACACCTTCCCTGCATCCATTTGTGTGTTTTATCCAAGTTTAGGTACTTTAATAATCAGTTGCTTCAATTTTTAATTTGCAGCATGTGCTTGAGCGTGGGAAGCCACATGAACGCTCAGAAATAATAATGAAATTAACTGGGCAGATTGTTCAAATGAGCCAGCAGAAATTTGCCTCTAATGTCATAGAGAAGTGTTTGACATTTAGTACCATTGCTGAACGCCAAACCTTGGTCAACGAGATGCTTGGCACCACAGGCGACAATGAGCCTCTTCAGGTTTGTAAATTGTTTGTCTATAACTAAAAAAGCTGTTAAGCATTTAAATCTTCTCAATATGTTATACATTGTTGATATTTGTTCCTTTTAATTTTGCATGCTTTGCTTTATTGTAGCATTATATTTCTTGATATTGGATGTCCCTTTCATATTTCTTGATTTTGCATTCTTTGAATCTTTAACAAGCTTGGGATCCATTATGAGCTTCTGATGTATTCTGTCTGGACAGAAGCTTCCAAGATATACTCTACCACCAGTTCTGCAGTTTAATTCTGTTAACTGAGCATGCTTTTTATGTTATTTTAATACTTCCCAATTTTTGGCTAAGATGATAAATGAACCTTTTATCGAGTGCACACGTTCTTGTAATCTTGTAATTTCAATGAGCATGTCTATTGGAATAAACAACCGGGATTTTCATCAAATAATTTGACTGATTCCTCCTTCAACTCTTGGATGCTTTTACCTTCTTTTCTGCGGCCTCTTGGTGCTGGTTTTGCTCTATGTTAATTACATGTAATTGAGATCTATATTGAACTAAAGGTCAACTTGAAATTCTCTGCTCATTTGTTAGCTAATAAATTGTTCATATGCTGTTACTTGGTTAACGTTATTTAGTTGGATTTTGATGAGCCAGTGAAAAGAGAACCAGCTGACTTAAGTCTAGTCTGTCTGTTTCTATCATGTTTAAGGATATCAATATTTTTTCTTGACTTGTCATCTCTATCCCCCCCTATCCCTTTTTTAAGGGGAAAAAGAAATCATATTTAATTTTTTCATGAATATGTAACACGCATCTTCTCTCTTGGGTCGCAGAAATCCTGTGAATGGATGTGTCTGTATTCTGTTTGTTTTGAATTTGAAAATTACCATTAGTCATTGTTTTACTGTTTAGTACCTTTCTGGTTTCACTTTGCCTTTTTATTCTTGCTCTCATCTTCTGGTTCTTGTACTTGTTATATGCAGGTGATGATGAAAGACCAGTTTGCAAATTATGTTGTACAGAAAGTTCTAGAGACTTGTGATGACCAGCAGCTTGAATTACTCCTTAATCGCATAAAGGTGCACTTAAATGCTTTGAAGAAGTATACTTATGGGAAGCATATAGTTGCGCGTGTAGAGAAATTGGTTGCAGCTGGAGGTAATTGTACTTAATTAACTACCTTTTCTTTTCTTTTTGAACAACTATCTTACATTATGTCTGTCTCTTCTCATGTGCATTTTACATGTTCTTTTTTAAATAAGGATTTCAATCCATGACCTCTTAAGGTCTTTCCAACCCTCGTGGCTTGCATTTTGCATGTTTGTGCGTGCAACCATATGATAGTAAGGAAGCTTTCTGATGCATAGTGCTTCTTGTTGCACTAGAGAAAATATTGCACGTGCTAGTATTTGCAAAAGATCTTTGAATTCTACAAGTCTTTACATTTTCTTTCTTTAGTTTAATAGGGCTGAATGATTGCCGTGCTGTTGATGTTTGCATTTCCCGTTAATACTATGACTGACAATTTTGTCAGATTGGAAAAATAAAGTGTGCTGTATGTTGGTTTCTTCTTTATTGTAGAGAATAATAAGCTCTCTATGTTTAGCAGCTTATGTGTATTTGTATCGTTTTATAATTTTGCAGAAAGGAGGATCAGCTTCCTTACACTGAATCCAAATCAGAATCAGAATCCTGGCGCGTAGATGGTGTAGGAGTTGTACAGCTAACTGAGGATAGTATGAAGCGCTTCTTGCTTGCTTCTTTATTTCGTGTCCTGTAAGAGGTCTCTGTCTATTTGTTTGGATAGATGGAAGCTGAATGAGAAATAAAAGTGGTTGGTTGTACTTAAAGCTGTACATTTGTTAGTTTGAGGATATACCTAGAATCAGGCTAGCTAAAGGCTCGGGTGGCGAACATGCCGAAGCCGTTTGCAGAGGAGATAAAAGAGAACATTACTGTACAAGTTTTAAGTTTGTAAAAAGGAGGATGTAGCAAATTATGATCTGACTGTACAAAAATGTTACAAAGGCGGGAGACGGCCTGTGTTTAGGAGAGTCTGGAAATTTCCTTTGTAGGGATCGGTTTATCGTATTGAAAGAATATTTTCCTCATGGATTCACAAGATTTGAGTGCATTATATGCTTGTTTGTTTGGTTTGGTTTTAAGAGGCCTTTGATTTGCTTGATGTTGAAAGGTTCACCTTTTATCTTTTATTATTACTTGTATGATTTATGATGTCCAGGTTGAAATTATAGTTAATGATCAAACTGGATATTCTATGTGATTGAGTGGTAAAGGAGTGGTAAAGGACTTGTCTACTCGTAACTCAAGACACATTCAAGTTTGAGTGTATAGTGGACTGAGAAAATCATTTTGAGAGATTCATCTCTTTATGGGGTGAATGATGCTGGAATGTGATCAATCAGTCACTTGTGTCTTTGGACTTCCAATCACCATACATAACAGGAAAGAAGAACGAACAGAAGTGACAAGGAAAAATAGTACAGCAAGAAACTGAAGTTACACGAATAATAATGTCTCCACTGTTCTTTGTGCTAAAAATGATCAAATAAGTTAAGGAGGACAGAAGGTAATAACATATCTAGATGCCTTACAAGTATTGAGCCCTGAAGCATCATAAGGAAAGCTATAAGCTTTAGGATACATTGCCTTAAAAAGATGACCAAAAATTGTAGGCTGACAACTTTTAGGACTTGCAAACTCTCCAGTACAACAATACCGGTCAGTTCGAGCTGCCAAACAAGCACTCTTGCACCCCACAATTCTTCCTCCTATCTTCACAACCAGTGCAGAAGGGCAGCACAGATTCAAATCAGCCTCGCACACCGCAACTCCACACCCGAAACCACCGCCACCTAGAGGCATCATAGAGACAGGAACATTGAACCCATCAACCAAACTGACATCATAGTAATGCAAAGCAGAATTTGAAGTCCCAAGTGTCATTTCTACTAAGGTTGCCGGAGGGACACCACCAATGCCTCTGCATTGTAAGAGGCCGGTGCAATCTCCTGTGTGGCATGAGCCTTCGTCTGTTTTGGGATCAAAGACACAACCTTGTCTTGCCCAAATCCTGCCTGACCAATTCTGAGGGAGTTCAACGAGTGTCTGTTCCCCGCAGGGGAGATGGAAACCGCCTTCTCTTGGGGTTACATGCCCTGCAGTGCCAAGGATTCCTGGCCATATGCTTTCCTTGCAGTTGTTCACTAGAATGACTCCAGTTCCATCTGCAATAAAATTAAACACCATGAAGTATCACTACAAAAAACAAGGTGGAGTTCGAACAGTAGTCACTACTGGTATTTTATCACCAGCAGATGGTATTTTATCACCAGCAGACGGATGGCGAAGCAGAACTACTTAGTGTTATCAGTTTCTGCAGTGAAAATTAAGAAGGTAATAATTAGGATGTGGAAAGTACCTGTGATGGAGATGAATATGCAGCAGGAGTAGGAGAAGAAGATGAAAAAAAAAATAAGAGAGGAAGTTGGCATTTGTGTTGAATGTTTGGTGTACAAATTACATGTTGGTCTGGTTGTGTATACTTGTTTTGCCTAGGTAGAGGTAGAGGAAGAGGTTTCCTTATTTTTTGGCACTAAGAAGTGTGCTTTTTGACTAATTAACTGCTAAAAGTGGTTAATGGCGATGTGGTTAAGTTCCATGATCTTCGTTTTAGGCTCTTTTTTTTATACTTTTTTTACCTTATAGTTTTGTCAAGGTAAAATTAAGGAAACAGATTTGTTATGAAGGGCCTAGTGCATTAATTTGCATTAATACATTTCGGGGTTGATTTTTATTTTTATTTTTATTTTTTTATAAATATATTTTTTCTAAAAATATAAAATTCACTCTTACATTTTTATCATAAAGAAAACTACTACATTCGTAATTGAGTCAAATAAGTCACTACATTAATCCACTTGATCTACACGTTAACTACTTATTCCTAAAAATAGTTATACTTTATTTTACATAAAGAAAACAACATATAAACATAACAATTTAGAAATTAAATTTAAAAATAAAAATATAAAAATTCGACATGTAAAAAAACCAAATATATAAATAAAATTGAGTGCATAAAAATAGTGGTTTATTATTTTGATTTTTCTTGATGTTTTATCGCTAGAAAATAGGATGTTATTTTGATCCAACTCAATTTTTTTTAATATTTTGATCAAACATTTTATTTTTCGATTGCAAAATAAGTATAGAACGTGATTTTAAAAAAAAAGCATAAGATTATGATGTATCCAAATAATGTATAACTATTTTTAAGAAGGAGTGACTAATATAAATCAAGTGACCAAATGGAGTGATTTATTTGGCTTAATTTATCCTAATATAGGATACAAATACAAAAATGAATTTTACCTTTTTTTTCTTATATTTTTTATTTCCTTTTATATAAGTTAAGACAATAAATATAGTAGTGGAACTTTTTGATTTAAAGAACTAAAATACATAAGAATTTAGGGACTATTATATAGTAGATGATTTTAAATTTTTGGGTATCATCCCTTGAGAAGTTTTTTTGTTTTATTTTTCTAGTAGAAATTGCAAGTTATGAGTTTCGAAATTCAAATTCAGCTTGTTACATGAACATCATAAAATCTAGATATATATTTTCATTTCATGCTCCTCTATTTAGAAAAAAATGTCACTTGATGCCTTTTTTTGACTTTAAAGCGACACCCAATACCTCGCCACTAATAACGTCCCACGGGATTGATTTTTTATTAGTATTAATTGAAATATTATTTTTTTAACGTGACATATCAAATCAAAATGGCGCGTCAATAATTAAAAAAATAGAAAAATTTCAGAAATAGATTCCTTTTATAAAAATTATAAAAGATTATGATAAATTAGAAAAATAGGAAAATATAAAGCATAGTGAAAAAATAAAAAATTAGAAAAACAGGATATTTTATAAAAATGAACAAATTTACACAACAAAATAAAAAATATGTAAAATCATTAAAAAGCACAAGTTATAATAATGTTTTTAGATAAAAAAAAGTTCAAGCCCAATGCAACAGGAACATTCTTCTAGTCAAGCGCAGTACTGTGAAGTATTAGTATTTTTTTCTTCAAAATTTATGTTATTTAAATAAAATCTATTCACCGGTTCAGTAAAGAGCTGCCGGTCACCAGTCGGCCCAGCTTTTATTTAAATTGATTGATATTTCAACTGTTTCCGGCTTTCTCGCAAGGAAACCAGAACTTCCGGTTTTCCACACTAATAAGGGCAAAAACCCTGTCTCGCTTTCGTTTCGCATCTCATGGACGAAAAAAAATAACCGGCCTGTAGAACCCAACCCGGTTAACTCCATTTGCCCTAACCGGTCCGTCCGGTCATCAGACCTTATCGGTTCTTACAAAACAATTGGAACAATCCTTAACTCCGGTTCTGTCCTTCACCCCTCTGCAACGTAGAAACTCAAACAACACAGACGACAACAACAACAACACATGTAAGTTACCTTTTGCCCTCTATTTTATCTGTCATGTTTCATGTCTTCGGTTGTTGCTTTTCTAATGTCGAATTTGTTATTACAACATTTAATCTTAGCCAATGCTGATAAGGGTTTGTTGTTTTGTTTGTTAATTCTCTTTGTTTTCCTGCCATGAACAAAATGGAAAAGTGAGTAAAGAAGTGATTTTGGGCTGTTAATTCTGCAGAAAAGTACGTAATTAAAGACTCTGGTTAACTAAGGTTTTGCTTAAATGGGGTCTAATTTGGAGCCAATACCTATAACATCCCAAAAACATGACCCAGCATGGAAGCATTGTGAAATGTATAAGAATGGGGAGAGGGTGCAGCTCAAGTGTGTGTATTGTAGCAAAGTATTTAAGGGAGGAGGTATTCATAGGATTAAGGAACATTTAGCTGGACAAAAGGGTAATGCGTCGACTTGTTTGCAAGTTCCTCAAGATGTTAGGGTCCAAATGCAGCAAAGTTTAGATGGGGTTGTGGTTAAGAAGAGGAAGAAGCAAAAGATTACAGACGAGATAACGAATTTGAACCATGCTTGCTCAGACATTGAGGTTTTCGGTAATGATAATGGTGATGTTAATGGTGGGATGGAGTTGATAGAAGTTTCGAATGCAATTGAGCCTTGTTCGAGTTTGTTAGTAAGTCAAGAAGATGGGATGACAGTTAGGGGTGGGGAGAGGAGGAAGAGGGGGAGAGGCAGAGGTAGAGGTAGAGGTAGAGGTAGAGGATCTGCTGTGAATGAGAATGAGAATGCTAATGCTATTGTTAGTGTGAGTAATAGTATGGAACTAGTGGGTGCAAAGCGGTCAAATGATCACATTCAAATGGCTATAGGGAGGTTTCTGTATGATATTGGGGCGCCTTTGAATGCTGTAAGCTCAGTTTATTTCCAGCCAATGGTTGACGCAATTGCTTCAGGAGGATCGGAGGTCATAGCTCCTTCATATCATGACCTTCGGGGTTGGATATTGAAGGATTCATTTGATGAAGTGAAGAGTGATGTTGATAAGCTTACTACGAGTTGGGCAAGGACTGGTTGTTCCGTTTTGGTTGATCAAAGGAGCACTGTAATGGGTAGGATTCTGCTAAGCTTCTTGGTTTATTGTCCTGAAGGAGTTGTGTTTCTGAAATCCGTGGATGCATCTGATATAATAAATTCACCAGATGCTCTTTATGAATTGCTTAAGCAAGTGGTAGAAGATATTGGAGTATTGCAGGTTTTGCAAGTGATAACTAGAATGGAAGAGCAATATATTGTTGCAGGGAGAAGGTTGGCTGATACTTTCCCTAGTTTGTATTGGGCTCCTTGTGCAGCTCATTGTATAGATTTAATACTTGAAGATTTCACGAAACTTGAGTGGATAAATTCAGTAATTGAGCAGGTTAGGTCTATCACAAGATTTGTGTACAATCATGCTGTGGTTTTGAATATGGTGAGAAGGTATACTTTTGGCGATGATATTGTAGCACCTGAAACTACCCGCTTTGCAGCAAACTTTGCAACATTGAAACGAATAGTTGATCTGAAACATATATTGCAGGCCATGGTTACTTCACAGGAGTGGTTGGACAGCCCATTTTCAAAGAAAACAGGCGCGTTTGAAATGTTAGATTTGATAAGTGATCAGTCATTTTGGTCCTCATGCAACCTAATAACCCATCTAACAAACCCTCTCTTGCAAGTCTTGAGAATAGTTTGTAGCAAGAAGAGGCCTGCCATGGCATATGTTTATGCAGGAATGTACCGCGCAAAAGAAGCAATTAAGAGAAAACTCATAAAGCGGGAGGAGTATATGGTCTACTGGAATATTATAGATCATTGGTGGGATCAACAACGGAATGTCCCTCTTCATGCTGCAGGTTTCTACCTCAACCCCAAGTTCTTCTATAGTATTGATGGAGATGTGCCCGATGATATCCGCACTGGAATGTTTGATTGCATAGAAAAATTAGTTCCTGATGCAAACATTCAAGTTAAACTTGGCAGAGAAATAGAATCATACAAGAATGCTACTGGAGATTTTGGGAGGAAGATGGCTATTAGAGCTAGAGATACTCTGATTCCTGGTGAGGGTCCCTTCTGTCTGATAGAATTCTTACAGTTTGATTTTCACTTGTAAGATAGTGTATTTGTCTTTCCCAACACTAGTAGCACCAAGGAGGTGAAGCATTTTCTGTTCAAACATATTCTCGTGTTTCATTTGGTGGTAGCCTTTGTTATCCATCACGGCCTAATCTTATGTTCATCATAGATGGGATCAGATTTTTCATATTGCAATTACCCTGGCCTAACTCTGTACTATATACCAACATATCTACCTGATTCTTATGTTTTGCGATAGCTGAATGGTGGTCAACATATGGAGGTAGTTGCCCAAATTTGGTGCGGTTAGCAATTCGCATTCTCGGTCAAACCTGCAGCTCAATTGGGTATAAGCAAGATCATATTTCTTTTGAACAAATACATGACACAAGGAATAGTCTGGAGCGCCAACGACTCACTGATCTTATCTTTGTGCAGTACAACTTGAGACTGAGACAGACGTAAGTACTACCGGTGGAAACTAAAAAGTATAAATGTTTATCAAAGGTATATCCAAATTGGCTACTCAAATCCTAATTCTATTGGTAACCAATTTTCTTACAGTGCAGGTAAGAAAAGCGAACAGGAGCTTATGGACCCTATATCATTTGACAGCGATAGTATTCTGAATGAGTGGGTCAAGGGCAAAGAATTGTGCTTCGATGACTACGCAAATGCAGATTGGACAGCACTCGATCCACCTTCAACTAACACAAGGCTCTTGGGAGCTTCAGATGATGAGATCAATGACTTGGGTACAGGTACTTGTATGAGAAAAGCTTTCGAGAACGGTTTTTTTGTTAATTTTTCTCTTTTGAAGTTGAGCTTGCGTCTCGTAGTGAATCATCAAAATAAAGTGGTTTTCTTGGTCATTTTGCAGGGTTTGATGATTATGAGATATTTCATAGGGTGAAAGCGGGTGAGGATGAAAATGTTGAGACAACTATGTAGCGAGTCATTTGAAACCAAAATAGCAGATTATCTAGAGAAGCCTTTGCTGATGACTGTTAGAGTGGTAGCATCTGAACTGTTATCTATCGGAGTGTAGTATGATTATCTAACATGATTCTGTAATTACTAATTAAGGTTGGTTAGGTTGCTGAGAGCTAATTTAACAGGTTATTTTCCAAAACAGAACTAATCAGAAGGCTGATTAAGTTAGGATAAGGTGAAAAACACGGGGGTAAAAATACGCTCGTGTCTAGGTGCTTGAAAGTGCAGGTAGGTGGCTTCCATGTTAGGGAAAAAGGTTCATCCTCATTGATGAATGGAAGGATATGAAATCATTGTGTATATAAACGTACGATAGATTATTGCATCTTCTGAAAGTACTCCAATTGTTGCGAATGCGAACTGAAATTTCTGGCTGTGCTCCGCTGCTTAGTTCTTTGCTTTCTGGAAATGTTGCTTATCCTTTATGCCGTTTCAGATAGAGATGCAAACTATAATGCTAATTATGATCTTCCTACCCTTGTAGGACCTTTTGTTATTTGTTTTCGAGGAGCTGTAACTGAATCGCTGAGAGTAGTGTATCTAATGGTTTCTTACAAACTTCATTTTTCATCAGGTGCATGAAATACTGAAAGAAGGTTTGATCAATGCACAAACGTAGGTACTCTTTTATCCTCTTTCAATTACAATTTAGGGTAATTTGTTTCGCTGCTGCTTTGTTATTTCCATTCCGCCAGAAAGTGAAACAGATGAAACTGAACTAGCTTCAATATCATTATCCTCTCTCTCACCACCAAACGACAATGTACTCTTTGAATATGATGATCCTTGAAGGGATGAATGTAAGAATTCTTTAAGCTTGCCGCCGTCGCCGCCAAACGAGATGGTCTTCCCTTCACACCCATCTGGTGCTGCAATTACATCAGGTAATGCAGCCTCTCCTTCCAAGTACCTCATTACCTGTCTCATGCTAGGCCTCGCATTAGGTGCATTATTCGAGCACATTAACCCCAATTTCACCACCCAAACTGCCTCAACTTCATCAAATTCTCCACTCAATCTTTTGTCCACAACATCAGGAACTGCCCCCTTTCTCCATTTCTCCCATACCCAATCCACCAGAAAGAGCTCCTCGGGCAACGCTTTCGGCTCGATGGGCTTCCTTCCGCACGCAACTTCAAGCAAGAATGCACCAAATGCAAAAACATCTGAACTTGTTGTTGGCTTTCCTGTTTTTGTCAGCTCAGGTGCTAAATATCCTAAAGTTCCCACTACTTTGGTGGTGATGGGATTGGATCCCCTCTCATATAACTTGGCCAGCCCAAAGTCACCAAGTTTTCCATTCAGCTCCCCATCTAACAAGACATTCCCTGCCTTAACATCTCTGTGTATCACAGTCTCTTCCCATTCTTCATGCAAATACAGAAGTCCATAACCAACATCTTTGATAATCTTGAACCTTTGCTCCCAACTTAGGATGGCTTTCGGCTCATCAAACAAGTAGTTGTCTAAACTCCCATTCGGCATGTAATCATACACAATTAGCAGGTCACCTTCCCGGCGACACCATCCTAGCAACTGGACTAGATTCTTATGGCGAAGGCGACCGATACTTGCAATCTCAGTCAAGAATTCTCTCAACCCTTGCTTAGACTCGTGCAAAATCCGTTTCACCGCTACTTGAGTCTTGCATTTGGGAAGAGTTCCTTTATACACCATTCCAAACCCACCAACTCCAAGTAGCTCTTGCTGTCTAAAACCCTTTGTTGCTATCTTTAGTTCTTGATAGGAATATCTGTGAGGACCAACTTGAAGCTCCCATGGTTCCATCTCATCAGCTTTCATCTTCTTTCTAATGATGCAAAAGTACATTGCAATAGCAGCAATTATGAAGAAAACAACTAAAACCGAGACACCGACAAGTACTTTTGTGTCATTGGATTTAGACCCATGGTGAAGAGAAGGAAGAGAAGTGAAGGATTTAGCTTCTCCACTCATGTTAAAACTCCAACCAAGAATATAGTGTGAGTTGACAAGAACACCAGTTGATGAGGAGAACCCAACATACATATAATCCTTAAAAATGAGAGAGAGATCTACATGAAATGACAAGATTGGTGACATGGGTTTTGTCGAAAAAGGCGAAAAAGGCGAAAGCCTAACCTCTAACAGATTCTTAGTTGAATCATAATCAACCCAAGCTTGAATTACCTCACCACTGTGGAGAAGCAACTCTTTTCTTCTTGTTCTTGATGACCCATCACGAAAATATGCAGCAGGGACAGATTTCTTTGATCTCAAGCTGTTGATATCGATCCCAACATGGTTATAATCAATGTCTCCCAGCTCAGAATTCTTGAAAGTGTCAAATTCAACTGCAAATATGTGGTTGGATGGGTTTCCATCGCTAGTTTGATTGAGGAGACCTAAATATTCGTTTGCAGAAGCACCAAGGAGCTCTTTTGAGGTAGAAATGGTGAAAGCAAAGCCATCCCCACCTAGTTTTGGGTACCGAGATTTTACTGCAAAAGCAAAAGAAGTTGAGAAGGAGAGAGCTTTTCCATAACTAGAGTTCTTGAGTTTGACAGGCGATGAGTAGAAGGCACGGCCTATTGAGTGATCTTGGTTGTGTGTTAAGCAGAGGATGCCATTGTTTTGAATCTCAGCTTCACCATTAATGGTGATGTTGGGTTTAGCATGCTTGAAACCTTGGAAGAAGAACTCATGTAGCTCAGAAAAAACTGGGGTTATTAGAAGGAAGAAGAGGAAAAAGAGATGTGTGATCATTTTGTCCTGTAAAATAATACTATCTCAGTGAAATTGAACTGGAGCTTTGGAAAACAGAGGATGCTCCTCTGTTTTCTGCTGTGTTTTTTGGAATAGGACTTTTCTACACTGGTGGAAATGGCTTATAAAAATTAATAATAAAATAAAAAAAACATTGGTGGAAATGAAATGGAGGGTTTTGAGTCACGTGTTTCAGATGGTGAATGCTGAGAATATAGAAGAAAATAAAAGGAAGAAAAATGGAAGGACAGTTTCTATTGCTTTAACTTTTTTCCCCCTTTCTTGGCTTTGAATTCTTGTGGCTGTAATGGGTTTTTTATGCTTTTTTAAATCTCAATTATCTCACACACAGGTAACTTCATCGCTGGGAGAAAGATCGTTAGGGGAGGTTGTTTCTCGAGAGTAGGTGATGTGGCGTCAATTCGAATTGGGGACCCATGGATTCCCTCGAATGGAAATGGTTGCGTCTCGGCTCCGATCATGGTCCTATCAGCGGAGATCAAGGTATCTGAGTTGATAAGATCATGAGAATAGAGGTTGGAAGGTCCGCAGTATCTTTTCCGGTTAAAAGAAGTCTGCCATTTTAAATTGGGGAAATAACATAAAGCACCCCTGTACTATACGATAAAAGCAAAAATCTCCCCTGACTTTCAAAACGTCAATTACACCTCCCCTGAACTACGTTGACAGAGCAAAGTGTGGTCTTCGTTAGGGATGGCAATGGGTACCCATACCCGCATACCCGCCCATAACCATACCCGCAATTACCCGTTTGAGCAGGTAATTGCGGGTATAGTTTGGGTATGGATAATACCCGCATTTATAATTGCAGGTATAATTGGGTATGTACCCGCACAATACCTGCAAAATACCCGCATTTTTTTCAACTTCCTTGGAAAAAAATTTTCTTGGTTTTGTCTCTCTCCTCTTTCCTCTCTCTCATCTTTTTAATTTTTCTTTCGTAATAAAAACTCAATATTCTTACTTAATACTTTGAACAAAATAAATTTAAAATTATAAAAACATAATCTTTATCTCAAGATGAGTAATTAGACATCCACTTTTCATATTTTTCTTAATTTTTTTATAAATGGGTTTTACGGAATATGATGCTATAAAAAATAATATAAATAAAATAAAATTATAGTAAATTTTTACTTAATTATAAAAAAATAAAAATTTAGTGAAATAATTTTATTAAGTTAAATAATAAATAAGTAAGTGTAATTGGATATCCATTACATACCCAATTGGGTATTGGACATATTAGATATGGATAATAATGGATATTTAATTGCGGGTATGAGTTGGATATTTACCCATACCTGCCCATACCCCCTTTAACATACCCATACCCGCCCTTACCCGTCCAATTGTCATCCCTAGTCTCCGTCCAGTTTGACTAACAGATCCGTCAGTGTCACTCACTGCAACCGGTTTCCTTTCTTTCTTTTTTTAACAGAGTTTCTTCGTTCCACTGTCCCAAATCCTAACTTTTTTTCAAAAAAATATTTATCAATTCATCCTTGTTACTCCCTCCGTCCATAAATAACTGTCGCTTTGATTTTGGGCACGCATTTTAAGGAAGTCGGATGACTCACTATTTGACCCCAAAAAATTCCGTCCTTTTTTCGAACGTACGTTAATCGTTAACGTACGTCCGTGAAAAAATTCAGGGCAAAATTGTCTCAAATAGTTAATCATCCAGTTTCCTTAAAATACGTGTCCAAAGTCAAAGCGACAGTTATTTATGGACGGAGGGAGTATTTATCAATTCCGTAACCCAACCTTTTTTCTTTCTCAATTTCAATTGTTTACTCATTTCTTATTATTCCTATCTAACAGCTAGCAACAATCCATATTTTCTTCTTTTCATTTATGGGGGAAAGGAAACAAAATCCAGCCACCATCAACTACTAGATCCGGTCACCATCATCTTCCCTCCACTAGCCGGAGCTCCACCTAACTACTAGATCCGACCACCATCATCTTCCCTCCATGATTTCAACTTCAACTCCACCTCGCAACCACCAGATTCGTCCATCGCCATCATCATCTTCCCTCTCAATTTCAACTCCAGCCACCATCTCCGCCTGTTCTCCAGATCCCGACCACCACAGCATCACCATCTCCTCCTTTCTAGCACATCGCAGCCACAACCATCAACGACAACAACACAACCTAACATTTTCAACGGAAGTGACAGAGAGAGTAGATCTGGAGGTTTGTTAAATCCCCACATACCTGGAATTCAAGATCTGAGCATCAAGAGAGTATAATTCCCCACATACCGGAAGATTCAATTTGTTTCTTTTTCTTTTTTTAATTTTTGGGTTTTTCTGTGTATGTATGAATTAATTTGATGTGTATGTATGAATTAATTTAATGTTTGTGGCCAGATTAATTGATTATTTATGGTTGGATTAATTAATTTTTGTGGTTGCTTTGGCCGAATTTTTGTTTGATTTTTGTTGCTCGTTTGGTTGGATTTTTGGTTGTTGTTTGGTTCGAATTTGTGACATTTTGGTTGGATTTTGATTGCTGTTTCTTGTTAGATTTTGTGTGATAGGAATAAGATGGCATTTTGGTTGCTGCTTCTTCAAATTGTGATTGATGTTTCTTGGAATTTTGGTTGCTTTTTTTTTGGTTGAAGTTGCAGAGGGTTGCCACTGGAGGAAGAAGATGAAGTCTGCCAAATAAAGCAATCCATTTTCAATTTTCAATTTTTTTTTCTTTCCAAACACCCTTTTAATTAATTAATTACCGGTGACCTGTTAAAAAAAAGGAAGGAAACCGATTGTAGTGAGTGGCACTGACGGATCTGTTAGTCAAACTGGACGGAGACCACACTTTGCCCAGTCAACGTAGTTCAGGGGAGGTATAATTGACATTTTGAAGGTTAGGGGAGGTTTTTGCTTTTCACGTATAGTATAGGGGTGCTTTATGCTATTTCCCCTTTTAAATTTGCCCCTTAGTTGGGGAAGGATGAATGACTCTCTACTCGGGAGAGGGACGACATTAGGAAAGTACACTGTGCACAGTGGCTATCACAGTCTATTGACGGATGGTGCGGCAGATTCAGGGATAGTAGAGGAGAAAGAGTGGTCAAAATTCTTGTGGGTGTTGCAAATTCCTCCAAAGCTGAAATTTTTTTTGTGGCTGCTAAGCAATGGCTCGTCGCCTACTAGGGAGAACTTGAGGCAGCGTGGGATACAGGTTGATACAGGATGCTCGTGTTGTACATTGACGGAGGAGTCGACACATCACCTACTCATTTGCTGCCCGTTTGCGATTCAGGTTTGGTCCCAATTGGATAGTTGAGGGAGAATTGCTGCTATGTCTACAATGCCGATACGAGAGTGGTTAGCAAAGGCTAGTGATTCCCTCACCTCCGGGGACTTCTAACAAATAGTTTCAGTGATGTGGTCGTTGTGATATTCAAGGAATAATATGATATTTCGGTTTACTATAGAGTCATCCTAAGATGTCCTAATTAGAAGCGGATGGCTTCTCGTGGATTATAGGAAAGTTCATTGTGGGGACTTGCTGGACACGCTGTGCCCTCTACTGTTTGGGAAGATGCTTGCTGGGTGTCGCCTCCCTGGGGCAAATAAAGTTCAATACGGATGCAACAGTAGGATCAACAACGATCGGGCTGGGTTTTATGGCAAGGGATCATTTGGGGGAGTGTCGGATGACGGGTATTGCTCATGTCCCTTTTTCAATGGGGATAGCAATGGTAGAGGCCATGGCCATTCGAACGACCCTACGATCTGGGTCATAGCAGGGGATCCAAGATGTGATTGTAGAATCGGACTGTTTGGAAGTGGTGTTGGCCCTCCAGTTGAGGTCTCTCCCTCTGGGCTATACGGGGCTGATCTTATAGGACGTCTTACTTCAAGCTGTTAGATTTTGATATTGCTCTTTTAGGCATATTCGTAGGAATACAAATGTTTCAACACATAAGCTTGCTAAAGAAGCTATTATTTTCGGTTTGGAAAAAGTTTGGTTAGAGGTATGCCCCGAGGCGATAATGTCTAATATTCTGATTGAGTTATCTAATTGAATTTGACTCTTTTTTTTTTAAAAAAAAAAAGATCATTAAGGGTCTGTTTACCAACAGAGAATTCTCTCTTTTTTCTGTTTCTAATTTTCTGAAAATCTCTTTTTTTCTTTTCTAATAGAAAACTGAAAATCGTGTTTACTTCGCACTAAATGTAAATTTTTCCAAATTTTAAAACTGGAAAACGTGTTTACTTCGTTTTAATTTCCAAATTTTTGAAAAACGAAAAAGTTGTAAGAATCCTTCACAGAGCTGAATCCAACTTAGCATAAAATCTACATAAACGTTGTAAGAAAATACTAAATCCAAAAAAAACTGACAAAACCTTTCAAACAAAGAGCAGACATGCTTTTATAGTCTTGAGATGGTGCTACAAAATTCAAATAGCTATTCTTGCCCCTAGAACCTCGTCTCCGAAAACTCAAGCAAGAGACCTTCCGGCTTCTGGCTTTGTAATTTCGGCAATGTGGACCTTTGTTTGCTGCTTACCCAAAAGGTCGGTGAACTCCTGGTACGGAGATCTAATGAAGTTGGTCTCCCTCCAGAAATCAAGTGTCAAGAACCCATACGTCTTCAACAAACAGTCAAAGGTAGCCTGCATTGCATGTATACAACAAACCAATTCAATAGTGAATAAGAGTAAACAAATGCAAAACAGCTAAAGAAGCAGCAAGACTTGTTTTCAAAATTCAGTAAAACAGTACTAAACAACCCATAAAGTAACAACATACATGTATTCTGTGCACATATTGATCGTCACTCAAATATACTAATATTTTCCTGGTGCCTAGATGCACAAATTAATGTGTACAGAGCAAGACAGGGTCGAACCGCAGAGATTGAAGGAATAAATTGCTAGTGAATATGTATGACAAGGCAATACGCAACAGATCTAACCGAAGTAACAGTACTTGGGGGGGGGGGGGGGGGGGGGTTATGTTGATTAATAAATTAATCAACGCAGAGTATGGGAGCTAACAAAATAGAATTGTAAAGTAATTATCTTGGGCACGAAAGTAAAATGTAATCCAGGGCAAGAGATGTAAACAGATCAAATGCAGGAAAAGTAAGGAAAAAGATATTAATCAAATAGGACGAGATCTTAGCGAAAGGTGTTCCCTTGGGTTGCATTTTAGGTCGGCTAGTCATCGGTACAAAAGTATTCTAGACTCAAGTACAGATCTGCTATAGGGACCGCGTTTCCACACCGCATCCCCTGCTTACCTTCTTAGATAAAAGTCACCCCCCGTTTCCACATATGAGGTGACCTTGACGTTCAGCCATCCTCCCAGCTACCTCTCTTGTCATCAAAAGGCAGCCTTGACACTTCGACCTGTCATGGGTACGAAGTAGGGAAGCTAAATTCAGAACGCCCATGAAGGGGAGGTAAGACAGATCTAGGGCGCGACAACTCGGCTTGTCAGACCCGTATCACATACCCTAGATAATTGTTTACCCCTAGGTGAGGCCTCTCGCGCTGCCTCCCCTAGGTGTCTGCTAAAACTCCAGGGCTTCGCGTCAGGTATAACCCTGGAATATGACGTTACTCATGCAGAAATACTAAAAGATGATCAAGCTCTTAACATTTCTAGACAAGCATGGAATTAAATCGGTAAACAATTATGTGCTACAAGAGAATATGTTAAGCATGCATTAGACCTCTTAGCCAAATCCTACAACCCTTGAAACACCCTTCACCAAGAAAGGGGTATTTAGCTACTCATACTATAATATAAATAGTAGTGTTGCACCCCCTTTTTCTTTTTATCCTTATGCGACGCGAGTTTGGGACGAGAATGTGAGACGAAATCGGACCCGTCTCACATCATGCACATGAAGTCGCCACCCTATTTTGTTTCTAGGTTTAGGGAACCTAAAATCATGCGTTAAAAAAATAAAAACTAAGGGGAAATGGGTCTGAACCCGAGAACGGTGGTTCGGGGTCGATTTATGGACTCGGGAAGGTGTTAGGCACCCGAGTCACATCCTAAAAAGGTTACCGGATGAAGAGGTGTTTTAAATTATATTTGAAAAAAAAAATTCCTAATTTAGTGATCATGCCCAATAGATTAAATTTCAATAATTGTGCATACAAGAGGATATGCGGAAAAGCGTGGAATAAATAAAAAGGAAGAGACGTTTACTTGGGAAGGGTATCGGGCGGATATACCCTTTTTATCGGAGTTATCGGCACGAGAGGATAAACGTTTGACATTTTTTTGTATGCGAGCGCCAGTGATTGTTTTTTACACGCGTTGGATAGTTATTATGCGTAATGTACGGAAATAAACAAGCATTCGAAATATAAATAAACGGTGCAAGTACGGAAATAAATAAATAGTACAAGCATACGAATAGAAAAAAACAACAAAACAAAATAAAAATAAAAAATAAAATAAAAATAAAAAATAAAATAAAAAATGACGGGCCAATTAGTTAGGCCCGGCCCTGGCTGGGCCTACCAGCAAGCCAGCCCAGCTGGGCTGGCCCTCCTTTTTCTTCCGCCTAGGCTGGGCAGACAGCCCAGCATCTCTCTCCTGGGCCAGGCGCACAGCGCCGACCCATCACTCCCTCACGCTGGGCCCGCTCTGGCCCAGCGTCACCCACGCCTGGGCGCACGCCCAGGCTTTCCTTCTCCTCTCCTGGGCCCAGCATTCAGCGCTGGCCCAAAAATTAAAACAGCCATGCTTCTTCTTTTTTAAACAGCCCGCTCCCCTACTGTTCACTTTCTTCGACCTTGGCTCGCCGGCGCCATCGCCGGCGACCAAGGTCCGGCCCATGACACCCAAACCCGAAAGTTTCACCCTCAAAGCGACGCTCACAGCAGCAGCAATTCCATCATGCAAACACAGCAAGGAAAATAAATTAAATACAGTGCCAATTTAAGCAAAACATGATTAAATTAATTTAAACAAAAACTCTAAAATCTAACCAAGTTGATTAGTAATCCGGCGAAACAAGGACGTTTAATTAAATTAGGGATTTAATAGAAAACATTTGAGAGCCACACAAGCACAGTTTTCACCAAAACACGCAATAAATATTTTTTGACAAAAATTGCATAAAAATGTTAAAACTGAAATTTTGGAATTTTGAGAAATGAGCTTTTTACCCTGTGCTGAGGAGATTGCTGGTGAAAGTGAATGCTTTCGGGAGAGAAAATTTGTTTGCTTGTGCTGGAGGAAAATAGCAGCGGCAGACGGTGGTTGATGACCGGATGGTGGGTCGGAGCTTCGCTAATGCTTCCTTTTTGCTTGTTTAAAGAGGCTAAGTGTTTTATGAGAGAGTGGAAGAATGAAAGATGGTGTGTGAATCAGGCGTCTGTGCTTGTGAGGTGAGAGGTTTCATGCATTTTTTGTTTTTTTTCCTTTTCTTCCCCCCCCCCCCCCCCCCCCCCCCCTCTTTTCTTGGAAGCCTTTAGCCATTTATAGAGGAATGGGGAGAAGGGGCAAGGCAGTGAGGGAGCATTTAATGGAGATGGGAAAGAACGACGTGGGAGAGGGTAAGCTTCATTTATTGTTGATGGAAGTTAGTATTAGAATGATTTTTTTTATTTGGTTCAGCTGCAGGGACAAAAGGAATGGATTTAAAGGGAAAAAGAGGTGACCGTTGGATGGTTGACCATCCATTGGTTGACCACTCCAACGGTCATGATGAGATGGAGATGAAAAGTATTTATTTATTGGTTCGAGCCCATGACACGGACAATTTCAACTGAAAATGAATAAAACTCGAACTAAAAAAAAATGCTAAAATGTAGAATAAAATAAAATAAACTAATCAGCACACGGTAAGCGATAAAAAGTTTACTACAGAGTTCGATAAAAAAATATTTATTTGCAAGTAATAAAAGTTCGAACAGAAAAAATGCTTAAGGCAAAAATTGAACGAAACGCAAATAGATAGCGCGAATTAGAAAAATAATAGAGAATAACTAGCTAAAGAGCCAAATTGTTCGACCATTGGTTTCGAGAATTTGGCTCGGGAACCGATACGGGTTCGAACAAGAAAAGTGATAAAATGCGAAAAAAGTATGGAATAAAATTTAAATGACATTAAGCGTAAAAATAAACATCAAATGGAGGAAAATAAACGGGAGTGTGATTTTAGAAAATTGATAATGAGAAATGAGAAAATATTTGACAATGAAAAATTATAAGTCAAAAATCGGGTAGCAACAGTTGCCCCCTCTTTACTGTCTTATCAAAAATCTGATGTAATCGAGATTTTTTGATGAGCAGTAAAGATGGTTGCTCCCGAACCAGCATGTAAATGCAGATTTTACTGATAATGAGTGAGAGTAGATTGCAGAAACGTAAATAACGACTTCCCTGATAGTGGGATGAAAGTAGATGATGAAATGTAAATCAGGTAGGGCGAGGGTAGCACTCGCGGTCCATACCTTGGTGCAGAAAAGTAAAGTGCGAAAGATGTAAAGACGTGTGTTGTGGGACCTGACCTCATCAACACTCAAACAGACGCATGTTGCGGGACTGAGCCGCGTCAATATTCAGCAGGAAAGTAAAACAGACGTATGTTGCGGGACTGAACCGCGTCAACATTCAGTGCAGGAAAGTAAAACAGACGCATGTTGCGGGACTGAGCCGCGTCAACATTCAGCAGGAAAGTAAAACAGACGCATGTTGCGGGACTGAACCGCGTCAACATTCAGCAGGAAAGTAAAACGGACGCATGTTGCGAGACTGAACCGCTTCAACATTCAGCAGGAAAGTAAAACAGACGCATGTTGCGGGACTGAACCGCGTCAACATTCAGCAGGGAAGTAAAACGGACGCATGTTGCGGGACTGAACCGCGTCAACATTCAGCAGGGAAGTAAAACGGACGCATGTTGCGGGACTGAACCGCGTCAACATTCAGCAGGGAAGTAAAACGGACGCATGTTGCTGGACTGAACCGCGTCAACATTCAGCAAGGAAGTAAAACGGACGCATGTTGCGGGACTGAACCGCGTCAACATTCAGCAGGGAAGTAAATCGCGGGAAAGTGATTTGCAGAAAAGTAAATTGCAGGAAAGTGATTTGCAGAAAAGTAAATTGCAGGAAAGTAAATTTTGAAAAGTAAATTACAGGAATGGAACGTACCTTTGGCTTACCTATGCAAATTTAAATGTCTGAGAAGGGCATGTTGGACCATGCAATGGAATTGAAAAGTGGACGACCAAGTCGTCACACCAACACGGGTGACCAAGTCACCGCACGACCAGACCACAAGTTTGGAAGGTGGGGTTTTGAAATTTTGAGAGGTGGGGTTTTGCATCACCACATGAAATTTTGAGAGGTGGGGTTTTGAAACACCACACGAAGTTTTGAGAGGTGGGGTTTTGCACCACTACACAAAGTTTGAAAGGTGAGGTTTTGAACCACCACACGAGGTTTTGAGAGGTGGGGTTTTGCACCACCACATGAAATTTTGAGAGGTGGGGTTTTGAACCACCACACGAGGTTTTGAGAGGTGGGGTTTTGCACCACCACATGAAATTTTGAGAGGTGGGGTTTTGCACCACCACATGAAATTTTGAAATTTTGAGAGGTGGGGTTTTGCACCACCACATGAAATTTTGAGAGGTAGGGTTTTGCACCACCACACAAAGTTTGAAAGGTGGGGTTTTGAACCACCACACGAGGTTTTAATGGGGAGTGATAACGTACTCCATTCAGATGCTTGTTGGATAGTGGGGGAAATGTGGTCCACCGCACAAAGTTGATTGTGGAGTGGTAACGTGTTCCATTCGATCGCTTGGATGGTGAGGGAGCATCGATCACAGTGTGAGATTCCACCAACACATATCTGTATCCTGCAAATAGGGAGGAAACAAACACGAAGCAGCAATGGGTGGAAAAAGAGAAATCAATTGATAAATGGGAAAAATAAGAAGATCATGTATGTCGTGTATGAAAGTGTTTCCACACTACCCTAAAGTTTGCCCCCAGTATTTTATCAAGGTGAAAACAACTTCCCTATCAAGAGAAGGTTCAATAAGTTTATGCATTTCTGGAGAACATGTCATCCAGTTTTCTATCATATAAGCATGCTTGATACAAGCCTAAAAAAGCATCTGCATCTTGCCCAGGAGATAACGACCTCAAGGACAAGACTTTTCCCCATCATGTAGACGTAAGCAATCCTCACCGGATATTAGTGTTTGCGCTCACACTCAGAAATAAGGATACGTGTTTACACTCATAAAAAGGCAACAAACATAGCACAAAATCAGATTTGCAATGTCAATCCGAGTGAATAAACTTCAAATGAAGATGCACATGCATGGGCATTCATATAATCAAGAGGACTTTGCAAGAGAAAGGAAATAACGTGTGTAGACCGAAAGAAGAAGTCTATTTGTAAAGGAGAATGTTGTTTAGCAGAAGGAAATAGGGCTTTAATGAGCAGCGCACAACTGAGGTTGCTAGCCGGAAGTAAGGTGTACAAGTTCTTTAGCTTTCCTTGGGGATGCTCCTTCTTTGAGATCACCATTTTTTGTTGGCGAAGCGCACCGGTTTTTGAATCTTTGTAGGGAATGATCTGTTTTAATGTTGAGGCCATCATTTGTCGTTGAAGCATGCCAGTTTTTTTCAATCTTCGTAGGGAATGATCTCTTTTACTGTTGAGATCATTTTGTTGGCTTTCGACCATTTTTGTACTTGCTTCTGCTTTTTATTGGTTGTGTTCTTTGAACACTTCTTTTTCTCGTGTGTGTGTGTTTTTTCTTTCTTTCTTTTTTTTGTTTGTTTTTTTTTTTGCCCTTTTTTCGCTTTTTCTTCGCTTTTTCTTCGCTCTCTTCTTCTTCCTTTTTTTTTTTTTTGCAAGCAAAGCAAGTACAAGTTTCATCTTGTCTTTGGTGGGGGACTTGAAGTCTTGGTTTAAGCCAGAGGCGTTCAAGTCTTGGCTTCTTCGAATTTCTTCTGGCGTTGACCATCAACGATCCTCGGAGCTTTCGCATCCCCTCTTTCGCAGACTAAGTTTGATGCACCTCACCTTCGGTTAACCACCTCAGTTGGGCACTGTTCGTTAACTAGGGAGTTCAAGTGGAGGTAAGAGATTTTACAAGTGGCTTAGAAAAGAAATGAATTGAATAAAGAGTAAAGATAAGTGTTTGAAGGCACAAGAATAAGAAGACCAAAGGAATTTAGAGGCAAAGAGCAAAGTCCTCTGTCATCTTACAGCTATCCCATGTCTGATGGTGCATGTACCCAGGATATTATGCAAACCCAACTAGTACTTAGTCAGGCATTTGCACTCATGAAAGAAATAAGTCGTGGAGGCCCAAAATGCTCACAGGGATGCGTTCATGACTGCTTACGTCTAAACATGCTACAGATATAAGAGCTAGCAGGCGAGATCAGGCATGTCATATAATTTCAAGTGGATGCACAAGTTATCCTTGATGCAATAGCATGTTGAACATGCTCAATTTAGGGAAGGTTTGAAAATTTTGAGGGTAGTGTGGATTTTGTTCAAAGAATTTTGTTTTTATATATATATATATATATAAAATCTTAATAGTTTTCATCAACAAAACGTAAAGGTGTGACCACTCACGAAAATTTATGAACAATTTAAAATGTTGCCCCCAATGTGGGAATGAATGCAAAATAATTGTTCAAAATTTAAAGAGCAGAGTAGAAAGTGGACTTCTCTAGATGTATGCAGCAAGCGGCAACCAATGGCCAGACCAAATCGTTGACCTGGAAGGAGTTTTGTAAATCTGATCCTTCCATCTTTTGCATTCAGGAGCCATGACAGATATGCTTGTCAATATATCACCGAACCAGACCGCATTAAGTATGTTTAATCGACATTCCTGCAGTGATAATGTGGATGGTAGGAGTTTAAGATCATTCAATTCCTGCAAAGCTAGCATTGATTAATGATGTTAGTTTAAACTCAGTTGGTCAAGCGGTCCTCCGGAACTGGTGGGTACTATATTTTCTCTTGCCGTTTCGAAAAATGAGTCAACATAAAAATTTGAGAAATGCGATTTTGAGAAAGTTCTTATTTTACTGATTCATGATAAGCGTTAAATTGTCTTGTCTTGAAAAAACCTATGCCTTTCAATTGAAACCTCTCATTTCTAAGCAAAATACATCTTAACAGCATCAGAGTTTACTGGTCTCGGCAAATCATCCCCATCCATAGTGGTGAGCATCAGAGCGCCTCCCGAAAATGCATTCTTGACTACATATGGACCTTCGTATCGAGGGGCCCATTTCCCTTGACCTTCCTCCTGATGGGGGAGAATTTTCTTTAGCACCAAATCTCCAGTTTTAAACTCGCGAGATCGTACCTTTTTATTATAGGCGTTAGCCATTCTCTTCTGATACAATTGGGCATGACACATGGCAGCCAATCGTTTTTCCGAGATCAGATTCAACTGTTCATACCTGACCCTTGCCCAATCAGACTCTTCAACTCCAGATTCTGCGAAAACTCAGAGGGAAGGAATTTCCACCTCGAGAGGAATCACCGCTTCCATACCGTAAACCAGGGAATAAGGAGTTGCTCCCGTGGAGGTACAGATGGCAATCCGATAGGCGTGCAAAGCAAAAGGAAGCATGTCGTGCCAATCATTGTGAGTGACGACCATCTTCTGGATGATCTTTTTCAAGTTTTTATTGGCAATCTCGACTGCGCCATTCATCTTTGGACGATATAGTGAAGAATTTCGATGTTTTATCTTCCACCGCTGGCAGAGATCATTGATCAACTTCCCATTCAGATTAGTGCCATTATCTGTGATGATCGTCTCAGGAACCCCGTAGCGACAAATGATATTCTTCTCAATGAATCGCACAGTTTTCTTGGCGGTAATATTCGAGTATGAGGTAGCTTCCACCCATTTGGTGAAATAATCGATTGCAACAAGAATGAAGCGATGACCGTTAGAAGCTTTTGGATGGATTTGGCCGATGATGTCAATTCCCCATATCGTAAAGGGCCAAGGCGACGTCATGTTAAAAAGAGGAGCTGGAGGGGCGTTAAGATGATTGGCATAAATTTGGCATTTGTGGCATCTTCTGAAGTAGTCGATGCAATCTCGTTCGATGGTGAGCCAAAAATAGCCTCGTCTCATGATTTGCCTTGCCATCATGTGACCACTAGCATGTGTGGAGCAAACTCCATCGTGGATTTCTGCTATGATCTGCCTAGCTTCAGAAGCGGTAACGCAACGGAGTAAGACTCCATCTGCTCTTCTCTTGTATAGAACCTCCCCGTCAAGGTAGAAGTCCAAAGCTAGACGCTGAAGGGTCTTCTTGCTATTCTGGCTTGCCCCCTATGGGTATTCCCGATGTTTGATGAAGCGTACGAGGTCATGGTACCACGGCTTCCCATCAGGTTCATCTTCCAAAGTGGCGCAACATGCCAGCATCTCCCTCACTTCTATCCTTAGTGGCTGGAGCATTATCCCGCATTCCAATTTGAACATTGAGGCTAGGGTGGCTAATGCGTCTGCGAAAGAATTCTTTTCTCGATCAATCCGATCAAACTTGATCTCTTCAAACTCTTCTATGAGTTTGGTGAGCAGCCTCTGATAAGGTATTAGCTTCGAATCTCTGGTTTGCCACAAATCTTGAGCTTGGTAAATGACCAAGGCCGAGTCCCCGAAGACTTTTAGCTTTTTTACTTTCAACTCAATCGCAGTCATTAGCCCGCTGATGCATGCCTCGTACTCGGCGATGTTATTTGTGCATGGAAAATTTAATCTACATGCTATGGGGAATTGACGACCATCTGGGGCCATAACAACAGCACCCACTCCGCTTCCCGATAGATTTACTGCGCCATCAAAGAACATAGTCCACCAATCATCAGCATCGTCAATGCACTCAACGTCAATAATCACGATATCCTCATCAGGGAAATCAAATTCTAGCGGTTCATACTCATCCATAGCATGGTCGGCCAAGTGGTCAGCGAGAGCGCTTGCTTTGACTGCTTTTCGCGTCATATATATAATATCATATTCGGCCAGCAAGACCTGCCATCTGCAGATTCGGCTTGACAAATAAGGCTTCTAAAGATGTATTTTAGAGGATCCATGCGAGAAATCAGCCATGTCGTGTAATACAACATATATTGTCTGAGCCTTTGAGCACTCCATGCTAGGGCGCAACATGTTCGTTCTAACATGGAGTATCGCATCTCGCACTCATTGAACTTCTTACTCAGATAGTAAATGGCTTGCTCGCGCCTCCCAGATTTGTCATGCTGCCCTAATACACATCCCATGGAACTCGCTGTGACTGTCAAATACACCAGTAAAGGACGTCCTGGCGTAGGGGGGGACTAAAACTGGAGGAGTCTGCAGGTATGCTTTGATCCTCTCAAAAGCCTTTTGGCAATCTTCATCCCATTCAGCATTTCCATTCTTTCTCAACATTTTGAACATTGGCTCACAAGTGAGTGTCAGCTGGCTAATGAAGCGGGCGATGTAGTTTATGCGCCCTAAGAAACTCCGTACTTCTTTTTCTGTTTTGGGAGAAGGTAGCTCCTGAATTGCCCTTACTTTGTTGGGGTCTACCTCTATGCCCCTACTGCTGACGATGAACCCCAACAACTTTCCGGACGTCACCCCAAAAGTACACTTGGCCGGATTCAACCGCAACTGGTACCTCCTTAGTCTTTCGAGTACCTTTCTCAAGACTTCCACATGATCTCGAGCTCCCCGAGATTTAGCTATCATATCGTCGACATATATCTCAACCTCTTTGTGCATCATATCATGGAATAAGGTGACAGCAGCACGTTGGTAAGTGGCTCCTGCGTTCTTTAGTCCAAAGGGCATAACCTTGTAACAAAAAGTTCCCCATGGCGTGATGAATGTTGTTTTCTCACTGTCCTCAGGAGCCATCTTGATCTGATTGTATCCTGAAAAGCCATCCATGAAAGAGAACATGTCATTATAGGCGGCATTATCTACTAGGGTGTCGATATGGGGGAGCGGGAAATCATCCTTAGGACTAGCCCGATTGAGATCGCGGAAATCCACACACATGCGAACCCTCCCATCTTTCTTTGGCACAGGAACGATATTAGCAACCCACTCTGGATATTCCGCAACTCTCAGGAAACCCGCATCTAGCTGCTTGGCTACCTCCTCTTTGATCTTCAGAAAGGTGTCGGGATGCATCCTTCGAAGCTTTTGCTTTACCGGTTTGAATTCGGGTTTCAACGGGATCCGGTGCTCAACTATGCTAGGGTCGAGGCCTGGCATGTCCTCATATGACCATGCGAACACATCTACGTACTCTTTGAGGAGGGAGATCAACCTCTCTCTCTGAATAACAGCCAAGGTTGTCCCGATTTTGACTATTTTTCGATCTTTACAACCTGCACCCAAGTTTATCTCTTCCAATTCTTCCTGATGGGGGACTATCGTTTCCTCTGAATTTTCTACCAAACGAGCCAGCCCAGGTGGAATTTCAACCTCATCCTCGGTTGCGGCGGCGATTTCCTTATCAGGGAGGGCATAGGGTTTATCAAGACGATCCAACTCGGTAGTTACCCTGAAAATAGCGAAATAAATAAAATAAAAATAAAAGGAATTTGAAATGATGAAGAGAACCACACATATTTATATTTTAGCAAAAAGGAACGTAAGTTCCTACAAAAGGGTTTGGAAACATCATTTTTCAAAAATGGAAGGACATTCATATATTACAGAGAGACATCAGCAAGCATGACAGCTGTCCAGTTGTTTAAAGGTCCCTCAGACTTTTTTATGAAGCTAAGAGTGCCCCTAGACGACCCTCCTTCTTCAAAGGCGCATATATGAAGGTCCGCAACTGCTTCTACCAGGGTAGGGCCTTGGTTGATGGTTTCAGCCGCAAAAGGAAATGTGGTTCTGATGTGAGGGATATGCATTCGATCTTTTGACATCGGGCGTCCAAACAACTTGGCTAACTGTTTCTCTTTCTTCTCCTTAGCAATCCTTTCAAAATCAGCCTTGCTCGGCTGGTATCCCAAGCCAAAACGGTCCCCGAAGCTTCCGACGGACGCCGAATCTTTCATTCCTCGCAACTTGGCTCCAAGCTCTTTCCCCAACTGAAAACCGTCCTTCGGTGTCGCCCCGACAGATATTATAGCAACTTTAGAAATCTCGGGCTCCAGAGTAGGGGGTCCTCCCTTCATCCAATCTGCACTTACAATCTCAAACGCTTGGAATGAACTTTCCAAGGTTTCAGTAGTCTCTATGTAGGGTACAACCGAATGTTTGGCCAAAATCAAGGCTTCCTCTACCTTTATCGTGATGAGGACACCGTCCTTTATATACTTGACACACTGATGGAGAGAAGAAGTAACAACTCCTGCCGCGTGAATCCACGGTCTTCCTAGAAGCAGGCTATATGCCGGGTGGATTTCTATTACCTGAAACGTCAAAGTGGAAGTATGGGGCCCGATGACCATATCTAAATCAAAAGTCCAGATAATCTCCCTGATGGTGCCGTCGAAGGCTCTGGCCATCATCCCACTTGGTTTCAAATTAGCCATATCAACTGGCAGCTGCTCGAGGACATGCTTGGGCATGACATTTAGTGCAGACCCATTATCAATCAGGGCCTTTGCTATGACGTGACCTCTGCATTCCATCGTGATATATAAAGCCTTGTTGTGGCTCACCCCGGCTGGATCAACTTCTTCTTCCAAAAAGGTGATGCTGCTCATAGCTTGAACCCTGCCAATAAGATTCTCTACCCCTTCTACTGTAATGTCTTTGGTCATGAAGGCTTGATTCAACACCTTCAAAAGGGCTCGGCGATGAGGCTCGGAGGTGAGGATCAATTCCATAATAGATATACGGGTTGGAGTCTTCTTCAACTGTTCGACGATGCTGAACTCACTTTGCTTCATAATCTTCAAGAACTCTGTCGCATCGTCCTCCACTACAGGTTTGTTTACCTCTGGCATCTTCTCGACTAACTCTTCTGGAACCAATGGGCTTTTTCCTTTAGCCTGTCTTTGTTTTTTGACTTCATTAGAGATGTATCACCTACCGCTACGGGTCATGCCCCCAATATTGGATGTTTCGCCCATCAGTGGGCTTGCTGGTGTGACGACAAAAGGGGTAGTGATAGCCTCATACCCATAGTTGAAAGGGACCGCGTGCATATCCTTACTGGGAGTATTCTGGGCAAACTTGAAGACCAACTTGGACGGTGTCATGACCGGGACCCCTGCTTGGGCTACATATTCAAATGAATAAGGGGCGGGAGGATCATCCTCAATGGGATTAACTTTCTCTATTCCCCGAGTCCTTTTCTCGGCCCGTATGACCCCAAAGTCTGTTAACTGTCTCAACCTCTGCAAGAATGACTCACAATCCTGGATCCCATGCTCAATTCTCTTGGGGCAAAACAAACAACTACTCAAATTATCCTTCGAGTGTTGCAGATACCCTGCTCCTATAAGCGCAAAGAAAAACTCTTCTCTGGACATCCCCACCACCAAAGGAAAAGCATCCCCAACCCTTTCGGTCGAGATGACGTTTACCCTATCGTTATTCTGAGCATGATTAGGCAGAGGGTTGGTAGTGGTGTTGGGACCTTTGGCCATCCCCTCAAAAGAGACCCACCCGCTTTTGATTAAGTGATTCACCTTCATTTTGAAGCCAAGACAATTCTCCAAGGTGTGGCCTTGGGCCCCTGCATGGTACTCGCACCTTGCGCTAGGGTCGTACCATTTTGGGTACGGAGGTTGTATAGGTTGGGCCGGAATAGGCACAACCTGTCCCGCTGTGAGTAGATGCTTGTAAATTTCCCTTGCAGGAAGAGGGAGGGGCGACACTGGTTCTTGGTTCCAACGGTTATTTTATGGGGTCGGGTTCCTTGGTGGATTATTCGGTCTTAGTGGTGTAGGTCGCGGTATTTGTGGTGGAGGTGGTGGAAATTGAGGCGTCATGTTAGCAACGGACATCGGTAATGTAGGAAAAAAAGGTAGGTTGATATGGCAACAACGAAGGAGATGGAGGTGGAGGAAAATATGGTGGCTTGTAGCTTGACTGGTGAGACACGAAGCCAACTTCTTTCTTTACGGGAGATGCCTTTTTTGGTGCTATTTCCGGGGTAACAACGATCCTTCCAGACTTGATTCCCTGTTCAACTCTTTCCGCGACCTGAACTATGTCGGAAAAGTTATTTGATGAATTGGATATGAGGTAGGTGTAGTAAGGAGCCTTGAAAGTATTCACGAAGATAGATATAAGCTCCTTGTCACTTAGAGGAGGGGAGATTCTAGAAGCGAGTTCTCTCCACCTTTGGGCGTAAATCTTCACAGACTCATTGGCCTTCTTTTCCATGCTCTGCAGGTCAGAACGGTCTGGAGCGACCTCCATGTTAAACTTGTATTGCTTAAAAAAGGCATCCGACAAGTCTCTCCAAGTCCTGATTCTTGATTTATCCAGATTCATATACCAGGTCAGGGCGTGCTTTGTCAAACTTTCTCGGAATAGGTGGATCAACAAAGGCTCATTTTGGATTACCTCAGCCATTTTATTGCAATAGACCTTGAGGCGCGTCTTGGGACATTCAACCCCGGTATACTTCTCAAATTCTGGAATTTTGAACTTCGGGGGCATGATGATCCCTGGCACCATGCACATGTCTGCAGGTCCAGCAAGATCAAAGAGATCCGTTCCTTTGATGACCCTCAGCCTTTCTTCCAGTAGGCTTAACCTGTCGATATTGGGCACTTCTACTTTAGAAGTGCCAGGACTAGTAGTCGGCAGATGTTCAACTGAGACTAACGGCTGTGTCTGAATATTGCCAGGAGGCTGGATTCTCGAAGGTACGGGTATTGTGATTGGGATGGGTTGACTCTGAGATAGAGAAAGATTTTGTGATCCTGAGTGAACTTCACTTTTCCCGCGATCTATAATAGGCCCAGTCGGAGAAGGATTAAGGGATGTATCACCCTGTCCAGCGGTGACAACGACATTGTTTGGTGTAGTCGATGTAATGAGTAAAGGGTCTTGCCATCTCCACTGGATTCCTTCACCGGTAAATGACGGCGGTATAGGAGAACCAACAGGGACAGACGAGGGCGACGACCCATAAAGGGGGTAATAACCGGGCGGTAAATTCCTTGCTACCTCATCCCGTTCTTTCTCGGCTTGTTCAGCCCGCCTTGTAACAACTCGAACTTGTTCTTCCAATTCCACTATCTTTGCCTTTACTGCATCTTCTACCTTATCCTGTTCTGCCATCTATCGCATTTGTAGTCTAGTCACGTGAATTTTGCGGGGAATAATCTGCTTTCTAGGAGCTATTATTACTTTATGTTCCCACCTGTAAAATAAACAAACGAAAAAAAAATCCGTAAATTTAAACAGTGATTAATTATACTATCCCAAGGTCCCCACGCTGTTTATCCATTGCTTCAGCCACACTTTTGCTTGATACTTTTGGGGTGAAGAGATGACGATGCCTTTGTACGATCACGGCATTCTCGAACGATTGGACTAACAATCTTGATGACGACGTAGAAGGGATTTCATTTGTTCTCGAGGTACCAAAAGAGGAACACATATTTCTTTTCTGGAGTATTAGAGCCGGAACATAAGTGATCAGGAACCAGTGTTTAAAGGTGTCTGTGGACGGTAGAAAGATAAACACTCGTCTATCATACGTGGAAGCATAAGTACGATATCATACATATTATCCTGATTCGATTACAGTCATCCCTTTAGCGTTTCAAGCCGTTAGTGGCTTATAAGGATTACAAAAAGGGTAAAACAGTGAATGACTCAGCAGAAAGGCAGATTGTCAGGCAGCTGGTCTTCAGGAATGTGTGATTTCAACTCCCTGAAGGATTCGGCCCAGGAATCAGAGATAGTTCGTTCAGTTTCCAGCTGCTCCTGCAATATCTGAATTTCCTGTCCGAATCTTATCCTCTCCTGCTCAGATTGTTGGAAAAGTTTCAGCTCGACTTGCTTTAACGAGGTTATCTCCGCTTTTTGCTTCTCCAACTCAGCTTCTAAGGATGTTACTCGAGCTTGCCTTGTCTGGTCCCTCTTGGCTGATTTGTTGGCATGAACAGTCAGCATCCTGATTGTCACATCTGTTTCCCTAATTGCGCCGCTCAGTGCATCTTTCTTGGCGATCTCTTCTGCCATCCTCTTTTTCAAATTCCCTATCTGCCAACTCCTGATTCCTCAAACTCAGCCTCACATAATCCTGATTATGTCGTTCTGCTTCATAGACCCTGAATTCTAACTGCAATTTCTCCACCTTCAACTCTTCCTTTTCTGATTCGATTTGATCCCGTTGCCTTGTTACAGTCTGCAACTGCCACATCAGTTGGGCGCGGGTCACCAAGTCAACCCCTTCCTCTACCCGAGATTCACCCTCCTCCTCCATGGGCCTCCGATTTTCTGGGCGAGGTAGGATATTCCCGTTGGCCCTATTCCTCCTCCACTGTAAGTATTCTGCTGTTGGCGGGGCAGGGACTACATGTCCTTCGAGGCAGAACGGCCCAATCCAATCTTGGGCATAGTGCTGAGGGGTCGAATCTTCCTGGGCATGCGGTTGACTTGAGTCCGTCATACCGAACGTCGCAGGAATGATTTGCATGATACAGAGCTGGCTTAGCACCAATGCAGGACAACAAGGAACGCACCCTCGTGCTCCAATTAGGGGAACCCATGATAGAAGCCCGCAACTCACAATGGGATCAACCGCTCGCATCCACTTTGCGCGCCGATCGATGTCTTCTTCAGATAGGTTCAAAAACCTGTCAGTCCATGTTTCCTTGTCTTCTAGCTTCCATTTATCCCTAGCTACCCCTTGGCCTATTGCCTGGATGACCTTTATCAAAGGAACTGAGCCCAGGTAATTGGGAAAGAACAGAGACTGATCGGGCGACTGCTTGAAGTGGCTGATCAGCCACGCTGTCAGCAATTGAGTGCAACATGTGAGCCTTCCCCTTCCTTTCCTTCTGCAAAAATCCAGGGAGTGAAAGGTTTCTGCCAGAATAGCTGTCGTGGGGTTGATGGCATTTTTCTCCATTTCCTAAAATACGTTGGCCCCTTCAAAGTCAATAACATTCTTCATTTTAGGGAACAAGACCAACCATACTATAGCAAAAGCCAGGATCCTGAGACGTCTCTCCCCCTGAGACAACTGGAATTGCTTCTCAACATCTGTCCAACACCACACGTGTTCTCTTTCTCTCATTCGTGTAGGAATCCCCAACCACTTATCAATTCTTGATTTAACGTCAGCGGACTCAAAATGAACATTCTGATATATAAAAGATATAGAAGAGGTAAAGCCTAATAGAGTGGAGTACTCCTCCAACGTAGGCATCAGATCTATACCTCCGTCAAAGGAAAAACATCGGTAGTATGGGTCCCAAAATTTTAGGGCCGCCCGGATGCAACCCCAATCAACTCTCACATCCACAAGTGTCAACAGTTTTCCATAACGGGCCTCGAGTCTTACTTGCTCGTCAGCGGTTAGCTCGGCCCTCAATTTCCGGATTCCGATCGTATTAGACTCTGCTACCTCCACTTTGATCTTTGTGGTGATGTCAGGAACAAAATCGGGCTTCAACATGTCCCCTCGTAGTGACTGGTCTTCATAAGTGTTCCCCCCAAAAGTAGCAAGCGCAAGTAACGTGGGCTTGGCCATTCAGATAAGCAGGACGGGTCTCCTGTGGATAGAATGAGTATAGATTTTGAGTAAGTTAAAAGAGAATAACATGTGCAAACCTACAGCTGTATAGGGAACATAAGGAGGCAAGAAAAAGCAACGAATAAGGACAAAGTTTATACAAATATGAAAATAGTGATAGAAACACAAAGATTGCAATATCACATTTTAATAATGATGCCTATGCTGGGGTGACACCCACTATTTCTATGCTGGCTGAACGGTTCCCGGACGATACCATAAAAGTGGTCCCTCAGTAAATGGATATGTGATTGCCTGTCGAGCCGTCAAAAGCCCTAGGCGCTCACCCATTTAGGGGTTCGAGTCTGAGTTTGGGGTTCATGAAAACTACCCAGAACACGTGTCCCAGGGCCTCACTACTAACCTCCTAATCTTATTTGGAGAAGGCCCGGCGGTAGGGCGTTATGCGTGACATGCGTATGAATGACAGTTTATCAAAGCGATTAACAACGAATCATGTGAGCAAAATCATATATGAAAACAATAATTACGCATAAAGAATCATGTGACAATACAACAATTTTACATCAATCAATTACAAATAATCATGTACAAAATCATATGGAACAAGTTTAACAAAAAAGTAAACACCTCAAAAATAATTCCGGCTCCGACCCTATTGGTCCCCAGTGAAGTCGCCAAACTGTCGCACCCCCTTTTTCTTTTTATCCTTATGCGACGCGAGTTTGGGACGAGAATGTGAGACAAAATCGGACCCGTCTCACATCATGCACATGAAGTCGCCACCCTATTTTGTTTCTAGGTTTAGGGAACCTAAAATCATGCGTTAAAAAAATAAAAACTAAGGCGAAATGGATCTGAACCTGAGAACGGTGGTTCGGGGTCGATTTATGGACTCGGGAAGGTGTTAGGCACCCGAGTCACATCCTAAAAAGGTTACCAGATGAAGAGGTGTTTTAAATTATATTTGAAAAATAAAAATTCCTAATTTAGTGATCATGCCCAATAGATTAAATTTCAATAATTGTGTATACAAGAGGATATGCGGAAAAGCGTGGAATAAATAAAAAGGAAGAGACGTTTACTTGGGAAGGGTATCGGGCGGATATACCTTTTTTATCGGAGTTATCGACACAAGAGGATAAACGTTTGACATTTTTTTTGTATGCGAGCGCCAGTGATTGTTTTTTACACGCGTTGGATAGTTATTATGCGTAATGTACGGAAATAAACAAGCATTCGAAATATAAATAAACGGTGCAAGTACAGAAATAAATAAATAGTACAAGCATACGAATAGAAAAAAACAACAAAACAAAATAAAAATAATAAATAAAATAAAAAATGACGGGCCAATTAGTTAGGCTCAGCCCACTGGCCCGGGAATGGGCCCTGGTTGGGCCTACCAGCAGGCCAGCCCAGCTGGGCTGGCCCTCCTTTTTCTTCCGCCTAGGCTGGGCAGACAGCCCAGCATCTCTCTCCTGGGCCATGCTTCTTCTTTTTTAAACAGCCCGCTCCCCTACTGTTCACTTTCTTCGACCTTGGCTCGCCGGCGACCAAGGTCCGGCCCATGACACCCAAACCCGAAAGTTTCACCCTCAAAGCGACGCTCACAGCAGCAGCAATTCCATCATGCAAACACAGCAAGGAAAATAAATTAAATACAGTGCCAATTTAAGCAAAACATGATTAAATTAATTTAAACAAAAACTCTAAAATCTAACCAAGTTGATTAGTAATCCGGCGAAACAAGGACGTTTAATTAAATTAGGGATTTAATAGAAAACATTTGAGAGCCACACAAGCACAGTTCTCACCAAAACACACAATAAATATTTTTTGACAAAAATTGCATAAAAATGTTAAAACTGAAATTTTGGAATTTTGAGAAATGAGCTTTTTACCCTGTGCTGAGGAGATTGCTGGTGAAAGTGAATGCTTTCGGGAGAGAAAATTTGTTTGCTTGTGCTGGAGGAAAATAGCAGCGGCAGACGGTGGTTGATGACCGGATGGTGGGTCGGAGCTTCGCTAATGCTTCCTTTTTGCTTGTTTAAAGAGGCTAAGTGTTTTATGAGAGAGTGGAAGAATGAAAGACGGTGTGTGAATCAGGCGTCTGTGCTTGTGAGGTGAGAGGTTTCATGCGTTTTATGTTTTTTTGTTTTTTTTCCTTTTCTTCCCCCCCCCCCCCCCCCCCCCCCGCCTTCCTTGGAAGCCTTTAGCCATTTATAGAGGAATGGGGAGAAGGGGCAAGGCAGTGAGGGAGCATTTAATGGAGATGGGAAAGAACGACGTGGGAGAGGGTAAGCTTCATTTATTGTTGATGGAAGTTAGTATTAGAATGATTTTTTTTATTTGGTTGCAACTGCAGCTGCAGGGACAAAAGGAATGGATTTAAAGGGAAAAAGAGGTGACCGTTGGATGGTTGACCATCCATTGGTTGACCACTCCAATGGTCATGATGAGATGGAAATGAAAAGTATTTATTTATTGGTTCGAGCCCATGACACGGACAATTTCAACTGAAAATGAATAAAACTTGAACTTAAAAAAATGCTAAAATGTAGAATAAAATAAAATAAACTAATCAGCACACGGTAAGCGATAAAAAGTTTACTACAGAGTTCGATAAAAAAATATTTATTTGCAAGTAATAAAAGTTCGAACAGAAAAAATGCTTAAAGCAAAAATTGAACGAAACGCAAATAGATAGCGCGAATTAGAAAAATAATAGAGAATAACTAGCTAAAGAGCCAAATTGTTCGACCATTGGTTTCGAGAATTTGGCTCGGGAACCGATACGGGTTCGAACAAGAAAAGTGATAAAATGCGAAAAAAGTATGGAATAAAATTTAAATGACATTAAGCGTAAAAATAAACATCAAATGGAGGAAAATAAACGGGAGTGTGATTTTAGAAAATTGATAATGAGAAATGAGAAAATATTTGACAATGAAAAATTATTAGTCAAAAATCGGGTAGCAACAAGTAGGTATATAGAATCATGCAATAACAAAGAAAGTAAAAAGAGAGTAGAGGAAACCGGTAGATTAATTAATAATCGAAGAGGAAAGTTGCTACAAAAGTTGTTCTTGATGATAAGAGGAGAAGATTCCCAGAAAATAAGTGCTGAAATTAATGTAAGAAAATATCCTTGGACAACCGTCCTTACAAAAACCCTAACACTATGCTTATATAGCCTAATACTAGCTAGGAGACAAAAATAGCTAAGGGCAATGAGGGCGTGACAGCACATGTCCTTGCAAAAGGAATATTCTGGGATTCCTGACACGCCTGATGCCTTCTGGAAGCGCCTGGGATTCCGTGCGGATCTTTGAAGATGCTTTTCTTTGGAAGAAGGTTCAAAACTGTCGAGGCCTTGAGGCAGCGCACTGGTCTGGTTCGTGTCGAGGGCTTGACGACGTTCTTTCTTCTAGGCCTGGAAACTGGAATTCCTCAGAAATGCTCTAAAATTGCTTCTTTTCGATCTTTTCCCTCTTTTGATGCTAATCTGCAAATAAGATTTGAATAAGGGTCAAATAGCAACATCGAGCCCCCGAAAGGGCTAGAAAGGAGGGTAAAACTGAGGCCATGAAACGTGCTATCAAACATCCCCACACTGCCCCTATGCTCGCCCTCGAGCATAAACAAAATTGGAAAGCCACCTCATTCAAAAGCATACATAATCAACTCCCAATACACAGAAATGGACACGCCATCCTACAAGCTATACTCAACCAGAGCAAATCCAGACCTAGAAAAGCACCTGCATCTGGTTGATAGAATAACGACCCTATCAACTAGACTTTCCCATATCTAGCCTATTCACCAACAGTCCTCACAAAGAGGTGTATTTGCACTCAAATCAGAATAAAACACGTGTTTAGGCTATCACTCAAGAATGCAAATAACACAACACATGCATAGTTTGCACTTCAATCCGAGTACTGTAGAACACATGCAATAAAAAGAAAGAAACGGGATCGAAAGAGCTAGAAATGTGGAAGAGGGAAGTAGGAGATGAACAGAAGAGAAATGAGGGGAGAAAAGAAGGAAGGAAAAGAAAGAACCAAGTAAAACCTGGTTGGATCCCTTGGCTGGGAAAAAGGCGAAGTGGCGAGGCAGGTTTTACCGAGGGCACGTTGACGATTCAGGGGCTAGACAAAGATCTTCTTTCGAGGGCTGGGGAACGTATTCGCTGAGGCGTCGGATGCGGATGCTTTTACTTGGAAGTTCAGTGCCTTTCTTCTTTTATTTCGAGATTTAAATGTTTTTTTTTTTTTTTTTTTTTTAAAGGAAAGAAGGGGGCACGAACATGCTACAAAATTTTGATTCTTCCAGGCATGGAACTCCTGATTTTTTCATTCGGTGCTTGCCCTTGATCTGCTTCCAGCATTGATGGTGACTTCTTTTTCGCTTCCCCACACTTAAATGTTTCTGGGGCTCGAATTGTTTGAATGGTCTAGGGCTCGAAACTCTTTCGAGCCTTTGATTTTCTTGCCCTAGATTCCTGCTTTCTGTTCTGAATTCTTTTGCTTTTATCTTCCTTCCCCACACTTGAACTTGTCTGCGCGTTCTTTGGGTGTCTAGCCCTCGACGTTACCCTCAATAATCGCTATCCCACCTGCCAAGGAAAGAGATCAAGAAACTACAAATGGTTAGGAAAGAGTATGAAAAGAAGGGGGATGTTGGGGGCTCGAAAAGAAAAGAGAGAGAGAGGGGGGGAAGAGAAAGAAAAAGATATTGATGCGAGACTTTCCGTCATATCTAAGCTTTCCCATGTCTAACAGTGACTATACCCAGGGATATTATGCAAACCTAGACCGTGCCTAGCTAAGCATTTTCACTCAAAAATAGAGGGCATGAAGCTCAAATATGCTCACGGGATCAAATTATGACTACTGGTGTTGCGGCCTAGATATAGATATAAGGGCTAGCAGGTCTGAAAATGCATGTTCAGGTGCAGATGCGATGGATGCCATGCTTTTTCTATGCATCAAAAGTTGAAAAATGCATGCAAAAAATGAGGGTTTGAAAACTGGCAGTGGGAAAATTTTCCTAGCATGGCTAAAAATAAAATCCGTAAAACATACAAATCATGCAACAAATGTGAAAATAAACATGCAATCATATAGGCAAAGCACATAAATAATTCCCTCCCCACACTTAGGCAGCGCATTGTCCTCAATGCGGGGAGAGCATACAAAGGAGTTCAAGAAATATAAGTACAGTACAATAATAAAAAACATTAAAATTGTTTAGTCCCCCTTTCGGGGGCTGGAGAGATGAAAATGTTCCGGGGGGGGGGGGGGGGGGGTTACTGGGGTGCCAAATTTCTGCGGGCAACTTCAGCCGTCAAAGCCTGAAGTTCCCGCAGAATGGCCTGGAGAAGTCTCGTCTGGGTCGGATCATAGACAATGAGAGGTATCGGGGGCTGGCTTGCTGCTGCCGCGTTAGCTTGACGAGCTGCTTCCGCTTGGGGCGCTTGCTTTTCGGGGGCTGGAGGAATGGCATTGGAACGGGGATCCGAAAGATCTGGATAGTCAAATATGCCACCGTTCTTGATCCCGAAAACCTTTTCTGCTGCGGGGGCACAACCTGGGTAAAAACTCAACACACCCCGTGAGATACATAAATGGCCCATGACATCCAAGGTTCGGATATCCAAATCCTTGAATGCCAGGGGCTCAGAAAGGTTACTAGCATGAAGGTCAATATTACGCATCTTCATAGCAAACAAGGAAATAAGCGACCCAAAAATAGGCCCACGGCTACCATTTAACACGCAAAATGCCCGAAGCTACCCAAAAATCAAGATTGACCCTTCGTTTGTGTTTCATGCACCATAAAAAGAAAAGTTCCTGCACAGATATCTGTCCCGAGGAACCAAATTGTGCTGAAAAGGTGAGGGCCAGATACCTGTGCAAGATACGCAAGGCAGGGTCGATGATTTCATGGGCTTTACTACCCTTAGGGTCATACTTAACAGCAGGCTTATTGGTTAGTTCACGAAAAATAGCATTGGCATCAAAAACAGAAGGGATAACAGTTAAAGCATTCTTGTACAGAGGAGTGTTCAGTTCATCTTTTGTGACAAATCCTAACCAGCAATTAAATTCCCCAAGGGTCAGATGCTCCCACTTGGTAGCTAACCTAAAGTTGATCAAACCAGGGGTAGAAGAGTTCGGACCGACCTTGCCCTTGGGCCTAAAAGTACCATCTACCCAGAATGTAGTGAAAAACTCAAGGGAAAGCTCAACAAAGGTCGGGTGTTCCAAATAGAACAGAGATTCCCAACCAATGTTGGCCACATACTCCCTGACCTTGGATTCAATACCCATCTTAGCAAGAAAATCAAAATCCAGGCGCGCACATGAGCTAACACCCTTGGAATTCAGCATAGTCAACTTATCAAGGGATGGTTTATCATTAAATATGATCCATTCATGAGGTGAGGAAAGGTTAGAAGTAACCTGTTGGGAGCTGGATCTGGGGATGGATGAAGGTGCTGGGGTCTCAGCCTCGTCATCATCGTCTGCTTCGGGGGCACGGGGCTTCTTGGAGCTCGAGGGCTTGCCGCCACTGGTGGATGAAAGCTTCCTCTTGTGGCCCACTGGTGTATCAACTGCAGCTGGCTGCTCTGATTTGGCATCAGCCTTGGATTTGCCTTTCTTAGCCGCTGACTTTGCTGCGGCTGCTTTTTGCTTCCTCTCTGCCTCTGCCGCAGCTTTCTGGGCCTCGAGATCTTCTTCTTCGTCAGCTTCACTGCCCTCGGCCTCACCACTTTCTCCTGTGCCCTCCTCCATGGCCTCGAGATCTTCATTTGCTTCGCCGATGCCAGGCTCAGCCTGTTCCTCCACGACCTCGAATTCTTCATCTGAGACCAGGATGTCCTTGAGGACTTCCTCAACAGTTAAGGCAGGCTGAGGAGCTAAGAAACGGTTGACGGCCGCGTCAAGGGGGGTTTCCCTGGTGGATGGAGAGGGCTTTCTGGATTTAGACTTGGCTATATACTTGGCAGTTGACGATCCGGGGGGAAGTTTCACTACACGGCCGCCTCTAGTGGTGGTCGAGGTAGGGGGAATAGAGCCTATGACCTCTAGGTCATCGTCCACCGGGGTGAACTCCCGGATCTGCTCCGCGGTTATTGGTGAGACCGCCGTAGGAGAGGGAATGGGAAGTGGGGTGGAAGACGGTGGTGTGGCTGTTTTGAATAAAGCCGAGTTTGGGGTAGCAGATTGCGATCTGGATTTGGAAGGAACGGGGCTGGAAGTGTGATGCGCCGTCGAAACACGCATCAAAAGTAATATTTATAATCCTGATAGGCTAGATGCACAAATTAATGTATATAGCGGCAAGTCAGGGTCGAACCACAGGGAAAATAAAGGACTAAATTTAATCTTGCCCTCAATGTATGGTGAGGATGAAAATGCAACAGACATAAAAGTAACACAAGGGGGGGTTTTGGTCGGTCTAGACGAATCTAGCCAACGATGGCAGTTGATGTTGAGACAAAGAATAAAAATGCAAATAACAAGTAACAATAGACAAACGAAATAATTAAATAAAAAGGGAACGAAAATAAAGTAAGAGAATATCAATAAAAATGGTAAAGACTAACAGGTGTAATAAAGATAATAACAAAGTAAATAAAGATAATAGATCAGATACTAAAGAGTAGCCTCCTTTTAACCTAAAGTTAAGGTTCTATATATAGCCTAACAACCCCACTAGGGGACAAAATGGTATGGAGGAATATTCTCTGATGAGCTGGATGATTTGCACATGGAATCCCGCTAGAATCTTTTTAGCATCTTTGGTCAAGCGTCATCCGAAAAGAAACATCCACGTGCTTCGTCTAGGCCTAGACATAAGATCTCGTCTAGGTCCCGACGGTAGGTCTCGACGACAAAACTGCGTCTAGGGCTCGACGATGAAAGATCAGCAAAAATGCATCCAAATGGCGCGTTTTTCAGCAAGTTTCTCCCTTTAGTCCAAATCTACAAAGTAGTTGGAAAACAAGCCAAATTAGTAGTATCAAGTGTGAAATTAGACCTGAAAGAGGGAAAAACATGCATAAAAAGGCATCATATCAAATTCCCCCACACTGCCCATTGCTCACCCTCGAGCAATCAAAAAGGAAAACACACCCCAAGACATAGATAGGCACAACCAACCATAGCACAAGAGTTAACAAACCAAACAATCAGCCCTAACCATGTCAAGACATACTATGCCTAGATAACTCTGCATCAAATCATTAGGATAACGACCCTAACGAAGAAACTTTACCACATCAGACTTGGCATCAGCAATCCTCACCGGGGTAAGTGTTTGCACTCACACTCAACTAGGCTCGGTGTTTAATCACTCAACTATGCAAATTTACAAGACACACAACATAGTTTGCACATCAATCCGAGTTAAAATCCACATGCTCAGGCAATCAACAATCAGAAATGAACTTTGCACCATAAAAAGGATTGAAAGGAAAGATGTATAGAGAATATGAAGAATATGGAGAGAATCGGGGAAGAAAGATAGAAAGAAAATAGGAAAAGCAAGAGGATAGATTATATACACAGAGTAAAAAGAGGAAGGAAAAGAGAAGGAGAATAGAACAAAAAACCCGGATGGAGATGAAGCGGTGAGGCAGTATCCGTCAAGGGCAGACAGTCGAGGGTTAGACGAAATTCTTCTTCTGGGGGGAGTTCTCTTGGGAGCCATGCTGACAATACTTCTATTTTTTATTTTTATTTTTTTACAAAGATGAAAACGAATTTGACAAACTTCAGCTGATGAAGATTGAGTTAGCTCAAGGATTTTGCCAACTTACTTCAGCTAAGGCTTAATGAAGGAAATTTGGCTAGGGCTTGATGACTTTGCCCTACCTCTTCTTCAGCATCTGCACCTTCTTGTCGGTCTCCCCCACACTTAGGCTTTGCTGAACATCTAGCCCGCTACCTCTGACAAATACTGCTCACTTGGAAGAAAAAGGGATCAAGAAAAGTTAGAACAAGTGTTTAAAGAAGAGGGAAATGAGAAGGAGATGAGATGTCGGGGGCTAAACGAAAAAGAGTGTCGAGGGCTAAATGGAGAAAAAGAGAGGAAGAATAGAAAGAAAAAGAAGAGAAAACAAAAATGCAAAGTTCATTTTTTTCATATTTTCGCTGCTTTCCCAAGACTGATGGTGCCCATACCCAGGGGTCTCATGCAAACTTAGTTGAATGTCTAGCTAAGCATTGAATCACACATGAAAAACATAACTGTTTAGTCTCAAATGCTCACAAGGTGCTATAGATGATTGCTGATGTCTAGTGCAGATGCAGGTTATAAGAGCTAGCAGACAAAGCATGCAAGATCTAGGGCAAGACCAACATGAAAGGCAGTTTATTTCATGTGCACAAGTCAAAAGTGTGTGTCCATACTCGGGGGTTTTAAAACTAGGCAGCGCTAACAAGTTAGCAAAATCCTTTAAAGTGAAAATCCGAATTTTTGCACAAAGCATGCAATCAAATATATACAAAGCATGCAGTCAAACATATATACTAACATATCACACAAGCACATAAATCCTCCCCCACACTGAGGCCTCGCATTGTCCTCAATGCGAGAGAGGCGCACAAAACAAATATGAGAGTTCAGAATATAAAAAGAGTTCAGGGGGAAGGGGTAGGGAAATGTGGCGGATTGCCCTAAGGCGATGGGACATAGTCTGGGAACGCTACATAGGCGGGAGGTTGTGCTTAGCAACTTCCGTGGTCAAATCTTATAGTTGCTTCAAAATGGACCGGAGGAGGCTATTTGTCTCTGCTGTGGCGGCAAGGAGGGCAGGATGAACATCCTGGGCTGCTGGAGTACTAGGCGGATCATCTTGGGCAGGATTGGTTGGAGCGTCTGGGGCAGAGCTGGTTTGGCCTGGATGTTTGGTTTGGGCAGCAGTCGGATACATGAAGTTTCCTTGGTGCTTAGTGTCGAATGCTTGATCTTTCACTTGTGTACAATGTGCACTAAACCTCAATATACGCTGTGAGACACACAAATGACCCATCTGATCGAGGGTCTTGGGGTCAAGCATTTTAAAATCAAGAGGTGCAGACAGATTGCTACAAGGCAAAACCAAATTAAAAAATTTGTCATTTATAGCAATACTAGTGACCAATGACCCCATAACAAGACTACGAGATATGGCCTGAACAGACGTAACAACAGTAGCAAACCAAAACCCAAGATTAAGCCTAACCTCATGCTTCATACACCACAAGAAAAACAACTCTTGTATCGATAACTGGCCAGAAGAATGAAGCTTGCCCCAGTAGGTAAGGGCCAGATATCGATGCAAGATCCTCAGAGCAGGGTCAGAAATTTCGTGTCCTTTGGCAACTTTAGGTCTGAACTCGGCATTTTCGTTGCCGGTCAGCTCCTGATAGGCAACATCAGCATCAAAATCACTAGGATACATGGTATGGGCAGATCTATACGAAGAAGACTCTAGGTCGTCAATACTCACAGCACCCAACACACAATTCAGCTTATCAACAGACATTTTAGACCATTTTCCCATCAACCTAAAATGAACAATATCGGGGGCTGATAGGCACGGACCAGTCTTGCCCTTAGGCTTGAATTGGTCCGAAGCAAGCCAAAATGTGGAATAGAACTCAAGTGAGAGCTCGGAAAAAAATCGGGTGCTCCAGGAAGAACAAAGCTTCCCACCCAATACCTTTTACGAGCTCTCGAACTCGAGAGCCTATACCCATTTGGTCCAAAAACACAAGATCAAGGCGCGCGCATGGGCTAACACCTTTCGAGTGAAAAGCAACAAGTCTATCAAGAGAGGGTTTATCATCAAAAGTAAGCCAACCCTTAAGGTCGGCGAGTTCAGATGTAACCTGATCTGAAGCTGGTGTGGGTGAAGTGGCGCGAGGTTTTGTAGATCTGGTGGTGATCTTGGCTTTACCTTTTTCCATCTCGGTGGCCTTTCTTTTCTTACTCGCCAGAGCAGATGGTTCGCCGGCGTCGATGGTGAGCTCCTCCACCTTGACGGACAGAAGTGGTTTAGGCTTCCTCATCACCAAGAATATTTTTTCCTCTTCCCCTGACGCGGCTTCCTCTTCGACGGTGACTGCCGGCTCAGTCATCGGCGCCGACGACTTATAGATGTTGAGGTCCGGGATCTTAGGGACCGACCGACCGGATCTAGTAATGGTGGAGGTCACCGGCTTAGATCCGGTGACTTCTAAGTCTTCATCGGACGGAGGCTGGTGGTCGGAGGTTTCCTCATTTTCCGGCCCTAGGTCGGTGTGGCAAGAGTGGGATTGGCCGGAATCAGCGGCTGACGGCGATGCGGGCAATGAGCTGGTGGGTGAGGGGTTTTTTCGGGCAGGAGTGGGGCGGCCGCTGGTGGTCCCGATTTTGTGGGCCACCATTTTAATTCTTGTGGGTCTTTTGGGAGACATAGTGAGTGTGTGGCTAGGGAAGAAGATGGAGTGAGGGTGAAAGGGACATGGATGAATGTCGGAGGTGGGAGAGGAAAAGAAAAAAGAAAGGAAAAAAAGAAAAAAAAGGTGAGAAAGACATTTTCAAAGGACTTAAGTGAGAGGAGGGAAGCTCGGTGACACGTGGCGCGCGTTGATAGGGCGATACAGTGAGGCACGGATCGTGGATGATGTGGCGCGTTATGGTTGGCTGCTCTGGATAGGGATGACGCGGGACACGTGGCGCTGAGGGATTCGTCGAGCGGATTGCATGACACGTGCTGGTTGGGCGACACGGATTGTGGATGAGGATAGGGAAGGGCGCGTGTCTCGCGCTGGTTGGGCGACACGGATTGCGGATGAGGATAGGGAAGGGCGCGTGTCGCGCGTTGGCTGGAGAGGCAGGATAGGGACGACGCGGATTGCGGATAAGGCGCTGCCACGTGGCTCTCTCTGGTTGGACGCGGATGGATAACGCTCGGACGCGTGGCGCGCGCTGGTTGGATGGCGCGACGTGAGTGGATGCGACCTGCAAACAAAAGAGAAAGGAGCGTTTGTTTCAAAATTTAAAAGGATGAGGGAGAGGTGGGAAAAATTAAAAGGAAAGGAGGGAATTAATAATAAAAACGAAAATAAAATAAAATGAGGGAATTAAGGAAATAAAAATAGGGAAAATGGAAAGGGATGCCTAAATAAACCAAATAAAACAGGAAATAATAGTAAAAACTAAGTAAAGAAAGGAATAATGAAAATAATTAATTATTAAAAGAAAGGGCTACGAAAAATAAAATAAATGCGGCTCGATGAAATGCCTCCTTGGCCGGCCATATTTTTCGTCCAGGCCCGGACGATTTTAGGCGTCTAGGGCAAGACTGGTGGGTCTGCCATCCTCATTTCATCGGTCGTGAAGGGTTTGAAACCTTCATAGAATGGCTTCAAGCGATGACCGTTTACTTTGAAAGCGACGCCTGTGTCTAGGCTCTGGATCTCGACAGCTCCATGATCATAAACCGTGGTAACTAGATAGGGACCTGTCCACTTGGATTTCAATTTTCCTGCAAACAAACGCAAACGAGAGTTGTATAATAGGATTTCTGTCCCACAGCAAATGATTTAGGAACAAGAAGCTTATCGTGTTGAACTTTTGTCTTGTTTTTGTAGATGAGGGCATTCTCGTAGGCATCATCTCTTAATTCCTCCAATTCTTGGATTTGCAAGCGACGATTTTGGCCGGCTTGGTCAAGATCTGTATTGACCTACTTGATAGCCCAAAAGGCTTTATGCTCAATCTCCACTGGCAAATGACACGGCTTTCCATAGACAAGTCGATAAGGAGTCATCCCGATTGGGGTTTTGAAAGCGGTCCGGTAAGCCCAAAGAGCATCTCCAAGTTTAGTGCTCCAATCCTTCCGCGACGGATTGATCGTCTTTTCAAGAATTGCTTTGATTTCTCGGTTGGAAATTTCAGCTTGCCCATTCGTCTGGGGGTGATAAGCGGTCGAGACGCGATGAGTCACTCCATACTTATGGAGGAGAGAGTAGACGATTCGGTTGCAAAAATGGGTGCCCCGGTCACTGATTAGGGCGCGTGGGGTACCGAATCGATTGAAGATATTGGAGCGTAGAAACTCGAAAACCACTTTTGAGTCATCCGTCTTGGTTGCCTTGGCCTCGACCCACTTAGAAATATAGTCGACGGCAAGGAGGATGTAGGTGTTGCCAAAAGAATTCGGGAATGGCCCCATAAAGTCTATACCCCAAATATCGAAGATCTCGCAAGAGATGATACCCGTCAAGGGCATCTGGTTGTGTGCACCAATATTCCCTGTAACTTGGCATCTAGGGCAAGACGCACAATACATATAACAATCATGGAATAGGGATGGCCAAAAGAATCCGGCTTCGAGAACTTTCATTGCGGTCTTTTTGGTACAAAAATGGCCTCCCTCTACGGAAGAGTGACAAAACTTTAAGATTGAGGGCACTTCCTCAAGATTCACGCAACGCCTAACCACTTGGTCGGAGCAATACTTCCATAGGTAGGGGCTGTCCTAGATGTAGTATTTCGCTTGCTTCCGAATTCTGGTGCGTTCGCTAGGTGATGCATCCGCGGGGAAAGAGCCTGTAGCACAAAAATTTGCAATATCCATGAACCATGGAAATTGGACAGCTTAGGCAAGACAGAGACGCTCGTCAGGGAAGACATCCTTGATTGACACTAGTGAATTATCATCTTGGGCAGGAAGTCTACTCAAATGGTCTGCGACCACATTCTCTGCACCTTTCTTGTCCTTGATGAGGAGATGAAACTCTTGGAGGAGCAAGATCCAACGGATAAGGCGTGGTTTAGCATCTACCTTTATTAGGAGGCACCTGTCGGTTTAGACGATGACGTGAGTGCCCAAGAGGTACTGACGAAATTTGTCTAGGGCATAAACGACAGCCAGGAGTTCTCTTTCGGTGACTGTGTAGTTTTGCTGGGCAGGATCAAGTAATTTGGAAGCATAATAAATCACATAGTGTTCTTTGTCCTTCGTCTGCCCCAAGACGGCTCTAAGAGTATGATTGCTAGCGTCGCACATGATTTCAAAGGGAAGGGACCAGTCGGGGGCTCTAATAATATGTGCAGACGTCAGTTTGGCTTTGAGAGAGTCAAATGCTGACTTGCACTTATCATCGAATACAAAATCAGCATCTTTCTGCAATAGACGACACATTGGTTGGCTGATTTTTGAGAAATCTTTAATGAACCTCCTATAGAAGCCGGCATGCCCTAGAAAGGAACGGATGTCTCGGGCGTATGTAGGATAGGCCAATGACTCAATCACTTTGATTTTTGCTTTGTCGACCTCGACGCCTTTGATGGAGACTATGTGGCCCAAGATGAGACCGTGGTCCACCATAAAGTGACATTTCTCGAAGTTAAGAACCAGATTGGTCTCGACGCAACGTTGAAGAATTTTTCGCAGGCTGGACAAGCATTCAGAGAAGGAATTGCCATAGACGGTGAAATCGTCCATGAAGACTTCGATGCATTCTTCGACGAATTCGGAGAAGATACTGATCATGCATCGCTTAAAAGTGGCTGGGGCGTTGCAAAGGCCGAACGGCATTCTTCGATATGCAAAAGTGCCAAAGGGGCAGGTGAAGGTGGTCTTCTCCTAGTCGTCTAGGGCAACTGGGATTTGGTGAAAACCAGAATATCCGTCTAGACAGTAGTAATGGGTCTTGCCCGCGAGGTGCTCTAGCATCTGATCAATAAACGGGAGGGGGAAATGATCTTTCTAGGTGGCTGCATTCAGACGCTGATAATCAATACACACTCTCCAACTGTTCTGAATTCGGGTCAGAATTAACTCTCCGTCTTGGCCAGTTATAATGGTGATTCTGGATTTCTTTGGCACGACCTGGACGGGGCTTACCCAAGGGTTGTCTGAAATGGGGTAGATCACACCCGCGTCCAAGAGTTTCAATATTTTTGTTTTCACCACCTCCATCATTGGGGTATTCAGGCGTCGCTGTGGCTGGCGGACCGTTTTGCTTGCGTCCTCAAGATGGATCCGATGGGTGCATAGATCTGGAGATAAACCCTTGATGTCGGCAATAGTCCACCCTATGGCTGACTTGAACTCTTTAAGCAAAGAAATCAATTCCGCTTCTTCGGCATGGTCTAATCGATTAGAGATAATAACTGGGAGTGAGTTGTTTGCACCTAGATAGGCATATTTGAGATGCGCTGGAAGAGCTTTCAACTCAAGAATAGACGTCCGCACAAGGGATGGAGGTAGTTTGGTGTGCTGACCGTGATAAGGAGAGATATCAGTTTGAAGGGAGACGTCAAGAGGCTTTTCCTCTAGGGCTGCAACGATGGTATGCAGCTCCGGAGGAATATTGATCATCGAGGCCAAGACGTCCAATGTTGCTGGCGTGATGCTCCAATCTAGGGCAACCTGTAAGGGTTCAAAAGAATTTAAGTCAGCAACTTTATCGACTAGAGGGTCAATCACATCAACAAAATTCACACAAGAGAGATCAGAGGCAAAATCGGAGGGGTATTGCATGACATCCATCATTTTGAACTTGATGATTTCCCCATCAAACTCAAGAGAAATAGATGCATCGTGAACGTCTATCTTCGCCCTGGCTGTAGCTAGAAACGGTCGCCCTAGAAGAACATCTGTGGCTTTAGCGGATTCTTCGTTCTCCATTGCAAGGACATAGAAGTCTGTGGGAAATAGGAAGTCGCCTACTTGGACCAAGACGTCCTTAATCACACCTTCAGGGCGGATTATGAAGCGATCGACCAACTAGATAACAAGTTGGGTTGGTTCGAGGGGTCCCATGCCTAGACTGATGAAGATCGTCAAGGGCATGACATTAATGTCGGCCCCTAGGTCACACATAGCTTTTCCTATGTTGACTGTCCCAATGGTGCAAGGGATAACAAACATGCCCCGGTCGCTGTATTTTGGAGGGATCTTTTGCTGGATAAGAGCGGAGACCTGGACCCCCACACTTATCTTGTTTACCCCTGTCAAGTTGCATTTGTTGGTGCAGAGCGTTTTCAGGAACTTGGCATAGCGAGGCACATTTTTGATGGCCTGGAGAAGTGGGATATTGACGATAACTTTTTTGAACATATCAAGGATTTCGTTGTCCTCTTCCTTCTTCTTGGTCTTGACGAGCCTTTGAGGAAAGGGCGGCTCGAGGATTTTGTGTATATACTCTTGGGTGAATTCTTGTGGGCTTGTGTCACCTCGTGGAGCCATCCCTCGTGGAGATCTAATGCAGTCCTCCATCACTTCCGGGAGTTTAGGCCCAATAAACTTGGCCTTGGGTATTTTCTTGGGCAAGATTTCGATCTCGACCACTGGACCTTCGTCTAGGCCAGAATGCTCTCGAGTTGGTAGCTCCAGACCGCTACGGAGCGTCATAGCACACGCTTCGTGCTTTGGATTTGCCTCGGTTTGGGGCGGCAACCTGCCCTTGTTTTTCAATTCTTTCATATCCGCGACCATGATGCTCATTTGCTTTTGTAGATCATACATGACGCTCATTTGTTTTTATAGATCAGTGATGACGTTCCTATAGTGAGCTACCTCATCAACCGGTGGGGCAGAAGAATTGGAGGTCTGGCCCTGATTGGGCTGATAGAAAGACTGTTGGTTGTTGGGGTGGGTAGATCTAGGCTTGAAGTTTTGGGCATTGAAAGGTGGCTGGGCCTGATTCATGTACTGATTGTGCTGCGTTGGTTGTCCTGGTCCAGACACTTGTTGATGGCTGACCCAACTGGAGTTTGGTGGTCTCCACACCTGATTGTAATTCTGTCCGTATGGGGCCTGATTGTAATTTCCAATGGCGTTGATACTCTGAATTTCATCGGGGATATGCGGGCACGCATCTGTTGGATGATCGGTCATGTTGCATATCTAATAGGTCTTTACCTGAACTGTCTGTCCGGGGGCCATGTTCTGAAGCATGCCCATCATAGCGGTCAATTGGGTCTGCATCGCGGCCACTTGGGCATCTTGCCCTAGATGATTACTTTCCTCGGGTATGCAATTCCTTGCCATTAACTCTATGGTGGCCTTAGCGGCGACAGGGATGAGTCTTGTGATAGCACCACCAGCAGCGGCGTTGAGCAATGCCTTGTCACGAGCTTTGAGACCTTCACAAAAATATTGGATGAGGGCGTGCTCGGTAAGGTTGTGTGAGGGGCACATAGCTTGCATCTTTTTGTAGCGCTCATGGTACTGACCAAAATCTTCTTCTTTCCTCTGAACTATAGACACCAATTGCTTGCGAGTTACATTAGCCATTTCTGATGGGTAATATTTTTTGGTGAAGGATTTTGACATTTCAGCCCAAGAATTGATGAAGTTTGGGGGTAGATCATAGAACCAGTCTAGGGCATCATCTTTCAAAGACCACATGAAGGCTCGGAGCTTGGCGTGCTCAATACTGACGTTGGCTGGCTTCATGGCGTCACAAATAGAGTGCAATTGCTGAAGATGGTGGTGAGGGTTTTCCTTTGGAACGCCACGGAAGAGGGGAAGATGGTGCATGACTGCGGACTTGAGCGTCCAATCATGAGGAACAGTGGGCCAAACGATACAGGTGTTGGGTGTTTCAGGGGCACCATTGAGGTCCTCAATAGTTTGCGGAGGATTGTCGATATGAGGAGGGTCTGCCATAATGGGTATCTCGGGTTAGACAACTACTGGGTTGTCGAGGTCGGGATGAAGATGATTGTCGGGACCGGCCTGACTAGAGGTTTGACTGTCGAGGGCAGGACGACGAATTACTCGGCGAGAGGTTGCTCCTCCGGCCTGTCTTCGAAATTCTCTCTCTGTCTTTGTGAGTTCGTGGTCAAGGGGTAGAAGGTCTGGTGCAGATCTCCTGGTCATACAAGTAAAAGAAAGAAAATTAGTCCGTAAACACTATCCCCGGCAACGGCGCCAAAATCTGATGCGCCGTCGAAACACGCATCAAAAGTAATATTTATAATCCTGATAGGCTAGATGCACAAATTAATGTATATAGCGGCAAGTTAGGGTCGAACCACAGGGAAAATGAAGGACTAAATTTAATCTTGCCGTAAATATATGGTGAGGATGAAAATGAAACAGACATAAAAGTAACACAAGGGGGGTTTGGTCGGTCTAGACGAATCTAGCCAACGATGGCAGTTGATGTTGAGACAGAGAATAAAAATGCAAATAACAAGTAACAATAGACAAACGAAATAATTAAATAAAAAGGGAACGAAAATAAAGTAAGAGAATATCAATAAAAATGGTAAAGACTAACAGGTGTAATAAAGATAATAACAAAGTAAATAAAGATAATAGATCAGATAAAAGGAGAAATCTTAGCAGGGGGTACACGGTGGATTGTGTCGAGGGCTAGTCGGTCATCGGTGCAAGGATAGACTGTTTTCACGCCATAGACGTGCTATAGGAACCCTGTTTTCACGTGGATTCCCTACTTCTCTTCTCAAGAGAAGTCACTCCCAAGGTACGCTTATGGGAGTGGCCGTGACACTGCGCCCAAGGTAAGCTTATGGGTCATACACGCAGGCCCGTGAAGTGGAGAGAAGACACGTCTAGGGCTAGACACTGAGAAGTCTACCCTAACCGGTTTCTTGCCCTAGCCAGATTGGACCAAACAACATGGTGACTCTGGACCAAGTGCCTACTCTATTCCATGGCCTCACGTTAGTTATTACCATGGAAATGACAATATTCATGAGAAACATGCAAATAGGTGATCAAACTACCAACAAATCTCACACGAAATGAGAATAAAATGGCAAGAAAGCGGATACAACAATGAACACGTTTTAAGAACACTTTGACCTCCCAACTATCCTCTTGCAATCCTTAAAACACCCCTGCCAAGACTAAGAGATTTAGCCACTCATGCTGGAAATCATGCACAAGATAGATGGAGAAAGCAACATAAATAGAGAAGAGGTGCAGATGAAAATGAAAATCTGGATTAAAAACTAATTGGAGCTTGGGGCTCCAATTTCTGGAAAAATAAAGGAAGAACAAATCCCAATGTTAGAGAGGTGGCTACAATGATTGAAAACCCTAAAAAGATGAAAAATATACTAAAGAGTAGCCTCCTTTTAACCTAAAGTTAAGGTTCTATATATAGCCTAACAACCCCACTAGGGGACAAAATAGTATGGAGGAATATTCTCTGATGAGCTGGATGATTTGCATATGGAATCCCGCTAGAATCTTTTTAGCATCTTTGGTCAAGCGTCATCCGAAAAGAAACATCCACGTGCTTCGTCTAGGCCTAGACATAAGATCTCGTCTAGGTCCCGACGGTAGGTCTCGACGACAAAACTGCGTCTAGGGCTCGACGATGAAAGATCAGTAAAAATGCATCCAAATGGCGCGCTTTTCAGCAAGTTTCTCCCTTTAGTCCAAATCTACAAAGTAGTTGGAAAACAAGCCAAATTAGTAGTATCAAGTGTGAAATTAGACCTGAAAGAGGGAAAAATATGCATAAAAAGGCATCATATCAAAGTGTCCACCAGCTTAGGTCCAGAAGCGTTCTTGTGGGCTGGTCTTTTTGTTTTAGGTGTCATTAATGATGAGGGAAGAGATGGCAGTAATGGAGATGGAGATGGGAGTGGAGAGAGGATAGGGTTGCGTATTTGGTGAAGGAGAGAGGTGAAAGTGATGTGTTTGAAATTGATATGAGTGAAAACGAAATGGGAGCGTGGGAGAGAGAGTGGTAGTCACAGCTGGCATTTAATGGCACAGCTTTTTCATTGATGAGGCCTGCTTTTTCTGCGCTTGTCAGGCCATGTGGCACCCTGGGCGTGGAGCACGACGGACCACGCGTATCTCAACTGCTTAAAAAGGAGAACAACTTTTAAATTTCAAAAAGGCAGTTGGTTGATATAAGATATGGACAAAAAGAGAGAATAAAGGTGAGTTAATGCTAAATAAAAGGAATAAAATCATAGGGGAAAGGGAAAGGTCAGGTACATATACAATCAACAAAACCTGGAAATAAAATCAAATAAGAATCAGAGAATCCGAAAAGATGCAGAGAAGATAAGGGAGAGAGAAAGGATGCAGACGACATATCAAATACCTCCAGTGTGGTCCGTTTACTTGTCGGGACCCCGGCGTGCTTTGATACTCTAGGTCTGGAGAGGTGGGACATCCACCATGGCCTCCTCAACTATCGAGGGCTAGAAACCTTCATAAAAGGGTTTCAGTCTCTGGCCACTGACCTTGAAGATGATTCCTGTGATGGGGTTCTGAATCTCAACTGCCCCATGGTTGTAGACTGTCGTGACCACGAAAGGTCCTGACCATTTAGATTTCAGCTTTCCGGCAAAGAGTCGCATGCGTGAATTGTACAATAAGACTTGCTGTCCGACTGAGAATGTTTTGGGACAAAGGTGTCGGTCATGGTAAGCTTTTTTCTTGCCCTTATAGAGCATGGCATTCTCATAGGCATCGTCCCTCAATTCCTCTAGCTCTTGGATTTGCAAACGCCTGTGTTGATTAGCGAGGCCTAGATCTGTATTCACTTTCCTGATGGCCCAAAAAGCCTTATGCTCTATCTCCACTGGAAGATGGCATGGCTTGCCATAGACAAGTTTGTAGGGAGTCATTCCGATTGGGGTCTTGAATGTTGTACGATAAGCCCAGAGAGCATCATCCAATTTCAAACTCCAATCTTTCCTGGACTGGTTAACGGTCTTCTCAAGGATGGATTTGATCTCACGGTTCGAGACCTCGGCTTGGCCATTAGTCTGAGGGTGATAAGTGGTGGATGTTCTATGGTGGACTCCATACTTTGTCAAAAGCGAGGTCACGACACGGTTGTAGAAGTGGGTACCCCTATCGCTGATGAGCGCTCTAGGTGTGCCGAACCGGTTAAAGATATTGGTACAGAGAAAATTCACGACCACCTTGGAATTGTCCATCCAAGTAGCCTTGGCCTTGACCCATTTGGAAACATAATCGACGGCCAGAAGGATGTAGATGTTGCCAAAGGAATTGGGAAAAGGGCCCATAAAATCTATACCCCAGATGTCAAAGATTTCGCAAGCAATAATGTTTGTCAAGGGCATCTGATTCCTGGCCCCGATGTTTCCAGTGGTCTGACATCAGGGGCACGAAGCGCAAAACATGTAACTATCCTTGAAAACGGTAGGCCAGTACAGACCAACTTCCAGGATCTTTAGGGCAGTTTTCTTGGCCGCGAAATTACCTCCCTCCGAATGGCAGAATTTAAGGATCGAGGGCACCTCGTCCATGGTTACACATCTACAAATTATTTGATCCGAACAGTGCTTCCACAGGTAGGGGCTATCCCAAATGTAGTATTTTGCTTACCTTCTGATCTTATTGCATTCGGACGGAGCGGCATCAGCTGGGTAAGTGTTAGTAGCACAGAAGTTTGCAATGTCGGAAAACCATGGGGAATAAACAGCTTGGGCTAGACATAATTGCTCGTCTGGAAAAGTATCCTGGATTGGCTCAAGCGAATTATCTTCTTGGGCTGGAAGTCTACTCAAGTGGTCTGCCACAAGGTTTTCTCTTCCTGTCTTATCTTTGATAGCGATATCAAATTCTTGTAGGAGCAGGATCCAACGAATAAGATGAGGTTTGGCATCGGCTTTGGTCAACAAACACCGAAGGGCAGAATGGTCTGAGTAGACGAGGACATGATTGCCTAGCAGATATTGCCTGAACTTGTCTAGGGCATAGACTACGGCCAAGAGTTCTTTCTCTGTGGTAGTGTAGTTCTGCTGGGACGGGTCTAGTAGCTTGGAAGCATAATAGATGACATGGGTCTCTTTATCTTTCTTCTGACCCAAAACGGCGCCAAGGGCCTGATTACTGGCATCACACATGACCTCGAAAGGTAGTGTCCAATCGGGGGCACGAATAATCGGGGCCGAGATAAGTTTGTTCTTGAGAAGTTCAAAAGCGGTTTTGAAGGCCTCGCTGAAATCAAAGGAAACGTCCTTCTGGAGCAAGTGACACATTAGTTGAGCAATCTTGGAAAAATCTTTAATGAACCGTCGGTAGAAACTAGCGTGGCCTAGAAAAGATCGCACATCGCGGACACAGGAGGGGTAGGGCAGGGATTCTATTACTTCTATCTTGGCTTTGCCAACCTCAATTCCCTTGGCCGAGATAACATGACCAAGCACTAGGGCTCGATCCACCATGAAGTGACATTTTTAAAAATTCAGCACAAGATTCGTCTCTATGCAGCGCTCTAGGCACCTCTTCAGATTGTTCATACATTCCTCAAAAGAATTCCCATAGACGGTGAAGTCGTCCATGAAGACCTCGATTCCATCCTCAACTAGTTCAGAGAAAATGCTGACCATACAACGTTGGAAAGTGGCAGGGGCGTTACACAGACCGAAAGGCATGCGTCTATACGCGAAGGTCCCGAAAGGGCAGGTAAAGGTGGTCTTTTCCTGGTCTTCAGGAGCAACTGGGATCTGATGGAATCCGGAGTAACCGTCTAGACAACAATAGTGGATTTTACCGGCGAGGCGTTCTAGCATCTGATCGATGAAGGGTAAGGGAAAATGATCTTTTCTGGTAGCGGAGTTCAATTGGCGGTAGTCAATACACACTCTCCACCCATTCTGGATCCGGGTAGGAATAGATTCGCCATCTTGACCGATGGTGATGGTTATGCCTATTTTCTTGGGGACGACCTGGATAGGGCTGACCCAAGGGCTATCTGAGATGGGGTAGATAACTCCCACATCTAGCAACTTGAGAATCTCTTTCTTTACTACTTCCATCATAGGCGGGTTAAGTCGCCGCTGGGGCTGGCGAATGGTCTTGCTCGCGTCTTATAGGTGGATGTGATGAGTGCATAATGCTGGGGACAAGCCCTTAATGTCCGCAATGGTACATCCTATGGCTTGTCTGAAGTTCCTCAGCAAGGAAACTAGCTCGGACTCCTCAGGGTCTTTGAGCTTGTTGGAGATAATGACAGGCAGAGAGTTATCGGGGCCTAGATAAGTATATTTCAAATGGGTAGGCAATGGCTTCAGATCGAGGGCTGGAGCCTGATCAATAGAGGGAAATAACTTAACATGGCCTGGATATTCGGGAGACTGCTCTGGAGACTCATGCTGAGCAACAGCGCATTCTTCTAGGGCAGCGACGACAGAGTGTAATTCAGGTGGAATAGGAAGCGTCGAGGCCACGACATCTAGAAGAGCGGGTGTCAGACTCCTGTCAAGGGCAAATTGTAAGGGGTCAGTAGAATATATGTCATCAATCTCCCCTATAATGGGGTCTACAATATCAACATAATTCACACTAGAAAATTCAGAGGGGTATCGCATGGCTTCTAGCATATTGAATTTGATGATCTCTCCATCAAATTCGAGGGAGATGGTGGCATCAAAAATATCAATCTTTGCTCGGGTTGTGGCCAGAAATGGGCGGCCTAGAAGAACATCTGTAGATTTGGTGGAGTCTTCGTTCTCCATTGCAATCACATAGAAATCTGCAGGGAACAAGAATTTTCCCACTTGGACTAAGACATCCTTGATTATCCCCTCGGGGTAGATGATAGAGCGGTCAGCAAGCTGGATGGCGAGGTCTGTGGGCATGAGAGGCTCGAGGCCTAGACTGTGGTAAATTGATATGGTGCCTTTTTATGCATGTTTTCCCCTCTCTTTTAGGTCTAATTTCACACTTGATACTACTAATTTGGCTTGTTTTCCAACCACTTTGTAGATTTGGACTAAAGGGAGGAACTTGCTGAAAAGCGCGCCATTTGGATGCATTTTTGCTGATCTTACATCGTCGAGCCCTAGATGCAGTTTTGTCGTCGAGACCTACCGTCGAGACCTAGACGAGATCTTATGTCTAGGCCTAGACGAAGCACGTGGATGTTTCTTTTCGGATGACGCTTGGCCGAAGATGCTAAAAAGATTCTAGCGGGATTCCAAGTGCAAATCATCCAGCTCATCAGAGAATATTCCTCTATACCATTTTGTCCCCTAGTGGGGTTGTTAGGCTATATATAGAACCTTAACTTTAGGTTAAGAGGAGGCTACTCTTTAGTATATTTTTCATCTTTTTAGGGTTTTCAATCATTGTAGCCACCTCTCTAACATTGGGATTTGTTCTTCCCTTATTTTTCCAGAAATTGGAGCCCCAAGCTCCAATTAGTTTTTAATCCAGATTTTCGTTTTCATCTGCACCTCTTTGCTGTTTATGTTGCTTTCTCCATCTATCTTGTGCATGATTTCCAGCATGAGTGGCTAAATCTCTTAGTCTTGGCAGGGGTGTTTTAAGGATTGCAAGAGGATAGTTGGGAGGTCAAAGTGTTCTTAAAACGTGTTCATTGTTGTATCCGCTTTCTTGCCATTTTATTGTCATTTCGTGTGAGATTTGTTGGTAGTTTGATCACCTATTTGCATGTTTCTCATGAATATTGTCATCTCCATGGTAATAACTAACGTGAGGCCATGGAATAGAGTAGGCACCTGGTCCAGAGTCACCATGTCGTTTGGTCCAATCTGGCTAGGGCAAGAAACCGGTTAGGGCAGACTTCTCAGTGTCTAGCCCTAGACGTGTCTTCTCTCCACTTCACGGGCCTGTGTGTATGACCCATAAGCGTACCTTGGGCACAGTGTCACGGCCACTCCCATAAGCGTACCTTGGGAGTGACTTCTCTTAAGAAGAGAAGTAGGGAATCTCCGTGAAAACAGGGTTCCTATAGCACGTCTATGGCGTGAACGCAGTCTATCCTTGCACCGATGACCGACTAGACCTCGACGCAATCCGCCGTCTACCCCTGCTAAGATTTCTCCTTTTATCTGATTTAGTATCTTTACTTACTTTGTTATTATCTTTATTACACTTGTTAGTCTTTACCATTTTTATTGATATTCGCTTGCTTTATTTTCGTTCCCTTTTTATTTAATTATTTCGTTTGTCTAGTGTTACTTGTTATTTGCATTTTTATTCTCTGTCTCAACATCAACTGCCATCGTTGGCTAGATTCGTCTAGACCGACCAAACCCCCCCTTGTGTTACTTTTATGTCTGTTGCATTTTCATCCTCATCATACATTTAGGGCAAGATTAAATTTAGTCCTTCATTTTCCCTGTGGTTCGACCCTGACTTGCTGCTATATTCATTAATTTGTGCATCTAGCCTATCAGGAACTTTATAAATATTCTACTACTTTTGACGCGGGTTTCGACGGCGCGTCAAATTTTGGCGCCGTTGCCGGGGATAGTGTTTACGGACTAATTTCTTTCTTTTACTTGTATGACCAGGAGATCTGCACCTGACCTTCTACCCCTCGACCACGAACTCACGAAGACAGAGAGAGAATTTCGGAGAAAGGCCGTAGGTGCAACCTCTCGTAGAGTACTTCCTCGTCCTGCCCTCGACAGTCAAACCTCTAGTCAGACTGGTCCCGACAATCATTTTCATCCTGACCTCGACAACCCAGCAGTTGTCTACCCCGAGATATTCACTATGGCAGATCGTCCTAATATCGACAATCCTCCGCAAACCATTGAGGACCTCAATGGTGCCCCTGAAACACCTAACACTTGTATCGTTTGGCCCACTGTTCCCCATGATTGGACGCTCAAGTCCGCAGTCATGCACCATCTTCCCCTCTTACGTGGCGTTCCAAAGGAAAACCCTCATCGCCATCTTCAGCAATTGCACTCTATTTGCGACGCCATGAAGCCGGCCAATGTCAGTATTGAGCACGCCAAGCTCCGAGCCTTCATGTGGTCTTTGAAAGATGATGCCCTAGACTGGTTCTATGATCTACCCCCAAACTCCATCAATTCTTGGGCTGAAATGTCAAAATCCTTCACCGAAAAATATTACCCATCAGAAATGGCTAATGTAACTCGCAAGCAATTGGTGTCTATAGTCCAGAGGAAAGAAGAAGATTTTGGCCAGTATCATGAGCGCTACAAAAAGATGCAAGCTATGTGCCCCTCACACAACCTTACCGAGCACGCCCTCATCCAATATTTTTGTGAAGGTCTCAAAGCTCGTGACAAGGCATTGCTCAACGCCGCTGCTGGTGGTGCTATCACCAGACTCACACCTGCCGCCGCGAAGGCTACCATCGAGTTAATGGCAAGGAATTGCATACCCGAGGAAAGCCATCATCCAGGGCAAGATGCCCAAGTGGCCGCGATGCAGACCCAATTAACAGCTATAATGGGCATGCTTCAGAACATGGCCCCCGGACAGTCAGTTCAGGTCAAGACATGTCAAATTTGCAACATGCCTGATCATCCAACGGATGCGTGCCCTCATATCCCTGATGAGATCCAAAGTATCAACGCCATCGGTAATTACAATCAGGCCCCATATGGACAGAACTACAATCAGGTGTGGAGACCACCGAACTCCGGATGGGTCAGCCATCAACAAGCGTCTGGACCAGGGCAACCAATGCAGCACAATCAATACATGAATCAGACCCAGCCATCTTTCAACGCCCAAAACTTCAAGCCTAGACCTACCCATCCCAACAACCAACAACCTTTCTATCAGACCGATCAGGGCCAGACCTCCAATTCTTCTGCCCCACCGGTTGATGAGGTAGCTCACTGTAGGAATGCCATCACTGATCTACAAAAACAAATGAGCATCATGTCTGATCTACAAAAACAAATGAGCATCATGGCCGCAGACATGAAAGAACTGAAAAACAAAGGCAGATTGCCGCCCCAGACTGAGGCCAACCCAAAGCACAATGTGTGTGCTATGACTCTTCGCAGTGGCTACGTCTTTCCCCGTCAAGAGCATCTAGGCCTCGACGTCGAAAAATCCTTCCCAGAGCATCTAGGCCTCGACGTCGAAAAGTCTCCTGAATATGAAATCTTGCCCAAGAAAATACCCAAAGCCAAGTTCATTGGGCCTAAACTTCCAGAAGTGATGGAGGATCGCATTAGATCTCCACGAGGGATGGCTCCACGAGGTGACACGAGCCCACAAGAATTTACCCAAGAGTATATACACAAGATCCTCGAGCCGCCCTTTCCTCAAAGGCTCGTCAAGACCAAGAAGAAGGAAGAGTATCAAGAAATCCTTGATATGTTCAGCAAAGTCCTCGTCAATATCCCACTTCTCCAGGCCATCAAAAATGTGCCCCGTTATGCCAAGTTCCTGAAAACGTTGTGCACTAACAAATGCAACTTGGCCGGGGTAAACAAGATAAGTGTGGGGGCGAATTTCTCTGCCATTATCCAACAGAAGATCCCTCCAAAGTGCAAAGACCAGGGCATGTTTGTCCTCCCCTGCACGATAGGGACAGTCAGTATTGGCAAGGCCATGTGTGATCTAGGGGCTGGCATTAATGTCATGCCCTTGACGATTTTCAACCGTCTTGGCCTAGGACCCCTCGAGCCAACCCCGCTTGTCATCCAATTGGCCGATCGTTCCGTAATTCACCCCGAAGGTGTAATTAAGGACATCTTGGTCCAAGTAGGCGACTTCCTATTTCCCGCAGACTTCTATGTCATTGCCATGGAGAATGAAGAATCTGCTAAAGCCACAGATGTTCTTCTAGGGCGACCATTTTTGGCTACAGCCAGGGCCAAGATAGACGTTCATGACGCATCTATCTCTCTTGAGTTTGATGGAGAAATCATTAAGTTCAACATGATGGAAGCCGTGTAATATCCTTCTAATCTTGCTTGTGTTAATTTTGCTGATACGATCGATCCTTTGGTTGATAAAGTTACTGACTTGAATTCTAATGAACCTTTTCAGTCTGCCCTCGACAGAAGCGTCACGCCAGCAAGATTGGACGTCTTGGCCTCGACAATTAAGACTCCACCAGAATTACATGAAGTCGCTGCCGCGTTAGAAGAGTATTCAAATGTTGACGTTGTAGACCTTATTGCTACACAAGTTTCCAATCTTGACGCGGACGACTCTATCCAGCTTGCCCTAGACAGAACTATTTCACCCGTCTAACGCGATCCTATTGATATTGTTGACCCTATTGTTACACAAGTTTCTGATCTTAATGCTGACAACTCTACACATCTTGCCCTCGACAGGAACATCACTATAAATTCAGCGTCTGCCCCTTCTTTTGTGCAGGGCCCTAAGTTGAAGTTAAAGAGCTTGCCCTCGCACCTCAAGTACGCCTACCTTGGCAAACATGACACACTCCCAGTGATCATCTCTAGCAAGCTTGATCCAGATGCAGAGCGCGAGCTGGTGTCCACACTCAAAGGATACCGCGAGGCCCTTGGATGGACGGTCGTCGACGTCAAGACACTTGACCCAGCCCTTTGCACTCCTCAACTAGCCATTACTCCAGCTGTCGACATGACCACTTTTGAAAAGGAAACCCCCGCCTCAACTGCTACTGCTACTTCCTTGACCATCGAGGGCAAGACGCTCAATGATAACCCAACTCCGCAACCTGCCCAAGACACAGCCAAGATTAACACTCACCACGATAAGTTGCTCTCTTCTAAAACCTTCGATACTGGACAAAAGGTTTTACTTTACAATTCTTGTCTGAGGCTCTTTTCCAGAAAGTTGAAGCAAAAGTGGACCGGCCCTTACCTTGTCAAGAAGACGAATGATCATGGTGTGGTTGCGATCCAGAATATGGACACGGGACTCATTTCCAAAGTGAGTGACCATAGATTGGAGCTATTTCACGAAGGTTTCCACCCTCTGGTGGCATACCCACCAGCCTTGCCCTAGACGTCTACCATCGTCCGGGCCTGGACGAAAAAGATGGCCGGTCAATGAGGCATTTCATCGAGCCTCATTTATTTTATTTTTCGTATCCCTTTCTTTTAATAATTAATTATTTCCGTTATTCATTTCTTTACTTAGTTTTTATTATTATTTCCTGTTTTATTTGGTTTATTTAGGCATTTTTTTTCTGTTTTTCCTTGTTTTATTTAGTTTTTACTCCCTTAATTTCTTTTCCCCCCTTTTGTTTCTTCTTCCCGCTTCCCACTTTTCCCTTTCAAAATTTGAAGCACATTTTACCCCTTCTTTTTTGTTTTGCAGGTTGGAATCCGCGTCCAACCAGCGCGAGCCACGTGGCAGCGCCTTATCCGCAATCTGCCTCGTCCTCTCACACGGCGACACGCATCTCGTAATCCGTAACGACGAATCAGCGCGCGCTACGCGTCTTCAACACCTCATCCAGCCAGTCAACGCGTCATCATCCCCAATCCACGATGACGAACCAGAGACTGCCACGTGGCAGTGGCTTATCCGCAATCCTCCTCTCCAGCCAGCGCGCGACACGCGTCCGTCCCTTATCCTTATCCGCAATCGGCAACGTCCAACCAGAGAGCGCCGCGTGTTCCACAATCTGCGCGCCCAATGCCCGCGCGCCACGTGGCAGTTCCTCATCCAACCCGTCTTACCTGCAATCCAGCTCGCGCCGAACCAGTGCGTGCCACGTGTCCCGCAATCCACCTCGCCGAATCCCATAGTGCCACGTGTCACCGCGGCATCCATATCCGCAGCAGCGAAACACAACGCGCCACGTCATGTGCAATCCGCGTCCCACCGTACCGTCCAGTCACGTGGCGCCACATGTCATGGACGCTCCCCTCAGCCTCACTTCTGCATTTTTTCCTTTCTATCTTGTTTTGCTCTTTCCCTTTCAATCGCCGATCACCTTCTCCCTCAATCCATCTTTTTCCCTTGAAACCCTAGCCACACAATCACCATGTCCCTCAAAAGACCCACAAAAATTAAAATGGTGGCCCAAAAAAAAAAAAAAAAAACCCATTAACCACCAGCTCGTCATCCCCCTCGCCGTCAGCCCCCGATTCCGGCCCCTTCCACTCTCGCCACACTGAACTAGGGCCGGAAAATGAGAAAGCTACCGACGCCGGTGAGCCCTCCAACTCCCAGCCGCCGTCCGATGCAGACCTAGAAGTCACCGGATCTAAGCCGGCGACCTCCACCATCACTAGATCCGGCCGATCGGCAATGCACCATCGCCCTAGGGCACTCCACAAGATTCTCCTCTCCCTTCCTCCTTCTCCTTGAACTCCTTTTATTATCTTAACTCTCTTGGTTGTTTTGTGCATCTCTCTCGCATTGAGGACAATGCGAAGCTTCAGTGTGGGGGAGGATTTATGTGTTTGTGTGATATGTTAGTATATATGCTTGACTGCATGTTTATTGTAAATGCTTGTTGCATGATTGCATGATTTTGTGAAAAATTAAAAATTTTTGATTTTTCTTTACATGATTTTGTTAGCTTTTTAGCGCTGCCCAGTTTTAAAACCCCCTTTGTATGGACACACTTTTGACTTATGAGCACATAGAAATGAACTGCCTTTCATGTTAGTCTTGCCCTAGATCTTGCATGCTTTGTCTGCTAGCTCTTATAACCTGCATCTGCACTAAACATCAGCAATCATTTATAGCACTTTGTGAGCATTTGAGCCTAAACAGTCTTATTTTTCATGTGTGATTCAATGCTTAGCTAGGCACTCAACTAAGTTTGCATGAGACCCCTGGGTATGGACACCATCAGTCTTGGGAAAGTAGCGAAAAGACGAGAAAAATGAACTTTGCATCTTTGTTTTCTTTTCCTTTTCATTCTATCCCTTCTCTCTTTCTTCATCTTGCCCCTGACATTCTTTTTCATCTTGCCCCAGACATCTTCTCATTTCCTTCTCATTTCTCTCTTCTTTAAACACCTGTTCTAACTTTTCCTGATCCTTTTTTCTTCCAGGTGAGTAGTATTTGTCAGAGGTAGCGGGCTAGATGATCAGCAAAGCCTAAGTGTGGGGGAGACCGACGAGAAGGTGTAGATGTTGAAAACGGTCTAGGGCAAAATCATCAAGCCCTAGCTGAAGTAAGTTGGCAAAATCCTCAAGTTAACTCAATCTTCATAAGTGAAGTTTGTCAAAATTCGTTTTCATCTTTGTAAAAAAAAAAAAAAAAAAAAAAAAAAAATCAAAACCAGAAACAAAGCAAAGAAAAGAAAGTCTTATCTGGTTTCAAAAAGAAAAAAAAAGAAAAAAGAAAAAAAAGAAAAACGAAAGAAGGCAAAGGTGCGAACAAGAAAAATGAAGTATTGTCAGCATGGCTCCCAAGAGAAGAACTCCCCCCAGAAGAAGAACTTCGTCTAGCCCTCGACTGTCTGCCCTTGACGGATACTGCCTCACCGCTTCATCTCCATTCAGTTTTTTTGTTCTATTCTCCTCTTTTCCTTCCTCTTTGTGCTCTTTATATATAATCTATCCTTTTGCTTTTCCTATTTTCTTTCTTTCTTTCTTTCCCTTTTCTCTCCATATTCTTCATATTTTCTATACACCTTTCCTTTCAATCCTTTTTTTTTTATGGTGCAAAGTTCATTTCTGATTGTTAATTGCCCAAGCATGTGGATTTTAACTCGGGTTGATGTGCAAACTGTGTTGTGTGTCTTGTTAATTTTGAATATTTGAGTGATTACACACCGAGCCTAGTTGAGTGTGAGTGTAAACACTTACCCTAGTGAGGATTGCTGATGCCAAGTCTGATGTGGTAAAGTTTCTTCGTTAGGGTCGTTATCCTAATGATTTGATGTAGAGTTATCTAGGCGGAGTATGTCTTGACATGGTTAGGGTTGATTGTTTGGTCTGTGAATTCTTGTGCTATGGTTGGTTGTGCTTGCCTATGTCTTGGGGTGTGTTTTCCTTTTTGATTGCTCGAGGGCGAGCAATGGGCAGTGTGGGGGAATTTGATATGGTGCCTTTTTATGCATGTTTTTCCCTCTCTTTTAGGTCTAATTTCACACTTGATACTACTAATTTGGCTTGTTTTCCAACCACTTTGTAGATTTGGACTAAAGGGAGGAACTTGTTGAAAAGCGCGCCATTTTGATGCATTTTTGCTGATCTTACATCGTCGAGCCCTAGATGCAGTTTTGTCGTCGAGACCTACCGTCGAGACCTAGACGAGATCTTATGTCTAGGCCTAGACGAAGCACGTGGATGTTTCTTTTCGGATGACGCTTGGCCGAAGATGCTAAAAAGATTCTAGCGGGATTCCAAGTGCAAATCATCCAGCTCATCAGAGAATATTCCTCTATACCATTTTGTCCCCTAGTGGGGTTGTTAGGCTATATATAGAACCTTAACTTTAGGTTAAGAGGAGGCTACTCTTTAGTATATTTTTCATCTTTTTAGGGTTTTCAATCATTGTAGCCACCTCTCTAACATTGGGATTTGTTCTTCCCTTATTTTTCCAGAAATTGGAGCCCCAAGCTCCAATTAGTTTTTAATCCAGATTTTCGTTTTCATCTGCACCTCTTTGCTGTTTATGTTGCTTTCTCCATCTATCTTGTGCATGATTTCCAGCATGAGTGGCTAAATCTCTTAGTCTTGGCAGGGGTGTTTTAAGGATTGCAAGAGGATAGTTGGGAGGTCAAAGTGTTCTTAAAACGTGTTCATTGTTGTATCCGCTTTCTTGCCATTTTATTGTCATTTCGTGTGAGATTTGTTGGTAGTTTGATCACCTATTTGCATGTTTCTCATGAATATTGTCATCTCCATGGTAATAACTAACGTGAGGCCATGGAATAGAGTAGGCACCTGGTCCAGAGTCACCATGTCGTTTGGTCCAATCTGGCTAGGGCAAGAAACCGGTTAGGGCAGACTTCTCAGTGTCTAGCCCTAGACGTGTCTTCTCTCCACTTCACGGGCCTGTGTGTATGACCCATAAGCGTACCTTGGGAGTGACTTCTCTTAAGAAGAGAAGTAGGGAATCTCCGTGAAAACAGGGTTCCTATAGCACGTCTATGGCGTGAACGCAGTCTATCCTTGCACCGATGACCGACTAGACCTCGACGCAATCCGCCGTCTACCCCTGCTAAGATTTCTCCTTTTATCTGATTTAGTATCTTTACTTACTTTGTTATTATCTTTATTACACTTGTTAGTCTTTACCATTTTTATTGATATTCGCTTGCTTTATTTTCGTTCCCTTTTTATTTAATTATTTCGTTTGTCTAGTGTTACTTGTTATTTGCATTTTTATTCTCTGTCTCAACATCAACTGCCATCGTTGGCTAGATTCGTCTAGACCGACCAAACCCCCCCTTGTGTTACTTTTATGTCTGTTGCATTTTCATCCTCATCATACATTTAGGGCAAGATTAAATTTAGTCCTTCATTTTCCCTGTGGTTCGACCCTGACTTGCTGCTATATTCATTAATTTGTGCATCTAGCCTATCAGGAACTTTATAAATATTCTACTACTTTTGACGCGCGTTTCGACGGCGCGTCATAAATTATCAAGGGCGTGACATTAATTCCTGCTCCTAGGTCACACATGGCCTTGCCAATATCGACTGTTCTGATTCGACAAGGGGTAATGAACATGCCTTGGTCTTTGCATTTCGGAGGGATTCGACGCTGGATATGGGCAGAAGCGTTGGCCCCTACGCTGATTTTGTTAACTTCGGCGAACTTGTTTTTTTTCATGCATAATTGCTTCAAGAATTTAGCATAGCGAGGGACATTCTTCACGGCCTGGAGAAGTGGGATGTTTACAACCACTTTACTGAACATTTCAAAGATATCGCGATCCTCCTTATCTTTCTTGGCCTTGACCAATCTGTGAGGGAACGGGGGTTCGAGAATCTTATGAATGTACTCTTGAGTAAATTCTGGTGGGTTGGGGTCATTCCGTGGTGAACCTCTGGGGGAGCGGATTCTGTCCTCTTTGACTTCCACGAATCTAGGGACTTTGGGGAGCTTTGTTCTAGGTTTAGGCCGGATTTCGGCCTCTGGAGAATTTTCAATATCTTGGACTGGAAGCTCAAGTGGGTTCAAGGTCGTTCCACTATGCAAAGTTACTGTGCAGACATTGTGCTTTGGATTTGTTTCGGTCTGGGGTGGCAGCCTGTCATGGTTTGTTAATTCTTGCATTTTGGCAGTCATGGCACTCATTTGCCTCTTAAGTTCATCTATTTCTTTCTGCTGCCACGGGATTCTTAGGCATTTCAGGCGTCGGGGGCTGGATAAATGTCTGGTCTCGAGGATGGACAAAGGTCTGATCCTGAGGAGGTTGGCGTTGATACTGGTTCTGATGGAATGTGGGTCGAGGTCTGAAATTTGGCATATTATGAGGGGGGTTTCCATAGGGGTTCTAGTGTGGGTGATGGCTAGGCCCCGAAAGCTGAGTGTTTGGGACCCATCCTGGGTTTGGTTGTTTCCAGCCTTGGTTGTAAGTCTGAGCGTAAGAGACTGGAATAAATTGGCCAGCAGCATTCACTTGTATTTCCTCCGGAATATGGGGGCATGCATCAGTGGGGTGATCCACGAAATTGCATATCTGGCAGGCCTTGACAGGTGCGGGTTGTCCGGCTATGAAATTCTGGAACATTCCTGTAAGGGATGATATCTGGTTCTGAAGGGCTGCTATTTGGACATCCTGGCCTGGATTGTTGGCAAGGTCGTCTGAGGCATTCTTGGCCATGAGCTCTATTGTTTCTCGAGTGGCTCTTGGAGTTAGAGCAGTCAGGGATCCATTGGCAGCTGCGTTAAGTAACGTCTTATCATGAGCTTTGAGGCCTTCACAAAAATATTGAACAAGAGCGTGCTCGGTAAGGTTGTGAGCTGGACAGCTAGATTGCATCTTCTGGAACCTCTCATAGTACTGGGCTAGAGTCTCCTCTTTCTTCTGAACAATGGAGACGAGTTGCTTGCGCGTGGTGTTGGAGATAGAAGTTGGGTAGTACTTCTCAGTGAAGATTTTTGACATGTCTGCCCAAGAACGAATAGATCTTGAGGGAAGGTCGTAATACCAGTCTAGGGCATCATCTTTGAGAGACCACTGGAATGCGCGAAGCTTGGCTTGCTCAATACTGACGTTGGCAGGTTTCATGGCCTCGCAAATAGAGTGGAGCTGTTGAAGATGGCGAAGAGCATATTCCTTGGCTACCCCTCGAAAAGTAGGCAGATGATGAAGTACGGCTGACTTCAGAGTCCAGTCATGAGGGACGTTGGGCCAGTCAATGCAGCTACTTGCCATATCGGGGGTTGCATGGAAATTGTCGATGGTTTATTGGTCTGGGGTGGTGGTTGATCTTCGCGGTTCTCACGGTTGTTACGGTTGTCATTGTTGGCTAGGTCATCCCTTGCTGGAAAATTAAAATGGTCTGGTATGGGGTTTTCGGGGTTACAATGGAGAAAGGTCAGGTCTACGAAAAGTTGGTGTTCCTGGTCAGCCAGATCATAAGGGGATCCGTCGAGGGCAGGATGTGGGATTACTCTACGATGAGCAGATGTTCCTTGAGCTTGCCTACGAAGTCCTCTTTCTGTTCTGGTCAACTCGAGGTCTAGAGGGAGTAGATCGGGGGCAGATCTCATAGTCATACAAGAAAAACAAAAACAAAATTAGTACCGTTCAATCCCCGACAACGGCGCCAAAATTTAATCGTCACTCAAATATACTAATATTTTCCTGGTGCCTAGATGCACAAATTAATGTGTACAGAGCAAGACAGGGTCGAACCGTAGAGATTGAAGGAATAAATTGCTAGTGAATATGTATGACAAGGCAATACGCAACAGATCTAACCGAAGTAACAGTACTGGGGGGGGTTATGTTGATTAATAAATTAATCAACGCGGAGTATGGGAGCTAACAAAACAGAATTGTAAAGTAATTATCTAGGGCACGAAAGTAAAATGTAATACAGGGCAAGAGATGTAAATAGATCAAATGCAGGAAAAGTAAGGAAAAAGATATTAATCAAATAGGACGAGATCTTAGCGAAAGGTGTTCCCTTGGGTTGCATTTTAGGTCGGCTAGTCATCGGTACAAAAGTGTTCTAGACTCAAGTACAGATCTGCTATAGGGACCGCGTTTCCACACCGCATCCCCTGCTTACCTTCTTAGATAAAAGTCACCCCCCGTTTCCACATATGAGGTGACCTTGACTTTCAGCCATCCTCCCAGCTACCTCTCTTGTCATCAAAAGGCAGCCTTGACACTTTGACCTGTCATGGGTACGAAGTAGGGAAGCTAAATTCAGAACGCCCATGAAGGGGAGGTAAGACAGATCTAGGGCACGACAGCTCGGCTTGTCAGACCCGTATCACATACCCTAGAAAACTGTTTACCCCTAGGTGAGGCCTCTCACTCTGCCTCCCCTAGGTGTCTGCTAAAACTCCAGGGCTTCGCGTCAGGTATAACCCTGGAATATGACGTTACTCATGTAGAAATACTAAAAGATGATCAAGCTCTTAACATTTCTAGACAAGCATGGAATTAAATCGGTAAACAATTATGTGCTACAAGAGAATATGTTAAGCATGCATTAGACCTCTTAGCCAAACCCTACAACCCTTGAAACATCCTTCACCAAGAAAGGGGTATTTAGCTACTCATACTATAATATAAACAGTAGGTATATAGAATCATGCAATAACAAAGAAAGTAAAAAGGAAGTAGAGGAAACCGGTAGATTAATTAATAATCGAAGAGGAAAGTTGCTACAAAAGTTGTTCTTGATGATAAGAGGAGAAGATTCCTAGAAAATAAGTGCTGAAATTAATGTAAGAAAATATCCTTGGACAACCGTCCTTACAAAAACCCTAAAATTATGCTTATATATCCTAATACTAGCTAGGAGATAAAAACAGCTAAGGGCAATGAGGGCGTGACAGCATATGTCCTTGCAAAAGGAATATTCTGGGATTCCTGACACGCCTGATGCCTTCTGGAAGCGCCTGGGATTCTGTGCGAATCTTTAAAGATGCTTTTCTTTGGAAGAAGGTTCAGAACTGTCAAGGCCTTGAGGCAGCGCACTAGTCTGGTTCGCGTCGAGGTCTTGACGACGTTCTTTCTTCTAGGCCTGGAAACTGGAATTCCTCATAAATGCTCTAAAATCGCTTCTTTTCGATCTTTTCCCTCTGTTGATGCTAATCTGCAAATAAGATTGGAATAAGGGTCAAATAGCAACATCGAGCCCCTGAAAGGGCTAGAAAGGAGGGTAAAACCGAGGCCATGAAACGTGCTATCACATATTCATTACTGCATAACTGCATGCATCTTTGTAGGTCGAGGATATTCATCAATTAATAAAATAAATGGCCAAATACAAAAAGCTGGAATCAAAGGTGGTTAAGAAAATTCCACAATGCAATGAAAACAAAGTACCCAAATACAGATTACACAACATATACAGACACAAAAAGCTCACACATGTGAATGCATATTCATATCAGCATTTCTGTAATCTAAAGGCTTTCTTTGAGTACATTGTTTCCAAAAATAATCTTAAGGCATTCTATAAGTATACTGTTTCCACAATCGTAATCAAACATTGTATGCAATTCAGCTTCCATTTCAGCAAGTAATGAAACACACATCTAAGTATCAAAACAAACATCAATTGTTTAGCAAAGGAATTCCATTATCCATCCAACAACATTTCAACATACTAATCACAAACAATTACCCATTAAATCTCAAGAAACAAAGCAGAACAGAAAACAAACCTTGACAAAGTTTCCAAGAGTCTTGGTAGAGCCTCTGGAGGAGGTGAAGACATCATCAATACCAGCAAATTGCAGCACCTTCTTTGGCACACGAGCAGCCACAATCCCAGCACCTCTTGGAGCAGGCACCATCTCTAGTAACCTCTCCTCATGGGAATCAGCCACAATCACATGAAATTAACAGCAATAATCTCCATAATTTCTACAAGCTTAACATCAGAGATCAAGTTTCCAGCAGACGAAACCCCAGCTACAGAGTTAAGCCATAATGCATTTAAAAAATCGCCAAATTTACCATCAATAAGCCAATTTTTATCCCACTCTTTCTCAAAAAAGTCGTGCTATTCAGCAGGAGAAAACAAGCGGAATAGACAATTCTACCACGTCATTGAATAATTACAAATTTGCCACTGCCAGCAAATTTACGAAATTGCCCCCGCGTCTCCTTCTTCATATCCTCTCTTCCTCAGCCCGATCTAGGGTTTTTCTTCCTCTTTCCGATTTTGCAACGCTTCTCCTCCATTCGCGACCTCCCTTCCTCCCTCCTCCATTCATGTGGTCATTTCTGTTCTTTTGCTCATTAGTTGTTCTGGTTGAGGTGTGTTGCGTTCTAAATTTGTTGTTCCTTTTACTTTGTTTTTGTTAGTTTTTTTTGTTCTTATTATGTTTTTCGTGTTTTGATGGAATGCTATGTTTGTGGCTGTTGATTTCAAGCATGTTTGCTGTTGTTGTTCATCTCAGTTCTAGGTTTTGCTTTTTGTTGGCTTGTTGTGGCGCCTTTGTGTCTTTGGATATCAGCGACTGTGACGGAGGTGCTGATCTCCCACTGATAATACTTCAGCAAGTAAGTAGCTATATCTAAGATTTATGCAGTACTTGCTTTTATGATAACTGGGATGGTGCTTAAGTAGGTTCTCCACTGGTAATACTATGGCAAAGTTAATTCTCACAGTAACAAAAGGGTCTAGCTAGTTACTAGCTTTTGAAACTAAACGAATCTAAAATGAAATGTTGATGGGAGAAAACAGGTCAAGGGGTCTGTAAAGCATCTAACACTGTAGTTTTCTAATTTGAAATAAGATATCATATAGAAGGATGCAGGTGCACCTAATTAATTCTACATTATAAAGGAATGCAATATTTCCCTTTGAAGGTCTTGTCACAACCTGTTGTGGACTTGTTGTTTGAGAGTATATTGGTTTAGTTTTCTGTCTGTGTATGCTAGTTTCGGTTATGCCTTCTCTTATCAGTAGATCCCTAAATTCCATTAACTTGAAAAATATGTTCCTGCTGGAATTTGTTGACATGCTTGATGTTATACCCACTGCTGTGTGAAATTCATGGGAATCTTTATTCATTATAATTAATTCGACCAGCTTTCTTCAAATTTAGTGATTGCAAGGAATGTTCGGGCAATCCTGAAATGCACATTTCCACATTTATACCAATATATTCCCCTCAAGTAGTTTCTTAATTATAATCTATTGACATGCTTGATGTTTTACCCACTGCTGTGTATGTTGTTTGTGGGATGAGTAGTTTCTTAATTTGATGCTTTAAACATGATTAATGGAAATTAAAACTTCAAAATCTGGAGTACTATATCAAAGTGAAGTTCAAGGTTGATTGAATTCAACTATGAGAAATTAAAACTTGATTTAGTAGTTTTGGAAATACTATATAAAAACAATTAATAATTATACTATACGTTAAAAGAATTAGAACGTCAAACTATTTTCATCAATTTAACTAACTAAACTATAGTACTGATGATTATATATATATATGAGATCTCATCTAGCTATTCTAATTTCCTGACGTTTAGCTGTGAAGGAACAAATTAATTGTTTTTCAATTCATGAATTAATTGTTGCCCAATTCATGAATTAATTGGCACAGAATTAACTGTTGCCCAATTCATGAATTCACGCAACAGATGCGTTAATTGTCATGATATGTGCATTACTTATTGAATTCATGAATTGGGCAACAATTAATTCTGCGCCAATTAATTCATGAATTGGGCGTTAATTATTACATGTCTGTCTTTATTGCTAGATTAGCTTAATCACTATTTCAACGTGTTTTCTATAGTGAGATGTCGGAAAGCTCTGTATCTTCATCGCGCACATGGAGGAGGAATACTCAATTCGGAGATGAGAACTATGAAGGAAAGCTGAGGTTTTGCGAGTGCTGCTTCAAGGCTCCGATGTGCGTTTGTTGGAAGGAGGCAAATGTAGGAAGACGGTTTTACTCTTGTCAATATCACAAATGTAAGTTTTTTAATTGGCATGATAGTGAGCGATTGTCAAATAGGGCTAGGGAGGTTGTGCATATGCTTTTAGATAATGAAGAGAATCTTAAAGGAGAAGTTAGATGTTTGAATGAAAAAGTAGATCGTTTGCAGAATGCACACATGGAAACGGTAGCTGAGGTTTCATGTTTGCAATATGAAATAGACAGGGAAAGATTGGAGAATTCTGGTGCTTTTGTGAAGGGGGTAAAAGTAGGTTTTATTTTGTGTTGTTATATGTATAGCTTGTATAATTTTAAGCCAATTGGTTTGATGGTTTGTAAGTGGTTGTAACTGATGTATAATTTTAAGCCAATTTAATTTTAAATTTTACAATGCAAACCTAGGCATCAAACCATAATTCTTGTTTGACAAGATCATAATAAAATTAGCTATATACAATGCAACTGAAAAGTAAAACTCATATCAACTTTTCATGATTCTAATAATTTATCAATATTGTCATAATATAAGAATGAAGCATAATTTATACCAGTACCTTTAAAGATGAAATCTTTGCATCTCAAAATTAAGACTACCAAACCATTATTTTCGTTTAAAATAAGATGTCCCATTTTCTATTTATGACAGGTTCATGGCTGGACTAGAGGGTGAGCAAATAAACTTATTTACCATAGAAAATAAAGGAACACTCTTAGTGAGCAACAATATGAATCTGCACTTGCAAGCACTACTAATTACCAAAGGAGATGCCGATATATTATGTTAGTGCACACCACCCCCAAGTTCAGAAAGCAATGAAACAAGCAGTTACAAAATCATAATAAAATTACAATGCAAACCTGGGCATCAAACCATAATTCTTGTTTGACAAGATTACATAAAACCATAATTGTCTTCAAAATACAGAAATCCTCAAAATACAGAATTGAACCATAATTCTTGTTTGACAAGAGTACATAAAACCAATATAGTATTCAAAATACATCATAAAAGGACAACATCCATTTATGAAATCCTCTTGGCCTAAAAACAACGTCGTGCTCTACTGTTGCTGCAACCGGAGCATTTGAACCGTTTCATATGCTATGCCCTAGCTGGAGTGATCTGCACACACTTCCCATGGAACCACTTCTCGCATATGTCACAGCAGATCCAGAATTCATCAAATGCATAATTATCCCCACAAGCACCACATAACGTCTCTCCATGCTCATCCTCGTCTTCTTGATTAACAGTTAATGGTTCAGATGGTCCAAATACACTCTCTTGAGTTCCAAATTGAATTTCTGACTTAGAAAGATCTTTCTTGCCTTTCCTTGCTTTAGCACTCTATTAGAAAAAAACATTATTGAGAAGTTAAACATCATATACATACAACATATAGAAAATACATTATTGAGAAGAAATAATTAACTTAAAACCTTTCATACCATTTTGTTTTTCATTTTCTATTCTAGTGTTGAAATTTTTCTTTTGGATGGAGGACGCCCTTTTGTTCGCACCTTCAAAGGACTCGAAAATCTTTGACAGTCTTTTGTCATGATCGTTGAAGAGGTTCCTGCAGACTGTTTCTTCCAATTAGTTGAATCACTGAGCGAGAGTTTTGAAGTTGCCTCATCTAAGGAGCTCAGTAGACACTCATAATTCTCTACAGACTCAGCTCTAACCTCTGCAATCTTAGCCCATTCCGAATTCAAATGATTGTATCTCACTCTACATTGATCATCCCTGCCGTCATCATAACAATTCTTGACATATGTATGTCTGTGTCTAACATCCTTCCTCCAACGATGTAAGACATATTCAGATGGAACATGATGTATACCTTCCTGAATTAACACGTTCACAATATGTCTGCAAATAATTCCTTTAAACTGAAACAGACGGCATGAGCAACATAAATCTAGATTCGACGGATAATAATAAACAGAATAAGTAACTTTTCTTCTCAATGCACACTCTTTGCTTTTCAACATGTCAATTACTTGAAATGTCGAAAATGAACCGCACCTATCAATTTCATGAAAGGAATCATGCAACAGTAATAACAATGAACTCAAGAATGCCAGTCATAATTAGCTGAAGTAAAAAGAGAAACTCTTAGAGCATAATGAAATTGATTCGCACCTGTCAATGATGCCAAGATTGACGGACAACACACCCCGCACCTCATCCTGAAATAATCGAAACAGTTCATTCGTGTAGGCATCTTGAAATTGTTTCTCAAACCTGTAATCAGTTATCAGAGGAATACGGGAATTGAACGAATCAAAATCTGCTTTCATTTCTTTCTCGATCTTACATTTCAATGCATTATCATACTGCTCTACAAACTTCTTTAGAGACGTCTTCGGACCAACATACCCATCGAAGAATGCATTTATACTTTCACTTCTTTGGGTTGTAGACATTCTGGCCCAAAAAAATCCTCTTACAAACACTGGAACCCAACGATGCCGATCTTCATATAAACCACTTAACCATGTATTTTCCTGGAGATCAAAATCATTAATCATATTACCCCAAATCTCCTCAAATTCTTCCACCTCAATGGACTCGTAGATAACTTTTTTTAGCACTTTTTTAATTGGCTTGTAATCATGACGTGATCCAAGCTTCTCGGGCAACTTCTTCATAATGTGCCACAGGCAAAGATGATGGTGAGAATTAAGGAAGACAGATTTGACAGCTTTTTGGATGGACCTGCATTGGTCAGTAATAATTACATTTGGAGGATTTGACATGCACATCAACCAAGCTTTAAACAACCAGATGTATGTATCCGCTTCTTCATTTGAGAGTAAACCACACCCTAATAGTACAGTCTGCATATGGTGATTAACACCAACAAATGGTGCAAAAGGCATGTCATATCTATTAGTTAAGTACGTTGTATCAAACGATATGACATCACCAAAAGTTTCATAAGCTGCTATAGATCGTGCATCTGCCCAAAATACATTTCTTAATCGACTGTCATCATCTATATCAAGCATATAGAAGAAATTAGGATTCCTTTGTTGCATGCGTGCAAAATACATGCTAAGTGATGTTGCATCTCCAACTCCAAGCCTAATTTGTCTTACTTTCAGTAGATGATTTCTACAATCTTTCTCAGTAAATATCAAATTCTTATACCCCCCTACTTCCATAGCCAAAGAATGAAAATTATTACTCATACGTATGCCTGCTTCATCATTTATTTCAAGCCTCCTCTTCGCATACACATCCATGTCTTTATTACACTTAAAGAAACGTACTTTTTTGGGACTCAACAAATGATTATGGTCAAGAATAACACGAAAAATTGTGAACTCTCCTTCATCATTAATAATAACGTTGATTTTAGCCTTACAATTAATTTTTCTTGATCGCATTGGATTAAAAGCATTTTTTGCCTCAGATTTCCATTTACCTCCTCTACTACACTCAATAGAATAATACCTCAGCTTCCCATTATCATCTTTCTTGATACCTTTTCTCGTAATACCGAATCCCAATGCACGAGAATACTCAAGATAAAAATAGTAAACCTCTTCTTCTGATTTGAAGACCATACCTGACATCGGAATCAAACCCTCATCAGGTTCTGACATTTAAGGCTCATCGCTTTGAGGTAAAGACTCCCGTTGATGCTCATCACTTTATGGAAAAAAACTCCATTACCTCCTAAAAACAGCAAATTCATTAGTTGATGAAGGTTGAAAATTAAAATTGAAAGCACCAGTCCTAACGTTAAGCAAAGCTAGAAAAGGAAAAAAATAAGTAATATCAACTTGTCACTTGTTAATTAGGCTACTTCATATTTTATCCCGTTGAATAATAATTATCCATTAATGTAAATTAGTCCGTAGTTACTATAAAATTAATATAAGCTAGCAATCAGGTGCTTTGAATTACTATAATTCATCTTTAATAATTCATCTTTAATAATTCCCTTTATTACTTCATAAAAGCTAGCAATCAGGTGCAATATCTCTGCATTTCCTATTATGCCTAATAATTATGCATTAATGTTAATTAGTCTGTAATTATCCATTACGTTTTTACTATTGTTGGGGCAAATTAGAACTATGCAATTAGTAAACTACGCGGTCACTTTGGTCCTTGTTATTTTAAGAACTTTTTCTCCTCAATTTAAAATATTTAATCATTTACACATTTAGCTGTATTTTTGTTCTCTAACTATCTTATAAAAAAATTAACTAATGAAAATTCAAACACCATCTTTCCAAAATTTCCATTAAAACATTTTAAAATTTTAATTTGTTCACAAATATGTATTCAATTAATTTATATTTATAAAAAATTTCAATCCGACCATAGACCGCCACCAATCGCACCTTAAACCATTGACCATAGTTTTAATTAAGTCGATATTTAGTCTAGATTTTACAACCTTCATTTTTACTTCTTGACTTGAACAAAAGGAAAGAAAAAAGGTCAAATTCATAAATTATCCCATATAGTTATAGTATTAATTCCTCGATTGATCATCTGTTAGTCCATTTTTTTGCTAGCACCCAATAAATGAAGACTTTAATTATGATAATTAATTAATTTTAAGTGAAAGGATACAAGAAAAGAAAAGAAATCTTAGTTTACTAATTGCATAGTTCTAATTTGGCTCCTTTAATTTTGTTTATATTCATGCATGAAATAAAATAAAATGGACTAAAAAGAGAACTTTCCAACAAGTTAAAGCTGAAAAGTAAGCATACACCATTGTAATTAAATGCACAGAATGTTGAAGGAAATTACCAGAGGATGCCTTTATTATTCAAAACAAATGAAGCAGCAGCAATGGAGGAGGAGGAGCAGCAATCGGGAAGAGGAAGAGGAAGAGAAACCCTAAAAATTGGGAAAGGAAGAGATATTGCACCTGATTGCTAGCTTTTATGATGTAATAAAGGGAATTATTAAAGATGAATTATAGTAATTCAAAGCACTTGATTGCTAGCTTATTCTTCTCGGGGGCAGTTTGGTAAATTTACTAACAATGGCAAACTTGTAATTAATGAAGTCCTCCCAAATAACATTATTCTTCTCAAAATTTCCACAATTATAGCCAAAATTAATTCTCAAGCATCCTATAAGAACTCTTTCTAGGTCAGAAATGGTTTGCAGAATAATAATTTCCCAGACAAATCAGTGAAACAGATAAATAAAACCAAAAAGAGGAAAAACCCAATGGAGGAAACAGAGCGATTGAGTGAATGGGAGAACATACTTGGGCCATTGACGGACTCCAAGGTCAGTGAGTTTTGACTCGGGAGGGTTCCTGACGACTTTGATCCTAGATTTCTCGATGGTCAAGGTCTCTGCTCTAACAGTCGGAGCTGCCATCCTCCACACCCTTGTTCTTCTTTCTGTTCTCGTCGTTGATGGCGGAAAAGATAGGGAGGAGGAGGAAGAGAAGTGCGAGTTTTGGGTACTGAGCTTAGAATAGTTGAAGAAGAAGAAGAATGGCAGCGCGAGGAGAAGAAGGGCAAAGGTGCTAAAATTGTCATTATTCATCATCCATTTTTGTTGTTTTGGATAATAATACTGCTGATTGTGAGTGTTCTCAATTTCTATTTGCAGAAAACATATTGTAGAACTAAAAAGAAGAAAAGGAATAGAAAAATCACTCTTTAGAGCAAAAGATGGTGAAAGATGAAAAGAGCTCAGGATAATTCAGCAAAAATCATAAATAAAGAGATGGCTTGAGCTGTGAACAGGAGACGCGTTTTTATGCTGTCTATTTCTAGAAGAATTTCTCTTTGAAGAATCACATTCCCGCTGAAATTCCTTTTGGGTTGGACTCCTATTTTAATTTTAAAAAAATAATTTCGTTTTATCCTTTTCTAGTTTTTAGCAAATTTGTTTTTTAATTTAAAGAGACCAGTGGGCAAAAGGGGTCTATCTCTTCTTCCTCAATTTACTTTCTGTCATTGTTGCAAGTTTGCTACTTTGTTTTATTCTTATTTTAATTTTAATTTAGTTTATGCATTTTTCATTCATCTGATTTCATTATGACTGTGGTAGGTTGAATACTTTATTTTTGGTTTTTGATTCTACTGTTGTGAGATCAAATCGGGTTTTATAAATTCTGAATTTCATATTTTTACTCTTTTTGACTTAATGTCAAATTTATTCATATTTGGTTTAACTCTGGCCAACTTAGATTTTAATCTGAATAGTTATAGTCTTTCCTAGAAACTTTGGAGTCTACATTGTTGATAGGAATCTGAAGACGACTGATTAGCTTGCGGGTTAATTAGAAAAAGAGTAGAATCCGATTTATAGGAGTAGAGTCGACTCTCTCCCAGGCCTGAATAAGGTCTCTCCCTGCATTTTATCAATCACTTAATTAAATCCTATAGAGTGTCTCTTAGGGTTATTAAGGAGATTAGGAGTTCTTAATAGAGTGTCTCTTTATGAATCTTGAGTAGGAGGAGAGTAGGAAATCTAGGTGAAAACCTAGTTTCTATAGCCTTTCTATGAATTTTGGTTTTGAACATAATTGCATCAATGATCAATTTGTATGAATCATGGTCTAGATCGAGTTTTTACTAGGAATTCTTTATTCACTGAGTTTATCAACCATCTGTTATTTACTGTTTTTGTTTTCTCTTTGTTTAGTTATTAATTGCAACAAACCACCCCCTATTATTGGTATTTACCAGTGTTACAAAATCGGTCATCTTAATAAGTTAGATTTGTCCTGAAGTCTCTGTGGAACGATCCTTTTACCACTTGCTACAGTTTTAATTGGTTATTACATGGTGAATTGTATTATTTTATTTTTTGACGGTTTCGGCAACCATCACGCGTGTTTCTATTTAGAGAAGAGAAAGTTCCAAAATTTGGAAAACACAATTTTGGACATCTCCAAATTTCTTTGTTAAATTAGAAACAGAAGTTTTTATTTCATTCTCTAAATGAGAAAACTACTCAAGGTAAGCACAAAATCTTTTTTCTTCTCCGGTTTTCTAAAAATTGGAAGTTTTTCCAGGTAAATAGGCCCTAATAGACTATTTCGAGATCATTCAAAGTGAATTTTATTGATTCAAGCATGTTGGAAGGTTATATATTATGTTCTTAGGACCGGACTTATCCGGCCAATAAACTAAAGATATAGGTCAATTATCCGATCCAAAATTTAGCAATTATATTAATTTTGTAGTAATCGCCAAAAGTCCGAAGAATCGGATCAAGAACCACAAAACCATTCAAATCGTGAGAGGCTCAAGCGGTTACCGCGGTTCAAGTTCATAACCACCCTTCAACCAAAACAAAAATAATAATTAACTTCAGCTCACTAGCTCAAACAATATGCTACTGATACTCATTTGCTTTTATACTTCTTCCCTACCGATGTGGTACAAAGTACCTTCTTCTTTTTCTCCTTTTCTTTGGATGTAGTATGTTGGAAATTTCTTTTTCTTTATTAAATAAATAAATTGTTGCCTTATTTCTTTACCCTCTTCTTTTTTATTCCTTTATTTATTTTCTAAAATATATTAAACATCTTAATAATTTTATTTGTATCAATTTAGTTGATACATAAATTCTAATTTAATTATCTTAGATTAGTTTTATATTTAAGATGTACAAAAAATTCTTATGAAATTAGATAAATATTTAAATTTTATGTTTAAAGCTTTTATGTTATAAATGTTAAACTCCAATCCGAGGCCGGTTAAATCTCAATTAAACCTTAAAATTTTAAACCTCTACCCTTACCGGTCAGATTCCCCGAGCTAGTTTTGAAAATATAGGCTAGATACGTGGCAATGGACAAGTTGAAGAATAAATTTTCTTCATATAACGAAGGACTAGCATATAATTTAGTGATGGTGCATTACTAATTTACCCGTATTTAAATGTTCCTTACTTTTAGCAGTAACTTTTAAAAAAATTTGATATTATCTAAAAATGTTTTGTTTACAAATATCCAAACATTTTTGTGCAATCAATGATTGCTATTTTCTTTTTAAAAAAACTCATACTTTTATAAAAATCTAATAAAATTAAGATTTTATAAAATTTATATGCCTACAACAAAACGCGTACATTGAATTAATATATACTAAAGCACATTTAGTAATGGCTAAAAGGGTGAATAATTCACCAAGCATTATAATTCAATTCACACAATTTTTTCACAAACACTCCGGTGTGCACAAAATAATAAAGGCAAAGTAAAAGGGAAAAGGAAAGGTTGCAAAAATATTTATAGTGGTTCCTTTACAACGGTAAGGTACATTCACTACTTAGAGACACCAACCTCTAGAATTTTTAACCTCCACTATGTGAGTTTATGGTCTATGTGAGTTTATGGTTCATCTAAAAACCTGATTTTTCTAGACTAAGTTAAAACCTTTGCAGCTAGTTTTCTCAAGGATTACTAAGGTTCTCAGCTGGAGAGCTTTTGAATGATCATTTTCTCTAAATTGATAAGTATGAAATTGGTTTGAAGTTATTACATAATCAAGAATATTTGGACGTGTTCTAAAACTTTGCAACAGCAAAATCAAGAGAGAGTAAACAGAGAACACCAAAGTTGGATCATTTCAGTTTCCTTGTATCAGTTAGCTTTATATGTTTGATCTTGCTGCAAAGTTGAGTGTTCACCCGACTTTGGTTATCTTGAGCATCCTATCTATGGAGTGGTTCATCATCGATGAGCTCTATTTGGAGAAAAGAATTGAGAAGAAAGAGCTTGCGTGAAAAAAAATTATGATGGATCAACCCTTGGAAGCCAATATGCATGTAACCTCTCTCCAAGCTAGGCTTGAGAGAGGAAAACATGACTCTTGTTCTTACAAGAGAGAACATGGAGCTTAAGGAACAAATCCACACCCAATAAATGTGGAATAATTGGTTTACATGCTTCCATGCTTGAGCACCTAGCAGCCACATAATGAAGCGGTTCATCTAACCAGAGAGTGTTCTACTGTTTGAGAAGTAGTACTTGCATTTTCGATAATTTGCATATATCTATTTATATATAACTACCTAATTGTTTATGTTTTGTGTTTGAATTTAGAACTTGATGAATTCTAATGAATTTAGAACTTGATGAATTCTAATGAATTTAGAGCAAACGATAGATTCGCACCCAAAAGATATGTCGTATATAGATTATGTCAGTTTGCTTCTAATGCTTCATATATAGATTATGTTAGTGTTTTTTAGAAAAAGAAGTTTGTTCTAAGCATGCCACGTGGATTTAAAAAAATATATAACTTAATGAATATTTCATTTAATGATTAATTAATTTTAGTTTTAATTCAAATTTATTATGAATACTGTCTAATGTAACCGGTAAAAACTTTTTACTTACATTATTCAATATTAATATTTATTACCTAATAATTTTACTATATTAATTACTCTTAATTTCTACTAAATTATATTAAATCGAGCATATAAATAATTTAATCGATTAAGAAATTTAAAGAGACAATCAAATCTTATATAAGCTATGATATGTTTATACTCCTACTCAAGTAGGTCTCCTTGCAGAAGTCTATATGATCATCTATAAAGTTCTCATTACCTTAATCTGCATATTTTCTTTGTTGTAATTTTTTTTAGGTCTAAGATCATAGATTGAAATAATAAGAGAGTCCTCCTCAATTATGTTGCCATAATCAGTGGTCTGTTTAGTTAGATCACAAGCTCTTAGAAACCCTGAATGACATCCAACGGTTGGAGGATCATTTTTAGGAGCTGAGGGAGAGTATGTAGGAGATTTATGATATAGATGAAGGAGACGAAGCAATTGTTGCCATGGATTCTATTGGTGTTTGCTTTACCCTCCTAGCAACTGTCATTGTTCAGTTGAAGTAGAAGAGTGATGTTTTACAATTGTCCTTGGGGAATGTGAGGGCAACTATTGAGTCCATAAATAATTTTACGAATGGGGTAATAGTTGGGAGACCCCCTGTACTATCGCGAAAAACAAAAACCTTCCTTGTTTTTCAAATTTTTTATTCCGCCTCCCCTGAATTTTGGGTCAACTGCAACTGCAACCGTTAGGGCTACCGTCAGTCAACCCAAAGTCCTGTTAGTTTCACATGTTACTCCAGGTTTCTTTTTTTTTTTCTTCCGGTTGACAGCTGAATTCATTTTCTTTTTCCCTTTCTCCCTTCTCTTCATCTTCAACGTTAATTCTCATTTTTCTTTCTTTCTTTCTTTCTAGTTAATTAATTAGAGTTTTCTTTTCTTTCTTTTCAATTTCAATTATAGTTATAATTAATTAGGATTTACGCCCAAATCAAAAGGATGGTAAGGGACGAGCATCGTTGAAATTAAAAGGATTCATTGTTGGTGGTGGAATTGCTACTCCAATCTTCATCATTTTTGTGCTTTGTTTTTTCTTTTTATGGAATTGATTGATTTGGTTTAAAGAGAGTAGGAGGAGACGTATGTGTTTGTTTATATAAGAACAACCACCACTGTCATCAACGCCGCCACCACCAGTCGCCGCCTCCTCGACAACAACCACCACAATCGCCGCCAACTTGTCAAATCTCCTTCTTGGATCCAAATCCCCCGCCGCAGCCTTGACAACAACCACCACAATCGCCGCCAACTTGTCAGATCTCCTTCTTGGATCCAAATCCCCCACCGCAGCCTCGACAACAACCACCATAATCATCGTCGCCGCCTCCTTCGTCGTAGTTTGGATATGAACCCCTCACTGTCAAAACCTTTATTTACAACCAGATTTGGTTCTAGATCCAAACCCGTACCTAACCATTACGAAGAAAATCTTCTCGATCCTTCAAAGCTTGACAACCCACTAATTTCCTTCATTACAGTTGTCCTTAGTACTAAAGAGAACGGAACCCTGCACGAAAACCCATCTTTAATTTCAAGTCCTAGAATCGCAGAAGACAGAAGACAGAAGAGAGAGAGGGAGAGGGGTTTTGAAATTCTGGTTGTAACCCATGTATTGTTTGTGTTATTGTAATTTTCAATTTGGAGTTATAAGAGATGAAATACTATTTTATTTCCTTTCTCTGCTTCTTTTTTTTTTTAATCAGCAGAAAGTTATATTTAAATGAATTGTCATGAAGAACATGACTGAAGATTACAAAACACTGCTTCAATAGCAGTGCGACAAACGTTCTCAACAACAAACGAAGCCCCAAAGAAAAGGGCACAGGACTGACTCCCTAGCCCACTATTAGACCTGAATCCTCATCAACCTACATCTGAGAAAACCGAGCTTCGATTCACCGATTGAGTAACCATGCCGGGGATTGAAGGACATCGAACAAACTGTAGGCGAACCCGTTGTCCTTACTTTTCAACCACCAATGCCACAAAGAATAAATCCTATTAAGACACCTCGAGTCACTGTACTCCTTTTGTCTGAACACGACTTCGTTGCGTGTCTTCCATATTGTCCAAATAACCGCATAGAATAGGATTTTCCAAGCACTACCGGTCTGCTTGTTTGTACAAGGTAAATTACTTTCCCACGTTCGCCACAGGTCCGAAAGATTTTGAGGCTGGCACCAAACCACCTGAAGCCAACGCATGATAAACTCCCAAATACCCGAAGCTACCTCACAACGCAAGAAAAGGTGAGTAACATTCTCCGGTTCACTGTTGCACATTGGGCAGACATTCAAGTAATCAGGAATCATGTTTCGCTTCATTAGGAAAGTCCTAGTGACAATTCTTTCTCGCAGTGCTAACCAAAGGAAAAATTCCACTCGGTATGGAGCTAGACCAGTCCAACAAGACCGAAGCAGAGGAGCTGGCTCAAACCTAGATTCCTCCCATTTCTTATACCCTGAATTCACCGTGTATGTCCCCGATTGATCTAATTCCCAACGAAGAACCTGATGTTGATATCTCCTACAGGGAAGAGGTAACTGAGCTCTCAAACATACCCACTCGTCTCTCTCCCACTCAAACAAACCGCGCCTCCACACAGTTTCCCATTCCCAAACAGAATCGATCCATGTACCAAATTCATTGACCGTCCCATACTGATTGGTCGATATATGGTATAGCCGAGGATGCTCCAAGGCCAATGGCTTCTTACCTGCCCAAGTATCCCACCAAAAGACTGTGTTTCTCCCGTCCCCAATTTTTATCGAAGTGTTGTTGGTCCACAGGTCGAAAAAGACACTTCCTCGACCACAAACTCCCAAAAGATCACGCCATATTGGGGACATCCTCCCCTCCCTCTCCTTCCACAAGTCTCCAATGGAAAGGAGGTTGTATTGCCTACGAACGATATCCGCCCACAACTTCCTGCTACCCCTCAGCATCTCCCACACCCATTTGAAAAGCGGCGAAATATTCCGGTCTTATATCCTCCCAATTCCCAATCCCCCTAGCGCTGTCGATCGAGTCACTTCATTCCAGTTCACCTTAGCCAACCCCTTGTTAATATCGCAGCCACTCCAAAGAAAGCGTCGCATAACTCCTTCGCACTGAATAGCGACGGACTTAGGCATCTTGTAAATAGACATGTTATAAATAGGTAGACTCGCTAGCGCTGACTTGATCAACGTCACACGGCCCCCCATCGAGAGTAGATGCCCCTTCCATGTTGAAAGTTTTTTCCTCATTTTCTGGATAAGGAACTCCCACCCTGATTTTCGTCTCGGATTAAAGCCCACCAGAGATCCCAAGTACTTACAAGGGAGTACCTCATACTTACAACCAGCTCGAGTAGCTAAGATACCTCCGATTTGCTCACTCAGATTCACTCCTACCAAGGTGCTTTTGTGGAAGTTAACTCGAAGTCCTGAATAAGCATCGTACCATCTCAAAATACCCTTCACTCCCCGGATCTCCTCCTCATTGTTATTCACAAAAACCAAAGTATCGTCCGCAAACTGAAGATGGCTCAGATTCCACCCTGCTGATGGGTTACCTATACCTCTCTGGATCCCAACCTCTTCTGCTCTAACAAATAGACGATGCAAACCCTCCGCTGCAATATTGAATAAGAACGGCGACATAGAGCATCCCTGCCGAAGGCCTCTACCCACACAGAATTGGCCAGAAGGTGACCCATTAATTAGTATGGAAACCTTATTCGTGCTAATGCATTGTTTAATCCAATTCCTCCACCTCCCTCTGAATCCCATATGCCTCATCACGTCATCTAAGTATTCCCATTCGACGGAGTCATATGCCTTCTCGAAATCCAGCTTAAAAAGCAGCCCTTGTTGCTTCGTCTCCTGCAAGTAATGGACCACCTCATTTGCTGTCATGACACAGTCTAGAGTTTGTCTTCCTTTAATGAATCCATGCTGCACTTCACTAATGACTTTTGTAATTACCTCGCTCAACCGCCTCGCCATGACCTTGGACACAATCTTATAATAACTACTGACTAAGCTTATGGGCCGATATTCACTGAACCTCTTCGCATCGTTAATCTTCGGAATGAGAGTCAAGAACGAAGAATTTGCCCCTGATGGGAATTTCCCTGACCTAAAGAATTCCTGAATCAATCTGCAGTAGTCATCTCCGATAATGTGCCATGCCTTTTGCAAAAATCGCATAGAAAATCCATCCGGCCCTGGTGTTTTTTGACCGTCACAATCTTTAACCGCTTCTCAAATTTCTGCACGAGTCACCTCCATCTCCAACCTTGACGCTTCATCCTCAGTCAGTTTTAGAAATCCCAAATCCTGCATCCGAGGCCTGTTCCAACGGACGGATCTGAAAAAGGTCTCGTAGTACTGAACAGCTGCCCGCTTAATGCCCCCCGGGTCGGTGAGTCTTTCATTAGGCGTCATTATCTCTCTAATGTTGTTCCTTTTCACTGCAATCTTTGCCATCCTATGAAAATACCCAGTGTTTCGATCCCCCTTAATATTCCACTTTAATCTATTCTTTTGTTGCCAATATCTATCAACCCGATCCTGTTGAGCCCAAACCTGAAGCCTAATGTCGTTGTGTTCTCTCTGTTCCTCCTGGGTAAACGGCCGCTCGTCCCCGAGTCGATCAAATGCCTCAAGACGATCCTGTAGTTCTCTTAGATTGGACTCAACATTTCCAAATACGTCCTTATTCCAAATCTGAATTTTCTTCTTCAAGTATCGCATCTTATGAATAACCCGATAATTACCTGGGAACTCGATTCCTGCTTCTGACCACCAACCCGTCACCATATCTTTGAACCCTATGTCTTCCCACCACACAGCTAAATCTCTGAATGGTTTGGGGCCCCAATCAACCCTATCATGTCTTAGGAATAAAGGCGTGTGGTCTGATCCACTCTTTTCAAGAGCTGATAGCTCGCAATCACTAATGCAATTCATCCACCCTTCTTGAACAAATACCCTATCTATTTTACTCCTGCTAATGACATTAGACCAGGTAAAACGCCTCCCTACTAGCCTAATGTCTTGCAATCCACACCTGTCCACCCAATCCTGAAACTGGACCATACCCCGAGAGTAGCCCCCCCCCCTGCAAGCGATCTGAAGGGACTAGAGTTTCATTGAAATCACCCGCTACTAATACCGGGATCGTAGCGCTCTCTATCTTTCTACCCAAGCTCTCCCATAGATGACCTCGTAACACAACATCGTTGGGAGCATAAACATTCAAAACTGCACACCTCCTATTATTTTCTGTAAGTGTACCCTCGATCTAGATAAATCTGTTACCAACCTCTGAATGATCCATCTGGAAAACTTTGGAATCCCACATCGAAACTAGGCCCCCCGATCTCCCAATCGAAGGAGTGTACACCCATCGAGTCTCATTATTCCCTCCTAATTCGTGTATAAGAAAATCATCAATTTCTTCTCTCTTGCTTTCTTGTAACAAGCAAAACGACGCCTGCTCTCTTTGAAATATTTTCTTTATAAACCGTCTCTTCCTAATTGATAAAATCCCCCTACAATTCCACGAAAATAATTGAACCATTATGTCACTACTGCACTCGCCTCCGGAACCACCTTGCTTCGCATATTGTCCTTTTCCACATCAAATCTCTCTCGATCAAAGGCCTTGATTGCTTCTTCACTGGCATGGTCAGTTATCGACAATAGACGTCCTATTTCCCAAGTGTCTGTCTCCACCACATTGGCATCAGCCAGCTTGTTCATGTTCACAATTTCATTATCCTCCGCCCGAAACACTGACACTTTCGAATTCACAGATGAGCTGACCGTGTGTAAACTGCCCGTTTCAGCCGTAATCCTCTTAATCTTATCTCCCTTTCGCCTCGACGTTACTAAGGGATACTCCCCTAGCCCCTGATGAAGAGAAGATTGCTTCTCTTTTTCCGCCGATCCTGCCTCCTTGACCAAAGAAGGAATATGATGATCATTGCCACCCATCTCCTCTGCTTCCTCATAATCTCCTACCTCCGACTCATCATCAGAAGCTTCTGCATCTGACTTGACACCTATCCTCCAATCAAGATTTGAAATCTCCCCCTGTGAAGGTTCCTCATGGCAACTCACCGTATAGCTAAAGTCCCCAACCTTTACCAGAATATCCTTCTTGACATACATCTGATCGGTTGTAACTAAAATCCTTGCCACGTCAAACCTTCTACGGGCTAGTGTTTTATCATCTACTGCAACAAGATTCCCTAGCTTCGACCCTATCTTCTCGAAGGTCTCAAATCCCCAGCTCTGGATCGGAACACCCGAGCATTGAACCCAACACAGCCTACCAGCCTTTGAAAGAACCTCTGTCCAGGGTACCACCTTGGAAAACAGGCGATGGAAGCCCTCATTTGAAAAAAGTGCTTGCTCTCTGTCTTCCTGTCTGTCGAATTCAATCCAAACTAGACCCCTACCAAGGATTCTTGTTACACAAGTCCACCCTAAATCAAGCACCAATTCTTGTATTTCTGGGATGTTCTCAATTTTCCTAAGAATGCCCACTACACTCCGAGACAGCCAATCCTTGTTTTCATCCGGAATCTCCAAGTCTAAGACCTCAGAATCCTCCACTTCATTCACTTTTTCCTCCTCAGATTGACCTATCCGACCGTCTAGCTGTGAACCCAAATCCAAATCCTCCTTGGCTACCGATCCCTGCTGGTGATCCCTTCCCGTATTGGAAACTGCTTCCTTATAAGACTGATTGGCTGCAACTTTTTCATCTGTGCGATCTCTCAATGTTCCTTCCTGGCTCCGAACCTAATATTTCCGCCTCGGATTTGAGTTCGAATTTTCTACGCGATCTTTGTTCAAGATCCCCGACCCCCTTCTCCCAATTCGACCTAGGTTGCCCCTTATGCCCGAAGCTCCTATGTGTTGACGATCAAGAGCTAGTTCCATATCAATCCTATTCTCTACCCAATCAAATCGAACGAAACCAAATCGTTTCCCCGATTTATTCCTTCTGTTAGGAATAAACACATCCACAAGTCTGCCGAAACGAGGCAGATACCATCTCTGAGTGATTAGGTGTCGGAGCGCTCGATGATCAACATGAAAGGGTAGATTTTCCACGTAATAAGTGATTACATTTGCCAAATTCCGGTTAAAACCGTACACTTTCTTAGTACCCGCCATCGAATAAATCCGTATAAAGTAAATTTCACCTCAAAAACCTACTGACTTCCACCGATTATACCTCAACTACCACCTCGGCCTCAGTAAGCGATAAAACTTGCTGATTCCAACCCAAAACAGCCTTCAGGCTCAGCCCTTTCTCCGAACACCATGACAATCTAAGCTTGAAATCATACTAAAATTCACAGTCTACTATATTACCACAAATTTAAGGGCCCACGAAGTCCCTTCAATCCAGACCAAGCATAGCAGAAGAGAAAAAATTAAAAGGATGTAGGAAACAAGCCTGAATAGGAGAAAAGTGCCCGGATTTCGACGGGTTCGAGTGAAAAAGAGGTGAGGATCGCCGGCGATGACGAAATTGAAAACGGACCCCAGCAACGTGACCGGACCGACGAGACGAGAAGAACGCCGGAGATTTCAGGGTCAACGGAGGCCGGGGTGGTCCACACGCGCCGGCGCGTGGGAGAGGCACCACGGCGCTCCGGCTGCGCGTGGAGGCGCGTCCGTGGTCGGATTGGGCCGCTTCAAGATGCTTCTGCTTCGTCCCTGCCGCCTGCTTCCGTCTGGTATGGAGGTGAGAGTAGTAGTTGGCTGGAAAGCGGCCCTCCGGTGATAAGAAGAGCTTGGATGAAAGAGAAAAAATGAATAGTAGATGGACTAAATTGCTACAGTAAAAAGTTGAGAGGATCCGGGTTATCTGGTATTTTACTAAGTTCACAAATAGAATGTCCTTTCTCTGCTTCTTTTTCTTTCCTTGTATTTTTTAATCTATCAACCGGAAGAAAAAATAAATGAAACTTGCCGTAACAGGTGAAATTAACGAGGCTTTTGGTTGACTGACGCCAGCCCTAATGGTTGCGGTTGACCCAAAGTCTAGGAGAGGCGGAATAAAAAATCTAAAAGACAGAGGAGGTTTCTATTTTTCGCGATAGTACATGGGGTCTCCCAACTATTACCCTTGTGAATGGGGTGACAACCATTCCAAACACTAATTAGATAAGGGCTCAACTTGTTTAAGTGTCTATGTCTTTTGTGTTGTTCTTTATTTTCAATAAATAGAGACATAATCTCTTGCATAGTTTGCTTTAAGTTTATTTTTATTGTCTGCTTCATGTTTATGCTTTGTTTTAGCTACATGTTTATTTATGTCAATGCGTAATGAATAAGATGTTTGCAATTTTAAAATATTTTATTTTTACTTTAGTTTATTGGTTTCACTGATTTGAGGAACTTTCAATTGTCTAGTTGACGATGGTATAAATTTAACATATGTATGCTTTTATTTTGACTACTCTACTAGATTAGTTCAATATGAGAAGGAAATTGAAACTATTTCCAAACCCAGAAATTCACAATGTGTTAAACCCAAAAAGGAAAATATAAAATTATCTAACCCAGAAAGTCAATGTGCATTCATCAACCCATGTCTATTAATCATAGATATAAAAACTACTCCAATATACATATACAACCCCAATAAATTCTTGAAACACCTAAAAATACCATAATTATAAACCTAGTAAAACAAGAAATACTAATATCCTAAATTAATTATAATTATGTTAACCTAAGAATCCAACTCTAATTAGAACTTCTAAATTAAAACAAAAAGCTAAAGATCCTATGTCACAATTTTTCCATTAAATGTAAAAATGTAAATGCCACGCACAAAGGGAAAAAATGAGCCTTAATAAAAGTTAAATTGTGATTGTAGTAGGCTTATTTAGGATCCGCAAAAGATGAAGATGTTGTGCGTACTTTAAAATTCTCCATCGCACTTGTAGGAAGTAGTTGAAATCCAAGTCTTCCAGGATTATGAGAATTGTATTCTAACTGAAGTCATAGAACCACTAAGGTAGAAAAGAAAAGAGGAGATGAAGGTGGGAGAAGAGGACTGAAGAGTATTTTCTTATAGCATCCTTTTGAGGAATTCCACTAACTTTTTTTTTTGCAAAGGATATGTTATCTTCAAGTAAATCCATATGAACATATGACAATTAAGACCCGTCGTAATTAATAATATATGTACATTTTAGGATATGATTAAGTTGCATTATTGAAACTTATATAATATACATATGTAGATTGCAAAACTAGGACTTTTTTATGGTTGAATGTCGTTTATTAGTGCAGGCAATAGAGAAAATATGAAGGAGTAGCTAGCGACTTCTTACTGTGAATTTTTTATTTTGTCATTAGGCTTCAAATTCATGATTACTATTTATGTACATTTGGTAAATTCATAGGCAAAAATTAGTAATCCATTTTTCTGAGTTCATTAGAATAATTCAGGAAGAGAGAGACGCAACATTTCAATGGAACTTGTTTCCCTTGAAGGGTCATCCAAGCAATACATATCTGAAACTGACAGTTTATTGAGATCAAAATCTCGTTCTACCTTGTACTTAGTTGTTAGTTGAATCTCTTCAGCAAATGACTCAATTAAATTGAAATCCAATGGCAATTTTAGGGTTGTGATAGTTGTTTCACCTGATTCCTTAACTTTGTCCTCAAATTTCAGAAGCCCAAAATTAACTTTATCTTCTTCAACCCCTAAGAATAAAACTCTCTTCTTGATCCCTTACGACAATGGAGACTTCATTATGTCTCCTCACCCTTGCGTGGAGATAAATTATCGAATAAACTGTCCACAATCATATTAAGTATGTAGTTTTTTTCTCGCTCCAAACTCCTCCACATCCAAATAATTTGTCTCCTCTCCAATTCCAATGAAATCCTTCACGAATATTTTCATAAAATCATCAATTCCACCAAACTGTTGTATTAAGAATTCTCTAAGAAGTGAATGGTCTTCATATTATAATTATAAAAATCAAAATTAAGAAACCTTAATTTTGGAGAGAGTTGAAAGAAAAGGGAAGAAGAAAATACAATAGAAGTTGGAGAAATGTTGCTTGAGGAAGAAAAAATAGTTAATAATCGGTTTGAAACATCAAAATTTTCATTTCCCCCCATAAATTGATTTTCAAATTCCACTCAAAATTGATTTTCAATTTTGCTCCTAAACACATTTTTCCTCTTCTGTTGTCAACCAAACTCAAGGGACTGGCCAATTTCATTGATGATAGGGGTAAAATAGTAAGCAACACAAATAAATGCATTGAAAAATGCGAAACGTCATATATTTTGGATAAAAAAAAATCTCCAAAATATCACTCTTTCGAGTTCGGAGAGAGTATATAACTTATCTTCATTAACTTAAGATGATTTGATAAATGTTGCTCAAATAATACTCTCTTTGTTGTTTTTAATTGACGTTTTGCCCATAAAATTTTGGTCCATATTAACTGACGTTTTGGGCTTTCCAATGACAGTAAAATGGTAGGTCCATCTTTGACAAGATGGAATGAGAGAGAAATTTCATTTAAAAAATTAAATTCTCAAACTTAAAAAATATTTATTTCTTTTTTCTTTGATAAATTAAGCAATATGGTTTAATTCTTTAAAATATATCAAGCAAAGTAAACACATTGCGCGTCTATTTATTTATTTTATGCAAGGTCGTAAGAACCGAACTGATCAAGCGAGAGGTTCAAAATTTTAAGGTTTATTCGTAACTGATCTGCGGTCATATTAGAATAAACTACTAGTTGAATTTTATATTTATGTAGTGTACAAGAAAGTATATACAATATATATTTACAATTAACTAATAATATAAATATGAATTACATATTTTTATATTAATTATAAGATTATACTATAAAAAAGTACACATGATTTTTGGTTTAATGATATTTTTGATCCCAAACATGGTTTATGTTTCTTTTTACTAAACACGGTTTATGTTTTTTTTAAATAAATAGAAGACTAGAAATAGAAATGATACTAAACAAGTTCTAAACAATTGGGTTTATTTGAACCATAAATATAAATGCAGGGTGCAATTCAGTCCAATTGAAAACCTATGGTTCATATTGAGAAACAAATACAAATATGGGGAGCAAAAGCGTCATTAAGCGAAAGAGAGAGAAAACCAAACCCGTAATAATGCTAAGTTAAACGAAAAAAAGAAAGAAAACCCTAACACTATTGCAAGAACAAATCGTAATAATCAATCACAGCCGTCCCTTTATTAATCCAACGGTCCAGATCTCTCAACCACTCGTGCTTATCACTCCCCCCCTTTCTCCACTTCATTCTCACTTCCTGTCTCTCTCTTTCTGATGGAAACATGGCGAAAGCCTCCAGCTTCTTTTGATTAACTGCAGCACTCTTCACTTTCAATCTGATCTCCGTACTTATATCCACACCTTACTCTTTTTTTATCAACAATTCCACACACTAACGCAAAAATAAAAGTTTTGTTTTTATTCTTTTTGCGTTTTGAGTTACATGGTTTCTTTATTTTGATCAACAAAACCAATTCGCTTGAGCCTAAAAAGCCAAACCCATATGTTACTTTTTTGCTGAAAGTTTCAATCTTTGCAGCGAATATCGAATGATCACTGACACATATTCAAAGATTCTGCCTGATATCTCAATGCGGTCAATGCTCACGAACGAGGATTTGAGCAAGCTGATTAGAGAGCAAAGATTACAACAAGAGGCATCAAGTGATAGAGAGAAAGACCTTAATATTTTTAGAAGTGGGTCTGCCCCGCCTACTGTGGAAGGGTCTTTAAGCTCTATTGGAGGTCTGTTTGATGCTACAGCGATACCAGGTATAAAAAAGGGCCCTAAAGGTGGGTTCGTGAGTGAAGAAGAATTAAGGTCTGATCCAGCTTATATTAATTATTACTATTCTAATGTGAACTTGAACCCTAGACTGCCTCCGCCTTTGTTGTCAAAAGAGGATTGGAGGTTTGCGCAGAGATTACATAGTGGTGGTGGTGGTGGGGTTAATTCTGTTGTTGGAGGGGATAGAAGGAAGGGAAATAGTGAAGGTCAGAGGTCCCTTTTTGCAGTGCAGCCAGGGTTTGGAGGTGGCAAAGAGGATAATGGAAATGGGAATGGTGGAGGAGTGGAGTGGGGAGGAGATGGACTGATTGGGTTGCCAGGATTGGGATTGGGGAGTAGGACGAAAAGCATTGCAGAGATCCTTCAGGTGAAGCTTTGATGTCTCAGTTTGCTGTTTTTGGTTTATTTTTCAAATTTGGCACATGAATTGTTAAACTTTTTATATTACTCGGCTTTTGCTCGATTTTCCTCATTGATATTTGGTGATGCTGGAGTTATATATAGTTGGTAGTGGATTAGAGCAACCAGACTGGCTATTGGTGCTAGTTTTCTTTTTTGCAAAGAATTGGTGCTAGTTGGGGAGCCTATCTAATTGGATTTTAATGTGTCTTGGTATTCATTATTTATTATTGAATGATTTGCAAGGTCCCCTCCTATTTACTTGATTATGGGTTCTTAGGCATATGCTTTATTCATTACATTAATCGTTACTAGCATGTGGCTCTTTTCTTTGTGTGTCTACAGACACAAACACACATATATATTTTCTCCCTTCTTCTCTTTCTCCAAGTTATACCCTTGTTTTTTTATAATATTGAATTGCATACTTGATTGCATGTTTACACGTCCATTTTTTAGTTTGATTTGGTCAGGTATCTATTGCTCTGTGTTGTGGACATAGTTCTCCTCATTTTGACTCCTTTTGATTTGTTTGTTTTTCCTATTGCTTTTCATGTTGTAGTCGTCTAAATGGATTTGTTGTTCTCTATTGAAAATAGGTGAAAGTTAATGTTGCTGTCACCCTTGTTCTTAGGAGCATTGGTGATTGGTCTTATGCTGAGAATAATTTGTGGCATTATTAATATTGAACTGAATATGGGAACTTGATATCTTCATCTATGCATATATATTAGTTGATTTCATCACTTTGGGTGGCAAAATTTTGTGGATCTAGACGAGCATTGAGACGAATTGAAATTGCCTGTCACTCTGCTGTTCATTTGAGCACAATTTATGGACTTTACTGATGACTAGCACTTTCATCTTTCTCTTGTATTCTCTGTTGCCAAAAAAATTTATCAATCACACTCAGGATATTTCCTCCAGCTTAATTATTTAAACGTATGTGATGCAGGATGATATGGGTCATCCAAACCCCATTTCGATGCATCCGTCACGTCCATCTAGTCGCAACGCATTTGATAATGATGGAGAAGGTACCGAAGGACAGTTTTCACAGCTGCGTGGTGATTTGGCGTCTTTGGACATTTTACGTGCTGGTGCAAGTAAACCAGGCACTCCTGTTCTCCCAACTGTCTGTTCATCAGCTTCTCAATCCTATGCTTCTGCCTTAGGTGCATCCTTGTCACGAAGCAATACCCCTGACCCTCAACTTGTTGCCAGAGTGCCTAGCCCTCGCATCCCGCCAATTGGAGGAGGTAGGAACAATTCTATGGAAAAAAGAGATGTGAGTGGTTCACACTCATTTAATGGTGTTCCAACAAGCTTGAATGATTCTGCTGAGCTAGCAGCTGCTTTGTCTGGATTGAATCTGTCAACAAATGGAATGTCAAATGAAGACAACCACTTACAGCCAAAAACCTCACATGAAATTGATGATCGCCATAGTCTCTTCAATTTGCATGGTGACCAGAGCCACACCATGCAACATTCATATTTAAACAGATCTATGTCATCTGCTAACTCATATTTAAAAGGACCATCAACGCCAAATCGTGATGGAAGAGGTGGTTCTCCTTCTAGCCAGCACAGTATGAATAGTATGAATTCAACATTTGCTAACTATGGTCTGAGTGGCTATCCTGTGAATCCTTCATCTCCATCCATGATGGGCAGCCAGCTTGGGATTGGGAATTTGCCACCTTTATTTGAAAATGTTGCTGCCTCTGCACTAGGAGGAGCTGGGTTAGATTCTAGAGCCCTTGGTGCTTTAGGACCGAATTTAATGGCTGCTGCTGCTGATCTTGGTAGATTCGGGAATCAAACTGGAGGGAATGCTCTTCAGGTACCCTTTGTGGACCCATTGTATCTTCAGTACCTGAGGTCGAATGAGTATGCTGCTGCACAGTTTGCTGCATTAAATGATCCCACTTTGGACAGTGAGTATGTGAATAATTCATATATGGATCTGCTCCAAAAAGCTTACGTAGGATCATTGCTTTCACCTAAATCACAGTACGGTGTTCCCTTCCCTGGCAAATCTGGTGCTCTGAATCATAATTACTATGGGAACCCTGCATTTGGTCTGGGAATGTCATATCCTGGAAGCCCCATAGGTGGTGGCCTTCTTCCAAACTCTCCTGTTGGATCTGTCAGGCATAGTGAATGGAACATGCGTTACCCATCTGGCATGAGGAATCTGTCAGGGGGTGTGATGGGATCCTGGCACTCAGAAGCTGGTGGTAGTCTGAATGATGCTTTTCCTTCTTTACTAGATGAGTTCAAAAGCAATAAAACTAAATGTTTTGAACTCTCAGAAATTGCAGGGCATGTTGTTGAGTTCAGGTATATATTACGTGGTTGAACATTTTGTTGTTTATTGTTATTTTCTTTATTCCTTCCTAAATTTTCTTATTTTATTTTTTGGTGCTCAAATGAACAGCACGGATCAGTATGGGAGTCGCTTTATTCAGCAGAAACTTGAGACTGCAACAACAGACGAGAAAGATATGGTTTTTAATGAAATAATGCCCCAGGCCCTTTCATTAATGACTGATGTGTTTGGTAATTATGTGATTCAAAAGGTATTTTCTCATTAGTAAGCAAATTTTCTATTTTGTTCCTGTGCTGACGTGTTATTATACATATGTAAGGAAAGTAGGACTTAAATATAGCAACTTCCCTGTTTTCAGTTTTTTGAGCATGGATCTGCTTCTCAAATAAGAGAATTGGCTGACCAGCTGACTGGACATGTGCTGACCCTTAGCCTCCAAATGTATGGTTGTCGTGTGATCCAAAAGGTATGTTGACTTAACTGATTTCTCAATGATGCACAATGTATGAATGTGTCCTATAGATTCACTAGAGTGCTTTTCTACTGCTACTTGATTGTCGTGTTGATAACGGTATGTTCCTGTCATTCTCTCTATTTACAACTTCACATAACTTGAAATTGATTATACCATTGGCATGCTTCTTCTCCTCCTATTTCGTGACCTGTCAGGAAAAAGAAAAGAATGTGCTTAATGAATTCAAAGCTTACTCTGAAGCTGGGTTGTTACATTTCTGTGCATGTCCAAAAGCAGTAAAAACATAACCAAGTTTGGGAATGATCTAGAACCTAATCTTGATAATTGTGAATCAGACATGTATAACAAAAGTACTCTAAAACATAGTGCATGAGTTTTTCTTTGCCGTATAGTTGTTTGATTTAGGTGAATCAGAGTGGTCTACTCATTTTGGTTTCCAGGGATCAAAGCAGGCCTTGTGGTGTATTCTCAAATTGGTAGAATACCATTTACCAATAAAGCCTTTGATATTATATATATATATATATATATATATATATATGCATGTGTGTGTGTGATAAGTTGATATTTTATTATTGGATACTTAATTTCTGAAAAGAAAAAAGAATACGTGGGATTTTTGGGTGGTGGTGGTTGAGGTGCAGCGGCTATTAGTGTGTTGGACTTTTTTCCTGAATATTGTTGTATGCTTTTGTGATTTTATTCTACATTTAATATTTTTCTTTTGATGAGAAGTTTTTGGGTCTAACATATCTGACCTTGATAACAAGGCAATAGAAGTTGTTGAGCTTGACCAGAAGACTCAAATGGTTAAAGAACTCGATGGTCATATAATGCGTTGTGTACGTGATCAGAATGGGAATCATGTCATTCAGAAGTGTATTGAATGTGTACCTGAAGAAGCTATACAGTTCATTGTTTCAACATTTTATGATCAAGTTGTGACACTATCCACACATCCTTACGGTTGTCGTGTTATACAGGTCTGCAGGCTCAGTTATACTCCTCATGAATATGAGTATCTACTTGTTATGATTCTAATTTAACCTATTTGATCTGACAGAGGGTCCTGGAGCACTGCCATGATGCAAAAACCCAGCGCATAATGATGGATGAAACTTTTCAATCTGTCTGTATGTTAGCACAAGATCAGTATGGAAATTATGTTGTACAGGTTTGTATATATATATTTGTGTTCTTTGTGCACGTGAGGTTTGTATATATATTTGTGTTCTTTGTGCACGTGCATACTTATAATGAAGCATGCATGTGGACATGATATTTCTTTAACTCTGGGATAATAATGATTTGGGATTTATGTATCCATCAGAGAATAGGCCTGCGAGATGTGTTCATACAATAATTTCATTGGTCAGAAATTTTGACTCTCTTAATGATTGTCATTAGATGGGTGTGTTGGCATCCTCGTGATAACTGTTTCTGTCCTTCCATGACAGCGTGTTATCTTGGATGATTTGGATCTCTTTAGCTATGTGGACTCAAGCTGGTTTTGATGAGGAAACATCTAATCATTGCGGGCTATGTAGAAAGTTCTCTCTGTAGATCTGTTGAATGTGCATATAGGAAAAAAACTACATTCAGCATATACTGAATTGTAATGACGGGTGGCACTTTGTATGTTTCTGGTTACCTCTCACCCACTAGTCATGTGGACAGATTAGTAAGAAAGTGTGGTGTACGATGTTTGATTAGTGGAATCTGTAGTTTCTGGATGTTCACTGTTCTACAGAAATAGGCTATCCTTGGCATGGGATGACCAACGAATGATTCTGACAGGAAGCAAGTTATATGGTTTTTCAATTTATCTTTTTTACAAGTCATGACTTGGTTCGTCAGTATCTTTGATGGGTTTCTAATTTATGATATTGCGTGCTTTAGCGATTAAAATGAGATCTAATTACTGTTTCCCATTGAGTGCCTGATATATTTTTCTTTATTTGCTACAAAGTTCATCTTACATTTACTGCAAATTATACGAATATAATACCTGCCATCTTCTTTCTGTCTGTATGACAAAAACCATGGTTATACTCAGCTGCGTGCGCACACCCATCATGCATACATCAGTGTTTAGTTTTATGTATTTATCTAAGTTTAGGTACTATAATCAGTTGCTTCAATTTTTAATTTGCAGCATGTGCTCGAGCATGGGAAGCCACATGAACGCTCGGCAATAATAAAAAAATTAACTGGGCAGATAGTTCAAATGAGCCAGCAGAAATTTGCCTCCAATGTCATTGAGAAATGCTTATCATTTGGTACTGATGCAGAACGCCAAGCCCTGGTCAACGAGATGCTTGGCACTACAGATGAGAATGAGCCTCTTCAGGTTTGTGAATTGTCCATGTTGTCCATATTCATAAGAGTAATAACACTTCTACTAACTTTTTTACTTAAATGCACACATGTAATTTTTATATTCATTTGGCAGTTTGTTATTTAAATAAACAAAGGATAGACCTAATAAATTAGGAGTAGACCCCAATCATGTGTTGGCACATCAGTTAGTTAGACTGTTAGTATCTCTAGCATTATTCTATACCTAAACAAGCAGTCAAGCTTTTAAATCATGTTCAATATGTTATACCTTGTTCTTCATTTTGGATGCTTGGTTTTATCTTAGCATTATATTTTCAGATACAGGGTTCCCCTTTCATATTCTTTTTTTGTAATTTTGTATCTCTTTGATGTTTGACAAGATTTGGATCCGCCATGAACTTTTATGTATTCTGTTTGGAAAAAAGCTTCCACAAGATTGGGATCTGCTATTTATGCCTAATGTGGTTAGACCGAGCAAGCTTTTATGTTATTTTAATATTTCCCAACGTTTGGCTAAGATCATGATAAGTGCACTTTTTAATTTATGCCCATCTTGTATTTTTGTGTACAAACAATAGTCATTCACTCTAACTGATTCCTCTGTCAGCTCTTGGCTGCTCTTCCCTTCCTTCTGCAGCCCTAATCTTGATGGTTTTTCTTAGGTGTTGCTCTACATTTGTTATAGAACTGAAATTCGACTTGGAATTGTCATTTTCATTCGTTAGCTAACATAATTGGTGCCCATAGTTGCCAGAGTGCCTACTCATTTTTCGGTTTCTGTTACTTTGTTGTTATCATTACATAACAGTTGGATTTTGCCAACAAAAAGAGGCCCCGGCCTATTCAAGTGTAGTTTGTTTGTTTCTGTCATGTTTAAGGGCATCAAACTTTATTTTTCTTACTCGTCCTCTCCAGATGCTCATCTTTCTTCTTTTTAAGGAAAAAAAATTAAGAGGAGAAAAAGTCACATCAAAAAAATTATGAATATGAAACCTTAGTAGCTCGCTACTCATAGAGAATACTGTAAAACGAATGTTTCCATTTTCTATTTCTTTTGATTTGGAAAACTGCCATATGATAAATGTTTTGTTCATTACTAGAGATCAAATTTCATTTGTCTTTGTAGTCTTTGTATTCATGTTCTGATTCAGAGTTTTATGCAGGCTATGATGAAAGACCAGTTTGCAAATTATGTTGTACAGAAAGTGCTGGAGACTTGTGACGACCAGCAACTTGAACTAATCCTTAATCGAATAAAGGTTCACCTAAATGGTTTGAAAAAATATACTTACGGAAAGCATATAGTTGCGCGTGTAGAGAAACTTGTTGCAGCTGGAGGTAATCATACTCACTTTTTTAACAACTACCTTATGTTATTTTAGTCTTTTCCCATGTGCATTTCTGTTTGATACTATATGATATCAGATAGGAAGGTTTCTGATGCACTGTCGCTTTTTGTCACACTGAAGAAAAATGTGCACAAGCTAGTATTCCTGAAAGATCGTTGAATTGTTCAAGTAGTTAAATTTTCTCTTTAGGTTTTGTTGGGCTGTGTGATTGATGTGCTGGCATTTGTTAATCTCTTCCCCTTGTTAATGCTATGACTGACATTTTTGTTGGATTGGAAGAATAAGTTGTGTTGCATGTTGGATGCTTCTTCAGTGCTGAAATTTACTATTACGAGCTCTCTATTTTTTAGCAGCTTATGTGTATCTCTCTTATATTTTTTCAGAGAGGAGGATCAGCTTCCTGTCACTGAATCCTGCTACTGCATAGATGGCATAGAGTTGTACAGCTAACTGAGGATAGTATCCAGCGGTTCTTGCTTGCTTCTTTATTACGTATCCAGTAAGAGCTGTCTATTGTTGGTTGTACTTTCGTATCCAGTAGAAGGTGAATGAGAAATAAAAATGGTCGGTTGTACTTAAAGCTGTACATTTGTTAGTTTGAGGATATACCTAGAATCAGGCTTGCTAAGGCTCGCATGGTGAACATGCTGACGCCCTTGCAGAGGTGATAAAAGAGAGCATTACTTTCCAAGTTTAGATTGTAAAAAGGGAGGATGTAGCGAATCGTGATCGTGACTGTACAAAATGTTACGAGGCGCAGATAGCCTTTTGTGTTTAGGAGAGTCTGGAAATTTTCCTTTGTATGGGATCGTTTATCGTATTGAAAGAATATTTCTCATCATGGATTCACAAAATTCTGAGTGCATTTCTTGCCGTTTGTTTGGTTTATTGGCCTTTGAATCTTGATTTGCTTGAAGTTAAATGGTTCAATTTTTATTTTTCTTTTTGGTTTTTTGAATGGTTGATTATAGGCTTGTTCATCGGAATTTCTTAGGAATTCGGTTTTATGAAATTCGTAAAATCTTTTTCGAAACCGAACTTCCATTTATAGAAACTGAAATTATTTGGGAACGGAAAATTAAACTTTTGAACTTTCAAAACTTTGTTTTTTTTAAATTTTCAGATTAAAAAGGAGAAAAAAAAGATGGAGAGGAGATGATGACTCTCCTGGGCCGGCCCATTGCCCAAACTCAAACTAAATCAAACCCATCAGCCTACCCTAAAAAACAAACACAAACTTCATCTTCTTCCTCCAACTCCCATTGTTAGGGCTGTTCATCAGACGGTATAATACCGTCTGAAATATTTCGATATTTGATATATTGAATGACCAAAAATAAATATCGTACCGTACCGAAATTAGTTCGGTACGGTATTTTAGTATACCGAAATACCTAAACTAGTTCTTCTGATGGGCCAAGCCCATTAACCAAAACCATCAGCCTTCCTTCTTTCCCCCAATTGAGCTGACCCATTAACCAAACTCATCTGCCAAACCAACTTAACCCTAAAACAAAAACAACTTCTTCTTCCTCCAACTCCTACTGTCGTTGGCCACCAAACTACAAATCAATTAACCAAAGCCAAAGCCATTTCTACAACAAAAGAACAACTGACAAAGTAATAAACGACCATGTATCTATTTCACAACCATCAAACCAGCAACAATCAAACCATAGAATGATCAAACATATGCAAAAGAATAAAACAAAATAGAACAAAACCCATAAGCAGAAACAGTGAGGGAGCCGGCGACTGGGCCGAGGCTGAGTGTGGCGATTGGGTTTGAGTGAGGGAGGAGATGGTGAGAGAGGCAGCGATTGGGTCGAGGCCGAGTGTGGTGATTGGGTTTGAGTGAGGGAGGAGATGGTGTTGTCGCAAATCGAGTTTGAGTGAGGGAGGATGCGATTGGGCCGAGGCTGAGTGTGGCGATTGGGTTTGAGTGAGGGAGTAAATGACGAGGGAGGCGTCGAATCTGAGAAGAATAAAAAGTAATGAAAATATGAAATTATGTAAGTAAAACTAATGAATCAGTACGGTAGGTTCGGTAATGTCAAACCTACCAAAATCAATACCATACCGAACAGTAAATTCGGTCAAAAAAATACTGTTCGAATTTGCGTAATTTCGGTATGGTACCGCGGTATTTTTGGTACGGTATTTTGGTGGACACCCCTACCTACTGCCGCCGCCGACCACTATTGGTCAACAAACAAACCCAGCCCGAACACAAGACAAAAGAGGACACATCCACACAACACAAGCTTGACGAATCTAGCCAAATATCATTAAAAAAAAGCAAACAGAAAAGAAAGGAAAAAGGAAAGAAAAGCTAAGAAAGAAAGAAGTTCCCCCCTCTAAATCGTTGGTACAAAGACCAATACGCGATTTAGAGGGGGGAAGGTTTCACCGGAGAACAAAACACGATAGTGATGATGCTCAGTTTTTAGAGATAAGGAGGAAAAAAATACTTTTATTTTTATGATTGTATTGCTCCGAAGTTGAGTCAGAGGGTGGTGGAGAAGGAGGTGGAGGTGGTAATACAGGTGGAGGAGGTGGTGGGTGGTGCAGGAGCAGCAGCCGAGAGCGAGAGAGCGAGAGGAATCGGATTGTCAGACAGAACGAGGGTCAGAGAGGAAAAGAGCCTTAGGTCAGTAAAAAAAACCCTTATATATTGGTAAAAAAAGTTCGGTTATTTCGATTTTGCAAAACCGATGAACAACCCTTCTTGATGGCATATTTTATTTGCTTGCTAATATACTCGTCTAGCAATTTAATGGTTATCGTCGTGGTAAGCCAGTAAGGTCTCGAGTCCCACTTGTTTTCAAGTGGTAAAAGAGATTTAGCCACCTTAAGGTTTCGAGCTCTAGTGGACTAAATTATGCTGAGAGGAGATCTATTTTTTTTTTTGGGAAAGAAACATAGTTGAGTTATTTAAATTAATAAATTGTTTATTCAAATTCAAACTTAAGAGGTCTATTTTATGTTCCCTGTTAAGGATGAATGGTTCATTTTATGGCTATAGCGGGAGGTTTTGTGTTCGACAATCAATGGAGCACTTGTTTAGTAAGTGGGTGGTATTAGTTCAACTGTCAATAAAAGTATTTCTATATTTGTTATTATTAAAGCTTAAATTATGGTATTTCTTACAATGAAAAAGTAGATAGAAAAGACTTGAGGGAAAAAAAGAGAATCAAAGAAGAGCAACACATATAAGATTGGATGAGTTGTTATTACACAAAATTAGAGGACAACAATCCACTTTAAAAAAAAAACAAGGAAACAATGTAACTTGGTTTTATCTCACAATCACACTTAGCTAGAAGTGCTTTTAGTTTCCATACAACTATCCAAGAAACACAAGTCTACAAAGTGTAATTACAGCTTCCATCATCACTCCTAGCCGTTGGATCAAAGTTTTCTGCACCAGGATCAGTACAACCTTCAGGGACTGGTACTTGAACTTGCTGGGCTGCTTTGCCTGTGTTTGCGTCAAACAAACAATTGTTAAAAGATAAAACTAGAGAGAAAAAAAGAAGCAAACTTTCCGTGGTAAGTAATTACTCCCTCCATTTCAAACTACATGCCGTTTAAGGTTTATGTACGCAAAACAAAACAATGAGGTATTGACCAGTCCTTTTTATAGTAAATATGTGTAAAATTGGAAAATATAGTATGAACTTCAAATGATATCTATTTTGCAACCCAAAATTGTGGCTAAAATGACTCTCTAATTTGAAACCGAGGGAGTAATAATACTTAAATGAATAGAAGTTAACTAGTTGCCCAAACAAGTGAGATGCAAACCTCCCATGAAGGCCTCTAGTTGTAGGATGAAGGAATCTAACCGTAGAAAGTTCCTCTCTTGATGGAATCTTGATTGGCATCGCCAAGAGCAGCCTCAGCCATATACTTGTCAGCTAATTGCACTCTCTTCACATTGTCTTGCTCGGCCACAAGCATGTTTCCATACTCAATCAGCTTCTCCACTGTCATCTTTGGTTGGTCAAATGTCGGTGGCCCATCCTTTGAGTTCACAAGCTTCTTCCCAATCTCGTCGACCCCGATTCCTGCAATCCACTTCCTCACTTCATCGTCGTAAACTCGAGCCCTCAGTGCGCCAAAGAAGTCTGCAACAATCAAACCGAAACACCAGTTGGTTAAACAATAGTCGAATCTAAATGGTCAAACTTTCAATTTATACATACCAATGGATTGGCCAGGGAAGCAATCCACAATCTTGATGACGTCTTCTTTCGGGACATTGTCTTTCTGGAAGATACCGAGGCAGACACCAATCCTGTCATCTCTAGTTGGAGCCCAGTAGAACTTCTCCATACGACCGTCACGAATGAGGGGTGCATACAACGTTGAGAAATCGTTACCGGTGACAATGATGGGGACACGAGGGTTGTCTTCCTTGTTGTACATTCCGGGGAGTTGGACACTTGTTGGGTTATCAGCAATGTTCATGAGGGTGGCATTCACCATCTGGTTGTTCACAGTGTACTGTGTGGTGCCACCCATCCTACCCGCTCCTGCGTCAAGATCGTTGATGAACAGGCAACACATCTTCCCCTTCTTCCTGATTATATCAGCTGCCTCACGATACCTTTGCCTGATCAGTTTCGCGGGCTCACCAGCGTTCCCGCTCTCCAATTCTCCGGCACTCATCATGATTGGGCTGAAAATAATATACACACATCATTATTACAAGTACTCAACAATTTGTATAAGTTGTGAAACTTGTGAATTCACTCACTTAATTCCCATCTTAGCAAAGACAAGCTCACACTGGAAGGATTTTCCTTGACCTTTGCCTCCCCAGACTCCCAAGATCAGGGGAACCTGAGAAACATAAGACGAAGCAGGATTATTAAAATTGACAGATAAAAATTGCAAGTTACGGGAATCGAACTTGAAACCCTAACCTCAGGGTGGCCAACCACTAACAGACTTGTACTAACAATTCTATACACATCCGCTGAGGATTCTATTTCTTTTGACAATCATAATTTAGTCATAATTCAACCTTATGGACAGACAGACAGTCAAGATTATCATTTCCTTATATTCTTATATGGTAAGATAAAGATGCATGGTACTATATGGTAAACCAACAATTATATAGTATGGTACCTTGATGTTAGGGAGGGCCATGAAGTTCTTGGTGATGTGAACAACAAGCTTGTCCATGAAAGAAGGGGCGATGTAGTAACCATCCACGGATTTGTTGTCATAGATCCTAAGACCTTGGCTGAGGTACTCGAAAGAGCTCAAGACAGCGTCGTGAGTTCCAGCGCCGTCCGGGGCTTGGAAGAGCGTGTCCACCATACCTTTCCCTCTGGTAATATCTTGTTGGTCATCTGATATGTCATAAGCAAGCCCTGACCATTTGTCCTTGCTGGTTTGCTTCTCCTCATCGTACTCTGAAACAACCTTAAAGCTCCCTGTCTGAATCTTGGACAACCTTGATGAGCTCACTTTCTTCAAGCTGGTCCCCAAGAAAGCTGATGTTGGGACTGAGGATCCGGCACTGGAGCCGTTCAAGGCCAGCTGCAACAGTTTGCAGTGTCATTAATTTGTTATCAACTAGTATTTTCACGTATGCAAGACACATATAAGTGAAATTAAGCATGACAATTACATCATCAGAATGATCGAAATAATGATCTTAAAATAACACAATTTCAGGTTCGAATTTTAAGAATAGAGAATTTCATGTCTGAAAGGGGTAGAGAGAACACGGAGAGAGAGACGAAAACACTTGGTGATGATCATATGGTAATCCAAGTAGTAAAATTGCATTATAATTGCTAAAAATGCAAGATCCACAATTGAAAAGAGGCAAGTAACATGATTAATACCATTCAATAGTGATTATATTAGGTAAATTTGAGGACCCATGATCTTAAAAAGCACCCAACTTATGTAATTAAGCATTGGATTAAATCAAGAGATGAATATATATACTTAAATCATAGAATGGGGGAAAAAAGGCGGGAACTTTAAGAGTGTTGTGATCAGTACCGGAGCTCTGTTAACAGCTCCAATGGTGGAGATTGTGGCCGCCATGATGATCAAAAGGGTTGCGCTCGTTTAACAAGAGAACACTTGCAGAGCAAAATGCAGAGTGTGGAGTAGTGAACACAAGATTGGTGAGGAGGAGGAGGATTGGGATTTAAATGGTGTGAAGGAGGATTGGATTTAAATTCGTGAAGGCCACACAATCAAGATTGGTTGAATGACACGTGGCACACGAGCAAGGGCTTGGAAGCAATTCAGTCCCTCATTGGCGGAATGAGGTCTGCATTACAAGTGTTCTACCAACCACATAAATTCTCATACTTTTTATTACCACACAACCCTAAGCTTATAAACAGAGACCCTTTTTCTTTGGTTTTTCTTTCTTTCTATTAAGTCCTTAATATTTTGCTGATATTATATGGAAGGGTTTCGATACGTCCATCCGCTTAATTACATGGACGTACATGGACATAATATTTAGTTTTATTTTATAAATGGGATAAATGCGTCCAACCCGTTAATTAACATATTTATATAGACCCGGTTATTTACCCGTCCTCTTATCCATTTTTGTCATCCCTATATAAAGTATAATTTTTTTTAAAGATGAATGAAATTTTTATCTTATATTTATTTTATATATTCTAATTAAGTATTATTGGTGTAGCAATTAAAGTTTTGTTTGTCAAGATGTTGAATATGAGTTCAAATCTCATGTTTAATATTTTTTTAAATTTATTTTCTTTAGTCAATCGGGTTCAACTCGAACCAGATTGACCGATCGAATTGACCGATTTTTAAAGCAAATCCAAAAATGAAGATTTTTTTATTGGGCCTAGTTAAACAACCTTGGTTCCAGTGTTTTTGGAACCGGACCGGACCGGCCGGTTCAGTCCGGTTCAACTGGATTTTTTGGATTTCCGGTCTGATTCGGCCTATCGGACCAAAATGCATGTGACCCGAGTTGGACCGGTCGAACCGGCCAGTTCGATAGCAACCCGACTGGTTCAATGCAAAACGACGCCGTTTTGAACCAAAATCCAAAATGGCGTCGTTTTGATTTTTTAATATTTTTTTATTAATTTTTTTATTTTTTATTTATAAAAAAATGGAAAATTTTATGTGCCTAACCAAAACGGCGCCGTTTTGGTTTTGGTTATTTTTTTTATTTTTTTTTTGAAAATTTGATGGGCCGGGCCATTACAAGTATGAGTCAGCCCATCAGAATTTAAAAACTAGCCGGTTCAATCCGGTTAAATTATCTAAAATTGAACGATTCGATGTGTGTCCGGTTCAAAACGATCCAATAGTTCAATCCGATTTTTTCCAGTTGAACCCGATCGAACCATAAAATTTCTATTTCCAGTTCACTATCCGGTCCGATTCCAAAAACACTGCTTGGTTCTACTTCAATTTCTTTTGCATTTGGTATGTTTATAGTTTGTGATCGCCAAATTGTTGTCCGTTTTGAGCATTATTAAGTGATGTTAGGGTCCCACTCTCATACTCTTGTTCCACCAAATTTTTGTCTCGGATATATAAGAGATAATTCAGAGTTTTTTAATGGTTTATTATAAGCCATTCATTCAAACTTTGTATTGTAGCGGTAATGACGTTCCAGAGGCTACGACTATATCCATAATTTGATGTTGATCCCTAACGCCTCACGGCCTTATTGCAGTTTCTATTTATAATTAATAAACCGAATGATTTCTAATTACTCGCTGTATCTAAGAATTAGTCATTTTTATGTTTATGTTTAGGTTTAGGTTTTACCTATTGTTAAACATATGAATTATTCAAATTAAAATCTAACCGTTAATTTTAAATCAAACAAAATCTTAATAAGTTCTTTTACTTATTTTTTTTAGGTAGTTAATTATTATTTTTTACTCTTTTACTCCTAATTATACTTAATTCCTTTACTTAAAATGGTATAAAGAAAGTAATTGATGGATTTAGAGGTATTATTGTAAAAAAAAAATCAATTTCAACTAAAATATTAGTATGTGAAATTACATTTAATTAAAATGACTAATAAAAGAAAACGAGACAATATAAGAATTGGGAAGATTACAAAGAGAGAAGAAAAATATGTCAGAGTTACATTTTTAAGGTCGGTTTTAATCCTCCTTCGAGTGAACAAACTTATTATATAATTTTTCTTTTGATAACATTCTCTCAAATTATCGAGAAAAAAAATAGAGTAATAATTATATTTTTCAAGATTTACCAATATACTACTAATAGAAGCAATTAAAAGTAACGTTTAATGGTATTGAGAATAAAATGATATCATGATAAAAAAAGTGTGATTAATACGATGATATATAAATAAGGAAATCGTAATATTGATATTGTTCGATTTGGATCGAAGTCCTCATTATTTTCACAGAAAAATCTATTTGCTTAGAAGATTAATTTCTCTTATATTAATTTTTTTCTGTTTTTTTACACCCAAAACAATACTACTATTCCCTTCTACCAATTTTGTTTCAAAATTAAATATTGCATATTTATTATTTATTTTCTAAAAAAATACTAAGTATATTAATAATGTATAACTCTAGTTAAATAGTACGATTTGTGGTTTTTACGATTTTATATATTAATCATGATTTTACTTAAACTAGATAAACTCTCAATTTTAATAACTTATATCATAAGTGAAAAAACTTTAAGGTCTCCACTCTATTGCTGAAAATTTTGCGCTCCAATCATGCAAATAATTATTTTTTTGTAAAGTAAGTTATGATTTTTATCCATCTTCTTCTGATGATCGATTCCATCTTCTGTGTCTTTTAAATTTGCAACGGGAACTTTATAATTTTTTTAAAGTTATAATTTTAACATTTTAAATAATTAAATAGTAAAAAATTATAAAAAATTATAAAAAATTGATAAAAAAATATAACAAATACCGTAGACCATGTATTAATAGAAACTGATTGAGATAGTTGTTAAAAGTATCTTATAGATTGAGGGTAATTCCCTTAAACTACTAGAATTATAAAAGTAAAGAGTGTAAGTTCTAATTGTAAATAATTAAAAAGAATGCTACTCATCAAAAAATTAGGGTCAATAGAGGGGAAAAAACAGAATTGTTGCAAATGAATCCTCTCAAACTAATGATTACTTATGGAAAGAAATGAAGAGTTAACATAATCTAACTGCATTGCTTGTGTTATATGGAGGAGTACCCTTCATAACTCATATATATAAGAAAAGATAAAACATAAACATAAAATGATTAGTTCCTTAATAAAGCCTTTTAAATTTGAATCTCATCTCTTTCCCTCCCCTGGCGTTTTGCAAATGGCTCCTCATCATCTTCATCATCATCACCATCACCACCACCATGGAGCTTCCAATTCTCACTTCTTTCACTCCTCAAGCTCTCATGCTCCCCCGTCATTTCTTCGTTACGATAATCATGATTCCCGTCCTCCACATTATATTGTTGCACCACAAGAACTGACCCTTGTATCATAGTTGATGTCACTAGCAAATCCCCCATCGCCCCGAGCTCTGAATACTCACACCAATCCACCATTCCAGCCGTCAATGGAGAAATATACCCTTCCCCTTTGCCCACAATGTAAAGATCATACATATGGTGCATTCCTGTCAAAACTGCCAATGTCTCTTCCTCATTGCTCACTACTTTCTCTTCATAACTTATGGACTGCTCCCCTGCTGTCTTGAGCCTGAACGAGTTAATGTAGTCATCGTCGAGCCTCTGCTGCCTATCGATGTATGATGCTCTTGTCAGTAATCTGTTTGAACTGTTAACTGATTGAGCTACGGATTCCGTTTCGTAAGCATCATCACCAACCATGAATCTCACAACTGTTAGAGTAACCCCTTGACTCCTTGCCATTCTCCAAGCGTAGCATAAGGCCTCGCGATCATCAGGCCCACCGATGAATAGCATTAGTATTTGTCGCATTGAGAAGTTAGCTTCTCCATTATTGGACCCAAAATCTTTGTCTACAAAGATCCCTACCGAGCAAGGGGCAAGGCTCAACGCATTTATGTTGACCCCTCTAAAGTGGTTGCTCACCTCTTCGTCTATTTCTCCATCCAAAGATTGGAACTTATGGAATGGTAGTATCAAGAAATCGATCTCCTTATCCTCTGCCACTTCACAAATGTCGAATGACATTGTCTCCGGTGAGGCCAACATGGTTAGAGTTTGAATGCTAACCATGTCGTTTAGATTCTCGTATGTGTTGAATGCAGAAACTATTGGCTCCGAGTATGCATATGACTTGTGGTTGTGAGATGGTCCTCTTCCAGAGGATGACTTTCTGGCATTGTGGACAAGGACTGTCGCGGCGGCCTGTCCCGGGTGTTGAATGAGGTGGACAGCAATCATGGTGATTGGGGATTCTTTTGTGGCATTGGAGGCGTCTATCAGGTTAATCATGCTTGAAACATTGTCAAAACCATGGAGACATACAAGAATTCTCAATTCATCATTGGGGTTTGCTTCCTGCATTGGCCTTCTCTTGTATTGCTTTATGTATTTACCAGGGCGATAAATGGCATTCAAGACGGGAGGAACTGCTGCTGTCATTAGCAAAATTGAAATCACCATCACTGCATAATCTGAAGCTTCCAAGAACTGCACCCGAAAATAAGAAAACAATGTTCAAGAAATGCACAAAATTTGTCAATGAATGCTCAAAATTTAGTTGAAAAGAAAGAGAGTTAGAGAGATTACAGCTCTGTCAAGGCCTATGTTAAGGAGAACAATTGCCAAGATTCCTTTGGTGTTCAAGACTACGCCAAGCGCGACCGATTCTATGATATCCATGTTGTGCAACCTTCCAGCAACGATTGTGCTCACAACCTTAATTGAGCAAGAAATTATGATAACTATTATTGCTATAAACCACTTTGATGATATACTCCAGATGTCGATTCTTATCCCGCAAGTAGCAAAGAATAGGGGGAGTATGCACCCTGTCACAAACTCCTCATACTTGTTCTTCAGCATAGATGCCAACACCCTATTCGGCAAGATTAGTCCGAAAACGAACGCCCCAACTATCGAATTCGCACCTAGAACCTCACCCGCCGCACCAAACAACGAAACAGCGATGATGATAAAGCACAGATGATGGTTTCTGAAGCTGTTGGTGCCTTTGGAAGCACGGTTGATTAAGAATGCGAGAACAGGACGGACCACATAGACACAGAAACCTGTGAAGCCAATGGTTGAAACAACAGAATATAGTGCATTGTAGGGGTTAGAGCGGAATGGGATTAGCATTGCAAGAAGAATCCAAGCAGCAAAATCGTTTAAGATGGCAGCTTGCATTGCCATCCTCCCAATTTCAGTATGAAAGAGTTTGGTGTCGCTCAAGACTCGACCAACCACAGGGAACCCTGTAACTGTTAGCATCACACCCCAGAGTAGGCCACCAGCAACATTATAGTGTCCTTTCACGCCGCTAGTCATGTAATAGAAAAGGCCATTCCCCATTGCAAAAGGGATCAAAATACCAGCTGCAGCAACATTAAAGGCCTTCTTGCTAACACGAAAGACGGAAGATGTGTCCATTTCCAAACCCATCAAGAACATATGGACACTCAAACCCCAATACGCCACAGTTTCAACTAAACTAATGCTTTTCAAAGGGAACAGACGGTGAAAGTATTGAATTTTGCCTAAGGCAGTTGGCCCAATAATCACACCAGCCTACAACCAATGCAAAAATCAATCAATGTGGTCAGTTCCTTTGTGTTTTTTCCATTTGGTTCATTGTATTTGAAACACACAAAATTTATTAAAGATGCTAACTTTCTGAAGTTTTGCTTACTAGAATGTCCGCGATGATTCGAGGCATCTTGAGAAGTCTGAGAACAGCGTAAAGGGCGCGAGTGAAGAAGATGACAAAGGCGAGCTGCATTGCCAAAAGAGGGAGAGCTTGACTCCATGGATTCTCGCTCTGCCAAATCCCATGTTCGGTTGTGATGTTGACAATGTAACATGGGGTGGTGATAGGTGGGACGTGATACGAATTTTGTATTGCATTCACATCCATTTTCCTCTCCTCGATTGATTAATTTCCTCTCTTCCCGCCTCCTGGCTTGCCACGACAATTCCTTCCGGTTATAAAAAACTAAAAACCAGAAAGGGACACCAGGAAAGGGCAAAGAGAATATCCGAAGAGATGGATGATCGAGAGAGAAAAATTAGAAAAAGAAAGCCAAATAAATATAAATAAACAAGATGGGAATCATATAAGCGCGGGTAAATAAGAAGGATTGAAGACAGGTTTTGTTCTTTTGGGGGGATGAGGTTATTGAAAAAACTGTATATTGGTTGTAATGGAATAACATTTGGTTGTAGAACCAAGAACATTTGTTACATTAGTTTTTTCTGTTATAAACGCCAGCCTTTTGTTGTTATTAAATGAACTATTCTAACAATCCGCGCGTTGTACGGTTGTGTTAGATTATTGATAAAATAGGTACCTACCTTTATAAAATTAGACCTTAAAGGTTTCTGTGTTTACAAAATTTAATTTTCCTATTTTTAAAAAAATTACAAAAACTATATATAAGTTTTGAAAGGACTTAATTTCAAGTATAGAAAAAGTCACTTAAGTTCACAAAAGTTTCATTTTGTTTACAAATATTCTTTATGTAGTATTTTTATATAAGTGTTCACAAATATTCATTAGACTTGATGTTTAATGAAATTAGTTTAGTTTCAATTTTAATTTGAACTTTTTAATTTATTTTATTTACCTTATAAATGTTAGTATAATATTATTATATAAAATTAGTATGTATATTTAAATATTTATTTTATCAATAATCTAATACAACCGTACAACGCATGTATGAGAGATTAAGGATCCTATTTGATTTTTTTTAAACCACCTCCAAAGTTTTCACCATAGCTTTTATGTGTGTATAGAAGTTGGACAATGATCGTCTCCCCGTTACCATCATTTGTTCATACCAATTAATTCCTAATTTTTTTTAGAGTAGACCTAATCCACCGCAAAAGATGGTGGGTAGATCAATAGCATTGTGACACATGTTAAAATTAAGTCACTTCATCAAATTTTATAAAATTTATTTTTTCTTATTCTTTAGAGGAAAAATATAATAAATATGGTTGTACCTGTGACAATAAAAAATATATTTTATTTATTTATTTCACAATGTTTTATAATTTTTTCCTTATTATTATTATTTTAAATCTTTCAATGTCATGGTCATTTTCCTCAAAATTTCATTTTTTTTCTAGTTTCTTACCTTTGGAAAATTTTGGAAACTACAATAATTTTTTCATGTATATTAAAAAAATAAAAATTTATTAAGGTAAACTGCATAAAAAATGTTCTATGGTTTACAAATATAGAAGGATGGAATCAAGGACGCTTCAGGGAGGGTAAAACTACCACAAATTTTTATTGATGCTAATCTTGTTTCTTCACTTGGTAATGTGGCCCTTTTTTCTAGGTTTTACTCCCTTCATAGCAAATGTAGCACTTATTTTGATAAAAATTACTATTATTTTTACATCCTTTTGTTTGGTTGGTATAGTGCATCTCTTACAAACTATTTCTTGTCCCTAGTATCAGAATTATACAATTTCAACCATTATAAAGTAAGGGGCAAAAGTAAAATTGCACATGTAAATTGTCCAGATAATGTTATTGTCTTACCACATTAATTGATGATGGAAATGGAGTAGATAACAACAGTATATGCAGAAACACACTAACATGTGATTGATTTTCTAACCATTAAATTTGATTGCATGATGTTCTTACTTGTTGATCGTCACTCAAATATACTAATATTTTTCTGGTGTCTAGATGCACAAATTAATGTGTACAGGGCAAGATAGGGTCGAACCACAAAGATTGAAGGAATAAAACGTTAATAAAGATGTATGACAAGGCAATATGCAACAGATCGAAACCAAGTAACACTAAGGGGGGGGGGGGGGGGGGGGTTATGTTGATTAATGAATTAATCAACGCAGAGTATGGGAGCTAACAAGACAGAATTGTAAAGTAATTATCTAGGGCACGAAAATAAGATGTAATCCAGGACAAGAAATATAAACAGATCAAGGGCCAGAAAAGTAATAAAGGAGATATCAACCAGATAGGAAGAGATCTTAGCAAAGGGTGTTCATTCGGGTTGTTTTCTAGGTTGGCTAGTCATCGGCATAGAGATATTCTAGACTCAGGTACAGACCTGCTATAGGGACCGCGTTTCCACGCCGCATCCCCTGCTTACCTTCTTAGATAAAAGTCACCCCCCGTTTCCACATATGAGGTAACCTTGACGTTCCGCCATCCTCCTAGGCACGAATGCGGGGAGGCCAAACTCAGAACGCCCATGAAGGGGAGGTAAGACAGATCTAGGGCGCGATAGCTCAGCTTGTCAGACTCGTATCGCATACCCTAGATAATTGCTTACCCCTAGACAGAGGCCTCTCGCGTTGCCTCCGCTAGGTGTCTACTACTATCCCAGGGCTTCGCGTCAGGTATAACCCTGGGAATGACATTACTCATGCAGGAATACTAACAGTTGATCAAGCTATTAACATTTCTAGACAAGCATGGAATTAAAACGGTAAACAATCATGTGTCACAAGAGAATATATTAAGCATGCATTAGACCTCTTAGCTGACCCCTACAACCCTTGAAACACCCTTCACTAAGAAGGAGGTGTTTAGCTACTCATACTATAATATAAACAGTGGATATTAACACTCATGCAATATCAAAGAGAATAAAAAGGGAGTAGAAGAAACCGATAGATTAATTAATAATCAAGGAGAAAGGTTGCTCCGCAATAAAGGTTGTTCTTGATGACAAGAGGAGAAGATCCCTAGAAAATAAGAGCTGAAATTGATGTCTGAAAATATCCTAGGACAGCCGTCCTTACAAAAACCCTAACACTATGCTTATATAGCCTAATACTAGCTAGAAGACAAAACAGCTAAGGGGAGAGAAAGGAGCGATGAGGACGTGACAGCACATGTCCTTGCAAAGGGAATATTCTGGGATTCTTGACACGCCTGATGCCTTCTAGAAGCGCATGGGATCCCGTGCGGATCTTTGAAGATGCTTCTCTTTGGTTTCGTTCTAAGGAAGGTACAGAACTGTCGAGGCCTTGAGATAGTGCACTAGTCTGGTTCGCGTCGAGGTCTTGACAACGTTCTGGTCTTCTAGGCCTTGAAACTGGAAATCCTCAGAAATGCTCCAAAATTGCTTCTTTTCGATCTTTTCCCTCTTTTGACGCTAATCTGCAAATAAAATTGGAATAAGGGTCAAATAGCAAGTTCAAGCCCCCGAAAGGGCTAGAAAAGAGGGTAAAATCGAGACCATGAAACGTGCTATTAAACATCCCCACACTGCCCCTATGCGCGCCCTCGAGCATTAACAAAATTGGAAAACTACCTCATTCAATAACATACATTATCAACACCCAACACACAGAATAGACATGACGTCCGACAAGCTATACCCAACCAGAACAAATCCAGATCTAGAAAAGCACCTGCATCTGGCTGATAGAATAACGATCCTATCAACCAGACTTTCCCAGACCCAGCCTATTCACCAGTAGTCCTCACAAAGATATGTATTTGCACTCATACTCAGAATAATACAAGTGTTTAGGCTATCACTCAAGAATGCAAATAACACAACATAGGCAGAGTTTGCAGGTCAATCCGAGTACTGTAGAACACAAGCATGGGCAATCAACGATAAGAAAAACAACGCATCAGCAAAGAGAGAGAAAAAAGGTACAATGAGCTAGGAATGTGGAAGAGAGATGAGAGATGATTAGGAGAGAAGTAGGGAGAGAAAAGGAGGAAAGAAGAGAAAGAACCAGATAAAGCCTGGGTGGATTCCTTGGCATAGGAAAAAGGCGAAGTGGCAAGGCAGCTTTTATCGAGGGCACGAGATGCTTCTGGGGCTAGACAGAGGTCTTCTTTCGAGGGCAGGAGAACGTTCTTGTTGAGGCTTCGGATGCGGATACTTTTCTTGGAAGTTCAGTACCCTTCTTCTTTTATTTTGAAATTTAAGTGTTTTTATTTTTATTTTTTTTAGAAGAAACCGAAGGGGTACGAACCAGTTGAAACTCTAAATCTTCCGGGGCATGAGACTTCTGATTTTTCGTTATGTGCTTGCCCTATAGCTGCTTCCAGCATCGATAGTGACTTCTTCAGCTTCCCCACACTTGAACGCTTCTGGGGCTCGAATTGCTTGAATGATCTAGGGCTCGAAACTCTTTTGAGCTTTGGCTTTTCTTGCCCTAGATTTCTGCTTTCTATTTTCTACTCTGAAGTCTTTTCGCTTTCGTCTGCTTCCCCACACTTGAACTTGTCTACTCATTCTTTAGATGTCTAGCCCTCGACGTTACCCTCAATAATTGCTACCTCACCTGCCAAGGAAAAATATCAAGGAGATACAAATGGTCAGGAAAGAATATGAAAAGAAGGGGAATGTTGGGGGCACGAAAAGAGAAGAGAAATGAGGGGGAGAAAAGAAAGAAAAAGACATTGATGCGAAGTTTTCCGTCATATCTAAGCTTTCCCATGTCTAACAGTGACTATACCCAGGGATATTATGCAAACCTAGACTATGCCTAGCTAAGCATTTTCACTCAAGAATAAAGGGCATGAAGCTCAAAAATGCTCACGGGTTCAAACTGTGACTACTGGTGTCTAGGGCAAGATTGGATATAAGGGCTAGCAGGCCTGAAAAATGCATGTTCAGGTGCAGATGTGATGAATTCCATGTTTCTACTATGCATCAAAAGCCAAAAATGCATGTAAAAAATGAGGGTTTGAAAACTGGCAGTGGGAAAATTTCCTAGCACGGCTAAAAATAAAGTCCGAAAAACATACAATCATGCAACAAGCGTGAAAATAAACATGCAAACATGCAACATAGCATATAAATAAATCCCTTCCCACACTTAGGCAGCGCATTGTCCTCAATGCGGGGAGAGCATATAAAAGGAGTTCAAGAAAAATAAGGACAGTACAATCGAAATAAAAGAAAGCATTAAAATTGTTCAGTGCCCTTTTCGGGGGCTAGAAGAATGGAATTGTTCCGGGGGGGGGGGGGGGGGGGGGTCACTGGGGTGGCAAATTGCGCCGGGCAACTTCAGTCGTCAAAGCCTGAAGTTCCCGCAGAATGGCCTGGAGGAGTCGCGTCTGAGTGGGATCGTAGACAAGGATGGGAATCGGGGGCTGGCTTGATGTTGATGCATTCTAGGCTTGACGAGTCGCTTCGGCTTGGGGTGCTTACTTTTCGAGGGCTGGAGGGATCGAAGTGGAACGAGGATTCGAGAGGTCTGGATAGTCAAAGTTTCCACCATTCTTGATCCCGAAAACCTTCTCTGCTGCGGGAGCACAACCTGGATAGAAACTCACCACACCTCGTGAGATACATAAATGACCCATGACATCCAAGGTTCAGATATCCAAGTCCTTGAATGCCAGGGGCTCAGAAAGATTACTAGCATATAGGTTAATTTTACGTATTTTCATAGCAAGCAAAGAGATAAGCGACCCAAAAATAGGTCCACGGTTACCATTCAGCACATGCAAAACACCCGAAGATACCCAAAAACCAAGATTAACCCTATGTTTGTGTTTCATGCACCATAAAAAGAAAAGCTCCTGCACAGATATCTGTCCTGAGGAACCAAATAGTGCCGAAAAGGTAAGAGCCAGATATCTGTGCAAGATACGCAAGGCGGGATCAATGATTTCATGGGCTTTACTACCCTTAGGGTCATATTCAACATGCGGTTTATTAGTGAGCTCACGGAAAACAACATTAGAATAAAAACAGAAGGTATAATAGTCAAAGCATTTTTGTACAGAGGAGTATTCAATTCAGCATCCATGACAAATCCTAACTAGCAATTGAATTTCCCAAGGGTCAGATGTTCCCACTTGTTAGCTAACCTAAAGTTTATGAGACCAGGGGTAGAAGAGTTCGGACCAACCTTGCCCTTGGGCCTAAAAGTACCATCCACCCAAAACGTGGTGAAGAACTCAAGGGAAAGCTCAATAAAGGTTGGGTGTTCCAGATAGAACAGAGATTCCCAACCAATATTGGCCACATACTCCCTGGCCTTAGACTCAATACCCATTTTGGCAAGAAAATCAAAATCCAGGCGCGCACAGGAGCTAATGCCCTTGGAATTCAGCATATTTAACTTATCTAGGGACGGCATATCATTAAACACTATCCATTTATGAGGTGAGGAAAGGTCAGAAGTCACCTGCTGGGAGCTGGATCTGGGGGCAGAGGAAGGTGCTGGACTCTCGGCCGCGACATCGTCGTCTGTTTCGGGGACTCGAGGCTTCTTGGAGGTCGAGGGCTTGCCTGCGCTGGAGGATGAAAGTTTCCTCTTCTGGCCCACTGGTGTTTCAACCACAGCTGGCTGCTCCGCTTTGGCCGGAACCTTAGACTTTCCTTTTTTGACCGCCGACTTTGCAACGGCTACCTTTTTCTTCTTCTCTGCCTCCTCCGCAGCTTTCTAGGCCTCGAGATCTTCGTCTTCCTCATCGGCTTCGGCCTCTCCACTCTCTCCAGTGCCCTCCTCCATGACCTCGAGATCTTCTTGCTCTTGGTCATGGACAGGCTCAGTCTGCTCCTCCATGGCCTCGGCTTCTTCATCTGATACCAGGATGTCCTTGAGGACTTCTTCAACAGTTAGGGCAGGCTCATGGGCTAGAAAGCGGTCGAGAGCTGCGTCAAGGGGGAGCTGTCTGGCGGATGGAGAGGGTTTTTTAGGCTTAGATTTGGCAGTGGATGACCCTGGGGGGAGTTTCATCACACGACCACATCTAGTGGTAGTCGAGGTAGGAGGAATAGAGCCGGTAACTTCTAGGTCGTCATCCACCGGTGTGAACTCTCGGACTTGTTCTGCGGTCGTCGGTGAGATAGCTGCAGGAGAGGGAATGGGAAGAGGGTGGACAGACGGTGGCGTAGCCATTTTATATGAGGCCGAGTTAGGGGTGGTGGATTGAGATCTGGATTTGGAAGGAATGGGGTTGGAAGGGTCCTCTGGATTGGGTCCAGAAACGTTCTTACGAATGGATCCTTTGGTTTTTGGTGCCATTGATGGTGAGTGGAAGAAGAAGAGAGATAGTGGTAATGGAGATGGAGATGGGAGTGAAGATAAGAGAGGGTTGCGTGTTTGGTGAAAGAGAGAGATGAGAGTTAGGTGTGATGTGAGTGAAGACGAAGTAGGAGCGTGGGAGAGAGAGTTGTAGCCGCAGCTGGCATTTATTGGCGCAACTTTTCATTTAATTAGGGCTGCTTTTCTGCTTCCTGTCAGGCCACGTGACGCCTTGGGCTTGGAGCACGATGGCCCACGCGTATCTCAACCGCCTAAAAAGGAGAACAACTTTCAATTTTCAAAAAGGCAGTTGGTTAATTAAGATATGGACAAAAAGAGAGAATAAAGGTAAATAATTACCAAATAAAAGGAATAAAATCACATGGGAAAAGGAAGGGTCAGGGATATAAACAAGGAATAAAACATGGAAATAAAATCAAATAGAAGACAAGAATAAACATTAGAGAATCTGAAAAGATGTAGAGAAGATAAGGGAGAGAGAAAGGATGTGGACGGCATATCAAATGCCTCCAGTGTGGTCTGTTTACTCGTTGGGACCTCGACGTGCAGTGTCATTCTAGGTCTGGATAGGTGGGACGTCCACCATGGCCTCCTCAACTATCGAGGGCTGGAATCCTTCATAAAAGGGTTTTAGTCTCTGGCCATTGACCTTGAAGATGATTCCTGTGGTTGGGTTCTGAATCTCGACCGCCCCATGGTTGTAAACTGCCGTGACCACGAAAGGTCCTGACCATTTAGACTTCAGCTTTCCAGCAAAGAGTCGCAGGCGTGAGTTGTACAATAAGACTTGTTGTCCGACTGAAAAGGTTTTAGGACGAAGGTGCCTGTCATGGTAAGCTTTTGTCTTGCCCTTGTAGAGCATGGCATTCTCATAAGCATCGTCCCTCAATTCTTCTAGCTCTTGGATTTACAAACGCCTGTGTTGATTGGCGAGGCCTAGATCTGTATTTACTTTCCTGATGGCACGACTTGCCATAGGCAAGTCTGTAGGGAGTCATTCCGATTGGGGTCTTGAAAGTTGTACGATAGGCCCAGAGTGCATCATCCAATTTCAGACTCCAATCTTTCCGGGACTGGTTAACGGTCTTCTCAAGGATGGACTTAATCTCACGGTTTGAGACCTCGGCTTGGCCATTAGTCTGAGGGTGATAGGCGGTGGATGTTCTATGGTGGACTCCATACTTTGTCAAGAGCGAGGTCACGACATGGTTGCAGAAATGGGTACCCCTATCATTGATGAGTGCTCTAGGTGTACCAAACCGGTTGAAGATATTGGTGCGGAGAAAATTCACGACCACCTTGGAGTCATCTGTCCGAGTGGCCTTGGCCTCAACCCATCTGGAAACATAATCGACGGCCAGAAGGATGTAGACGTTGCCAAAGGAGATGGGAAAGGGGCCCATGAAATCTATACCCCAGATATCAAAAATTTCACAGGTGATAATGTTTGTCAAGGGCATCTGATTCCTGGCCCCGATATTTCCAGTGGCCTGACATCGGGGGTGCAAAGCGCAATACATGTAACTATCCTTGAAAATGGTGGGCCAGTACAAACCAGCTTCCAGGACCTTCAGGGCAGTTTTCTTGGTCGTGAAATGTCCTCCTTCTGAATGGCAGAATCTAAGGATCGAGGGCACCTCGCCCATGGTTACACATCTACGAATTATCTGATTCGAACAGTGCTTCCACAGGTAGGGGCTCTCCCAAATGTAGTATTTGGCTTGCCTTCTAATTTTGTTGCATTCGGAAGGGGAGGCATCGGCTGGGTAAGTGCCAGTAGCATAAAAGTTTGCAATATCGGAGAACCATGGGGAATGAACAGCCTGGGCTAAACATAATCGCTCGTTTGGAAAAGTATCTCGGATTGGCTCAAGCGAATTTTCTTCCTGGGCTGGAAGTCTGCTCAAGTGGTCTGCCACAAGATTTTCTCTTCCTGCTTTATCTTTGATAGCGATATCGAATTCTTGCAGGAGCAGGATACAATGGATAAGTCGTGGTTTGGCATCAACTTTGGTCAACAAACACCGAAGGGCAGAATGGTCCGAGTAGACGAGGACATGAGTGCCTAGGAGATATTGCCTGAATTTGTCAAGGGCATAGACTACGACCAGGAGTTCTTTCTCTGTGGTTGTGTAGTTCTGCTGGGCCGGGTCTAGTAGCTTGGAAGCATAGTAGATAACATGGGTCTCTTTATCCTTCTTCTGACCCAAAATGGCGATCAGGGCCTGATTACTGGCATCACACATGACCTCGAAAGGTAATGTCCAATCGGGGGCACGAATAATTGGGGCTGAGATAAGTCTGTTCTTGAGAAGTTCAAAAGCGGTTTTCCAGGCCTCATTGAAATCAAAGGGCACGTCCTTCTGGAGCAAGTGACACATTGGTTGAGCAATCTTGAAAAAATCCTTAATAAACCATCGGTAGAAACTGGCGTGGCCTAGAAAAGACCGCACATCTCGAACACAGGATGGATAGGGCAAGGATTCTATCACTTCGATCTTGGCTTTGTCAACCTCAATTCCCTTGGCCTAGATGACATGACCAAGTACCAGGGCTCGATCCACCATGAAGTGACACTTTTTAAAATTCAGAACAAGATTTGTCTCTATGCGGCGCTCTAGGCATCTCTTCAGATTGTCCATGCATTCCTCAAAAGAATTCCCATAGACAGTGAAGTCGTCCATGAAGACCTCGATTCCATCCTCAACTAGCTCAGAGAAAATGCTGACCATGCAACGTTGAAAAGTGGCAGGGGCGTTACACAGGCCGAAGGGCATACATCTATACGCGAAGGTCCCGAAAGGGCAGGTAAAGGTGGTTTTTTCCTGGTCTTCAGGAGCAACTGGGATTTGATGGAAACCGGAGTAACCGTTTAGACAGCAATAGTGAGTCTTGCCGGCGAGACGTTCTAGCATCTGATCGATGAAGGGCAGGGGAAAATGATCTTTCCTGGTAGCGGCATTCAATCGGCGGTAGTCAATACACACTCTCCACCCATTCTGGAGTGAAGTAGGAATGGATTCGCCATCTTGACCGGCGGTGATGGTTATGCCTATTTTCTTGGGCACGACCTGGATAGGGCTGACCCATGGACTATCTGAGATGGGGTAGATAACTCCTGCATCTAGCAGCTTGAGAATCTCTTTTTTTACCACTTCCATCATTGGCGGGTTCAGTCGACGCTAGGGCTGGCGGATGGTCTTGCTCGCGTCTTCTAGGTGGATGTGATAAGTGCATAACGCTGGGGACAAGCCCTTGATATCCGCAATGGTCCATCCTATGGCTTCTCTGAAGTTCTTCAGCAAGGAAACCAACTCGGATTCCTCGGGGTTTTTGAGCTTGTTGGAGATAATGACGGGCAAAGAGTTATCGGGGCCTAGATAAGCATACTTCAAATGGGAAGGCAATGGCTTCAGATCGAGGGCTGGAGCCTGATCAATAGAGGGAAATAACTTAACATGGTCCGGACATTCAGGAGACTGCTTCGGAGACTCATGCTGAGTAACAACGCATTCTTCTAGGGCAGCGACGACAGAGTGTAATTCAGGTGGAATGGGAAGTGTCGAGGCCACGACATCTAGAAGAGCGGGTGTCAGACTCCTATCAAGGGCAGACTGCAAGGGGTCAGTAGAATATATTTCATCAATCTCCCCTATAATGGGGTCAACAATATCAACATAATTCACACTAGAGAATTTAGAGGGGTATCGCATGGCTTCTAGCATATTGAATTTGATGATCTCTCCGTCAAATTCGAGAGAGATGGTGGCATCATGAACGTCAATCTTTGCTCGGGCTGTGGCCAGAAATGGGCGGCCTAGAAGAACATCTGTAGACTTGGTGGAGTCTTCGTTCTCCATTGCAATCACATAGAAATCCGCAAGGAACAAGAATTCTCCAACTTGGACTAAGACATCCTTGATTATCCCCTCAGGGTAGATGATAGAACGATCAACGAGCTGGATGGTAAGGTCTGTAGGCATGAGAGGCTCAAGGCCTAGACTGTGGTAAATGATCAAGGGCATGACATTAATTCCTGCTCTTAGATCACACATGGCCTTGCCAATATCAACTGTGCCAATTCGACAGGGGATAATGAGCATGCCTTGGTCTTTGCATTTTGGAGGGATTCGACGCTGGATATGTGCAGAAGCGTTGGCCCCTACGCTGATCTTGTTAACTTTGGCGAACTTATTTTTGTTCGTGCATAATTGCTTCAGGAATTTGGCATAGCGAGGGACATTCTTCACTGCCTGGAGAAGAGGGATGTTAACAACCACTTTACTGAACATTTCAAAGATATCGCGATCCTCCTTGTCTTTCTTGGCCTTGACCAATCTGTGAGGGAACGGGGGCTCGAGAATCTTATGAATGTACTCTTGAGTAAATTCTGGTGGGTTGGGGTCATTCCGTGGTAAGCCTTTGGGAGAGTGGATTCTGTCCTCCTTGACCTCGACGAATCTAGGGACTTTGGGGAGCTTCGTCCTAGGTTTAGGCTGGATTTTGGCCTCTGGAGAATTTTCAACATCTTGGGCTGGAAGCTCAGATGGTTTCAAGGTCGTCCCACTACGCAAAGTTACTGCACAGACATTGTGCTTCGGATTCATTTCGGTCTAAGGTGGTAATCTGCCATGATTTGTTAACTCTTGTATTTTGGCATTCATGGCACTCATTTGCCTCTTAAGCTCATCTATTTCTTTCTGCTGCTCGGGATTCTTAGGCACTTCAGCAGTCGGGGTCTAGACAAAAGTCTGGTCCTGAGGAGGTTGATGTTGATACTGGTTCTGATGGTATGTGGGTTGAAGTCTGAAATTCTGCATGTTAGGAGGGGGATTTCTATAGTGGTTCTAGTGTTGTTGATGGCTAGGTCCCCAAAGTTGAGGGTTTGGAAACCATCCTGGATTTTCCTGTTTCTAGCCTTGGTTGTAAGTTTGACCATAAGGGGCTGGAATAAATTGGCCAGCAGCATTCACTTGTATTTCATCTGGGATATGGGGACATGCATCAGTGGGGTGATCCACAAAATTGCATATTTGGCAGGCTTTGACAGGTGCGGGTTGTCCGGTCATGAAATTCTGAAACATCCCTGTGAGAGATGATATTTGATTCTGTAGGGCAGCCACTTGGACATCCTAGCCTGGATTGTTGGCAAGGTCTTCAGAGGCATTCTTGGCCATGAGATCTATTGTTGCTCGAGCAGCTGTTGGGGTGAGAGCAGTCAGAGATCCGTTGGCAGCTGCGTTAAGCAACGCCTTATCATGAGCTTTGAGGCCTTCACAAAAATACTGAACAAGGGCGTGCTCGGTAAGGTTGTGGGCTGGACAGCTAGATTGCATCTTCTGGAACCTCTCATAGTACTGGACTAGAGTCTCCTCTTTCTTCTGAACTATGGAGACGAGTTGCTTGCGCGTGGTGTTGGAGATAGAAGTCGGATAGTACTTCTCAGTGAAGATTTTTGACATGTCTGCCCAAGAACGAATGGATCTTGCGGGAAGGTCATAATACCAGTCGAGGGTATCATCTTTGAGAGACCACTGGAATACGCGCAGCTTGGCTTGCTCAATGCTGACGTTGGCGGGTTTCATGGCCTCGCAAATAGAGTGGAGCTGTTGGAGATGACGAAGAGCATTTTCCTTGGCGACCCCCCGAAAAGTAGGAAGATGATGGAGCACGGCGGACTTCAAAGTCCAGTCATGAGGGACGTTAGGCCAGTCAATGCAGCTACTTGCCATATCGGGGGTTGCATGGAAATTATCAATGGTTTGTTGATCTGGGGGGGTGGTGGTGGTTGATTCTCACGACGCTCACGGTTGTCAAGGTCTTCCATTGCTGGAAAATCGAAATGGGCTGGTATGGGGTTGTCGGGGTCACGATGAAGGAAGGTTAGGTCTACGAAAAACTAGTGTTCCTGGTCAGCCAGATTGGAAGGGGATCCGTCGAGGGCAAGATGTGGAATTACTCTACGCTGAGTAGATGTTCCTCGAGCTTGCCTACGAAGTCCTCTTTCTGTTCTGGTCAACTCGAGGTCTAGAGGGAGTAGATCGGGGGCAGATCTCCTAGTCATACAAAAATAAAAATAGAATTAGTACCGTTCAATCCCCGACAACGACGCCAAAATTTGATTGTCACTCAAATATACTAATATTTTCCTGGTGCTTAGATGCACAAATTAATGTGTACAGGGCAAGACAGGGTCGAACCACAGAGATTGAAGGAATAAAACGTTAATAAAGATGTATGACAAGGCAATATGCAACAGATCGAAACCAAGTAACACTAAGGGGGGGTTTATGTTGATTAATGAATTAATCAACGCAGAGTATGGGAGTTAACAAGACAGAATTGTAAAGTAATTATCTAGGTGATAAGATTCAGACTTATGGGGAAACGGGATAGAGATTATGGCCGTCCGGAATCACTGTCGAGGTAGTCCGTCGTACCTGCAAAGAGCCGGAGGGGGGGCTCCGGCATAGACACTCCGGATTGGGTAGTGATTTATGGTCTTACCTTTGATCTAGAAATGAGTAGTATTTATAGGCAAAAGAAAGGATGTTACCCCAGGGGTGGGCGTTATCGAGGGAAGATAACGCCCAAAATGACGTCAGCATGTGTCAGCTGGATAGGATATCGCCGACGAGATATCGCCAGTGAGATGTTGTCGGGGCCGCCTGGGATAGGAAGACGCCGTGCCCCCCCCCCCCCCCCGCTGATGTCGACCATCCCAGGATTCCTCAGTCCAACGAGGGCGGTAGCCGGGTATTGTCGCCAGTCAAGGTCTACAGGGATCCGGCTTTGACTTAAGGTGAGAAGACAAATGTACCCTTGGTGTTTCATCAATTGTTATCATAAGCCCAATTGAAAACGAGCCTGAGTGTTCACCAAGGGCTTCCTTTCATGGCTTCTGGAGGAATGTTACTCCCTTTGTGCTGCGGCAGATTCACGAGAATCTTCGAGTTCTTCTGACTCCTTTGTTAGTACCTTTATACCGGATACACGATAGCGAAGTGGTTAACGGGAACCGATCATTTGCGATAGCTATTGGTCACAGAGAGGGCGCTGACCAAGTTGACGGAGACGAGATGGCAGCGATTACGCTCTTCGAAGCTTCTAATACCGCTCTGAAGGCGATATTTCCTTTAGAGGCTTTCTCCCGCACATATCGGGGAGTCGTTGATGTCGCTTTTTCTATCCAAGCTCGTTGGATCCAGCTTTGTCGTAAGCCGTCTGCAACACCGACCTGATCTTACACCATAAACTACCTACAATTCGTGCGGTTTCACACCGTAGCTACCTGCAATATTGACGCGGTTTTACGCTGCTCGGAGCTACCTGCAACATTGACGCGGTTTTACGCTATAGGCCACCTACAAATTGCGCGGTCTTACATTCTTCTGGACTACAGTTCGTACTCCATTTGTGTATCTCGGGCGTTCATCAGGAGTTCCGCGTTAGCCTTTCCCCCTGGCTGCTTCGGGATGACGGGACGACCCAATTTTTGAGGGGCACGCCTTGGTAAGCAGCTACTACTTCGGATCTATAAATGCAATCCTTTTTTCGGTGCAGATTCTTCACACTCTCTCTGCTTCTCATTTATCATTTCTTCATGGACGATCTCACTAGAAACTTTCTGATTTCCAAAGCCTTAACCCTCAAAAATCTCACTGAGGGTGACGTCAGCTTTCTGGAGAACATGCTTGTCGCACCCCCTTTTTCGTTGAAAACGAGTTTAAGGTTCAGGATGGATGCTAAGCATAAATGGATGCTTCACATAATGCAATGAAGTCGCCACCCTATTTTCTAAGGTTTAGGGAACCTAATGTCATGGCATAAAAATAAAAAAACTAAGGCACATGTGGTCTAAACCAAAGAACGAAGGTTCGAGGTCGTATTATGGACTTGGGAAGGTGTTAGGCACCCAAGTCACATCCTTAAAAGGTTACCGGTAGAAAGGTGTTTGGAAAACAATTTTGATATACAAAGATTTGTTTAATGATTGAAGCATGTCAACCAATTCTTCCCACGAACTCAAGTCACTTTCCAATCATTTACATAGGCCAATGATTGAATCATATCAACAGAGTCCGCTTACCGAATTGGGACACTTTTCGATTATTTAAACATTTTTGACGTGATTTGGCCCTCAAAGGTGACGTTACATCTTAGCATTTTCGTAGGGGCATGTTATTTCTGATTGGGACACGAAGGACGGGGTTACCGTTTGTTCGTTATGCTAGAGCAGACGTTCCTCCTTTTTCATCATCGGGCCATGCATGATTAACCTAATTACTACGTGATCCTATCATGGATAAATACTAGCACAATACAAATTTACTGAAATGCAAATAACCGTGTGGGATCGAAGCCACCATGCTCATATATCAATGCAAGCAATTAATTTCATGGTATAAAAGCGAGTGATTTAAACACGTAAGCATGTGGGTTGATTTTATCATGCACACAATTTATGAGTTTTTTAGCATTTTTAAATATCATGTATACAAATAATATTTGCAATAAAAACATTAAATAAATAAAAGAGGCTAGAAGAAATGCGTACTTGCGTTGCGTGAACTTGATCAACCTTCCAAATTGAAAGTGTTAGCAACATTTTCGAAAATAATAAATAAGAAAAGCACATGCAAATACTTATTTAATTTACGATAAGTAAACAATTAATTAAATACACATGGCAAACAACTCAACAAATTATTCATAACATGTAAGCAATTAATAAAACATGACAAATAAACTCAACATATCACTTATAGCATGCAAGCAATTAATTAGAATAAAACATGGCATAAACACATCATTTAAATCATACAAACATTTATTTAAATAACACATGGCATAAACACATTTAAATCATGAAAGCATAGAAATAAATAAAGCATGACATAAATAAATCAATTAAATCATGCAAGCATTTAATTAAATAAAATATGACATAAACGCATTATTTAAATCATGTAAGCATGGAAATAAATAAAGCATGGCATAAATAAATCAATTAAATCATGCAAGCGTTTAATTAAATAAAACATGGTAAACAAATCATTTTACTCATGGCATACAAGCATACAAATTATTCGTGGCATGTTAGTATGAAAATTGTTCATGGTATATACGAAACAAATTATACATGGCATATACGAAGCAAATTATACGTGGCATATACGAAATAAATTATACATGGCATATACGAAAATTATACATGTCATACGAAACAAATTATACGTGGCATATACGAAATAAATTATACATGGCATATACAAAAATTATACATGGCATATGAAACAAATTATACGGTTTTTTTTGGGAAATAAGTGGGCCCCACAAGGGATTTTTGGACATTAAAAAATGGGCTTGGCACAAATTTTAATAAAAAAAAACAAAGATGGGCCGAAGCCTATCACCTTTCTATTTTCTTCCTTACCTTTCCCGCCCAACTCCACTTCTTCTTCTCCATCACGTCGCCGACCACCATGGCCGGCGACTCAAGCATCACAAATCAATAAAACTCACTCAAGATAGACTCAATAATTACAGTATCATACTAGCAAATCAAGTTAAGCAAAACAGCAAGTAAAACAATTGAAAGCAGTGGCGTTTTAACAAAGGAAAAGCAAACTAATTAAACATGTATATATGGCTATTAATTAGCCTAGACGTTATACAATCAAATTGAAGTAAGGGAAGTGTAATTAGCAAGTAAACTAAGCATGTGAGGCAAGTTATAGCAATTTATTTCCACACTACATGCAAAAACGAAAATTAAAGAGAGTTTAGAGAGAGAGAGCTTAAACATGCATATATGGCTATTAATTAGCCTAGACGTTATACCATCAAATTGAAGTAAGGGAAGTGTAATTAGCAAGTAAACTAAGCATGGGAGGCAAGTTATAGCAATTTATTTCCACACTACATGCAAAAATGAAAATTAAAGAGAGTTTAGAGAGAGAGAGCTTACTTGTTCCGGGAGAGATTTTATCCAAGAAGGTAGTGCAAGAAATGGGGATTAAGAGGAAGATTTGGTGCCCTTGATTTGTTGCTTGAAGCTCTCTATTTATAGAAGAAAATAAAATTGGAGTCGGTTTGGGTTCCTTGGCCGAGAATCGCCGGGAAGAAATATCCAAGGCTGATGATGAGCTCTAGTCTGGAATAGTGAGCTAGGGAGAGTTTCTTGTGCCCTTGGTTGATCGGATGGGACTTGGTGATGATCCAATTGAGGTGGAACCGAGCCGGAGGGTGAGATTGCATTGATTGTGCATTAATGTGGTATTTACCCTATTTTTGGATACGAACGGGATATTTTGAAAACAAATCCGAGCCGAGGGTACAACTATGTGTAGAAAAATAAGGCAAGAAAACTAATATACAGTGAAGAAATGCGAAAGTTGATTTAACGTATTTATTTTCTTTTTCGGAAGTGTCAAAACGTTCGCGCGCAAAATAAATGTCCTTACGACAAAAATTGAATGAAACTGAACGCGGTGGCGTGAAAGAGAAAATTAGCACGTAATTATCAAACAAAGAAATTACGTGTTCGATCCACGGTCCCGGGAAACTTACTCGGGACCGATAGAAGTTCACGTAAAGACAGTTAAAAATACGAGAAACTAAAAAGACACGAAATGATACGGAATATTAAACAAACTAGTCTAGGATCAAGAATCGATATGAATTTGACCTAGACGAGCTATTAAATGCGGTAAACATAAAAATACGTAAATACGTTGACAAAAACCGAAAAATACGGTTTTAGTCGAAAATACGAGAAAAATACAAAAAATTTAAAAGACATGAAATGACATGAAACATTAAAATAAATAGTCCTTGATCAAAAATTGATTGAAATTTGACGTAAACGGGCTATTAATGTGACATGAGATAAAACGAAAAAGTTGTGACGTAAGTCAAAATTCGGGTAGCAACAATGCTGACGAAGACTGGTGAAGATATGCTGGAGCTTCGGGGAATGATGAACCTCATTCAGTCCAGGATCGGGGCTGCTACCATGGAGGACTTCAATCCCATCGGGAATGTCTCCAAGTTGGCCATCGCTGCCTACCGCATCGAGGTTACCATCGCCATGCTGCAGCAGAGGAAGGATCTGCTGAACTGCTGTCTTAAGAGCATGAGAAGCACCTCTTCTGAGCTTACCTCTCTTGTGGAGGCCTTGAGAGATATCCCCACTCTGCTGGTGGATGATGACAACGATGCTGGGTCCCAAGCTTGAGTGCTTGCCACTCCGCTTTCTTTTTTGTTTTTCCTTTGTACGTATTATGTATGCGGATGTATGTCTAGGCTGTTAGGCCGTAATAAAAACTTCTTTCTGTTATTGGGGTTGCGATTTCTTTCCCTTTTTTTTTAAGGCGTTAGCTCTTGCTTCGATTGAGGGTTGTGTAAGCCCAACTGAAAACGAGTCTGTCATTGACCAGACTTCTGCAGCATTCATTCTTCTTTTTCTTCCAGGTGGCGACGGTTGCTCTAGTGAACCGTTCTGTACTAATCATGCGCCGATTCTTTAGTATCAACTGATTGGGCGGTTTTTCTGTGTTTCTTGATTATCGAGAAATCCCAACAGGCGTGCTCAAAGGATTTGATTCTGCCATTATGGTTGATCTTCTCGAGATGCATTAAATTATCCTCCTCTTACTTGTGAAAAATTTGAAGAGTCTCACCACTTTGACTATTTATGGGGAGTTCTTCTCCATTTTCCTGTTCATCTTCTTCTTTGTATTTCCCTGCTGTTATTGATTTTCGTCTCTCATGGCTGATTCATATGATCAGGTCTCCGATGAGCGAGAATCTCGTCTGACCCCTCCTACCACACCGGATTCTGATGATCCTCCTTCGCCGCCGCACCTGAAGAGGCGATTGCCCCGCCGTAGAGGTCAGAAGAGGTCGAAGAAGAGAACAAATTCTAAGACCACTGGCTGGTTTTCTTCTTTTTCAGCCCCTCCGGCTTGTGAGGGCAAAGAATTGTTTCCTCCTGCTGACTGGTTTGAAGAGGAGACTCCTCCAGGAGATAACGTCCCAAAGGCGGCATCCTCCGCTGCGAAAGGGGTATCCAAGCCGTTAATGCCGAGTCCGGAGTGAAAGGCTGACAAATCGCCTCCTTTTATTGATGAAGAGCTCCGCCCTCAGATGAGGAATACTGTTACTGATCCTCTTACTGGCCTGACGATGATTGATTCCACCCCTGACAATCCTTTGTAGATGCCGTATGGCTTATTATTAAATGAAATGATGCTTTGCTTTTCTAGTCTTGCATGCTCAGGCGTTAGCTCCTCTTTTGAAAGATGGCTATCGCTGAGAGACAAACTGTTGCTTCGATGTAACCGCTTGCAACTGATTATCAGTAACTGCCCCCTCCAGAAGATATAAATGCTTAGACATAAATATCCTTCTGAGGTTTTTCACACGTGTCACTTTTGCCTTGGGGCGTGTCCCATTTTTACAGGCTGTTCAATTTTCGAATTCAACCTTTAAAAGGGAGCAACTGCTTTCTTTTAATACTCTTTGCTTGTGCTTCAGAATTTTCTCCTTCTCTCTCTAAGTTTTTGCTTCAAAAGAAGTTGCGACCACCGTTCGTCGGCGCCAACGGTTTTGCTCACCGCCTTCTGTTCAAGGTACTTCACTTCTTTTTCCTCATATTTTCTTCTTGCTGATTCATTATGAGCACATCTAGGATACTCAAGGATTCTCAGTGTCCTCTGGCCACAAATAGGTCTTTGAGGAGTCTCTAGCGGCCCATAGATTTAGAAACTGAGAGAACACCCAGTATTTTTGTTGATGAAACGGTATTAGAGGCAGAGTTGGAGGAAAACGGTATCTTTTTTCCTCCTAGCTACTCCGTCAAAATTCCTGATGCTGGTCATCGGCTTCATGACCCTCTATCGGGGAGCGATAGGATGGTATATTTTAATATGTTCCTTTACGGCTTTCGCTTTCCCATCTACGAAGCGGTGAAAGGATTATTGGTTCGTTATGACATTAACCCGGCTCAAATTACGCCTTCCTCTTGGTGCAGGATTCATGCCTTCATCCGTACTTGCGAGTTGCGGGGTATCTTTATCTCGTCTGCCAATTTATTTCGCAAGTTCTTCAGTTTTAAGTGCCGCAACTGTGTGGTAGATATCACCCCGAGGTGGAATGACGCGTTAGTGCAGTCATTCTGGCAGAAATTTTGGGGTTTTGAAGAGACTGTGGCTGACTGGAAGAGCGATTTCTTCATCGTGAAATTGCCTTTCCGCCCTTGGCCTAGGGGTTTCAATCAGTGTCTTGTTGATTCCCTTTGGACAAACCCGTCAGTAATATCCAAGAAAGAACATCGGCAAACGAACATGCTGCTGGAACTGAGCTCGTCCTTTCGCATTCGAGAGTTTGCCTTGTACAAGCTTATAGAGGAGTGTACTATAAGTAAGTTTCTTTTCTCCCGTTATTGCTTTGGTTTATTCATTGTTCTGATATGTCTTGTCGATAGGTGACGCTGAAAATCAACCGTCGGGCAATAAGGACGTTGATCGGTTGTCGAACCCTTCAAAAATAATAATAAAACCTGCAGTCAATGTGCACAGTAATTTGTGTATAATGGTAACAGGGTCGAACACATGGATTAAGGGATCAACAATCAACTCGATCTAACAGATTAAGTAATCCAAGCAATAAGTAACCAAAGGGGGGTTTTGAATGGTTGTTTGATTAATCTAATTGTTAACTATGAAAGTAACGACAACTAACAGTAAGAAGTGATAGAAGTAATAAGAAATCAGTAGGGACAAGAGTTCCCAGTAAGAGTCCGAATCCGGTTGCAATTATGGTCAGCCGGTCATTGGTGTGAGCATTGTCTATCCCGAGCTGATAGACACACTATAGGGACCAGGTATGCTTAGGTCCCCTGCTTACCTTCGTAATAGAAGCTATCCCAAGGTACGCTTATGGGTTAACGTTGACAGTCCGCCGTCCTCCAAGGTACGCTTATGGAGGCAACACTCAGATGCCCATGAAGAAGAGGTAAGATGCGTCTAGGGCGAGACACTCAGTACGCTCAAGGCTCTGCCCTAACGGCTTGTTCCATCCAACTAGGGGATACCAGGATTCCAGTCAGGACCAGTATGGTTATCTGCTTTACCCTGCAGCTTCGCGTTAGGTATAACTACCAGGACGATTGTAATACTCTAGTTCAATTACTAGGTGATCAAGCTAATAATTAACCTAGGTAAATTGAAAATTAATCATCGAACAAGAAAGATACCAACACAGAATTTATGAAGTACAATTTGACCTCACGGCTTCCCTTGCAACCTTCAATCGACTCTTACCAAGAACAAGAAGACTTAGCCGCACATATTAATAATAAAAACAAATAAATAAATAAATTGCATAATTAAATAAGAGAGATAAATCCTGATTACTACCGGCCGGAGCAACTGCTCCGGTTTATTGAAGAGAAAAACAAAGATGCCGAAGGTTTAGCCGGGGAGAAGAGGAGAAGAGAGCCCTCTAAAAACCTAATTACTAAAAGTATTTATAGAATAATTACAAATTAAATTCCTATTCCGATTTGAATTCAACTCCCCATAGGACTTCTACTGTGATTGGGACTTCTGGAGCATTAATTCAGCGGATCTGATATTTTCCTTTAATGCGCTTGTTTTCTTTTCTCGCTAGGACACTGCTGCCTTCCGCGAACGCCCAACTGCTTGGCCTAGCTGCTCTATTTCTTCTAGAAAATGATAGAAAGCTTCCTTTTCGTATTTTCCTCTTAATTAGCCCAGATCTGTAAAAAGTGAGTAAACACAGCAACATAAGTAGCATCATGATCTAAAAAGTCATACCAAAGAGGGCAGAATTATGGACATAAAACACTCTATCAAACATCCCCACACTACCCCGATGCTCGCCTCGAGCATTAAAATCAGAAAGCATCACCTCATCAGGAACACACAGCCTCAATCCACAACACACAGAGTTACTTACGCCACCACTTACGCCTCGACCAAGCAGTACGCCACCCTCCAGCCTAGATGTACTCTGCACTACTCTAGAGGAATAACAAAACCAGAAGAGTAGCTTTCCTACATCAGCCTGCTGCAAGCAATCCTCACAAGATGTGGTGTTTATCGCTCACGCTCAGAAACAGAGTTAGGTGTTTAACACTCATCAATGCGAATGATCATGCACAAAACTAAATTTTCAATAGTGACCTGAGTACAAAGAACACACGCATGGGAAATCATATGATCATAGAGACTTTGCAAGGGTAAAGCAAAATAAGATGTTGAAGAAGAAGGGGGGTTCAAAGTAGAGAGAAGGAAGGATAGACGTTTCATAGCTGGAAAAAAAAGACAAGTCGGTGAGAAAGACCTCCTGATGGCAGCGGCGAGGGCAAGCCAGAGAACGCTGAAGGAGAGTGGGGGTATCTTCTGTGGGAAGTGTCGTCGGTCTTCTGATCTTTGAAGTGCTCTACTCCAGTTCTAGATTGTACTCCCTTCTGCTCAAACACTTTATTTGATTTTCTTTCCTTTTTTTTTTTTTAGCAGAGAGGGGGCATACATGATATTCTGGATTGTTGAACTTGGAGCGGTAAAAATTTCCTTGGGCGTCTGATCTTCAGTACGTACATGATCAAACGGCTCGGCCTAGAGTGCTTTGATTTGCTTTTGAATATCTAGGCCGAATCGCCTGGAATCCCCACACTAGAGCTTTTACTTCTTTTATGTGTTCTGTATTTGTTGCCATATTACTGCTTTCAGCATCTCGATGTAGCAGTAGAATGTTTATAGCTCAATTCTCTGCAACTTTTCTGTTTTCAGCTTCTCAGTCTGCTCTCAGTGTCTCGGTCTAGCGGCTCAATACCCCCACATCGAAGATGTTGATTTTCTCTGTCCCACCTTACCACTGTCGGAGGCATCTCTTACCTGTTAAGAAAAGAAAGGAATGTCTCAAGTAGTCAGAAGGGTGGTGAAATAAAGGGTTGAGCAGCAAGGGTGAGGAGATAAAAAGCAAGAAAAAAAAAGATAACAAAGAAAAGTGCAAAAGTCCCTAATCATACCATCGCATTCCCATGTCTGATCATGTCTATACCCAAGGGGTCTCATGCAAATTCGGCTAGCACACAAATCATGCATCCACTCAGAAATAAAGTACGACATGAAAGCTCAAACACTCACGGGAGAAAAATTCATTGATTGCAAGCAGCTAGGGCAAGACGTAGTCATAAGAGCTAACAGGTAGTATGGTGTGCGAGTGGTTTTGGTGCAGTGGGTGAAGATTCTGTGTGAAGTGGGCCTACTCTGTGCATTCCATCAAATGTGAGTTTAAAAACAGGGGTAGTGTAAACAGTTGAAAATATTTTGAGGGAAATTCAAATCGAGGCAAAAACATGCATATTGATCGTCACTCAAATATACTAATATTTTCCTAGTGCCTAGATGCACAAATTAATGTGTACAGAGCAAGACAGGGTCGAACCGCAGAGATTGAAGGAATAAATTGCTAGTGAATATGTATGACAAGGCAATACGCAACAGATCTAACCAAAGTAACAGTACTGGGGGGGGGGGGGGGGGGGGTTATGTTGATTAATAAATTAATCAACGCAGAGTATGGGAGCTAACAAAACAGAATTGTAAAGTAATTATCTAGGGCTCGAAAGTAAAATGTAACCTAGGGCAAGAGATGTAAACAGATCAAATGCAGGAAAAGTAAGGAAAAAGATATTAATCAAATAGGACGAGATCTTAGCGAAAGGTGTTCCCTTGGGTTGCATTTTAGGTCGGCTAGTCATCGGTACAACAGTATTCTAGACTCAAGTACAGATCTGCTATAGGGACCGCGTTTCCACACCGCATCCCCTGCTTACCTTCTTAGATAAAAGTCACCCCCTGTTTCCACATATGAGGTGACCTTGACGTTCAGCCATCCTCCCAGCTACCTCTCTTGTCATCAAAAGGCAGCCTTGACACTTCGACCTGTCATGGGTACGAAGTAGGGAAGCTGAATTCAGAACGCCCATGAAGGGGAGGTAAGACAGATCTAGGGCGCGACAGCTCGGCTTGTCAGACCCGTATCACATACCCTAGATAACTGTTTACCCCTAGGTGAGGCCTCTCGCGCTGCCTCCCCTAGGTGTCTGCTAAAACTCCAGGGCTTCGCGTCAGGTATAACCCTGGAATATGACGTTACTCATACAGAAATACTAAAAGATGATCAAGCTCTTAACATTTCTAGACAAGCATGTAATTAAATCGGTAAACAATTATGTGCAACAAGAGAATATATTAAGCATGCATTAGACCTCTTAGCCGAACCCTACAACCCTTGAAACACCCTTCACTAAGAAGGGGGTGTTTAGCTACTCATACTATAATGTAAACAATAGGTATATAGAATCATGCAATAACAAAGAAAGTAAAAAGGGAGTAGAGGAAACTGGTAGATTAATTAATAATCGAAGAGGAAAGTTGCTACAAAAGTTGTTCTTGATGATAAGAGGAGAAGATTCCCAGAAAATAAGTGCTGAAATTAATATAAGAAAATATCCTTGGACAACCGTCCTTACAAAAACCTTAAAACTATGCTTATATAACCTAATACTAGCTAGGAGACAAAAACAGCTAAGGGCAATGAGGGCGTGACAGCACATGTCATTGCAAAAGGAATATTCTGGGATTCCTGACACGCCTGATGCCTTCTGGAAGCGTCTGGGATTACGTGCGGATCTTTGAAGATGCTTTCTTTTGGCGGAAGATGCAGAACTGTCGAGGCCTTGAGACGGCGTACTGGTCTGGTTCGCGTCGAGGTCTTGACGATGTTCTTTCTTCTAGGCCTGGAAACTGGAATTCCTTAGAATTGCTCTAAAATTGTCTCTTTTCGATCTTTTCCCTCTTTTGATGCTGATCTGCAAATAAGATTGGAATTAGGGTCAAATAACAACATCAAGCCCCCGAAAGGGTTAGAAAAGAGGGTAAAACCAAGCCATGAAACGTGCTATCAAACATCCCCACACTGCCCCTATGCTCGCCCTCAAGCATAAACAAAATTGGAAAGCCACCTCATTCAAAAGCATACATAATCAACTCCCAATACACAGAAATGGGCACGCCATCTTGCACGCTACACTCAACCAGAGCAAATCCAGACCTAGAAAAGCACCTGCATCTGGTTGATAGAATAACGACCCTATCAACCAGACTTTCCCATATCTAGCCTATTCACCAGCAGTCCTCACAAAGAGGTGTATTTGCACTCAAACTCAGAATAAAACACGTGTTTAGGCTATCACTCAAGAATGCAAATAACACAACACAGGCATAGTTTGCACTTCAATCCGAGTACTGTAGAACACATGCATGGGCAATCAACAATCGAAAAGCAACGCATCAGCCAAAAAGAAAGAAACGGGATCGAAAGAGCTAGAAATGTGGAAGAAAGAGGTAGGAGATGAACAGAAGAGAAGTGAGAGGGGAAAAGAAGGAAGGAAAAGAAAGAACCAGGTAAAACCTGGTTGGATCCCTTGGCTGGGAAAAAGTGAAGTGGCAAGGCAGCTTTCATCGAGGGCACGATGATGATTCGGGGGCTAGACAGATGTCTTCTTTCGGGGGCAGGAAAATCTCCTTGTTGAGGCTTTGGATGGGGATACTCTTTTTGTTCGCTTAATGCCCCCTTCCTTTTATTTTGAGTTTTAAATGTTTTTTTTCTTTTCTTCAAGGAGATAGGAGAGGGGGCATGAAACTCTTGATTTTTTCGTTCGGTGCTTGCCCTTGATCTGCTTCCAGCATTGATGGTGACTTCTTTTTTGCTTCCCCACACTTGAAACTTTCTGGGGGCTCGATTTCTTTGGATGATCTAGGGTTCGAAACATTTTGAGAATTTTTTTCGATTTTCTGCTTTTTTTGCCCTAGATCTCTGCTTTCCGCTCTGAAGTCTTTTGCTTTTGTCTGCTTCCCCACACTTGAACTTGTCTGCGCACTTTAGGTGTCTAGCCCTTGTCGTTACCCTCAATAATCGCTACCTCACCTGCCAAGGGAAAATTTCAAGAAAAGACGAATGGTCAGGAAAGAATATGAAAATAGGGGGAATGTTGGGGGCTAGAAAAGAAAAGAGAGAGAGAGAGGGGAGAAGAGAAAGAAAGAGACGTTGATGCGAAGTTTTCTTTCATATCTAAGCTTTCCCATGTCCTAACAGTGACTATACCCAGGGATATTATGCAAACCTAGACCGTGCCTAGCTAAGCATTTTCAATAAAAAATAAAGGGTATGAAGCTCAAATATGCTCACGGGATCAAATTATGACTACTGGTGTTCCGGCCTAGATATGGATATAAGGGCTAGCAGGTCTAAAAATGCATGTTCAGGTGTAGATGCGATGGATGTCATGCTTCTTCTATGCATCAAAAGTAAAAAAAACGCATGCCAAAAATAGGGTTTGAAAACTGGTAGTGGAAAATTTTCCTAGCATGGCTAAAAATAAAATCCGTAAAACATACAAATCATGCAACAAACGTGAAATAAACATGCAATCATGCAGGCAAAGCGCATAAATAATTCCCTCCCCACACTTAGGCAGCGCATTGTCCTCAATGCGGGGAGAGCATAAAAAGGAGTTCAAGAAATATAAGTACAGTACAATAATAAAAAAAACATTAAAATTGTTTAGCGCCCCTTTCGGGGGCTGGAGAGATGAAAATGTTCGGGGGGGGGGGGGGGGTTACTGGGGTGGAAAATTTTTTAGCGGGCAACTTCAGCCGTCAAAGCCTGAAGTTCCCACAGAATGGCCTGGAGAAGTCTCGTCTGGGTCGGATCATAGACAATGAGAGGTATCGGGGGCTGGTTTGCTGCTACCGCGTTAGCTTGACGAGCTGCTTCCACTTGGGGCGCTTGCTTTTCGGGGGCTGGAGGAATGGCATTGGATCGGGGATCCGAAAGATCTGGGCACAACCTGGGTAAAAACTCAACACACCCCGTGAGATACATAAATGGCCCATGACATCCAAGGTTCGGATATCCAAATCCTTGAATGACAGGGGCTCAGAAAGGTTACTAGCATGCAGGTCAATATTACGCATCTTCACAGCAAACAAGGAAATAAGCGACCCAAAAATAGGCCCACGGCTACCATTTAACACATGCAAAACGCCCAAAGCTACCCAAAAAACAAGATTGACCCTTCGTTTGTGTTTCATGCACCATAAAAAGAAAAGTTCCTGCACAGATATCTGTCCCGAGGAACCAAATCGTGCTGAAAAGGTGAGGGCCAGATACCTGTGCAAGATACGCAAGGCAGGGTCGATGATTTCATAGGCTTTACTACCCTTAGGGTCATACTTAACATCAGGCTTATTGGTTAGTTCACGAAAAGCAGCATTAGCATCAAAAATAGAAGGGATAACAGTTAAAGCATTCTTGTACAGAGGAGTGTTCAGTTCATCTTTTGTGACAAATCCTAACTAGCAATTAAATTCCCCAAGGGTCAGATGCTCCCACTTGGTAGCTAACCTAAAGTTGATCAAACCAGGGGTAGAAGAGTTCAGACCGACCTTGCCCTTGGGCCTAAAAGTACCATCTACCCAGAATGTAGTGAAAAACTCCAGGGAAAGCTCAACAAAGGTCGGGTGTTCCAAATAGAACAGAGATTCCCAACCAATGTTGGCCACATACTCCCTGACCTTGGATTCAATACCCATCTTAGCAAGAAAGTCAAAATCCAGGCGCGCACATGAGCTAATGCCCTTGGAATTCAACATAGTCAACTTATCAAGGGACGGTTTGTCATTAAATATGATCCATTCATGAGGTGAGGAAAGGTCAGAAGTAACCTGTTGGGAGCTGGATCTGGGGATGGATGAAGGTGCTGGGGTCTCGGCCTCGACATCATCGTCTGCTTCAGGGGCACGGGGCTTCTTGGAGCTCGAGGGCTTGCCTGCACTGGTGGATGAGAGCCACTGGTGTATCCACTGTTGAGGCTTACTGGTGTATCCACTGCAGCCGGCTGCTCTGGTTTGGCATCAGCCTTGGATTTAGACTTGGTTGTGGACTTGGCAGTGGAAGATCCGGGGGAAGTTTCACTACACGGCCGCCTCTAGTGGTGGTCGAGGTAGGGGAATAGAGCCTGTGACCTCTAGGTCATCGTCCCACGGGGTGAACTCTCGGATCTGCTCCACTGTTGTTGGTGAGACCGCCGTAGGAGAGGGAATGGGAAGTGGGGTGGAAAACGGTGGCGTGGCTATTTTGAATGAAGCCGAGTTTGGGGTAGCGGATTGCGATCTGGATTTGGAAGGAACGGGGCTGGAAGAATCCACCGGCTTAGGTCCAGAAGCGTTCTTGTGGGCTAGTCTTTTTATTTTTTGTGCCATTGATGGTGAGGGAAGAGATGGCAGTAATGGAGATGGAGATGGGAGTGGAGAAAGGATAGGGTTGCGTGTTTGGTGAAGGTGAGAGGTGAAAGTGATGTGTTTGAAATTGATATGAGTGAAAACGAAATGGGAGCGTGGGAGAGAGAGTGGTAGTCACAGCTGGCATTTAATGGCGCAACTTTTTCATTGATGAGGCCTGCTTTTTCTGCGCTTGCTAGGCCACGTGGCACCCTGGGCGTGGAGCACGTCGGCCCACGCGTATCTCAACTGCCTAAAAAGGAGAACAACTTTTAAATTTCAAAAAGGCAGTTAGTTAATATAAGACACAGACAAAAAGAGAGAATAAAGGTGAGTTAATGCTAAATAAAAGGAATAAAATCATAGAGGAAAAGGAAAGTTTAGGGATACATACAAACAATAAAACATGGAAATAAAATCAAATAAAAATCAGAGAATCCGAAAAGATGCAGAGAAGATAAGGGAGAGAGAAAGGATGCAGACGGCATATCAAATGCCTCCAGTGTGGTCCGTTTACTCGTCGGCCCCGACGTGCTTTGATACTCTAGGTCTGGAGAGGTGGGACATCCACCATGGCCTCCTCAACTATCGAGGGCTAGAAACCTTCATAAAAGGGTTTCAGTCTCTGGCCACTGACCTTGAAGATGATTCCTGTGATGGGGTTCTGAATCTCAACTGCCCCATGGTTGTAGACTGTCGTGACCACGAAAGGTCCTGACCATTTAGATTTCAGCTTTCCGGCAAAGAGTCGCATGCGTGAATTGTACAATAAGACTTGCTGTCCGACTGAGAATGTTTTGGGACAAAGGTGTCGGTCATGGTAAGCTTTTGTCTTGCCCTTATAGAGCATGGCATTCTCATAGGCATCGTCCCTCAATTCCTCTAGCTCTTGGATTTGCAAACGCCTGTGTTGATTAGCGAGGCCTAGATCTCTATTCACTTTCCTGATGGCCCAAAAAGCCTTATGCTCTATCTTCACTGGAAGATGGCATGGCTTGCCATAGACAAGTCTGTAGGGAGTCATTCCGATTAGGGTCTTGAATGATGTACGATAGGCCCAGAGAGCATCATCCAATTTCAAACTCCAATCTTTCCTGGACTGGTGAACGGTCTTCTCAAGGATGGATTTGATCTCACGGTTCAAGACCTCGGCTTGGCCATTAGTCTGAGGGTGATAAGCGGTGGATGTTCTATGGTGGACTCCATACTTTGTCAAAAGCGAGGTCACGACATGGTTGCAGAAGTGGGTACCCCTATCGCTAATGAGCGCTCTAGGTATACCGAACCGGTTAAAGATATTGGTGTGGAGAAATTTGACGACCACTTTGGAATCGTCCGTCTGAGTAGCCTTGGCCTCGACCCATTTGGACACATAATCGACGGCCAGAAGGATGTAGATGTTGCCAAAGGAATTGGGAAAAGGGCCCATAAAATCTATACCCCAAATGTCAAAGATCTCGCAAGCAATAATATTTGTCAAGGGCATCTGATTCCTAGCCCTGATATTTCCAGTGGCCTGACATCGGGGGCACAAAGCGTAAAACATGTAACTATCTTGAAAACGGTGGGCCAATACAGACCAGCTTCCAGGACCTTTAGGGCAGTTTTCTTGGCCGCGAAATGACCTCCCTCCGAATGGCAGAATTTAAGGATCGAGGGCACCTTGTCCATGGTTACACATCTAGGAATTATTTGATCCGAACAATGCTTCCACAGGTAGGGGATGTCCCAAATGTAGTATTTTGCTTGCCTTCTGATCTTATTGCATTCAGACGGAGCGACATTAGCTGGGTAGGTGCCAGTAGCACAGAAGTTTGCAATGTCGGAAAACCATGGGGAATAAACAGCTTGGGCTAGACATAATTGCTCATCTGGAAAAGTATCCCGGATCGGCTCAAGCGAATTATCTTCTTGGGCTGGAAGTCTACTTAAGTGATCTACCACAAGGTTTTCTTTTCCGGCCTTATCTTTGATAGCGATATCAAATTCTTGTAGGAGCAGGATCCAACGAATAAGCCGAGGTTTGGCATCGGCTTTGGTCAACAAACACCGAAGGGCAGAATGGTCTGAGTAGACGAGGACATGAGTGCCTAGCAGATATTGCCTGAACTTGTCTAGGGCATAAACTACGACCAGGAGTTCTTTCTCTGTGGTAGTGTAGTTCTGCTGGGACGGGTCTAGTAGCTTGGAAGCATAATAGATGACATGGGTCTCTTTATCCTTCTTCTGACCCAAAACGGCGCCCAGGGCCTGATTAATGGCGTCACACATGACCTCGAAAGGTAGTGTCCAATCGGGGGCACGAATAATCGGGGCCGAGATAAGTTTGTTCTTGAGAAGTTCAAAAGCGGTTTTGCAGGCCTCACTGAAATCAAAGGACACGTCCTTCTGGAGCAAGTGACACATTGGTTGAGCAATCTTGGAAAAATCTTTAATGAACCGTCGGTAGAAACCAGCATCTCAAGGTACGCTTATGGGTTAACCTTGACAGTCCTCCGTCCTCCAAGGTACGCTTATGGAGGCAACACTCAGATGCCCATGAAGAAGAGGTAAGATGCGTCTAGGGCGAGACACTTAGTACGCTCGAGGCTCTGCCCTAACGGCTTGTTCCATCCAACTGGGGGATACCAGGTTTCCAGTCAGGACCAGTATGGTTATCTGCTTTACCCTGCAGCTTCGCGTTAGGTATAACTACCAGGACGATTGTAATACTCTAGTTCAATTACTAGGTGATTAAGCTAATAATTAACCTAGGTAAATTGACAATTAATCATCGAACAAGAAAGATACCAACACAGAATTTATGAAGTACAATTTGACCTCACGGCTTCCCTTGCAACCTTCAATCGACTCTTACCAAGAACAAGAAGACTTAGCCGCACATATTAATAATAAAAACAAATAAATAAATAAATTGCATAATTAAATAAGAGAGATAAATCCTGATTACTACCGGCCGGAGCAACTGCTCCGGTTTATTGAAGAGAAAAACAAAGATGCCGAAGGTTTAGCCGGGGAGAAGAGGAGAAGAGAGCCCTCTAAAAACCTAATTACTAAAAGTATTTATAGAATAATTACAAATTAAATTCCTATTCTGATTTGAATTCAACTCCCCATAGGACTTCTACTGTGATTGGGACTTCTGGAGCATTAATTCAGCGGATCTGATATTTTCCTTTAATGCGCTTGTTTTCTTTTCTCGCTAGGACACTGCTGCCTTCCGCGAACGCCCAACTGCTTGGCCTAGCTGCTCTATTTCTTCTAGAAAATGATAGAAAGCTTCCTTTTCGTATTTTCCTCTTAATTAGCCCAGATCTGTAAAAAGTGAGTAAACACAGCAACATAAGTAGCATCATGATCTAAAAAGGCATACAAAAGAGGGCGGAATTATGGACATAAAACGCTCTATCAGACGTTCCTTTGAACGTGAGGCTGCTTCAATTACTGCCGCCTTCTCCTCCGCCTGACAGTTCCAATCACCCTGCCGCTCCAGTGAAGAGAAAGAGAATCAAAACAGTTGCCAAGCGCGATATCTCCAACCGGGCCTCTCTCTTCCTCGAGAGGTGGTTACCTATTCGGAATAAAGGAGTGACTCCGAACTGTCCTAAGACTGAAGTAACTGACAGTGATAGCGAGGACATGGATACCGATTCTGGGCTTCGTCATGCTTCTGCGGCTCAGCGGAAGAAGCTAAGAATGGGAAATAGCAACCCAATCGCTGAGGTTGCTTTAAAGAAGATTAACGAAACCCCTGCTGTCGGAGCTGACATTCTTAATGGTGCGAGTACCTCTAAAACGACGATAGCGGCTGAGGCGTCGACCTTCGTCCCTCTTGAAACTTCCGAGGTTCCACCAGAGGTCAACCTTCCTCCAACTGCCGCTCCTGACTCTCCTATCTCCTCTTTCATTACTGATGTCACCGCACCAAATCTTGAGCCTGCCGCTAGCCCTGATCCTCTGCCAAATGGCCTTCTGCCATTATTCTACACTTCTATCTCAGGAGTCGGTGGTTCCGCCGAAAATTGCTCTCCTCCCTTTACCGCCAATCTATCCTCTCAAAGTCCTCAAGGAGTCATTTCCTATCGCCTGGATTTGTCCACCTTTGGCACCAGCGGACTTCGTGCACTAGGAATATCGGACCCGCTATCGCGAAACGAGCCGGTAGGCTCTATAGTAAGTGCAATACTTGGGTCTCCTGAAGATAGGGAGAAGATGTCAGAGCTTCCTCTGGAGGTTCACCGCGAACGTGCTCTGAATGACGTGTTGGCTAGCTTTCGCATGCTGAATTACTTCCTCGATATTCACGGCGATAAGATTCGAGGTTCCCCCGCTAAGGTGGCGGAGCTGACGCAACTCTAGAGCGATACCCAAACAGAGCTTAATGACTGTCGTGCTGATCTGGCCAGAGAGAGGTCAATTGGGAAGGCGAAGATAGAGCTTTTGGAGGCAGAATTGGTGGTTGCTGACAAAAGAAACTCTCTCCTTCGCGAAGAGATATCGGCCCGTGACGCGAAGTTAGCGAAGATGCCCAATGAAATATCACGGTGGAAAGACAAAGCGATACAAGCCTTTGCCGCTGGATTCCCAGACTATTATCGCAGTGAGGCTTTTGATCCCGCCAAGATAGCCGATTACGCCTTCGAGAAATTGAAGGATATAGATGTCGGGGGCAATAAAGGAGTTCTTCCGTAATTAGCGTAAGGCAGCGCTTAAGAGTGCTTTATTTTTCTTCAAACATTGGTTTCATTTGGCTTGTAATAATGGATAACGCTTGCGTAATAACGACTGTCATTCCGCTCTAGATAACAATTAATTTGCTTCTTGGCCTTATCTTAATGGTTACGTCATCATGCTTGACCTCTTTTTGATAAAGTGATTCTGTTTTTCAGAGCATTTAATGCTCAGGATCCCCTCATTAATGTGAGCGAGGGATCAGGATGGTTCAGAGACACGTGGCTGCTCATCAGGACGCTAGGGCTAGCGTGATTTGATAGAATCAAAGTGTCTTCTCGCTTTTCTAGGGTTGTACTCATTGCTCACGTCTGTCACGCGCGTGGTGACTGTTCCCGTAGTCATTTCTCTTAGCCTCTTAGGGTTATAAAACCCAACACTTTATTTCTTTTTTCCACTTTCGAAAATCTATTTTCTCTGTATCTTCTCAAATCGTCTTGCGTTTCTGGTTTTCATCTCCTGGGTACTTCGATTTTCTTCTCAAAAAGGTACTTCTTTATTCCCTTTGTTGTCTTCTTCATCTTTCCATTTTTTCTTTTTCCACCATGGGTAAAAGAAAAAATCATGCTTCTGGTTCCAAATCATTGATGAGGAAAAATTAGACAACATAGCTAGTACTATTACTTCTTCGACCATCCTTCATAAACATTTAACCGATCACGGTGCTAACATCCCTGAGGGCTTCGAGGTTTCTGTTGCCCCTGAGTCTTTACGCCTGAACAACATTCTAACCGGCAAACGCAGAATCTTGTATGCCCAGATGTTTCGCTACGGTTTTCGGTTGATCCCTTTATCCAAGAGTTGCTCACTTCTCTGGATCTGAGCCCTATTCAATTGGTTCCAAATACCTACTGCGGCGTTTATGCATTTCTTGAACTCTGCAAGTACAAGGGAATTACCTCTCCTTCCCTTGCATTACTCAAGTCTTTGTTTCGGATGTATAACTGTCGGGGTGTGATAGCGATATCACCCCGTTATGATGACGATTCGCTCAAGAACTTTACCTGGAAACTCCTTCATTTAAAGTCTTCCATCGATTAATGGAAAGAGCATTTTTTTGTTATTGAGACTCCCGAGCTTCCGGATCCATGGTGGCGGTCTGGTTTCAACCAGGGCGTCAAGGACAGTGCTTGGCGCCGGGAGGCTCTTAACGAGACAGAATAAGGCTGGTTTGATAAGTTACTCAAACTGGAAATCAGCGTTCACACTCGCCTTCTGGCCTGCAGAGCCGATATCCGAGCCTGCGTTAAGCATGAGTATCACGTCATTTTTTAATTTTCAGCATTGGTACTAACGCTAATGATGTCTTGTGCTTTTGCAGCAATTGATCACAAGTATATCCCCGAGAGTGTTAGGAGGCGCTTGAGGAGGCTTCGACAAAGAGGGGAAGTTGATCAAACGGTCGTGGCTGTCGATACCGTCGCCACTTCAGTTGTTCCACCTGTTACCGTTTCAATTCCTCCCCACACATTTTCGGCTTTAGTTGACGAGGACACCGACACCATTCCTGTTGGTATTCCTGTCATATCAATCGCTGCTCTTCCTGTTCAGCCAGTCGCTCCCAAGGCTTCCACTAAAGGAAAAAAGAAAAGGAATACAAGGAGCATTGCCACCCTCCCGCCTTCTTCAGACGCGGCCGGCTCTTTAGAAGCACCTATCGCTGGGACGGTAACTGCGAACACTCCCTTATACCTCTTGCGTTGTTTTGCATTTTCTTTTGTTTTTGATTGTTTTTCTTCATAGGATACTTCTGGTGCCTCTACTCCTTCGCTATCGTGGGGCAATATGGACTTGAGGCGTATTCTGACTCAATCAAGGAAGAGGCAGAGGCCCGATGGAGCAGGCACAAGCCTGTCCTCGAGTCAAGTTGATGTCGGGGAGAGGCCTCAAATCGTCCTTGACTCTTCAGCACCTCCTCCGGACCAGACCGCTAGTATTTTTGAGAACATGACTGTTCCTGGGCCTTTTGAGACTTCTCCGCCTTCGTTTGGTTCGGAGGTTCAACGCTTTTCTTCTAACGTGGTCTATAACGACGACCTATCAGGCTTCTCCTCTTAATAACCCCATGAGGCTTTCGGGCCCCAGGGGGGTCTTCTATAAACCAACCTCCCTCTCCTGCCGTTGTGGTTTTTGTTCCCTCTGACACTTTCGGGCTTAAACGTTTTGGGGAGGGAACAGTAGTGTCTAACCTCCTAGTTGACGTAAGCTCGTTTAACGCCGCTGGGCCTATCACTCATCAAGTGGATATGACTACGCTGCGTAGTTCAGGAATCGCGGCCATGGGGGGCGATAACTCAACTGTCACCGCTTCATTCTTGGCTGCCCATATGCTAACGTCTCCCGAGGAACGAAGCACTTTTGCCACTGAAGGAGATAAAGAGCAAGTTGACTTGCTGCGCTCTAACCTTTTTACCGGTCTCCTCCGGTTTCATCACTATACAGAACGCGTGTCACAAAAGACGGTTGCCCTTGCCGCTTCCGAGGATAAGCTTTCAAAGGAGTAAGAAGAGAAGCAGAAATTGCTGGAAGAGCGAGAAAGATGTATAAAGGCCATAGAAACGGCCAAAGAAGAGCGCGAGAGAGGCGAAGTAATAGTTGGCCGCTTCTAACGCTGCTCTGGCAGCTGAACAGCTGAAAAATACCGCTCTTAAGGGAGAGAAAGCAGCCTTAGTAGAAGAGAGGGCAGCCTTGGCAGGAGAGAAAATGACACTTGAGAAAGAGACAACAATCAAATGTCAGTGGTATATTGAAAAGACTACTTCCATCATGGCTGACTGCTTTGTGGAGATTCATGGGGAAGAATTTTACAAAGGTGAAGTTGTTTCTGACGCCTTTTTGCAGAATTCTTCTGATCTTAATGATGAGGGCTTTCGCTTAGCCATATCGAATGGCTACCCAAAGCGGGAGAGTTCAGGGAACCAGCTGTAGCTAGGGTATTATCGTCCCTTCTTTTTGTGACGATTGAGCGTTATCCTTCACGGGTGCTTAAACAATAGCATGTCTGTGGTACTGGTTTCCTTAACTTCCTTTGTTGTTGATTTTCTTTTCTGTACTTCTTTTCCTTCAACTTTTTTGTAGCACGACCATCGCGCCATTATCATCTTGATTATGGTGACGGGCTTTGCCAGGTTCAACTTAACCACTGCTCGGCCCCATCAGAGATGTCACACCTTAAAAAGAAGCATTCTTCCTTCCCTCGATTAAAAGAGATAACGAATAGGGTCTTTAGGCCCTATTCTTCAAATCATGTAAAAATCAGCGCGATTGGCCTCATGTCCATTTTGTTGACGGGTTGCGCAATCCTTCTATCGCCTCGAGCGTCGCGATCTCCGTCAGTCAGAGATATCCTGCACACTCTCGATTAATATTTGTTAGTAAGAGATATGCGGTAACAGACACGAGTTTCCCGTAGGAGCCAATCCGCCGCCATTCTAGGGTACAGGTGTCACTCGTTATTGCTTTCTCAACCAGCTCACTTCACCAGGGATTCTGCATCTGGTTACTCGCTGGGATTTCACGATTCTTCACGTTTTCACGTTACCACGATCGGCCGAAAAGTGCCTCTTCTTAGTGAGCCGTCTGATCAGGACAGGCCGTCACAAGGATAGGATTTTCACTTTCGGCGTTGCCCTCTCATCCTGGAATTGTGCCCTCACTTAGTGGGCCGTCTATATTAGCCCGGTCACAAGGATAGGATTTTCACTTCCAGGATGGAGTTACTATCTCCCTGAGGTGTGCCTTTCCTTAACGAGCCGTCTCCACGAGAACGATTGGCATAAGGGTCGGTCTTTCACCTCCAGGGATACCGGGGCGTGCCTCATCTTTGTGTGCCGTCTATATTAGCGCGGTTTACCAAAAGGAAAGGACTTTTCACCCCCGAGGGCGTCGGGACTTGCCTCGTCTTATGGCCCACACGTGGCTACCACAAGGATAGGACTTTTCACTCCCAACGCTAAATATTAGGTGTGCCAAGGCGTGCCCTCACTTAGTGAGCCGTCTGATCAGGACCGACCATCACAAGGATAGGACTTTTCACTCCTTGCGACCTCTTTTTTATTTTTCTTTCATCGTCTACACACACACACTGATTGATTGTTTATTTACAATGATTTATTGTCTCTTTTATTATTAATTGAGATGATTAATATTCTACTTTGAGCTTGTTTCCTTCCTTTGTGGTTTTATAGGGTTAATATATGTTGAAGGAGGAAAAGGAATGAAAAGGCCGAAGATTAGAGCTAAAATGATCAATTAGTGTAGAGCAGATTTTCCTGGCGCATTTCCGGCCTATCTCAAGGCCTTGAGATGAAGCGACCTGGCAGATTCCAGCTGGACAACACTGACCATATTTTTCCGTGCTACAATTATTTATTCCTGAGTGCTTTTCTTGTCTGCTTGGGACTTGGTAAATGGAGACAAGGTGTTCCCAGCATGCTATATTCTCCCTCACGTGGCTCAAAGAAACAAAACATAGTGGAGAATGTTTAGCATGCTTGTTTTATAGATTTGCCAACTTGGGAATATTTTATTCTTTGGGTTGACTGACCTTGGCTGCCATTTAAGTGAAGAGGCTTGAGCAGAGAGAGTCCAGACCAGACCAGAAGGAGAAGAGAGGGGAACGGAAGAGAGAAGCTAGTTCTCTCATTTTTCATTATTTTCCACTTTTCTTGTATTTTCGGTTTTTATTCAAGCTTGCTGTTTTGATTGGAGTTGTAATTAATTCCTCCGATTCCTGGTAGGGATTGAGAGGTTAACAATTCCAGTATGTTGTGAGACTTGTTGTTCTTCAATAAAAACGTTTTTCATATCTCTTCTTGCTTGATTTAATGACAATTTGATTGTGTTGTGTTTGAGTTTGGCCAACTTGGATTTCGGTACAATTGATTATAGTAGAATCACTCTAGTGCCGCGTTTCTGCACTAGAGAGAACCCGAGTAGACAACTAGTGATAGGGTAATTCCTCAAACTAGAAGAAGAAAAGAGTTAGTTTTGAGGTCAATGGACTGCAAGTGCGTCCATCTTAAGGTCTAGAAAAGGGCCTTCCTAATCATATCAATGAACCAGCAATCCTTGATTGTTAGGGGAGTTAGGGTCACGAAAGGAGCTTCTCCTTGAGTGACTTGAGTAGGAGGAGGCTTGGAGATCGCCCCTGGATGTATCTCTATAACTTCTCTATGAAAATTGTTTTGAAAATGTTTTTTGTGTCAATGAACAACATGGAATTGTTACCTCAAGAGATCTCTACCGGGAATAATATTTCTCTTATCATTTCACTTTCTTTATCTTTACTATTTTCGCATTTTATTTACTGTTTTTATTTAGAGCATGGAAGACTCATCTCAAGGCCTTGAGATGGAGCTGCCATGTCTCCTGCTTATTTTATTTTTCTGTCATTTATTTTCTGCACTGTTTTTACCTCCCCCTTCGTTCTGATCAGTTTGGTTTGGTTGTTTGCAGGAGAATGAGCATTAGGCCGATAGTCCCTGTGGATCGATCCTCTTGCCGCTATGCACAAATCCTTTTTGCTGCTTAGTGATAAGTTGTAATCTTTTTATTTATGATCGCGGATTCGACACCCATCATAAATTGGCGCCGTTGCCGGGGACTATTTGTTGAACTAATGTTTGTTTTTCTCTGTTTATGACCAGATCAACTGATGAATAATAGAGTCTAGTCTAAGACTATAAAGATGGACGCTTCATGGGAGGCAACCCATGTTTCTTTCATTATTTCTGTTTTTTTTTCCCCTACCTTTTCAGTGCTGCAGCAGAATTCCCAGGCAGACTCTTCTCAAGACCTTGAGATGAGGCGGATGTGTTGCACCAGCTACCCCTTCACCTACTCCACCTACTTCGCCCCCAGGTTTTATCTTTCTTTGTTACTGTCTTTTTGCCCTTGTTTGTGCTCGTTCATATTGAGGACAATGTGTCCAATAAGTGTGGGGGAGTCACTTTCGTGTTTTTATTGTATTTTTGGGCATATTTTTGTTGTTTTTGTGTTTTTTTTCTTTTTCTGTTTTTTTGCACCCTTGTATAAAATGAAATCCTAAAAACTCGACTTATGTGAATACTTGATCAATCAACTCTGTCTTGCAATGTTAAATACTTATGATATTATAATTTGTACATTTATTCACATGGTTGTATGATTAGTATTGCTGTCCTAGGAAATATTTTGCTAGGATTGTACTGTCTTCTCATCTCAAGACCTTGGGATGAAGATCCCGTCCATTATGTTGCAGCAAGTTTTTAATTTTTGCTTTGCGTTAGTGTCTTTTTATTCTTTGCATGATTGTGTGTGTTTGTATGTTTTGGGATCGTGACAGAAAGGGGGTATAAGAGGCCGAAGGCCTATTTAGAAAAAAAAAAAAAAAAAAAAAAAAAAAAAAGAAAAAAGAAAAAAAAAGGAAAAAAAAAAGAAGAAAAAGAAGAAAAGAAAAAAGAAAAAGAATAAAGGAGGTATAAGAGGCCGAAGGCCTAAATAAAAGAAAGAAAATGTGCAGAAGGGAAAGAAGGAAAGCTTGGTGGTGTTCTTTAATTTTGTTGCTTGTATTTTTATTTTTGTTGCATGACTGCTTGTGTATTTTTGCTTGTGTAGCAGCTGCGTTTGGATTGAGTCTTGGGAAGAGAAGTCAGTAGTTCTAGGGCTTTATTTCCTGGTTGAACAGCATGCTATTATGCCACTATTTGAACATTTGTACATTTTATAGTGTTGATAGTGTTTGAGCATTGCTTGAAAGAGTTGGTTTTTGAAGTGTTCATATGAGTTCAGTCCAGGGATTGATTTTCTGTATAAAGGGTGTTCTGTTTTCTGTGTTTCTGTGTTTTTTAGTTCATGCTTGAGGGCAAGCATGGTTTAAGTGTGGGGGGTTTGATTGATTGTTTATTTACAATGATTTATTGTCTCTTTTATTATTAATTGAGATGATTAATATTCTACTTTGAGCTTGTTTCCTTCCTTTGTGGTTTTATAGGGTTAATATATGTTGAAGGAGGAAAAGGAATGAAAAGGCCGAAGATTAGAGCTAAAATGATCAATTAGTGTAGAGCAGATTTTCCTGGCGCATTTCCGGCCTATCTCAAGGCCTTGAGATGAAGCGACCTGGCAGATTCCAGCTGGACAGCACTGACCATATTTTTCCGTGCTACAATTATTTATTCCTGAGTGCTTTTCTTGTCTGCTTGGGACTTGGTAAATGGAGACAAGGTGTTCCCAGCATGCTATATTCTCCCTCACGTGGCTCAAAGAAACAAAACATAGTGGAGAATGTTTAGCATGCTTGTTTTATGGATTTGCCAACTTGGGAATATTTTATTCTTTGGGTTGACTGACCTTGGCTGCCATTTAAGTGAAGAGGCTTGAGCAGAGAGAGTCCAGACCAGACCAGAAGGAGAAGAGAGGGGAACGGAAGAGAGAAGCTAGTTCTCTCATTTTTCATTATTTTCCACTTTTCTTGTATTTTTGGATTTTATTCAAGCTTGCTGTTTTGATTGGAGTTGTAATTAATTCCTCCGATTCCTAGTAGGGATTGAGAGGTTAACAATTCCAGTATGTTGTGAGACTTGTTGTTCTTCAATAAAAACGTTTTTCATATCTCTTCTTGCTTGATTTAATGACAATTTGATTGTGTTGTGTTTGAGTTTGGCCAACTTGGATTTCGGTACAATTGATTACAGTAGAATCACTCTAGTGCCGCGTTTCTGCACTAGAGAGAACCCGAGTAGACAACTAGTGATAGGGTAATTCCTCAAACTAGAAGAAGAAAAGAGTTAGTTTTGAGGTCAATGGACTGCAAGTGCGTCCATCTTAAGGTCTAGAAAAGGGCCTTCCTAATCATATCAATGAACCAGCAATCCTTGATTGTTAGGGGAGTTAGGGTCACGAAAGGAGCTTCTCCTTGAGTGACTTGAGTAGGAGGAGGCTTGGAGATCGCCCCTGGATGTATCTCTATAACTTCTCTATGAAAATTGTTTTGAAAATGTTTTTTGTGTCAATGAACAACATGGAATTGTTACCTCAAGAGATCTCTACCGGGAATAATATTTCTCTTATCATTTCACTTTCTTTATCTTTACTATTTTCGCATTTTATTTACTGTTTTTATTTAGAGCATGGAAGACTCATCTCAAGGCCTTGAGATGGAGCTGCCATGTCTCCTGCTTATTTTATTTTTCTGTCATTTATTTTCTGCACTGTTTTTACCTCCCCCTTCGTTCTGATCAGTTTGGTTTGGTTGTTTGCAGGAGAATGAGCATTAGGCCGATAGTCCCTGTGGATCGATCCTCTTGCCGCTATGCACAAATCCTTTTTGCTGCTTAGTGATAAGTTGTAATCTTTTTATTTATGATCGCGGATTCGACACCCGTCACACACGCAGCCGCAAAACACAAGAAAGCTCATTATTTGAGCATTAGCATGGGTTAGGGCTAGCGTTAGTAAAAGGTGCAGAGATAAATCAAAGTCTAGCATGATATAATTTCAGACGAGCAATATTCCAGGAGTTAGGTAAGGGGGTACCGTCGAGTGTCTCCAGATGATACGCTCCTCTCTCGATAATATGGGTAACGCGGTACGACCCTTCTCAGTTCGTACTGAGCTTCCCCCGGCGTTGACCGGTTGCTCGCTGATCCCTGAGTACCAGGTCACTTTCTTTCAGCAGTCGTTCCTTGACGCGCCTATTGTGATAACGCGCCATCTTTTCCTTATAGTGCAACATTTTTAGAAGAGCTTCCTCTTGCAATTCCGGCAGCGCGTCAAGATTTGCACTTAACCTTTCCTCATTCAGCTCTTCTCTGAAGTAGGCCACTCGTAGGCTCATAGTGCCAATTTCCACGGGCGTGACGGCCTGAGTACCAAAAGCCAGTGCTAATGGTGTTTCCCCCGTGCCGGTTTTCGTGGTCATGCGGTATGCCCACATCACATACGGCAGCTCATCTGCCCACTTCTTTTTAGATCCCTCTAGGTTCTTCTTAACACCGTTAAGGATGGCTCGGTTTGTCACCTCAGCCTGACCATTGGTCTGCGGATGAGCCACGGAAGAGAACCGTTGCTCGATTCCGAACTCCACGCATTGGTCTCTAAAAAATTGGCTGGTGAATTGCGTTCCATTATCGCTGACTAGCACACGGGGTACGCCGAATCGCATGATAACTTGGTGTTTGAAGAAACGCCAGATTTTTTCTGTCGTGATGTTGGCAACCGCCTCGGCTTCCGCCCATTTGGTAAAGTAGTCTACCGCCACGACCACAAACTTTAACTGAGACCTCGCCTTTGGAAATGGTCTAAGGATGTCAATTCCCCATTTCGCAAAAGGACAAGGAGCGATGATGTCATAAATTTGTGTGGCGGGTTGTCGGGGAATCTTGGAGAATTCCTGACACTTTTGGCAAGTTCGCACGTAATTATGGCAGTCTTTCCGGATAGTAGGCCAGTAGAACCCTGATCTAAAGACCTGCGCAGCCAGGGTGCCGCCGGATGCGTGCATGACGCAAATTCCTTCGTGGATTTCGCGGAGGGTATGAAGGCCGTCTTGTTCCGTTATGCACCTGGCCACCGGGTGAGAGAAGCATCTCCGCATCAGTTCCCCGTTAAAGTATGTGCATCGTGCCGCTTGCTTCAGTACTTTCTTTTTCTCAGCGTTATCCGCTGGTAGCTCATCGTGTTTCAAGTATTTTATGACGGGAATTCTCCAGTCATTTTCACTTTCTTCTACGCAGAGCGTCACATGTTCTTCCATAAAGGAAGGTACGGGTATCTCTCGGTAGTATACCCCTTTCGGTATGGACGCTTCCGGGTTTGCTGCGAGTTTGGCGAGGTTATCTGCTTCAGCGTTATCCTCTCGAGGAATGTGCTCGAAGCTGACTTTTATGCCATTTTTCTTTATTTCTATCAACTCGCGTTTTACCTTGGCAAGGTATTGTATCATGATGGGTTTCCTAGCTTGAGAGTGTCCCAAAACTTGGTCTATTATCAGCTTGGAGTCTCTACAGATTTTCAACCGTAGGTCTCCCAACCTCCCCGAGTCATGAATTCTTTTTATGGAGAAGTTTTTCCCTATCCTGAGCCCAGCTAATAGCGCTCCATATTCTGCGGCATTGTTAGACAACGGCTGCAGTATTCGGATGGCATATCGCACATGGATGCCGTGAGGCCCACTCATGAAGATTCTGGCCCCGGCAAGCTCTTGATTTTTGGCGCCGTCCACGTGGATGACCCATAGGTCGGTGTAGGTTTCAGGGAAGGGGAGGTCCAACTCTTCTTTTTCTTTTTCAGTCAACTCTGTCATTGGGTCAGGCGTAAAAGTTCATTCCGCGATAAAGTCCGCCAGAATTTGAGCCTTCACAGACGGTCGGGATCTGTAGTGCAACCCATATTGTTCAAGCTCGATAGCCCAAATCAGCATTCTCCCCGAGGATTCAGGCTTCTGAAATATTCTTTTTAAAGGTTGATCCGTAAGCACGATAACGGTGTGAGCTTGAAAATATTGACCCATTTTCCGCGTGGCTTGTATCAATGCAAAAGCTATTTTCTCAATACGAGCGTATCTTAGCTCGACATCTTTCAAGATGTGACTTACGAAGTATACAGGGCGATGTGTGTGATTTTCATCTTGCACAAGGACCGCGCTGACCACTTCGTCAGCGACCCCGAGGTAAAGATACAAGATATCGCCAGGCTCTGGTCTTGTCAACACCAAGTCAGACGATAGATGAAGGCCTACAAACGCTTCTTCGCATTCTAGCGTCCATCCGAAGATGGCTTTCTTGTGTATAATTTTGAAAAAGGGGAGGCACCTCTAGCCTTGTTTAGAGATAAACCGTCCCAGAGCGGTAACACACCCCGTTAGCTTCTGTATTTCTTTCACAGTTTGAGGGGATATTATGTCTTGGATGGCTTTGATTTTTGACGGGTTGGGTTGAATACCCTTTTGACTGACCACGTAACCCAAAATTTTACCCATTTGAAAGGCAAACATGCACTTTCGGGGGTTCAACTTCATTTGATATCGCTTCATTACTTCGAAGACTTTCGCCAAATCAGTCAAGTGGTCTTTGAAGCTTCGACTTTTGACCAGTATGTCGTCGACATACGCCTCAACATTTCGCCCTATCTGCTTTTCGAAGACCTGATTCGCCATTCGCTGGAAGGTGGCTCCAGCGTTTTTCAACCCAAAAGGCATCACCGTGTAGCAATAAGTGGCCTTGGGAGTGATGAAAGCAGTTTTCTCTTCATCCTTATTGGCCATATGGATTTGGTGGTACCCCGAGTTGGCGTCTAGCGAGCTCAAATAAGCATACCCGGCATACTGGTCGACTAGCTGATCAATCCGGGGAAGTGGGTAACAGTCTTTGGGGCAAGCGTCGTTTAAATCAGTGAAGTCGATGCACATACGCCACTCTCCGTTAGGCTTGGGAACTAGGACGGGGTTAGCCAACCATGTAGGATATTGCACCTCTCGAATAAAGCCAGCGTCGAGAAGTTTTGCAACTTCCCTTTCGACAACATCGCTTTTTCGGTAGAGAAGGCACGTCGTTTCTGCTGAACCGGTTTTGCGTCAGGGTTGACATTAAGTCGATGCTCCGCTACCTGTCGCGAGATACCGGGCATGTCGGATGGTTTCCATGCAAACTCACTTTTGCATTTATTCAATAACTGAGCTAACTGAAAATTTTCCTCCGGGTTGAGGTTATCGCTAACCAGAAATACAGCCCCATCTACCCCATTAACTGGAACGTGAGTCATCTTGTCCACGGGCTGAGTACGCTTCTCATCATTTTGTTCATATGGATCCACCGTCACGCACACGTACCTATCGCAACTCTTCTGAGTCATGAGTAGGTAGCATTCGGCCGCTAACTTCTGATTACCCCTGATTGAGACCACACTGTCCCAGGAAGGATACTTCAACCTCAGATGTTTTTGCGATATCGATGCCCCGAAACGGTTGAGGAATGGCCTCCCCAATATGGCATTATAAGGCAAATTTAGGTCCACTACCAAAAATAGAAACTCCTCAGACCGCTTGGAGGTATCTTCTTTAAAATATACCGGCAAGGTGGTTACTCCAGTCACTGGAATGGGGACTCCATCTACTCCGATAATGGGTTTTTTGCAGGGTGTAAGCTCGTCATCAGGACGCTTCATGAGATTGTAAGCTTCCAGTGAGAATAGGTTCACGGCACTTCCGTTGTCTACAAGAGTCCTTCTAACTCCATGGCTAGCGATAATGGGCGTAACTACTAATGCATCGTTGTGGGGATATACCACGCCCTTCTCGTCCTCTTCAGAAAAGGATAATACCATGCGGTCCAAGGCGCTTATCACCTCACTTTTGATTGACACGCCGACTCACTTCCGCTTATCCCCCGCCGCGGGTATCAGCTGTGCGGACTCATCCAGATAAGGTGTACCTCCAGCGGTGATGTTAATGATGGGGACGTCTTCGTCATCAATCGTAAGCGTTTCCCTATCTCTTCCTGCAAGACCAGGATCGTTGCCTGGGACGCGGGAAGGTGTCGACCTGTCGTCGGCTACGCTGCTCGTTGGGTTACCCTTAGCCTCTTCTCGTGTTTTGACAGCAAATTCTCCTAGATAACCTTCTTCGACCAGGTGCACTATTGCCAATTTGAGTTCTCTACACACCTCCGTAGAGTGTCCCTTAGCTTTGTGAAATTTGCAATAAGCATTTTCTCTTCTTCCCAAGGTTACCCCCGGTCTCATAGGGGCTGGATAACGGATGGGCAGGTTTCGCTGTTCCGCTATTGCGAGTATTTCTGCCCTGGGCAAGACGAGGGAAGGGAGGTCTGAGTCATAAACTCGTCCCTTAGGGGGATCTCCCTGCCGCTGTGTGGAGGAGTCACTAGACTTTCCCTTTGAGGAGTTGCCTCTTCTCCGGTTAGAGGTCTTGGGAATGTGATCCTTTCGCTAAGCGTAATCGTCGATGAACCGATCTTCGGCAGTAGTTGGAATGGAAGCGTTATGGACTGGAAGCATGGCTGGCGGCACGTTTCGAATCATGTCCGTATTCTCTTCCTCTTCCATCCTCGCATAGTTATGGGCTTTCAATCTTAATGCATCTAAGGTTGCTGGACGGTCAACCATTAAAGCATCTCTGAGTTTTCCATAGCAACAGTTTCGCTTTAGGGCTTCTATGGCAAAATCAACCGTTACTCCTGGCGCTAGCGACATCTCGGTATCGAAATAATGGAGGAAACTCCTCAAAGATTCCTGAGGTTTTCTGTGTAGGTCGAACAAGGCAGCAGCAGACTTCCTGATAGGGACTGCGGTACTGAATCGACTCCTGAATTTAGATTCTAGCTGTGAGAAGCTGTCAATAGACCCACCAGGAAGACCTTCGAACCACAAGCGCACAACCCCCGACGGGGTCATTACAAATATCTGACACAAGGCAGCGTCATTGTGGGTCTGGAATTGATAAGATTCGAGGTCGTGTCTGATCGAAACGGCGACGGTCGGTCGTCGGATGTACCTACAAAGCGCCGGAGGGGGGGCTCCGGCGTGGACACTCCGATGCTTAAGTCAGTTCGGGGATACAAATTAACAAGAGGTTCTGCTGGGTCCTCTCGATCATACCTTTTCTTCTAAAAAGTAGGGATATTTATAGGCCTCGATGGCGATACCTGGCGATAACAATCCAGGCGATGTCTGGTGATGACGTCACGAGCGATGCCAGTAGGTGACGTCATGAGCGGTATCTAACGGGGCTGGGAGCGATAACCTCGCAGTTCCTTAGGATGGGATGACGTCGTGCGTACAAAGACGCGTGAGTCCACCCTCCGTTGATGTCGACCATCCTAGGAATCCTTCACTGATCCCTGGGCAATATGAAGATATACTACGGGACTTATAGGAATCTGTCCTGGCAGGAGCCGCAAGTGTAGTAGTACCGTGAGGGTTGTCTTGATTGTTATCATAAGCCCAACTGAAAACGAGCCCGAGTGTTTACCAAGGGCTGTCATTCCCTGTCCATGTCTGGAATCTTAGGTGATGATTTGTTCTTTCATAAGGCGATAGGCTCCTAGGATATCCGAGCTTCCTTGGCTCCTTTAGCTCGATACAGGTTGGTCTAAACGATGGGCTAGAGCTCAGATTTGAAGATTTTCCTCCGAGCAAACAGATCCCGACCTTCATTTTTGTCTCATGCCTCATCCTCTAGAGGCGTTAAGAAATCCACAGGAGACGCCGCCGTCTTGTTCGTAATTATTAGGGGATTGTTTTTTCCTAGCGATATTTTTCAGCCAGATCCCTTGGGCAGGACTTAGAAAATTGCAACTTTACTCATGTCGCGGGAGAGCTGCTGACAGGCCACTTGCGATGTCGCCAAGGACTGCAGCCGAGTCATTCCGTAGGCTCGCCTATGTTCCGATCCATCATCCTTTCGAGTGTACTGCAAACACATAGAGGAGATAGGTACTTATGGAGAAATTAGCAAACTTTGTACTTACAGGGATTTTGAGATCACACAGGTCCTGTCTTTCTTTTCCGCTTAAGGGAACAACGATATTGACGCAGTTTTACGCCATCAGCTGCCTTCGATTAACGTGGCTTTATACCACTAGATACCTGTGAGGTCGGCGAGGTTTTATGCATCTAGGGCTACCTGCGACATCAACGTGGCTTTACACTGTGGATACCAGTAACCGTATGGCTTTTACGTCATGACTACCCGTAATATCGTGGCTTTCGGCGCTTTTCCATATTCTATCTCGTACCCCTCTGAGCATCTGTATCGCGGATAGTTCACGAACACTGACCTTTGCTTTCCGCTTCGGGTCCATCGGCCCTCGAGGGTAACGGGACGGCTCGCCTTTTGAGGACCTCCTTTTTTTTTCCAATGCCCTTCTCTCGGAGCCTATAAATCGGGGAGCTTTTTCCACCCACGTTCTCATCATCTTTAGCAACTTGCATTATGGATCATTTGACTAAAAAATTTCTCCTTTCCAAGGGCCATTCTCTCAAGAACCTCAATGATGGTGACGTTGGGTTCCTGGAGAACATGCTGGTCAAGACTTCTGAGGACATCCTGGAGCTGCAGGGGATGCTGACCCCACTCCATTCCAGGCTGGGAGCCACGTCTCTGGAGGATTTCAGTCCTTTGGAGAGCGTGTCGAAGCTGGCTGCCTCCATCACTCGGATTCAAGTGGTGATCGTCATGCTGCAGCAGCGCAAAGATATGCTGGGGTGCTGCCTAAAGGGGATGAGAGCCACCTCTCATGATCTAATTCTGGTCATGGATTACCTGAGAGACCTTCCCGAAGTACCTGAAGACGCTGGCTCTGACGCCTGATATCAGTGGCTCCTTTTGAGCCTTTTTTTTACTTTTCCTCTTGTCATGCCACTGTACTTTTCGGCCATTAGGCCATAATAAATAAACTGTTTTTATTATGCCACTTTGCCACTATTTTTCTTCTTTAATGTGCCCTTTGTCTTTTTTCCATTGAGGGTATTCTTAGCCCAACTGAAAACGATTCAGCCACTGGGTGGTTTTCTGGTTGGCTGTTCTGCATTAAATCCACGCCGCTGTTGTCCTGGCAACTGATTGGGCGATTTTGCGGTTTTCTTTGATTCAAGTAAGATTTCAACAGGCGTGACTTGAAATCCTTACCTATACTTCAGGTTGTACACGTGTCCACCCTCAAGGGTCGGGTTGGAAGATCGAAGATCCTTTTTTCCCAATTTTCTGGCTATTTAAAGGGATCCTCTTTCCCTCATTTTTATTCACCTCCTTGTTTATTTTTCCCTTGATAAGTAATCTACGATCTCATGGTTGATTCTCATTTTTTAGATACGACCGCACGAGATTCTCCACCAACTCCTCCGACTTCTCCTAATTTGGATAATCCTCCTCCGTCGCCTCCTTGGAGGCCGCCTGTTCGCCGAAGGTGTCGCAAGAGGCGGAGGAAGGACGCTGCGAAGGCATCTAGATCATTCTTTGATTCTCTTGCTTCTCTCTCTACGAAGTGGGAAGGAACATCTTTCCTTCCTAGCGAGTCACCACAAAGGGCTCCCTCTGCCTGCTCGGCTATTGGAATGGTATCGCCAACTGTTAAGGAGGAGTCAGATCAATCGTCAATTCGTGCAGGGGGGAGGATTGAGGAACATTTCCCTCTCGCTGGCGAGGATCCATCGCTTTTAGGCGATGATGATGATGACATGGTCTACTGTTATGGTATCTCCTGGTCTGACGGCGAATAGTTGTGCATACCATGCCTCTTTGTAGATGCCGTATGGCTTTCCCAAAATAATAAAATGACGCTTTATAAGGAATTCGCTCTTCTCTTTTAGTACTTTTGCTAATACTTCGAAATTCTTCGTATTTTCTCTCTTCTGTGCTTCATTCTTCCCGAGGGTTTTGCTGCAATTGCTCGCCGGTGCCGACGGCCTGTTTACTGGCTCTTTGCTCCAGGTATTTTGTTTCTCTATCGCCATAGTTTTACTTTTCCAGTTCATTATGTCTCGCGCTAGATCCTCTGCAGTTATCGAAAATCCCCTAGATCCCGAAGTTAGGAGAGCTCGTAGTGTCTTTGATTGTAATGAGGTTTTGAGGGCTGAGTTAGAGGAGAACGGTATCACTTTTCCCACGGGATATCGTCCCTTTGTCCCTTTGAAGGATACTCGGCTCACTAATGCCATATGGGGGATGTTCCGGCTGGTTTATTTCAAGATGTTTACCTACGGATTTCGTTTCCCACTTCATACTTCTCTGATGAAGCTGCTAAACCATTACGATCTCAATCCTGTTCAAATAACTCCACCTTCCTGGTGTGGGCTTTACGCCTTTCTTCGTTCGTGTGAGATGAAGCATATTTTTGCTCCATCGCTCGATCTGTTTCGTACATTTTTCACTTTGAGATGTCGCAGCTGCTTGGTGGATATTACCCCAAGTTGGAATGATACCCTTGTTCGGTTCTTCTGGTGGAACTTTCAAGGTTTCAAAGAGAACGTGGACAACTGGAAAAATAGCTTCTTCACCCTTCGCCTGCCTTCTCGGTTTTGGCGCGGTGGTTTCAACCGAGAGATTACCAGTGCCGCTTGGCGAAAACCAGATGTGCTGTCTAGTATGGATGTGTCTAATGTTACCGCCCTGTTAGAAATAGAAGGGCCCTTCCTCATTCGGGAATTCGCTCGGTTCAGGCCTTTGCCAGAGTGTGTCGTTGGTGAGTTTTTCTTTTGTCACCTTATCGCTTCGATTTTCTTGCCATACTAAAATATTTTATTGGCAGGTAACACTGAGGGTCGCTCTTCCGGTGAAAGTGACACTCCTCTGAACGTGGTGCCGCTTCAGACGTTACCTCCTTCTCCTCCGCCTGAAGGCTCAAGTCGTCCGCCTATTCCGCCATGAGGAAAGAGAAATAAAACCGTCGCGACACGCAGCGCATCCGCTCGACCTTCCCGTTTCCTTGAGAATTGGCTATCGTCTCGCGGTAAGGGAGTGGCTCCAAGTAACCCTGTGATTGAAGAGGTTGACAGCGATAGCGAAAGCATGGATACCGGTTCCGAGCTGCGTCATGCCACCCTTACCCAACGGATGAAACTTAGGTCGAGAAAGAGTGTACCCGCAGTGGAGTCAACTGAGGAGGATAGCGACGAAATGGCCGCCGAGACGGAGCGTCTCGTAAAGAGAGTTTGTAAAGAGAAGTCTGACCCACCAATTCCTCCCGTGGAGGAAGTCAACGCGGTTCCCTCCGAGGGAGTTAACACTTCACACGTCGCGGGTGTCTTGCCGGTGGCGGAAGTGGTCAAGGTGCCCTCTGTCATTCCTCCCAAAGTTAACGAGGCTTCAGCAGCGGTGGGCTCTCCCTTGTCGTCTGGCGGTCCTATCTCTCCTATCCACTCCTTTATTCCGGATGTGAACTTATCGGTTTCAAATCCGATCGCTCCTCCTAACCCTCCTCCACAGAAACCTCAGCCTTTGTTTCTTTCTTCGATCTCAGGCATTGGTGATTCCGCAAAAAGTTGTTCTCCTCCTTATATCGCCAATCTTTCCCCTCAAAGTCTTCAAGGCCCCACCACATATCAGCTGGACTTGTCTTCCCTTGGTACCGACGGTCTTCGTGCTTTAGGGATATCGGACCCACTATCGCGAGAAGAGCCGGTGGGCCCAATAGTGGGGCAAATGTTTACTTCTTCGAAGGACAAAGAAGAGTTCTTACGGCATCCTCCTGAAGCACGACATTCACGTCTTCTGACTGACATGCTGGCCAGTTTCCGTGAGCTAAATTACTTTTTCGAAGATCAGCATGACAAGGTTCGGCCTTCTCTTGATTTGAAGGGAGAATTAAGCGCTGCCTTAGGGAAGGTAACGGAGCTGTCGCAGCTTCAGGAGCGAACCCGGGCGGAGTTGAACGATTGTCGTGCTGAGCTTGCTCGAGAAAAATCGAAAGGGAAGGCTAAGATAGATCTTCTGGAGGCGGAATTGGTGGTGGCTGACAAAAAGAATATCTTCCTTCACGAAGAGATAGAGTCTCGTGATGCGGATTTGGCCAAAGTACCTTCAAAGATAGCCTGGTGGAAGAACAAGAGCATGGAGGTTTGTATCGCTGAATTTATGAGTCTCCATCGCCAGGGAACTGTCAATTCGTCAGTGCTGGCTGATTACGCTTCCAAGAGAATGAAGGACCTAGGCGAAGGTGAGGGAGATCTTCCTTCTTCTAGAGAAGAGCGGGGGAATGGTGACTGCGATATCCGCGAGGGCCCATGATTAATCAAGGTTGCTTCATTTAGAGGATTCTTCTGTTTATTTGTTTCTTTGTCTTGTAATAACGCCTTGTTGTGCGACAATATCCATATTTTACCGTTATTTGATTTTTTATTCCGCTTTTTCGCGTTAGCTCGAAAGCTGCCTTTTTAATTAACGCCATCTTGCGTTATCTCCTTTCTTGCGATATCGCTCTTGTTTTCTCCAAGAAATGGTACCTACTTTTCAGAGCATTTAATGCTTGCTATCTTCTCATTAGAAAAGTCGCGATTGTGCAGGCACACGTGTCCATTTCTTCCGGCGCTGTGGGTTAGCGTGCTCGAGAACTTTACTGAAATTGAAGCGTTGTAGCACTTTTCTAGAATTGCACTCATTGCCTGAGTCTATTCCTCATGTCGCTTCCACGCAACGACTGTGGCCTCCGCCGTTTCATTCGATTACTAGGGTTATAAAACCCAATATTTATTCTTTTCCTTTTCTTTTATCATCCCACCTTCTCATATTTTCTTTTAGCCGTCTTGTTTACTTCCCACTATTCAAGGTTCTTCGAAGTGCTTTTTCTCTAAAGGTATTTCCTTTCTCCTCCATCGTCTTCTTCATTTTTACTTCTTTAATTTTGCCATGGCTAAGACTCGCCGTTCTGAGTCGAAATCTGCCGATGAGAAAAGGATGGATATTACTACTAGTGTTATCACATCTGAGGCCGCTCTCCGTGAGCATTTGGCCGCCCATAATGCCGTTATCCCTGATGATTATAAGGCCATTGTTGCCCCTGAGTCAATACGTTTGAACAGCATTTTGACGGGCAATCGTAGGGTCTTGTATGCGCAAATGTTCCGTTATGGTTTCCGGCTTCCCATCGACTCTTTTGTAAAAGACTTGCTTGTTGCCGGCAATCTGAATCCGACCCAATTATCCCCAAATGCGTATTGTTGTGTTTATGCTTTTCTGGAATTTTGTAAATACAAAGGGATTACTTCCCCTTCCCTTCTACTGCTCAAATCTCTTTTTAAGTTGATGAAGTACCGGGGAGTGATAACGATATCACCCCGCTTCGACGATGACTCTCTCAAGTCCTTTACTTGGAAACTCCTCCATATCGAGTCTTCCATTGATGCTTGGAAAAAGGAGTTCTTTGTGATAGATCTTCCTGAAGATCCTGGTTCCTGGTGGCGGTCTAGGTTTAACCAAAACGTCGATGATAACGTCTGGAGTCGACCAGGGACCCTTCCTCAATGTGAACAAGACTGGTTAAACAAATTGCTCAAACTAGAAATCAGCGTTCACATTCGTCAAGTGGCTTGTAGAATGGACATTCGTTCTTGTGTTAAACGTGAGTGTCGCGTTACTCCCTTTTTTGTTATCGCTGATACTAATGCTGACGTTATTTTGTGATCTCGCAGCGACGGATCCCAACTATAAGCCTGAAAGCGTAAGGAGACGCCTGAAGAGGGCTCAAGAAAGAGAAGAAAATGAGAAAGCTACCTCCACGGAAGCTACTGATAAACCCACGGAACTGCCGGCTACTTCCGCGAGTCTTGCTCAAGTATCCTCTTCTTCAGCTGGTGAGGGGAATACTGATATTCCTTCAGGCGTTCCCATCGTGACCGTTGCTGCTCTTCCTGCCCAGCCTTCTTCTTCCCAGGCTCCTAAGGCCATTGCCAAAGGAAAAAAGAAGAGAAAAATAAGAAGCGTTGCCGCTCTTACACCTTCTCCGGACGCGGCAGGTTCTTCAGAAGTACCTCCTCCCACTACCGCTACAGTAAGGGTGCCTTTTAGCCACGATATGCTACATTTCAATGTTTGTCGTCGTTTGGTTTCTCTTTTCTATATTTCATATTGGGTTCTTGGCAGGACACTACCGCTGTCGCTACCTCCGCTCCTTCCTCAGGCGATATGAATTTGGGTTACATGCTGACTGGTTCTAAGAAGAGACAGCGGCTGGAAGGTAAGGGGGGAAATCCATCTTCCTCTACCACCGGGATGGAGAACAGCACTGAGGACATTTTCGACTCCACGACTGTTCCCCAGGGAGGACATTCCTCGGAATTTTTGGCGAACTTGGGAACAAGCGAGACTTTCGGGGTTTCGCCCAATTCTTTCGGAGGTCCTGTTCATGCATACTCCTCCAATCTGGGATATCAAGAGGGCTTGCAGGATTTTTCTGGCTATCAGCCTCATGGTGCTTATCTTGCTCCAGGGGGTTCATCCACACAGGTTCACCCTCCTATTCCTCTGGCGTTCGTTCCTTCGAGCATCCCCCTGTTGAACCGCTATGGCGAAGGAGGTGCCACCTTCAACTTTGTGGCGGATCTTAGTCCGATAAGTGGGGGTGGCACTGTGACCCATCAAGTTGGACTGTACGATCTCCGTAACACTGGTTTGGCGGCATTGGGGGGTGATGGCTCGGATGAAGTTTCGGCTTTGCTGGCTTCCCAAATATTGGTGTCTGCGGCAGAATGGGAGGCTTTCCTTTCCAAGGCCGAGGTTGATAGAGTGAACTCATTACGCTCTAATCTTTTTACTAATATGATGAAATTCCATTATTGGGCGGAGGAGGTGCAGCGTCAGGCTGCCTCTCTTTCCTCCTCCTTGGAGGAATTATCGCGAGAGCGGAATGAGAAGAAGAAGTTGCTGGAGGAGCGTACGCAACTATTTCTGGCTCATCAGGAGCTGAAGAAAGAACATTCTGAGGTCTTGGCAGCGGAAAGGACCAAAAATACTGTCTTGGAAAATGAGAAATCATCCTTGGCCAAGGAGAAAGCTGCCCTGGAGGGAGAGTCGGCCGATATGAGTCTGTGGCATGTCGAGCAAACTGCCGCTATTTTAGTCGATTGCTTCGAGGAAGTCCATGGGGTCGATGCGTACAAACCTGATGAGGTCATGGCGGCTTTCAAGCGAAAATCTGCCCATCTTAATGAGGAGGGTTTTCGCCAAGCTAAAGTGGCAGGCTGGAAACGGAGGAACCCCGAAGGTTGACGTGCCTTAAGGCTTTGCCGCCCTTTTCTTAGCAATCGAGCGCCACTAGATTTTTGTCATTATTTTGACCACTGAAGTTTGTAGCCCCTTAAAACATTTTGATGTATTCAGACAACTTCTATCGCTATCTTTCCTTTCCTTTAGTTGTCTCCTTACGAGCTCCTTTGGCGTTATCTTCGCCCTGCTATCACGATGCGTTTACTTTTTCGAGCAGATCCTTAGCAGTCCCATCAAAATTACTAAAGTCGGTATCGAGTTAGCTTTCCCGGTAAGCCTTACGATATCGCTGCTTACGAGGTCATCGCTCCTTCCATTACCCGAAAAAGTATTCTGCACATTCCTAATTGTAAACCATCAGTAACAAAAACACGTTACGAGGGATAGTAATTACCCGTAGGAGCCTTTCCACTGCCATCATAGGACGTTACCATAGAACCCGCGTGAATCGCTTTCACTATCAGCTCTATACTTCACCAGGGATTACACATCTGGTTACTAGCTGGGATTTCGCGATTCTCCGCATTTCCCTCCTTTCGCGATCGGCCCGAAAAGTGCCTCATCTTAGTGAGCTGTCGGATCGGGACGGCTATCACAAGGCTGGGGAATTTTCACTTTTGGGTGTTGTCCTCGCGTCTAGAACCGTGTCCTTACTTAATGGCCTGGCTGCAGCAACCCAGCCGTTAAGATAGGATTCTTGTTTCTAGACGGAGTTTCTATTTCTTTGGGGCGTGCCTCGTCTTGATGGGCCATCTCCACGAGAACGGTCAGTACAAGAGAAGGACTTTTCACTCCCAAAGATACCGGGTAGTGCCCTCACTTAATGAGCCATCTGATCAAGATCGGTCATCACAAGGATATGACTTTTCACCCCCGGGGGCGTCCAGGATCTTTCAATCCGACGCTAATTCAAGGTATGTTGGGTTGTGCCCTCACTTAGTGGGCCATCTGATCAAGACCGGCCATCACAAGGATAGGACTTTTCACTTCCCAAGATACCCCATTTTTTATCTGCACAAAGGCAACCGCAAACACCCACGAAAACTCTCTCATCGAGCGTTAGTCATGGTTAGGGTTGACATAAATCAAAGGTGCAGATAAAGTTAAATTCTAGGGTAATATAATTTCAAACGAGCGATATTCCAAGAGTTGGATAAGGGTGTACCATCGAGTGTCTCCAGATGATAGGCTCCTTTCCTGACAACGTGGGTGACACGATATGGTCCATCCCAGTTTGGACTGAGTTTTCTCATACGTTGTCCTGCCGCTCGCTTGTCTCTGAGCACCAGGTCACCGGCTTTCAGCAACCGCTCCTTGACACGCCTGTTATGATAACGGGTCATCTTTTGTTTGTAATGCTGCATTTTCAGAAGGATTTCTTCTCGGACTTCTGGTAACGCGTCCACGTTAGCTCGTAACCTTTCCTCATTCAGTTCCTCTCGAAAGTGAGCCACTCGTAGGCTCATGGTTCCAATTTCCACCGGTGTAACAACTTCGATTCCGAAGGCCAACGCGAAGGGTGTTTCTCCGGTGCTAGTCTTAACAGTCATGCGGTACGCCCACATCACGTATGGCAGCTCATCAACCCACTTCTTTTTAGACCCTTCTAAGTTTTTCTTGATACCGTTGAGGATACTCCGATTGGTTACTTCCGCCTGTCCATTAGTTTGCGGATAAGCCACGGAGGAAAATCGTTGCTCGATCCCGAACTCTGAGCACTGGTCTTTGAATAATTGGCTGGTGAACTGCGCTCCGTTATCGCTGACAAGGACGCGAGGTACGCCAAACCTCATGATAACTTGATATTTGAAGAAGCGCCAAGTTTTTTCTGCCGTGATTGCGGCGACCGCTTCAGCTTCCGCCCACTTAGTGAAATAGTCTATCGCCACTATCACAAACTTTAGTTGGGACCTTGCCTTTGGGAATGGGCCTAGGATATCGATCCCCCATTTAGCAAAAGGACAAGGGGCGATAATTTCAGATATTTTAGCAGTAGGTCGTCGAGGAATTTTGGCAAACTCCTGACACTTAGGGCAAGTTTGCACATAGTTATAGCAATCTCTCCGGATGGTGGGCCAGTAGAATCCTGATCTGAAGACTTGTGCCGCCAGAGTGCCACCTGATACGTGCATACCACATACCCCTTCATGGATTTCGCGCAAGGTGTGAAGACCCTCTTGTTCAGTTATACATTTGGCGGCTGGGTGAGAAAAACATCTCCGAATCAAATCCCCATCATAGTACATACAGCGAGCTGCCTGTTTCAGCACCTTCTTCTTTTCAACGGTGTCTTCCGGCAGTTCCTCATGTTTCAAGTATTTGATTACGGGAATTCGCCAGTCGCTCTCATGCTCTTCCACACATAAAGATGCTTGCTCTTCCATGAAGGATGGTACCGATAGCTCACGATAATATACGCCTTTGGGTATGGACGCTTCCGAATTCGCGGCCAATTTGGCTAGATTGTCAGCTTCAGCATTTTCCACCCTAGGAACATGCTCGAAGCTGACTTGCATACCCTCTTTCTTTATCTCCAATAATTCTCGCCTTACTTTGGCGAGATATTGAATCATGATGGGTTCCCGGGCCTGAGAGTACCCCAAGACCTGGTCAATTATCAACTTGGAATCACCACAGATCTTTAGACGCAGGTCTCCTGTTCTTCCAGTATCGTGCCTCCCTTTAGAAGAAAGTCCTTTCCCTATTCTGAGCCCGGCTAGCAACGCCTCATACTCTGCCGCGTTATTAGATAACGACTGCAGGATTCGAATGGCGTATCATATTTGCATGTCGTGCGGCCCATTTATGAAGATTCCAGCTCCCGCCAGCTCTTGGTTTTTGGCCCCATCCACATGGATGATCCAAAGGTCCGTATAGGTTTCCGGAAATGGGAGATCCATATCGCCCCATTCTGCTTCAGGTATGTCGGCCAAAGGATCCTCTGTAAAGGTACATTCCGCTATGAAATCAGCCAGGATCTGAGCCTTTACGGACGGTCGAGACTACTACCTCAATCCATACTGTTCTAGTTCAAGCGCCCAGATCAACATTCTTCCTGAAGATTCAGGCTTTCGAAATATTCTTTTCAGAGTTTGGTCCGTAAGCACGATAATGGAATAGGACTGGAAATATCGGTCCATTTTGCGGGTAGCCTGAATAAGGGTGAATGCTATTTTTTCAATTCGGGCGTATCGCAACTCCGCATCTTTCAAAACATGACTCACAAAATAGACAGGGCGATGAGAGTGGTTATCGTCGCGAACGAGGACGACACTGACCACTTCGTCCGCAGCGCCAAGATACAAATATAAGGTATCTCCTGCCTCGGGTCTTGTCAATAGTAGGTCAGACCATAGGTAATCCTTCAGGCCGATAAATGCCTCCTCACATTCCGGGGTCCACCCGAACGAGGATTTCTTGCGTATGACTTTGAAAAAAGGAAGACACTTCTCTCCTTGCTTGGAAATGAATCGCCCGTGGGCGAGTTAAGTTAACCTTTGTACCTCTTTGATGGTTCTTGGCGATATCATGTCTTATATGGCCTTAACCTTTGAAGGGTTAGGTTGGATACCTTTTTGGCTGACCACGTAGCCCAAGAAATTTCCCGTCTGAAATGCGAACATGCATTTTCGAGGGTTTAACTTCATGCGATACTTTTTCATTACGTCAAAGACTTCCTTTAAGTCCCACAGGTGATCTTAAAAGTTTGCGCTCTTCACCAATATATCGTCAACGTATGCTTCCACATTCCTCCCTATTTGTTCTTCGAATATCTTGTTTGCCATACGTTGGAACGTCGCCCCAGTGTTCTTCAGCCCATACGGCATCGCCGTATAACAATACGTGGCCTTTGGAGTGAGGAACACAGTCTTTTCTTCATCTTCCAAGGCCATGGGGATCTGATGGTATCCAGAGTTGGCGTCCAGTGAACTTAAATAAGCGTACCCGGCGGTCTGATCAACTAACTGATCTATACGAGGGAGCGGGTAGCAATCCTTAGGGCAGGCATCATTCAAATCGATGAAGTCGATGCACATGCGCCAATCCCCATTGGGCTTAGGAACAAGGACAGGGTTTGCTAGCCAGGTGGGATATTGAACTTCGCGGATGAATCCTGCGTCAAGAAGCTTTGTTACCTCCTTGTCCACAGCCTACAGGGTACCACTTTTTCCAGAGGTTGAGCGCGCTTCTCATCACCCTGCTCGTAGGGGTCCGCTGCTATACACACATACCTATCGCAGCTCCTTTGGGTCATGAGCGAGTAGCATTCCGCCGCCAGCTTTTGGTCGCCCTTTATGGATACTACCCCATCCCAGGAGGGGTATTTCATTTTTAGATGCTTCTGAGATATCACCGCTCCGAAGCGGTTTAGAAAAGGTCGCCCGAGTACAACATTGTAGGGCAAATTTAAATCCACGACAAGGAACAACAAGTTCTCTGATCATTTATAGGTGTCTTCTCGGAAATATATGGGCAAAGTAATTACCCCCGTGACAGGGATTGGAACCCCATCAACGCCGACTATAGGCCGTTTGCTAGGCGTTAGCTCGTTGTCAGGGCGTTTCATGAGATTATACGCTTCCAGCGAAAAGAGGTTCACCGCGCTCCCGTTATCAATAAGGGTTCTTCTGATTCCATAACTGGCGATGATGGGCGTAACCACCAGTGCATCATTGTGCGGATAGACAACGCCTTTCTCATCTTCTTCGGAAAAGGATAATATCATTCGATCCAAAATGCCTATCGCGCCTCCTTTTTTTATCGTGCCATCCCGTGTGCGTTTTTCTCCTTTCACGGCTGTCGGTTGCTCTGATTCGTCCATATAAGGGGTTCCTCCCGCGATGATGTTAATCATAGGGATGTACTCGTCGTCAACCGTAAGAGTTTCTCTATCTTTTCCTCCTGGAGCATTATCCTTCTGCGGAACGCGAGGAGGAACTGGTTGTTCATCCGCCGTCCTTTTCATGGGATTATTTCTGGCGTCTTCTCTTACTTGGGTGGCGAATTCTCCTAAATATCCTTCTTCCACCAGACGTTCTATCACCGTTTTTAATTCTCTGTACGCTTCTGTGGAATGTCCCCTGGCTTTGTGGAATTTACAATAAGGATTTTCCCTTCTCCCTAGAAGGACTCCTGGTTTTGTAGGCGCAGGGTAACGGATGGGAAGATTTCGCTGCTCTGCTATCGCTAAAATCTCAGCCCTTGGTACATTAAGGGAAGGAAAATCTGGGTCGTATGTCCGATTTTTATAAGAATCCCCTTGACGTCGAGTGGGGGATATACCAGTCTTTCCTTTCGAAGGATGACCCTTTTGTCTATTGGAGGTTTTGGGGATGTGATCCTTCCGCCTGGCGTAATCGTCGATAAAATGATCGTCAAGAAAGGGCGTCGCGGGAGTAGCGGTAATTTGAGATGTCCCGTGCGGCACGTTATACGTCCTATCTCTGTTTTCTTCTTCTTCCATTTTTGCATAATTATGGGCTTTAAGTCTCAACGCGTCTAAAGTCACTGGAGGGTCCACCATGAGTGCGTCTTTCAGTTTTCCGTAGCGGCAGTTCCTTTTCAGGGCTTCTATAGCAAAATCAATAGTGACGCCCGGCGTTAATGACATTTCCAAATCGAAGCGGCTGAGAAATTCCTTTAAGGTTTCTTGAGGCATTCGTTGTATGTCAAATAACGCGGCGGCAGATTTCCTGATTGGAATCGCCGTGCTAAATCTGCTGCGGAATTTAGATTCTAACTGTGAGAAGTTATTAATGGATCCACCAGGGAGACCTTCAAACCAGAGACGCGCAACACCCGACAATGTCATGACAAATATTTGGCACAACGCCGCATCACTGTGGGTCTGAAACTGAATAAAATCTTTCACTTTATTGATATGCGAGATGGGATCCTTGGTGCCATCATAAGTATCAGTGGGAAGCTTCACGCGTCGACTGACCCTGTGACGCCTTATACGGCGGCTAAACGGGTGGCCAGATGTATCATCAAGAATTTCACGCGCATGACGCGGGGGAGATATTTCAGCCTGACGCCCCCTATTTCGCGGTTCTGGCGTAAGATGTCGCCTAGGAGATCGACTGTGACTCCTGGGTGATCGACTTCGATACCTTCGACTATTGGATCTTTCACTGTACTCGGGAGACAAACTCCTGTTGGCTCCTTCCCTCCGTCCGTCCCATCGGTTCCTAACCCCCTCTAGTTGCCTATCTCCCTGCGGGAGGAGACCTTGCGGCATCTGTGGTACGTAAGCCTCTACTCTTCCTTGAGTGAGCTGCGCAACACTAACCGGAGGATCTCCCCCGGACAAAGGCATCTGGAAGTTTTCTGGAAACAACGGTGATAAAGGTCGATCAGCGACAATAGATGGTGTGAACATGACGCGGGGAGGGAGACTAGATCCAGAAGCACCAGGCGTGATTCTTGCAGCCATTTCAGTCAAATATTCCAACCGAGAACGAAGGGCCGCTATTTCTATTGCAAAAGGATGTTCATGATTAAGTATAGATCCCCCCGAAAGAGGAGTGGAGAAATCGGATCCCGCTGTCTGAGATGACGAAACGACTGTTTGTGGGGAGACAAGTCCCCCTGCTATTCCGACCGAACGGTCTAGAGATCCCGAAATAATTGGTTGCGACGTCATAGAGAGATCAGCAGTAGCAAAAGGGAATAACTGTCTGCGGATTAAGAAAGGGATATTAGAGGATGATGATCGGATCGGCTCCGATCCTGCGGTCATGACCGTTCCAATCTTCCGACTAAACGGAGCTTGGCTATTAAGGATGCTCACTTAATGTACCAAAGCTCTCAATGAAAGCACCATTTGATAAGATTCGAGGTCGTGTCTGATCGGAACGGCGGCGGTCGGTCATCGGATGTACCTGCAAAGCGCCGGAGGGGGGCTCCGGCGTAGACACTCCGATGCTTAAGTCAGTTCGGGGATACAAATTAACAAGAGGTTCTGCTGGGTCCTCTCGATCATACCTTTTCTTTGAAAAAGTAGGGATATTTATAGGCCTCGATGGCGATACCCGGCGATAACAATCCAGGCGATGTCTGGTGATGACGTCACGAGCGATGCCAGTAGGTGACGTCATGAGCGGTATCTAACGGGGCTGCCGGGAGCGATAACCTCGCAGTTCCCTAGGATGGGATGGCGCCGTGCGTACAAAGACGCGTGAGTCCCCCCTCCGCTAATGTCGACCATCCTAGGAATCCTTCGCTGATCCCTGGGTGATATGAAGATATACTACGGGACTTATAGGAATATGTCCCGGCAGGAGCCGCAAGTGTAGTAGCACCGTGAAGGTTGTCTTCATTGTTATCAGGAATTGCACAAAGTCCTTTACCTTGTTAAGGTGAGAAATGGGATCTCTAGTGCCGTCATAGGATCCTGAGGGGAGCTTCACATGTCGGCTGACCCTGTGACGCCTTATGCGTGGGCTAAAGGGGTGGCTAGAATTATCATCAAGAATCTCACGCGCATACCGAGGTGGGGATACCTCCAAATGACGTCTACGATCTCGGGGATTTCTAACATGATGTCGCCTTGGAGACGGGTTGCGACTCCTTGGCGAGCGAGTTCGATGTCTCCTACTGCTGGATCTCTCACTCCCTCCGGGAGATATGTCTCTATCGTTTTCATCCCTCCTTCCGTCCCAACAACCTCTATCCTCGTCAAGCCACTGCAGTTCCTCTCGGGAAATAGGAAGTAAAGGTGCCTGTGGCACGTACGGCTCCACTGTTCTATGAGCAAATTGCACAAGACTGACTGGCGCGTTCAACGCAGGTAACGTCAGAGAGGCACTCGCATGCAACGGGGATGAGAACGGTCGTTCTGTGATGATGGGTGGAGTAAAAACAAACTGGGATGGGACACCTGATCCAGAAGCACTAGGCGCGAATCTGGTAGCCAATTCTGTTAAGTGGTCCAATTGGGCACGAAGGGCCGAAATCGAACTCGCGAAAGGGTTATTCGCACTATCTATCACGGATCCCCTTGAATGAAGAGTAGAATGACTGGGTCCCGCTATCTGGGATAAAGGAGTATACGGCTGGGACACAAATGTTCCCGTTGTTTGTTCAAAGGAGAGATCCGACATTCCTTGGGGAATTTCTTGTGCCGCGGTTGGAGCATCAGAAGTGGCGAAAGGGAAAAGTCACCTGCGAGTATCAAATGGAAGGCTAGAGGACTGAGACAACGCCGGATCTGAATCAGAAGCCATAATCTTCCAATTTTCAGAAGAACAGAGCTTGGCTATTAAGGACGCTCACTTAATTAAAACCAAGGCTCTCAAGGAAAGCACCAGTTTGATAAGATTCAGACTTCTGGGGAAACGGGATAGAGATTATGGCCGTCCGAAATCACTGTCGAGGCAGTCCGTCGTACCTGCAAAGCGTCGGAGGGGGGGCTCCGGCGTAGACACTCTGATGCTTAAGTTAGTATGGCTGTGAAATTTGGCAGAGATTTGGGTAGTGATTTTTTGTCTTACCTTTAATCTAGAAATGAGTAGTATTTATAGGCAAAAGAAAGGATGTTACCCAGGGGTGGGCGTTATCGAGGGAAGACAACGCCCAAAATGACATCAGCCGGATAGGATATCGCCAGTGAGATGTCGGGGCCGCCTAGGATAGGAAGATGCCGTGTGCACCCCACCCCCCGCGCTGATGTCGACCTGTCCTCAGTCCAACGCGGGCGGTAGCCGGGTGCTGTCGCCAGTCAAGGTCTACAGGGATCCGACTTTGACTTGAGGTGAGAAGACAAATGTACCCTTGGTGTTTCATCAATTGTTATCACTAGGGCACGAAAATAAGATGTAATCCAGGACAAGAAATATAAACAGATCGAGGGCCAGAAAATTAATAAAGGAGATATTAACCAGATAGGAAGAGATCTTAGCAAAGGGTGTTCATTCGGGTTGTTTTCTAGGTTAGCTAGTCATCGGCACAGAGATATTCTAGACTCAGGTACAAACCTGCTATAGGGACTGCGTTTCCACGTCGCGTCCCCTACTTACCTTCTTAGATAAAAGTCACCCCCCGTTTCCACATATCAGGTGACCTTGACGTTTCGCCATCCTCCTAGGCACGAATGCGGGGAGGCCAAACTCAGAACGCCCATGAAGGGGAGGTAAGACAGATCTAGGGCGCGATAGCTCAGCTTGTCAGACTCGTATCGCATACCCTAGATAACTGCTTACCCCTAGACAGAGGCCTCTCGCGCTGCCTCCGCTAGGTGTCTACTACTATCCCAGGGCTTCGCGTCAGGTATAACCCTGGGAATGACATTACTCATGCAGGAATACTAACAGTTGATCAAGCTATTAACATTTCTAGACAAGCATGGAATTAAAACGGTAAACAATCATGTGTCACAAGAGAATATATTAAGCATGCATTAGACCTCTTAGCCGACCCCTACAACCCTTGAAACACCCTTCACTAAGAAGGAGGTGTTTAGCTACTCATACTATAATATAAACAGTGGATATTAACACTCATGCAATATCAAAGAGAATAAAAATGGAGTAGAAGAAACCGATAGATTAATTAATAATCAAGGAGAAAGCTTGCTCCGCAATAAAGGTTGTTCTTGATGACAAGAGGAGAAGATCCCCAGAAAATAAGAGCTGAAATTGATGTCTAAAAATATCCTAGGACAGTCGTCCTTACAAAAACCCTAACACTATGCTTATATAGCCTAATACTAGCTAGGAGACAAAACAACTAAGGGGAGAGAAAGGAGCGATGAGGACGTGACAGCACATGTCCTTGCAAAGGGAATATTCTGGGATTCCTGACACGCCTGATGCCTTCTAGAAGCGCATGGGATCCCGTGCGGATCTTTGAAGATGCTTCTCTTTGGTTTCGTTCTAAGGAAGGTACAGAACTGTCGAAGCCTTGAGATAGCGCACTGGTCTGGTTCGCGTCGAGGTCTTGACAACATTCTGGTCTTCTAGGCCTTGAAACTGGAAATCCTCAGAAATGCTCCAAAATTGCTTCTTTTCGATCTTTTCCCTCTTTTGACGCTAATCTGCAAATAAAATTAGAATAAGGGTCAAATAGTAAGTTCAAGCCCCCGAAAGATCTAGAAAAGAGGGTAAAATCGAGACCATGAAACGTGTTATCAGTTGTCTTCCTTCCTATGTTTTGGCTCTTATTTAATGATTCTAACTCTGGAAAACTGTTTTTTTTCTAACATGATCTTAAGTTGTCCATTATTTTCAATGTTGTGTCAGAAACAGCAAGATTAATTATAATTAACACCATGCCAAGCCAACAAATTAGTGAAGTGAATGTCAACATTATGCATCTGTTGGTAGGGAACAGATAAAACACGCCTTCCAGTGAATTTTGTCCATTTGTGGGATCTCTCTTGGTATTGCTTTTTCTTTTCTTTTTAAAGATCTCACTAGTGGCAACAACATTTCATTTTCAAAGTGCTTCTTAATCAATTAATATAAACTTGTTTCTTTCTAGGTCTTGGTATATGGAAAATGCCTCTTGTATGTGCACCAATGATTTTTTTTTTGTAGAATACTTCCCTTTTGCACATGTAAAGGGGGGAAAAAAGGGAAGATAGGAATGTGCATTAACATACTTTTGTAAATGACAAGCTGTCATGGGATGATGCATCTTGCTTAGTTTTGTTTACATACATAGTAATGTTGATAAATGAGACTCGAACTTAAAACTTTACCCTTTCTACTTTGTAGAAAATACCGATGAGCTACAAGCTCAGTGGTCAGTTCGCTTAGTTAATACTTCCTTTTCAAATTGGTAGTTTCTGGTTCAACTTCTTTGGTAATGTAAAACTAACATCTTAACAATTCTTGCAGATGACTGTATATGCCAATGGAGTTTCAGTGTTAATGCCTGGAGATAAAATTCCCACCTTCATCGCTCACCCCGCACCCGTGCCTTGTACCCCGGAGCGAGTTTTGTACCCTCACCAGCAGCACATCAGTTCAGCACCCAATGCCATTGCAAATGCGAACACTCGCTCGAGTTCGAGCTAAATAGGTAAAATCTGATGCTTACAAATTGGAGAGAAGTTCTTAACTGGAGTGGAGGTTGGCTCTCTTATGTGGTGTGTATATATCATATACCAACCACCATTAGTTTTTTGAGTTTGCTGCCTTTGGTAAATGGCATTAGATACTCATTTTCGAAGCATCAGCAGAAGGCTTCCCATCCAGATTCATCATGTTTTGTATTTGCATCATTTCCATGTTCAATTGTTCTTGGATAGGATTGAATCCAATTAGTATGGAATTATTTTTCCCATCAAATGGATCGGTCTACTTGTAAAAAAGAAAGAATGCTGGGTTCTATTTACCTCTATCTTCAGGGACGCTTCAATTTAACGATCTTTAAATTTTAATTATTTTCTGAATAATTTATTATAATTTATACTCTAAAATGCATTTGGGATCTCCTAATATTTTCGTTCTAGTTTCCCTTAGCACTCGGCTACAACGTTCCAACGAACTCGAAACTTCAACAAGATGGGATATGTGACACCAGCTCGATATTCTCTCTCTTTAAACAAATAGTAACAATGTTACCTTACTTACCTCAGCCTTGGCCTCATGGTTTTAAAAGCTTAAAGTAGTGTGTCGTGTGAGTACTGGTAGTGACAAAAATCTCCCCTCTGTGTGATGGGGGGTTGTTTTGTTTGTTCAAAACTTGAATGTTTGAATCCGATATCTGTCTGACAAACGAAACAAAGATCTGATCAAATTTATACCTGAAATAACTATATTAGGACCTTAGGTTTCGTTTACACGTTGATTGTGAGCGAGAGAGGGAGTGAGGGTTTGATGTGTTACTTTATTTCCTTAATATTTCAATATTTTTTTTTATAAAAAAAAGGACATGAAACAACGTAATTTTGACCAACATTGAAAGTCATGTAGTGAATCTCCAGAATCTAAAATCGTGACCGGTTCTTACGGTTAACCGGTTTTTAGAGGGATGATTGAGCTTAATTTGTGGTAGTTTTACCATCTCTTTTCATGCACCTTGAATGGTAATTCTATTGATTCCAACATGATTTTCATGCCTTTTGCAAAAAACTGTCTTGAAGAGCAAATGGAGAAAAAGAGCAGAAAAGAACCATTTCTGAGCATAATGAAACAGACCACTCTTGACCACTTTCTTGGTCACCCTTTCAACCAAGAAGAGTCATCTGGATAGCAGAAGAATTCAGCCTTACCGAGCGATACTTGTAGAAAAGTCTTAAAATGATAATGATTGTTGGTCTTATTTTTGGCCTGAATTGTTTACTTGCTTTATTTTATTTTCAATTTTTAGTTTTAAACAAAACCCCCTAATTTCACCTAAGTGTTACCCCTGATCTTTACAAGCACACACGAAAATCACATCAGTATTCCCTGTGGATCGAACCTCTTACTTGCTATTTACAATTAAACTTGTTCTTAGTAGTAAATTGTATTTTATAATTATTTTTGACGGATTCGACAACCATCAAGGGATTCACTAGCTTTTTGGCGATTTTCACAAAAATGGAATTTTCGCCCATTTTAGGACCAGGCAGAGATTTTAGGAGTCCGAATAACCGCTCCGATCCGATCCTAAGAACATAGTTAAAAATTGGGAAAAAAAATGGTCAAATAATTTAAAAAATCATGCAAATTTGAGAGAAAATGTAACAAATATGAAGAGTCAATTTCACTGAAATAATTGGGGAAAAAACAATTAAAAAATAACAAGGATTTTTTAAAATGTAATAAAATATAAACTATTTTTTTTCTTCTCTTAAGTCTTACCATATTTGTTACATTTTTTTTGTTTAAATTTCATAATTTTTTTTGCAATTTTTTAACTATTTTATTTGAATTCTTTACTTATATATAATCAAAATTTTAAATCGTAACTTTTAAAAAACTATTGAGTGTATATCATAATTAATATTTTTTAAAATATAGATTTTTTTAATGTATTTTACCCAATTTATTACGGCCGGAGTCTATACATCTTTTAAGGGGAATTGGGTGATTCATTATAATTCGCATGCCACTCTTTTAACCAATAATTTCCTTTTTTATTTTATTTTTTATTTTTTTTCTCAATTTGTTTTCTGTTATTTCTAAGTTCCAAATTTTTTGTACATTTTTTTATATTTTTAATTTATTAGTTTCAGTTGTTTTTAATATTTTATTCTTTAATTTAATTTTAAATGTTTTCTAGAATTTGCTCCTTTTTTAAAATTCAATTTTTTATTTAATTTCTGGTACAGTTTTTCATTTTATTTTATATTTTTTTAAGCTTAAGGGAAAAATTAAAAAATTTTAAAAAATCCACGTGACACGTCACATATGCACAAAACTGACACATCATCTATCTCAACCGGTATATGGATCAAATTAAACAAAATATTATAATTGAGGAACCTGATTAAACAAATTTATAATTTAATAACCAAATTAAATAAAATATTTTGTTAAAAAATAAACTAGCGCTGAGTTCATGCAAAGTGACTAACAGCCAAATCTAAACAAAATGTGATTAGTTATATAGTAATAATAAATTAATAAATAAGATGTCATACTCATTAATTTATTTGGTCAAAAAAAAGATGCCATTGAAAGAATGAATAACTGTGGGAATTACTGCAGCCAGACAAAAAGCCGCAATGAGTCACGGCCTCTCCATTATTAAGCATCCCAACCTATGATTTGTGCATATAATAACAGCATTACCTTTTTGCATGCACGAATTCTACACAAGTCCGGGAAATGGCCAAGTACATGTTGGGTGGTGGTACCGTGGTCGTGACGTGCAAAAGTTCCCACCCCACCACATCGAAATGTCACTTTGATGATTGATAGGGGAGGCCATGAAAAATGTCCAATCACTAGGTAATTTATCTAATGAATTTTTTTATAAAAAGAAAAACTCTTTTTTACTTTATCGAACCATAAATATTTGTAACCTCTCAAGTATAACTAAAACTAATGTTGTTCATATTATTGTCAACTCACTTATGTAAAAATAATAATTACACGTTGTAATAAGAAACTAACATGGTAAAAATAAAATTATTCATGATTAAAAGGGCTCAAATATACAAATAGTTCAAACCTAAAAAGTAAAAACATTTCAGCTTTAACTATCAAATTAAACCTGAAAGAATAAAAACTTTGAAATGCTTATATATGTATATAACAAAAATTCCTAGCTAAATCGATAAACACACCTGGGGTCGCCCTAGGTATTAACTTGGGTTGGATTAGTTAAAAGCTACTCCCTCCAGTCCGAAATGTATGACGTTTTAGTATTTGCTTTTACTGTTCCGGAACGTCTTTTAAGACGGCCGGAACAGTCACTATTTGAGACAATTTTGCCCCGAATTTTTTCTCGGAAATACGTTAAGGATTAACGTACGTTCAAAAAAAAGTACGGAATTTTTTGGGGTCAAATAGTGCGTCATCCGACCTCCTCGATATGCGTTCCCTACTGAATATTGGGATGCGAGGAAGTCATACATTTCGGACCAGAGGGAGTATATATTTTGACTTATTTGGCCGAAAGGGTCTATGTAGTTAAAATTGGGCCAAATTGGTAAGAATTGGGTTTAAATTATAGTTATAAAAACCAGCCCGACTCGACGGTCGGACCGAAAAAACCATGACCCGAAGAGATTTTCGGTTCGGTTCAGTTATCTGACCGGACCTGCATACGAACTGAAAAAAATCGGTCGACCGAGTCTACCCGCTATCGACCAGGCTGGGTCAATGTCAGCGTCAAAATGACGTCATTTTAGGAAAATGAAACGACGTCGTTTTGAGGAAAAAAATTCTTTTTATTTTTTAAATAATAATATGGATGGTCTGGCCCATCAGAATATAAAAATCTACCGGTTCAATCTGATTCAATTATCTAAGACTAAATGGTTTGATATATGAACGGTTCAAAATGATCTAATAGATCAATCCGATCGAACCTGGTTGAACCACTAAACTTTTATTTCGGTTCGCTGTCCGGTTCGGTTTTGATAACTATGGTTTAAATAGTTAAAATTGGGCCTTCTTATTCGAGATGAAATCAAAATAGTAAAAATCAAGCATACGTTGTCAAATTTGGCATATATAGATAGGGGTGTACAAACATCAACCCAAAATGGGAATCGAATTGGAACCGCACCGAATCTGTCCGAACCGTTGAATATTTCTTTTTGGAACCGTAGGACCCAACCCAATTTTTTTAGGTCGGTCCGATTCTCTAATTCTAAAATTCGTAAACCGAACCGTAAAACCGTGAGAACCGGTTCACATATATATGCACTATGATATCAAAGTTTAAATTTTGGTTAATGGTTAACTCCTCACCTATCATTTTAAAGGGGAGAGGTTCAAATCCCCTTGGCTCCCACTTTATTTTTTCTTTCTAAGCTTAACTCCTCATCTTTCTTTTTTCCTTTTAAACTTAATTAAAATTGCTTGTTTTTTTCTTTTTTTTTCTTTTAAACTTAATTAAAAGTCCTCATTTTTTTTCTTTTTATTTGTTATTTTAAATAGAAAATTTTATTAAGGAATTTATATAAGAATTATTATGAGGAAAAAATATTTTCTCCGTAGTAACTAGTAAGAACCAAGAAATAGAAAATTTTAATCATTTTTTCTTTTTTCCTTTTAAACTTAACTAAAAGTCCTCATTTTTTATTATTTTTGTTATTTTAAATATAAAATTTTATTAAGGAAGTTGTATAAGAATTATTATGAGGAAAAAACTATATTATTGTAAATTGTAATAGCCATGTCATTAGTTAACTATATGTATAAACTAAGACCATTAATTATTAATGATACGGCATATACTAGTAATATTACTATTAATCCTTACTCTAATACCTAATTATTAAGGTATATCGTGGATATATGTTTATTGTTCAGTATTTTACTTAATAAAAGGATAACTATATTGTTATAATAAAGAATTATGTCAATTGTCATAAAAAATGTAATTACTAATTAGATGACAACTAAAATAATGAATTTGCATAATAGTTAATAGACATTTATGATTTAGATTTATGGTATCTATATTTCAATATCATTATTTATTTGAGTTAATTGTTTATAAGTTTAGGATTTAAATTTAAATTGTATTAATGTGTTACGCAGTACATAAGTATATCTAATTAACTATTGTATTGTTCAAGGATATTTTTGAAGCTCTAAATGTAAGTGATCTAATCTTATCTTCATATGAAGCATGATTATACTTGAAAAATCTTCATGTGTATATGTTAGGCTCGATATGAAGCACGATACTTCTTGACTAGATATTTGTTAAACATATTCATTACATTTCAATATTTTAATACTTAATATTTATTAATATTTAGTCACTTTAAATTTTTATATGTTTTGTATAATAAAATTTAAAGATTTATCATACTAAAATATCTTTACAATATTAGGCTATCATTTATAAATTGGTAAATCAAAAAATTATTTAATAAAAAAAATTGTGTGTTTAATAACTAAACGACGTCGTTTTGAGCAAGGACAGTAGGGGAAAAAAAGGGCCAGAACAGCCAATTCTGAATCGGAACCGACCCGGACCAAACCGGAAAAATTAGAACCGAACGGAACTGAGCCGGAACTTTCCGGTTCGGTTCGGTTCTATCTCAACCAGAACCGTAACTTTCCGGTTCGGTCTGGTTCTAGCCCAAAAACTGAACCGAACCAGCCCGTGTATATATAGATTTGTCAAAACTGAACTTAAATAGTAAAAATGAGCTTAGATGATCAAACAAGACTTATACACTTAAATTCGAGTTTAAATACTTAAAATTGGGCTAAAAAGGTGAAAACTAGCTTTACATGGTCAAACCACATTCAAAATCAAGTTTAAATAGTTGTAATCAAGCTTACATATTCAAAACCGAGATAAGTGAATATTGAGCTTACATAGTCAAACCAAGATTATACCCTTAAGACCATGTGTTAATGATAAAAATGGAGTTTAAGTAGTTAAAAGTTGACTTGCATATAAAAAAAAGATTATAAAATGTTTAAAATTGAACACACAGAACCAACCAAAATTAGGATATACAGTGAAAATTAAGTCTGATTAATGAAAACCGAACCTACTTGGTACAAAAATTAAACTAAGACAATCAACATATTTTCAATTAAAATTTATAAAGATTAAATAAATTGATAATTCAAGCGCCTTATGAATGGCTATGACTTTGGCTACATTGGTATCCGTCTAGAGATGACAATTCCGTCCGCGGATATGAATATCCACTCAATACCCGCAATTGTGGGTGGATATTATCCACACATTATGGGTATTTTGTGGGTATGGATATACCCGCACCCGCAAAGTGCGGGTATGAATGTGGGTATAGATAGTGCTTACCCGCTCCAATATCCGCACTAAATATCCGCAATATATATATATATATATATAATTTAAAATATCAATTATTTCTTTTAATTAAATCAATATAATTTATAATTAACATTGCAAAGACAAGTTAAACTAGGGGTGTCAACGAAATAGTCTCATTGTATGACAAATATGGCTTAATTTAATTATTTTATCTACAAATATAAAAGTTAAAATAGTAGTTTAGCCTTATAATAAAGTTTTCACATCAAGAATATGCATTCGTTATTATGATTGTAGATTAGACATATCATTTGATTTTAAGGAATCGGGATTTTTTACCCGTAAAAGCCACATTTGCAAAAGTACAAACCAAAAAAAAACATGTACACATGGGCATTCCCGTGAAAATAGGAATGTTTATTATTTTTATTAAATTGTATTTTCTTATAAATTATTATTTCTTTTTTTAATTATTATGGATTATTATGTTGGATTAGTGTATCGTATTATTGTGTGGTATTGTTATTAAATTAAATTGATTTTTTGATATATTAATTTGATTGAAATTTGAAATTCAACCAAATTTGCGGGTATCTACGGATATTCACGGGTTATCTGCGGGTATAATTACTCTTTCTTTATCCGCTCCATATGGATGCGGGTGCGGGTATGGATTACCGGCAAATTTACGGGTGCGGGTATAGATAGTGCTTACCCGCCCAATTACCATCTCTACATCCGTCTTTTATTTTTAATTCATGTTTATCTCAGGTTTCTAATGTTGTGTTATTCATTTGAGGTAATGGAGGAATACTTGCATGTGTCACCAACACGAGGATTATTTTTTTTCCAATTGACTTAATTATGTATCTAAAGTGTATTAAATAGAATTACATAGTCTTGATTTATTATGTTGAGAGATCACACTTGTTTGTTTGTTGGCCTAATTCATTCCATTGCCGTTTGAGTGACAAGTCCAAAGCTAGAAAGTTATATGTTACTTCATTTCGTTGTGTTATGTATTACACGATGCATGCTACACTCAAGACGTATCAACCCTTGTACCTAAGCGTTATCTTAACAAGCTTTCTAAACTCAATTTCACAAATGCTATACGGTACACTCGGTATGTCATATTATTCAGTTCGCTCATTCACATTAGTCAATAAGAAAGTTACACGTTAGAGTTGGTAGTTACATATTAAGAAATTTTAATTTTTAAATTTTGAAATAACTATAAGTCTAGGTAGTGGTGAGATACCCTAAATTAATCAACGTGTAACCATTTTATTAGTTTAGGTGCACGCTTAATTAAAATAACAGGTGCATGGTATAAATTTTCTTAAAAAAGAGATTATCCTAAATAAATTCACTACCTTTTATTTTAAATTGTTTTTTAATTAAAGCTCTTCATCAAAAACTAAAACTCTTCTTCATAAAAGACAATATCAAAAGAACGCACTGAGAAAAAGCTTTTTTTCCTTAAAAGGTGATTTTATTTGAGCTTTTCTTTGTGGAAGGGACAATGTTTTCTTTAAAAGAAAATTCTTAAAAGACGCAAATCCTCCATCAACTTTGACATTTGAGTTTTATTCTAAGCATAATTAGGATTTATAATTAATCTTCTACATGGTAACTAATTAATATATTAACTTCCGAACCACAGTCAACTAATATTGTATGTGAATTTTATTGGACATTTATTTACTTATGCTTATTAATGAGGTTAAATGTACAAACAAAAATCTTTTATAAAGACCAACTAATTATTAATTGAAATAAAATGACTGTTATAGAAAGTCCCACAACTTAATGGATCATGATTCGTTAATTAGGCTAATATTTATGGGTTTTATATCATATTTATAGGACTCGACTGGCTTCCGTCAATGTCTCAAGTTCGAGTTTCGGAGGGAGTAAATGTTTTAAAATATCCAATGATAGAAAACTCTCACGATGGGGTGTAGACTAATCCGGCCTCTAAACGAATATGGAACACTTTATTATATATATAAAAAAATCATAATTATGGGTTTTTTTTTGTTAGATTCTCCGATAAAAAAAGAAACTAAGATGGTGAGTCTCTCACCCAACCAAAAGGATATATATATATATATATATATATATATATATATATATATATATATATATATATATATATATATATATATATATTCGGCGCTCATAACTTGGCCTATAAAGGTGGAAAAATAAAAGTGCTTAACATGCAGCTCATGCTATGTTTAGGCATAAGATTACAAGTTATATTACTATTTTAAGCGGTCTAAATTGAGATTTTAGAAAACCTACTTTATAAAAATCTTGAGCTAACTGAGGAAAAGATATGATTCCAATCTGAAATTATTGATATTTTATTACTAATAAATAATCAATAAATTATATTTGTATTGATAGATCTAATATATTTTAGGGCTTGTTTGACCCATTGTGGTGCGTAACTTGATGTATGGTTGGAAAATGTGATGTTTGTAAAAGTTATTAAAAGTGTTTGGTTAAAATATTTATAAAAGTATTATTAAATTATAAAATATCACTTAGGGAAAGAATTGTTACTAGGAAGTTCCTTGAGAGTCGTAACATGATCCCTGAGAGTGGGAATTTCTGCCCCATGTGTCGAAGAGGATCGGAGGATGTCACCCACCTCTTCCTTCGGTGCGAGAGTTCTAGAGGAGTGTGGGATTTCTTTATGAGATGGCTTCGGGTGAAGTGGTGTCAGCCTCGGGATTTAGCTGATCTTTGGCAGTCTTGGACGAATATTAAGCCTTTTGAAGGCAAGCATGCGGGGGAGATGTGGACTACTCTGTTCTTTGCGATCATATGGTCTATATGGAAGCAGCGAAATGAGATGGTGTTCAGACAGAGGGAGTCAACGGAGCACGGGTGTATTCAGAAGATATTCTCTCTATGGCATTGGTGGTTGAAGAGCAAAGATCACTCTTTTGCATACAGCGTGACTGATATGATGCAGTCTTCTGCTTGGATTAGTGGTCTGCTTAATATGGATACTTGACAGGTTGTTTCTTTTGGTTTTTTTCTGGTTTGGTGGCACAGCATATGGCTGTTGCTGTAACAGCGAGTGTGATTGAGTTGCTTTCGTTGTCTGTGCTGTCGGGTCTGGTTGTTGTTTTTAGCTGGGTCTGGTGTTAGTTAGCTTTGTGTGTGTCGTGTGCAGCTGCTGGTTGTAGCAGGTTGCAGGGTCGTGTGCAGCTGCTGGTTGTAGCAGGCTGCTGGTTTCTGGGCAGGTTTTGCCATGATCTTCATGGCAACTCCTCTTAATAATACATCTGCATATTTAAAAAAAAAAAAAAAAGACTTTGGATAAATGTTATTAAAAGTGTGCTAGTAAAGGATTTCATAAAAATATTAATTTAAAACTACAAATATGTTATAAAAAGAGTGCTAGTAAGGATTTCGTATAAAAATATTAATTAAAACTACAAATATAGTGAATATTTTGTTTTGAAAAAATAAAAAAAAAGAACAAAAGAATATATTTATGTAGAAATTATTTTAAATATTTTGTTAATGAATTTGTTAAATAATTTGAGAATAAAAAGTAAAAAGAAGCGTTTATTTTAATAGTCTTGGTAATAGTTTTCAATGTATCATAATGTTTGTCTAGGGAAAAAAAGTATAAGTCAATATATAATTATGGTTATACTTATCATTTTAATACGTAGAATGTGCGTTTCAAACCGTGTTTTGAGAAAACTACTCCCTTTCAGTTTAATTAAACGTCGCTTTGATTTTGGGCACATATATTAAAAAAGCCGAATGACTCACTGTTTGAGACAGTTTTGCTCCTTATTTTTTCTCGAACGTACATTAAAGATGCTCGGACGTTCGAGAAAAAATAAAGGGTAAAATTGTCTCAAACAGTGAGTCATTCGGCTTCCTTAAAATTGTCTCAAATTGTGTTTTGAAAAAACTACTCCCTTTCAGTTTTCGGACGTTCGAGAAAAAATAAAGGGTAAAATTGTCTCAAACAATGAGTCATCCGACTTTCTTAATATGCGTGCCCAAAATTAAAACGACAGTTAATGAAACTAGGAGGGAGTATCAATCTGTTAATCAAACACGTACTGCTTTTTTATCCAAGAATAGCTTTTAGCCACCGTAGTACTCCCTCCGTCCATTATTAATGGACACTTTAATTTTGTGCACACATTTTAAGGAGGCCAGATGACTCACTATTTGACCCCAAAAAAATCCGTACTTTTTTTTAGAATGTACGTTAATCCTTAACGTACGTCCGAGAAAAAATTCGGGGCAAAATTGTTTCAAATAGTGAGTCATCCGGTCTCCTTAAAATACGTGCCCAAAGTTAAAGCGACAGTTATTTATGGACGGAGAGAATATATAATACTATCTATTTTCTTATTACTATTTTCAGCTTGTTTAAAATTTTCAATTATCAAACATTACGGCCTGACTTTTCCAAAAAAAAAAAAAAAGACATTACGGCCTGACAGCTTGAGACCCTAAGGTGTCCATCTAGAGACAAGCAGCCCAACAGGCGGCTCACCATCTAAGCACCTACAATTGCAGCAGAGAGTTTTTCTTTTTCCTTTTCCATTCTACCATTTCGAATTTGAGATTCATCTCATACAAACACTCAACCCCAACTAATATTATTGCAGCAGACAACTTGAATTATTGCCTTGAAAGACAGGTTCGTAACCTGAGAGCAACCAATTGAACCACGTTTAGCTTATACTAGTGACAACCACACCTAAATCAACTTTCTCCCTACGGTCTGTACCTAAATTTAATTGCGCAATCATGAAGAGGCAGGCTTGTACATCTATTTCGTCAAATTTTATCCAAATCCAAGTCTTATTTTTAACATAGGAGTATAGACGAAGAGGTTTGAATTCGAGACCTGACCTTTTCTGCTCTGAAGAAAATACCACCAAACTACAAGTTATCCATTCTCCTCTTGCAATCATTCTCCTAAGGCAACAACTTCTAAATTCTCAAATAAAGTAAACAGAAATGTGTACCTGCATGAATGATGACATATACCATAAACTAATATAAAAAGCAATCACATCTCATTCTTAGAGCCCAATTAACAAAAATGATGATTAAGTTCTCAATGATTCCTATTTGTTAAGAATATTAATGAATAAAGAGCCTTTTTATGGCATAAAATGGGAAAACTTACCCAATTTGAGAATGATAAATGTAGCCCATAAAGGAGACCCAAGAGAATTTTACTTTTATGAAAAAGTGAAAATGTCTCTTGGCTATGTCAAAAAAAAGGGTTTAATACCCTTACACGTGATGATTATAAACACCAAATCATAACACTTAATTCCTAAAACAGACCAGCCTTTCCTTCAACTCAAATCACATTAGTTCACAGAGATAAGTAAAAGGCATAGGGCAATGACGGGGCTTGGCTCGTCATGCGGCGCATGCAAATTCCTACGAAGAAAGTGCGCGAGTGACTGTGTGTTCGCACCCTACTTCTGTTATGATGAAGCTGCCACCCACTTCGCGGCTGTGCACAAGGTGTTTGGTGCAAGCAATATTTCTAAGTTATTATCACACTTACCTGTTCAAAATCGAAGTGATGCTGCCATCACCATATCATACGAAGCGCTGGCTCGAATGCGGGATCCTGTCTATGGTTGCGTTGCTCATATCTTTGCACTCCAACAACAGGTTTCTTTTCTGCTTGCCCAACTGCATCGCTAGCATCTGCACAATAACACAATTTTGAGTTCAACTCGGAAAGATAAATTCATACACTATTTACCTTTTTTTTGCAGGTTGCCGGCTTACAGGAGGAGATAGATATCCTTGAAAGCCAAATGGCTACTGTGGCTTCTTGTACTACTGCTGGCTATGGAAGTTCACAAGCAACTTTGAATCCAATCTTCATGCAGCAGTTTCATTCACAAGAAGATGTCATGAACACACAACATTCTCAGAATCAGCCAGCTGCACTACTGAACTATTCAGGATTTACAACCGGAATCCAAGCTTTTGACAGCCAAATGGATGCACAACTCCCAGCTTTATACAGATGGGAAGAGCTTAATCCTTTCTGTGACTATCAAGAGAATCCTTTGGAAGGAGTCCTTGAAGGAATCGACAAAGAGATCCTTTCGTATTGTTCTTGGTTTGACAGCACAAACTGAGAACACATCCAGTCCGACCAAGACAAGTGTTGAAGGCTAGTAAGCAATTATGTAATAGCAGATGTTTGTTAGCTTTATAACCGTTTGTTTTTTCAGAGAATCAATGGTAGATGCCTAACCTCTCAACAAGAGGAATTTTTCATTGGCATTTCCATGATTCTAGTTATGTAGAATACCGGGATTTTTCAGGGCATGCCTTTTTCTACCTTCAAGTTCCAAGAGGTATTTTCCTTCTATAGTTACCTAATGTCACACCTGCACCTAACGTTAGACAAGAACACAAAAAGAAAATAGCACTTGGCTGTCCTTTGACAGGTGCTGATGTGATGCCAGCAACATTTAAGTGATCCTAAAAGGCATTCACAGTGGTACGTCTCAGTTCAAAAAGATGCCAGAGAAAGCCTAGCATTTTACCCTGGAGCATTAACAGAAACCCGAAAAGAAACATTTAGAATTTCTTACCAAGCTGAAGATACAACAGGTACAAAATTTCACAAGAAGATCTTTTGACAACATATTAAAAGAGAGGTTAAATTTTATTTTATTTTTTAATCATAACAATAGCAGATTTCGTATTAAAAAAAAATCAAACCATTTAAGGTGGGCGGTCATACAAAAATAGGAGTCTCTAAAGTCCTCCGAATTGAAAAACTCCCAAAAATTACAGGGGGGAGGTCAAATTAATCTGGGAAAATGATAACAAACTCATTCTATGGGTTAGGTGCCAAGAAAAAACTACTTAACAATGTAGCCATAATGATCAATATCTGAAGAATGGTTTATTTTTTCATAAAAAGCAGTGGACCTATCTAGGCTGGGAAAATGTAATGAATATGCCAAAAACACCTGAAATAATGAGCTTGATGCCACCACACGAATTAATATATTCTCCCTAATACATGGCTCCATATATATACCACACCATCGATAGTCTTAAATCAAGCCTATTACCCTCTTAAAAATGTCAAAGTTGTGTCAGGAAAATGTTGTTCCATAATCATTGAGCTCATCGCCATATGTGGCCCCTACAAATGAAGATCAAAGCTAACGACAAAAACTAATTATTTCATCAACCAGTTATGAGGATGAGATGTCTACATGATAAAGACACAGATCATCCAGCAATTACTTCAGCGAAACAAGCAGAAATTCACCAGGTCACTAATTCAAGTTACACTTCCTGGAGACTAATCATAACTTGAAAAAGATACAATTACAAAAAAGAAACATCTTCAGAGCTTACCTAAAATTTTGCAGGAGTGTGTTGTCAGTCCACTTTCTATAATGATGACCATCTTCAGTTAGATGCCTGGAACTCATTCACCAAGCATGTATAGACCCCATGCAAGGAGTTATAACTGAAGCTGCTTACTTTGATTGCATAGCTCAAATGGACCTTACACTGTTCCACCCTTGCTGAATCTATGGTTAGACAATACTAGCAAGTGCGATGGTTGAAACCCAAATGTTTCAGTAAGTCGAAAGAATGGAGCAAAAGCACTGTAGTAGATCCTCTTTGGCTTACTAGCAATACCACAAAATGGTGTCCAAGCTAAGGACCGAATGAAGCTACATAACGAAAACCCTGTGGTTTCTTATGGGCAAATTTTGTACTTGGCTACTAACCATAATTGATTCTCAATATCCATGATTTTTAAGATGAAGGAACAAAACCTCATTTAGTTTCATACTCCCACTTATTTGCATTTATCTATTTTCAGTCGAGCATATCTTGAAGTACCCCAATGCACCAAAAGCAATGCCTCCCATGGAGGATGGCAATTCAAATGTCATGTAGATTGAGGCATCCCAATGAGACATTTTCTATCATTTTATGGGCTTTCCAACCTATCCTTTACAATCAGACTAGAAAGGAATTTAAAAGCTTCGCTCAAGGGAAGAACATATCATAGCTATAAAAAATCAAACAAGAATGCTATTTTGCCTTTGCTATTAAGAGCAGCAGTATCATAGACTTCACCTCGACAAGCAACAGAACAAAAGAAATGGTGCAGAGCTATCTGAAGCATCTGCTGCATGCACAAAAAAATGAAGGGGGTATCACCTCAATTACTTTCTATGAAGGATTTCACGTATAGCCTCTCAGTGAAAACTAAAACTCAGTTGCATAATTCGAAGGGTTAACATGATTTGAACATCTTCAATTGCTGTCTTGAATGGAACTAGTCATGCATATTCACACACCCCACTATCAGTTGGGTATGATGAAATGATACAAATAAATAAACAAGACATCCATTAATGGTTAACTAAAACTCTTCCTCCTGTATTGTGCATTCAGCCACATTTCTTAACAAAGATAAACCAAAACATGGTAAAACTAACATGAAACTCAATATTTTCAAGACCAACGTCAACTACAGATGAGTGAAATTATGAAGAAAAAAGCAGTTTGAAACCTTCGACGGATTTGTTGCGAACCAAACTCCTGAATCCACTCATGTTTTACTTGCCTCACAAATAATATGTGCTGCCTGGTCACTCATCACACACTGCATGTGAAACAGAAAGTAGTGTATTAGTAGCCGGTTAAGGCGGAAAACGGTAACAAGAATGACAAGATATTAACCTGTCTTGGGAGCACCATTCTCTCGCATTCTGGAACATCTTTAACCATGGGCTAGGACCTTTCTTCTCCACATTCCATTCTGTGGGGTACCATGGAAATTGCCACATCAAGAAGCATCTCTCAGGATGAGGCATCATAGCAAGATGCCTCCCATCAGGGGAACAGATTGCTCCAATTCCTAAGGGAGAGCCATTCAAGTTGAAAGGATATGCTTCAGTTGGATTCCCGTCATCATCACAATATCTTATTGGGGCTAGGTTTGAGTGAATCATGCGATCAAGAACTCCGTCATCAGGGAAATATGCTCTACCCTCACCATGGGCAGCCCACACACCCAGCGTACTACCCTCCATTCCTTTGAACATCATAGCAGGTGAGTCCTTAATAGTCACACTTGTAAAGCGGCATTCAAACCGACCAGACTCATTGTGAACAAACCTAGGCTGTGATGGGTCCCCTCCAGCACCAAAAACACCCCCAACTTGGGGACCTGGGACCCACCCCAACAAAGCCATAAGCTGACATCCATTGCAAACACCAAGACTGAATGTGTCTGGCCGCTTGTAGAACTCCTGAAATTGATCCAAAAGTGGCTGATTGAATCGTATGGAAGCAGACCAACCTTTAGCAGAATCAAGTACATCAGCATAACTAAAACCACCTACAAACACAATACCACGGAATTCACCAAGGGAGGTGTCTCCATTAAGAAGGTCTGACATTGTAATATCCCATGGCTCAAAACCAGCAGCATAAAAAGCCGCAGACATCTCTCTATCACCATTACTTCCTTCCTCCCGAACTACAGCCACTTTTGGTTTATAATTTGCTGACATATACTTCTCATCAGTTAAGGAAGGAGTGAAGGACAATTTCCAAGAAGGTTGATGCCTAGACTTCAAACCCTCTTTCTCGGAGTCTACACAAGAAGCCAATCTTTGGAACTTTTCCAGCTGGAAACTGGTTTCCTCCCAGATGTCTCTAAGAAGAGAAGTTTTTTCATTCAGAATAGCTGTGTCATCAACTCTCAATTCTATCAATGGTGAGATTGTTACCCGTCCAATGACCTCAGCAGAGACTCCAAAACTCTTGATTCTTTGAATTACAGTGTCCAAGTTACTATTGCTAACTTCAAGAACAAGACCAAGCTCTTCTGCGAAAAGTGCTTGAAAAAGACTCTCCCCTCTTGAAGCAAGATCCAAAGTAATACCACAATTCCCAGCAAATGCCATCTCCAGGACACAGACAAGTAGCCCACCATCACTAATATCATGGCCAGAAGAGACTAGTTCATTTCCTATAAGATATTGGACACCCTCAAAAACTCTTTTCAGATAAGAAACATCCTCAAGATCAGGGCAGTCATTCCCAATTTGGTCAAAAGCCTGAGCAAGTGCAGATCCACCCAATCGCCGCTTTCCCTTTGCCAAATCTATGTGAACCAACACACCATCATCTCCCAACTTCAAATCTGGGGTCACTGTCTTTGTTATGTCTGGACAAGTGACATAAGCACTGATAACAAGATTTCCTGGAGCCTTAACAACATCACCACCAGCATGGGCAGCCATGGAAAGACTGTCTTTACCCCCATCAATAGCAATACCAAGTTCAATCATAGCATCTGCAAGAGCATTGGCAGCATCATACATGTCTGCTCCTTCCCCGTCAAGCTTGGCAGCATACATCCAATTCCCACTTGCTTTAACATCGGAAAGAGAACTAACCTTTGCCCAAACCAGATTTGTTAATGCTTCTCCAACAGCCAATCTAGCCATTGCTTTTGGGTTAACCAAGCCTTTGATTGGCTGCTCCCCGATGGCACATGCTCCTCCAGTCAAGTCTGTGTAAGTCTGAGCGATGACAGCAACATCAGCGAGAGTAGTCTGCAAAGGACCAACAGTTTGCTGCTGTGCTACAAGACCTGTTACACACCTATCCACTTTTGTTGTTAAGAAGCGTTTTGAACACACTGATGGAAGTCTTAACACCCTTTTCAAAGCATCCATTAACGTGATTCCAGGAGCAATGTCAAGTGGTTCACGAGCATGGACAAGTCGGTGGAACTCAAAGGTTTTCTGAGGCATGTCACCTAGTACTTTACCAAGCTCAAGATCAACAGCAGGATGGGGAGGAGGTAGCCCACTGGACTTGGATTTCTCAATAGCTATGCTGTCAACTAAAACAACACAGCCATCACCGCTAATGGTCCCAATAACGGCCATTGAAACTCTTTCTCTTTTGCAGATTGACTGCAAAAGAGCACGACTTTCAGCCTTCACCAAGATTGCATCCTGCTCCTGATACTCTGCACCCCAGATCTCCAAAACAGACATGGTGTGATCACCAACTACAATTGCTCGGATGTCAATGACAGCACCCTTTGGATATATAATTTCTTTGACAACATTACAGTTTCCACCAGCACCTTGATCATGGATGCTGACAATTGGATTTTCCTCCCCCATCTCAATGCAGGCACGAACAACACGATACAATTTCTGTGCCATCTCAGCGTCACCACGCTGAACAGCATTAAAATCAAGTTCTGCATCATTCTGACCACTCACCATGCTTGATGCAGCCCCACCTCCCATTCCAATACGATAAGCAGGACCTCCAATCTTCACAACCAACATACCAATATCAGGCTCTCCTTTGGTTATGTGAGTGTGGTCGATCTGCCCAATGCCTGCGCTGAACATAATTGGCTTCAACCACTCCCGTCTCTCTCCACTTGGAAGTCTCATTCCAAATGTTCTAGTATAACCCTGGATCAAGGGCTCCCCGAATTTGTTTCCATAGTCCGATGCACCATTGCTAGCATCAATGAGAATCTGCAGAGGTGATGCCAAGTTTGAAGGATACATAAAAGAATGATCTTCCCATGGTGCAGAAGACCCCTCAATGTTAAGATTTCCGACACAGTAACCAGCTGTGGCAGCAATAACAAAGGAACCCCTCCCTGTTGCATGGGTATCCCTGATTCGACCACCTGCACCTGTTTCTGCCCCAGGGTATGGAGCAACTGCACAGGGGAAATTATGGGTCTCAGCTGTGAATAAAATATCAAGGTCACGATCAGTTGCATTTAATGAGCACGTTGAACCAGGCTGAAGAGGCCGCAATTGCTTTACAGTGTAGCCCTTGATTGCACTTGAGTTATCCTTGAAACCAATAACAGAATTGTTTGGATTTGCCTTCAAAGTGCTTTTAACAATCTGCATAAGAGTTTTATCTGCGGGCTCTCCATCAATAACAATCTTTCCAGTAAAAAACCAATGCCTGCTGTGCTCACTATTGGATTGTGCGATGTCAAACAATTCTACAGTTGTTGGATTGCGTTTGATGTCCTCGCTGAAGAGCCTAGTGTAATACTGCAAATCTTGCTCATCAAAAGCCAATCCCATCTCTTGATTAATCTCTTCTAAAGCCTTTCTCCCCATCTCCATAACAGGCACAAATCGAATTTCCTCAGGAGCCGCAACAGTCTCATAAGAAGTCAGTTTCTGTGTATAAACACATTCAGTCATTCGATCATGAACCATTGCAGCAAACTCATTAATTTGATATTCTTGCAATGCAACCTTACTATACAACAAATACCTCCTGGACCGTTCCATTCGGGTCACCCCTGTGAGCCCACAAGCACGGCAAATTGATACAGCATTTGCAGACCAAGCTGTCGTAAAAGACAGCCGAGGCCCAACCTCAACAATCACTGCTTTGAGACCTTCATTCTTCTTCTTCTCAAGAAAACTCTCACTTGCTAAATTTTCAGGCTCATACGTTTCTTGAAGAACCCACCTAAGAACCCCAAGCTTCTTATTTGCAATCTCTGAATCAAGGCCAATATTAAAGCATTGCTCAGTGTGCAATCCTACAATATCATTTGAAATCTTTGTTTGGACCAAACTAAGTAATTCAAGAGTCGCACTGTCTTGCATCAACGGGACACGATAGAAATGAATAACTTCTTGTGCGGACTTTTCAATTAAGCTACTGGATTGCTCATCAACAGCACTGCTGAAGCTGCTGCCAGAAACAACAGCTCTAGGCTTTGATTGAGCAGAACACTTCAACGAGGCACTTTTCTGGTTAGAAAAACACAACAGTGCACGTCTGCCACCACGCAGCGTACCCCATAACAACTGGTTCCGCCGATTAATAGGCAAAGCACCTCTATGTGAGTACAAAGTTTGCCTATGAATACCCCCCTGTAACTAAAATAAATATAAAAAAAAGCAGTAAAAATCAACGAGTTCCATAAACATAAGACAAACTCTACTAATAAAACAAGTACTAAAAAGCAGTATAGAAACAAAGACAAGTTTTAATAATGGCAGAAACAAGAAGCTTACTTGCAAGAATTCGGTAGAGGCCATCATGGGTAGGCCTGTTGAGAAATGAAAGAATCAAAATAAATGAGCAGAACAATCAAAAGCAGAATATGGAGAATGATTGAACTAAAATGGTGAGAGAATGAAAATATACAAATACAAAAAACTGAAAAAGAGAAACATGGTCTTGCCTGAAGCTGACTGAAGCTAGGGCTCAGTTAGAGAAGTGAGTGCCTGTGAAAGCGCGCGTGCGTGCTCTAGTAGCGAATTGGGGGTTTTTGTTCAGTGAAACCCTACTCGTGCTTTTTGGGTTTAATAATAAAATTATTTATTTCAATAAAATAAAAATAATATATGTGTCGTGTGCATATAAACATTTGAGCGGCACCAACTATTATTTGTAATGACAATTTTACCCTCAATTTTTTCTAATGTCAAAATGGCACCCATCAATTTTTTCTATTAGTCTTGTTTACCCTCAATTTTTTTCCCTTAGTCCAAATGGTTCCCAAACACCCAACTATTTAGTTAAGTTTAATTAATAATGTTACTTTTTTTTTTTTTGAAGGGAAGAAAATAATTGGATTAATTTAGATCTGCAAGTACAAAAGGTGCGATCACCTCGGGGCATTCCCCTATCCATACATTTCCTAAACCGGAAATCAAAGTCAATTGGCCTAACTCATGTGCTGGGATATTCGTGGACCGTCCTGTATGCGAAAAGGAGCAGCTATGAAAAGTAGAAGCTAGGCGAGCCACCTCTTCCAACACCAATCCCGAGTAGCTTAATGGGAAGTCCTCATTGGTCAGGGCGAGGACGTTCTGCAAGCAGTCAGACTCAACTATAATCTTGTCGTATCCCCACTAGCGAGCCTGTGTTACTGCGTCTCTCAGCGCTAGAGCCTCTGCTGTTCGCGCCTCAGCTCCATGCGGAAGGTAGATTGCTCCTGAGAACACTGTTTCACCCTTTGCATCCCGGGCTATAAATCCCAAGCCAATGCCCGTAGTCCCCACCGCTGCATCCGTGTTCACCTTTACCACCCCCGTAGGAGGAGGCACCCATCTTGGGTTGACTAGTTGGGGAGGCGGGGCAGCGGGCCTATGGTGTTGACTCCATGCCTCCTGGAAATCAGACAGTAATTTTCCACCCCTCATAACCACCTCTAGGCTAGATTCATCGCACTGGCGGAAGATCCTGTTATTCCTTGATGTCCATAGGGACCAAAGGATGGAGATGAGCTTCTCTATATCTGGGTCATCCAGAGATGTCCGAAGCCCTGCGAGCCAATCCACCCAGCCATCTCCCTGCAGCCCCGTAACCCTGTCCCAGAACGCAAACTTTCCCCACACTTCCCTGGCAAACGGGCAAGACAGCAGCAGATGCGGAGTCGATTCTACCTCCTCGTTGCAGCAGGGGCACACGGGGTCCACCGATACACCCCTCCTAACTAGGTTCACCCTGGTTGGGAGAGAATTACTCCTCATCCGCCATATGAAGTTTTTGAACTTTGGAGGGATAGAAAGTCCCCACAAGAATTTCCACCAACCTCTACTGGAATCAGGGCACTCCTGCGCAGTAACCGATGTAAGACAGTGGTATCCACTACGGACTGAATACTTCCCATTGGTAGTACCTTTCCACACAAGAGTATCATTCGCCTCACTCCGACTAAGCGGTAGGCTTAATATTGCTGATATTTCCTGTACCTCCGGTCCCTGTCAATAAGCGGGCCTCGATGAGGAGGCTATTGTAGAAAAAGTTGTTCCACAAGGTCTGTCTTCCAGCACCTCCGGTCCCTGTCAATAAGCTCAGCCACTGTAGCCTCCTCATCGAGGCCCGTGACCGGTGTTGTGATCATCCCAGTCACTGTTGTCGGAAGCCACGGGACTTTCCAAATTCGTATCCGTTCACCATTCCCTACCCTCCAGATGCATCCTTTATGGAGAGCTGATCTTCCTGCCAGAGTGCTACGCCACACGTAACTAGGGCGGGAGCCCATCCCTGCCTTTAGAAAGTCTGAATGGGGAAAGTATCGCGCTTTCCAAATCTGGGAGAGCAAAGAGTTTGGATTTTTGTGGAGCCGTCATCCTTGTTTGGCTAAAAGTGCAAGATTAAATTCTTTAACCTTCCGGAAACCCAGTCCTCCCACATCCTTCGACCGGCAAAGCTTTTCCCAGGACACCCAATGCATCTTACGCTCCTCAGAATTTCCCCCCCACCAGAATCTCCTTGTCGCCTTTTCTATGTCCTCGCAGATGGAGATTGGGATCTCAAAACAACTCATCATATACGTCGGGATGGACTGGATGACTGATTTAATTAAAACATCTCTCCCTGCCTGGGATAACTTTTTCTCTTTCCACCCTCCTAGCCTCTTGCAGATTCTGTCTCGGATCGGAGCGAACATCTCTTTCTTCGATCTGCCAAAAGACACTGGAAGTCCCAAGTACCTGGCATGGGATTCCGTCTCCACCATTGCTAGTCTTTCTTTTACCAGTATTTTAGCGTCGTGGCCCACGTTCTTGCTGAAGCACACTTCTGACTTCGCTAAATTTACTTTCTGGCCAGAGGCTTTCTCATAGTCCTTCAGAATGGAGCTAATGACAGTGGCCTCCTCATCCTCTGCTTTCGCAAAAATGAGGCTATCATCCGCATAGAACAGATGACTGACCTGTGGGCTGCCCGGGCATACCTTGTATCCATGAATCCTGTTAGTCGCGGCTGCATTCTGAAGCATCGCTGAAAGGCCCTCAGCACATAACACAAAGAGATAAGGGGACAACGGATCCCCCTGCCGGAGGCCCCTCTCTGGATAGAACGTCGGCCCCGGGGCCCCATTAAGGAGGATGGCGTAGGAGACCGTTGAGACACATCGCATCACCAAAGATGTCCATCTAGGTGAGAAGCCCATGCGGGTCATGATTGCCTCCAAGAAGTTCCACTCCACTCTGTCATAGGCCTTACTCATATCTAGTTTGACGCTCATCCATCCTGGACCCGTGCGTTTTGAGTTCATCCCATGGAAGATCTCTTGGGCTATCAGAGCGTTGTCGGTTATGAGTCTGCTTGGAACAAAGGCGCTTTGATTCTCTGATACTATGCTTGGCAGGATTTGTTTCAGGCAATTTGCAAGAACTTTGGTTATCAGCTTGAAGACTACATTACACAAGCTAATCGGGCGAAACTGGGAGCAATTTGAGCGGTTGGCTATTTTAGGAATTAGGGTGATAAAGGTATGGTTAAGGTAGGCAGGGTCTTCCCCATCATTCAGGATTCCAAGGACAGCTTTGCAAACAGGATTTTCTAAAAAAGACCAAATTTTTTGAAAAAACAAAGGAGGCATTCCGTCCGGCCCGGGGGCTTTCGTGGGATGCATCTGTTTAAGAGCTTTAAAAACTTCATCTTTAGTGAAAATCCGATCAAGATTAAAATTCATGGAGTGGGACACACGAGGGTTTATGGAATGGAGGACATTTGAGGATAGGTCGCTTCCACCAGAAGAGAATAGGGTCTTATAATAATCTAGGACTATCCCCTCTACTTCCTCACGAGACTCCCTCCACCGACCCGACTCGTCTTGGATTCTCTCAATTGTATTCTTCTTCTTACGTTGCGAAGCCCGGGCATGGAAAAATTTTGTGTTCCTATCTCCCTCTTCGAGCCATAGGACTCGTGACCGCTGTTTCCACATCACCTCATCTCGATGGATGAGCTCTTCAACTACTTTTCCAACTTTCTCAATCTCATCAAGGGTGGAGTCTGAACTTGGTTGCCTCTGGAGCCATCCTAGATGCTCTCTCTTTTGCACAATGGACCTGTGCACATTACCAAAGACCTCCTTACTCCAGCGTGACAACTCTACCCCGCAGCGTACTAATCGGTTGTCTAATGAGTCCCCATATGTCTGAATCACTCCCCCATCCCACAACCTTTTAACAAAGTCAAAACATGACTCATCCCTGAGCCAGGCAGCCTCGAACCGAAAAACTTTCCCTCTCGGAGATCTATCAACCCTAGGGGTTAGCTGAATCAGGATAGGGCAGTGGTCAGATCCGAAGCGGGGGAGGTGTTTAACAGTGGCATCGGGGAAGCAACTCATCCACTTCTCGTTTGCCGTCCCTCTATCTAGTCTCTCCATGATAGTGTCGTTGCCCCTTTGGTTGTTACACCAGGTAAATTTTGGCCCTGAAAAACCAAGGTCTATAAGATCACAGTGGTTAAGGGCACTCCGAAATTAATCCATATCATTGAACTGTCTTGCCGAGCCCCCAAGTTTCTCATGACTCCACATGACTTCATTAAAATCCCCAACACAAAGCCATGGGAGTGGGCTCATATTTCTTATATCCCTAATCATATCCCAGGTCTTGTGTTTATCCGCCCTAGTTGGCCAACCATAGATGCCAGTAAATCTCCAAGGGGGGCCGTTGGACAAACCATTCAGGAGTTCAATATCAATACAGTGAGCATCACTACGCAAGACATTAACGGAAATATCATTTCTACACAATAAAGCCAGACCTCCTTTTCTAGTGTCACCCTCACAATCAACGACATGAACATAAGGAAAAGACCATTTATTATTAAACTTTTGAAATTCGTGCGCGTACAATTTTGTTTCAGACAAGAAAATTAAGTTTGGGAGCTCTAATCCTATTAACTTCGAAAAGTTAGCACTCGCCTGAGGGTTCCCAAGCCCACGACAGTTCCAGAATAGAAGACTCATGGCTCTGGGCGGGGTTGCTCCGCAACCGCCACCTGACTAGTAAGTTCATCACCATCCCAATGCATGTTGCTTCCCTTCTTGGGCAAAGCGAATGGTGGATCCCCAAAATTTTCCTCCTCCTGACCTCCCAAGACTCTCTTCAGCGAGAAACTACAGAGAGGCATATCCATGCCAGCTTCCTCACCTTGCTCAACATGGTCCGCGGGTCGTCGCACCTTTTTCCGGGCTGTGCGAATTAATTTTGCCCCACGACGTTTCCTCTTACCGGCCCGACCTGAAGTTATTTCCTTATGCCTCTGTGCCCCCTGGAAGATCTCGTCAGCATTGAGGGAGCCCCAGGAGTCTGAAGGGACGGAAGACAGAAGGCGAAGAAATTCCGGGTCTTCCTCCGGATCCTCTTCCACCTCGTCGCTCAAATCTGCCCCGTTAAGGGGACCTAAATTCTGTCCATTTTTATTTCCAGCCCAGCCCAACCCCAATTCATTTCCACCCAAAGCCAACCCGCTTTCCTTCATTTCCCAGCCCAACCCATAGCCCATTTCAACCAAACCCAGCCCGCTACCCTTCATTTCCCAACCCAGCCCATGACCATGATCAACCAATTCCGGGCCTGCTGCTGTTGCACCCGAATTGGGCTTCAGCCTAAAATTCAGCCCCTCCTATTAACTCCCTCGGCCCACCTCGCCTCACTCCATCGTCGGCCTGCTCCACATTTTCCGTCATCGTGTGCAGCCCATGCCCACTATCCCACTCCACCACGTCCACGTCCTTTCCTCCTGCACGTTTTATTTCCTTTGTATATGCAGTAACAAATTGGAAAAAAACTGCTTCCAATTTAATTACCTTTGATCCATTTCCCTGCATTTGCTCCACTAAGTTACTCTCCAAAATTATTTTTGTCATCCTACCCACTATCTCACCCACTAGGGCCTCTCCACCCCACCCCTGTTCGAGTCCTACTGTCCCCCTCCGTGACTCAGAGCCATTAATTAACTCAGGATCCGGCGAACTCGATCTACCATCCTTACCCGTAGGTAGTCCTAGATAATTTCTCATTCTCTTAAGGGAGAAGCGAGTGAACATTTGATAGAGTGATAGAAAAAAGGAGATGTTTGGAGGTAGATTATGTGAAAAAGATTTATAATAGCACTGAATTGTACGTTTAAAAAAATCTATAGTCATCAGATATGATTAAGCTTCTAGGTAGATTAGTTTAAGAAGGACTCAATAAAATTCAAATTCCAATTTAAACGGATAAAGAGGGATGGTAGAAATCAAAGTGCAGTAGAGGATAATAGATGGGATTTAAAAATTAAATAGGATTCTAAGTAAATCAAAGGATGAAAGGATCAGAGATTTAGAACCAAATTTTAAATTCAATTGAATAAAGCGAAAAGACTTCCTTGAAGCCACTGATTTGATGAGGAAGACCTCTGCCACCCAGGCTGAAAGATCGAGATCATAAACTCGAAAGGAAAATTTGAGAGTTTTTTTTTTTTCTTTTTTTAGAGTAATTAATAATGTTACTTGACCTTCTTTAATTATTTTTTTCTGTCCCTAAACTATTCATTTTTTCTTAAAGTAGTTTTGTAACTTTTTTATGTACTATTTTATCAAATAATAAAATTATGTTTAAATTTTTTTTTAAAAAAAGTAAAAAGGGAAAAAATGAATAACTTAAAAGTTTCAAAAACTAATTTCTAGTTATTTAATTTTTTTAATAAATTCGAAAAATTAAGGATAATTAAATTTTTGAATAGCTTAAATTAAAATATTTAACAACTATTTTTCGGAGTAGATTGAATGTTGTTTCCTTTATATCCGTCCAGCTTCTTCTCCTTTCGTCGAGCACCGATCTCTAGAAGTCGTCATAACTTTCTTCGTTTCTTTGTATATATATATTTAAAGAGCTTGGGTTAATAAATGATGTTTGGGTGAAAGAATTTATTTTTTTGGATGATTGGTGTTTAGATTGCAAACTTTTAAATATTTTGGATTTTAAAAAATATAAATAAACACTTTTTTGGAACTTCTAAAAAAATTTAGACACTTCTGAATATTTAATTTTTTCAAAGAAATTTTAATTGTTTTTACTTTTTATGGAATTTTAGTAAATTTTAAATTTATTCTAATTTTTTTAATTTTCCAAGATTATAAATATTTTTTCAAATTTATGCAACTTTTTAAAAAAAAATCGAATTTAATCAATTGGATCTATTTAGAAACAATAGTACTTGAAGAAAAATTGAAAAGTTTAAAGATAAAAAAATAACTAACAAATGTCAAATAATATTGTTAGTCGATTTTAACTGAAAAGTTAGGGGCAAACGTGGCTAACGGCATAAAAGGGTAGGTGTCATTTTAGTATTTAGCAAAATTTGGGAATAAAACTGGCATTACCAATTAAAGTTGGGTGCTAAATGAATTTTTGCCCTATATTTAAAAGGTAGTATATGATTTTAGGGTTTTTAAAAAAAAAGAAAAATCGTTTGTAGTATTATCAATTTGTGAACAAAGTAAGAAAGTGCATTGTTTTATTTCCAATTAGATGTAAGAGCCCATTCCGGAATATAATTGCGCAATGTTTGAAAATAAACCGGGCTTGTGAATGGTTCGTTGATACAAGAATTTAGCTTCCACTTTCGCCAACGTTGTTTAATATCGCTGCAAAATAAATTAGTTCCCTTTGGGTTTTAATGGAAGAAAGAAAAGTATGTTCCATTAATAAATATGAAATTATTTTAATGTGAGAAGAAATTGTTCATTATTTAATGATTGAATGCTTATTTTGTACATTTTCATCGTCTATTTTGACCTTATTTGAGATGGTGATACTGTTAATTCGAGCGTATTTTTTTCCTTTTAGTAGAAACCAGTCAGAAAAACCAAAGAAAGAAGAAAGGAGCAGAAGTGCCTAGAAAATATAGTAAAAATAAACCAGTGGTGATCAAGAGCTGAAACACTAGAACTAGGTCTCTTCCCAAGGCCTAGGAGAGAGCACATCTGCACTAGACCTAGTAGGTTGTCAGCAGAAATCGTTGGGCCAGCATATGGGTTTGGGCCGCAAACCAAGGCAAAGCGCACCAACCTCTTCCGTTTTAGAAGAAAGACATCCAAAAGGAGTTTCAAAGTTGTAAAATATCCTAAGGGATAAGTGTCGCGCCCCGAAAATTAAAAATTCGCGAGTGTGCAACGAACTTGAGACCTTACGATGCTCGGCGTAAAAAGGACACCTCGCAACATGCAATGAAGTCGTCACCCTAATTTTGGTTGCTAGGTTTAGGGAACCTTAATCGTCATGGCATAAAAAATATAATAAATAAATAAAACTAAAGGCACAAAAAAGGGGTCTAAACCCCAGACAAAGGTTCGGGGTCGTATTATGGTCTCGGGAAGGTATTAGGCACCCGAGTCACATCCGAAAACGGTTACCGGTTGATAAGAGAGGTGTTTAAAAAGGTGTTTGATAAAATGCATTTTGAAAGGGGGGCCCTCAGAGGAATCGTCACTTTAGTCTTTTCCACAATCGGGACCGTTCAGGAATTGTTGATCGTTGAACCGATCGATTATTCCTGACCGTAGCGATGGGACTGAATTTTTCGAAAGACTGAATGAGCGCCCTCTATTTCATCATCGGGCCATGCATGATTAAATTAATTACTACGTGATTCTATCATGGATAGCTTAACAGAGTACAGATTAGATGTGAGGTTTTGAGATGATAAAACTGATGTGGGATCGAAGCCACCACGTACATGCAGTTAATATAAGCGAAAAGTTAAAATCAAATGAACATGGCATTTTTAAGCAAGCCTTTAAACACGTTGTTCATGTGGGTTGATTTTAAATCCTAGCAATTCTATATGTCATGCGTACAATTAATATTTACGGAAAGCATTGAATAAATAAAAAGGAACGAAAGGCGTACTTTTGAGCGAAGCTTTAATTTTAAACCTACAAAGTGAGAGTGTTAGTGATAGCTCGAAAAATAAATAAGCAATTTATGAATGCGAGAATTTAAATGATGACTTGATGCGTACGAAAATTTAAATGCTGATTTGATGTATGCGAGAAATGATGATTTGACGCACACGAAAATTTAAACGATGATTTGATAAGTGCAGAAAATTTAAATGCTAATTTGATGTATGTGAGAAATGATGATTTGACGCATACGAAAATTTAGATGATGCTTTGATAAGTGTAGAAAATTTAAATGCTGATTTGATAAGGTGCGAAAATTAAATGATGGCAGTTGATAAGTGCGAGAATTTAAATGATGATTTGACGAAAAATTAAGTGACGATTTGACGAAAAATTACAGATTTGATATTTTGCAGAATTTAAGTAGTGGACGATTTGCAGAAGATTTAAACAAGTGATATTGCAGAATTTAAGCAAATGATATTGCAGAAAATAAACAGTTGATATTGCAGAATTTTAAACAAGTTGATATTGCAGAAAATAAACAGGTTGATATTTGCAGAAAATAAAACAGTTGATATTTGCAGAAAATAAAACAGTTGATATTTGCGCCCGACCATGTAGGTGGTAAATTGAATTTAAATTGCCGAAAGAAAATTACAAAATTAAAGTGCGAATAATTTAAACAGTTGATACGTACAGAAAATTAAACAGTTGATAGTACGAAAAATAATCATGCGAAGCATACGAATATTTTTACGAAAATACGATCCGAGATCTTGGAAAGAAATGAAAATGGGCTGGGCCCAATTAAAAAAATGCAAGGGAAAGGGGAAATGGGCCAGGAATAGTGTCTGGCCTATAAAAAGATTTGTAGGCGTTATTCGTGGATGTCAATCTGGGAGGAGACAGGTTGTCGATGTTATTCGTTGATGTCACTCTAGGAGGAGATAGTGTTGTAGAGGTCACTCTGGGAGGAGACACGTTGTAGCTGTCACTCTAGGAGGAGATAGGTCGTAGATGTCACTCTGGGATGAGGTATAATCGTAGATGTCACTCTAGGAGGAGGTATAATTTGATGACGTCACTCTGGGAGGAGGTATAATTTTGATGACGTCACTCCGGGAGGAGGTATAATTTGATGATGTCACTCTGGGAGGAGGTAGTTTTGATGACGTCACTCTGGGAGGATATATAATTTATAGATGTCACTCTGGGAGGACATGTTGTTGTAGATGTCACTCTGGGAGGAGATAATTTGATGTCACTCTAGGAGGAGATATATATTTTATTTTTGATGTCAATCTGATGGGATAATTTGATGTCACTCTAGGAGGAGATATAATTTGATAGTGTCACTCTGGGAGGAGATAGATTGTTGCTGTCACTCTGAGAGGAGGTAATCGTTGTTGTCACTCTAGGAGAAGATAAGTCGTAGATGTCACTCTGGGAGGAGATATTGTTGTAGTTGTCACTCTGGGAGGAGGTAGGTTGTTGCTGTCACTCTGGGAGGAGATGTATTTTGATGATGTCATTCGTTGATGTCACTCTGGGAGGAGATAGATTTTTGATTGGATGTCCTGCAGAGGTGTAAGTCTAGATCTACGCTGATATTAAGGGAAACATGAATTGTAGAAAATGTAAATGACAAATACATTAACAAGAATTGAAGGTAATTTTATGAAAATGTAAATGATGACCCCACTGGGATAAGCGTTTTGACATGTAACTGACGTTGCTTCAGGAGGATAATGCGTGATTCACAGAAATACGAATGATTTGTCCTAATGATGTCACTCTAGGAGGAGGAGATGCAAATGATGTCACTCTAGGAGGAGGAAAATGCATAATGTCACTCTGGGAGGAGATAATAATTATGCAGAAATGTAGAATTATGTAAATGATGTCACTCTGGGAGGAGGAGAATGCATGATGCTGTCACTCTGGGAGGAGATAATAATTACGCAGAAATGTAGAATTATGTAAATGATGTCACTCTGGGAGGAGAAAAATGCATGATGCTGTCACTCTTGGAGGAGATAATAATTATGTAGAAATGTAGAATTATGTAAATGAGAGTTGTAATGTACCTTCGCTCAGATATTGATTGACGGTAACATACCTTCGCCCTGATGTTGATTTGATATTTGGGGTGACTGTTTATGAATTCTCAAGATATGGTGTAGGGACATGACCAGACACAACATTAAAAACACGAGGTGGGGACGTGACCCTTCACAACGCTTAAGAGATGACATGTGCGGATGTGACCAGACACAACATTAAAAACACGAGGTGGGGACGTGACCCTTCACAACGCTTAAGAGATGACATGTGCGGACGTGACCAGACACAACATTATCAGACGACATGTGTGGACGTGACCAGACATAGCATTAACAACACGATGTGGGGACGTGATATTTCACAACGCTTAACAGACAACATGTGCGGACGTGACCAGACACAACATTATCAGACGACTGTGCGGACGTGACCAGACACAACATTAAAAACAAGATGTGGGGACATGACCCTTCACAACGCTTAATAGACAACATGCGCGGATGTGACCAGACACAACATTATCAGACGACTGTGCGGACGTGACTAGACACAGCATAAAGAACACGATGTGGGGACGTGACACTTCACAACGCTTAACAGACAACATGTGCGGACGTGACCAGACACAACATTATTAGACGACATGTGCGGATGTGACCAGACACGGCATTAAAAACACGATGTGGGGACGTGACCCTTCACAACGCTTAACAGACGACGTGTGCGGACGTGACCAGACACGACTTTACAATGATAAGGTGTATGTGGGGACGTGACCTATCACAACACTAAACAGACAAGATGTGGGGACGTGACCAATCACAACTTTTAAAAATACGAGGTGGGGACGTGATCCTTCACAACGCTTAACAGACGACATGTGCGGGCGTGACCAGACACACTTTTAAATGACACGATGTGGGGACGTGACCCTTCACAACGCTTAACAGACGACATGTGCGGACGTGACCAGACACAACATTATCAGACGACTGTGCGGACGTGACCAGACACAGTAATAAAAACACGATGTAGGGGCGTGGCCCTTCACAACGCTTAACAGACAACATGTGTGGACGTGACCAGACACAACATTATCAGACGACATGTGCGGACGTGACCAGACACAGTATTAAAAACACGATGTGGGGACGTGACCCTTCACAACGCTTAACAGATGACGTGTGCGGACGTGACCAGACACGACTTTACAATGACAAAGTGTATGTGGGGACGTGACCTATCACAACACTAAACATACAAGATGTGAGGACGTGACCAAACACACTTTTAAATGACACGATGTGGGGACGTGACCCTTCACAACGCTTAACAGACGACATGTGCGGACGTGACCAGACACACTTTTAAATGACACGATGTGGGGACGTGACCCTTCACAATGCTTAACAGACGACATGTACGGACGTGACCAAACACACTTTTAAATGACACGATGTGGGGATGTGACCCTTCACAATGCTTAACAGACGACATGTGCGGACATGACTAAACACACTTTTAAATGACACGATGTGGGGACGTGACCCTTCACAACGCTTAACAGACGACATATGCGGGCGTGACCAAACACACTTTTAAATGACACGATGTGGGGACGTGACCCTTCATAACGTTTAACAGATGGTGTAAAGGGAAAGCAAGTCTTACCTTGAACTTACCGTATGAACTGAAATGGGGAGCGGTCGACTGTGAGGGAGCGTGATCTGCCACATGAAATCGATTTGAATGTGAGGGAGCGTGATCCACCGCACTAAGTTGTTTTGGGAGTGGTAACGTACTCCATTCGAACGTTGACTGGATTTATCGAAGGGAAATCCAAGATGAGGGCTTTACGACGATGTTTGTCATCGAAGACCCATGGTGGAGGAGTGGTGATGTTCTCCGTTCGATGTTTGATTGGATTTTGATGAAAATCCAAGGCGAGGGCTTTACGACGATGTTTGTCATCGAAGACCCATGGTTGAGGTTTCACTAGAGCATATGTGTATCCTGCAAATTGAAAGGAAGCAAATACAAAGCAGCAACAGATAGAAAAAGGAGAGAGCAATTGACCTATGTAAGAAATATCAAATATTCCCACATTTAACCCATGGCTTGCCCCCAAGTTTTTTGTTTGGAATGAAAATGATTTCTTTGTTTAAGAAAATAAACTCAAGCCCCTCCCTTTTTGGATAAAAATGTTCGTTCATTTTTCGTTATATGAACATGATTGATTCAAGTCTAGATAACGTCTACGTCTTGTTCAAGAAATAACGACCTCAAGGACAAGACTTTCCCACAATTTGCAGCCATAAGCAATCCTCACATGATATTAGTGTTTGCACTCACGCTCTGAAACAAGGTTAAGTGTTTTACGCTCATAAAGATGCAACTAACATGATACATAATTTTCAATTCGCAATGTCAATCCGAGTGAATAGACTTTAAATGAAGATGCACATTCATGGGTTTGCTAATAATCGATGGGACTTTCACGGAAAATAATAAAAGGACATAAAATGTCCGGAAAGAAGCTTGTTTTGGGTAAAGATGTGCTTTTCTGATGAGTTTGAAGGTTTTTTTGATGAGTAATGCTTTGTTGATTGGCCCTGATGAGGGCAAGGTGCGCGAGTTCTTTCACTTTTTGCTGGGGACGCTTTCTTGACAGAGTGCATGAGCTCTTGGATCCTTGCTGGGGATGCCTTCCGGTTGGTCAGGGGTCATTTTCTCGAGTCTTTACTAGAGAATGTTTCCTTTGAGATTCCTTGAGTTGGCTCTGGGCCCTTTTTCTTCTCGAGTCTTCACTGGGGGAGTGTTGTCGCTGTTCTTTTTGCGATTTACTACTTGAGTTGGCCTTGGGCCATTTTCTTCTCGAGTTCTCACTAGGGGGGATACTTTCCTCGAGATCTACTACTTGAGTTGGCCTTGGGCCCTTTTTCTCGAGTCTTCACTAGGGGGATGCTTTCCTCGAGATATACTACTTGAGTTGGCATTGGGCCCTTTTTCTCGAGTCTCCACTGGGGAGTGTTGTCGCTGTTCTTTTTGCGATTTACTACTTGAGTTGGCCTTGGGCCCTTTTCTTCTCGAGTTCTCACTGGGGGGATGCTTTCCTCGAGATCTACTACTTGAGTTGGCCTTGAGCCCTTTTTCTCGAGTCTTCACTAGGGGGATGCTTTCCTCGAGATCTACTACTTGAGTTGGCCTTGGGCCCTTTTTCTCGAGTGTCTCTGAGCATTTCTCTCTTTTCTTTTTTCTCTTTTTCCCCTCTCTTTTCTTTTTCTCTCTTTTCTTTTCTCTTTTTTTTTTCTATTCCCCCCCCCCCCTTTTGATTTGATTTGAAATGCAACAGAGCAGAGCAAGCACAACCTTTGTCTTGATCTCTTCTCGTTTTGGTTTAAAGCCTCGGCCTTCATCTTTGGGTTTTTGGTCTTTCTTCGATGATGGCTCTCAGCGATCTTTTGGTGACCTTTTCCGTCTCCTTCGTTGTGTACTTGAACTTGGCGTGCTTTTACTTCCGGCTGGCAATCTTAGCTGAGACTGCTCCTTGGCTCCCGGGGTATGAGTGATAGTGAAGGTTTTGGTAGGAGTGATGGCATATGTAGTGGAAAGAGGGAAGAAAACGAAAAAAATGGAGAAGATCGTAAAAGTCCCACGTCATTTTATTGCTATCCCATATCTAATTGCACATATACCCTAGATATTATGCGAATTCAACTAGTACCTAGTTAGGCACTTACACTCATGAAAGAAACAAGGCATGAAGGCCCAAAATACTCACAGGGATATGTTTTGTGATTGCTTACGTCTAAACATGCCATGGATATAAGAGCTAACAGACAAGATCATGTATGTTTCATATAATTTCTAATGAACGCACAAGTCATCTGTGTTGTGATAAAGTGATGAATATGCTTGATAAAAAAAAATGTTCAAAACGTGGGATTTTTGTTTTCCTCTTTTCTTCTTTTTTTTTAGCCCAAGTTGCACATGTATAAAGAGAATTTTTTTTGAAAACTAAGGATTTTAGCCAACATAACGCACGCACTCTTGCAACAATGTAAATAGTGGAAATTAAAAAATTGCAAAAATGTAAATTGCGAATACATAAATTACGGAAACAGAAATTGCAAAAATGTAAAAGGACAACTTCCCTGAAAAATGAGCTCTGACATTTTTTGACACCTTCTTTTGGTCGTCACTTCATTCGCTTGCCCCCAAGTTTACAAGTCTCGTTGCACCTGAAATGCAAAACTACAGAAATGTAAATTGTGAGACCATAATTTACAAAAACGTAATTTGTGAAAGGGGAAATTGTAAACATAAAGGATAATTTCCTTGAAAAATGAGCTTTGACATTTTTCAACGCCTTCTTTTGGTCGTCACTTCATTCGCTTGCCCCCAAGTTTACAAGTCTCGTTGCACCTGAAATGAAGAGACAGTTAAATAATAAATTTGTAGGGAAAAGGTATCCCAAGATGTCTGAATATAAAATTAACAAAAAATAGAATAATTGAAAAGAACACGTGGGTTGCCTCCCACGAAGCACCCTTGTTTATAGTCGTAGGCTCGACTATTGGCAAAGCTTCCTTGTGATCAAGATGGGCAAAAACGGGGAGGGGGGGTGAATCGTCGTATTAAATTTTTGACAAAAAATGGGGGTGTAAGCCGCCGCACAAAATTTTGACGAAAAGTGGGGGTTTGAACCGCCGCACAAGATTGAAACGTGGGGTTTAAACCAGCCACACGATTTTTGAATTGTGGGGTGTGAACTACTACACGATTTTTTTTGAAATGTGGGGTGTAAGCCGCCACACGATTTTTGAAATGTGGGGTGTGAACCGCCACACGATTTTTGAAATGTGGGGTGTGAACCACCACACGATTTTTGAAAGGTGGGGTTTAAACCGCCACACGATTTTTTGAAATGTGGGGTGTGAACAACCACACGATTTTGAAAGGTGGGGTTTAAACCACCACACGATTTTTTGAAATGTGGGGTGTGAACCGCCACACGATTTTTGAGATGTGGGGTGTGGACTGCCACACGATTTTTTCTTCAAATAACCCCGAAAGAAAAATTACAAAAAATGGAAATCATGGTAACAGATAAATAGAGCCACGACAAAAAAGATATGATCATGATGCATGTGCTGGGGCTCTGATTCTGACTTTTCTAACTGGCTTGAAAGGTTCCCGGATGATACCATGAAAAGGTCCCTAAAGTGTCGTCCAGTGTCCCGATTCTTTGCGAAATCGTGTAACCTTTCGACTAGCTTTAGGGGTTCATCCGAGTTGGGATTGGTGAACACTACCCAGTGATAAATCAATATATGGACTAGAGGGGGGGTGAATAGTCCCTTTTAAATCCTTTTAAATTCTTCAAATTTTCTGCACACAAGGGAAGGAAGGAAAGCACAACACAAGATGTATAGTGGTTCCAATTCACAACTGAATTGTACTCCACTACCTAAGAGTCCTCCTCTTAGGATTTCTGAATGCAATCCTTGCTATTCACTAGAGCTTTTACGGGTTCAGCTCAACAACCTTACAATTTGGTTTTCCGGGGCTCACCAACAACCTTACAATAGTTTTTCAAGGCACAACTATAAACTATCAATAGTTTTCCAAGGCTAAACTATAACCTATGGCTTTTCAAGGGCTCAACCACAAACCTAAGTTCTCTTTCAGTGGGATGAGAACACTACCCTTAACCCAAAAGTGTTAGGTACACTTTTCAAACCTTAACAATGGAATTGTATCAAAATGCAACAAACAAATTGGTGTACAAAATATATGAATATATGATTCCAAACCAACACCAATAAATATTCAAAGTTACCTCAAGAAGAACTCAGAAGACAAGCTTGACAAGATGAAGCAAGATGGATAAAATCGTTTTTAGAACACTTGCTTTGTGAAAATCTGATTTGAGTGAGCTTGTAAAATGTAAAAATGTGTTTGAAGGTTTCTTAAGTTTTTCTCTTGTTCAACTATTTGTTCTACACATCTAGGATGAGTATTTATAGTCTTTGATAGAGGAAGAGTCGGACAAGAGGGTATGGACACAAATTGAGCCGTTTTAAGTGGACAAAATAGCTGTTGGAACTTGTCTGCTTCTAACCGTGATCACGGTTAGGAACAACCGTGATTCACGGTTAGGACGAGCTCCTTCAGCTTTTGAAAAACTAGCCGTTACATACTGACGTGATTCACGGCTAGGTCTTACCGTGATCACGGTTGCGTAACCGTGATCACGTTAACACCCTTAACGTGATTCACGCTACACTCGGATGTAAAATGGTGTTTTGACACGAGACAAACGTGATCACGGTTAAGACCAACCGTGATCACGGTTAGAGAAAATCTCTTACCGTGATTCACGTTTAACCCTAAACGTGATTCACGTTTAAACATCTGATCCGAAATACTTAAAACGTTTTTCAAAACTTATTTTGACCCAAAACCTTTTGACACTAAATTCTTGAGGTACTAGAACATCAATCAAGTGTTAGAGTGAAATCATACTTACAAGAATAAGCTCAAAAACACTTGATCTTCACGCTTGCGATTTGATGAATTGTTGCTTTCTTAAAGTCTTGATCGCAAACTGAAAATACATTCTCACTTAAAATTGAATTAGTAGACTAATTAATTTGTGTGTTATACATCATCAAAATAGGTTCGAATACCCCTTGGGCTAACACCCAGGACATGTGTCCCAGGGCGTCACTACTACCCTCATAATTTGGTAATTGTCCCCGGGGTGTAGGGCACTATGAAATGCATATGACAATTGATAAAGCGAATAAATGAATAGACCAGCAATTTATCAAAGCAGGTAAATAGATAAATAAAACACCTCTCGAAAAGGAAACCGACTACGACCCTAATCTCTCCAGTGAAGTCGTCAAACTGTCGCGCCCCGAAAATTAAAAATTCGTGAGTGTGCAACGAACTTGAGACCTTACGATGCTCGGCGTAAAAAGGACGCCTCGCATCGTAAGGTTAAATCGCCACCCTAATTTTGGTTGCTAGGTTTAGGGAACCTTAATCGTCATGGCATAAAAAATATAATAAATAAAAAAAACTAAAGGCACAAAAAAGGGGTCTGAACCCTAGACAAAGGTTCGGGGTCGTATTATGGTCTCGGGAAGGTGTTAGGCACCCGAGTCACATCCGAAAATGGTTACCGGTTGATAAGAGAGGTGTTTAAAAAGGTGTTTGATAAAATACATTTTGAAAGGGGGCCCTCAGAGGAATCGTCACTTTAGTCTTTTCCACAATCGGGACCGTTCAGGTATAGTTGATCGTTGAACCGATTGATTATTCTTCACCGTAGTGATGGGACTGAATTTTTCGAAAGACTGAATGAGCGCCCTCTATTTCATCATCGGGCCATGCATGATTAAATTAATTACTACGTGATTCTATCATGGATAGCTTAACAGAGTACATATTAGATGTGAGGTTTTGAGATGATAAAACTGATGTGGGATCGAAGCCACCACGTACATGCAGTTAATATAAGCGAAAAGTTAAAATCAAATGAACATGGCATTTTTAAGCAAGCCTTTAAATACATTGTTCATGTGGGTTGATTTTAAATCCTAGCAATTCTATATGTCATGCGTACAATTAATATTTACGGAAAGCATTGAATAAATAAAAAGGAACGAAAGGCTACTTTTGAGCGAAGCTTTAATTTTAAACCTACAAAGTGAGAGTGTTAGTGATAGCTCGAAAAATAAATAAACAATTTATGAATGCGAGAATTTAAATGATGACTTGATGCGTACGAAAATTTAAATGCTGATTTGATGTATGCGAGAAATGATGATTTGACGCACACGAAAATTTAAACGATGATTTGATAAGTGCAGAAAATTTAAATGCTAATTTGATGTATGTGAGAAATGATGATTTGACGCATACGAAAATTTAGATGATGATTTTGATAAGTGCAGAAAATTTAAATGCTGATTTGATGTATGCGAGAAATGATGATTTGACGCATACGAAAATTTAGATGATGCTTTGATAAGTGCAGAAAATTTAAATGCTGATTTGATAAGGTGCGAAAATTAAATGATGACAGTTGATAAGTGCGAGAATTTAAATGATGATTTGACAAAAAATTAAGTGACGATTTGACGAAAAATTACAGATTTGATATTTTGCAGAATTTAAGCAGTGGACGATTTGCAAAAGATTTAAACAAGTGATATTGCAGAATTTAGGCAAATGATATTGCAGAAAATAAACAATTGATATTGCAGAATTTTAAACAAGTTGATATTGCAGAAAATAAACAGGTTGATATTTGCAGAAAATAAAACAGTTGATATTTGGGGAAAATAAAACAGTTGATATTTGCGACCGACCATGTAGGCGGTAAATTGAATTTAAATTGCCAAAAGAAAATTGCGAAATTAAAGTACGAATAATTTAAACAGTTGATAAGTACAGAAAATTACACAGTTGATAGTACGAAAAATAATCATGCGAAGCATACGAATATTTTTATGAAAATACGATCCGAGATCTCGGAAAGAAATGAAAATGGGTTGGGCCGAATTAAAAAAATTCAAGGGAAAGGGGAAATGGGCCAGGAATAGTGCCTGGCCCATAAAAAGGGAAGGCATAGTTATGGGCCAAGCCCATCACCTTGATGCATGAATAGGCCATTATGGCACTATTCATCGTCACCTTCCTTGGTCGTCGGCGTCACTGCCGGCGGCCAAGGTCCGGCCACAGGTGGCCATTTTGAAAGATCTTCGTACCGAGACGCTCGTCTCCTCGACGACGTCTCGACCGTACGAACCCTGAATTTTAATTTAAAACGTGCCGAGTTTAATTTTGAAAAAATGACAAAATCGTTAATTATCGAAAACTAATTAATTCACACGATTTACCTAACGATTACTTAAATTGAAAGCATGTATTTAATCTACAGCATGCATATGAATTAATGACATGAAGAAAAGCAATTTATTTGATCAACACAAGGCTAAACGAATTTAAAGAAAAGAAAAGCATAAAAATGAAATAAAAAGCTTGAAAAAAAGCTTACTGCAAAAGCTTTGAACGGAGTCAATCAAAGCTCTAAGTGAGCTATCGATCAAGAGAGGGAAGAAGCAAGGTTTTCTTGCAAAGTTTGTGCCGTTTGAACGTTGAGAAATGCTTGGTATTTATAGGCAATCGATCGCGTGAAGGAGAGGACGCGGCGACGCGCGTGGAGGCTGGATCATCACGCTGGCGGGGCTAGGGGAGGCGAGGTGGCGGAGCTAGGGGCTGATGTGACCGTTGGAAGTCACAGGACGTCGGGAGCAGGCTGCTCGGTGGCTTGCTCCGCTGCTGATTCACTTCCACCCTATTCACGTGTGCCATGCACACTAATTCAAGGATCGTTGATCTGGTTGACTTTTCTTGGTTGACCAGATCAACAACCATGATTAAATGACCCTTTAACTTATTTAAATGGTCTCGAGCCGGTTCTCGCGAACAAACGTTCCGAATTTTCGAGCCGAAAGTGCCAGTGGGTAGAGAAAAATACGACGAGTTTAACCGTCTACAGTGAATGACGAGAATTTTTCGTTTAACGTGTTTATTTTCTCGTTCAAAAACGTGAAACATTCGAACGGAAAATAAATGACGTTATGACGAAAGTTACACGAAACGCTGTAGGCCATTGTGAACGAAAAAAAGGTAGCAACTAGTTGATGGAAAACATTCCAAATTCGAGCTATTGTCCGAGCGAACTTACTCGGATCCAATAAAAGCTCGAACAAAAATAATAATAAAAAATAAAAATACTAAAAAATGCGCTAAAATACTAAAAATCCTAAAATTCATGTGATGACCTAAAACGAAGAAATTACTAGTAAACAACTAACGGATAATTAAAAAAGTGATTTTTAAGGCTAAAAATATTAATGATAATAATAACAAAAATACGTGAGGGAAAATTAAAAACGCGATTTCGAAAGCTGACGATGCTAACGACGATGATAAAATGCGATGAAAATTTTAAAAATGTTACCGACAGTAAATTAACTAAAAATGACAGTGAATTAAGTAAATAACAGAAATGCTAAAATTAATTAAAAATGGCGTCAAAATTTGGGTATCAACAATAAGAACAAAACATTTTTTTATTATTATTTTGAACTCTAGGAAAACAAGGAAAGAAAGGCTATTTAATCTTTCCTTATTTTAGCTGAGGATTATCTCGGATTTTATTATTATTTTTCCCTTAGTTTTCGTTATGTTGAGAGTCAGACTCCATTTTTTTTGCTCTCCTCGTCTTCTCCCTTGAAATGAGGAGATTTTGGTTTTATGCAATTGAATTTCGTATTTTATTTTATTATGTCGATTTCTAGTTATGTGATTCATTCCTGGTATGGGTGTCAATTCGGGTCTACGTGTCTGGACCCAACCCGACCCAACCCGGCTAGACCCGAAGACAATCGGGTCTGGACCAGACCTGGTTTTGACAAAAAACGAGACCAAAATCCAGTCCCGGTTCCAGCTCGGCTAAGAATTCGGGTCCCGGGTTCAGACCCGGGTCCTTAATATTTTTTTTATTATATAAAATTATAAAAGAAATAATATTTGCAACTTAGCTCTAGTTATCCTAGCACAAAGCACATTGCATTAATAATAACATGCCAGTAGCAATTCAAGTTTCCTAGCACAAAGCACACCACACTAGAGAGGATTTGCTGACTCAAATAAACCATTCTTCATACAAGATTCAAACAGCTGACGAATTATAAAATTGTTTGTTCTTATACCAGAAGAACCAATGAAGCGTAGCCATTTCAAAGCAAGATCAAGAGAACCATCCTTAACATAAACTATTAAAACATCACTAGCACTCACATCAGCAACAATTGATACCACAACAACATTATATCATCATTAATTCAAAACTAGATGGCAAACTGAAATTCACTCAAACAATAACATTGGCAGCACTGGCAATTCGTGGCCACAAGTCAACACACTCTTTTCCAATGAGGCCAGTGATAACAGATCCTACAATAAATAAATAAAAACCATGAGAATCAATCAATACATGCACACAATCATACAACATAGGAAGACAAACAATAGAATTCCACTTGAAATCAGAAATCATTCCAGAAATAAAATCAAAGATTAATGGGTATAGAAAATGGGTATCAGGAAAAAAGTACCAGACAAAGGATTCGACGATTCGTACCTGGAGGAAGAAGAAGAAGAGAGTGACAAATTAAGTACGCGAAGAATCCGGTGAGATACGAGCTCAAGCGAAAGAACGAACGAAGAGAATGATGATTTGTTGTGGTGTGGCTATGTTAGAGGAGAAGGGAAAGAAAGAACGAAGGGAACGATGATTTGTTGTGGTGTGGCTGTGCTGGAGGAGAAGGGAAAGAAAGAACAAAGGGTCACTTAGGGCTTTTAAATTGGCCCGGTCCTGACCCAAAACGGGTCCAAAATTTAGACCTGGTCCTGACCCGAAACCCTGGGTCTGCGGGTCTCGGGTCTAATTTACAGCCCTAATTCCTGGTAAAAACTTTAAGGTTCATGATTCTAGTATTGTGAGATCTAAACGTATTTAATAAATTCTGAATTTCATATTTCTTCTCTTTTTGATTTTTTGTCAATTTATTCTTACTTGATTTAAGAGTGATCAACTTAAGTTTTAACCTGAATAATTATAGTTTTACCTAATAACTTTGGGTCTACATTGTTAGAAGGAATTAGTAGGCAACTAACTTGTGGCTAGCCGAGACTCAGTTAGAGAAAAAGAAGAATTAGGCTTATAGGGGCGAGTGGACCGATCCCTAGGTCTATGGATAGTCTCTCCCTGTTTTTATCAATCAACTAGTTAAATCCTATAAGTCAACCTTAGGATTGCTAGAAGATTAGGGTTATTAATAGAGAGATTTCTTTAAGAAACTTGATTAGGAGGAGACTAGGAAATCAAAGTGAACCTGATTTCTATAGCTACCATATGAAACTTAGTTTTAAACATCTTTATATCAATGATCAACATTTGTGAATCATAACTTTAAGCATGTATTTAGTGAGAATTTTCTACCATCTGATCTTATTCATTACTTGTTTGTTTACTGCTTTGATTGCATTTCATTTTGTCAATTATTTCTTATAAAAAAAACCTCTTCATTGGTTACTTCCCATTTGTCACGATTGGTTATAATCGAGAACTTGAATTAGACCGTAAATCTCTGAGGAACGAATCTCTTATTGCTTGCTATAGTATTAATTGTCTCGCTGTGATAAGTTGTAATCTTATTATTTTTTACGGATTCGACACTCATCACATCCTTATATTAATTGTTTGTGTAATCACCCCTCTATATTTTTTTTGTTTTGTTTAGTCACTCTCTGTCGTAACTGAACAATGACATTAATTAATTTTTTATCCAAAAAATTCTCACATTATCACCAAAATGTCATTTGGCAAGTGACATGTCACCACATCATGTATCGTGTGACATGGTATAATGATGTGGCACGTGTCATGTCATCATTTTTAAAGTAAAATGATGACGTCACATTATCACATGTTCTTATGTGGTATGTCGTCAAATATCAACTACCAATGATGTGACATGTCATAAATTTTTCGTCACAACAAAGTGAGTAATTAAATAAAAAAAAGTATATGAGGGTAATTAAACAAACAATTAATGTAAAAGAGTAATTAAATAAAATATTAAAATGTCATTAAACCAAATGGTGCGACTAATATTTAAAGTTTATTGATAGTGTTGGTGACAATATTAATGGTTGAATTTATACACATAAATAATTGTTTGCAAGTTAATTTTGCCGAAAGTATTTTACATGGAGCCATTTGTAAGTATTACATTTTCTTATTGATATTATTGGTTAAAAAAATGAGGACAGTTGTAAAGGAGAGCTTATCTCCCTAAAATACATTGGAATGTATAAAAGATGAAAATTTCCAATGTGTATGAGTTTTCTAATGGCATTACTTTTCTTTGTCTAGTTTGGTTTAAATTTGTGTTCCCATACAAGAAGGTATTACAATTATATTTATTTATTTTTATGATTATGATCGCTAAAATAAAATTGACCGATGACATTTCTTGTTTTTGTGCTATGAAATATTGTTTAATTTTATAACTTATAGTCTAACTATAACTAATCAAGTCTCTATGGTGAGATAATTTTATTAATCTAGTCTCTAAACAACTTACAACCTGCTAAACCTCATGATGTGTCGATCTCTCATACCACGTGGAATTTTTTTATATATAAAAAACTTCCAAAAAATAAAAATAAAATGTAAAAAGAAAATTGTTATCCCTTAACGTTAACCCTCTTTACCCCAAGTTTGGTAAAAAAATGTGAAGGGAGTTATATGTTAAGGGGTTAACATGTAACCCATCTACCCCTAATGAAGGGGTAACATACGAGGAGGAGGGGTTGATTTTTTTTACTTTTCTTTCTTAAACTTATACCTCCTCCATTCCATAAAAAATGTTATTATAGCCAAATAAAATTATTCCAAATAAAATTTCAGTTTTATGTTTGTCATGTATCGAATATTCAATCAATAAAATTCTCTTACATCATTCATATAAATTAAAAAATATATTTATTTTTTATTGGCTAAATTTTATTAGAAGAATTAAAAAGTTACTCAAAAATCATTCTCAATCATATTCTTAGTATGTATAATTTTGGTTAAAATGAGATTTTTTTAAGAATGAGGGGAGTATCCCACTACTTATTTTTTTTACTTACGTACGGGACTCAAATATCTCTTATCACTCCTTACTTTTTCTTACATATTATTATTAAGATCCACATTTTCATTCTCTACGATCCAAATTCAATTAAATTATTAACGAGACTCGGTTATCATACTGTTAAGTTTAGGGAAATAGGTTTTCCTTCTCTTCATTAATCAGTAATACATGAGTATATATACAAGCTAACTTTGGGCCCAATAGGCCCAATATACAAGATACGAACATAAGCATATATGTGTCCTAACACCCCCCCTCAAGTTGGAGCATGGAGATCACGAATGCCCAACTTGCGAAGAAGATATAAGAATTGCCTCTTGCCTAACGCCTTGGTAAAGATGTCAGCAAGCTGCTCCGTTGTGGACACGTAGTGAGGCGCTACAATCCCATCTATGACCGCGTCACGAATAAAATGGCAATCAATCTCAATGTGCTTTGTACGCTCGTGAAGAACGGGATTTTGGGCTATGTGGAGAGCTGACTTACTATCGCAAAAGACATCCATTGCCCGCGGATGATCAACACCGAGACACTGGAGGAGAGTCTTTAACCATTTCAACTCACATGTGATGGATGCCAGGGAACGATACTCAGCTTCAGCTGAGGACCGGGAGACCGTGTCCTGCTTCTTTGTCTTCCAAGAGACGGGAGAAGTACCGAGGAAGACGATCCAGCCAGTGAGCGAACGACGAGAGAGAGGGCAGCTCGCCCAATCAGAGTCACACCAGCCTGTCAAGGATAGATCGTAAGAGGAGGAGAGTAAGACACCTTGGCCTGGACTCCCTTTTAAATACCGCACAACGCGCAACGCAGCATCCCAATGCTCTTGGCGCGGGGCGGTCATGAACTGAGCAAGAATGTGAACAGAGTATGTCAAATCTGGTATGGTAAAAGAGAGATAAATGAGGCGACCAACGAGACGACGGAACCGTTCCGGGTCATCAAGAACAGCACCGGCGGCAAGTGCCAAAGAGTGATTTTGCTCCATTGGAAAGTCAGCCGGTTTGGCGCCGAGAAGGCCTACTTCCGTGATAATGTCAAGTGTGTACTTCCGTTGACAGAGAAAAATCCCTGCCGGACTGTGAGCAACCTCAATGCCCAAGAAGTATTGTAGGCGCCCCAAATCCTTCATGTGAAAACATGTGCTCAAATATGTTTTAAAAGCAGAAATAGCGGAAGAGTCATTACCAGAGATAATCAGATCATCAACATACACAAAGACGTTGAGGAGCACTGTGTCTTGCCGTAGAGTGAAGAGAGAGTAGTCTGAATACGACTGGAGAAAGCCATATTTCTTCAAAGAAGCCGCTAACTTGGCAAACCAACATCTCGGTGCCTGACGCAGGCCGTACAGGGACTTGGTCAGGCGACAAACCTTGTTGGGGGTGTTAGATCCAAAACCAGGGGGCATTTTCATATACACTTCTTCATGCAGATCGCCGTGAAGGAAAGCGTTGTGAACATCCATCTGGTGTAACTCCCAGCGCTTAGCAGCCGCAACAGCCAGAAAAGTTCTAACCGTGACCATCTTGGCAACCAGAGCAAATGTTTCGTTGTAATCAATGCCTTCCACCTGATGGTTACCGAAGATGACCAGGCGTGCCTTAAGGCGTTCAACTGAACCATCGGCATGATATTTGATTTTATACACCCACTTGCAACCGAGTGCCTTCTTCCCAGGCGGCAACTCCTCCCCCACCCATGTCTCATTGGCCTCCAATGCGTCGATTTCTTTATGCATGGCTTCGCACCAGCCTGCATCTTGCATGGCCGCACGAAAAGAGCATGGTTCAACACCAGCAATGACAGCTACGAGAAAGGTACGATGGTGCAATGACAGGTTATCACAATTCACAAATGGTGCTATAGGATAAGGAGTACCTGAGGAGCTGAATGGTTGCGAGGAAGGCGGGGATGGACTCATATTCCGTACAGTGTGCGTAACATAGTCAGACAACCAACCTGAGTAACGTTTCTCTCGGAAGCCGCGACCTAGTAAAGGTGAATCAGAGGACTTAACAGCAGCCGGGCCAGCCGATGGTGAAGCCGAGAGCGCACCAGCAGGCTCCGTTGGTGGCACTTCCTCGTCGATAGGGGGAAGGAACACAACGTCCTCCACAACCGGATCCAAACTGTCCAGGCGGTCTTCATTGACCGCGATAACATCTATGACAGAAGGCAAAACAGCAGGTGAAGCGGTCGAATTCCCGTTGGCAAAAAGGAATTCATTTTCATGGAACACTACATCCCTAGAAATAAGAAAGTCTCCAGTGTCCAGATCATAGAACTTCCACCCTTTCTTGCCGTTAGGATACCCAACAAAGATGCAGCGCCGACTGCGAGGGGTGAATTTACCTTGTCGGGAACGTTGATCGTGAACAAAACTCAAGCAGCCGAACACCCGTAGGTCATCTAGATCAGGTAGATCCTCATGTAGCAGTTCAAATGGAGACTTATTGTCAAGGAGGGCAGAGGGAGTTCTATTGATCAAGTGTACTGCAGCAAGAACACATTCCCCCCAAAAGAGAATGGGTAAATTCGCCTGAAACATCAAGGCACGACCTATATTCAAAATGTGTTGATGTTTTCTCTCAACGCGACCATTCTGTTGCGGAGTACCAACACAAGAGGTCTGAAATAAGATCCCCTGCTCATCAAAATAGTCAAGCATGCATTTGAACTCAGTACCATTGTCACTATGCACAGTTTTAACAGTGGTGGCAAACTGCCGTTCAATCATTGCAAAGAAAGAGCGAAAGGCTCTAGAGACTTCCGTCTTGTTTCTTAATAAATAAATCCAAACAGCCCTTGAAAAGTCATCAACAATAGTCAAAAAATAAATAGCATCACAGGAAGAAGGAACTGAATGTGGTCCCCACAAATCACAGTGTATCAATTCCAATTTTCTACTAGCTCTACTGTTACTAACAGGAAAACATCTTCGCTTTTGCTTAGCTTTTGGACAAACTACTCAAGTGTCGCTGGACGGCTGAGAACTACTACTACTAGACTGTAAAGCAGGCACTAATTTGACAATCTTCTCAGAAGGATGACTAAGACGACGATGCCATAACTCAAACTCTGTCAACCCCGGTACCGTTACTGCATGCACTGTAGGAAAGCCACGGAAATAGTAGAGCCCATCCCGTCGCTCACCCGCCCCAATCAGGCTCCCCGAACGATGGTCCTGTATAGCACACAAAGAAGCAGTGAATGTGATAAAACAGTTAGAATCATCAATTAGTTGTGTCACCGAAATCAAACTGCAGTTAAGCCGTGGAACAAATAAAACATTGATAAGGTTTATGCCACTTGGGAGAAGGACGGAACCCTTCAACGTGGCCACAACACATTGACCATTCGGTAACCCAACCAAGCGAGCATCCATCTGTACGACATCGACGAGACAGTCCAGGTTTCCTGTCACATGATGAGAAGCGCCAGAATCAATAATCCAAGACAAAATAAATAGCTCACCCGTCATACGATCCCCATCCTGACTCTTATGTTTCAGGAAGTGCAGCAGTGACTTCGCTTGGGCTTGGCTAAGATCAACAAATGGGGAATCACCCAGTTCCGTGACTGCATGGGCACGGGCTGGCGTTGCAGGAAAGGGACCAGGAGAGGGGGCATTTGTGGTGGTAGGTGTGATGGGAGTCCCACGGCTAGGTGTGACGGGAGTCCCGCGGCCAGAACCACGGCCAGACCCGCTCACTCTGTTACGGTCAGCCCACCAGTCAGGGTAACCGTGTATCTTAAAACAGGAGGTAGTATCATGTCCTTTCTGCTTGCAGTGAGAACAAAAGAGCTTGGACCGATCTACACGGTCTGATGGCAGCCGAGAGCGATCAGCCCTCAACGCGAATGCGTGAACTTCCTGCTCAATTACCTTCTCGCGAGCGATGTGACGAGAGTTTTCTTCCTGAATAAATGCTTGATAGGCTTCATAGAGAGGTGGCTGAGGCTTCTGGGAAAGCAGATTGGTGCGCACTGCGGAGTAGAGATCATCATCAACTCCAATTAGAAATTGATGGAAATATGCCTCATCTTGCTCATTAGCAAGCTTCGCGGAGAGATCGCAGGTACAGAGTCCGCAAAGGCAAGTGGGTAGGGGTTTCAACCGAGTCAATTCATCCCAAAGAGCAACTAACCGATTGTAGTAGTCATCTATCGACTCGCCCTTTGATTGTTTGCACAGTGTGATGGAAGCGCGCAGCTGCTGAATCCGTGGACCGTTGGCCTTCATGTACTTGCGCTCCAAAAACAGCCACAAAGGTCGAGCTTCTTCATGATACGGGATGGACGCAGCAACTCTAGCATCCATTGTTCTAGTGAGCCATGAAATAATCATGGAGTTCACGGTTTCCCAATCCGAGATCTTCATAGCATCGGTGGGCTTCTTGATTGAACCATCAATGAATCCAAATTTGCGGCGCGATTTGAGAGCTAGTGTGATCGCTCTCGACCATGCAACAAAGTTATCGCCCTTTAGAACTGTGTTGGTGATAACGTTTCCAGGTTGATCACCTGAAGAGAGGTAGAAGGGAGATTGAGTTCTATCTTCGGGAGGTTGGGTTTGGTTTTTGTCTGCGCCGACCATGTCGAGGTTAAAGGCGATTGCAGTAGGCAAATCGCTGAAGCTACGTCAATCGCAGTAGGCGGATCAACGGGAAGAGGGTTGGTTTGTCGATCGCAGTAGGCGAATCAACGTGAAGAGAGTAGGTTTGCTAGGCGGCTTGGCTCCGCTACCATGTTAAGTTTAGGGAAATAGGTTTTCCTTCTCTTCATTAATCAGTAATACATGAGTATATATACAAGCTAACTTTGGGCCCAATAGGCCCAATATACAAGATACGAACATAAGCATATATGTGTCCTAACACATACCTCCTTAACAATTAACCTCTTAATATTTTTCTACTACCTTAACACTTAACCTCTTATAACTTACGCCCTCCATCCAAACGCACATTTAGTATATTAAATCTTTTTGGAATTGTTTTTTTTTTAAAGAAAAAACAAGGAGTTCTAAAATTTAAGTATTATAACTCTTAGTATTCTTCGCAGTTGACAACTCGCTTATCTATTTAGTTGATTGTATCGCTCTTGGAATTGAGAAAAAAATCCAAAATGTAGGAGTTTTAACTCTTATTATTCTTCATAATAACACCGTGGTCGTTATCGGAGTGGAAAGCGATGGTGCAGTTTGCTGCGGTAGATGGTGTTTCTGGGGAGCAACTTCACGGAGGTCAGTGGTGAACGGAGTGGGTAACACCAGAGATGGTGTCAGCTCTCCGCAGATGAGGAGGAAAATTCTAAATTTTATTGTTTAATTTTAAGGGGTTGTAACTATTTAAACGATTTATTCTACGTATGAAATTACATATATTTCTTTTTATTGTTTTCTAACATTAAATTTTTTTTCCGGTAATTTTTATGTAACATTTTATCTTCATTTTAAGTAGAAACTTGGAGTAGTAGATTATTTGGAGGTCAACTGGTCTTTTTTTTGGGACCAAAATCACTACTTGGTTGGAAAATGTAGTTGAGAGAGTAATATGACATAAACAAAGGTTAGAAGAAATGCTTGTTTTTTCAGGATAGTCCAAAAAAACTAAAAACTATTACCCGTAAACAAATATAGACACAAACAAGTTATCCACACAATGCGCGGGCACAAACTTAGTTTAACATTTATAATTTAACTTACAGAAAGTACTCGTGTACAAAGAAAGGTTTACAACTTGTAACTATTTTTATCATTTTTATGCAAGCAAATATAAAAAGAATACATTAATCATGTTAAGAAGAAAAATATTAAATAAATTGATTTACAAAATGTTGAAAATGTTGAAAAAATCTATAAAATTTACATTGGTTGTTAGTTTAAAAAAAATAAATATACAGTATAATTTTGTTGAAAGCTAAACGTATCGACTAAATTTAGGTACACCATGCAAGGTTATCAATCTCGTACTATTTCGGCCGGTATACTGGTACTGGTATATCGATACGTACTGAGTTTTTTGGTCAAAATTGTACGAGTAGACCGTTGTTTCTTACCGATTTGTATCTCGGCCATCTCGACCTATCTCGGCAAACTACCGACCTAGATGGACCAATGCACATCCTTGCATACCGTTTCGGGTAAAAAAAGAAGTTAATTAGTGACCGACCAACTTTTGCTGAATTAACTTGTGTCTGGTTCTTTATGTAATCAGTTTTTTTCTTTAGCCATCACAGCTACGCAAAAGCTCACTGAACAATAAGAACTATTATTATTTATTTATATATATTATTAATATTTGAAATGAAATTTTGACTCTTAACTGTTTAATTTTTTAATGTTGCATGATTAATTTTATTTGTAAATATTAAAATATATAATTTATATATTTGAATGTATAATATAATTCAAGACGCAATATCAAAACGATAATGCCAATATTTTCAGTATTTAATGCATCTTACTTTAAGAGATTATCCGAAATAACTACTAGTACGAAATTAATAACCATAATAAATAATATGTCCTCTCCTATTCTTGGAAAGTACTCTCTCCGTCAACTTTTAATTGACGCGAGGAGAGTAATTCCCCAAAGTGGGAATTAATTGACGCGCCTCGTGCGCCGTGCTTCTTTTCTTTTTTTAATATTATTTTCTGACAAAAGTCCCACCAATACAGTAACTTTTTTAATTTTAATATTATTTTCTGACAATGGCCCCACCAGTACAGTAACCTTTTCTATTTTTTAATATTATTTCTGACGCGGGCCCACTAACACAGTTATTTTTTTTAAAAATTAATGTTATTTTCTAACGCGGGCCCCATCTATCTTAATTTGTGTGAAGTGTGGAGCTGCGTCAGATAAATAAATCTGGAGGGAGTAATGCTTAGTATGTAGGGGTGTGCAAAATTACCGAATACCGAAATTCTAATTTTTCGAACCGAACTTTTTGCAATTTCGGTTCGGTAATTTCGGTATCGGTAATTTTAGTATCGGTAGACAGTAACCGAACTAAAATTTCAGTTTGGTACGGTATAAATTTTAGAAAGTTCGGTAAGTTTGGTTAACCGAACTTACCGAAATGTTGACACAAGGGATTAGGCCTTGGCCCTTGGCCCATGGAAGACCACCAAGTCTTGGGCCGACTCTTGGCCCATGCCCAGTTCTGCATCCTCCTCCACTTCCACGCAAGACGTAACACAGTACAGTAGTACACACGACGACTCACCTCTCTCTCTATCTCTCTTCGTCTTCTCTCTCAAATCCCGATCGCCACCTCCACTCGCTAGTCTGACCGCCACCGCCACTACCACTAGCCGACCACCACCTTCTCTCTCTTCGACTTCTGAGTCTTTCTCTCTCAAATCCCGATCTCTCAAATCCCGACCGCCACAGCCACTGCCACTCGCCGACCGCCACTTGGATTGCATGTTTAATTTGGATTTACTTGGATTGGCAGAAGATTGATTTCTATAATTTGTATGTTTAATTTGGATTTACTTGGATTGGCAAAAGATTGATTTCTTAGTTTCTATGTTTAATTGGCATTTGGTAGAGAATTGGAAGAAATTTCGGTAAATTTTGGTAATTTCGGTAAACCGAAAATTACCGAAATTTTAATTCGGAAATTCAGTTTCGGTATGGGTTATTTGGAATTCGGTTCGGTATGGCTTTTAGAAACTTCGGTAATACTGAACTTCAAAAGTTTGGTAGTTCGGTAATTCGGTAATACCGATGAACACCCCTATTAGTATGGGATGAGGGAAAGGAAATGAATGAAAATGAATGGTGGAAAAAGAGAGAAAAGAGTGGAAAGGAAGGAAAATTTTAGAGTTTAATTTTTCTTCTAATTTAAAAAATATTTCCTCCCATAAGTGAGAGGAAAGGAAAGAAAATGGAAGGAAAATATTTTTTTAACTCATATGTTCATATTTTAACCTTTTAAATTTTATCTTTTTAAGGTTGATTAATTAGATATAAAAGTAAATTCACTTATCATTTTTTCTTTCATTTTCTCTCTTCTTAAAATTGCACAATAAAAAATTTGTTTACATTTCTTTCCATTCATTCCTTTCCCTATTAATTTTTTTTTGCTTTTAGCTTCCCATACTAAGTGTAAGGGAGGGAGTAAAGTAACTATTAAAATCTGGTAATAAGAGTAGTTGATAATGACTACTAATGAGGGGATGAAAGAGAGGATGAGGTTAAAGTAGATTTTCAAGTTTGAGACATTGGCAAGGGATACCTTGTCGGGACTTGTGAACAGTGTTCTCTTCCCACTTAACTCTTCGTTCTTACACTCTACACCTAGGGGTGTCAAAACGGGACTACGGGTCCGGACCTGACCCGGACCCGGCAGACCCGAAAAAATACGGTCTGGACCAGACCCGGTCCCAAAAAAAATGGGACCAATTTCTGGTCCCAGTCCCGGTCCGTACAAGAGTGGGGTCCACGGGTCCAGACCCGAAAAAAATGGACCAGATTTTTTTTTATTCTTTTTTTTTCTTGGATTGGGCCGAAGTCCAACCCCTCTTCTCTCCTCTTTTCTTTCTTTTTCTCTCTTTTTTTTCTTCTTCCTCTGTTCCTTCCTTCTTTCTTTCTATTTTCCTTCTTCCCCTCTGCTCTCCTTTCTTTTCTTTCTTATTTATGTGATGGTTGTGCGGCGGAGGTGGGTGAGTGGATGATGGCTGGTCGGATCATGGCTGGCCATGGCGTGATGAATGGGTTGCAACGGCGATGGCCGCGATGGCGACAACATCCTCTGATCCATTACTTGCTGTAGCTGCTGCAGATCCTCGTCGGAGCCCAACCCATTGCCATTTTTTCTTTCTATTTTTCTTTTTCTTTTGTTGATTTGTAGTGCTGCAGATCTGAGGAAAGGTTTGATTTGTTGTGGTGTGGGTGTGGGTGTGCTGGAGGAGAAGGGAAAAAACGAAGAAGGGAAGGATGGTTAGGGTTTTTAATTTAGCCGGGTCCAGACCCGAGATCCGTCGGGTCCAACCCGACAGACTCGAAAATTTTCGGGTCGGGACCAGACCCGACCCGAGACCTCAGGTCCGAGACGAGTCTACGGGACCGGTCCCATTTTGATGTTGTAAAGTTATTATTAATATTATAAAGGTTGCAACGGATGTGCAACGGCAGGATCATTTCCTTTAATGCCATGAATTGTGCAAACGGCATTTTTCTTTCAAAGCCATGATCCTCTCCCTCTAACGTTCATGGTTAATTGCAATTGATTTTGCAACAGCCATGAACGGATATAATTCCTAATTATTATTCTTAATTGATTTTAATCTCTACCATAATGGTATAGATCTTTTCTCTCCCTATAAATACTACCCTCTTCAACCAAATCAGATACAACACATTTGAGAAATACACCATAAGAAAGATTGAGAGCTTTTCCTAGTTACTATTATTCTTGCTGTTCTGGTTCCCGGTTTCAAATCGGAAGAGATCGTTTTATCCTGGGGGAAATAAATTCCTTTAGGGCGAGTGTTTATACACGACTCGATCTTTGTGTTTCTAACATTATTTTGCAGGTATTTCCAACAATCTAAAGGAATTTATCATGTCTACCGACATTCCCTCCTCAACTGTAGCTGTCGCTGTTTCCGCACCAGCCGCTGCTACTGTCAGCAAGTTTCCTGACACCTCCAGAATTGAAACATTTGGCGGTCAGAACTTCAAGAGGTGGCAGGAACGTGTGTTCTCTATCCTTGATCTTCACGGTGTGGCTTTCGCATTGACAGAACCAAAACCAGATGCTGCTGCCGATCAGAAAATTATTGAAGCTTGGGTTCATGCTAACAAAGTGTGCAGGCATACCGTCATTAGCACTCTGTCTAATGATCTGTTTGACATTTACTGCCCGCACAAGGAAGTCAAATCGATATGGGACTCCATGATTCAGAAATACACTGCTGAAGATGTGGGGAAACAAAAATTTGTGGTGGGAAACTACTACAAATGGGAGATGGTAGATAACAAGGATATCAAGATCCAGATCAACGAATATCATAAGTTGCTGGATGACATGAAAGCTGAAAATATCGAACTACCAGAAGAATTCAGTGCTGGAGTCCTCATTGAGAAGCTGCCTGATTCTTGGAGTGACTATAAGCAACTACTCAAACACAAGCAGAAACAATTGTCTCTGCCCGATCTCATCACTCACATCATCATTGAGGACACTAACAGAAAGGAGCTGAAGGCTACAAAGGCAAAGGAAATAACAACAAATGCTCACTTGGTGCAGGATAAACCACATCATAATAAACCAAGGTATGTCCATAAAAATTTCAATTATGTTCCTAAGGCTAATAACCCTTCCTTCAAGAAAAAAGGAAATTGCTATGTTTGTGGAAAACTTGGTCATCATGCCCAACAGTGTAGGAAAAGGGTAAGAAATGACAATCCTCCTAAACCAAGAGTTAATCTGGTTGAAGGAGATGATATTATTGTTGCGGTCATTTCTCAAGCTCTTATTGTGAACAATGTGAAAGAATGGGTGGTAGACTCAGGTGCTACCAGGCATATCTGTGCAAACAGAAATGCTTTTACCTCCTACACTGTGGTAGGAGATGGAGAAGAACAGATTTATCTTGGTGATTCCCGAGCTGCAAAAGTTCATGGGAAAGGAAAAGTTCTTCTAAAGCTCACATCTGGCAAGACCTTGGCTCTCAATGATGTACTCCATGTACCTGAGATAAGAGTCAATTTAATTTCTGTGTCCCTATTAGGGAAAGTTGGGGTAAAAGTCTCATTTGAATCGGATAAAATTGTGATGACCAAGAACAATGTTTTTGTGGGAAAGGGTTATTGTAGCCAGGGACTCTTTGTACTTAATATTTCTGAAATTATGAATGGAACTGCAACCTCTTCTGCTTACTTGATTGATTCTTATGATTTGTGGCATGCTAGATTAGGACATGTTAGTATTTCATATATTAAGATATTGCAATCTGCTGGTATGATTTCTTATTCAGTTAATGCATGTTCTAACAAGTGTGAAATCTGTGTTGAATCTAAATTAGCGAAAAAATCATGTCATTCTGTGCATAGAGAAACAGAATTACTTAGCTTAATTCACACCGACTTAGGAGATCTAAAACAAACAATGACTAGAGGAGGTAAAAAGTATTATATAACCTTTATAGATGATTTTTCAAGATATACTAAAGTTTATCTGCTAAAGAATAAAGATGAAGCTTTTGACATGTTTTTAAAATATAAAGCTGAAGTAGAAAACCAATTGAATAAGAAAATTAAAAGAGTTAGATCAGATAGAGGTGGTGAGTATATAATTTTTAATGATTTTTGTGAGAAAGAAGGAATTATACATGAAGTAACTCCACCTTACTCACCCGAATCTAATGGTGTAGCAGAACGGAAAAATAGAACTTTAAAAGAAATGATGAATGCTTTACTTGTAAGTTCTAATGCACCTAATAATTTATGGGGAGAAGCTTTACTTTCTGCATGTCATTTACAAAATAGGATACCTTATAAGAAAACTGGTAAAACACCTTATGAATTATGGAAAGGGTATTTACCTAATTTGAAATATTTAAAAGTGTGGGGGTGTCTTGCAAAAGTTTTACTTCCAGATCCTAAGAAAAGAAAAATTGGTTCTAAAACTTCTGATTGCATGTTCATTGGTTATGCTGAACATAGTGCTGCATATAGATTTCTTGTATTGAAAAGTGATGTGCTTGATAGTAACACTATTGTTGAAACTAAAAATGCAGAATTCTTTGAACATGTGTTTCCTCTTAAATCGAGTAGTATCTCTAAAGCACCAGTAGAAAATTCTTCAGAATATAGTGATAATTCACTTGATATAATTGAAAGTGATATTAATGATTTAAGAAGAAGTAAAAGGCAAAGAAAAGAAAAATCTTTTGGAAATGAATTTTACACCTACTTGATTGATAATGATCCTGTAAACTTTTCCGAAGCTATTTCTTCTTCTGATGCTCCACTTTGGAAAGAAGCCATTAAAAGTGAAATTGATTCTCTTTCTCAAAATAAAACTTGGATTTTGGTAGATTTACCACCTGGTGCAAAACCTATTGGGTGTAAATGGATTTTTAAGAAGAAGCTTAAAACTGATGGTACTGTTGATAAATATAAAGCTAGATTGGTTGCAAAAGGTTTTACTCAAAAACATAACTTGGATTATTTTGATACTTTTGCACCTGTGACTAGAATTTCATCCATTAGAGTTTTGATTGCCTTGGCTGCCATTCACAAATTGTTTATTCACCAAATGGATGTTAAAACTGTTTTTTTAAATGGTGAATTAGAAGAAGAAATTTATATGGTGCAACCTGAAGGTTGTGTAGTTTCTGGTCAAGAAAACAAAGTGTGCAAGCTTATCAAATCTTTATATGGCTTGAAACAAGCACCTAAACAATGGTATGAAAAATTTGATCAAGTATTGACTTCTGATGGTTTCTCTTCTATTGAAGTTGATAAATGTGTGTATGTCAAAATTGAAAATTGTGAATGTGTGATTATTTGTTTATATGTGGATGACATGCTCATTTTTGGAACTACTCTTGAGGTAGTGTGTGAAACAAAAGCTTTCCTTGCCTCAAAATTTGATATGAAAGATATGGGGGAGGCAAGTGTGATTTTAGGGGTAAAGATCATAAGGAAAGATGATAGCATAATGCTAACACAGGAACATTATGTTGAGAAACTTCTTACGAAGTATGGACATTCCAATGTCACCCCTGTGAGTACTCCTTATGATACTTATATCCAATTAAAGAAAAATAAAGGGGAGCCTGTAGCTCAACGTGAGTACGCACAGACAATTGGGAGTCTGTTGCATTTGATGAATTTCACTCGACCAGACATAGCATATGCTGTGTGTAGGTTGAGTAGATATACACATAATCCCAACCGAGAGCATTGGTTTGCAATAGACAGACTAATGAAATATTTGAGAGGAACCATGAGTTATGGTATCCTGTATAGTGGATTTCCCGCTGTATTAGAGGGATACAGTGATGCTAATTGGATCTCAGATTCTGATGAGATCAAATCCACTAGTGGATATGTATTCACCCTTGCTGGTGGTGCAATATCATGGAAATCAGCCAAACAAACGATCATCGCGAGATCAACTATGGAGTCAGAGTTTATAGCTCTGGAGTTGGCTGGTAGTGAAGCTGAGTGGTTAAGAAACTTCTTGGCAAATATTCCATTGGGAATAAAACCAACACCTTCTGTGTCTATGCATTGTGATTGCCAAGCGGCAATAGCCATTGCTAAGAATAGAGCTTACTATGGTAAAAATAGACACATTCGATTGAGGCATAATGTGATTAAGCAGCTGCAGAAAGATGGAATTATTTCCATAGATTATGTGAAGTCAGAAGTGAATTTGGCCGATCCTCTGACTAAGCCTCTGAGTAAAAAATTAATTGAAGAAACATCGAGGGGAATGGGACTTAAAGCCATATTAAGAAATTAACGGTGATGGGAACCCAACCTTTGTGATTGGAGATCCCATGAAGAAGGTTCATATGGGTAATAACAAGTCACTTGTTAATTCTGTTAACACGAAATTAATCGTCCTTCCTATGGTGTGAGAAGTGTTAAACTGCATTGATTGAGAGGATGAGTTTTGAACTCTTAATGATTTCATATCCCTTATGGGTGATGTATTGATTGCGGATACATTTGATGAAATCACCTATATGAATGTGGAGTGAGGCCGCTCCTATGAGATTGTGGCGTAATCTCTAGAGCATTCATTAACATCCAGGCACGCGCATGGCCAAAACGCGCACAACCGCGTTAACAGCAAGAATTGTGGGGGTATAACATGATAAATAGATTCCCTACCTTACAAAAGAGCTAATGGTTCATAGAAGTTTTAACTTCACCATTATCTCTGTAAGGATAAAGTTTATTTATCTAGGTCTGGTTCATAGTCCAAAAGACACCAGATTCGAAAAGTTATACTCTATATATATATTAACCAGGAATTGCTACTATCAACCTTTATAATATGTGGGGGATTGTTGTAAAGTTATTATTAATATTATAAAGGTTGCAACGGATGTGCAACGGCAGGATCATTTCCTTTAATGCCATGAATTGTGCAAACGGCATTTTTCTTTCAAAGCCATGATCCTCTCCCTCTAACGTTCATGGTTAATTGCAATTGATTTTGCAACAGCCATGAACGGATATAATTCCTAATTATTATTCTTAATTGATTTTAATCTCTACCATAATGGTATAGATCTTTTCTCTCCCTATAAATACTACCCTCTTCAACCAAATCAGATACAACACATTTGAGAAATACACCATAAGAAAGATTGAGAGCTTTTCCTAGTTACTATTATTCTTGCTGTTCTGGTTCCCGGTTTCAAATCGGAAGAGATCGTTTTATCCTGGGGGAAATAAATTCCTTTAGGGCGAGTGTTTATACACGACTCGATCTTTGTGTTTCTAACATTATTTTGCAGGTATTTCCAACATTTGACACCCCTATCTACACCCTTCCCCACGCATGCATCATCATTGGTGATACTGCTACCTTTTACCTCTCCCTCCCTCTGGACGCTACCTTTTACCTCATCCATCCTAATCCTGCACCCACGCAACCCTCTCCATTTCTCTCTCCTTGCGTGTGCCGTGTGCCTTGTCGTCCTTCTTTCTTTCTTTCTTTTTCTTCATTTTTCACAAGGCTGAATTAATTTATTATATACGGTAATACTTAACTAATAAGAATGGCATTAATAATAAAAAATCAATTTTCCTTTTTCTTACGAAATTAAGTTGGATCAGAAATTGAGAGTTACATTTGAGACAATCCGGTTCGTTTAAAACTCATTTAAGTGTAAAAGGAAACAAATCTCCATCATTTTTTACAGATATTTCCATAAAAAAAATTAAAATTGAAGACTAAAATTGAAGGAAGAGAAACAATGAGTTTGCCTTTCTGCAATCAATCGTATTCGTTGCGCTTCCAGACGAATTATTTTAATAATAAACATGATGCATAGTTTTACTTTGATTTCATTTTTTTAAAAAAAAATAGTTCAATCAGGATGAGAGGAAATAAGATACAAGAGAAGGTGAAAATTCTTGATTTTTGGTAAAAATATTGTTTTCAATTTTTCGTTTTTTAATAGAGACATCCTTGAAATTAGGTAGATTTTATTTCTTTTTTTAATTAAATGATCTCACAGAATTTATTTCCTTTTAGAATTAAATGATTTATATAAATCCTAACCATTAATTTTTTTAAATAGACCAGATTGTCTCACATGTATCTCAATTTTCTATAAAATTGAGAGGAGAAAACTGAGAGGAGCGAATCCATTTAAGCTTTGTATTATATTCATATACCTTTAGCATATTATATTCATATAACTTTAGCAAACTAGTACCGTAATACTACACATTTAAGAGACAATTATAAGTTATTCTTTCTATCTATGACATTACTTATTTTTGGAAATTATCTACTTCTTTTATTTATTACTAATATTTTTTTAAAATTTAATCTAATCATACAATATTGTTAAATGATTTTATTATTTTGCAACATTTTTTATCACAACCTAATAGAAGTAGTCAATGCATATAATTGCATGTTCCCATACCCATAAATTAGGGACCTCTTACAAATCACAATACCATATTTTGACCCCAAAAAAACACTTTGCTATAATTTTACCTCTTAATCAACAAAAGGAAAAAGAGTTATTTGTTTTTATATATAAAAAGTCAAAGGATTTCTCGACTTAAAGAAGTCATTTATTTATGAAACTTCATATAAATTTTTTGATTCAATGTATCTATTTTAATTAAAACAATGAGAAACTACTTATAAAATATTTTTTTGAATAAATAGGAAAAAAAGTAAAATTATTTGCATAATAGAAAATATACTTCATCGCTCTCCTCATTAACTATTATATCGCTCTCCTCATTAACTATTATTGCATAGACTTGCTTATTAGATAGGTCAGATCAAGGCCAAATATAAAATTTTAAAAATTTCGTAAAGTCTATACAAATCGGGTCTGGACATGCTATATGCAAATCTATTTTATCAAAGTCCATGCCCGACTCTCTAAGTTTAATGGACTACTAGCGAGCTTAATAGATTTGTTAATTTAACAAAAAATGGCTTTATTTTTAACTAAATTTTATTAGTATATTTTTTATAGACTTTTAAGGGTTGTAATATAAAATCTTAAAATTTTGGAACTAAATATAGAAAAAATAATTGTAAAGATGATAATTTAAGGAATATTAAAAAAATAGAAAGGCTAAGGACTTAAAGTTACTTTATTTTCTCGGGAAAATGGACAACAAAATGACAAAGTTTATGAGAATTTGTCCGAATGGAAGAAACCAAAATTTGTTCAAGGGGGTGATCGCGCCGTCGAAACGCGTCAAAAATAATAATAATCTTGATGCCTAAATGCACAATTAATTTGTTGGTCGAATGAATCGACCAAAAGGTGTATTTGGAGACTAAACAATTAGTAAAAACAGAAATGATAACAAAGACAAAGTAATAACAAAAGTAAGCAAATAAAATAATAAAAGGAGTAAAGTCATATGAGAGAGAATCTTAGCGAAGGATCTTCTCGGCTTGCGTCGAGGCCTAGTCAATCATTGGCGCAAAAATATTCTATTCTTACGTCATAGACGTGCTATAGGGGCCAGGTACGTTTAGGCCCCCTACTTTCCTTCATACGAGAAGCTACCCCAAGGTACGATTATGGGATAGCCTTGACGCTCCGTCATCCTCCAATGTACGTTTATGGAGGCAATACTCAGAGGCCTATTAAGCAGAGGAAAAACACGTCCAGGGCAAGACACGGAGACTCTACCCTAATTGGTCGTTTGCCTTAGTTAGATTGGACCAAAAGATATGATGACTCCGATCTAGTTGTCTATTCTACTATGCAGCCTCACGTTAGTTATTACTACAAGGATGATAGTATTGACAAGAGATAAACTAGCAGTTGATCAAGCTTCTAATAAACCTAAAATGAAATGACAAGAAATCGGCAAGCAAGCAAATATAACAATAAGAATATAAGAAAAATGATTTGACCTCACAACTATCCTTTCGCAACCCTTGAAATACCAAGAAGGATATGAATCCAAGAAGGATATCAAGCTAGGTGGGCTTAGTTGGGAAAATGAGAAGAAAACTCGCCACGTGGAAAGGAGCGTTGTTATCCTTGGGTGGTCGAATAACGCTTACCACATGTCGATATATAAAATGCCTAGGGGGGTTATCCAGGACTGTGAGAAAGTCATGAGAAGATTCTTATGGAGTGGAGGGGATATTAGTCATGGCTTTGCCAAGGTGAAATGGGAGTTGGTTGATCGCATATTTTTATTGTAGGTTTTTCCCTCTTATTTCAGCCTTTTCGATGGCAAGATACTTCTGATTTGCCCTTTTTCCCATCTTTTTGCAGATCAGTGCCTAAAGGGAGAAAATAGCGAAAACGAGCATTTTTTGAAGGATTTCTGGAAGTTTTGAAGATCGAGGCCTAGAAGAGCAGAATGTCATCGAGCCTGCGACGCTAACCAGAACAGTGAGCTGTCTTGTGCCCTCGACACATCTGTATCAGATCAAAGATCAAAGAGCCAAGCAAAGGAACCTCCAAGGACTCGCAAGGAATCCCAAGCGTTTCTAGAAGGTGTCTGACGCTTCCAGAAGATTCCAGAATATCCTCTGCCAAGGGCGTGTCCCCCCTGTGTGCTGGCGCCCTCCCAAGCGCTGACACCCTCTCTCCTTTAGCTGTATTTTGTCCCCTTGCTAGTTTTTAGTCTATATAAGCTTAGCTTTAGGGTTTTTGTAAGGAGGCTGACTAATAGCGCGTTTCATGACCTCGATTTTACCCTCTTTTCTAGCCCTTTCGGGGGCTTGATCTTGCTATTTGACCCTCATTTCAATCTTTATCGCAGATTAGCATGAAAAGATGGAAAATATAAAAAAGAAGCTATTTTGGAGCATTTCTGAGGAATTCCACTTTCAAGGCCTAGAAGAAAGAACGTTGTCAAGATCTCGACGCGAACCAGACCAGTGCAAGGCCTCGACCGTTTTGCATCTTCCTTAGAACGAAGCCAAAGAAAAGTATCTTCAAAGATCCGCATGGGATCCCGTGCGCTTCTAGAAAACATCAGGTGTGTCAGGAATCCCAGAATATTTCCTTTTGCAAGGACATGTGCTGTCACGCCCTCACTGTTTCTCTCTCCCTTAGCTGTTTTATCTCCTAGCTAGTATTAGGCTATATAAGCATAGTGCTAGGGTTTTTGTAAGGACGACTGTTGTCCAAGGATATTTTCTTACATCAATTTCAGCACTGATTTTCTGGGGATCCTCTCCTCTTCTTGTCATCAAGAACAACCTTTACTTCAAGCTTCTTCTTGATTATTAATTAATATATCGGTTTTCTCTAATCCCTTTCCTCTTTACTTTATTTGTTGTTGTTGTATGATTATCACTTCCTACTATTTATACCATAGTATGAGTAGCTAAATACCCCCTTCTTAGTGAAAGGTGTTCTACGGGTTGTAGGCTTGGCTAAGAGGTCTAATGCATGCTTAACACATTCTCTTGTAACACATGATCGTTTACCGTTTTAATTACATGCTTGTCTAGGAATATTGATAGTTTGATCACATGTGAGTATTTCTGCATGAGTAATGTCATTTCCAGGGTTATACCTGATGCGAAGCCCTGGAATAATAGTAGACACCTAGCGGAGGCAGCACGAGAGGCCTCTGTTTAGGGGTAAACAATCATCTAGGGTATGCGATTTGGGTTTGACAAGCTGAGCAATCACGCCCTAGATCTATCTTACCTCCCCTTCATGGGCGTTCTGAGTATGGCCTCCCCACATTCGTGCCTGGGAGGATGGCGAAAGTCAAGGTCACCTCATATGTGGAAACGGGGGGTGACTTTTATCTAAGAAGGTAAGCAGGGGATGTGGCATGGATGTGTTGTCCCTATAGCAGGTCTGTACTTGAGTTTGGAATATTTTTGGTGCCAATGACTAGCCAACCTAGAAAACAACCCAAGGGAACACCTTTCCCTAAGATCTCTTCCTATCTGATTGATATCTCTTTTATTATCTTTCGTGCCCTCGAACTATTTTTACATTTCTTGCCCTGGATTACATCTTACTTTCGTGCCCTAGATAATTACTTTACAATTCTGTTTTGTTAGCTCCCATACTCTGCGTTGGTTAATTCGTTAATCAACATAAACCCCCCCCCCCCCCCAGTGTTACTTTGGTTCGATCTGTTGCATATTACCTTGTCATACATCTTCATTAGCAAATTATCCTTTCAATCTCTGCGGTTTGACCCTGTCTTGCCTTGTACACATTAATTTGTGCATCTAGGCACCAGGAAAATATTAGTATATTTGAGTAACGATCAAATTTTGGTGCCGTTGCCGGGGATTGAACGGTACTAATTTTGTTTTTTTGTTTTCCTTGTATAACTATGAGATCTGCCCCCGATCAACTTCCTTTAGACCTAGAGTTGACCAGAACGGAAAAAAGGACTTCATAGGCAAGCCCAAGGAACATCTGCTCATCGTAGAGTGATCCCCCATCCTATCCTCGACGGATCCCCTTCCAATCTGGCTGACCAGGAACACCAACTTTTCGTAGACCTAACCTTCCTTCATCGTAACCCCGACCCCCCCATACCAGACCATTTCAATTTTCTAGCAATGGAAGATCTAGCCAACAATGACAACCATAACGACCGAGAACATCGTGAAGATCAACCACCACCACCCTCAGACCAACAAACCATTGATAATTTCCATGCAACCCCCGATATGGCAAGTAGCTGCATCGACTGGCCGAACGTCCCTCATGATTGGACCCTAAAGTCAGTTGTACTTCATCATCTGCCTACTTTTCGGGGGGTAGCCAAGGAAAATGCTCTTCGCCATCTCTAACAGCTCCATTTTATTTGCGAGGCCATGAAACCCGCTAACGTCAGTATTGAGCAAGCCAAGCTCCGCGCATTCCAGTGGTCTCTCAAAGATGATGCCCTCGACTGGTATTATGACCTTCCAGCACGATCTATCCGTTCTTGGGCAGACATGTCAAAAATCTTCACTGAGAAGTACTATCCGACTTCTATCTCCAACACCACGCGTAAGCAACTCGTCTCCATAGTTCAGAAGAAAGAGGAGACTCTAGCCCAGTACTATGATAGGTTCCAGAAGATGCAATCCAGCTGTCCAGCCCACAACCTTACCGAGCACGCCCTTGTTTAGTATTTTTGTGAAGGCCTCAAAGCCCATGATAAGGCGTTGCTCAACGCAGCTGCCGGTGGATCTCTGACTGCCCTAACTCCAACAGCCGCTCGAGCAACAATAGAGCTCATGGCCAAGAATGCCTCTGATGACCTTGCCAACAATCCAGGCCAGGATGTCCAAGTAACTGCCCTTCAGAACCAGATATCATCCCTTACAGGAATGTTCCAGAATTTCATAACCGGACAACCCGCGCCTGTCAAAGCCTGCCAGATATGTAATTTCGTGGATCATCCCACTGATGCATGTCCCCATATTTCGGAGGAAATACAAGTGAATGTTGCTGGCCAATTTATTCCAGTTCCTTATGCTCAAAACTACAACCAAGGCTGGAAACAACAAAATCCAGGGTGGGTTCTGAACAATCAACTTTCGGGACCTAGCCACCTACCACACCAAAACCCCTATGGGAATCCCCCTCCTAATATGCCAAATTTCAGACCTCGACCCACATATCATCAGAATCAGTATCCACGCCAACCTCCTCAGGATCAGACCTTTGTCCATCCACCGGACCAATCCTTTGTCCAACCCCCGACTGCTGAGATGCCTAAGAATCCCGAGCAGCAGAAAGAAATAGATGAACTTAAGAGACAAATGAGTGCCATGACCGCCAAGATGCAAGAGTTAACAAATCATGGCAGACTACCACCCCAGACCGAAACAAATCCAAAGCACAATGTCTGCGCATTAACTTTGCGTAGTGGAACGACCTTGAACCCACCTGAGCTTCTAGCCCAAGATGTTGAAAATTCTCCAGAAGCCGAAATACGGCCTAAACCTAGAGTGAAGCTCCCCAAAGTCCCTAGATTCATGGAGGTCAAGGAGGACAGAATCCGCTCTCCTAGAGGCTCACCACGGAATGACCCCAACCCACCAGAATTTACTCAAGAGTACATTCATAAGATTCTCGAGCCCCCGTTCCCTCACAGATTGGTCAAGGCCAAGAAAGACAAGGAGGATCGAGATATCTTTGAGATGTTCAGTAAAGTGGTTGTTAACATCCCTCTTCTCCAGGCCATGAAGAATGTCCCTCGCTATGCCAAATTCTTGAAGCAATTATGCACGAACAAAAACAAGTTCCCCGAAGTTAACAAGATCAACGTAGGGGCCAGCGCCTTGGCACATATCCAACGTCGAATCCCTCCAAAATGCAAAGACCAAGGTATGTTCATTATCCCTTGTCGAATCGGGACGACCGATATTGGCAAGGCCATGTGTGATCTAGGTGCAGGAATCAATGTCATGCCTTTGATAATCTACCATAGTCTAGGCCTCGAGCCTCTCGTGCATACAGACCTTGCCATCCAGCTCGCCGATCATTCTGTTATCTACCCCGAGGGGATCATCAAGGATGTCTTAGTCCAAGTGGGAGAATTCTTATTCCCTGCAGATTTCTATGTGATTGCAATGGAGAACGAAGACTCCACCAAGTCCACAGATGTTCTTCTAGGCTGCCCATTTCTGGCCACAGCCCGAGCGAAGATTGATGTTCATGACGCCACCATCTCTCTCGAATTTGACGGAGAGATCATCAAATTCAATATGCTAGAAGCCATGCGATATCCATCTGAATTCTCTAGTGTGAATTATGTTGATATTATTGACCCCACTATAGGAGAGATTGATGAAATGTATTCTACTGACCCCTTGCGTTCTACCCTTGACAGGAGTCTGACACCCGCTCTTCTAGATGTCGTGGCCTCAACACTTCCTATTCCATCTGAATTACACTCTGTCGTCGCCACCCTAGAAGAATGCGCTGTTATTCAGCATAAGTCTCCGAAGCAGTCTCCTGAATATCCAGGCCATGTTAAGTTATTCCCTTCTATTGATCAGGCTCCAGCCCTAGATCTGAAGCCATTGCCTTCCCATTTGAAGTATGCTTATCTAGGCCCCGATAACTCTCTGCCTGTCATTATCTCCAACAAGCTAGAAGATCCCGAGGAGTCCTAGCTGGTTTCCTTGCTAAGGAATTTCAGACAAGCCATAGGATGGACCATTGCGGACATCAAGGGCTTGTCCCCAGCATTATGCACTCATCACATCCACCTAGAAGACACAAGCAAAACCATCCGACAGCCCCAGCGTCGACTTAATCTGCCTATGATGGAAGTGGTAAAGAAAGAGATTCTCAAGTTACTAGATGCTGGAGTTATCTACCCCATCTCAGACAGCCCTTGGGTCAGTCCTATCCAGGTCGTGCCCAAGAAAATAGGCATAACCATCACCATCGGTCAAGATGGCGAATCCATTCCTACCCGGATCCAGAATGGGTGGAGAGTGTGCATTGACTACCGCCGATTGAATTCCGCTACAAGGAAAGATCATTTTCCCCTACCCTTCATCGATCAGATGCTAGAACGTCTCACTGGTAAAACCCACTATTATTGTCTGGACGGTTACTCCGGATTCCATCAGATCCCAGTTGCTTCTGAAGACCAGGAAAAGACCACCTTCACCTGCCCTTTCGGGACCTTCACGTATAGACGCATGCCTTTCGGCCTATGCAATGCCCCTGCCAATTTTTCAGCGTTGTATGGTCAGCATTTTCTCTGAGCTAGTCGAGGACGGAATTGAGGTCTTCATGGATGACTTCACTGTCTATGGGAATTCTTTTGAAGAATGCATGAGCAACTTGAAGAAATGTCTACAGCGCTGCATAGAGACAAATCTTGTCCTAAATTTTAAGAAATGCCACTTCATGGTGGATCGAGCCCTGGTACTTGGTCATGTCATCTCGACCAAAGGCATTGAGGTTGACAAAGCCAAGATCGAAGTGATAGAATCCTTGCCCTACCGCTCCTGTGTCCGAGATGTGAGATCTTTTCTAGGCCACGCTGGTTTCTACCGATGGTTCATTAAGGATTTTTCCAAAATCGCTCAACCAATGTGCCACTTGCTCCAAAAGGACGTATCCTTTGATTTCAGTGAAGCCTGTAAAGCCGCTTTCGATCTTCTCAAGAACAAACTTATCTCGGCCCCGATTATTCGTGCCCCCGATTGGACATGACCTTTCGAGGTCACGTGTGATGCCAGCAATCAGGCCCTGGGCGCTGTTTTGGGTCAGAAGAAGGATAAAGAGACCCATGTTATCTACTATGCTTCCAAGCTACTAGACCCGGCCCAACAGAACTACACAACCACAGAGAAAGAACTTCTGGCCGTAGTCTATGCCCTTGATAAATTCAGGCAATATCTCTTAGGCACCCATGTCCTCATCTACTCAGACCACCATGCCCTTCGGTGTTTGTTGACCAAAGCTGATGCCAAACCACAACTTATTCATTGGATCTTGCTCATGCAAGAATTTGATATCGCTATCAAAGACAAGGCAGGAAGAGAAAATCTTGTGGCCGACCACTTGAGCAGACTTCCGGCCCAGGAAGATAATTCGCTTGAGCCCATCCGAGATACTTTTCCAGACGAGCAATTGTGTCTAGCCCAAGCTATTTATTCCCCATGGTTTTCTGATATTGCAAACTTTTGTGCTACTGGCACTTACCCAGCTGATGCCCCACCTTCTGCATGTAACAAAATTAGAAGGCAAGCCAAATACTACATTTGGGACAGCCCCTACCTATGGAAGCACTGTTCAGATCAAATAATTCGTAGATGTGTAACCATGGACGAGGTGCCCTCGATCCTTAAATTCTGCCATTCAGAAGGAGGCCATTTCTCGGCCAAGAAAACTGCCCTGAAGGTCCTGGAGGCTGGTCTGTACTGGCCCACCATTTTCAAGGATAGTTACATGTATTGCGCTTCGTGCCCCCGATGTCAGGTCACTGGAAATATCTGGGCCAGGAATCAGATGCCATTGACAAATATTATCACTTGCGAGATTTTTGATATCTAGGGTATTGATTTTATGGGCCCCTTTCCCAACTCCTTTGGCAACATCTACATCCTTCTGGCCGTTGATTATGTTTCCAAATGGGTTGAAGCCAAGGCCACTCGGACGGATGATTCTAAGGTGGTCGTGAATTTTCTCCGCACCAATATTTTCAACCGATTTGGTACACCTAGAGCACTGATCAGCGATAGGGGTACCCACTTCTGCAACCGTGTCGTGACCTCGCTCTTGACAAAGCATGGAGTTCACCATAGAACGTCCACCGCTTATCACCCTCAGACTAATGGCCAAGCCGAGGTCTCGAACCGTGAGATCAAGTCCATTCTTGAGAAGACCGTTAACCAGTCCTGGAAAGATTGGAGTCTGAAATTAGATGATGCACTCTGGGCCTATCGTACAGCTTTCAAGACCCCAATCGGAATGACTCCCTACAGACTTGTCTATGGCAAGTCGTGCCATCTTCTAGTGGAGATAGAGCACAAGGATTTTTGGGCCATCAGGAAAGTGAATACAGATCTAGGCCTCGCCAATCAACATAGGCGTTTACAAATCCAAGAGCTAGAAGAATTGAGGGACGATGCTTATGAGAATGCCCTGCTCTACAAGGGCAAGACAAAAGCTTACCATGACCGGCACCTTCGTCCCAAAACCTTTTCAGCCAGACAGCAAGTCTTATTATACAACTCACGCCTGCGACTCTTTGCCGGAAAGCTGAAGTCTAAATGGTCAGGACCTTTCGTGGTCACGACAGTTTACAACCATGGGGCGGTTGAAATTCAGAACCCAATCACAGGAATCATCTTCAAGGTCAATGGCCAATGACTAAAACCCTTTTATGAAGGATTCTAGCCCTCGATAGTTGAGGAGGCCATGGTGGATGTCCCACCTGTCCAGACCTAGAGTATCAAAGCACGTCGAGGTCCCGACGAGTAAACGGACCACACTGGAGGCATTTGATATACCGTCCGCATCCTTTCTCTCTCCCTTATCTTCTTTACACCCTTTCGGATTCTCTAATTTTCATTTGATTTTATTTCCATGTTTTATTCCTTGTATATATCCCTGACCTTTCTTTTTCCCCTATGATTTTATTCCTTTTAATTAGCACTTACTCACCTTTATTCTCTCTTAAAGTCAGCGGCCAAGAAAGGTAAATCCAAGGCTCCGGCCAAAGCGGAGCAGGCAGCTGCGATTGAGACACCAGTGGGCCAGAAGAGAAAGCTTTCATCCTCCAATGCAGGCAAGCCTTCGACCTCGAAGAAGCCTCGAGCCCTCGAAACGGATGACGATGTCGAGGCCGAGACTCCAGCACCTTCATCCATCCCCAGATCCAACTCCCAACAGGTGACTTCTGACCTTTCCTCACCGCATGAATGGATTGTGTTTAATGATAAGCCATCCCTAGATAAGTTGAACATACTGAATTCCAAGGGTGTTAGCTCATGTGCGCGCCTGGATTTTGATTTTCTTGCTAGGATGGGTATTGAATCTAAGGTCAGGGAGTATGTGGCCAATATTGATTGGGAATCCCTGTTCTATCTGGAACACCCGACCTTTATTGAGCTTTCCCTCGAGTTTTTCACTACATTCTGGGTAGATGGTACTTTTAGGCCCAAGGGCAAGGTCGGTCCGAATTCTTCCAGCCATGGTCTCATAAACTTTAGATTAACTAACAAGTGGGAGCATTTGACCCTTGGGGAATTTAATTGCTGGTTAGGATTTGTCACAAATGATGAGCTGAATACTTCTCTGTACAAGAACGCTTTGACTGTTATACCTTCTGTTTTTTATGCTACTGCTGCTTTCTGTGAGCTCACCAATAAGCCTGCTGCTAAGTATGACCCTAAAGGTAGTAAAGCCCATGAAATAATCGATCCTGCCTTGCGTATCTTGCACAGATATCTAGCCCTTACATTTTCAGCACGATTTGGTTCGTCAGGGCAGATATCTGTGCAGGAACTTTTCTTTTTATGGTGCATGAAACACAAACGTAGGGTTAATCTTGGTTTTTGGGTAGCTTCGGGTGTTTTGCATGTGCTAAATGGTAACCGTGGGCCTATTTTTGGATCGCTTATCTCCTTACTTGCTGTGAAAATGCGTGCAATTGACCTCTATGCTAGTAATCTTTCTGAGCCCCTGGCATTCAAGGATTTGGATATCCGAACCTTGGATGTCATGGGCTATTTATGTCTCTCACGTGGTGTGCTGAGTTTTTACCCAGGTTATGCCCCCGCAGCAGAGAAGGTTTTCGGGACCAAGAACGGTGGAATCTTTGACTATCCAGACCTTTCGGATCCTCGTTCAACTTCAATCCCTCCAGCCCTCGAAAAGCAGGCGCCCCAAGTCGAAGCAGCTCATCAAGCCCAGAATGCAGCACCAACAAGCCAACCCCATACTCCTCTCCTTGTCTACGACCCCACTCAGACACGACTTCTCCAGGCCATTCTGCGGGAACTTCAGGCTTTGACGGCTGAAGTTACCCGGGGCAATTTTCCACGCCAGTAACCCCCCCCCTCGAACATTTCCATTTCTCCAGCCCCCGAAAAGGGCTCTGAACAATTTTTAATGCTTTCTATTATGGTGTTGTACTTTTTTTTCTTGAACTCCTTTTTCGTGCTCTCCCTGCATTTAGGATAATGCGCTGCCTAAGTGTGGGGAGGGATTTATTTATGCGCTTTGCCTGCATAATTGTATGTTTATTTTCAAGTTTGTTGCATGATTGTTTGTTTTTCGGACTTTTTCGGATTTTATTTTTGCTAGGAAATTTTCCCACTGCCAGTTTTCAAACCCTCATTTTTTTTGGCATGCATTTTTCAACTTTTAATGCATAGGAGAAGCATGGCATTCATCATGTCTACACCTGAGCATGCATTTTTAGACCTGCTAGCCCTTATATCCGACCTTGTCATAGACACCAGTGGTCACAGTTTGAGCCCGTGAGTATTTTTTGAGCTTCATGCCCCTTTATTCATGTGTGGAAATGCTTAGCTAGGCGCAGTCTAGGTTTGCGTAATATCCCTGGGTATAGTTGCTATTAGACATGGGAAAGCTTAGATATGACGGAAAACTTCGCATCAATGTCTCTTTCTTTCTTTTCTTCCCCCCTCTCTCTCTTCTCTTTTCATGCCCCCAACATTCCCCTTCTTTTCATATTCTTTCCTGACCATTCGTATTTTCTTGATCTTTTCCTTGGCAGGTGAGGTAGCAATTATTGAGGGTAACGTCGAGGGCTAGACATCTAAAGAATGTGCAGACAAGTTTAAGTGTGGGGAAGCAGAAGAACAAAAGATTTCAGAAAAGAAAACAGAAACCAGAAATCTAGGGCAAGAAAAAGCAAAAGCTCGAAAGAGTTTCGAGCCCTAGATTATTCAAGCAATTCGAGCCCCAGAAGCATTCAAGTGTGGGGAAATCGAAGAAGTCACCATCGATGCTGAAAGCAGATCAAGGGCAAGCGCTAAACGAAAAATCAGAAGTCTCATGCCCCAGAAGATTTCGAACTTCAACTGGTTCGTGCCCCTTTACTTCTTAAAAAAAAAAAAATTTAAATTTCAAAATAAAAGAAGAAGGGTACTGAACTTCTAAGAAAAAGCATCCGCATCTGAAGCCTCAGCAAGAGCTTTCTCCAGCCCCCGAAAGAAGATCTTCGTCTAGCCCCCGATCATCAATGTGCCCTCGATGAAAGCTGCCTTGCCAATCCATCTTTTTCCTATGCCAAGGAATCCGTCCAGGTTTTATCTGGTTCTCTCTTATCTTCCCTTCTTATCTCCCTCATTTCTCTTCTGATCATTTCTTTCTTTCCTCTTCCACATTTCTAGCTCATTGCACCCTTTTCTTTCTCTTTGCTGATGCGTTGTTTTGCTGATCGTTGATTGCCTATGCTTGTGTACTACAGTACTCGGATTGACTTGCAAACTATGCCTATGTTTTCTTATTTGCATTCTTGAGTGATAGCCTAAAACACCTATTTTATTCGGAGTATGAGTGCAAATACACATCTTTGTGAAGGCTGCTAGTGAATAGGCTGGGTCTGGAAAAGTCTGGTTGATAGGGTCGTTATTCTATCATCCAGACGCAGGTGCTTTTCTAGGTCTAGAATTGTTCTGATTGGGTTTAGCTTGTAGGATGTCATGTTTATTCTATGTGTTGGGTGTCGAGGATGTATGTTATAAAATGAGGTAGTTTTCCAATTTTGTTAATGCTCGAGGGCGAGCATTAGGGCAGTGTGGGGATGTTTGATAGCGCGTTTAATGACCTCGATTTTACCCTCTTTTCTAGCCCTTTCGGGGGCTTGATCTTGCTATTTGACCCTCATTTCAATCTTTATCGCAGATTAGCATGAAAAGAAGGAAAAGATCGAAAAGAAGCTATTTTGGAGCATTTCTGAGGAATTCCACTTTCAAGGCCTAGAAGAAAGAACGTTGTCAAGACCTCGACGTGAACCAGACCAGTGCGCTGTTTCAAGGCCTCGACCGTTCTGCATCTTCCTTAGAACGAAGCCAAAGAAAAGTATCTTCAAAGATCCGCATGGGATCCCGTGCGCTTCTAGAAAATATCAGGCGTGTCAGGAATCCCAGAATATTCCCTTTTGCAAGGACATGTGCTGTCATGCCCTCACTGTTTCTCTCTCCCTTAGCTGTTTTGTCTCCTAGCTAGTATTAGGCTATATAAGCATAGTGCTAGGGTTTTTGTAAGGACGACTGTTGTCCAAGGATATTTTCTTACATCAATTTCAGCACTGATTTTCTGGGATCCTCTCCTCTTCTTGTCATCAAGAACAACCTTTACTTCAAGCTTCTTCTTGATTATTAATTAATCTATCGGTTTTCTCTAATCCCTTTCCTCTTTACTTTATTTGTTGTTGTTGTATGATTATCACTTCCTACTATTTATACCATAGTATGAGTAGCTAAATACCCCCTTCTTAGTAAAAGGTGTTCTACGGGTTGTAGGCTTGGCTAAGAGGTCTAATGCATGCTTAACACATTCTCTTGTAACACATGATCGTTTACCATTTTAATTACATGCTTGTCTAGGAATATTGATAGTTTGATCACCTGTGAGTATTTCTGCATGAGTAATGTCATTTCCAGGGTTATACCTGACGCGAAGCCCTGGAATAATAGTAGACACCTAGCGGAGGCAGCGCGAGAGGCCTTTGTCTAGGGGTAAACAGTCATCTAGGGTATGCGATTCGGGTCTGACAAGCTGAGCAATCACGCCATAGATTTGTCTTACCTCCCCTTCATGGGCGTTCTGAGTATGGCCTCCCCGCATTCGTGCTTGGGAGGATGGCGGAACGTCAAGGTCACCTCATATGTGGAAACGGGGGGTGACTTTTATCTAAGAAGGTAAGCAGGGGATGCGGCATGGATGTGCGGTCCCTATAGCAGGTCTGTACTTGAGTTTGGAATATTTTTGGTGCCAATGACTAGCCAACCTAGAAAACAACCCAAGGGAACACCTTTCGCTAAGATCTCTTCCTATCTGATTGGTATCTCTTTTATTATCTTTCGTGCCCTCGAACTGTTTTTACATTTCTTGCCCTGGATTACATCTTACTTTCGTGCCCTAGATAATTACTTTACAATTCTGTTTTGTTAGCTCCCATACTCTGCGTTGGTTAATTCGTTAATCAACATAAACCCCCAGTGTTACTTTGGTTCGATCTGTTGCATATTACCTTGTCATACATCTTCATTAGCAAATTATCCCTTCAATCTCTGCGGTTCGACTCTGTCTTGCCCTGTACACATTAATTTGTGCATCTAGGCACCAGGAAAATATTAGTATATTTGAGTGACGATCACTGACCTAGGACAAAAACAACTCACTCTTTCTTTTACCCTAATTTCTAGGGATCTTATTCTCTTGATATTTGTAGCAGCCGCTAGTTTTGTAAAGGAGGAAGCTTTTCTCCTTTGATTTATTAAATCATCTATCGGTTTCTTCTAATCTCTTTCTTTACTTTTTATTGCATGCTTATTATTTACTGTTCATATTTTATTATGAGTAACTAAATCGTATTCTCTTAGTAAAGGGTGTTTCAAGGGTTGTAAGGTTCGGTTAGGAGGCCTAATGCATGCTTAATATATTCTCTTGTCATATTCAATTGCTTATCGTTTTAATCCCACACTCATTTAGAACTGTTAAGGGCTTGATCAACTGTTAACATTTCTGTATGAGTAATGTCATTCTCTTGGTTATAACTGACGTGAATCCTTGAGATAGAGTAGACACCTAGTGGAGACATCACGAGAGGTCTTTCGTCTAGGGGTAAATGATTGTTTAGGTTATGTGATGCGAGCTTGACAAACTGAGATGTCACGCCCTCGATCTGTCTTGCCTCCACTTCATGGGCATTTTGAGTAGTGCCTCCCCACATTCGTGCCTGGGAGGATGACGAAACGTCAAGGTCACCTCATATGTGGAAATGGGGGGTGACTTCTACCTACGAAGGTGAGTAGGGAGCCTACGTAGAAACATGGCTCCTATAGCAGGCCTGTGCTTGAGTTTGGAATATTTTTGTACCCATGATTAACTGACCTAGAATGCAACCCGAGAACACCTTTTGCTAAGATCTCTTCTCATCGTATTAATATCTCTTTTACTGCTTTGTTGTTTTCGTGCCCCCGAATTGCTTTGATTGTCTTGCCCTTGATTGTGTTTTACTTTTATGCCCCGGAAGACTGTTTCAATTATTTATCTTGTTAGCTCCCTAAGCTGCGTTGATTAATTCGTTAATCAACATAACCCCCCACCCCGGTGTTACTTATTTGTATCCTGCCGCATATTTTCCCTGCCATACATCTTTACCAGCATATTTCTCCTTCAATCTCTATGGTTCGACCCTGTCTTGCCCTTTACACATTTATTCGTGCATTTAGGCATCAGAAAAATATTAAGTACAATTGAGTGAAGATCATTAGTCACTAGGCCAAAAGAGATGGGCGGCTTGGGTGTGGGAAGTCTACGCTTGAAAAATGAGGTGTTGTTGTTCAAGTGGATTTAGGGAGCTTTGAAGGGGGGAGGGGGGCAAACTTTGGGTTGCGATTGTCCGAAACCAATACAAATACTTGAGTGTAGGTCGGCTGTGGATGTATGATCATGGAGTTCCATCGCCTATTTAGAAGGACATTTTGGCTACCTGGGGGAGAGAGAGTGATCGATTTCACAGCTGGGTAGATCATGTGCGCTGTCCTTGGGCGGTGGGAAATCGTTTCTGTTTTGGTGGGACACATGGGCCCTGCAGGTCCCCCTCGCAATTAGATATCCTCGTCTATTCAACCTCACGGGTTTCAAAAAGGGACGGATCATAGATTTCGAGGAGTGGCGAGATGACATTTGAGAGTGGAAGTGGTGTTGGCATATGGGCTTATTTGACTGGGAGGTTGACGAAGTGAAGGAGATGGTGAACATGCTTCCAATGCCACGGAAAAGTGAGGAGGCTGATACTGTCACGTGGATGCTGGAACCCTCTACACTCTTCACCGTTTGATCGCTTACGGAGTCCATTGCTGCTGCTCATTTCAGTGGCCAAACCAAAGATATCCTAAACTCATACTGGAAACGGTTAGTTCCCCATCGCGTGGAAACCTTCATGTGGCTCACTTTTCAGGGTAAGATCGCTACCAGAGACTTCCTACGACAACGTCACATCATCTTGGAGGAGGAGAACTTCTGCCCCCATTGCATAGACATATGTGAGAGTACTGATCACCTGTTCCTTCAGTGCCCGGTCACGGATCACATCTGGGGCGCTATAGCGAGCTGGGCTGGCATCGCTTGGTGTCGCCCGGGGACTCTACCGGATTTGTGGAGGAGCTGGGGTGGCCTGGTTGATTGGAGGAGTAGACAAGGTGTTGCTACCCGATTTTTGACTTTTAATTTTTCATCATCAAATATTTTCTCATTTCAAGCATCAACTTGCTAAAAATCATACATTAGTTTATTTTCGTTCAACTGATGTTTATTTTTACGCTTAATGTCATTTAAATTTTATTTCATAACTTATTCGCATTTTTATCACTTTTCTCGTTCGAACTCGTATCGGTTCCGAGTAAAGTTTTCGAAACCGAGAGTCGGACAATTTCACACATAGGCTACTTATTTTTTATTATTTTTCTAACTCGCGCTATCACCTTGCATTTTGCTCAATTTTTATTTTTAGCAATTTTTACGTTCAACCTTTTATCGCTTACAAGCGAATTTTTATCGAGCCATACAATGAACTTTTCATCATTCACTGTATGTTAATTATTTTAGTTTATTTTATTTTATGTCCTAGCATTTTTGGTTCGGGTTTTCCTTCAATTTAGGGCGAAATTGCTCGTACCACAGACTCAAACCAGAAAAAAATCAATGGGAGAGTCAACTCTCGGTCATAGCCATTGATCTGGTTGACCATGATCAAATGGTTGTGGTAATTACCACGTCATCATGCAAGCTTCGCCACCTTCTCTGCGCAAGAACCAGAGTCTTGTTCATCCTCCTTCTTGATCTTCACGTTGGCCTCGTTCGTCGTCCCAAAGAGATCGACACCACGTCCCATCGACGCTACTGCTCATGCTCACGCTCCCGTGCTCCGCAAGTTCGCTCCGACCATGCGCAACGACTGTTCCAAATTCACTCGCCAAAATTCCCTATAAATAGCAAGCTCACGCGTTCATTTTTCCTTGCCAATTCACGAACAACTTCTCCCTCTCTAGCATTGCTCTCTATCACGAGCAATTGCCTACTTCAACCAAAGGTTGAACTTACTCCAGTTCAAGCTTTCGTTCCTTTTAAGCGTTTTTAAGTATTTTCTTTCAAAAATTTATTTGTTCGTGTTTTGATAAAAACTATGGCTGTTTTGCATCTAAATAATTTCTATTTAATGTCTAGTTTAATTACATTGCTTTGTTTTACCAAATCACTTAACGATTTGGACGAATTTTGGATTTTCCGTTAACTAAGTTCAAATTCATTTTTAATTAAATTAAGCACTGTTTTCCTAAAATTTAATTTCTGTTTTTACATGGTTAAATTTCTGCTGGTGAGAGGAGCATTTTGGTCGAGAAAGTTTTTAATTTCGTCGATGTTGGTCGGACCTTGGTCGCCGGCAGTGGCGCCGACGACTCAAGGTTGAAGACAATGCAGAGGAGGGTGAGCGGACTATTTTAAATAGTTGGCCTGATTATTTGGTTCATGGGCCAGCGTTGTGCCCCTGGCCTAGGTGAGGAGAAGAAGAGCTGGCGTTGTGCCAAGCAAGGGGAAGGGATTAGGCCAAGCTTGCTGCGGCCCAGGTGAGAAGAAGCAACGGGCCAGCGCTGTGCGCCTGGCCCAAGCGTGGAGAAGAGAAGCAGCCTTCACGGTGGGCTATCTCAGCCCAAGCAGGATTGGGCTTGACCCAGCTGTGGGCCCAGTGGGTCGGGCCCAATATTTTAGACCCGTTGTTTTTTTTTGTGTCGTCGTGCACTTGTAATATTTATTTATTTCTGCATGTGTATTATTTATTTTTGGCACACTTGTACTGTTTATTTATTTTTTTGCATGCTTGTATGCTTGTATGTTTGTATGCTTAGATAATTATTCTATTCGTACTCGTCTAAATCAAACATCCTTATTCGCGTACAACAATCGTCAAAATTTAATCACTCACAGATTAAGGGGAAATCAACTAGTATCCCTTCAACAAGTACGCATTTCTTACCCTTTTATTTATTCCACGCTTCTTTCGCACATACATATGCATGAATATATAGAATTGTTAGAATTAATTCATTGGGCATGATCACATAAATCAAGACTTTTTATCTTTGAAGCATGATTTTAAACACCTCTTTTATCCGGTAACCTTTTAGGATGCGACTCGGGTGCCTAACACCTTCCCGAGTCCATAAATCGACCCCGAACCACTGTTCTCGGGTTCAGACCCATTTTGCCTTAGCTTTTATTTTTTTCTGCCATGACAATAGGTTCCCTAAACCTAGAAACAAAAATAGGGTGGCGACTTCATATGCATCATGTGGGATGAGTCCGATTTCATCTCACATCTCGTCCTAAATTTGCATCGTGCAAATAAATTCCAAAAAGGGGGTGTGACAGTTTGGCGACTTCACTGGGGACTAATAGGGTAGAAGCCGGATTTTTTTTTAGGTGTTTGTTTTTTTCATACATGATTAATTATTTTTCATGTATGTTGTATTATCACATGATTTTTATGCATGATTATTGTTTTTATTTGTTAATAAATTGCTCATATGATTCAGTATTACTCGTTTTGATAAACTGTCATTGCATATGCATATTCATGCATAATCCCTATTGCCGGGCATCACCAAATATGATTAGGTCGGTAGTAGTGAAGTCTTGGGGCCCATGCCCTGTTAAGCTTTCACGAACCCACACTCAGACTTGAACCCCTAAATGGTTTGAGCGCCCCAGATCCTTTTATGATTCGGTAAACACTCTTGTATCCATTTACTGAGGGACCACTTCTATGGTATCGTCCGGGAGCCTTCCAGCCAGAATAGAAGTAGTTGGTGTCACCCCAGCATATGCATCATGTTGAAATGCGTATGTTGCGACTTTGTCTCACTTTTTCTACCTGATTTCTCAAATCTTCCACAATTCACAACTAATTTCTCAAATTTTTCACATTTCAAAAACCGATTTCTCTAAATTTTCCACAATGTTCTGCATGATTTCTCAAAATTTTCCACATTTATAAATTTTTCGCAATCTCTCCATATTTGCAAGTTTTTTGTGGCAATGTCTCCATGTTTGCAAATTTTTCCACAATATCTCTATCTATAAATTCTTCCTCAATTTTTTTTTCACATGTACAATTTTCCCGCAATTTTTGCACGTGTTAAATTTTTCACACAATTTTTTTCACATGTACAATTTTTGGGTAATTTTTCCACGTGTCTAAATTTTCCGCAATTTTTCCACGTGTGCAATGATATCCGCAATATTTCCATGTGTGCAATTTCTCTGCAAATTGCTCCGCTGGCACAACTTTTTCCTGTAACTTTTCACATTGATAAATTTTTCCAAATTTTTTTCCATGTGTGTAAATTCTTCTGCAATTTTTCCATGTATGCGAAAAAAATTCCGCAATTTTTCACATGTAAATTCCTTCGCTATTTTTTTTTGATGTTTATAATTTTGTCTCAAATTATTTTTGTGATTCTCTATGTTTGCGATTTTTTATATGGTGCGTGCATTATTGCTATTATCGTACTTACCCCTCTGTTTCTCTCACATCGTGGAGACCTCAGAATGAAAGACCTCATATGTGTCAATTATCACCTAAGACTCATAACTGTTTCCTTTTACTTATCTATTCTTTCAGGTTGCAAATGAAAATAAGTCATGACTTCCGAAGAATAAATTGCTCCCCGCGTGCTCCCCATAACCAAGCGTTAGATATGGCAAATTATTGAAAAGGTTCAGGCATTAGAAGCAAGGGTGGAGAAACTCAAGGAACAGATTCAGGTAGCCATGGAAAGCACCACACTAGCTGAAAGCGAACAAGATGAGGTAGCACGCACCCCTTCGTTTAGCACTCCAGGCCATCTGTATCTCAACCATCGCCCATTACTGGAATCATATGACAGTGGGAGGATCCTTCCGGTAGTTCCACGCTTACCTCAGGCACTGTGATCAGACAAAGTGCAAACACTCCAGACGGCGCACCTCTTAATCCTCCGCTGGCTGGATCCACTCCTGATCTTGGCAAACAGAAAATCCACTCAGAACCCCAATATTTTTTCTGAGCTCCTGGGGGCAATCATATACAACCACATGTATCCTTTGGGTATTCATCAGCTACTGGTATCGACAGGTTGAGTCTATTAGAAGAGAATAAGGGTTCCCTTCGACCCAACAACTCCTGCGGATATGTGTATGGTACCAGGGATTACCATACCCTAGAAATTTAAGATTCCAGAATATTGGGAAGTATACTGGGATTGAGTGCCCCAAGATCGCCTCAACCACTACTGCAATAAGATGTCAGAGGTGATACATAATAAACTTTTGTTGATCCATTTATTCAAGGAGAGTCTGGCCAAGCACACCTTGACTGGGTACATGGGGCTGGATAAGATCAAGATCAGGACCTGGAGAAGAGAACCGGCGAATCGGTGATGGCTTATGCTCTGAAATAGAGAGAATTGGCCGCTGGGATCTCTCCTCCTTTGAGAGAAAAAACTCGTATCAACTTTTACAAACACCTTACAAGCTCCTTACTATATTCATCTCATCTCCAATCCGTCCAATAGCTTCCCTGACATGGTCCTAGTGGAACAAGAAATCAAATCTAGGAGGATCGTTGTTTCCACGCTAGAGGAAACACTCAAGAGACCGCCTATTATGGAGAGAGATGTCAGCTTTGCCACCCACCGACCAGGTTGTGGGTAACTTTTTCCATCGCCTCTACTACAACCCAGAAAACCTACCAAATAACCACAAGAACCGGGAGCCACCGCCACATCCTCTCGTTCCTTTGGGAGAGATTTACAAGTACCTATGGGCAGCAGGGCAAAATTTACCCATTCCATTTCAACTTCAACAACCTCCTTCCCCAAAGTGGTATGATCCTGACGCTAGATGCATGTGTCATGCTGGAACTCAGGGCCACATCATAGAAAACCTCTCTACTCTCAGAGGAAAAGTAGATCGCCTGATCATGAGCTGACAAATCTCTTTTGTAGGACGCAACGTGATCGTCAACTCTCCTCCTACTAGCTCTTGAATGAACGCTCTCCCATGGTGGATCCATTTACTTAATTTTTCGGTGGCGATACCTGCAATATTTTTGTACATTAGTCAAGCCTACGACTATAAACAAGGGCACTCCGTGGGAAGCAACCCACGTGTTTCTTTTCAAATATTTCTATTTTTGTCAATTTTAATTTTTAATTTAGAATTTTGGGATGTCCTTCCCTCCAGACTTACTATTTAATTCTCCCTTTATTTTAGGTGCAATGAGACTAAAAGTTGGGGGGCAAGCAGTTGAAATGACGACCAGAAGAAGGCGTCAGAGAGTATCAAAGATTGAATACATTTTTACCGGGGGCAAGGCATAGGGATCAGTAATTTGCCACAAAGAGCTCGTTACGTCCATCCTCCCCTTGCATTTAGATCATCGCTATTCAGCGGAAAAGAGGAGACCTTTGCTGTCACCAGATGCCCTTCGCCAATAATTCTTTATCTTGGTGAAGAAATATAACAATGATAGATGTGTGTTCTTTAGGGACCCCAACCTACATACTTAATGCATTCCGACTCTGTGCTACAATGATATTTAAGCCCTACACGACCCTCAAACTGCAAATTCAAAATTCAAACATGGTCAAATTTTTCATATTCAGAATTTGATCACGACAATCATTCGCTGTAAGATCTCTCCGTGTACAGGCACCATGATCGTACGGTGGAGATCAAGCCTCTAATGTGTGGGCCAGACGAGGTTCAAGCTATATTTCTCAGACAAATCAAATTAGCAACTGGTCATCCCCAACATAGAAGATGTCTTCTCGTGAAGAGTAGTCAATGAGCGAACCTGGAAAGATTTTAAAACGGTCACTACAATGAGTTGGCTTCTTTGCAGAATATCTTGCATCTGCAAACAACCAGTCTCAAGGTTCACCCTGAACCCTTCTTTCCTTGGCAATTTGACTAAGTCCAGAAGCGATTTAGCTATTTCAAAGGCTGAATCCACATGAGAAGACTACGCATATCAGCTGATTATCTAGAAAACTATCTAAGCTCAAAACACCATTCAAGAACTTAATGGTCGTTCTTCGAAATGTTGCGATTGGCTATGTTTATAGCAATACTATTATCCAGTTTGAATACAAAGGATGTGGGATCAAAGTCACCAAGCCTATTCCGTGCTAACAAGCCTATTTGGGGGTGTAAGTTGCCGAAGCTTTTCTCTCTATCCGCCTTCTCAGAAAATTCTACCATCAATACACTACCGTCGCTAGGTGCCTTTTGCAAGTAGGACCCTTGACCTTACAGAAACATGACGAATAGGTGTTCCCCTAGGGTCCCGATCAACATGTTTAAATCAGTTCTGTTCTGTGGCGTAAGGACATTCATGCCCCGCCATGCTCCAAACTACGGACTCAAATTCAATCATGGTCAAATCTTTCATGTGTTAAATTTGATCTTGTTCCGAAGCAATCACCTGCGTCTCTCTTCCCAAGCAGTTGATCATGATCGAACGGGTATTAATCCTTTCAGGAGGGGGTAGCTTCTTAGGGATGACTATCACCCATGATCGAATGGCCTTCTCTTCATCACCTAAGAAGGTGCCACCAAGTTGAAGCTTCAGAGCCAAACAATATCGTGGGTATCAAAACTCATCATAATCAGAAGGCCTTAAGTCATTGAAACTGCATCACATTTTCAATCCTCTATACTTGGGGGCAAGCAAATCGGATGAGGGAGCCTTCGGAGAAGCCATCTCGTTTGTCCACCTCGCGCCTTGATTAGGGCACGTACTAAATGGGCATCATTCAAAGTCTGTCATTGTGACGTTGATCTACGCAAAGGCCCAACTCAAGCGCCAAGTCTTCAAAAGAGCATTCCACGAAATGTGGTGCATGGACTTCGTTTTCTGGATCCACCACAACAGTCGCGAACCCTCATTAAAGGAGTTTCCCATCCCTTCGAAAGGTGAAGCAATGTCTTTCCCCGAGGATGACATCGAAAGTCAGGCCTGGATCGATGCATTCCCAGAAGCAACCCACGCAATTAAATTAGCTAAGAAAAGATCGGTCACACTAAGTCCGGAACACTAATATGCATTTCCGCAAGGTGTCCGACTAAAGCCATCAACGTCCTTCTGCTTGTCTTATCCAGGACCGCGAGTGTTACTCTCGTCCGGATATGAAGATTTCAGCACTAACATCCCATTGGGCAGTAGTGCCCAAGTGGATTTTTTCAGTTTAAATTCAGTACCAACATCCCATTAGGCAACAACGCCCGAGGGGATCCTTCATTCCAAGTCCAACACCAACCTCCCATTGGGTAGCAATGCCCGAGTGGATTTCTCGTTCCGCATCAACATTCCTATGGGCAGCAACACCCAAATAGAACTTTCATTTTTGTTCCCCCATCAAAATCTCAATGGTCGGCAACATCCAAACATAATTCCGCAAAGCATAAATGGGTCTCAACATCCAATTAGAATCATGATGTGCTTGCCAATAAGCCTCGCTATACCAGGGAACTTGAATCATGCCATGGTTTCCTGCATCATGTCATGGGAACGAATCTTCCTCCTATCAGCTCTCGAATGATCCTCCTCCCCGCCCCGGGATAGTAAAAAAGCAAATCAGAAAAGGTCGCTTCTCCCTTGCTATGTAATCTACAGAGAATGGGTCTTTTCACAAAATGGACCACCACATCTTGCAAGCGACCTATCTCAAGGACGACTTCTTGGACCTGGAAATCCTAGCCATCAGCTGCCCATCAGACAACAACGTTTAAATGGAGTTTCCATTTTAAACTCCCATCAATCTCCTAGTGGACAACAGCACCTGAGTGAAGTCTACATTTACTTTTCCACGGCGGCATCCTTGCTCCGACCTCGCGGCCCCGCCGCACATATCAAGGGAAGTCCATTTTTCCTTCTCACCTCTTTTAAATTTTAGCAATTATACAATCATTCTGCATTCATATTTTGTTATATCGGGGGCAACTCTTTCATAACTTTTTCATGAATAGTTACACCCTCACATTTTGTCCTTAAAACTGCTAAGTTTTTTTAACTTTATAATTGTGAATAAAAACCACACTATCCTCAAAATTTTCAAACCTTCCACAGATTGAGCATGTTCAACATGTTATTGCATTATGGATAACTTGCGCATCCATTCGAAATTATATGACATGCATGATCTCGCCTGCTAGCTCTTATATCTGCAGCATGCTTTAGATGTAAGCAATCACAAACACATCCCTGTGAGCATTTTGGGCCTTCACACCATACTTCTTTCATGAGTGCAAATGACAAACTAAGTGCTAGTTAGATTTGCATAATATCCAGGGTACATGCACATTTAGACATGGGATAGCTGTAAAATGACAGGGGACTTTGCTCTTTGCTTCCACCTTTCTTTGGTCTTCTCATTCTTTTATCTTTAAACACTTGCTTTTGCTCTCTATTCAATTCATTTCTCTTCTAAGCCGCTTGTAAAATTTCTTGCTTCCACTTGAATTTCCTAAATAATGAGCAGTGCCCAACTGAGGTTGTTAACCGAAGGTAAGGTGCACATCGAACTTGGTTTGCGCAAGAGGGATTGTGAAATCTCCAAGGATTGCTGATGGTCAACGCTAGAAGAAGGCCAAAAATCAAGACTTAAAAGGCCTCTGCCAAAGACGGAAGTGACGACAGACCAAAACTGTACTTGCTTTGCTTGCTTAAAAAAAATAAAAAATAAAAAAGGGTTTAAAGAACACATTCAATAAAAAGCAGAAGCAAGTGCAAAATGGCCAATAGTCAACAAGATGATCTCAAAAAGAAAAAAGAAAAAAAGAAGGGATCATTTCCAATGAAGACTCAAAAATCGGTGCACTTTGTCAACGACAAATAATGATCTCAAAAGTAAAAGAGGTCATTCCCTACGAAGATTCAAAAATTGGTGCACTTTGTCAACTACAAATGATGATCTCAAAAGTAAAAGAGGTCATTCCCTGCGAAGATTCAAAAATTGGTGCACTTTGTCAACGCTAAATGATAATCTCAAAAGTAAAAGAGGTCATTCCCTGTGAAAATTCAAAAATTGGTGCACTTTGTCAACGCCAAATGATGATCTCAAAAGTAAAAGAGATCATTCCCTACGAATATTCAAAAACTGGTGCACTTTGTCAACAACGAATGATGATCTCAAAAGTAAAAGAGACCATTCCTTGTGAAGATTTCAAAAATCGGTGCACTTCGTCAACAACACATGATGATCTCGAAGAACCCCAACAAAGACTAAGGAACATGTGCACCTTACTTCCGGCTAGCAACCTCAGTTGAGCATTGCTCATTAAAACATCCTTCTTCTGCTAAAAAGCACTCCCTCTGTTAAACAGATTCTTTCTTTCCTTATCCTTTCTTCCTATCCACTTCACTTCTTCTCCCTTACAAAGTCCTCTCGATTATTAGAAGGCCCATGCATGTGCATCTTCATTTGAAGTTTATTCACTCGGATTGACATTGCAAATCTGATTTTTGTGCTATGTTTGTTGCATTTTATGAGTGTAAATACGTAGCCTTGTTTCCGAGAGTAAGCGCAAACACCAATATCTGGTGAGGATTGCTTACGTCTACATGATGTGGGAAAGTCTTGTCCTTGAGGTCGTTATCTCCTAGGCAAGATGCAGATGCTTTTTTAGGCTTGCATCAAGCATGCTCATATGACAGAAAACTGGATGACATGTTATCCAAGAGTGCTTAAATTTGTTGAACCTTCTCTTGATAGGGAATTTGTTTTCACCTTGATAAAACGAAGGGGGTAAACTTTAGGGTAGTGTGGGAATACTTTCATATACAACATATATGATTTGCTCTCATTGTTTTTCCCATTTATCATTTGCTCTCTTTTTTTCCATCCACTACTGCTTCATGTTTGTTTCCTCCCTATTTGCAGGATACAGATATGCTTTGGTGGAATCTAACATTGCCGCGAATCTCCGCCAACAAATCAGACAACCGAATGGAGCACGTTACCACTCCACCATCAACTTTGTGCGGTGGATCACGCTCCTCCACCATCCACGACATCCGAATGGAGTACGTTACCACTCCCAATCAACTTCGTGTGGTGGATCACGCTCCCCCACTATCCAATCAAACACCCGAATGGAGCACGTTACTACTCCATAATCAGTTTTGTGCGGCGGATCACGCTTCCCAACTGTCCCATCGACCCTCGAATGGAGCACGTTACCATTCCATAATCAATGTCGTGCGATGATTCACACCCTCATTCGCCAATCAAATACCCGATTGAAGGTATGCTATCACTTCACTTCCAGCTCATTCTATGCGGTGACTTACTCTCACATCCTGTTTTTAAATGATGTGAAAGGTCATGTCCCTCACATCCTGTTTTTAAATGATGTAAAAGATCATGTCTCTCACATCCTATTTTTTTAAATGATGTGAAAGGTCATGTCCCTCACATCCTGTTTTTAAATGATGTGAATGATCATGTCTCTCACATCCTATTTTTTTAAATGATGTGAAAGGTCATGTCCCATACATCCTGTTTTTAAATGATGTGAAAGGTCATGTCTCTCACATCCTATTTTTTAAATGATGTGAAAGGTCATGTCCCTCGCATCTTATTTTTTTTAAATGATGTGAAAGGTCATGCCTCACATCCTGTTTTTAAATGGTGTGAAAGGTCATGTCCCTCACATCCTATCTTTTAAAACGTTGTGATTGGTCATGTTCTCGCAACATATCTTCAAATATCTCCAACGACCGAGCAAAGGTACGTTCTAATCTTTATTTACTTTCCTTCCTGCATGAATTCATCTCCTCCCAGAGCGACTTTACAACATGTCTTTTTAAAATATTGTAAGCGGTCGCGTCCCCACAACATGTCTTTTTAAAGCGGTGTCCCCGTTCGGATCTCAAGTTTACTTTTCTGTATAGACGTCTGAGAGTTGCTGTGTCCCCGTTCAAATGCCAAGTTTCATTTCCTACACAGAGGTCCGAGAGTTGCGGTATCCCCATTTGGATCTCAAGTTTACATTTCCTGCATAGACGTCTGAGAATTGCGGTATCCCCGTTCGGACGTCAAATTACATTTTTTGCACTTTACTTTCAACATCAACCTAGGGACTACGAGTGTTACCCTCGCCCAGATCAAAAATTCTCCAAATACCCACTCTAAGGCAAGTTTGCATTTACATTTTGCATTTCTGGTTCAGGAGCAACCATCTTTACTGCTCATAAAAAATCTCGGTTACACTAGATTTTTGATAAGACAGTAAAGAGGGGGCAACTGTTGCTTCCCGATTTTTGACTTTTAATTTTTCATCATCAAATATTTTCTCATTTCAAGCATCAACTTGCTAAAAACCATACGTCAGTTTATTTTCGTCCAACTGATGTTTATTTTATCGAGCCATACAACGAACTTTTCATCATTCACTGTATGTTAATTATTTTAGTTTATTTTATTCTATGTCCTAGCATTTTCGGTTCGGGTTTTCCTTCGATTTAGGGCGAAATTGCTTATACCACAGACTCGAACCAGAAAAAAATCAATGGGAGAGTCAACTCTCGGTCATAGCCATTGATCTGGTTGGCCAAGATGGTCAACCATGATCAAACGGTTGTGGTAATTACCACGTCATCATGCAAGCTTCGCCACCTTCTCTGCGCAAGAACCAAAGCCTCGTTCATCCTCCTTCTTGATCTTCACGTTGGCCTCGTTCGTCGTCCCAAAGAGATTGACACCACGTCCCATCGGCGCCACTGCTCATGCTCACGCTCCCGTACGCCCCAAGTTAGCTCCGACCACGCGCAGCGACTGTTCCAAATTCACTCGCCAAAATTCCCTATAAATAGCAAGCTCGCGCGTTCATTTTTCCTTGCCAATTCACGAACAACTTCTCCCTCTCTAGCATTGCTCTCTATCAAGAGAAATTGCCTACTTCAACTAAAGGTTGAAGTTACTCCAGTTCAAGCTTTCATTCCTTTTAAGCGTTTTTAAGTATTTTCTTTCAAAAATTTGTTTGTTTGTGTTTTGATGAAAACGATGGCTGTTTTGCATCTAAATAATTTCTATCTAATGTCTAGTTTAATTACATTCCTTTGTTTTAACAAATCACTTAACGATTTGGACGAATTTTGGATTTTCCGTTAATTAAGTTCAAATTCGTTTTTAATTAAATTGAGCACTGTTTTCCTAAAATTTAATTTCTGTTTTTACATGGTTAAATTTCTGCTGGTGAGAGGAGCTTTTTGGTCGAGAAAGTTTTTAATTTTGTCGATGTTGGTCGGACCTTGGTCGCCGGCAGTGGCGCTGGCGACTCAAGGCTGAAGACAATGTAGAGGAGGATGAGCGGGTTGTTTTAAATAGTTGGCCTGATTATTTGGTTCATGGTCCAGCGCTGTGCTCCTAGCCTAGGTGAGGAGAAGAAGAGCTGGCGTTGTGCCAAGCAAGGGGAAGGGATTGGGCCAAGCTTGTTGCGGCCCAGGTGAGAAGAAGCAACGGGTCAGCGCTGTGCGCCTGGCCCAAGCGTGGAGAAGAGAAGTAGCCTACACGCTGGGTTGTCTCAACCCAAGCTAGATTGGGCTTGGCCCAGCTGTGGGCTCACTCTCGGGCCAATGGGTCGGGCCTAATATTTTAGACACGTTGTTTTTTTTTTGTCGTCATGTACTTGTAATATTTATTTATTTCCGCACGTGTATTATATATTTTTGGCACACTTGTACTGTTTATTTATTTTTTTGCATGCTTGTATGCTTGTATGTTTGTATGCTTGTATGTTTGTATGCTTTTATGTTTGTATGCTTAGATAATTATTCTATTCGTACTCGTCTAAATCAAACATCCTCATTCGCGTACAACAATCGTCAAAATTTAATCACTCACAGATTAAGGGGAAATCAACTAGTATCCCTTCAACAAGTACGCATTTCTTACCCTTTTATTTATTCCACGCTTCTTTCGCACATACGTATGCATGAATATATAGAATTGTTAGAATTAATTCATTGGGCATGATCACATAAATTAAGACTTTTTATCTTTCAAGCATGATTTTAAACACCTCTTTTATCCGGTAACCTTTTAGGATGTGACTCGGGTGCCTAACACCTTCCCGAGTCCATAAATCGACCCCGAACCACTATTCTCGGGTTCAGACCCATTTTGCCTTAGTTTTTTTTTTTGCCATGACAATAGGTTCCCTAAACCTAGAAACAAAAATAGGGTGGCGACTTCATATGCATCATGTGGGATGAGTCCGATTTCATCTCACATCTCGTCCCAAATTTGCGTCGCGCAAATAAATTCCGAAAAGTGGGTGCGACACATGGTAACTCGATGTGGCAGATGCTTATGTATGGGGTCTTGTGGCACCTTTGGATCCAAAGAAATGACAAGGCTTTTAATCATGTCAACCTCTGTTCTTTCAAGTTAATGTGTGACATCTTTGGAAGTTGGCACCGGTGGATTAAAAATGGAGATTTGAGCTTCCCCTATGCTCCTACGCATATGATAATCTCTTCGTCATGGTTGGGATTATGGAATCGGATGAGAGTTCAAGAGGAATAACGTTTTGTCTTCTTTTCTGTGTTTCTGCGTTGTTTTTTCCTTTTGGTAGCCTTGTGTTGTACTCTTGATCAGCTGTTATTGCAGCTGCTCCTTTCTGTTCTTGTCATGCACCCCATGACCCTTTAATATATCCATCAGCCTATTTAAAAAAAATAAAGAAAAACCCTCGAAATACCTTTGCTAAGAAGGATGAGCTTAGCTGCTCATGCTAACAAGTAAATAAATAATAGATCTGAAAAATAACATAAATGAAAACAAGAGGTAAGTAAAATAAAATGCTTAATAAATACCGCCCGGAGCTTAAAACTCCGGATTGTAACAAAGTGTGCTTGGCAGCGTTAATGGAGAAAAAAGAGGGAAAACAAATCCCAATGTAAGAGAGAGGAAATGTCTGCTAAAAGGGTGAGAGAGAGCTCTCAAAGATATGACAGCTACCAAAACTAAAGATGCAAGATGAAAGATGTTCCAAAACCCTAAAACTAAAGGCTTAAATACCCTCAAAGCTCACAAGAAGATAAAATTCAGCTAAGAGAGGTACAAAACACGGAATGAGTGTGGTCCAAAAAGGAAATATCCTAAAATGGTGAAAAAGAAATCTGCATGGAATCTTGTGCGGATCTTTTGGGGAATATTCCTTCCGCGTGTCAACGCCTCGACGATAGCCTCTAGGGCAAGACAATTTATGCACCAACAGAAAACCATCTAAAAAGCGCATGTTTCAGCATCTTTCTCTCTTTTAGCATAGATTTACAAAAATGATGAAAATAAAAGCAAATCAGTAGTATTATGCTCGAAATAAGATGAAGAAAGAGAAGAAAATTATGTATAAAATGCACGCCATCTGGAAGGTAGGTTACTCTTCAACAAAAAAAAACCTCTCTTTTTTATTAAAGGAAGGAAAAAAGAGAGGGTAGTTAAACCACATTTTAATTAGTCTTATATATTTTGGAGAAAATTATATAACAAATCTTAAAATTTATAAAATCTTAAAATTAATTTTTATAGTATAAAAATGTACAATATAATTTTTATAGTTTCTTAAAATTTGCAATCTCAAATTTTGAAATATTTTTAAAAAATAAAAAATAGTAAAAAAATAAAATTTGGACAAAAAATGTAACTAATATTGTAAAACTAAATGCAATGGGTAAAAATTATTTACAATTTTTATTTTTATTTATTATTATTTTTAAATAAGTTCTCACTATTTTTTTTAATTGATTAATGGAGTGAACTTTTTTATATTTGTTATATTTTTCCACTTCAAAATTTTATATTCTAAAAACTTGCTACAATTTTTTTATTAGTGATTACAAAACCAGAAAAAAATGGTAAATATTTGGAAAAAAACTATAAAAATTAGAGAAACAAAAAAAGTTATGGAAAAGCCTACGTTACTGAAAAAAATAGTAAGAATGATGGGAAAAAATTGTAAAAAATATTTAAACCAAGTTTTTCTCATTGTTGCGGGGTCTATCATGTTTGTTACGTTTTTTTTATAGTTTTTCCACTTTCAAAAAAAATTAACTACTAAAAATGTCAAACTTGTAATTTTTAGAAAACTATATAGTTTATGTTACTTGTTTTATATATTATAGGGGCTAAGTGAAAATTTTGAAAGTTATAAGACTTTTTGTTTATGTTTTCTAAAAGAACCATAATTATTGAGACCGTTTCCTGTTATTTGTCACTGTAACATGTTTCACGTTTATAACTAATATTTATGCCTCAACTGACCATTATTTCATCTAACACCAATTCATAGTAAAAAATCAGCTACACCAAAACAAATCAATCTGAAATTGAGTAATTCAACCAAAAGAGGAAAAAAAGGTATATGATGAATTGATGTAATTAATCATATAATTAGATTTATAAAACTAAACATATAAAAAGTAATGAGGTATATATATATATATTTATTAATTTTATTATTTAATCGTAATTTTTTTTTTCTTATAATTGTTTGGCTTTTTAAGAGAGAAAATGCACTTCAGGTTCCTAACATTTTTTCTTATTCAATAAAATTTATAACATTTGTATATGTAGTCCAAATGGGTCCCTAATGTTTTTTTCTATTCAATACAATTCCTAACTATATTAGTACTCCAATTAGGTCCCTAGCGTGACGAAAATTCCATGTGGCACGAAATATTCTATTAATGTCATTTTTAATAGATTTTTAATAGATTTTAATAAATTAGCAATGAAAAAAATATAAATTTTAAAGAAATTTAAACTTTATTATATATAGCACTAATAATAAATTTATAGTAGTACTAAGAGTTAGTAGCATAAATGAACTAATTAATTAATTATTAGGGAAAAATGAATAGATAATTGTTACATATCAATTAAATTCCATCATGATTTCATTTTTGTATTAATAAAATTTTGAAATATAAGATAATATATATGTATTTAAAAGGTATTATTAGTATAAAAAGATAGTATTAATTTATGATAATTTTATTATTATCTTATTCCTTTTTTTTAAAATACAATGCAATAAAATCTCGGTTGCAAAATAAATTAACTTCAATAATAGAAATAACTAAATAATTAACGATAAAATTTATTATTGGTGTTATATGTAATACGGTTTAAATTTCCTTAATTTTTTTATTTCATTGATAATTTGTTACACCTATTAAAAAAATGACATAATCGGAATATTCCATGTCGTATCAGATTTTTGTCCCAAGAGGGATCTTATTGGAATACAAATACAAACGTTAGGGATTTTAGTGAATATAAAAAAAATTATTATGGACCCAATTTGAGTATAAATACAAGTATTTTAGGAATTTTATTGAACAAAAAAATATTAAAGAACGAACCAAAAAGTAAACATTAAGAAGCATAGGTGCATTGTCTCTAAAGAACAAGTAATTAAAAGAATTAGAAGAAAGTAATTTGTACTAATAATAAATATAAAATAATTAAGACAAGAAGTAATAATAAGTAATAAAATACTCAAATGTTAGCGATAAAAAAAAATTAAAACTATAAAAAAGTTTGGCGATAAAAAAAGTACTTGTTTACTTATATATATAAAAAGATTAAAAGGAAAAAAGTTGTTTTCCTCACTCCTAAATTATACTGTAATTTTAATCTCTTACTGAATTGATTTTCAATTTTTTGTTCCGTCATTTACGTTTGATTCCATTTTTTCTTCTGATAGTCATTTAAACCCCGTATCCTCAATTTTGCAACGATCTCCACTAATACCGTCAAAAAATTACCATCAGTCTAGTTTGAATCCCACAAAAAAATGATATCATTTAACTAGAAATTAAAATAAAATAAAATAAAGGAAAGCAACTCTAACGGTAATAAGACAACGGTAACATTCTTATTTATATATTAGAGAATGACTATTTGTTGGTGTTTAAGAAATTGAAGATTTGAGATTTTTTTTTTCAATTAGGAATTTTGGGAATCAAGGGATTAAGAATTCAAAAGGAAAACAAAATTGATTGTGTTGATAATATGCCTACTAGAAGAATAAGTAACGGCGACGAAGAATCAAGCAGCGCTACCGATGACGAAACTTATAGTGGTCGATTCTTGAATACGAGATGTAGATACGGAAAACGTGAGGCGATATTGATATTTGAGTTGTATTCGAACAAGAATTGCATATATTATGCATGCAGTGATCGGGTTTGCAGCTCATGGATTGGATGAGATATGTTTGCATGTGCGACTATGAAAAAAAAAGAGAGAGAAAGGAAAGGTAGGTGTCACTTTTCTACGATTTGTTTGGACACTATTTTTTTTTTCAATAGGCTGATTGATATAAAAATAGTCATGAGGTGCATGACCAAAAACCAAAGGATCAGCTGCAGTAGCAGCTAATCAAGAATACATGCTGGTAGAAAAGGAGCAACTCTAAACAGAACACATCATAAAAACACTGTACCTATTACACTCTTGTTCGACTCCATGTCTCCAGCCAAGTCTTAGAAGTTATCATCTGGGTTGGAGCATAGGGGAAGCTCGGTTCTCCAATCTTGATCCACCGATGCCAACTTCCAAATATAGCGCGCACAAGCTTTAAAGAACATGGGCTGATTTGTTTAAAAACTTTGTCATTTCTTTGGATCCAAAGGTGCCACAAGACCACATAAATAAGCATCTGCCATAAATTTTTACCCTGTTTGGACACTATTAATTGTCATTTTACCTTTTCAAAGAGTGGTTTTAATGCAACAAGACTAAAAGACCCTCTTCATTAAACTCTATTTACAAAATCCAAAATTAGCACCCTTTGACTTTCATCCCTCCTTCACCGCCGACAATCCTCCTCTGCCACCAAACCACCATTGCCGCCATCAAAACCAAACACATCATCACCACAGAACAAACCAAACTCCTCCACAACCACACCCAAATCAACCACCCATCATCACTACCAAAACACCATCATAACCAAACCCATCGCCAATCACCACAATCACAAATCTAAATCATCACCATCTCACCGCCGATCACCCACCACAGCCAAACACCAAATCCCGTCGAACCCACCAAATCGTCTCCTCAATTAACCCACCCGAATCAGCAACTCAAACCCACCCAATCAAACCGGCTACCATCACCCATCTCCACCAAAACAGACCCGAATCACCAACCAAACCCCAGCCAATCAAACTGGCTGCCACCACCAATCTCCACCAAAAAACCGCCACTGCTGCCATTAACCCAAACTCAGGCCACCAAACCTTCACCGTATCCATCACCAACCAAATCCGACCAAAAAAATTACTTCCGTTGTGCTTTGTGGTCTGCGGTAAGGAGGAGAGAAAAAGAAAGAAAGAGAGGAAGGTGATGTCGACTGAGTGAGAAAAGGAAAGAAAGAAAAAAAAGAAAAAAAGAAAGGTGAGAATGACATGTCTTGTTAATTGCCAAAAAATCAGAGGTATTTTCGAAACAACAACCAATAAAATAACAAAAAAAATCAGCCCACTCAGATGGGCTACTGTGCTGGAACGACACACAAAACTGTCCAGAGGGAGTATAAAACTATTTCATTATTATTTATTTATTGGAATATTATTTATTTTAATATTATTTATTTTTAAAAAATTTATTAAAAAATAGAATTTGGACGCTAGTTGAAAAATTGGGGTACGAGAGTGTAAATAACAAAAGAAGAATATGTGGTCAAACATGAGTGACGTAACATAAAGTTGAGGTTAAACGTGAGTGACAATTTCGTGTCGAACTAGACTAACGATAATTTTTTGACGGTGTTAATGTAGATAGTTGAAAAATTGGGAGTATGAGGTTAAAATAACTAATGGAAGAAAAAATGAGGTCAAACGTGAATGACGGAACATAAAATTGGAGAGTCAATTCAGCGAAATATTAAAGTTAAAATCTGATTTTAAAATTAAAAAAAAATGTTAAAATCTGATATAACTTTTTTTAATATTAAATAGTTAAAAATTTGCTCATTTTTAATAAAGGTTTCAAATTTAAATATTAAAAATAAAGTAATTTATGATCGATAATTACCAACCTTAAAGGTTTGGCAGAATTCGTCTGAAATTAGTTTTAAAAAACGAGATGGAAACATGACTGGTGAAATGGATTGGAAACAGCGGTAGGTGTTGGGTGGTGGTGGGTGTAGACTATAGTAACCCTTCTCTAGTCTCCATTGATTTCTTGAAACTTGTTGTGGAAGGGGTGCACCGAAAACAGGAACCATGGAGACAAGCTAAAACCGGAGTCTGCAAAACCGCTTTAGCTGTGCCGCTGACTGCTGACACTTTAAATTTTTACATACACGAATCCTTATCGTACGCCTCTTATTCTCCTTTTAACGTACGCCCACCTACACCTCAACCCCAAGTTAGTAAAAAAAAGAAAAAGTAACACACACCATCATCATCATCCATCAACCCAAAACAAACAACTCCTACTGCTTCTGAAATCTGGAGAGAAAGAGAAGAAGAGGAGGACCCATAAGCCAGAAGAATCACACCTTCCTCGCCGTACTCTGCAAACCCTCTAATCATCTTCGACCAGCAAAAACAAATAGAGCTCAATTCATATATATATATATATATATATATATATATATATTATATACAGTTCTTGTTATTACCAGGTTAGTGTCATTGTGTTCTACTTTCAGTTAAGAAAACTTACTAGGAAGCTGGTCTTATGTTTTTGTTTTTGTTTTTGTACTTGGTTTTTGTTTTAAAGATCTCCGCATGACTTCGTTCTTGTTCTGGATCTGATATTGGCTTTCTTGGTTCTTGGAGATTTGGAGGGTTTTAATGGTTTAGGGTTTAGAGTTCATGCAACCAGCTGGGTTTTGGATATTGTCTGTGTCTCTGGATTAAAAAGGATAAGATTTTGGGTTGTGTTTGTATTTCTGGTTATATCCAAACTTACCACTAATTAGTTAGGAGCAAAATAGGTGTCACTTATAGTCCTTTTCATCAAGGACTAGTCAGCTTGTCTGTGTCTTTTCTAGATTTTCTCCATTTTGGGTTGTTGCAAGAAAATCTAAAAGTTAGTGATAGGAAGAAAAAATCATGGCTGCTCGGTGGTGGGCTGGAAATACTCCGATGAGAGGAGTTGAGCCAATAACTCCACCACCTCCATCTCTCCATCTTAGAAACCCCGATGAAGAACACACCAAGACCCCTCCAAAACAAAATCAAGATGAACACCACCAACAAGACAACAACCACAACTATGGCCAAGAATCTGAAGACCATGACACCACTGAACCTGGCAGCAGCGGCGGTTCAAGATCCTCATCTCGCCGCCCTAGAGGCAGACCACCTGGTTCAAAGAACAGGCCAAAACCACCCATCATCATCACCAAAGAGAGCCCTAATACTCTCCACAGCCATGTCCTAGAAATCGCTTCCGGGTCTGACATTGCCGAGAGCATTGCCAATTTCGCCCACCGCCGCCACCGTGGTGTTTCAATCCTCAGCGGAAGCGGCATTGTAAACAATGTCACCCTCAGGCAGCCTGCAGCACCTGGTGGGGTGATCACTCTCCATGGAAGATTTGAGATTTTATCGCTTTCTGGAGCGTTCTTGCCCGTTCCATCCCTGCCGGGAGCCACAGGGCTGACAGTTTATTTGGCTGGCGGGCAAGGGCAGGTGTTGGGAGGGACGGTGGTTGGGGAGCTGGTCGCGGCTGGGCCAGTGATTGTGATTGCAGCTACATTTAGCAATGCTACTTATGAGAGATTGCCGCTAGAACAGGAGGACGATAAAGAACAAGCTGAAGGGATGCAATTGCAGAAGCGAGGCAATTCGGGGACTAATGATAATAGCAATGCTACTACTGGCGGCGAAGGTAACAATTCAGAGTCTCAATTGTCTTCTCCTCCGAGATTGGGGGATCATCAGCAAGGTTCAATGCCGCCGCCGGGATTCAATCTGCCTCCAAATTTGTTAGCCAACGGGGAGATGCCTCATGATGTGTTTTGGGTTCCTCCTCCTCGGCCGCCTCCTCCTCCTTATTAGCTGGTTTAGATTAATATTTAATTAGCTGACTCTGATCATGTGCAAAAAGAAATGTTTTTGGATGGCATAGTGTTCATGTAAGCATGGGGAATTTTAAGAAGCTAAATGTAGGATTATAATTAGGAACCCAGCTTTTTTTTGGAGATTACTAGATTAGTTTTGGCCGGGTTGACACTATAGTTCTTGTAGGACGGCTCTAATTTAATTTATTATTAGGTTTTATTTTGTTTTGTTAAAAACTTGGAGCTTTATCTGTCATCTTTTCTCTAAATTACTCAACCTAGGAAGGTTTTGTTTTGTTTTGTTTCTCCATTTGGTTGTTGGAAATTAGAATGGAACAACAATTGGAGAGCTAATGGAATAAACTTGCCATCTTCTTTTCTTGAAATGGTAAGCATATAAATGTCCTTTATTTTATATACATATTTATGTTTTTTTCTTCATGAGGAATAGTTTTGAGAATGTAAAATCGAAAATAGTGTATAATTTTCGTAATTCTCGTATTCTAGATTGATGTACTAATTGTGATGATGGTAGGTAGGGTTGGTTTATCCACCCTTTCATTAAATGGGTCGTTAATTTGGCATTTATAGTAGGTTTGAAACGCAATACTACATGCAATGCATTATATTCAGTCAACCTTTGGACAGTTTTGAATTCGAACCGAGTAAAACCTTGGGGATAAGAATAGGGTTGATTTTAATTCTTATTCCACTTGCTGCTTACTATTAATTACTTGGTATTATTATCTGTTCTATCTGGCTTTATTTATGGATTATTGTACGTCTAGGGTTTAGGTGGAAATTAAAGAAACGAACAGATCATGTTATGTACTGGATATTTTTTTTTGGGGTACTAAGACCTTAGGTTGATTAATCTGATTCCTATCGGTTTTCATTTCATTTCTTTTTAGTTTTGAGTATGCTATTACTGTGGATGTGTCATGGATTAATTTGGAGATCTGGGTCATCCGTGCATGTTAGGGTCTATTTTTAGTAGTTTGGGATCTACTGTTTAATCCCCATAAAATTTGCCCCCTTGAAAGTTGATTCCTATCAATTTACTTTTTTATTTTTATTTTTGAATAATTATTATTATCATTTTTAATATATTGAAAATAAAAATCAATACTAATTAGTTATATTTATTAAAATTATTAAAAATAATTAGCTAAGTATATTTTAAAAATATAAATTAATTATTTTTTTAATGATTTTTATCAGCTTATAAAAATAAATAAATAAATAAATAACATTTCATTTAATTTTATTCCATATATTTGGATATGTATCCTTCCACAATCACATGCATTGAGACAAAAATGGTCAAAACAATAATTAATGCATTGTAAATTTCTGTCAAACTAGATGAGCAAGTGGTGATGGAGAAACTTCGGATACAAATTTATCACAAAGAGACAGAAACGTCAGGGAGATATATGGCTGCCTTTCATTAATCGTTATACTGTCAATACAGTATTTTAGTAGTTTGTCACTTTGTCTATGTTTTTAACCATATTAGATGTATATATTCAAATTTAATTTTCGTTTTAAACTATATCATATATCATAAAAAAAACACATTGTTTACGGTCTGATAGGAGTGTACAAAAACCAGATCAAATTGGAATTACCAGTTCGGGCCAATTTAGTCTGAGTTTTATTTCTTTGAAAATCATACGAGCCGAACGGTGATCAAGCCGGAAACACGTTTTAGTCAAATTCTTTTTATTTAAAAATCAAAAACTGAATCAATAAATTGGATAAACTAATTCTACATATAATATTATAAAATATTTATGCGTCATTATATCAACAACTAATCTTGGTTATAGTAATTAAATTTATAGTTGTCTTTTTTGAGGTCATGCGTTCGAACCCCATTAACCATATTTAAGTGGTGTTTGGTTGATGGAATGCTACTTTTCTCCTAGAATCATTCTCTCATGAAATAATTCACAGGAGAATAATTATAGAGAATGTTAGTTTTTTGTGTTCGAATAATATTTAGGATTTACTGTGAAAATAACATTTTTCTATTTACTTTATACTTGAGAATCCTAAAAGAAAGTAAGTAAATTTACTACTCTATCTTTAGACAATAATAATACTACAAAGTATCTTTATAACTTTATTCTAAAATATGATACAGATATAATGTTTGATAAAAAATAAATTAATGGACAAAATTAAAGTGTAAAGAAGAAAGGATGATTGTAAACTCACTTTAAAAAATATAGATGAACTATTGATTGCCTATCGAGAGCATCAAATTTAGTTGTACTAATGAATGGAAAATGAAGTAGAATACAACTTATCACTATCCGCAATGGATTTGTAGATGGTGGTAAGAGAATCGTCTATAGAAACCTCTAGGGAAATGTAATTTTTGTTGACTTCCTCGTCACTGGAAATTGGTTGGTTGGTTTCTGAAATTAAGACACACGGATAACAAAATTAAGCAATAAAAACAATCTTGGTCAAAGGCTTGGCCAAGATCAAATATTCTGATAAAGGAATATAAATGACGGGAAAAACTCATGGTAAGGACGATTCTGGGAGCTTTTATTTTTATGCTTCTATCACTAATTCAAGGATTTTTTTACTTTTTTCTTCAGAACACTACTATAGATTGGGAGGTTCTCCTTTCCAATTCTAGTTTCCTTCTCAAATAATCACCTAGCGGGTACTCCCTCTCATGATGATCCTAATCAATGGACACCTTGTTGGTTAAAGGTTTTATCCAATTGATTGCTGGCTTGAATGGCTACGCCTCTTTAATGGTACAAGGAAAGACAGTGTCTAGCCCAAGTTACTCCCCGATCGGAGCCTTAGGTTGTCAATCTGGTATGGACTATATCTCTCAATACTCACTAACCTTCTCGAGATTAGCTGTCTACTTAGGCCAATCTGGTTTCAACTCGTCCCCTTCAAGGCTGACTACAAATTCTTCACTAAAGTCTAAGAGTGATCAAGTATTGGATTTAATGAGAATCGGTTTGTTAAAACATAGATTGAGACGATTACGAAAAGAGAGGTTATGAAGGTTATTTTGATCTCACGAAGCACAAGAATGGGCTCAACAACCCTTACCAAGAATATGGATTTAGCTACTAGGCACCATTAAATGAGAAATTAATTGGAGAAATGGAAACTAAATCTGTATATTCCTTAATGGAAAATTACAGAGCAAAAATGTTTTCCGGAACAAGGAGATGGGGTCTAGAGAGAGTGTTCGCTAAGAGTCCTATTGCAGCTTAAAACCTGCTGCCCCTAATCCTCTCTCCACTCCAACTATTTCAAAATTTAAAACTAATTATTACAAATTCAAATTGTTCAAATTCAAAACTAAATAAAATATTCGATTGTTTTGTTTGTTTAAAAGAAGGAGATCCGTATCAGGATCCTTGAGTCTGATCCGCACACGACTCATCCTCCCAGTTCGTCATCCAACTGTCGATCCAATCTGCAACTCAACTCCATGCTCAACATGTCTCTAGCTTGGCAGTCTTGGCCAAGCTTGCGGCCAAGACTGCTCGTTTGTCTGGTACGAGCTCCAAAGCCAGCATGTTCTCTATTCTTTCTGTCTCCAAGAAGATCTGCACAAGTAAGGGAGATTGATAGAGTTTAAATAGCTTTACCATCCAATTTTCCAGAATTTAGGTGGTAAAAACATATGAAATTAATGATCAATCAACTATATAGTAAAATAAAATGGACAAATAAGTAATTTTAGTAAAATATAATTTTTATTGGATTCGAGAAAGTGAGACATCCGTCTTTAGTTAAGAAATCATTTTCCTCCATTTTGGCAAAGAGGAGAAGTAAAAAAAAGTTAAATTTTTTTGAGTTTAACTTTTCTAATATCAATCAAACGGGTAATTCTACGATGCCCAGTTTAAGTTTTGAGTATCGGTGCCCGACCAATACAAACACAACATGTGTCTCGGTTATATAAAAAATGTGTATATAGAAACTTTTGATTTTATTTTTTTCATACTTTTTTTTTCATAAGAAAGTAGACTTGAAAATTAATCTAAAATAGTGCACGGGAAACAAGCTCCCAAGATATCTCCTGAAAGGAGCATGTGAAGACAAGAGGGGGCAAGGAAAAACCAATAGTAATGCGTGTTGAGATCAAACGCTAGATTGGCTAAATCAGCTACTGAGTTTGCTTCTCTATAGACATGGAATATCTAAACCTCCCACGACAGATGAAGAAGGTTGCGAATAACATCAACAAGGAGTTTGTAGGACGTAGAGGGAGCAAGATGGTTTGAAAGGACTTGGACCAAACTCTAGTTGTCAACTTGGAGTACAATCTTTCGGTATCTCCGTGACTATACTTCTTGCAATCCTAAGTATACTCCCTGTCCCGCCCCGAAAATTTACAAATTCGCGAGCGTGCAACGAAATTTGAGACCTTCAGATGCTCGGCGTAAAAGGGACGCCTAGCAACATGCAATGAAGTCGTCACCCTAATTTGGTTGCTAGGTCTAGGGAACCTTAATCGTCATGGCATAAGAAATATAATAAGTAAAAAACTAAAGGCACAAAAAAGGGGTCTGGACCTCAGACAAAGGTTCGGGGTCGTATTATGGTCTCGGGAAGGTGTTAGGCACCCGAGTCACATCCGAAAACGGTTACCGGTTGATGAGAGAGGTGTTTAAAAAGGTGTTTGATAAAATGCGTTTTGAAAAAGGGGGCCCTCAGAGGAATCGTCACTTTAGCCTTTTTTTATGATCGTGACCGTTCAGGAATCATAAAAAGATCTTTCGGACGGGGTTACCGTTTATCAAGATCGATTGATTATTCCTGACCGTAACGTAATGGGACTGAATTTTCCGCAAGACTGAATGAGCGCCCTCTTATTTCATCATCGGGCCATGCATGATTAAATTAATTACTACGTAATCCTAACTTGGATTGCTAACAGAGTACAAATTTAAATGATGGATTTTTGAAGTGGAAAACTGATGTGGGATCGAAAGTCCCCATGTACATGCAGTCAATATAAGCGAGAATTTAAAATCATATGAACATGACATTTTAAGCAACTCTTTAAACACGTTGTTCATGTGGGTTGATTTTAATTCTAGCAGTTCTATATATCATGCATACGATTGATATTTGCGAAAAGCATTGAATAAATAAAAATGAATTGAAAGGCGTACTTGCGAGCGAAGCTTGAAATTAAAACCTACAAAGGGAGAGTGTTAGCGATAGCTCGAGAAATAAATAACAATTTTATGAGTGCAAAAATTTAAATGATAGTGGATTGTATGCGAAAAATGATGAATTTGACGCATACGAAAATGAAATGCTGAGTTGATTGTATGCGAAAAATGATTTTTTTTACGCATACGAGAATTTTAAATGCCGGGTTGATTGCATGCGAAAAATGATTGATTTTACGCATACGAGAATTTAAATGCTGTGTTGATTGCATGCGAAAAATGATTGATTTTACTCATACGAAAATTAAATGCTAGGTTGATTGCTTTCGAAAAATGATTGATTTTAAGCATACAAAAGTTAAATGCTGAGTCGATTGCATGCGAAAAATGATTGATTTTAAGCATACGAGAATTTAAATGCTGAGTTGATTGCATGCAAAAAAATGATTGATTTTAAGCATACGAGAATTTAAATGCTGTGTTGATTGCATGCGAAAAATGATTGATTTTAAGCATACGAGAATTTAAATGCTGTGTTTATTGCATGCGAAAAAATGATTGATTTTAAGCATACGAGAATTTAAACGCTGAGTTGATTGCATGCGAAAAATGATTGATTTTAAGCATACGAGAACTTAAATGCTGAGTCGATTGCATGCAAAAAATGATTGATTTTAAGCATACGAGGATTTAAATGTTGTGTTGATTGCATGCGAAAAATGATTTTAATGATCGATGCGTAGAAAATTAAAGCAATTGATATTGCAGAAAATTAAAGCAGTTGATAAATTGAGGAAGACTTTCCAGCAGTTTGCGAAAAATTGAAGCAGTTGATATTTACGAGAATTAAAATGCGACCGACCATGTAGGCGGTATATTGAATTTAAATTGCCGAAAGTAAATTGCAAAAAATTAAAGTGCGGAAAAGTAAAGTGCGGAAAATTAAACAATTGATAATTTGCGGAAGGATTTCCAGCAGTTTGCGAAAAATTAAAGCAGTTGAATATTTACGAGAATTAAAATGCGACCGACCATTTAGGCAGTATATTGAATTTAAATTGCCGAAAGTAAATTGCGAAAAATTAAAGTGCGAATAAGTAAAGTGCGGAAAAGTAAACAGTTGATAATTTGCGGAAGGATTTCCAGCAGTTTTGCGAAAAATTAAAGCAGTTGAATATTTACGAGAATTAAAATGCGACCGACCATGTAGGCGGTAAATTAAATGACTGAAATTAAATTGCTAAATATAAATGACTGAAGTTAAATAACATCAAAATAAATATCACGATAAGAAATAAGCAATTCACGTATGCGAAACAATTCAATAAACAAGTTGATGCAAGAATGAACATACGAATATTTTACAGAAAAATGAACTAAACAATCCATGTATAAAATATAGGAAGAATGGCACGTATCATGAAAAATAATTATACGAAGCATGCGAGCATTTTACGCGGAAAAAAAATAGCAAGCCGAAGTTCCGGAAAAATATAAATGGGCTGGGCCCAGCTTAAAATTTGGAGGAATGGGCCAGGAACAATTCCTGGCCCAAGAAAATCATTTTAATGGTGATGGGCCAAGCCCATCACCTTTCTTTTATTTCGTGCGAAGGCCATTTGGCCCGAAATCATCTCATCTTCAACCTCATATCGCCGGCGCCACTGCCAGCGACGGAGGTGACGAACCAGGCGACCAATTCGCCTGATTCTTGGCCCGAAAGATACCTCTTCCTTCCAACAACGCAAACATGCAATCACAGCAAGAAAATAGACACAAAAACAGCATGTTTTTTTAAGGAAACGAAGCAATGCATTTCGACGTTAATTAACGAAATAATTAAACTACGCAAAGATAATTTAAACGGATGTTAGCATGGAAAATTAGGTCGAAAACAAAGCGATTGCAGCAAGTCTTAGTGATTAATTAATTAACTAAGCTTTAAACGAAATTTGAAAGGAAAACGAGAGAAAGAATGCTTACAGTGTCGCGGCTGTGTGCGGACGAAGGCGAGGGATGGGAATGAGGGTGCGTGTCTTAGCCAGGAAAATGGAGAGGGGTAGTGGCTTTTTCGTGCAAAATTCTGGACCGTTTCGCGTTGGAGGATGGTGGCTATTTATAGCCAAAAATCGCGTGGTGGCCGGACGAGGGAGCTGCGCGTGGAGGAGCTAGGGGGACTAGCCGTGATGATGGCGGAGGGATAAGGAGCTAGGACGCGATGGGAGCAGGTGGCTCGAGCGAGGACTTCGCTGCCTTGCTCGTGTGTGCACTGTGCATGTGCACCATGCACATTAATTCAAGGGCCATTGATTTGGTTGACTTTCCTTGGTTGACCAGATCAATGGCCATGATTAAATGGCCTTTTATCTGATTTAAATGGCCTCGAGTCGGTTCCTGCCAACAAACGTTCTGACTTTTCGAGCCGAAGGTACCAGCGCCCAGAGAAAAATATGACGGGTTTAACTGTCTATAGCGAATGACAAGAAGTTTTCGTTGAACGTGTTTATTTTCGCGTTAAAAAACGTGAAACGTTTGAATGGAAAAATAAAGGCGTTACGTCGAAAATTACACAAAACGCTGTAGACCGTTGCGAGCGGAAAAAAAGCTAGCAAATAGTTGATGGAAAACATTTTAAAGTCAAGCTATTGTCCGAGCGAACTTACTCGGGTCCAATAAAAGCTCGAATGAGAATAATAATAAAATAATAAAAATACTAAAAATGTGCTAAAATACTAAAAATCCTAAAATTCATGTGATGACCTAAAACGAAGAAAAAACTAGCAAACGACTGCCGGATAGTTAAAAAATGTGATTTTTAAGGCTAAAAATAATAATGATAATAATAATGAAAATACGCAACGAAAAATTAGAAATGTGATTTCGAAAGCTGACGATGCTAACGATGATGCTAAAATGCAATGGAAAAATTTAGAAATGCTAGCAATAGTAAATTAACTAAAAATGACAGTGAATTAAGTAAATAACAGAAATGCTAAAATTAATTAAAAATGGAGTCAAAATTCGGGTATCAACAGTTGCCCCCTCTTTATTGTCTTATCGAAGTATTTGATAATCAGTAAAGACAGTTGCCCCTAGATATCCGAATTTTGGCGACACAGCAGGTCTTACCTCAAGCTTACAGTGATGATGTCGCTTTGGGAGGGGGTAGTTGATTGATGTCGCTATGGGAGGAGGAGATTGATTGATGCTGTCACTAGGGATACAAGGTGCTTGCTTGATGTCACTCTGGGAGGAGGAAAGTGATGCTGCCACTCTGGGAGGAGGTAATCCGTTGACGTCACTCTGGGAGGAGATAGGTTGTTGATCCTGCAAAGATGTAAACTTAGATTTGCTCGGGTATTGATATAAACATACGTTACAGAAAACGTAAATGACAACTACTCTACCTGGAATGAAAGATAGTTTTATGAAAATATAAACGACAGCTCCACTGGGGGCATAGGCATTTGACAGGTGATTGACGTTGCTTTGGAAGGATAATGCGCGATTCGCAGAAGTATGAATGATTTGTCCTAACGATGTCACTCTTGGAGGAGGAAATAATTATGTAGAAATGTAGAATTGTGAATGATGTCACTCTGGGAGGGGAAGAAATGCTAAGGCTAAAGAGGGTAAAACTACGCTATGCTATTATTCTGGGAGGAGAAGAAATGCTTGACGCTGAAAACTAAACTATGATGTCACTCTGGGAGGAGGAGAAATGCTAAGGCTGAAAACTAAGTGTTGTCGCTCTAGGAGGAGAAGAATGCTAAGGCTGAAAACTTAAACAACGTCGATTCCCATAGGAGAAGGCGCGAGATGCGGAAATAAAACTAAGGTCGCTCTGGGAGGAGAAGAATGCTAAGGCTGAAAACTAAGTGCTGTCACTCTAGGAGGAGAAGAATGCTAAGGCTGAAAACTTAAACAACATCGATTCCCGTAGGAGAAGGTGCGAGATGCGAAAATTAAACTAAGGTCACTCTGGGAGGAGAAGAATGCTAAGGCTGAAAACTAAGTGCTGTCGCTCTGGGAGGAGAAGAATGCTAAGGCTGAAAACTAAGTGTTGTCGCTCTGGGAGGAGAAGAATGCTAAGGCTGAAAACTAAGTGTTGTCGCTCTAGGAGGAGAAGAATGCTAAGGCTGAAAACTTAAACAACGTCGATTCCCGTAGGAGAAGGCGCGAGATGCGGAAATTAAACTAAGGTCGCTCTGGGAGGAGAAGAATGCTAAGGCTGAAAGGTAAACTATGCTGTCACTCTAGGAGGGGGAGAAATGCTAATGCTAGCGGCCTTGATACGAACCTAGAATGCGTCTGCGTCCTACTCAGGAGGTAACGACCCCAAGGACAAGACTTTCCCACGATTTGCAGCCGTAAGCAGTCCTCACCTGATATTAGTGTTTGCACTCACACTCTGAAACAAGGCTAAGTGTTTTACACTCATAAAGATGCAACTAACATGATACATAATTTACAGTTCGCAATGTCAATCCGAGTGAATGGACTTCGAATGAAGATGCACATGCATGGGCGTTCTAATAATCGATGGGACTTTTACGAAAAAGAATGAAAGGATATGAAAAGTCTGGAAAGGAGTTTGTTTTGGGAAAGATTGCTTTGCTGGAGAGTTGGAAGGCTTTTGATGAGTGATGTCTTCTTGATTGGCCCTGATGAGGGCGAGGTACGCGAGTTCTTTCGCTTTTTGCTGGGGATGCTTGCTTGACAGAGTGCGCGAGCTCTAGGATCCTTGCTGGGGGTGCTTTTCGCTCGGCCAGGGGCCCTTTTCTTGAGTCTTCACTGGGGAGTGTCGTCGCTGTTCTTTTTGCGACTCACTACTTGAGTTGGCCTTGGGCCCTTTTCTTCTCGGGTCCTTACCGGGGAGGCTTGCTTTGAGATTTCTCGAGTTGGCCTTGGGCCTCTTTCGCTCGAGTTCACTAGGGAAGGTTGCTTTGAGATTTCTTGAGTTGGCCTTGGGCCTTTTTACTCGAGTTCACTGGGGAAAGTTTTCTTTGAGATTCCTCGAATTGAGTCGTCCCCGGGCTGTGCTTGCTTCGGCTCTTCGATTGTTTGTATTCTTCGAAGGTCTCTGAGCATTTTCTTTCTTTTCTTTTCTTTTCCCTTTTTCCTCTCTCTCCTTTTCTTTTTCCTTTTTCCTCTCTTTTTTCTTTCTTTTTCTCTCTCTCTCTCTCCTTTTTTTTTTATATCCCTCCCCTTTTTGATTTGATTTGAAATGCAACAGAGCTGAGCAAGCACAACCTTTGTCTTGATTTCTTCCCCTTTTGTCTTGAGGCCTCGGCCTTCGTCGTTGTTGCTTCTTCGGTGATAGTCTTTAGCGATCTCCTAGTGACCTGTTCCGTCTCCTTCATCGTGTTCTTGGACTTGACGTGCTCATGCTTCCGGCTGGCAATCTTAGCGGAGACTGCTTCCTGGCTCCCGGGGTATGAGTGATAATGGAGGTTTTGGGTAGGAGTGATGGCATATGTAGTGGAAAGGGGGAAGAAACAAAAAAATGAAGAAGATCGTAAAAGTCCCATGTCATTTTATAGCTATCCCATGTCTAATTGTGCATGTACCCTGGATATTATGCGAACTCAACTAGTATCTAGTCAGGCCCTTACACTCATGAAGGATACACCGCGATGGCTCAAAGATGCTTACCGGGATTTGTTTGTGACTGCTTACGTCGGAGCAAACCGCGGATATAAGAGCAAACAGGTAATATCATGCACGACACGTAATTGGGATAGATGCTGGAGTTAATATAGGGATTGAATATTCCTGACCTATGCGGTGCATGAAAATGCTTATGAGAGTAGTATGCTTTTGTTTTAGCCGGGCTAAAGAGGGATTTTGATTGATTTTTGATTTTGATTGACGGGTGGTTTGATTGCTAGGGGGTTTGATTGCTAGAGGTTTGATTGCTAGATGGTTTGATTGCTAGATGGTTTGATTGATAGACATTTGATTGCTAGACGTTTGATTGCTAGATGTTTGATTGCTAGATGGTTTGAGACGGCTTACTTACAAAGTTCTATCGAGAACCTAAGGTTGCCCCCCAGTGGGCCAGACGACCGTACTCGACTTAACGCTAATAAAGCGAGCAGGAATAAAAACAAATTTAGATAAAGGGAAAAGAAAGAGGGACTCCCCTGAACTGTGCAGCGGGGCTGCAAGGGCGTCTTCTACAAACTCCACACGGATGACAGCGAGATGCTTCCAGTCCCTGCGAGGTGCAGAGGGGACAACCGAAAGGGAAATTAATTTGAAAACGAAAATGAGATAAGTTCAGGGATTCTCCCTTCTTTTAACTCGGCTTTTCGAGGGTGCCCATGACGTGGTCCCGGTTCCGAGACGCTTTGCTTTGATGTGCTGATTGGTTTGTCTTAAAATCTTTCCTGATTCGCTCTCGAAGGCGGCCTGCTGCGGCAATTCAAGAGCTACTATGGGCAGAACTTTCTGGTTCTATTGTGATGACGGGATGAGACAATATGTCCCTGCAAAACCTTAAGATTGATTAGTGGTGTTAGTCTAAGTGTCGTGTCCTACGTCTCGAGCAACTCCTGGGGAGCCATCTATGCCATGTCTCCTTTTGTCACCTCACAAGTTTTAAAAAAAAGACAACAAATTTTAAAATAATAAGCATCTCCTGAAAAAACTTGTTTTATTAATTTCAGGACAAATGTTTGTGCTAGATTGTCATCATAAAACCCTATGTCCTTGGCCTGGCCGAACGCCCAGTTCGCGATGCTTCAGGCAAAGTACAACTTGACTGCATCGGCATTTACCAGTCTCAGGAGATCATCTCCATCCATGTTGGTTAGCATTAGGGCACCCCCTGAGAATGCACTTTTGACCAGATACGGGCCCTCATACCTTGGTGCCCACTTTCCTTGACTAGCCTCCTGGTGAGGAAGAATTTTCTTCAACACTAAATCCCCAGCCTCGAATTTGCGAGGTCGCACTTTCTTGTTATAAGCGTTGGCCATTCTTTGCTGATATAATTGCGCATGGCAGATAGCGGCCAAACGCTTTTTGGGAAGGAGGTTCAGCTGCTCGTACCTCACTCTTGCCCAATCTGATTCTTCTACTTCTGATTCTGCCAGGATTCTGAGAGAAGAGATTTCTACCTCAAGAGGAACTACGGCTTCCATGCCGTAGGCTAAAGAGTAGGGAGTTGCCCCCTGGGATGTACGAGTTGCTATCCGGTAAGCATGCAGTGCGAAGGGAAGCATGTCATGCCGATCTTTGTGAGTGGCCACCATTATGGATGATTTTCTTCAAGTTTTTGTTTGACAGGTTTAAACTTAGGTTTTAATGGGATGCGATGCTCGACTATCCCGGGATCAAGACCTGGCACATCGGCGTATGACCATGCGAATACCTCGGAGTAGTCTTTGAGGAGAGAAATCAACCTTTCTCTCTGAGTCGTATCCAGGGTGGTTCCGATCTTGACCAACTTCTGACTCTCGTTGCTTGCCCCCAAATTTACTTCGTCCGATTCCTCCTGATGAGGGGTTATTTCCTTTTCTGAACTTTCTAGCAAACGGGCCAATTCGCCGGAGATTTCAGCCTTGTCTTTGGTCGTGATGACGATTTCTTCGCCGGTAAAGACATAGGTTTTATCAAGACAATCCGAACTAACATTCATCCTGAAATTAAACTGCGAAAAGAAGAGATACATAAAAATAAAAATTGCATACATATTTATTTTTAACAAAAGGGAACATGAGTCCCTACAAAATGTTTTCGTAAGAAAACGTGAAAAACACATATTTTTTCAAAAGGAGTAATTTCGGAGAGACATCCGGAAGCATGGCGATGGTCCAGTTGCACACATACTCCCCTGACTTCTTTACGAAAATGACTGAACCAGGCGACGATTCTTCTTCTCCCGGAGCATCAATACAGGAATCTGAAGCTATACTGACCATGGTAGGATTTATATTGACGACTCCGACTGCGAGGGAGAATGTGGCTCTGATGTGGGGATACATTCTGCCTTCCATGTCATGCCCCCAATATCAGCAAATTCACTTGTTACTGGCCCAGCTTGAGACATATTTGTGGGAACAAGTGGTGGGATGACCATTATTGACGGTGTCAACTATCTCTAACTCACAAGTCTTCTTCCCAACCGTTTCCATCGAAATAGCATTCATATCTTCACCACCTGAGGCGTGGTTTGGGAGAGGGTCGATGGCCGTGTCAGGTCCTTTGGTCAAGCCCTCGAAGGAGACCCCTCCACTTTTGATTAGATGTTTTACCTTCATTTTAAAGGCAAAGCAATTGTCCAGCGTATGGCCCGACGCCCTAGGGTGATATTCGCACACAATGTTGGGATTGTACCAACTTAGGCTTGGATATTGCTGAAGTCGGGCTGGGATTGGCACGATCTGTCCAGTTGCGATGAGATGCTTGTATATTTCCCCTGCGGGGAGTGGGAGTGGCGGTACCGGTTCTCGATTCGGCTCCCTGGGTGGGATGGAGGGCTTAGGTTGTGCGGGTCTTTCGGTTAAATCCTCGAAAGAGATCCATCCACGTCTGATCAAACGGTAAACCTTTCTCTTAAAGGTGCGGCAGTCTTTTATGGTGTGACCAAGGGCTTCAGCATGGTATTTGCATCTAGCATCAGGATCGTACCAACTGAGATAATGAGGCTGTAAAGGTTGGATTGGGGTGGGTGCAATTTGTTTAGCTGCCAAAAGGCCCTCGTAGATCTCTCCTAAAGGAATGGGAAGCGGTGGCAGTGTCCCTCGATCCCAACGGTTATTTTGATTTCTTGGTTTTTTTGGTGGGTTATATGGTCTACGTTGTGTAAGTCGCGGTATTTGTGTTGGGGGTGATGGGAAAGGTTGCCTGTCATTCCAAGGAAAAGAAATCCTCGTGGCTAGTTCTTTCCGTTTCTGAGCATAAGTTTTTACTGATCCCTCAGCCCTTTTCTCTAGATTTCGCAAATCAGAACGGTTAGGTGTGATTTCTGCATAGAGCTTGTACCGTTCAGATGTTTCGCGGTGGTGGATTTTGAGGTGAGTTTTGGGGCGTTCAATCCCCGTGTACCTTTCGGATTGTGAAATCTTGAATTTCTGAGGCGTCGTAGTTCTTTGTATCATGCTTTTATCAGCGTGATCCCTAGGGTCATATCTTTCAATAACCCTTAGTTTTTCCTCTCGTGGGCTCAATCGATCAACACTGGACCCTTTTGCACTAATGGTGCCAAAACCTATGGCCGGTGAATATTCACGAGAGGGTTGTAGCTGTGTCGGATTGCTTCCCGGAAGTTTAGTTTCCGATGGTCCCGAAATTGCGGTTTGGGTAGGACGAACCTGAGATGGGTGGGAACACTGTCTGGTTGTACCTACTGCAGCTATAGGGTTGGGATTGATGTAGGGATCCTGCCACTTCTACTGAGCAAAAGATGGTTGGGTTGATAAAGGACCCCATTCCTTTCAGCTTGCAAAGTTCGAACTTGTTCTTCTATTGCTGCTATTTTGGTCGTTAGTACTTCATTGGCCTTAGCCTGTTCAGTCATTTTCATTTTCGAAGTCTAGTAAAGGGAGCCTGTACGGAGTAGCTTGCCTCCGAGGAGCTATTGTGAACCTGAAAAAGGGAAAAACACAGAAAAGAGTAAGTACAAGTGAGGATATACAGGTGATGTGCAATCCCGAGGCCTCCACGTTTGCTCATTCGCTTTTCCGGCCACGCTTTCACTTGATATTTTCAGGGCGGTCAGAGAGGCAAGAGATCCCAGCCATTGACAAGATATGAAGGAAGCCTCCATTCATTCCAACGACGTGGAGCAAACTGAGATGCTATCTGCAAAACCCAAATCAGCAGGGGCAACCAATGTCGTCATGCTAGGAAGATCTCTTTCACACTATACTTTTGATGATGCAAGGCCTGATGCCTGGTAAACTCAACCGAGGGGAGAGACAACAATCTTTTTATGAACTTGGAGTTTTTTGTGATAAACTAGGAAGACATGGCCATGAGTGAGCGATACTCGGATGTTTTGAATACTTGTTCTGATTTTTCAGAATTTCGGTGAGACGATTGTGTTTTATCCCGGAGGGATTTTCTCTTTTTGTTTTGCGATGGTTTTTTTTTTTTTTGAGTTTGTATTGGAGGGATAGCTGATATGGAAAAGATGAGGTGATTTAATAAATATCCGAAAGAGTACGACTTTATTAAAAAGTGTTTACAAAATATGGTAAACTTGCCAACTTCCTAAATTCATCCAAAAATGGCTAAGATAGATGAAATCAGGGGTCCTAGCTAAAAAGAAAAGATATGCCGATATCCAAGCCTTTCCCTGAAGGTGTCATTCCTGGGCGTCCGAGTCTTCTTGCTTCTGCCAAAAGTACTCCATTGAAGCCAACTCCCCTTTCTGCATCTCTAACTCAGCCTCTAAGGCGGTAATTCGGTTTTGCAGTGCTTGGTTTTTCCTTTCTCCCAAGTTTGCGCGAGTAGTCAAAACCCTTATCGTTGAATCCTTGTCTTTGATTATGGCACTGGATGCTTCTTTCTTGCGGATTTCGTTGTTCAAACGTTCTTCGAAGTCCCTGAGGGCCACTTTCTATTTTACTGCTTGTACGTGGAGAATGTCCTTACTACGCCTTTTTAATTCATTCATCTGGACCTCTAAACCACATTGACGAGCTTCGGCCATATCCCTTTCCTCTACCATCAAATCTCGTTCTTCTTGTGCTGCTCGCATCTGTTCTACCACTTGAGCGTAAGCCATGACATCCATTCCTTCGCTCACTTGAGATTCCCCTTCTTCTTCCATCGGTTTTTGATTTTCTGGGCGAGGTAAGACATTGCCGTTAACTCGTCTCGACCTCCACTGTGGATATTCTAGTATTGTGGTTGTAGGGATGCCGTGTCCTTTGAGGCAAAAAGGGTGGTCCCAGTCTTGGGCGTACAGCTGAATGTTCTGATTTTCTCCAGCGTGTGGCAGGTCTGACCTTGTCATGCCGGATGTCATAGGAATTATTTGCGTGATGCAGAACTGTCTGAGGACAAGGGCAGGGCAATAGTGAGTGCATCCCCATACTCTGATCAAAGGAACCCAAGGTAAGTGTCCGCAGTAGACGATGGGATTGGAAGTCTGCAGCCGTTTGGCGTGCCAACTGAAGTCTTCTTCTGAGAGGTTTATGAATCGGTCGATCCAGACATCCTTATTTTCAATCGCCCATCTATCCGTGGTCATTGCGTTGATAACCCTGAGTAGAGGGCATGACCTTATATAGCTGGCGAAGAAAATGGTCTGATCAGGAATCTGTTTGAAGTGGCTGACCAACCATACTGTCAATAACTGGGTGCAACAAGTAAGTCTCCCTTTCCCTTTTCTTCGACAAGAGTCCAAGGAGCGAAAGGTCTCGGCCAGAATGGCTGTTGTAGGATTGATGGCATTTGTTTCCATCTCGTAAAAGATGTTGGCTGCTGCAAAGTCGATGGCATTCCTCATTTTCGGAAAGAGGACAAATCCTACAATGGCGAAAGCCAGAATCCTTAAGCGTTTCTTTCCATTGGACAATTGAAAGCGTGCCTCAATATCTGACCAGCACCAAAAGTAGTCACCTTCTCTGACACGAGTAGTGATTCCTAACAACTTATCGAGCCTTATTTTGACACTCGAGGAGTCGAGTCGAACATTCTGGTATATGGCCGATATAGGAGAGGTGAAGCACATCAGAGCCGAGTACTCCTCTAGCGTAGGAGTCAAGTCTACCTCTTTGTTGAAAGAGAAGCACCGATAATAGGGATCCCAGAATTTTAGGGCTGCCCGGATGCAACCCCAATCAGTCTTTACGTCAACTAGGGTTAGTAGCTTTCCATAAATACCCTCAAACTGTGTCTCTTCGTCTTCAGTCAGCTCATTTCTCAACATCCGAATCCTAGTTAAGTCAAAGTCCACGACTTCTACTTTGATCTTGGTGGTGATGTCAGGGGCGAACCCACGTTCCAACAGATCTCCTCGGGCAGCTTAATCGTCGAAGCTTCGTCCCCCGAAAATATCAAATGAAAGTAACGTAGGTGCCGACATGTTGAATGAGCAAGATGGGTCCTATGGGACAAAAATAAAATTTTAAATGCAAAGTAACCTGCACGTGTAAGAAATCCGCATTTCATATAACATACAAGATTATCATGGCATCAAGACAAATAGAGCCACGACAAAGCAGGTATAATCATGATGCACGTGCTGGGGCTCTGATTCCGACACCTCTAACTGGCTTGAATGGTTCCCGGATGATACCATGAAAAGGTCCCTAAAGTGTCGTCCAGTCTCCCGATTTCTTGCGAACTCGTGTAACCTTTCGACTGGCTTTAGGGGTTCATCCGAGTTGGGATTAGTGAACACTACCCAGGACATGTGTCCTATGGCGTCACTACTACCCTCCTATTTTGGTAATTGTCCCCTAGGTGTAGGGCGCTATGAAATGCATATGACAATTGATAAAGCAAATAAATGAACAGACTAGCAATTGATCAAAGCAAATAAACAAATAAACAAACAAAACACCTCTCTAAAAAGATAAAACCGGCTCCGACCCTAAGGTCCCCAGAGAAGTCGCCAAACTGTCGCGCCCTGAAAATTTACAAATTCGCGAGTGTGCAACGAAATTTGAGACCTTCAGATGCTCGGCGTAAAAGGGACGCCTAGCAGCATGCAATGAAGTCGCCACCCTAATTTGGTTGCTAGGTCTAGGGAACCTTAATCGTCATGGCATAAGAAATATAATAAATAAAAAACTAAAGGCACAAAAAAGGGGTCTGGACCCCAGACAAAGGTTCGGGGTCGTATTATGGTCTCGGGAAGGTGTTAGGCACCCAAGTCACATCCGAAAATGGTTACCGGTTGATGAGAGAGGTGTTTAAAAAGGTGTTTGATAAAATGCGTTTTGAAAAAGGGGGCCCTCAGAGGAATCGTCACTTTAGCCTTTTTTTTATGATCGTGACCGTTCAGGAATCATAAAAAGATCTTTCGGATGGGGTTACCGTTTATCAAGATCGATTGATTATTCCTGACCGTAACGTAATGGGACTGAATTTTCCGCAAGACTGAATGAGCGCCCTCTTATTTCATCATCGGGCCATGCATGATTAAATTAATTACTACGTGATCCTAACATGGATTGCTAACAGAGTACAAATTTAAATGATGGATTTTTGAAGTGGAAAACTGATGTGGGATCGAAAGTCCCCATGTACATGCAGTCAATATAAGCGAGAATTTAAAATCATATGAACATGACATTTTAAGCAACTCTTTAAACACGTTGTTCATGTTGGTTGATTTTAATTCTAGCAGTTCTATATATCATGCATACGATTGATATTTGCGAAAAGTATTGAATAAATAAAAAGGAATTGAAAGGCGTACTTGCGAGCGAAGCTTGAAATTAAAACCTACAAAGGGAGAGTGTTAGCGATAGCTCGAGAAATAAATAACAATTTTATGAGTGCAAAAATTTAAATGACAGTTGATTGTATGCGAAAAATGATGAATTTGACGCATACGAAAATGAAATGCTGAGTTGATTGTATGCGAAAAATGATTTTTTTGACGCATATGAGAATTTTAAATGCCGGGTTGATTGCATGCGAAAAATGATTGATTTTATGCATACGAGAATTTAAATGATGTGTTGATTGCATGCGAAAAATGATTGATTTTACGCATACGAAAATTAAATGCTAGGTTGATTGCATGCGAAAAATGATTGCTTTTAAGCATACGAAAGTTAAATGCTGAGTCGATTGCATGCGAAAAATGATTGATTTTAAGCATACGAGAATTTAAATGCTGAGTTGATTGCATGCAAAAAAATGATTGATTTTAAGCATACGAGAATTTAAATGCTGTGTTGATTGCATGCGAAAAATGATTGATTTTAAGCATACGAGAATTTAAATGCTGTGTTGATTGCATGCGAAAAATGATTGATTTTAAGCGTACGAGAATTTAAACGCTGAGTTGATTGCATGCGAAAAATGATTGATTTTAAGCATACGAGAACTTAAATGCTGAGTCGATTGCATGCGAAAAATGATTGATTTTAAACATACGAGGATTTAAATGCTGTGTTGATTGCATGCAAAAAATGATTTTAATGATCGATACTGTAGAAAATTAAAGCAATTGATATTGCAGAAAATTAAAGCAGTTGATAAATTGCGGAAGACTTTCCAGCAGTTTGCGAAAAATTGAAGCAGTTGATATTTACGAGAATTAAAATGCGACCGACCATGTAGGCGGTATATTGAATTTAAATTGCCGAAAGTAAATTGCGAAAAATTAAAGTGCGGAAAATTAAACAGTTGATAATTTGCGGAAGGATTTCTAGCAGTTTGCGAAAAAATAAAGCAGTTGAATATTTACGAGAATTAAAATGCGACCGACCATATAGGCGGTATATTGAATTTAAATTGCCGAAAGTAAATTGCGAAAAATTAAAGTGCGAATAAGTAAAGTGCGGAAAAGTAAACAGTTGATAATTTGCGGAAGGATTTCCAGCAGTTTTGCAAAAAATTAAAGCAGTTGAATATTTACGAGAATTAAAATGCGACCGACCATGTAGGCGGTAAATTAAATGACTGAAATTAAATTGCTAAATATAAATGACTGAAGTTAAATAACATCAAAATAAATATCACGATAAGAAATAAGCAATTCACGTATGCGAAACAATTCAATAAACAAGTTGATGCAAGAATGAGCATACGAATATTTTACAGAAAAATGAACTAAACAATCCATGTATAAAATATAGGAAGAATGGCACGTATCATGAAAAATAATTATACGAAGCATGCGAGCATTTTACGCGAAAAAAAAATAACGAGCCGAAGTTCCGGAAAAATATAAATGGGCTGGGCCCAGCTTAAAATTTGGAGGAATGGGCCAGGAACAATTCCTGGCCCAAGAAAATCATTTTAATGGTGATGGGCCAAGCCCATCACCTTTCTTTTATTTCGTGCGAAGGCCATTTGGCCTGAAATCATCTCATCTTCAACCTCACATCGCCGGCGCCACTGCCGGCGGCGGAGGTGACGAACCAGGCGACCAATTCGCCTGGTTCTTGGCCCGAAAGATACCTCTTCCTTCCAACAACGCAAACATGCGATCACAGCAAGAAAATAGACACAAAAATAGCATGCTTTTTGAAGGAAATGAAGCAATGCATTTCGACGTTAATTAACGAAATAATTAAACTACGCAAAGATAATTTAAACGGATGTTAGCATGGCAAAATTAGGTCGAAAACAAAGCGATTGCAGCAAGTCTTAGTGATTAATTAATTAACTAAGCTTTAAACGAAATTTAAAAGGAAAACGAGAGAAAGAATGCTTACAGTGCCGCGGCTGTGTGCGGACGAAGGCGAGGGATGGGAATGAGGGTGCGTGTCTTGGCCAGGAAAATGGAGAGGGGTAGTGGCTTTTTCGTGCAAAATTCTGGACCGTTTCGCGTTGGAGGATGGTGGCTATTTATAGCCAAAAATCGCGTGGTGGCCGGACGAGGGAGCTGCGCGTGGAGGAGCTAGGGGGACTAGCCGTGATGATGGCGGAGGGATAGGGAGCTAGGACGCGATGGGAGCAGGTGGCTCGGGCGAGGACTTCGCTGCCTTGCTCGTGCGTGCACTGTGCATGTGCACCATGCACATTAATTCAAGGGTCATTGATCTGGTTGACTTTCCTTGGTTGACCAGATCAATGGCCATGATTAAATGGCCTTTTATCTGATTTAAATGGCCTCGAGCCGGTTCCTGCCAACAAACGTTTCGACTTTTCGAGCCGAAGGTACCAGCGCCTAGAGAAAAATATGACGGGTTTAACTGTCTACAGCGAATGACAAGAAATTTTCGTTGAACGTGTTTATTTTCGAGTTAAAAAACGTGAAACGTTTGAACGGAAAAATAAAGACGTTACGCCGAAAATTACACAAAACGCTGTAGACCGTTGCGAGCGGAAAAAAAGCTAGCAAATAGTTGATGGAAAACATTTTAAAGTCAAGATATTGTCCGAGCGAACTTAGTCGGGTCCAATAAAAGCTCGAATGAGAATAATAATAAAATAATAAAAATACTAAAAATGCGCTAAAATACTAAAAATCCTAAAATTCATGTGATGACCTAAAACGAAGAAAAAACTAGCAAACGACTGTCGGATAGTTAAAAAATGTAATTTTTAAGGCTAAAAATAATAATGAAAATACGCGACGAAAAATTAGAAATGTGATTTCGAAAGCTGATGATGCTAAAGATGATGTTAAAATGCAATGTAAAAATTTAGAAATGCTAGCAATAGTAAATTAACTAAAAATGACAGTGAATTAAGTAAATAACAGAAATGCTAAAATTAATTAAAAATGGCGTCAAAATTCGGGTATTAACACTCCCCAAAGTTTTGCTTTAAAAGCATTACACCACTTCCCATTGGCATCGCGCAATACACCACTTGCAGCTGCTTGCATACAACCTCGACAGAAAGAACCATCTATGTTGATAACAATGCAATTCGGAGAAGGAGGCTGTAAAGAGATTGCAACATTTTTCTTGGACATCTATTGATTTACCGTAGCCAAAGTCTCCTTAGCTTGAATGAAACTAGCAATCTCAGTCCATAAGAAGTTAGTTTTGGATAGCAGGGAAGGCATGTTGTTGTTAAAAAGTATCTCATTCCTCCATTTCCAAATGTGCCAGCAACCAAAACTGAAAATTATCTCCCACTTGAGAGCTCTTCGACCTTGGAATTGACCTTGAATATTGACATGCAACCACTGATCGTGCTGGAGAGCAAAGAATCGTTGCAAATCTGCGGGGTTCAGGAGTTGCTGCCATATCATTTTTTTGCTAGGACAATTGCTGATCGTCTGTCGAGAGCGTAAAAAATAAGTGTATGAATGGATGTGAAATAAGGGGAAAATTACAACTTACTCTACCCACAATGGGTTTGTAGATAGCGGTAAGAAGATCGTCCACAGAGACCTCTAGGAAATTATAGTTCTTGATTGACTTCCTCGTCACTGAAGTTGGTTGGTTGATTCTGAAACTAAAACAAGAAGAATAAAAATTAAGCAGTGAAACGATCTTGGTCAAGTCAAGATCTTGGCCAAGATTGGATATCTGGGTCTAGAAATTAAAAAATGGAAAACTCCTAGTAAGGGCAATTTTGGAGCTGTGTTCTTATGCTTTGATCATTGGTTCAATGTTGTTCATCTTCATCTTCATAGCGCTGCTTCATCAAGGTCAGCACCTAACTCAAGTTTACCCTCGATTGTCAGTCGAGGCCCACGGTTGTCAGTCGGGTCTGAATTATATTATTCATTCAACTGGGTCTCCCAAGCTAAAATCTGAGTTGTCAATTCTAAACTTTAACAAGGAAGTAATTTGTTAAACCAGAAAATAAATAATTATAGAGATAAAAATGATTAGGAATATCTAGACCTCAAGATGCATAAGAACTTAGCTCAATCAGCCATTACCAAGAATGAATGATGTTCGAACCGGACATAATTATGGAGAAAAATAGAATTTTATTAATCATGTAATTTTCCAGTTGGAAAAGTACAGAGAAAAATGTTGGGAGCAAAGGAAGAAGAAGAGAAGGAGCCCAGTTCTTTTTTTCTCTCTCCGCTTTCCTAAATGGCCTCCTACAACTTATAAAGCTGCTGCTATAAAAATCATATTCTAACTCCAACTCTTGGAGAATTTAAAAATAAAATCCTAAATTACAAAATTCAAATTGAAACTAATTTGTTCAAATTCAAAATAAAATAAAATATTTGATTTGTTCTCGTTCAAATGAGGATCACTGCTACACTTTAAGATTTGATTTTCTTGCAACTCAACATCTCTTCCATAACCACCGTCTTCAACAATCTTATCCAATCTTTTAATTCAAATTCAAAGCTAGATTTTTCTCCAATCACAATCTACAAAATCAAGGGAAATGATGGAAATTAAATAGTTTTACTATCCAAATTAAAAATATTTAGATAGTAAAAATATGAGAAATAAATGGTCAATCAAATTCCCCCACACTTAAACTATGCTTGTCCTCAAGCATACTGACTTAAGACACAACAAAACAAAACACACAGAAAAGTGCAAAATCAGGGAACACTTGCAAGGAAACCAGTTATCTCATCACACAGAGTGCTTCAAACGATTCACTTTTAACTCCAAATCCTTACTATTGAGGCCTAACCAATACCCCAAACATCCAATCTCACATAAACAAAAAATTCAGGTGCTCCTTGACAGAATCCTGCAAACCGAATCAGAACAACAACTATTCCCTTTCCATTCCTATTGATTCATCGACTGCCTTTTTCTTCATTTTTTTTGCCCAATTATTATACCTGCCTTTTTGACATGTAGTTTCTTGAATATTTTCACTTAGTGAGGCAAAAACATCAAGACATATTTTGTCAATTCAACTTAGCTGGTTTTATTTAGAAATAGTTCTCTAGATATTTTCACTTGATGAGGCAAAAATACCAGAGCATTGTAAGCACAATTTTTTTAGCGCTCTTAATTTCTTTTCTTTTTTAGTAGTTCTCATGTATCAATGGGTTTTTTAAGAAAACAGAGGTGGATGCTCCATTTGTAAAATCAGGTGTTAAGCACTAGAACCTTAGGTTTATCCAAAAACTAGATGTTTAAAGAGTACCAAGATCGTACTCTTGCAAGTATTGGTTATGTTAACCCAATTAATTGCCCTAATAGTATGGTATGGAGTAAAAAATTAAAGCATTTTTACATCTTATGTGAGTGAGATGACAAGGTTTCAAGCAAAGAGTATTCTGAAATACAATTTTTAAAAATAACACACAATTTATCTAAAATCACACAAAAAGTTAGAACAAAAAGTCTTGGCCAATGGCTTGGCCATGGCAAACTGAAAAAAATGTCATGCATAAATCAGTGTAAAAAAAAGAAGACACACAGAAAAATACATATATACACCGAAAAATCTCCCCAACACTTAGAAGACACATTGTCCTCAATGTGTGTTGGAAATGAAAAAGAAAAAGGAAAAATAAATTAATAAAACAAAACAAAAATGGAAAGGCACGACCTGGGGGTGATTTAATCTTGGAGGAGGGGATCTTGGAGGTGCAGAGGTCCTTACTAGGGCTGAGGTAGTTGCCAGAGGAGCGGCTTGGTCTGGTTCTGGAAAACTGTCTTGGCCAAGACACTAGCCAAGACAACTACTGAAGCTGGATTTTTCCTTTGATTTTGAATGCCTTTCTCATGCTTGCAGCAACCTAGAACAATTACAAGGGATGTTTAAGTGGATCAACGAGATACCTATGAACTTATTCATGAAAAATCAAAGAAAGAAAATGGAAGTAAATGAAACAAAAACATGGGTTGCCTCTCATGCAGCACCCTTATTTATAGTCTTGGGCTCGACATTGCCATGGATTTCTCATCAAGATACTCCTCCAAATTCACTCCATGCACTAAGCTTGTCAGGTCCTTTGAGTAGGACTCCTTTGACTGCCCCTAGCGGTATAAATTGAAACGGATCGGGGGGCTGTTCAAGGTCAAATTTTGATTGTTCCTGCATCACAAATGGTGAGTTATGGTTACTATGAACAATAGGAAACAACTTGAGGAGATGATCAGTCCAGTCCATGGCTTTGGGGGGGCTAGCTGGCAGAACTGAATCTTGGCCAAGCCTGCGGCCAAGATTGCTTCTAAGCTCAATTTCTGGTGCCTGCACACTTGAAGGTAGAAGGTTAGGATAAGCTTTTGGTAATTCATGGCTGTTAGAAATATCAGTATTCGGTCAAAAAAAATTAAGATCATAAACATTGTCTTGCAAACCATCATTAGCCACAAATTCTTCTTCCTCCAACTTTTCATCTGAAATTCCCCTGCTAAGAACACAATCAAGAGGGTTAGTTCCCACCAAGTTCACAGGCCAGGTCCTAGTACCAAGCTTGTATTTAGAGTGGAAAAGTCGAGTCCAAAGGGAGGACTTGTCGCTCAATCTCCATACAAGCTTGGTACTAGGACCTGGCCTGCTCCCCCTTCATCTACAAGCCTACAAACTTTCTCCCAGTTAAGTAAGTGAATTTTTTGAGCAGTTGAAGACGACCCCCAAATAAAGTTGTGACATAGTTGTTCGATTTGGTCACAAATGCTGGTAGTGGGAACTGCTAATTGCATAACATAGGCTGGGATAGCTACAAGGACAAATTTCACCAATGTTATGCGACCTGCAAGGGACAATATTTTTGCTTTCCATCTAGACAGCCGAGATTGAACTTTGTTCACCAAATAAGAGTAATATTGTCTGCCCATTCTTCCATGTAAGACAGGGACGCCTAGGTAGAGCCCAAAATTATATTTTCATGCTTAAATATCACATTACACTCTAAACATAAAAATAACAAAAATACTGATTCACAAGTAAGTGAAAATATTGATAAACACAAAATATTGCTAAAACTTACTTGCTAATTTTCTTATAGATTTGGACCAATTCGACCATTCGCATTCGTCTACCTTGAAAAATGTCAAATTCGTCTACCTTGAAAAAAGGTCATTATCATTGCATACACCCAATATATCTCAATGGCAATAAAGGTATAAACAACTTTGATCAAAAGGATGTTCCACTTCATCGTGGCAAAAAAAAAGCCTTCAATGAGTGCAAATAGGGATGGAGAAGTTGCGCTTGGGAGGGGCGGTAAATGCTACGCTCCAGTCCTGTTGGAAGGTGCAGACCCCCCACCGAGTTAGTTTCTTTCTGTGGTTGTCCATGCAAGGGCGTCTTGCTACGAGAGATTACTTAAGGCGCTGCAGCATCATTCCGCAAGAGGACAACCGCTGCCCTTTGTGTATGGACCAAGGCGAAGACGTTCATCATTTGTTCCTGCATTGTAAGGCTGCTGACATGATGTGGGGGCAGCTGGGATCATGGGCAGGTTGCCACTGGGTACGTCCCAGGAAGATTGAGGATGTGTGGACATCATGGCCGAGTCTGCTAGCAGCTCACTCGAAGACAGCTAAGGAGATGTGGCAGACTCTTCTTGCTGCTGCCATGTGTTCCTTGTGGTTACAACGTAACGCGGCAGTGTTTCGCCAAGCGATGCCTTGCCCCCGTCGTGTCTTCGCTTCCGCGTTTGGCCATTGGAAGCGGTGGATCGTCAGCAAGGACCAAAGCTTTCCTTACTCGGTGGAGCAGATGATGCAGGCCCCAGATTGGCTGTACAGGTGGGGCTGATGGTGGTGAGTGGTCCGCCTGTGTCTTGGCCTAGTATAGATAGCTAGCTTTGTCCTTGTTTTGAGCAGCTAGGGAGCTGTCTGTCAGCTCCGGTAGCTGAAGTTTGTATATTCTTCATCTCTCTTCTGCAGCCATTTTCCTAATGGCTCTTTAATAAAGTTTCTCCAGCTCATAAAAAAAAAAAATAGGCCATGAATTTCTTGTGCAACTAAACCATGCACCGTGTTGGGAGCTTCACCGATATATTTAAATTGAGAAACATATCTCGAGTCGACAAGGACATGCTTGACCGAAGAGGCAAAACCAATTGTATAGGAGCATTAATAGCATGAAAGAGATTGTTCCTTTTAGCAATCACATAAATACCCACAAAGTGTAGACACCTAATACGAAGGAAGGCCTCTAAGAGTCTTATACAACCATTACCGGTCGACAATTTAAAAAATATACTATGACTTTGATATGTTAAAACTCAATGTCTCAGTTGGGTAAAGAAACCAAACGCGATTTATACTGACTTTTTGAAAACGTTGTTGGTAAGCTAGAAGAAATTATCGTTGATCACATGATTCAAGTTGCGTCGACATACTAACTTCTCTAACCTCAGAACCTTGAACAACCAATTAGTGGGTACCCTCCGGTTGTTCATGACGGTCACCATCTTGAGCTCGAGGAGTGCATCGGAAAAGACCCTTCAATGTCTAATGAGTAGTGCGACATTCTAGCTACTAGAAACCCTAACTGACCAAGAAGATGATATAGGAGAACCAATAATGGAGAGTGATCAAAGGTTATTCATCTTAGTAAGTTGGATACATCTATCATATATATGAAAGCGGAAAGAGGGAGAGTCGAATCATGTTGTGATGCCATGTCATCTACAAAATTAGCTCATTAGTTAACACATGTATTTTTTAATTAAATCTAAAATGTCATGTAAAAAGTTATATTAAATTGGAAAGATAATGAACGTTAATTTAGTCATTAAAAATATATCTTAGAATCATCAAATTTTAAGTTCTAAAGTAGAGAAAATAGAAAAATGTGTTACGAGTTTATTACAACGCTTACATCTTTTTTATCTTGTCCATGTATTTTATTGATATATGATCATGTGAAAAGATAAAAAATAAATCTACAGTAAAGAATATGTCATCAATAAAAAAAATCATCTCTACACATGAAAACTGATACTCCCTTCGGTGTGAATTAAACGTCGTTTTAGGATTTGTTTTTACTGTAGCTTTTACTTGTATTTTTAGTGTTAAACCTACTGAATATTGGGATGCGAGAAAGACATTTAATTTACACCAGAGGGAGTAAAACCTTATACCCAACAAAGCACAAATTTATCTTGCCTAAAGTATGGGAGCTAAGACACAAAAAATATGTGTTCTTGCTTAAATATCAAGTCATAATCCAAACATAAAAATAACAAAAATACTGATTCACAAGTAAGTGAAAACATTGATGAACACAAAAGGAAAAATATTACTTAGACTTATTATCTAATTTGCCTGTAGATTTGAACTAATTCCACGATTCGCTCCCCAATAAAGATGCCAAACCCGTCTACCTTGAAAGAAGACCATTATCATTGCATATACCCAATATATCTAAGTGGCAATAAATGTATAAGTTGCTTCGATCAAAGATGTTCCACTTAATCGTGTAAAAAAAACCTTCAATGAGTGCAGTGTATATAGGACATGGATTTATTGTGCAACTAAACCATGCACTGTGTTGGGAGCTACACCGCCAATCATATACTATAGGATATTTAAACCGAGAAATATCTTTTGAGTCGACAAGGGACATGTTTGACCGAAGAGGCAAAGACAATTATATAGGAGTATTAATAGCATCAATGAGATTGTCCCTTTTAGCAATGACACCAATACCCACAAAGTGTAGACACATGATATGAAGGACGCATCCAAGAATCTTATGCAGACATTAACGGTCGACAATTGATAAAATATGCGACGACTTTTATATGCCATAACTAAACACCTCGGTTGAGTAAAGAAATCAAACACGATGTATACCAACCTTCTGAAAATATTGCTGGTAAGTAAGAAGAAATTATCATCGATCACATGATTCAAGCTGCAACTACAAACTAACTTCTTTGACCTCAGAACCCTGAATAGTCAATTATCGAGTGCAGTTTGGTCGTCCGTGATTGTCACCATCTTGAGCTGCAGGAGAGCATTAGGTAGATCCCAATGAAGTACATCATAAACTAACACGTCTAATGAATAATGCGGCATTCTAACTAGTACTAGAAACCCTAACCAAGAACAGAGAAGGACCAACAAAGGGGAGAGAGAAAGGGTTACTCGTTCTAGTGCAAAGACTCTATATTAAGAACAAAAAAAAGAAGAGCAGGCTGAAAAGTGATGCCCTCTAAATCGGGCTGATCCCTTTGAATCACAACATAGTCTACAATGTCTAATGAGTAGTTCGACATTCTAACTACTAGAAACCCTAACTGACCAAGAAAATGAACATAAGAGAACCAACAATAGAGAGAGAAAAAATTATTCGTTCTGGTAAGCTTTATACTTCTATAATATATATGAAAGCGGAAAGAAAGAGAGTCGAATCATGTTGTGATGTCATGTCATCAACAAAGTTAGCTCATTAATTGACACATGGATTTTTTAAATCAAATCTAAAAATATCACATATAAAAGTTAACATTAATTTAGTCATTAAAAATATATCTTAGAATCATCAAATGTCAAGTTCTAGAGTTGAGAAAATAGAAAAAAAATTAGGATTTTATTACAACGCTTATATCTTTTTTATCCCGACCACGTGTTTTATTGATATATGGTCATGTGAAAAGCCAAAAAGTAAATTCACAGTAAAGAATATGTCATCAACATAAAAAAACCAATCTCTGCACATGAAAACTGATACAACGCTTTAAGTGTGGGAGCTAACACACCAAAAATATTTGTTGCTTAAATATCGCATCTCAATCCAAACATAAAAATAATAAAATTACTGATTCACAAGTAAGTGAAAATTTTGATGAACACAAAAACAAAAACATTACTAAGACTTACCAGCTAATTTGCTTGTAGGTTTGCAACAATTCCATAATTCGCTCCTTAATAAAAGTGTCAAACTTGTCTAGCTTGAAAGAAGGCCATTATCAATGCATACCCCCAATATATCTCAGTGACAATAAAAGTATAAGTTGCTTAGATCAAAAGGATATTCCATTTAATCGTGTAAAAAAAATGCCTTCAATGGGTGTATATAAGGTATGAATTTCTTGTGTAACTAAACCATGCACCGTGTTAGGAGCTACACTACCATATTTAAACCGAGAAACATCTCTTGAGTAGACAAGGGATATGCTTGACCGAAAAGGCAAAGACAATTACTTTTGAGCATTAATAGCATGAAAGAGATTGTTCCTTTTAGCAATCACATCAATACACACAAAGTGTAGACACCTGATACGAATAAATGCCTCCAAGAATCTTATGCAACCATTACCGGCCGACAATTGAAAAAATATACGACTTTGGTATGCTAAAACTATACGCCTCGGTTGGGTAAATAAATCAAACGCGATGTAAACCGACCTTTTGAAAATATTGCTAGTAAGCTAGAATAAATTGTCCTTGATCACATGATTCTAGTTGCAACGGCAGACTAACTTCTCTAACCTCAAAATCCTGAAAAACCAATTAGCGAGTACCCTCCGATTGTTCGTGATGGTCATCGTCTTGAGCTTGAGGAGAGCATCGGGCAGACCCCTTTAAAGCACAACATAGTATATTATGTCTAATGAGTAGTGTGACATTCTAAGTTCTAACTATAGAAACCCTAACCGATGAACAAAGGAGAACCAACAATGAAGAGAGATCAAAGGTTATTCGTTCTGGTAAGCTGGATACATCTATAATATAAATGAAAGCGGAAAGTGAGAGAGTCGAACCATGTTGTGAAGCCATGTTATCAACATAGATAGCTCATTAGGCACATGATTTTTTTTAATTAAATCTAAAAATATCACATGTAAAGTTATATTAAGTTGGAAAGTGAGAGTCGAATCATGTTGTGAAGCCATGTCATCAACGAAGATAGCTCATTAGACATATTTTTTTTTATAATTAAATCTAAAAAATAACACATGTAAAGTTATATTAAGATGGAAAGTTAATGAACATTAATTTAGTCATTAAAAATATATCTTAGAATCATTAATTTTCAAATTCTAAAGTTGAGAAAATAGAAAAATGTGTTACGGGTTTATCACAATGCTTATATCTTGTATTTTTTTCGACTTTTATTAGCAATGAGCTTACATCTTTAAAATAAAGTGATCAACATATTGAGGCAATTATATTTTATGAAACAATGGGAGGTAGTATGAGAGTACCCTCAAAACCCTGAACAATCAATTAGGGAGGACCTTCCGGTTGTTCGTGACGATCACCTTTGAAGCATAACATAGTCTATAATGTGTAATGAGTAGTGCTACATTTTACTACAAGAAACCATATAAACAAAGGAGAACCAAAAAATGGAGAGAGATTGAGGATTATTTGTTTTGGTAAGGTGAATACATCTATAATAATATATTTGAAAGCGAAAAAAAAATGAGTCGAATCATGTGGTGATGTCATGTCATCAACAAAGTTAACTCATTTGTTGACACATGAAATTTTTAATTAAATCTAAAAATATCACATGTAAAGATATATTAAGTTAGAAAGATAATGAACATTAATTTAGTCATTAGACATGTATCTTAAAATCATCAATTTTTAAGTACTAAAGTTAAGAAATAGAAAAATGTGTTATGAGTTTATTATAATGCTTATATCTTTTTTATCTCAAAAAAATTCCACCAATCAATTCATCTTTTAAAATTAATTTACTTTTGACATATCTTCTTTAACTTTTATTAACATTTAAAATAAAGTGATGAGAGGTAGTTATATGAAACTTTTTATGAAATAACGAGAGGTAATATGAAATAATGAATATGATCATATATTTTTATTAATTATTTATATAATATGATGTTTAGTGAGTTTAATATAATTTTGATATTTTATTTATTTTCTTATCTTAATAAAGTTCTTAATTATTTAAAGGTTTTATACATCAATTGTTATTTTTTACACTAGATAAAAAAAATGGGCGCATGATATATGAGTGTTGTGAGTAAAAAAAGAAAAAATATTCAATTCTTTTAATTCTGAAAGTTTCAAATAAATTAAATTATTCATGAAGCATAAAATAAATTGATGAATTATAGTAACACTTTAGTTATTTATTTGTTGATTTTGAATGAAATGTAGTTTGTATATGATTGTTGAGTCTTATTTTTACCAACTAATAATACAAAATAATTGGTAAAAATTAAATTATAATTGTTGAAAATGTAAAAAGGGTGTGTAACTCATTGGGTAATTATTTGTGACAATTTTTGAAATGAAAAAGGGATAAAAAATTAATTAACCACCTAAAAAAATCTAACTAAGATAATTAATTAGTAATTATTTTGCGCTTAAATATGACATCTAAATGAAATAAAAGGAGTAGAAAAAGAGAAATATAAGATATGAAAAAAAACTCACTGTATCTATTTAATTGACCCCAAAAAATAATTAATTCTACATGCTTTTAAATCCTAAATTCAATAAATATAATTATAAAAATAAAATCAACTTGAAACAAAAACTCACTGAATTCATTTATAAATCAACATATAATAAATGAAAAACAATAATTACAATAAACTGTGATTGCCTGTCGATAACATCAAAAATAGTTGTAAAAATGAGTATGAAAAATGGGTAGAAAGGTTACAACTTATCACTTTCCACAATGACTTATAGATCGTGGTAAGAGGATCGTCCACTAAGAACTCTAGGATTTTGTAGTTCTGGTTTGACTTCCTCGTCACTGGAATTGGTTGATTGTTCTTGCAACTAAAACAATTAAAACAGAAATTAACGAATAAAGCAGTCTTGGTCAAGATTGAATCTTGGGCTGTGAATTCAGAATGGGGGAATTTCTGGTAAGGGCGAGATTGTGAGCACGTATTCTTATACTTAGATCATCGATTCAAGAGTATTTAGCCCATCCTTTCATAACACTGCTATAGATTGGGAGGTACTCCTTTCCAATCCTACTTTCCTCCTCTTGAAATCACTTGGCAGGTACTTCCTCTCCCAGTGATCCTAATAAGTGGACACCTTGTTGGTTAAAGAATTTATCCAATTAATTGCTGGCTTGAGTCGCATGCGCTTCTGCAATGGCACATGAAAAGACAGTGTCTAGTTCACGCTACCCCCCAGTCAGGGCCCTAAGGTGTCAACCTAGTCTAAATTATATCCTCCAATACTCACTAACCTCAGCGAGGCTAGCTGCCTACTTGAGCCTATCTAGTTTCAACTCATCCCCTTTGAGGTTGGCTACAAATTCATCAATAAACCTAAGAGTGATCAAGTCTTAGGATTAATTAGAACCGGTTTGTTAAATTAGAGATTGAAAGGATTACGAACGGGGAGGTTTTTTAAGAGCGTTTTGATCTCACGAGTGTAAGAAATGACTCACTCAGCCCTTACCAAGAATGACTAATTTAGCTACTAGACATAATTATGAAAAAAGATGAATAATTGTTGAACATGAAAAGATGAAATTAAATCTGTGATTTCCGAAATAAAGAATCACAGAGCAAGTTTGATTACAACCCAGAAGCAGAAAGATGGAAGATGTCCGTGATCGGCAGCCTTTCCTAGCCTTTATCCAAGACTGAGGATCCCTCTCATGGTTTCTTTCAAAATCCAAACTTCAAAAATAGAAAATTACTAAAAATAAATTGTTCGAATTCAAAAGTAAATTAAAGATAGTAGATTGTTTGTTCAAAATATGATCGGATTAGTATCCGAGAATCCACTTGACGAACGCCTCTGCCTTCTAGTCTAGTTCCAGCTGTCGCTCCAATCCTCACGCGTCCTCGTGAATCCACTTGACGAACGTCTCTAGCTTGGCAAACTTGTAAATAAGTGCCACGTGGCACAATGTGTTAGAGTGACGTGGACCGCCACGTCATTCCTCTTGTTTCATTCTGCTGTTTAGCATTACCCTTTATCGAATGATTGGCAGTGGCAGATCGGAAGCTAGAGGGAGAGAGCGAGGCTGGCTGCAAAAGGGAGAGAGTAGCGAGGCTACGAAAAAAGAGAAGCAAGAGAATTAATTAGGTGGGTGGTGGTGGAGGAGAGATCGGGAGAACATGATTGAAGAAGATGACAGAGATGGAAAAAAGAGAGAAGAGAATGAGATCGCGATGAAAGAGAGGAGGAGAATGAGGTAGGGAAAATAAGTGCTATACATAAAACGACGTCGTTTTATGTATGAAAAATTCGGGTACCCGAAATACCCGAATTTTTCAAAATCCATCCCGTTCCGACCAGAATTAAAAATTCGGGTATATAATTCCGAATTCCGAATTTCCGATTCCGGGTCGGAAAAATCAGAAATTCGAAATTCGGGGGTTTTGGGCAGCCCTAAATCTATCTACCTGAAAAACGGACCATCCCCATCTTCTTCTTTTTTGGTTTTATTTAATTAATGTATATTTATTATAAAAAAATTGAAAGATAAGATTGTATTCATCCTACAAGTCAAAAACTACCATATTTTAATAAATAAGTTTAAAAGTAACTTATTGTAGGAATAAAGAATATTCTGTACTGAACGTAAAATTATAGTTTAACTGTTTACTACTCCCTCCGTCCATTTTTAATGGACGCGAGGGAGTGAATCACTCTTATTAAGGGTGGTGGGACCCTCGCGTCAGATGTCAGTGGGAGATGGCAACAATTGGAAGCCAAGCGTGGAGATAGCCGTTGGATGGGTTGAAAATCCAAGGTCAAAGGAAGATCAACGGTGATGATGAGTATCATGAGAGAGTGAATTGCTTGTTGTCAGTGGCCTTCTTCTCTTTCCTTCATTCTTTTCCTAAAATTCGACTAGCCGCTGTCTTTGCTCGGAATCAGCATTACCCACCGTTTCCTGTTCTCACCACCCCCACAGAAAGGAGCGGAAGGACGTCTCGAGTCGAGAGCAGGTGGAACGGCGCAATTCTGACCAGCCAAGAGCCTCCACGCGCCGCTGAAGATGCCGCCACTCCGTCTACGCGCCGCCACGCGCCGGCGCATCCCAGCTCCGATTCGGCCGAAACCTCTCTTGTTCTGCTCGCATTGTCATTTCCGGCAAGAATCTATGCTCGCCGCGCCATTCCGACCAGCCAAACATGTTTTATTTTTGATTTGAAATCGGAGGAGGAAAGATGAAAGAGAAAAAAAAAATCTGCTTTTGCTGACACGAGGACCATTTTAACATCTGGGCAAATACAAAATTGCCCATGTGTGATGCACATCTTTTCGTTGCAATGGACAAATGTGTGGAGGACATTCAAGTAATTTCACAGTGCCAATTGACACAGAAACCAAAGGCGTCAAATATAGAAGGACAAGGTTTTTAACCTTAAACGTCCATTATATTAGGACAGAGGGAGTATAACATACTACTCCCTTCGTTCTTTTTTAGTTGACACTTTACTATTTGGCACGTATTTTAAGGAGGCCGGATGACTCACTATTTGAGACAATTTTGCCCTGATTTTTTTCTCGGACGTACGTTAAGGATTAAAGTACGTTAGAAAAAAAATACGGATTCTTTTGAGGTCAAATAGTGCGTCATCCGGCTTTCTCAATATGCGTATCCAAAGTCAAAGCTTCATCTTTTTCAGGACGGAGGGAGTAGTTCATAGTTGGGTACTGATAATCAATTCTTTACGAAAAGAAAAGAATATTAAGTACCTCACTTTGTAAAAAACTCAGACCATAAACCTGCACGGCAAGCGGACGGTTAACTTATCCATACGAGGCAACGTCATGGATTTCAGTTTCCAGTTTCCACAACTTGGAAAACCCGACACTACTCCAAAATGGCTCTTCTCAACCTCTCTTTGTGCACAAAAATCCCACCTAAAACCCCCAATTTCTCCTCCTCCTCAAAACTCCACTTCTCAGTTCCTCACTTGCACAACCACCCTTTTCCCCTCCCTCGCCTTCCTTCTCTACAGGTACACTGCAAAACCACTTCTCTTGTGTATTCAGTTCTTTCCACAATGACTTTTTCAAGTTTTGTCCAAAATGACTTTTCAATTTGTCTCTTTCTTTGAACAGGTTTTAGTGAACAAGCCACTTTTAGGAGAGTTTGCAAAGGCAGGCTTACTTGCACTTGTATCTGCTACTTTCCTTTTCACTGAACCTGCACTTGCTTTTAAGGTAAAGTTGAAGATAAAGCTAAGAACTTTAGTTTCTCTGTTGATGGAATTGTTGATCTTCTTGTGACCCAATACAGTGTTAAACTAATTGGTTGATTGTTTTGATTGATTTGGCAATGTGGGTTATGCAAATGGAAGGGAGGAGGGCCGTACGGTTCTGAGGTGACAAGGGGTCAGGATCTCACTGGCAAGGATTTTAGTGGCAAGAACTTAATCAAACAAGATTTTAAAACGGTACTGCCTGTTTATGTTTTAATTTCACAGTGATGTAGTTTGAAAGTGTATTATGTCTATTGAGTTATGAATTTTCACGTTATATGTAGTTTTAGTTCTGAACTCAATTGGATGGAATTGTTGAGTTTCTACTGGTTTCTGTTTCAGTCCATACTAAGACAAGCCAATTTCAAAGGGGCAAAGTTGTTGGGTGCTAGTTTCTTCGATGCTGATTTAACAGGTCCTTCCCCCATCTGTTCTCATCATATAAGAATCAACATTTTGATTAGCTTTTACCAAGACTTTAGAATTGGAAAGATGTTTTAGGATTATGCAATTGGAAGTCTTGGTATGTGCATTTGGTCAGAGTTTTATTCTTGTGTTTGAAATCTTGAGAGATGACAGTGCTTATACCTGGTCCCAAGTTTTTCTTTTTGCTTTCACTCTTTGAGCAAAGTCATAATAGTTCTTAAATGGAAGACATTACAAGCTGTTACACAGTCAGATCTTCACTGAGAATTACAGAAACCATTAAAGTTTTCTTGAAAACCACTTCTTCCCTGCAATCGTAAGTGCTTTGCTGCTTGGACCAACCATGACTAGATTTAGTTTTTTCAAACAGCATGCACAATGTGTGACTGATTTCACTTTGGCTCGGCTTGAGAAGTTTAAACTAGGGAAGCAGCTACATTTGGAGAAGGGTTTCAAAAGAGAGAAACGACATTCAATCAGTTGATATGAAATGGATTGGTCCTTTCCCTTCGAAATTTTACGTACATGAGCTTTCCCGTTGTTACCCCATATAATTTAACTAGATAAGTAGAAACCGAAATTCTTCATGGCTTCTAGATAAAACTGATTTTTTTTGCATAGTTTTTATTTTATAAGACCACTTGAACCCCTGACCTCTTTGGAAATCCGTGATCCATACCATTGGCCCAACTTCAGTGGCTCCCTCACCTCTCAAGAGATTTTTGCCAATGGAACCATTGTCCTTCTAATGGTATGGAACAAGGAAACATTTTCCCAAGGAACTATCTGTTTTGGGAAAACATTCTTTTATAAAGTATTTTCTTGCTTTTCTGTGTTTGTTTCATACTAGAAAGATGAGTCAAAGGAGAAACTTTTCCAGTGCAATAAGAAAGTCATGTCATGTCATACCTGGCCCCATCTGTCTGCTAGATGTAATGCAAGCTGCTTCTTTTGTTGATTTAAAAGTTTTTAATTCCTTGGAACGGCTTATATAGTGCATTTGTTGCTCAAATTCAAGGAAGCTAATCTTAATGCTACTTGTCAGGGTAGGCCGAATATGTTCTTTGCATTCATTTGGTACCAGAGAAAACTTCAGCTAGCTATAAATTATCTTCCATTAACTCTATCGCAGACCCAAAGCTCACCCCATTATTCGTCAGTGAGGGGAGAGTAGATGTACCATTATTCTGGCCCAAAGGCTTTTGTACAACTGAAAATGCCTAGTAGTTTGAGGAGAGAATCTAGGATCCTGAGGCAAAACAGTTGGCTGCCTGTATCCTTTTTACCGGAAATGAATTTGTATGTGCTTCACTGTATATTGAAATTGCATAATGCCTGATTATTGTAGTTGTTACTGTTTTGTTAACACCGGAAAAGGGAAAAAAACAATAATGTTCTTTTTAATTCATTTTGAGTGTTTCCAGCGGAAATAGAGGTCTTTTGTGATGTGCAAGTATCCTGTTGTGAAGGAATGTGGTAATTTAGTGTAGGTTTTCTAAGCTTCTGGTCATAATTTGATGTACACTTTTGAGGTTTTTACTGATGCTGTTCCTCTTATGCTGGCTGTTTCCTTTTTTCCCTTTCCTATTTTCCATTGGAATCATTTTTCTGTTTCGTGTACAGGGGCCGATCTCTCTGATGCTGACCTTAGGGGTGCTGATTTCTCATTGGCCAATGTCACAAAGGTGATCTCTTTTTGCTGGTTCAAATGTAGCCCTAAAGCTTATATGCTAATCACAGGACTAAAATAAGTTATCCATGTACAAATGGATGATAAGTTTAAGTAAGAATGGAATAGCAAGGATACTCCTGAGGGAATTTTACCCCTTTCTGTAGGTAAATTTGAGCAATGCCAACTTGGAAGGTGCACTTACTACTGGCAACACATCTTTTAAGGGTTCCAACATAACTGGAGCAGGTATTACTGCTTATAAGATATACATGTGTCCTGTTGAATGTGCCATCATCTCCAAAGGTGTGTTGTTGTTGTTGGTACTAATGCAAATTCCTGTGCAAACAACAATTATAGTTTAAGGAGCCAGAGCCATTCTTGTGCATATATGACCATTATTCACCAGCAATCTTTCCGCAAACCTCTCCGCAAATTTTCTTCAGAGGATTTGAGCATTCTTTACACAACCAAAATCATTGGCTATACAATTTAACATTGTAGAACATTTAATATTCCTTATATCTGCAATGGTTTCGCACCATATCGTGCAACAGGTGCATAGTATTATAGAAAAAACTAAGTCAATTGAAAGACGGCATATGGTAAATGAAAGTGAAATTGAAAATTTACTTGTGTTTTTGCTCCAATAGATGTCCTTAGAATAAACTTTGGACAAGTTAATGGTGTTATTATGGTTTCTGGAGATGCTTTTGCGATTCGTAGGTATTTGTCCATCGACACTTGCATGATGGCTTCTTGCGCCTTATAATGTTATAACCACTAAGGTCGGTTTTGGTTGTTTAACTTTCTATGTTGTTGTCTCAGATTTCACAGATGTGCCTTTACGAGAAGATCAAAAAGTATACTTGTGCAAAATCGCTGACGGGTAAGAACAATGATGCAAACATATTTAGATAGTTTTCTTTCCATATCTATGCATTCAGTTAGCTTGAAAAGTTTCTTTATCAGGGTGAATACAACAACCGGAAATGCAACACGCGATACTTTGCTTTGCAACTAGATCTTTCTTACATCCTTGCATTGAAGCGTAGGACCAGATGTGCACTTGCATCGTTCGAGCAAGGTTTTCAACCGGTTAGTTGCAAGTAATTTACTGATCTGATCAATAGCAGCTCTTTTATTTTGCTTCCGTATATTCAATGGCTGTACATGTTTGCTGTTCGATGAATCCAACATTTCGTAAAAAATGTTGTAATGTTGTCAGACGGCCGAGAGTTCTAGTCAAAACATGCCTTTGAGTAGCATTTGCACTTATGCAAAAAGGTTCATTTTTGTAAAAGATGAATGGACACCATGACAAGAAGCTCCACTAGGTTCTGTTTGGCGTAGTCTCATAACTATGCCTATTCTTACTGGTCTTTGTACGCAATAGTGTCAGTCAACACACCGCCCATTACGGACGTCCTTACTTTGTTGGGTAAATGAGAAGGTAATTCCACGCGATCAAACTGCTCGAGCCGTTGGATTAATAAGTTAATGATTGAACTGCATTTAATCGAGTTTCCATTAGGCCAATGAAATATAAAACTTCATATCAACTCAAAAATGAAAAAAAGAATGAAAAATACCCCGGGTCAAAGTCTAATTGTTTGTGTTGAATGGTTCAATCCGGTCCTTTTGAGGCCCGACTAATCTGGGTATTGCTTCGCTATTGCACACTGTTGGTACATCCACAGACTGGACTAGAGTTCCATTCCCCTTCTTTCCACTATCGACTATATTGATACAAAGTAATTTGACATTCTAAAACTGAGACAATAAGAAATGAAACGCCATAAAATTTAGGATATCAGAATCTCAATCCTCATTTCATTTCTTGTATCATTATTATTACTATTAGCGAGTGATATTTACATGAACGACAAGTAATATTGTTAGACAGGAAAATACGTACCTCTAAATGCTAACAGTTTCCCATTGTCTGCATTTCCTAATCCTAATCTGCAAAGTGCCATTCTTTATGCTGCCTTTATTCGTCATCTCACAGCACTGTCTATGAGGTGCCTGTTCATCGCAATGTACAATCACCTCAAAATCGTCAGCCAGACATTTCCATACAATTTCATACAAGCAGTAGAAGACAGAATGGAGAAACTCAACTCAAGCATCATGTTAAGTCTACTAATACGACAATCTCTTAGTTGCCAAAGTTTTCCATGGCCACTCAAGTTGGATTGAAAAAGAAACAATCTAATGCAAGCTAACATGACCATGAAATTTCCAAAAAGTTGAAAAACCATACGAACATGATGTGGGTATGCAAAAAGTCTTGAGCATACTAAGTATATTCGTTCAACAACGAAAACGGATAAGCGATTTCCATTGCCATTAGTCCTTCGCGTGATCAAACGGACAATTAACGAGGCGAATTAATTGACCCCAAAATAAAAGGCGATGAGATGGTGGTGGTTAGACATAACTAAGGAATGGAATGCATAGAGCTAAAAGATTATTAATCGCGAAAAGCCATCCGTATTGAAAAGAAGGAAAAAGGTTGTACCTTTGTCCAATAATCTGGGTCCAATTTCATGGAGGATACTGCAATTCTCTCCACAAGCATTGCTAGGGTATAGTGTTTCTTGTTGCACCTTTTGTCTAGCTTGATCTTATCCCTCTTGTAAGTTGTCAGGGTTCCACTAGTGCCCGCTCGACTAGCCATCCCCAACATAAAAATAATGGGTTGCTTGCACGGATCAGCTTCCATGGGTCGGGTATTGACTGTGAACGGTCCGTTGGCCCAACTCCTCCATGTCTTGAATGTTTGTAAAGGCCATTGCAGGCCGTTGGCCGGGAGTAAGAACGGATATAGCTGAATGGTATATCCCCACGAGATTGATATGGACCATTTGCGGCTGCGATCATGGCAAAACGTTTGCTGGAGAATTCGGGGCGGGTCAAGCCGGTAAGCACGCTTAAGGAGCGGAAGCGAGACAATTTGGGTCAGGTTGGGGAACAATGGATCCTAAGAGTCAAGATGGTGGAGGGAAACAAGTGGAGCAATTGGGTGCGCAGCTACTAGCCCATATAGGTCTCCTCTAATATCAAGCTGTAAAAATCAACAAACCCAGGGAAAAGATCAGTATAAAGTTACACGTGGATGCACCAAGAACAGCAATTCAACACCTTTGTCCAAAGTTTGTGGCCAACTTTAGTACTAAAGAGTAAAGACATTAGCTTTTTTTTAAGGACAAGAACAGGATAGACCTGGACAGGATTTTAATGTGTTTAGTTTTGGTACATTCCTTTCCAAAATCCTCAACAAAATATTCCTGCACAAAAAATTCATAGGACTTCATCAACTTAATGCATTAATTTACACAACTAACATTAACCTAAGAATTATTACAAAGTGATTTCCAAAGTGCCGGCGAATCGGCTATCTCAAGTTATTACTACTGTCGTGAGTACTAACCAACATGGTTTTATTAAGGGCAGATGTATCAATGAAGTGGTGCATACCATGAACAGGAGGAGACAAGCAGGATTCCTGTTCAAGTTGGATTTCGAGAAGGCATACGATTCAGTAGAGTGGTCATACCTATTCGACATCCTCCAGTACATGGGGTTCAGTAGGAAATGGATTGGTTGGATTCAACAATGCCTCAGCTCGGCTAGGGTGTCTGTTTTGATTAAAGGATCCCCTTTTGCAGAGTTTGGAGTGAGTGGCTTCGGCAAGGATGTCCCCTGTCTCCGTTTCTGTTTAACATTGCGGTGGAGGGCCTCCACTGTTTGATTAGTCGGGCATACGACCGGGGAATCCTGTGCGGGATTGGTGATGAGTTGGGGGGATGGAACGTTACTCATCTTTAATTCGCAGATGACACTCTGATTTTCACTAGGTATGATGAGGAGGAAGTGCAAAATGTCAAAGGAATCCTCCGTTGGTTCGATGCTTTTGCTGGCCTGAAGGTCAACTACCATAAGAGTACTTTGGTAGGGATTAACGTCTATAGACCCTTGGGGGAGAGTTTAGCTCGTCGAGCAGGCTGCAAATACGAAATGTTGCCTTTTACCTACTTGGGATCCTCGGTGGGTATGAATCCGTGAAGAATCTCAAACTGGTCGGGCTTAGTCGGGAAGATGAGAAGACAACTTACCTCATGGAAGGGTTCTCTTTTATCCTTGGGTGGTCGGACAACGCTAATCAAATCGGTTCTGGCCAGTCTCCCGATCTACCTCATGTTGATTTATAGAATGCCTAGGGAGGTTATCAAGGAATGTGAAAAAATCATGAGAAGATTCTTGTGGAGTGGAGGGGATTCTAATTAGGGCCTTGCCAAGGTGAAATGGGAGTTTGTCACTAGACCAAAAGAGAAGGGCGGTTTAGATGTTGGAAACCTCCGTCTGAAAAATGAGGCGTTGTTATTTAAGTGGATTTGGGGAGCTTTGAAGGGTGGAGACAAACTATGGGTTAAGATTGTTCGTAATAAATACACTGCTCAAATGTGGGATGTTTGTGGAAGCAGGAACATGGAGTCCTATCGCCCATTTGGAAAGACATTTTAGCTATCTGGGGGAGAGAAGGAGATCGATTCCACAGTTGGACAAACCATACGCGGCTGTCTGTGGGAAGTGGGAAATTTTTTCTATTTTGGTGGGATCCCTGGGCCTTGCAGACCCCTCTTGCAGTTAAATTTCCTCGTCTTTACAACCTCACGAGTTACAAAGAGGGTCGGATCAGTGAGTTCGGGGAATGGCAGGAAGATATTTGGGTTTGGAAGTGGCGTTGGCGCAGAGGTTTATTTGACTGGGAAGTTGATGAAGTGAATGAGATGGTTGTCTTGCTTCCAACTCCTCGAAAAGGTGAGGTGGCTGACTCTGTAGCATGGAAGCTGGAACCATATACGGTTTTCACGGTGCGATCTCTTACGAAGTCCATGGCGGCTGCCCAGTCCAGCGAGCAGACTAACGATCTCCTGAACTCCTGCTGGAAACGGCTTGTCCCGCACCGTGTGGAAGCGTTCATGTGGCTAGCTCTTCAAGGTAGGATTGCTACCAGAGATTTTCTTCGTCAGCGCCATATTATTTCAGAGGAAGAGAACGTCTGCCCTCAATGCCTTGAACCACATGAGAGTGTTGATCATCTATTTCTTCATTGCCCAACATCGGATCAAATCTGGGGTAGCATAGCTTGTTGGGCTGGCTTCACTTGGTGTCGCCCGCGGAATCTAGAAGATTTATGGAGAAGCTGGATAGGCCTGGTTGATTGGAGGAGCAGACAGGGAAACAAGGTATGGCAGATGTTAATTTATGTGATCCTGTGGCATCTTTGGAAACAAAGAAACGACAAGGCTTTTAATCACGTTAATGCATGTTCGTTCAAGCTTATGCTGGCTGTATTTGGAAGCTGGCATCAGTGGATCAAGATTGGAGATCCGAGCTTCCCCTATAGTCCTACACACATGATTATTTCCTCGACGTGGTTGGAGACATGGAGTCGGACAGGAGTTCAAGAGGGATAGCTTTCTCAGCTTTGTTGTGATTTCGTTGCTTTTCTTTTTATTCTAGTATTGTGCACTTGATTAGCTGTTGTGGCAGCTGATCCTTTTTCTTCTTGTCATGCTCCTCATGACCCTTTATATATCCATCAGCTTATTTAAAAAAAAAAAAACATTGACCCTTTATATATCCATCAGCTTATTTAAAAAAAAAAAAACATTAACCTAAGAAGGAATGATTACGTGGCATCGTGCTCCCTCCCAAGACTTGCGTTATGTACAAGATGATGTTTGAAGTTGGATTTTGCCTCTCGATAGACTTTTCTATCGCGGATCTGCTTCTAGATGTTGGTCTCGTGCCCGCTCAAATCGCTCTTAACGGATGTATATATTTGATGGCGTTAAAGAACCTTTGCGCCCACTACGGGGAGGCCAAATCGTCTACTCGCTTCTATCACCATTTTCTCAAACTTCAATTATAGAGGGGTTTTTACACCTTTACCATTTGCGACTACAACAAAGTTCGATCTTCCTTCCAGGGAGTCTCTTTTGTTTCCGATTGGAAGAGAAAAAAAATTCTCCGCCATGGTGTTGGACTTGTTAGAACCAAAGGATGTTCACTGTTGTTCTTAACCTTATGAACAACAGTGTAGGAACAAATCAATTCGATTAATACATGAATCATATAACGGAATGCGGAAGCGTACCTGATGATGATGCCATGATCTTGAAGAAATCCGGGAACAAAGGTCTTCTAGTGGATTGTTGCCTTAGGGCTGAATGGGGAGCCGTCGTTCTCTGTTTTTTTCTGATAACGCTCTGTTGTTTTTCTTTTCTAAAAGAAAACCCTACTTTTTCCTTATGTGTTAAAAACAGAAGAACCTTTCCTTATATATGGCAACCTCCACCAGGGACCAAATCCCAATTATATTTAACTTATGTTAATTACAAATTGACCCATCAACAATTGTAATTAACTCGGGACTCTGCACAAATACTGAATGTGCCCCCACACTGTATTAATTAGACGATTGGACCCCTTAACTTTATTAGATCATCAATTTGGTCCAATTAACTTTATGTTAACAATATATTATATAACGGTACACACATAACATATGTGTCCATATGTTCCAGAGTGTACAAACGGTACTAACGCATTAGTCCTGTTGTCCAAATTCTAACAATCTCCCACTTGGACAACTACACAATATGCGTTCCTTATAGTACCTCCTTTTGTCATACAATCATATGTTAACCCCCGAAATGCTAGCATATATCCGTCTAATTCAATCCGATCCATTAGCTTCATTAATACAAGAACCAAGAGAGCAGTCGTCGCAGTCCAAGCAACTAAACTCATAATGATTACGAGTACTAACTAACTAACGACATAGATCCAGTGTGTATGTGCAGCATGGAAATTACATGTGAAATGATCTATACATGTCAAATTTCCAACTGATCCTCTTTACTTTATGAGATCAAACATCCAGAGCATATATTGAATAAAATCAATATCCATAAACTGTGAAATAACATAATACACAGTCATCACATATATGAGTCACAAAATGTACAAACAGAACTCTCACTAATCTCAGGCATCTAACTTAATGACACCCATACTCGATACATGGCCATGAAATGCTATAGGTGTCAATGCCTTAGTGAGCGGATCCGCAACCATATCGTTTGTACCCAAAAACTCTATGCTAACTTGATTGCTCTGAACCCTTTCTTTAACGGTAAGGAACTTTATATCAATGTGTTTCGACCTTGACGTACTCCGATTACTGTTGGAGTACAGCACAACAGCCCGGTTGTCACAAAAGATCCTCAATGGTCTCTCAATACTAGTGACAACTGGCAGTTCCTTAACAATGTTCCACAACCATATAGCATGACTGGATGCCCCGTAGCAAGCTACGAACTCAGCCTCCATAGTGGAAGATGCAACAAGTGATTATTTTGCACTCTTCCATGAAATGGCTCCTTCAGCCAGAAGAAAGACATAACCTGAAGTCGATCTCTGGCCATCCTGACATCCAGCGAAATCAGAATCAGTATACCCAATGCTCTAGCTGATCTGATCTCTTGTATGTGAGCATATAGTCTTTCATTTTCTGCAGGTATCGAAAGACTCTTTTGGCTGCAACCCAATGATCCCTTCCGGGATCGCTCTGGTATCTGCCCAACATACCGACAATAAATGCAAGATCCGGACGGGTGCAAACTTGTGCATACATGATGCTTCCCACAACCGAAGCATATGGTACACCCTCCATGAACTTGCGGTCCAAGTCCGTCTTAGGACACTGATCAAGGCTAAACTTCTCACCTTTAGAGACAGGAGTATCATGTGGCTTACAATTTTGCATGCTAAATCTCTTTAGTACTTTATCGATATAACCCTTTTGTGATAATCCAAGGGTACTCCGTGATCGATCACGGTGTATCTGAATCCCCAACATAAAAGATGCTTCCCCAAGGTCTTTCATCTCAAAGTTATTTGAGAGGAAAGCCTTAGTATCCTGAACAAGCTTTACATCGTTAGTAGCAAGCAAAATGTCATCCACATATAACAGTAGAAATACAAATCTACTCCCACTGAACTTATGGTATAGACAGTCCTCAGTAGCGTTTACTTCGAAACCGTATGAAGTAATAACACTGTGGAACTTCAAGTACCATTTACGGGAAGCTTGCTTGAGCCCATAGATAGACTTCTTTAATCTACAAACCAATTCACTATCCTCGTTGGAGGATAGTCCTTCTAGTCGCCTCATGTAGATTTCTTCCTCAAGATCCCCATTGAGGAAAGCAGTCTTTACATCCATTTGGTGTAGCTCAAGATCAAAATGTGCCGTTAGTGCCATAATAGTCTTAAAAGAGTCCTTCGATGAAACTGGAGATAAGGTCTCTTTATAGTCTATTCCTTCCTTTTGGGTGAACCCTTTCGCGACAAGACGTGCCTTGTACCTCTCAATATTTCCCTGAGAATCTCTTTTGGTTTTGAAAACCCATTTGCAACCTATCGGTTTCGTTTTCTCAGCCAATGGTACAAGTTCCCAAACGTCGTTGTCCTTCATGGATTTGAGTTCATACCCTATGGCCCTTATCCACTCTCGAGCATCAAAGCGACTATTGGCCTCTTTAAAGGTGAGCGGGTCATCCTCCAAAGAGTTAATAGTATCCTCATGTTCTTGCAGAAATACGATATAATCATCCGAAATCGCATTTCTTCTCACTCTAGTGGATCTCCTTAACGACATATTCACCTCTACTTGGTCCTCAACTATTTGAGGTTGTTGAATTTGATCCGGTTGTGTACTCTCATGGACATCCTAATGATCCTCAGGTATAACCTGTGGATCTTGTCCTGGTCCTGCAGGAAGATTAATGACGTCGTTTCTTGCTCTCTGAGGGATAAGAGCAGGAATCGGAACAATAAGTTCATCCTGTCCCTCAAAAACTTTATGAGGATGAGGTATATCTGAATCCTCCTCAAAAATGACATCTGACCTTCTATCTTCCCCCCCAAAATCAACATCCTCAAGGAACCTAGCATTTCCCGTCTCGAAAAAAAAAAGTTCGGGTAGTAGGGTTGTAAAACTTATACCCTCCTGAGCTCTCTGGATAACCAACAAAATAGCAACTAACTGTCCTTAAGTCCAGTTTCCTTTCATCAGGCCTATAAGGCCTTGCCTCTGCTGGACATCCCCAAACCTTTAAGTGCTTTAAGACAGGCTTTCGGCCAGTTCATAACTCATATGGGGTTTTATTAGTCGCTTTTGTTGGTATCCTATTGAGAATGCAGACTGCAGTTCTTAAGGCATCTTCCCAGAGTGATGTAGGTAAGGTGGTATTGGCAATCATACTCCTTACCATATCCTTAAGGGTACGGTTCCTCCTTTCAGATACACCATTCATGGTCGGAGACCCCGGCATGGTGTACTGTGGAACTATCCCACACTCATCGAGAAATTGGGCAAATGGCCCAGGACGCTGTTCACCTGATCCATCATATCGACCGTAGTACTCACCACCATGATTCGATCTGATAGCCTTAATAGTCTTGCCGAGTTGATTCTCAACTTCCGTCTTGAAATACTTGAAAGCGTCCAATGCCTCGGACTTTTCCTTTAAGAGGTATAGATATCCGTATCGAGAGAAATCATCTATAAAACTGATAAAGTATCGTTGACCATTCCAGGATGCCGTAGGGAATGGACCACAAATGTCTGTATGTACCAGTTTTAGAGTTTCCGAACTTCTCTCGGCCTCAAACTGTCTTTTGTTAGTTGTTTTGCCCTTTATGCACTCGATGCAAACCTGCTGGTCTGTACGATCGAGTTCACTAAGAATTCCTTCTGACACAAGTCGGTCTATTCTCCTTTCGGAGATATGACCTAACCGTCTGTGCCATAACCTGAATGAATCCTCAGTTGGCAATTTACGCTTAATCCCTTTGGACTCGCTAGCATAACACTCATTATTGTTGTCAACCGAATGCAATAAATACAAGTTATGCTCTGCAACACTGCAAAGAAACACTTATGTGTTTAGTGGTTCCTGTATCTAACCACCAAGTGTTCTTAGCCATAGAAACTAGAAGGAATTCTGTACTAACAAGAGACAAGGAAATACCTTTCTATTCACGCCAAGCCATATACTTAGCGCAGTCCTTCTTTAAGTGGCCTACTTTCTTGCAGAAGAAATATTTTGGTCCCTTATGCTCAGTATCTGAGCCCTTATACTTCTTCTAAGAACCAGACCCTGTAGTCTCTTTACCTTTCCTCTTCTTAAAACCGGATGAAGAGGTTGTAGCTAGATGAGCACTATCCAGTTGAGAGTGTCTCAACCTTTCCTGTTCCTGAGCCAGATGAACAGTCAGCTGATCAATTGTCCACTTGTTTCCCTGACAATTGTAACTCACCTCGAACTGACTGTATTGAGGTGGAAGTGAAGCAAGCACATGATGCACTAGATAATCATCTGGTAACTCAACTTTAAGTGCCTTCAGCTTCTCAGCTAGGTTGATGATCTCCTGGACATACTCCCGTATGTCGCTCCCCCTTCTGTACTTTATGGTCAAAAATTTACGAATAGTATCGCTAATTTCGGCCTTCTCTGTATGGGTATAGAGACGAGCCAAGATCTCTAGGATCTTGCTGGCACTAGCTTCCTTATCCAGTGTGCTCTGCATGGACATAGGGATAACACTGAGTATGACCAAACAACAAGCTCTGTTCGATTGCTGTCAATCCTCAAAAACCTGGAGTTCCTTATCAGAACTTTCGAGGTCTGGTTCCTCAGGACAATCCTTATAGAGTGCCAGATCCTTATTCATACAACACAGTGTTGTCTCTACCTTTCTCTTCCATAAATTGAAGTTACTGGAAGACAACAGTGGTACACTGTTCAAATTGGCAGATACCGAGCTTGCTGAGTTCATATCCGAAAGACACACAACATTTAATCAGCTCACTTTACTAAAAATATGAAAGAAATAAACTTAATGAATAACACGTTGATTAAATCAAAAGATTAATTATATGACATTGTGTCTAGTCTTTTGACTAAAGGCACAACTCACAGCTAATCAATCTGTCATAGTGTGAATCGTATAGCTTGATTTTGCCAATCATTCAATCTTCATTTTAGCCGATCAAACAATCGCATAAATCTCTTAATAGCTATAGTTCTTGAGATTCATCACTATCGTGTTTATAATTTCCGCCAAATAGTCATCTTCATTTTAGCCGACAACTATCCGCATGAAATTATTAACACCACACTTGAAATGTCTAACTCGGTAATATCCGCAGCAGAGGTCACTTTTGTGACTTTACTACTTTTATTAATCGAGTTAGACAAAACAAGCTAAACTTAAAAGCTTCCTCAGTGTTATTCTGTTTAGTGTGAATCGTATAGCATGATTTTGCCAATCATTTAATCTTCATTTTAGTCGATCAAACAATCGCATAAATCTCTTAATAGCTATAGGTCTTGAGATTCATCACTATCGTGTTTATAATTTCCTAGTCATCTTCATTTTAGCCGACAACTATCCGCATGAAATTATTAACACCACATTTTAAATCAATTATATAAACCCGACGAACATCTTAAACCTTATGATATTCATGTTCAAATAATCGAATTAACTTTAAGTCCGGAAACCCGAACCAGTACTGATGAACAGTACCCAACAGTATCGTGAATAGTACCCAAACAGTACCGTGAACAGTACCAACCAGTACCCACAAATAGTGACAGCCCGTACTGATACAGCATCAAAATACGTATCAATCAATATTAAAACACGTATTTAACCGGTATTCAAATATGTATATAAATACAAGCCAAGCCAATCAAGCCAAATAAGCTAAATCAATTAAATGTCAACCTGTGATTGATCAACGAATTCACCACAAGGAATTGGTAATTATCTAATTAAAATTAATTAATTAATGGATTGCAAATTCCATTAACGGGATAATTACCAAGGGATTCAAATCCCTTTAATAGATAATTACCAATTACCACAAATTAGTTACTGTAATCAAATGGGATTCCACAAGGATCCCATTCCAATTGCGATTGCAATTCCAAATAACACATGATGTCGGCAATTACAATTTAATTAACATCAATTTCAATTGCAATTCCAATTGCAGTATCAATTACTGATGCAATTGGTTATTTAAATAACCAATTCCCATATGCAGACAAGCAAACAATTGAGATCAATTAACATCACTGTTTAATATCAATTAATAACAGTAAAGCAATTAATGGCGGAATCAATTCCATAACCGCACAGTGACAGGAAAGGGCCGAAATCAATCCCATACTTATTCAATTAATTTCAAATTAATTCCCGGAATAATTAATTGATCAATTCCCAATTTTTCAGAATTAGGGTTCTTAAATTAAAGCCCTAATTTTTCAATCAATCAATCCAACACAAAATCATGGCTGTAATTCATGCAAAATTAAAATTGATTGGCTCCCCTACCAATTGTTAGAACCAAAGGATGTTTACTGCTGTTCTTAACCTTATGAACAACAGTATAGGAACAAATCAATTCGATTAATACATGAATCGAATAACGGAATATGGAAGCGTACCTGATGATGATGCCATGATCTAGAAGAAATCCGGGAACAAAGGTCTTCAGGTGGATTGTTGCCTTAGGGCTGAATGGGGAGCCGTCGTTCTCTGTCTTTTCTGATAACGCTCTGTTGTTTTTCTTTTCTAAAAGAAAACCCTACTTTTTCCTTATGTGTTAAAAACAGAAGAACCTTTCCTTATATATGGCAACCTCCACCAGGGATCAAATCCCAATTATATTTAACTTATGTTAATTACAAATTGACCCATCAACAATTGTAATTAACCCGGGACACTGCACAAATACTGAATGTTCCCCCACACTGTATTAATTAGATGATTGGACCCCTTAACTTATTAGATCATCAATTTGGTCCAATTAACTTTATGTTAACAATATATTATATAACGGTACACACATAACATATGTGTCCATATGTTCTAGAGTGTACGAATGGTACTAACGCATTAGTCCCGTTGTCCAAATTCTAATAGGACTTGGATATCCCCACCGTGTGGTCGCGGATAAAGACCACCACGTGAGTTCCCCTTTCTCTGTCTCCTGCTGAAGAGGCTTTGGCTCAGAAACTCAATGAGCTAAAAATTACCTTCGATACCACAACTTTGGCACTGACCTTTTCTTTACAAGATGCTCACGAGGAACAATTCTTACTTCATCGTGTTTTAGAGGGTGCGTGTATTAACTACTCCCTCTGTCCCTCAATGAATGTCTTCCTCGCATCCCAATATTCAGTAGGGAACGCATATCGAGGAGGCCGGATGAGGCACTATTTGACCCCAAAAAAATCCGATTTTTTTTTAACGTACGTTAATCCTTAACGTACTTCGCAGAAAAAATTAGGGGCAAAATTGTCTCAAATAGGTCGTCTGCCAGTCGTTTTAAGATACGTGCCGAAACAGTAAAAGCAAAAGCTAAAACGACAATCATTGAGGGACGGAGGGAGTATAATTTTTGTGTGTGCAGTGTTTCGTCTTAAAGAACAAGAAGATATCAAGGCCATTAACGAGGACTGGAGACCTGCTAAAATTATCGTGAAGAACATCTACAGAGGGCTTACTTCGTCAAGTAAGCTTATTGTTATTTTTTACTCTTTTGACTCTTTGGGGTCTTCGTCAAGTTCTTTTCATGGATTCCAGGAAATAATAACCAAGACCTTCCCTTCTCTTGCAGCGTTGGTCGTTCCTTCCATTGGTGTGGTGCTTCTTCTTCTCTCACAGTTCCCAACGCGCCTATTGTTCCACAGGAGTTTGCGTCAATTACCGATAACAAGGAAACTGATGAGGATGAGACTCTCCTTGCTTGTCGCTGCCGACAAACTTCTACGTAGGCATACCTCCCAAAACAAAGAAGCGTACTCCCGCAGAGAGGATGTCTGACAAACTAGAATAGGAAAAAGACAGCTAAGTCGGCCAGACTGGGCCTCGACTCTTCTTCTGGTGCTCCTCATGTTTCTTCTTCTAAGTTTGGGACTACCTCTGCTCCTTCTTCAAGTGTTCCTTCCCTGACTGCATCTAAATCTCCGTTTGTTGTTCCTTCTTCCGGTAGCGAGCCTCTTTTTGTCGAGCCTCTCGCTAGGTCTATAGGTCAAAGGATGGGTGGCACCTTTGGTTGTACGAGCGGTCGTCTGGATCTACGGGTACCTCGGGGCCAAGACGCCGATCTCAAAACAACCAGCTGCTGACACCTTTGACACTCGCCGCTCTTATCCCGCCATCCAGTATGATTCGGTGGGCTCTAAAAGACCACATACGTCAACGGGATTTTAGATAACAAAATAAATGTATACATATATGTTATTAATTAACATATTATACAACTATATATTATATATTTTAGTTCTGACATAACAAATATACATCGGATAATGGGGATTATTAAACATGTAAAATTATATTCATATTATTTACTGTGGATAATAAATATGTATATCCATATCCACACCATTTATAAATGGATAATCCACATAAATAATTAATGGATATGATTGGTGTGAACATCTAATATTATCCAAACTTCTATTAATATTAATTGTAAAAAAAAACTGTTGTGTTTTTTTATAAGCAAAACAGTTGTGTTGAAGAAAAAAAAATCTTGTGCTAATCTGGAAAAAGATCTTACCAAACATGAGGTAAATTTCTGGTCCGACCTTAATAGAAGATCTAGTTAAAGTTAATAACTATATAGAAACTATAGTTTATAAAATATTTTATTTTGGTCCTTCTAGTTTTAAAAGTTGGAATTAAAACCCTATAATTTTTTAAAAGTTACAATTTGAATATTTTTTAGTAGTTAAAAAAATCAAATAAAATAGTAAAAGATTACAATAAATTATGAAAATTGGAGAAAAAATATAACCAATATTGTAAATTTCACCTCAATGAAAAAATTATTAAAAATTTACTATCAAGCAAAAATTTCAAAAAACAAATTGTGTAAGAAAAACACTTTAACTAGTTTGTGTTATTGTATTAGGTTGTACTATATTTGTTTTATTTTGGTCAAAGTTTTATAATTTTCCAACTTTTTACTATTTTATTTACATTTTTTAACTACTAAGAGGTTCAAACTACAGCTTTTAAAAACTTATAGATTTTTTTATTGCAACTTTTTAAACTATGTATGTTGAAGTGCAACATTTTATAAACTATAAGATTTTTATATAATTTTTTCCCTCAATTTTAAGCAAGCATGATACATGAATATATATAGTTACCTTAAAGGAGAAATCTCTCTTTATCTTATTAGTTGTAATTCGAGAACCATTTGTTCTTACATTGTGAGGTTTCTAGACTTTGCTGGAATTTTATCATGGGTTGGTTGGGTGTTCAATGGTGCCATCCGAGAAGTTTCCTTGATCTCTGGTTGATGTGGGATAGCTTCCTACCGGGAAGGAATGTTCAGGCGCATCGCATATGGAAAATTCTTTTCTATGTGGTTGCTTGGAGTATTTGGAAGAGACGGAATCAAGTAGTTTTTCAGCAAGATGTGCAGCGTAGGGATAGGATTCTTGATTTAATCATGGCTCTGTGGCATAGATGGATCAAGAGTTTAGATGTTAACTACCCTTACTCCCTTGCCTCCATGTCTGCTTCATGTGCTTGGCTAACTTCTTGGGGTTGATTGCTTTTTTGGGCATTGGAATTTTTGCTTGTTTTGTGAGATTGGTCCTACTACTGATTTGATCCTTGTACATTCTTTCCTTTTTTGCAGCCATTTTCTCATGGCTTGCTAATATATTTTCTTCCGCTTATTAAAAAAAAAAAAAAAGTTGTAATTCTATCTATATATACCCATCTATTATGGGTAGAGTATTATACAATAGTGTCAAGCATTTTTCTTGTTTAACATACTCTCTTTTTTAGTTTTTAGGCTAAATTTCTTGGATGAGAAACAAGCGTGATAATGAATTTGAGTGAGACCAATGGTATCAATTACCTACCTAGAAACATTAAAGTAGACTACGGAGACTGCAAAGTGAAACAATGTTTGTTAATCAATGGGATTTTCACCCATATGCCTCATAAAAGAGTATGAAATCATTTTAAAATCATCTAATTATGAAAAAAAATGCAACGACACTCTTAGATGAAGAACATGGGATGTTCATAACTACTTTTTAGGAAAGACTAAGTTCATAACTTCTTTTTAGATTTTAGGCTTTGATTTTATTTCAACTTTTCGTACCGAGGTTGTTAAAAAAATGTTAAAATTTTTAAAACTCTTACAATTTTACGTTCAAATTTTACCCCATATATCCGTGCTGAGGTAAATTTTTGAATTTGAAAACTTTGCTAATCTTCAAAAGTTCTATGAGTTTGAATTTTGGCTATAATAATAAATTAGTTCGGGTGGGACCAGTATGAGCAGAGGAACATTCAGACCGTTAGGCCCGAGGCCAATCTAATATTAGGGGTGATGGTCATCCTTGTAGTGTGGTGAGCGTGATAACTATTAGGGTGAAGGTACACGATGATGGAATCACTATTTTACCTAATATTAATTAGACTTTATGTTCGCTCTTAGGTGCTTGCTTACTAAGCATGGGCACTACATTTCAACTTGAGCTACCAATACATTACACATTCCATGAAAAACTAACTAATAACTTGTATACCTAGAAGTTTGAGTACGATAGATGAATGTAGCGTTGCTTTTAGCCGCCGATTCTATTTGCAAAGCGCCAAGGATTTTCCCAGCGTAAATGCTCCGACGATTAAGTTAGTTGAGAAAGAATATGTGTATAAGGGTGGTTAGGGTTTAGTATTACTTACGTACCTTATGTGTATATAAGTTGTATTTATGGTAGAAATCAAGTCCTTTATACTTGTTGACATAATGTGTAGTTGGAATTAGAATAGGAATATAAGAGATCATATACCAATAGGAGTGTAGTTACCATATGTACGATCTCTTGAAATAATGGAGATGCATCCTTAACAAAAGAATAAGCCGTTTGTCATTAACAAATTTTGTACCGTCTAATTTATACTCACAACCGTTCTCTTTACTAAGATTCAAACCACTCGTTTCTACCTCAGGTCATTCTCTTTATCAAGATCCTTAACATGGTGAGATCATATGCCAAAGTAGGGGGAACAGTCTTTTAATTTTAAGAGTCGTTCTAATAAAGTTATCAAAATATCCAACATAGAACAAAATATGAGAACGTCATATTTAAAGACTAAGAGTCGTTCTACTTAGGGTTTCTCAAGCGTCCCTTGGAAGTTTCGCGTGTTTCCAAAATATAGTGATTGTGCCAGGGAATGTGTCGAGACAGACGGCTAAGGAGTAAAACTTGGGTACATATGATGTACCCACTACTCAGTACATCATGATCTAGGATGATGACACTTACTCTAAATAGTGTCCAAAAGTGTCAAGAATAGTGGTATTCTAGCACTATTTTGGGTAGGTGTCATCATCCTAGATCATGATGTACTGAGTAGTGGGTACATCGTATGTACCCAAGTTTTTTCCACGGCTAAGCGGTTGGTAGAATGACACGTGGATTTGCTTTTTTGGTTTCCAATAAACCTTAGAAATTCCAAACGCTCCTCATGCGAAACAACGTTTTAAAACCTTAAATCTCCCTTCTTTCTCCATCCTTTCTACTCTTTGTCTTTATTTCGTAAGAAAAAAATATAATCCTCCTTCTCTAAAAAAACAACAAAATTGCCTCCTCTCATCGGTATCCAGAGTCATTTCCAATTTATCATAGTCAAGCGTAGTCCCGATTTAAGATCATGCCAAGGTCCCCGGTCCTCTGCTTGTCATTATCCCGGCGTCACAATTCAGACGAATCTTTCTTGTTTTTCTTTATATGGGTAGTTCCCTATTTATTTCTGTGTTTGCTACTTTTTTGGGGGAAAATGACTAGGGAAGAGATAGTGAGTTTGAATGTTGAGGGGATTAGGTCTAGTGACGTCAATTTAGACGCATATTCGGCGGTTCTCGCCACATATATGGAAATTCCAGCTGAAATTGAAGAAGTGACCTCAGACCCACGCTAACATGAAGATTTCGATGAGGATTTTAGGTTTTTCGATGATGATGATGGCAGAGAAGTAGACGATGAGAACGACCAAACAAACTGGCAGGAAATCGATGACGAAGATGAAGCCGGTGACAAGACCGATGACGAGGTGGAGGCGGCGAAAGAGGCCAAGGAAGATAGAGATTTGGATATCACTTTAGACAAACCACCGTAGGGGTGTGACTGGGCCGGTTTGGTTCGGTTTTGGGACTAGAACCGGACCAAACCAAAAATTTCCAGTTTTGGTGGTGCTAGAACCAGACTGAACAAATTTTTTTTGGTTCTAGTGGTGCTAGAACCGGACCGAACCGAAAATTTTCGGTTATGGTTGGGCTAGAACTAGACCGAATCGGACGGTTCGGTTCGGTTTTCGGTTTTTTTTTATAATGTTTTTTCAAAACGACCTCATTTAGTGGTTAAACACCCCGTTTTGGTTCTTTCACAAAACGAAATCGTTTTGGTCTTTTTTTTATTCTTGAGTTGGGCCGAAGCCCAACCCCTCTCTTTCTTTTCTCTTTTCTTTTCTTTTCTTTCTTTTTTTTTCTTTTTTTTTTCATCCTTCTTTTCCTCCTTTGCTGCGCATACCTCACTCTTTCTCTTTTCTTTTCTTTTCTATTTCTCAACCGAGCAAGCAGTAGAGGTTCGGTGTTTGGATTGGGTGGAGGGAATCGACGACTTTGATGTTGAGGGGGTAGATCGTGGCGATGATGGGTGGCTGGTTTGATGTTTGATGATGGTGTGTGGTGGTTGATGATTCGGTGATGATTTTTGGTGGTTTGGGGGTTTGGGTGGCTGGCCGGAGGAGGTTGGGGACTGGTTGGTGACAGATCGACCAGGAGATGGGTTGATTGGCTAATGGAATTATTTTGCAGGAGATTGGAATTGATTTAATTTGCAGAGGAGATTGCTTGAAATTGATTTTGCAGATTGGTTGGAATTAATTTGCAGAGGATGGTTTTGAATTAATTGGGTAGAGGTGGTTTTGAATTAATTTGGGAGAATTGGATTTAATTGATTTGGTGCAGCAATTGAATATGAATGCAAAAAAGCTATAAAAAAAAAGAATTTTGAGGGGAAGGGGTTCCCTTTAGAAAGAAAATAAAAAATTTAACCACTCAAACAACGCTAAACTTTAATATTGATACATTTATATATATGTAAAAAAATTCGGTTCTACGGTTCGGTTTACAATTTTTTATATTCGAGAGACCCGGGTTGTACCAGAAATTTCCGGTTCTAGTAGGATAGAACCGGACTGAACCAAAAAGTTATAGTTCGGGTCGGTTCGGGTCAAAAATTTTCGGTTCCGGTTCGGTCTGGTTTTCTTACATCCCTAAACCACCGTCTAACTTGAAGAGTTATAATGAGACGGCGAAGGCTCTTAAGATATCCTTGACCAAGGGGAACAATGTTTTCCCGAAGCAATATAAAGTTCGTGAACCAAAAATGGGAGAATTGTTGCACTATGATTTCTCAAATAACACCCGGTCGTTAATGGTGTATATGCGCATGTTGCAACAAGACGTTATATTCCCGTTGCATCTGTCCCTGTGTAAAATTTTGGAGGAATTTTATTTCGCTCCTGCCTAGATAATGCCGAACGACTTGGCTCTGTTAAATTCTATTTTAGAGTTATGGACGATTACCAAATAACGTGATGAAGTAAGAAACGACATTTCAGTAGATGTGATGAATGCTCTGAGGGATCCCCCGATGGATATTTTCCGCTATTTATGATAATGAAGAGGTTTACGAACGGTCACTACACCTTTATGGTTCAACCGAATACAGATTTCACTACATACTTTGGGAATCTGCAGACCTCCATACATGGTTGGAAAAACCGTTATTGTGTCATGACTGCTCTAGAAGACCTTTCGTTCTGTAATTCGTGGGAAATAATGTCAAAGTTCTTCTTGGAGTCGAGCTAAGGTGAAATTTCCCGAAGGTTTGCGAATGGAGGAGCCCGTTCTTCAAGCCTGTAGAGTTATTGAGAGCTATATAATTACAAGAGTTGATGTGGTAATGTTAGCTGGAAGGCTAGGATGTGAGTGTGTCGTTAAATGTAAACTTCTTTGTATCGTTCATATCCTTTGCTTTGACTGGTGCCGTTCTGGATTATTAACATATAGTGTTATATTTCTTATTGACAGGGTGTGTGATCGCGCCGTCGACACACGTCAAAAATAATAATAATCCTGATGCCTAAATGCACATTTAATTTATGAATAGCGGTAACAGGGTCGAACCATAGAGATTAAAGGATGACACTTGCTCTAGATGTATGACAGAAATAAATGCACAAAATAGTAACACGGGGAGGTTTAGTTGGTCGAATGAATCGACCAAAAGATGTATTTGGAGACTAAACAATTAATAAAAACAGAAATGATAATAAAGACAGAGTAATAACAGAGGTAAGCAAATAAAATAATAAAACGGGGTAAAGTCAGATGAGAGAGAATCTTAGCAAAGGATCTTCTGGGGTTGCGTCGAGGCCTAGTCAATCATTGGCGTAAAAATATTCTACTCTTACGTCATAGACGTGCTATAGGGGTCAGGTACGTTTAGGCCCCCTACTTTCCTTCTTACAAGAAGCTACCCCAAGGTACGTTTATGGGATAACCTTGACGCTCCAAGGTATGTTTATGGAGGCAATACTCAGAGGCCCATTAAGCAGAGGAAAGACACGTCTAGGGCAAGACACAGAGACTCTACCCTAATTGGTCGCTTTCCCTAGTCAGATTGGACCAAAAGATATGATGACTCCGATCTAGTTGTCTACTTTACCATGCAGCCTCACATTAGTTATTACTACAAGGATGACAATATTCACAAAAGATAAACTAGCAGTTGATCAAGCTTCTAATAAACCTCAAATGAAATGGCAAGAAATTAGCAAACAAGCAAATATAACAATAAGAATATAAGAAGAACGATTTGGCCTCACAACTACCCTTTCGCAACCCTCGAAATACCTTTGGTAAGAAGGATGAGCTTAGCCGCTCATGCTAACAAGTGAATGAATAACAGATCTGAAAAATAACATAAATGAAAACAAGAGATAAGTAAAATAAAATGCTTAATAAATACCGGTCGGAGCTTTAAAACTTTGGATTTTAATAAAGTGTGCTCAGCAGCATTAATGGAGGAAAAAGAGGGAAAACAGATCCCAATGTAAGAGATAGGAAAATGTCTGCCATAAGGATGAGAGAGAGCTCTCAAAGAGATGATGGCTACCAAAACTAAAAGATGTAAAAGTAAAATGTAAGAGAGATCCCCCCAAAACCCTAAAAACTAAAGGTTTAAATAGCCTAACAACCCACAAGAGGACAAAGTACAGCTAAGAGGGAGGTACAAAACACGGAAGGAGCGTGTCTTTGAGGGGAATATTCCCAAGATGGCAGAAGGGAATTTGCATGGAATCCCGCGCGGATCTTTTCCTGGAGTGTCAGTGGAGATAAGACGAGCACATGCGACAATAAGGATTAGGCATTGGATGGCTCCCTGGGCTAGATGTCTCAACAATAATGTCTCGACGATAAAATAAATAGCTAGGCCTCGACGCTGGTCTCGACGTTGGGAGATCCACAGGCTTCCATAAAAAAAAGGGCGTTTCAGCATCTCTCTCTCCTTTAGCCTAGATCTGCAAAGAAAGATGAATTCAAAGGCAAATCAGCAGTATCACGCTCGAAATAAGGCTAAGAAAGGAGATAAAATCATGCATAAAGCACACGCTATCAGTGTGCAGAGCATCTGTTGAATCCCCAAAGTAAGATCGTTCATCGTTTGGAAGGAACAATAAAATCATGCATAAAACACACGTTATCAAATATCCCCACACTGCCCATTGCTCACCCTCGAGCATTCACAAAATTGAAAGTAACCCCAAACCAGAACATACAGTATCAACGTAAACATAAGAATAAACAGACCAGCCAACACACTTCACCAAACCAGTAGGATAACAACCCTACAAGCAAGACTTTCCCAATCCGGGCCCATTCACCAGCAATCCTCACACGGATAAGTATTTACGCTCACACTCGCAAACAAGGCTAGGTGTTTAATCACTCAGAATGCAGATAACGCAGCACAAAAATAGAGTTTGCATATCAATTCGAGTACGTAGTACACATGCGTGGACAATCTAGCAATAAAAAAGAACTTTTCATCTTAAAAGGAATAGAATAAGGTACGGGTGAAGTAGAGAGAATAGAAGGAATGGAGAATGAAAAGAAAGGAAGGAAAGAAAAGAAAAGAAATCAAAAGAAAAGAAAATGGAGAAGAAAGATAACCAACTAAAGTTGAGGGATTCCTTGGCTAGGAAAAGGAGAGGTTGGTGAGTAAACAATTACTAAAGGCGTGACAACGAGGGCTAGATGATGGCTTCTTTTCTCTTATGTGAAGGAGATCTTATTCTGGGCTGGCGCTGGCGATCCTTTCTGCTTTGCTGCGCCTACTCTGCTTTCATTTTCAATAATTTTTTTTAGTAGCAGGCACAAATGTTTCTTTTCTTGACTCGCCATTTTACCATGGTCAGGAGCTGCAGCTGTTGATTTTCTTTGCATACTTCTGCTTTTAGCGTCAAGGCTTTGCTGCCCTGTCTTCCCCACACTTATTTTTTTATGCTTGGAATAGGCGCATCACTCTTTCTTTCCTGTCTTGCCCTAGCTTTGCATTTTTATCTTCCCCACACTTGTTTTTTTCTGCGTCTAGCCCTTGCTGTTTGTTTTGAAAAGTATTACTCACTTGCCAAGGAAAGATCAAGGAAATGGCTCAAATGGTTAGAAGAGAAATCTAGAGAAGGGGGAAAAAGTGTATATGGCAAGATGAAGGATAAGTAAGGAAGTGAAAGAAAAGAGGCAGAGAGAAAAGAAAAGATGCAAAGTCTTTCGTCATTTTGTTGCTTTTCCGTGTCTAATGATGCGTATACCTAGGGATATCATGCAAACCTAGCTAGCGCCTAGTTAAGCATTGAAGTCGCACATGAAAAATATAGCAGTGTTTGGCTCGAAGTGCTCACAGGGTGCTTTTTATGATTACTGGTGTCTAGGCCTAGACGTGGTCATAAGCGCAAGTAGGCAGAATTGTGTTTTGCCAGGCAGAGATGTGATATATGACTAGTTTTATTCTACTTTGTGCAAAAGGCAAAAGGTGTGTGTTCAAATAAGGGAGGGTTAAAAACGAGGCAGTGACATTGGCTAACAATTTCCTAAAATTTAAAAATCCATTTTTTTTTGAAAAAGTTCACGAAACACACAGTCATGCAACAAGCGTAAAAATAAACATGCAATCAAGCAAATTCCAAAATAAACACACAAATAGATAAACCCCTCCCCATACTTAGGCATCTCATTGTCCTCAATGTGAAAAGGGCACCCAAGCAAACAAAAAAAAAATTAAAGACGAAATAACAAAAGAAAGAGTTCACCCGGAAGTGAAGAGAGTACAAAATTGCGCTCGAAGGAAATAGAGTTTTTTTTGGGGGGGGAGGGAATGGGATCAGGGGCTGGGCTTAGGGCCTAACTGTGCATTCCGTTGGGCAATTTGGTCTGGGAGTAACTTCAGTTGACGGAGGATAGACTGGAGCAGGGCATTGGTCTCATTTATGGCCTTGGTGAGTGCGTCGTTGTCTTGGGGAGGAGGTGGTTGGGCTTCTTTGTCAGGATGTGCCGCAACACGAGGTCGTTTGTTCTGGGCAAGGTCTGGATAAGAGAATCTTCCACCATGTTTTGCTCTAAAAGCCTGCTCCTTCGGGGGTGTGCAACCTGCGCTAAAACTCAAAACACCATCTGAGATACACAAATGCACCATCCCGTCAAGGGTTTTGGGGTCAAGCAATTTAAAAGAAGCAGGTGAATAGAGATTGCAAGTTTTTACATCCAGACCATGTATGCTGACGGCAAGACGGGTTACTAGAGATTCTAAAATTGGGCTTCTAGAGTTGCTTTGAACGGATGTGATTGTTGAAGCAACCTAGTAGCCCAAATTAACTGTTCGTTTGTGTAACATGCACCAAAGAAAGAATAATTCTTGCATCGAGAGCTGGCCAAAAGAATTAAACTTACCCGCGAAGGTCAGGGCCAGGAATCGATGCAAGATTCACACATAAGGATCAGCAATTTCATGCCTCTTTGAAGATTTGAGACTAAACTCGGCATGGGAATTATCGGTCAGTTCCCGAAAGACAACTTGGGCATCAAAATCATCAGGAAACACAATTAAAGAATTCTTATAAACATCAGAATCCAACTCATCATGTTGAACAAAACCCAACAAGCAGTTAAAACCATCAATAGACAGTTTCGACCATTTGCCCATTAAATGAAAATTAACTACATTGACAACAGACAAATTGGGGCTAGTCTTGCCCTTGGGCTTAAAATGATCCTGGGCAAGCCATAATGTAGTAAATAACTCAAGTGAGAGCTCTAGAAATGTCGGGTGCTCAAGAAAGAAAAGAGCTTCCTACCCGATATTCCTAATGAGCTCTTGGACTCGAGCTCCGACACCCATCTTATCTAAAAATTGCAAATCTAGGCGCGCGCATGGGCTAACACCTTTTGCAAAGAAAGCATGCATTCTATCAATGGAAAATTTATCATTAAAATCAATCCGACCATGTAAAAAAGAAAGGTCAGAAGGCACCTGAGATGTGGGTGTAGCAGGCGTCTTGCCCTCGACGGGCGAGTGTTCCACTACGCGCTTAGATTGCCGTGAAGTTGAGCTCTAGGCCTTGCCTTTCTCCTTGGAGCTGAATTTCCGCTTCTTCTGGGTGGTTGGAGCTGACTGCTCCACCATTGTGGCTGCTTCCGCCGCTTCTTTCTCGGATTTCCTCTTCTTTTCCTTGTTGATTTTCTGCTAGGCTTGCTCTTCCTCCTCCATATCTAATTGTTATTTCGATTGTAGCTAGTGTTATTGTTGTAGGAGCTGCGTCGCCCCGGTCTGTTCTCATTACAGTCATCTTGCTTGTAAGGCTTGTATTCAAGATTATTAGACTCTTGCTCTATCTGTTTATCTGCAACTATTCCCTAGTGGCCTTCCTCAAAGAATTTCACCAAGGTCCAGGTCAAATTTCTACAACGGCCTATACTGTGGCCATGGCCTTTGTGGAATTTACAATAGAACTGTGGTGCGGGCCCTTCGTGCTGCAGCTTAGGGTGATAATTGATAGGTATTCCCCTTTTGTTCCACAAATACTAGAACTTCTTCTCTAGGCCTGAGCATGTGGATTCCTTTAGCCAACATGGGTTATTTGGTGACTTCCGTTTAGTGGTTTTAGGGAATTCTCTATTGTATTTCAGCTTAATTTCTTTATTTCCTAGAGAAGTAAGAGTTTTGGTGTTATAGAGTTTTTCTTTTTCATCCTCCACGGTAACGTATTTATTTAGCCTTGTGTGGAACTCGACCATAGTAGGGGATGGTTTTCCTGCTAGGGAGTAAACCAATCACTCGTGGTTGCAGTTATGTTTCATGGCTTGGATGGTTGTATCTAAGTTGAGGTTGGGGATTGCGGAAATTTCAACATTGAAACAGTCAGCATACTTTCTTAACAATTCATTTGGCAACCTAGCTAAGGCAAACAAGGAGGCAAAATTCTTGGCTATAGGAATGAAAGTGACGAAACATGTGCGAAAAGCATTATACAAATGTTTGAAGTTTGTAATGCATCCCTCAACCAATTCTCTATAGTACCACTTTCTTGTAGGGCTAGTTAAGGTTAAAGGGAACGACTGGCATAGAGCTTCATCGCGTTTGCATTGATAACGAAGATAATCTCTCATTTTGTGTATATGATCATCAGGGTCGGTATTGCCATTGTAGGAATCACTGGGTGATTTTATGGTGTGAGGGGCTTGATAGGCCAGAACGGATGGGGCTAATGGTTCTCTCAATCTGCCTCTAATGGGTAGTGAGCCATAATTATCCATGCGTGGAGGCACAGATGCAAACTGTTAGATTGTAGGAACGAGCGGCATATGAACGAACTACTAAGCAGCTGAAATTGGTATAGTCATGGCATAAATAAGAGAAACAGAGTAGTTGACTGAAGGAAGATCAAATCTTAAGGAGGGGAGGGGGATCTGAGTTTGCATAGGAACGAAGGGTGGAGATAGTATTGGGCTTGCAAAATAGGAACGGTTGCTGGGTTAGTGAGTGGAGGCAAGCTGGCAGTGCCGTTCATATCAGTGAGGGTGGTGCCGACTAAACTGTAGGTTCAAAGGTTAAGGTCGTTCTTAACGATCATAACTAATGACTTCGTCAAAATCGCCCAAATGGTGAACAAGTCTCGAATATCTTTTCTTGTTAAGAACGTCCCTCAGATCTCATGGGTTAAGACGGTCGTCAACATTCCTGGAATGACTGCGGTAATTTCTAGAAGAGTGGGGAAGATTGATGAGAGTGGTGTTGAGAGTTGAAGTTTGCTTGGTTGTGATCATGGTGGTAAGGGCGTTCATGAAAGCTTGTAGACTCTGTCTGATGATGGCGTTAATCTTAGGATGAAGCAATGAGGGAGGAGGTAGTGGAGTTTGTCTATTATTGATGACATGTTCACCAGGTGTAGAAGGACTGACTCCATTGAACGGTAACGTTCCTGCATTACCGGCTGGGAAAGGTTAGGCGTGATCCATAGTGATCATGGGATAAGGGGTTCGAGTGGAGCTGGTCAGAGGGTGCGGGGGAAATTGTGTGGTTGCTGGTTGGTTTATAAGTTGGTAGTTATCATCATGATGAGGAGGTAAGGGAGGATCGTTGCTCATCTTGTTAGGGTTAACAAGAAACGAGAACTATCCAGGAATAGAGGCTCATTATTCTCTCTGGATGATTCTCAATGAAAGCACCAAATAATAACTTGTATATCTAGAAGCTTGAATACAGTAGATAAATGTAGGGTTACTCTTGGCCGTCGATAGTACCTGCAAAGCGCAGAGGATTTTCCCCCGCGTAAATGCTCTGACGATCAAGTTAATTGAATGTGTATAAAGGTGGCTAGGGTTTAGTATTACTTGCGTACCTTAGGTGTATATATGTTGTATTTATGGTAGAAACCAAGTCTTTTAATTATAGTAGGATACTTGTTGCCATAATGTGTAGTTGGAATTAGAATAGGAATATAAGAGTTCATATACCAATATGAGTGTAATTACCATATGTACGGTCTCTTGAAATAACTAAGATGCATCATTAATAAAGGAATAAACCGTTCGTCATTAACGTATCTTGTACCGTCTAATTTATACTCACAGTCGTTCTCCTTATTAGGATTCAAACCACCCGTTTCCACCTAAGGCCGTTCTCTTTATCAGGATTCTAAATCTGGCGAGATCGTATGTCAAAGTAAGGGGAACGGTCTTTTAATTACAAGGGTCGTTCTAAGAAGGTTATCACTAACGAAGCCTTTTAAGAACACATCATCATATTTCATTAAACAAAATCTTCAAGTACATTAAAGGTTCTCGTGGGGTTGTGATTATGTTCTTCCTTTTAAATTTCAATAAACCTATTCTTTTATTTGTTTTTGAAAAAAGAAGAAGAAGATGAAGATCCGACTCCGACCTAGCAAATTGGATCCTTCTACACGCAATCAGTTCTGTTCTTTGGCCGCGTAACGGACCTAGCTCATCGATTCAATCTTCTTTCAGTCGCAAACTATTTATACTGACAAATATATGATTCACGAACAGAGCCATTTATTTACCATTTTTTTAATTCTTTTTGTTGATAAATACTGTGCACAATAGTTTGATTAGATGAGGACCGTGTAAAATTTTTATAGTTTCTCCACCATTAGAAGTGACATCTCTACAACTCGTCAGACAAGGAAACAATGCATTAAAGTTTGTTTGAGCAACTATCACAAAAGCTTTGTAATAAGCCAAAAGTTACATTTTTCTTCTCATAAATGAAAATTTATCTGTAAAATATTAATTAAGTGGAGTTGGAATTGATTAGATGTAGACATCCGTTCGGTTTTGTTCAATTCGGTTAATTTTAATTTAATTTACGTGCCATTAAAATTCTTTTTTCTCATTTATACTATTATTATCAGGACCTGGCAATTATTTTGTGATGTGTTGTTGTGTGTTTGGAAAAAAATGTTGTTTATAAAAATTATTAAAGTGTTTGGTTAAAATATACATAAAAGTGTTGTTAAATTGTAAAATGAGTCTAAAGGTATAAAAAAATCATCATTATTATTATTATTATAATAATTATTAAGAATTTAGATATATGTTATTGTGTGACAATAAGGTTTTTTATATAAAGAATATTAATTAAACTAAATATAATGTGAATAAAATAATCAGTATATTTTGAAAAATAAATAAAAGATAAATATCTATGTAAAAATGTGATTTCTAAATATCTCTTAATAAATTTGTTAAATAAATTGGAAATAAAAATGTAAAAGAAGTGTCTATTTTAATAGTTTCGGGAATAGTATTAATGTGGGGTTAAGAGAGCACCACATTTTTTTAATACTAAAAATAGAGAAGGTGTACATCAGAAATGTGCATTGTAATACACAATACTGAAAAAAAAACCAAAATTTGTATAATATTTGTATGTTTCTACCTTTACTGTGAAGCTTCTAATTTAAATAATGTCATAATTATTTGTGTCTAAATGATTTTAGTGCCATTATAAGAAAATCTTAACATAATTCCTAGGAATTTTGACATGATGTTTTAAAAAAATGATAAATTTATTATTGTTGCTCATCGATTGATGGTTATCCCCAAAACTAACCTTTTATGTTGAGTCGATTGATGAATTATATTTATAGCATTATTTAATTTGATTGAATCTTCCATTAATTGAGTTTTGGCATGATTTTTGATTTAAAACTTGATTTATCCTTGAACAATCTGTACAAAGCCATTTCTTTGATTCAATACTTGTTTTGTGCACCTGTTCTAATCGAATTATTGCATGTTTCATTTTGATTTTCTTATTAGATTGTTCTTTCTCCACTTTATTCCATCTTTTCGTTTCAATTTGATTTGACGTCTTTTTTCTTTATTCTAACTAAATCACGAAGTTGAGAAAAAAGTTTCCCCAGTCATTTTAAGCATTATAAGATCTGAACTCATTTCTTAGTCAATGCTGGATGAAATTAAGATGCCTGAATTTTAGCTTCTTTTTATCACAAAAACTAGCATTTTTAATTATTTTGAATTTTGAGTTGGAATGTGGAAGTGAAAACTTTTGCTATCTTATTAATATAAGCATCGTTTTTATATGTCCATCATTATATCGTGTAATATAATTTTATTTGAACTATATATTATTCAATTAACCCTTTAACCCGCAAAAATTATACCTAACCTGCTTACCCTGACCTTGTAAATATTTACGAATTTAAAATTTTGTCAAGTATTTAAGAATTTGAATGTAAGGCTGAATATTGAAATTTATAAGACCACAAAAATGGAGTTAATTGTATGGTCCAATGAAAAATTGATCTGATCCTACCAAGAACACCCTTATGTCAAGTTACTATTGGTCTAGTCCATAATCCTACATAATGGAGTATATTCACCTGAGAATCAACAAAAACAAACAAAATGATAACTTAATAGCATGGTTGTTAGAATCGGATCAGACTACCCACTAGAAAAACCGTGACTCATTCCTAGGTCTAGTTTTTACAACCTAAAAAACCTTAAGTTTTTAAAATGAAGAAAAAACCGCGGATCGGTCTGATCCAACCATAAAACCAATTGACCCAAAGCCGTTTCCATGGTTTCGGCGATTTGCTTTCTTTTTTTCAATTTCGATTCACTTCTTTAATTAAGTAAAATTTTGGGATAATTTTTTTAATTTAAATTCAATGTTATTCCTTTTTTGATATATTCTTATTTATTTTCATTTATGTACCAACTTTTATTTTAATTTACAATTAATGTGTATTAAAGAAATAAATTTTCAAACTCTCCATATATAGATAATTATTTTTTGACATTAAAGATTTAATATCTCAACGCTTCCAAATATATATCAATCTAATTGATTTACAATTAATATCTATTGTAGTAGTATTTAACTTAATGTAATTAATAAATTATATTTTATTTATGGATACAGTGCGAAAAGTTCTTAGATTTTTAATATATTACATCAAAATAATACTTTAATATACACTTAATTGAAAATTAGAAAATTAATCTAAAAGTATATCATAATCTATCATTCTAATTAAACTTCAAATTTAGTTTATTAAACTTTTATAGTCTGAAAATTAATAAATTTTATCAAATTCAATATAAATTATTCATTAACATATATTTTTTTTATTAATCGTCTGACTAAATATTTCATTTATATCATAACTTTAGTAAGTATTTAATAATTATTGAAATATTATGTATAAGTATTAATTTTTTGGTTCGATCGTAGTTCAATAATAAAAATTTAAATTTCTCGTCTCGGTTTGGTTTGTACAATTTTACTTAATAGCATAAGGTAAATATACAGAGAAGGAAAATAATGAAAAGAGACCTTGTCGTCGCCCCTTAGTTAATGACTAGAAAATCATTTATATATATTAGCTAGAAATTGGAATTACAAACAAATAAATTCAAAATATTCACAGATTAGAGTTCGATCCGTAATTTTAATAAATTAATAACTAAAAAATAATATTTGTGTAGAGTATAAAAGATGTTAAAGATGAGGGCAAAATTTATCTTATATTTATATTATATGTTCTAATTAACTTAATATTATTAATATATTACTGTTGGTTCAGTGATTAAAATTGTGATGACCAAAGCGCGCTAATTATAAGTTCAAATCCCATTTTCAGAATTTAATTTTGAGTTTAACCAATTCGGTTAAACCCAAACTAAATCAACCTATTCACTGATTATATTAGTGGGGTCGGCTAATTCTCCAAATAAGCCCCCAAAAAAGGTCTCAGGGACTTATTCGGATCGGCCTTGTGACCAGTTCGTGAGTTTTTTTGTCGAACTGGCCGGATGTCCGGCCGGGTTTAACAACATTGAGAACAACAATAATAATAAGAACAATAAATAAAAAAGAACTGTGAGAATTGACCAAAGAAATTAAGCCCAATTAACAATGAAAATGACTGTATGAAACAAGTTAAAAACCAACAGAGTGTGTAGCTTCAGTGCAAAAGCCAAAAGAGTATAGAAAGGAAGACTTTTGAGCTGAGTGATTCTTACAAGATCCATGAGAGTACCTTTCATGTATTCAATGCATGTACATGAATATACAGCTTCACCCTTTCTCTCACCAAACTAATTGAATTTCCTCTATAAATTAGTAACACCTTCCATTATGCATCATAAAATCACCAAAAACTAGTAGAAATTATCTCTCTTTCCGTTTCTTGATCTCATCTTTTCTTTCTTTCTAATTCTTTAAAATCCAAAGAAATGGAAATATTGATGATGAAGAAGAAGAGGGAAGTATTGTTGAAGAATTGGCCATCATCATCATCATCAACATGGGAAGAGAGAGCATTTGCAGAAGATGCATTTGGTGGTGGTCAGATGATTTGGCCTCCAAGAAGCTATTCTTGTAGCTTTTGCAAGAGAGAGTTCAGGTCTGCTCAAGCCTTAGGTGGCCACATGAATGTCCATAGGAGAGACAGGGCAGCTTGTAGGCTAATCAACTGGTCTCCTCCTCCTCATTATAATTCTTCTTCTAGGGTTTCAATTTCATCATCATCTTCCTCTATTAATTGTTCCAATACTAATATTATCCAACAAAAATGCAAGTTAGATTCTCCTTTCAGCTACTTCCATAACCCAACTCAAGCCGCGTCAGTAGGGAACATGAGTTTGGATAGCGATTTGCCATTACATGATGATCTTGAAGCTGCAATGGATATGGTGAGCTGTTGTAATAAGAGGGCTAAGACCAGTACTGCTAGTTTATCCATGGAAGAAATTGATCTCGAGCTCAGGCTTGGTGACCCACGTCCTTATAATAAGATGAAGTAGTAGTAGTAGTGATCTAAATTACAATAATGTACGAGCTCGATTCGATATGTGAATGTCTCGCTGGGAGATTGATTATGTTTGAGTTCGATTCCACATGTGAATTTCTCGCTGGGAGCCATTGATTATGTACGAGTTTGATTTGATATGTGAATGTCTCATTAGCAGCCATTGATTATGTTTGAGTTCGATGGTTTCATTAGTAACTCTAATTTCTTTTAATGTCTTTTATAGTTTCCTCTCCTAATTAATGGAATAGGGTATTTAAATTAGGCAAAGGCCTCATCTTGTGCTCCAATTTGAATAGAATGAAAAAGATCTCCAACTTTCTAATTTAGTTTTTTAGTCTACTTCTTTCTTCTGTGCAAAATAGGGTTTCATTATTCAATACCCCTTTAATTTACTTTGATGTTTGACATTACATTACACCAATACATCCTCCAAAGATACATTCACATATCCAAATCTTTATATTTTCACGTACAAACTCGCCAATGATTCATGTGAAAATTGGATTTCTTGATTAGTAATAATGTTGAAGCGGATTTAATTATGAAAAATCTTCAAAGGGTACTAATATTTAGGTAAAATTTGAAGTTTAAAGAGATCAATAATTAATAAATATGTTAAAGCTTGTGAGGGAAAATCTTATTGTCTTTCGAATTCCTACCCAGCTCGAATCTGAAGTAGTCAACAGACTCGACACCCAATGGTCTCGAGCAAGAAGAAAATAATTAACATATATTGGAAATATTTGGAACTCAAGTGAAGTCATGTGGTTGTGGTTGAAATTGTTTTGCCAAAATTGTAATCTTGATCAGGTCTTGTTTTGCACAACATGCAGTAGTAAGTACCATTATACCATTAGCAATTGATTTCAACTAATGCAATTTTTGAGCAGTACTAAGAAATATTGGGACAGTGGATTTTTTTGAAAGGGCTGAAAGAACTGACAGTAAGTCACTTCAGCTACATACATACCCTAATGAACTAATTAATGAACTAACCTTTTTTGGATAAAAATATATTGAAAAAAAATACCTTTTCTGAATTATTGTGAAATTTATCTATGAGTTTATCTCTTTCGTTTTTTTGCAAATCTCTTTTACCTTCTGAGCTACAATCGCACGTAGATGTGAGCATGTTAACACTCATATAACAAATCTCGCTCGGAAGTTGTAATTTCATGGCTCAACACCTATTTTGTTTCTTTTGTTCATTCAATTTTTTAAAATAATTCTTCATATTATATAACAGTTAATATAATCCTCTATCAACTTGCAAATTAAATTCAAATATTTCCTTCATTTTAAAATACTGGAGAGTTACCATTTTCGGAGCTTAATAACTTGAGCATAAGTCATTTTTTTATTGAAAGAGGTAGAAAGGATATTAGTAGAAATCAAAACAAAAAAACTCCACAAATCAGATACAAATTCAATTCAATTATTTTAATTTAATTTAATTAGCATGTCCAATCATACTCGACCAAAGCTGTTTTTAAAAGGAAAAAAAAAGGGAAATAACTGCATGCCTTTGTCACATCAATAATACTATTTAGAATTTACTACTCCTAAAAAATTAGAGAGAGAATAACAGTATGCACGGGTCTTTTCGTTTGAAGGTGTTTCTATTATTCACCATCTCAAATGCTTTTCTAGTAGGGAACACAAGGATAGAAATTCTGTATTCAAGTGCCACCAAGTACTTCCATTAATTTTTTCTACCATCTTGAGGTTAGTCTTATTATGCTTAAGAATCGGCTAGTGATCCTCTCGTATTTGTCTTTTTAAAGCCGATTTTGGTGCTCTTTCAGTTTATTTCACGTGTTTATTTTATTTTATTAAGTTTTAAATTATATGTTTCATTAAATTTATCGGGACATATGACTAATTATATTCATACTAGATTAATTTAATAAAATAAAATGTATTAATCAATATTTAGTTATTTTATACAAAATAATCGAACCAAATGTTTGTACATAATTGAGATAGAGTATGTATGAATGGGAATAGATGGTTCTCACTTCTCACTCTTAAGATGCAAAATTTATTAGATATGATGAGACTGATCTGACAAGTTTTGACATAGTTGGTTGCCACGCTTGGACGGCTTGTGTGCACACAGGGAATTTAAGTTATTACCATTAGAGGATATATGGATGCATACTCAAAGATTAGATTGTTGTCTTGAGTGAGTCTTGAAGTGGTGCTTTGTTTTACTATAGAGGGAAAGAAAGGTAAGGTGGGTTGGGATTTGTGTGGAATACCGCGTTTGTGTAAAAGACATTAAAGACAAATGGTTGAGGTCTATTGGCAGAGAAAATGCATGGGTGGGTAGGGTAACAATGAAAGTATAAAAATAACCAGAATATTTGTTGTGGTCAAATGGTAAAATCATAAAAAAAAAATTATCTTTTAATCAAAATTTTGAGTTTAAATCTTAAAAATAGAAAAAATTATATTAAAAGAGTTATTATTTTTTTAAAATCAGACAAAAATTAAATGAAATTAGTTTCAGGGGAAAGATAAATGAAAAGAGTTTGGTTGGTTAATGGGTTATAGTTAAAGAAACCTGAGGGAGAGAACAGAAGTGTGCATATATATGGTCTGTCTTTTTCTCTGTTGCCTTCAGGAATTTACTGTAAGAATATATAGAGAGATATTCTCACTTTATTTAGAGTACTTTTCAACGTATGTATTGTGCTCAAATATAGAACTGTGTCTGCCTAGCAGCTACCTACTTCTATGCTCTACCTCTCTACGTACCTCTAGCTGGTCCCATTGGTCAGCTAGAGTTACGGCTTTGTTTCTAGTGCCACCCTTTTCTTTTCTTTTCTTTTTGTCTTTTGGGCAACCGGCCGGGGTCAATCTCATACACCATAACACAATATATACAAGTAAGAATTCTAACGTTTCATGGATTGACCGACATACATATTTATCACATTCAAACCAAATTGAACCGTTTAAGACTTTACGTTAATGAATTGTTATTTAAGTAGGTTTAATTAGATTTTGTTGGAATTTTATATCTATATAAATATAAAAGCTATGTGGTGAAACTGTCCTAGTGGTTTGAGAAGAAACCGCATAGGATCCTTAAAACTCACTTATGATGTTACGTGTCATCCATTTCATACTTTAAAACTTGACACATGACATCTCATGCTATGTAAGTATTTCAATAGTAAATAATAACTACCTATTGATTAAATAAATTAAAAATATATGGGTTGCACTATTAAATTGAATTTATTTATTTATTTAACTATAATGATATAAGTTATAAAATTTGAAAGAATTGAATTTAAAGAATATGGAAAGTCACATAATTTTATATATAAGTGTTCACAAATCTCTTATTTTGTTTATACATGATCATTGGATATGGTGTTCATGGAAGTTAAGGTTAGTTTCACCTTTAATTTGGTTAATGATGGCGTGTATTTTATGCATATTTTTCTCCTTATTTTTAGTCCTATTTGGCATAATACTGCTAATTTGCTCTTGTTTCCATCCTTTTTGCAGATCTGGACTAAAAGAGAGAAATATGTAGAAGCATGCACTTTTTGGATGGTTTTCCGGAGCATAAATCGTCCTGCCCTCGCTACCAAATTCTGCGTTTAGGCCTCGCTTTAAGTCATCTTGCCTTAGTTGTCGTGCACTTCCAGAATATTCCCAGAATATTCCCTTTTTGGACCAAAGAGCCATCTCCGTATTTTTGCATCTCCTTAGCTGAATTTTATCCTTTTGTGGGTTGTTAGGATATTTAAAGGACTTTAGTTTTTAAGGTTTCAGATCTGATCATCTTATCTTTTTTTTTGGTATGCTTCTTTTTCTTTTTTCCTTCCTCCTTTTGGAGTGGCGGCTCAGACCCTATTTCCAGCAACTTTTGTATTAAATAGGAGCTTTGCTCTGACCGGTAATATTTAATAGTTTTCTGCTTTCTTCTTATTCTTCTTCTTCTTTTATGCAATCTATCTTATATTATTTTGTTTATTTATTTTATGGCATGAGTAGTTAATTTCTCCATTCTTAGCAAAGGTTATTTGAAGGTTGCTTAGGTTAGTTAAGAAGTCAAATTGTTCTTCATATATTCTTTTTTTTAATAAGCTGAGAATGAATTTTATTAACGCCATTAAGAAAATGGCAGAGAAGAAAGAGGAGAATATACAAGGACATACCAGGCAGCCTCAAGCTGCCACCCTCAACAACTAACTACCCTTCCCCAACCCCATACACGACCCTGACAACAAGGACCACCGCAGGCAACCGCTCTAGCCCCACCTATAAAGCCACTCCGATGACATAGTCATCTACTCCGACGTATAGGGAAACGTAGGAATAATACCAAGGATCCAGTGGTGCCAATGAGCAAACGCCACCTTCACTGCACACCAGTGGCACGGGACCTCCTGCTGAAAAACAGCCGCGTTCCTTTGCCGCCAAATAGACCATAGAACAGTAGCAAAGAGAGGCTACCACATCTCCTGCACCTGTCTCGCTCGCACAGCCAGAAGAGACCCCCAAGACCTCCAGACATCCTCGACATTCCTTGGCCTAGCCCAGCTGCAGCCCACCCACTTTGAAATCTGGTCCCATATTAAATTGGCAAACTTACAATGCAAAAACAAATGGTGGACAGTCTCACCTTGACCTGAACACATTGGACAATTATTTCCAGCATGCAGAATTATTTTACAGCTGAGGTAGTCGCGAGTAGCTATGCGGCCTTGCATAACTAGCCACAAGAAGAAGCTAATGCGGAGAGGCACTTTAACCTTCCAGCAGGAATGCAAGGTCTCGTTGGCAGCATTATCTACCTGAGAATTCTCGAGGCCAACTCTCCAGGAATGAATAGAATAGTCTCCGGATTTATCTAGCATCCACCTCACTTCAGACTTACTGTCAGCATGCCGAGGTAGAGGAATGTTGTCGCGCATGGTTCCCAGGGCTTCAACCTCCCATTCGAACAGACCCCGGCGCCACGTCCACTCCCATCTCCACACGCCCTCCTCCCACCTGCCAAATTCTTGCACCTTGCCCATACTGTTACAAGACAGAGAGTAAAGCCTGGGATACTTGACAGCTAACGGAACCTTACCCGCCCAAGTATCCCACCAAAATCTAACATCCTGACCACTCCCTAAAGTAATCTGCACTTGGTTGTTCCAGTAGTCAAACTTAGATGAACCCCTCCCACACGAGCGAATAATGTCACGCCAAATAGGGGACATTCGATTAGAGTCCCTCAACCAAAAATCACCCATGGCCGAAAAGTCATATTCTCTCCGGACCAGGTCCACCCACACTTTCTGGTCCCCCTTTAGCACTCCCCATATCCACTTAAACAAGTGAGCAGTGTTACGGGAGTGCAGACATCCTACCCTTAGCCCTCCCATCTCCAACGAGCGAGAGAGTCTCTCCTAACTAACCTTAGCCAGCCCCCTCGCTTCCTCACTCCCACTCCACAAAAACCGACGCATAGTACTTTCACATCGCCTAATTATCCCTTTCGGCATGAGATAAATGGACATATTATATACAGGTAAGCTATTCAGCACTGATTTAATAAGGGTTAGCCTTCCTCCCACCGAAAGCAATGTCCCTTTCCAAGTAGCTAATTTCTTCCGCATGACTTGCAGGAGGAAATCCCAACTAGAAATTTTACGCGGGTTTAAGCCTACATAAGATCCCAAATAACTGAACGGTAATACCTCATACTTACAACCAGCTCTACGAGCAATGGTTTCCCCGGTCTGTCTACAGACGTTGATGCCAACCAGAGAACTTTTATGGTAGTTTACCTTCAACCCCGAAAAAGAATCAAACCACCTAAGGATCCCCTTTACACATTGAATCTCCTGTTCATCATTGTTCACAAACACGAGGGTATCATCTGCAAACTGCAAATGCGAAATATTCCAACCTGTCATGGGATTCCCGATACCTTTCATGAGGCCTTGCTCGACCGCCCTATTAAAGAGCAAGTGGAGGCCTTCCGTGGCAATGTTAAATAGAAAGGGAGATAACGAACATCCCTGTGGCAGGCCACGCCCCACCCGAAATTGCGCAGAAGGCGCTCCATTAATTAACACCCAGACTCTAGCTGAAGCAAGACATTCCTTCACCCACCCACGCCACTTTACACTGAACCCCATGAAGCCAAGCACATCATCTAGATATCCCCACTCTACAGAATCATACACTTTCTTAAAATCTAACTTAAATAAGTATCCTTGGCGCCTGCTTCTTTTTAGATAGTGAACAATCTCATTAGCAGTCATCACACAGTCAAGCGTCTGCCTCCCCTTAATAAATCCATGTTGCACTTCACTAACAACAGAAGCTACTACCCTACTCAACCTCCTCGCAAGGACTTTAGAGATAATCTTATAATAGCTACTCACCAGACTAATTGGTCTGAACTCCAGGAATTTCTTAGCTAACTCAACCTTAGGAATCAACGTCAGAAAGGAAGTGTTAGCCCCAAAGGGAAATCTCCCTACCTGAAAGAAGCTGCTCACAAGTCTGCTCAAATCCTCCCCGATAATGTCCCAAGCTTTTTGAATAAACAACATAGACAGCCCATCCGGCCCTGGGGATTTATCCTTACCACAGCTTTGAACAACTTCCCATATCTCCGAGATGGATACTTCACTGTCAAGTATATCCACCTCTACGACATCCAGTTTTTTGAACCCCAAATCAATCAATTTTGGCCTATCCCATGTCACTGCCTCGAAGAAGTTCTTATAATAAGAAATCGCTGCCCTCTTCACCTCCGAAGGCTCCGACAGCCGCCCAGTAGAGTCAATAATCTCTGAAATATTATTCCTTCGCTGCGTAACTTTCACGACTAGATGGAAAAACTTAGTGTTGCGATCACCCTGAAGATCCCACCGTAATCTAGCCTTCCTTTGCCATAATCTGCACGCTTGGCCCTGTTTAACCCATAACGTGGCCTCTGCTGTCGCCTTAGCATCACGCTCAGTCAGGGAGAGCTCCCTTTCATCTGCTTCTGTCTCCATCCTGTCGATAAACCCTTGAAGCTCCTGAATCTTAGTCTCTATATGACCAAATATCTCTTTATTCCATGTCCTCAGTTTAGACTTGAGTCATTTAATCTTCTTTACCACTTGGTAACCCCCCGGAAATGTTTGCCCCGCCTCAATCCACCACGCTTTGAGCTGATCTTTGAAGCTGGGAAACTCCCACCAAGCGGCTAAGTCCCGAAAGGGCTTACGACCCCAATCTTTCCGATCCTCTTGCAACAACAGAGGAGTGTGGTCTGAAAAATTCCTCCCCAACGCCACCAGCTGTAAATTCGGGTATTTCATAGTCCATTCGGGCTGCACAAAGACCCTGCCAATCCTACTCCGGCTAATCGAGTTTGCCCAGGTAAATTTCCTTCCCACCAGCGACATGTCCAAGAGCCGACACTCCTCAGCCAAAAGGTTGAACTCATCCATACCTCGCGTTTGCACCTCACCATTTAATCTATCTGAGGTTGAAGCACCTCATTGAAGCCCCCTGCAGCCAAGACCGGACCTATGTATCCGTCTATGAGGGACTTCAGCTCCATCCACAATTGACCCCGGCGAGCCAAGCCATTGTAACCATACACGTTCAACAAGGCACACAGAAAATTATCAGCCTTAGCACGCCCTTGCAACCAAATAAACCTGTCCCTAATTACCGTCATGTCTACCTCGAAGAACCGTTTATCCCACAAGGAGAGAAGCCTACCCGAGCGTCCCACGGCTGGGGCAAATACCCAACCTACCTCTGCACTCTTCCAAAATGAATGAACGAAGAATTCAGTCACAACTTCCCTCTTACTCTCCTGCAAAAGTACCACTTCTAGACCTTCTCTAATCACTATTTTCTTCAAAAAGTGCCTTTTCACACTAGCTAACAGCCCTCGGCTGTTCCATGAAAGCAATTAACCATCAGAAACCACAGACCACCACACACTAGGAACCCCCGAAGCATTATGAACCAAACCGTCTCACCTCGCCCTCAAACCTCTCTTTGTCAAACGCCCTCATCGCTTGTTCGTTGGCCAGTTCCGTAATTGCTAACTGATTCCCAAGCTCTCATATGTGACCTTCGATGAGAGTAGCTTCTAATGCACGGTTTCTGTTCCTTATGTCCTCATCCGTGACCCTGAAGGTCGAGTCTCCAGTTCTCGCGACTAAACCAGCCGTCTCCAAACTTCCAGTCTGTCCTAGTGGATCCTCCACCCTCATTCCCTCGTGAACATCTCTAGGCTGGAACTTGTATGCCAATGACCTGCTGCCATTCGCTAGGCTTCCTACCGAAGCTTCCACTTCACTCCCATCCGGTCCCAACTCTTCCCCAACATCCGATCCCAATTCATCACAGTCCCATTCCTCTTCCTCTTGGCCAACGCCAACCATCCAGTCTAAGTTGGATATGGCCCCCTGAATTGGCTCCTCTTTGCAAAATACCACGTGTATTGTCCCATTCACACTCACCTTTATTTGTTTATCTATGTGTGTCTCCTTGGTAGACACTAATAAACGCCCCACGTCCAGCCTTTTGCGTTGCATCGAATTTTCAACAACAGCGACCAGGTCCCCCATTTTTGCTCCCAACGATTCGAAGGTTTTATGCGCCCACGCTTGAATGGGAATACCCATGCAATGCACCCAACAGAATCTGCTGCCGTCTACACTCATCTCTTCCTACGGTGCAATTTTAGAAAACATTTCGTCGCAATCCGAATTATTAGGAGCCATCGCTTTCTCATATTCACTCGCCCTGTCAAATTCTAACAAAATCAGCCCCCGTCCCATTGCCCTGGTCTCACAAATCCATCCTACTTCAAGGACTGACTCTTGTATCTCCGGCACATGCTCAATACGTTTTAACACACCTACTGCACTCCAGTGTAGCCACTCCTGGTTTTCTTCTAGGACAGCCAGTTTGACAATATCCTCCTCTAGTGGTGACTGTTCCTCATCTGCCTCAGTCCCTCCCTTTACCACATCTTTCCAACTTTGGTAACTGGGCTTAGCTCTCACGGTAGCAGATTTCTTCAGCTTTTTATGTCCCTTCTTCTGAACACCAGCCCCTTTGTTCCCGGATCTCACATGTCTCCTTCTGATTACCCCTCTTCTACATCGCAAGGCCGAAGCACCAATGAATTGGTGATCCAATGCATCAGTCATGGCTTCGACGCTTCCCACATTCTCTAGTCTAATAAACCCGAATCTCTTACCTGCAGCGTTTCTACGGCGAGGGATATACACATTCCTAACCCGGTCAAAACCCGGAAGCTTCCACCTTCGATACAAAAGGTATCGCAGCCCATGGTGATCGACGTGCTCAGGTAAGTTTTCTACATAAAATGTTGACACCCTATCGTCATCCTCAGGTCGCAAGATAGGGTTTCGGAGAAGGAGAGGAGGGTTGCGGCTTGGATAGGATTTCACTCCAGTTGTGTGAGGCATACTGGTGTATGTACTCAGGCAGCAGTGGGCTGGCCGGAGGGGAGGCTAGGGTTAGGGTTTTTCTCGTGGACTTTTCTCTCTTTTGTATTAAATTATTAATCATGTGTTCTTCATATATTCTTATTGTTATATTTGTTTGTTTGTCATATTCTTTTAAATTCTTTTGGGGTTTATTGGAAGCATGATCACCTACTGGTCTACCTCTCTAGATTACTGTCATTTCTATAGTAATAACTAACGTGAGGCTATAGAATAGAAGTAGGCAACTAGATTGGAGTCACCATATCATTCGGTCCAATCTAACTAGGGTAAGTGGCCAATTAGGGTAGAGTCTGTGTCTTGCCCTAGACGTGTGATAACGCGCTTGTCGAGGGCACGATCAAACAAATTATTACAACTTATCACATGCAACAAAATAGATTGAAGACAGTGGCAAGAGGATCGATCCACAGAGATTGGTGAAGACTTACACTAGACAAGGCCAAATTTATAAAATAAAACAATAAAAGAAACAAAACAGAATTCAAGGGCTGGATGGAGAGAAACTGATTCAAGGTCTTGAATGGATTCAAGGTCTTGAATGGAAGCACAGAACAAAAACACAAAAAGTAACACTCGGGGGGGTTTTACTTGGCTAAACAAGTCAGCCAAGAGAGATTGGGAGCTAACAATTTCTAACTAAGAAAGCAATATTCGGGGTCTCGAATGTCACGTTTGGGGTCTCGAATGTAAAAATATAGCAAATCAGTGAACAAATTCAGAATTAATAAAACAGAAAGTGAAACAAGCACAAATAATCAGGTAGAGAAAATTCTTAGCAAAAGGTATTCTTGGGTTGCATTCGGGGGCTCGATCGTCATCAGCTCAAGGGTATTCTATTCAAGACATCATAGAAATGACATAGGGACCAGATTCCTCGGATATCCCCTACTTTTCTCTTAAGAGAAACTACCCCCCGTTTCCACATATGAGGTAGTCTTGACAGTTTGCCATCCCTCCAGGCACGAGTGCGGGAGGGCCATACTCAAACTGCCCATGAAGATAAGAAAAGACAGATCTAGAGCTAAAAGTCCCTCAGTTTGTCAGGCTCGTGACCTCGCTCTAATCAACTACCCACCCTATCTATTCGAGACCACTTTGACACAGTCAAGACTAAACAGATGCCTACTTGGTTCATGCAATTTTCCTTCCGTATTCACCACACGAATGACAGCATTCACATAAGATAATTATCAGTTGATCAAATCTCTAATTACCCCAAGTGAAATTATAATTAAAATGATAAGCAATTGAATATGGCATCAAGAATATATTAAGTATGTTTAGGCCTCGAATCTGCCCTGCAGCCTTTGAATCACCCTTGCTAAGAACTAAAGATTTAGCTACTCATGCTTGAAGATGAACAAACAACAATTAAAGAAAGCATAACAAGTAAATAAATAGATTAAGGGAAGAAGACTTGTTACTAAAAATGTTTGAAGCCCGGCGACAAGGATGAAGGAAGCTAACAAGAACTAGAGAGATAAACTAGAGAGAAGTCTAAGAGTGTTCTTCCTAAAAACTACATGATCATGGATGATCCAAGATACCCTCAACTCTTCCTATCATCCTCTATTTAAACTAGAAAATACAATCACAAAATATCTTCTGCCCAACTAAGGAACAAAATGCATTTAAAGAAAGCCTATTACAATGGATCTATGTTCCCTAAAGCAAAAAGCTGAAAAAGCTGAAAGCTAATTTTCTTGGTCTTTGACTAGCTTTTGCAGGTCTGGAATGGGCTCAAGGCTTGCAATGGTCAGAGGGGTAGGTATTTTGTGATCAGTGCAGACTGCTGGAACTGTGTCAGAGGAGGCACATGGAAGCTCTGGCAAGAGGACACGTGGAAATGTCATTCTTCGCCCTTCGGGGTCCCGAATGGAGAATCCGATTCGGGACCTTGAACGCTGCTTTGGACTCGGGACCTCGACTTTTGGTCTTGAAGCTCAAAACTGCACAAAATGCTCCAAAAACGTATGTTTTTGCATAAACTCCCTTTTTAGGCCTAGATCTGCAATAGTAATGAAAACAAGGGTAACTTAGCAGAATCATGCCTTAAATGGGTGAGAAAATGGGGAGAAAATCGTGCATAAAAACATGCTATCAAATAATCCCCACACTGCCCAATGCTCGCCCTCGAGCATTCACAAAATTTTAAAATAGTCCCAAAACAGAACAGACACACCAAACCACAGCACAGAGAATAAGCATGCTTGTCAGGATTCGGGACCCTGAAGGAAAACAGACTCCACCTAGATACACCTGCATCAAATCAGAAGGATAACGACCCTTGAGAAGAGACTTTTCCACATCAGCCTATTCACCAGCAGTCCTCACATGGATCGGTGTTTGTACTCACGCTCGTGAACAAGGGTAGGTGTTTAAACACTTAAGTATGCAAAAATGTAGCACAAAACCAAGTTTGCAAGTCAATCCGAGTATATTAGACACATGCATAGGCAATCTAGCAATCAAAAGACTTCGCATCGGGGGCAAGAAGGGGAAGCAAAGAAAATAAATAACAAGAGGAAATGGAAGAAGCATAATGAGAAGAAAAAGTGGAGAAGAGGGATAGTAAGGAAGTGAAATGAGAAGGTGGTGAAACCAACTTAAACCTGGAACGCTTCCTTGCCAGAGAGGAATCAAAACGGTGAGGCAATGTTGCTGAGGGCGAAAGCTAGACTAGGCTTTTCTTCGAGGGGGATCCTTGCTTTCTCCACTCGGGACCTTGGCTCGGGACCTTGAATGAACGCTGGCTGTTGATTTTCCTCTTTTTCATGAAATTTGGTCTCTTCTCTCTCTCTTTTATTTATATTTCTGTTTTTCTTTTTTTTTCTTTTCATTTTTTTTTCTTTTTTTTTCTTTTTCGAGAGAGAGATCTGAATTGAGGATCGAGACCTTGTTCTTCGGGGGCTGAATATTCTGATTTCACTTCCCCACACTTGTGTTTTGCTGTGGGTGGGAAGTGATTTTTCGTTCTGGTCTGCCCTTGATTTCTTCGTTTTAGCTTCGAGGTCTTGAATTGGCGCCAACATTCAGGGTCTTGAATTTGGGGGATCCCCACACTTCGCCTTTGCTGCTTCATTTGTCTAGTCTAGCCCTCGATAGTGCTCCCAACAACATTGCTTCACCTGCCAAGAGAAAGATCAAGGAAAACTCAAATGGTTAGAATTGGAGAGGTCAAGAAGGGATTCGGGGTCAAGAAGGGAGAACAGAATAGAAAAAAATGAGAGAGAACAATTCGATGCGAGAACTTAATCTTTTTGCTGCTTTCCTATGTCTAAATGTGTCTATACCCATGGATATCATGCAAACCCAGCCAGTACCTAGTCATGCATCCACTCAAACAATAAACATAGGCATGAAGGCTCAAATGCTCACAAGGTGTTAATTCGTGACCACTGGTGTCTAGGTCTTGAAGCGGATATAAGGCATAACAGGCAAAGGATGAATCATTCGGGACCTTGACTACAGACAACATTTTTATTCTATGTGTATAAGTTAGGTGTGTGTCCATCATTGGGGCGTTTTTCAAAATCTAGGTAAAAATCCGAAAATATATTCGGGACCTTGAAACATGCAGTCAAGCAAAGTAAACAAATAAGGCAGATAAAACCCTCCCCACACTTAGGCAACACATTGTCCTCAATGTGAAGAAGGAGACAAAAAGATAGCAGTTCAAACTAGAGCATAAAGGGAAATTGTTCAACATAAAATAAAAGATAAGCCCATGCTGGGGCAAAGGGATAGATTGTTCGGGGTCTCGAATCGAGGATGGGGGAAGATTGCGCCAGTGTTGGCTTCGGGGTCCCGAATCAGAAACAGGTGTCGGGGTCTCGAATGACGGATTCCACGTGGCGCGCTAGGAGAGGACGGGAAGTTCATGAAAAAGCTGATACTCGACACCTGTACAAATCAGAAAAAAGTGAGTTTTTCTTATTTTTTTGATTTTTTTGATTTTTTTTTTGATTTTTTTGATTTTGAATTTTTTTTTTAATTTGAAATAAAGGGGGGAAAGAAGGTAAAACAAAAGGAATTAATGGGGTTTGAAAAAGCAGGGGACAAGAGAATTAAATGAGGAGGGAAGGAGACAAAAGTAATTAAAGCTACCATAGGTAACATAAAAAGCTAAATTAAATGGGGAATTAATGGGGTTTGAAAAAGGAGGGGACAAGAGAATTAAATGAGGAGGGAAGGAGACAAAGCTAATTAAAACTACATAGGGAACATAAGAAGTGTGCATAAAGAATAAAAAAGCTAAGTTTGACTTGGAATTGAAAAATTGAAAAATTAAAAGGAAAGGAGGAAAGAGGGTTAGGAATCCGTGGGATTTCCCCACACTTGGCCTTGATTATAGTCGGGGCCTCGACTCTTAAAGTTTCCTTCAACCAATTCTACTAAATGCTTTCCATCCTCTTAGTTTGATGTGAATTATCGCATGGGGTGGATGGTCTTGTAGCAAAGCATCTTGCATGCGGCCATGATGTGAGTCAAATATTAATTTGGGCTCCTGCAAAATTAAGAGGAAAAAATTGTTATGAGTGGAAGGTGATTCAAGAAAAGGATCAATATAATCAAAAAGTTTCAAAATCTCCCTTTCACCCATAACGGCTTTAGATCGAGGGCACGACGAAAAGCTAAAGTCCTCAATTTTCTCCTCCTCAACCTCACTTAAATCCTCATTCTCAGTCTCCCTTGAATCCTCATTCACAATCTCTCTCGGCTGAAAAATGGTTTCTGCCCTCGATTCTGCTTCGAGGCCTTGAAGCTCATGACAAAAATCTGGCAAATGTTTGTTGCTCAACTTCGGGACCTCGATGTCTGTGTAGTACATATTGGCTCTTGACTCCAAAGGAGAGCATCCTCAATCCTCCAATTTTAGCTCATCCGTAGGCATGAAAAGGTCCTCTATCCCATAAGACTCATCATCTTGGTCATGACGCTCATATGGTGACTCCCATAGGGTGGTGGTGGAGAAATTCTCCTCTTCACTTAAATAGTCGTCACTATCTAAGTGTTGGGAATGTTGTTCTATAGGAGTGATAGGGTGATTCATCGTCTGATTGGGCAAGAGAGCTAAAAAATTTGGTTCGGGAGCTGGGGCAGCTTCTGGGTCTTGAATCCGATTCGGGACCTCGACTTCAATGTCCTCTTGACGCCACTGCTCCTTAAGCTCCTGCATTTCTAAAGTTAGCTCTTTTATTTGATTTTCCAAGTTAGTTAACCTTTCCTTATTTGATTCGGGAGCTGGGGCAGCGTCGAGGGCAAGATGATAGGGCAAGGACGTGAAGTTTTCTTCAATATACTCTTGGCGCCTCTGCTCCCGAAAGGTCTCTCTAACTTGGTTAACCATGCCAATTAAGGCAGCCAGATTTTCTTGAGACAACCCTGTGTCTTGAGGAGGTTGTGGAGGCTGAAAATATTGATATCTAGGTCTAGAATGCACTCCATAGCTGAAATTTCCTTGATTCCAGCACGGGGGGTTAGGAGTAAAATGCTGAGGAAAAGAGGGTGAATGAGAATAAGAATTTAAATAAGACATTAAAGAAAGAAATAAAATCAAACAAAAATCTGGACTTGTCTAGGACAAGACTTAACACCAATCCCCGGCAACGGCGCCATTTTGATAACGCGCTTGTCGAGGGCACGATCAAACAAATTATTACAACTTATCACATGCAACAAAATAGATTGAAGACAGTGGCAAGAGGATCGATCCACAGAGATTAGTGAAGACTTACACTAGATAAGGCCAAATTTATAAAATAAAACAATAAAAACACAAAAAGTCAGCCAAGAGGCCAAAACAGAATTCAAGGGCTGGATGGAGAGAAACTGATTCAAGGTCTTGAATAGATTCAAGGTCTTGAATGGAAGCACAGAACAAAAACACAAAAAGTAACACTCGGGGGGGTTTTACTTGGCTAAACAAGTCAGCCAAGAGAGATTGGGAGCTAACAATTTCTAACTAAGAAAGCAATATTCGGGGTCTCGAATGTCACGTTCGGGGTCCCGATTGTAAAAATATAGCAAATCAGTGAACAAATTCAGAATTAATAAAACAGAAAGTGAAACAAGCACAAATAATCAGGTAGAGAAAATTCTTAGCAAAAGGTATTCTTGGGTTCCATTCGGGGGCTCGATCGTCATCAGCTCAAGGGTATTCTATTCAAGACATCATAGAAATGACATAGGGACCAGATTCCTCGGATATACCCTACTTTTCTCTTAAGAGAAACTACCCCCCGTTTCCACATATGAGGTAGTCTTGACAGTTTGCCATCCCTCCAGGCACGAGTGCGGGAGGGCCATACTCAAACTGCCCATGAAGATAAGAAAAGACAGATCTAGAGCTAAAAGTCCCTCAGTTTGTCAGGCTCGTGACCTCGCTCTAATCAACTACCCACCCTATCTATTCGAGACCACTTTGACACAGTCAAAACTAAACAGATGCCTACTTGGTTCATGTAATTTTCCTTCCGTATTCACCACACGAATGGCAGCATTCACATAAGATAATTATCAGTTGATCAAACCTCTAATTACCCCAAGTGAAATTATAATTAAAATGATAAGCAATTGAATATGGCATCAAGAATATATTAAGTATGTTTAGGCCTCGAATCTGCCCTGCAGCCCTTGAATCACCCTTGCTAAGAACTAAAGATTTAGCTACTCATGGTTGAGGATGAACAAATAACAATTAAAGAAAGCATAACAAGTAAATAAATAGATTCAGGGAAGAAGACTTGTTACTAAAAATGTTTGAAGCCCGACGGCAAGGATGAAGGAAGCTAACAAGAACTAGAGAGATAAACTAGAGAGAAGTCTAAGAGTGTTCTTCCTAAAAACTACATGATCATGGATGATCCAAGATACCCTCAACTCTTCCTATCATCCTCTATTTAAACTAGAAAATACAATCACAAAATATCTTCTGCCCAACTAAGGAACAAAATGCATTTAAAGAAAGCCTATTACAATGGATCTATGTTCCCTAAAGCAAAAAGCTGAAATAGCTGAAAGCTGATTTTCTTGGTCTTTGACTAGCTTTTGCAGGTCTGGAATGGGCTCAAGGCTTGCAATGGTCAGAGGGGTAGGTATTTTGTGATCAGTGCAGACTGCTGGAACTGTGTCAGAGGAGGCACATGGAAGCTCTGGCAAGAGGACACGTGGAAATGTCACTCTTCGCCCTTCGGGGTCCCGAATGGAGAATCCGATTTGGGACCTTGAACGCTGCTTTGGACTCGGAACCTCAACTTTTGGTCTTGAAGCTCAAAACTGCACAAAATGCTCCAAAAACACATGTTTTTGCATAAACTCCCTTTTTAGGCCTAGATCTGCAATAGTAATGAAAACAAGGGTAATTTAGCAGAATCATGCCTTAAATGGGTGAGAAAATGGGGAGAAAATAGTGCATAAAAACATGCTATCAACGTGTCTTTCCTCTGCTTAATGGGTCTCTGAGTAGGGGTGGGCATCGGTCGGTAGTTTGGTATACCGACCGAAATATTTCGGTATTCGGTATACCGAATGTCCAAAAATAATTACCATACCGTACCAAATTAAATTTTGGTTCCGTACCGAAATACCGAATTTAGTTCGATACTGTATTTCGGTATACCGAAATACCGAAATTAATTCTTCATGAGTTAATAAAATGCAAAAGAATTTATAAAAAATAAAATCAGCTATATAATTGACCTGAATACCCGTTCATCAAATTAAAAATCTTTTCATAGTGTTTAAGACTACACAACCAAGCCATAAACGACTCAGCTAGACCATGGATTGATGCAAAAAGAAGACAAAAAATCAAGACAACAAAACTGCTTCCATCATCTCTATTCTCTAGTGAATATAGTTTGTAAAATCCAGGTAACTCAGACAACTTGTATATTCAGCAACAGAATCCCATTGTCATAACATTTAGTCCATTAAGTTGCTCTTAGATAATTCATTTGACTGTCATGACACAGCTTAGTGTTGTATATACATACATACAACATAAGACTGTAAGGAAAATAGAACTCGGTAATTGTTTTATATAAGTATAAGACATTTCGGTACCGAACCTATCAAATCTAATAACATACTATACCGAAATTTATTTCGGTACCATATCGAAATACCGAACAGTAAAAATGTGTAAAAAAATACCGACCGAACTTGCATTATTTCGGTACGGTACCGCTATAATTTCGGTACGGTATTTTAGTGCCCACCCCTATCTCTGAGTATTGCCTTCATAAACGTACCTTGGAGGACGACAGAGCGTCAAGGCTATCCCATATATGTACATACCTTGGGGTAGCTTCTTGTACGAAGGAAAGTAGGGGGCCTAAACGTACCTGGCCCCTATAGCACGTCTATGACATGGGAATACAATATTGTTGCGCCAATGATTGACTAGGCTTCGACGCAACCTGAGAAAATCCTTTGCTAAGATCCACTCTCATCTTACTTTACATCTTTTATTATTCTATTTGCTTATTATTGATTATTCTATCCTTTTTACCGTTTCAGCCTTTGTTAATTGTTTTTGTCACCATCTCTCTTGGTTAATCCAATTAACCAACCAACCCCCCCCCCCCCCCCCCCATCGTCTCTTTTATTGTTTTATTTTATATCTGGCATTGTCTAGTTTACGTCTTCACCATTCTCTGTGGATTGAACCTCTTACCACTGTCTTCAATCTTTTTTTGTAGCAAGTGATAAGTTGTAATTATTTTTGAGTGTTTCGACAACACATCAAATTTTGGCTCCGTTGCTGGGGAATTGGTGTTAAGGCTTGCCCTAGACGATTCCAAATTTTTTATTTCTTTCTTCAATGTCCTATTTTAATTCTTATTCTCACTCACCCTCTTTTCCTCAGTATTTTGATGCAGGCAACTATGATGAAAGGAATGCGACTGCCTATGCAGGATCCTATGGCCCGCCAGAGAGGAGTTTTGATTCGTATTATGATTCATATACATCTCACGGTCCACCGCAGGGATGTTATAACCTATACTACAATCCCTATGCATCTACTCCTAACCCCCCGTGGTGGAATCATGGAAATTTCAACTATGGAGTGCAACTCGAACCTAGCTATCAATATTTTCCGCCTCCACAACCTCCACAAGACGCAGGGCCGACTCAAGAACATTGGGCGATACTAACTGACATGGTGAATCAAGCTAAAGAGATGGCTATAACCATGCAGGAAATTAAGGAGTAGCAGCGCCAAGAGGCCATTGAAGCAAACTTAGCATACCTACCCGAGCAGCTTGCCCTAGACGTTGCCCCAGCACCTAAACCAAATTTTTTAGCTCCAACACCTCTGCCCAATCAGACCATGAATCACCCTATCACCCCCATAGAACAATATTTGCAGCACTCAGATAGTGACGACTATTTAAGTGAAGAGAATTTCTCCACCGCCATTCTATGGGAGTTGCCATCTGAGTGTTATGATCACGACGATGGTTCTTTTGGGATAGAGGACTTTTTTATGCCAACGGATGAGCTAGAATTGGAGGATCCAGGATCCTTTCCTTCATAGTTAGGAGCCAACGTAGAGTGCAAGGTCAGTGCAGTCACATTGCTGAGTATCACAAATCTACCAGATTATTGGGACGAGCGTCTTGCCCAAGACGTAAACCTAGAATTGGAGGCAGAGGTTGTTGCCCAACCAAACCCGCCAAATCAACTCCAGAATTGTTCTGACACTTTGGTGAGTCAAAGGATTACGATTTTTGAGGCTTTTCATTGGATCAAGCAGAGGGAGATTGAGAATGAAGATTTAAGAGAGATTAAGGAGGAAATAATTGAGGACTTGAGCTCTAAAGCCATTATGTGTGATAGGGAGATTTCTAAACTTTTTGATTATATTGATCATTTTCTTGAATCACCTTTCACTCATAACAATGTTTTCCTCTTTGTTTTGAAGGAACCCAAATTAAGACTTGAATCATATCATGGTTACCTGCAGGATGCTTTGCTAGTGGACCATCCACTTCATGTGATAATTCACATCAAACTAAGAGGATGGAAAACATTTAGTAGAATTGGTTGACAGAAGTTCAAACAACCAACATCACGCCTTAGACGTTAACTCAAGTGCTTCGTGGGAGGCAACCCACGTTTCTTTCCCTTTCCCTTATTCCAGGTGAACTTTTTCCTTTGTTATTTTGGATTTATTTCTTCTCGTTGGCCCTTGTGTGAGTCCCTTCTTCGCATTGAGGGCAATGCGTTGCTTAAGTGTGGGGAGGGATTTATGTGTTTGTGTTTAATTTGGGCAATTTTAAAAAAAAAATCGGTTTTAATTTTTGTAAATATCTCTTTTGTTGATTTACGCACTGCCACAATTTTTACCCCCCATAAAGCATGCACTTTTGATCTCTTGCACATAGAGTAAATTTTCATTTATCACATCTATGCCTTCCATGTGCAACTCTGCTTGTCTGCTCTTATGACCACGCTTGGGCCTAGACACCAGTAGTCAAAATAGCACCTTGTGAGCACATTGAGCCTCCATGCCATTAATTTTTCATGTGTGATTTAATGCATAGCTAGACACTGGTTGGGTTTGCATAATATCTAGGGTATAAGCACCATTAGACATGGGAAAGCAATAAAATAACGAAAAACTTTGCATCTTTTTCATTTTCTATTTTCTTTCTTTCTATCGTTTTCTTATACTCTTTTTCTATCTTGCCCTTGACACTCACCTACCCCCCTCTATTCCCTCTTTCTAACCTCTTAAGCTTATTTTTCTTAATCTTTTTCCTTGATAGGTGAGCGACTCTTCTTAATGATAGTAAGGGTTATTGACAAAAAAGAACAAGTGTTGGGAAGATAAAGAAGCAAGGTCTAGGTGCTTAAAGCAGAGCTAGGGAAAAATAGTAAAGAAAGATGGCTACGCCTATCCCAATCAGAAAAAGAAAGTTTCATGGCATAAGTGTGGGGAAGACAAGGTAGTAAATCCTTGACGCTGAAAGTAGAAGTATGCAAAGAGAACCACCAGCTACAGCTCCTGAAAATGGTAAAATAGCGAGTCAAGAAAAGAAAGATCTATGCCTGCTTTTGAAAATAATAATAATAATAATAATGTGTTCAAATAATAACACAAATAAAAATAGAGCAGGCACAACAAAGCAGCAAAGATCGCCAGCGCAAGCCCAGAAGAAGGTCTCCCCCACAGAAGAGAAAAGAAGCTAGTCATCTAGCCCTCGTTGTCGCCCCTTTGAGAAGTGTTGTCTCACCAAACTCTCCTTTTTCCAGCCAAGGAATCCCTCAAAAACTTCAGTTGGTTATCTTTCTTCTCTATCTCATTTCTTTTTCCTTCTTTTCATTCCCCATCTCTTTTCTTTACTTCACCCGTACTTTATTTTATCTCTTTTAGATGCAAAGTTCTTTTTGATTGCTAGATTTCTCATGCATGTGTACTACTTACCCATGATTGACATTGTAAACTTATTTGCATTTCTTGAGCAATTAAACACCTTGCCCTTTTTTTGAGCGTGAGCGCAAACACCTATCTTGTAAGGATTGCTCGTGACTAGGCCTAGTATGGGAAAGTCTTACCTTTAGGGACGTTATCCTACTGGTTTGGTGTAGGTGCATATCTAGGCGGAGTTGTATTTTGATTAGGTGCAGTGTGTTTTGTCAGTTTATTCTTGTGCTTGGGTTGATACCATATGTTCTAATTTGGGGTTGTTTTCAATTTTGTGAATGCTCGAGGGTGAGCATTGGGCAGTGTGGGGATATTTGATGGCGTGTTGATTGACGTCTATTTTCATGCATTTTTACCATCTTAAACCACCTTGTTTATGGTGAAAATGGTGCCTTTCACGTCAACCTATCTGCTTTTAAAGGAAATGAAGGAAATATCAGCTTTCAGCACAAACTAGCAATCTTAGGCGCAGTCTTGGCTAAGATTGTTGATCTAAAGACGTGCAAAGCTAGGAGTCTTGGAATGCTATTGATGGAGTGTGGATGACAGCTGGATTTGTGCTGGAGGAAATAGAGAAAAGCTATCTTTGGAGCAAAAATCAGACAAACGATCAATCTTAGCTAAGACAAAATAATCTTAGCTAAGATTGCCAAGAAACGTGATATACTAGGAGTCACGGGATTTTAGCTAAAAGAGTAGATTTGACAGCTGGAGACAACTAGAGAAGATCAGACGCGATCCAAGATTGCATCCTTTTAAGGATTATCCTCTATTTGAACAAACAAATCTATTTCTAGTTTGATTTTATTTTATTTCGAATTTAAACAATGTTATCTTTATCTTTTGAAGTTTTGAATTTGGAAAGGAACGTGATTGGTGGGGACTCTAACCTTATTTAAGGTTAGGGAAGGCTATCAATTAGGGATCTTCCATCTTCTTTTCTTCTGGTTCTTGTAAACACTTTGCATTTTAATCATATTTCATGTTCTTCAATTATTTCGTTCTTTCTTTAATTATCATGTCTAATAGCTAAACACTTAATTCTTGGTAAGGGTTGAGTGAGCATACTTGTTATTCGTGAGACCGATCTATTCTTATTATCCTCTCAATCGTAATTGATTCAAGTTCTGTTTTAACAAACCGGTTCCCGTCTAGGCTAAGACTCGATCAATCTTAGGCAAGACGACGAATTTGCAGCCAGTCACTGAGGGGACGAGCGAAACTGAAGTGACGAAGTAGGCAGCTAACCTCGCGGGGGTTAGTGAGTTTGAATCGATATAGGCCTAACCAGATTGACAACCTAGGGCTCCGAGTTGGGAGTAGCTTGGCCTAGACTCTGTCTTTCCCTACGCCATTGAGAAAACGCATGTGCCTCAAGCCAGCAGCCAATTGGATAAACCCTTTAACCAGCAAGGTGTCCACTGGCCAGGATCACTAGGAAAGGGGGTACCCTCCAAGTGATTTGAATAGGAGGAAAGTAGGATTGGAAAGGGGTTCCTCCCAATCTATAGCAGAGTTATGAGAGAGAAGGAGAAAATCTAAGGTCGATGATCGATTAAACAAGTAAAGCGCTCACGAATTCGCCCTTACCAGGAATCTACCCTACAGCAGTCCACAACCAATCTCCGCCGCCAATCTTAGCTAAGATTCATTTCTGCCTAAGATTATTTCTTTATTTAATTTTTGTCTTGTTCTTTTTAATTGCTTTGTTTATCTTAACTGCAGAACAAAACCCCTCAACTCTAGTGACGAGGAAGTCGAGTCAAGACTACAAAACTCCAACAAGATCTCTGTGGACGAACCTCTTATCACGATCTACAAGTCCATTGTGGACAGTGTTAAGTTGCATCCCCTACCCCATTTTTATATCATTTTATACAACTAAATTTGATGCCCTCGACACGCAATCACGTGTATTTTATGCATATTTTTCTCCTTATTCTTTGTCCTATTCTGAGCATGATACTGCTAATTTGCTCCTGTTTCTATCCTTTTTGCAGATCTGGACTAAAAGAGAGAAATATGTAGAAGCATGCACTTTTTGGATGGTTTTCCTTTGGAGCATAAATCGTCTTGCCCTTGCTGCCAAATTCTGCGTCTAGGCCTCGCTTCAAGTCGTCTTGCCCTAGCTGTCGTGCGCTTCGGGAATATTCCCAAAACATTCCCTTTTCGGACCAAAGAGCCTTCTCTGTGTTTTTGCACCTCCTTAGCTGGATTTTGTCCTCTGTGGGTTGTTAGGATATTTAAAGGACTTTAGTTTTTAGGGTTTCAGATCTGATCATATTATCTTTTTTTTGGGTGTACTTCTTTTTATTTTTCCCTTCCTTCTTTTGGAGTGGCGGCCCAGACCCTATTTTCAGCAGCTTTTGTATTAAAATGGAGCTTTGCTCCGGCCGGTAATATTTAATAGTTTTATGATTTCTTCTTCTTCTTCTTCTTCTTCTTCTTCTTCTTTTATGCAATCTATCTTATATTATTTTGTTTATTTATTTTATGACATGAGTAGTTAATTTCTCCATTCTTAGCAAAGGTTATTTGAAGGTTGCTTAGGTTAGTTAAGAGGTCAAATTGTTCTTCATATATTCTTATTGTTATATTTGCTTGTTTGCCATATTTTTATCAATTCTTTTGGGGTTTATTGGAAGCATGATCATCTACTGGTCTACCTCTCTAGATTACCGTCATTTCTATAGTAATAACTAACATGAGGCTATAGAATAGAAGTAGACAACTAGATCAGAGTCATAATATCATTTGGTCCAATCTGACTAGGGCAAGTGACCAATTATGGTAGAGTGTTTGTGTCTTACCCTAGACGTGTCTTTCCTCTACTTAATGGGCCTCTGAGTATTGCCTCCATAAACGTACCTTGCAGGATGGCAGAGCGTCAAGGCTATCCCATAAGCGTACCTTGGGGTAACTTCTCGTACGAAGGAAAGTAGGGGGCCTAAACGTACCTAGCCCTTATAGCACGTCTATGACATAGGAATAGAATATTGTTGCGTCAATGATTGACTAGGCCTCGACGCAACCTAAGAAGATCATTTGCTAAAAGCCTCTCTCATCTGACTATACATCTTTTATTATTCTATTTTCTTATTATTGATTATTCTGTCCTTTTTACTATTTTAGCCTTTGTTAACTGTTCTTCTCACCATCTCTCTTGGTTAATCCAATTAACCAACCAACCCCCCTCCCCCATCGTCTATTTTATTGTTTTATTTTATACCTGGCCTTGTCTAGTTTATGTCCTCACCATTCTCTGTGGATCGAACCTCTTACCACTGTCTTTAATCTTTTTTATAGCAAATGATAAGTTGTAATTATTTTTGAGTGTTTCGACAACACATCAGTTAACTTTTTTGTTTATTTATTTAATTTAATTTATGGATGTTTATTTTGTTTCTCCCAACCACGACTCTTTGGACCCAATAAATGCTGATGAAACCATGTCGCGAAGCAAATTATTTGTAAGCTAAAGGTAATTTTTTAATTAATATTTGGGTTAATTTGATGAAGGAAAATATGATCATCACTTAGATACATCTCTAATACACTTAATTAAGTTTTTTAATATTGGATTTTCCTAACATATTATTTTTCGATCGAATTAATCAGTTTTGTTACTTGCTCAAGTTATAAGATCAACATTGCAACATTTGCATCCCTACCAAAACTCCTGATTTACGTGTTTCATTTACTTTTTTACATAACAGGTTTCAACTTTCCAATACTTTTTTACATTTTTGCTTATATGATAATTAAATCCACTGTATATATTAGTTGATAACTATAGAAGTGATTCCAGGGGCATTTTCATCCTTACACTTAATAGCAAGACTAGAGTATTGTAGCTGTCGCCTGGGGTGAACCACTGTAGTTATCTCCCCTCTCCCTACACAAAATCCTAGGATGGTCGACGTCAGCGGCGGGGTCTCACCCGATATCTAGCCACACAAACGGCGATATCCCATCCCAGACGATAGAAGGCGCCATTTGGGGGACTTGGGCGTTATCATCCCAAGATAACACCCACCCCCTAGAGGTAACATCCACTTCTTGCCTATAAATACCCCAACACTCAAGATAAAAGGTAAGCCTAAGATAGCTGGTTGAAACCCTGCCATTTTACACTACCATACTGACTTAAGCATCGGAGTTTCTACGCCGGAGACCCCCTCCGGCGCTTTGTAGGTACATCGGATAGCGAGATCAACAATCTGGGAGGCCATTTTCCTTGCTTACCCTTCTCCAGAAGACTCGAATCTTATCAAAGTGGTACTTTCATTGAGAGCCTTAGTTTCATTAAGTGAGCATCCTTGATAACCAAGCTCCATTTTTCTAGGAGAGTTAGCGATCATGGCTTCTGACCCAGATTCCACACCCCCTCAATATTATGGTAATCCACTTGCCCCCTGCCGAGAACTGTTTCCTTCCATTACAACTGCCATTCATACCACAGCACAGGGGACTCCTTCCACGCAAATCAGATTTTTTACTTTGGGCCAACAATGGGAGTATCATCCTCTCAAATGAGCACTCCGTTGTCCCAAATGGCAGGATCTAGTTTTTTCACTCCCCCTCCGATGGGATCTGTGATGGACAACACTAGCAACCCTCTGGCGACTTCTTTGATAGCTTTGCGTGCCTAGTTGGAACACCTAACTGCATTAGCCACAGGATCCATTCCTAATGCTTCAGGATCCGTCATCCCCCCTCACATTTTATTCACCCCATCAATTGTCGCTGATCGACCGCTATCACCCCTGCGACACGAACATGTGACCCTGCCCATAACGATGACTCCTACCAGCCTTATGCACCTCACTTGCGGGTAAGTAGTAATTTATGTGCCGCATACGCTTGAAATTCCTGTATTCTAGGGAGAGCAATGACATGGTGAAGATAGAGGCAATTGGGAGGCAAGACAAGACGACATGGTCAGGGATATGTCCCCTAGACATAGCAGGAGATCCAGTAGCAGAAGACATCGAGCTCGCTCACCAAGGAGTCGTAGTCGGTCTCCCAAGCGATGTCATACGCCCAATCCTTAGGGACACGCGTGACATTTGGAGGTCTTTCCCCCCTGTCATCCTCGCGAAATCCCTAAGGATAACGCCGACCATCCATTTACTTACCGCATAAAGGATCCCTACCGCATAAAGAGTCAGCCGACATGTGAAACTCCCTACGGAATCTTATGATGGCACAAAGGATCCCATCTCTCACCTTGACAAGGTAAAAGATTTTGTACAATTCCAAACTCATAGTGATGCGGCCTTGTGCCAGATATTTGTCATGATGTTATCAGGGGTCAAACGCGTTATTTCTTTGTTTGATAATTACGTACTATTTTTCTCTTTCACACAATTGAGTTTGGTTTCGTTCAATTTTTGTCGTAAGGACATTTATTTTTGCGTCCGAACTTTTAACGTTTTCGAAAGAGAAAATAAATACGTTAAACCGAGTTTCGTGTTTATTCGCAGTATACTACTTTTCTTGTCTTATTTTTCTGCACGTCGTGGTTTCCTCGGTTCGGGTTTATTTTCATTTTCGAGCGATTTCGCTCGTACCAAAAATATCTCGTTCGTGCCCAAAAATAGGATAAATACCACATAAATACCATTCAATGCATTCTTACCCTCCAACTCGGCTCCAACTCACTTAGATCACTACCCCATCCTATCCGGTCAGCCTTGGCCACAAGCTTCCCTCCCCTAGCTCACTATTCTGACCTAGAGCTCATCATCACCTTGGATATTTTCTTCCCGTCGGTTTGCAGCCACATGTGCAAACCGACTCCAAATTTTTCCCTCCTCTATAAATATCAAGCTTCACACAACAAATCAAGGGCACCAAAAATCTCCTCTTAATCTCTATTTCTTGCACTACCTTCTTGGATAAAAATCTCTCCTGGACAACTAAGCTTCTCACTCTATTTTTCTTTTAATTTTCGTTTATAGCCTTAATGCATGAATAAATTGATCAAACTTGGTTCAAATGCTTAGTTTTTATGCCAATTTCATTTCCCTTGTCTCAATTTAATGACATGTTTCCTTGAGTAATTAATAGCCATAATGCATGTTAATTAACTTGTTTTTCCTTTGTTAAAAGTGCCACTGTTTTCATTTAATTTTCTTGCCATATTCGTTGCCTTGAATCGCTACTATGCTACTGGTTTTATTTGGGTTGGTTTGGTCGAGTTTCAAGGTTTGAGTCTCACCTTGGTCGCCGGCCATAGTGCTGGCGACGTGAGGAAGAAGATGAAGGTAAGAAGGCTGGAGGGGAAAATAGAAAGAAAGAAAGGTGATGGGCTTCGGCCCATCTTTGTCTTAAATTAAAATTTGGGCTTGGCTTAGGCCAAGCCCATTTTTTAATGTCCAAAATCTAAATGTGGGGCCTGGCCCATTTATTTGCGTCAATATTTGTGAAATGTTCGTATGCATAACTTGTTTATTTAATTTTTCCGCAAACGCTCACATGCCTCGTATGCAATATGTTTATTTTATTTTCGTGTTTAAATATTGCATGACTCGTTCACATGTCCGTATGCAATGAATTGCTTACTTTATGCCATGTTGAATGTGTCGCATGAAATATTCGTATAAAATATTTGTTTATTCATTTTCGTGTTTATTTGCTTGCATGATTTAAATGACTTGTTTATACCATATTTTAATTAATTAAATGCTTGTATGATTTAAATGATGTGGTTATGCCATGTTTTATTTAATTATTTACTTGCATGATTTAAATGACTTATACCATGTTTTAATTAATTAAATGCTTGCATGATTTAAATGATTAGTTTATGCCATGTCTTATTTAATTAAATGCTTGTATGATTTAAATGATGTGTTTATGCCATGTTCTATTTAATTAAATGCTTGCATGATTTAAATGATTAGTTTATGCCATGTCTTATTTAATTACATGCTTGTATGATTTAAATGATGTGTTTATACCATGTTCTATTTAATTAAATGCTTGCATATTTTGAATGAGATGTTGAGTTCATTTGTCATGCTTTATTTTAATTAATTTCTTACATACTATGAATGATCCATTTATTTGTTTGCCATGTGTATTTAATTAATTGCTTACTTATCGTAAATTTAAATAAGTGTTTGCATGAGCTTTTCTTATTTATTATTCTCGAAAAACGTTGCTAACGCTCTCACTTTGCAAGGAAGATCAAGATCACGCGACGCAAGTACGCTTTCTAGTCTTTTTATTTATTCGATGCTTTCCGCGAATATTACTTGTATGCATGCTATTGAAAAATATTAATGAACTCATATCGTATTCGTATGCATGATAAAATCAACGCACATGCTTACATGTTTAAATCACTTGTTCTCTTTTTTATGCCATGAAATTAATTGCTATACATTGATATGTGAGCATGGTGGCTTCGAATCCCACACGGTTATGTGCATTCATAAAAATGTACGATGTTAGTATTTACCCATGATAGGATCACGTAGTAATTAATTAATCATGCATGGCCCGATGATAAAAAGGGGGGAACGTCCGCTCTAGCATACGAACAAACGGTAACCCCGTCCTTCGGTCCCGATCGAAAATAACAATGTCCCGACAAAAATGGTAAGATGTAACGTCACCTTTAAGGGCCCAATTCGTGTGTCAAAAATATTTAAGTGGTCGAAAAGTGTCCCACTCTTCGTAACAGGATTTCGGCCGACACTTTACTATCGTTTACCTCATAAATGATGGAAAGGTGGCCCATTTTTGTACGCGGAATTGGTTGACATGCTTCGATTATTCATTCATTTTCGTATGAAAGAATGCTTAAGTGATTGGAAAGTGTCCCACTCTTCGTAACAGGATTTCGGCCAACATTTTACTATCGTTTACCTCGTAAATGATGGAAAGGTGGCCCGTTTCCGTGCGCGGGACTGGTTGACATGCTTCGATTATTTATTCATTTTTATGTCAAAAATGTTTTCCAAACACCTTTTTACCGGTAACCTTTTTAAGGATGTGACTTGGTTGCCTAACACCTTCCCAAGTCCATAAAACGACCTCGAACCTTCGTTCTTTGGTTTAGACCAATTGTGCCTTAGTTTTTTTATTTATGCCATGACGATTAGGTTCCCTAAACCTTAGAAAATAGGGTGGCGACTTCATTGCATTATGCGAGACATCCATTTATGCTTAGCCTCCGTTCCGAACCTTAAACTCGTTCTCAACGAAAAAGGGGCTGTGACAGTTTGGCGACTTCACTGGGGACTAGTAGGGTCGAAGCCTGTTTTTTTTTATAAAAAAGGTGTTTGTTTTTTTTCTACTTGTTTTAGTAAATTGTTTTCATGTCTATTTGTTGTACGCTTTGATCAACTATTATACGCATTTCATGCATAGGCCCTACACCCAAGGGTCGCCTACCAAATAAGTTTAGGAGGGGATTAGTGAGACCCTGGGACTTAAGTCTTGGGTAATGTTCATGAAACTCAACCCGCTCGAACCCCTAAAGCTAGTACGAAAGGTTGCCTAGTTCTGTAAGGAATCGATAGACACCAGACGACACTTTAGGGACCATTCTATGGTATCGACGGGAACCTTCAGGCCGTTAGAACTTTAGTCGACGTCAAAAGCCCTCATCATGCACATCATACTTGTTTTATCGTGGCTTGGTTTATCATGTTTCCTACGTTTTTCTCCCTTCCACGCCATTTTATTTTTTTTAGTAATGCATATAAAGAACCTAGTAACACATTTTGTACAAACTACTAATACTGAAACTCTATTTTTTTCTTTCCAGGACCTATCCTGCTTTGATCAAATGACAGTGTCTACTTTGCTTTCGCTTGATACTTTCGAGGGTAGGAGTTTTGATACCCAAGCCACGCGAGGAGATATGCTCAAACCTAATTTCATCCCCAACATCTCAACTAAAATTAAGATAGAGATTACGGACTTTGACGTAACCAAGATTAGGAAGTTAAGGAATAAATTGACTCAGGAGGAGGGGGCTTAGTTTGTATGCAACTATGGGAATTTGTTGACCATGACTGATGTTAGGACGGATTGGGGATGCATCCAAGCGGCCGTAAAATTTTGGGATCCGTGCTACCGTTGCTTCTCTTTCAACGGAGGAATAGACTTGACCCCTACGTTAGAGGAGTACTCCACCTTGATGGGCTTCGCACCTCCCATTTCAGCCATCTATCAAAATGTTTGCCTCAATTCTTCCGGCGTCAAGACTAGGCTTAATCATGGTTTAGGGATCACCACTCGTGTGATAGAGGGGAACTATGTGTGGTGTTGGTCGGACATCGAAAAACAGTTTCGGAGGTCCAAAGGGCAAGATCGCTTGAGGGTTCTAGCCTTTGCGGTGGTAGGACTCGTCTTGTTTCCCAAAATGAAGGACATGATCGACTTCGAAGTAACCAACGCCTTCTTCAAAATGGAGACCAACGCCATCAACCCTACCACGACCATCCTAGCCGAGACCCTTCGCTCCTTGGACCTTTGCAGAAGGAAAGGCAAAGGGAAACTTACGTGTTGCACTCAGTTGTTAACAGCTTGGCTACTTAGCCACTTCAAGCAAGCTCCAAACCGATCTCTCTTCTCGGCGATTCACTCGGGTTCGGGGCCCTTAAGCAAAGTCATAACCGCCATAAACACCAACCGTTGGGAAGTGGAAGGCAAAGACGTTTAGGTTGATAGATTCCTAGACCTCTCAGAGGAGGACTTCGATTGGCATGCCAAGTGGCTACGAGCTGCCAATCCCATAGTTTGCTGCGGACCTTTGCCATGAGTTCCTTTGATCGGAGCTCGAGGGTGCGCCCACTATTGCCCCGCCCTAGCCTTGCGACAATTTTGCATCAAGCAAATAATCCCCGCAACATATGGCATGACGGAGTCGAGTATACCACACACCGCGGGGAATATGAATTGCCTCCAATATGCTCGTGATTGGGCTCACCCTTTTTACCTTGAAGGACACATTGTCCCCACCTTGCCAATGCTAGAATACCCCAATGGAGGAGGAACCGAGCTAATGGAAATATTCTACCCCGCCCCGAAAATCACAAACCATTAGAAGAAGAAGGCGAGTCACACACCGGCAAAGGACTTGAGGTCATCGCCCACGCCCAGTTAATAAATCGGTTACACACAGTATCGGAAGAAAGGAATCGATTCACCGTGGAGAAAGAAAGTTGGTTGGCAGAAAAAAAGGACCTAGAACTCAAAGTGCGCGAATGGGAGAGGCGCCACCAAGACAATATCCGGATGGGCTTGGCAAATCAAAAAACAGCTTTTGACGACTTCAAGAAACGCATGAGCAGGGAAGTATGTAAGGGAAGAGCATCTAGCGCATTAATCAAAGACAAAAATGCGGTGATAAAGGTTTTGACAACCCATGCCAATGAGAAAAATGGGGTGATCGTCAGTCAAATATACTTAAAATTTATCGTGATGCCTAAATGCACAAGTAAATGTGTATAGAGCAAGACAGGGTCGAACCACAGAGATTGAAGGAGCAATATGTTAATAAAAATGTATGACAGAGAGAAAGTGCGACAGAGAAAGAACAAGTAACACAGGGGGAGGGGTTATGATGATTAGTGAACTAATCAACTCAAGATCAGGAGCTAACACGACAAATAAGTAAACCTTCTTATCTGGGGCACGAAATGAAATCACAATCCAGGGCTAGATAACATAACTTAATCGGGGGCATGAAAGCAAGAAAAGTAATTAGAGGTGTATAAATCAGATAGGAAGGAATCTTAGCAAAAGGTGTTCTCGGGTTGCTTTCTAGGTCGGTCAATCATTGGCACAAAAATATTCCAGAGTCAAGTACAAACCTGCTATAGGGATCGCGTTTCCACACCGCATCCCCTACTTACTTTCTTAGATAAAAGCCACCCCCCGTTTCCACATATGAGGTGACCTTGACGTTCCGCCGTCCTCCCAGGCACGAATGCGGGGAGGCACTACTCAGAGCGCCCATGAAGGGGTGGTAAGACAGATCTAGGGCGTGATAGCTCAGCTTGTCAGACTCGTATCGCATACCCTAAATAACCGTTTACCCCTAGACAGAGGCCTCTCGCGCTGCCTCCACTAGGTGTCTACTCTAACTCAAGCCTTCGCGTCAGTTATAACCAAGAGAATGACAGTAGTCAAACAGAAATATCAACAGTTGATCAGGCCCTTAACATTCCTAAATGGGCATGGGATTAAAACGGTAAACAATTATATGTCACAAGAGAATATATTAAGCATGCATTAGGTCTCCTAACCGAACCCTACAACCCTCGAAACACCCTTTACCAAGAAGATAGAACTTAGCTACTCATACTAGAATATAAGCAATAGATGATAATAAACATACAATAAATAAGAGATAAGGATTAGAAGAAACCTAAAGGATGAAATAGTATTAATCAAAAGCTTCCCCTTTACAAAGTTAGCGGCTGCTCCAAAATGCTAAGAGGAGATGATCCCCAGAAATTAGGGTAAGAGAGAGTGATGTATTAATTGCCTAGGTCAACCGTCCTTACACAAAACCCTTGAAACCTTTATAAAAGGGTTTAATCCGCTGGCCATTGACTTTGAAGATTGTTCCTGTCTCGGGGTTCTGAATCTTGACCGCTCCATGGTCATAGACTGTCGTGACCATGAAAGGTCCAGACCATTTGGATTTGATTTTCCCTGTAAACAATCGCAGGCATGAGTTATACAATAATACTCTTTGTCCGACTGAAAAAACTTTGGGACGAAGGTGCCTATTGTGATAAGCCTTAGTCTTGCCCTTGTAGAGCATGGCATTCTCATAAGCATCATCCCTTAGCTCTTCGAGCTCCTGAATTTGCAAACGCCTGTTTTGGCCAGCGGGCCCTAGATCTGTTTTCTTGGTCCCGAAGTGTCCTCCTTCAGAATGGAAAAATTTGAGGATCGAGGGCACTTCATCCATAGTTACACAGCGGTGAATTATCTGGTCCGAGCAATGCTTCCAAAGATAAGGGCTATCCCAAATATAGTATTTGGATTACCGTCTAATTTTGTTGCATTTAGATGGGGAAGCATCAGCGGGGAAGGTCCCAATAGTACAAAAATTCGCGATATCTGTAAACCATGGGGAATAAACAACCTGGACTAGACACAAATGTTCGTCTGGAAAGGTATCTCGGATAGACATGAGTGAGTCATTTTCTTGGGCTGGAAGTCTGCTGAGATGATCTGCCACCAAATTTTCTCTTCCTGCCTTATCCTTGATCGAGATGTTAAATTCCTGTAGCAACAATATCCACCGAGTAAGCCGAGGTTTGGCATCTGCCTTTGTCAACAAGCATCTAAGGGCAGAGTGATCCGAGTAGACGAGGACATGAGTGCCCAAAAGGTATTGCCTGAACTTGTCTAGGGCATAAACCATGGCCAAGAGTTCTTTTTCTGTGGTTGTATAGTTCTGCTGGGCTGGATCTAATAGCTTGGAAGCATAATAGATGACGTAGGTTTCTTTGTCTTTCTTCTAGCCCAGAACGGCGCCTAGGTCTTGATTGCTGGCATCGCACATGAGCTCGAAAGGCAATGTCCAATCAGGGGCACGGATGATCGGTGCTGAGATAAGCTTGTTTTTTAGGAGTTCAAAGGCATCTTTGTAACTTTCATCGAAATCAAATGGTACTTCCTTCTGGAGCAAGCGACACATGGGCTGGGCATTTTTGGAAAAATCTTTAATGAACCGTTTGTAGAAACCGGCATGCCCTAGAAAATATCGCACATTGCGAGTACACGCTGGGTAGGGTAGGGACGCTATCACCTCAATCTTGGCCTTGTCGACTTCGATTCCCCTGACCGAGATGATATGACCGAGAACGAGGGCTCGATCCACCATGAAGTGGTATTTCTCGAAATTCAGGACAAGATTTGTCTCTATACAACGCTCTAAACATTTCTACAAGTTGCTCATGCATTCTTGAAAGGAATTCCCATAGACCGTGAAGTCATCCATGAAGACCTCGATTCTATTTTCAACCAATTAGGAGAAAATACTCACCATACAGCGCTGAAAGGTGGCAGGGGCATTACACAAACCGAAGGGCATGCGTCTATAAGCAAAGGTGCCGAAAGGGCAAGTGAAGGTGGTCTTCTCCTGGTCTTCGGGGGCAAATGGTATCTAGTGAAACCCGGAGTAACCATCTAGATAGCAATAGTGAGTCTTGCCCACGAGACATTCCAACATCTGATCAATGAAGGGCAGGGGAAAATGGTCTTTCCTGGTTGCAGTATTTAGTCGGCGGTAGTCAATGCATACTCGCCACCCATTCTGGATTCGGGTGGGAATGGATTCGCCGTCTTGCCCAATGCTGATGGTGATACCAGTTTTCTTGGGCACGACCTGTATAGGGCTGACCCATGGGCTATCGGAGATGGGGTAAATAACTCCCGCATCTAACAACTTCATAATTTCTTTCCTGACCACTTCCATCATAGGTGGCTTCAATCGGCGCTGGGGCTGGCGTATAGTTTTGCTAGCATCTTCCAAGTGGATACGATGGGTGCATAGGGCTGGTGACAAGCCCTTGATATCTGCAATGGTCCACCCTATGGCGTGTCTAAATTCCTTCAGCAAGGAAATCAGCTCAGACTCTTCAGAAGGTTTGAGCTTATTGGAGATAATGACTGGCAGGGATTCATCGGGGCCTAGATAAGCATATTTCAAGTAGGGAGGCAGAGGCTTCAGATCGAGGGCTGGAGCTTGATCAATAGAGGGAAACAACTTAACATGGCATGGGCAGTCAGGAGACATCTTTGAGGATTCATATTGAGCAACAATGCATTCTTCTAGGTCAGCGACGACGGAGTGCAGTTCAAGGCGTATGGGAAGGGTCGAGGCCACGACATCTAGAAGAGCTGGTGTCATACTCCTGTCAAGGGCAAACTGCAAAGGGTCAGTAAAATGAATTTCAGCGACTTCCTCTATAACGGGATCAATAACATCAATATAATTAACACTCGAGAATTCGGATGGGTATCGCATGGCTTCCAGCATATTGAATTTGATGATTTTCCCATCGAATTCGAGGGAGATTTTCGCATCATGAACACCAATCTTTGCCCGGGCGGTGGCCAGAAATGGACGGCCTAAAAGAACATTAGTAGACTTGGTAGAATCTTCATTCTCCATTGCAATAACATAAAAGTTTGCTGGGAATAAGAATTCTCCCACTTGGACCAAGACATCTTTGATGATCCCCTCGGGATAGATGATAGAACAGTTCGCAAGCTGAATGGCAAGGTCTGTAGGCACGAGAGGCTCGAGACCTAGACAGTTATAGATGATCAATGGCATGACATTTATTCCTGCCCCTAGATCACACATGGCTTTCCCGATGTCGACTATACCAATTCGGAAGGGAATGATGAACATTCCTTGATCCTTGCACTTCGAAGGGATCCTCCGCTGAATATGGGCAGAAGCGTTAGCTCCTACACTGATCTTGTTAACTTCAGCGAACTTGTTCTTCTTCGTGCATAACTGCTTTAGGAATTTTGCATAGTGAGGGACATTCTTTACTGCCTGGAGAAGGGGGATATTGATGACCACTTTGCTGAACATCTCAAAGATATCGCAATCCTCATTATCTTTCTTGGTCTTGACCAATCTGTGAGGGAATGGGGGTTCGAGAATTTTGTGAATGTACTCTTGGGTAAATTCAGGAGGATTGGGATCGTTCCTTGGGGATCCTCTAGGAGAGCGGATTCTATCTTCCATGATATCGACAAGTCTGGGAACCTTTAGAAGTTTTGCTCTGGGTTTCAGCCTAAGTTCGGACTCTAGAGAGTTCTCAATGTCGGGGTCCAGATGTGCATAAGGTTTCAAAGTCGTTCCACTTCGCAGAGTCATTGCGCAGACATTGTATTTTGGATTTGTTTCGGTCTGAGGTGGAAATCTTCCTTGGTTTGTTAACTCTTTCACTTGTCCCATCATGGTGCTCATTTGTTACTTAAGCTCCTCATTTTCCTTCTGCTGCTCGGGATTCCGAGGTATCTTAGTATTCGGGGGTATGACAAATGTCTGATCCTAGGGAGGCTGACGTTGATACTGATTCTGATGAAAAGTGGGCCGAGGTCTGTAGTTCTGCATGTCGGGAGGTGGGGGGGTGATTCCCATACGGATTCTATTGATGCTGTTGATGGCTAGGTCCCGAAGGCTGAGGGTTTGGAACTCATCCTGGATTTGGCTGTTTCCTACCCTAATTGTAGTTTTGGCTATATGGGGCCGGGTCATACTGACCAGCAGCATTAACTTGGATTTCATCCAGAATGTGGGGGCATGCATCAGTAGGATGGTCTACAAAATTACAGATTTGGCAGGCCTTGACAGGCGCGGATTGCCCTGTCATAAAATTCTAGAACATCCCCGTGAGGGAGGATAACTGATTTTGCAAGGCAGCCACTTGGACATCTTGGCCTTAATAGTTGGCAGGGTCAGACGAAGTATTTTTGGCCATGAGTTCTATTGTTGCCTTAGCGGTTGAGGGGGTAAGAGCAGTTAGAGATCCGCCGGCAGCAGCATTGACTGAGGCCTTATCATGGGCTTTGAGGCCTTCACAAAAATACTGAACAAGGGCATGCTCTGTGAGGTTATGGGAGGGACAACTAGATTGCATCTTCTGGAACCTCTCATAATACTGGGCTAGAGTCTCCTCCTTCTTCTGGACTATGGAGACAAGTTGTTTGCGCGTGGTGTTGGAGATAGAAGTCGGATAATACAGCTTTTGACGACTTCAAGAAACGCATGAGCAGGGAAGTACGTAAGGGAAGAGCATCTAGCGCATTAATCAAAGACAAAAATGCGGTGATATAGGTTTTGACGACCCATGCCAATGAGAAAAGCAGGGTGATCGTCAGTCAAATATACTTAAAATTTATCCTGATGCCTAAATGCACAAGTAAATGTGTATAGAGCAAGACAGGGTCGAACCACAGAGATTGAAGGAGTAATATGTTAATAAAAATGTATGACAGGGAGAAAGTGCGACAGAGAAAGAACAAGTAACACAGGGGGAGGGGTTATGTTGATTAGTGAACTAATCAACTCAAGATCAGGAGCTATCACGACAAATATGTAAAGCTTCTTATCTGGGACACGAAATGAAATCACAATCCAGGGCTAGATAACATAACATAATCGGGGGCACGAAAGCAAGAAAAGTAATTAGAGGTGTATAAATCAGATAAGAAGGAATCTTAGCAAAAGGTGTTCTCGGGTTGCTTTCTAGGTCGGTCAATCATTGGCACAGAAATATTCCATACTCAAGTACAAACCTGCTATAGGGACCGCGTTTCCACACCGCATCCCCTACTTACCTTCTTAGATAAAAGCCACCCCCCGTTTCCACATATGAGGTGACCTTGACGTTCCACCATCCTCCTAGGCACGAATGCGGGGAGGTACTACTCAGAACGCCCATGAAGGGGAGGTAAGACAGATCTAGGGCATGATAGCTCAGCTTGTCAGACTCGTATCGCATACCCTAAATAATCATTTACCCCTAGACAGAGGCCTCTCGCGCTGTCTCCACTAGGTGTCTACTCTAACTCAAGGCTTCGCGTCAGTTATAACCAAGAGAATGACAGTACTCAAACAGAAATATCAACAGTTGATCAGACCCTTAACATTCCTAAATGAGCATGGGATTAAAACGGTAAACAATTATGTCACAAGAGAATATATTAAGCATGCATTAGGCCTCCTAACCGAACCTTACAACCCTCGAAACACCCATGTGTCTTCAACAGTCAAGGGCTTGAATCCCTCGTAAAAGGGTTTCAGCCTTTGACCGTTAACTTTGAAGATTGTTCCTGTTGTCGGATTCTGGATCTCAATCGCTCCATGGTCGAAAACTGTCGTGACCACGAAAGGTCCTGACCATTTAGACTTGAGCTTGCCTACAAACAGTCGCAAACGTGAGTTATACAATAATACTTTCTGTTCGATGGAGAAAGTTTTGGGATGAAGTTTCCTGTCATGATAGGCTTTTGTCTTACCCTTGTAGAGCAAGGCATTCTCATAAGCGTCGTCTCTCAATTCTTCCAACTCTTGGATTTGCAAACGTCTAGTCTGGCCAGCCTTTTCAAGATCCGTGTTTACTTTTCTGATGGCCCAGAAAGCCTTGTGCTCTATCTCAACTGGGAGATGGCATGACTTTCCATAGACAAGTTTGTATGGTGTCATCCCAATTGGTGTCTTGAAAGCTGTCTGATATGCCCAGAGGGTGTAATCCAACTTTAGACTCCAATCCTTTCGGGATTGGTTCACCGTTTTCTCGAGAATGGACTTAATTTCACGGTTGGACACTTCGGCTTGGCTATTAGTCTGAGGGTGATAGGCGGTAGATGTTCGGTGGTGCACTTCACATTTGGTCAGAAGCGAGGCCACGACACGGTTGTAAAAATGGGTACCCCGATCACTTATGAGGGCCCGGGGTACACCAAACCCATTGAAGATATTGGTGCGTAGAAAGTTTACTACCACCTTGGAGTCATCCGTTCGAGTTACCTTGGCCTCGACCCATTTTGAAACATAATCGACAGCCAAAAGGATGTAGATGTTGCCGAAGGAATTGGGAAATGGGCCCATGAAGTCTATACCCCAGATATCAAAAATCTCACAAACAATGATACCGGTCAGAGGCATCTGATTCCTGGCCCCAATATTGCTCGTGGCTTGGCATCGAGGGCACGACGCACAATACATGTAGCTATCCTTAAAGATGGTTGGCCAGTATAAACCCGCTTCTAACACCTTGAGGGCAGTTTTCTTGGCCGCGAAGTGTCCTCCTTCAGAATGGCAGAATTTAAGAATCGAGGGCACCTCATCTATGGTAACGCAACGGCGTATGATCTGGTCTGAACAGTGCTTCCATAAATATGGGCTATACCAAATGTAATATTTGTCTTGCCTTCTGATTCTTGTGCATTCTGATAGGGAAGCATTCGCGGGATAGGTACCAGTTGCACAGAAATTCACTATGTCTGAAAACCATGGGAACTGGACAGCGTGGGCTAGACATAGTTGTTCCCCTGAAAAATTATCACGGATCTGCACAAGCGAATTATCCTCTTGGGTTGGAAGTCTGCTTAGATGGTCGGCTACCAGATTCTCTTTCCCAGCCTTGTCTTTGATCAAGATGTCAAATTCTTGCAGCAACAAGATCCAACGAATCAGTCGAGGCTTAACATCAACCTTTGTCAATAGGCATCTGAGGACGGAGTGATCCGAGTACACGAGAACACTTGTGCCTAGTGCCTGAACTTGTCGAGGGCGTAAACCACGGCCAAGAGTTCGTTTTCTGTTGTTGTGTAGTTCTGTTAGGCTGGGTCTAATAGCTTCCCCCCTAGGGCGGGGGGTGCTTTTGGGGGGAGTGTGCCACGATGAAATAAGGGAATGAAAGGCCGCTTTGCGTTGGATGCTCTTTACCCTCCCCACAATGATGGCTCTTTTGCCTTGGGGAGCGTTGAAGCTTGCTTCTTCTCCAGAATTTTCTTGGTCATCAATACGACCTGTCCTTAATAGAACCAATTTGATTTTCTGAACAATCAGAATTTCTTACTTCTGTCGGATCCTCCCTATCTCCCAATCGAGCTTGTGTAGGTAGATGTTGCCTGGTAGGGCCGATAGTAGTACACTGTGTGGGACGGAGTAAGGGCCCTTATCACCTCCTACGAGTCATCCGACAGAAAAGACTTTCTGAGTGGAGTAAAAGAACTTGGGATCGTCGATCTCTTCCTTAAAGATTGAGATGAGTCGATGTCGGTCGATGGTGTGAAAACAGTTCCTGATGTTGAATTCTAAAAACCAGCGAGAGGTTCCCCACTCTTCTTTGATCCGTCTTAGAACCGAGTGGCAGCCTCGACCCGAACGGAAGTGCAATGTGTCTGGAAACTCAGGATCATAAATGGATTCGAGTACCATTTTGATCGCCTCTTTCATGATCTTTTCTATAGGTAGAACTACAGTGAGCGGTCTAAACTTCGACATTTCTTCTTTCTTCATATTGTAAAGGGGAGTAAAGCCCTTTTTTTGCTCCCTCTATTGATGATATATCAAGGGCCTTCCTGCCGTCATTTCAGTGACTCATAGGGCCTCCCTCAGCTCAGTCTTTTTGGTTCTTGAGAATGGTCGCAACCTGATAACAATTGATGAAACACTAAGGGTACATTCGTCTTCTCACCCGAAGTCAAAGCCGGATCCCTATAGACCTTAACTGGCGACAGCACCCGAGTACCGCCCGCATTAGGATGAGGAGCCCTGGGATGGTTGACATCAGCGGCGGCGGCAGGGGGGGGGGGGCCCACACGGCGTCATCCTATCCTAGGATACCCCGATAACATCCCACTGGCGATATCCCGTCAGTGATATCATATCCGGTTGACGCATGATGACGTCATCTGGGGCGTTATCTTCCTTCGATAACGCCTACCCCTGGGGTAACATCCTTTCTTTTGCCTATAAATACCCTCCATTTCTGGATCAAAGGTAAGACTAAAATTACTACCAAAATCTCTGCCAAATTAACTTAAGCATCAGAGTGTCTATGCTAGAGCCCCCCTCCGGCGCTTTGCAGGAACGACGGACTGCCGCAACAGTGACCTTAAACGGCCATAATCTCTACCCCGCTTCCCTCAAGAGTCCAAATCTTATCAAATTGGTGCTTTCGTTGAGAGCTTTAGTTCTAATTAAGTGAGCATCCTTAATAGCCAAGCTCTATTCTTCTGGGAATTCGAAGATTATGGCTTCTGACTCAGATCCGTTGTTATCTCAGTCCTCTAGCCTTCCCTTTGATAATCGCAGGCGACTCTTTCCTTTCGCCACTTCTGACGCTTCTACCACGATGCAGGAAATTCCCCCAGGAACGTCAGATCTTTCCTCTAAACAAACAACGGGACAGTCATTTTACTCCCCAGATAAGGGGATCCATGATAGACAGCGCGAATAACCCCTTTGCGAGCTCGATTTCAGCCCTTCGTGCCCAGTTGGACCATTTAACAGAATTGGCTACTAGATTCACGCCTAGCGCATCTGGATCAGGTGTCCCGTCCTAGTTTGTTTTTACTCCACCTATCATCGCAGAACGGTCGTTGTCGTCCCTGTTGCAGGCGAGCGCCCCTCCGACGTTGCCTGCTTTAAATGCGCCAGTCAGTCTTGTACAATTTACTCATAGGACAGTGGAGTCGTACGTGCCACAGACGCCTTTACTTCCTATCCCCCAAGAAGAACAGCAATGGCTTGACGAGGACAGAGGTCGTTGGGATGGTAGGAGGGATGAAGACGATAGAGACATATCCCTAGGAGGGAGTGAAAGATCCAGCAGTAGGAGACATCGAACTCGCTCACCAAGGAATCGCAGCCCATCTCCAAGGCGGCATCATATTAGAGATCCGCGAGATCGCAGGCGTCATTTGGAGGTATCCCCACCTCGGTATGCGCGTGAAATTTTAGATGATACTTCTGGCCACCCCTTTAGCCCGCGCATAAGGCGTCATAGAGTCAGCCGACATGTGAAGCTCCCCTCAGAATCCTATGACGGCACTAGAGATCCCATTTCTCACCTTAACAAAGTAAAGGACTTTGTGCAAATCCAGACCCACAATGACGCTGCCTTGTGTCAGATATTTGTGATGACCATGTCGGGGGTTGCGCGCTTATGGTTCGAAGGTCTTCCAGGTGGGTCTATTGATAACTTCTCGCAATTGGAATCTAAATTCAGGAGTCGATTTAGTACTACAGTCCCCATCCGGAAGTCTACTGCTACCTTGTTCGACATACACAGAAAACCTCAGGAATCCTTGAGGAGTTTCCTCCATTATTTTGACACCGAGATGTCGCTAACTCTAGGTGTAACGGTTGATTTCGCCATTGAAGCCTTAAAGCAAAACTGTTGTTATGGAAAGCTTAGAGATGCTTTAATGGTTGACCCTCTAGAAACCTTAGATGCGTTAAGGCTGAAAGCCCACAACTATGCGAGGATGGAAGAGGAAGAGAATAGGGACATGCTTCGAAACATGCCGCCGGCAATGCCTCCAGTCCATAACGCTCCCGTTCCTACTACCTCTGAAGATCGGTGTATCGATGATTACGCCTAGCGAAAGGATCACATTCCCAGGACCTCTAATAGGAGAAGAGGCAACTCCTCAAAGGGAAAGTCTGGTGATTCCTCGGCGCAGCGACAGGGAGATCCCCCTAAAGGACAAGTGTATGACTCAGACCTTCCTTCCCTCGTCTTGCCTAGAGCAGAAATACTAGCGATAGCAGAACAGCGGAACCTACCCATCCGTTATCCAGCCCCTGTGAGACCGGGGGTAACCTTGAGAAGAAGAGAAAACGCTTACTGTAAATTTCACAAAGCTAAGGGACACTCTACGGAGGTGTGTAGAGAGCTCAAATTGGCGATAGAGTGCCTGCTTGAAGAAGGTTATCTGGGAGAATTCACCGTCAAAACCCGAGAAGAGGCTAAAAGCAACCCGATAAACAGGGTAGCTGATGACAGACCGACACCTTCCCGCACCCTAAGTAACGACTCTGGTCTTACATGAAGGAATAGGGAAACACTCACGATTGACGACGAAGATGTACCCATCATCAACATCATTGCAGGAGGCGCACCTTATCTGGATGAGTCCACACAGCTGACACCCCCACGTTAGGAGAAAAGCGGAAGCGAGCGGGCATGCCAATCAAGAGTGAGGCGATAAGCGCCCTGGATCGTATGATATTATCCTTTTCTGAAGAGGATGAGAGTGGCGTGGTATATCCACATATTGATGCGTTAGTAGTTACGCCCATTATTGCTAGCCATGGAGTTAGAAGGACTCTGGTTGACAACGGAAGCGCCGTAAACTTATTTTAACTTGAAGCTTACAATCTCATGAAGCGTCCTGACAACGAGCTTACGCCCTGCAAAAAACCCATCATCGGAGTGGATGGAGTCCCCATCCCAGTGACTGGAGGGACCACCTTGCCTATGTATTTCAAGGAAGATACCTCCAAACGGTCAGAGGAGCTTTTATTCTTGGTGGTGGGCCTAAATCTGCCTTATAATGCCATATTGGGGTGGCCGTTCCTCAACCGCTTCGGAGCGGCGATATCGCAGAAACATCTGAGATTGAAATACCCTTCCTGGGATGGTGTGGTTTCAATCCGGGGTAATCAAAAGTTAGCGGCGGAATGCTACCTGCTTATGACTCAGAAGAGTTGTGATATGTATGTATGTGTGACAGTTGATCCCTACAAAGAAAATGATGAGAAACACACTCAGCCCATAGACAGAATGACTCATGTCCCGGTTAATGGGATAGATCGGGTTGAATTCCTAGTAAGCGATAACCTCAGCCCGGAGGAAAACATCCAGTTAGCCCAACTATTAAATAAATGCAAAGGGGAGTTTGCATAGAAACCCTCCGACATGCTTGGTATCTCGCGGGAGGTAGCAGAGCATCGACTTAATGTCAACCCTGACACGAAACAGGTTCAGCAGAAACGATGTGCTTTCTCCACCGAAAAGGTGGTTGCTGTTGACAAAGAAGTAGCAAAACTTCTCGACGCTGGCTTTATTCGATAAGTGCAATACCCCCCACCTGGTTGGCTAACCCTGTCCTGGTTCCCAAGCCCAGCAGAGAGTGGCGCATGTGCATCGACTTCACAGATTTAAACGATGCTTGCCCCAAAGATTGTTACCCACTTCCTCGGATTGACCAGCTAGTTTATTAGGCTGCCGTGTATGCCTACTTGAGCTCGCTAGATGCCAACTCAGGGTACCATCAAATTCCCATGGCCAGGAAGGATGAAGAGAAAACTGCTTTCATCACTCCAAAGGCCACTTATTGCTACACGGCGATGCCTTTTGGGTTGAAAAATGCTGGAGCTACCTTCCAGCGAATGACGAATCAAGTTTTTGAAAAACAAATCGGGCGAAATGTAGAGGTGTATGTCGATGACATACTGGTCAAAAGCCGGAGCTTCAAAGACCACTTGTCTGACCTGGAGGAAGTCTTCGAAGTAATGAAGCGATATCAAATGAAACTGAATCCCCGGAAGTTAATGTTTGCCTTTCAAACGGGTAAATTTTTGGGCTACGTAGTCAGTTAATAAGGTATTCAACCCAACCCGTCAAAGATCAAAGCCATCCAAGACATAATATCCCCTCGAACTGTAAAGGAGATACAGAAGCTAACGGGGCGTGTTATCGCTCTGGGACTGTTTATTTCCAAGCAAGGCGAGAGGTGCCTCCCCTTTTTCAAGGTTATACGAAAGAAAGCCGTCTTCGGATGGACGACAGAATGCGAAGAAGCGTTCGCGAGCCTAAAGGTCTATCTATCGTCTGACTTGGTGTTGACAAGACCAGAGCCTGGTGATATCGTATATCTTTACCTCGAGGTTGCTGACGAAGTGGTCAGTGCTGTCCTTGTGCGAGATGACTATCACACACACCGCCCTGTATACTTTGTAAGTCACATCTTGAAAGATGCCGAGCTGAGATACGCCCGTATCGAGAAAATAGCATTTGCATTGATACAAGCCACGCGAAAAATGAGCTGATATTTTCAAGCTCATACTGTCATCGTGCTGATGGACCAACCTTTAAAAAGGATATTTCGAAAGCCCGAATCCTCGGGTAGAATGTTGATTTGGGCTATCGAGCTTGAACAACATGGTTTGCACTATAGGTCTCGACCGTCGGTGAAGGCTCAAATTATGGCAGACTTTATCGCGGAATGCACCTTTACGCCAGATCCAATGACGGAGTTGACTGAAAAGGAAAAAGAAGAGTTGGACCTCCCTTTCCCTGAAACCTATACCGATCTGTGGGTCATCCACGTGGATGGCGCCAAGAATCAAGAGCTTGCCGGGGTCAGAATCTTCATGAGTGGGCCTCACGGCATCCACGTGCGATATGCCATCCGAATCCTGCAGGCGTTATCTAACAACGCCGCAGAATATGAAGCGCTATTAGCTGGGCTCAAGATAGGGAAAAGCGTCTCCATAAAAAGCGTACATGATTCGGGGAGGCTGGGAGACCTACGGCTGAAAGTCTGTGGAGATTCCAAGTTGATAATAGACCAAGTTTTGGGACATTCTCAGGCTAGGGAGCCCATCATGGTGCAATATCTTGCCAAGGTAAAGCACGAGCTGATAGAAATAAAGAAAAACGGCATACAAGTCAGCTTCGAGCACATTCCTCGAGAGGATAATGCTGAAGCCGATAACCTTGCCAAACTCGCAGCCAACCCGGAAGCGTCCATACCTAAAGGAGTGTACTACCGAGAGATACCCGTACCCTAATTTATGGAAGAACAGGAGACGCTCTGTGTAGAAGAAAGTGAAAATGAATGGAGAATTCCCGTCATAAAATACTTTAAACATGACGAGCTACCAATGGATAACGTTGAGAAGAAGAAAGTGCTAAAGCAAGCGGCGCGGTGCACGTATTTTAACAGGGAACTAATGCGGAGGTGTTTCTTTCATCCGGCTGCCAGATGCATAGCGGAACAAGAGGGCCTCCACACCCTCCGCGAAATCCACGAAGGAATTTACGGCATGCATGCATCCGGTGGAACCCTGGCTGCGCAGGTCTTTAGATCGGGGTTCTATTGGCCCACTATCCGGAAAGACTGCCATGATTACGTGCGAACCTGCCAGAAGTGTCAGGAATTCTCTAAGATTCCTCAACAACCCGCCACAAAAATTTATGACCTCATTGCTCCTTGCCCTTTCGCGAAATGGGGAATTGACATCCTTGGACCGTTTCCAAAGGCGAGATCTCAGTTAAAGTTTGTGGTCGTGGCGGTAGATTACTTTACCAAATGGGCGAAAGCTGTGGCGGTTGCTAACATCATGACAGAAAAAATCTAGCGTTTCTTCAAACACCAAGTTATCATGCATTTTGGAGTTCCCCGCGTGCTAGTCAACGATAACAGAACGTAATTCACCAGCCAATTCTTTAGAGACAAATGTGTGGAGTTTGGAATTGAGCAAAGATTCTCTTTCGTTGCTCATCCACAGACCAATGGTCAGGCTGAGGTGACAAACCGAGCCGTCCTTAACGGTGTTAAAAAGAACCTAGAGGAATCCAAAAAGAAGTGGGCCGATGAGCTGCCGTATGTGATGTGGGCATATCACATGACCGCGAAAACCAACACCGAAGAAACACCCTTCGCACTGGCTTTCGGTACTGAGGCCGTCACGCCCATGGAGATTGGTACCATGAGCCTACGAGTGGCCTACTTCAGAGAAGAGCTGAATGAGGAAAGGCTGCGTGCAAATCTTGACGCGCTTCCCGAATTACAAGAGGAAGCTCTTCTGAAAACGACGCACTATAAGCAAAAGATGGCGCGTTATCACAATAGGCGTGCCAAAGAACGACTTCTCAAAGAAGGTGACCTGGTAATCAAGGATCAATGAGCGACTGGTCAACGCCGGAGGAAGCTCAGCCTGAACTGGGAAGGGCCGTACCGCGTTACCCGTATTGTCGGGAGAGGAGCGTATCATCTGGAGACACTTGACGGTACCCCCTTACCTAACTCCTGGAATATCGCTCGTTTGAAATTATATCATGCCAGACTTTGATTTATCTCTGCACCCTTTACTAATGCCAGCCCTAACCTATGCTAACGCTTGAATAATAAGCTTTCTTATGTTTTGCGGTTGCGTGTGTGTGTGCAGGCAATGAAAAAAAAAACAAAAAACAAAAAGAGGGTTGCTAGGAGTGAAAAGTCCTATCCTTGTGATGGTCGATCCTAATCAGATGACTCACTAAGTGAGGGCACGCCCTAGCACACCTAATATTTAGCGTTGGGAGTGAAAAGTCCTATCCTTGTGGTAGCCACGAGTGGGCCATAAGACGAGGCACGTCCCGACACCCCCGGGAGTGAAAAGTCCTAACCTTGTGACGGTCGGTCCTGATCAGACGACTCACTAAGATGAGGCACGCCCCGGTATCCCTAGAGGTAAAAGCCCGACCCTTATACCAACCGTTCTCGTGGAGACGGCTCGTTAAGGAAAGGCACACCTCAGGGAGATAATAACTCCATCTTGGAAGTGAAAATCCTACCCTTGTGACCGGGCTAATATAGACGGCTCACCAAGTGAGGGCACGATTCCGGGATGTGAGGGCAATGCCGAAAGTGTAAAATCCTAACCTTGTGATGGCCTGTCTTGATCAGACGACTCACTAGGAAGAGGCACTTTCTGGCCGATTGTGGTAATGTAGAAATGCGAAGAATCATGAAATCCCAGCGAGTAACCAGATGCGGAATCCCTGGTGAAGTGAGCTGGTTGAGAAAGCGATAATGAGTGACACCTGTACCCTAGAATGGCGGCGGATTGGCTTCTACGGGAAACTTGTGTCTGTTATCGCATATCTCTTACTAACAAATATTAATCGAGAGTGTGCAGGATATCGCTGACTGATGTAGATCGTGACACTCGAGGTGATAGAAAGATTGTGCAACTCGTCAGCAAAATGGACGTGAAGCCAATCGCGCCGATTTCAACATGATTTGAGGAATAGGGCCTAAAGACCCTGTTCGTTATCTCTTTTAATCAAGGGGAGAAGGAAGAATGCTTCTTTTTCAGGAATGTTCTCTGACGGGGCCGAGCAGTGGTTAAGTTGAACCTGACAAAGCCCGTTAGCATAACCAGGGTGATAAGAGCGCGACGGCCGCGCTGCGAGAAATTCAAAGAAAAAGAAGTATAGAAAAGGAAAACAGTAACAACGAAAGTTAACATCATAGAAGCGTCATTGTTCAAATACCCATGAAGGGTCACAAAAATATACAAAAGATAAGCAAAAAAGGATAACGCTCAATCCTCACAAAAAAATAGGGGTGGTGATACCCTAGCTACAATCGATCCTCTAAAATCCCCCGCTCTAGGTAACCTTCCGATCTGGCCAAGCGAAAGCCCTCGTCATTAAGATCAGAAGAATTCTTCAAAAAGGCGTCAGAAACAGCGTCACCTTTGTAAAATTCTTCCCCGTGAATCTCCACGAAGCAGTCAGCCATGATGGAAACCGTCTTTTCAACATACCACCGACACTTGATGGTTGTCTTCTCCTCAAGTTCCATTTTCTCTCCCGCCAATGCTGCTTTCTCTTCTGCCAGGGCTACTTTCTCTCCTTAGAGGGCGATACTCTTTGACCGCTCAGCCGACAGGGTGGCGTTAGAAGCGGCCAACTGTTCTTTTGCCTCTTTTGCTTCCTCTTTGGCTGCCTCTAGGGCCTTTATGCACCTGTCTCACTCTTCCAGCACCCTCTGTTTATCCTCTTGCTCCAGTGAAAGCTTGGTTGCAGAAGCGGTAAGGTCAGTCGCCTTTTGCGACATGCGCTCGGTATAGTGATGAAACCGAAGGAAACTCGTTAAAAGGTTAGAGTGCAACAGGTTAGCTTGCTCTCCGTCTCCCTCAGTGGCAAAAGTGCTTCGTTCTTCAGGAGACGTTAACATGTAGGCAGCCAAGAATGAAGCAGTGACAGCCGAGTTATCGCCCCTCATGGCTGCGATTCCTGCACTACGTAGCGTAGTCATATCCACTTGATGAGTGATAGGCCTAGTGGCGTTATATGAGCTTACGTCGGCTAGAAGACTGGACACTATCGTCCCCTCACCAAAGCGCTTAAGCGAGGAAGCATCGGAAGGAACAAAGACTACGGCGGGAGGAGAGGGAGGCTGGTTAGAAGTGGAACCTCCCTGGGGCCCGAATGTTTCATGAGGCTGATAGGAGGAGAAACCCGACAGCTCGTCATTATAGACCACGTTAGAGGAAAAGTGAGGTATTTCTTAACCAAACGAAGGCGGAGAAGTCTCAAAAGGCCCAGGCATGGCCACGTTCTAAAAAATACTAGTGGTTTGGCCCGGGGGAGGTGCTGAAGAGTCAAGAATGATTTGAGGCCCCTCCCCGACATCAGCTTGACTTGAGGACCGGCTCGTGCCTGCTCCATTGGACCTCTGCCTCTTCCTTGGTTGAGTCAGGATACGCCTTAAGTCCATAATACCCCGCGATAGTAAAGGAGTAGAGGCACCAGAAGTATCCTATGAAGAAAAATAATCAAAAATAAAAGAAAATACAGAAAGGCATTGGAAAATAGTGCAAGAGGTATCAGGCAGCAGTTGCGCTTACCGTCTCAGCGGTAGGTGCGTCCGAAGAGCCAGCCGCGTCCGAAGAAGGTGAAATTGGTGGCTGGAGGGTGGCAACGCTTCTTGTCCTCCTTTTCTTCTTCCCTTTTATGGAAGCCTTGCGAGGGACTGGCTGTACAGGAAGGTCAGCAATGGATATGACAGGAATACCAACAGGAATGGTGTCGGTTTCCTCGTCCACCGAAGCAGAAGACGTGCGGGGAGGAACTGAAATGATAACGGGTGAAACAACTGAAGTAGTGGCGATATCAGTGGCCGGGACTGTTGGCTCAACAACCACTCTTTGTCGTAGCCTCCTCAAACGCCTCCTGACACTCTCGGGAACGTACTTGGGATCAGTCGCTGCAAGAGCACAAGACAGCATTAGCGTTAGTGCTGATGCCGAAAACCAAAAAAAATGACGCGATACTCACAGCTAATGCAGGCTTGGATATCGGTCCCGCAGACCAGAAGACGGGTGTGAACACTGATTTCTAGCTCGAGTAACTTATTAAACCAGCCTTGTTCTCTCTCATTAAGAGCCTCCAGGTGCCAAGCGCTATCCTTGACGCCCTGGTTGAAACCAGAACGCCACCACGAATCTGGAAGCTCGGAAGTCTCGATAACAAAAAACTACTCTTTCCATTTATCGATGAAAGACTCTAAATGGAGGAGTTTCCAGGTGAAGTTCTTGAGCGAATCGTCATCATAATGGGGTGATATCGCTATCACACCCCGACGGTTATACATCCAAAATAAAGACTTGAGCAATGCAAGGGAAGGAGATGTAATTCCCTTGTACTTGTAGAGTTCTAGAAAAGCATAAACGCCGCAGTAGGTATTTGGAGCCAGTTGAATGGGGCTCAGATCCAGAGAAGTGAGCAACTCTTGGATAAAAGGGTCAATAGGAAATCGGAAATCGTAGCGGAACATCTGGGCATACAAGATTCTGCGTCTGCCGGTCAGAACACTATTTAGGCGTAAAGACGCAGGGGCGACAGAGACCTCGAAAGTCTCCGGGATTTTAGCACCGTGATCGAATAGATGTTTATCGAGAATGGTAGAAGAAGTAATAGTACTGGCTATGGTTTCTAATTTTTCTTCATCAATTGATTTAGACCCAGAAGCATGAGTTTTTCGTTTGGACATGGTGGAAAAAGAAAATAAAAAGATGAAGAAGATAGCAAAGGGAATAAAGAAGTACCTAGCGTCATGCGCTCGGTATAGTGATAGGCGTGAGCAATGAGTACAACCCTAGAAAGGCGAGAAGACGCTTTGATCCTATCAAATCACGCTAGCCCTAGCGTCATGATGAGCAGACACGTGTCTCTGAACCATTCTGATCCCTCACTCATATTAATGAGGGGATCCTGAGCATTAAATACTCCAAAAAAGCAGAATCACTTTATCAAAAAGAGGTCAAGCACGATGACGTAATCAACAAGATAACGCCGAAAAGCAAATTAATTGTTATCCAGAGCGGAATGATAGTCGTTATTATGCAAGCGTTATCATTTATTACAAGCCAAATGAAACTAATGTTGGAAGAAAAGCAAACACTTTCAAGCACTGCCTTATGCCCATCACGGAAGAACTCCTTTGTTGCCCCCGACATCTATATCCTTTAACCTCTCGAAGGCGTAATCAACTATCTTGGTAGGATCGAAAGCCTCGCTGAGGTAATAATCTGGGAATCCGGCGGCAATGGCTTGTATCGCCTTGTCCTTCCAACATGATATCTCATTGGGCACCTTCGCTAGCTTCGCGTCGCGGGCTGATATCTCCTCACGAAGGAGAGAGTTTCTTCTGTCGGCAACTACCAGTTCTGTCTCTAGAAGCTCTATCTTGGCTTTCCCTATCGACTTCTCTCTGGACAATTCAGCACGGCAGTCGTTAAGCTTTGCTTGGGTGTCGTTCTGGAGCTGCGTCAACTCCGCCACCTTAGCGGGGGAACCTCAAACTTTGTCACCATGGATATCGAGAAAATAATTCAGCATGCGAAAGCTAGCCAGCACGTCATTCAAAGCGCGTTCGCAATGAACCTCCAGAGGAAGCTCTGACATCTCCTCCCTATCTTCAGGAGAGCCAAATATCGCACCTACAATAGAGCCCACCGGCTCACTTCGCGATAGCGGGTCCGATATTCCCAATACACGGAGTCAAGTGGTGCCAAAGGTAGACAGATCCAGGCGATAGGAGGTGACTCCTTGAGGACCTTGAGAGGACAGATCGGCGGTAAAGGGAGGAGAGCGATTTTCAGCGGAACCACCAACTCTTGAGATAGAAGTGCAGAATAATGGTGGAAGGCCCCTTGGTAGAGGGTCAGGAGTAGCGGCAGGTTCAGGATTCGGCACAGCAATGTTAGGAATGAAAGAAGAGATAGGAGAGTCAGGAGTGGCAGTTGGAGGAGGAAGGTTGATCTCTGGCGGAATCTCGGAAGTCTCAGGAGGAGCGTCGGCTGACGCCTCAGCTGCTGCCACCACTTTGGAAGTACTCGCACTACCAAAAGAATCATCCCAGTAGCAGGAGTTTCGTTAACCTCCTTCGAGGCAGCCTCAGCGATTAGGTTGCTATTTCCCATTCTTAGCTTCTTCCGCTGAGCCGCGAAAGCATGACGAAGCCCGAAATCGGTATCCATGTCCTCGCTGTTGCTGTCGGTTACTTCAGTCTTAGGACGATTCAGAGTCACTCCTTTCCGAATGAGTAACCAGTTCTTGAGAAAGCGGGAGGTGCGGTCGGAGATACCACGCTTGGCAACAGTGTTGAATCTCTTTCTTTTTAGTGGAACGGCAAGGTGACTGGAACTGTCAGGCGGAGGAGATGGCGGCAGTGATTGAAGCGGCCTCACGTTCAGGGGAACGTCGCGCAACAGTTGATTTCCAGTGTCACCTGCCAGCAAGGCATATCAGAACAGTGAATAAGCCGAAGCGATAACGAGGGAAAAAAGACTTACTTATAGTACACTTCTCTATAAGCCTGTACAAGGCAAACTTTCAAATGCGAAAGGACGAGCTCAACTCTAATAGCATGTTCGTTTGTCGAAGTTCTTCCTTGGAGACTGTTGACGGGTTTGTCCAAATAGAGTCATCAAGACACTGATTGAAGCCCCTAGGCCAAGGGCAGAAAGGCAACTTCACGATGAAGAAACCGCTCTTCCAATCGGCCATGCGTCATTCCACCTTGGAGCGATATCTACCACACAGTTGCGACACCTAAAACTAAAAAACTTGTGGAATAAATTGACAGATGGAACAAGGATACCCCGCAAGTCGCAAATACGAATGAAGGCATGAATCCCGCACCAGGAAGAGGGCATAATCTGAGTCGGGTTGATGTCATATCGAACTAATAATCCCTTCACCGCTTAGTGAATGGGAAAGCGAAAGCCATAGAGGAACATGCTAAAATATACCATCCTATCACCCCTCGATAGAGGGTCATGAAGCCGATGACCGGCATCAGGAATTCTAACGGAGTAACCGGGGGGGAAAGATACCATTTTCCTCCAACTCTGCTCCAATACCGCCTGATCAACAAAAATACTGGGTGTTCTTTCAATTTCTAAATCTATGGGCCGCTGGAGACTCCTCAAAGACCTATTTGTGGCCAGAGGCCACTGAGAATCCTTGGGTATCCTAGATGTACTTATAATGAATCGGCAAGAAAAAAATCTGAGGATAAAGAAGTGAAATACCTTGAGCAGAAGGCGGTGGACAAAACCGTCGACGCCGGCGAACGGTGGTCGTGACTTCCTTTGAAGCAAAAATCTAGAGAGAGAAAGGGAGAAAATTTTGAAGCGCAAGCAAAGAGTATTAAAAGAGAGCAGTTGCTCCCTTTTAAAGGCTGAGTTCAAAAATTGAACAGGCTGTAAAAATGGGACGCGCCCCAAGGCAAAAGTGACACATGTAAAAGACCTCAGAAGGATATTTATGTCCAAGCATTTATATCTTCTGGAGGAGGTAGTTACTGACATTCAGTTGCAAGCGGTTACATCGAAGCAACAGTTAGTTTCTCAGCGATAGGTATCCAAAGAGGAGCTAACGCCCGAGCATGCAAGACTAAAAAAGCAAAGCAGCATTTCATAATGAGCCATACGGTATCTACAAAGGGTTACACGGGGAGGAATCAATCATCATCAGACTAGTAAGAGGACCAGTAGCAATACTCCTAATCTGAGGGCGGAAGCTCCTCATCAGCGAAAGAAGGGGATTTTTCAACCTTTCCCTCTGGACTCGGCATTAACGGTTTGGATCCCTCATTTGCAGCAGAGGATGCCGCCTTTGCGACGGTATCGCCTGGAGTTACCTCCTCTTCAAACCAGTCAGCAGGAGGAAACAATTCTTTGCCCCCACGAGATGGAGGGGCTGAAAAAGAAGAAAACCAGCCAGTGGTTTCAGAATGTGCTCTCTTCTTTGATCTCTTCCGACCTCCACGGTGGGGCAATCGCCTCTTTCGGCACAACGACGAAGGAGGATTGTCAGAATCCGGTGTAGTCGGAGGAGTCGGACGAGATTCTCGCTCATCGGAGACCTGGTCATATGAATCAGCCATGAGAGACGAAAATCAGTAGCAGCAGGAAAATTCAAAGAAGAAGATGAACAGGAAAAGGGAGAAGAACTCCCCATAAATAGTTAAAATGGTGAGACTCTTCGGATACTCCACAAGTGAGAGAAGAATAATTTAATGCATCTCGAGAAGATCAACCATAATGGCAAAGTCAAATTCTTTGATCACGCTTCTTGGGATTTCTCGATGATCAAAAAGCACCGAAAAACTGCCCAATCAGTAAATGCTAAAGAAGCGGCGCATGATTAGTACAGAAAGGTTCGCTTGAGCAACCGTCGCCACCTGGCAGAAAAAGAAGAATAAATGCTGCAGAAGTTTGGCCAATGGCAGACTCATTTTCAGTTGGGCTGGCGCATCCCTCAACCAAAGCAAGGACTAACGCCCTAAAAAAGGAAAGAAGTTGCGAGCCCAATAACTGGAAAAAGTTTATTTACGGCCTAACGGCCTAGGCATACGTCCGCATACATAATACATATAAAGGAAAAACAAAAAAGAAGGCACAACGGCAAGCCTTCAAGCTCGAGACCCAGCGTCATTGTCATCATCCACCAGCAGGGTGGGGATATCCCTCAAGGCCTCCACCACAGAAGTTAACTCCGAAGAGGTACTTCTCATGCTCTTCAGGCAACAGTTCAGTAGATCCTTCCTCTGCTGCAGCATGACGATGGCTACCTCGATGCGACAGGCGACGATGGCCAACTTGGAGACATTCCCGATAGGATTGAAGTCCTCCATGGTAGCAGCCCCGATCCTGGACTGAATGGGGGTCATCATTCCCCGAAGCTCCAGCATATCCTCACTAGTCTTCATCAGCATGTTCTCCATGAAGGTGACATCACCCTCAGTGAGATTCTTGAGGGTCAAGGCTTTGGAAATCAGAAAGTTTCTAGTAAGATCTTCCATGGAAAAGTAATAAGTGAGAAGCAGAAAGAGTGTGAAGAATCTGGGTATGAAAAAGGATCGCATTTATAGATCCGAAGTAATAGATGCTCACCAAGGAGTGCCCCTCGAGATTTGGGTTGTCCCGTTATCCCGAAGCGGTTAGGGGGAAAGGCTAACGCGGAACTCCTGGTAAATACCTGATACACTCAAGTGAAATACGGATTGTAGTACAAAAGAACGTAAAAACCGCACGATTTGTAGGCGGCCCACAAGTTGTAGGTGGTTCATGACGTAAGACTACGTCAGTATTGTAGACAGATTATAGTAAGGCCGGATCCAACGAGCTTGGATGGGAAAAGCGACATCAACGACTTCCCAATATGTGCGAGCGAAAGCCTCTAAGGGTAATTAATGTCTATCATTGCATGATATTTTCACTAACGTGACGAAGCCACATTTGAGAGTGTGCAGGAAAAACAAGGAAATATCACCTTCAGAATGAAATTTGGAGAACCTAATCCCCGTCAACTTAGCCAGTGCCCTCACTACGATCAATAGTTATTGCAAGCGATCGGTTCCCGTTGTCCGCTTCGCTATCATGTATCATGTACAAAAGAACTAACGAAGGAGTCAGAAAAACTCAGAGGTTCCCCTGAATCTGACGCGGCGCGAAAGGAGTAACGTTTCTCCGGAAGCCAAGAAAGGAAGCCCTTGGTGAACACTCGGGCTCGTTTTCAGTTGGGCTTATGATAACAATTGATGAAACACCAAGGGTACATTCGTCTTCTCACCCGAAGTCAAAGTCGGATCCCTGTAGACCTTAATTGGCGACAGCTCCCGACTACCGCCCGCGTTAGGACAAGGAACCCTAGGATGGTCGACATCAGCGGGGGAGGGGGGACCCACACAGTGTCATCCTATCCCAGGATACCCCGATAACATCCCACTGGCGATATCTCGTCTGCGATATCCTATCCGGTTGACGCATGATGACATCATCTGGGGCGTTATCTTCCTTCGATAACGCCCACCCCTAGGGTAACATCCTTTCTTTTGCCTATAAATACCCTCCATTTCTGGATCAAAGGTAAGACTAAAATTACTACCAAAATCTCTGCCAAATTACACAGCCATACTAACTTAAGCATCGGAGTGTCTACGCCGGAGCCCCCCTCCGGCGCTTTGCAGAAACGACGGACTGCCGCAACAGTGACCTCAGACGGCCATAATTTCTACCCCGCTTCCCTCAAGAGTCCGAATCTTATCACCACCTCTCCCAGGACCGGAATGATTATCCCTGCCCGATGGGTCTACATTCATCCCTGAATGTCTTCGGGTATTGTTCACTTCCCCGCCATTCTTGTAACCGTCACCTGAAATCCGCGAAGGTGTGTCCGCACCCCCCTGAGTGGACAAGAAAGAAAGGATTTTTCAGAGCAACCCCTAGGAGTCAACTTTCCCGTATGAGCATTCGGTACATGTATCAGTCCGTGGAAAAGTGAAAGGGTCACCACTACTGAGTATCTCCCCCCTAATCTTAGATAGGTCATCTGAGGGTTCGCCACGGTTCATTGTTGTGCTTACACACTCGGTTACCCTTCTCCGAAAGCTCCGTGGGACCACCTACCACTAGTCTTTAGCGGGAGGGATTTATTGCACAAAAATGCTGGGACGCAGGCTCCCGAAGAGGGAAGCCCAATGAATGTCAGATGCAAAGCCCCGCACCTCATTAAGATCATATTGGCATACTCTCCAAAAAAAAAAGAGCAGACCCCATTGAAGACGAGAGTGAGGTACAACAAGGCCATTTCTGTCCACCGCCTTTCTCACGGAACTGTACGTGGACGTTACCACTCATACAACTCCCAACCAGCAAGCAGTTAGCCTTCCTCTACAAGGAATGGAAGTGTGGATGAATCGACATCAAATAGAGGAATTCGGTTTTTCTTTTCAGCAATAATATGATAAGAGCATCCCTTTCACAAAAACCTACGGATCCCCCCTATCCTGCCACTTCAGAACCTTTTTCTCTTTGATAAGATCATTACGAGCCCTCTCCGTCAATGTTTTTATAGATTTTGAAAATTCCATGATGGATCAGGACGAGAATGAATCTGGGAATCCAGGACATACTCATCCTGGAGCTTCTGCTCTCCTCCGTCGAAGGGGTTTTTCTAGATAGAGAGGTGAGTCGAGGGTAGCCTCCCGCTTGACCGATTTCTAGGAGTCGGAGGAAGATCTTTTTTTCATCCGATGACCCTGAACAAGAAGGAGCTGCTCTCGATGTGAGATCAGCAGCAGAAGAGGAATTGGATGCTCCAGAGCCCGGATAAGCCTTAAAAAAAACACAGACAACGGACCGGACACAAACAAAAGAAAGAAGAAAAAGACTGTAATGATGATCCTATGCTCGGTTTTGCCCTGCCCCGATGATGCGCTCCTTGCTCGCGGAGTTACATACCAGAAAAAGAATCTCTCTATTACGGACTCCGTGGGAAATACGAGATCTAGGCAAGCTACTACATTTTCTCCCCTTGCCCTTGAACGATAGAAGAACTACTTATCTTCTCTTAGATAGCAGTCGATCAGTTCGCATCTATGGTCAATCAATAGGTCCGTGGATCTATTCTTCTATATGATAAATCGCCATCTCGTAGCACCACCATGACACCAATTCTCGTTATTTTTCCCAGCCCCCCATGCCGTGACTTCGACTTGGAGTATGATGAATGAGTGAAAAGATCTTTCTAAAAGTCCCTGTCCGATCCAACCAAAAAGTTAGTATCTATCAAATATATATATATATATATGTATAATCGAAATTGAATCACTTGAAGCTAAAAGCTAGCCGAATCTTAGCCCCTTCGTGACCCAATTAGGATAGGAGTTGTGAAAAGAGCTACGATCCTACCTGAAAGGAAAGCTGCACTGACCTCTTCCCATAGCCATAGAAAAGTGAAACACTATCGGTGTAAAGACTCTCAACTAGTCGGGAAAACCCCTATATCTTTTCAAGTCCCATTCCATTGGTCGGCTCCCTCAACTCAACAAGGGGTTCGGAATTTTGTCTTTCTCTTCCGGTCCTTTTAACTGCTCAGATAGCAAAATCGTAAGGTTCACAGTCTGAATCTCTTACCTTATTCTCTCTTGGTAAGAGAAAAAGTCCTATCCTTCAGGGCAGTCCTTGCAGAAGTTGGTGCTTAGCTTAGCCGTCCAATCGTGAAGTGAAGTTCTCATAAGCGGATTTAGGGTTGGCTTCTTCTTGAGCTCTAGTTAAGTTCCTCGGATTGATATAGAGAGCCTACCGACCCCTTCCCTTACTCAATAGGGTAATGAAAAGAGGAGAACGAGGACAACTGACTACTTACTTAATTGATTATTGAAAGACCGAACAGGAAATGAAAAGTTGTACTACAACAACTGTAAACATTCCCTTCCCACTCTTACTTTGATCGACTTGCCCACACAGCGTCTTTTTTGAGAGAAGAGGTCAAGGGGCTAAGTGACTCTCGAAAGTCGTCTTTTGTATCGCGTCAAGAAAAATGACATAGATAAGATCATTGCTTGAAGAGTTTCATTGTCGAATTGATCTTGGAATTGGATCCCAATAGTAGCTACTGCCCAAAGGTGCTTTTTGAAAGTCGGTCTACAGTAGTGAAAGTACGATTGATTTCGTCGATCGAACGAAAACCGCTTATTGTTTTTTTTTCCTCTCTGGCTTGACTACTCTGCTTGCTTAACACAAGTGTGATTTAACCTTCACGGACTACTTGCCTACCCAGCAAGCTCCGGCTCCAAAGCAAAACGGATTGAGTTGCTTTTTCTCGCTTGTTTGAGACCACTTTCTCCAATCGGCAAAAACAAGGGGGAAGTCTGAGAAGGAGAAGGCTTTAAGAGATGGGGACTCCAGCGGTAAGAAAGAGTGACTCAGTAAATGGGTGGATCACACACACTTGTTAGAGACAGAGAAAGGGACACACCTGACTATTTATAAAGTATACAAGTCTTGAACGAGTGAAGTCTGGGGACAACGGTAAATGTGAGGAATGAGATCTCCAAAGCTACCTGCCAAGTTCGCAAGAAAAGGACATGCCGAACACCTACCTTTCCAACTAAGTCCAACACGAGGACTTTGAATTGACGATGCGTTCCGTCCGGTGGCCGACAAGGCCCTTTTCCCTACTTGGGAAGTGAAGAGGATAGGTTTGAAACTCGTTCGGTAAGATTCTCCCGAAGGTAGGCATTGACCCAAGGCACAGAGATTCTGAGTCTCTAAATTAGACGGGGAGTTGAACGTCTTCTTCTTAGAAGTGGCCTATGTGAATATAAGAGCCAGGAGCAAGGATTCCGGAAAGTGGAGTGAAAGCCGGCTCTAAATAGGATCCAAAGACGTTCAAATCCAGTTCCAATCTGGATATAAAAGTGCAGTTGAATCATCGAAAGTGATATCTCTTTTAGTCCGGTCCGGTCTTCTTTTCTCTTTTGTTTTGAGTCAGGTTCTTAAGACAGGACAGGAAATCGGGTTTTTTTGAATAATCTCTCTTCCGGCCTATTAAGTAACTTAGTTCGAGATCGAAACTAGACCTGAGAGAGACTAGACTTCTAGTAACAGTAGGTGCGCCTTCAGTTGAGGAGAGCTGGTTATGAGCTCTTTCTTGGCATTTGTATTTGAGAGAGAGAGCTATGCTTAGTCAGTTTCTTTCGTTTTCTTATTTGGTAAGTAAGAAGTTAACTTTAGGTAAGAAAGTAGTCCCGTATGAAATTCATAAAACATTCATATCCGGGAGGTAAATCTTAAGTGTTGGAAGCTACTGCTAAGGTACTCCCCCTCTTCTATAAAGGATAGGCAATTGAGTAGAGAATAGGGCGATAGCCCGGTTTTGATTGAAAAATCCTTTCCTGTTCTAGTATTGAGGTATACCGAAGATCTGAGTAAAAGTAGGTAACAAAAGGGGGAGAGATTGTAGTTTTTTATTAGTGAGGGCAAGCAGCTTTCATTTTTTTCAATATTAATTAATGGTAGGGCTTTAAAGAGTAGGCGGTTCGTATGTTTTTATGACCTTCAGAATAAGAAGTGAGAGGATAGGCAGAGCAAGAGCTTTTGAAGTCTACCCGGGCGCGCTTCTTAATTCATCCATTTAGGCCCTTCTAGGACCACGTAGATCCAGGGAACCTGGCTCGGGAACAGCTTCTTACTAGTAGGGGCTAATCACAGTAAGAGAGTCCAATTTAGAAAATAGAGCTTAGTCTCTCCATAGTAAATAGTATATAAGGTTATGACTTGATCCAATAGAGTCAGAACACCTTTCTATCTAAAATAAATGTTGCTCGTGAGCCGCTAAGTACCAGTCTCGCAATAGTACTGGCGCAAAAGGATTGGTCCTTCACTTGCTGATCGTTCGCGAGTTGAAATTGCTCTCTTGTCACGCCTTTCACTCACTCGCTTGAGTCGGACTCAATCACTATTTTTGTTTGGAAGTCGTTCTTCACTCTCTTGCTATTACTCGCAGGGAGCGCAGAAACCAAGGCGCATTTTATCATATACAAACAAGCGAAGCGTAGCGAATCACATAGACTGCCAGCGCGCGGATAGATAGGGCGGGTGAAGCGCGAAGGGGATGGATGTCTGAGCGGTTGAAAGAGTCGGTCTTGAAAATCGAAGTATTGATAGGAATACCGGGGGTTCGAATCCCTCTCCATCCGCGAAGTCATAAGTTCTCTCTTGCGTTATCTATAGATAAGAACGAATCGGATTGACTCGACTGAGATGATAGAGGGAATGGGTAGCTTGTGTTATGATGTAGACGTGTGTTATTATTTAGTTTCTCCCTTTCGTTATCTTCTGCTCCCGTAACAGTATTAATAGTTGTCTCCATAGTGAGAGTCTCAGTATAAGTGGAAGTCTCTTTCTACTCGGTTTAAGATTCCTTGGATGTGGGGCTAGGCGATTTAAGATAGCTTTCTAAGGAGTCAAAGAAGTGACTAAGCAAAGCAGGATATGACACTACTCAGAAAAGATACCTACGTCTAGAACTCAGGGTTTGATTCTCATACTAACCCTATGATGTTCTCATCCTACCAAATGATGGACCAGAAGATAAGAGGAAAGCAAAGAACTGAAAGCATGACTATCGGTGTAAAAGATTGAAAATGAAGAGTGAGACTTATAGTTATCTTTTTTACTGAGGCTTGCGTCAAGTAATTCTTTCCCTCAGAAATAGCTGCAATCTGTATAGCCGTACTGAGCTACCGTCCCTTCTAACCGCCTAACACCCTATTGCAGAAAGTAGAGTTGACTCATAAGCTATCGGTCAAAGCAGCGGGTTGGTCGCCTCTTGAGGAAATTTCAACCTTAGTATATTAATGATAGGCTATCAGTCCGAAATCAATGACAGCTCGTCAGCCTAGTTATTCGGTTATTTCCCATTGGTATAAACGAAAGATTTGGCTACATATTCATATCTGCCAGTTTAGGATGCTATTATAACTAAGTTGAAGGCCGTTTCTGGAAAAGCCATGGAAGACTCTGGAGTTTCAGTGTCCGTAACAGTTTTTCCTCCGGGAGTTCCCCCCAGTCCCTCATCTAGTAGCCTTCGTATCCGTCCCCTGTCCTAAAGTCCTAAGGTCTTCACCAGTTCTTTGCCAAAAAGTTAGTTTAAGTTCTAAGCCCATCTTTAGTTGGAATTTTCCTGCAGCCCTTGGGAATGACCTTAACCGAGAGGGAGTTTCCTTTGGTTGTCGGTGCAGTTCTAGTATAAATAGCGGTTGCCTTCTAAGAAGATGACCAAGAAGCTGTCTTTCTAGTATGATCGCAGAGCGTCAATTGGCTCCCCAATTCATTTCTAGGGAAGGGGCCTCCCTACATGCAAAATCTATCCCGAACAAGGTCTCACGTGCCGGGACCTCCTTATTTAGGAATTTATTATCAGAGAGGTCGAGGGAGCATTTCTAGGCAAGTTTCCGGCCAGCCGATGAGAGTTTGCATAGGTAAGAGATTGAAAGGCGTATTTCAAGCAAACCTGTTAGCGATGAACTTCTAATTAGATCAGTTAAGCCATCCGTCAAGATCAAGCCTTGTCACTCGACTTGGGAGTTCGACATGAAGGCAGTCTTACTGAAAGATGGGGATTCCTTCCCTCTTAAAGCCAAGTTCTTCACGTGAACGTTTTCAAAGTACCCCTTTTTATTTAATAACTTGGTCTTTGTATCCTTGGAGTTATTCCTATTGAGGATAAAGAAAGAGTGTCGTTGATTAAAGTAATGGTCTAATCCTTTCCAATTCGTGCTTGTAGTTGTAGATAGGGGCGGTATTCTTGTTAATAGCCCTACCCAAAGTCAGTCTCGAAAGAGAAAATATCTTGGTATAGTTTTCATCCTAAGGTATGGAGTCCTTTTTTCAGGGACTTCATATGCTTGTAGGGGTATAGACTCATTTGCAAAAAAGCCTGATTTTTGAGAAACCTTCCAGTTACTCTCGTTTGTGTTCCATAGTTTAGTGTTGGAGTATGACATAAATAAGAATAAGTGGGAGTCATCTCTGAGAGATATGCCTTTTTATGACTAAGAATCTTTAAAGAAAGTAGGTCTTCCATCGGGGGCATTCTTCCATTTCATAGCCAAGCAAGTCACAAGCGAGTAAAAGACATCCCGAAAGGGTGCCCCTCTGCCTACGGCCTGCCCGCTACTCGCCTGGCTGACTACGGCACTAGCTTCTTTCTTGTAGAGGACCCTTTACTGGGACTTTCTCTCTCTAGCTTTATTTCCGGACTCGGGCGTTCATTCATTCACCCATGATGCTTGCTTCAACTGAAAATGATAGGATCGTATTCGATCTTTCATTTAAGTATTATGGAACCTTCTCGCTGGCTTGCTGCCAGAATAATTCCTAGCTAGGCAGAATAGCGACCTTCCTGCTTTCAAGGGTAGTGTTGATGTCGTGAACGAAGAATGGCCTATTCTCAGTCAAATCAGCTTATGAAGCTTTAGCTAATCCGAACTGGGAGCAGGAGGGAGAATGTTTTTGTGCCTAGTGCTACATGGCAAGTGATTACAAATGCAGAGAGAGGAAGTGTTTTGAACCAATTGCTTGCACCGGAACTAAAGATCATATCTTTCACAGATAATGTGAGTGATTACATGCGAATAAATTCCTTCTTCCACTAGAAAGATTAAAGTATAAGAGATAGAAAGGATTACAATAGCTAGCTTTTTGCTATCCTTGAACATCCACCCTTGCTCTTATGAAGTCTGAATGACTTGGATTGAGTGGGGTATAAGAAAAACACGAGTCATATGCTGGGTAAGGTTACACCCTTTGGTAAGAGTTAATTCTAAGAATAGATATCCGTATTCACATTGTAAGAATAACCCTTGACCTTTAGGCTAGGTCGTCAAGACCCTTTTCTTTTTGAGAAAAAGAGGTTACTGGACAAGCGAAAGAGATGCCAAAACTGCAGATGCTTTTAAACAAAAGCATTGCCCGAGACACACCTCCCGCTAAAGTTGGAGCGTGGAGGTTAGAAAGGTTTTGATTCCTTCAAAAAATTAAATTGTTCCTTGCCCAAAGCTTTGGTAAAGAGGTCAGCCAACTGATGAGAGGTAGAGACATAAGAAGTGCGAAAGAGGCCGGTCTAAAGCTTTTCTTTTCCCAAACAACATGACAATCAATTTCTATTTGTTTCGTGCGTTCATGGAAGACCGGGTTGGCTGCTCTATGCAAGGCTGCTTGGTTGTCACAAAAGAGTGGTATAGGCGAAGAAGGAGGAACACCAAGATCATGAAGTAAGTAGCTAAGCCATGTGATTTCACAAGTGGCCATAGCCATGGCTTATACTCGGCTTTAGCAGAAGAGCGGGACAGGGTTGCTTGCTTCTTTGTTTTCCAAGAAATAGGGCTGGAACCAAGGAACACACAATAACCAGTAGTCGAACGTCGGGTCATAGGGCAGCTAGCCCAATCTGAGTCGCAATAAGCCTGAAAATATAAATCAGTGTTAGCCGAGAAGAAAAGACCTGGACTACCTTTTCAATATCTGAGCAAGCGAATTGCAGCATCCATGTGAGGCTTCCTTGGCTGGTGCATAAAAAAATTGTAGATAACTGAATAGCACATTCAGGCTATGAAATAGATTGTTGGCTTTCCACCATTAACACATTATTTACTTCCTACGCTATTTGCTGGCATTGCGCTCTTCTCTCGCAGTCCCACGCTTGGAACTCAAAGAACTATTTGGTTGAAGAACTATTCTATTCGCTATAACTTATTGGCAAGCTTGGAAGAACTATGCGCTTTCCACTACGCTTGAAACTGCGATTGCGCTTCGCTAGCTAACTACTAATAGTGCAACTACTAGACTTAAATATAAACTCAAATTTCACTCCCCTAAGAGGACAAAGACCCTCTCTCTGACAGTAGGGGGGTAGCGCCATAGACCGTCTATTTGGCTTAGAGTCGCTTCAACGACTTAGCAGCTTAGGCTTGGTGTACCAGTAAAATGCATATTCTAAATAGTGAAAGTGGCATCTTTCTTTCAGACTGCTTTACTTAAGATGGAGTCCTTGCTTAGCCGAGCTGGAAGTGATAACTATCGATACCACAGAAGCGACATCTCCACTACCCCGCTGGGTAACTCGGCCAGCATACTGTACCCGCCGAGGGAGACGAAAAAGTCCTAGCCTTGGGGCAGAATGGGCTAATACAGACGGGTCGTCAAGACGAGGCACGCCCCGGCGATCCTAGAAATATGTGGTGCTGGAAGTGAAAAATTCTGGTCTTGTGAGGCCGGCCTTGATCAGGCGGCTCGCTAAGATGAGACACACTCCAGCACTGTCGGGAGTGAAAAATCCTATCCTGGGGAAACCCAGAGAGGGCACGCCCCGACTCCCCTAGGGGTGTAAAGTCCTACCCTTGTGACAGCCCGTGCTCACATAGGCGGATGATCATTAAGTGAGGCACGACCCTAGGGAAGATAAAAACTCCACCTCGCAAGTGAAAATCCTATCCTTACGATGGTAGCGCTAACATAGGCACCTCGTTAAGAAGGGGCACGTTCCGAGCTGCGAGGATAACGCTGAGGAAGTGAAAAATCCTATCCTCGTGATGGCCGGCCCTGATCAGGCAGCGCACTGAGAGGTGGCACTTCCCGGCCGATTGAGGAAATGTGAGAAGTCACGGTACCCCAGCTAGTAACCGGAAGGGACAAACCCGGTGAAGTTTGGCTGGATGAGTACGTGACACTAGCGACATCGGGGGAGATCACGCCAAGTGAGTTGGGGAAATACGCGGCCACACCCCAAGGTAATGAAGATATTTTAACAGATGTCGCTACTAATGTAAATGATAAGTGAAAATGTGCAGAAAAATCGGCACAAGCGACATCTCGGAGGGGTCGCGCTAAGTGAGTGGGGAGCACGCGTAGCAATGACCCAAGGTAACTAAGACTTTTTGGAATATGTCGCTACTAACGAAAGTTATAAGTAAAAATGTGCAGAAAACTTAGTAAAGCGTGAAAGTGATGAAGCACTTGAGAAAATAATGATGCTGCGGAAAGGCAGAGTGTCCAAATGGGAGATCCCATTGTCTTAAACACGGTACAAGATAATGGTGAAGATCAGATCTACCCTATCGCGCGGAGAGAAATGCGTGACGACATTGCGTGTTGCGACTCCGCAAGGGAGGTTCGAAGGCGCAGGCAACATCAGTTCAACGGTGGCAACAAGTTTTGAAAGAAGGGGTAACAGAAGCAAATTGAGAAAGATCATTGATAAAGTAAAATGGCGGCAAATTGTGCAAACTGTTTATACAAGAGGGGAGACTTGGTTAAGCAAAAGGCCCCAAAAACACAAAAAGGGCAAAGAAGTGAGGGTGCTCGATGGACAAAAAAGAGAAGTAACATTTACGGCCTAGGCAAGCTGCCGTCCCCCTCGTCATGTCGTGGCCTCTTCGCTTGGCGATAGCCCTCTTCCGTAAGGAACCCAGACTTCTGCTTGAAGAGGAGGATGATGGCATCAACGTCGAACTGATTGGGGCCATGAGGCCCGCAGTTTGTTCCAGAAACCATTTACATTTGTCTGTCGTTTCTTCCATAAGCGCTGCATTTCTGCCCCACTCCGCTTGAAGGGCGGCATCCCTTGTGGCCTCATGTCCTCTGGCCCCTTCCAGCTCCTCTCTCGCAACTGCTAAACTGGCGTCCGCACATTGTCGCTCTTCAACACACTTCCTCAGCTCTTCCTGAGTTTTATTAAGTTCCCCTTGGTACTTGTTGACTTCTTCCAAGAGCTGGTGATTAGCGTTGCGCCATCCCTGGGAGGAAGAGTGGAGAGAGCTCATTCGTCTCGTCACATTCCTGGAATAGTAATGAAAATCCTGAAAGCCAGAGAATAGTTGGGTCCTTATCCACTGTAGTTGCTCACCTTCGGCAACGGAGAGGAAGGCCTGCTTCTCCTCCTCAACCGACAACAGATGTCCTGCCAGATAGGCGGATGTCGCTAGGGAGTTGTCGCCTCCTAATGCTGGGAACCCGCGCTGGCGAATGTTACTTAAATCAACCTGATGGGTGGTGGCTCCGCTAGAGAGTATAGTGCTTACGTCAGCCACCATGCGCGGAGTGTCCATGGGGGGAAGAGAATGAGAGATCGTTTGAACAGCAGCAGGAACGAAGAAGAGATCAGGAGGGGACGGAGGGGAACAATTAGATGGTCCAACGTTAATATTGAAAGCCTAAGGGATTGTCAGGAGGAGGAGATGACGCGACAAAAGAAGAGTGAAGCGGCGCGGTGGTAGCCCCATTCCTTGGCAGACCAGAGCCTTGATTACCCACCAAGGGGCCGGTATTGGTGATGCCGCCCTGCTCTTCTTGACCAGCAGCAAAGTCATCCGCAGAAGGGGTGTCTTCATTGGGACGCGGTCGCTTGGGGCCAAGAATGCCTGACAAGTCCATGCCGTCGCGCGAAGGAGTAGTAGAAGAGGCAACAACAGTGGTATCCTACGCGCGAAAGAAAAAAGGAATTAAGAAACGAACGAAACAAATAGACGGAGAAAAGTTTGTAAAAACCACCTGAACAGGAGGACGGGTAGGAGCGATAACGCGAAGGCGGAGAGTTCTCTTCTTCTTTTTGGCGAAGGGAGGACGAGAAGACGACGCTCGAGTAGGAACAATGCTGGGGGAGGAAATTGGTTCAATAGTTGATGTGGCAGTAGCCTCCGCTCGAGGAAGAGAAGAGGACTCAGGCGCAGAAGTGGACGCGTGCGTGGTGTCAGTAGCGGCACCGGTAGAGACGGCAGAAAGAGCCTCTTTTTCTTTCTTCTGCTGAGCTCTTCTTTCTCTTTTCTTGATGCACTCAGGTTTCCACCTGTCGGGAGGATCTGTAGAAATAAGAAAAGAATGTTAGAGTTAGTACTGACGGGGAGCAGCGAATGAAGGGACGGTGCTCACTTTGAATGCAATCCCGGATGTCACCCCGGTATGCGAGTTCGCTGGTGTGAACACCAGGAATCCCCGACAGGTTGAGTAGCTTGTCCAGCCAGCCTTGGTCAACTGGTCCTAAGTGTGGCCTGCCACCCCAGGCAGCATCTCTGACGACTAGATTAAACCCACTCTGCCACAAGGGCTCGGGCAGATTGACGATGAAGAATCCTTTTTTTCAAGCGTCAACAGAAGATTCGAGGAACAGCAACTTCCAGGTAAAAGGGGTTTAGGGCTTCAACATCATAGCGAGGCGATATCGCTATGATACCGTTGTTATGGTGGTATAATTGAAAAAGGGAGCGAAGCAACAACAAAGAAGGAGATTCATTTCCTATGTATCTACAAAGGGCTATAAAAGCATAAATGCCACAATAGGCATTTGGACTCAACTGGGCAGCATTTAAATCAAATTCAGAGAGTAACTCGGCAATTAAAGGATCTAGAGGCAGCCGAAAACCATAATGAAACATTTTAGTATAAAGAACCCTACGGTTGCCAGATAATTGGCTATTAAGACGAAGCGACTTTGGGGCAACTTCAGTAGAATACCCCTCCAACTGGTCGAGAGTGGCATTATAACTCCGCAGGCGCCGTCGAAGGACGGCGGTGGAAGCAATGGTGGAAATAGTAGTATCAATATCCCCCTCCCCAGCAGAGCGGGAATAGCGGCGATTACGAGCCATGGGCAAGGTTAAACGAAGGATAGATAGGAAGGTACCTTTTGTGAGAGGAAGATCGAAGCACCCGGGCGGCAACGGATCGTAGGAGGAAGAAGAGGAATTGTGTTTTCTTTTCTTTATTTTCGTTTTCCAAAGAGAAAGGTAACAAAAGATAAGAAGAGAGCACGTGAGGGTTTTTATAACCCTAAGGATTAAAGGGAACGACGGGTCAAGTGATCGTGGTGTGTGACGTGTCAAGGACAAGAGGCGCGGGAAGCGAGTACAATCCCTAAGGAGCGAAAAGACATGTTCAGCCCGTTATTCCCTTAGCGCTCCCCTTTGAGGACACGTGTGCTCAGAGCATCATGACTGCCTCTTCCGTATCAAGCAAAAGGAGTCAGAGCATTAAATGCTCTGAAAAAGGGGGCAGTCAAACCCAGTGAAAAGGAGCAGCAAGTTGCAATGCCACGGCACGCAAGAGGCGAAGTGCGAAGAAAAAAGTAGTCAAGCGGCAAGTGATAAAGGGCGACATCGTTAAGAAACACGTATTATTTCAAGCAAGGAGGCGACGTCAAAGTCCAAATGGGAAAAATAATACAACAAGGGAGTAAGTAAAGAAACAACACCCCCAATCAAGCGGCATCAAATGGGCCCTCCCCAGGCACTGACTTATTACTCCTCTTCGGAGGAGAGGAAACCCTCTTGGCTCTCATCAATATCTTTCATGCTCGCGGAGGCATACCTGGCGACCTTAGCGGGATCAGCGGCCCTACCGCGGTGCTGATCTGTGACCCCAGCGATAAAGGCTTGTTCAGTCTTCTTCTTCCACCAGGCCACCTTCGTGGAAGCTTTCGTCAGGTCGGCATCGCGGGATGATATCTCCTCAAGAAGGAAAGAGTTCTTCTTTCTTTCAGCCACCAGCTCAGCCTCCAAAGCTTCAACCTAGGCTTTTCCTTTAGACCTTTCCCGAGTGAGGTCAGCGCGGCACTCGTGCAGTTTGGCTTGAGCGCGTTTGTGGAGTCGCGACAACTCCTCTACCTTTGCTAGGGCACCAGAGTTTTGAGATTGTGTACCACGAGCCTTGATGTAGTAATGAAGTTGTCGAAAGGCAGTAAGGCTGTTGTTCATGACGCGCACATACTGAATCTTAGGAGGAAGCTGCAGTAGCCTACTTTCGTCCTCGGAGGCGCGAAACATTTCGCAGGCCAAGATAGCCGTGGGCTGATCTTGCGACAAGGGGTTTGATATACCCAGGGCGCGGAACCCATCAGTCCCAAATTTTGACAGATTTAGCCGGTGAGAAGGGGCCCCTTGAGGCCCGTCATGGGAAAGATCAGCAACAAAGGAAGGGGTGGAGATACCGCCTGAGCCCCCAACGTCTCGAATTGAAGTAAGGAACAACGGACAAGGGGACTTCGGGGGAGAGTGAGAAGAACCAGGTCCACTTGGGACTGATGGAGGCACGTCAGGAATACAGGGGCCAATGGGCGAGTGTGGAGGATCCATGACAGGAGTGGAATCTGCAGCAGATGGCTGCATCATCGCGGCAGGGGAGGTCTTGTTGGGGACAGGCAACCCCAGAGTCGAGGAAGTGCCACCCAGTGAAGCGGCACCCCCCTTAGTGGTGTCAGGAGAAACGGCAGTCTGGGAAGCGACGGTATTTGTAGCGTTGGCAAGAGGAGATCGAGCAGCCATCCTTGTCACTTGAGCTTCGCTCGCTTCCCTTAGTTTCTTTCGTTGAGCTGAGGAAGTCGGGTGGAGGCTCAGTTCCGAATCCATGTCCTCCATGTCCTCGACTCCGTAGGAGAAAATCTTTGTCTCAGTCACTGGCGAACCAGACCCGGACCTCTTCTTCTGACTGGGTAACCAGTTCTCTACGAAGCGGGAAGTGCGGAGGGAGGAACCGCTTTCCCTGGAAAGAATCTCGTCTAAAGCTCTTTTCTGTATGGGCATACGGTGATCAGCTCGAGCCCGAGTAGAAGTAGAGGGAGCAGTCGTTGAAAGCGCGACAACCTTGTGAGAAGTGTCACCTTTGGAGAGCGGGCGAGCGATAGTCTCCCCTGCGAAAATTTATGTTAGTAAACAAGGGGTAAGTAAGGCAGCGACGAAGCTCAAAAGCTCACCTATGGTACACTCAGTTAAAGGCCTGTACAAAGCGAAGTTTCGGATCTGGAAAGAGGACACCATCTCCAGTAAAGCGTTGGCATGACCCAACTCTTCCCTAGACAGAGGCGCTGGGTTCACCCAATCAACTACCTCCAGGTTGAAGTCAGAACGCCACAGGCGAGAGGGTAATTCGACAATGAAGAAACCGCTCTTCCAGTCTTCGACGTTCTCCTCAAATCCTTGAAATTTTTGCCAAAAAGGCCTCACTAGGGCGTCATCCCATATTGGAATAATATTAATGAAGCCGTCGCGAAAAACCAGAGTCAAGAACTTGCGCAATAAAGCGACAGAGGGAGCAAGAATGTCTTTTAACTCGCAAGGACGAAGGAAGGTGTAGATGCAACTCCATGAGGAAGGGGTGATTTGCGCAGGGTTAAGCCCGTGCTCACTTAGCACACGCTCTAGCGTGTCATGAACTGGGAGGCGGAACCCATATTGAAACATTTTAAAATAAAGAATCCTATGAGTTTTCCAGAGCCGGCTATGAAGCCTCATAGTGTCAGAAGGAATAGTGGGGCGATAACCGCGGGGGAAGGTAATGTTATTGCTTTTCAGTTCAAGGCGTAAGACAGTAGGGCTAGTAAAGATGCTAGGGGTGTTTTCAAGCTCAGGATATCGAGAAATTGGCCTAGGGATAACTAAAGAACTAGATTGAGATCTCGTGTGAGGCATGATAGATAAAGCAGCAAAGGAAAATCAAAGCAAGATCGAGCAGAGTACCTTGAGAGAGAAGACTGAAATTAATAGGCGAATCGTCTGGATGCGAACGAGAGAATTTCCTCGGAGCGAGCGAAAAACGAAGAGAGTTGTGAAGTATAAAAAGGAGCAAAAGGGTACAAAGAAGAAGCATTTTTCCTTTTAAAAGAGACGGTGGAAAAGTCAGGCAGAAGGGCAACCTATCACAGCAGGACACGTACGGGACAAACGGGACACGTGGAAAGACCCTGACAGAAAACATAAAGTCAAGCGCTCGCCTCGAATTTTGCAAAAGAAAGGCTCGTTGATTACAAGAAACCCCAGAAAAATGGTAGTATGAAGCGGTAATTGGTTGTCCAGCGGCAGTTATCCCATAGAGCGACATCATACCAAAAGCGAAAAGAAAAAGGCAAATGACATTTTATCTTATTCTATTTTATTTACTGAAAGAGAAAGCCAGCAGCATCTACAACGAGTACGGCATCGTCAGTCTTCGTCCGCCCAGTGTATGTCGTAGACATAATCATAATCCTCCAGAGGCGATGGTGACCCACTATTGTAGAAAGGAAAGGGCTCGTCAATCCTGAAAGGTCTTTTACCAAGCCTAGCCACGGAACCTGTCGTGGGGGCAGTTTCCTCCTTTGAAGCGGCGCGGGAGACTTCCTCCAGGGTCGGGGCAACCAGTCCTGGAGCGGCATCTTGCACAGAAGTCCTATCCTTGGGAAAAGGACAAGGAGCGGATGGGGACGCTTCATCCTTTTGCCACAGCGAGAGATAGTGAGGTTCAAAGTCGGCAAAGAAGGATTCAAAAGATTGTTTCTTTGTTTTCTTCAATTTCTTGCGACCCCGGCACTTTGCAGAACGTCTGGTAAGCCTCTAGTGAGGTGAGGGAGGAGGACTGTCGGAGTCGGGAGAAGTTGGAGGGCTCGGAGGAGAATCACGGGCAGCAGTATACAAAAAACGGGAGTCAGCCATGGAAATACCAGTAAGAGTAAGAAGAAGGAAGAGATGAACAGGGAAAAGAAGGGAAGAGCCCCATTATGTAGCCGAGGTGAAGAAGTGTGCCTGCCTTTTCGCGTATTATCGAGGACAATTAATACTATCAGGGATAACGACTATTGGGGCAAAGATCTGACTTCGCAACTGTTGAAAGTCTACACCAACCGAAAGGCACCGAAATCATTGCCCAATCCGTTAACACTGAAAATTGGTGCAAAATATATTCTGAACGGTCAGGATGTGAGAGAATCGTCATTATGAGCCAGGTAGGCAAATAAAGTTATGGGATCCCAAGGGACACCAAGCTCACAATTAGTGAGACAGAAGTTGTTTTTTAAGAAAGACGACATTAGAAAGAAGAAAAACATCGACAGCGGGGCAAGCTAATAAGGAAAAGCATATTTATTTATTTAAAGGGCATAACGGCCCGAGATTACAAAAAGGCCTAACGGCCCGAGGTTACAAAAGCTGGCCCCAGAGGAGCATAGAAAGACATGGCAGAAGGGTTCCCATCGCGGGTCAGGCATTCGACCCAACGTCATCATTCTCCCACTCCAAGAAAGGAATTTCCCTCAGGGCATCCGCAAGAGTGGTCAGTTCAGAGGAATAGGCCCTCATGCCCTTCAGGCAGCACCCCAGCAAGTCCTTCCTATGCTGCAGCATTGTCATAAGCAGCTGAATTTGAGAGACAGCCGCTGACAGCTTCACCGCTTTCTCCATGGGACTGAAGTCCTCCATGGTAACGGAAGCCTGTCTAGCCTACAGAGGAGTCAACATTCCCTGGAGCTCCAAGATATCCTCCAAATTCTTGGTGCTCAACGACCCCAAAAAATCGATGTCAGCCTGGGTCAAATTTCTCAAGGTATGGGTTTTGGATAGCAGAAAGTTCTTGGTGATCTCGTGCATTGAAGGAAAAGAGATGAGGAAAATCGAAGAGAGATGTGAAGAAGGTTGAGAGAGTTATGGAAACAAGTGCAAAATGAAAGGCCTATTTATAGACTCAGGAAAAAAGGTGCTCTGAAAATATACCTTTATCGACTGTCGAGCCCTCATTAATGCAGAAACCTCTGAAGAGGCAAGACGGAAGACGCGGCGATAGCCCTTGGTAAACGCTCGGGCTAGTTTTCAGTTGGGCATATGATAACTATCGATACCACAGAAGCGGCATCTCCACTACCCCGCTGGGTAATTCAGCCAGCATACTGTACCCGCCGAGGGAGACGAGACCCTGTTCTTACCGCCCTTAGCCTGGCGGTCAACCCTGGGATGGTCGACATCAGCGGGGGGGCTCTCATGCGACATCCGCATGGCGGCATCCCATCCCAAGTCATCCATGACGTCACTCCGCATGACATCATCCCGCATGACATCACTCCCTGCCACCCCAGCGACACCTACCAGGGATAACTCCTACCCTCTGTCGGTACACTCCTTCCTTTACCTATAAATACCCCCACATTTTCAGACAAGAGGGTAAGCCTAAGACAGCGTACTGAACCCCTGCCATTTTGACTACTCACACTGACTTTGGCATCAGAGTGTTTACGCCGGAGACCCCCTCCGACGCTTTATAGGTGACGAAGACCCTAGTTCAGTGTTCCCAAGCAGCCCAGATCAGGCCGATCCTGCTCAGTATCTCCCGGACTCTTATCAGGAAGCATCACTTTTTTAGGTGGGCTTCGCATCCTCTTATTTTTTTCTTTCAGGAATAAGCAAGACTTTGTATTGTAAGGCCTTTCTCTAAAGCTAAACCTAAAAGCGAATAAGTGCATATTCATTTTTTTTATGGAATAGGTGAATCCATGCATGTTTCCTTCCCGAGTTGAGAACAAAGGACAATCCCACCCTAGCTATTGGACTTTGATCCTTATCGACTTTGACCGAAAGAGCTCTACGGCAGTCGGGTCTGGATCTGCCCCCAATCCCTTATCCAGATTCTTTGGAAGGTTCCCCTCCTGAGGTGGTCAATTCGGATAGTAAACTTGGCCAGTTTCGTCTTCTTTCTTCGATGTTGATAGCCCTTCCTCGCATCTCGAAAGAAAATGTATGACTAGGCTTTTACCTTGAGAAAAGGGCTTTCTAAAAGCTCCTAAACAGATGATTTAAGTTCTACTAATTTTGTGAAATGTTATCTCAAGAGAAGGAGAAGATACCCCTGGTCCGGAAGATGCCTTATATGGATGGATAGGGTATATACTACTACGATTGTATCTATTCACTGAGAGTCCCAATCTTTTTGAAAAACGTGATACGCAGAACCAACACATCTGACAAGAGTAGAAGTCCAGACCTCCCTTGTAACAAGTGAAGAATAGATGATCTCGAGACTCCAAAGCCAAATTGCAGAAAGAACAATTTGAATCACCTTACCAGCCCCAATTAAGCATTCTCTCTTTAGTTGACAATCTGTTGAGAATGGTAAGCCAATATATGAAGCTGTGCTCATCCCATTTGAACAAATGAGTTCACTTACTCGATCATAGGTTAAAGCCAGGACGGGCTGACGACTGCTTTCTAAAGAGCGATTGAACCTTCGAGTAGGGAAAGTCCCAAGGTGAATTGTAAGCCCCAACAGAATGAGCATTTTTTGTTTATATTCATAGTATAACATTTTCTTTTCCTTTCCCATTACTCAAACAATCGAATCGATATCACCTCTCACCAAAGGTAATGATGATTGAACACAAAGACAATGACGAAATACTTTTATGCTAGCCTGTCTGACTTCATGCGTAAACGCTCTTTAATCACTAATCACAGCTAGAAAGAATAAAAGGAAGTTCACTAGGGATCTTACTAGAGGTGCAGGTTCGAATCCAGCTCGTGACAAGACAAAAGGTCATTTAATATCTCGCCACCTCCGTTTTCTCCTTAGACGGATGACTCTCCCATTTTTTCGTTGGTAAAGACGGGATAGGACCCACTCTGCTTTCAATGCTTGTTAGTAAATAGTGGTTGTCTCTTTGATACCCTCTCGCCCTTACATACAAACGTATTTGAGTGCTTTTTAGTAATACGATACGTTGTGAAGAGTCGATTCAACAAGAGGAATCTGAGCTTCTCCCTCTGGTTACTTCGCTACTTTGAGAACAGCGAGAGTAGAATCCGAATCAGACTTTCTTCTGTCACTTGCTTTCCTTCCTAATAAAAGAAATTCCCTTTTGCCTTCCGCTCCTAGTCCGCTTATATATATAATAAGATAATATCACTTTGTCATTCAATTCTTCCTATTCTCCTTCTACAAATGCCAAAACAAAGACTAATTCAGTCTAATACGCCTACCCTGGGTCACGAGCAGCCTTAAGGCTCAAGAGCCCTCTACTCCTAAGCCCTTACTCCGCTCTTCCTTTCATCTACCTGTAACGAGAGGGTAAACCACAATTGAAGTTCGTACTTTATAAAATTTAGGACGAGAAGAAACCTTCCTTTGAGCCTTAAATCAATAGGTTCGGTTGGGCTTGTCTGAGGAAGCCCATTTCTGAGGCTCGGTAGTTCTGAGGTTCCCCATCTTCTTAATGAGGGTTGAAATTTAGAAGGTTTTTTGAACATTGACTGTGAACTGATTGTTAGCATGACTCTTACCCTGTAGTTAAGGAAGCTGCTGATATGGGCTAGTGCGTTACCCTATAAACCCTGAAGTAGACTTGGGTAGACTTCGGAGAATAAAAAGAGGATAGTTGAGAAGTTAACTGCTTTCCTGACCTATTCTTACAATATTTTCTTGAAGCTTGATAGAGCACAGGAGCAGAGTAGGTAACGAGTAGCTGTTCTTTCAAGCACTAGCCCTTCTTTCTTGTTCTGCTGCTAATGACAGTGGATGTGTTGATTGCCCTTGGATGAGCCCCTCTGTATGACCCGTACCATTCTCTTTTAGGTAATATGCTTATTTAGAACCCTTTCGTGTCGCTTCCTTGAATTAAGGTGATCGTAGACCACCCTTGGACTTGGATGCTGCATGGGATCCATCGCAGTGGCTGGAGCAGTGGGTAAAGAGTGGAGGATACAGTGACGGATGATTCGTATTCAGGATCGGACAGAGCGGGTGGAGCACATGAATGTGAGGAAGAAAGGGATTGGTTTGAAAGGCTTTCACAAATTAGCCATTGTACTTTCCGGAGAGTCAAGTCCTTCTTAGCCCCGATACCTAATATCTGATTCTCTGAGAGCCCATAAGATTAAGAGGAAAGACCTTCATCTTATGGGTTGGACCCACAGATTTCACTTACACTGCCCTGAGTCTCTTAACTAGTAGCTGACAGGCAGGGTCTTCTAAGGGTACAAGGTCTTCAATAGCTGCTTTTGAAAACAACTGATTGAGGAATCAAAACCTTGAAGAATGGAGATCGTATTCTCCTAGAAGGGTTTAGCCGGTCAACAACTGGGTTTTCATTCATCGATGACTCCGCTTGGCTTCTATGGCATAAGCGCGATAGTTAACACTACCTCGCCTTGTGCTGGAAACAGGATGACTGTACTACAGTACTGGATAGGCGGTATAAGATAAAGTTAACAACAAACAATGTTAACACATTGGCAAGCATGAAGTAGGAAGGGCTCGATGTGGGAGAGTGAGGGAGTAGGGGCAACTGAAGGATCCAGCCTACCACTCAATGTACGGTGTGCAACCACTTGACTTCTTCAATCTATTCGTTTGGATACGCGGTAAATAAGGTGAAAGAAGGGCGATTGCGCAACTCAAAAGGGGTTGTGATCCTATGTAGGGTAGGCCTGCTTGCTATACGAATAGTTCGCCTTTATACGGCTTGCTTGGCTTCAGGGAAGACTATTTTTAGTGCGCCCTTGCTTTTCCCCCTAAGCTCCAAAGACATATTATTTCCTTGAAGGCCAAGGCAGGTTCCATGTAATTGAATTGTTGAGGTAAGAGTGGTTGATTCTCAAGGATCGGAGTGTCAGTTCAAGTGATTGACTTAATTTCCTGCGAATCAGTACGTTTTGTTTTCCGTGCTAAAGCAATTCTCTGTTTGAGACAGAGTTCTTACATCCCCAGTTGACCCTTAAAGTTAAAGTAGGAATGTGCAATCTGCCCGAAAGTAAGGAAAGAAATGCTAACCCGGAACAACGCCCAAAGAAAGCAAGGCAGGATCCTGTGCGTAAATAACTGGCCAAGAATCCTGGAACATAAGCTGTGACTTTATTAAATATTATTAGCAAACCAACTCAGTATCCGCATTTCCTAATACATATATGCAAAAATCCGTTTCCAGAATAGCTTGTCATAGGCTTCCACTAGCATTGACTAGCTTTCGAAGCTTTCCGTTAGCATAGGCTTACATTGTTTCGACTGTCCTAGCCCCCACGGTTTAGCTTATCCCACAAAAAAAGAAGAATAGGTTAGCTTTGTCTTTTGCTTCCCCTATACTTATATTACATAATATGTCCACATTCTCAATTCTGGGCCTAACCCTTTTGTTTGTTCACGAGATGCTTTCACTAACCGACCCGCCTTTGGGAGGTCATAGATCTGAGGTTTCTTTGACATGCTTCGGACGGCTTTCCATGCTTAGCTTATCTTCTTTCATTGCATTAAAAGATGTACTTTTTTTTACGGCTGAAGCTTCCGTCTCCGGCATAATCACTTGTAAGGGCAGGGCTTTTAAACCATACATTTCCCTTTCCAGCCTTACTCTGTTGGCTTACTCTTTTCTTTTCGAAGGTTTAGGCGGCCCCAATGAATTTCCCTGTGTTGTTGCCTGGGTTTGCAGGCTCGAGAGACCTGTGGGGTGTACAAATGCCGAAAAAGTCTGGCCTCCAGTTGTCGCCTTAAAAAGCGTCCTTTGATTCATTCTCTCCCCGCGACATTATCATTTATCATAAAGTAGATGTTCTCGTCTAGGTCCCTGAAAGGGCGAGTGGTTCGTCACTTTCTTTTAGGTAAGAACATAGCTTGAAGCGAAGGGACGAAAACTAACAATAATAAAGAATGGGTAGAGTTTTCTCCCTAAGTGGTCCGAGAGGAACGATCTTGTCTTCAAGCAGAAGGCCAGGCAACTAGATAACTAGATCTAGAAAGAGGAAGCCAAAGGCGAATGACTTAAAGCCAGAAAGCAAGCGAAAGAGGCACATCAAAAAGGGCGTAGCGAGAAGGGATTAGCGCTTTGGTTAACAATGGAAATTTGCCTAGCCGGCAGGCTACTGATTAGCTTGATGAGCAGAAAAGCAGACTTACCACAGTGAGGGTCTTTTATGAATGGCATTTTTTAATCTTTAAATAAGATGAGATAGATTTGACTCTTAGCGACTCTCTAAAATCAAAAGAACCAAACCAATAGGCCATCCCCCAGCTCTCCAGGAAGCGAATGAGCCATTGGCTATGGGAGACGAGAGATATAAGATAGGAGTACGGATTCGACTAGCTTAGCTTTTAGCTTTCACGTAGCGAATTTATCCATAGGATTTAGCCGCTTTACCAAAAGCATAGACGAAAGGGGGAAGCTTACATTATTCAAATAAGTATCGATTGGAACAAGCATATGGAGATAAAAGCTAGAAAGGCTACTCCGGAATAACTCCCGCGGAAAAAAAGGGCTATAAGTAGGTCGTTTGCTATAGGAACGCCCCTATACGGCTTGCTTGTTATGTTACGACTTCACTCCAGTGATAGACTTTTTCGCAATGTAATAAGTGATTCTTCATCGCTTGCCTTAACCCGGCCTTCCCAAGCTCATCACTTAGATTCTTCATCTTTAGCTTGTAGCTGTTCGATTGTCCTCTGATTCTGCTCGGATCTTGTCTTGTGATGAAGAGGAACTAAGCTTCTGACAATGCCGATAGGAAATGAGATTCTTACTAGTTGGAACTTCTCTCCCGATGTGAATTGGCCAGTTGCCTGGGACTACCCCTCTATCTTTGTTGTTCTATCTATGAGTTCCTGCTTTCCCCTTCAACCGGGCTTCAAAAAGAAGAGTATGGCCTGGTATGACCTACTGGCCTCAAAACCTATCTCGATCTGCTCCTGTTCATTCAGAGTGGGACCTACTGAACCTCGTCAACTCGTTCAAGTGGCTTTCTGCTCCTGGCCCTATCGGTCAACCGACTTTATAGCGGCTTGATTATAAGGACAGTCCTTTCCCTAAGCTAAGACATGTGATGCCATGAAATTCACGTCTATAAGGAATTTCTTGATCTCTCTCTTTCCATCTTTACTTTCATCCCTTCACCCTTATAGAAAGATATGAAAGGCAGCTTAGACAAAAGCCATTCTCACACCATCGGGATCAGAGTAACAAAAGAAATAGGAAAGCTGCAACTAAGATTGCATTTCATATATCCCAGAAAGAACTTGGTGCTTGAAAAGGGCCCGCCGCCTATTGGCTTTGGCTCTACGTTCATGCTGGACCTCTTTTCGATATCCGAAAATGCCTTATCCATTGTCGTTATCCCTCCCTGTGCTTGGGGAGAACTCCAGGTTCATGCATTAGAAAAAACCGGCTTTAGCGCTTGATCGCAGCTCTATTATTAGCTGCGCCGGGAAAGGCTTCTCTAACTCATGAACTTCCAGGGCGGGTTGAAAAATGTGTTAACGGGTATGTGAAAAGGATATGATTGTACGTTGAGGTCATTAATGAATGTTTTATTAAGAAACCTAAGATCTGTTATGTTAACGGTTGATATCAGAGCTCTTTCCTTCTTACCATTTATCATGGCTATGATTAGTCTCGAGAAAGGGGGTACTTTCTTCAGAAAGTAGAAACTCCAGCCATTAGACTCAATGGCTTGCCGAACAGAGATATGCTCTAAAACCCGAGACTGATTCCCGGTTTACAGAGAGGGACATTAAAGAAGGGGCTTTGGCTCCTTTGCGCGCTTACTACGATGGTTGCACTCCGTGATTCTTCTACTTATTTTCCATCCCCGCTCATTCTCTCTTGCTCTATCAAAGAAATTTCATGTACAGGTATCGTATATAAGAGAAAGATAGCTTTTAGGAGTTCTCTCTCTCTATTACGAAATATCATAAGAGAAGATAGACGAGATCGTTGGCTATATGAAGGAAGGCTATCCGATGTCGAATCATCTAATTGCTTTGACTTCTCTTTCTTTATCGAGATTCCTTTAGTGTTCCATGTACTAAGGTTAAGGTAGAAGATCTCAAATCATGCATTGCATAAAAGAAAAGTGGGATGCCGTAGCTTTAAGAGATAGGGTAGAAGTTTCTTTGTCTTTCTTCTGACCCAGAACGGCGCCGAGGGCTTGATTACTGGCTTCGTACATGACCTCGAAAGGTAGAGACCAGTCGGGGGCTCGAATTATCGGTGCTGAGATAAGCTTGTTTTTTAGAAGCTCAAAGGCGGCTTTGCAAGGTTCATCGAAGTCAAAGGCAACTTCCTTTTGGAGTAAGCGGCATATGGGTTGGGCGATTTTGGAAAAATCCTGAATAAACCGTCTGTAAAAATTGGCGTGCCCTAGAAAAGATCGCACATCTCGAACGCATGCTGGATAAGGCAAGGATTCAATCACCTCAATCTTGGCCTTGTCGACCTCGATTCCCTTGGCCGAGATTATGTGGCCCAAAACGAGGGCTCGATCCACCATGAAGTGGCATTTCTCGAAATTAAGGACAAGATTGGTCTCTATGCAGCGTTGTAAACACTTCTTCAATTTATCTATACACTCGGGAAAGGAATTTCCATAGACAGTGAAGTCATCCATAAAGACCTCGATACCATCTTCGACCAATTCGGAGAAAATGCTCACCATGCAGCGCTGAAAAGTGGCGGGGGCATTACACAAGCCGAAGGGCATACGTCTATAAGCAAAGGTGCTGAAAGGGCAGGTAAATGTGGTCTTCTCCTGGTCTTTCGAAGCAACTGGAATTTGGTGAAAACTGGAGTAACCGTCTAGACAACAATAGTGTTTTTTGCCCACGAGACGCTCCAGCATTTGATCAATAAAGGGTAGAGGAAAGTGGTCTTTCCTGGTGGCAGAATTCAAGCGGCGGTAGTCAATACACACTCTCCACCCATTCTGAATTCGAGTGGGGATGGATTCGCCGTCTTGGCCGATTGTGATAGTTATGCCGGTTTTCTTGGGCACGACCTGGATGGGGCTGACCCATGGGCTATCAGAGATAGGATATATGACCCCTGCATCTAGTAATTTCAAAACCTCCTTTTGGACGACTTCCATCAAAGGTGGATTCAGCCTTCGCTGGGGTTGACAGATAGTCTTACTAACATCTTCCAAATGGATTTGATGGGTGCATAGGGCTGGAGACAACCCTTTGATGTCGGCAATGGTCCATTTGATGGCTTGTCTGAATTCTTTGAGCAAGGAAATTAGAGCAGACTCTTCGGGATTGTTGAGTTTGTTGGAGATGATGACAGGGAGGGAGTTGTCGGGGCCTAGATAAGCGTACTTCAGATGAGAAGGTAGTGGCTTAAGATCGAGGGCTGGAGTCAGATCAATAGATGGAATCAACGCAACATGATCTGAATGACGAGGAAACACCATAGGAGGCTCATAAGGGACTACAACGCATTCTTCTATGGCAGCGACGACAGAATGGAGCTCAGGTGGTGTGGAAAGTGTCGAGGCCACGACATCTAGAAGTGCTGGCATTAGACTCCTATCAAGGGCAAATTTTAAAGGATTAGTAGAGTGAAGTTCAGAAAGTTCATCAATAGCAGGATCAATAACATCAATATAATTAACACTGGAGAATTCAGAGGGGTATCGCATGGCTTCTAGCATATTATATCTGATAATTTCTCCGTCGAACTCTAGAGAGATGGTCGCATCATGCACATCTATCTTAGCTCGGGCGGTGGCTAGAAATGGGCGGCCTAGAAGAACATCAGTGGACTTGGTGGAATCTTCATTTTCCATTGCTATGACATAGAAATCGACGGGAAATAAGAATTCGCCAACTTGGACAAGAACATCCTTGATTATCCCTTCGGGATAGATGATAGAATGATCAGCAAGTTGAATGGCGAGGTTTGTAGGCACGAGAGGGTCGAGGCCTAGACAGTTGTATATGATCAGGGGCATAACATTGATTCCTGCCCTGAGATCGCACATGGCTTTCCCGATGTCGACTGTACCAATTCGGCAGGGGATGATGAATATTCCTTGGTCTTTGCACTTAGGAGGGATCCTCCGTTGGATATGGGCAGACGCGTTAGCTCCTACACTTATCTTGTTAACCTAGGCAAACTTATTTTTGTTTGTGCATAGTTGTTTAAAGAATTTGGCGTAGTGAGGAACGTTCTTTACTGCTTGGAGAAGAGGGATGTTGAAAACCACTTTGCTGAACATCTCAAAAATATCTCAGTCCTCCTTCTCCTTTTAGGCCTTAACAAGCCTTTGGGAAAATGGGAGCTCGAGAATCTTATGAATGTACTCCTGGGTGAATTCAGGTGGATTGGGGTCGTTCCTTGGTGCACCCCTGGGAGAGCGAACTCTGTCCTCTGTGACTTCAACAAGTCGGGGAACTTTCGGGAGCTTTGCTCTTGGCTTCGGCTTGAGTTCGGATTCGGGAGAATTAGAGATATCGGGGGCAGGATTTGCAGGAGGTGTCAAGGTCGTTCCGCTTCGCAAAGTTAATGCACAAACATTGTGCTTCGGATTTGTCTCGGTCTGAGGCGGAAATCTCCCATGATTTGTTAACTCTTGCATTTTGGCATTCACAGCGCTCATTTGTTTTTTAAGTTCATCTATTTCTTTCTGCTGTTCGGGATTCCGAGGCATTTCTGCATTCGGGGGCACGACAAAAGTCTGATCCTGGGGAGGCTGATGTTGATACTGATTCTGATGGTATGTGGGTCGAGGTCTGAAATTCTACATATTGGGAGGAGGATTTCCATAAGGGTTCTGGTGCTGTTGGTGACTAGGTCCCGAAGCCTGAGGGTTTGGAACCCATCCGGGATTCGGCTGTTTCCAGCCCTGATTGTAGTTTTGACCATAAGGGACTGGGACGTATTGACTAGCAGCATTCACTTGGATTTTGTCTGGAATATGGGGGCATGCGTCAGTGGGGTGATCCACAAAATTGCAGATTTGGCAGGCCTTGATAGGTGCAAGCTGATTTGTCATGAAGTTCTGAAACATCCCGGTGAGAGAAGATATTTGATTTTGCAAGGCAGCCACTTGGACGTCTGGGCCTTGACTGTTGGCAGGGTCTGACGAAGCATTCTTGGCCATGAATTCTATTGTTGCTCTGGCAGCTGTTGGGGTGAGAGTAGTCAGAGATCTGCTGGCAGCAGCGTTGAGTAATGCTTTATCATGGACTTTGAGGCCTTCACAAAAATACTGAATAAGGGCATGCTCGCTAAGGTTATGGGCTGGACAACTAGATTGCATCTTTTGGAACCTCTCATAATACTAGGCTAGAGTCTCTTCCTTCTTCTGCACTATAGAGACAAGTTGCTTGTGCGTAGTGTTGGAGATAGAAGTCGGATAGTACTTCTCAGTGAAGACCTTAGACATTTCTGCCCAAGAACGAATAGATCTTACGGGAAGGTCATAATACCAGTCCAGGGCATCATCTTTGAGAGACCATTGGAACACGCGCGGTTTAGCTTGCTCGATGTCGACATTAGGAGGTTTCATGGCCTCGCATATAGAGTGGAGCTATTGGAGATGACGAAGAGCATTTTCCTTGGCGACCCCCCGAAAAGTAGGAAGATGATGGAGCACGGCGGACTTCAGAGTCCAGTCATGAGGGATGTTAGGCCAGTCAATGCAGCTACTTGCCATATCGGGGGTTGCATGGAAATTATCAATGGTTTGTTGATCTGGAGGGGATGGATTCTCACGACGTTCATGGTTGTCACGACGTTCATGGTTGTCGAGGTCTTCCATTGCTGGAAAATCGAAGTGGGCTGCTATGAGGTTTTCGGGGTCACGATGGTGGAAGGTTAGGTCTATAAAAAACTGGTGTTCCTGGTCAGCCAGATTGGAAGGAGATCCGTCGAGGGCAGGATGTGGAATTACTCTATGCTGAGTAGATGTTCCTCGGGCTTGCCTACGAAGTCCTCTTTCTGTTCTGGTCAACTCGAGGTCTAGCGGGAGTAGATCTGGAGCAGATCTCCTGGTCATACAAAAACAAAAACAGAATTAGTATCTTTCAATCCCCGGCAGCGGCGCCAAAATTTGATCGTCACTCAAATGTAATAAATATTTTCCTGGTACCTAGGTGCACAAATAAATGTGTACATGGCAAGACAGGGTCGAACCACAGAGATTGAAGGAGTAAACTATTAGTGAGGTATGACAAGACACAAATGCAGCAGAATACGGGCAAGAAACACTTGGGGGGAGGGGTTTCTGTCGATTAATGAATTAATCGACGCAGATATGGGAGCTAACAAAACAGTTAAGTAAATATAGGTAAAACACAATCTTAAAAGCAACAAGCATTCGAGGTCTCGAAGGTAAAAAGCAATCAGGGGCTAGATAACAAAATATATTCAAGGGCACGAAAAGTAACAAGAAAGATATAAATCAGTTGGTAAAAGATCTTAGCAAAAGGTGTTCTCGGGTTGCTTTCCAGGTCAGCTATTCCAAACTCTAGCATAGATCTGCTATAGGAGCCATGTTTCCATGTAGACTCCCTACTCACCTTCGTAGATAGAAGCCACCCCTCGTTTCCACATATGAGGCGGCCTTGACGTTTCGCCGTCCTCCCAGGTACGAATGCGGGGAGGCACTACTCAAAACGCCCATGAAGCGGAGGCAAGACAGATCTGGGGCGTGACATCTCAAGTTGTCAAGCTCGCATCACATAACCCAAACAATCAAATACCACTAGACGAAAGACCTCTCGCGATGTCTACGCTAGGTGTCTACTTTATCTTAAGGATTCGCGTCAGGTATAACTAAGAGAATGACAATACACAAGCAGAAATATTGACAGTTGATCAGGCCCTCAACAGTTCTAAATGAGCAAGGATTAAAACGATAAATGATTGAATATGACAAGAGAATATATTAAGCACACTTTAAGCCTCCTAACTAACCCATGCAACCCTTGAAACACCCTTTACTAAGAAGGTGGTATTTAGCTACTCATAACAATATATAAACAGTAGGCAATAAATCTCATGCGAGAAAGCTTAAAGAAAAAGATTAGAATAAATCGGTGACTGATTTTATAAATCAGAGAAGGAAAGCTTCCTCCTTTACAAAAGTGGCGGCTGCTCCAAAGCTCCAATATTCAAGAGAATAAAATCCCTAGAAATTAGGGTAAGTAGAGAGATGTTTTAATGCCTTTTTTCCAGCCTCCTTACAAAACCCTACAACTAAGCTTATATAGACTATAACTAGCTAGGGGACAAAAATACAGCTAAGGGAGAGAAGGTATCAGCACTTGGGAGGACGCCAGTACACAAGGGGACTGCGTCCTTGGCAGAGAATATTCCAGAATCTTCTGGAAGCATCTGGCACCTTCTAAAAGTGCTTGGGACTCATTCCTTCTGCCTCTTGATCTCGGATCTGACACAGGGAAGTTGGGGGCTTGAGACAGCTCACTGGTCTGGTTAGCGTCGCGGGCTCGACGACTTCTACTCTTCTAGACCTCGATCTTCAAGACTCTAGAAATGCTTCCAAAAGTGCTCATTTTTGCTCTTTCCTCCCTTTAGGCTCTGATCTGCAAAAAGCTGGGAAAAAGGGCAGATTAGAAGTATCTTGCCCTCGAAAAGGCGGGAAATAAGATAGAAAAACCTACAATAAAGACACGCTATCACTTACTTTAGGCTCGGATCAAAATCTGACTCATCAAGAACCCCAAGGCTTTCACCCCCCGTAGGGCCACTCTTCCCAAATCGTGGTTCCCAACCCCACGGGATTTCAACCTCACTTCATCAATTCGACGTCACCACCACTTACTTCAAAACCCCCACCACCCCTTGGTCTTAATACGGTCTCCACGGAAAGACCAAATACAGATAGATTGAGCATACTAGAAGAGAGGCTCATAGCCATAGAAGGAACAAACCCCTTTGACCCTATGGGCTCGGCCGACATGTGCATGGTCCCCGGGATCATAATACCGCCTAAATACAAAGTACCAGATTTTGAGAAGTACACGGGGGTTGAGTGCCCAAGGACTCACCTCAAGGCCTATTGCAACAAAATGGCCGAGATGATACATAATGAGCCTCTCTTGATCCATTTATTCAGAGAAAGCTTGGCCAAGCACGCTTTGACTTGGTACATGGGCCTAGACAGGGCCAGGATTAAGACTTAGAGAGATTTATCCGATGCCTTCTTCAAACAATACAAGTTCAATATGGAGGTGGCACCGGACCGCTCCGACCTCCAAAACGTAGAGAAAAAAATGAATGAGTCAGTAAAAACCTACGCCCAAAGATGGAGGGAGCTAGCGGCTAGGATTTCTCCACCTTTGAGCGACATAGAGCTTATAGCCATCTTTGTAAACACCTTCAGAGTCCCCTACTACACTTACCTCATCTCCAACCCATCAAACAACTTCTCCGACATGGTCGTAATCGCGGAAAGAGTCAAGCAAGGGATAAAAACGGGGAAGATCGTCGTTCCTACCCCTGAAATAACACCAAAAAAGGCACCTCCCGCAAAAAAGGAAGTTGGCTTTGTATCTCAACATCCCAACTATCGACAACCTTTCACATCGCGACTGTACCATGCGTCATCGCCATACCAATCGCCGTTTTTCCATCCACCAACGCCCATCAACAATATGGCTCCACAATACCCCGCGTTATTCCCGCCTTACTCATATCCCGTATCGCAAGTACCATAGCCCGCACCACCTAGACCATATAACCCACCAAAGAACCCTAGTAACCAAGCAGCTCCAAGTAACCGTTGGCCACGAGAATTGCCACCACCTCTTCCTCTCCCTGCAGGGGAAATTTACAAGCACCTCCTGACAGCTGGGCAAATCGTACCAATTCCTCCCCAACCTCTGCTACCCCCTTACCCCAAGTGGTATGACCCTAACGCAAAATGCGAATACCACACGTGGGCTCCAGGTCACACGATGGATAATTGCTACGCCTTCAAAGTGAAGGTGCAATAATTGATCAAAAGCGGATGGGTCTCCTTCGAAGGATTAGCCAAAGGGCCTAACACCACCACCAACCCTCTCCCAAACCATGCCTAAGGGAGCGGAGGAGTGAGTGCCATCTCCATAGGAAAAGTTAAAGATCCCCTCCCTCTCATTTTGGAGTTGCCTCGAGAAAAGCTCTTTGCCGCGCTAGTTAAAAGTGGTTACTTACCACATTCTCAGGAGGATTTGGGCACTTGTTCATTTTGTCCTCAAGCTAAAGACCATAAAATCCTAGGTTGCGGTCCTTTTATGGAAAAATTAAAGCAACTTGTGAATTTCAGGGTAATCCGAGCCGAAAAGAGCACCCACGAAGTAAAAGGAATCGGCGCCATTGAGAATGGACCTCCCACCCCATGTACCTTCAAATATGTAGCTCAAGCCGAGGCACCCGTTGTAAGGTTGTTCAAGCTAGTCTTCAAGTTCGCTCAGAACGCTCCTAGCCAAGACTTGCACGCCGTCCCTTTTGACTACGGATACACGGTTGTCACGACCCCTCCCTTCGCTCCACCAGTGGCGGAGACCTTCAATATTAGGGGCATGACTCGCATCGGGAGGTGCTACATTTCGGAGGAAGTTGAGAAACAAAGGCTAGCTAAAGGAAAAGGCCCATTGATTTCCGAAGAGATAGAGGAAAAAACGCAAGGGGTGAACGAACCCGTGACCAAAGGTGATGCGGCCAAATTCCTAAACATCATGAAAAGGAGCGAGTTCAATGCCATTGAACAACTAAAGAAAACCTCGGCTCGCATCTCCATAATGGAACTAATCCTCACATTGGAACCTCATCGTCGATCCCTTTTGAAAGTATTTAATGAAGCTTTCGTAACTAAGGACATCACCGTGGAAGAGTAGAAAACCTCGTGGGGAGAATTCAAGCTCTAAGTACCATCACATTTTCCGAAGAAGAAATTGACCCCGAGGGGATGGATCACAACAAGGCCCTCTACATAACGGTGGAATGTAAGGGCCACGTCATGCCCAACCATATCCTCGAGCAGTTACCGGTAGACATGACCCTTTTGAAGCCGAGTGGAATGATGGCCTGAGCCTTCGACGGAACTATCCGAGAGATCATCGGAAACTTTGAATTGGACATGTTAATCGAGCCCCACATGTTTTCTTTGACATTTCAAATCATGGAAATACAACCCACGTACAGCATGCTCTTAGGGCGACCTTGGATCCACGCGGCAGGAGTTGTTCCCTCTTCTTTACATCAATGCCTAAAGTATGTAAAGGATGGCATCCTCGTTACCATAAGAGCGGAGGAGGCTTTGATCCTAGAAAAACATCCATCCGTACCTTACATCGAGGCCATTGAGGCCTTGGAAAGCTCGTTCCAAGCCTTCGAAATATTGAATGCGGAATGGATAGAAGAGGGATCGTCCATCATCAAAACCTGAGTTCCCAAGGAAGCCGTGCTAGTTACTCATGTGATGTCGAAGGATGGCTCTCAGCTAGGGAAAATGCTAGGAGTCATGCTACAAGGAGCAAAGAGCCCAGCGTCACCTAAAATTTTTGGAGACCGCTTCGGATTGGGATACCAACCTACCATCTCGTGAGGGCCTCTAAGGAAAAGAAAGAGAGACATCTAGCCAAGCTATTTGGGCGGCCTACGCTTTCTTATGGTATGAGCATCCCGCACATTAGAACCACTTTCCCTTTCACGGCCGAAATCTTCAACTCAGATTCAACCATGGTCGGTATGGCTCTAAATTTCCATGTTTGCACACTCGAAGAAGAAGCGTCATCCCAAGGCTCGGTCTATTTCGTGAAGAAGCCTGGGGGACCCGTGCACAATTGGACCGTCGTCGCGCTTCTTGATGTTCACTTGTAAATATAGATGCATGTTTTGTTGTCTTTTATAGGAACTTGAGTTCCCCTTCAATTAAAGAAAAACCCAAAAAAACCATATAAATATATGTATGTTTTTGTTGTCTTTTATAGGAACTTGTGTTCCCCTTCGGTCAAAAAGATAAGGAAGGAACAAAGTAATATAAATATATGCATGTTTTTGTTGTCTTTTATAGGAACTTGTGTTCCCCTTCGGTTAAAAAGATAAAAAAAACAACAACAAAGTAATATATATGTATGCATGTTTTTGTCGTCTTTTATAGGAATTTGTGTTCCCCTTCGGTTAAAAAGATAAGAAAAAAAAAACAAAGTAATATATATGTATGCATGTTTTGTTGTCTTTTATAGGAACTTGGGTTCCCTTTCGGTTAAAAAGATATAAAAAAAACAAAGTTAATATATCCATGTTTCGTTGTCTTTTATAGGAACTTGTGTTCCCCTTTGGTTAAAAAAATGATTAAAAAAAACACAAACGAAAACAAAATATATAGACGCGTGTTTTGTTTTATAGGAACTTACAACTCAAAATAAATGAATAAATCTATTTAACATATTTCCAAACGTCTTTTACTTTCAGGATAAATGTTGAGCCACTTGGTTTTGATAAACCCTATGCCTTTATCGACAAAGAAATTATCGCCGCATCGGAAAATGAAGAAAGGGTCCCATGTGAATTGGCCCGTTTAGTTGAGAGCTCAGAGAAAGAAATAATCCCTCATCAGGAGGAGTTGGAAGAAATAAACTTGGGGGTGAGCAATGAAGATCAAAAAATTGTCAAAATTGGGACCACCTTAGGCCCTAATTAGAGAGACAGAATGATTTCCCTCCTTAGAGAATACTCGGATGTGTTTGCTTGGTCATATGATGACATGCCCGGTCTCGACCCCAACATAGTCGAGCACCGTATCCCATTAAAACCCGAATTCAAACCCGTAAAACAAAAAGTTCGAAGGATACACCCCGATGTCCTTTTCAAACTAAAAGAAGAAGTTACAAAGCAACTAGCCGCGGGTTTCTTAAGGGTCGCAGAATACCTCAAATGGATCGCCAACATAGTACCTGTGCCGAAGAAAGACGGAAAAGTCTGCATGTGTGTGGATTTTTGAGACCTTAATCGAGCCAGCCCCAAAGACGACTTCCCACTCCCTCACATTGACATATTAGTAGACAGTGTCGCGTGCAATGACATGTTCTCCTTCATGGATGGGTTTTCAGGATACAATCAGATCAAAATGGCTCTAGAAGATAGCGAGAAAACTACTTTCATCACGCCTTGGGGCACGTTTTGCTACAAGATGATGCCCTTTGGGTTGAAGAACGCAGGTGCCACGTACCAACATGTCGCGGTCACCCTTTTCCATGACATGATGCATAAGGAGGTCGAGATTTACGTCGACGATATGATCACCAAATCTCGGGGAGAAAAGGATCATGTAGACGTCCTAAGGAAAATCTTCGAAAGATTGTGGCAATTTCAACTATGCTTGAATCCCGCCAATTTCAACTATGCTTGATTCCAAGTTTGATCAAATCATTTCGTGGATGCATTAGCCACATTGGCCTCAATGTTCAAGCTAGAATGTGGAGTGAAGCTCCAACCATTAAGGGTAGAAGTAAAAGAAACGCCAGCATACTGCGCTACACTGGAAGGTGAACCCGATGGGTAACCATGGTTCTAGGATTTAGTGTGATTCATCAAAAATCGGGAGTATCCACCGGGGGCAAGCCAAGGTACTAAGAAAACCCTTTAACGTTTGGCTTTAGATTTCTACCTTGACGGCGAGGTTTTATATAAAAGAAGGACGGATGGAGCCTTACTCCGTTGTGTCACCATCCCCGAAGCCAAGAAGATCATAACTGAAATTCATGAAGGGGTTTGCTCCACGTATGCTAGTGGACACATATTGACGAGACAAATAATGAGCCAAGGTTATTTTTGGCTCACCATTGAACGAGATTGCATCGACTTTTCCGAAAGTGCCACAAATGCCAAGTCTACGCGGACCACCTCCATGTCCCTCTGGCCCCTCCGGCCCCTCTTTTTAACATGACGTCACCTTGGCCATTCGCGATGTAGGAGATCGACGTCATAGGCCAAATTCATCTGAAAGACTCTAATGGCCACCGCTTCATCCCCGTAGCAATCAACTATTTCACAAAGTGGGTGGAAGCCGCCTCTTACCTAAACATCACTCAAAAGACGACCACACGTTTCATTGAGAAGAACATCATTTGCCGTTATGGAGTTCCCGAAGCGATCATTACAGACAACGACACTAATTTAAATGGAAAGATGATCAGTGATCTTTGCCAACAATGGAACATGAAACACCATAACTCCTCGTCTTACCGCCCAAAGATGAATGGTGCGGTTGAAGCCGCAAACAAAAATTTAAATAAAATCATTCAGAAGATGGTGGTCACCCACAAAGATTGGCATGACATGCTTCCTTTCGCTCTACACGCTTATCGGATTGCAATTCGCACTTCTACGGGAGAGACCCCTTACTCGTTGGTCTATGGCATGGAGGTCGTAATACCACTTGAGGTAGAAATTCCTTCCCTTAGAGTCTTGGACAAATCAGGAGTGAAAGAATCAGATTGGGCAAGGGTGAGGTATGAGCAATTGAACCTCATTTCGGAGAAACGCTTTGCCGCTATGTGCCACGTACAATTGTACCAACGAAGGATGGCTAACGCTTACAATGAGAGAGTGAGGCCTCGTGAGTTCAAAACTGGAGACTTAGTGTTGAAAAAGATCCTCCCTCATCAGGAGGAGAGTCAAGGGAAGTGGGCCCCAAGGTACGAAGGTCCGTATGTGGTCAAAAGCGCATTCTCGGGGGGTGCTCTAAGGCTCACCAACATGGATGGGAATGACCTATTAAGACCAGTGAACGCGGATGCCGTCAAGATGTATTTTGCATAGGAATCTGTAATCCATGACTTGTCGATTAAAAGACATGGCGTTCTTCTTGACCAAACCACTTAGTGTTTATCTCAAATCAATAAAATGCGAACTTTTTGAAAAAAACTTGGGTATCAAATCTTTTAAGTTTTAAATGGCAAAAAGAATTCTGGTGACACCTAGGGATAGTTAAGGTTAGAAGAATCGCGTTTGAACTAACCCTACTAACCCGATGCTAAGTTTTACAGGAACAATGATAGATGTGTGCTCTCACCTAGGGTTCAACAAGTAAGATTTTCCTCCATAAACGCAAGGATGATGGAGAAGCCATGCTCGTCCAGAACACTATTCAAGAACTTAATGGTTACCCGTCAAGATGCTATGATAGAACTGTTAGAAATGTTTGCAGCAATACTATTATTCAGTTTTAGTAAGAACTGAATACTAGCTTATTGGCTTTCTGCACGCCTCAATGTCAGGGAAGTAATCCTTTACCTTTTCACAATTTCCCCTTTTAAGTTATATTTCTATAACTTACATTACCATAATTTTAGAAATTCTCACGTTTTACGCGCACGTGATATTCTTTGAGATCCTTAGTTTTTCGCAAAAAAAAAATTCTTTGCACATGTACTACTTAGGCAAAAAAAAAACATAAAAACAACAAAAAAAATCCACACTGCAACACATTTTTTAGTATTTTCAATCAAGCACGTTCATCATTTTAAACTTGTGCGTTCGTTAGAAATTGTATAAAACATGCTTGATCTTGTCTGTTAACTCTTATATCCATGACATGTTTAGATATAAGCAGTCACAAAACATATCCCTGTGAGTATTTTGGGCCTTCTAGCCTTGTTTCTTTCATGAGTGTAAATGCTAAACTAGGTGCTAGTTAGATTTGCATAAAATCCAGGGTACATGAACCATCAGACATGGGATAACAGTAAGATGACATTAGACTTTGCATTTTCTTCCCCTTTTAATTTATTTTTCCAACTAAACCTACATCACCCCACATTCCTTTTGCCACCTCAAAACCCTTCCAAAAAAAAAACTCTCCTCGCATACAAGTAAATGCTTGACTAGAATGGCCGACCAAGGCATCATGAGCATGTTAAGCTCATCGCAATAAATCAACAAGATGAAAAGGAAAGCCCCACCCAAGGGTGACAGTCCGCGCCAATACATGGAAAAAAAATAAAAAGATCAATCAAAGATCGTTGCCCCAAAAAAAATCAAGAGAAAAAAAACCAAGAGAAAAATCAAAAGGGAATTACATTTGAATCAATCATGTTCATATAACGAAAATTGGACAAACATTTTAGCCAAAAAAATGCTTGAATTTATTCTCTTAAAACAAAGAAATCATTGTCATTGGGGGCAAGCCATGGGTTAAATGTGGGAATATTTGAAATTTCTCACATAGGTCGTTTGCTTTTTCTTTTTCTATCTATTGCTGCTTCGTGTTTGCTTCCTTCCTATTTGCAGGACACGGATATGCTTCGTTGGAATTACCATGGGTCTTTGATAAAGATATCGTCATAAAGCCCTCGCCTTGGATCTTCGTTAAAATCCAATAAAAAAAATCGAATGGAAAACGTTACCACTTCTCAACCACGGATTTTCGATGGAACGTCGTTGTAATACCTTCACCACGGATTTTGTCAAACGAATCCAATCAAATTATGAGGAGCAGGATGGTCATCCAAGACAACCATTCGCGAATTCACGTTGAGCCGTCAGAAGGCTCGAGCAAAGGTACGTTGCTTTGAACCAAAGGTACATTCCAATTCTCATTTACTTTTGTCAAAACATATGAAGTGTGAGTGTTGCCCTCACTTTGCATAAACTCTACATTTCCGCATAATTAATACTCCTCCTTGAGCGACTATATGTTTCAATTCATGTCTACTTAAATACTCCTCCTTGAGCGACTCTATCTTTTAATTTCCTGTCTATCTAAATACTCCTCCTTGAGCGACTATATCTTTCCATTTATGTCTATCTACTACTCCTCTTTGAGCGACTATATCTTTAAATTCATGTCTAATTACTACTCCTCCTACTCCTCCTTCAGCGACTATATCTTTCGATTCCTGTCTTTAAATTCATGCCTAATTACTACTCCTCCTTGAGCGACTATATCTTTAAATTCATGTCTAATTACTACTCCTCCTCGAGCTACTATATCTTTTAATTCATGTCTTTAAATTCTTGTCTAATTACTACTCCTCCTTGAGCGACTATATGTTTCAATTCATGTCTACCTAAATACTCCTCCTAGAGCAACCATGTCTTTACATAATTCTACATTTCTGTATAATTATTACATGAGTAACTATCTTTTAATACATGCATGATACCACGTCTCAATCGGTTATGATAAATTGCGTTAATTTTCTATCTTTTAATTTTCGTTTATAGCCTTAATGCATGAATAAATTGCTCAAACATGGTTCAAATGCTTAGTTTTATGCCAATTTCATTTCCCTTACCTCAATTTAATGACATGTTGCCTTGAGTAATTAATAGCCATAATGCATGTTAATTAGCTCATTTTTCCTTTGTTAAAAGTACCACTGTTTTCATTTAATTTTCTTGCCATATTCGTTGCCTTGAATCGCTGCTATGCTACTGGTTTTATTTGAGTTAGTTTGGTCAAGTTTCAAGGTTTGAGTCTCACCTTGGTCGCTGGCCATGGTGCCGGCGACGTGAGGAGGAAGATGAAGGTAAGAAGGTTGGCGGGAAAATAGAAAGAAAGAAAGGTGATGGGCTCCAAAATCTAAATGTGGGGCCCGACCCATTTATTTGCGTCAATATTTGTGAAATGTTCGTATGCATAACTTGTTTATTTAATTTTTCCGCAAACGCTCACATGCCTCGTATGCAATATGTTTATTTTATTTTCGTGTTTAAATATCGCATGACTCGTTCACATGTCCATATGCAATGAATTGCTTACTTTATGCCATGTTGAATGTGTCGTATGAAATATTCGTATACAATATTTGTTTATTCATTTTCGTGTTTATTTTCTTGCATGATTTAAATGAATTGTTTATACCATGTTTTAATTAATTAAATGCTTGTATGATTTAAATGATGTGGTTATGCCATATTTTATTTAATTATTTGCTTGCATGATTTAAATGACTTATACCATGTTTTAATTAATTAAATGCTTGCATGATTTAAATGATTAGTTTATGCCATGTCTTATTTAATTAAATGCTTGTATAATTTAGATGATGTGTTTATGTCATGTTCTATTTAATTAAATGCTTGCATGATTTAAATGATTATTTTATGCCATGTCTTATTTAATTAAATGCTTGTATGATTTAAATGATGTGTTTATGCCATGTTCTATTTAATTAAATGTTTGCATTATTTAAATGATTAGTTTATGCCATGTCTTATTTAATTAAATGCTTGTATGATTTAAATGATGTGTTTATGCCATGTTCTATTTAATTAAATGCTTGCATGATTTAAATGATTAGTTTATGCCATGTCTTATTTAATTAAATGCTTGTATGATTTAAATGATGTGTTTATGCCATGTTCTATTTAATTAAATGCTTGCATGTTTTGAATGAGATGTTGAGTTCACACGGTTTTGTGCATTCATAAAAATGTGCGATGTTAGCATTTACCCATGATAGGATCACGTAGTAATTAATTAATCATGTGTGGCCCGATGATAAAAAGGGGGGAACGTCCGCTCTAGCATACGAACAGACGGTAACCCCGTCCTTCGGTCCCAATCGGAAATAACAATGTCCCGACGAAAATGCTAAGATGTAACGTCACCTTTAAGGGCCCAATTCGTGTGTCAAAATGTTTAAGTGATCGGAAAGTGTCCCACTCTTCGTAACAGGATTTCAGCCAACACCTTACAATCGTTTATCGCGTAAATGATGGAAAGGTGACCCGTTTCCATGCACGGGATTGGTTGACATGCTTCGATTATTCATTCGTTTTCGTATCAAAGAATGCTTAAGTGATTGGAAAGTGTCCCACTCTTCATAACAGGATTTCGGCTGACACTTTACTATCGTTTACCTCGTAAATGATGGAAAGGTGGCCCGTTTTCGTGCGCGGGACTGGTTGACATGCTTCGATTATTTATTCATTTTTATGTTAAAAATGTTTTCCAAATACCTTTTTACCGGTAACCTTTTTAAGGATGTGACTTGGGTGCCTAACACCTTCCCAAGTCCATAAAATGACCTCGAACCTTCGTTCTTTGGTTTAGACCAATTGTGCCTTAGTTTTTTTATTTATGCCATGACGATTAGGTTCCCTAAACCTTAGAAAATAGGGTGGCGACTTCATTGCATTATGCGAGGCATCCATTTATGCTTAGCATCCGTCCCGAACCTTAAACTCATTTTCAACGAAAAAGGGGGTGCGATAGGCGTTATCTCCACCAGAATTCTATCCCCAATGTTATTGTTGCGTTATAGCAACCCCGCAGATAATACTCTAATTCATTTCTAACATCATCACTTCAATATTGGCATTACTATCTTATCATGGCAGTTTAGAGAGTGAGAAACGGCGTGAAAGAAGACCAACAAAATATGTAATTGTTCAAAAACCCCAAGGGTTACAAAAGCCAAAAGCCCCCATAAAAGAGAAACAAAAATAGGGTAGCACCCAAAATTAAAAAATGATGGCTGAAGACGCCTATGGAGGCGTTGCTGTCCCGCTATGTCCTTGTCCCTCGCGAGCCTTTACTCTTGCCATGTGAAAATTCTCATTAGTAAGGACTGCGGATTTCTGACGAAAGAGGTCGGATATATCGGCAGCACAAAACGCTTCCACCCCATAACGGTCCATGAAGGAGTCAACCATGGCACCCGCGGTTTCCTGGGAGTAACACTGGCATTTCTCTACCGACAACTCCAATTCTTATTTTTATTCTTTTCTGACGCCAATTCCGCGTTAAGAGCAACAACCTTGGCAGCCATGTCAGACTCCCTTTTTTCGGCGTCTTCCACCTCTCTCTTAACAAGTGCCAAGGCCTTCACCAGCTCTTGACGCTCCCTCGTTAGCCTCCCCACTTCTTCTTATTCCTTAGCATAATCTTCCAAAATTCGCGCGGTGGGCGTCACGTAGCTCGGCGGAAGAAGAAGTAAGAGAAATAATTTTCCCGTCATATGCTCCGCCCAATAATGAAAATCGTAGAAAGAAGAAAGCATTCCAGAGTGAAGCGAGTGCAACTGCTCTTTAAGAGTTTGAGATAGAAACGCCTCCTTCTCCTCCTGGAGCGATAACAGGCGAGCAGCCAATAGAGAAGAAGCCCCTGAAGATCCATCGCCGCCTAAAGCAGCGAATCCTATTCTACGTAAGCCACCTAAGTTGATCTGGTGAGTGACGGGCCCAGAAGGGGCAAGCGTGCTTAGGCCAGCGACGAGGCGAGGAGCGACAACCTCCCCTTCAGAAGATGGGAACACTGGAGTGTCCGAAGGAACAAAGAACAAAGTAGTAGGGGATGGAGGTTGACTGGAGGAAACTCCCATGACGGGCCTAAGAGAATCATGAGGAGAGAAGGCTGGAAAGTCGGACTCCATGAGTTCGAAAGTGAAGTCCATGACATTAGAAGTGGGATGAGGGGTCAACGTGCCAAAAGAACCTTGGGAAGCATGAAAGGGCCTGGTAGCGCCTGTAGTCCTTAATAGATCAGAAATCTGATCACCAGAAGGCACCTCAGAAACAGAAGCGGTACCGTGCTCCCTCTGATCGGTAACGTGGTTCTCCGACACCCTTACGGCCTCCTGATCATGCCGCGCCTTCTTTTGGCGAGCTTCAAACATTCTGGACAGATCCATATTGTCGTCTGAAGAAGCAGGAATAGTAGCAGTAGTACTCTCCTAGAAAAAGACGTATTAGAAAAAATCGGAAAACAAAAGAGAGCATTGGAAAATGCCAAAAAATATACTTGAGATAGCGAGGGGATTGAGGGGACGCCTATGGGAATGGCCTCGTCAACTGTTACCTCTGAAGAGATAACCACACCGGAAGGCGGTGTAAGGGCAGCAACGCTTCTTCTCTTCCTCTTTCTTTTGGTGCGAGTCAGAGAAGAAGACGCTTGAGCAGGATTAACGACAGCTGCAACTTCCTCTCTCTCCCTTCTCGGATTAACGACAGCTGCAACTTCCTCTCTCTCCCTTCTCTTTTGGGCTCTTTTCTCCCGTCTTCTAATGCACTCGGGCTTCCAGCCACGCGGGGAACTACACAATCGCGAGATAACGTCAGCGTTAGTATTTCCCAGAACAACAAAGAAAACAATAAAGTACTCACCAACAACACATTCTCGAAGGTCGACCCCGTAGGCCAATTTGCGAGTATGGACGCTGAAGTCCAGTTCGAGCAATTTGTCCAACCAGCCTTGCTTAGGCAAAAGAAGAGGCTCTCGTTTACCCAGGCCCCGTCCTTGATATCATGGTTAAAACCAGTTCTCTACCAGGGGCCAGGCAGATCGATAACAAAAAATCCATCTTTCCAACCAGCAATGGAAGACTCAATGTGCATGAGTTTCCAGGTTAAGGGCTTTAGCAATTCGACATCATAATGCGCCGCTATCACTATCACGCCTCTACGAGATTATAATTGAAAAAGCGAACAAAGCAGTAAAAGGGAAGGAGAAGCAATCTCCTTAAATCTACAGAGTTTTATAAAAGCATAAACGGCACAGTATGCATTTGGGTTTAGCTAGGCGGGATTCAAATCAAGTTGGGTGAGTAATTGCTCTACTAAGGGTTCGAGAGGAAACTGGAAACCGTAATAAAACATCTTAGCATATAAAATCCTACGATTGCCGGTTAATTCACTGTTAAGACAGAGTGAATTTGGGGCAACATCAACTGAACAACCATCAAGGATATGGGCATTATATTTATTTAATCGCCGCTGGAGCACAGCCGGAGAAGTGATAGAGGAAACGATGCTTTCAATTTTTTCCTCCCCAACAGATTTGGGTCGAGGGCAACGAGTTCTCGCCATACTAAAATTAGAAAGATGAAGAAAGTAACAGGGAAGAACAGGTGTACCTTCTAAAGAAATACCAGAATATCTAAACGGTGGGAAGAAGAAATGCAAATCGCCTCTTGGGATGCTATGGAGAAAGCGAAGTAAGAAAAGAAGGGAAAGAAGCATGTGGTACGCTTTATAACCCTAGGGGTTAATTGAAACGACTGTTGTAATGGCTGTCATTTGGTAAAGGACGCATCGAGAGGAAAAGACGCACAATGAGTATAATTTTAGGGAAACGATGAGACGCTTTGATTTTATCACTCCCTATGAGAGACCCCTAACACCTCCATGGAGAGACACATTCCCTCTGGCCATCATGACTTTGTCCATCGCATTAAATGCTCTGAAAAGCGGAATCGGTTCCTAAATCAAGATATTTAAAATAGACGCGATAACGCGACAATTAGGATAACGCGGGACAGAGCATTATCCCAATCGGCAGCCGTCAAGATAGCAGTAATCGAAGCCCCCATAAAGGAAGAAGATAACGCTACAATTAACTATTGTTCAAAAAAGAGAGTTTCGACATTATTACAAAGCAGATGGCGTCAATATTCAAACCTAGAAAGAGAATACAACTATGGAAGAGGAGTGGAGGCTTTTGCGTCCTCCGCTGCATCTGAATCATCTGATAACGGGGGAGTCTCGGTATCGCCGTTGTCGCCTATTCCTTCCCCTCTTGAAGAAAGGAGACCTTCTCTGCTCCCGTCAATTTCATTCATCTTGGCAGAGGTATAATCAGCTATCTTAGCAGGATCAAAAGTACTACTGCTATAGTAGTCCGTGAACCCAGTGTTAAAGGCCCACATAGTTTTCCTCTTCCACCAGTCTATCTTTAACGGGACCTTGCCCAAATCCTCATCCCGGGCTAATATCTCTTCGCGAAGAAGAGAGTTTTTCTTCTCGGTTGCCACCAGCTCTACCTCCAAGGCCTCAATTGTGGCTTTCCCTTTGGACCTTTCCCTTGCAAGGGTAGCACGACAATTATCCAATTCTGCTTGGGTCCGGTTCTGAAGCCGCGTTAACTTCCTCACTTTTCCCAATGCATGGTCGAGCTGCCCCTTTTGAGCACTCACAGTGCCGGACAAGCCTTGCAGTTTGCTACCATGAGCCTTGGCAAAGTAGTGCAATTTGCGGAAGTTGGCTAAAGAATCATTCATAACGCGCGCATGTTGAACATCGGGAGAAAGCTGCAGAAACCTTTCCCTATCCTCAGGAAGACTCAGCATTTCACCCACTAAAGCGGCTGTCGGTTGATCTCGTGATAATGGGTTTGACACCCCTAGGGTACGAAGCCCGTCAATCCTAAAGCCCGTCAGGTTCAACTGATGGGAGGGAGCCCCCGAGGCCCTTGAGAGAAAACAACAGACAGATCGCTTGAGCCGGTGAACGGTTGAGAAGTTTTTCTTCGAGCGAATAAGAGGGCAGAGGACAGTAGGAAAATTTGAAATGCGAGTAAAAATGTAAGAAGAGAGAAGTTGTTTCTTTTTAAAAGGTCGAACATCATAGAAGTGACCAAACGGCCTATCAGGAGGAGATATGCGTAGAACCAAAGATGACTGGCAAGGCATTAAAAGAGAATTTAAAGCTAAGCACCTAAATTTCTCGAGAAGGTAGTTACCAACAGGAAGTTAAAAAGACGATTACGCGACATTCGTAAGCGAAGAAGTAGTTAACCGCTTAGCGTTAACTACCCAATGATCGTGAGGTTATCGGGAAAGCGTAACAAGAGAAAAATATAATGCATTTCTTTATTTGAATAAAAGCCCTATGACATCTACAAAGCGCATGACGAGCGCGTTAGTCCTCGTCAAACGAGCCAGAAGGCCAATGGTAGTCATCTCCCTCAGGCGGTGGCAGCTCTTCATCTGACGGAGAAAAAGGTTCATTAGGCATCTCTTCATTGCCTTGCTTTGGTCGGTGGGCCTCAGAAGGCCTTTTTTCCCTCTAGAGGGGACACGTACCAGTCCCTCTAGTTAGCAGGGGTGTTGCTACCCGATTTTAAATTTTAAATTTTTCGTCTTTCACATTTTTAAACGTCATTTCTCTAAAATCACACGTCCGTTTATGTTTATCCAACTGATGTTTATTTTTACGCCTCATGTCATTTAAATTTTATTTCGTCACTTTTTTGCATTTTTATCACTTTTTCAGTTCGAACCCGTAACGGGTTTTGAGTCAAATTCTCGAAACCAAGGGTTGAACAATGTCGTTCATTAGCTACTTATTTTTTATTAATTTTTTAACTCACGCTATCTCTTTGCATATTGTTCAATTTTTATTTTAATATTTTGTTACACTCGAATTTTCATTGCTTAAAAGTGTACATTTTTTATCGAACTATGTAGCAAAATTTTCATCGCTTACTGTGTGCTAATTAGTTTATTTTATTTTATTATACGTTTTAACATTTTCGGTTCGAGTTTATATTCTTTTTCAGGTAAAATTGCTCGTACTATCTGCTTGAAATAAATAAATTAAATTAATAATAAATCAAACCATTCATCTCCACCATTGATCTAGTTGACTTTGAAGTCAAACAAGATCAAGTGGTTGTGGTAATTACCATGTAAGCATACATTTCTTCATTTTGGTTCATGCACGGAGACAACACTCAACCTCTCCCTCACCTTCGTACTCATCTACCCTCTCCATTTTCCAAGCCTACTCTACCTCTAACCATCATCATCATCATCTCTACTCCCTCATCCAACACTCAATCTCCATTTCTCCCTTTATAAATAGCCAAGGAAATTAATTAGAAGAGGGGGGGTAGAGAGGGCCAAATGAACGTTGTTATGCACTCTATCCTCCACTAGTTTATTTATCTTGTCATGTTTTTTCTTTTTTCTTTTTCTTGCCTGAGTTGCGGGTCCGTTGCTTGGACCGCTGCTGCTTGGCTGCTTCCGCTGGAGCTGTCGCTGTTCTGATGCCGCTGCCACCGGATTTGCTGTCGCCGGAGAAGGGCTGCTACCGTTGCCATGGTTGTTCTGCTGCTGTCGTCGGAGAAGAGTTGTTGCCTCTCCCCATCGAGCAGCTGCGTTGCTGCTATTCGTCGTTGCCTCACCTCGTCGCCGCTGCTACCGCTGCTGTGCTCTACCATGCCACTGTTCTCTTTTGTGGAAGAAGAAATGAAGAAGACGAAGTGGAAGGGAAAGGAAAGAAAGAAGGCTTGGGCTGCATTTTAATTAATCATGGGCTTGGCATAAACCAAGCCCAAGCGGGAAAGGAAAGAAGAGAAGGAGGCTTAGCCTCATTTTAATTGATCAGGGGCTTGGGCCAAGCCCAAATGGAAAACAAGAAAGGACTTGGCCCTTGGCTAGGTTTGGGCCCAGCTGTTGGGCCCAATTTCTAGGCCCAGTGGGCCTAGTCCAACTATTCAGCCCATTACATTTATTTTTCGTATCGATCTTTCGTATACTTGTACTATTTATTTATTTTTCCGTACTTGTACTGTTTATTTATTTTTCTGCACTCGTACTGTTTATTTTTCGTATGCTTGCATACTTATACCATTTATTTTTCGCGTGCTTGTTTATTTTCATACGCTATGCATGATAATTATTTTGTTTGTGCTTGTTTAGATTAATCATTTTCTCTCACATACAAGTCGCCAAGTATTTAAATGTATCCCCTCCGCGTACCTTCAATCTCAATCAAAAGTGGGTAAATCAACCCGTACCCTTCACAAGTAAACATTTCTTACCCTTTTATTTATTTCACGTTTTTTTCGCATATATAAACGTATGCATGAATATTTTGAATTGTTAAAATTTAATCTCTTGGGCATGATTATTAAATTAGGACTTTTATATTTCTTCAAGCATGATATAAAACATCTCTTCCTCCGGTAACCTTTTAGGATGTGACTCGGGTGCCTAACACCTTCCCGAGTCCATAATACGAGCCCGAACCAATATTCTCGGGTTCAGACCCATTTTGCCTTAGCATTTTATTTTTTATGCCATGAATTTAGGTTCCCTAAACCTAGAAACAAATTAGGGTGGCGAATTCATTGCATCATGTGAGATGAGTCCAATTTTGTCTCACATCTCGTCCTAAATTTGCGTCGCGCAAATAAATTTCAAAAAGGGGGTGCGACAAGGGGCCGGGATTTCGAGACCTTCGTAACGAGCCGGAGGTGACTGCCCAGACATAAAATGCTCCAAGTGAGGAAACAACACATTATTCCTCGAAGTGGAGGAGTCAGGGAAAACATCAGATATTCTGGAAGCCCTTTTCTTCGACTTCTTAGGCGCCCTGCGCCGAAGCCGCCTTTTGGGGCGTGGCGGAGAAAGATCGTCGGAATCAGGGGTAGTAGGAGGAGTAATGAGGGAATTATGTTCTGCAGCCTCCGGGGAGTAAGAGCCATACATCGTGTTTCAAATGGACTTTGCAGACGAATGAACAGAAGAAAATGAACATGGTAAAGTGAGAAAAATCCATTAAATGGCCACGGTGAGGAAGCATTCCTACTTTTTCGCATGGTAATCAAGACACCTCGAGAACACAAGTCATAATGGAAAGTTTGATTCTTTAGTCACGCTTATTTAGAATTAGTGCTAATTAAGAGGCGCCGAGAAACTGCCCAATCAGTGAGCATTGGGAAGGGAATATGAAGTTAATGAAAGAAACGGTTAGGAGGAGTAATTATCATCGCCAATCAAATTCACTGAATAATACAAGCGAATGTTGTGGAAGTTCAACCGGTGACAGACCCGTTTTCGGTTGGGCTAATGTCAGTCCTAGATTGGTACATCGTTTACGCATCCCAAAAAGAAGAATATCGCAAGTAAGATTAACGAAAAGCCACTTTATTTATGGCCTAAACGGCCTGAGCGTACATGCACATATATATATATATATATATATATATATATATATATATATATATATATATGTTTAAAACATAAAACAGAAAAAGCATAAAGACGGCCGTGAGCAGTCAGGCAGTGGACCCGGCGTCGTTACCTCCCTCCACAAAGGGAATCTCCCTCAAAGCATCGGCAAGGGAGGTCAGTTCAGAGGAGGAGGCCCTCATGCCTTTCAAGCAGCACCCCAGTAAGTCCTTCCTGTGCTCCAGCATGTTGATGGCCACATGGATGCAAGAGACGGCGGCGGCTATCTTTGACACATTCTCCAAGGGGTTGAAATCCTCTATGGAGGCCGCACCTTACCGAGACAACAGAGGAGTTAACATCCCCTGAAGTTCCAGAACATCCTCGAGAGTCTTTGTCACCATGGACTCCAGAAAGCCAATGTCGGCCTGGGTGAGATTCTTCAGAGTGTGAGTCTTGGAGATCAGAAAATTCTTGGTCACTTCGTCCATAGTAGAAATACTGAGAGAGATGCAGAAAAGATGTGAAGAATTAGTGCAGAGAGAGATTCAATTTATAGGCATAAAGGAATGCCGATTTGAAAAAACGTGTTTCTCAAAAATTGAACCACACTGTCATCTTGGAGACCGTCGAGTGGACAAGGCCGAAAATGAGTCGGTAGCCCTTGGTAAATACTCGGGCTCATTTTCGGTTGGGCTTATCATCACAAGATAACGCCCAACCCCTAGAGGTAACATCCACTTCTTGCCTAAAAATACCCCAACACTCAAGATAAAAGGTAAGCCTAAGATAGCTGGTTGAAACCCTGCCATTTTGCACTACCATACTGACTTAAGCATCGGAGTTTCTACACCGGAGACCCCCTCCGGCGCTTTGTAGGTACATCGGACGACGAGATCAACAACCTAGGAGGCTATTTTCCTCTCTTACCCTTCTCTAGAAGACTCAGATCTTATCATTAGTGTTTTGTTTGCAAAAATGGTTCTTCAAACCATATGAAACACCAAAGTGATGTAAATTTTGTATTACGTCATGACATATAAATTGGTGTCCTGGCATTAGAAGATTTTTTTTTTTTATTTATGATTAAGTTTTAATTCTTCTAAGGTTATTAAAAACATAATGCGGAAAGTTTGATTTTCTACAATTAATAAGATCGACTTTATAATAAAAGTGTTTATTGTTCTAATGCTTCCTAGAACTTTTTGAGTCAAAATATTTATATAGAGAATTTAGATATTTTAAATTCTAAAATAAGAGATATTATTTCGAATTTAAAAAAATATATAAAAAAATTAAAATAAACATTAACTTAATTTGGAAACATATTTTTGCTCCTTGTTGAAACATATTTTTGCTCCTTATTGAAAAAAACACACTAAGTTACGCTTATTCTCAATATTCAATCCAACTTCAATTATAAGCATAAACATAATATCATTAAAACTATTCAAAAATGTAAAACCCACATTTTTTATTAATCCATTATTAAAAAACATTAAGAAGATACATTATGAGTATAAAAAAAAATCATCGTAACTAGATTTCTCAACAACTTCATCATAAATAAATTCTTAAAAAATCAAAACTTTATTAATTTTGTGTAGAATTTCATTCATGCGAGTCTTCCAATTGATAAATGGGAGACAATCTTCCAAAACTTCCAAGTTGGTGCCATAGTTAAAATTTAGAGTTCCAAAGTGAGAGTATGCGATTTGTTTTTATTCAATGTGTTAGATAACTTGATAATTTTTAGTTGCTCTATTAAATTAAATTAAATAACTAATTTATTTATCTTAATTTAATTTATGATATGTAACTTAAAAACCTTCCTTTGCACTATTAAATTCATTTAATTTCATAATTAATTTTTTAAAAATAATACAATTTATTAGAAAAATTGAAATTTTGCGTGATTTTCTATATAAGTATTTATGATTAATTTATTTTATTTATAAATCTTAATTAAGTTAATTATTTTATTTATAAATCTTAATTAAAAGTGTTTATAGATATTGATAGTCATAGTGCAACCGAAGTTAGTTGAATTCTTTTTTTGTTTAAAATTTAATTGCTTAATTATATTTAATTATTTATTACGTTTCATTTATAAATTAAACAATTATATGTTGAGCGCAATCTTACATATTATTCAATATGTTTTTCTTTAACATATAAATTATTTATATGAGTGAATTGTTTACATATCTAACAGTAAATATTAATGAGTGGATTGTCTAACACTGATGTTTTTTTTTTTTTTTAGATAAAGTCAAATATTAATGACTAAATTATAAAAAAGATAAAATTTTCCAAAACGATAAATACTGAAGGACTCACAAACACTCAGCACGTGTACAAGATTTACTAGGTGGTGAACTATTGTGATAGTTGCATCATGGAAGTCAGGGAGTAGTGAGGCAGCTGTATGGAGCAAGACTTCTCTTTATGTTGTTCAATTCAATCAGATCTCTCGAATTTGAATGATATTGAAAACGTGCTGGAATAACTAATTACATACAAACTGTTCAGGTCATACGGCCGGGTTAATACAAACCTAGAGGAATTATCAATTGAACCTTGATTTCTTACATTTAATTTAGACTTTTAGTCAAAACCGAACCATATATAGTGTTAAATCATTTAATTTATGATTCAACTAGTTAATTTAGTTCGATTTTAATAACTACGCCCAATCTATATTTGTACGTCGTTAAGAGAGAAATACTTTTACTATTATACGAAATAGTTGGATAAACAATTTTTTTCTTTATAGAAGAAAAATCTAATTTGATTTAAATTTTTTTTATTAGCTGAATAATATTATAGAACCTCAATTAAACGTAATAAAATCAATCTCCATACACTAATCCATCCCTGTGTAAATCCGCAATAGGGTATGAAAATAAAGGATATGTCACCTTAATCAAAGAGCACAAATTGATTTAAAGATTAAAATGGTCATACTTAATTATTAAGGGAAACAAAATCTCTAATATTTTAAAAAAGGTGGTCGTTTTTATGCGATTGACAGAATAAAAAAAATACTTTCTGTTTCTTCCTTTATTTAATCCGAGTAAAAGGATCAAACATGATCCATGGTATCAATGAAAATTCGAAATAATTATAACTTGGAAAAACTCTTTCTATGATTTAAGGAGTTATTGAATACATTCAATTAGTAGAGGAGAAAGAATAAAGAGCATTGTATAACTCCGTGTGATAAGTCACGAGCCAATAAGTCACGAGCCAACCATTGCTCGGCGGGAATGAGGTAATGGGGATTCCAACCCCAGACATGGTGGAATGCATCTTTCCACCAGACCAACGATGGTATATAGATATACACAATATTTACCTAAATCATATTCATACTATCTATTTTTTACCATATGCATATTCATACCATTACCACCTATTTTTACATTATATCAAAATATATCGCGGATAACCATTAATGGAAAGAAAAAAACACCAATCAGTATTCATGGGTTCGTAAATCGACCCATGTACTCTAGTATGAATAACAAATGTAATTCTAAAAGTATAGGAAGAACTTCAAAAATAAAAGTTTAAACACGTAATCAAAATCTAGAAAAAATATTTAGAAACACACTAAAATTGAACAAATTATAAATCCTCAAATTCATTATCAAATAGACAACTAAAATAAGTCCAAATTGCAAACAAGCATGCATAAGTTATTACGCTTGCTTCCTCATCATTCTCCACATCGTACACGCTTAACGGTTGTGTAAAACGGGTTGCTTACACAGATATGGTGCTGCTAGTGCTTGCCTAGTTGCCTACTTCCATCATTTACTTAGGGTTGAGATTTATCACTTCTAGAAAAACAATAGTTTGCTATACAAATTTTTTTAATTTTTTTAATTTTTTTAGTCAAAATTTTGTTTAAATTATAAAAAAAAATATTAATACAAACTTATTATTAATTCACTTATTATAAGACTATATATTATATATTTATGGATAATGTGGATAATTAAACATGCAAAACCATATCAATACCATTTACCGTTGTTGATACCCGAATTTTTACGTCATTTTTAGTTAATTTTAGCATTTCTATTATTTAGTAGTTTACTGGCATTTTCAGATGATTTACAGTCATTAGCATTTTTAAGTGTCTCCTCGCATTTTAGCATCATTATTAGCATCGTCAGCTTTCGAAATCGCATTTTTAATTTTTCGTCACGTATTTTCATTGTTATTATCATTATTATTTTTAGCCTTAAAAATCATATTTTTTATTATCCGGCAGTCGTTTGCTAGATTTTTCTTCGTTTTAGGTCATCACATGAATTTTAGGACTTTTAGTATTTTAGCGCATTTTTTAGCATTTTTATTATTTTATTATTATTTTCATTCGAGCTTTTATTGGACCCGAGTAAACTCGCTCGGACAATAGCTTGACTTTAAAATGTTTTCCAGCGTTTTGTGTAATTTTCGGCGTAACGTCTTTACTTTTTCGTTCAAACGTTTCACGTTTTTTAAGGCGAAAATAAACACGTTAAACAAAAATTCTCGTCATTCGCTGTAGACGGTTAAACCCGTCGTATTTTTCTCTACGCGACAGTACCTTCGGCTAGAAAAGTCGGAACGTTTGTTCGCAGGAACCGGCTCGAGGCCATTTATATCAGATAAAGGGCCATTTAATCATGGCCGTTGATCTGGTCAACCAAGGAAAGTCAACCAGATCAACGACCCTTGAATTACCTAGCATGGTGCACATGCACAGTGGCCGTTGGAGTGCAGCGAAGCAGACCACCGGGATTACCTGCTCCCGTCACTTCCTAGCTCGAGTCCGTAGCTCCCTACCCCGTCCAGCCATCATCACGGCTCCCCTAGCCACCACGCGCAGCTCCCCCGTCCTCCAACCCACGCGATTTTGCCTATAAATACAAGCTCCCTCCTTCGTGAAAACGGTCCGAAATTTTGCATGAAAAGGCCACTGCCCCTCTCTAGTTCCCTGGCCAATGCACGCACCAGCTGAACCACATCCCTTGCGCTCGATCCCTTCCTCTCTCGGCACGCACTGTAAGTTTTTTTCTTTCTCTCTCACTCGTTGTTTCTTTCTTTAATTTTCGTTCTTGCTTTAGATAATCATTTAATTGCTCAATTTTGTTCCAATTGCTTGAGTTTTAAGTCAATTTCACCACACTAGCATCGATTAAATTGTTCGAACGCTTGAAGTATTTATTTGCTAATTAAACGGATTAATGCGCGTTATTGTTGCGGTTGCAATTGTCACTGTTTGGTTGGGATTTGTCTTGCTGTGATTGCACGTTTGCACTGTTGAAGGGGAGAGGTTTCTTTCGGACCAAGAACCAGGCGAATTGGTCGCCTGGTTCGTCACCTCCGTCGCCGGCAGTGGCGCCGGCGATGTGAGGAGGAAGATGATGATTGACTTGGGCCAAATGGCCTTCGCACAAAATAAAAGAAAGGTGATGGGCTTGGTCCATCACCGTTAGAATTACTTATCGCAATATTTATTTTTATGCTATTTAACTTCAGTCATTTATGTTCAGCAATTTAATTTCAGTCATTTAATTTACCGCCTATATGGTCGGTTGTCATTTAATTTTCCACAAGTTATCAACTGCTTTAATTTTTCACAAACTACTGGAAATCCTTCCGCAAATTATCAACTGTTTAATTTTTCGCACTTTACTTATTCGCACTTTAATTTTTCACAATTTACTTTCGGCAATTTAAATTCAATATACCGCCTACATGGTCGGTCGCATTTTAATTCTCGTAAATATCAATTGCTTTAATTTTCCGCAAACTGCTGGAAATTCTTCCGCAAATTATCAACTGTTTAATTTTCCGCACTTTACTTATTCGCATTTTAATTTTTTGCAATTTACTTTCGGCAATTTAAATTCAATATACCGCCTACATGGTCAGTCGCATTTTATTTTCCGCAACATCAACCGCATTAATTTTTCGCAAACTGCTGGAAATTCTTCCGCAAATATCCACTGTTTATTTTCTGCAAATATCAACTGTTTTATTTTCTGCAAATATCAATTGTTTTATTTTCCGCAACATCAACTGCTTTAATTTTTCGCAAGCTGCTGGAAATTCTTCCGCAATATCCAACTGCTTATTTTCTGCATTATCAACCTGTTTTATTTTCTGCAAATCATCAACTGTTTTAATTCCCTGTAAATCGTCCACTACATTTAATTTTTCTGCACTGATCAACTCAACATTTAGATTCTCGTATGCGTTAAATCCATCATTTCTCGCATGCAATCAACCCAGCATTTCATTTTCGTATGCGTAAAATCAATCATTTTTCGCATGCAATCAACACAGCTTTTAAATTCTCGTATGCGTAAAATCAATCATTTTTCGCATGTAATCAACCCGGTATTTAAAATTCTCGTATGCGTTAAATAAATCATTTTTCGTATACAATCAAACAACATTTAATTTTTGTATGCGTCATATCCATCATTTTTCGTATGCAATCAACTGTCATTTAAATCCTTGCACTCATAAAATTACCTATTTATTTCTCGAGCTATCACTAACACTCTCATTTTGTAGGTTTTAGTTTCACGCTTCGCTCGAAAGTACGCCTTTCGTTCCTTTTTATTTATTCAACGCTTTTCGTAAATATCAATCGTACGCATGATATATAGAATTGCTAGAACTAAAATCAACTCACATGAACAACGTGTTTAAAGAGTTGCTTAAAATGCCATGTTCATATGATTTTAAATTCTCGCTTATATTGACTGCATGTACATGGGGACTTTCGATCCCACATCAGTTTTCCACTTCAAAAATCTATCATTTAAATTTGTACTCTGTTAGCAATCCATGTTAGGATCACGTAGTAATTATTTTAATCATGCATGGCCCGATGACGAAATAAGAGGGCGCTCATTCAGTCTTACGGAAAATTCAGTCCCATCATGTTACGGTTAGGAATAATCAATCAATCTCGATAAACGGTAACCCCGTCAGAAAGATTTTTTAATTATCCCTGAATGGTCACGATCATAGAAAAGACTAAAGTGACGATTCCTCTGAGGGCCCCCTTTTTCAAAACGCATTTTATCAAACACCTTTTTAAACACCTCTCTCATCAACTGGTAACCATTTTCGGATGTGACTCGGGTGCCTGACACCTTCCCGAGACCATAATACGACCCCGAACCTTTGTCTGGGGTCCAGACCCCTTTTTTGTGCCTTTAGTTTTTTACTTATTATATTTCTTATGCCATGACGATTAAGGTTCCCTAAACCTAGCAACCAAATTAGGGTGGCGACTTCATTGCATGCTGCTAGACGTCCTTTTACGCCGAGCATCTGAAGGTCTCAAATTTCGTTGCACACTCGAGAATTACTTTTTCGTAATTTTCGTGGGGCGCAACAGTTTGGCCACTTCACTAGGGATTAAAAAGGTGTCTATAAAATTGATGATGTTGTTCGTGGATGTCACTCTGGGAGGAGGTATATTTTTTGTGTCACTCTAGGAGGAGGTATGCTTTTGATGTCACTCTGGGAGGAGGTAGGTCCGTCGATGTCACTCTAGGAGGAGGTATGGTTGCTGTCACTCTGGGAGGAGGTAATCGTTGATGTCAGTCTTATGGGATAATTTTGAGGTTGTCACTCTAGGAGGAGATAATCGTTGATGTCACTCTGGGAGGAGGTATGCTTTAAATTCTAGTCTGGGCGAGGCTATCGCATTGCCAGATGCTGGTATGAAAAATGAGGTTGCATGTCCGTGCGAGGTTATCGCTCTTCGGACGCTGATGTGGAAATGAGAAGGAAGGTCCGTGCGAGGCTATCGCTCTCCGGATGTTGACGTGGAAATGTGAAGGAAGGTCCGTGCGAGGCTATCGCTCTCCAGATGTTGACATGGCAATGTGAGGAAATATCCGTGCGAGGCTATCGCTCTCCGGATGTCGGCGTGGCAATGTGGATGAAGGTCCGTACGAGGCTATCGCTCTCCGGATGTTGACGTGGTAATGTGGATGAAGGTTCGTGCGAGGCTATCGCTCTCCGGACGCTGGTGCTGAAAGTATAGTCACTCAAGGAGGAGTTATTTAGATATGTAGAAAAGTAGTCGCTCAAGGAGGAGTATTTTTAAATAGACAGAAAAGTAGTCGCTCAAGGAGGAGTAATAATTATGCAGAAATGTAGAATTATGTAAATGAGAGTTGTAACGTACCTTCGCTTGGATATTGATTGACGACAACATACCTTTGCTCTGATGTTGATCCGATGACTGTTTACGAATTTTCAAGATAGGGTGTGGGGACGTGACCTGACACAACATTTAACAAACGCGATGTGGGGACGTGACCCTTCAACGCTTAACAGACAACATGCGAGGACGTGACCAGACACAACATTATCAGACGACTGTGCAAACGTGACTAGACACGGCATTAAAAACACAATGTGGGGACGTGACCCTTCACAACGCTTAACAGACAACATGTGCGGACGTGACCAGACACAACATTATCAGACGACATGTGCGGACGTGACCAGACGTGACATTAATAACACGATGTGGGGACGTGACCCTTCACAACGCTTAACAGACAACCTGTGCGGACATGACCAAACACAACATTATCAGACGACTGTGCGGACATGACTAGACACAGCATTAACAACACGATGTGGGGACGTGACCCTTCACAACGCTTAACAGACAACATGTGCGGACGTGACCAGACACAACATTATCAGATGACATGTGCGGACGTGACCAGACATGACATTAACAACACGATGTGGGGACGTGACCCTTCACAACGCTTAACAGACAATATGTGCGGACGTGACCAGACATAACATTATCAGACGACATGTGTGGACGTGACCAGACATGACATTAACAACACGATGTGGGGACGTGACCCTTCACAACGCTTAACAGACAATGTGTGCGGACGTGACCAGACACAACATTATCAGACGGCATGTGCGAACGTGACCAGACATGACATTAACAACACGATGTGGGGACGTGACCCTCCACAACGCTTAATAGACAATATGTGCGGACATGACCAGACACAACATTATCAGACGACATGTGCGGACGTGACCAGACATGACATTAACAACACGATGTGGGGACGTGACCCTTCACAACGCTTAACAGACAATGTGTGCGGACGTGACCAGACACAACATTATCAGACGACATGTGCGAACGTGACTAGACATGACATTAACAACAGGAGGTGGGGAAGTGACCCTTCACAACGCTTAACAGACAATATGTCTCGGCATTGTTCACGTATGCATGGGTGATGGGCCAAGCCCATCACCGTTTAATTCATTTTCCTTGGGCCAGGAATAGTTCCTGGCCCATTTCAATTTTTTTTCTCTCTTTCTTTCTTTCATTTTTCAAATTGGGCCCAGCCCATTTTCAATTCTTTCCGAAACCTCGAATCACACTTTTTCGTAAAAATAATTCGTATGCTTCGCATGATTATTTTTCGCACTATCAACTGTTTAATTTTTTGTACTATCAACTGTTCATTTTCTGCACTTATTAACTGTTTAAATTCTTCACACTTTAGTTTCTGCAATTTACTTTCGGCAATTTAAATTCAATACCGCCTACATGGTCTGTCGCATTTTAATTTTCGTAAATATCAACTTCTTTAATTTTTCGCAAACTGCTGGAAATCTTTCCGCAAATATCAACTGTTTATTTTCTGCAAATATCAATTGTTTTATTTTCTACAAATATCAAACTGCTTTAATTTCTCGCAAACTGCTGGAAATCCTTCCGCAAATATAACTGGCTTGAATGGTTCCCGGATGATACCATGAAAAGGTCCCTAAAGTGTCGTCCAGTCTCCCGATTTCTTGCGAAATCGTGTAACCTTTCGACTGGCTTTAGGGGTTCATCCGAGTTGGGATTGGTGAACACTACCCAGGACATGTGTCCTAGGGCGTCACTACTACCCTCCTAATTTGGTAATTGTCTCCTGGGTGTAGGGCGCTATGAAATGCATATGACAATTGATAAAGCAAATAAATGAACAGACCAGCACTTGATCAAAGCAAATAAATAAACAAATAAAACACCTCTAAAAAGACAAAACCGGCTACGACCCTAAAGTCCCTAGTGAAGTCGCCAAACTGTCGCGCCCCACGAAAAATTACGAAAAAAGTAATTCCGGCGCAACCCAAGCAACCCAAGTCGTATAACCCACCAAAGGACCCAAATAACCAAAACACATCAAACAGTCAGTGGAACTGAGAGCCTTTGCCTCCTCTTCCTCTTCCCGCGGGAGAAATCTACAAACATCTCCTGGCGGCCGGACAGATCGTACCGATCCCTGCTTAGCCTCAATTGCCTCCTTACCCAAAGTGGTATGATCTCAATGCAAGGTGCGAATACCACGCTGGAGCCCCGGGTCACACTCTGGAAAATTGTTTCGCCTTCAAGGCAAAAGTCCATCACTTGATCAAAAGTGGATGGGTATCGTTCGAAGGGTTAGCAAAAGGACCCAACACGTCCACCAACCCTCTCCCCAATCATTCCCAAGGAAAGGGAGGGGTGAATGTCATCTTGGCAGGAGAAAGCAACGATCTTCTCTCTTCAGCATCGAGCTGGCCACAAGAACAACTTTTCCAGGCCTTAGCTCAAGGGGGATATATGCCATACTCGGAGAGCAATCCAAGTCACTGCATGTACTGCAAGGGAAGTGACGGTCACAAGATCCAAGGTTGCGAGTTGTTTGCAGGAAAGGTGAGACAACTCTCGAGTCTCGGAGTAATACAAACCCGGAAAGTGACCCACGGGGAAGGATCCATTAGCACCATCGGGGAAGGATTTCCTATCCCAACTAACTCCAAAGGGACCCCACCCCAAATCATCCAAAAGAAAAGATCGACTTCGTCGTGCAAACGGTTCCCCACGCACCGCAACGAGGGCTATCGCGAGATTGACACCTTGGGCCAGCCTTCTGGGAAATTTGATTACCTCGTCAGGTATTCGGTACCACCCTCCTATTCTAGCACAGTGCCCTTACTACCCTCTTGGGAATCCTCAGACTCCGAGTCATACCCTTCACCGACATAGTCGCTTCCTCCGTTTCCTTTGAAAGAAATCTACGCAAGCCTCTTGGCAGACGGGCAGATTACACCATCCCCGCTCTCGTCTCAATCAATTCCTTACCCTAGATGGTACGATCCAGAGGTTAGCTGTGAATATCACGCTGGAACCCGAGGACATTCCCTGGAAAATTGTTACGCCTTTAGAGGGAAGGTTGATCACCTAAGCAAGCAAGGATGAACCTCTTCCAAAGGTTTAGCAAAAGGTCCTGATGTGACAACCAGTCCTCCGCCACGCCCCAATCCGGGGGTGAACGGTATTCTATCCAGAGGAATCAACGATTCTCACCTTTCAGTGAAGGAAGTACCCAATGAAGAACTGTTCTTCGCATTAGCTAACAACGCGTATCTACCATTCCCGGGGAATAGTCAGGCCCAATGCCTATTCTGCCAAGGGGAAAGCAAGCACGACATCCAGGATTGCAGACTTTTTCGGCAAAAAGTCAAGCAACTCACAACATTCGGGATCATTCAAACCGAAGGGAAAACCCAAGAAGCAATCAACGCCATCGAGGATAATCCTCCAGCACCGTATTCCTTCAAATACGTGGCCCGAACAGGGGATGCAGCCCCGACCCCACGCAAAGTAGTGTTCACATTAGCTGCGAATGCTCCTAGCCAAGACTTACACGCGGTCCCATTCAACTACGGATACACGGTGGTCACCACCCCTCCTGTGGCCACACCAACCGGGCTCGCTATCGGCGAAGGCTCTCATATCGGGGGCATGACCCGCACCGGAAGATGTTACATCTCGGAGGAAGTAGAGAAGCAACGGCAAGCCAAAGGGAAAAATCATGTGATCCGCGAAGAGACGGTAGAAGAGACGCAAGGTTGGAGCAAATCTGTAGCTGAGGACGAGACAGCCGAGTTCCTCAAGATCATGAAACAGAGCGAGTTCAGCATCATCGAACAGTTAAAGAAAACCCCGGCTCGCATCTCCATCATGGAGTTGATCCTTACTTCAAAGTCGCATCGCCAAGCTCTCTTAAAAGTCTTGAAGCAAGCCTTCGTAACTAAGGATATCACCACGGAAGGGGTGAAAAACCTCGTCGGAAGAATTCAAGCCTTAAGCAGCATTTCCTTCTCTGAAGGAGAGATCGACCCCTCGGGAAGAGATCACAACAAGGCCCTATACATCACAGTAGAATGTAAGGGGCATGTCATAGCAAAGGCCCTAATCGACAATGGGTCCGCACTTAATGTCATGCCCATGCATGTCCTCGAACAACTATCGGTCGATTCCTCTCTCATGAAACCTAGCGGAATGATGGCTAGGGCTTTCGATGGCACCACTCGAGAGATCATCGGGAACATTGAGTTGGATATGGTCATCGGGCCCCACACTTTCGCCTTAACATTCCAGATGATGGAAATCCAACCCGCTTACAGCATGCTTCTAGGACGGCCTTGGATCCATTTAGCGGGAGCCGTCCCCTCTTCCCTGCATCAGTGCCTCAAATACGTCAAGGACAATGCCCTCGTCGCAATAAAGGCAGAAGAGGCCTTGATTTTGGCCAAGCATACATCCGTGCCTTACATCGAAACTGCCGAAACCTTGGAGAGTTCTTTCCAAGCCTTTGAAATCGTCAACGCGGATTGGATCGAGGAAGGATCCCCCGTTTGCGAAGCCTCAAAATCTGGGATAGCCGAAACAACCGCTAAGTCAACACTAGAGGGAAGCTTCCAATTAGGAAAAAGGCTCGGGGTCGAGTTACAAGGATCAAAAGGCTGGGCGCCTCCGAAGAGCTTCGGAGACCGATTTGGGTTAGGGTACCAACCCAGCAAGGTCGATTTCACCAGGATTGCCCAAGAAAAGAAAGAAAAGCAGCTGGCTAAGCTATTTGGACGTTCTACGCCAGAGGGCAAAATACCAATCCCCCATATCAGAACCACGTTCCCCTTCGCAGCCGAGACCATCAATGGAAGTCCAGTCAGGGTATCGGACCTCCGTATCTGCACTCTAGGAGAAGAAGAATCGTCGCCTGGTTTGGTCATTTTCGTTAAGAAGTCAGGGGAGTCTGTGCGCAACTGGACCATCACCATGCTTTCGGATGTCTCTCCGTAATTTCTCCTTTTAAAAAATATATATGTTTTTGGCACGTTTTCTTACGAAAACATTTTTGTAGGGACCCCTGTTCCCTTTTGTTAAAAATCAATATATATGCAAATTTTCATTTTACGCATCTCCTTTTTCGCACTTTTAATTTCAGGATGAGTGTTAGTTCGGATTGTCTTGATAAAACCTATGTCTTTACTGGTGAAGAAATCATCGCTACGACCGAAGACAAGGTCGAAGTCTCTGACGAACTGGCCGGTTTACTAGAAAGTTCAGAAAAGGAAATAACCCCTCATCGGGAGGAATTGGACGAAGTAAACTTGGGGGCAAGCAACGAGAATCAAAAACTAGTCAAGATCGGAACTACCCTGGATACTACTCAGAGAGAAAGGTTGATTTCTCTCCTCAAGGACTACTCCGATGTATTCACATGGTCATACGCCGACATGCCAGGTCTTGATCCCGGGATAGTTGAGCATCGTATTCCATTAAAACCTGAGTTTAAGCCTGTCAAGCAAAAACTTCGGAGGATGCATCCAGACATCCTTTTGAAAATCAAAGAAGAAGTTACTAAGCAACTAGACGCGGGTTTTTTGAGAGTTGCCGAGTACCCAGAATGGATCACCAACATAGTGCTAGTGCCTAAGAAAGATGAGAAGGTTCGCATGCGCGTGGACTTCCGGGATCTTAATCGAGCCAGCCCTAAGGATGACTTCCCACTTCCCCATATCGACATCTTGGTCGATAGTGCCGCCAGAAATGACATGTTCTCTTTCATGGACGGGTTTTCGGAATACAACCAAATCAAGATGGCACCTGAGGACAGTGAAAAGACGACCTTCATTACGCCCTAGGGAACCTTCTGCTACAAAGTGATGCCCTTCGGATTAAAAAATGCAGGAGCCACGTACCAACGTACGGCCGTCACCCTTTTCCATGACATGATGCATAAAGAATTGGAAATATATGTCAACGACATGATAGCCAAATCTCATGGCACGCAAGATCATGTAGACATCCTGAAGAAGGTGTTCGAAAGGTTGAGGCAATTTCGGCTACGGCTAAACCCAGCTAAGTGCACCTTCGGAGTGACTTCTGGAAAGTTGTTAGGATTCATCGTCAGCAACAAATGCATAGAAGTGGATCCTGATAAGATAAAAGCAATTCAAGAGCTACCCGCTCCCAGCACCGAAACAGAAGTGCGAAGCTTCTTAGGACGCATCAACTACATCGCTCACTTTATCAGCCAGTTAACACTTACGTGCGAGCCGATGTTCAAAATGCTAAGGAAACACGGAGATGCAGAATGGGACGAAGACTGCCAGGAAGCCTTTGAGAAAATCAAGACATATCTGCAAAGCCCACCAGTACTAGTTCCCCCGACGCCAGGACGTCCCTTGCTCATGTACATGACAGTCACGGCTAGCGCCATGGGTTGCGTTTTGGGACAGCACGACGAGTCCGGAAGGCGTGAACAAGCCATCTATTACCTCAGCAAAAAATTCAACGAATGTGAGATGCGTTACTCTATGTTGGAACGAACTTGTTGCGCCCTAGCATGGTGCGCCCGAAGGCTCCGACAGTACATATTGTATTACACGACTTGGCTAATCTCTCACATGGATCCCTTGAAATACATCTTCGAAAAGCCGTACCTGTCAAGTCGCATTTGTAGATGGCAAGTTTTATTAGCCGAGTACGAGATCATCTATGTAACCCGGAAAGCGGTTAAAGCAAGCGCCCTCGCCGATCACTTGGCTGATCATGCCTCGGACGAGTATGAGTCGTTGAGCTTCGACTTCCCCGATGAGGACATCATAGTGATTGAAGATGAGATCGCAAAAGATCTCCGAGAAGATGACTGGTGGACCGTGTTCTTCGACGGTCCGGTGAACCTCTCGGGCAAGGGAGTGGGAGCCGTGGTCATAGCCCCAGATGGCCGTCAATTCCCCATAGCATGCAAATTGAACTTCCCATGCACCAATAACGTCGCCGAGTATGAGGCATGCATCGGCGGTCTGACAGCAGCCATCGACTTAAAAGTAAAGAAGCTCCGAATCTTTGGCGATTCAGCACTCATCATCTATCAAACCCAGGATCTATGGCAGACACGGGATTCCAAGCTCATCCCTTATCAAAGGCTACTCACCCAACTCACATGGGAATTCAAGGAAAGCAAGTTCGACCGAGTCGACAGAGAAAAGAACCGCTTCGCAGACGCATTACCCACATTAGCATCGATGTTCAAGTTAGAGTGTGGAGTAATGCTTCAGCCATTGAGGGTGGAAGTAAAGGAAACTCCGGCATGCTGTGTCGCCTTAGAAGAAGAACCTGACGGCAAGCCGTGGTTTTACGACTTAGTACAGTTCATCAAAAACCGGGAGTACCCACCGGGGGCAAGCCGGGTTAGCAAAAAGACCCTCCAGCGCTTAGCGCTAGACTTCTACCTCGACGGCGAAGTTCTGTATAAAAGGAGAGCTAATGGAGCTTTGCTTCGTTGCGTCACCATAGCTGAGGCAAAAAGAATCATAACGAAAATCCACGAAGGGGTTTGTTCCACACACGCAAGTGGGCACATGATGGCCAGACAGATAATGAGGCAAGGGTATTTTTGGCTCACCATCGAGCGTGATTGCATCGGCTATTTCTGGAAGTGCCACAAGTGTCAAGTCTACGCGGACCATCTCCATGTCCCTCCAGCCCCTCTCTTCAGCATGACATCGCCTTGGCCTTTTGCGATGTGGGGAATCGACATCATCAGCCAAAGTCATCCAACAGCCTCTAATGGCCATCGCTTCATCCTCGTAGCGATCGACTACTTCACCAAATGGGTAGAGGTCGCCTCTTACTCTAGCATCACTCAGAAAATGACCATGCGATTCATTGAGAGAAATATCATTTGCCGTCACGGGGTCCCTGAAACCATCATCACGGACAACGGTACCAATCTCAATGGAAAGATGATCGACGGTCTTTGCTAACGTTGGAAGGTGAAACACCGAAACTCGTCACCATATCGACCAAAGATGAATGGCGCAGTTGAAGCAGCGAACAAAAACCTAAAAAGGATCATCCAAAAGATGGTAATCACTCACAAAGACTGGCATGACATGCTTCCCTTCGCACTACATGCTTACCGGATAGCAACCCGTACGTCCAAGGGGGCAACTCCCTACTCATTAGTTTACGACATGGAAGCCGTAATTCCCCTCGAGGTAGAAATCCCTTCTCTCAGAATCCTGGCAGAGTCTGAAGTAGAAGAATCAGATTGGGCAAGAGTGAGGTACGAGCAGTTAAACCTCCTTCCCGAAAAGCGCTTGGCCGCTATCTGCCATGTGCAATTATATCAGCAAAGAATGGCCAACGCTTATAACAAGAAAGTGCGACCTCGCAAGTTCGAGGCTGGGGATTTAGTGTTGAAGAAAATACTCCCTCATCAGGAGGCCAGTCAAGGAAAGTGGGCCCCAAGGTATGAGGGCCCGTATCTAGTCAAAAGTGCATTCTCAGGGGGTGCCCTAATGCTAACCAACATGGATGGAGACGATCTCCCGAGACCGGTAAATGTCGATGCAGTCAAGAGATACTTCGCCTAAAGCATCGCGAACAGAGTGTCCGGCCAGACAAAGGCATAGGGTTTTATCATGACAATCTAGCACAAACATTTGTCTTGAAATTAATAAAACAAGTTTTTTCAGGAGATGCTCATTATTTTAAAAATTTGTGGTCCCCTTCTTTTTCTTAAAATTTGTGAGATGACAAAAGGAGGCATGGCATAGATGGCTCCCCAGGAGTAGCTCGGGACGTAAGACGCGTCACTTAGACTAATGCCACTAATCAATCTTCAATTTTGCAGGGACGTAAGGTCTCACACCTCAACTCGTCATCACGATAGAACCAGAGAGTTCCGCTCATAGGAGTGGTTGAATTGCTGCAGCAGGCCACCTTCAAGAGCGAATCAGGAAAGATTTTAAGAAAAACCATCACCATCTAAAGCGAAATTTCTTTTCCTCGCAGTGCTACCAGTACAACCGGCATCACAAACAACCGGTCTCAAAGGACTAAATGCTGGACCAAAGTCACAAAGCCCACCCTACGCCGGCCGAGCTGTCAGAACACTAGCAACGTCGGCTCCCATCTCCGTTCACCTATTCGGAGGAGCTCATCACCAAAACGCCATGGTCGCCCAGCACACCCTTGCAACTCCTGGAAAAAGCACGACAAAAAGCTGTCCTCCTAAGACCACCATCAACATACTTAATGCGGTCTTATTCAAGAAGTTTCCCAACATCCGTGCCATGATCAACACGATGAAGATCAATCCTTTAATTGAAGGGCAGCCGGGCTGCAAGTATCACCCACGCCAAGTGAAGAGCTGCGGCAAAGCATCTAAAAGCAAAGCCATCGTCAATAAACGTCCGATGCAAGTCACACTCAGTAACCCACGGATTGCCCGTCTAAAAGGGAGAGCTTAAAACTTATCAATCACATTACTTTTGCTAAAACAAGTTATCTTGCATTTACTCCTCATTAGTTCTTGCCGTATCTTTTTCACGGACCGGGTCACCCCCATTCGTTGCCTGCAGAAGAACGGTAAGCATACGCCCTTGCAGCCCCGCTGCACATCACGGGGACAGAGGGTTTTCCCCTTTATCCCCGAGCAATCACGAAGCCAATCAGCGAAGGTCCAGCAGGACCGGCAAGCAAATGAACCGAATGCAGATCTCGTCCTCACTACGGCTCAGATCGGCAGTTCCCGCAAAACAGCTGAAAAAGAAACCAATCAAAGCAAAGCGTCCCAGCACTAGGACCACGTCATAGGCACCCTCGAAAAGTCGGGTTAAAGGAAGGGAGAATCCCTGAACTTATCTCATTCTCGTTTTCAGATTAATTTCCCTTTCCGCTCTATTGTCCCCCCTGCATCTCACAGGGACTTGAAGCATCTCACTGTCATCCGCGTGGAGCTTGTGGAAGACGCCCTTGCAGCCCCGCTGCACATTTCAGGGGAGTTCATCTTTCTTTCCCTTTATTTAAATTTGTTTTCATTCTTGCTCGCTTTGTTAGCTTTAAGTCGAGTACGGTCCTCTGGCCCACTGGGGGCAACCTTAGGTTCTCGTTAGAACTTTGTAAATAAGTCGTCCCCCACATCCTAGCAATCAAACCATCAAGCAATCAAACTATCAATCAATCAAACCACCCATCAATCAAAAATCAAAAATCAATCAAGATCCCTTTTTAGCCCGGCTAAAACAAAAGCATACTACTCCCATAAGCATTTTCATGCATTGCATAGGTCGGGAATGTCCAATCCCTCTGTCAAAAAAACATCCACCTAAATTACGTGCCATGCATGATATCACTTGTTTGCTCTTATATCCGCGGTTTGCTCCGACGTAAGCAGTCATAGACAAATCCCGGTAAGCATCTTTAAGGCATCGCGCCTTATCCTTCATGAGTGTAAGAGCCTGACTAGGTACTAGTTGAGTTCTCATAATATCCAGGGTACATGCGCCATTAGACATGGGATAGCTATAAAATGACGTGGGACTTTTACGATCTTCTTCATTTTTTCGTTTTCTTCCCTCTTTCCACCATATGCCATCACTCCTACCAAAACCTTCACTATCACTCATACCCTGGGAGCCAAGGAGCAGTCTCAGCTAAGACTGCCAGCCGGAAATGAAAGCACGTCGAGTCCAAGAACACGATGAAGGAGACAGAAAAGGCTAAGGAAATATTCCCCAGTAAAGACTCGGGATAAGGGCCCCTGACCAACCAGAAAGCAGCCACAACAAAGATCCAGAGCTCACGCACTCTGTCCAGAAAACATCCCCAGCAAAAAGCGAAAGGACTCGTGCACCTCACCCTCATCAGGGCCAATCAAAAAGCATCATTCATCGAAAACCTTCCAGCAAAGCAATCTTTCCCAAAACAAACTCCTTTTCGGACATTTCATGTCCTTTCATTCTTTTCCGTAAAAGTCCCATCGATTATTAGAACGCCCATGCATGTGCATCTTCATTTGAAGTCTATTCACTCGTATTGACATTGCGAATTGAAAATTCTGTATCATGTTAGTTGCATCTTTATGAGCGTAAAACACTTAGCCTTGTTTCAGAGCGTAAGTGCAAACACTAATATCAGGTGAGGACTGCTTACAGCAGCAAATCGTGGGAAAGTCTTGTCCTTGGGGTCGTTACCTCCTGAACAAGATGCAGATGCATTCTAGGTTCATATCAAGGCCGCTGGTAACAAAAGCATTTCTCTATTCCCCGAGTGATCATTTGCATTTTTCTCCTCCTAGAATGACATCATACATTCCCTCCTCCTAGAGTGACATCATTTGTATTCCCTCCTCCTAGAGTGACCTTAGTTTAATTTCTGCACCTCGCGTCTTCTCCTACGGGATTAAACGTCATTTAGATTTCCGCATTTATATTTCCTCCTCCTAGAGTGACAGCTTTATATTTCCTCCTCCTAGAGTGACAGCTTTATATTTCCTCCTCCTAGAGTGACAGCTTTATATTTCCTCCTCCTAGAGTGACACATTTATATTTCCTCCTCCTAGAGTGATAGCTTTATGTTTCCTCCTCCTAGAGTGATAGCTTTATATTTCCTCCTCCTAGAGTGACAGCTTTATATTTTCTCCTCCTAGAGTGACATCATGCATTTCCTCCTCCTAGAGTGACATCATTTGCACTTCCTCCTCCTAGAGTGACATCATTAGGACAAATCATTCGTATTTCTGCGAACCACGCATTATCCTCCCAAAGCAACGTCCGTTACATGTCAAATGCCTATCCCTCCAGTGGAGCCGTCATTTATATTTTCGTAAAACTATCTTCCATTCCTGGTAGAGTTGTTGTCATTTACGTTTTCTGTAACGTATGTCTCTATCCACACCCGAGCAGATCTAAGTTTACCTCTTTGCAGGATCAACAACCTATCTCCTCCCAGAGTGACGTCTACAACAATATCTCCTCCCAGAGTGACATCTACGACATATCTCCTCCCAGAGTGACATCTACGACAATATCTCCTCCCAGAGTGACAGCAACAACCTGCCTCCTCCCAGAGTGACATCAACAAATAACATCGGTAAACTACCTCCTTCTAGAGTGACAGCAGCAACTTACCTCCTCCCAGAGCGACATCATCACTGTAAGCTTGAGGTAAGACTTGCGGTGTCGCCAAAATTCGGATATGTAGGGGCAATTGTCTTTACTGCTTATCAAATACTTCGATAAGACAGTAAAGAGGGGGCAACTGTTGATACCCGAATTTTGACGCCATTTTTAGTTAATTTTAGCATTTCTGTTATTTAGTAGTTTACTGGAATTTTCAGATGATTTACAGTCATTAGCATTTTTAAGTGTCTCCTCGCATTTTAGCATCATCGTTAGCATCGTCAGCTTTCGAAATCGCATTTTTAATTTTCCGTCACGTATTTTCATTGTTATTATCATTATTATAATCGTTAGCATCGTTAGCATTTTTAGTATTTAAGCGCATTTTTTAGCATTTTTATTATTTTATTATTATTTTCATTCTAGCTTTTATTGGACCCGAGTAAACTCGCTCGGACAATAGCTTGACTTTAAAATGTTTTCCATCAACTAGTTACTAGTTTTTTTTCCGCTCGCAACGGTCTACAGCGTTTTGTGTAATTTTCGGCGTAACGTCTTTATTTTTCCGTTCAAACGTTTCACATTTTTGAACGCGAAAATAAACACGTTAAACGAAAAATTCTCGTCATTCGCTGTAGACGGTTAAACCCGTCGTATTTTTCTCTACGCGACGGTACCTTCGGCTCGAAAAGTCGGAACGTTTGTTCGCAGGAACCGGCTCGAGGCCATTTAAATCAGATAAAGGGCCATTTAATCATGGCCGTTGATCTGGTCAACTAAGGAAAGTCAACCAGATCAACGACCCTTGAATTACCTAGCATGGTGCACATGCATAGTGGCCGTTGGAGTGCAGCGAAGCAGACCACCGGGATTACCTGCTCCCGTCGCTTCCTAGCTCGAGTCCGTAGCTCCCTACCCCGTCCAGCCATCATCACGGCTCCCCTAGCCACCACGCGCAGCTCCCCCGTCCTCCAACCCACGCGATTTTGCCTATAAATAAAAGCCCCCTCCTTCGTAAAAACGGTTCGAAATTTTGCATGAAAAGGCCACTGCCCCTCTCTAGTTCCCTGGCCAATGCACGCACCAGCTGAACCACATCCCTTGCGCTCGATCCCTTCCTCTCTCGGCACGCACTGTAAGTTTTTTTCTTTCTCTCTCACTCGTTGTTTCTTTCTTTAATTTTCATTCTTGCTTTAGATAATCATTTAATTACTCAAATTTGTTCCAATTGCTTGAGTTTTAAGTCAATTTCACCACACTAGCATCGATTAAATTGTTCGAACGCTTGAAGTATTTATTTGCTAATTAAACGGATTAATGCGCGTTATTGTTGCGGTTGCAATTGTCACTGTTTGGTTGGGATTTGTCTTGCTGTGATTGCACGTTTGCACTGTTGAAGGGGAGAGGTTTCTTTCGGGCCAAGAACCAGGCGAATTGGTCCCCTGGTTCGTCACCTCCGTGCCGGCAGTGGCGCCGGCGATGTGAGGAGGAAGATGATGATTGACTTGGGCCAAATGGCCTTCGCACAAAATAAAAGAAAGGCGTTAGAATTAATTTTCTTGGGCCAGGAATTGTTCCTGGCCCATTCTTCCAAGTTTTAAGCTGGGCCCAGCCCATTTACATTTTTTCGAATCTTCGGTTCGTTATTTTTTCACGTAAAATGCTCGCATGCTTCATATCATCATTCTTGTTTATTTTTCCTATATTTTATACATGGATTGTTTAGTTCATTTTTTAAAATATTCGTATGCTTTCTTTATTATTTTATTTCCTCACATACTATTTGTTTGAATATTCCTATGCTTTTAATTTCTCGCATGCTTTCAAATTCTTACATACTTTTTCTCATACGCTCACATGCTTAATTTCTCATATGCGTCATTTCCATGTTCATATTTTTCATATGCTCATTCTTGCGTCAACTTGTTTAGTTAATTGATTTTTTTATATATACGTGAATTGCTTATTTCTTATCGCGATATTTATTTTGATGCTATTTAACTTCAGTCATTTATGTTCAGCAATTTAATTTCAGTCATTTAATTTACCGCCTATATGGTCGGTTGTCATTTAATTTTCCGCAAGTTATCAACTGCTTTAATTTTTCGCAAACTGCTGGAAATCCTTCCACAAATTATCAACTATTTAATTTTCCGCACTTTACTTATTCGCACTTTAATTTTTCGCAATTTACTTTCGGCAATTTAAATTCAACATACCGCCTACATGGTCGGTCGCATTTTAATTCTCGTAAATATCAACTGCTTTAATTTTTCGCAAACTGCTGGAAATTCTTCCGCAAATTATCAACTGTTTATTTTCTGCAAATATCAATTGTTTTATTTTCTGCAAATATCAATTGTTTTATTTTCCGCAACATCTACTGCTTTAATTTTTCGCAAGCTGCTGGAAATTCTTCCGCAATATCCAACTGCTTATTTTCTGCACTATCAACCTGTTTTATTTTCTGCAAATCATCAACTGTTTTAATTCCCTGTAAATCGTCCACTACATTTAATTTTTCTGCACTGATCAATTCAACATTTAGATTCTCGTATGCGTTAAATCCATCATTTCTCGCATGCAATCAACCCAGCATTTCATTTTCGTATGCGTAAAATCAATCATTTTTCGCATGCAATCAACACAGCTTTTAAATTCTCATATGCGTAAAATCAATCATTTTTCGCATGTAATCAACCCGGCATTTAAAATTCTCGTATGCGTTAAATAAATCATTTTTCGTTTACAATCAAACAATATTTAATTTTTGTATGCGTCAAATCCATCATTTTTCGTATGCAATCAACTATCATTTAAATCTTTGCACTCATAAAATTGCCTATTTATTTCTCGAGCTATCACTAACACTCTCATTTTGTAGGTTTTAGTTTCACGCTTCGCTCGAAAGTACGCCTTTCGTTCCTTTTTATTTATTCAACGCTTTTCGTAAATATCAATCGTACGCATGATAAATAGAATTGCTAGAACTAAAATCAACTCACATGAACAACGTGTTTAAAGAGTTGCTTAAAATGCCATGTTCATATGATTTTAAATTCTCGCTTATATTAACTGCATGTACATGGAGACTTTCGATCCCACATCAGTTTTCCACTTCAAAAATCTATCATTTAAATTTGTACTCTATTAGCAATCCATGTTAGGATCACGTAGTAATTAATTTAATCATGCATGGCCCGATGATGAAATAAGAACGCGCTCATTCAGTCTTACGGAAAATTCAGTCCCATCACGTTGCGGTCAGGAATAATCAATCAATCTCGATAAACGGTAACCCCGTCAGAAAGATTTTTTAATTATCCCTGAACGGTCACGATCATAGAAAAGACTAAAGTGACGATTCCTCTTAGGGCTCCCTTTTTCAAAACGCATTTTATCAAACACCTTTTTAAACACCTCTCTCATCAACCGGTAACCGTTTTCGGATGTGACTCGGGTGCCTAACACCTTCCCGAGACTATAATACGACCCCGAACCTTTGTCTGGGGTCCATACCCCTTTTTTGTGCCTTTAGTTTTTTACTTATTATATTTCTTATGCCATGACGATTAAGGTTCCCTAAACCTAGCAACCAAATTAGGGTGCGCGACTTCATTGTATGCTGCTAGGCGTCCTTTTATGCCGAGCATCTGAAGGTCTCAAATTTCGTTGCACACTCGCGAATTACTTTTTCGTAATTTTCGTGGGGCGCGACAACCGTGGATATAAATATTCACATTTATATCCATATCATTTACCAATGAATACTATAAATGGATAATTAATAGATATTGTTGGTGTGGATATCCATTGTCATCCCTATACTTCTCCTTGCTTTTGTTTTGTTTATATTACATCAATTTCATAAAAAAAGTTATTTACTCTAATTTCTTTCCTAATAATTAAAATTGAGGGAACTAATTTGAACATTCAAATATAATAAATGTATTTATTTTATCTTTAAATGAAATTATTTTCGGATATTATATTTCACAAATACATAAAAAAAAATTATGATAAAAAATAATAAATTACAAAATTAAAAAATGTATTATATATATTTCGTAAATACATACTTTTTTGGAATAATTTTTTTCGAATAACAACATAGTAAATTAAATCATCATCCCATAAACCTCAGGGCCTAACTCTATATCGTAAACTAGTTTCGAAATGAAAAACTGGCATCCCATTTAATTAAAAAAAAATGGATGTCCTTGACTGACATGTTTCTTAGGAAAAGTAACATGAAGAGTATTTCTTTACTACAAATATGGATTATTGAAAAGGAATTAAAGAAAAAGACATGTATTTGAATATTTCCCTTCAACCCCTAGACTTGATAACCTAAATCATATACCTTAAACCTCAAACGCTAAAATAAAAAAATTGAAATGGTAATGAATTTCAATCAAAAGTGAAGTCTGCTTATCAAAATTTAGCTTAATCCAACAATTAGATCAAAAGATATAATGTTTCACATACCCTAAATTTTATAACCTAAGTCGAGAAATAGCGTTGATTTTTCTAAAATACACAAGTAGAAGATAGTTGCGGTTATACGCAAAATGACATGTTGAAAGTGACTCTTAGCATTTTGCGTAAGTTAAAACTAATGTCATATGACTGCGGTGGTTATTCCAGCTGTTGCGAAAAATCGATGCAAATTAACCTTGCGTCACAAATGATAGTGTCATCCTTTCTAAATGCCATAGAGTCATTTGTGTTGGTTAAAACTTACGCAAATTGCCTTTTTTAATTAACGTTGTCCCCTATTTTTTTGTAGTCTCTTTTTGCTCTCCTTAAAGAGGCCTCTATGTCATTCCTACCGCCATTGCCAACCTTCATCAGTCCACTCTCCAGACTCAGAGTGATACGATCCTAGTCTTGTGGCTAGCCCCATCGCACGTACAACGCACACACGCCTTGCGGCCAAGGCCAATCAAACAAATACCTCGATCCAAGGATGTTGAAAAGCATCTAGTGAGGTTAAGACAACCTCTAGACATGAAGACAAGGCAAGAGACGCTGCTTTATCAAGCCTTTAGGCGAAGGATGACATGGAAGGTGGCTTGGAGGCTCTTAGCGCAAAACTTAACATTCGTCCGAGCCAACCCATGTAAGAAAAGCTTCAATCGGGGATCCAAATTAAACACAAGACCTATTGATGTCTTAGGAGACTCTTGGTCAAGTTTGAGGGCATTTGGACGAATAAATCGAAAGATGGTTCATGGTGACATTCTGTCGCGCAAGCAAACAACGCACAGGCGCAATCAGCGACTGTGTCTGAGACAATTCAGTCATATCGAATCCAAACGTGTGCGATCCAATTGGATTCAAGAACTTCAAGATGTTAGCAAGCTTCTGTCCAAATTTGAGCCCAAATGCATGAGCCATTTCAGAGATAGCTCGGAGCTACATTTTGGCAGACAGAGTCCTACTCGAATTCGGACTTCAAAATGCGTCAATCAACGCCATACGACTTATTTCGGACCAATTCATCCCGGACCAGAAAGAGAGAACCCTTCCTACTATTTTTTGGTGTTATCTTTCGTTTGGGATAGGTTTCAGCCTAATTGGAGGAGCGAATCAAAAGTTAGCACTGGTCGACATTTGGTCAACAGTATGAGCACAAGGCAACGTGCAACTTGAGGATTGCGGCCCAATTTGAAGCCCAGGCATGCGAATCACCTCTGGAGCTTCTTGAATGTATTTATTGTATTTATTATTTAGTTGTACAAGTTATTAGAGTTATTTCCTAGGTAGAACTTCTATTCCTATTAGAATTAAAACTTGTGGACGAATGCCTATATATAGAGCCTTTTGTGCTCATAATAAATAAGGCCCTTTTTGATAAATCAAATACATAGATGTTTCTCTCAATTGTTCATGTGTGACCCTTGTCCCTCTTTGAGTTAGAACACTCGATTAGGTTAGCAAGCAAAACCCAAAAGTTCACCCCTATTGAGTCGTCGCCTGAGGTTGATATTCACAAGTTGAATATAGGTTGAGGGATCGAGTCAAGAACCTCACTTGAAATCGATTAGGTTGCTTTGCACAGGTTGCTGAGAGGTCTAAATTCATACTCGTTGATTTTATCTTCCGCAAATTGAAATCCAAGCCTTGAACTAGATCATCAAATACGTGTTACACATCGTATGCAACTACGATCGTATCAGTTGGTAGCGGAGCTCAAGGCGTTCAACGGTTTGGTAACTATCCTTTTAATTATTTATTTTCCTTTTTTAGATTGGTTCTTCTTCTATCTGTTCTATAACCAATCTTCTTGTGTGCTTGTGTTAGTTGTTTTGTTTGACTCGAGTCGAGCTAGGTTTAGCTCTTGTGTGATCTGTGCGTCTAGTCTAGAAAATCGTTGTGCGATTTGTGTGTCTTTTAATTATTTAATTTATGTCTACAAAAGAGTCACAAAATACCAAAAAGAGTCGTTCTTATTTTTGTTTAGCTAAAAGCGTAAAAAAAAATCAAAAAAAGAAAAAAATAAAAAAATAAAATACTAGAAGGTATTTCGAAGCTATTGCAAAAAGAATTATTCAATTTGGTGGTCGGATTCAAAAGATATCAAAGATACAAAATCGCAAACCCTGGATTGCACACATACACATTCGTTCGCGATTTTGTGAATTGTTGTGAGTCATTCGAGTCAACTTGAGATTTTATTGATTCCTAATATTATCTTCTACTCCAGTTGTGTATTTGGTTACTTTATTGCTCTGCAACTACTCAAGTATTCAACATCCAAAGTTCCTACGAAGCTAGTTGTCTTTCAATGTCTTATTAGAAGCTTTCTTTTGAACTCTTGAGTCACTAATCGTTTGTGCAGGGACAATTGCAGAGATTTGAGTGATTTTTGGTGAGGTTAATAGAGAGATTAAACATGAGAGTAAACACGTGAGGGAGTGCTAGGTTTAGTGCAATTTTACATTGTTTGTTCATATTGTTAGATTTCAAGAAAAGTAGGTATGATGAATCAAGTTTTAAGCAAAGAGGAGGAGCAAAAAGTGATGATAATTCTCAACAACATTAATGCTTGACTTGAAAGAATGGGTGAACGGTTGAGAGCTGACCCGGTCAAGGTTGATATACCGAGGGAGCGTTTGTTCCAAAACGCTAACATTAGAGGTGCCTCAAGCTCTCCCACATTTGGTATGCCACGGTTAGATAATAAAAATAAGAGTTCGCTTGATGATCTAGTTGAGAGAGATAAAGTTAGAGAAGAGGTAGTACCACGGCGTACATGTGAGCCAAGGGTTGCCGAGGTGAGCCCTAGGTGCGCTCTATAGCGCGAGGCCCTAATGCGCGCCAATGAGGGCTCCAACACATGTTTGGATACATATTCCTTTTTCAACTCGTGTGCAAACGCGAGATATATATTGCCACACATGCACGGGTCGAGGACACACTTCGAGTCAATCTCCAAACAATAAGACTCCTGCCAAGCATTTGGATTTTCACTCAAAGAAGCTCACACGTAAAGAAGGCCATGGGACGAATAAGAGTGTTCCAGTTGAAGATGCCGAGACTACTAATCCACAACATGTTATTAGCAAAGATGATGAGACTAAGGAGAGTCAGTTGGCCAATTTGAGTAGTAGTATTGCTAGTGCGCAAGATGTGGTAGTAGCAATTGTTGAGCGCAATATGAGTGTACAAGAAAAAACTTTTGCCGAATTTGAGAGTACTAAAAATATTGAGAGCAAAAGAGGAGAGTTGAGTGAAAAGAAAGAGGGAATAAGAGAGAAAAATAGCCCTCATGAAAAGAGTGAGCATGGGAAGAGAGATAGTGAACAAAACAACCCCCATGAAAAGAGTGAGCATAGGAAAAGATAAGAAAATAAGAACAACCCCTATGAAAATAACGAGCATGGGAAAAGAGATAAGAGTTTAAAACACTTGCATGAAAATAAAGAGCATGCAGAGAGTGGCATTTTTGAAAAAGGAGAGATGTGTGTTTACGCTAAGAGAGAACAAGTGAGAGACACATTATATGTGTGAAAAATCTATTTTAGCAGAAGCCACCAAAAACTAAATTTTTGGCCATTGCACTATGATTTTCCTAACCCTAATCCGTTTGTTTTCTCTTCTATTGTTGTTTCTCCTAATGTGTAGAGAAAGAGAAGGCTATTGTCAGAAGAGAAGTCCCATTCCTTACTGCCCAAGAAACGAAAGGAGCACCAATCGATCATGGTGACTATTTCGGCAAACCCTAGCCGAAAAGGTACATTACACCTTTCTTTTCTTAAATCTGATTTGGGTGAGTATGCAAACCTTCTTGATTCATATGAAACTTATTTTAAAATTAATTGAATCAATAAGGAATGTACACAAGAACCAAAGGCTAAGTTAGATGCCTTTGAAGACTACTTGCGAAAGCGCAAGCAGTTTGACATGTTGACTAGACCAAGAGATATGTACCCGTTCCCTAACACAAAGTTATTTGAGTTTTCACATGTATTTATATTATATAATCATTCTGCCATATGTGAAATTTATGATAAATTTGTGGGTAAGTTGACTGGGCTTGAGGGAAGTCTATTCAAGCGAAATCGCTTATATAGGTCGCATAACCTTTTGCGGAATTTTGATGAGCTTGATGTGTTTGATGGTTTGATACATCATTGGGGTACATCTATTACTAATATATTCTTTAAGGATGTTATACTTTCACATATTATTCCTTGGAGTATTGTTAGTAATTATAGGGAAGAGTCACTTAGCGACTCACGGATGGAATTGTGGAGGAGGCCGAGCACAAAGATGCTAATTGAGACATCTTGTCAACCACAATTCGGAGTTTCAAGCAATGTGGATCAACGAACGCTTAAGTTCCCACGACATGTTTCGGTTTGTAAGTATGAATTCACATGGAAGGAATGCCTTCAATTTATTTTATTTTCTTACTACCTTTAGACATATGCTATTATTTTTGGACTATTGCTTAAACTCATATATGGTTTCATTCAGTTTAATGTTGTTTCCTTTGAGTGTATTGTTTAGTATAAGTGGTAGCAAAGGGATCGAAGTAATGCGGATAACCCATGGATAAGCCAAGCACTATGGTGCATGCTTGAGTGTCAAGATGGCAATTTTAAGAGACCATGGAAGGATGAGTGAGTCCTTTAAGATAGGAACTTGGGTGTGGCAGTGCTTACACTGGAGACGGTTTCCAAACCAAGTTCAAGCAAGAGTTACCACTTGGGGCGATGGTCTTATCCAACGCATTAACATATTCAAAGACGTTGCCGCCAAGATGGATCTACAAGGTTGCTATGGTTCGATTATTGATTATTTTGATATTACTAACTTAAGGTATTATGGTGCAGGTCTAAAATCATATTCGATGTTGAATCTTTTCGAGGGGGGGGGGGGAATGATACGATCCTATCCCCGTGGCTAGCCCTATCGCACGCACAACACGCACACGCCTTACGGCCAAGGCCAATCAAATGAATACCTCGAGCCAAGGATGTTGTAAAGCATCCAGTGAGGTTAAGACAACCTCTAGACATGAAGACAAGGCAGCAGACGCTGCTTGATCAAGCCTTTAGGCGAAGGATGACAAGGAAGGTGGCTTGGAGGCTCTTAGCACAAGACTTAACCTCCGTCCGAGCCAACCCATCGAAGAAAGGCTTCAATCGGGGATCCAAAGTAAATACACGACTGATTGATGTCTTAGGAGAGTCATGGACAAGTTTGAGGGCATTTGGACGAGCAAATCGAAAGATGGCTCATAGTGACATTCTGCCGCGCAAGCAGACAACGCATAGGCGCAATCAGCGACTGTGTCCGAGCCAATTCAGTCATATCAAATCCAAATGTGTGAGATCTACTTGGATTAATGAACTTCAAGATGTAAGCGAGCTTCTGTCCAAATTTGAGCCCGAACGCACGAGCCATTTGAGAGATATCTCGGAGCTACATTTTGGCAGATAGAGTCCTACTCGGATTCGGACTTTAAAACACGTCAGTCAACGCCATACGATTTATTTCAGACTTGTTCATACCGAACCAAGAAGAGAGGACCCTTCCTACTATTTTCGGATGTTATCTTTCGTTTGGGATAGGTTTCAGCCCAATCGGACGAGCGGATCAGAAGTTAGCATAGGTCGACATTTTGGTCAACAATATGAACGCAAGGCATCGTGCAACTTGAGGATTGAGGCCCAATTTGAAGCCTAGCCGTGCGAATCACCTCTGGAGCTTCTAGAATGTATTTATTGTATTTATTATTTAGTTGTACAAGTTATTAGAGTTATTTCCTAGGTAGAACTTCTATTCCTAGTAGAATTAGAACTTGTGGGCGAATGCCTATATATAGTCTTTTGTGCTCATAATAAATAATTTTTTTTTTGATAAATCAAGTACAGAGATGCTTCTCCCAATTGTTCATGTGTGAACCTTGTCCCTCTTTGAGTTAGAATACTCGATTAGGTTAGCAAGTAAAATCCGAAAGTTCACCCCTATTGAGTCGTCGCCCGAGATTGATATTCACATTTTGAATATAGGTTGAGGGATCGAGTCAAGAACGTCACTTGAAATCGATTAGGTTGCTTAGCACAGGTTGCTAAGAGGTCTAAGTTCGTACTCGTTGAAATTATCTTCTGCAAATCGAAATCCAAGCCTTGAACTAGATCATCAAATACGTACTACACATCCTAAAAAACTAGGATCGTATGACAGAGACTGACCCAGATTCCCTAGAAGCAAGAGAACACAGACGAGGGAATCTCAAAGCTAACGGCGTGACAAAGGAAAATATATACTAATGATTTATAACACTAAATTAAAATCTATTTTAGATATTTGATCTCACTAAAGGTCAATTTTATTTATTACACAGGAAATAAATGTTTTAACATCAAATAGAATTAAAGCACATAAATATTAGTCTATTCCCTCTTGAAGTTAGTCATGAGTTTAACACATGATATTGTAACGATGATTAATAACATAATCGATTTAAAAAATATATATAGTTAAAAATTGTCATAAACTGTTTACTATCTTCTAAAAAAAATTAACTAAAGAATAAATTGAATATAAAAATTGATTTTTACTTTTTTTTATCATGTTATAATTTGAATGCATGCCTTTTATTTATTCTTTATTTATTTTTATAAGCATGCATGCCTTTTACTTTATTTTAATGTTAATAAATACACATTTCTCTTCATGAATTAAGCATTTATAAATTTGAGTTTTCTCATAAAATGTAATTTTTATATAGAAAATCGTAATAAAAGTAACACCATAATTTAGGTACATAAATTATTTTAAAATACTTAAATATATTGACCTTGGCCTTTTCCAGTAAAAGAAACGACAAAGATAAATGACATTTTTTCAGAAGATGGACAAATTGGTTCGCTCTGGATTTGTTTTTTTTGTGGAAAATGTGGATTTTATTTGAAAGAAAGTTTATCGTCTGCCTTCTTCTATTCCAAAAACCGAAAATTTTAAAAACGCAGGAACACAGTAATGGCAAACGAAGAGAACAGCTCCAGCAACTCCAGATGGTCTCTCCAAGGAACGACTGCTCTGGTCACTGGTGGCACTCGAGGAATCGGGTTTCCCTCTCTCTCTCTCTCTGCTAACCAAATCCTATTTTCTCCATGTGTTCGCTTAATGGGTTTCGAAGTTTTTAAGATGCTTTTTCCTTTTTGATTGATTGAGGATGAACAATTTTGTGAAAACGAAGTGAATTTCAGTAATGTTTGGATTTGGTTTGTCGGTAGGAATACAACAGTGGAGGAGCTTGCTGGGCTTGGAGCCAGATTGCACACTTGTTCAAGAAACGAGGCAGAGCTCAATGATTGTTTGAAAGAATGGAAGGCTAAGGGTTTTGTGGTCACCGGCTCTGTTTGTGACGCTTCTTCTCATACCCAAAGAGAGAAACTGATGGAGGATGTGGCTTCTGTTTTCAGTGGCAAACTCAACATTCTTGTGAGTAGCATTTATCGTTTACATTACAGTATTTGCTATTCTTAGATCGCCATTAAGCTCCTCGGCTTGCTTATACTTTTAGCTTATTGATGGTTACATTGACCATATTCATGCCTTTTTCAATTTCTAAGTGTTAAGAGCTTGACAGTGATTAAGTTTTCGGCATAGGTAGACCTTGAGGTTGCAGTGCAGAATGTTGTAGTCTTTTTTGATGTCATGAGAGGTCAGAGTTTGGTTTTAGGCCTTAGGTTTCCTATCCCCTACTTATGGGGCTATCCGAATTCTAACAATTTAGGAACTTACCATTCACTGTGTTGACTAGAAGGTAAACTGTACTTCGTTGAAGTTGTATCAATTTGGACTCCTGATATTTTTAGAAGATTTGTGCTGTTGTGGCTAGGGCTATGTTAATTTGGAATTTTGGACCTAGGTTGAAATAGAAATCTGAGTGCTTGACTCATCAATAGGCTATTTGGTTATGATTCATGGCTTTTGCTTTTAATAGGTTCGGGCCAGATTGGTCATTGGAGTCTTCCTTTATTCTCCTTATTTTGCTGTCTTGTTTTGCTTTCTTTTCCATTGTATTTTAATCATATTATTGCAAAGTGTGAAGTTTTCTGATTTGTGTCTTAATATAAGAAGCATTTAGGGGCTTGCACCCACTTTGTTACATCCGTCTTTTCCTCACACTTCGGCAATTCGTCCTGTCCCTGATTACTGACATTTATTTCTGCTGATTTAAGTTGTGAAATGTAAAAATGTCTTCCTAGAAACTTACAAGTTACTGGTTCTATCTTTACTGTTGCAAACAATGTTGCATTCAGTGCCTCTGGAAGGGAGGAGAGAAATTTCTAGTGCATATGCTGTTTCCAAATTTTGTTACCTGCACTAGTGAGCTTCTACTTGTGGTATATAGTTGCCTTCAGAGAGAAGGAAAGAGACGGAAAATATGTAATATACATGTTGTTCTTCAGAATTTGTTCGTTGAAATTCTTAAAAGAAGGGAGGATACACATTTGCTTAATTGTTTCTTGCATTCTTACTTATGAACTTTATTAAATCTTCTAATCACAAATGATCTTCACTAAGCTAGGATTATAAAAAAAGCTAGGATGTTCTACACAAAATCTTGAGGAAAAACTAAAAAGAAAAACATACACTATACTGCCTATAATTATGTACCTGACTTCAAAGTTGTTATCAAATAATTGTAATTTTGGAGAACAACAACATCAGTGGTTGATTGTATTGTTAGATGGTCTAAGTGTATTTATGTTCTTAGGCTATAATGGCTTCTCAATGGACCATCTTAACAAGTGATTGGGTATCATTCCTACCACAAATTGTTTCTTTCTACTTTTGATGTCCCTTTATCTAATTTCAAAGATAACTGTTTCCTGCACTTCAAAGGGATTTAATCACATGATATTTTATACTTAGGTAAACAATGTGGGGACAAATATCAGGAAGCCAACCATTGAATACTCTGCTGAGGAACTTTCTAAAATCATGGTAACCAACTTTGAATCTGCATATCATCTGTGCCAATTGGGGCATAAGCTTCTAAAAGCATCTGGAGCAGGAAGTATTGTGTTTATTTCCTCAGTCGCGGGTCTTGTGAACATCGGCAGTGGGTCACTTTATGGAGCAAGTAAAGGTGTGTGATTCGTGTCCTCTGTTTTAGATCTTTTTCTTCTTAAGCATGAATAAGAAAATAATGGCTGTGAAGTTGTTGAAAGAACTGTGCACACTTTGCTCTTTTTAGGTGCAATCAATCAACTTACAAAAAATCTGGCTTGTGAGTGGGCAAAAGACAACATCAGGACCAATTGTGTTGCACCCTGGTATACCAGGACCTCGCTTGTTGAACATGTAATGTCCTCTATCCAGGAACTGTAATTCCTTTTTTTCCCCTTCTGTAACAATATCTGCTATCTTGCATGTAATTTTCCCTGACTAACCTGAACCTTAAACTTTCCACTTTCTGATGTATGATTTTTTTTGTTCTGACAATCTTGAGAGTAAGGTTAGTCTATACTCTTTATAGGGCATCTATTTTGGGAATTAGTAACTGAAAATTCATGGAAACAAAATTTCGGTGAAGAATTCATGAGCGGAACATGACATGTTGAGTCATTGTACTCTATGCTGGAAATGTTCACGGAAGGGATTGTTTCAATGTTTGAGTATTTGGTGGACTTCAATGAACCCTGCTTTCTTGAACTGGAAGACACGAGTATTTTACTGTCAAAGTCACATACTATAATTGATTAGTTGCAAGTATCTGCATAATTTTCTTACCTTGTCATTGTTCCCTCTTCTCGACAGCTGCTCAGTAACAAAGCATTTGTGGATAAGGTACTGTCGCAAACTCCTTTGCAGCGCATAGCAGAACCAACGGAAGTCTCATCTCTTGTTGCATTCCTTTGCCTGCCTGCTGCTTCTTACATCACCGGACAGGTAATTGCTGTCGATGGAGGCATGAGTGTCAATGGATTTAACCCTGGCATGAGACTAGACTAGCCATTTATCTCATTTAGAATAATTCCATTGGCAAGTCTTTTTCTTTCTCTAAAATAATACGCCCTCGTCTAAAAAAAAGTGGTCGTTTAAGGTTGTGTATAGAAACTTATATTCTATACTTTTTAGCTAAAATATGAATCCTCGGTACCAAAACTACCTCTTTATTTATGATGACTTCCTCTTTACCAGTATCTTAAGAAAGGGTAAAATTGTAAAGTGAATAAAACACCCTCTTTAAGGTCTCTACGTGATCATTTTTTTTAAACAAAAATATTCCCATGAAACGCCTATACCTTATTTTGAGCCGAACCCTTAAGCTATTTTATAAAAGTAGCCACTTTATTCACCAAGATAAGATATAAAATTAGTAAACCTAACTTTTTTTACTAAATATTTAAGAACGATAACAAAAAAATAAAAAAATAAATGATGTTAACTAACCTTTTGTGAATCTCTTAATCACCCTCGTCTAACTTGTTTATATGAATTATAAAGTACTCCTTCCCTTTTTTTAGTAGTTATATTTGAGTAAAATAATTACAAATTCTAAATAATCAATCTTACGAGTTAATTAGTTAATGAGTTAGTAAATTCTTATTAACTCGTGTGGAAATTTATAAAATTTGTAAAACGCAGACAATTTTAAGATTCTACTTTGCCTCATTTTTTAAAGTTTTTTGGAGCTAAAAAAACAATCCAAGCGTTTGGAACAACAGACCTACTTCTTTGTATTAAAAATGGGATTCTCACTAAAGTGAAAAAACTAAATACATAATTATTTATTTCTTTTTTAGTCTCTACTACTACTTACAATAGATAACAACCACACACCAACACCGCACCACCCCAGCACCTCTTCCTCAATCGGTCGTTTCTTTTAACTTTTCATTTCAGGTTGAATGTAAACTTTGATCGCTTCAGACGTGTAAGCTAATTGTTTCTGTTTAAATTTGTTATTTCAATTATGTATCATGGTTATTATGTTTAAAAATAAATGAGTTACTGGTTCAAGATGATTCATTTGGGTTGAACTATTAGATTCTTTTGAGATGTTCAGAACTGTTAAAACTTAGAAAATTGAACCAGATCGAACCGAATTGAATCAACTGATTTTCTTAAAAGAACATAAATATTTACTAGCAATATTTTTTTTTAATATAAAAATTTCATAATTCATACCCAATTAATATATAATTTTTTTCCAATTATCAATCATAAATCTCTACTTTTTCTCTTTTCAAAAAAAGAAGATAAAACGAATAACTTGTTTAAAAAAATAATAATAACAACGTGATTTTGTGATTTAACTGACTGAGATGGTTATACATTGAACCAAATAGTTCACTGTTGTGTTAAGAACTGATCAAATCGACTAATTTTATATGATTATATTATAAATCCGGCCTGATTAGTTGCGAACCAAATACCCTTTTGCCTTGTACTGAAGATTTTCTTATAATTAATAGTTTAGTGATTTATTTTGTGCCCCTCCAACTCATTTATTTCTGTATTTGATGTTTGATAACTTATTTTTAACATAGATATGAATTCTAAACAAAACGATTTGAATCTAAACTTTTACTTTTTATTTTTATAAGAAATACCACATGTTGAACATAAGGAGTATATTGATATATAAAAAATAATTTTCTCAAAAAGAAAATCTGTAAACAATAAAGAAATGCTATATATATATATATGTTAGCACATGGACAAGGAGAATAATAGACGTATACGTGTCATCTATGGACAGAAGAAAACTTGAACATCACATGTAGGGGTAAGAAAATGGACGGATAAATGTCCATGGATCACGTCCATTTCGATCAAGAAATAAATGGGACGGACAAGATCCGACTCGTTTAATAAATGGGACAGAGCAGTCCAATTCATCTAAAAGAGCTGAGTCTGGACGAGTTCTCGTCCGAATAATTTTCATTTGAATTTTTCATTTGATTTTAAAAAAAAAAAATACTGCTAACGATAATATCATAAGTTGAATCATGGTGTGATGAATAAAATCATGACCACCACAATGAACACTTTCTGTCGTTAACACTAGGGGTGATAATTTTATTTTTCTCTCTAACCCGTTCTGTTAGTACCGGCTCCGATGGGACCAGAACCAATTTTTTGGAAAAAAATTATATACAGTACCATCCTGTTCCGGTCTCGTATATTCATGATCCATTAATATAACCCATTTTATTTACATTTCACTCAACTCCGTGTTAGAAAATCCTCATATATTTTTTTTTATTTTCTATATGTTATCATTATAAATTACTTTGGATTGGTGTTGATTGACGTGACTCGACCCGTGGTATCGTTTTGTCACCCCTAATTAACACAATGTATATGACCAACAACAATAAAAGTATTACACACTATATGACTAGTCTTTTATGTCACAAGTCTACACACAAAAAGATAGAAACTGTCTAAATTTAATTAAACCTAAGACCTCTTTCCCGTCTTGTGTCATGTCATATCGTTGATGGAATTAGAACTTCCTCCATTATTCTCTTCTTCATGTTCCACAATCAACACATTACGGGTAAGCTCCTCCAATAATTTGCTTTGTTTTTCCATATCTATGTATATAAACAACAAAGCAAAATGTAAAACAAAAAGACAACTAAATAATGTTAAAACCAAAAAAGAGAATTTAAGATTTTTACCTTCCGACCCACATATACTTAATCTCTAGTACAAACAGACGCTTCAATAATTTTCGGTTTAAGCACGCTTCGATATTCGTCGAGCACTCTTCCACCAGCGCTAAATGCACTCTCGGAAGCTACAGTTGAAATTAGTATGCTAAGAATATCATGTGCCATCGAAACAACTTGGGGATATCGAAATTGACTAGCTTTCCAAAAAGCTAAAATGTACAAGTTTATTTTTCTATCCATATTTGATTTATTCAAATACTGCTCAAGCTCGGACCTTCGTAAGACTCCTCTTACTTCATAATCAAATTCCTAAAAGAAAAACACAATTGTTCACAAACATTTATATTTAAATTTTGAAATATAACTATCTAAACAAGAGAACTATGACTAACACACTCTAAGAATCATTGCACTTGATTGTTTTCAGATGCTTTTTGTATGGATTCCTGGTTGTGTATTATTCTCCTTCTCGAGTTTAGGGTTTCTATAGTAGGGGTCTAAAATTCGCGATAGAGTTGTGAAGTGGGTTTCAATTTTTCTCGCGGATGACAACGCGTCAATGATGGTTTCACCATTGTTGTACGGTTTGGTTGGTTGATTGACGTCTATTTCCATGCATTTTTACCATCTTAAACTATCTTGTTTATGGTGAAAATGGTGTCTTTCACGTCAATCTATCTACTTTTAAAGGAAATGAAGGAAATATCAGCTTTCAGCACAAACTAGCAATCTTGGGCGCAATCTTGCCTAAGACTTCCAATCTAAAGACGTGCAGAGCTAGGAGTCTTGGAACGTTATTGCTGAAGTGTGGATGACAACTGGATTTGTGCTGGAGTAAAAATGGAGAAAAGTTATCTCTGGAGCAAAAATCTGACAAACGACCAATCTTATCTAAGACAAAATAATCTTAGCCAAGATTGCCAAGATTGCCAAGAAACGTGATGTGCTAGGAGTCACGGGATTTTGAGCTAAAAGAGTGGATTTGACAGCTGGAGACAGATAGAGAAGATCAGTCGTGATCCAAGATTGCATCCTTTTAGGGATTATCCTCTATTTGAACAAAACAATCTATATGTTTAGTATTTATTTTATTTTATTTCGAATTTGAATAATTGAGATTTAGTAATCTCATATCTTTTTGAAGTTTGGAATTTGGAAAGAAACGTAAGGGGCGGGGACTCTAGCCTTGTTAAAGGCTAGGGAAGGCTATCAATTATGGCATCTTCCATCTTCCATCTTCCTTTTTCCAACTTCTGGTTGTAAACACTTTGCACTGTGATATTCAATTAGAATATCACAGATTTAATTTAGTTTCATGCTCTTGAATTATTTCTTCTCTTCATTAATTATTATGTCTAGTAGTTAAACACCTAATTCTTGGTAGGGGTTGAGTGAGCGTGCTTGTGATTCGTGAGACCGATTGTTCTTATTATCCTCTCATTCGTAATTAATTTAAGTTCTGTTTTAACAAACCGGTTCCCGTCTAGGCTAAGACTCGATCAATCTTAGGCAAGACGACAAATTTGTAGGCAGTCACGAAGGGGACGAGCGAAACCGGAGTGATGAAGTAGGCAGCTAACCTCGTGGGGGTTAGTGAACTTGAATCAATATAAGCCTAACCAGACTGACAATCTAGGGCTCCGAGTTGGGAGTAGCTTGGCCTAGACTCTGTCTTTCCCTACGCCATTGAGAAAACGCATGTGCCTCAAGCCAGCAGCCAATTGGATAAACGCTCTAACCAGCAAGGTGTCCACTGGCCAGGATCACTAGGAAAGGGGGTACCCTCCAAGTGATTTGAATATGAGGAAAGTAGGATTGGAAAGGGGTTCCTCCCAATCTATAGCAGAGTTATGAGAGAGAAGGAGAAAATCTAAGGTCGATGATCGATTAAACAAGGAACGCGCTCACGAATTCGCCCTTACCAGGAGTTTACCTCAGACAGTTCGCAACCAACCTCATTATGCAATCTTAGCTAAGATCACCTTCTACCTAAGATTGCCCCTTTTTATTTAATTATTGCTTGTTCTCTTTTATGCTTTGTTTATCTTAATTGCAGGAACAAAAACCCTTAACTCCAGTGACGAGGAAGTCGAGTCAGAACTATAAACTCCCAACAAGATCTCTATGGACGAACCTCTTACCACGATCTACAAGTTCCTTGTGGACAGTGTTAAGTTGTATCCCTTTTTATATCTTTTTATACAACTAAATTTGATGCCCTCGACTCACAATCAAATTTTGGCGCCGTTGCTGAGGATCTTTTGGCGGTGTTTTTGTAGTTTTGTTTTTATTTTTATTTTTGCAGTGATCTTGGCCAAGACAGTAGGCCAAACAAAAAAATCATGCTCCATAATTCTATCCCTCCTGATTTGAATGCACTTAATATTGAGTATAAATTATTTGAAATATCTAACATGCTTCAAAATCTCTCTGCAAGGTACAACCAAGGACAACAGGAATTCCACCCCCTTTTCCACCCAGATCTAAGATGGAGGCAAGATCCACCTCAACCAAGCCTGATATTCCAGCAGTACCAACAAACTCAGCAATCAGAACCAACCCAAGTCAGTGCAGCATATGAACACAATCAGAACCAATCTTGGCTAAACCCGACATTCCAGCATTACCAACAACCTCAACAATCCCCCATGAACTTCCACCAGTTTGTACCAGGACCTCCCCAAAATCAGGCGCATGTGCCTCAGTGGCCACTTGCCCCCAACCTCCAAAAGTTACTGGTATACCCATAGAAGATACTTTACAAAAATTCATGGAGGCAACCCAGTCTAGCCTTGTTGAGATGCAGAAGCAGAATATTGAGATGCAGAAGCAAATAGGCCAACTCACTCAACAAAACCAGTAACCAGGGATAGGTGGCAAATTACCTTCCACCACCGAAGATAACCCTAGGTACAGTGTGTGTGCTATCAATCTCAGGAGTGGAAGTATACTGCCGGAAAAGGAAGGTACAAAGTCGGACAAGGATATGAGGATGTTGTATGAGGAAGATGAGGAGGAAGATAATGATGTAGACGAAGAAATCCAGGCAGAGTCTCATCCGGAACCAATCTTGGGTAAGACTGAGACTAAGACTGATATTCCAACCAAGACAGAAAAGGAACAACCAATCTTGGCCAAGCCAGTGACGAAGACTGATGAGCAGAGTTCCAGACTCCAGGAAACAGTGGAAATTCCACCCCCCTATCCTCCCAAGTCTTCCAAGCAGAAGAAATTAGATGAGGCTAAGGAATTTTTGAATATTTTTGGTAAAATTGCAATAAACATTCCTATGCTTGATTTAATTGCTAAAGTTCCTTCTTATGCTAAATTTTTGAAAGAACTTTGTACTAACAAGAGAAAACTTGCAGGTGTTGAAAGGATTAATCTTAATCATAATGTTTCTACAGTTTTACAGGCTAAGCTCCCCGAGAAATGCAAGGACCAAGGCACTTTTACAATCCCATGTAAGATAGGCAATAAAACCGTGGAGAGAGCTCTCTGTGATTTGGGAGCTGGAATCAATGTGATGTCTCTAGGTGAGTTTGAGACATTACAGATGGGTACAATGAAGGACACTAGAGTGGTGATTGAACTTGCTGATGGGTCAATAATACATCCGAAAGGTGTGGTAGAGGATGTACTTGTACAGGTTAATGATTTCATTTATCCTGTTGATTTTTACATTGTTGAAATGAACACTAATATCCCTTCCAATGTCACTGATGTTATTTTAGGAAGGCCATTCCTAAGAACAATGAGGGCCAAAATTGATGTACATCCAGGAATTCTTACCTTAGAATTTGGTGATGAAACAATAGAGTTTAACATGCATGATGTCATTGAAAATCCTAATAAAATGCATGATGTTAACTTTGTGGACGTCCTTGGACATGATACTAATAAATTACTAAAAGATCATCCTAACATTCTACCCTCAAGTGTGCAGGTACCAAAAATTGAGCTTAAAAGTTGTCTTGGCCGCAATCTTGGCCAAGATTCAGCTCTGCTAGCTAGCCCACCCAAAACCGTGGATTGGTGGACTGACCATCTTCTCAAGTTGTTTCCTACTGTTCACAGTAGCCATAACTCACCATTTGTGATGCAGGAACAACTAAATTTTGACCTTGAACAACCCCCCGATCCATTCAAATTTACACATTTAGGAGCTGTCAAAAAGATGCCACCCAAAGGTCCTAACAAGCTTAGTGCATGGTGTGAGTTTGGAAAATTTTCTTGATGAGAAATCCATGGCAATGTCGAGCCCAAGACGATAAATAAGGGCGCTGCATGGGAGGCAACCCATGTTTTTATTTTATTTTTATTTTCTTCCATTTTTCTTTTGATTTTTTTGTGAATAAGTTCAAGAGGTATTTTGTTGATCCATATCTTTTACTCTTGTTTCTAGAGTTGCTGCAGTGTGAGGAGTGCGTTCAAAATCAGAGGAAAAACCATAGCTTCGGCAGTTGTCTTAGCTAGTGTCTTAGCTAAGACATTTTCCAGAACCAAACCAAGCAGCTCCTCTAGGAATTACCTCTACTCCAGCATGGACCTCTGTCCTCCAAGACCTCCCGCAACACAGTGCATGCCCCCAGGTCGTGTCTTTCTTTCTTTTCTTTTTCCATGTATTGTGTCTTTTTACTCTCATTTACACATTGAGGACAATGTGCCCTTTAAGTGTGGTGAGGGTGTTTTTAGGTGATGTGTCTGTATATACATGTCTTTGATGTGCTTTTGTGTGAGTTTCTTCAGTTGCATGAAATGTTTTGTGAATCTTAGCTAAGATAGTTGGCCTAGATTGTCTAGTTAGAGTCTGATGCATGATTTTTGTTGTTTTCATGTGTGTTCTGTGTTTTATGTGAGTGTCGGCAAAAATCTGGATTATGCTTAAGACCTTTTCCCTAATGTCTTAACCTTGACCTTTAGCATCCTTCACCTTGTGACCTCATAACTTTTGATTAAGGCATTTCAATGGGTTAACATATTCAACACCAGTAAGGATACGGGTCCTGGTATCCATTAAGCATCCATATTGTACATGATCATGAGGTCTAGCATTGTGTAACAGACTTAACAAATAGGCAAGCTTCCACCAAATATTTTTAATATCCCCTTAAGGAAAACTGCTTATGGATAACGGAGTTTGTTGCCTTGTGTTGTGCTGAATTGCTCTAATACAGAGAACTACTTTTATGCCCAGTAATTGCATGCTCTAAAAATAAAAATAAAAAAAATTAATAATAATAAAAAAAAATTGATGAAATAAAATGTCTTGATATTTCTGCCTCACTAAGTGGAAATATTCAAGAAACTTTCAGCAGAGCAGTGAAAAAAAATATATTTGTATTTGTCTTGATATTTCTGCCTCACTAAGCATTAATATTCAAGAAACTTGTAGCAATACTGGCATAGAAAATTTTCAGACAAGGTAATTGAATGATGATGTTGAGCAGTTGAATTAAGGGGAGAATACCCAAGTAGGTGAATGTCTATCTTATTTAGTCTGTTGTGGAATGCAAAGATGTTATGGTCATGTGGAATTTGGATGTTTGGGGTGTTGAATAGACCGTGTTCATAAGGGTCGGGATTCATTGAGAAGTATGCTGACTGTCATAGGTATGAAGGTATAAAGGGACTGGCTAGGGGTATTCGGTCCAAGAGATTTGCCATTGTGTGTTTCCTTTGTGTTCCTAGTTTAGTGTCTTTCCATTTCTTAGTTAAGAGTCCAGTATGCTTGGGGGCAAGCATTGTTCAAGTGTGGTGAGGTTTGATTGACGTCTATTTCCATGCATTTTTACCATCTTAAACTATCTTGTTTATGGTAAAAATGGTGTCTTTCACGTCAATCTATCTACATTTAAAGGAAATGAAGGAAATATCAGCTTTCAGCACAAACTAGCAATCTTGGGCGCAGTCTTGCCTAAGACTGCCGATCTAAAGACGTGCAGAGCTAGGAGTCTTGGAACGCTATTGCTGAAGTGTGGATGACAGCTGGATTTGTGCTGGAGTAAAAATGGAGAAAAGCTATCTCTCGAGCAAAAATCTAACAAACGACCAATCTTAGCTAAGACAAAACAATCTTTGCCAAGATCTCCAAGAAACGTGATGTGCTAGGAGTCATGGGATTTTGAGCTAAAAGAGTGGATTTGACAACTGGAGACAGATAGAGAAGATCAGTCGTGATCTAAGATTGCATCCTTTTAGGGATTATCCTCTATTTGAACAAAACAATCTATATGTTTATTATTTATTTTATTTTATTTCGAATTTGAATAATTGAGATTTAGTGTTATCTCATATCTTTTTGAAGTTTGGAATTTGGAAAGAAACGTAAGAGGCGGGGACTCTAGCCTTGTTAAAGGCTAGGGAAGGTTGTTAATTATGGCATCTTCCATCTTCCATCTTCCTTTTTCTAACTTCTGGTTGTAAACACTTTGTACTGTGATATTCAATTAGAATATCACAGATTTAATTTAGTTTCATGCTCTTGAATTATTTCTTCTCTTCTTTAATTATTATATCTAGTAGCTAAACACCTAATTCTTGGTAGGGGTTGAGTGAGCGTGCTTGTGATTCGTGAGACCGATTGTTCTTATTATCCTCTCATTCGTAATTAATTTAAGTTCTATTTTAACAAACCGGTTCCCGTCTAGGCTAAGACTCGATCAATCTTAGGCAAGATGACGAATTTGTAGCCAGTCACGAAGGGGACGAGCAAAACCGGAGTGATGAAGTAGGCAGCTAACCTTGTGGGGGTTAGTGAACTTGAATCAATATAGGCCTAACCAGACTGACAATCTAGGGCTCCGAGTTGGGAGTAGCTTGGCCTAGACTCTGTCTTTCCCTACGCCATTGAGAAAATGCATGTACCTCAAGCCAACAACCAATTGGATAAACCCTTTAACCAGCAAGGTGTCCACTGGCCAGGATCACAAGGAAAGGGGGTACCCTCCAAGTGATTTAAATAGGAGGAAAGTAGGATTGGAAAAGGGTTCCTCCCAATCTATAGCAGATTTATGAGAGAAAAGGAGAAAATCTAAGGTCGATGATCGATTAAACAAGGAACGCGCTCACAAATTCGCCCTTACCAGGAGTTTACCTCAGACAGTTCGCAACCAACCTTATTCTGCAATCTTAGCTAAGATCACCTTCTGGCTATGATTGCCCTTTTTTATTTAATTATTGCTTGTTCTCTTTTATGCTTTGTTTATCTTAATTGCAGGAACAAAACCCCTGCCATCTAGCTTGCTTAGCAGTCATCTTCGGTTGGGTGAGGAAATGACTGGTCGCCATGTTATCTATCTTCACCATGAATTTAGAACCCAATAGGTAATGACGTCATTTGGTGAAACAGTAAATAATGGCTAGAACCTCTGGACAAAATGGTGCCCGTACCAGTGATAGGCATAGAGGAGACGAGCTTCCTAGTCAGCGAAAAGCTCAGTCTAGAGGAACACCTTCAATTGGCCCGGTTATTGAACAAATGTCAAGGAGAGTTCGCATGGAAACCCGCAGACATGCCGGGTATATCACGCAAAATAGCCGAACATCGTCTCAATGTTGACCTTGGCGCCAGGCCGATCCAGCAAAAGCGGCGTGCGTTCTCTATGGAAAAAGCTTTAGCCGTTGATAAAGAAGTGACGAAGCTCCTTGATGCGGGGTTCATCCGCGAAGTTCAATACCCTACTTGGTTAGCCAACCCAATTCTCGTTCCTAAGCCCAATGGAGACTGGCGCATGTGTATCGACTTTACCGATTTAAACGATGCTTGCCCTAAGGATTGCTACCCGCTTCCCCGTATTGACCAACTAGTCGATCAGACTGCCGGGTACGCATATTTAAGCTCACTTGACGCTAACTCCGGATACCACCAAATTCGCATGGCCGTTGAAGATGAAGAAAAGACTGCCTTCATCACTCCTAAGGCCACTTACTGTTATACGGCGATGCGGTTCGGGCTGAAGAACGCAGGGGCGACATTCCAACGTATGGCAAACAGAATATTCGAAGAGCAGATAGGAAGGAATGTGGAAGCATACGTTGACGATATATTGGTAAAGAGCGCGAACTTTCAGGATCACTTGCAGGATCTAAAGGAAGTCTTTGATGTGATGAAAAGGCACCACATGAAACTAAACCCCCGAAAATGCATGTTTGCGTTTCAGACGGGGAAATTCCTGGCCTACGTAGTCAGCCGAAAAGGAATCCAGCCTAACCCCTCAAAGATTAAAGCCATACAAGACATGATATCTCCAAGAACCGTTAAGGAGGTACAAAGGCTAACAGGGCGCGTTATCGCCCTAGGGCGATTCATTTCCAAACAAGGCGAGAAGTGTCTCCCTTTCTTCAAAGTCATACGCAAGAAAGCACCGTTCAGGTGGACCCCATAATGTGAAGAGGCATTCATTAGCTTAAAAGATTACCTATCGTCTAACCTACTGCTGACCAGGCCGGAACCGGGTGATAATTTATATCTATACCTTGGCACTGCCGATGAAGTGGTTAGTGCTGTCCTCGTTCGCGACGATAGCCACCCGCACCGCCCTGTATATTTTATAAGTCACGTTCTGAAAGATGCGGAGCTGCGATATGCCCGAATTGAGAAAATAGCATTCGCACTGATACAAGCCACTCGAAAAATGGGCAGATACTTCCAGTCCTACCCCGTTATCGTGCTTACAGACCAACCTCTGAAGAGAATATTTCGAAAGACTGAGTCCTCAGGAAGAATGTTAATCTGGGCTCTCGAACTCGAGCAATACGGGGTGAGGTATCAGTCCCGGCCATCTGTGAAGGCCCAAATCCTGGCGAATTTTATAGCGGAATGCACCTTTACAGAAGATCCGTTAACAGATGTACCCGAAGAGGAATGGGGCGACGTGGATCTCCCGTTCCCAGAAACTTATACGGACCTCTGGATCGTTCATGTAGATGGAGCTAAAAACCAAGAATTGGCTGGAGCAGGAATCTTCATAAATGGGCGCATGATATGCGAATACAATACGCCATCCGAATCCTGCAGCCATTATCCAATAATGCGGCGGAATACGAGGCGTTACTAGCTGGACTTAGGATAGAGAGAAGCCTTTCTTCCAAAGGTAGGCACAATACCGGAAGAACAGGAGACCTGCGTCTAAAAATTTGTGGTGACTCCAAACTAGTAATCGACCAGGTCTTGGGGCGCTCTCAGGCTCGGGAGCCCATCATGGTCCAGTACCTCGCCAAGGTAATGCGAGAGCTGTTGGAAATAAAGAAAGAAGGCATGCAAGTCAGCTTTGAGCACATTCCCCGAGAGGACAATGCCGAAGCTGACAATCTTGCCAAGTTGGCTGCGAACCCAGAAGCGTCCATACCTGAAGGGGTGTATTACCGTGAGTTACCTGTACCTTCTTTCATGGAAGAGCAAGCGTCGCTGTGTGTGGAAGAACTCAAAAATGGCTGGCGGGTTCCCGTAATCAAATACTTGAAACACGAAGAACTGCCTGTAGATATCACCTGATAAGATCCGAGATCTCTTCTGGTCGGAAACGGCTGCTGCACCTAGTCGGAGGGGAAGCGATCGGCGTCGGAGATACCTGCAAAGCGCCGGAGGGGGACTCCGGCGTAGACACTCCGATGCTTAAGTTAGTTCGAGTTTTTAGAATGGTAGAGGTTCTCCAAGATGATCTCGATCTTACCTTCTGTTTGGAAAGATGGGGGAATTTATAGGCCGAAGTTGGCGATACCTGACAGCGACAAGGGTGCAGCGATAAGCATCGTCCGAAGTTATCGCCTCCAGCGATAATGGGTGAGCCATCGCGGGCGATAATCACATAAGGCCTATCAGGAGCGACATCCTCTTCGTTCCCCTAGGATGGGATGACGCCGTGCACGTAAAGATGCATGAGATCCCCCCCCCGCTGAAGTCGACCATCCTAGGAAACTTCCGCCGGCCCGGGCGATAGGTTGGCTTTTCAGGGAAGCGTATAGAAACTCGTCAAGGATAGATGCCGTGGCTACAATATTGCCGTCAGGAGCATTACAATTGTTATCATAAGCCCAACTGAAAACTAGCCCGAGTGTTCACCAAGGGCTATCCATGTCTGATATCTTTAGATAGAGTTTTGCTCTGTCATGAGGCGATATTTCCACAGAGGGCTTGGGCTTTCTTTATCGTCCAAAGGCTGATCAATCCTACTGCGGAACGAGGGCTTAGATCCACAACTTTCCACTAATCCGGTCAAGTTCGTCCTTGTTTCTTGTCAAAAAGACCCGTCTTCTCGGGACATTAAGAATTCTACTAGAAGGCCGCTGGGGCGCTCGTGATTCTGAAGGCATCACTTTTATTCAGCGATACGGGCCCATTTGGCCTTTCAATAGGACTTATGAAGTCTCAGCTTCGTTCGAGTCATAGAAGGACCGTCGATAGGTCGCTTGCGATATCGTCGCGTATATTCAACCAGGCCGCACCATGGGCTGGCATATATTTTGGGTCTATCGTCCTTCCAAGTGTTCTGCAAAGGCACAGAGGAGATAGAAACTTATATAGAAGTTAGCAAACTTTATACTTACAGAGGTTCGAGGTCATACGTGCCCAATTTTTCTTTTACGCTCGAGAAAACGACAGTATCAGCGTGGCTTTATACCATCAGCTACCTTATGGTTATCGCGGCTTCATACCACCAGACGCCTGTGATGTCATCGCGGTTTTACGCATCCAGGGCCACCGACGACATCAACGCGGCCTTACACTGTGGATACCGGTAACCTTATGGTTTTAGCGTTAGGGCTACCAGTGATATCGTGCCTCTCAACGTTTTTCAGATTCTGCCTCGTACTCCTTCCGGTATCTGTATCGTGAACGTCACCCGTCCCTTTCGTTTACGCTTATCAATCCTCGAGGTTATCGGGGCGGCTCGTCTTTTGAGGACCTCAATCTCTTTTCCCAAGGCCTCCCTTCACTGGAGCCTATAAATCGGAGAGCTTTCTCCACCCACGTTCTCCTCATCTTTATCAGCTAGCATCATGGATAATTTGACTAAGAATTTTCTTCTCTCCAAGGGTCACTCACTCAGGAACCTCAATGACGGCGACGTCGGTTTCCTGGAGAACATGCTGGTCAAGACTTCTGAGGATATTCTGGAGCTGCAAGGGATGCTGACTCCGCTTTATTCTCGGCTAGGGGCCATTTCCCTGGAGGACTTCAGTCCTTTGGAGAGCGTATCAAAGCTGTCCGCCTCCATCGCTCGGATTCAGGTGGTGATTGCCATGCTGCAGCAGCGTAAGGACATGTTGGGGTGCTGCCTGAAGGGGATGAGAGCTACTTCCCATGATCTTATCCTTGTCATGGATTCCTTGAGGGACCTTCCTGAGGTGCCCGAGGATGCTGGCTCTGACGCCTGATAGTGATGGCTCCCTTTGGGCCTTTTCTCTTTTCCCCTTATCTTGTCAATGTATCTTCCGGTCACTAGGCCGTAATAAATAAAGTATTTTCCTCATTCCCTCTCGCAACTGTTCTTCTTCTTTACTGATGCTCTTTGTCGTTTTCCAAGAGGATATTCTTAGCCCAACTGAAAACAGTCTTGCTATTGGGCGGTTTTTCTGCCGATCGTTCCGCCTTAACTCCGCGCCGTCCTCATTATAACAACTGATTGACCGAGATTATAATTATTCTTGAATTGCGCGAGATTTCAACAGGCGTGACTGCAAATCCATATTTGCATTCCAGACTGTATATGTGCCAATCTTCAAGAGTCGGGTTGGAGGATCGAAGAGTCTCTTTTCTTCTTTTCCCGGCTATTTAATGAGGCTTTCCCTCCTTCATTCTTATCCATTTCTTTCTCCTTCATTTTTCTTCGTTATATGTCCTCTGCAAGTCTCATGGCTGATTCTTATTTGCTAGGTACGGCTTCGGGGAATTCACCGCCAACTCCTCCGACCACCCCTGACACAGATAATCCTCCCCCCTCGCCTCCTTAGAGGCCGGTTGTCCGCCGGCGATGTCGCAAGAGGCGGAGGAAGGAAGTTGAACGACGAAGGAAGGAGGCTGCCCAGGCCTCTAAGTCATTTTCCGACTCTCTGGCTTCTCTGGCTAGGGAGGAGAAAAAACCATCTCCCCCTCCGCAGGAATCACCTCTGCGGGCTCCCTCTGCTTGCTCGGCCGCCGGGGCAGTATCGCCAGGCGTTAAGGAGGAGTTACCCAAGTTGACTTCTGTCGCTGGAAAGGAGGTCGGTGAGTCTTCTCCCCCTGTTATTGTGGATTCACCGTTCTGGGGTGGCGATGACGAAGAGGACGTAGTCTATTGCTACGGCGTTACTTGGTCCGACAGTGATGAGTAGGGCCTTAATCCTTCTTTTTGTAGATGCCGTATGGCCTTTCTCATAATAATGAATGATGGTTTTACTTCCTTTTCGCTTTTCATCGCTTACTTATTGTTTCTTTCTGAGCGTTCCGGGTTAACGCGGATGCGTCCCTTTCGCTACGGGTAACTGCCTTCAACTTCTAATCGGTAACTGTCTTCTTTCAGAAGACACAAACGACTATCCACGTGTCTTTTTCTGTTCTGTACGTGTTTCATTTTTACAGGCTGTTTCTTCTTCAGGCTTTCCTTTATAAGGAAATCATCTCTCTCTTTTACTGCTTCTGCGAATATTTTGAGTTTTTGCACATTTTCTCTCTCTTCTGCACTTCTTTTCTTCGAGAGGTTTTTCCGCGACCGCTCACTGGTGCCGGCGACCGGCTTACTGGCTTTTTGCTCCAGGTATTTACTCCTTCTACCGCCGTAGATTTACTTTTACTGTCCCTTATGTCTTCAACTGCTGAAAACCCCATAGATCCCGAAGCTAGGCGAGCTCGCAGCATATTCAATTGTAATGAGGTTTTGAGGGTTGAATTAGAGGAGAGTGGTATTACTTTTCCCACGGGCTATCGCCCTTTTGTCTCTTTGAAGGACACTCGGCTGCCTGACGCCATGTGGGGAACATTCCGGTTAGTTTATTTCAAGATGTTTACTTACGGATTCCGTTTCCCACTCCATACTTCTCTGTTGAAACTGCTAGATCATTACGACCTTAATCCCGTCCAGATTACTCCACCCTCTTGGTGTGGTATTTACGCTTTCCTTCGTTCGTGCGAGATGAAGCGTATATTTGCTCCATCGCTTGATCTATTCCGCACATTCTTTGTCTTGAGTTGTCGCGACTGCCTGGTAGATATTACCCCCAGATGGGATGATGTCGTTGTGCAACTGTTCTGGCGGAACTTTCAAGGTTTTGAGGAACACGTAGATGACTGGAAGTCTGGCTTTTTCACCCTCCGTTTGCCGTCACGGCTCTGGCGCGGGGGTTTCAATCGAAAAATCAATAGTGGCGTTTGGAAAAGACCGGAAGCGCTGTCAAGCCAGGATGTTTCCAACGTTAGCGCCTTGTTAGAAATAGAAGGGTCTTTCCGTATCCGGGAGTTTGCTCGGTTCAGGCCCTTGTCAGAGTGCGTTGTGGGTGAGTTTCCTTTTTCTTCTTTATCGCTTCACTCTTCTTAATTTGCTAATATGTTTTGTTGGCAGGTAACGCTGAGAGTTGTTCTTCTGGGGAAGGTGACGCCCCTTTGAACGTAACACCTCTCCAGTCGCTGCCTCCTTCTCCTCCGCCTAAAAACTCCTGCCGCCCGCCCATTCCGCCTAGAAGGGGAAGGACTAAAACCGTCACAACTCGCAGAGCCTCCACTCGACCTTCTTGTTTCCTTGAAAATTGGCTTCCTTCCCGTGGCAAGAGGGTAGCTCAAGGCGATCCTGTGTTTGAGAAAATCGACAGCGATAGCGAGAGCATGGACACTGGTCCTGAATTACGTCACGCTACTATTGCCCAAAGGATGAAACTTAGGTCGAGGAGGAATGATGACACGGCGGAATCGGCTGAGGACGATAGCGAAGAAATTGCAGAAGAGACGGAGCGTCTCGTAAAGAAGGTTCGCACAGAGAAAACTAGACCCCTGGTTCCCCCTTTGAAGGGAGTTAACGCGGCCCCCTCCGAGAATATTAACGCTTCTCATGCCGCGAGTACTTCGCAAGTGGTGAAAAATATCAAAGCTATCAGGGTGCCTTCCGCCGTTTCTATCGAAAACAATGAGACCTCGGTAGCCGCGACCTTTCCTTTATCGTCGGGCCATCCTGCTTCCCCGATAGATTCTTTTATTCCAGAGACAACCCCACCAGTTTCGAGTTTAGGCGTTCCTCCTGAATTTCTCCCTCGGAAGCCTCCTCTTTTGTTTCTGTCTTCAATTTCGGGCGTTGGTGATTGCGCAAAAAATTGTTCCCCTCCTTACATCGCCAACCTTTCTCCTCAGAGGTCCCAGGGCCCTACTGGATATCAGCTGGATTTGTCCTCTTTCGGCACTGACGGGCTTCGTGCCTTAGGAATATCGGATCCGTTATCGCGAGAAGAGCCCGTGGGTCCCATAGTGGGACAGATGTTTACTTCTTCCAAGGACAGGGAAGAGTTTTTACAGCATGCTCCCGAGACACGACAGTCACACCTTATGAACGACATGCTGGCCAGCTTTCGGAAATTTCATTACTTTCTTGAAGGCTAGCGTAACAAAACTCGATCCTGTTCGGATTTGCAGGAACAATTAGACGCGGCTTTGGAGAAGGCGAAGGAGCTATCGCAGTTGCAAGAATGAACTCGGGCGGAGTTGGAGGATTGTCGCGCTGACCTTTCTCGGGAGAAGTCGAAGGGGAAGGCGAGAGCAGAGCTAATGGAGGCGGAACTGGTGGTGGCTGATAAAAAGAATGCCTTCCTCCGCGAAGAGTTGTCATCTCGCGATGCCGATTTGGCCAAAGTTCCTTCGAAGATGGCCTGGTGGAAGAATAAGACCATCGAGGTTTGTATCGCAGGGTTTAAGGATCTCCATGTCCGAGGCGCTGTCGATTCATCCATGCTAGCCGATTACGCCTCTCAAAAAATTAAAGATCTTAGTGAAGGCGAAAGGAGTTTTCCTTCTTCTGGGGAAAAGCAAGGGAATGATGACGGCGAGGCATGCGATGACTCTTAATTGATCCATTGAAGAACATTGCTATTTATTTTCTATGTCTTGTAATAACGTCCTGTCGCGAGGCGATATCGGTACTTTGCTCTTTGGGCGATATCTTGTTTTATTTCGCTCTCTTGCTGTCTTTGAGAACTGTTCTTTTATTCAACGCCGATTTGCATTATTTCCTTTCTTGTGATATCGCTTTTGCTTTTTATCAAAAGTCGCATCTACTTTTCAGAGCATTTAATGCTCGCGACCCTTCCGTCGATGCGCGGGAAAAGTCATGATGGTGCCGACACACGTGTTCGTTTCTTCTGCCGCTTCACCTTAGCGTGTTTAGAAATTTTAACCAGATCGAAGCGTTTGCCGCGCTTCTTCTAGAGTCGTATTCATTGCTTGAGTCTTATCCCTCATGCCGCTTCGACACAACGACTGCAGCATCCGTCGTTTCCTTTTAATTACTAGGGTTATAAACCCTCTTTATTTCTTCCCTTTTCTTTTTCACTCCACTTTTTCATATTATCTCTCAGCCGTCTTGTCCTTCTCACCTCCATTCAAGGCTTTCGAAGTTCTTTCCTTCCAAAGGTACTTCCCTTCCTTTCCCTCGTCTTCTTCATTTCTATTTCCTTAGTCCTGCCATGGCAAAGACTCGCCGTTCTGAGTCGAAATCCATCGATGAGAAGAAAATGGATACCACGGTCAGTGTTATTACCACGGAGGCCATTCTCCGGGAGCATTTGGCTACTCATGGTGCCGTTATTCCTGACGGTTACCAAGCTGTTGTTGCCTCTGGGTTGGTTCATTTAAACAGCGTTCTAACCGGCAATCAAAGGGTGTTATATGCCCAGATGTTTCGCTACGGTTTCCAGTTCCCTATCGATTCTTTCGTCAAGGGTTTGCTTATTGCTAGCAATTTCAATCCTGCCCAGTTAGCCCCAAATGCATATTGCTGTGTTTATGCTTTCTTAGAACTCTGTAGATATAAGGGGATCACTTCCCCTTCTCTTTTGTTGCTTAGATCCCTTTTTAAATTGATGAAGTGCCGGGGTGTGATAACCATATCGCCTCGCTTTGACGATGATTCTCTCAAGTCTTTTACTTGGAAGTTGCTCCATATTGAGTCTTCTGTTGAGGCTTGGAAAAAGGAGTTCTTTCTGATAAATTTTCCTGACGCTCCTGGTCCCGAGTGGCGTTCTGGGTTCAACCAGGACGTCCAAGATGGCGTTTGGAGTCGACCAGGGACACTTCCCGCTCGTGAACAAGGATGGTTAAACACCTTACTCCAACTGGAGATCAACGTTCATATTCGACTCACGGCCTGCAGAATGGCCATTCAGGAGTGCGTTAGACGTGAGTATCGCGCTACCTTTCCCTTTCACCGCTGATACTAACGCTGACGTTATCTTGTGATTTTGCAGCGACGGATCCTGACTATAAACCTGAAAGCGTAAGAAGACGCTTAAGGAGAGCTCGTAATAGAGAGGAAAAGGAGAAGCTCGATTCAGAGGCCACTGATAATCCTTCTGAGCTTCCGGCTACTTCCGCGAATCTCGCTCAAGTATCCTCCTCCTCAGTTGGCGAAGGGAATACTGACATCCCTGAAGGTGTTCCTATCGTGACCGTTGTTGCTCCCTCGTCTTCTCAGGCTCCTAAGGCCATTGCCAGAGGAAAAAAGAAGAAAAGAACACGGAGTATCGCCACTCTTACTCCTTCTCCCGACGCTGCGGGTTCTTCTGAGGCACTATCTTCCCTCAACACCGCTACCATAAGCGTGTTTTTTCTTTCTCAATATCTGTCGTCATTTGATCTATTTTTCTTTTCTCAATTTGTACTCCTTGCAGGAGGCCGTTGTAGTTACTGCGTCCGCTCCTTCAGGCGATATGAATCTCACTTATGTGCTGAGGGGTTCTGCGAAGAGGGCCCGGATAGAAGGCGAGGATGAGAACATACCCTCTTCTAACATCGCGGGGGAAGGTGGTTCCGTTAACGTTCCTGATTCCGCAGTGGTTCCTCTAGGTAGACATTCCGTGGAAGATTTGGGGAACTTAGGCGGTGCGGACCCCTTTGGTGCTTCGCCCAGTTCCTTTGGCGGGCCTGTGCATCATTTTTCCTCTTCTTTAGGCTATCAAGACGTCTTTCATGACCTTTCGGGCTATCAGCCTCATGGTGCCTTCCTGCCCCCGGGCAGTTCTTCTTCACAGGTTCGCGCCCCTGGTCCTCTGGCTTTCGTTCCCTCTAGCGTTCCTTGGCGGCAACGCTATAATGAAGCCAGAACCTCTTTCAATTTTGCGGCGGATCTTTGTCCATTAAACGGGCTCGGCGAAGTGACCCATCAGGTTGAGTTGTTCGACTTCCGTACCCGTGGTTTGGCAGCCCTCGGGGGCGATGGTTCAGATGAGGTTTCTGCCCTGCTGGCTTCTCAAATTCTGGCCTCATCTGCAGAACGGGAAGCTTTCCTTTCCCTGGCGGAAGATGACCAAGTGAACTCCTTCCGTGCTAGCCTTTTCTCCAATATGATGAAATTTCACTACTGGGCGGAGGAGATGAAGCATCGGGCTGTTTCCCTTCGTTCTGTTTCGGCGGAGCTGTCCAAGGAGCAAGAGGAAAGGAAGAAGGTGTTGGCAGATCGTTCCAAAATACTGCTGGCTCACCACGATTTACAGAAACAGCATTCCGCCCTGGAAACAGCTTTGTCAGAGGAACAGGCCAAAGTGACTGCTTTGGAGACTGAGAAGTCCTCTTTAGAAAAAGAGAAGGCAGCTTTGGCGGAAGAGTCAGTCGATATGGGCTGGTGGCATGCTGAACAGACCGCCCGTGTTCTAGTTAAGTGTTTCGAAGAGATTCATGGGGTGGATGCGTACAAGGGCGAAGATGTCGCGAAAGCCTTTCTACAGAGTTCTGCCCATATCAACGAGGCAGGCTATCGCCAAGCCAAGGCAGCAGGCTGGAAACGACAAATCCCCGAGAGCTGATTTGCCGCGATATTTGGCCGTTCCCTCCAGCAATCACATATCGCTTGGCTTTTGTCTTTTGTCTTTGCAGCATCAATATTTTGAACAGTGATTCTTTGTAAATCCTTGAGATGCCTTTAATGTTTCTAGACAATCCCTTTATCGATATTTCTCTTTTATTTTTCTCATCGCGAGACTTCTCTCGTCACTGAGGTTGCCTTATCCGCACGGTGCGTTTACTTTCTTGAGCAGATCTTTGGTATTTATACCAAGAAGACCAAGATCTATGTCGGGTTGGCCTTTCGATGAGCCTATCGGTATCATGACCACCTCTCCTTCCACTGCTCAGAAGCATTCTGCACATCTCTAATTGTAGATTATCAGTAACAAAACGAGATTTGAGAGATAGTGATTACCCGTAGGAGCCCGTTCGCTGCTATCATTAGGTTTTATCACGGAACCCGTTTCGAATCGCGTTTTCCCTCAGCTCTATCTTTCGCCAAGGGTTACTTATCCGGTTACCAGCTGGAATTACGCGATCCTTCACGTTTCCCTTATCTCTCGATCGGCCTTTCTAAGTGCCTCATCTCGTGAGCTGTCGGATCTGGACGGCTATCACAAGGCTAGGGAATTTTCACTTTTATAGGCGTTGTCCTCTCGTTTAGAACCGTGTCCTTACTTAATGGTTTAGCTGCACCAGCCCGACCGTTAAGATAGGATTCTTGTTTCTAAACAGAGTTTCTAACTCTTTGGGGTGTGTCTTGTCTTGATGTACCGTCTCCACGAGATCGGTTATCATTAAAGAACTTTTCACTCCCAAAGATACCGGGCAGTGCCCTCACTTAGTGAGCCATCTGATCAAGATCGGTCATCACAAGGATAGGACTTTTCACCCCCGGGGGCGTCAAGGATCTTTCAATCCGACGCTAACCAAGGATACACTGGGGTCGTGCCCTCACTTAGTGGGCCATCTGATCAAGACCGACCATCACAAGGATAGGACTTTTCACTCCCAGGGTACCCCCCTTTTTATCTGCACAAAAGCAACCACAAACCCACGAAAACTCTCCTATTGAGCATTAGCCACGGTTAGGGTCGTTATAATCCAAATAGTGCAGATAAAATTAAACTCTAGGATAATATAACTTCAAACGAGCGATATTCCAGGAGTTGGATAAAGGCGTACCGTCAAGTGTCTCTAGGCGATAGGCCCCTCTTCCGACAACGTGGGTTACGCGATACGGTCCTTCCCAGTTAGGACTAAGCTTTCCCATACGTTGTCCGGTTGCTCGCCTGTCTCGGAGCACAAGGTCACCGTTTTTCAACAATCGCTCTTTGACCTGCCTGTTATGATAACGGGCCATTTTTCTTTTGTAGTGTTGCGTTTTCAGTAGGACTTCTTCTCGAACCTCTGGTAACGCGTCCAGATTAGCACGTAACCGTTCCTCGTTCCGTTCCTCACGAAAGTGAGCCACCCGTAGGCTCATGGCCCCAATTTCCACTGGCGTAACGACTTCAGTTCCAAAAGCCAACGCAAAAGGTGTTTCACCAGTGCTAACTTTTACGGTCACGCGGTATGCCCACATCACGTATGGCAATTCATCAGCCCACTTCTTCTTAGACCCCTCTAGGTTTTTCTTAATACCGCTGAGGATGCTCCTATTAGTTACCTCTGCCTGTCCGTTGGTTTGTGGGTGAGCCACGGAAGAGAATCTCTGCTCAATCCCGAATTCTGAGCATTGGTCTTTGAAGAATTGGCTGGTGAACTGGGTCCCGTTATCGCTGACAAGGATACGAGGCACCCCGAATCTCATGATAACTTGATGTTTGAAAAAACGCCATGTTTTTTCTGCCGTGATTGTGGCAACCGCTTCAGCTTCCGCCCACTTCGTAAAATAGTCCACAACCACTATCACAAATTTCAGTTGGGACCTTGCCTTTGGAAATGGACCCAGGATGTCAATCCCCCATTTGGCAAAAGGGCAAGGGGTGATGATTTCCGATATTTCCGTGGCTGGACGTCGAGGAATTTTAGCGAATTCCTGACATTTGGGGCAAGCTTGTACATAATCGTGGCAATCCCTTCGTATAGTGGGCCAGTAGAATCCTGATCTGAAAACTTGCGCCGCCAAGGTGCCGCCTGACGCGTGCATTCCGCATATCCCTTCGTGGATTTCGCGTAAGGTGTGAAGGCCCTCTTGTTCGGTTATACATTTGGCGCCGGGGTGAGAAAAACATCTTTTAATTAGATCCCCGTTATAGTACGTGCAACGAGCAGCCTGTCTTAGCACTTTCATCTTTTCAGCGTTACCGTCGGGCAGCTCTTCGTGCATCAGGTATTTTATTACCGGAATCCGCCAATCATTCTCGAGCTCATTCACACACAAAGAGGCTTGTTCCTCCATGAAGGACGGCACCAATAGCTCACGATAGTACACATCTTTAGGTATAGATGCTTCAGGATTCGCGGCCAGCTTGGCAAGGTAATCGGCTTCAGCATTTTCCTCTCGGGGGACGTGCTCGAAGATGACTTGCATGCCCTCTTTCTTTATTTCCACTAGTTCTCGCGTTACCTTAGAGAGGTATTGCACCATAATAGGTTCTCGAGCCTGAGAGTGTCCTGAGACCTGGTCAATTATCAGTTTGGAGTCTCCACAAATTTTTAGACGCAGATCTCCTGTTTGGCCGGTATCGCGTCTTCCCTTTGAAGAAAACTCTCTTCCTATTCTGAGTCCAGCTAGCAACGCCTCATATTCGGCTGCGTTATTGGACAAAGGATGCAAGATTCGAACAACATACCGTATATGCATATCGTGCGGCCCGTTTATGAAGACTCCAACCCCTGCCAGTTCTTGGTTTTTGTCTCCGTCCACATGAATGATCCAAAGATCTGTATAAGTTTCTGGGAACGGGAGATCCATATCGTTCCATTCCGCTTCCGGTACACCACTCAAAGGGTCCTCTGTGAAAGTACACTCCGCTATAAAATCAGCAAGGACCTGAGCCTTTACGGATGGCCGGGACTGGTATCTCAAACCATATTGTTCGAGTTCTAGGGCCCAGATCAGCATTCTTCCTGAAGATTCAGGCTTTCGAAATATCCTCTTCAAGGGTTGGTCTGTAAGTACAACGATAGGATAAGACTGGAAGTATCGGTCCATCTTGCGGGCGGCTTGTATAAGGGCGAACGCTATTTTCTCAATACGAGCATATCGCCGTTCCGCGTCCTTTAAGACATGACTCACGAAGTAAACTGGGCGATGAGTGCGGTTATCGTCACGAACAAGAACGGCGCTGACCACTTCGTCCACCGCGCCCAAGTACAAGTACAGAGTATCGCCGGACTCGGGCCTTGTCAATAACAAATCAGATGAAAAATAGTCCTTTAAGTCCACAAATGCTTGCTCACATTCTGGGGTCCACCCGAACGTGGCTTTCCGTCGTATGACTTTGAAAAAAGGGAGACACTTTTCTCCTTGCTTGGAGACGAATCGTCCCAGAGCGATAACGCGCCCTGTTAGCCTTTGCACTTCCTTAACGGTTCTCGGCGATATCATATCATGTATAGCTTTAACCTTGGATGGATTAGGCTGGATACCTTTCTGGCTAACTACGTAGCCCAAGAACTTACCCGTCTGGAATGCAAACATGCACTTCCGGGGGTTTAGCTTCATGCGATACCTTGTCATCACATCAAAAACTTCCTTTAGATCCCGCAGGTGATCGTGAAAATTCGCACTCTTTACCAGTATGTCGTCAACATATGCTTCCACATTTCTCCCTATCTGTTCCTCAAAAATCTTATTTGCCATTCGCTGAAACGTGGCCCCCGCGTTCTTTAGTCCAAATGGCATCGCTGTGTAGCAATACGTGGCTTTAGGAGTAAGGAAGGCGGTCTTCTCCTAATCCTCTAGGGCCATAGGGATTTGATGATATCCGGAATTGGCGTCCAATGAGCTTAGATATGCGTACCCAGCAGTTTGATCAACCAACTGATCTATGCGAGGAAGCGGGTAGCAATCCTTAGGACAAGCATCGTTCAAATCAGTGAAGTCAATGCACATACGCCAGTCTCCATTTGGTTTAGGAACAAGAACCGGGTTGGCTAACCAAGTGGGATATTGTACTTCGCGAATGAAACCCGCGTCAAGGAGCTTCACAACCTCCTTTTCCACAGCCGACGCTTTTTCGGTGGAGAACGCCCGTCGTTTTTGCTGAACTGTCTTGGCGTTAGGGTCAACGTTAAGCCTGTGCTCGGCTATTTCTCGGGATATACCTGACATATCGGCGGGCTCCCATGCGAAATTTCCTTGGCATTTGTTCAGCAGCCGTGCCAGTTGAAGATTTTCCGCTGGGCTGAGCTTATCGCTGACCAGGAAGCTGGCTCCCTCTTTGCCTATCACTGATACAGGCACCATCTTGTCAAGGGGTTGAGCGCGTTTTTCATCACCCTGCTCGTAGGGGTCTACCGCTATACACACGTATCTATCGCAACTCGTCCGAGTCATGAGCGAATAGCATTCTGCCGCCAGTTTCTGATCACCTTTTATCGATACCACCCCGTCCCAGGAGGGGTATTTCATCTTTAGATGTTTTTGTGATATCGCCGCTCCAAAACGATTGAGGAAAGGCCGTCCGAGTATGACGTTATAGGGCAGATTCAGATCCACAACAAGGAACAACAAATTCTCTGACCGTTTGTAAGTGTCTTCTCGGAAGTATACGGGTAGGGTGATTACTCCCGTAACAGGGATAGGGGTCCCATCCACTCCGACTATGGGTCTCTTACTAGGCGTTAACTCATCGTGGGGGCGTTTCATGAGGTTGTAAGCTTCCAGCGAAAAAAGGTTCACGACACTCCCGTTGTCCACAAGAGTCCTTCTTATACCATGACTGGCGATGACAGGTGTGACTACCAAGGCGTCATTATGGGGATAGATAACGCCTTTCTCATCCTCTACTGAAAAGGATAAGATCATGCGATCAAGTATGTCTATCGCTCCACCTTTCTTTGTCATGCCGTCTCGCGTACGCTTTTCCCCTTTCGCCACCATCGACTGTTCTGATTCATCTGTGTAGGGGATCCCTCCTGCTATGATATTGATTATGGGGATGTCGTCGCCATCTATCGCGAAGGTTTCCCCACCTTTTCCTTTGGGAGCGTTATCCGGCTGTAGGACTGGAGGGGGTCTTGGTCTCTCGTCTACCGCTCTTCTTATCGGATTGTTTCGGGCATCCTCCCTTACTTGAGTCGCAAATTCTCCCAGATATCCTTCCTCCACCAAGCGTTCTATCGCCCACCTTAATTCTCTGCAAGCCTCTGTGGAATGTCCTCTGGCTTTGTGGAATTTACAGTAAGCGTTTTCTCTCCTGCCTAAAAGCACTCCAGGCTTCGTGGGTGCCGGATAACGGATAGGAAGATCTCGCTGTTCCGCTATCGCCAATATCTCCGCTCTTGGTACATTCAAGGAGGGAAAATCCGGATCATATGCCCGATTTTTGTTAGCGTTCCCTTGACGCTGACGAGGGGAACTACCTTGTCTTCCTTTCGAGGAATTTCCTTTTTGCTTATCGTAGGTCTTTGGGATGTAATCTTTCCGTCGAGCGTAATCATCAGTGTAATGATCGTCAACCAGAGGATTTGCGGGAGCGGCAGGGATGCGAGGTGCCCCAGGCGGCATATCAAATGTTCTATTTCTATTTTCTTCTTCTTCCATTTTCGCATAATTATGGGCTTTAAGTCTTAGTACGTCCAAGGATATTGGAGGATCCACCATCAATGCATCTTTCAGTTTTCCATAATGGCAGTTTCTTTTCAGAGCTTCTATGGCGAAATCAACGGTAACGCCCGGCGTTAATGACATTTCCAGATCGAATCGACTGAGAAATTCTTTCAATGTCTCTTGGGGCTTTCGCTGTATGTCAAATAACGCTGCGGCAGATTTCCGAATTGGAATTGCTGTACTAAATCTGCTCCGAAATTTGGATTCCAACTGTGCGAAATTACTAATGGATCCGCCAGGAAGACCTTCAAACCAAAGACGAGCAACTCCCGATAAGGTCATAACAAATATCTGACATAAAGCCGCATCACTGTGGGTTTGAAACTGGACGAAATCCTTCACTTTGTTGATGTGCGAAATAGGATCTTTAGTACCATCATAAGTATCAGCGGGAAGCTTCACTCGCCGGCTGACCCTGTGACGTCTTACACGACGACTGAAAGGGTGACCTGAGGTATCATCAAGAATCTCACGCGCATGACGTGGGGGAGATATGTCTCCTTGTCGCCCTCCTTCCCTTGGTTCAGGTATATGATGTCGCCTGGGAGACCGACTGCGACTCCTGGGAGAATGACTTCGATTTCTTCTGCTACTGGATCTTTCACTGTACACGGGAGATAAACTCCTGTTTGTTCCTTCCCTCCGTCCGGCCCAACGGTTCCTTAACGCCTCAAGCTGCCTGTCTTCCTGCAGAAGAAGTCTTTGCGGCATTTGCGGTACATAAGCCTCTACTCCTCCTTGAGTGAGCTGTACGTGACCAACCGGGGGATTTCCTATGGATAAAGGCACTTGGGGGTTCTCTGGAAACAACGGGGGCAGAGGTCGATCAGCAACAATAGATGATGTGAATAAGACGCGAGGAGGAACCCTAGATCCAGAAGCACCAGGCGTGACTCTAGTGGCCATTTCAGTCAAATATTCCAGGCGGGAACGAAGGGCAGCTATTTCCATAGCAAAGGGATTTTCATTGTTAAGCACAGATCCTTCCAAAAGAGGAGTATAAAGATCAGATCCCACCGTCTGTGATGAAGAAATGACCGTCTGTGAGGAGATAGATCCTCCGGCGATCCCGACCGAGGGGTCCAGAGGTCCCGAGATAGTCGATTGCGTCGTCATAGAGAGGTCAGCAGTAGCAAAAGGAAATAACCGCCTGCAAGTTGAGAAAGGAATACTAGAAAATGTAGTCCGGTCTTGCTCCGATCTGGCTGTCATAACCGTTCCGATCTCCCGACTAAACGGAGCTTGGCTATTAAGGACACTCACTTAATACACCAAAGCTCTCAATGAAAGCACCATTTGATAAGATCCGAGATCTCTTCTGGTCGGAAACGGCTGCTGCAGCTAGTCGGAGGGGAAGCGATCGGCGTCGGAGATACCTGCAAAGCGCCGGAGGGGGACTCCGGTGTAGACACTCCGATGCTTAAGTTAGTTCGAGTTTTTAGAATGGTAGAGGTTCTCCAAGATGATCTCGATCTTACCTTCTGTTTGGAAAGATGGGGGAATTTATAGGCCGAAGTTGGCGATACCTGACAGCGACAAGGGTGCAGCGATAAGCATCGTCCGAAGTTATCGCCTCCAGCGATAATGGGTGAGCCATCGCGGGCGATAATCACATAAGGCCTATCAGGAGCGACATCCTCTTCGTTCCCCTAGGATGGGATGACGCCGTGCACGTAAAGATGCATGAGATCCCCCCCCCCTGAAGTCGACCATCCTAGGAAACTTCCGCCGGCCCGGGCGATAGGTTGGCTTTTCAGGGAAGCGTATAGAAACTCGTCAAGGATAGATGCCGTGGCTACAATATTGCCGTCAGGAGCATTACAATTGTTATCATCACCGAAAAGAAAAGGCTGCTGAAATAGGTGGCTCGCTGTACGTACTATGACGGGGACTTGGTCCGGAGATGTTTTTCTCACCCAACCGCCAAATGTATAACGGAGCAAGAAGGTCTTCACACCCTACGCGAAATTCACGAAGGGGTGTGCAGTATGCACGTGTCGGGTGGCACCCTGGCTGCACAAGTTTTCAGATCTGGATTCTATTGGCCCACCATCCGGAGAGATTGCCACAAGTATGTGCAAACTTGCTCGAAATGTCAGGAGTTCTCTAAAATTCCTCAACGTCCCGCCACCGAAATATCTGAGATTATCGCTCCTTGCCCTTTTGCTAAATGGGGGATCGATATCCTGGGCCCATTTCCAAAGGCAAGGTCCCAACTGAAATTTGTAATAGTGGCAGTGGACTACTTTACGAAGTGGGCGGAAGCTGAAGCGGTCGCCAACATCACGGCGGAAAAAACTTGGCGTTTCTTCAAACACCAGGTTATCATGAGGTTTGGCGTACCACGTATCCTAGTCAGCGATAACGGAACATAGTTCACCAGCCAATTCTTCAAAGACCAGTGCTCAGAATTCGGGATTGAGCAGCGATTCTCTTCCGTCGCTCACCCGCAAACCAATAGACAGGCGGAAGTGACCAACCGGAGCATCCTCAGCGGTATTAAGAAAAACCTGGAGGGGTCTAAAAAGAAGTGGGCTGATGAACTGCCATACATGATGTGGGCGTACCGTATGACCGTTAAAACCAGTACTGGAGAAACACCTTTCGCATTGGCCTTCGGGACCAAGGCTGTTACGCCGGTAGAAATTGGTACCATAAGCCTATGAGTGGCTCACTTTCGGGAGGAGCTGAATGAGGAAAGGTTACGAGCTAACCTTGACGCGTTACTAGAGGTCCGAGAAGAAACCCTCCTGAAAATGCAACATTACAAACGAAAGATGGCCCGTTATCATAGCAGGCGCGTCAAAGAACGGTTGCTAAAGGCAGGCAACCTGGTCAACGTGTGGGGAAGCTCAGTCCAAACTGGGATGGGCCGTATCACGTTACCCGCGCTATCGGAAAAGGAGCCTATCATCTGGAGACACTCGATGGTACTCCCTTATCTAACTCTTGTAACATCGCTCGTTTGAAATTATATTATCCTAGAACTTGATTTTATCTGCACCTCTGACTGATGCCAACCCTAACCTTAGCTAACGCTCGGTGAGAGAGCTTTCTTGGGTGTTTGTGATTGCTTTTGTGCAAATAAAAAAGGAGGATCCTGGGAGTGAAAAGTCCTATCCTTGTGATGGCCGGTCCTGATCAGATGGCTCACTAAGTGAGGGCACTACCCGGAATCCTTGGGAGTGAAAAGTCCTTTTCTTGTACTGACTGTTCTCGTGGAGACGACCCATCAAGACAAGGCACGCCCCAAGGAAATAGTAACTCCGTGCTAGAAACGAAAAGTCCTATCTTAGTGACCAGACTAGTGTAGTCGGTTCATCAAGTGAGGGCATGATTCTAGACGCGAGGACAACGCCTGAAAGTGAAAAGTCCTATCCTTGTGACGGCCTATCCTGATCCGACGGCTCACTAAGATGAGGCACTTTCCAGGCCGATCGTGGAAAAATGGAAACGTAAAGAATCGTGAAATCCCAGCTAGTAGCTAGATGCGTAATACCTAGCGAAGTACAGAGCTGATAGAAAAAGCAATTTACGCGGTTTCTGTACTAACGCCCTATGACAGCAGCGGAAAGGCTCCTACAGGTAATTACTGTCTCTTGTAACCCGTTATGCTACTAATGGTTTACAATTAGAAATGTGCAGAATACTTTTCGACCAGCGGAAAGATTGACGATCGCATAAGTGGCGATATTATGAGGCTCGCCGGGAAAACCAACCCGATACTGACCTCAGCGATTTCTGTTGATGAAACGCTAGGAGCCTGCTCGAGAAAGTAAACACATTATATTATCAGGGCGACAATGGCGCCAAGGGAGTTTCAAAAGGTGAAAACTAAAGGAAAGGAAAGACAGCGATAAGGATATAAACTGTTTGAACATATGAAAATGCCTTTGAGGGGTTACAAGTTCTAAGGCCAAAACAATAACACTGCGGAGGCAAAAAACAAAAAGCCTGGCAATTCCTGATAGCCACGGAAGAGGCGGTGAAGGGTTAGGATGCGTCAGCCCTCGGGGTTCCTCCGTTTCCAGCCCTCTGCCTTAGCTTGGCGAAAACCCGCTTCATTGAGGTCGGCAGACTTCTGTTTGAAAGCCCTCGTGACCTCCTCACCTTTATACGCATCCACTCCATGGACCTCCTCGAAGCAATTAACCAAGATAGTGGCAGTCCGCTCGACATGCCACAGACACTTATCGGTTGACTCCTCTTCCAGAGCGGTTTTCCTTTCCTCTAGGGCAGCTTTCTCCCTTGCCAAGGATGACTTCTCTTCATCTAGGACCGCATTCTTGGCTCTTTCCGCTGTCAAGGCCGCATCAAGGGTGGACGCTTGCCCTTTCAGCTCTTGCTGGGTCAGCAATAATTGAGTGCGTTCCTCCAGCAACTTCTTCTTCTCATTTCGCTCTCGCGAAAGTTCAGACAGGGAGGCGGTAAGAGAGGCAGCCTGACGCTGCACGTGCTCTGTCCAGTAATGGAACTTCACAAAATTGGTGAAGAGGCTAGAGCGTAGCGAATTCGCCTTGTCATCATCAACCTTAGAGAGGAAAGCTTCCCGTTCGGCCGCGGACGATAATATCTGGGCAGCCAATAAAGCGGAAACCTAGTCCAAGCCATCACCTCCAATAGCCGCTAAGCCTGTGTTACGAAAATCATACAAGCCAACTTGGTGAGTCACAGTGCCGGACTCGCCCATTGGACTTAGATCCGCAGCAAAATTGAAGGCGGTGACCCCTTCGCCAGAACGCTGCGACAAGGGAACGCTCGAAGGGACAAACGCCAGGGGAATGGGAGGGTGAACCTGTGTAGAAGGGCCCCCTTGGACGATGTAGGAACCGTGGGAATGGTAGCCCGAAAAGTCCTGTAAACCCTCTTGATAGTCCAAGTTAGGACCATATGAGTGAACAGGCCCACCGAAAGAATTGGGCGAAGCCCCGAAAGACTCAGTCGTACCCATGTTTACCAGAAACTCAGAGGGGTGATTCTGGTGAACATCCGTAGAAATGAAGGCGCTGTCAGGTCGCACTTCCGTCGCAGCGATAGTAGAGGATAAGCTTCCACTCTCACCCTCCGGCCGAGGTCTCTTCTTGGAACCACCCAACACATAACCCATGTCCATATCTCCTATGGGAGATGCGGAAGTAGAAACAGTAACAGTATCCTACAAAGAACCCAGTATAAAACGCAGATAAGAGAAATGAGTGAAATGACGACAGACATCAATATACAGCATATCGCTGCCAAAAAGCACACTCACAACAGCAGTGTTAAGAGGAGGTGCTTCCAAAGAAGCTGCCACATCCAGAGAAGGAGTGAGAGCGGCAACACTTCTCATTCTTTTCTTCTTTTTTCCTTTGGCAAGGGCCTTAGGGACTTTAGAAGAAGATGGCTGAACAGGAGGGGTAGCGACGGTCACGATGGGGATACCTGAAGGGATGTCAGTATTTCCCTCACCAGCTGAGGAAGAGGATACTTGAGCAAGGCTCACGGAAGCAGCAGGTAGTACAGTTGGGTTATCAGTAGCTCCCGTGAAAGTGGCCCTCTCTTTTTCTTCTCTCTCCTAGGCCCTTTTCAGTCGTCTTCTAACGCTTTCAGGCTTGTAATTGGGATCCGTCGCTGTATGATCGCAAAATAACATTAGCATTAGTATCAACGGTAATAAGGAAGGAAGCAATACGACACTCACGTCTAATGCAGTCCTTGATTTCAGGCCCGCATGCTAGATAACGGATGTGAACGCTGATTTCCAGTTGAAGCAATTTGTCTAGCCGGCCTTGTTCCCGCTGAGGAAGGCTCTCCGCCCGGCCCCAGATGTTATCCTTGCCGTCTTGGTTAAACCCAGATCGCCACCAGGAACCAGGAGCTTCAGGAAGATTTATCACAAAGAACTCCTTTTTCCAAGCCTCGACGGAAGACTCGATGTGGAGGAGTTTCCAAGTAAAAGACTTGAGTGAATCATCGTCGTATCGGGGCGATATTGTTATCACACCCCGACACTTCATCAGCTTAAAAACTGACTTAAGCAACAAAAGAGAAGGGGAAGTAATCCCCTTATATTTACAAAGTTCCAGAAAGGCACAAACACAGCAATATGCATTTGGGGCTAATTGGACGGGATTCAAATCGCAGGCAACAAGCAATTGTTTTATGAAAGGGTCGATGGGAAGCCGAAAACCATAACGGAACATTTGTGCGTACAGAACCTTACGTTTGCCCATCAAAACGTTGTTCAAGCGTATCGACTCAAGGGCAACGGTGGCCTTATAACCGTCAGGGATAACAGCATTATGTGCGGCTAAATGCTCACTGAGAGCGATTTCAGAGGTGATACTGCTAACCGTAATATCCATCTTTTTCTCATCGGCAGACTTCGACTCAGGGCGGCGAGTCTTGGCCATGACAGAAAATAAAAAGTAAAGACGAAGAAGACGATGGAAGAAAATAGGAAATACCTTTAGAGAAAAAGCACTTCGAGAGCCTTGAATGGTGGAAAGAAAACAAGACGGCTAGAGAGAGTATGAAGAAAGCAGGATGATAAAAGTAAGAAAAAGAAATAAGTGTTGGTTTTTATAACCCTAGTGGTCAAAGGAAACGACGGACGCTGCAGTCGTTGCGTGAGAGTGTCACAAGGAACAGACTCAAGCAATGAGTACAATTCTAGAGAAGCGAGACAGCGCTTCAATTTTGCTAAAATTCTAGAGCACGCTAGGCCGTGACTTCATAAAAAATGGACACGTGTGTCTGCGCCATCACGACTTTTCTCTCGCATTAATAAGGGGATCGTGAGCATTAAATGCACTGGAAAGCAGAAATGATTTTCTGGAATAAGACGAGCGATATTGCAACAATCGAGATAACACAGGAAAGCGAAATGAAGATCAGTTATTATGAATAAAGTACAGATATCATTGCGCAATAAGGCGTTATTACAAGACAGAAAAAGCAAATAAAGAGGAAAATCCTCTAAAGGGTCAGCCTTGACCATTCATTGGTCGGCACGGATATCGTAGCCACCCTTCCCCTACTCCTCTCTGAAAGAAAGAAGATCTCCCTTGCTTTCGCCTAAATCTTTTATCTTCTTGGAGGCGTAATCAGCCAACTTAGATGGATCAACAGTTCCCTGGCGATGGAGATCCGTAAATCCGGCGATACAGACTTCTAGGATCTTGTTTTTCCACCAGGCTATCTTCGAGGGTACCTTGGCCAAATCCACGTCACAGGACGATATCTCTTCGCGGAAAGAAAGAGTTTCTTTTACCGGCCGGCACCAATTCTGCCTCCAGCAGTTCTATCTTAGCCTTCCGTTTTGACTTTTCTCGCTCGAGATCGGCGTGACACTCATTCAACTCTGCCCGGGTTCGATCTTGAAGCTTTGACAGCTCTGTTACCTTCGCCAAAGCGGCGTCTAGTTGTTCTTTCGAATCGGGAGAGCGCCGAACTTTGTCGCTCTGATCCTCGAGAAAATAGTGCAGCTCGAGGAAGCTGGCCAACATGTCGTTCAGAAGGCGTGAGTGCTGAACTTCAGGGGAATGTCGCAGGAACTCTTCCTTGTCCTTCAAAGAACTAAACATTTGTCCCACTATAGAACCTACTAGCTCATCTCGCGATAGCGGATCTGATATCCCTAAAGCGCGAAGCCCATTAGTCCCAAAAGATGACAGATCCAGCTGGTATGCGACATTTCCTTGAGGACTTTGAGGGGAAAGATTGGCGATATAGGGAGGAGAACAACTTTTTGCGGAATTACCAATACCCGAAATTGAAGAAAGGAGTAAGGGTTGAGGCTTCCTCGGGAAAGGGTCAGGAGGAACACTTGGGTTCGAAACTGGCACGGTCACATCCATTATACAGGAAGAGATCGGAGAACCAGGGCCACCAGGCGGCAAGGGTGAGTCCACCGCCGCTGAAACCTCATTAGCTTTGGAAGGAATGGCAGAAGACACCTTGACAACCTCCGCTACTTGCGAGGTACTCGCGACATGAGAAGTGTCAACCTCCGCGATAGGAACTGCGTTAACTTCCCTCAAGGGAGGAATCGGTGGACCAGTCTTCTCTTTTCGGATTTTCTTTCGGAGACGCTCCGTCTCAACAGCCATCTCTTCGCTATCGTCCTCGGTTGACTCCTCCGCGGAATCATTTTTTCTCGCCCTAAGCTTCACTCATTGGGCAAGGGTGGCGTGACGTAGTTCAGAACCGGCATCCATACTCTCGCTATCGCTGTCAACTATTCCAGTCGTAGAACGACTCGGAGTCACTCCCTTACCCCGAGGCGGCAACCAATTCTCAAGAAAGCGAGAAGGTCGAGCGGAAGCACTGCGTGTTGCGACGGTCTTAGCTCTCCTTCCCCTCGGCAGAATAGTCGGACGGCTGGAACTTTCAGGCGGTGGAGAAGGAGGTAACGTCTGAAGCGGCACCACGTTTAGAAGAGTGTTATTCCCCCCGGAGGAACGACCCTCAGTGCTACCTGCCAGCGAAGCATGTTAATGCAGCAAGCAAATCAAAGCGATAACATGGCAAAAGAAAAACTCACCAACGACACACTCTTTCAAGGGTCTGAACCGAGCAAATTCCCGAATGCGGAAAGGCCCTTCTATTTCTAACAGGGCGGTAACATGGGACACATCAATGCTAGACAGCACTTCTAGTTTTTTCCAAGCGGCGCTGGTAATCTCTCGGTTAAAACCCCCGCGCCACCAGCGGGACGGCAGGCGAAGGGTGAAGAAGCCATTTTTCCAGTTAACCACGTTGTCCTCAAAACCTTGAAAGTTCTGCCAGAAAATTGCACGATGGCGTCATTCCATCTTGGGGTGATATCCACCAAGCAGTCACGAAAGCTCAAGCTGAAAAATGTGCGGAACAGATCGAGGGATGGAGTGAAAATATGTTTCATCTCGCATGCCCGAAGAAAGGCATAAATCCCACACCAGAAAGGCGGAGTTATTTGTACGGGATTGAGATCGTAATGATTTAGCAGCTTCATCAGAGAAGTATGGATTGGGAGATGAAATCCATAGAGGAACATCTTGAAATAAACCACCCGGAACGTTCCCCACATGGCATCATGAAGTCGAATATCCTTCGTAGGGATATAAGGGCGGCAACCGAAGGGGAAGGTGATACCGTTCTCCTCTAATTCTGCCCTCAAAACTTCATTACAATCAAAAATACTACGAGCTCTCCTAGCCTTGAGATCTATGGGATTTTCGGCACTCGCAGAGGCTTTAATATGAGATATAAGGGACCGGAAAAATAAAACTACGACGAGAGAGGAACAGAATACCTGGAACGCAAAAGCCAGTAAATAGGTTGTCGGCGCCGGCGAGCAGTCGCAGAAACTTCTCTTGAGCAGGGAGAAGCACAGGAGAAAAAGAAAGTGTGAAAAATTTCGAAATTTTGACAAAAGTAATAAAAGAGAATGACGGTTCCCTTATAAAGGTCAAACTTAAAGAAGAAGACAACCTGTAAAAGTGAAACACGTGTGGAGCAGAAAGTGATTCGTGGACAATCAATTATATCTCTGGGAGAAAACAGTTACTGATTAAAGACCGAAAGACCGTCGCACCCAGCAACAGGTATCCCTCCATGGCAACCCTTGATGTTTAAAGAAATGGCGCGAGAGGGTGATAGGAGAGAAAAAGGAAAATGAAGCGTTATCTTATTTTCAAAAAGCCATACGGCATCTACAAAAAGGCTAAGACAAACTAAACTAATCGTCATCAGACCAAGAGATACCGTAACAATAAACTACATCATCATCTGAAAAGGATAACTCCCTGTTAACGGGAGGAAAAGGCTCATCAACCCTCTTTCCTACGTGTATCATCGATCGGATGGACTCCTCCTCGGCGATTGGCTTCATCGCTTCAACCCTTGAGTAGGCAGAGAGGGCATTTTTGGCGAATCTCGAGGAAGAAGAGATGGTTCCTTCCCCTTTTGAACAGAAAGGACTGGGGAATTAAAAGGCGATTCAGACACCTTTGAGACATTTTTCTTCAACCTCTTACGACCCCGCCGGCGGACAAACGGCCTCCATGGAGGCGACGGAGGAGGATTGTCTGAATCAGGCGAAGTCGGAGGAGTTGGCGGAGAATCCCGCGCAGCAGTATCTAAAAAATGAGAATCAGCCATGAGATCACAGGCAACTTGTCAAGGGGAAAAGCAAAAGATGAATGGAAATGGGAGAAAGAATCCTATTAAATAGCCAAAGGAGGAAAAACTTTTCGATCACCCAACACGGCTCTTGAGAACCGACACGTGTACAACTTGGAGTGCAAATCTAAATTTGCAGTCACGCCTGTTGAAATCTCCCACTGATCGAGGAAAAATGAAAATTAGCCCAATCAGTTGGCAAGGGAGCGGCGGCGCAGAATTAATGCAGAACGGTTAGCGAGGAAACCGTCCAATGACTGACTCGTTTTCAGTTGGGCTAAGGATGCCTCCAATCAAAAAAAGACAAAGGGCGCATTGAAAAAGAAGAATAGTTACAAGGGGCATAATAAAAACAATTTATTTATTATGGCCTAATGGCCAAGAGGTACAGTTGTGTACATAGAGAAAGAGAAGAAAAGGCTCAAAGGGAGCCACAGCCGTCAGGCGTCAGAACCTGCATCCTCATAAATGTCTCTCAGGGAGTCCATGACCAGAGTTAGGTCAGCAGAGGTGACCCTCATTCCCTTCAAGCAGCACCCCAGCATGTCCTTGCGTTGCTGCAGCATGGCGATCACCACTTGAATCCGAGCGATGGAGGTGGCCAACTTTGATACACTCTCTAGAGGACTGAAATCCTCCAGAGATGTAGTGCCCAGCCTGGAATGGAGTGGGGTCAGCATCCCTTGCAACTCCAAGTTGTCCTCGGAGGTCTTGATCAGCATATTCTCCAGGAACCCGACGTCTCCATCATTGAGGTTCTTGAGAGTATGGCCCTTGGACAGGAGAAATTTTTTGGTCAAATGATCCATGATGCAGATTGTGAAAGGAAAAGATGAGATGAATTTGAGTGGAGAAAGCTCTCAGATTTATAGGCTCGGAGAAAATGGGCCTTTTGAAAGAGGAAGTCCTCAAAAGATGAGCCATCCCGTTACCTTCTAAGACCGATGGACCTGCTACGGAAACGAGGATCACCGTCAGCATACTAATAAGGATGTCGGTACTCAAAAGGAGCAAAAAATAGAAGTCCGGGAAAACGTGAAGGAGCGCGACATCCTAGGTAGCCATAGCGTAAAGCCGCGCAATTGTAGGTATCCACAGTGTAAGGCCGCGTCGATGTCGCAGGTGGCTCCTAGTAGCGTAAAACCTCACCGATATCGCAGGTATCTGGTGGTATAAAGTCGCACCAATTGTAGGTAGCCAATGGCGTAAAACCGCGTCAATATCGCTGACTCCATGAGCGAAAAGGAAAGAAAGGACTCGGGTGGACCTAGTTGCTGCCCGCGGCGACATCAACAGTAATCCGTCAGCATTGCCAACTCCCCACAGCACGGGCGAATTTATAACCTTTTGAACGCTGCCGATGACCCAGTCAGGTTAAAACCGCTAGGCGAAAGTAACACCCTAGCGAAACCAGACGAGTTAGCGGCGTTTCTCGCTAATCCCTTGACGCCCCCTGAGGACGGACTTTGGACAAGTATGAAGACCAGAATCCGCTGGCTCAGAGGAAAGCCCCAGACCTATGTGCTGCCTAACGGTTCGATCGATCTTTGCCGTATCGAAACAGACAAAGAAACTTGAAGATCCCGCAGGGATATCACCATAAGGGGGAAAGGACCCTCACCTAAGATACCAGACATGGACAGGGAATGACAACCCTTGGTAAACACCCAGGCTCATTTTCAGTTGGGCTTATGATAACAATTGAGACAATCCCAAGGACATTGCAGTAATTATGATCCTTACCGAGGGCGGAATCCTGTAAGCCTTATCGGACATCTAAGCTATCGCCACTGGATTACGAGGTGTTCTACGGGATGGTCGACATTAGCGGGGGGGGAGGTCTCACGCGTCTCTAGGCGCACGACATCATCCCATCCCGGCACCCTCCTCAGAGGTATCGCCCCCGACACCCTCCTCAGAGGTATCGCCATGACGTCACCCCCAGGTATCGCTTGTGACGTCGTCCAGAGTGCTATCTTTCTGGATACCCTCTCTTTACTCAGGTATCGCCCCCAGCGGCCTATAAATACCTCCTTGATTTTAAAACAAAGGTAGGACGAAAATTACCAACTAGAACCTCTGCTATTCTTGAACGGCTTACTAACTTAAGCATCGGAGTGTCTACGCCGGAGCCCCCCCCCCCCCCCCCCCTCCGGCACTTTGCAGGTAGATCCAACGTCAACTACAGCAACTCCGACCAACAGTAGTCATCATCCTGATCATCTCGGAGGTCGAATCTTATCAAATGGACCTTTGGAAAGAGGAGGTCCTCAAAAGATGAGATGAACTTGAGTGAAGAAAGCTCTCAGATTTATAGGCTCTGAGAAATGGGCCTTTGGAAAGAGGAGGTCCTCAAAAGACGAGCCTCCCCGTTACCATAAAAGACCGATGGACCTGAGGCGAGAACGAGGATCGATGTCTGTATGCTGCTAATGATACAAGTACTCGAGAGGAGTACGACCTAGAATCCTGGAAAATGCGAAGGAGCGCGATATTACGGGTAGCCATGACGTAAAAGTTGTACGATTGTAGGTATCCACAGTGTAAGGCCGCGTCGATGTCATAGGTAGCTCCTAGCAGTGTAAAGCCTCGCCGGTATCGCGGGTATCTGGTGGTATAAAGCCGCACAAATTGTAGGTAGCTGATGGCGTAAAACCGCGTCAATATCGCTGACTCCATGAGCGGAAAGGAAAGAAAGAACCTGCGTGTTCTCAAAATCCCTGTAAGTACAAAGTTTACTAATATCTCCGTAGAATGCCTATCTCCTCTACATGTTTGCAGTTCACCCGAAATGCCGATGGACTCGGAATGTATGCGAACCTAACTCCACGGTAGGAACCTGGTCGCAGTCCGCGGCGACGTCAACAGTGGTCCGTCAGCGTCGATAACTCTCCTACAGCACGGACGAGGTTGCAACCTTCTAAGCACTGCCGATGGTCCAGGCAGGTTAATACCGCTAGGCAAAAGCGACGCCCTAACGGTTTTGGACGAGATAGCGACGTCTCTCGCTGATTCCTTAGCACCCCATGAGGATGGGTCTTTGGACAAGCACGAAGACCGGAACCCGCTTGCTCGGAGGAAAGCTCCCGACCTAGGCGCTGTCTAACGTTCAATTGTTCTTTGTCGTATCGAAAGAGATAAAGAAGCTCGGAGATTCCGCAAATATATCGCCATAAGGAGGAAAGGACCCTCACCTAAGATACCAGACATGGACAGGGAATGACAACCCTTGGTAAACACTCGGGCTCGTTTTCAGTTGGGCTTATGATAACAATTAAGACAATCCTAAGGGCATTGCTGTAATTATGACCCCTGCCGAGGGCGGAATCCTATAAGCCTTATCGGACATCTAAGCTATCGCTACTAGACCATGAGGTGTTTTCTGGGATGGTCGACATCAGCGGGGGGGAGGTCTCACGCGTATCTGGACGCACGACATCATCATGGTGTTGATACCCGAATTTTGACGCCATTTTTAATTGATTTTAACATTTCTGTTATTTAGTTAATCTACAGTCATTTTCAGTTGATTTACAGTCATTACCAGTTTTAAGTGTTTCATCGCATTTTAGCATCGTCGTTAGCATCGTCGGCTTTCGAAATAGCATTTTTAATTTTTCATCGCGTATTTTCATTATTATTATCATTATTATTTTTAGCCTTACAAATCACATTTTTTATTATCCGACAGTCGTTTGCTAGTTTTTTCTTCGTTTTAGGTCATCACATGAATTTTAGAATTTTTAATATTTTAGCGCATTTTTTAGTATTTTTATTATTTTATTATTATTTTCATTCGAGCTTTTATTGGACCCGAGTAAGTTCGCTTGGACAATAGCTTGACTTTAAAATGTTTTCCATCAACTAGTTGCTATCTTTTTTCCCGCTCGCAACAGTCTACAACGTTTTATATAATTTTCGGCGTAACGTCTTTATTTTTCCGTTCAAACGTTTCACGTTTTTGAATGAGAAAATAAACACGTTAAACAAAAAATTCTCGTCATTCGCTGTAGATGGTTAAACCCGTCATATTTTTCTCTACGCGCTAGTACCTTTGGCTCGAAAATTCGGAATGTTTGCCAGTAAGACTCGGCTCGAGGCCATTTAAATAAGACTTAAAGGGCCCTTGATCTCAACCGTTGATCTGGTCAACCAAGGAAAGTCAACTAGATCAACGGTTGACAATTTAATGTGCATAATGCACATGAAGAGTGCCAAGGAATACCCAGCAAAGCCGACCACGGGGTTACCTGCTCCCATCGCGTCCTAGCTCGAGCCCGTAGCTTCCTGTCCCTCCGCCATCATCACGGCTAGCACCCTAGCCTTGCCACCGCGACCAGCCGGCCACCACGCGCAGATCCCCCGTCCTCCAACCTACGCGATTTTGCCTATAAATACAAGCTTCCATCCTTCGTAAAAAGGGTCCGAAATTTTGCAAGAAAAACAGCCCCGCTCCCTCCCCATTTTCCTGTCCAATTCACGCACACTTGAACCACATTCCTTAAGCTCAATCCTTTCCTCTCTCGGCGAGCACTGTAAGCTTTTCTTTCTCTCTCGCTTACTGTCTTTCTCTTTAATTTTTGTTCATGCCTTAGACGATCATTTGGTTGCTCAAATATGTTTTAATTGCTTGAGTTTTAAGTTAGTTACATCACACTAGCATCGATTAAATTGTTTGAACGCTTGAAGCATTTATTCGCTAATTAAACGGATTAATGCGCATTATTGTTGCCGTGGCAATGATCACTGTTTGGTTGGAGTTTACCTTGCTGTGATCGCATGTTTGCATTGGGGGAAGGGAGAGGGTTTGTTCGGACCAAGAACCAGGCGAATTGGTCGCCTGGTTTGTCACCTCCGTCGCCGGCAGTGGCTCCGGCGACGTGACGTTGAAGATGATGATTATGGGCCACTCGGCCCTCTGCGCAAAATGAAAGAAAGGTGATGGGCTTGGCCCATCACCATTTAAATTAATGTCCTTGGGCCAGGAACAATAATTGTTCCTGGCCCATTTCTCCAAATTTTAAGCTTGACCCAGCCCATTTGTGCTTTTTTCCGAGTATTTGATTCGTTATTTTTTACGTAAAATGCTCGCATGTTTCGTATAATTATTATTCATGATATGTGCTATTTTTCCTATATTTTATACTTGAATTGTTTAGTTCACTTTTTTGTAAAATACTTCGTATGCTCATTCTTGCGTCAACTTGTTTATTTAATCATTTTTACGTATACGTGAAATGCTTATTGCTTATCGTGATATTTATTTTTATGCTATTTAACTTCAGTCATTTATATTTAGCAATTTAAATTCAGCCATTTAAATTACTGCCTATATGGTCTGTTGTCATTTAATTTTCCGCAAATTATCAACTGCTTTTCATTTTCGTAAATATTCAACTGCTTTAATTTTTCGCAAACTGCTGGAAATCCTTCCGCAAATTATCAACTGTTTAATTTTCCGCACTTTAATTTTCCGCACTTTAATTTTCCGCATTTTACTTTTCCGCACTTTACTCTTCTGCACTTTAATTTGTCGCAATTTACTTTCGGCAATTTAAATTCAATATACCGCCTATATGGTCAGTCGCATTTTAATTCTCGTAAATATTCAACTGCTTTAATTTTTCACAAACTGCTGGAAATTCTTCCGCAAATATCAACTGTTTATTTTCTGCAAATATCCAACTACTCATTCTCTGCATTATCAACCGGTTTTATTTTCTGCAAATCATCAAACTTTTTTATTCCCTGTAAATCGTCAACTACATTTAATTTTTCTGCACCTAGCATTTAAATTCTCGTATGCTTAAAATCCACCATTTTTCGCATGCAATCAACCTAGCATCTAAATTCTTGTCTGCTTAAAATCAATCATTTTTCGCATGCAATCAACCCAGCAGTAAATTCTCGTATGCGTTAAATCCATCATTTTTCGCATGCAATCAATTCAGCATTTAATTCTCGTATGCGTTAAATCCGTCATTTTTCGCATGCAATCGACTCAGCATTTAATTTCCGTATGCGTGAAATACCTCATTTCTCGCATGCAATCAACTGTCATTTAAATTTTTGCCTCATAAAATTGCCTATTTATTTTCCGAGCTATCACTAACACTCTCATTTTGTAGGTTTTAATTTCAAGCTTCGCTCGCAAGTACGCCTTTCAATTCCTTTTTATTTATTCAATGCTTTTCGCAAATATCAATCGCACACATGATATATAGAACTGCTAGAATTAAAATCAACCCACATGAACAACGTGTTTAAAGAGTTTCTTAAAATGTCATGTTCATATGATTTTAAATTCTCGCTTATATTGACTGCATGTACATGGGGACTCTCGATCCCACATCAGTTTTCCATTTCAAAAATATATCATTTAAATTTGTACTCTGTTAGCAATCCATGATAGGATCACGTAGTAATTAATTTAATCATGCATGGCCCGATGATGAAAAAAGAGGGCGCTCATTCAGTCTTACGGAAAATTCAGTCCCATTACGTTACGGTCAGGAATAATCAATCAATCTTGATAAACGGTAACCCCGTCCGAAAGATCTTTTTATTATTCCTGAACGGTCACGATCATAGAAAAGGCTAAAGTGACGATTCCTCTGAGGGCCCCCTTTTTCAAAACGCATTTTTCAAACACCTTTTTAAACACCTCTCTCATCAACCGGTAACCGTTTTTGGATGTGACTCGGGTGCCTAACACCTTCCCGAGACCATAATACGACCCCGAACCTTTGTATGGGGTCCAGACCCCTTTTTTTGTGCCTTTAGTTTTTTTTACTTATTATATTTCCTATGCCATGACGATTAGGGTTCCCTAAGCCTAGCAACCAAATTAGGGTGGCAACTTCATTGCATGCTGCTAGGCGTCCTTTTACGCCGAGCATCTGAAGGTCTCAAATTTCGTTGTACACTCGCGAATTACTTTTTTTGTAATTTTCGTGGGGCGCGACAGTTTCGCGACTTCACTAGGGACTTTAGGGTCGGAGCCGGTTTTATCTTTTTAGAGGTGTTTTTTTTGTTTATTTATTTGCTTTGATCAATTGTTGGTCTGTTCATTTATTTGCTTTATCAATTGTCATATGCATTTCATAGAGCCCTACACCCAGGGGATAATTACCAAAATAGGAGGGTAGTAGTGACGCCCTAGGACACATGTCCTGGGTAGTGTTCACCAATCCCAACTCGGATGAACCCCTAAAGCCAGTCGAAAGGTTATACGATTTCGCAAGAAATCGGGAGACTGGACGACACTTTAGGGACCTTTTCATGGTATCATCCGAGAACCATTCAAGCCAGTTAGAGGTGTCGGAATCAGAGCCCCAACACGTGCATCATGATTATACCTGTTTGTCGTGGCTCTATTTGTCTTGTTGACATGTTGACGTGATTTTTTTCTGTTATACGAACTGCGGATTTCTTACACGTGCAGGTTACTTTATATTTAAAATTTTATTTTTGTCCCATAGGACCCATCTTGCTCATTCGACATGTCGGCACCTACACTACTTTCATTTAATATTTTCGGGGGACGAAGTTTCGACGATCAAGCTGCACAAGGAGATCTGTTGGAACGTGGGTTCGCCCCTGACATCACCACTAAGATCAAAGTAGAAGTCGTGGACTTTGACTTAACTAGGATTCGGATGTTGAGAAATGAGCTGACTGAAGATGAAGAGACACAGTTTGAGGGTATTTATGGAAAGCTACTGACCCTAGTTGACGTAAATACTGATTGGGGTTGCATCCGGGCAGCCCTAAAATTCTGGGATCCCTATTATCGGTGCTTCTCTTTCGACAAAGAGGTAGACTTGACTCCTACGCTGGAAGAGTACTCAGCTCTGATGTGCTTCGCCTCTCCTATATCGGCCATATACTAGAATGTTCGACTCGACTCCTCGAGTGTTAAAGTAAGGCTCGATAAGTTGTTAGGAATCACTACTCGTGTCAGAGAGGGTGACTACTTCTGGTGCTGGTCAGATATTGAGGCACGCTTTCGATTGTCCAATGGGAAAAAATGCTTAAGGATTCTGGCTTTCGCCATTGTAGGATTTGTCCTCTTTCCGAAAATGAGGAATGCCATCGACTTTGCAGCAGCCAACATCTTTTACGAGATGGAAACAAATGCCATCAATCCTACAACAGCCATTCTGGCTGAGACCTTTCGCTCCTTGGATTCTTGTCGAAGAAAAGGGAAAGGGAGACTTACCTGTTGCACCCAGTTGTTGACTGTATGGTTGGTCAGCCACTTCAAACAGGTTCCTGATCAGACCCTTTTCTTTGCAAGCTACATAAGATCATGCCCTCTACTCAGAGTTATCAACGCGATGACCACGAACAGATGGGAGATGGAAAATAAGGATGTCTGGGTCGACCGATTCATAAACCTCTCAGAAGAAGACTTCCGTTGGCACGCCAAATGGCTGCTGACTTCCAATCCCATCGTCTGCTGCAGACACTTACCTTGGGTTCCTTTGATCGGAGCATGGGGATGCACTCACTATTGCCCTGCCTTTGTCCTCAGACAGTTCTGCATCACGCAAATAATTCCGGTGACATTCGGCATGACAAGGTCAGACCTGCCACACACTGGAGAAAATTAGAACATTCAGCTGTACGCCCAAGACTGGGCCCACCTTTTTTGCCTCAAAGGACACGGCATCCCTGCAACCACAATACCGGAATATCCACAATGGAGGTCAAGACGAGTTAACGGCAATGTCTTACCTCGCCCAGAAAATCAAAAAGCGATGGAAGAAGAAGGGGAATCTCAAGTGAGCGAAGGAATGGATGTCATGGCTTACGCTCAAGTGGTAGAACAGATGCGAGCAGCACAAGAAGAACGAGATCTAATGATAGAGGAAAGGGATATGGCCGAAGCTCGTCAATGTGGCTTAGAGGTCCAGATGAATGAATTAAAAAGGCGTAGTAAGGACATTCTCCACGTACAAGCAGTAAAACAGAAAGTGGCCCTCAGGGACTTCGAAGAACGTCTGAACAACGAAATCCGCAAGAAAGAAGCATCCAGTGCCATAATCAAAGACAAGGATTCAACGATAAGGGTTTTGACTACTCGCGCAGACTTGGGAGATAGTAAAAGCCAAGTACTGCAAAGCCGAATTACCGCCTTAGAGGCTGAGTTAGAGATGAAAAAAGGGGAGTTGGCTTCGATGGAGTACCTTTGGCAGCAGGACTCTAACGTCCAGGAATGACACCTTCAAGGAATGGCTCGGATATCAGCAGATCTTTTCTTTTTAGCTAGGACCCCTGATTTCATCTATCTTAGCCATTTTTGATGAATTCAGGAAGTTGGCAAGTTTACCATATTTTGTAAACGCTTTTTAATAAAGTCGTACTCTTTCGGATATTTATTAAATCGCCTCATCTTTTCCATATCAACTATCCCTCCAATACAAACTCAAAAAACCATCGCAAAACAAAAAGAGAAAATCTCTCCGGGATAAAACACAATCATCTCACCGAAATTCCAAAAAATCAGAACAAGTATTCAAAACATCCGAGTATCGCTCACTCATGGCCATGTCTTCCTAGTTTATCACAAAAAACTCCAAGTTCATAAAAAGATTGTCGTCTCTCCCCTCGGTTGAGTTCACCAGGCATCAGGCCTTGCATCGTCAAAAGAGATCTTCCTAGCATGGCGGCATTGGTTGCCCCTGCTGATTTGGGTTTCGCCGTTAGCATCTCAGATTTGCTTCATATCGTTGGAATGTATAGAGGCTTCCTTCGTATCTTGTCAGTCACTAGGATTCCTCGCCTCTCCGACCGCCCTGAAAATATCAAGTGAAAGTATAGCCAGAAAAGCGAATGAGCAATGTGGAGGCCTCGGGATTGCACATCACCTGTATATCCTCACTTGTATTTACTCTTTTATGTGTTTTTCCCTTTTTCAGGTTCACGATAGCTCCTCGAAAGCAAGTTACTCCGCACAGGCTCCCCCTAACTAGACTTCAAAAATGAAAAATGACTGAACCGGCCAAGACCGATGAAGCACTAATGGCTAGAATCGCAGAGTTAGAGGAACAAGTTAGGATCAGTATAGAAAAAGCCACCAGGGCCGAAAAGGAAAGAGATGAAGTTGTCACCGAAGTGCCACCGGGTTTTGATCTCCCTCAAACAAAAGGACCTCCCTCTTCGCTCACCATCGCAGGACCTTCCGTACTCCCACCACTTTTTGGCCTCCCGGGCCATTGGAGATGGGATAATCCCTTCACTATACCCACCACTGCAAATCCTACAGTTAAGGCGGGTGAAGAGATCTCCCCGTCGCTTCAGCACCTTTCAATCAACCCTGCTGTGGACCCCAGCAAGAGCCAGGCCCGCCTAGAGGCTTTGTATCTCCCTCCTATTCCTCCGAGCATAATTCCCGGACCTGTGGGAACTCAGCTCCTCACTTTCAAACCAACACAACCTCAGTTCTCGTCAGAACCTACGCTACCCTTCGGTTCTAACCCCATCAGGGACGAGGAACCAAAAAGTGACAGACTGAATCTTCTCGAGGAAAGACTCAGAGCAATCGAAGGGGCCGATCCATTTGATCCCACTGGTCCCGGCGATATGTGTATGGTCCCCGGGATCGTTATACCTCCGAAGTACAAGATCCCTGACTTCGAAAAGTATACTGGGGAAGAGTGCCCAAAGACCCACCTCAGAGCATACTGCAATAAGATGGCCAAGATGATCCACAATGAGCTGTTGTTGATACATCTATTCCGAGAAAGCTTGACCAAGCACACCCTAACTTGGTATATGGGTCTAGACAGAACCAGGATCAGGACATGGAGAGACCTGTCCGATGCCTTCTACAGGCAATACAAATTCAACTTGGAAGTTGCACCAGACCGTTTTGATCTACAGGATCTAGAGAAGAGGACCGACGAATCGGTGAAGACTTACGTTCAGAGGTGGAGAGGGCTAGCATCTAGAATTTCTCCTCCGCTAAATGACAAAGAACTCTCGTCAATTTTCATAACCACTTTCAAGGCTCCCTACTACACCTATCTTATATCCAATCCATCAAATAACTTTTCCGACATAGTCATGGTGGCTGAGAGAGTTGAACAAGGAATTAAGTCCGGGAGGATCACCGCTTCCACACCAGAAGAAATGCTTAAAGGAGCACCTATCATGAAGGAAGATGTCATCTTTGTCTCCCCGGGACCTAGTAACCGGCAACCTTCCCCATCGCCCCCACCACATATCCCACCAAAGAACCAACACACCCATTGGAACAGGAAACCGCTACCACCTCTTCCCATTCCTTTAGAGGAAATTTACGAGCATCTCTTGGCAGCTGGGCAAATTGCGCCAATCCCGATTCAGCCTATACAACCTCCTTACCCGAAGTGGTACAACCCTGTTGCTGGATGTACGTACCACGCCGGAGCTCAAGGCCACGCCATAGAAGACTGCTCTACCCTTAGAGGAAAGGTTAATCACTTGATCAAGAACAAATGCATCTCTTTCGAAGGTTCTAGCATGACCATCAACCCTATTCCAAATCATGCTTTGGGTAGCGGAAGGATGATATAGAGCTCGACCATTTGCGTGAAGAAGTCTGGGGGGAGGGGGGCCTCTGCGTAGTTAGACCGCCGTCACGCTTCCTGATGTCTCTTTGCAATATGTATGCATGTTTTGTTGTCTTTTATAGGAACTTGTGTTCCCCTTCGGTTTAAAAATAAATAAATATATTTAACCCCCTCTTCGAGCGTCCTGTACTATTCGCGTTTCAGGATGAATGTTGATTCAGTGGGTTTCGATAAACCCTATGTCTTTACCGATGAAGAAAGTATCACCACAACTAAGAATGAGGCCAGGATTCCACGCAAATTGGTCCATTTAAGAGAAAGGGCGGAAAAGGAGATAGTCCCTCATCAGGAGAAGTCTTGGGGGCAAGCAACGAAGTTCAAAGGGATGTTGATCCAAAAACACACAAGACTCAAACGCACGCCATAGTCGAGCCTGCGACTTTAAACCAGGGCGCTTCTTGGGAGGCAACCCACGCGTTCTTTTCAATTATTCTATCTTTCGTTAATTGTAAAATTCAACATCTCAGGATACCTTTTTCCTATGAATTTACTATTTAACTATCTCTTCGTTTCAGTGCAACGAGGCTTGTAAACTTGGGGGCAAGCGAGTGAAGTGACGACCAAAGGAAGGCGTTGAAAAATGTCAAAGCTCATTTTTCAGGGAAGTTGTCCTTTTACATTTTTGCAATTTCCGTTTCCGCAATTTACCTTTCCGTAATTTATGTTTTCGCGAGTTACACTTCCACGATTTTTAAACTCCGACGATTTATGTTGTTGAAAAAGTGTGTGCGTCATGTTGGCTAAAATCCTTAGTTTTAGCAAAATTTTCTCTTTATACATGTGCAACTTGGGCTAAAAAAAAAAGGGGGAAAGGGGAGAACAAAAATCCCACGTTTTGAACTTTTTTCTAGCATATTCATCACTTTATTACGACACGGATAACTTGTGCGTTCATTAGAAATTATATGAAACATGCATGATCTTGTCTGCTAGCTCTTATATCCACGGTTTGCTCCGACGTAAGCAATCACAAAATATATCCCTGTGAGTATTTTGGGCCTTCACGCCTTGTTTCCTTCATGAGTGTAAGGGTCTGACTAGATGCTAGTTGAGTTCGCATAATATCCAGGGTACATGCGCCATTAGACATGGGATAGCTATAAAATGACTTGGGACTTTTACGATTTTCTCCACTTTTTTCGTTTCTTCCCTCTTTCCACCATATATGTCATCACTCCCCCAAAACCGTCAATATCACTCATACCCTGGGAGCCAAAGAGCAGTTTCAGCTAAAATTACCAGCCAGAAGTAAAAGCACGCCAAGTTCAAGTTCACGATGAAGGAGACGGAAAAGGTCACCAAGAGATCGCTAAGGACCATCACCGAAGAAGCAGCAACGACGAAGGCCGAGGCCTCAAGACAGAAGGGGAAAAGATCAAGATGAAGGCTGTGCTTGCTTTGCTCTGTTGCATTTCAAATCAAATCAAAAAGGGGAGGGATAAAAAAACAAAAAAACAAAAAAAGAAGAAGAAAAAATGAGAGAGGGGAAAAAGGGAAAAGAAAAGAAAAGAAAGAAAATGCTCAGAGACCTTCGCAGAATACAAACAATCAAAGAGCCAAAGCAATCACAGCCCGGGGACAACTCAAATCTCGAAGAAAACTTTCCCCAGTGAACTCGAGTAAAAAGGCCCAAGGCCAACTCGAGAAATCTCAAAGCATCCTTCCCCAGTAAAGTCAAGCAAAAGAGGCCCAAAGCCAACTCAGGAAACCTCAAAGCAAGCATCCCTAGTGAGAACCCGAGAAGAGAAAAGGGCCCAAGGCCAACCCATGCAGCAGATCGCGAAGAGAACAGCGACGACACTCCTTAGTGAAGACTTGAACAAAGGGCCCCTGGCCAACCAAAAAGCACCCCCAGCAAGGATCCCAGAGCTCACGCACTCTGTCCGAAAAGCATCCCCAGCAAAAAGTGAAAGAACTCGCACACCTCGCTCTCATCAGGGCCACTCAGCAAAGCATCACTCATCAAAAGCCTTCCAACTCCTCAGCAAAGCAATCTTTTCCCAAAACAAGCTCCTTTCCGGACATTTCATGTCCTTTCATTCTTTTCCGTAAAATTCCTATCGATTATTAGAACGCCCATGCACGTGCATCTTCATTTGAAGTCTATTCACTCGGATTGACATTGCGAATTGAAAATTATGTATCATGTTAGTTGCATCTTTATGAGCGTAAAACACTTAACTTTGTTTCAGAGCGTGAGTGCAAACACTAATATCAGGTGAGGATTGCTTACGACTGCAAATTGTGTGAAAGTCTTGTCCTTGAGGTCGTTATTTCTTGAACAAGACGTAGACGCTATCTAGACTTAAATCAATCATGCTCCTATAACGAAAAATGAACGAACATTTTTATCCAAAAGGAGAAAAAAGGTTTGAATTTATGTTCTTAAATAAAGAAATCATTTTCATTCCAAACAAAAAACTTGGGGGCAAGCAATGGGTTAAATGTAAGAATATTTAGGTCAATTGTTCTCTCCTTTTTCCATCTGTCGCTGCTTTGTATTTGCTTCCTTTCAATTTGTAGGATACAGATATGCTCCAGTAAAATCTCAACCATGGGTCTTCGATGACAACATCGATGTAAATCCCTAACCATCTTGGATTTTCATCAAAATCCAATCAAACGGAGTACGTTACCACTCCCAAATCAACCTCGTGCGGTGGATCACGCTCCCTCACATTCAAATCAACTTCGCGTGGCGGATCACGCTCCCTCACGGTCGACCACTCTCCATTTCAATTCATACGGTAAGTTCAAGGTAAGACTTGCTTTCCCTCTACACCTTGTCATTTAAAAAGTTGTGTTCAGGTCACGTCCCCACACCTTGTCTGTCTAGCGTTGTGTTCAGGTCACGTCCCCACATCGTGTCTTAAAAAAGTTGTGTTCAGGTCACGTCCCCACATCTTGTCTGTCTAGCATTGTGTTCAGGTCACGTCCCCACATCGTGTCTTAAAAAAGTTGTGTTCAGGTCACGTCCCCACATCTTGTCTGTCTAGCGTTGTGTTCAGGTCACGTTCCCACATCGTGTCTTAGAAAGTTGTGTTCAGGTCACGTCCCCACACCTTGTCTGTCTAGCGTTGTGTTCAGGTCACGTCCCCACATCGTGTCTTAAAAAGTTGTGTTCAGGTCACGTCCCCACATCTTGTCTGTCTAGCGTTATGTTCAGGTCACGTCCCCACATCGTGTCTTAAAAAGTTGTGTTCAGGTCACGTCCCCACATCTTGTCTGTCTAGCGTTGTGTTCAGGTCACGTCCCCACATCGTGTCTTAAAAAGTTGTGTTCAGGTCACGTCCCCACACCTTGTCTGTCTAGCGTTGTGTTCAGGTCACGTCTCCACATCGTGTCTTAAAAAGTTGTGTTCAGGTCACGTCCCCACACCTTGTCTGTCTGGCGTTGTGTTCAGGTCACGTCCCCACATCGTGTCTTAAAACGTTGTGTTCAGGTCACGTCCCCACAACTTGTCTGTCTAGCGTTGTGTTCAGGTCACGTCCCCACATTGTGTCTTAGAAAGTTCTGTTCAGGTCACGTCCCCACATCTTGTCTATCTAGCGTTGTGTTCATGTCACGTCCCCACATCGTGTCTTAAAAAGTTGTGTTCAGGTCACGTCCCCACATCTTGTCTGTCTAGCGTTATGTTCAGGTCACGTCCCCACATCTTGTCTGTCTAGTGTTATGTTCAGGTCACGTCCCCACATCGTGTCATTTAAAAAGTTATGTTCAGGTCACGTCCCCACATCTTGTCTGTCTAGCGTTATGTTCAAGTCACGTCCCCACATCGTGTCGTAAAAAGTTGTGCTCAGGTCACGTCCCCACATCGTGTTGTTAATGTCATGTCTGGTCACGTCCGCTCGTGTCGTCTGATAATGTTGTGTCTGGTCACGTCCGCACATGTTGTCTGTTAAGCATTGTAAAGGGTCACGTCCCCACATCGTGTTGTTAATGTCATGTCTGGTCACGTCTGCACATGTCATCTGTTAATATTGTGTTAGGTCACGTCCCTACACCATATCTTGAAAATTCATAAACAATCACCCCAAATATCAAATCAACATCAGGGCGAAGGTATGTTACCGTCATTCAATATCCGAGCGAAGGACATCCGAATCAGTAGTTCTCCTCCTTTCAGAGTGACATCAACTATCTCCTCCCAGAGCGACATCAACCAACTATATCATCCCAGAAGCGACATCAATCAATCTCCTCCTCCCAGAGCGACACCAATAAATCTCATCCTCCCAGAGCGACATCAAGCAACCACCTTTTATCCCCATTGACGACATCAATCAACTACCCCCCCCCCCCCCCCCCCTAGAGCGACATCAGCACTGTAAGCTTGAGGTAAGACCCGCTGTGTCGCCAAAATTCGGATATATAGGGGCAACTGTCTTTACTGCTTATCAAATACTTCGATAAGACAGTAAGGAGGGGGCAACTGTTGATACCCGAATTTTGACGCCATTTTTAATTGATTTTAGCATTTCTGTTATTTAGTTAATCTACAGTCATTTTCAGTTGATTTACAGTCATTAGCAGTTTTAAGTGTTTCATCGCATTTTAGCATCGTCGTTAGCATCGTCGGCTTTCGAAATAGTGTATTTTCATTATTATTATCATTATTATTTTTAGCCTTACAAATCACATTTTTTATTATCCGACAGTCGTTTGCTAGTTTTTTCTTCATTTTAGGTCATCACATGAATTTTAGGATTTTTAATATTTTAGCGCATTTTTTAGTATTTTTATTATTTTATTATTATTTTCATTCGAGCTTTTATTGGACCCGAGTAAGTTCGCTCGGACAATAGCTTGACTTTAAAATGTTTTCCATCAACTAGTTGCTAGCTTTTTTCTCGCTCGCAACGGTCTACAGCGTTTTATGTAATTTTTGGCGTAACGTCTTTATTTTTCCGTTCAAACGTTTCACGTTTTTGAATGAGAAAATAAACACGTTAAACGAAAAATTCTCGTCATTCGCTGTAGACGGTTAAACCCGTCATATTTTTCTCTACGCGCTAGTACCTTCAGCTCGAAAAGTCGGAATGTTTGCCCACAAGACTCGGCTCGAGGCCATTTAAATAAGACTTAAAGGGCCCTTGATCTCAACCGTTGATCTGGTCAACCAAGGAAAGTCAACCAGATCAACGGTTGACAATTTAATGTGCATAATGCACATGAAGAGTGCCAAGGAATACCCAGCAAAGCCGACCACGGGGTTACCTGCTCCCATCGCGTCCTAGCTCGAGCCCGTAGCTTCCTGTCCCTCCGCCATCATCACGGCTAGCACCCTAGCCTTGCCACCGCGACCAGCCGGCCACCACGAGCAGCTCCCCCGTCCTCCAACCCACGCGATTTTGCCTATAAATACAAGCTTCCATCCTTCGTAAAAAGGGTCCGAAATTTTGCAAGAAAAACAGCCCCGCTCCCTCCCCATTTTCCTGTCCAATTCATGCACACTTGAACCACATTCCTTGAGCTCAATCCTTTCCTCTCTCGGCGAGCACTGTAAGCTTTTCTTTCTCTCTCGCTTACTGTCTTTCTCTTTAATTTTTGTTCATGCCTTAGACGATCATTTGGTTGCTCAAATATGTTTTAATTTCTTGAGTTTTAAGTTAGTTACATCACACTAGCATCGATTAAATTGTTTGAATGCTTGAAGCATTTATTCGCTAATTAAACGGATTAATGCGCATTATTGTTGCCGTGGCAATGGTCACTGTTTGGTTAGAGTTTACCTTACTGTGATCGCATGTTTGCATTAGGGGAAGGGAGAGGGTTCGTTCGGACCAAGAACCAGGCGAATTGGTTGCCTGGTTCGTCACCTCCGTCGCCGGCAGTGGCTCCGGCGACGTGAGGTTGAAGATGATGATTATGGACCACTCGGCCCTCTGCACAAAATGAAAGAAAGGTGATGGGCTTGGCCCATCACCATTTAAATTAATGTCCTTGGGCCAGGAATTGTTCCTGGCCCATTTCTCCAAATTTTAAGCTGGGCCCAACCCATTTGTGCTTTTTTCCGAGTCATCGATTCGTTATTTTTTACGTAAAATGCTCGCATGTTTCGTATAATTATTATTCATGATATGTGCTATTTTTCCTATATTTTATACATGAATTGTTTAGTTCACTTTTTTGTAAAATACTTCGTATGCTCATTCTTGCGTCAACTTGTTTATTTAATCATTTTTACGTATACGTGAAATGCTTATTGCTTATCGTGATATTTACTTTTATGCTATTTAACTTCAGCCATTTATATTTAGCAATTTAAATTCAGTCATTTAAATTACCGCCTATATGGTCGGTTGTCATTTAATTTTCCGCAAATTATCAACTGCTTTTCATTTTCGTAAATATTCAACTGCTTTAATTTTTCGCAAACTGCTGGAAATCCTTCCGCAAATTATCAACTGTTTAAATTCTTCGCACTTTAATTTTCCACAAGTTACTTTCGGCAATTTAAATTCATGACCGCCTACATGGTCGGTCGCATTTCAATTTTTGTAAATATTCAACTGCTTTAATTTTTCGCAAACTGCTGGAAATCCTTCCGCAAATTATCAACTGTTTAATTTTCCGCACTTTAATTTTCCGCACTCTAATTTTCCGCACTTTAATTTTCCGCACTTTAATTTTCCGCATTTTACTTTTCCGCACTTTACTCTTCTGCACTTTAATTTGTCGCAATTTACTGTCGGCAATTTAAATTCAATATACCGCCTATATGGTTGGTCGCATTTTAATTCTCGTAAATATTCAACTGCTTTAATTTTTCGCAAACTGCTGGAAATTCTTCCGCAAATATCAAGTGTTTATTTTCTGCAAATATCCAACTGCTCATTCTCTGCATTATCAACCAGTTTTATTTTCTGCAAATCATCAAACTTTTTTATTCCCTGTAAATCGTCAACAACATTTAATTTTTCTGCACCTAGCATTTAAATTCTCGTATGCTTAAAATCCACCATTTTTCGCATGCAATTAACCTAGCATCTAAATTCTCGTCTGCTTAAAATCAATCATTTTTCGCATGCAATCAACCCAGCAGTAAATTCTCGTATGCGTTAAATCCATCATTTTTCGGATGCAATCAACTCAGCATTTAATTCTCGTATGCGTTAAATCCATCATTTTTCGCATACAATCAACTCAGCATTTAATTTTCGTATGCGTTAAATCCGTCATTTCTCGCATGCAACCAACTCAGCATTTAATTTCCGTATGCGTGAAATCCCTCATTTCTCGCATGCAATCAACTGTCATTTAAATTTTCGCACTCATAAAATTTCCTATTTATTTTCCGAGCTATTACTAACACTCTCATTTTGTAGGTTTTAATTTCAAGCTTCGCTCGCAAGTACGCCTTTCAATTCCTTTTTATTTATTCAACGCTTTTCGCAAATATCAATCGCACGCATGATATATAGAACTGCTAGAATTAAAATCAACCCACATGAACAACGTGTTTAAAGAGTTGCTTAAAATGTCATGTTCATATGATTTTAAATTCTCGCTTATATTGACTGCATGTACATGGGGACTCTCGATCCCACATCAGTTTTCCATTTCAAAAATATATCATTTAAATTTGTACTCTGTTAGCAATCCATGATAGGATCACGTAGTAATTAATTTAATCATGCATGGCCCGATGATGAAAAAAGAGGGCGCTCATTCAGTCTTACGGAAAATTCAGTCCCATTACGTTACGGTCAGGAATAATCAATCAATCTTGATAAACGGTAACCCCGTCCGAAAGATCTTTTTATTATTCCTGAACGGTCACGATCATAGAAAAGGCTAAAGTGACGATTCCTCTGAGGGCCCCCTTTTTCAAAATGTATTTTTCAAACACCTTTTTAAACACCTCTCTCATCAACCGGTAACCGTTTTCGGATGTGACTCGGGTGCCTAACACCTTCCCGAGACCATAATACGACCCCGAACCTTTGTCTGGGGTCCAGACCCCTTTTTTTGTGCCTTTAGTTTTTTTTACTTATTATATTTCCTATGCCATGACGATTAGGTTTCCCTAAGCCTAGCAACCAAATTAGGGCGGCGACTTCATTGCATGCTGCTAGGCGTCCTTTTACGCCGAGCATCTGAAGGTCTCAAATTTTGTTGCACACTCGCGAATTAATTTTTTCGTAATTTTCGTGGGGCGCGACACATGGGTATCGCCCCCGGCACCCTCCTCAGAGGCATCGTCCTTGACGTCACCGCAGGTATCGCCCATGACGTCACCTCAGGTATCGCCCATGACGTCACCTCAGGTATCGCCCATGACGTCACCTCAGGTATCGCCCATGATGTCATCCCCAGGTATCGCCCGTAACGTCATCCAGAGCGTTATCTCACCTGGATATCGCCTTTTCGCCCAGATATCGCCCCCAACGGCCTATAAATACTCTCTCATTTTAAAACATCAAGTAAGCCGAAAATTGCCTACTAGAACCTCTACTATTTTTGAACCGCTTACTGACTTAAGCATCGGAGTGTCTACGCCAGAGTCCCCCCTCTGGCGCTTTGCAGGTGCATCCGACTTCATCTACAGCGACTCCGACCAACAGTAGCCATCATCCTGATCGTCTCGAAGATCGAATCTTATCATTGAGTGAGTCACCATTGCATGTGTAACCGGCGGCCTTCAACCCTAAAATATACTACACCCTAGGCAATCATTTATAACCGTACCTTCTTATCATACATCATTGATACACACACTTGCTCATATCACATAAAGTCTTATCAATCATTGATACACCTAAGCTCATATCACTCGCACCTACACCTCTTATCACTAGCACTTATTACTTGCACTTATCATTTGTGCACTACAAGTCTTGTATCATTAATCAATACTTGTCATACATCTTGGAGCTCTCTTGCACTCAAAAAAAAATTTTGAATTAAAAAAAAAAAATTAATTCAAAACAAAAAAAAATAATTCAAAAAATAATAATACAATTGAGTCAATGCAAAGGACTTGAGGTAGTAAGCAAGACCGAAAGCTTGTGAGAGGTTTGCATTTGAGCTTGAATCATTTTGTGGTTGATCATATGTAATTCCTTTGCTTTCCCTTTTCTTTTCGGTTTGTTCTTGAGTAGTTTGTGCTAGCTTTCCTTTGTGTCTTTGGTTTTGCCTTTCTTGTTTCTCACACTATTTCTACTCTAAGTCTAGTTGTTGCGCACCATTACAACATTCGCACACCACACTAGACTTTCCGTGCCTTCGTTTCGTGCCTTGTTTTCCTTGTGTCTCCCGTGCCTTCCTTTAGTCGAGTAGGGCTAAGGGCTAGGGTTTGAGAGGAAAATAGAGTGACGTGAGGTGGGGAGGACAATAGAGAGAAGAGTGAAACACGAGAGCAAAACACGAGAGGAAGGGAACTAACCTTTATATTTTCATCTACTTGCGTTTGTTATTTTTGTAGTTGATCAAGCTTCTAATAAATCTCAAATGAAATGGCAAGAAATCGGCAAGCAAGCTAATATAACAATAAAAATATAAGAAGAACGATAAAAAAGAGGATGAGCTTAGCCGCTCATGCTAACAAGTAAATAAATAACAGATCTGAAAAATAACATAAATGAAATCAAGAGATAAGTAAAATAAAATGTTTAATAAATACCGATCGGAGCTTAAAACTCTGGATTGTAACAAACAAGTAAATAAATAATAGATCTAAAAAATAACATAAATGAAATCAAGAGATAAATAAAATAAAATGTTTAATAAATACCGATCGGAGCTTAAGACAAAGTGAGCTTGGCAATGTTAATGGAGGAAAAAGAGGAAACACAGATCCCAATGAACACATAAAACTATAGCCCGATATAAACCCCGATAGTTAAGGATTTGGTAATTGATATTGTGATTTCTGGAAAGAAGAAAATTGTCATGATCCAAACATTATTATTAGCTGAAAATGTGACAAAATGAGTTGAGAAACATTATTATTAAAAGTTTCTTTTATTATTATAGAAGGAGATAGAATTCAAATTATATATTCTATTAATGTTTTTCCACCCAACAGACAACAAACAAGTCATTTACAGTCTAATCAAATAACAGAAGAGAAGAGAAATCAACCTAGGTTTTCAAATATGATATAACAAAGGAAAATAATAAAAAAATGAAAATTCACATGAACAAATAGATCAGAAGGTAGAGTTAACGAAACTGGGATTAAAAAAAAATTATACAAAGTTTGAGACATCTCAAAGGGTGTCAAAATTCCGTACCCAACCGTTTTAGGCGGATAAGGGTGAATAATTTTTAACCTGTTAAAAATTAGGATCATACTGACCCAATCCATTGGACCCGTTTATTCCTTAATTGTTTTTTGAAAAAATAATTTTGCATGATAATGAATATAGGTTCGAACCCTTCTCACCTAATAATCTATCACCGCACCAATTAGCACTTTCATGTCATCATGAGAAATATTTAATATATGTACTAAAGACTTTGATTCTAAAAATCCGAAATTAAAACATAATAATGCATTTATTTATGGTTTAAACTTCATTTACAATTTTTACTATTATTATTTTATTTTGATTCATCTGTACTAATTTTTTAATATGGCAACACAAGCTAGGTCAATAACAATTTTTCTCTTTACGAATATTATTTTGGAATTTTTTATTAAAAAATTGGCATTATAAACTAGTAAAATGGGCTAATACGGCGGGGTATAGATTAATATGTTCTGGAAAAAAATTCGAGAAACTTATTAATAAAAAAAAGTTAAACGGGTCGAGCTAAGTCAACCTTAATTTTATCGGGTTGGATAAGAGTCGACTCATTTTTCATACGGGTCATGTTTTAAACGAATTAGGTCAACCTATTTTGCCACCCCTAATTAATAATAATTGAATTTGGAAATTTTTACTCAAAGCATGAGAGTATCAAATTATTCACTCAAATCACTTCTTGACTATAGTTTACTAGAACATATACTAGTTAACTACTCCCACTAATTATTAAATTCAAATTCTCAAATTATTTTTCGTCTGTCTTTCTTCTTGGATTAGTATAAATTAATTGAATCAGGTGCCTAACATAATCGTTCTCTTCCTGTTATCTTATAAGGTTGTACCAAATACAGTACATTATTAGCATCTGTTGCAATAATACGTACACACACGAGAGTAATGAGTTCACCGATACTGTGTTTTTATTTTGCAAAAAAAAAAAACAGAAAATATATTGGTGAAAAAAAAATTAAAATATAAATTAAAAACCAGGAATAGGTAATTTTTTGTATTCTCAATTACAACATTAACAAGTTAGCTTATATGGATGAAACGTGGACTATCAGAAAACATGCATCGGGAAAGCTGAGATAAGCCCACCACTGAAAAGGTCAGGCCCAACAAACATTTACCTATTCCTGGTTTTTAAAAAGCTCGTATTTTTCTAATTGTGTGAATATATCACAACCAAAGGTCGTTTGGATGGCTTACTGGGCTTCTCTCAGGTATTACTCATAATTTTGTTTATCAATTGATAGAAATTAAAAGTTAAGGTATACGAACTTGAATTTTATTTTCTCTCAGAAAATACGACTGAGCTAGAAGTTGTTGTCGAGTTAATATAAAACCAGACTAGAATAACATTCTTTTAACATCTTATTACAACTGTGATTGGAACCTTAATTAACATTATTTGTCCAATGTTTTTTTAGGGAGCGACACTCTTAATATTGTTGATTGGATATCAAACTCAAGTAATTAAACTTTTCTTATACACAAAAATTAATATAATTATGGAGTTTAGATTTATTCGTGATGGGTGATCCAAATTATAGGGGGTGTTATTGAAACATCATCCACCAATGAAGTTGTTTGTGTCAATATAGACAACCAAGCATATGTGATGTTGCCTACAATGATGTCATGAAAGTGAAGTCGGTCCATTTTATAGGAGCCAAGGAATGGTTAAAATTGCCCTACGAGGACCTTGCCACTGCCTTTCACAACCCTCTCATCGTAAGGCACCCTCAAGGCCACACCGTCCCTAGACTTGGTTAGTTACTATATATCTATAGCTCGAATTTGCGTACTAGTTGATGTGTCTAGCAGTACAAACAGTCTAGTTTGTGATGTGTTCGGTAGTACTGTTATTATCTTTCAATGTTCGATACGTTCGATTAGGATTGAAAATTTAGTACGATTTGTTAGCGTTACTTATTCGTATACTTATGTGAACAGACGAGGTAGCCGTGAAGCAACTACGTGGTTGGATTTCAGACACATCCGTGGGTGGTACTAAAAAGACTCTGGACAACGATAAACAACATGATGAACTTAAAAATGGAGAAATTGGTCAAGGGAAAAGTAATGGAGGAAATAATAAGGGATCAGATGGAAATCATGAAAATGGAGATGATGGTCAAGAGAAAAGTACCGGAGGAGATGATAAGGAATTAGCTTGAAATCATGGCAACCAAGAACATGCATGATTATTAATTAGTTTGATTTTGTAATGAAATTGCTCATAAATTAAAAATAAGACCATTGGAATTGTAGCTTTCAAGTTGTGTTTGTTATCCTTCATTATTTTTTTCCTTGATAAGTTGGAAGATATATTACCAGAAGCTACACAAGTTGTGCGGTGTCAAATCTGAAAATTGAAAGCACCCAACAAGATAAAAGTTTTTCTATGGTGCATGCTCCAAGATAGCCTAGCTGTAGGAAACAACCTAATTAAGAGAATCCTTGATGCATCGCCAAGCAGCAAAAAGTGCTCACATCCACAAGAATCAAGTACCTTATTACTTGATATTCCTATCAGTGGCGGATCCTGCCTTCGATGTTTGGGAGGCAAGATCAATAATGGATCCAGAATTTGTATTCAGAGAGTTCGGGGGCAGCGCCCCCGATATATATATATATTTTGAGTATTTTAAAAGGAAGGCAAGCGAGCTGAACGAAAAATTGGAAAAATACTTAACAGTATTTGTATCCGTCACTAAATAACAAATATTTAGATAAACTTAACAAAAATATAAGTTTGACATTTAGGGTAGCTGGGTTGGGTTAGGGATTTGGGATTTGGGGTGCTAATTTCTTTTGTTTGAATACACTCTCAGAGAAGACCCAGTTAAATTTTTTATTATTTTTTTGTGGACACTAATGTAAAATGAATACAATAATCACGCTAGGAAAATAAAGTATCAAATATATTTACTTGTGTTGCTACTCGATTTTTAATTTTTCATCAAAACCTTTTCGTCAAAATCGTATTTCTGTTCATTTTCGTTCATCTGCTATTTATTTAACTACCTCACGTCATTTAAATTTTATTCCGTACTTTTTTCACATTTTTATCATTTTTCCGTTCGAACTCATTTCGGTTCCGAGTAAAAATTTTCGAAACCAATGATCGAACATTTTCTCTTATTAGTGGTTTATTTTTTTTTATTATTTTTTTTTTGCGTCATTTAGTTTTATTTCACTTAGTTTATATTTTAGCAATTTTCATGTTCGAACTTTTATCGCTTATGAGTGATTTTTTATCAAACTATAGAGCGGACTTTTCGTCGCTTACTGTGTACTAATTATTTTGCTTTATTTTATTCCACACTTTAGCAATTTTGGTTCGAGTTTTTATTCATTTTTAGGTGAAATTGCTCGTACCATCGGCTCGAACCGAACCAACAATGTATATATTAAAAAAAAATTTAAAAGTTTGGAGGGGGCGGTCCCTATGAGGATCCGCCCCTGATTCCTATGTAGGGGGAGAGTTATTCTGTCAATGGTCGTGCTGACGTGGTGGGTATGCTTGCTCGTGTATTACCTGCAGAACGTCAGAGGGGGTCTCCGACGTAGAAGCTTCGACGATCAAGTTAGAATCGTGAAGAATACAAGTAAAGGGAGAGATACCGGAGTAGTTACCGGGTTTGCAGTGGGAGCTTGGATGAGGGTTCTTGGGTGTATGCGCGTATGTGTTTGTCCTCCTTCCTGAATGAGGGGTGGGGGTATTTATACCTGATACGAGCATGACATCTAGGCCTCGCCATCCTTGCGCCCGTGCCCAGCCTTGTGATACAAGCCTGCCGTCTAGGCCGAGCCAGTTGTCTAGGCCAAGTCGTCCATCTAGGCCAAGCTGTGCGTCTAGGCCAAGTCATCCATCTAGGCCAAGATGTGCGTCTAGGCCAAGCCGTGTGCCCGCGCCCTCGGCCTTCGGCCAGCACGCTCCAAGCCCATCAGCGCCTAGCCATATGAAGCCCACGCTCAAGCCCGAATCATCCAAAGAAGGAAACCCTTTGTCTAAGGGTGTTTTTAGTATTTTCCTCTTTTGTAATAATTCCCCTATAAACAGAAGGACTTAACCTCTTTTATAGGTTGTCTTTGATTTTGAATATGGTTTCCATCATAAGACCACTTAATTTAGGTTAATTAAATAGGGTTCTTGAAACCTTTATCCTCTTCTCCTCTTGGATTAGAGATCCTTGTATGCTTGTGGTAAGGTTGTCTAGGAATTGCCCCTAGAAGGGTTTACCGTGTATGCAAGTTTGTTTATTGTTATTCATCAATACTCCTTCATCTTCAACCATAAATCCGCTGCACTCTTCCGCAATCTCCTCGCGACGTTATCTTCTCCATCAACTCCATCCAATTATCAATCCAACCTCCCAAAGAGGACTAGATCCGTGCAAGGGCTCCAAACTGGAACTAAGATCGTATCATTTAGTAGCGGAGCTCCAGTCGTCCTCTAGGTTGGTTATCTCACCATTCCCTCTATTAAAATCGCTTCCCCTTCATCTCTTTTATTCATTTGTGCTGGTCAGAATTTTTCTGTCCAAGAGTCATTTTTGAGTCTGTTTTCTTTTCTGTTTTGAGTCAGTTTTCTAGACCAGAAAAATCTAAAAATTTGTGTGCTGAAAGTTCTTTCTGAGTAGAGAAAATGTTGTTTTTGAGTCGGCTGCTGACTCTATAATTTTTCCACACTTGTTGACCTCTGAAGAAACGTGTGCAGAAATTGCTTGAGAAAAACAGTCTTGTATTGTGCGTCTATTTTAGGTGCCTTCCGCTTGGAATCGTGTTTTTATTTCTTCTACAAAGTTGTAGATATTTGTTGTTTGAGTCATTCTGTTGATTTTAATAATTTTTGGTCCACGTTTGCTATACCTTGTGTCCCGAAGGAGAAAGTCTGCTTGGTATTTTTTGTGTTCATCTTGCATCTGATTTGCTTTTTGTGTTTGATCTTGTGGGAACCAAAAATTCCAAAAACTTGGTGTTTGTGTGGTTTAATTCTCCTCTTATCTGTGGTAATTGTTGGCTGATTATTGGAGCTTCCTATGGTGGCCATGAGAGCCATATGGACTTGCTTGTTGCTTAGCTAAGTGCCAAATTTTGTGCTCCACTCCTAGCCGGCCACATCACCCCCATTGTGAGCCTAGTATTTACATGCATTGTGAGCCAAGCATTTCAGCTTGCTCACCACACTTCTCCTCACATAGCCGGGCCTAGGTTTAGCATCCTTACACTTGCCACCTCACTTGCCACATACACACCACATCACTTGCCACCTCACACATTGAGCCACCTCATCACTAGTGCCACCTCATCAAATATTTGGCATCTAGTGAAAAAATTCAAAGAGTAAAACTACTTGTCTTTCACTTCTTCTTCTTTAAGGATACATGTCACACAAGTGAGCTCTCTTCACTCATTGCAGAAAAAAAAAGGAACTAAAACAAGGATCAAAACATTAAATTAGATTGCAATTGAGTCACAAGAAAGAGACTACTAGTGTGTGATTACATTGGAAGTGTAGTAGTTTGCTATTAGGTGTGCTTTTGTTTGAGTTTCACTTTTCAAGTTTAGTTGTTCATACTTTCGGTTTTGAATTTTCTTTGTATTTTCTTTTCTCGTTTCCTTGAGTCTTTTCTTGTGTAGCTTGTGTCTTAGTATCTCCTTCTTTGTTGCGTACATACATACTCCACTCTAAGTCAATTTAGTGATCAAAATCAATTTCTCTTCTTTGATCACTATTTCGGCCTCCCTTGCTTTCCTTGCCTAGCCTTGTTTTCTTTGCTTTCCTTGTGCTTTCGTTAGAGTCATTGCTAGCCTAAGTGTTTGGTTTGTGTTGGAAATTAGAGTGAGTAAAATTGTGAGCTTATTAGAGTGTGAAACACGAGTGCAAACACGTGAGGGAGAGACTAATGTTTTTATTAGCAATTGTGTTTGTTTTCTTTTGTAGGTAATTTCCTATGTCTTTGTATTGTGAGGATGTTGGGTCCTCTTGGGAGGAGGAATCTTGTTGTTCTAGCATCGAAGGCACCACGGTGGCTAGTGATCGTTTCTCCTCTTGTTATGATGTGAGCTACTTGGGTGAGCTAGAGACGCCATATAGGGCTAGTTCTTCTTGTGAGAGTGTCAACTACCCCCCCGGTTGCTAGTGATGGTCACGGATCGTGTTATCAGGAGAGTTACTTAGTGGAGCATGAGGCACGGTATGGGTCTTATCCTTATGAGGTGGACACCCAAGATCACCATTGTGCCGCATCTTCTTCTCGGTTGGGTTTTGGTCTTCCTAGGCCCTCTCGGCCATCTTATGTGTATGTCTCTTGTGCCGCATCCCCTCCTTGGGTGGATTATGATCATCTTGGGCCCTCACGACAATCCCATGTATATATGGCTTTTGTACGAATAGTAGGGATGAGTATTATGGGTGAGAAGACTACATTGATGGGTCATCTCGGCATGGGAGTCACGGCCATGACTTCTATACCAAGGTGTCATTTTCCCCACACCATGGCCAAAGCCTTTCTTCCTACCAAAGTCGTGGCGCCTCTACCTATGCCTCTAGTGCACCTCCTCGTCGCGCCCCATCTCATCACGAGGTGCCATCATCATGCCATGACCGTAGACCTCCTCAGGGCTCACCTAGTCGTGGCACCTCTAGCTATGTCTCAGACAGGAGATCCCCTCAATGCCTCTTTATCCCGCCGGCCACTAGTGCACCTTCGCGCCACTCCCCACCTTATACAGAGCCATCTTCCCACCGTGTCCGCCGGCCGCCTCCGGGCTCCTATGGGCATGAGTCATCTTCCCCTCAAGCCCGAGTACCGCATCATGCGTTCATGAGGTCGTATGACCACTTAGAGAACTGTCGCGCCCAGCGAAAATAATAAAAGAATTCGTGAGTATACGACGAATCTGAGACCTTACGATGCTCAGCGTAAAAGGACGTCTCGCAACATGCAATGAAGTCGCCACCCTAATTTTTGTTTCTACGCTTAGGGAACCTAATCGTCATGGCATAAAAAATAAAATAAATAAAAAAACTAAAAAAAATTAAAGGCACAAAAAAAAGGTCTAAACCCAAGAACAAAAGGTTCGGAGTCGTATTATGGACTCGGGAAGGTGTTAGGCACCCGAGTCACATCCGAAAATGGTTATCGGTTGATAAGAGAGGTGTTTAAAAGATGTTTGATAAAAATGCGTTTTTAAAAAAGGGGGTCCTTAGAGGAATCGTCACTTTAGTCTTTTCCAAGATCAGGACCATTTAGGAATAATTAATCGTTGGACGGGGTTACTGTTTTAAAAATCTTTTCGGACGGGGTTACCATTTTCAAGACCGATCGATTATTCCTGATCGTAGTGTGATGGGACTGAATTTTCCGTAAAACTGAATGAGCGCCCACTTTTTCATCATCGGACCGTGCATGATTAAATTAACTACTAAGTGATTCTATCATGGATTGCTAACAGAGTACAAATTTAAATGAGAGATAATTTAAAATGATAAACTGATGTGGGATCGAAGCCACCAAACACATGCAGTCAATATAAGCGGAATTTAAAACAAATGAGCATGGCATTTAAAGCGAGTTATTTAAACAAGTCGTTCATGTGGGTTGATTTTAATTCTAGCAATTCTATATATCATGCATACGATTAATATTTACGGAAAGCTTTGAATAAATAAAAGGGAAAGAAAGGCGTACTTTCTAGTGAAGCTTAAATTTTAAACCTACAAAATGAGAGTGTTAGTGATAGCTCGAAAAATAAATAAGCAGTTTATGAATGCGAGAATTTAAATAAACAGTTGATATATATCGAAAAAGTAAACAATGATTTTGACGAGTACGAAGATAAAAATGACGATTTGATAAGTGCAGGAAAAATTGAATGATGATTTGATGCATACGAAAATTAAAACGGCAATTTGACGAATACGAGGAATTTATATGATGACAGTTGATAAGTGCGAGAAATTTAAATGATGATTTGATGCATACGAAAATTTAAATGATGATTTGGTGCATACGAAAATTTAAATGATGATTTGACTAGTGTGAGATATTTAAATGATGATTTGATGAGTGCGAGAAATTTAAATGATGACAGGTGATAAGTGCGAGAAATTTAAATGATGATTTGATGCATACAAAAATTTAAATGATGATAATTGTGAAAAATTAAAGATTTGACGAGTTGCAGAAAATTTAAGCAGTTGATGATTTGCAAAAAATCAAAGCAGTTGATATTTGCGGAAATAAAAAACGCGACCGACCATATAGGCGGTAGATTAAATGACTGAATTTTAAATTGCAGAAAATTAAAGTGCGGAAAATAAAATTGCGGAAAAGTAAAGTACGAAAAATTAAACAGTTGATATTTTGTGAAAAATAAATTGCAAAAAAGTAAGCAGTTGATATTTTGCGAAAAATACGAAAATAAAATAAACAAGTTATGCGCACACACAAAATGAACAATTAATTAAATAGGCAGAAATAAATATTTTGTACGAAGCAGACATACGGACAATTGACACGAGAAAAGAAGAAATTGACGAAAAAATACAGGCCGAGCCCGTTGCGCTGGGCCCAAGGAAATGGGGCCCAACTTTAAAAAAATTGAAAGATGGGCCAGGAATACCTTTCCATCTTCTCTCCCGCATGAACCCAAAAACAAAACCCATGCACTATTCATCATCATCAACCTTGGGTCGTTGGCGCTACTCCCGGCGACCAGGGTCCAGCCAACCGTGGCCGAAACCAAAAACCTTCGTACCGAGATACTCGTCTCCTCGACGGCTTCCCGACCGTACAAACCTTGAATCTCGATTTAAACCGTACCGAGTTTAATTTCAAAAAAATGACGAAGACGGTAATTAACAAAAAATAATTAATTCGCAAGATTTACTTAACAATTAAGCAAACTAAAAACATGTATTTAATCTATAGCATGTGTAGGATTTAATGGCATGAAAACAAACAATTTATTTGATCAAAACCTTATCCTAACAATTAAAACCGAAGATGGCCGAAAAAAGAGCAAGAAAACGCTGACCGAAAAAGCTTTGAACTATGGCGACTATCACTCTAGATGAGCAATCTGTCTAGAGGGAGAAGAAGCAAGTTGCTTGGGTTGTGAATTCGTGAGTCAAAATGGAGAGGGGCAGTGGCCTATTTATAGGCGAGCTCGTGAGTGGAGGGAGACGTGGCGCTGCGCGTGGAGGAGCCAGGCGTTGTGCTGGCAGGGCTACGTCATCGTGCTGGAAGGGCTACGGTCGTTGGTGATGATGGCGGACGAGACAGGAAGCGACGGGAGCAAGCAGCTCGGTGGCTTGCTCCGCTGCTGCTCGTTGCCACTGTTTACGTGCACCATGCACGTAAATAGTGGGCCGTTGATCTGGTTGACTTTCCTTGGTCAACCAGATCAACGATGATGACCATCTTCCCTTTTAAATGTATTTAAATGGCCTCGAGCCATTTTTGTGAACAAACGTTCCGAATTTTTGAGCCAAAAGTGCCAGCGCATAGAGAAAAATAAGGCGAGTTTAATAGTCTACAGCGAATGAAGAAAATTATTCGTTTAACGTGTTTATTTTCTCGTTCGGAAACATGACTATGTTCGAATGAAAAATAAATGACGTTACGATGAAAATTACACGAGACGAAGTTGACTGGCGTGAATGAAAAAAAGAGTAGGTAATTGTCAACTGAAGAAATAACGCGTTCGATCAATGGTCCGAGCGAACTTGCTCGGGTCCAATAAAAGCTCGAACAAAAATAATAATAAAATAAAAAAATGCTAAAAAATATGATAAAATACTAAAAATCCTAAATTTTATGCGATGACGTAAAACATAAAAATAAATAGCAAATGACCAACGGATAATTAAAAATATGACTTTTAAGGCTGAAAATATTAATAATAATAATAATGAAAATACGTGACGAAAAAATAAAAAATGCGATTTACGACGCGAATGATAATGATAACGATTATAAAATGTGACGAGAATTAAAAATGAACTAACAATAGTAAATTAATTAAGACGATAGTAAGTTAAGTAAAATGACATAAATGATAAATTCAATTTAAATGGCATCAAAATTCGGGTATCAACAGTTGCCCCTTCTTTACTGTCTTATCGGAGTATTTGATAAGTAGTAAATACGGTTGCCCCCACATATCCGAATTTTGGTGACACAGCAGATCTTACCTTAAAAGAGTGTGATGACGTCGCTCTGGGAGGAAAAAGTTCTTTGATGTCACTCTAGGAGGAGATAAGTTGTAGATGTCACTCTAGGACGAGATATATTCGATGATGTCATTCGTTGATGTCACTGTAGGAGGAGGTATGCTGTTGATGTCAATCTGATGGGATAGTTTTGATGCTGTCGCTCTGGGAGGAGATAATCGTTGATGTCACTCTGGGAAAAAGTATGCTGTTGACGTCACTCAAGGAAGAGATAGGTTTGGAAGCCCTTGTGTGAATCGAGTTTTGACCGGATGTCCTGCAAAGATGCAAACTTATATCTATAGGGATATTAAGGGAAACATAAATTGTAGAATTGTTAATGACAACTTCCTTGACAGGAACAAAAAGTGAATTACGGAAAGGTAAATGACGACTCCATTGGGGTGTAAATGCAAAAAGGTGTTATTCTAGGAGGAAGATGTAACGATGTTTTGAAATTTAATGATATCACTCTGGGAGGAAAATGTAACTAATGTCACCCTAGGAGGGGGTGAATGTAATGCTGTCACTCTAAGAGGAGGTAAATGCAAATGATGTCACTCTAGGAGGAGGAAATGCAAATGATGTCACTCTAGGAGGAGGAAAATGCTGATGTTGTCACTCTATGAGGAGGAAAAATAGTACGGAAATGTAAACGATGTCAATCCCATAGGAGAAGACGTGAAATACGGAAATTAAAGTAAGGTCACTCTAGGAGGAGGAAATGCAAATGATGTCACTCTAGGAGGAGAAAAATGCATGATGTCACTCTAGGAGGAGAAAATATAAAGTTGTCACTCTAGGAGGAGGAAATGTAAAATGCAGAAATTTAAATGACGTCAATCCCGTAGGAGAGGACGCGAGGTGCAAAAATAAACCAATCGTCACTTTAGGAGGACGAAACGTAGATGCTATCACTCTAGGAGGAGGAAATGTATGATGCCACTCTAGGAGGAGAAGAACGCAAATGATCACTCTGGGAGGAGGGGATATAAAGCTGAGGATGTTCCATCACTCTAGGGAAGGAAGCCGTTCACTTTTGTTACCAACGGTCTTGATACGAACCTAGAGTGCATTTGCATCTGATTCAGGAGGTAACGACCCCAAGGTAAGACTTTCCCAGAATTTGCAGTTGTAAGCAATCCTCACCTGATATTAGTGTTTGTACTCATGCTCTGAAACAAGGTTAAGTGTTTTACGCTCATATAGATGCAACTAACATGGTACATAATTTCCAATTCGTAATGTCAATCCGAGTGAATAGACTTCAAATGAAGATGCACATGCATGGGCATTCTAATAATCGATGGGACTTTCATGGAAAATAATGTAGGGATATGAAATGTCTGGAAAGAAGCTTGTTTTGGTAAAGATGTGCTTTTCTGAAGGGTTTGAAGGTTTTTGATGAGTAACGCTTGTCGATTGGCCCTGATGAGGGCAAGGCGTGCAAGTTCTTTCATTTTTTGCTGGGAGTGCTTTCTCGGCAGAGTGCATGAGTTCTTGGATCCTTGCTGGGAATGTTGTTTTCCTATTGGCCAGGGGCCCTTTTCTCGAGTCTTTACTGAGGGATGTTTCCTTCGAGATTTCTTGAGTTGGTTCTGGGCCCTTTTTCTTCTCTAGTCTTCACTAGAGAATGTTGTCATTGTTCTTTTCGAGGTTTACTGCTTAAGTTTTCCTTGGGCCCTTTTTCTCGAGTCTTCACTAGGGAATGTTTTCCTCGAGATTTCTTGAGTTGGTTCTGGGCCCTTTTTCTTCTCGAGTATCCACTGGAGAATATTGTCGTTGATCTTTTCGAGATTTACTGCTTGAGTTGGCCCTGGGCCCTTTTTCTCGAGTCTTCAGTGGGGAATATTTTCCTCAAGATTTCTTGAGTTTAGTTGTCCCTGGGCCGTGCTTGCTTCTGTTTTTCGATTGTTGTGTTCCTTGAACGCCTCTAAGCATTTCTCTCTTTTTCTTTTCTTTTTTTTTCCTTCTTCTTTTTTTCCTTTTTTTTCTTTTCTTTTTCTTCCTTTTTTTTTGATTTGAAATGCATCAGAGAGCAGAGCAAGTACAACCTTTGTCTCGATCTCTTCCAGTTCTGACTTAAGGCCTCGGCCTTCATCTTTGGGTTTTTGGTCTCTCTTCAGTGATGGTTCTTAGCGATCCTTTGGTGACTTTTTCCGTCTCTTTTGTCATGAACTTTGAACTTGGCGTGCTTTTTACCTCCGGCTAGTAATCTTAGCTGACACTAATCCTTGGCTCTCGGGGTATGAGTGATAGTGAAGGTTTTTTAGGAGTGATGACACATGTGGTGGAAAGAGGGAAGGAATGGAAAAATGGAGAAAATCATAAAAGTCCCACGTCATTTTACTGCTATCCCATGTCTAATAGCACATGTACCCTGGATATTATGCGAATTCAACTAGTACTTAGTCAGGCCCTTACACTCATGAAAAGATAAGGCGCGATGGCTCGAAAATGCTTATCGGGATTTGTCTGTGTCTGCTTACGTCTAAGCAAATCGTGGATATAAGAGCAAACAAGTAAGATCATGTATGATACGTAATTTTGATGGCTGCCTTACTTAACAGAGGGATTGAACACCCTCGACCTATGAAATGCATGAATATGCTACGAGAGCAGTACGGATTTTTATTTTAGCTAGGCTAAATTTTTTTATTTTTTTATTGATAGTTTAAAGCTAGAACGCGGGGGACGACTTATTTACAAGAATCCAATGAGAATCTAAAGGGTTGCCCCCAGTGGGCCAGACGATCGTACGCAAATTAAAGCTAACAAAGTGAGCAGGAACGAAAATGAATTTTAATAAAGGGGGGAAGAAAGATGGACTCCCCTGAAATGTGCAGCGGGGCTGCGAGGGAGTCTTCCACAAGCTTTATACGGGTGACAATGGGATGATTCAAGTCCCTGCGAAATGAAGAGGGGACAACGGAGTAGAAAAGGAAAGTTGATTCGAAAACAAAAATGACATAAGTTTTGGATTCTCCCTTTCCTTAGCTCGGCTTTTCGAGGGTGCCTACGGCGTGGTCCCAGTTCAGGAACGCTTTGCTTGGATGCTGATTGATTGGTTTATTTTTTAGATGCTTTGCAAGAACCGTAGATCTAGGTCGGAGTGAGGATGAGATCCGCATTTTTGTTCATTTACTTACTAGCCATTGCTGGACCTTCGCTGATTTCCCTGGGATAAGGGGAAAATCTTCTGTCCCCGAAATGTACAGTGGGGCTACGAGGGCGTCTTCTACCAGTCTTATGCAGGCAACAATGGGGTGATCCAGTTCCTAAAAAATGAGGAGAGAAGAATGGGGAGTAAATGAAAAGCAATTTTTAGAAAGAGTAATGCGATTGATAAGTTTTAAGCTCTCCCTTTTGGATGGGTCATCTGTGGGTCACCGCGACGTGATTCGCATCGGATGTTGGTGGATGATAGCTTTGCTTTAGATGATTTGTCGCAATTCCCGCCTTGGCGCGGGTGATACTTGCAGTCCGGTTGTCTCTCTTCAGAGAGGAGTTCTGACGCTTTTTACAGCAAGAGATTGTGGATAAAACAAGAGAGTTGAGAAACTTCTTGAATGACACGGCATTAAGTATATTGATTGTGGTCCTGGGAGGACAGCTTTTCGTCGTGCTTCTTCTCCAGAAGTTCTGCCTGCAAAGGGCGCTTGGCGACCACGACGTCTTGATGGTGAACTCCTCCGAATAGGCGAATGAAGATGGGAACTCATGCCACTAGCATTCCGACAGCTCGGCCGGCATAGGATGGGCTTTGTGACTTTGGTCCAACATTTAGTCCTTGCTCAAATTGGATAATAGTATTGTTGTGAAATCTTAACGGTGAATAGTCTTTAAGTTCTTGAATATTGTTACAGGTTCGGACAACCCTCTAAGTGGTTAGATGAAAGCTTTGCGGGGTGATCTACATCAGTCCTTTGAGACTGGTTGTTTTCGATACAGGATGTGCTGGTAGTACTGCGAGGAAAAAGAATTTCAATTTACATAGTTACTGGTTTTTAAAATCTTTCCTGATTTGCTCTTTAAGGCGGCCTGCTGCGGCAATTCAGGAGCTGCTACGAGGGGGATTCCCTAGTCCTATCACGATGATGAGATAAGGTGTGAGACATTATATTCCTGCAGAACTTAAGATTGATTAGTGGCGTTAGTCTAAGCGCCGTGTCTTGTGTCTCGAACTACTCATTGGGAGCCACCAATGCCATGCCTCCTTTTTTCATCTCACAAGTTTAAGAAAAAGTTTTGAAATAACAAGCATCTCCTGAAAAACTCATTTTATTAATTTCAGGATAAATATTTGAGCGGCATTGTCATGATAAAACCCTATGTCTTTGATTCGATAAGATGCACGGTCTGCGAAACCCTAAGCAAAATATATCTTGACGGCATCAGCGTTTACCGGTCTTGGTAGGTCATCTCCATCCATATTGGTTAGCATTAGGGCACCCCCCGAGAATGTACTTTTAACTAAATACGGACCCTCGTATTTCGGAGCCCACTTTCCTTGACTAGCCTCCTGATGAGGGAGAATCTTTTTCAACACTAAATCCCCGGTCTTGAACTCGCGAGGTCGCACTTTCTTGTTATAAGCGTTAGCCATCCTTTGCTGATACAATTGCGCATGACAGATAGCGGCCAAGCGTTTCTCAAGAATGAGGTTTAACTGCTCGTACCTCACCCTTGCCCAATCCGATTCTTCTACTTCTGATTCTGCCAGGATTCTGAGAGAAGGGATTTCTACCTCAAGAGGAATTACGGCTTCCATGTCGTAGACTAAAGATTCTGAGAGAAGGGATTTCTACCTCAAGATAATTTTCTTCAAGTTTTTATTTGTCGCTTCGACTGCGCCATTCATTTTTGGACGATATGGTGATGAGTTTCGGTGCTTCACCTTCCGATGTTGGTAAAGACCGTCGATCAATTTTCCATTTAGATTAGTGTCGTTGTCTGTGATGATCGTTTCCAGGACCCCATGGCGACAAATGATGTTCTTCTCAATGAATTGCATGGTTGTTTTCTGAGTGATGTTGGAGTAAGAGGCGGCTTCCACCCACTTGGTGAAGTAATCGATTGCCACGAGGATGATGTCGATTCCCCACATCGCAAAAGGCCAAGGTGATGTCATGCTGAAGAGAGGGTCCGGAGGGACATAGAGATAGTCTGCATAAATCTGACATTTATGGCATTTTCGAAAGTAGTCGATGCAATCTCGTTCGACGGTAAGCCAAAAGTAACCTTGCCTCATTATTTGTCTTGCTATCATATGCCCACTTGCGTGTATGGAACAAACCCCTTCGTAGATCTCCGTTATGATTTTCTTGGCCTCAGCTATGGTGACGTAACGAAGTAAAGCTCCATCAGCTCTCCTTTTATACAAAACCTCACCGTCGAGGTAGAAGTCTAAAGCCAAGCATTGGAGGGTCTTTTTGTTAACCTAGCTTGCCCCCGGTGGATACTCTCGGTTTCTGATAAATTGTACTAAGTCGTGGAACCATGACTTCCCGTCAGGTTCTTCTTCCAAGGTGACACAGCATGTCGGAGTTTTCTTTACTTCCACTCTCAATGGTTGAAGCATTACTCCGCATTTTAACTTGAACATCGAGGTCGACGTGGCTAATGCGTCTGCGAAGCGGTTCTTTTCTCTATCGACTCGATCAAATTTGGTTTCTTCGAATTCCTACATGAGTTGGGTGAGTAACCTCTAATAAGGGATGAGCTTGGAATCCCGTGTCTGCCATAAATCCTGGGCTTGGTAGATGACAAGGGTCGAATCGCCAAAGATTTTGAGCTTTTTTACTTTTAAGTCGATTGCTGCCGTCAGACCGCTGATGCATGGCTCGTACTCGATGATGTTATTGGTGCATGGGAAGTTCAACTTGCACGCTATGGGGAATTGACGGCCATCTGGGGCTATGACCACGACTCCTACTCCCTTGCCTGAGAGGTTCACCGCACCGTCGAAGAACATGGTCCACCAATCATCTTCTCTAAGATCTTCTGCGATCTTGTCATTAATCAACACGATGTCCTCATCCGGGAAGTCGAAACTCAACCACTCATATTCGTCCAAGGCGTGATCAACTAAGTGATCGGTGAGAGCGCTTGCCTTAATAGCCTTCCGCGTTACATATATTATCTCGTGCTCGGCCAATAAGACTTGCCATCTACAAATGCGACTTGACATATACGGCTTCTCGAAGATGTACTTCAGGGGATCCATACGAGAGATTAACCATGTTGTGTAATACAACATGTACTGCCGGAGCCTTCGGGCGCACCATGCTAGGGCGCAACAAGTTCGTTCCAACATGGAGTAGCGCATTTCGTATTCGTTGAATTTTTTGCTGAGATAGTAGATGGCTTGTTCACGCCTCCCTGACTCATCATGCTGTCCCAAAACGCAGCCCATGGCGCTAGCCGTGACTGTCATATACATGAGCAAGGGACGTCCTGGCGTCGGGGGAACTAGTACAGGTGGGCTTTGAAGATATGTCTTAATTTTCTCAAAGGCTTTCTGGCAATCCTCATCCTATTCTGCATCTCTGTGCTTCCTTAACATTTTGAACATCGGTTCGCAGGTAAGTGTTAACTGGCAGATAAAGCGAGCGATGTAGTTGATGCGTCCTAAGAAGCTTCGTACTTCTTTTCCGGTGCTGGGAGCGGGTAGCTCTTGAATTCCCTTTATCTTATCAGGATCCACTTTGATGCCTTTGTTGCTGACGATGAATCCTAACAACTTTTCGGAGGTCACTCTAAAGGTACACTTAGCTGGGTTTAGCCGTAGCTGAAATTGTCTCAACCTTTCAAATACCTTCTTTAGGATGTCTACATGATCTTGTGTCCCGCGAGACTTGGCTATCATGTCGTCGACATATATTTCCAATTCTTTATGCATCATGTCATGGAAGAGGGTGACGGCATCACGTTGGTAAATGGATCCTGCGTTCTTTAATCCGAAAGGCATTACTTTGTAGCAGAAGGTTCCCAGGGTGTGATGAAGGTCATTTTTTCACTGTCTTCGGGTGCCATCTTGATCTGATTGTATCCCAAAAATCCATCCATAAAGGAGAACATGTAGTTACTGGCGGCACTATCCACCAAGATGTTGATATGGGGAAGCGGGAAGTCATCCTTAGGGCTGGCTCGATTAAGATCCCGAAAGTCCACGCACATGCGGACTTTCCCATCTTTCTTAGGCATTGGCACTATATTGGCGATCCATTCTAGGTACTCGGTAACTCTTAAGAAACCCGCATCTAGTTGCTTGGTAACTTCTTCTTTGATTTTCAAAAGGATGTCTGGATGCATCCTCCGGAGTTTTTGTTTGACAGGTTTAAACTCAGGTTTCAACGGGATGCGATGCTCAACTATCCCGGGATCAAGACCTGGCATATCGGCGTATGACCATGCAAACACGTCTGAGTAGTCTTTGAAGAGGGAAATCAACCTTTTTCTCTGAGTTGTGCCCAGGGTAGTTCCGATCTTAACCAACTTCTGATTCTTATTGCTTGCCCCCCAAATTTACTTCTTCCAAATTCTCCCGATGAGGGGTTATTTCCTTTTTCGAACTTTCCAGTAAACAGGCTAATTCGCAGGGGATTTCGACCTTGTCTTCGGTTGTGACGACAATTTCTTCGCCAGTAAAGACATAGGTTTTATCAAGACAATCCGAACTAATATTCGTCTTGAAAATAAAAATTACATATATATTGATTTTTAACAAAGGGTAACGTGAGTCCCTACAAAAATGTTTCCGTAAGAAAACGTGCACATATCATATTATTATATTTTTTTAAAAAGGAGTAATTATGGAGAGACATCCGGAAGCATGGTGGTGGTCCAATTGCACACAGACTCTCCTGACTTCCTTACAAAAATGACTGAACTAGGCGACGATTCTTCTTCTCCCAGAGTGCAAATACAGAGGTCCGATACCCTGATCGGACTTTTATTGATGGTTTCAGCTGCTAAGGGGAACGTGGTTCTGATATGGGGGATTTGCATTTTACCATTTGGCGCAAAACGTCCAAATAGCTTAGGCAGCTACTTTTCTTTCTTTTCTTGGGTAATTTTGGCAAAATCGGCCTCGCTGGGTTGGTACCCTAAACCAAAGCGGTCTCGGAAGCTCTTTGGAGATGCCAAGCCTTTTAACCCTTGTAACTTGGCCCCGAGCCTTTTTCCCAGTTAGAAATTTCCCTCTGGTATTAACTTAGTGGTTGTTTCGGCCATTTTAGAATTTGAGGCTTCAAAAATGGGGGATCTTTCCTTGATCCAATCCGCGTTGACGATTTCGAAGGCTTGAAAAGAGCTCTCCAAGGTTTCAGCAGTCTCGATGAAAGGTATGGACGAATGTTTGGCCAAGATTAAGGCTTTCTCTGCCTTTATTGTGACGAGGGCATTGTCTTTGACGTATTTGAGGCACTGATGTAGGGAAGAGGAGACGGCTCCTGCCGAATGGATCCATGGCCGTCCTAGAAGCATGCTGCAAGCGGGTTGGATTTCCATGATCTGAAATGTCAAGGCGAAAGTGTGGGGCCCGATGACCGTATCCAATTCAAAATTCCCGATGATCTCTCGAATGGTGCCATCGAAAGCGCTAGCCATCATTCCGCTAGGTTTCATGTGAGAAAAATCAACAGGTAGTTATTTGAGGACATGTCTGGGCATGACATTTAGTGCAGACCAGTTGTCAATAAGAGCCTTTGCTATGACATGTCCTTTGCATTCTACCATGATGTATAGGGCCTTGTTGTGACCTCTTCTTGCGGGATCGATCTCTCCTTCGGAGAAGGAAATGCTGCTTAGGGCTTGAATTCTTCCGACAAGGTTTTCCACCCCTTCCGTGGTGATATCCTTAGTTACGAAGGCTTGTTTCAAGACTTTTAAGAGAGCTTGGCAATGAGGTTCTGAAGTAAGGATTAGCTCCATGATGGAAATGCAAGTCGGGGTTTTCTTTAGCTATTCGATGATGCTGAACTTGCTCTGTTTCATGATTTTGAGGAACTCAGTTGTCTCATCCTCAGTTACAGGTTTGCTAAACCTTTGCGTCTCTTCTACTGCCTCTTCGTGGACCAAAGGATTTTTTTCCTTTGGCTTGTCGTTGTTTCTCTACTTCCTCCGATATGTAGCACCTTCCGGTGCGAGTCATGCCCCCGATATGAGAGGTTTCACCGATAGCGAGCCCTGTTGGTGTGACGACAGGAGGGGTGGTGACCACCGTGTATCCGTAGTTAAATGGGACCGCGTTTAAGTCTTGGCTAGGAGTATTCATAGCAAATGTGAACACCACTTTGCGTGGGGTCGTGGCCGTATTCCCTGTTTGGGCCACATATTCGAAAGAATAGGGTGCTGGAGAATCGTCCTCGATGGTGTTGATTGCTCCTCTGGTTTTCCCTTTGGTCTAAATGATCCCGAATGCTGTAAGTTGCTTGACTTTCTGCCGAAAAAGTCTGCAATCCTAGATTTTGTGCTTGCTTTCCCCTTGGCAGAATAGGCACAGGGCCTGATTATTCTCTGGGTATGGTAGGTGTCCACTTTTAGCCAATGCAAAGAAAAGTTCTTCTTTGGGCGCTTCCTTCACTTTACCACGTCAGGACCTTTTGCTAGACTTTTGGAAGAGATTCGTCCGCGTTTGGTCAAATGATCAACCTTTTCTCTAAAGATGAAATAGTCTTCCAGGGAGTGTCCTTGGGTTCCGGTGTGATATTCGCAGCTAACCTTTGGATCATACCAACTAGGGTAAGGAGTTGGTTGAGGCGAGAGCGGGGATGGCGTAATCTGCCCGTCTGCCAAGAGGCTTGCGTAGATTTCCTTCAAAGGAAACAAGGGAGGTGACCACGTGGGTGAAGGCTACGATTCAGAATTTGGGGATTCCCAAGAGGATGGTAATGACGCTACACTAGAGTGGGAGGGTGGTGTAGAATACCTGACAAGACAGTCGAATATCCCGGAAGGCTAGCCCAGGGTGTCAATCTCACAGTCGCCCTCATCGCGACGCGTGGAGAACTATTTGTATGACGAAGTCGACCTTTTCTTTTGGATGATTTGGGGTGGGGTTCCTTTGGAGTTATGCAAATGCGGGATAGGAAATCCTTCTCCGATGGCATTAATGGATCCTTCCCGGTGGGTCGCTTTCTGGGTTTGTATTATTCTGAAACCCGAGAGTTGTCTCACCTTTCCTGCAAACAACTCGCAGCCTTGGATCTCATGACCGTTGTTTCCCTTGCAGTACACATAATGACTTGGATTGCTTTTCGAATATGGTATATGATAACTATCGATACCACAGAAGCGGCATCTCCACTACCCCACTGGATGACTCGGCCAACATACTATACCCACCGAGGGAAGCGGGACCCTGTTCTTACTGCCCTTAGCCTGGCAACCGACTCTGGGATGATCGACATCAGCGGGGGGGCTCTCATGCGACATCCGCACGGCGACATCCCATCCCAGGTCATCCATGACGTCACTCCGCATGACGTCATCCCGTATGACATCACTCCCTGTCACCCTAGCGACATCTATCACCCTAGCGGCACCAACCAGGGATAACTCCTACCCCCTGTCGGTACACTCCTTCCTTTGCCTATAAATACCCCCACCTTTTCAGACAAGAGGTAAGCCTAAGATAGCGTACTGAACCCCTGCCATTTTGACTACTCACACTGACTTTGGCATCGGAGTGTTTACGCCGGAGACCCCCTCCGGCGCTTTGCAGGTGACGAAGACCCCAGTACAGTGTTCCCGACCAGCCCAGATCAGGCCGATCCTGCTCAGTATCTCCCGGACTCTTATCAAGTGGTGCTCTCGTTGAGAGCCTTGGTTAAGTAAGTGAGTTTCCTTAGTAACCAAGCTCTGTTATTCCTGAGAGTCGAAGGATCATGGCTTCAGATTCAGAATCCACACCCCCTCATACTCGTGGTGTTCACGCACGTAGGGAACTTTTTTCCACGTCTTCGTCCAGTTCATTTGTCACATCACGTGAAACTTCCTCTGCGCAGACAGACTTTCTTTTCGGACTGACAGCTGGCACGCCGTTTTCTCAAACGGGCACCCCGTTTCCTCAAATGGGTTCCCTTATTTCCTCAATGGGCGCCCCATTTTCCCACGTGGGCGGATCTAGTCACTCCACCCCTCCACCTGTGAGTTCTAGGATGGATGGCCCTACTACTCCGTCGGTAAGCTCGATGTTAGCTCTTCGTGCCCACTTGGATTACTTGATTGGGATGGCTGCAGGCCCCACTTCTAGCACTGCGACATCAGGTGTGTCTTCTCGAGTTATTTTCACTCCGTCTATTGTCACCGATCGACCAGTATCGCCTCGACGCCAAGTGAGTGTCCCTCTGACCTCACCTGCGATAAGCATGCCATTCAGCTTTGCGCAACTAGCAGACGGACCGGAGGAGCCCTACATACCGCGGATACCGCGGATTCCTGTCTCTCAAGTAGAGCGACCGCTAGATGAATACAGAGAGCGTTGGGACGGCAGGAGAGAGGGGACTGGTAGAGAGGTATCTATGGAGTGGAGTGAAAGATCAGGGAATAGGAGGCGTCCAACCCGTTCGCCTAGGAGTCGTAGCCGGTCTCCCAGGCAGCATCGTACCCCGGAGCCTCGAGGGCACAGGCGACACCTGGACATGTCTCCTCCTCGTCATGATCGTGAGATCTTGGATGACACCACTGGTCATCCTTTCACCCACCGTATAAGGCACCACAGGGTCAGCCGACATGTGAAGCTCCCCACGGAATCATACGACGGCACCAAAGACCCCATCTCTCATCTTAATAAGGTGAAGGATTTCGTCCAGTTTCAAACGCACAACGACGCGGCGTTGTGTCAAATAATTATTATGACGTTGTCAGGAGTAGCTCGCCTCTGGTTTGAAGGACTTCCTGCTCGATCAATTGATAATTTCCCACAACTAGAGGCTAAGTTTAAGAGTCTCTTTAGCACAGCTATCCCTATTCGGAAGTCTGCCGCAGCCTTGTTTGATATATGTAGAAAACCAGAAGAGTCTCTGAATAGCTATCTTGGTCGCTTTGACATGGAAATGTCATTAACACCTGGTATTACTATTGATTTTGCTATAGAAGCTTTGAAGCGGAATTGTGGATATGGGAAGCTGAGAGATACGTTGATGGTGGACCCCCCAACGACCTTAGATGCTTTAAGATTGAAGGCTCACAATTACGCAAGAATGGATGAACAGGAATATAGAAACAGGATACGGGATATGCCCCAGAACGCCCCTCCTGCTCCCACGTCTCAAGCCAGTATGACCCACAATACCCGTCCAGGTGATGAATACGCCCAACGGAAATATTACATCCCTAAGGCGTCGAATCGCCAGAGGGAAACTTCTCTAGAGGGAGAGGCGGCGGTCTGAATGTTCAGCGACAGGCGGATCCCCCTAAGGGTCGAATGTATGATCCCGACCTTCCTCCCCTTACACTCCCCCGAGCGGAAATCTTAGCGATTATTCAGCAGCGGAACCTACCAATCCGTTACCCAGCCCCTGTGAAGCCAGGGGTGGTCATGGGAGGAAGGGAAAATACTTTCTGCAAATTCCATAAGGTCAAAGGGCATTCTACAGAAGCATGTAGGGAATTGAAGTTAGCAATAAAGCGTCTGTTGGAAGAAGGCTATCTTCGAGAATTCGCCACTTGAATGAGAGAAGAAACCAGGAGCGACCCCCCGCACGGGGCGCCAGGTGACCATCAATTGCCTCCTCCCCCTGGGAGCAGCTGGACTTCTGGCACAAGGGGGAAAGAAGCGCTAATGATGAATGATGAGGACATTCCCGTCATCAATATTATTGCTGGTGGCACGTCATTCCTGGACGAGATTACCCCAGCAACACTCGCGTCAGGAGAGAAGCGGAAACGGGAAGGCCAGCTTGTAAAAAAGAGAGCGATTGATGCACTGGACAGAATGGTAATATCTTTTTCGGAAGAAGATGAGAAAGGCGTTGTCTTCCCTCATAATGACGCGCTAGTAGTCACACCGGTTATTGGGAGCCATGGGGTACGAAGGACCCTAATTGATAACGGCAGTGCGGTAAACTTATTTTCGTTGGAAGCATATAATCTCATGAAACGCCCTACCAGTGAACTGGCACCTTGCAAGAAACCAATTATCAGAGTGGACGGCATCCCTATATCTGTAATTGGAATCACGGCGCTGCCTGTATATTTCAGAGAAGACGTGTCAAAACGATCGGAAGAGTTGATGTTCTTGGTTGTGGATCTCATCCTACCGTATAATGCCATTCTAGGGCGGCCATTCCTCAATCGCTTTGGGGCGGTGGTATCTCAGAAATATCTCAGGATGAAGTACCCCTCTTGGGAAGGAGTAGTATCGATCAAGGGCGATCAAAAGCTAGCCGTCGAGTGTTATTCACTCATGATTCAAAAAAGCTATGATCAGTATGTGTGTGTGACAGCGGATCCCTATGAGTAAAGGGATGAAAGGCGAACCCAGCCAGTGGATGCGATGGTACCCATCCCCGTCCAGGGCAATGGTGAGGCGGGTTTCCAGGCCAGTGAAAAGTTGACCCCTGAGGAGAGCGCACAATTAGCCCGGCTGTTGAACAAGTGCAAAGGAGAGTTCGCGTGGAAACCGGCGGACATGCCTGGCGTGTCCAGGGAAGTGGCTGAGCATCGACTCAACGTTGACCCGCACGCCACGCCAGTTCAACAGAAGCGGCGAGCATTCTCCGCGGAAAAGGTGGTGGTGATTGATAAGGAGGTAGCGAAACTGGTAGATGCAGGATTCATCCGAGAAGTTCAATACCCCACTTGGTTGGCCAACCCCGTCCTAGTCCGCAAGCCCAGCGGAGACTAGCGCATGTGCATTGATTTCACTAACTTGAATGACGCTTGTCCTAAGGACTGTTATCCACTTCCCCGGATTGATCAGCTAGTCGATCAAGCGGCAGGGTACGCGTATTTGAGTTCCTTGGACGCCAATTCTGGATACCACCAAATTCCTATGGCCAAGGAAGATGAGGAAAAGATGGCATTTATAACTCCGAAGGCCACCTATTGCTACACGGCAATGCCGTTTGGTTTAAAGAATGCAGGGGCAACCTTCCAGCGTATGACCAACAAAGTGTTCGAAAAGCAAATTGGGAAAAACGTAGAAGCATACGTAGATGATGTATTGGTCAAAAGCAGAAGTTTCAACGACCATCTGGCCGATTTATAGGAAGTGTTTGACACATTGAGGAAGTACCAGATAAAATTGAACCCTCGCAAGTGCGCGTTTGCATTTCAAACGGGAAAATTTTTGGGGTATGTGGTAAGCCAAAAGGGCATCCAGCCGAACCCGTCAAAGATCAAGGCTATCCACGATATGGTATCGCCGCGAACCCTCCAGGAAGTTCAGAGGTTAACAGGATGCGTCATTGCTCTAGGACGGTTCATCTCTAAGCAGGGCGAGAAGTGCTTGCCGTTCTTTAAAGTCATACGCAAGAAAGCTCCTTTCGGATGGACACAAGAATGCGAAGAGGCATTCGTGGGTTTGAAAACTTACTTGTCGTCCGACTTGGTGCTAACACGACCGGAACCGGGCGACACCCTATTCTTATACCTCGGCATCGCGGATGAGGTGGTCAGTGCCATTTTGGTCCGGGAGGATAATCACGCCCACCGACCCATTTTCTTTGTTAGTCATGTGTTGAAATATGCCGAGGTGCGGTACACCCATATTGAGAAGGTAGCATTTGCCTTGATACAGTCCATACGAAAGATGGGCAGATACTTTCAGGCCCATCCAGTCATCGTGCTTATGGATCAGCCTTTGAGAAGGATTTTTAGGAAACCAGAATCCTCGGGGAGGATGTTGATTTGGTCAATTGAGCTGGAGCAGTATGGATTACAGTAGAAAGCTCGGTCGTCCGTAAAAGCTCAGGTTTTAGCAGATTTTATTGCCGAGTGTACTTTTACTGGGAACAAGGCATTGAAGCCGTTCGAGAAGGAAGAAAGTGATGCAAAGATCCTACCCTCGGAAGCCCCTGCGGACTTATGGATCATCTATGTGGATGGCACCAAGAATCAAGAGCTGGCAGGAGCTGGCATATACATGATCGGGCCACACGATGTGCAGGTGCGGCACGCCATTAGAATCCTACAACCATTGTCCAACAACGCAGTAGAGTATGAAGCATTATTGGCGGGGCTTAGAGTAGGAAGAAATCTCTTCACCAAAGCTGAGAACGACCTGGTAGCAGGAGCCCCACGGTTGAAAATGCGAGGGGACTCCAAGTTGATAATTGATCAAGTCTTGGGACACTCCCAAGCTAGAGAACCGATTATGGCGCAATACCTCTCGAAAGTGAAAAGGGAGTTGGCAGAAATTGAACAAAGCGGCGTGTGTGTCACTTTTGAACACATTCCGCGGGAGGACAATACCGAGGCGGATAATCTTGCCAAAGCGGCTGTCATACCAGAAGGCGTGTACTATGAGGAAAGGTCATTACCGTCCTTCATGGAGGAACAGTTATTGCTATGTGTTGAGGAGATTTAAAAGGATTGGAGGGTCCCTGTGATAAATTTTTTGAAGCACGACGAGTTGCCAAGCGACCGTGCAGAGAAGAAAAAAGTACTGAAGCAAGCGGCGAGGTGCACTTATTACGATGGGGAATTAATTCGGAGATGTTTCTCGCACCCAGCCGCAAAATGTATAATGGAGCAAGAAGGCCTCCATACCTTGCGTGAGATCCATAAAGGGATCTACGGCATGCACGTGTCGGGTGGCACCATGGCCGCGCAAGTATTCTGGTCAGGATTCTATTGGTCCACTATTCGCAGGGGTTGTAATAACTTTGTGCAATCATGCCATAAGTGTCAAGAATTTGCCAAAATTCCTCGACGACCCACCACAGAAATATCTCAGATCGTGGCACCTTGTCCTTTTGCCTAGTGGGGAATCGATATTTTGGGTCCTTTTCCTAAGGAGAGGTCCCAACTGAAATTTGTAATTGTGGCAGTGGACTACTTCACCAAATGGGCAGAAGCAGAAGCGGTAGCTAGTATTACGACAGAGAAGGTATGACACTTCTTTAAGCACCAAGTTATCATGCGTTTCGGGGTGCCTCGCGTGCTAGTCAGAGGTTACGAGCTAACCTTGATATGCTGCCTGAGGCGCACGAGGAAGCTTTCTTGAAAACAATGCATTACAAAAGAAGAATGGCGCGGTATCACAACAGACATGTTAAGGAGCGGCTGCTCAAGGCAGGAGACCTGGTGCTCAGGGACAAGCGAGCAGCAGGCCAACAAATGTGGAAACTTAGCTCAAACTGGAAAGGCCCATACCGCGTCACTCGTGTTATAGGAAAGGGGGCGTATCACCTTAAAACGCTTGACGGTACTCCCTTACCTAACTCTTGGAATATTGCTCGATTGAAATTATATCATGCTAGAATTTGACATGTCGTTGGGCATGGTCTAGAAATCAAAATTATGAATTTGACATGCCGTTGGGCATGGTTTAGAAATTGAAATTATGAATTTGACATGCCGTTGGGCATGGTCTAGAAATTGAAATTATGAATTTGACATGCCGTTAGGCATGGTTTAGTAATTGAAATTATGTTATAATATGAATTTGACATGTCGTTGGGCATGGTCTAGAAATTGAAAATATGAATTTGACATGCCGTTGGACATGGTTTAGAAATTGAAATTATGAATTTGACATGCCGTTGGGCATGGTCTAGAAATTGAAATTATGAATTTGACGTGCCGTTGGGCATGGTCTAACAATTGTTGTGGAAATATTTTTTGTTCCTTGTTGGTTATCTGTATGATGTGCAGATAACAAGGAAATGAGGATGTCGGGGGTGAAAAGTCCTAGCCTTGGGGCAGAATGGGCTAATACAGACGGGTCGTCAAGACGAGGCACGCCCCGGCGATCCTAGAAATATATGGTGCTGGAAATGAAAAATTCTGGCCTTGTGAGGCCGGCCTTGATCAGGCGGCTCGCTAAGATGAGACACGCTCCAGCACTGTCGGGAGTGAAAAATCCTATCCTGGGGAAACCCAGAGAGGGCACGCCCCGACTCCCCTGGGGTGCAAAGTCCTATCCTTGTGACAGCCCGTGCTTACATAGGCGGATGATCATTAAGTGAGGCATGACCCTAGGGAAGATAAAAACTCCACCTCGAAAGTGAAAATCCTATCCTTACGATGGTAGCGCTAACATAGACACCTCGTTATGAAGGGGCACGTTCCGAGGTGCGAAGACAACGCTGAGGAAGTGAAAAGTCCTATCCTCGTGATGGCTGGCCCTGATCAGGCAGCACACTGAGAGGTGGCACTTCCCTACCGATTGAAGAAAGGTGAGAAGTCACGGTACCCCAGCTAGTAACCGAAAGGGACAAACCCAGTGAAGTTTGGCTGGATGAGTACGTGACACGAGCGGCATCGGGGAAGATCGCGCCAAGTGAGTTGGGGAAATACGCGACCATACCCCAAGGTAATCAAGATATTTTAACAGATGTCGCTACTAATGTAAATGATAAGTGAAAATGTGCAGAAAAATTAGTAAAGCGTGAAAGTGATGAAGCATTCCAGAAAATAATGATGCTGCGAAAAGGCAGAGCGTCTAAAGAGGAGACCCCGTTGTCTTAAACACTGTACGAGATAATGGTGAGGGTCAGATCTACCCTATCGCGCGAAGAGAAACGCGTGATGACATTGCGTGTTGCGACTCCGCAAGGGAGGTTTGAAGGCGCAGGCAACATCAGTACAACGGTGGCAACAAGTTTTGAAAGAAGAGCTGGCGAAAGAAAATTTAGAAAGATCATTGATAAGGTAAAATGACGGATTGTGCAAACTGTTTATACAAGAGGGGAGGCTTGTTTAAGCAAAAGGCCCCAGAAACACAAAAAGAGCAAAGAAGTGAGGGCACTCGATGGACAAAAAAGAGAAGTAACGTTTACGGCCTGGGCAAGTGATAGCACGTTTCATACTCTCGGTTTTACCCTTCTTTCTAGCCCTTTCGGGGGCTCGATGTCGCTATTTGACCATCATTTCAATCTTATTTGCAGATTAGCATCAAAGGAGGGAAAAGGACGAGAAGAAGCGATTTTAGAGCATTTCTGAGGACTTCCATTTTCCAGGCCTAGAAGAAAGAATGTCGTCAAGACCTCGACGCGCACTAGAGCAGTGCGCTGTCTCAAGGTCTCGACAATTCTAAGCCCTCTTCCAAAGAAAGCATCTTCTGAGATCCGCACGGAATCCCATGCATTTCCAGAAGGCATCAGGCATGTCAGGAATCCCAGAATATTCCTTTTGCAAGGACATGTGCTGTCACTCCCTCATTGCTCTTAGCTGTTTTTATCTCCTAGCTAGTTTAGGCTATATAAGCATAGTTTTAGGGTTTTTGTAAGGACGACGGTTCCAAGGATAATTTCTTACATTAGTTTCAGCATTTATTTTCTGGGGATCATCTCCTCTTCTCGATCAAGAGCAGCCATTGTCAACAACTTTCCTCTTCGATTATTTAATTAATCTATCGGTTTACTCTACTCCCTTTTTACTTTCTTTAGTTTATCATTGTATGATTCTATCTACCTACTGTTTATATTATAGCATGAGTAGCTAAATACCCCTTTCTTAGTGAAGGGTGTTCCACGGGTTGTAGAGTTCGGCTAAGAGGTCTAATGCATGCTTAACATATTCTCTTGTGACACATAACTGTTTACCGATTTAATTACATGCTTGTCTAGAAATGTTAAGAGCTTGATCATCTTTTAGTATTTCTGCATGAGTAACGTCATATTCCAGGGTTATAACTGACGCGAAGCCCTGGAGTTTGAGCAGACACCTAGGGGAGGCAGCGCGAGAGGCCTCACCTAGGGGTAAACAGTTATCTAGGGTATGCGATACGAGTCTGACAAGCTGAGCTATCGCGCCCTAGATCTATCTTACCTCTCCTTCATGGGCGTTCTGAATTTAGCCTCCCTACTTCGAGCCCATTACAGGCCGGACGATCAAGGCTACCTTCTGATGACAAGGGAGGTAGCTGGGAGGATGGCTGAACGTCAAGGTCACCTCATATATGGAAACGGGGGGTGACTTTTATCTACGAAGGTAAGCAGGGGATGCGGTGTGGAAACGCGGTCCCTATAGCAGATCTGCACATGAGTCTGGAAAACCTCTGCACCGATGACTAGCCGACCTAGAAAACAACCCAAGGGAGCACCTTTCGCTAAGATCTCGTCCTATTTGATTAATATCCTTTTCATTACTTTTCTTGCATTCGATCTATTTACATCTCTTGGTCTGAGTTACAATTTACATCTCTTGCCCTGGATTACGATTTACTTTCGTGCCCTAGATAAGTACTTTCCAATTCTGTTTTGTTAGCTCCCATACTCTGCGTTGATTAATTTATTAATCAACATAAACCCCCCCTTTACTGTTACTTTGGTTAGATCTGTTGCATATTGCCTTGTCATACATACTCACTAGCAATTCATTCCTTCAATCTCTGTGGTTCGACCCTCTCTTGCTCTGTACACATTAATTTGTACATTTAGCCATCAGGATAAATTTAAGTATATTTGACTGACGATCAAATTTTTGCGTCGTTGGCGGGGATCGAACGGTACTGATTTTGTTTTGTTTTTCTTGTATGACCAGGAGATCTGCCCCCGGTCTACTCCCTCTAGACCTCGAGTTGACTAGAACGGAAAGAGGACTTCGTAGGCAAGCTCAAGGAACATCTGCCCATCGTAGAGTGATCCCACATCTTGCCCTCGATGGATCCCCTTCTAATCTGGCTGACCAGGAACATCAGCTTTTCGTAGACCTGACCTTTCTCCATCGTGATCCCTAAAACCCCATACCAGACCACTTTCATTTTCCAGCAATGGATGACCTAGCCAACAATGACAACCGTAACAACCGTAAGAACCACGAAGACTGAAGCCTGCGACTCTTTGCCGGGAAGCTAAAATCCAAATGGTTAGGACCTTTCGTGGTCACGACAATATACACCCATGGAGCAGTTGAAATTCAGAACCCTGTCACAGGAATCATCTTCAAGGTCAGTGGACAGAGACTGAAGCCCTTCTATGAAGGTTTCCAGCCCTCGGTTGTTGAGGAGGCTATGGCGGATGTCCCACCTGTCCAGACCTAGAGTATCAAAGCACGTCGAGGTCCCGACGAGTAAATGGACCACGCTGGAGGCATTTGATATGCCGTCTGAATCATTTCTCTCTCCCTTATCTTCTTTCCACCTTTTTGGATTCTCTGATTTTATTTGATTTTATTACCAGATTTTGTTAATTGCATATAGTATATCCCTTTCACCTATGATTTTATTCCTTTTATTTGGCATTAACTCACCTTTATTCTCTCTTTTGTCCATATCTTATATCAACCGACTCCCTTTTTTAAAATTTAAAAGTTTTTCTCCTTTTCAGGCAGTTCAGATACGCATGGGCCATCGTGCTCCACGCCCAGGACGCCACGTGGCCTGACAAGCGCAGTAAAGGCAGGCCTCATCAATACAAAAGCTGCGGCATTTATTGCCAGCTATGATTTCCACTCTCTCTCCCACGCTCCCACACTATTTTCACTCATATCATTTTCAAACCTATCACTTTCACCTCTCTCCCTCACCAAACACGCAACCCTATCCTCTCTCCACCACCATCTCCATCCCCAATACTGTCTTTCTTCCCTCACCATCAATGGCACCTAAAACTAAAAAGCCTGCCCGCAAGAACGCTGCTGGACCTAAACCAGTGGACACTTTCAGCCCCGTTCCTTTCAGATCTAGATCCCAGTCAGCTACACCGAACTCGACTTCATACAAAATAGTCACACCACCGTCTGTCAAGCCACGTCCCATTCCCTCTCCTACGACGGTCAAGGCTACCTTCTGATGACAAGAGAGGTAGCTGGGAGGATGGCTGAACGTCAAGGTCACCTCATATGTGGAAACGGGGGGTGACTTTTATCTACGAAGGTAAGCAGGGATGCGGTGTGGAAACGCGGTCCCTATAGCAGATCTGCACATGAGTCTGGAAAACCTCTGCACCGATGACTAGCCGACCTAGAAAATAACCCAAGGGAGCACCTTTCGCTAAGATCTCGTCCTATTTGATTAATATCCTTTTCATTACTTTTCTTGCATTCGATCTGTTTCAATCTCTTGGTCTGAGTTACAATTTTCATCTCTTGCCCTGGATTACGATTTACTTTCGTGCCCTAGATAAGTACTTTCCAATTCTGTTTTGTTAGCTCCCATACTCTGCGTTTATTAATCAACATAAAACCCCCCTTTTACTGTTACTTTGGTTAGATCTGTTGCATATTGCCTTGTCATACATACTCACTAGCAATTCATTCCTTCAATCTCTGTGGTTCGACCCTGTCTTGCTCTGTACACATTAATTTGTGCATTTAGCCATCAGGATAAATTTAAGTATATTTGACTGACGATCAGCAAGCTGCTGTCCCCCTCGTCATGTCGTAGCCTCTTCTCTTGGCGGTAGCCCTCTTCCGTGAGGAACCCAGACTTTTGTTTGAAGAGGCGGATGATGGCATCAGCGTCGAACTGATTGTGGCTATGACGCTCGATGAAGCAGTCGGCCATGAGGCCCGCAGTTTGTTCCAGAAACCATTTACATTTGTCTGACGTTTCTTCCATAAGCGCGGTATTCTTGCCCTGCTCCGCGTGAAGGGCGGCATCACTTGTGGCCTTGCGTCCTCTGGCCTCTTCCAACTCCTTTCTCGCAACTGCTAAACTGGCTACCGCACATTGTCGCTTTTCAACACACTTCCTCAGCTCTTCCTGAGTTTTATCAAGTTCCCCTTGGTACTTGTTGACTTCTTTCGAGAGCTGGTGATTAGCATTGCGCCATTCCTGGAAGGAAGAGTGGAGAGCTCATTCGTCTCGTTACATTCCTAGACCAGTATGAAAATCCTGAAAGCCAGAGAACAGTTGGGTCCTTATCCACTACAGTTGCTCACCATCGGCAACGGAGAGAAAGGCATGTTCCTCCTCCTCAACCGACAATAGGTACCCTGCCAGATAGGCGGATGTCGCTAGGGAGCTGTCGCCTCCCAATGCTGAGAACCCACGCTGGCGAATGTTACTTAAATCAACCTGATGGGTGGCGGCTCCACTAGAGAGTATAGTGCTTAGATCAGCCACCATGCGCGGAGTGTCCATGGGGGGAAGAGAAGGAGAGATCGTTTGAACAGTGGCAGGAACGAAGAATACATCAGGAGGGGACGGAGGGGAACGATTAGACGGTCCAGCGTCAATATTGAAACCGTCGGTTGGTAGGGACGGAAAGTCCTCCTCTACAAGATCCTCCAGAAAGCCCAAGGGATTGCTAGGAGGAGGAGATGACGCAGCAAAAGAAGTGTGAAGCGGCGCAGAGGTAGCCCCATTCCCTGGCAGACCAGAGCCTTGATTACCCACCAAGGGGCCAGTACTGGTGACGCCGCCCTGCCCTTCCTGACCAGCAGCAAAGTCATCCGCGGAAGGGGTGTCTTCGTTGGGACACGACCGCCTGGGGCCAAGAATGTCTGACAAGTCCATGCCGTCGCGTGAAGGAGTAGCAGAAGAGGCAACAACAGCGGTATCCTACGCGCGAAAGAAAAAGGGGAACTAAGAAACGAACGAAACAAATAGACGGGGAAAAGTTTGTAAAAACCACCTGAGCAGGAGGACGGGTAGGAGCGATAACGCGAAGGCGGAGAGTTCTCTTCTTCTTTTTAGCAAGGGGGGACGAGAAGACGACGCTCGAGTAGGAACAGTGCTGGGGGAGGAAATTGGCTCAATAGTTGATGTGGCAGTAGCCTCCTCTCGAGGAAGAGAAGAGGACTCAGGCGCAGGAGTGGACGCGTGCGTGGCGTTAGTAGCGGCACCGGTCGAGACGGCAGAAAGAGCCTCTTTTTCTTTCTTCTGCTGAGCTCTTCTCTCTCTTTTCTTGATGCACTCAGGTTTCCACCCAGCGGGAGGATCTGTAGAAATAAGAAAAGAACGTTAGAGCTAGTACTGACGGGGAGCAGCGAGTAAAGGGACGGTGCTCACTTTGAATGTCGCCCCGGCACGCGAGTTCGCGAGTGCGAACACCAGGAATCCCCGACAGGTTCAGTAGCTTGTCCAGCCAGCCTTGGTCAACGGGCCCTAACTCTGGCCTGCCACCCCAGGCAGCATCTCTGATGACTAGATTAAACCCGCTCCGCCACAAAGGCTGGGGCAGATTGATGATGAAGAATCCTTTTTTCCAAGCGTCAATAGAAGATTCAAGGAATAGCAGCTTCCAGGTAAAGGAGTTTAGGGCTTCAACATCATAGCGAGGCGATATCGCTATGATGCCGTTGTTATGGTGGTATAATTGAAAAAGGGAGCGCAGCAACAACAAAGAAGGAGATTCATTTCCTACATATCTACAAAGGGCTATAAAAGCATAAATGCCATAATAGGCATTTGGACTCAATTGGCAGCATTTAAATCGAATTCAGAGAGTAACTCAGCAATTAAAGGATCTAGAGGCAGCCGAAAGCCATAATGAAACATCTTAGCATAAAGAACCCTACGGTTCCCAGATAATTCGCTATTAAGGCGAAGCGACTTTGGGGCAACTTCAGTAGAATACCCCTCCAGCTGGTCGAGAGTGGCATTATAACTCCGCAGGCGCCGTCGAAGGACGGCGGTGGAAGCAATGGTGGAAATAGTAGAATCCATATCCCCCTCCCCAGCAGAGCGGGAATAACGGCGATTACGAGCCATGGGTAAGGTTAAACGAAGGATAGATAGGAAGGTACCTTTTGTGAGAGGAAGATCGAAGCACCCGGGCGGCAGCGGATCGTAGGAGGAAGAAGAGGAGTTGTGTTTTCTTTTCTTTCTTTTTCGTTTTCCAATGAGAAAGGTAACAAAAGATAAGAAGAGAGCACGTGAGGGTTTTTATAACCCTAAGGATTAAAGGGAATGACGGGTCGAGCGATCGTGGTGCGTGACGTGTCAAGGGCAAGAGGCACGGGAAGCGGGTACAATCCCTGAGGAGCGAAAAGACATGTTCAGCCCACTATTCCCCTAGCGCTCCCCTTTGAGGACACGTGGACTCAGAGCATCATGACTGTCTCTTCCGTATCAAGTAAAAGGAGTCAGAGCATTAAATGCTCTGAAAAAGGAGGCAGTCAAACCCAGTGAAAAGGAGCGGCAAGTTGCAATGCCACGGCACACAAGAGGCGAAGTGCGGAGAAAAGATTAGTCAAGCGGCAAGTGATAAAGGGCGACATCATTAAGAAACACGTATTATTTGGTCAAGATTACAAGATTTGATTATTACAAGCAAGGAGGCGACGTCAAAGTCCAAATGGGAAAAATAATACAACAAGGGAGTAAGTAAAGAAGCCACACCCCCAATCAAGCGGCATCAAATGGGCCCTCCCCAGGCATTGGCTTACTACTCCTCTTCAGAGGAGAGGAAACCCTCCTGGCTCTCATCAATCTCTTTCATCCTCACGGAGGCATACCTGGAGACCTCAGCGGAATCAGCGGCCCCACCGCGGCGCTGATCTGTGACCCTAGTGATAAAGGCTTGTTGAGTCTTCTTCTTCCACCAGGCCACCTTCGTGGAAGCTTTCGTCAGGTCGGCATCGCGGGACGATATCTCCTCAAGAAGGAAAGAGTTCTTCTTTCTTTCAGCCACCAGCTCAGCCTCCAAAGCTTCAACCTTGGCTTTTCCTTTAGACCTTTCCCAAGTGAGGTCAGCGCGACACTCGCGCAGTTCGGCTTGAGCGCATTTGTGGAGTCGCGACAGCTCCTCTACCTTTGCTGGGGCATCAGAGTTTTGAGATTGTGTACCACGGGCCTCGATGAAGTAATGAAGTTGTCGAAAGGCAGTAAGGTATTTGTTCATGACGCGCACATACTGAACCTCAGGAGGAAGCAGCAGTAGCCTACTTTCGTCCTCGGAGGTGCGAAAGATTTCTTAGGCCAAGATAGTCGTGGGCTGATCTTGCGACAAGGGGTCTGATATACCCAGGGCGCGGAACCCGTCAGTCCTAAATTTTGACAGATTTAGCCGGTGAGAAGGGGTCCCTTGAGGCCCGTCAGGGGAAAGATCAGCAACAAAGGAAAGGGCGGAGATACCGCCTGAGCCCCCAACGTCTCGAATTGAAGTAAGGAACAACGGACAAGGGGACTTCGGGGGAGAGTGAGAAGAACCAGGTCCACTTGGGACTGATGATGGCACATCAGGAATACAGGGGCCAATGGGCGAGTGTGGAGGTTCCATGACAGGAGTGGAATCTGCAGCAGATGGTGGCGGCATCACCACGGCAGGGGAGGTCTTGTTGGGGGTAGCCGACCCCAGAGTGGGGGAAGTGCCACCCAATGAAGCGGCATCCCCCTTAGCGGTGTCAGGAGAAACGGCAGTCTGGGAAGTGGCGATATTCGTGGTGTTGGCAGGAGGAGATCGAGCGGCCATCCTTGTTGCTTGAGCTTTGCTCGCTTCCCTTAGTTTCTTCTGCTGAACTGAGGAAGCCAGGTGGAGGCTCAGTTTCGTATCCATGTCCTCCATGTCCTCGATTCCGTAGGAGAAAATCTTTGTCTCAGTCACTGGCAAACCAGACCCGGACCTCTTCTTCCGACTGGGTAACTAGTTCTCCACGAAGCGGGAAGTGCGGAGGGAGGAACCGCTTTCCTTGGAAAGAATCTCGTCTAAAGCTCTTTTCTTTATGGGCATATGATGATCAGCTCGAGTCCCAGCGGAAGTAGAGGGAGCAGCCGTGGAAGGCGCGGCAACCTTGTGAGAGGCGTCACCTTCGGAAAGCGGGCGAGCGACAGTCTCCCCTGGGAAAAGGTATGTTAGTAAACAAGGGGTAAGTAAGGCAGTGGCGAAGCTCAAGAGCTCACCTATGGTGCACTCTGTTAAAGGCCTGTACAAAGCAAAGTTTCGAATCTGGAATGAGGACTCCATCTCCAGTAAAGTGTTGGACAGACCCAACTCTTCCTTAGACAGAGGCGCTGGCTTCACCCAATCAATTACCTCCAGGTTGAAGTTAGAACGCCACAGGCGAGAGGGTAATTCGACAACGAAGAAACCGCTTTTCCAGTCTTCGACGTTCTCCTCAAATCCTTGAAATTTTTGCCAAAAGGCCTCACCAGGGCGTCATCCCACCTTGGAATAATATTAATGAAGCCGTCGCGAAAAACCATAGTCAAGAACTTGCGAAATAAAGCGACAGAGGGAGCAAGAATATCTTTTAACTCGCAAGCACGGAGGAAGGTGTAGATGCAACTCCATGAGGAAGGGGTGATCTGCGCAGGGTTAAGCTCATGCTCGCGCAACACACACTCTAGCATGTCATGAACTGGGAGGCGGAACCCATATTGAAACATTTTAAAATAGAGCATCCTATGAGTTTTCCAGAGCCGGCTGTGAAGCCTCATAGTGTCAGAAGGAATAGTGGGGCGATAATCGCGGGGGAAGGTAATGTTATTGCTTTCCAGTTCAAGCCGTAAGACAGTAGGGCAAGTAAAGATGCTAGGGGTGTTTTCAAGCTCAGGATATCGAGAAATTGGCCTAGGGGTAACTAAAGAACTAGATTGAGATCTCGTGCGAAGCATGATAGATAAAACAGCAAAGGAAAATCAAAGTAAGATCGAGCAGAGTACCTTGAGAGAGAAGACTGAAATTAATAGGCGAATCGTCTGGATGCGAACGAGAGAATTTCCTCGGAGCGTGCGAAAAAACGAAGAGAGTTGTGAAGTATAAAAAGAAGCAAAAGGGTACAAAGAAGAAACATTTTTTCCTTTTAAAAGAGACGGTGGAAAATTCAGGCAGAAGAGCAACCTGTCATAGCAGAACATGTATGGGACAAGCGGGACACGTGGAAAGACCCTGACAGAAAACTTAAAGTCTAGTGCTCGCCTCAAATTTTGCAAAAGAAAGGCTCGTTAATTACAAGAAACCCCAGAAAAATGGTCGTATGAAGCGGCAATTGACTGTCCAGCGGCATTTACCCCATAAAGCGGCGTTATACCAAAAGCGAAAAGAAAAAGGCAAATGACATTTTATTTATTTCTGTTTTATTTATTGAAAGAGAAAGCCAGCGACATCTACAACAAGTACGACATTGTCAGTCTTCGTCCGCCCAGTGTATGTCGTAGACATAATCATAATCCTCCAGAGACGATGGTGACCCACTATTGTAGAAAGGAAAGGGCTCGTCAATCTTGAAAGGTCTTTTACCAAGCCTAGCCGCGGAGCCTGTCGTGGGGGCAGTTTCCTCCTTTGAAGCGGCGCGGGAGCCTTCCTCCAGGGTCGAGGTAACCAGTCCTGGAGCGGCATCTTGCGTAGAAGTCCTATCCTTGGGAAAAGGACAAGGAACGGATAGTGACGCTTCATCCTTTTGCCATAGCGAGAGATAGTGAGGTTCAAAGTTGGCAAAGAAGGATTCAAAAGATTGTTTCTTTGATTTCTTGCGGCCCTGACACTTTGCAGAACGTCTGGCAGGCCTCCAGTAAGGCGAGGGAGGAGGATTGTCGGAATCGGGAGAAGTCGGAGGGGTCGGAGGAGAATCACGGGCAGCAGTATACAAAAAGCGGGAGTCAGCCATGGAAATATCAGCAAGAGTGAGAAGAAAGGAGAAAAGAAGAGACGAACAGGGAAAAGAAAGGAAGAGCCCCATTTATATAGCCAAGACGAGGAAGCATGTCTGCCTTTTCGCGTATTATCGAGGACAATTATTACCATCAGGGATAACGATTATTGGGGGGAAGATCTGACTTCGCAACTGTTGAAAGTCTACACCAACCGAAAGGCATCGAAATCGTTGCCTAATCTGTCAACATTGAAAAACGGCGCAAAATATATTCAGAACGGTTGGGACGCGAGAGAATCATCATTATGAGCTAGGTAGGCAAATAGAGATATGGGATCCCAAGGGACACCAAGCTCACAATTAGTGAGAATAGAAGTTGTTTTAAGAAAGACGACATGAGAAAGAAGAAAAACATCGACAGCGCGGCAAGCTAATAAGGAAAAACATATTTATTTATTTAAAGGGCCTAACGGCCCAAGGTTACAAAAAGGGCCTAACGGCCCGGAGTTACAAAAGTTGGCCCCAGAGGAGCACAGAAAGACACGCCAAGAGGATCCCCTTCGCTGTTCAGGCGTTCGACCCCGCGTCATCATCCTCCCACTCCAGGAAAGGAATTTCCCTCAGGGCATCCGCAAGAGTGGTCAGTTCAGAGGAATAGGCCCTCATGCCCTTCAGGCAGCACCCTAGCAAGTCTTTCCTATGCTGCAGCATCGTCATAAGCAGCTGAATCTGAGAGACAGCCGCCGACAGCTTCACCACTTTCTCCACGGGACTGAAGTCCTCTATGGTAACAGCAACCTGTCTAGCTTGCAGAGGGGTCAACATTCCCTGGAGCTCCAAGATATCTTCCGAAGTCTTGGTGCTCAACGACACCAAAAAATCGATGTCAGCCTGGGTCAGATTTCTCAGGGTATGGGTTTTGGATAGCAGAAAGTTCTTGGTGATTTTGTCCATTGAAGGAAAAGAGGTGAGGAAAATCGAAGAGAGATATGAAGAAGGTTGAGAGAGTTATGGAAACAAGTGCAAAATGAAAGGTCTATTTATAGACTCAGCAAGAAGGTGCTCTGAAAATATACCTTTATTGACTGTCGAGCCCTCATTAATGCAGAAACCTCTGAAGAGGCAAGGCGGAAGACGCGGCGATAGCCCTTGGTAAACGCTCGGGCTCGTTTTCGGTTGGGCATATGATAACTATCGATACCACAGAAGCGGCATCTCCACTACCCCACTGGATGACTCGGCCAGCATACTATACCCGCCGAGGGAAACGGGACCTTGTTCTTACTGCCCTTAGCCTGGCAACCGACCCTGGGATGATCGACATCAGCGGGGGTGCTCTTATGCGACATCCGCACGGCGGCATCCCATCCCAGGTCATCCATGACGTCACTCCGCATGACGTCATCCCGTATGACATCACTCCCTATCACCCCAGCGACATCTATCACCCCAGCGGCACCAACCAGAGATAACTCCTACCCCCTGTCGGTACACTCCTTCCTTTGCCTATAAATACCCCCACCTTTTCAGACAAGAGGTAAGCCTAAGATAGCGTACTGAACCCCCTGCCATTTTGACTACTCACACTAACTTTGGCATCAGAGTGTTTACGCTGGAGACCCCCTCCGGCGCTTTGCAGGTGACGAAGACCCCAGTACAGTGTTCCCGACCAGCCCAGATCAGGCCGATCCTGCTCAGTATCTCCCGGACTCTTATCAGTATATATCCTCCTCCAGCTAAGGCCAGGAAAAGTTGTTCTTGTGGCCAACTTGATCCCAAAGAAAGAGGGTCGTTGCTTTCTCCTACTAAGATGGCGTTTACCCCTCCATTTCCTTGAGAATGATTAGGGAGAGGGTTGGTGGATGTGTTGGATCCTTTAGCTAGCCCTTCGAAAGAGACCCATCCACTTTTGATCAAGTGATGAACTTTTGCTTTGAAGGCGAAGCAGTTTTCCAGAGTGTGATTCGGGGTTCCAGCGTGGTATTCGCATCTTGCGTTGAGATCATACCATTTCGGGTAAGGAGGCAATTGGGGCTGAGCTGGAATTGGTACTATCTGTCCGGCTGCCAAGAGATGTTTGTAGATTTCTGCCGCGGGAAGAGGAGGCAATGGCTCTCGGTTCCACCGATTGTTTGACGTGTTTTCGTTATTTGGGTCCTTTGGTGGGTTATATGGCTTAGGTTGCATGGGTTGTAATGTTTGTGCTGGTGGTGGTGGGAAATGTAGAGACGATGTAGGATTTTGAGGCGCGATATTAGCAACGGGTGGTGAGGCAAAAGGAAAGAAGCTGGGTTGATATAGCGATGGCAGAGGATAGGGCGGTGGCGATAGATAAGGCAGAGATGGTGGAAATGATTGCTTGTGATTAGCTTGGGGAGCGACAAATCCAACATCCCTTTTCACGACAGGCATTTTCTTTGGTGCAGACTCTGGTGCCGAAGTTATGATTCGTCCGGACTTAATCCCTTGCTCGACTCTTTCGGCAACTAGGACTATGTCGGAGAAGCTGTTTGATGGATTCGAGATCAGGTAGGTGTAGTAGAGAGCTTTGAAGGTGTGCACAAAAATTGACAAGAGTTCCTTGTCACTTAAAGGAGGAGAGATTCTGGAAGCCAAGTCTCTCCATCTCTGAGCATAGGTTTTCACGGACGTGCCGATTTTCTTTTCCAAATCTTGCAGGTCGGCGCGGTCGGGAACTACCTCCATGTTGAATTTATATTGTTTGAAGAAGGCATCGGACATGTCTCTCCACATCCTGATCCTGGCTCTGTCTAGACCCATATACCAAGTTAGGGCATGTTTGGTTAGGCTTTCTCGAAACAGATGAATCAACAATGGCTCATTGTGGATCATCTCTGCCATCTTATTGCAATATGCTCTGAGGTGGGTCTTTGGGCACTCGACCACAGTATACTTTTCAAAGTCGGGGATCTTGTATTTCGATGGTATAACGATCCCGGGGACCATGCACATATCGGCGGGACCAATAGGGCAAACGAATCAGCCCCTTCGATCACTCTGAGTCTTTCTTCGAGCAGATTTAGTCTGTCACTTTTCAGTTTCTCGGCCATAATGGGGTTAGAACCGAAGGGTAGTAGAGGTTCCGGCGAGAACTGAGGTTATACCAGGTAGGAAGCAGGAGGCCGAATTCCCACAGGTCCGGGAACTGTGCTTGGAGGAAAGGGAGGGAGATACGAGGCTTTTAGGTGGGCCTGATTCTTACCGGAGTCCACGGCACGATTGGTTGAAAGGCGCTGAAGTGATGTGGCAATTTCTTCACCCGTATTAACCATAGGATTTGCAGTGGTGGGTACAGTGAAGGGATTAATCTATTTCCATTGGCCCTCGAGACCAGAAAGTGGCCGAGGTACTGAAGGTCCAGCGATGGCGAGCGAAGAGGGAGGTCCTGCTGTTTGAGTGGGATAGAAACCCGGTGGGAATTTGGTGGTAGCTTCATCTCTCTCTTTTTTGGCCCTGGCTGCCCTTTCTGTAGTAATCCTAACTTGTTCCTCTAACTCTGCGATTCTGGCTGTTAGTACTTCATCGGCCTTAGCCTGTTCAGTCATTTTTCATTTTTGAAGTCTAGTTACGGGGAGCCTGTGCGGAGTAGCTTGCTTTTGAGGAGCTATCATGAACCTGAAAAAATAAATACAGAAAAAGGAGTAAGTACAAGTGATGATACGCAGGTGATGTGCAATCCCGAGGCCTCCACGTTGCTCATTCGCTTTTCCGGCTACACTTTCACTTGATACTTTCAGGGCGATCGGAGAGGTGAGACATCCCGGTTATTGACAAGATATGAAGGAAGCCTCTATTCATTCCAATGACGTGAAGCAATCTGAGATGCTATCAGCAAAACCCAAATCAGCAGGGGCAACCAATGCTGCCATGCTAGGAAGATCTCTTTTTACACTATGCTTTCAAACGATGCAGGGCCTAATGCCTGGTGAACCCATCAGAGGAGACGGATGATGATCTATACCATGAATTTGGAGTTTGTGATGAGCGAGGAGGGCATGGCCATGAGTGAGCAATATTCGGATGTTTTGAGTATTCGGTAGGAATTTTTTCTTTTTTTGATTTTTTTGTGAAACGATTGTGTTTATTCTGGAGGGATTTTCTCTTTTCTTTTTGCGATGGTCTTTTGAGTTGTATTGGATGGACAATTGATATAGAAAGTAGAGTTGCTTTAATAAATATCCGAAAGAGTACGACTTTATTAGAAAGGGGTTTACAAAATATGGCAAACTTGCCAACTACCTAAATTCATCAAAAATGGCTAAATAGATGAAATCAGGGATCATAGTTATATGAAAAAAGAAAGGGTTGCCGACATTCGAGTCTTCCCATGAAGGCGTCAACCCTAGAGGTCGGGATCCACTTGCTCCTGCCAAAGGTATTCCATCGAGGCCATCTCTCATTTTTACATGTCTATCTCGGCCTCTAAAGCTGTAATCCGGCTTTGCAGTGCCTAGCTCTTCCTGTCTCCTAAGTCTGCGCGAGTAGTCAAGATCCTTATCACCGAATTTTTATCTTCAATTATGGCTAAATAGATGACATCAGGGATCATAGTTATATGAAAAAAGAAAGGGTTGCCGACATTCGAGTCTTCCCATGAAGGCGTCAACCCTGGAGGTCGGGATCCACTTTCTCCTGCCAAAGGTATTCCATCGAGGCCATCTCCCCTTTTTGCATGTCTATCTCGGCCTCTAAAGTTGTAATCCGGCTTTGCAGTGCCTGGCTCTTCCTGTCTCCTAAGTCTGCGCGAGTAGTCAAGATCCTTATCACCGAATTTTTGTCTTCAATTATGGCACTTGATGCTTCTTTCTTGCGGATTTCATTGTTCAAACGTTCCTTAAAGTTGTTGAGGGCCACTTTCTATTTTATCGCTTGCATGCGGATAGTGTCCTTACTATGCCTTTCTAACTCATTCATCTGGACTTCTAGGTAACATTGATGGGCTACGGAATCATCCCTTTACTCTGCCATCTGATCTCGTTCTTCTTGCGCTGCTCGCATCTGTTCCACTACTTTAGCGTAAACCATGACATTCATCCCTTCGCTCACCTGAGATTCCCTTTCTTCTTCCATTGGTTTCTGATTTTCTGGGCGGGGTAAGACATTGCCATTAACTCGTCTTAACCTCCACTGTAGATATTCCGGTATTGTTGCTACAGGGGCAACGCGTCCCTTGAGACAAAAGGGGTGAGTCGAGTCTTGGGCGTACTGCTGAATATTTTGATTTTCTCCGATGTGTGGCAGGTTTGACCCTATCATGCCGAATGTCACAGGGATTACTTGCGTGATGCAAAACTATCTGAGGACGAGGGCGGGGCAATAGTGAACGCACCCCCATGCTCCGATCAAAGGAACCCAAGGTAAGGGTCCGCAACAGATGATGGGATCGGAGGCCCGCAGCCATTTGGCGTGCCAACTAAAGTCTTCTCTCGAGAGGTTTATAAATCTATCGACCCAGACATCTTTATTCTCTATTTTCCATTTATCTATGGTCGTTGCATTGATAACTCTAATTAAAGGGCATGATTTTATGTAGCTTGCAAAGAATATGGACTGATCTGGTGTCTGTTTGAAGTGGCTGACTAACCATACTGTTAACAACTGGGTACAACAAGTAAGTCTTCCTTTCCCTTTCCTTCGACAAGAGTGCAGAGAGCGAAAAGTCTCGGCCAAGATGGTTGTTGTAGGATTGATGGCTTTTGCCTCCATCTCATAAAAGACATTGGCTGCTGCGAAATCGATGGCGTTCTTCATTTTAGGAAAAAGGACAAATCCTACTATTGCGAAAGCCAAAATCCTTAAGTGTTTTTCCCTATTGGACAACTGAAATCGTGCTTCAATATCTGACCAACACCAGAAGTATTTACCTTCTCTAACACGAGTAGTGATTCCTAACAACTTATCAAGCCTTATTTTGACACTCGAGGAGTCGAGTCGAACGTTCTGGTATATGGCCGATATAGGAGATGTGAGGCATATCAGAGCGGGATATTCCTCTAGTGTGGGAGTCAAGTCTATCCCTTTGTCAAAAGAGAAGCACCGATAATAAGGATCCCAGAATTTTAGGGCTGCCCGGATGCAACCCCAATCAGTCTTTACATCCACCAAGGTCAGTAGCTTCCCGTAACTACATTCAAACTGTGTCTCCTCATCTTGAGTTAAATCATTTCTCAACTTTCAAATCCTAGTTAAGTCAAAATCTGTGACTTCTACTTTGACCTTAGTGGTGATGTCAGGGGTGAACTCAGGTTCCAACAGGTCTCCTCGCGTGGCCTGATCGTCGAAACTTCGTCCCCTGAAAATATCAAGTGAAAGTAGTGTAGGTGCCGACATTTTGAATGAGCAAACTGGGTCCTGTGGGACAAAATTAAAATTTTAAGTGCGAGGTAACCTGTACATGCAAGAAATTTACAGTTCGTATAAAAGAAAAATTATAAAAAATGGAAATCATGGTACAAGATAAATAGAGCCACGACAAAGCAGATATGATCATAATGCATGTGTTGGGGCCCTGATTCTGACTTTTTTAACTGGCTTGAACGGTTCCCGGATGATACCATGAAAAGGTCCCTAAAGTGTCGCCCAGTATCCACCGATTCCTTGCAGAATCATGTAACCTTTCAACTATCTTTAGGGGTTCATCCGAGTTGGGATTGGTGAACACTACCCAAGACATGTGTCCTAGGGCGTCACTACTACCCTCCTAATTTGGTAATTGTCCCCGGGGTGTAGGGCACTATGAAAGGCATATGACAATTGATATCAAAGAGAATAAATAAACAAATCAGCAATTTATCAAAGCGGGTAAATAAACAAATAAACACCTCTCAAAAAAATTAAAACCGGCTCCGACCCTAAGGACCCTAGTGAAGTCGCCAAACTGTCGCTCCCCACGAAAATAATAAAAGAATTCGCGAGTATACGACGAATCTGAGACCTTACGATGCTTGGCGTAAAAGGACGCCTCGCAACATGCAATGAAGTCGCCACCATAATTTTTGTTTCTAGGCTTAGGGAACCTAATCGTCATGGCATACAAAATAAAATAAATAAATAAAAACTAAAGGCACAAAAAAGAGGGTCTAAACCCAAGAACAAAAGGTTCGGGGTCGTATTATAGACTCGGGAAGGTGTTAGGCACCCGAGTCACATCCGAAAACGGTTACCGGTTGATAAGAGAGGTGTTTAAAACATGTTTGATAAAAATGCATTTTTAAAAAAGGGGGTCCTCAGTGGAATCGTCACTTTAGTCTTTTCCATGATCGGGACCGTTCAGGAATAATTAATCGTTGGACGGGGTTACCGTTTTCAAGAACGATCGATTATTCCTGACAGTAGTGTGATGGGACTGAATTTTCCGTAAGACTGAATGAGCACCCTCTTTTTCATCATCGGACCATGCATGATTAAATTAACTACTAAGTGATTCTGTCATGGATTGCTAACAGAGTACACATTTAAATGAGAGATAATTTAAAATGATAAACCGATGTGGGATCGAAGCCACCAAACACATGCAGTCAATAAAAGCGGAATTTAAAACAAATGAGCATGGCATTTAAAGCGAGTTATTTAAACAAGTCGTTCATGTGGGTTGATTTTAATTCTAGCAATTCTATATATCATGCATACGATTAATATTTACGGAAAGCTTTGAATAAATAAAAGGGAAAGAAAGGCGTACTTTCGTGCAAACCTTAAATTTTAAACCTACAAAATGAGAGTGTTAGTGATAGCTCGAAAAATAAATACGCAGTTTATGAATGCGAGAATTTAAATAAACAGTTGATATATATCGAAAAAGTAAACAATGATTTTGACGAGTACGAAGATAAAAACGACGATTTGATAAGTGCAGGAAAATTTTAATGATTATTTGATTCATACGAAAATTAAAACGGCGATTTGACGCATGCGAGGAATTTATATGATGACAGTTGATAAGTGTGAGAAATTTAAATGATGATTTGATGCATACGAAAATTTAAATGATGATTTGGTGCATACGAAAATTTAATGATGATTTGACTAGTGCGAGAAATTTAAATGATGATTTGATGAGTGCGAGAAATTTAAATGATGACAGGTGATAAGTGCGAGAAATTTAAATGATGATTTGATGCATACAAAAATTTAAATGATGATAATTGTGAAAAATTAAAGATTTGATGAGTTGCAAAAAATTTAAGCAATTGATGATTTGCAGAAAATCAAAGCAGTTGATATTTGCAAAAAAATTATTAAGCAGTTGATATTTGCGGAAATTAAAAACGCGACTAACCATATAGGTGGTAGATTAAATGAGTGAATTTTAAATTGCAGAAAGTAAATTGCGGAAAATTAAAGTGCAGAAAATAAAATTGTGGAAAAGTAAAGTGCGAAAAATTAAACAGTTGATATTTTGCGAAAAATAAATTGCGGAAAAGTAAGCAGTTGATATTTTGCGAAAAATACAAAAATAAAATAAACAAGTTATGCGCACGCACAAAATGAACAATTAATTAAATAGGTAGAAATAATTTTTTTGTACGAAGCAGACATACGGACAATTGACACGAGAAAAGAAGAAATTGATGAAAAAATGCGGGCTGGGCCTGTTGTGCTGGCCCAAGGAAATGGGGCCCAGCTTTAAAAAAATTGAAAGATGGGGAAATTGAATTAATGGTGAGGGGCCAAACCCATCACCTTTCCTTCTTCTCTCCCGCATGAACCCAAAAACAAAACCCATGCACTATTCATCATCATCAACCTTGGGTCGTCGGCGCTACTGTCGCCGACCAGGGTCCGGCCAACCGTGGCCGAAACAAAAAACCTTCGTACCGAGATGCTCGTCTCCTCGACGACTTCCCAACCGTACAAACCTCGAATCTCGGTTTAAACTGTACCGAGTTTAATTTTGAAAAAATGACGAAGACGGTAATTAACAAAATATAATTAATTCGTAAGATTTACTTAACAATTAAGCAAACTAAAAACATGTATTTAATCTATAGCATGTGTAGGATTTAATGGCATGAAAACAAACAATTTATTTGATCAAAACCTCATCCTAACAATTAAAACCGAAGATGGCCGAAAAAAGAGCAAGGAAACGCCACCGAAAAAGCTTTGAACTATGGCGACTATCGCTCAAGATGAGCAATCTATCAAGAGGGAGAAGAAGCAAGTTGCTTGGGTTGTGAATTCGTGAGTCAAAATGGAGAGGGGCAGTGGCCTATTTATAGGCGAGCTCGCGAGTGAAGGGAGAAGCGACGCTGCGCGTGGAGGAGCCAGGCGTCGTGCTGGCGGGGCTACATCGTCGTGCTGGCAGGGCTACGACCGTTGGTGATGATGGCGGACGGGACAGGAAGCGACGGGAGCAAGCAGCTCGGTGGCTTGCTTCGCTGCTGCTCGTTGCCACTGTTTACGTGCACCATGCACGTAAATAGTGGGTCATTGATCTGGTTGACTTTCCTTGGTCAACCAGATCAACGGTGATGACCATCTTCCCTTTTAAATTTATTTAAATGGCCTCGAGCCATTTTTGTGAACAAACGTTCCGAATTTTCGAGCCAAAAGCGCCAGCGCGTAGAGAAAAATAAGGTGAGTTTAATAATCTACAGCGAATGAAGAAAATTCTTCGTTTAACGTGTTTATTTTCTCGTTCGGAAATATGACTATGTTCGAATGAAAAATAAATGACGTTACGACGAAAATTGCACGAGACGAAGTTGACTAGCGTGAATGAAAAAAAGAGTAGGTAATTGTCAACTGAAGAAATAACGCGTTCGATCAATGGTCCGAGCGAACTTGCTCGGGTCCAATAAAAGCTCGAACAAAAATAATAATAAAATAAAAAAATGCTAAAAAATATGATAAAATCTAAAAATCCTAAATTTTATGCGATGACCTAAAACAAAAAAATAAATAGCAAATGACTAACGGATAACTAAAAATATGACTTTTAAGGATGAAAATATTAATAATAATAATAATGAAAATATGTGACCAAAAAATAAAAAATGCGATTTACGACGCGGATGATAATGATAACGATGATAAAATGTGACGAGAATTAAAAATGAACTAACGATGGTAAATTAATTAAGACGACAGTAAGTTAAGTAAAATGACAGAAATGATAAATTCAATTTAAATGGCGTCAAAATTCGGGTATCAACAAGAACCCTTCGGATATCTTAGCCGAGTTGCGACGCAGATTGGAGGTAATCGGCCCCTCATTCGGATGAGTTGAAGCACCTCCCCAACCTTCTCCTAGTGGCCCTCCCGCCCCTCCCACGCGAGTTGCTTCTAGTGTTGAATCGGTCGAGCCGCCACCACTTCTTGAGGATGAGGTATTTCCATCCGGATCGCCTCCTAGTGAGGAGCGTTTGGTTCCCATTATGGAAGAACCCCTTGAGATCTCTTCGAGCGATGACGTTGTGGGGATAGGAAGTAAAATGAGTACAAGTGTGGCTAGTGAGATCTCTTCGGGCAGCCACGAGAAGGCCATCCTTGGTCTAGCACGGCAGCGAACCTTTTGGTCCTTTGGTAGTGAGTTTTCCATCATCCCGAAGGTGCCTTCACATGACTTAGTGGATCCTTTCCTCCTTGGCTTTGGGTGCGTTGGCCGCGCGCCCTTCATTCCGATCTCGTCGCATTCACTTGGTCTCTCGATCTCACATGGATCCCGGGTCCTTTCTGCCACTCCTTTGGTCATCCATAGCGCTCACGCCTACTCGTCTACTACTTTGGGCCCGCACTTGGACGAGTCTCGGTTATTTTTGGGGTTGAGTCACCATCGATCTTCACTATACATGGTCTAGAGTTAAGGCCGAGCATGTGCCCGTTTGCGCCTACCCTTCGTGCCCATGAAAGGCCGCCCGCTTGACCCATCTTTTTCGAGGGATGTATCGAGATGTTTCCATGGGTGGTCACTAGCCGCGAGCATTCCTTGGCCAACTTAGCCTTGCACGGTATTGAGCCTATAGATTCGAGGACGAATCTCTTCAAAGGTGGATGGAATGATACGAGCACGACATCTAGGCCTCGCCATCCTTGCGGTCATGCCCAGCCTTGTGATACAAGCCTGCCATCTAGGCCGAGCCTGTTGTCTAGGCCAAGCTGTGCGTCTAGGCCAAGTCATCCGTCTAGGACAAGATGTGCGTCTAGGTCAAGCCTTCCGTCTAGGCCAAGACGTGTGCCCGCGCCCTCGGCCTTTGGCCAGCACGCTCCAAGCCCATCAGCACCTAGCCATATCAAGCCCACGCTCAAGCCCGCGTCATCCAAAGAAGGAAACCCTTTGTCCAAGGGTGTTTTTAGTATTTTCCTCTTTTGTAATAATTCCCCTATAAATTGAAGGACTTAGCCTCTTTTATAGGTTGTCTTTGATTTTGAATATGATTTCCATCATAAGACCACTTAATTTAGGTTAGTTAAATAGGGTTCTTGAAACCTTTATCCTCTTCTCCTCTTGGATTAGAGATCCTTGTATGCTTGTGGTAAGGTTGTTTAGGAATTGCCCCTAGAAAGGTTTACCGTGTATGAAAGTTTGTTTATTGTTCTTCATCAATACTCCTTCATCTTCAACCATAAATCTGCTGCACTCTTCTGCAATCTCCTTGCGACGTTATCTTCTCCATCAACTCCATCCAATCATCAATCCAACCTCCTAAAGGCTCCAAACTGGAACCAAGATCGTATCAATACCCCTCCCTAGCATGGTATCCTGAGTCTAGTGAGACACTGGGTCATAATAGGCGTAGCTCATGGCGGTGGCATTGAGTGCAGTCACTTTCGCATTAAAAGTTATCACTTCCGCATTAAATGTTATTCCGTCTGTCAAAGAATTTCTTGCATCCACCGCTTGGGGTTCTGAGATCCGCATTGAATACCATCACCTCCGCATTAAATGCCACCAAGGAGGTGATGATTACCCTTGATCCAGCGTGCCACTAGGTTGGGAGTATATGTCGGTTTCGATATCCACCCCTTTCGTCGGTAGTATGTTCTTCCCGGTATATATCTTTTGGCTAGCGGGCATGATCCTGACGGATGTAGGCCTCCGTCCGTATTGGCTATCTATTAACCTTCTCTCTAGGGGAGGTACTGGCAAGACTCATATCCGGTCCACGTGGCCTGAGCCAGCAGAGACTACGTCAACGGGTCGTATAATGACCTTCCTACCCTTGTCCTCTTTCCATGTATTATCAGAAGCCCAACCGAAAATGAGCCCGAGTGTTTACCAAGGGCTTCCATTATCTTCCCTGGACAACGTTTGACAGGATATTCTATTGCTTTGTGGACCGTCATTGATGCGGTTTTAATCGTGATGATTTCTCTCGATACACACGTGCTTACGTGGCCTCTTCTTATCCACTAAACTGCCGTAGCCATTGAGGTTAGGTAAAGCACCACTTCAAGTTTTGCATAGGTCGTTCTTTTGAATATGAGGAGGTTACACTGCCGGCGCGTGTGTGAACAACACAGGCCTCTAAGCGTCGAGCCGCTATTGAATGTCTACCACGTCGTGTCCCCCGATTGGGTGCTACCACGGTAGTGAAACTGTCGTATTTATGTATAGATTTTCTTTCTTATTTCTTCTTCATTTCTTGCCCCTTCTTTGCAAAATTTCTTCTCGTTTCGTTCGTGTTCGCTCTATGCTTCTAGGATTTCACACGTAGGCCAGCCTCCGACCGACCTCGATTTCCAACGTGCATTTTTATTACGAGGTATTCGTTAATATCTCTGCTCCTTTCTTCTTGTTGATTACTTCTGTTAATCTCCTTGTTTAGCACCCAAACCATAAGCATGTCTGGTGCTTACCCACCTCTTAGACTAGTTAGACCCCTGAGTTGGGCAGAGAGAAAAATTGAGAGGACCCCTTCTGCGTTTAATGAAGAGGGGACGTTGTAGTCGGAGTTATTAGTGTTTGAGGTTTCCGTCAATAGTGATTATCTTGCACATCCACCTGGTAGGGATGTTAGGCTAAACATCATTCTCTCGGAAAACCGTAGGATCCTATATACCACAATGTTCCAGTATGTCTTTTTGCTTCCCCTTCATGGTATGGTTAGTAGTTTGTTGGACCGTTAAAGGTTGAATCCCGCACAGATAACTCTAAGTTCCTAGTTGGGCCTATATGCCTTTTGAAAGTTTGTGAGTATAATGTTATTTTGACGTCTTCCGTCGACTTGTTCCAAATTTTCTTTCGACTGCGCTACCGGGAGGGCTTTATCACCTTCTCTCCTCGCTGAGATGATGAATCGGTCCACCCTTTCTTATGAAACTTTCAAGGGTTTGAATCCTCAATATCCTGATGGAAAAATTGATTTTTCGTGATCGAATTGCCGACTCCTCTATGGGGTCCGGATTTCAACTGGGAAATTACTGATGCGGATTGGATGAGACCAGACAGTTATTTGTCCAACACCCAAAGGAGTTTAGCTAGACTGTTGGATTTTAACGCTCATTTTCATGCTAAAAAGTTGGCTGCAAGTGCTAATTTGAGGGATTGTCAGATTGGTGAGTTTCCGTCTACTTCCTTTGTTTTCATAGGCTCTACATTTCTAACTTTGCTCTGTGTTTGCAGGCGTTGCGCGTGGTTGGGTACCGGAGGTGCTGCAACAGAAAAACAAGAGAGTGGAGTTATCCCATCCTCAGGTCGAGGTTCTTTTAGGTGGAACAAGGGGGACTACCGAAGCATCATCTTCCCGGAACGTCTCTATACCCGTTACTCGCCATTCTCCATCTGGTTCCAATTCTTCTGAGATATCTGATGCAACCCTTAAGCGTGCATTGAGGGTGAAGGTTGAGGAGGTTAAATTCCCCTCTCTGACTGAAGGGTTCACAATGGTTGGGTGCCGGAGGAAATCCCTCTTTCGGTAGCTTCAGAGGAAGTTATTCCTAAACCTTCTCATTTCTTGACAGATAGATGACTCGATGGAATGCCCTAGTCTACTTTCCAGAAGTGTGCATAAACGGCAGAGGATAGAGGTTGAGGCAATAGCGAGGGGAGAACAAGTCACTCCTCTTGTTGCATTGATGGGTGGGCCTGAATTTCGTGATTTATCGACGGGCATGGGAGAATGTGAGCCTGCTCCTCACTTAAACCCTGTCGTAACCATGACAATGGAAACCGTCTTCTTCCAGGATGTTACCTGTTTGACACCTTCTCTGACTAACGTTCGAAATCCGGATGATCCAATCATGGAGGAGGGAGGGCCACGTATGCTTCTGAAATTGTTATCCTCCCTGACACCGGTGTATTTCATTCCTGGCCTGGTACTTCGTGATGCTCCCTTTTGTGACAAACGGCTTCGTGGTCCTCCTTGCAATCTGGTGGTCAATCTCTCCTCTACTCCGGATGGTGTTGTTACTCACCGATTGAACCTGCGGAATCTTCACACTTTAGGTGTGCAATCTCTGGGTTTACCATAATCTAGTGCCTCCGATGTTCGGATGGCTTCTCTAGTAGACGAGATGTTGTGCACTCCTTCTAATTGGGAGAAATTTTGACAGATGTCCTTAGATGCCCGGCGTGTCCAAGTTTGCAACAAGCTCTTTTCCTCTCTTTGTCATTTTGAGTTTCTTACAGAGTCGGTTGATGCTCAACTTGAGAAGGAAGATGAGTTGTTTGAAGAGTGTGAAAAACTTCGTAACAAAAACTGTCATCTCGCCCAACTCCAAGAAAAAACATAAAGAACTTTGGATGACTGTCATAGAGTTGACAGTGATCCGAAAGGAAAGGTGTACTGATAAAGCCAAGATAGAAGAGCTAGAGGTAAAATTGGCGGTGACTCAGAAGAAGAGGGAAACTGATCTGGCCAAGATAGACGAGCTTGAGACCAAATTAGCTTTTAAGACAGAAAAGACTTCTTCTCTTTAGAAGGAACTGGGGAGTGTTTCGGAAAGGATAAAGTGATGGAGAGGTAGAGCGATGAGACCTGGAAAAAGCTCCTTTGTCGCCTCCTCCTTCATCGGATGCGTAGTTTTTATTATTTATGTATTGCGACACTTGGTAGGGTTTCTTTTTAATGGACTTCTTCTGATGATTCTTCCTGTTTGTTGCAAGATTTGTTGATTGCATGAGGTTTCTTTCCATTTGATTTCTTTCTCACAAAGCCCAACCGAAAATGGGCATCTGATTGCATGTATTCAAAATCTTTTAAGTCCCGTTTGAGCAGACAACATCTAAACACTTTCTGTTAACTCTGTGGGATGAGGTAATGGTCATTGGGTGTGTGTGTAGGCCCATGTGGCATTTTCTTGTTTGCCCGAGGTCGATTGGTGGTTGGGAAACTATTGATTCCAGACGCCTCGAGCCCCTCAAATAGCTGTGAATGCAGTTGTGAGGAGCATTAAATGTTACCCTATACTGAGATAATAAATATCGTCACGTGCTTGAGCAATAAATGTTGATGTGTTCTGGCCATAAATGTTGTTGGTTGCTTTAGATATAAATGTCGTTGCGTCTTTTGACAGTTGGATCTCTACCACCTGTCATTCTCTGATATGCTGTAAAGGAGGATCTTGGCCTATAAATAGATTGTTCTCTCTTGTTTTGATCGCTCACTTCCTTTTCTTCCATGTCTTCTCCATTTTAGCCATGCCCAGTTTTTAGTTGATGATTCAATCATGCCTAATGCCATTCTTCAAGTCAAATCTAGTGGTCCCGATAAATGGGAAATAGGCAACACTTAGTCGTTAGTCAATATTATGGTCATGTCTTAGAGTCATCCTCAGTTCGAACCTAAGAAATGCAGTAACCATGTGATAGACAATACTGGTGGTAATCGAGAGAAAGGCTGCCTTCCTTCCGGGGGCTTAGGAACCCCTATGTCGTACGTAATGCTCATTAGAAGAGAAGTCAATCCGGTTCATGTTTGCCATACTAAGGATTTGCTTATAGATGATGTCATCTATAGCCCTCTGACTGACGGAGACTGCCTTCTGGCTTATAGATTTCCTTCTGAATGTCCGTTTTCTTATTTCTCTCTCTGTTAGGATCCTTTTAGTGATGTCAATACTTGCCCTAAAGTCATTTTGTGCTGATTTTGCTGGAAGTTAGATGAGAGAAGCTTTCTTTGGCTGTTCATGAGGACTTTCCATCTGCTCATAAACACTACTTTCTTTTGGCCACTCCCAATACACCGAGCCGGGTCACCGCTATTTTCTTCCTAAAGGGGTAACGATGTTCGTGGTAAAGAGAAATCCTTGTGCTAGACGTCATTAGCCTTTGGCGCTGATGTAACGTACCCATAATCGCCTCCACCACCAGGCGAAGATGTCAGCCCGTCAATTGGATCATAAAGATGACTTCATAGATCATGAAGAGTAGAAGAATTGACGGATCATGAAGAGTAAAAGACTTGACAGATCATGAAGAGTAGAACACTTGACGGATCATGAAGAGTAGAAGACTTGATGGATCTCGTATAATACTTCCCCTTTGTAGATGTCGTATGGTAGTTTATTAATGAATATCTTCCCGTTTGAGTTCTCTGCAGTTTGTTAGTTACGATATTTTGCTAATAGAATTATTCTGACTACTTTCAATTAAATATGGTAATATGAGTAACCAACCGTTAGGTATATGTGAGATACATGATAATATGATAACAAGCTAATATACCATTATCCAAACCCCAGATGATTTGGGATATGCTAGCTTAATAGCAGAATACTCTCCCTTTTATCAAAATTAACACGATAGTGAAGGAAGTTTGTAGTATTGATCCTATCAATACTAGCTAGATGAATTAAATCTTGCAGTATATTCCAACGAAAATGATTGAGAGGGAAGTCATGTTACCATTTCTCGCTGGATTTTTATTCTATTTGCGACAGTTCCCTCCGTCAGATAGTTTTTTGAATAAATATTGGTCAGCGTCGTGATGACTTTGAATCGATTGATGCAACATTGGGTCTTTTCATTCCTTTTCAAAAATCACGTGTATCATTAATGTTTTGTAGCATTAATATCGAGGGATATTGATTTCCTGTTAGTCACAGTAACGTTGGGTCTTTCCCAACAGTCGCGTCCCCTAAGTGGCGTGTGTTCTCTCCTTGTGCACTTAATGGTGTGAGTGTCGCGTCTTTTCAAGTATCTCGTCACTTTGGAAGTGGCGTGTCCTCATAATTGCTTTATTAATTGCTTTTGAGTTGTCCGAAGCATTGCCCTAGTTTCCCTCATCCAATTCCTCTATAAATTGGCCTTTTCTTTTCGCACCTGAGGTCCATTTTTTACTCTCCTTATCTATTCCTCTTTTATCTCCTTTCTGCCCTTTTATCATTATGGATGAACAAACCAAGGGGGAGTTTTTGCTTACTGTTGCATCCGTTAAACGTAACTTCGTTCGTCATATTGTTGTTTTGCAAGACATGATTCGAGACACTGTGGGACATTTTGCATCTCAAGGGGGTGACGCACCCGTGAGTGGCCCGAAGGGACATGACCGTGGAAGAAGATGGCGATGCCCTGGAGATTGTGTCTTCTGCCAGTAGCTCTCTTATTCATCTGCAGGTTTCTATTAACATGCTTCAGAACAAGAAAGCTCTGCTGGAAAGTTGCTTCCAGAGTGTTAGGGCTATTCCTGCTGAAGTCGGGAATGTTGCTTGTACCCTGGGGACTATTCCCGATTCTGACGGCGAGTAGATATATTTTTCTATTTTTATTGTACTTCAGTTTCTGTAGATGTTGTATGGCATTTGTTTAATGAACTTTATTTCGGAGATCTCTTATTCCTCCGTTTGGTTTCTCTGCATTATTAGTTACGATAACTTGCTAAAATAGAATGACTTGGCTATTTTAAGCAGCAACGTCCTTTTCACTATAAATAACTATCAGAATAACATAAGCTTCATAACGGAATGACCGGTGATTTCGGTTAGCCTAACCTCCATTATCTCGACAAGCATAACCTCCGTTATGGCTCACGGATCAATTTACTGATATATAGAATAACATAAACTTGATAACGGAATGACTAGTGATTTCGGTTAGCATAACCTTTCGTTATGGCTCACAGATCAATTTACTGATATATATTCCAACGAAAGAAAGGAAAATAAATGACTCGGCATAAGATTTTTATCCGATAATTCGAAGAGAGGCGTGTTGGAATACCAGATGTGTTAAATATTTCAAAAATCCCTTATTAATGTTGTGTCAGACGTAATTATTACCATGCATCTTGTCTGTTGTGCGTGGCGTTCTTTCATTTGCTCGTTATGTGTGACAGTTGTTCATGATGTCCCTTTGGTTTTTGTGAAGGACTTTTGAGGAGCCGGTTTGCAGGTGCGTATAGCCGCTCTTTTTTAATTCAAAAGGTTTGTTCATAGAATGCCTCGAGAAACTGGGCGACGTCTCAATCTGCCATTGGTTGTGTGTCACCTATCGCTATCTGATAGGACATTCTGACGGTAATGAGATGGTGTTATATAATCTTCGTTATCCTGCTTTCTATTTTTCTTTATTCTTATTCTTCCCCTCAGATCTTTTTTGTTCTCTCTTTTCTTGCTCGCGTTCTCTTGTTGTTGTTTGGTATTTTGTTGCCAGAGTTTCGATCAGTCTCCATTTGCTAATTTTTGACCGTCGATTCGTCAGGTAATCCTCGGTTTGAAAGAGTAGTATGTAATGATATTTGTTTACAACTTCTTCTTTTCTTTTGGGAGATTTCTTTCTGTTTTTGTAAACCAAATTCAATATTTCTAGGTTTCTTTGCTTCAAAAAAATGCTGAAATAGGAAGAGCAAGTGCATGAGGTTTTAGATGAGGTGCATAACAACAACAAGAACAATGCTTCTTTCCCATCTTTCCTTCCTCCTAAGGTATTTCTAATTTTCTTTTCATAAAATTCTGCAGAAAACACACACTGTTTAGTTCTTGAAACCTAAAAATCCTCCCGATGAGGGATTGTTTGCAGACGAATGAGCTATTGGCTGAGTTTGCAATGGTGGAAGGTGAGATAGCGCAGCTAGAGGGACAAATCATCCAACTCCAAAATGGATTGAAACAAGAGCATCAAATCAATAAGGAGACCAAAACAATCATAACACAACATTTAAAGAATCAAATAGCCGATTACAAAATTGACCAGCTAGGGCAGCGACGACTAAATTCAGAGCAGCAAAACAATGACAACCACCACCCAAGAATCATAACACATTTAAGATTAAATTCAGTTAAACAAATAGCCGATTACAAAATCGACCAGCCAGAGCAGCGACGACGCGTACCTGATGCGAGATTGCAGCAGCTAAGAGTAATGGAGAGAGCGAGGGAGAGAGGTGTCTGTGAAGATCGAAACCCTAGAAAACTAATCTGAAAGAGCTACGTCCGATGAAAAGGAGAGGTCATTGATTGAGAATGAGGAACCCTAGTTTTGCAGAGATGGGAGGAGATGAGAGGAGAGCTCATTGGTGCAGAGGAAAAAAGAGTTGTTTTTTCCTTTATTTATATTTGGCATTTTTTAAATTAAATGGAAATGGCCATAACTTATGTGTCCAAATAAATTTTCGGTCTCCTTCCCATGTCCAGTGGCAAACTATGGTTTTGGATTTGGCCATTTTGGCTCCAGCATGAAAATTCACCTTTTTGAAGGTTTGCAAACTGGGGAAGCAAACACCTTCTGTTGGTTTTGAATTTGGGAAAGGTATTTTCCCCACCAAACCTAAACGCCAAACACCCACTAAATGGGCGACTTAGATTTTGTTCTAAGTTCTTAATTACATGCATCTTTAAACTATTGAATTAAGATTAATTATGTATTGGTTGATCTACCGAGGAGTTTAGCAAGTGATTTTTTAATATTTATAAAATTTGAATATATATACTAACTTAAAAGATGAATGTCAAATTACTCACACATCAACAATACGTTAATTTGGATTTTATTTTTTCTAATCTTAATTAATATCTACTGTGATGTAGCACCACCCATGACTATCATACTACCACAAGTGAGTGAAAATTTCATTAAATTCAATATTAGGTAATAAGTATTCAGTGAATGGATAGGGCAATCGCGGGAAATTAGCAGAAAGAGTACAATACTGGAATTCGGCAACATTAAACTAATTTAAATTTGTAGTTGAATAATACTTTTCTCCAAAATAAATAAACATGAGACAAAAATGGTTTTGTAGGTATATAAATGAGATAGATGAGTAGTAGTACCCACTCTTTCCTTACTCGTTATCAAGGATTGTCAGGTATTCGGAATGGTTTTGATGTAATGATTTAGATAATTTCGATGTTACTTAAATTGTCCTTGGAGAATGATGTTTATCTCTAGAACTTGCTCTTTTCAGTTGGTTTTAGTTTTAATCGTGGGATTGGCTCGTGGTCTCTTCGAGGGAACTAGATAATACAGTTGTCTTTATGACGTGAGGCTATGATTTTGATTTCTGATATTGTAATGATAATTAATAATATAATCATTTAAAAAAAATGAAATGAGTATGATAATCTATTACACTATATTTATCACCCTCACATGTTTATTATTACTAGGTAATTTGGGCACGTACGTTGCACGTACGAAAATTTTTTATATGAAATTAAATTATTTTTTTAGATCTTGTTTTGAAAACCAACCATATAAATTGTTAAACATACTAATAATAATTATTAATAAATAAAAAACCCAATATGTTATTAAGATGTCAATATTTAGTGTGACCGCAACTAGGGTTGTACATGGGTCGGGTTGGGCCGGTGATGGCTCATAACAGCACCAACCCGCCAAATATTTAGCGGGCCGGGTTAGGTCGGTTATCCACCTATAACCGCTCAACCCGTCAACTAGCGGTTATAGGCGGTTAACTGTGGGTTGGCGGTTATAGGCGGTTTATAGGAATGCTGAAAATTTCTATAATATTTTGGCCTGAAATCCAACATTTTGGCCCCCAATACAAACTAGAATATAATAGAGCACAAAATATAGGAACCAAGTAATTTCAACTAGACTAACAATCAATCCACGCAGCTGCAATGTTCAAACCAAAAATTCAAGAACTATACCAACACCGATAGGTAAGGCCACCGCAGCACATAATTAGAGACGGCAAATACAACTCCATTCTAATCTCACAATAATGTTGGTTCCTAGACAACTACATGCAGAAATATAAACATCCTAAAGATCAAGTGCATAACACTTGCCATGCAGTTCGACCTTGTCCCAAGTTAAAATTAAACACTGAAACCAAAACCTCAAAAGCCAGAAAGAATACCAAAAAGGCTTTTCATCATCCCTCAAAGAAAAATAGCAAACAATGTCCAGTATTCACGAGCTCCCACCTTAATCACCTTTCCTCCGAAAAGAGCATCCTTTTGTAAGCTTAGCTCGGCCACCGGTTGGCTGGCACAAGACTTGCTCGCAGTTACCATAGACCACCACTGTCTGCGAGTGGCTAAAAATAGTTGTTCTGCAAAAACACAGGCACACAACCACTCAATTATTGACAGACAAATAACAAAATTATTGATCATTCTCAATTTAGAACAACCACTATTGCATTAATACAAATTCACACATTCATGTTATAATAGATCCAACAACAACAACGATGAAAAAAAAATTAAAAGTCAGTGAAGTGAATATACCCTATTACTCGTCTTCAATGTCTTCAACAACATCAAGATCCAATGTAACTTTTGACGCAAATTCTGCAAAATCAGAAAACATGATCAGAATTCATTATTATTCAAAAAAATAGAAACTTTGGAAATATGTTTATTGTTACCTAATTCAATTTCATCATAACTTTCAATATCTTCCAATGCATCATGCAAGTCAATTTATTCTTGAGAGCAACGCAACCAATTTTGACAGCAGAGTAAAGCTTCCACCATTGTTGGAGCTAAAGAACTTCGAAATGGATTAAGTACATGCCCACCGGTACTGAAAGCAGATTCTGATGCGACCGTTGACACAGGGATAGCCAACACCTCTCGAGCTATCATTCCAAGTGTCGCGCCCCTGAAATTTAAAAATTTGCGAGTGTGCAACGAACTTGAGACCTTACGATGCTCAGCGTAAACAAACGCCTTGCAACATGTAATGAAGTCGCCACCCTAATTTGGTTGCTAGGTTTAGGGAACCTTAATCGTCATGGCATAAGAAATATAATAAATACAAAACTAAAGGCACAAAAAAGGTGTCTGGACCCCAGACAAAGGTTCGGGGTGGTATTATGGTCTCGGGAAGGTGTTAGGCACCCGAGTCACATCCGAAAATGGTTACCGGTTGATGAGAGAGGTGTTAAAAAGGTGTTTGATAAAATGCGTTTTGAAAAAGGGGGCCCTCAGAGGAATCGTCACTTTAGTCTTTTCTATAATCGTGACCGTTCAGGAATAATTAAAAACTCTTTCTGACGGGGTTACCGTTTATCAAGATTGATTGATTATTCCTGATCGTAATGTGATGGGACTGAATTTTCCGTAAGACTGAATGAGCGCCCTCTTATTTCATCATCGGGCCAATGTATGATTAAATTAATTACTACGTGATTCTATCATGGATAGCTCAGCAGAGTACAGATTGAATGAAAGGTTTTTGAAGTGATAAACTGATGTGGGATCAAAAGTCCCCATGTACATGTAGTCAATATAAGCGAGAATTTAAAATCACATGAGCATGGCATTTTAAGCGAGTCTTTAAACACGTTGTTCATGTAGGTTGATTTTTAATTCTAGCAGTTCTATATATCATGCGTACGATTGATATTTACGAAAAGCGTTGAATAAATAAAAAGGAATCGAAAGGCGTACTTTCGAGCGAAGCTTGAAATTTAAAACCTACAAAGTGAGAGTGTTAGCGATAGCTTGAGAAATAAATAAGCAATTTTATAAGTGCGAGAATTTAAACGACAGTTGATTGCATACGAGAAATGATTGATTTCACGCATACGAAAATGAAATGATGAGTTTGATAAGTGCAGGAAAATAAATGATGACAGTTGATTGCATGCGAGAAATGATGGATTTGACGCATACGAAATTTAAATGCTGTTTTGATTGCATGCATAAAATGATGGATTTAACGCATACGAAATTTAAATGTTGTTTTGATATGCATGCAGAAAAATTAAATGTAGTTGATGATTTACAGGGAATTAACACAGTTGATGGTTTGTAGAAAATAAAACAGGTTGATAATACAGAAAATAAAACAGTTGCTATTGCAGAAAATAAAACAGTTGATGTTGCCGAAGAATTTCCAGCAGCTTGCGAAAAATTAAAGCAGTTGATGTTGCGGAAAATAAAACAATTGATATTTGCAGAAAATAAAACAGTTGATATTTGCAAAAAATAAACAGTTGATATTTGCGGAAGAATTTCCAGCAGTTTGTGAAAAATTAAAGCAGTTGATATTTATGAGAATTAAAATGCGACCGACTATGTAGGCTGTAAAATGAATGATTGAATTTAAATTGCCGAAAGTAAATTGCAGGAATTTAAAGTGCGACGAATTTAAATAGTTGATATTTGTGACCGAACATGTAGGCGGTAAATTGAATTTAAATTGCCGAAAGTAAATTGCGGAAAATTAAAGTGCGAATAATGTAAACAGTTGATAAGTACCGAAAATTAAACAGTTGATAGTACGAAAAATAATCATACGAAGCATACGAATTATTTTTACGAAAAAGCGTAATCCGAAGTCTCGGAAAGAATTGAAAATGGGCTGGGCCCAACTAAAAAAATGAAAGGAAAATTGGAAATTGGCTAGGAATAGTGCCTGGCCCATGAAAACATTTTGATGGTGATGGGCCAAGCCCATCACCTTTCCACGCGTGAACAGTGCCGAAGCCAGGCACTATTCATCTTCTTCTTTGGTCGCCCGCGTACTGCCGGCGGCCAAGCTCCGGCTAGCCTTGTCCGTTTCTCGCGATCTTTGTACCGATACGCTCGTCTCCTCGACGACATCTCGACTGTATGAAGCTCGAATTTTATTTCAAAACAAACCAAGTTTAATTTTGAAAAAATGACCAAACCGTTAATTATCGAAAACTAATTAATTCGCACAATCTAGCTAATGATTTTTAAAATTGACAGTATATATTTAATCTACATCATGCACATGAATTAATGGCACAAAAAGAAGCAATTAATCTACTCTAAATCCGGCCAAACGAATTAAAGAAAAAAATGCTTAAAAACTGAAAAACGAGCTTAGAGAGAGAAAGCTTACTCTCAAGCTTTAAACTGGATGATCGATGCTCAATATGGGTTATCAATCAAGGAGGGAGGAAGAGCAAGTTTTTCTTGCCAAATTGGTACCGTTTGAACGTTGGATGGGGCTCGGTATTTATATCTGAAGGATCGCGTGGCTTTGAGGGCGTGGCTGCGCGTGGTGGCTGTTTCTCATACACTGGTGGGGCTAGGAGAGGAGAGGTAGTAGCTACGGTGGTTGTGATGATGGTGGATGGGACGGGAAACGACGGGAGCAGGCTAGGACACGACGAGAGTAGGCTGCTTGGTGGCCTGCTCCGCTGCCTCTTCACGTCCATGGTGCATGCGCACCATGGCCTTTAATTTGTCAACCGTTGATCTGGTTGACTTTTCTTGGTTGACCAGATCAACGGTTGTGATCAAGGGCCCTTTTAGTCTTATTTAAATAGCCTCGAGCCGATTCCTGCGAGCCAACATTCCGACTTTTCAAGTCGAAGGTACCAGCGCGTAGAGAAAAATACGATGGGTTTAACTGTCTACAGCGAATGATGAGAATTTCTAGTTTAACGCGTTTATTTTCTCGTTCAAAAATGTGAAATGTTCGAACGGAAAAATAATGACGTTATGACGAAAATTACACGAAACGCTGTAGACCGTTGTGAACGATAAAAAATCTAGCAACTAGTTGATGGAAAATATTTTAAATTCGAGCTATTGTCCGAGCGAACTTACTCGGGTCCAATAAAAGCTCGAACGAAAATAATAATAAAAAATAAAAAAACTAAAAAACGCGCTAAAATACTAAAAATCCTAAAAATCATGAGATGACCTAAAAGGAAGAAAAAACTAGCAAACGACTGCCGGATAGTTAAAAATGTGACTTTTAAGGCTAAAAATAATAATGATAATAATAATGAAAATACGTGACGAAAAGTTAAAACGCGATTTCAAAAGCTGACGATGCTAAAACGCGATGAAAATTTTAAAAATGCTAGCGACAGTAAATTAACTAAAAATGACAGTAGATTAAGTAAATAACAGAAACGCCAAAATTAATTTAAAATGGCGTCAAAATTCGGGTATCAACAGTTGCCCCCTCTTTACTGTCTTATCAATGTATTTGATAAGTAGTAAAGATGGTTGCCCCTACATATCCGAATTTTGGCGACACCGCAGGTCTTACCTCAAGCTTACAGTGATGATGTCGCTCTGTGAGGGGATGAACTGTTGTCACTCTAGGAGGAGGTGATCTGTCGATGTCGCTCTGAGAGGAGGTAGCTAGTTGAGGTCGCTCTGGGAGTATGTAACTAGTTGAGGTTATTCGTTGATGTCACTCTGGGAGGAGGTATATTATAGATGTCACTCTGGGAGGAGGTAGTTTGTTGAATGTCACTCTGGGAGGAGATATGCTTTTGATGGTGTTGTTTGGTGATGAGGAAATTGATGCTGTCACTGGGGATTAAAAGAGTGTTTACAAAATTGATGATGTTGTTCGTGGATGTCACTTTAGGAGGAGATAATTGGTTGATGTCACTCTGGGAGGAGGTAATCGCTGACGTCACTCTGGGAGGAGATAGATTGTTGATCGGATATCCTGCAAAGATGTAAACTTAGATCTATTCGGGTATCGAGAGAAACATAAGTTGCAGGAAATATAAATGACGACTACTTTGACAGGAATGAAAGGTTGTTTTATGAAAATGTAAATGATGGCTCCACTGGGGGGTCTGACATGTAACAGACGTTTCTTTAGGAGGATGACACGTGATTCGTAGATGTACGAATGATTTGTCCTAATGATGTCACTCTGGGAGGAGGAGATGCAAATGATGTCTTTCTAGGAGGAAAATAATTATGCAGAAATGTAGAATTATGTAAATGACGTCACTCTAGGAGGTGAAAAATGCATGATGTTACTCTAGGAGGAGAAGAAATGCATGATGTCACTCTGGGAGGAGAAGAAATACATGATATCACTCTAGGAGGAGAAGAAATGCTTATGCGGAAAATTAAATGCTGTCACTCTGGGAGGAGAAGAATGCTATGCTGAAATGTAAACTATGATGTCACTCTAGGAGGAGAAGAAATGCTAATGTTGTCACTCTGGGAGGAGAAGAAATGCATGATGTCACTCTAGGAGGAGAAGAAATTCATGATATCACTCTGGGAGGAGAAGAAATGCTTATGCGGAAAATTAAATGTTGTCACTCTGGGAGGAGAAGAATGCTATGCTGAAATGTAAACTATGATGTCACTCTGGGAGGAGAAGAAATGCTAATGCTGTCACTCTGGGAGGAGAAGAATGCTATGCTGAAATGTAAACTACAATGTCACTCTAGGAGGAGAAGAAATGCTAATGTTGTCACTCTGGGAGGAGAGGAATGATTTTGTCACCAGCGGCCTTAATACGAACCTAGAATGCGTCTGCATCTTGCTCAGGAGGTAACGACCCCAAGGACAAGACTTTCCCACTATTTGCAGTCGTAAGCAGTCCTCACCTGGTATCAGTGTTTGCACTCACGCTCTGAAACAAGGCTAAGTGTTTTTACGCTCATAAAGATGCAACTAACATGATACATAATTTTCAATTTGCAATGTCAATCCGAGTGAATAGACTTCAAATGAAGATGCACATGCATGGGCGTTCTAATAATCGATGGGACTTTTAGGGAAAAGAATGAAAGGACATGAAATGTCCGGGAGGAAGCTGGTTTTGGAAAAGATTGCTTTGCTGGAAGGTTTTTTTTTTTTATTATTGAATGATGCTTTGTCGATTGGCCCTGATAAAGGCGAGGTGCGCGAGTTCCTTCGCTTTTTACTGGGGATGCTTTTTGACAGAGTGCGTGAGTTCTGGGATCCTTGCTAGGGATGCTTTTCTGGTCGGCCAGGGGCCCTCTCTTTTCTCGATTCTTTGCTAGAGAATGCTTTCTTCGAGATTCCTTGAGCTGGCTCTAGGCCTTTTTCCCTTCTCGAGTCTTCACTGGGGAGTATTGTCGCTGTTCTTTCTTGCGACTTACTGCTTGAGTTGGCCTTGGGCCCTTTTCTTCTTGAGTTCTCATGAGGGATGCTTGCTTTGAGATTTCTCGAGTGGGCCTTGGGCCCTTTTTCTCGAGTCTTCACCGGGGAATGTTCTCTTCAAGTTTTCTCGAGTTTAGTTGTCCCTGGGCTGTGCTTTCTTTGACTCTTTGATTGTTTGTATTCTTCGAATGTATCTGAGCATTTCTCTCTTTTCTTTTCTTTTCCCTTTTCCCTTTTCTCTTTTCTCTTTTCTTTTCTTTTCTTCTTTTTTTTCATTTTTCTTTGATTTGAAATGCATCAGAGCAGAGCAAGCACAACCTTTGTCTTGATCTCTTCTCATTCTGGCTTAAGGCTTCAACCTTCACATTTGGGTTTTTGGCCTTTCTTCGGCGATAGTCCCCAGCGATCCTCCGGTGATCTTTTCTATCTCCTTCGTCGTGTGCTTGAACTTGGCGTGCTTTTATTTCCGACTGGCAGTCTTAGCTGAGACTGCTCCTTGGCTCCCGGGGTATGAGTGGTAATGAAAGTTTTGGTAGGAGTGATGGCATATGTGGTGAAAAGAGGGAAAAAATGAAAAAGATGAAGAAGATCGTAAAAGTCCCACGTCATTTTATAGCTATCCCATGTCTAATTGCGCATCTACCCTGGATATTATGCGAACTCAACTAGTATCTAGTCAGGCTTTTACACTCATGAAGGATAAGGCGCGATGGCTCAAAGATGCTTACCGGGATTCGTTTGTGACTGCTTACGTCGGAGCAAACCGCGGATATAAAAGCAAACAAGTAATATCATGCATGGCATGTAATTTAGATGGATGTTTTTTTTAACGGAGGGATTGAACATTCCCGTCCTATGTAATGCATGAAAATGCTTATGAGAGCAGTATGATTTTATTTTAGCTGGGCTAAAAAGGGATTTTGATTATTCTTGATTTTTGACTGATTGATGGTTTGATTCATTGATAGTTTGATTGCTAGGATGTGGGGGACGACTTATTTGCAAGGGTTTACGAGAACCTAAGGTTGCCCCCAGTAGGCCAGACAACCGTACTTGACTTAAAGCTAACAAAGTGAGTAGGAAGGAAAACAAATTTAAATAAGGGGAAAGAAAGATGGACTCCCCTAAGATGTGCAGCGGGGCTGCAAGGGCGTCTTCCACAAGCTCCATGCGAATGACAGTGAGATGCTTCAAATCCATGTGAGATGCAGAGGGGACAATAGAGCAGAAAGGGAAATTCATCTGAAAATGAAAATGAGATAAGTTCAGGGATTCTCCCTTCCTTTAACCCGGCTTTTCGAGGGTGCCTACGACGTGGTCCCAGTTCTGGGATGCTTTACTTTGATTGGTTTCTTTTTCAGCTGCTTTGCGGGAACTGCCGATCCGAGATGTAGTGAGGATGAGATTTGCATTCGGTTCATTTGCTTACTGGTCGTTGCTGGACCTTCACTGATTGGCTTCGTGATTGCTCGGGGATAAAGGGGAAAACCCTCTGTCCCCGAAATGTGCAGCGGGGCTGTAAGGGCATATGCTTACCGTTCTTATGCAGGCAATGAATGGGGGTGACCCAGTCCCCGAAAAAGATATGGCGAGAACTAATGAGGAGTAAATGCAAGATAATTTTTTTAGCAAAAGTAATGTGATTGATAAGTTTTAAGCTCTCCCTTTTGGACGGGCTATCCGTGGGTCACTGCGGTGCGACTTGCATCGGATGTTGGTTGATAATGGTTTTGCTACTAGATGCTTGGTCACAGCTCTCATCTTGGCTCGGGCTGGCTGGCGGCCCACAAATTAAAGGATTGGTCTTCATCGTGTTGATCATGGTGTGGACGTTGAGTAACTTCTTGAACAAGACTGCATTAAGTATGTTGATAGTGGTCCTAGAAGGACAACCTTTTGTCGTGCTTTTTCCAGGAGTTGTTTGTTAGCATTGCGACGGCTCGGCCGTCATGGGATGGGCTTTGTGACTTTGGTCCAGTGTTCGGTCCTTTGTGACTGGTTGTTTGCGATGCCGGTTGTGCTAGTAGTACTGCGAGGAAAAGACATTTCACTTTAGATGGTGAGGGTTTGTCTTAAAATCTTTCCTCATTCGCTCTTGAAGGTAGCCTGCTGCGGCAATTCAAGAGCTGCTACGAGCGGAACCCCCTGGTTCTATCACGATGACGAGATGAGACAATACGTCCCTGCAAAACCTTAAGATTGATTTGTGGTGTTAGTCTAAGTGTCATGTCTTATGGCTCGAACTACTCCTGGGGAGCCATCTATGTCATGCCTCCTTTTGTCATCTCACGATTTTTGAGAAAAAATGAAAGAAAGTTTTTAAAACAAACAAGCATCTCCTGAGAAAACTTATTTTATTAATTTCAGGATAAATATTTGAGTGGCATTGTCATGATAAAACCCTATGTCTTTGGTTCGGCCGGATGCAAGGCCCGTGGCGCTTCTGCCGAAGTACATCTTGACGGCATCGGCATTTACCGATCTTAGTAGATCATCTCCGTCCATGTTGGTTAGCGTCAGGGCACCCCCCGAGAATGCACTTTTAACTAGATAAGGGCCCTCATACCTTGGGGACCATTTTCCTTGACTAGCCTCCTGATGAGGGAGAATTTTCTTCAACACTAAATCCCCAGCCTCGAACTTGTGAGGTCGCACCTTCTTGTTATAAGCGTTGGTCATTCTTTGTTGATATAATTGTGCATGGCAGATAGCGGCTAAGCGCTTTTCAGGAAGGAGGTTCAGCTGCTCGTACCTCACTCTTGCCCAATTTGATTCTTCTACTTCAGACTCTGCCAGGATTCTGAGAGAAGGGATTTCAACCTCAAGAGGAATCACGGCTTTGCAGCGTTAGCCTTTGGGGAAGGTAGCGATCTTGTTCCTACCGTGGTGGTGTGAAACAGTAGTTATGCCTCTCCCCACCGGGAGATAACTCTTCGAGCCAAGCAGGAGGTCCGTGAGAGGAGCCGGTAGGGCCCCGTTAGCCTTTGCAGCGTTAGCCTTTGGGGAAGGTAGCGATCTTGTTCCTACCGTGGTGGTGTGAAACAGTAGTTATGCCTCTCCCCACCGGGTGATAGGCGAAAATACCCTTTCTTTTAGGTGGATTGTTATCATAAGCCCAACTGAAAATGAGCCCGAGTGTTTACCAAGGGCTAACGTTCCTTCTCTCGCGGAGAGTCCCTTTATGTACCGGGGCGGTTTTGCCTCAGAAAAATGGTCCTGACGGTTTTTTGTCAGGATCTATAAATCAGAGGTTTCTCTGTGCCAGTTTCTTCGCATTTTTCACGTTCTTTCTTTTCGTATTCCGCCATGGATGAACTGACTCGCAATTTCCTGATCTCCAAAACTCTGACCCTGAAGAATCTTACTGAGGGTGACATCGGCTTCCTGGAGAGGATGATCACCAAGACCTCCGAGGATGTCCTGGAGTTGCGGGGGGTGCTAACCCCTATTCTGTCTAGACAGCTGGGAATAACTCTGGAGGATTTTAATCCCCTAGAGAGTTTGGCGAAACTGGCCACTGTCAGTGCTCACCTTGATGTGGTGGCCTCGATGCTGCAGCAGAGGAAAGATCTGCTGGCCTGCTGCTTAAAGGGCATGAGAGCTTGCTCTTCCGAACTGACCTCCGTCGCTGACGCTTTAAGGGAGGTTCCCGTTGTGACAGGGGAAGATGATGCGGGGTCCAATATCTGACCGCTGGCTCCGCTTCTTCTCGTTGTTTTTCTTATGTTTCTTGTACATATTTGAACGCTAAGGCCACCTGGCCATAAATAAATAACTGTCTCTGCTTTTTCCCAAGTCTTCTCTTTCTCTTGCGTGGTTGCTTGCTTTATTGGTTGGAAATATTTGTCATGAGCCCAACTGAAAATGGGTCCTCCTCGGGACATTGTATTGCAGTGGTCGTGTTCTGGGGATTAGCAATGAATGCTCTGTCTTGACTGTTACAGGCCATCTTTTCAGTGGCAGGTGGTTGGGCGGTTCTTTGGTGCCCTTTGATTGGTGCATTCGACGCGCAGACGCGCCTGCGACGGATCGGATTCTGCGATTGCAGTTATTTTTCCCAAGCATCTTAATTGATTTTTCAGGGATCGAGATGCTCACTCGGCTATATAAGGGAGTTTGGTTTCCCTTTCCTGTTCATCTTCTTCCTTTTCCTTCTTTTTTGCTTTTGCAGGTGGCATGGCAGATTTTTATTTCCTAAGTTCCGTAGATCGTGACTCCTTGCCGACTCCCCCAACTTTGCCGGACTCAGATCATCCCCCTCCTTCACCACCATGGAGGCCTCCGGTCCGCCGAAAGGGTCGTAAGAAGCAGGGGAAACGGACTTCCAAGACGCCCTTTGCGACGTTGGCTTCTTCTGGTTCTGCTACTCAAGAGGGTGGCAAACGTTTTCCTTCCTCTGACTGCTCGCTGAACGAGGATTTTCCCATCAGTGCTGGTGTGGGGTTAGCTGATTCGGGCGCCAAAGGAAAATCATGCCCGTCAGGGTCCTGCCCAGAAAGGGAGGCAGACCAGCCGGTCCCGAATGCTGACGGGAAGATGTCGTTCCTTGATGATGACGGGGTTTATCACCACGGCATTTATTGGCCTGATGAGGATTAGCCGTTTTGCATTGTACCCGCCTGTTGGCGTTTTATGAATAAAATAATGCTTTCTATTTTTCCTTTTTTGTCGTTACTTCCGTTAGCCTGCTGGTTCTTGGTGATAGCTAACGCAAGCGGTTGGACTGACTGAGGCAATCGCTTCGCGGTTACTTTGACCGGGTCAATACTGTCTCGCCCCTTTGGGGAGTCTCGACGAATAACTTCTCTTTTTTCAAATTTCTTTAATGCGCTTCCACGTGGCCAACTTCTTTTACACGCGTCTTCGCCCGATTGGTGACTCAATTAATGCGGTGGCATTTTTATCCTTTAAGAGGGGCCGTTCTCCAATTTCTCAAAAATTTTGCCCTCACTTCGAATTTTCCTTCTTGTCTTCCTTCGTCTTCTTCTCCGAATACCTTTTCGGCCGCTCGTCACTGTCCGCCGATTTCTCTGCGATTCTTCTCCTTTAAGGTATCAATTCGTCCCCTCTCAGATTTCCTTTTTTGTTGGTTTGCTATGGCTAGGAATAGACCTCGCCAGATTATCTCTAGGCCCATGGATCCCGAGGTTGCCCAATCACCGAGTATTTTTACCTACGATGTGGTTCTGAAAGCCGAATTGGAGGAACATGGTATTACCTTTCCTCCTGGGCATGAGCCTTCTATTCCCGGAAGTGATATGCGGCTTCATAATCCAGGGTGGGGCCACTGTAGGCTTCTTTATTTTAAAATGTTCCTTTATGGTTTCCGCTTTCCCGTTCATGAGTCGATATTAACTCTGCTGCGGGAGTATAGCCTTAATCCTGCCCAGATAACTCCTTCCTCTTGCTGTGCGGTTTATGCTTTTCTTCGCGCTTGCGAGTTGAAGAACATTTTTACCCCATCTATCAATTTGTTTCGCAAATTCTTTAGCATGATTTGCTACAATTGTTTAATCGAGATTACTCCCCGGTGGGATGATGCGCTCGTGCAGTCGTTTTGGCAACGTTTTCACGGCTTCAAGAAGGGTGTAGCTGATTGGAAGAGCAACTTCTTTGTTCTGGAGCTACTGTCACGTTTGTGGCATATCAATTTTAATCAGGAACTGGCAGGTCCCATTTGGACAAATCCCGCGATTTTGTCCAGAACTGAGTTGGACCAGGCTAACGCTTTGTTAGACGAGAATACCCACTACCGCATTCGCGCCTTTGCTCTGTTCAAGCCCCTGGAAGAGTGCGTTATGGGTGAGCCTATTTCTTTCCATATTTTCTTTACTTTGGTCCTCGCCTACTTTGTTTGCTATAAGGAGCTAACGGTTGATTTCCAGGTGACGCTAGTACTCCTCTGAACGTAATACCGCTTCAAACTTTACCGGCCTCGCCTTCGGCTGAGGGCTCAAGTCGGGGTAGCGTTCCTCCTCCGAGGAAGAGAACTAAAACGGTTGCCCGGGGAGGGCGAAGGCCCGTTAGCTTTGTGCGAACTTCTCGTTTTGTGGAAAATTGGCTACCGGAGCGTCGCACGGGGACGGACTCCAGGCCTGTCGCAACGACAGTAATTACTAGCGATGATGAGGATGCGGATGCTAAGTCAGACCTTTGCCATGCTTCTTCCCTTGCTGCTTCCCAGCGTCGGAAAAAACTTCGAGTGGCCACTAGTGGACAAGCTACCGGGACATCTCCTGTGGATGTGGCAACTGTTCCTACGCCTGCTGTTTTGTCTGAGGCGGGCGCCTCTCAGCCAACGGGAGCCGCTGAGGCGTTGGAAAAACTTGTTCTTCTAAGGGAGAGAGCCTACCGATGGAATGTCCTCCTCCCATATCTGACACTCCCGATTCTCCAATTGCTCATTGTATTCCTGACGTAGTGGTCACACCTCCTGTGGTGGATTCGACTGCTGAGCTACCTCCTAAGGTTACTCCGCAGCTGTTTTTTACTCCTTTCAAGAGTATTTTTCCTCAGGGCTCTTCTCCGCCTCCCTCAATCAATCTTGGTCCTGACGGGGTCCCAGCCTACCGTATGAATCTTGCAGGGTTTTGCTTTGATGCCCTTCGCGCTGTCGGGGTTCCCCAACCTTTTTCTCGAGATGAGTTTACTGCACCCTTGATAGGGGAGATGCTGGGTTCCAAAAAGGAGAAAGAGGAATTTCTTCAACTCCCTCCCTCGGCACGCTTTCGCCATGTTCTGAATGATTCTCTGGACTTTTTCCGCCATCTGAATTATCAATTCAAAATTCACGATCGCGAGTCCCGTAATTTTTCCAGCGCATTGTGTGTTGCAAGGGTGCAGCTAGAGAAGGCGGTGGAGCATTCTAGGTTGCTGACGCGCCTCTGTGAATCGTCCCAAAAGGAATTGGACAGAGAAAAATCTATCGGGAAAGCCAAGGTAGAAGTTCTGGAGGCGGAATTGGACAGAGAGAAATCTATCGGGAAAGCCAAGGTAGAATTTCTGGAGGCGGAATTGGCGCTAGAAAGGAAGAAGAATCTCTTTCTCCGCAAAGAGGTACTTGCTCGAGATGAGGGGTCTGTTAGGGCGTCATTAAAGGAAGAGTTATGAAGGAAGAGGGTTCTGGAGGCCTTCGTTTCTGGGTTTGCATCCCGTTTCAAAGGTAACCCTTCGGATCCGGCCCAGGTAGCTGATTACATGTCTATCGTGATGGGTGAGATTAGCAAAGGTGACAGCGGTTCTTCTGGCCCTTCGGGGGAGAAAGTCTGACGCTAGCGATGGTGCTGGGCTTTTCCTTGTTTTTCTTGTTGTTGTCTTTTGTTTATTTCTTGAAAGCCATTCGAACATCGTTTCTCATGTAATAATGCTGACGATTTGTATCCTTTGTCGCACTGTATGATATTACCGTTTATTCCTTCTTTATCTTTTTGTGCCATCGCGCCGTTTGGCAAGGCCAGCGCTGCTTTTTATGTTTTTTGATCAATCCCTCTGTCCCTCATTTAATGCGACTTGAAGGGTAATGATGAAAGAAGACACGTGTCCTTCCTCAGAGGGGCGTTTGGAGCAAGCGTCTCCTAGGGAGTTGCAAATGCAGAGGCGTTTCGTCCTTATTTCAAATTTGCACCTTCTGGCGCGTGCCTTACTTTATGACGTGTTGCTTCGCCACGTATCTGCTGCTGACTGGTTGCCCTTTCAGGGTTATATCTATTGTTTCTTCTACCCCTTTTTCTTTTTCCATCTTTCCCTTATACGCTATTTCGTCTTCGGATAAATACTTTGCGCCGCTCTCTCTTTCTGGTTCAAGACTCCTCGCAGTCTCTTTCACGAAGGTACAAGGTACACATCCTTTTTCTTTTCTCTTTGTTTCTTCCTTGTTGGCCATGGCTAGAACTAAGAAATCCTCTGAAGAAGGAGATCCTCAAAGGTCCTCCGGGGAAGAAGTAATTAATACCACTCCCACTTCTTTGTACACACTGCCTTTAATTAACCGTAGGCTTGCTGGGTTTTCTGCACGATTTCCCAAGGAATATCCCGTGCATCCTGCTTTTGAATCGCTTCGATTGAACAGCATTTTGCCCGGAAATAGCAGAATGCTGTATGCTAAGCTCTTCAATCATGGGTTTCGTCTCCCTCTTGACCCGCTTGTAAAATTGTTGTTGGCTGATTCTGATTTGGCTCTGGCTCAGTTGAGTCCTAACGCGATTTGCGTTGTTAGTGCTTTTGCGCACTGTGCCGTTTCAAGGGAATAGAATCTCCCACCTTAGCGTTGCTTCATGACATTTTCCAATTGTATTCCCGTAAAGGGGTGATATCGATATCGCCTCGCTACGAAGACGGTTCCTTGAAGCCCTTTACTTGGAAACTAATGGGCATTGAGTCTTCCATTCCTCACTGGAAAGAGGAATTTTTTATTGTTGATCTGCCTGAGCCGTTGTGGAGGGCTGGCTTCAACGAAACAATTAAAGACGGGGCTTGGGGTCATCGGAAACCCCTTTCCGACCCGGAGGATGGCTGGTTGAAGACGCTGCTTCAATTTGATTTTAGCGTTGATGCCCGAAAAGTGGCCAACGGGTTGCCCGTGGAACAGTGCAAGAAGGGTGAGCGTTTGACCTTTTTTCTTTTGCGTTGTCAAGAAGTACTAACACTAACATTTTGTGATTGTGCAGTGCCTCCGCCTGGTTGGGAGCCTGAGTATTTCCGAAGGAGGAGGAAACAGGAGGCGAAAAAGAAAGTTGTCGCTGAAGCTAGGGCTGCTGCTGCCGCTGCTGCTAACGCTGAGGAAGGGGAAGCCACTGCTACCGCTAGCGTTACGGGCCCTCGGGTTGTAAGACAGAAACGGCCTAGGAAAGCACGTGCTGCCCCATCCGTTTCGTCCCAGACCGTTGTCTCTTCAGAGGCTACGGTTGAACCGATTCCTGTTGGGATTCCTCTTGCATCCTCCACCACTCAGGTGAACATTTTTTTTTTTAAACTTTAGTCTTTCTTTTTTGCACCATTTCCTTATCACGTTCTGCGTTATTTAGGAAGTCGTTGCTGCTTCTGTCCCTTCTTCCTCCCAAGGAGATATGGGTATCGCTGATGTCCTTCGCGAGCGTCAGAAGAAGGCTCGCTATGATCTCCCGAATAGTCCTTCTTCCTCGGCCGCCAATCGTAGTTCGAGTGCCCTTGGGGGCGAGGGTGTATCTGCTGATCAATCGGAACCTGTTGATTTTGGCGGTCAACCCCATGTGCCTCCTGGTGCTCCTATCCATTCCGCGCACACCCCAACGGGCTATGATTCTGATGCCCTTAATCCTGAGGTGCCCGGAGGCAATGAGGTCTCGATGCCTAACGCGGAAGGCCTCTCTAGCCGGCCAGCTTCTCCTAGTGCGTTGTTCTTTGTTCCGATGCCTCATCCACCTATTGTGAGGGGTGGGCCCGCTCCTGCCTTAATGGCTGGTATCTCTCCCTACGATCCTCCTCTTATGCCGACTCATCACGTTAGCTTGCGCTCCTTTAGGGACAGTATTCTGCAGTTTCCTGCCGATGCTGATCATGAGACCGTGATTTCCTCTACCGCTTATCTGGTAGCAGAGATTTTGTCTCTTCCCAGAGAGAGGGATGCCTTTGTGGCTCGGGGCGAGTAGGGGCGTATCAATTTCCTTCGCTCTCAGGCGTTTTCTATGCTTTGCCATCTTCACTATATGGATGAAGAGAATGCCAGAGCTGCAGCTAACGGGCGAGGAGAGATAAACAGGTTGTTGGAAGAGCGACAGCGTCTTGAAAATGCCCTTGCTGCTGCCAACAAAAGTATGGAGACTGCTCAGGGAGAGGCTATCGCGGTCAAACAAGAGTTGGAGGCCGCTAAGTTAGCTTTGGAGGAGGAGAAGAGACAACGTGCCGATCTGGCCCTACGCCGTGATGCATCATTATGGAGTTGAGGAGCTCCGTATTGAAGATCTCTCCGCGTATTTTGACAAGAGAGCCTCCTCCATTACTGATAGCGGTTTCTATCAGTGGAAGGCTGCTCAGCAAGGAGGGGTCAACGCGCCGCCCAATCTTTAGACCTTTTGTTGTTTAGATGTTTTACATTTTTGTGGCTGACGGGCCCGTCTATATTTTGTACTTCAAACAATATGGGCCTTGACTTGGCTAATCCACTCTTTTTGGATAGAAGTTTTTTATCTGTTTTTCTTCATAATGTCGTTTGATCACTTGTCCACACGGGACGTTTGGCGTTAGGTTTCCACAGACGCATAGTTTCGCGTTGTATCCCGTTAGCTTTTCATCAGCTGCATTCAAGTAGCATGTCCATTATATCCTTCGATAGTCTCTCTGAGTGTAAATCAGCGTTGCTTCCGCATCTGCTGCACTTATATTCCTGCCGTCCCTCGTTGTCAGAGGGGGCTTTACGTCTGTCTCAACGTTGTTGTTGCAGTATAGTCACCTTTCCGTCATCGTTTCACCGGGTATCAACTGCGCGGCTACTAGTTAGGATTTCTTTGTTTCTTTTCGCCGGAGATAGGCTCCAATATCGCTTCGCCGGGTATCAATCGCGCGGCTACTAGTTAGGATTTCTTTATTTCCTTTCGCCACAGATAGGCTCCAACATCGCTTCACCGGGTATCAACCGCGTGGCTACTAGTTGGGATGTCTTTGTTTCCTTTCGCCACAGATAGGCTCCAACATCGCTTCACCGGGTATCAACCGCGTGGCTACTAGTTGGGATGTCTTTGTTTCCTTTCACCACAGGTAGGCTTTGGGGAGTGCCTCGTCTTAGTGAGCTGTCTGATCAGGACCAGCCATCATAAGGATAGGACTTTTCACCCCCAAGCGTTGTACCTCGCGTCTGTGGAATCGTGCCTCGTCTCTATGGGCCGTCTATGTGAGCACGGTTACCACAAGGATAGGATTTTCACTTCCAGGACGGAGTTGGTCTCTCCTTGGGGCGTGCCTCTCCTTATGGGGTTACCATAAGAATAGGATTTCACTCCCAAGGATTCCGAGGCGTGCCTCATCTTAACGGGCCGTCTATGTGAGCACGGTTGCCGCAAGGATAGGATTTTCACTCCGGGGAGCCGTTTGGGGTCGTGCCTCGTCTTAATGGGTCGTCTATGTGAGCACGGTTACCACAAGGATAGGATTTTCACTCCCAAACGCCTTGTTATGCCAGGGCGTGCCTCGTCTTAATGAGCTGTCTGATCAAGACCAGCCATCACAAGGATAGGATTTTCACCCCTGGCATTCTTCGCTACCTGCATATTACCAGTAGCAAACGCACGGTGAATATCTCAATATTCATTTATTAGAATAACTTTGATGTTACCCGATTAGCTCCTGGCGTGGTATAGCCTCAATCGAGCGATGTTCCAAGAGTTTTGCAGGGGCGTTCCCTCGAGCGTTTCCAGATGGTATGCTCCTTTTCCCACAATGCGGGTGACACGATACGGTCCATCCCAGTTTGGACTGAACTTTCCCATACGTTGTCCTGCTGCCCGTCTGTCTCTGAGCACTAAATCTCCGGTTTTGAGCAATCGCTCCCTCACTTGCCGGTTGTGATATTGTGCCATTTTCCTTTTGTAGTGCAGGGTTTTCAGGAGGGTTTCCTCATGTGTTTCTGGTAGAGTATCGAGGTTAGCTCGTAACCTTTCTTCATTGTTTTCTTCTTTGAAGTGAGCCACCCGGAGGCTCATCATGCCAATCTCGACTGGTGTGACAGCTTCGGTTCCGAATGCTAACGCGAACGGGGTCCTCCCGTGCTGGCCTTGACAGTCATGCGGTAGGCCCATAGTACATATGGCAATTCGTCTGGCCATTTCTTCTTGGATCCTTCCAAGTTTCTTTTGATGCCACTAAGGATGCTGCGGTTAGTTACTTCCGCCTGGCCGTTGGTTTGGGGATGTGCCACAGAGGAGAATCTTTGCTCTATCTTGAACTCTGCACATTGATCCCTGAAGAACTGGCTCGTAAATTGTGTCCCGTTGTCGCTAACTAGCACGCGTGGTACTCCAAATCGCATGATGACTTGGTGTTTGAAGAAACGCCAAATTTTTTCGGTGGTAATGGTAGCTAACGCCTCAGCTTCGGCCCACTTTGTGAAGTAGTCTACCGCTACGACCATGAATTTTAACTGAGATCTAGCCTTTGGAAACGGGCCCAGGATGTCAATCCCCCATTTTGCAAACGGACACGGTGCGACTATTTCTGAAATTGGCACAGCAGGTTTTAGAGGAATCTTAGCATATTCCTGGCATTTCTGACAGGTTCTCACGAAGTTATGACAGTCTCGTCGAATGGTGGGCCAGTAAAATCCCGACCGAAAGACTTGGGCTGCCAGGGTGCCGCTAGCAATGTGCATGCCACATATCCCTTCGTGAATTTCACGTAACACATGTAAGTCGTCTTGCTCCGTTATGCATTTAGCGGCCGGATGGGAGAAGCATCTTCGTATTAACTCTCCATTATAATATGTGCATCGTGCTGCCCGTTTTAGGACTTTCTTCTTCTCTGTATGGTCTCCCGGTAGTTTATCATGTTTCAGATATTCTATCACTGGGATCCTCCAATCATTTTCCATTTCTTCCACACAGAGCGATGCCTGTTCTTCCATGAAAGAAGGTGTAGGCAGTTCTCCATAGCGCACGTCACTGGGTACTGAGGCTTCCGGATTGGCTGCCATCTTGGCGAGGCTATCGGCCTCTTCATTGTTTTCTCTAGGAATGTGCTCAAAGGTGACCAGGGTGCCTTTTTCCTGTATTTTTGACAGCTCATGCTTCACTTTGGCTAAGTATTGGGCCATGATCGGTTCTCTGGCTTGGGAGTTTCCCAGAACCTGATCCATTATTAGCTTGGAATCTCCTCGGATCTTTAAACGTGTTCTGTCTTCCTTCTCCCCACCGGGAGTGGTGCCGATAGAGAAACTGTTTCCAATTCTGAGTCCTGCCAGCAGCGCTTCGTATTCAGCCGCATTGTTGGACAATGGCTGCAGGATTCTGATGGCGTATCGCATCTCCAGGCCGTTTGGTCCAGCTAAGAAAACTCCTGCGCCAGCTAATTCTTGATTTTTTGCTCCATCCACGTGGATGATCCACGTATCTGTATATGTCTCCGGAGACGGTAGGCATGGACTTTCTGCTTCTTCCTCCAATAAATCTGTCTTTGTGTCCTTTGTGAATGTGCACTCAGCTATAAAGTCAGCTAACGCTTGGGCCTTAACGGCTGGTCTAGCTTTGTATTGCAGCCCGTATTGTTCGAGCTCGATAGCCCAAATTAGCATTCTTCCTGAAGATTCAGGTTTTCTGAAGATTCTCCTCAACGGCTGGTCCGTGAGTACAATGACGGGGTGGGCTTGGAAGTATCGATCCATCTTTCTCGTGGCTTGCACTAGAGCGAGTGCTATCTTCTCGATAGGAGCGTATCGCAGTTCGGCATCTTTCAATATGTGACTCACGAAGAATACAGGATGATGCACGTGCCCTTCACTTCGCACAAGGACGGCGCTGACTACCTCGTCAGCTATTCCCAAATAGAGATATAGTTCGTCGCCGGGCTCAGGCCTCGTCAGCACTAAATCTGATGATAGGTAAGCTTTTAGTCCTGCGAACGCTTTCTCACATTCCTCTGTCCATCCGAAAGGAGCCTTGTTGCGGATGACTTTGAAGAAAGGCAAACATCTCTCGCCTTGCTTAGATATGAATCGCCCCAACGCAATGATGCGCCCGGTTAACTTCTGTATCTCTTTGACAGTTCGCGGGGATATCATATCCTGGATGGCCTTTATCTTTGACGGGTTGGGTTGGATGCCCTTCTGGCTGACCACATAGCACAGGAATTTTCCCGTTTGGAATGCGAACATGCACTTCTGTGGGTTTAACTTCATCTTGTGTTTTCTCATCACATTGAAAACTTCTTGCAAGTCAGCGAGGTGCTCTCTGAAACACTGACTTTTGATCAAGATGTCGTCTACGTAGGCCTCTACATTTCTCCCGATTTGATTTTCAAAAACTTTGTTTGCCATTCGCTGAAATGTTGCACCAGCATTCTTTAGCCCAAACGGCATTGCAGTATAGCAGTATGTAGCTCTAGGAGTAATGAAGGCTGTTTTTTCTTCGTCCTCTACGGCCATAGGGATTTGGTGATATCCGGAATTCGCATCTAGGGAGCTTAGATAAGCATACCCAGCGGTTTGATCGACTAACTGATCTATTCGCGGAAGGGGATAGCAGTCCTTGGGACAGGCATTATTTAGGTCAGTAAAGTCGATGCACATGCGCCAGTCCCCGTTAGGCTTTAGGACTAAGACAGGATTAGCTAGCCAGGTCGGGTACTGGACTTCTCGAATGAACCCCGCCTCTGTGAGCTTTAGCAACTCCTTTTCAATGGCTGCTATCTTTTCCGATGAAAAGGCACGTCGCCATTGTTGAACAGGCTTGGCGTCAGGACTAACGTTCAGCCGATGTTCCGCGACTTCCCGAGAGATTCCGGGCATGTCTGCTGGTTTCCACGCAAACTCTCCCTTGCATTTCCTCAACAGCCGGATTAATTGCGCGTTCTCTTCAAGGCTTAGTTTCTCACTGGCTAAGAGATTCGTTTCACTATCCTTACCGATAGGGATTGATACCATCTGATCTAGCGGCTGAGTGCACTTTTCTTCTTTATCATCGAAAGGATCGTCTGCCACGCAAACGTAGCGATCACAACTCCTTTGAGTCATAAGTAAGTAGCATTCGGCTGCCAACTTTTGGTCCCCTTTGATTGAGACCACGCCGTCCCATGAGGGATATTTCATCCGCAGGTGTTTTTGAGATATGGCCACTCCAAAACGATTAAGGAATGGTCGCCCCAAAATGGCGTTATACGGTATCGTTAGGTCTACAACCAGAAATAGTAACTCTTTGGAGCGTTTGGATGTGTCTTCTCGGAAGTACACCGGCAGAGATGTTATTCCGGCTACCGGAATTGGTACTCCATCAATCCCAATAATTGGCCTTGTGCAAGGCGATAGCTCACCGTCAGGTCATTTCATCAAGTTGTACGCTTCTAATGAAAATAGATTCACTGCACTCCCGTTATCGACAAGGGTCCTTCTTACCCCATGACTTCCAATGACGGGCGTCACAACCATCGCGTCATTATGCGGGAAAATGATGCCTTTTTCGTCCTCCTCTGAGAAAGACAATATCATTCTGTCTAAGGCGCTTATTGCCTCGATTTTCGTTTGCGCGTTCTCCCGTTTGCGCTTTTCTCCGGGGTTGGGCGTTTGTGGCGTAATTTCCTCTCAATAGGGTGCTCCCCCTGCAATGATATTTATCATGGGCATTTGGTCGCTATCGATAGCGAGCGCTTCTCTATTTGGCCCGAGGGGAACTGCGTTAGCCCCTGTAGCGTGCGAGGGCGCTTGCCTCTGCTCAGTTGTATTTCCAGTTGGGTTGTTTCTGGCTTCCTCCCTGGCCTTTGTGGCAAATTCCCCAAGGTAGCCCTCTTCGACCAATCGCTCTATAGCCGATTTTAACTCTCTGCATACATCCGTTGAGTGTCCCTTGACCTTATGGAATTTGCAGTATGCATTTTCTCTTCCTCCCATGATTACTCCTGGTTTCACGGGAGCTGGGTAACGGATAGGCAGATTTCTCTATTGGACTATTGCTAAGATCTCCGCCCTTGGGAGTATGAGAGATGGGAGGTCAGGATCGTATATCCGGCCCTTTGGCGGGTCCGTTTGCTTCCGAGTGGGGGATCCTCCAGATCTTCCTTTTGAGAAATTGCCTCTCTACCGGTTAGAAGTCTTGGTGTTATGTTCTTTCCGCTGCCCGGGATCCTCGGTGGGTTTAGCGTCAGGGGTATTGCTGTTCAAGACGTTAGGGGCCACATATGGGTCCGCCGGCATGCCTCGGATCCATTCTCTATTTTCTTCCTCTTCCATTCTCGCATAGTTATGCGCTTTCAACCTCAATGTATCCAGGGTCGTTGGGGGGTCCACCGTTAGCGTATCTTTCAGTTTACTGTATCGACAATTGCGTTTCAGGGCCTCAATCGCAAAATCGATGGTGACCCCTGGCGTTAGGGACATTTCAAGATCAAATCGTCCTAAGAAATCGTTCAGCGATTCTTGTGGTTTTCGATGGATATCGAACAGCGCAGCTGCTGACTTTCTGATAGGAATAGCCGTGCTAAACCGACTTTTGAATTTTTCTTCCAGCTGAGAAAAATTATCGATAGACCCGGCGGGGAGCCCCTCGAACCATAGACGTGCCACTCCTGACAGCGTCATTACGAAAATTTGACACAATGCTGCGTCACTGCGCGTTTGGAATTGCACGAAATCCTTCACCTTATTGAGGTGAGAAATGGGATCTTTTGTGCCGTCATAGGATTCTGCTGGGAGTTTCACATGTCGATGGACTCTATGGTGCCTGACACGGTAGCTGAACGGATGACCCGCGTTAGCATCGGGGATCCTACGAGGCTGACGCTGATGTGGAATTTCAGCGTCGTATCTGGGATTTTGAGGGTCATATTCCTGATGTCTCCTAGGAGATCGACTACGGCTCCTTGGAGTTCGAGCTCGTCGACTTCTACTGCTAGACCTCTCGCTGTATCTAGGAGATGGATCTCTCACTATATCTCCCCGTCGATCATCCCAGGGCTCCCTATATTCGTCACGCTGGCGGACTACTTCGGGGACAGAGATTCCTCCCCTATATTGTCCAGAATGGTCGGCAGGTCCGCGCGTGAATGGTGGGACGTTTATGGGAGCCAAGGGGAAAGGTAAGGAGGATGGGAGTGCCCTAGACTGTTGGGGCGATAAGGGTCATTCGGTGACAAGGGACGGGGTGAAAATTACTTGGGAGGACACACCAGGTCTTGAGGCATGAGGAGTGAATCCAGCATCCATTTCTGTCAGTTGATCCAGTTGAGCTTGGAGAGCTGCTATTGAATTCACGAAAGGGTTGTCTGCTTCTCCCATCATAGATCTTCCCGCTTGGGGGGTAGGATGGCTGGTTCCTGCTATATGGGAGAAGGGAGAGAAAATCTGGAATGTAACTTCTTCTGCACTTGACCCAGGAGGAAGATCTAAGTCTCCTGCAGTGACGTCCTGCCCTGGGGTGGAGGCATCAGAGGTAGCAAAGGGAAACAAGCGTCTGCGGGTGTTGTATGGGATGTTGGAAGTTCGGGACAGCGCCGGATCTGACTCCGAGGCCATAATCCTTCTAGCTTCGGGGAGGAGGAGCTTGGTTATTAAGGATGCTCACTTAATAGAACCAAAGCTCTCAATGAAAGCACCAATTTGATAATAATTTGTCTTCTCCCGAAGGATGTATGGCGGAGCAGCTCTTCTCGGATCAGTGTGCACGACGGTCCACGGTACCTGCAATGCGCCGGAGGGGGTCTCCGGCGGAAACACTCCGATGCTTAAGTCAGTAGGTGTACTGAAATTGGCAGAGTTTTGGCCAGTCAAGTCCGCTTACCTGCCTCCTTTGTGGGGGAGGTATTTATAGAAGAAAGGGGGCGTTCCTGCCCGAGTAGACGGGTACGGAGCTATCGCTCGCGTTAGGGTATGTGATTCGCCCTTATCGTGATACGCTACCTCGGCGGTAGGTGTTTAGGTAGATATTGTCGCGGTAGGATAATGGCCGGAGCGTTTCCTCTGGGGGTGAGATAACTCTTCGAGCCAAGCAGGAGGTCCGTGAGAGGAGCCGGTAGGGCCCCGTTAGCCTTTGCAGCGTTAGCCTTTGGGGAAGGTAGCGATCTTGTTCCTACCGTGGTGGTGTGAAACAGTAGCTATGCCTCTCCCCACCGGGTGATAGGCGAAAATACCCTTTCTTTTAGGTGGATTGTTATCAGGGAGTTACCCCTGTAGACGTACGGGTTGCTATCCAGTAAGCATGTAGTGCGAAGGGGAGCATGTCATGCCAACCTTTGTGAGTGATTACCATCTTTTGGATGATCCTCTTCAGGTTTTTGTTTGCTGCTTCGACTGCGCCATTCATCTTTGGTCGATATGGTGACGAGTTTCGGTGCTTCACCTTCCAGCGTTGTCCGTGATGATGGTTTCTGGGACCCCATGACGGCAAATGATATTTCTCTCAATGAATCGCATGGTCATTTTCTGAGTGATATTGGAGTAAGAGGTGGCCTCTACCCGCTTTTCGGGTTACATAGATGATCTCGTGCTCAGCTAATAAGACTTTCCATCTACAAATGCGACTTGACAAGTACGGCTTTTCGAAGATGTATTTCAAGGGATCCATGCGAGAGATTAACCACGTCGTGTAATACAACATGTACTGTCGAAGCCTTCGGGCGCACCATGCTAGGGCGCAACAAGTTCGTTCCAACATAGAGTAGCGCATCTCACATTCGTTGAATTTTTTGCTGAGGTAGTAGATGGCTTGTTCACGCCTTCCGGACTCATCGTGCTGTCCCAAAACGCAACCCATGGCGCTAGCCGTGACTGTCATGTACATAAGCAAGGGACGTCCTGGCGTCGGGGGAACTAGTACCGGTGGGCTTTGCAGATATGTCTTGATTTTCTCGAAGGCTTTCTGGCAGTCTTCGTCCCATTTTGCATCTCCGTGTTTCCTTAGCATTTTAAACATCGGCTCACAAGTAAGCGTTAACTGGCTGATAAAGCAAGCGATGTAGTTGATGCGTCCTAAGAAGCTTCGTACTTCTGTTTCGGTGCTGGGAGCGGGTAGCTCTTGAATTGCTTTTATCTTATCAGGATCCACTTCTATGCCTTTGTTGCTAACGATGAATCCTAGCAACTTTCCTGAGGTCACTCCAAAGGTACACTTAGCTGGGTTTAGCCGTAGCCGAAATCTCCTTAATCTTTCGAATACCTTCTTCAAGATGTCTACATGATCTTGCGTGCCGGGTGATTTGCCTATCATGTCGTCGACATATATTTCCAATTATTTATGCATCATGTCATGGAAAAGGGTGACGGCCGCATGTTGGTACGTGGCTCCGGCGTTCTTTAATCCGAAGGACATCACTTTGTAGCAGAAGGTTCCCAGGGCGTGATGAAGGTCATCTTTTCACTGTCCTCGGGTGCCATCTTGATCTGGTTGTACCCCAAAAATCCGTCCATGAAAGAGAACATGTCATTTTTGGCGGCACTATCTACCAAGATGTCGATATGGGGAAGAGGGAAGTCGTCTTTAGGGCTGGCTCGATTGAGATCTCGAAAGTCCACGCACATGCGAACTTTCCCATCCTTTGTAGGCACTGACACTATGTTGGCGATCCATTCTGGGTACTCGGCAACTCTCAAGAAACCGGCATCCAGCTGCTTCGTAAGTTCTTCTTTGATTTTCAGAAAGATGTCTGGATGCATCCTCCGAAGCTTTTGTTTGACAGGTTTAAACTCAGGCTTTAATGGGATACGATGCTCAACTATCCCGGGATCGAGACCTGGCATATCGGCGTATAACCATGCGAATACGTCGGAGTAGTTTTTGAGGAGAGAAATCAACCTTTCTCTCTGAGTCGTATCCAGGGTAGTTCCAATCTTAACCAACTTCTGATTCTCATTGCTTGCCCCCAGATTAACTTCGTCCAATTCCTCCCGATGAGGAGTTATTTCCTTTTCTGAACTTTCTAGTAAACGGGTCAGTTCGTCGGAGATTTCAGCTCTGTCTTCGATCGTAGCGGCGATTTCTTCGCCAGTAAAGACATAGGTTTTATCAAGACAATCCGAATTAACATTCATCCTGAAATTAAAAGGTGAAAAGAAGAGATGCGTAAAATGAAAATTGCATATATATTTGATTTTTAACAAAAGGGCAACGTGAGTTCCTATAAAAATGTTTTCATGAGAAAATGTGCAAACATATATTTTTCTAAAAGGAGTAATTACGGAGAGACATCCGGAAGCATGGTGATGGTCCAGTTGCACACAGACTCCCCTGACTTCTTTACGAAAATGACTGAACCAGGCGACGATTCTTCTTCTCCTAGAGTGCAGATACGGAGGTCTGATACCCTGATTGGATTTTCATTGATGTTTTCAGCGGCGAAGGGGAACGTGGTTCTGATATGGGGGATTGGCATTTTGGCTTCTGGCGCAGAACGTCCAAATAGCTTAGCCAACTGCTTTTCTTTCTTTTCTTGGGCAATCCTGGCAAAATCGGCCTTGTTGGGTTGGTGCCCTAACCCAAAGCGGTCCCCGAAGCTCTTCGGAGGTGTCCAGCCTTTTGATCCTTGCAACTCGGCCCCGAGCCATTTTCCCAATTGGAAGCTTCCCTCTAGTATTGGCTTAGTTGTTGTTTAGGCTATCCCAGATTTTGAGGCTTCGCAAACGGGGGATCCTTCCTCGATCCAATCCGCGCTGACAATTTTGAAGGCTTGGAAAGAACTCTCCAAGGTTTAAGCAGTTTCGATGTAAGGCATGGATGCATGCTTGGCCAAGATCAAGGCTTCCTCTGCCTTTATTGTGACGAGGGCATTGTCCTTGACGTATTTGAGGCACTGATGCAGGGAAGAGGGGACGGCTCCCGCTGAATGGATCCAAGGTCGTCCTAGAAGCATGTTGTAAGCGGGTTGGATTTCCATGATCTGGAACGTCAAGGCGAAAGTGTGGGTCCCGATGACCATATCCAACTCAAAGCTCCCGATGATCTCTCAAGTGGTGCCATCGAAAGCCCTAGCCATCATTCCGCTAGGTTTCATGTGAGAGTAATCGACCCGCAGTTGTTCGAGGGCATGCATGGGCATGACATTAAGTGCGGACCCATTGTCGATTAGGGCCTTTGCTATGACGTATCCCTTACATTCTACCGTGATGTATAGGGCTTTGTTGTGATCTCTTCCCGAGGGGTCGATCTCTCCTTCAGAGAAGGAAATGTTGCTTAAGGCTTGAATTCTTCCGACGAGGTTTTCCACCCCTTCCGTGGTGATATCCTTAGTCACGAAGGCTTGCTTCAAGACTTTTAAGAGAGCTTGGCGATGCGGCTCTGAAGTAAGGATCAGCTCTATGATGGAGATGCGAGCCGGGGTTTTCTTTAGCTGTTCGATGATGCTGAACTCGCTCTGTTTCATGATCTTGAGGAACTCGGTTGTCTCGTCCTCGGTTACAGGTTTGCTCAAACCTTGCATCTATTCTACCGTTTCTTCGCGGATCACCGAATTTTTCCCTTTGGCTTGTCGTTGCTTTTCTACTTCCTCCGAGATGTAACATCTTCCGGTGCGGCTCATACCCCCGATATGAGAGGCTTCGCCAATAGCGAGTCCTGTTGGTGTGACTGCAGGAGGGGTGGTGACCACCGTGTATACGTAGTTGAATGGGATCGCGTGTAAGTCTCGACTAGGAGTATTCACAGCAAGTGTGAACACTACCTTGCGTGGGGTTGTGGTCATATCCCTTGTTTGGGCCACATATTCAAAGGAATATGGTGCTGGAGAATTGTCCTCGATGGCGTTGATTGTTTCTCGGGTTTTTCCTTCAGTTTGAATGACCCCGAATGTTGCGAGTTGCTTGACTTTCTGCCGAAAAAGTTTGCAATCTTGGATTTCGTGCTTGCTTTCCCCTTAGCAGAATAGGCATTGGGCCTGGTTATTCCCAAGGAATGGCAAATATACGTTGTTAGCTAATGCGAAGAACAGTTCTTTATTGGGTGTTTCCTCCATTGAAGGGTGAGAAACGTCGATTCTAACGGAAGCAATGTCGCTCATCCCAAGATTATGGTGCGGTAAAGGACTGGTTGTCACATCAGGACCCTTTGTTAAACCTTTGGACGAGATTCGTCCTTGTTTGGTTAGGTGTTCGACCTTCTTTCTAAAGGCGTAATAGTCTTCCAGGGAGTGTCCTCGGGTTCCGGCGTGATATTCGCAGCTAACCTTTGGATCATACCAGCTAGGGTAAGGAGTTGATTGAGGCGAGAGTGGGGATGGTGTAATCTGCCCGTCTGCTAGGAGGCTTGCATAGATCTCTTTCAAAGGAAACGGAGGAAGTGACCACGTCGGTGAAGGGTATGATTCGGAATCCAAGGTTTCCCAAGAGGATAGTAATGGTGTTGCGCTAGAATGGGAGGGTGGTGCTGAATACCTGACCAGGTAGTCGAATTTCCCGGAAGGCTGGCCCAGGGTGTCGATCTCACGGTCACCCTCGTCGCGGTGCGTGGAGAATCATTTGCATGACGAAGTCGACCTTTTCTTTTGGGTGATTTGGAGTGGGGTACCTTCGGAGTTAGGCGGGATAGGAAATCCTTCTCCGATGGTGTTAATGGATCCTTCCTCGGGGCTTCCTTTCTGGATTTGTATTACTCCAAGACTCGAGAGTTGTCTCACCTTTCCTGCGAACAACTCGCAGCCTTGGATCTTATGACCATCGCTTCCCTTGCAGTACATGCAGTGACTTGGATTGCTCTCCGAGTATGGCATATATCCTCCTCGAGCTAAGGCCAGGAAAATCTCCTTCTGTGGCCAGCTCGATACAACAGAAAGAAGGTCGCTGCTTTCTCCTACCGAGATGGCGTTCACCCCTCCCTTTCCTTGGGAATGATAGGGGAGAGGGTTGGTGGATGTGTTGGGTCCTTTTGCTAACCCTTCGAAAGATACCCATCCACTTTTGATTAGGTGATGGACTTTTGCTTTGAATGCAAAACAGTTTTCCAGAGTGTGACCCGGGGCTCCAGCGTGGTATTCACATCTTACGTTGAGATCATATCATTTCGGGTAAGGAGGCAATTGAGGCTGAGCTGGAACTGGTACGATCTTTCCGGCTGCCAAGAGATGTTTGTAGATTTCTCCCGCAGGAAGAGGGAGAGGAGGCAAAGGCTCTCGGTTCCACCGATTGTTTGGCGTGTTTTGGTTATTTGGGTCCTTTGGTGGGTTATATGGCTTAGATTGCAGGGGTTGTGATGTTTGTACCGGAGGCGATGAGAAATGTGTAGGATTTTGAGGCGCGATATTGGCAACGGGCGGCGAGGTGAAAGGAAAGTAGGTGGGCAGATATAGTGATGGCGAAGGGTAGGGCGGTGGCGATAAATAAGGCGGAGGTGGTGGAAATGGTTGCCCGTGATGAGCTTGGGGAGCCACAAATCCAACATCTCTCTTTGCGATGGATGCTTTCTTTGGCGCAGACTCTGGCACCAAAGGTACAATTCATCCGGACTTAATCCCCTGCTCGACTCTTTTGGCAATTAGGACCATGTCGGAGAAACTGTTTGAAGGGTTCGAGATCAGGTAGGTGTAGTAGGGAGCTTTGAAGGTGTGCAAGAAAATCGACAAGAGTTCCTTGTCGCTTAAAGGCGGAGAGATCCTAGAAGCCAACTCTCTCCATCTTTGAGCATAGGTCTTCACGAACTCGCCGACTTTGTTTTCCAGATTTTGCAGGTCAGCGCGGTCGGGTGCTACCTCTATGTTGAATTTATATTGTCTGTAGAAGGCATCGGACAGGTCTCTCCATGTCCTGATCCTGGCTCGGTCCAGACCCATATACCAAGTTAGGGCGTGCTTGGTCAAGCTTTCTCGGAATAGATGGATCAACAACGGCTCGTTGTGGATCATCTCTGCCATCTTGTTGCAGTATGCTCTAAGGTGGGTCTTTGGGCACTCTACCCCAGTATACTTTTCAAAGTCGGGGATCTTGTACTTTGGCGGTATAACGATCCTGGGGACCATACACATATCGGCGGGGCTAGTAGGGTCAAATGCATCAGCCTCTTCAATCGCTCAGAGTCTTTCCTCGAGCAGATTCAGTTGGTTACTTTTCGGTTGCTCAGTCCTTATGGGGTTAGAACCGAAAGGTAGTAGAGGTTCCGACGAGAACTGAGGTTGTGCTGGGTTGAAAGTAAGAGGCTGAGTTCCCACAGGTCCGGGAACTATGCTTGGAGGAATGGGAGGGAGATACGAGGTCTCTAGGTGGGACTGGCTCTTGCTGGAGTCCACGGCAGGGTTGGTTGAAAGGTGCTGAAGTGACGCGGCAATCTCTTCGCCCGCCTTAACCATAGGATTTGCAGCGGTGGGTACAGTGAAGGGACTAATCCATCTCCATTGGCCCTCAGGGCCAGAAAGTGGCGGAGGTATAGAAGGTCCTGCGACGGCGAGCGAAGAGGGAGGTCCTCCTGTTTGAGTGGGATAAAAACTCGGTGGTAGTTCAGTGACAACTTCATCTCTTTCCTTTTCGGCCCTGGCGGCCCTTTCTGTAGTAATCCTAACTTGCTCCTCTAACTCTACGATTTTAGCCGTTAGTACTTCATCAGCCTTAGCCTGTTCAGTCATTTTTCATTTTTGAAGTCTAGTTACAGGGAGCCTGTCCGGATTAGCGTGCTTCCGAGGAGCTATCGTGAACCTGAAAAAGGGAAAAACATAAAAAATAGTAAGTACAAGTGAGGATACGCAGGTGATGTGCAATCCCGAGGCCTCCACGTTGCTCATTCGCTCTTCCAGCTACACTTTCACTTGATATTTTCAGGGCGGTCGGAGAGGCGAGATATCCCAGCTATTGGCAAGATACGAAGGAAGCCTCTATTCATTCCAAAGACGTGAAGCAATCGGAGATGCTATCTGCGAAACCCAAATTAGCAGAGGCAACCAATGCCGCCATGCTAGGAAGATCTCTTTTACACTATGCTTTCAACGATGCAGGGCCTGATGCCTGGTGAACCCAACCAAGGGGAGGGACGACGATCTATGCTATTAACTTGGAGTTTTTAGATAAGCTAAGAGGACATGGCCATTAGTGAGCAATACTCGGATTTTTCAACTGTTTGGTATGATTTTTTTCAGTTTTTTGGTGAAACAACTGTGTTTATCTCTTTCCTTTTGCGATGGTCTTTTGAGTTGCTTTGGATGGATAATTGATATGGAAAAGTTGAGGCGATTTAATAAATATCCGAAAGAGTACGACTTCATTAAAAAGTGTTTACAAAATATGGTAAACTTGTCAACTACCTAAATTCATCAAAAATGGCTAAGATAGATGAAATCAGGGGTCCTAGTTACATGAAAAAAAGAAAAAAAGAGGTTGCCGATATTCGAGCCTTCCTATGAAGGTATCAATCCTGGATGTCTGAGTTATGCTGCCAAAGGTACTCCATCGAAGCCAACTCCCCTTTCTGCATCTCTAACTCAGCCTCTAAAGCGGTAATTCGGCTTTGCAGTGCCTGGCTTTTCCTATCTCCCAAGTCTGCACTAGTAGTCAAAACCCTTATCGTCGAATCCTTGTCTTCCATTATGCCACTGGATGCTTCTTTCTTGCGGATTTTGATGTTTAGACGCTCCTCGAAGTCCCTGAGGGCCACTTTCTGTTTTACTGCTTGTATGCAGAGAATGTCCTTACTACGCCTTTTTAACTCATTCATCTGGACTTCTAAGCCACATTGACGGGCTTCGGCCATATCCCTTTCCTCTATCATCAGATCTCGTTCTTCTTGTGCTACTCGCATCTATTCTACCACTTGAGCGTAGGCCATGACATTCATTCCTTCGCTCACTTGAGATTCCCCTTCTTCTTCCATCGGTTTTTGATTTTTCGGGCGAGGTAAGACATTGCCATTAACTCGTCTCGACCTCCATTGTGGATATTCCGGTATTGTGGTTGCAGGGATGCCGTGTCCTTTGAGACAAAAAGGGTGGGCCCAGTCTTAGGCGTACAACTGAATGTTCTAATTTTCTCCGGTGTGTGGCAGGTCTGACCTTGTCATGCCGAATGTCACGGGAATTATTTGCGTGATGCAAAACTATCTAAGGACGAGGGTGGGGCAATAGTGAGCGCATCCCCATGCTCCGATCAAAGGAACCCAAGGTAAGGGTCCGCAGCAGACGATGGAATCAGAGGTCTGCAGCCATTTGGCGTGCCAACTGAAGTCTTCTTCTGAGAGGTTTATGAATCGGTCGATCCAGACATCCTTAGTCTCCATCTCCCATTTATCCGTGGTCGTTGCGTTGATAACTCTGAGTAGAGGGCATGATCTTATGTAGCTTGCGAAGAAAATGGTCTGATCCGGAACCTGTTTGAAGTGGCTGACCAACCATACTGTCAACAACTGGGTGCAACAGGTAAGTCTCCCTTTCCTTTTTCTTCGACAAGAGTCCAAGGAGCGAAAGGTCTCGGCCAAAATGGTTGTTGTAGGATTGATGGCATTTGTTTCCATCTCGTAAAAGATGTTGGCTGCTGCAAAGTCGATGGCATTCCTCATTTTTGAAAAGAGGACAAATCCTACAATGGCGAAAGCCAGAATCCTTAAGCGTTTTTTTTCCGTTTGACAACTGAAAGCGTGCCTCAATATCTGACCAACACCAGAAGTAGTCACCCTCTCTGACACGAGTAGTGATTCCTAACAACTTATCGAGCCTTATTTTGACACTCGAGGAGTCGAGTCGAACATTCTGGTATATGGCCGATATAGGAGAGGTGAAGCACATCAGAGCTGAGTACTCCTCTAGCGTAGGAGTCAAGTCTACCTCTTTGTCGAAAGAGAAACACTGATAATAGGGATCCTAGAATTTTAGGGCTGCCCGGATGCAACCCCAATCAGTCTTTACGTCAACTAGGGTCAGTAGCTTTCCATAACTACCCTCAAACTGTGTCTCCTCGTCTTCAGTCAGCTCATTTCTCAACTTCCGAATCCTAGTTAAGTCGAAGTCTACGACTTCTACTTTGACCTTAGTGGTGATGTCAGGGGCGAACCCACGTTCCAACAGATCTCCTCGTGCGGCTTGATCTTCGAAACTTCGTCCCCCGAAAGTATCAAATGAAAGTAGTGTAGGTGCCGACATATCGAATGAGCAAAATGGGTCCTATGGGACAAAAATAAAATTTTAAATGCAAAGTAACCTGCACATGTAAGAAATTTACAGTTCATATAAAAGACAAGATTATCATGGCAACAAGACAAATAGAGCCACGACAAAGCAGGTATAATCATGATGCACGTGCTGGGGCTCTGATTCCTACTTTTCTAACTGGCTTGAATGGTTCCCGGATGATACCATGAAAAGGTCCCTAAAGTGTCGTCCAGTGTCCCGATTTCTTGCAAAATCGTGTAACCTTTCGACTGGCTTTAGGGGTTCATCCGAGTTGGGATTGGTGAACACTACCTAGCACATGTGTCCTAGGGCGTCACTACTACCCTCCTAATTTGGTAATTGTCCCCTGGGTGTAGGGCACTATGAAATGCATATGACAATAGATAAAGCAAATAAATGAACAGACCAGCAATTGATCAAAGAAAATAAATAAATAAACAAACAAAATACCTCTCTAAAAAGATAAAACCGGCTCCGACCCATAATTCCCCAGTGAAGTCGCCAAACTGTCGCACCCTCGAAATTTAAAAATTCGCGAGTGTGCAACGAACTTGAGACCTTACGATGCTCAGCGTAAACAGACGCCTTGCAACATGCAATGAAGTCGCCACCCTAATTTGGTTGCTAGGTTTAGGGAACCTTAATCGTCATGGCATAAGAAATATAATAAATACAAAACTAAAAGCACAAAAAAGGGGTCTGGACCCCAGACAAAGGTTCGGGGTCGTATTATGGTCTCGGGAAGGTGTTAGGCACCCGAGTCACATCCGAAAACGGTTACCGGTTGATGAGAGAGGTGTTAAAAAGGTGTTTGATAAAATGCGTTTTGAAAAAGGGGGCCCTTAGAGGAATCGTCACTTTAGTCTTTCTATGATCGTGACCATTCAGAAATAATTAAAAAATCTTTCTGACGGGGTTACCGTTTATCAAGATCAATTGATTATTCCTGATCGTAACGTGATGGGACTGAATTTTCCGTAAGACTGAATGAGCGCCTTCTTATTTCATCATCGGGCCAATGCATGATTAAATTAATTACTACGTGATTCTATCATGGATAGCTCAGCAGAGTACAGATTGAATGAAAGGTTTTTGAAGTGAAAAACTGATGTGGGATCAAAAGTCCCCAAGTACATGCAGTCAATATAAGCGAGAATATAAAATCACATGAGCATGGCATTTTAAGCGAGTCTTTAAACACGTTGTTCATGTAGGTTTATTTTTAATTCTAGCAATTCTATATATCATGCGTACGATTGATATTTACGAAAAGCGTTGAATAAATAAAAAGGAATCGAAAGGCGTACTTTCGAGCGAAGCTTGAAATTTAAAACCTACAAAGTGAGAGTGTTAGCGATAGCTTGAGAAATAAATAAGCAATTTTATGAGTGCGAGAATTTAAACGACAGTTGATTGCATACGAGAAATGATGGATTTCACGCATACGAAAATGAAATGATGAGTTTGATAAGTGCAGGAAAATAAAAGATGACAGTTGATTGCATGCGAGAAATGATAGATTTGACGCATACAAAAATTAAATGCTAAGTTGATTGCATGCGAGAAATGATGGATTGCACGCATACGAAAATTAAATGTTAAGTTGACTGCATGCGAGAAATGATGGATTTAACGCATACGAAATTTAAATGTTGTTTTGACTGCATGCGAGAAATGATGGATTTAACGCATACGAAATTTAAATGTTGTTTTGATATGCATGCGAAAAATGATGGATTTAACGCATACGAAATTTAAATGTTGTTTTGATAAATGCAGAAAAATTAAATGTAGTTGACGATTTATAGGGAATTAAAACAGTTGATGGTTTGCAGAAATAAACAGGTTGATAATGCAGAAAATAAAGCAGTTGCTATTGCAGAAAATATAACAGTTGATGTTGCGGAAGAATTTCCAGCAGCTTGCGAAAAATTAAAGCAGTTGATGTTGCGGAAAATAAAACAATTGATATTTGCAGAAAATAAAACAGTTGATATTTACAGAAAATAAACAGTTGATATTTGCGGAAGAATTTCCAGCAGTTTGCGAAAAATTAAAACAGTTGATATTTACGAGAATTAAAATGCGACCGACCATGTAGGCGGTAAAATGAATGATTGAATTTAAATTGCCGAAAGTAAATTGCAGGAATTTAAAGTGTGACGAATTTAAACAGTTGATATTTGTGACCGACCATGTAGGCGGTAAATTGAATTTAAATTGCCGAAAGTAAATTGCGGAAAATTGAAGTGCGAATAATGTAAACAGTTGATAAGTACCGAAAATTAAACAGTTGATAGTACGAAAAATAATCATACGAAGCATACGAATTAATTTTACGAAAAAGCGTGATCTGAAGTCTCGGAAAGAATTGAAAATGGGCTGGGCCCAACTAAAAAAATGAAAGGAAAATTGGAAATGGGCCAAGAATAGTGCCTGGCCCATGAAAACATTTTGATGGTGATGGGCTAAGCCCATCACCTTTCCACGCGTGAACAGTGCCGAAGCCTGGCACTGTTCATCTTCTTCTTTGGTCGCCGGCGGCCAAGCTCCTGCTAGCCTTGTCTGTTTCTCGCGATCTTCGTACCGAGACGCTCGTCTCCTCGACGGCGTCTCGACTGTATGAAGCTAGAATTTTATTTCAAAACATACCGAGTTTAATTTCAAGAAAATGACCGAACCGTTAATTATTGAAAACTAATTAATTCGCACAATCTAGCTAACGATTTTTAAAATTCACAGTATGTATTTAATCTACATCATGCACATGAATTAATGACACATTGGTACCGTTTAAACGTTGGATGGGGCTCGGTATTTATAGCCGAAGGATCGCGTGGCTTTGAGGGTGTGCCTGCGCGTGGTGGCCGTTTCTCGTACGCTGGCGGGGCTAGGAGAGGAGAGATAGCAGCTACGGTAGCTGTGATGATGGTGGATGGGACGGGAAACGGCGGGAGCAGGCTAGGACACTACGGGAGTAGGCTGCTTGGTGGCCTGCTCCGCTGCCTCTTCACGTCCATGGTGCATGCGCACCATGGCCTTTAATTTGTCAACCGTTGATCTGGTTGACTTTTCTTGGTTCACCAGATCAACGGTTGTGATCAAGGGCCCTTTTAGTCTTATTTAAATGGCCTCAAGCCGATTTCTGCGAGCAAACGTTTTGACTTTTCTAACCGAAGGTACCGACGCGTAGAGAAAAATACGACGGGTTTAATCGTCTACAGCGAATGATGAGAATTTCTCATTTAATGCATTTATTTTCTCGTTCAAAAATGTGAAATGTTCGAACGGAAAAATAATGACGTTATGACGAAAATTACACGAAACGCTGTAGACCGTTGTGAACGAAAAAAAATCTAGCAACTAGTTGATGGAAAACATTTTAAATTCGAGCTATTGTCCGAGCGAACTTACTCGGGTCCAATAAAAGCTCGAATGAAAATAATAATAAAAAAATAAAAATACTAAAAAACGCGCTAAAATACTAAAAATCCTAAAAATCATGAGATGACCTAAAACGAAGAAAAAACTAGCAAACGACTGCCGGATAGTTAAAAATGTGACTTTTAAGGCTAAAAATAATAATGATAATAATAATGAAAATACGTGATGAAAAGTTAAAACGCGATTTCGAAAGCTGACGATGCTAACGACGATGCTAAAACACGATGAAAAATTTAACAATGCTAGCGATAGTAAATTAACTAAAAATGACAGTAGATTAAGTAAATAACAGAAACGCCAAAATTAATTTAAAATGGCGTCAAAATTCGGGTATCAACAGCAAGAACTCGATATTTGTACCCATTGGTTTTCCACCAATCCAAGATATTAAATTTTTCATCACTCATCTCCTCACACCCATCTAAAAGATACCTCTCAACCTCATCCTTACTCTCTTCATTATCCTCCTCCATCAAATGCATTTTAAATTTAGAAGCCAACTCATTATGCTCATCTTCAACCATTAGATCATGTCCCTCTTCCACTTGAGCAGTATTTAATCTTGGACGAGCACTCCCCACATCAGAACTTTTCATTTAAGCAGAAAAGTGTTCATACAACCTCACAAAAGTTGCCCTCACTTTAGTTGTCAATTCAGAAGCTGTGATTGAATCATAAACTTCTCTAAAACAAATTTTGACATCATATTTATCAAACTTTAACATCATACCAGCTGCCATCCCATTCAACAAAGGATCCCTACCTCTAGACAATTGAACTATCTTGGATTGCATGTTCACAAGCTCATGAAAAAAATTATTACATGTAACAAACAAAGAACCTGAAAATCTCAAAGTGACTATGTAAAACAGCTTAAGGAACTTGATGAAAACTCTTGAATTTTTCCAGTCAAGTGATGTAGGAACCCCACTAGTCTTCCCCCCTTCCTCAAAGTATTTAGAAAACCTAACGTCTTCCTTTTTCATTCTATCAAATACCTTTTCAAACTTTTCAGCAGCTTCCAACATCTTATAGGTGGAATTCCACCTAGTTGCAATATCCAAACATACATGACTTTGAGTTCAAACCTTTACTTTATCGGCAAACCTTTTAAAAGAATGAAGCCTAGAAGGTGAAGACCGCACATATCTAATTGCATTCCTAATCCTAACAATTGACTCATTCACTTCTTTTAAACCTTCAGTCATAATTAAATTGACAATATGTGCACAACACCTAACATGTAAAAATTCATCTTCAAAGATCACATCTGTCCACTCTCCAGTCACACCTTTTAAGTGTTTAATAACTTCATCATTGGAGCTTGCATTGTCAACCATCAATGTTAAAATTTTATCTATCCCCCAATCCAATAGACAATTCTCAACAACCTTACCCAAGACCTCACCCTTGTGACTTGCAACTTGACAAAAATTAATTATCCGTTTGTTTAACTTCCAATCATCATCAACCCAATGGGTTGTGAGACACATATAATTGATGTTTTGGATAGATGTCCAAGTGTCCGTTGTCAAACAAATGCGCTGACCCTTAATTTTTTCTTTCAACTTTGCTTTTTCTTTAAAATACAATTTCATGCAATCTCTTGCAACAGTCACTCTTGAAGGTACTTTAAAAAAAGGTTGCATAACTTGACAAAAATTCAAAAAACCCGCACCCTCCACGACCCTAAAAGCCATCTCATCCACAATAACCATACTAGCTAGTGCCTTCCTATAAGCATCATGTGTATAACCTATGGCTTTCAACGTACCACTTTTAACCCCATCAACAACACCCACTTCTTTTTTAGGTTGAAATACTAGTGTTTTCTGTTTTCATCTCTCACAACTCTATAAGAGTATTTTTTGCATCTTCCATCTAAATGTGACCACAAATTAGTAGTCCCATTATTTTTGGGCCCATTGCTACAAGCATAATTATGATGACAATAACTGCAAGTAGCTCTATGATTAGTACCTTCAATCCCTGGAACAGTTGTGAAATGACTCCATACTAGAGATTGCTCACGATTTCTTTTCTGTCCTTCGATCACAGCTTGTAGTGTTTGAGTTTGTTCCTCACCATTTGCACCAACAGCAACAATTATAGGAGTTTGATCCTCACCATTTGAACCAGCATCAGACGTGGTTGAAATTTCAACGTCAACCATCTGTTATGAATAAAACAATTAAGAAATTTTGAAAATGGATGTAAATTAAGAATTAGAGACAGTTTTGGGTGCCACTGGTAAAAAGTAAAAACACAGTAAAAATCCAATCTAGATTGTTCGGGTTGAGTTATCAATTTTAAGAAGACTTCTTCTTCTTTTTTCTGGACTAAGCCTTAAGATATTATTACTTACTACTACTAGTATGCAAAGAAGGCGCATGGGCAACAAATTATAAGAACAAACAACAATTGATTACTACAAAATACACAAAGCAGAGGAATTAACAAGAAAAAAGAAAATAACCCATCACAATAGCACCAAGAGATTCGACTAATTGGAAAGAAAGGAAAAAATGGTACCTTAGAAACAAAGCGGAGGAAGAGAAGGACTGATCGATGTCTCTATTGAGCTGCTCAAGCAGAAGAAGTATTTGAAGGTAAAGGAAATAGTGTAAAAAATGGAGAGATGAGCGGCAGTGTGGCGGTGTGGTCAGAGAGGAGGGATGGGAGGCGACGGTGACAGGTTATGGGTCGGCGAGTCGTCCTGACTGTGTGTTGATGGTTGGGTTACGAGGGAGCCGAAAGGGAGAGGGAGAGGGTGTTTGTTGTTGGCGGCTTAGGGTTATAAACTTATAAACTTATGCTTATATAGTTAGGGTTAATAGGTGGGTTGGGTCGGTTATAAGCGGGTTTTAAAAACTCGATCCGCTATCCGACCTAACCCAACTATAACGGGTCGGTTATATAACCGTTACCCGCGGTTATGGCGGTTATGTTCTTTTGACGGGTTGAATCAGGTCGGTTATACGGGTCAGGCGGGTTGGGTCGGTTTTTTGTACAGCCCTAACCACAACACAAAAAACATTTTTTTCCAAATTGTGAAAATTTTGCATGTTTAATTAAATAAATACTATAAGAATGCAAAATTCAAAATATTAAAAAGAAAAGTTAACATCAAACGCACAAAAAATTAATTATAAAAAAACAATACATCAATTTTAATTACAGAGTTAGCGAATGTTTAAGAAAATGAAAAGTATTTGTATAGACGAATGTCAAAATTGTTATTCGTCTATTTTACTCACGAAAAAATTGTCAAGAATAATTTCACAGAAAGATAATTTTGGTATATAACATATTTTGGTTCTTGAATAAATTATCTTTCTTTTTTGTATTTTAGTATTTCAATTATTAAATTATTTAAATAATGTTTTTGTTAATTATAATTCAGTATTATGATGTGGATATTTCATAATAGAAAATAACCTTCTTTCATTTTTCAAACTATCAAAAAAATATTTAATATAAATTTAAAGTCTAAAGAATTAATTTAATATACACTCAATATTCATAACTATAATATTAACTCATTTTGTTTAAAAAAATATTGGTTATACAAATATAATTTATTTTTGTTAACTTTCTATCGTAATCTTTATTAAGATTAAGATACTTAAATAATTCTTAGTTCAATTCTTTATCGTCGATTAGGATGTAACTTTGGCGCCACCTCCTCTGTAAAACCCCAGGGTGTAGGCAACATAAAAATAGAAGGGACCCCTTCTAGCTTGACTAGAGTAGAGGATATTGAGAGGGAATTGACTTCTTTTGGCAGTGTTTTGCCGATGGGATGTAGCATTAGGGTAGCCGGTGAAGATGTTCGTTTGAACAGTGATCTTGGGTTGCATCAACGGGTGTTGTATACGAACATGTTTATGTATGGGTTTAGACTCCCGTTACATCCGTTGGCAGCCGATCTGCTCAATAATCTTAGTCTAATGCCGCCTAAGTGTCTCCCAACTGCTGGTCTGCTATTCATGCCTTTATCAAGATTTGTGAAATAAATGGCATACCCTTACCTTCCGTTAGGTAGTTTAAATTCTTTTTTCAACTGTTATGTTGGAAGAGTGTGATCACTTTTGGCCCTCGCTGGAGCGATATGTCTGTGCGGCCATTCACTGAAAACTTTAAAGTAATCGATTCAGTCGTTCATGACTGGAAGGAGAGATTTTTCGTGGTGGATTTTTCTTCTTGTCGCACCCCCTTTTTCATTGAAAATGATTTTAAGATTCGGGACGGATGCTAAGCATAAATGGATGCTTCACATAATACAATGAAGTCGCCACTCTATTTTTCTAAGGTTTAGGGAACCTAATGTCATGGCATAAAAATAAAAAAATGAAGGCACAATTGGTCTAAACCAAAGAACGAAGGTTCGAGGTCGTTTTATGGACTTGGGAAGGTGTTAGGCACCCAAGTCACATCCTTAAAAAGGTTACCGGTAAAAAGGTGTTTAAAAACATTTTAGTACGTAAGTTTGGCCCTCAAAGGTGACGTTACATCTTAGCATTTTTGTCGGGACATTGTTATTTCCGATCGGGACACGAAGGACGGGGTTATCGTTTGTTCGTTATGCTAGAGCGGACGTTCCCCCATTTTTATCATCGGGCCATGCATGAGTAATTAATTAGGTGATCCTATCATGGATAAATACTAACATCGTACCATTTTTCGTGATTACAAATAACCGAGTGGGATTCGAAGCCACCATGCTCACATATCAATGTATAGCAATTAATTTCATGGCATGAAAAAGCAAGTGATTTAAACACGTAAACATGTGCATTGATTTTAATTGCTAACAATTCTAAATGCCATGCTTACGATTATGATGAGTATTTAACGTTTCTAAATGGCATGCATACAATTAATGTTTGCGGAAAGCATTAAATAAATAAAAGAGGCTAGAAAGCGTTCAAGCGTTGCGTGATCTTGATCTACCTTGCAAATTTAAAGCATTAGCGATGGTTTGAAAATAATAAATAATAAAGAGCGCATGCAAACATTTATTTGATTTAACGAGTAAGCAATTAATCAAATAAACATGGCAAACAAATAATTTGAATCATGAAAGCATTTAATTAAATAAAGCATGGCATAAACAAATTATTTAAATCATGCAAGCATTTAATTAAATAAAACATGGCATAAACAAATCATTTAAATCATGCAAGCATTTAATTAAATAAAACATGGCATAAACAAATTATTTAAAACATGCAAGCATTTAATTAAATAAAACATAGCATAAACAAATTATTTAAATCATGTAAGCATTTAATTAAATAAAGCATGGCATAAATAAATTATTTAAAACATGCAAGCATTTAATTAAATAAAACATAGCATAAATAAATTATTTAAATCATGTAAGAACGTTTTACACAGTTTGACGAAAAATAAATGGGTCGGGCCCCACGTTTGAATTTTGGGCATTAGAATATGGGCTTGGCCAAGTTTTAATTTTAGAACAAGGGTGGGCCGAAGCCCACCACCTTTCTTCTTCTCCTCTTTCCCGCCAACCTTCTTCTTCTTCCTCATCACGTCGTCGGCGCCATGGCCGGTGACTGAGGTGGCTCAAGCTTGGCCAAATGGGCCAAAAATGCACCCAATAAATCCCTTAACTCTCCCACAGCTCAACCCCACAAAAATAGCAAGCAAAATTAAGCAAAACAGTGGCCAATTTTAACAAGCAAAAATAAGCTAATTAATTGCATATATAGCTATTAATTAGCTAGAGCAAGCAAGCAATTAAATTGAAGCAAGAGAAGCATAGCTAACATGAAAACTAAGCATATGAGGCAGGTTTTATCAATTTATTCATGCATTAGGAGAAAAAATGAAAATTAAAGAGAGAAGCTAGGGAGAGAAACTTACTTGTCCGGGAGAGCAATTTGCAAGAAGGTAGTGCAAGAAATAGAGATTAAGAGGAGGATTTGGTGCCCTTGATTTGTTTCTTGAAACAAGCTATTTATAGAGGAAAGATCAATGTGGAGTCGGTTTGCACATGTGGTTGCAAACCGACGGGAGAAATATCAAGAGAATGATGATGATCTCTAGGCCGGAATAATGAGCTAGGGGAGGGAAGCTTGTGGCCGGGTGGTGAGCAAGTTTGATTGTGTGGCCAAGAGTGATCTAAGTGAGCTAGAGAGGAGGTGGAGGATTTACATGCATTTATGTGGTATTTATCCTATTTTTTGGCACGAACGGGATATTTTGGTACGAGCAAATTCGTGCGAAAGTGAAAATAAATCCAAGTCGAGGAAACCACGACGTATTGAAAAATAAGACAAGAAAACGAGTATACAGTGAAAAACTAGAAAACTTGATATAACGCATTTATTCTCTCTTTCGGAAATGTTAAAAGTTCGGACGCAAAATAAATGTCCTTACGACAAAAATTGAACGAAACTGAACTTGATGGCGTGCATGAGAAAAATAGTACGTAATTATCAAACAAAGAAATAACGCGTTTGACCCTCGGTCTCGGGAAACTTACTCGGGATCGAAAGAAGTTCGCGTTAAGACAGTCAAAACTACGAAAAACTAAAAAGGCACGAAATGACACGGAATATTAAACAAACTAGCTTAGGACCAAGAATCGACAGGAATTTGACCTAGGCGAGCTATTAAATGCGGTAAACATAAAAATACGTAAATGCGTTTGATGAAAACCGAAAAATACTGTTTAGTCGAAAATACGAGAAAAAATACGAAAAATTTAAAAGACATGAAATGACGTGAAATATTAAAACAAATAGTCCTTGATCAAAAATCAATTGAAATTTGACGTAAACGTGCTATTAATGCGGCATGCAATGAAATGAAAAAGTTGCGACGTAAGTCAAAATTCGGGTAGTAACAGTTGCCCCCTCTTTACTGTCTGATCAAAAATCAGTGTAACTGAAATTTTTGATAAGCAGTAAAGACGGTTGCCCCAAGTCTTTACAACGATTTTGTGTTGCGAAAAGGTAAATGATGTCGCTCAAGGAGGAGTAATAATTATGCAGAAAATGTAGAATTATGCAAGAAATGTAACCGCTCAAGGAGGAGTAATAATTTATGCAGAAATGTAGAATTATGTAAAGACATGGTCGCTCAAGGAGGGATGTTTTAATTATGCGGAAAGGTAGTCGCTCAAGGAGGAGTAATTAGATATAATATGCGGAAAAGTAGTCGCTCAAAGAGGAGTATTTAGATAGACAGGAAAGTAGTCGCTCAAGGAGGAGTAATTAGATATAATATGCGGAAAAGTAGTCGCTCAAGGAGGAGTATTTATATAGACAGGAAAGTAGTCGCTCAAGGAGGAGTATAATTATGCAGAAATGTAGAATTTATGCAAGAAATGTAGTCGCTCAAGGAGGAGTATTTAGATAGACAGGAAAGTAAGACATGAAGGTAGTCGCTCAAGGAGGAGTATTTTGGTCAGCAGAAAAGTAGTCGCTCAAGGAGGAGATTATGCAGAAATGTAGGATTATATGTAGTGAGGGTAGCACTCGCACTTCATATGTTTTGACAAAAAGGTAAATGAGAGTTCGGGATGTACCTTTGGTTCAGGGTAACGCACCTTTGCTTGAGCATTCTGACGGCTCAATGTGAACTTGCGAACGGTTTGTCATTGACGGTCGTTCTGCTTTTCCCAACTTGGTTGGATTTATTTGACAAAATCCGGGGCAAGGGCATTACAACGACTTCTTTCTCGAAGACCCATGATTGAGGAGTGGTAACGTGCTCCATTCGGTTGTTGATTGGATTTTAACAAAAATCCAAGGTGAGGGATTTACAATGATTTCTTCATCAAAGACCCATGATTGGCGTGATTCCATCAAAGTGTATCTGTATCCTGCAAATAGGAAGGAAGCAAACATAAAGCAGCAACAGATAAAAAGAGAGAGAGCAATTGACAATGCGAGAAATATCAAATATTCCTACATTTAACCCATGGCTTGCCCCCAGGTTTTTTTTATTTTTTATTTTTTTAAGATGATTTCTTTGTTTAAGAAAATGAATTCAAGCATTTATTTTTTGATAAAAATGTTCGTTCAGTTTTTGTTATATAAACATGATTGATTCAAGTCTAGACAATGTCTGCGTCTTGTTCAGGAAATAACGACCTCAAGAACAAGACTTTCCCATGACACATAAACGTAAGCAATCCTCACCAGATATTAGTGTTTGCGCTCACGCTCAGAAAACTAGGTTATGTGTTTACACTCCTAAAAATGCAATAAACATAGCACAAAAATTAAATTTGCAATGTCAATCCGAGTGAATAGACTTCAAATGAAGATGCACATGCATGGACCTTTTAAGAATCCAGAGGACTTTGCAAGAGATAAGAAGTGAGAGATTTTATGGAAAGGGAAAGTTTGTGGTGTTGTTGGTTTTTTGTTTGAGTTTGCGCTCATTGACTGATTGTGATGAGGGTAAATTATGGTGAAAGATGTTTTGGCGATTTGATGGTGGAGAAGAGCAACGTACACGAGTTCTTCTTCTTTTGTTGGGACATTCTTTCTCATGGTCATCTTTGATCGATCTCAATTCACTTGCTTCCATTTTTATTGAGTTGGTGGTTCTTGAGACACCTTTTCTTTGTATTTCTTTCCTCTCTTTTCCTTTTTCGTTTTTCCTTTTGTCCCTTTTTTTTCTCTTTTTTTTTCTCTTTTTTTTCTTCTCTTTTATTTCTTTTCTCTCTTCCTTTTCTTTTCCTTCTTTTTTTCTTGTAGGTATTAATAGCAAGTGAAGTAAGTGCAATTTCCTTTGTTTTGACCCTTTCGGGCAATAACCTTTTGATTGATTTCCTTTACTCTTCCGCGTATTAGCGCGGGTCGTCGCCCTTGGGGGGGGGGTGTTCTTGTCGTCTTGTTGATCCGTTGTAATGAACTTAACATGTGTGGTCAGCTATCTCGGTTTAGTACTACTCCTTAGCGAGGAGTTTAGGGGAAGGGTTTTGAGGTGGTAGAAGGAATGTGAGGTGATGTAGGTTTAGTTAGAAAAATAAATTAAAAGGGGAAGAAAATGCAAAGTCCAAGGTCATCTTACTGTTATCCCATGTCTGATGGTTCATGTACCCTGGATTTTATGCAAATCTAACTAGCACCTAGTTTAGCATTTACAGTTATGAAAGAAACAAGGCGTGAAGGCCCAAAATACTCACAGGGATATGCTTGTGATTGCTTACGTCTAAATATGCCATGGATATAAGAGTTAACAGACAAGATCATGCACGTTTATATAATTTCTAAAGAACGCTCAAGTTATCTGTGACCTGATAAAATGATGAATATGTTTGATTCAAAAACGTTCAAAACGTGGGATTTTTGTTTTCCCTTCTTTCCCCCCTTCCTTTTTTTTAAAGCCCAAGTAGCACATGTACAAAGAGAAAATTTTGCAAAAACTAAGAATTTTAGCAAACATTAAACGCACACATTTGTAACAATGTAGATCGTAGGAATTTCCAAAATTACGACAATGTAAGTTGCGAAAATATAATTTAAACAGGAAATTGCGAAAAGGTAAAGGATTACTTCCCTGGTTTTGAGGCGCAGCGAGGTGAGTTGAGATCCAGACGGGGGCACCGCAAAGTTAGGACATGGATGTAATGTCAAGATCCGAGCGGGGATACCGCAAACTTCGGACATTGGGCTTGATGGGATCCGAGCGGGGATACTGCAAACTTCGGACATTGGGCTTGATGAGATCTGAGCGGGGATACCGCAAACTTCGTACATTGATGAAGAGATGAGATTCGAGCGGGGATAACGCAAATTTCAGACGTTGATGAAGAGATGAGATCCGAGCGGGGATACCGCAATTGTCGGAGGTCGAGGAAGATAAGAGATCCGAGCGGGAATACCGCAATTGTTGGAAGTCGAGGTAGATAAGAGATCCGAGCGGGGATACCACAATTGTCGGAAGTCGAGGAAGAGATGAGATTAGAGCGGGGATACCGTAATTGTCGGAAGTCGAGGAAGATAAGAGATCCGAGCGGGGATACCGCAAACTTTAGAGGTCGAGGTAGATAAGAGATCCGAGCGGGGATACCGCAAAATTCGGTCTTTGAGGAAGAGATGTGATCCGAGCGGGGATACCGCAAAATTCGGTCTTGAGGAAGAGATATGATCCGAGCGGGGATACTGCAAAGTTAGGATTTTGAGAAAGTGATATGATCCAAGCGGGGATACCGCAAAATTTAGATTTTGAGGAAGTGATATGATCCGAGCGGGGATACCGTAAGATTCGGTCTTTGAGGAAGTGATATGATCCGAGCGGGGATACCGCAAAATTTGGTCTTTGAGGAAGAGATGTGATCCGAGCGGGGATACCGTAAAATTCAGATTTTATGGAAGTGATATGATCCGAGTGGGGATACCAAAAAATTCAGTATTTGTGTCATTCATTCATTTTATTTTATTTTTTTAGAACAAGAGCGCATTAGGTATGTTGATTGGACGTTTGTGTAATTTTTTCTTTAGAACAAGAAAGCATTAAGTATGTTGATTGGGAATCCCATTGCAGCGATGATTTTGTATGTAAGGAGCTCATCACTATGGATTAGCGTGAAGTGTTTATGTTTCTCATGTCATTCCTTTAGACTTTTATTGTTCGCCTACAAGTTTATCTTTTCTAACTTCTACTGATGAGGGATTATCTCCTTCTCCGAACCTTTTATTTGAACGGACCAACTCGTGTGGAACCCCCAATCTCATCCTCAGTCGTGGTGATAATTTATTTACCATTAAAGACATAGGGTACATCAAGACAAACCAATTTATTTATTTATCAAAAGTTTTTGCCAATTTTAGGGAAAAAGGACAACAACAATAAAACAAAAAGATGTGCAATAGGGAGACACCCAAAAGCACGGCGGTGGCTGGTTGCACATGGGCTCCCCAGGTTTCTTCACGAGCTTTATATAAAACCCCTACTGCCTAGTTCGGAAGCGGATTGGCGATTGTGTGAGGTTCTTTGGCTAACCCTTCGAAAGAAATCCATCCGCTCTTAAGTAGGTGATTAACCTTTCCTTTGAAGGCGAAACAGTTTTCTAGAGGATGGCCCGGCGCTCCCGAATGGTACTCGCACTTTGTGTTGGGGTCATACCACCTCGGGTAAGGAGTTTGGAAAAGTAGGGGTGGGATTGGCGCAATCTGCCCGGCTGCTAAGAGATACTTATAAATCTCCCCCAGAGGAATGGGGAGAGGTGGCAGTGGATCCCGGTTCCCCCAATTACTTGGGTTATTTTGGTTGTTTGGCGGGTTATATGGAGGCGATGGGAATGGTGTAGGGTATCGTGAAGGTGGCGCGAAAGGAGGCCTGTAGCTAGGTTGATGAGAGGCAAAGTTGACATCTTTATTTATGATAGGCTCTTTCTTAGGCGTTACCTTTGGGGTGGGAATGACGATTCTCCCTGTCTTGATCCCTTGCTCAACTCTTTCTGCTATTAGAACCATGTCGGAAAAGTTTTTTGATGGATTGGAGATAAGATAGGTGTAGTAAGGTGTTTTGAAGGTGTCCACAAAAATTGACAAAAGCTCTTTGTCATTCAAAGGAGGAGACATCCTAGAAGCTAGTTCTCTCCACCTCTGAGCATAAGTTTTCACCGATTCCTCTATTTTTTTCTCGAGATTCTAGAGATCAGAACGGTCTGGTGCTACCTCCATGTTGAACTTGTATTGTTTGAAGAAGGCGTCAGACAAATCTCTCCAAGTCCTGATTTTGATCCTATCAAGACTCATGTACCAGGTCAATGCGTTCTTGGTCAAGCTCTCCCTGAATAGATGGATCAACAAAGGCTCATTGTGTATCATATCGGCCATTTTGTTGCAATAGGCCTTGAGGTGAGTTTTTGGGCACTCGATCCCAGTGTACTTCTCGAAATCCAGAATTTTGTATTTCGGAGGCATTATGATCCCGGGGACCATGCACATGTCGGCCGGACCCGTAGGGTCGAAGGGGTCTATCCCTTCCACGACCCTGAGCCTTTCTTCTAGTAAGCTCAATCTATCTGTGCTCGGTCTCTCTGCGACGACCGTGTTAGGACCAAGGGGTGGTGGGAGTTTTGAAGTGAATGGTGGCGGCATCGGATTGACGAAATGAGGCCTAAATCCCGTATGGTTGGGAACCACGATTTGAGTATAGTGGCCTTGAGGAGGGCGAAAACCTTGAGATTCCTGATGAATCAGATTTTGATCAGGGTCCAAAGTAAGGTTAACCAAGGAATGTTGTAGAGCTACAGTAGTTTCCCCCCTATGTTGACTACCGGGTTTGCGGTGATGGGTACGGTGAAAGGACTTTCCCATTTCCATTGGCCCCCAGGAACAGAAAATGATTGGGGTCCTGACGATCCAGCAATGGCGGATGAGGAAGGTCCCCTCATTTGACTTGGATTAAAACCGGGTGGGAATTCAGTGGTTGCTTCATCACGCTTTCTTTCTGCCCGAGCGGCCCTTTCTGTAGTAATTCTAACTTGTTCTTCCAGTTCTGTAATCCTAGCAACCAGTCCCTCTTCTGTCTTATCTTGTTCGGCCATTTTCCGTGCTTGAAGTCTAGTTACGGGGAACCTTGGTGGAGTAGTTTTCCTTCGAGGAGCTATGGTTAACCTGAAAAGTAGATGAAGAGAAGTAAGTATAAGTGACAATATGCATATGATATGCAATCCCGAGGCCTCCATGCTGCTTATTCACTCTTCCGGCCACACTTTCACTTGATACTTTCAGAGTGAACAACAAGACGACGCATCTTGGATTGCTGCTTTTGGTGGAGATACAGAGGAAGCTTTTATTCATTCCAACAATGTAACGTGATCTTGGATGCTACCAATGAAACTCTTAAGGCAAATCGGAGTGAGTAGCCCATGTCATAATGCTCGGAAAATCTACCCTCTTTCTTTTTCTTTTTCTTTTGTCTTGTTGTGTTTTGCACATCGTCAATTGAGGAGCGAGGCCTTGTGTCCAAAGGTCTTTAGCTCGAGGAGTAGAGCGATGAAAGTTGCGTCATGGATTTGGAGTTATGAGGGGCCAAGGTTTATCTTTTGGTGAAGGATGTGCCTTGATGATGGCTTCAAAATCATGCCTAGAGTCCAAGGACCCGATATGGTGTGAGGAGAGGCAACAAATCGCGTTGCTCGATGAAACCGCGTATCTTCTGCTATCCATTCGCCTTTGCCATTTTGAGAGAGATGCGCCACCCAGAAAAATCTCATTTTTGGTATCGGAAACCTTAAACCTGTTATCAACGTCTTCCATGTTTTGGCCGAGTGGGAATTCCGAGCCTATTGTGTCCATATTGGCCAAAACAAACAAGCGCGCGGCAGAGGCCGAGAAGAGCAGCCATTTTCACGTCTAAATTATTTGTAAGCGATTTGTCGGCCAGAAAATTATGAAATTTGGTGTGGGCACACTTCAATGTGTTATCAACGTCTTTTGTGTTTTGGCCGAGTGGAAACTCCTAGTAAATCATATCCGTTTTGGTCAAGAAAAAAGATCGCGCAGCTGAGACCGAGAAGGAGCAACTATCCTTGCGTTAAAATAAATTTGTGTGAGATTGGCCTCCCAGAACTTTCTGAATTTTTTTATGGGTAAATTTAAACATGTTTCCCATATCTTTCATGTTTTGGCCGAGTGTAAAATCCTATACAATTGTGTTGATATTGGCCAAAACAAAAGATCGCGCAGCTGGGACCGAGAAGGAGCAGCTGTCCTTACGTTCTAAGTTTTTTGTGGGAGATTGGCCGCGCAGAATTTTTGTGGGAGATTGGCAGCCCAGAACTTTCTGAAATTTAGTATGGGTAAATTGCAACCTGTTTCCAATATCTTTCATGCTTTGGCCGAGCGGAAACTCAGAGGAAATCATATCCGTTTTGGCCAAGACAAAAGATCGCGTAGCTGAGGCCGAGAAGGAGCAGTTGTCCTTGCGTTCTGATTTTTTTTTGATAAATCAATATATGGACTAGAGGGGGGGTGAATAGTCCCTTTTAAATCCTTTTAAATTCTTCAAATTTTCTGCACACAAGGGAAGGAAGGAAAGCACAACACAAGATGTATAGTGGTTCCAATTCACAACTGAATTGTACTCCACTACCTAAGAGTCCTCCTCTTAGGATTTCTGAATGCAATCCTTGCTATTCACTAGAGCTTTTACGGGTTCAGCTCAACAACCTTACAATTTGGTTTTCCGGGGCTCACCAACAACCTTACAATAGTTTTTCAAGGCACAACTATAACCTATCAATAGTTTTCCAAGGCTAAACTATAACCTATGGCTTTTCAAGGGCTCAACCACAAACCTAAGTTCTCTTTCAGTGGGATGAGAACACTACCCTTAACCCAAAAGTGTTAGGTACACTTTTCAAACCTTAACAATGGAATTGTATCAAAATGCAACAAACAAATTGGTGTACAAAATATATGAATATATGATTCCAAACCAACACCAATAAATATTCAAAGTTACCTCAAGAAGAACTCAGAAGACAAGCTTGACAAGATGAAGCAAGATGGATAAAATCGTTTTTAGAACACTTGCTTTGTGAAAATCTGATTTGAGTGAGCTTGTAAAATGTAAAAATGTGTTTGAAGGTTTCTTAAGTTTTTCTCTTGTTCAACTCTTTGTTCTACACATCTAGGATGAGTATTTATAGTCTTTGATAGAGGAAGAGTCGGACAAGAGGGTATGGACACAAATTGAGCCGTTTTAAGTGGACAAAATAGCTGTTGGAACTTGTCTGCTTCTAACCGTGATCACGGTTAGGAACAACCGTGATTCACGGTTAGGACGAGCTCCTTCAGCTTTTGAAAAACTAGCCGTTACATACTGACGTGATTCACGGTTAGGTCTTACCGTGATCACGGTTGCGTAACCGTGATCACGTTAACACCCTTAACGTGATTCACGCTACACTCGGATGTGAAATGGTGTTTTGACACGAGACAAACGTGATCACGGTTAAGACCAACCGTGATCACGGTTAGAGAAAATCTCTTACCGTGATTCACGTTTAACCCTAAACGTTATTCACGTTTAAACATCTGATCCGAAATACTTAAAACGTTTTTCAAAGCTTATTTTGACCCAAAACCTTTTGACACTAAATTCTTGAGGTACTAGAACATCAATCAAGTGTTAGAGTGAAATCATACTTACAAGAATAAGCTCAAAAACACTTGATCTTCACGCTTGCGATTTGATGAATTGTTGCTTTCTTAAAGTCTTGATCGCAAACTGAAAATACATTCTTACTTAAAATTGAATTAGTAGACTAATTAATTTGTGTGTTATACATCATCAAAATAGGTTTGAATACCCCTTGGGCTAACATTTTTGTGAGAGATTGGCAGCCCAGAAAATTATAAACTTTGATGAAGGAGAGCTTCAACATGTTATGAACATCTTTCATGTTTTAGTTGAGCGGAGATTTGGGGCCAATCGTATTCATATTGGCCAAGGTAAAAGAGTGTGCGGCTGAATTTAAAACAACTATTTCTTGCGTTCTGAATTTTTTTTTGTAGTGAGTGTGCTTTTATTTCAAGGGCTAGCCTTTGGCGTCTTTTTTTTTTTTTTTGGGGGGGGGGGGGGAGGGGGGCTTTATATGTGGTTATTTTGGGGGAGGTTATATATATTTGTAGGTATTCGTCGTTTGATGCCTTTGAATGAACAACAAAATTTCTCTAAAAGGTAAAGGCACTTATTCCATAGGTAACCGAATGAGTATGAATTTCGTCAATTAAACCCCTCTTTTATTTTTTCTCTTTTTTTTCAAAAAGGGTTACAACCGTTTACAAGCTTCATCGACTATCTCGATCTGTCTAAGAATGGTTAGTAGACAAAAGTCTAGGAACATTATTACATGGGGTGAAAAGATAAAAATCCGTAGGTAGCCGATGCGTCATCTTTTATTTGGAGTCGTCAACCTTGGGAGTCGGGATCCGTTTGCTCATCAAAAATATTCTAATGACGCAATCTCTCCTTTTTGCATCACCACCTTCTCTATCCCAATCTTGGCCGTAATATCAGGAATGAAAACCGGATTTCAACATATCCCCTCGTGCGGCTTGGCTCTCAAAACTTCTTCCCCTAAAAGTATCAAGTGAAAGCAACGTAGGCACTGTCATTTGAACAAGCAGGATGGATCTTGGGGGAAAAATAAAACAGAGTTCCAGTATTAGTAATTTGCACAAAATGAGTTACTAGGTTCTTTACATGCATTACTAAAAATGGTGCGGAAGGGAGAAAAAAACATAGAAAACATGGTAAACCAAGCCATGATAAAACAAGTATGATGCGCATGACGAGGGATTTTGACGTCAACTAAAGTTCTAACGGCCTGAAGGTTCCCGACGATACCATAGAATGGTCCAAAAAGTGTCGTAGAGCGACTACCAATTCCTTCCCACGAACCCAGGTCACTTTCCAACCATTTACAAGGTAAATGATTGAATCATGTCACCCGAATCCATTTACCAGAATTGGGCCACCGTCCGGCTAGCTTTAAGGGTTCGAGCGGGTTGGGTTTTGTGAACATTACCCAGGACTTGAGTCCCAGGGCGTCATTAATCCCCATCCTAAACTTATTTGGTAGGCGGCCCCTAGGTGTAGGGCCTATGATACGTGTGACAGTTGATCAAAGCGATAACAAATAGTCACGAAATAGTTTATTAAAGCAAGTAAATAAAAAAAGACAAACACCTTAAAAAAAACCGGCTTCGACCCTACTAGTCCCTAGTGAAGTCGCCAAACTGTCGCACCACCTTTTTCGTTGAAAATGAGTTTAAGGTTCGGGACGGATGCTAAGCATAAATGGATGCTTCGCATAATACAATGAAGTCGCCACCCTATTTTTCTAAGGTTTAGGGAACCTAATGTCATGGCATAAAAATAAAAAAAAACTAAGGCACAATTGGTCTAAACCAAAGAACGAAGGTTCGAGGTCTTTTTATGGACTTGGGAAGGTGTTAGGCACCCAAGTCACATCCTTTAAAAGGTTACCGGTAAAAATGTGTTTAAAAACATTTTAGCACGTAAGTTTGGCCCTCAAAGGTGACGTTACATCTTAGCATTTTCATCGGGACATTGTTATTTCCGATCGGGACACGAAGGACGGGGTTACCGTTTATTCGTTATGCTAGAGCAGACGTTCCCCCATTTTTATCATCGGGCCATACATGAGTAATTAATTAGGTGATCCTATCATGGATAAATACTAACATCATACCATTTTTCGTGATTACAAATAACCGAGTGGGATTCGAAGCCACCATGCTCACATATCAATGTATAGCAATTAATTTCATGGCATGAAAAAACAAGTGATTTAAACACGTAAACATGTGCGTTGATTTTAATTGCTAACAATTCTAAATGTCATGCTTACGATTATGATATGAGTATTTAACGTTTCTAAATGGCATGCAAACAATTAATGTTTGCGGAAAGCATTGAATAAATAAAAGAGGCTAGAAATCGTACTAGCGTTGCGTGATCTTGATCTACCTTGCAAATTTAAAGCATTAGCGATGGTTGGAAAATAATAAATAATAAAGAGCGCAAGCAAACATTTATTTGATTTAACGAGTAAGCAATTAATTAAATAAACATGGCAAACAAATAATTTGAATCATGCAAGCATTTAATTAAATAAAGCATGGCATAAATGAATCATTTAAATCATGCAAGCATTTAATTAAATAAAGCATGACATAAACAAATTATTTAAATCATGCAAGCATTTAATTAAATAAAACATGGCATAAACAAATTATTTAAAGCATGCAAGTATTTAATTAAATAAAACATGGCATAAAAAAATTATTTAAAACATGCAAGCATTTAATTAAATAAAACATAGCTTAAACAAATTATTTAAATCATGTAAGCATTTAATTAAATAAAGCATGGCATAAATAAATTATTTAAAACATGCAAGCATACGAACATTTTACACAGTTTGACAAAAAATAAATGGGTCGGGCCCCACGTTTGAATTTTGGGCATTAAAAAATGGGCTTGGCTTGCAAGTTTTAATTTTAGAACAGGTGTGGGCCGAAGCCCACCACCTTTCTTCTTCTCCTCTTTCCCGCCAACCTTCTTCTTCTTCCTCATCAAGTCGTCGTCGCCATGGCTGGCGACTGAGGTGGCTCAAGCTTGGCCAAATGGGCCAAAAATGCACCCAATAAATCCCTTAACTCTCCCACAGCTCAACCCCATGAAAACAGCAAGCAAAATTAAGAAAAACAGTGGCTAATTTTAACAAGCAAAAATAAGCTAATTAATGTGCATATATAGCTATTAGTTAGCTAGAGCAAGCAAGCAATTAAATTGAAGCAATAGAAGCATAGCTAACATGAAAACTAAGCATATGAGGCAGGTTTTATCAATTTATTCATGCATTAGGAGAAAAAATGAAAATTAAATAGAGAAGCTAGGAAGAGAAACTTACTTGTCAGGGAGAGAAATTTTCCAAGAAGGTAGTGCAAGAAATAGAGATTAAGAGGAGGATTTTTGTGCCCTTGATTTGTTGCTTGAAGCAAGCTATTTATAGAGGAAAGATCAAGGTGGAGTCGGTTTGCACATGTGGTTGCAAACCGACGGGAGAAATATCAAGAGAATGATGATGAACACTAGGCTGGAATAGTGAGCTAGGGGAGGGAAGCTTGTGGTCGGGTGGTGAGCAAATTTTATTGTATGGCCAAGAGTGATCTAAGTGAGCTGGAGAGGAGGTGGAGGATTTACATGCATTTATGTGGTATTTATCCTATTTTTGGGCACGAACGGGATATTTTGGTACGAGCAAATTCGTGCGAAAGTGAAAATAAATCTGAGTCGAGGAAACCACGGCGTATAGAAAAATAAGATAAGAAAATGAGTATACAGTGAAAAACTAGAAAACTTGATATAACGCATTTATTTTCTCTTTCGGAAATGTTAAAAGTTCTGACGCAAAATAAATGTCCTTACGATAAAAATTGAATGAAACTGAACTTGATGGCGTCCATGAGAAAAATAGTACGTAATTATCAAACAAAGAAATAACGCGTTCGACCCTCGGTCCCGGGAAACTTACTCGGGATCGAAAGAAGTTAGCGTTAAGACAGTCAAAACTACGATAAACTAAAAAGGCACGAAATGACATGGAATATTAAACAAACTAGCCTAGGACCAAGAATCGATAGGAATTTGACCTAGGCGAGCTATTAAATGCGGTAAACATAAAAATACGTAAATGCGTTTGACGAAAACCGAAAAATACGATTTAGTCGAAAATACAAAAAATTTAAAAGACATGAAATGACGTGAAACATTAAAACAAATAGTCCTTGATCAAAAATCGATTGAAATTTGACATAAACGTGCTATTAATGCGACATGCAATGAAATGAAAAAGTTGCGACGTAAGTCAAAATTCGGGTAGCAACACTTCTGTTATATGGAGACCTGGGGTTAACAGAGAGGTCCGGGAGAGAGCTTGGAGGAAGCCGAATGATTTTTCTGATGGCTTTTTGGCTCTGGTGGATAAACTGCTCCTTGTGAAGACCCATTTCCATACCCGACGGTTAGCTATCGGCACTCCCTTGTCGGAATGCAAATGTGGTAAGTATATTCCCTTTTATATTGTGCCGAATTCTTTTCTAACTCTGATATATCCTTGCTTGTTCCAGTTATAGAGAGAGATTGAAAACCGTAGGCTGAGAAGAGGAAAGATAAAAGGAAACGTCCGGATATAGAGATGATCGATTTTCCAGCCAATAGGGACGTTCCACAACAGATGCCCACTTGGTGTTCAGGCTACCAGAGTTTGGGCTGACATGGTTGCGAGTCTATGTCAGGTTCAGTGTTTGTTAGATGATTATGCGAATGAGGTGGTGAGAGTTCATAGTGATGTTGAGATGTGGCAACAACGTGCTCAAGAGATTACTACAAAGAAGGACGCAACTATCAAGAGGATAGAGGCCGAACTGTTGGAGGAGAGGGAGGGTTTTTAGAAGAAGGAGGTAGAGCTTTTGGGGACTATCTAGAGGATGGAGGTGGAGCATTCGGAGGAGTTGTCCCGCTTGAGCCAAAATCTTGTTGACAAAGATAGGGAGATTGAAGGGGTTCCTTCTAAACTGAAAGAGCTTCAGGAGAAGACAGTGCTTGCGGTGATCGAGGGTTTGTGTATTGCTATGGTGAGGATATGTTAGCCCCCGCAAAGATCAGTCCAGTCGTCAACTATAGGCTCGCAGAGGCAAGCATTCCTCTTACTCCACCGTCTCCTCCAGCGAACATGCCGGTTGGTGCGAGTGGGCTGATTGATGGTGATGCATCCGGTAGGGTCGAGTAGATATATTTTTTTCTTTGTTATACTCTCTGTTTTGCGGATGTAATTTTGATTAGCAAGTATTTTGTAGTTTATGTGACGCTTGAACTTGGATGTTTGTAGTTATCGGTGGTATCCTTCGCAATGCTTGTTTATTATTTTGTAAATTATGGTAGTTTCCCCGTTAGGCCATTTAATGAATGCATTAATTGTTAATGTCTTTTAACCGTCGTGACACGTATAGTATTTTCGCATTTCCCCATGGTCGCTTCTTTTGACCATCACATCACTTCACCTGGTTTGTTTCTCGAGGCTCGCCCCTTTCTTTTTCGAGGCGATGATTCTCTCTCTTTGCATCTTTGATTTTCTATAAATTGGCACTTCTTTCTCCTTTTTGGCTCCTCAATTGATTTATGCTCCTTTTTTTAACTTCTTAAGTAGTTGTTCATTTTTTTTCTTGCCCTTCTGCCATTATGGATGACCAATCCAAAGACTTTATTCTGTCTAAAGCTCTTATTGTGAAGCACCATGCCATGATGGATGTCCCTGCTTTGGAAGGTATGATGTTGAGAGCCTCGAACGATATTCGTAGATTGGAGAGCTTGCTCGATCCCTCAGAGGTCCGACGGGATGTGACATATGAAGAGGATGATGATGCCCTCGAGGTGGATTCTAAGGTTGCTATCAGTATCCCTCATGTTCATGTTGCCATTAACATGTTGAAGAATAAGACGACTCTGTTGAAATGCTGTTTGGAAGGGGTTAAGGCCTCTTCTTCTAAATCAACTTCCATTGTTGATGCTTTGAGGGGAATTCCTCGCTCGGCGGGTAACGGGGGTGATGACGAGGCTCCTTTGGCTCCTCATGTCTAAGTTTTTGGCTGTGGTACTTTGTTTGTTTTGAGGTTGTAGATGTCGTATGGCTTTTTCTCAATAAATGTGGTTTTTCAATAAATACGCTTTTGTCTGCCGTATGGATAGATTTGGACACCTTCTGCATATTTCCATATGTCTGTTTGAAAGAATGCGAACGCGCATTCTTAGATTGTACCGTCGTATGAGCGCATATCTTTAAGTCGTGCCATCGTAAGTTATTTCCATACGTCCGTTTGACGAAACGGAGATGGTTTTTTTATTTAAGAATATGGACGTGCATCCTTAAGTCGTCCCACCGTATGCCAATGCATTACCGGAATGGGGAAGAAAGGGTACCTTTTAGCTGACATGGGCAGCTCAATCCATACGTCTGTTTGAAAAAACGGAGATGGTTTTCTATTTAAGAATATGAGCGTGTATCTTTAAGTTGTGCCACCGTATGCCAACGCATTACCAGAATGGGCAAGAAGGAGTACCGTTTAGCTGACACGGGCAACTCAATCCATACGTCCATTTGACAAAATGGAGATGGTTTTCTATTTAAGAATATGAACGCGTATCCTTAAGTCATGCCACCGTATGCCAACGCATTACCAGAATGGGCAAGAAGGAGTACCGTTTAGCTCACACGAGAAGCTCAATCCATACGTCCGTTTGACAAAATGGAGATGATTTTCTATTTAAGAATATGATCGCGTATCTTTAAGTTGTGCCATCGTATGCCAACGTATTACCATAATGGGCAAGAAGGAGTACCATTTAGCTGACACGGGCAGCTCAATCCATACGTCCATTTGACCAAACAGAGATGGTTTTCTATTTAAGAATATGAACGCGTATCCTTAAACCGTGTCACCGTATGCCAACGCATTACCTGAATGGGCAAGAAGGAGTACCGTTTAGCTGACATGGGCAGATCAATCCATACGTCTGTTTGACAAAATTGAGATGGCTTTCCATACGTCCATTTGATAAAACGGAGATGGATTTCATACGCCCGCTTGGAAGAAACAGAGATGGGTTCTTACTTTTTCTTAGCGTGTACCCTTAAGTCATACCACCAGCTGTAAATGCATAACCAGAACTGGGCGATAAGGCATACCGTCAGCTGACGTGGCAGCTCATTTTTCTTAACACGTACCCTTAAGCCATACCACCGTATGCCCATGCATGACCTTATGTCAATGCACGACCGGAATAGGCAAGAAGGCATATCGTCAGCTGACATAGTAGCTCTTTACTTTTATTTACATTTGTTGGTCTGTATTCGTTTGATTGAAATAGAGATGGAGTATTTCGGGAGTTACCTTTGTCGTCCCCTGTCCGTTTGAAGGAAAATGGGGAAGGGCAAGGAATATTATTTGTATCTATTTTTGTATGTGTATGCTGATAGATTGTAACAAGCTTGTGCAAGCTGTGATCTGCATGGACTAAGAAGTATTGGCACATGTGTTTTTTAATGTGGTTCGGAGCTCTAAGAGCTCATGTCCACGATGTCATTATTTATTGGGAAGATATAAACAATACATCAACTCTAGAATGATATAATTTTAAATTGACAATATTCTAAAAGTTGGGTAATGAGGTACCGTCAATCTCCTCCAAGTGGTAAGCCCCTTTGCCGATAACTCTAGTAACCCGATAAGGTCCGTCCCAGTTAGGACTGAGCTTTCTCATTTTCTGCCCAGCCGCCACACTGTTGCATAGTACCAGATCGTTTGTTTTCAGCAGCCGCTCCTTGACACGTCGGTTATGGTACTTGGACATCTTGCGCTTATAGAGCAGTGTTTTCAGCAAGGCTTGTTCTTGCAATTCTGGCAGCAACTCGATTTGTTCCCTTAGCCTGTCCTAGTTCTGTTCCTCGTTGAAGTACTCGATACGTATGCTTAGAGCTCCGATTTCCACCAGGGAAATGGCTTTAGTACCGTATGCCAATGCAAAGGGTGTTTCTCCTGTACTTGCCTTGGTTATCATCCGGTAGGCCCACATGACATCTGGGAGTTCCTCCGCCCACTTTGTGTGAACTCCTTCCAGACATTTCTTGATTCCACTCAAAATGGTTCGATTAGTGACCTCCGTTTGACCGTTCGTCTGTGGGTGAGCAACGGAGGAGAATCTTTGTTCGATCGTCAATTCTTGACATTGCCTCTGGAAATAGCCGCTGGTAAACTGCGTTCCATTATTGCTAACAAGGATTCGAGGGACGCCGAACTGCATGATCACTTGGTTTTTGAAAAACTGCCAAGTCTTTTCTGCTGAAATTTCTGAAATGGCCTCGACTTCCGCCCACTTGGTGAAGTAGTCTACTGCGACAATGACATACTTGAGCTGAGGGTGGGCTGCCGGGAAAGGTCCCATGATATCAATTGCCCACTAGGCAAATGGGCACGGACTAACCATTGCCCCAATCTCCGTGGCGGGCTGTCGGGGAACTCTAACTCTTGATAGCTTTGGGAAGTTCTTACAAAAGTATCACAGTCCTTTCAGATGGAGGGCCAGTAGAATCTGGTACGGAGAATTTGGGCTGCCGTCGTTCCTCCATTAACATGCATACCACAAACGCCCTTGTGAATTTCTCGTAAAGTATAATATACCTCTACTTTCGATATGCATTTTGTTGCGGGGTGAGAGAAACAGCGACGGATTAGCTCTTTCATCTTTTCTTTGGGATCCTCCAGTAAAATACGATTCTCCAGCCACTTGATTATCGGTGTACGCCAATCGTCTGCCTCCTCCTCGAAGCATAAGGTGAATTGTTCTTCCATGAAAAAGGGCATCCAAATCTGTTCGACCATCACATCCTTGGCATGACTACGCCAGGATCAGCAGCTAGCTTAGCAATCATATCAACTTTGACATTTTCTTCTCTTGGAACATGATTAATTGCCACGCGTATCCCTCCCTTCTATATCTATAACAGTTCATCCTGCACCTTTTTGAGATACCGGATCATTGTGGGGGTCCTTCGCTTATGAATGACCGTTAACTTGGTCCACAATCAGCTTTGAATCGCCATGGACTACTAACTGCAGGTCTTCCAGTTCCCCGTAGTCATGGATCCCTTTTGCTGTCAAATCCCTTCCTATTCGCAGACCAGCCAGAAGTTTCTCGTACTCTGCTGCGTTGTTAGATAAAGGTTTCAAGATTTTCAACGCGTAACGTATCTTTATTCCTTTGGGACTGGATGCAATGATACCTGCTCTAGTTGACTCCTAATTCTTAGCGTCGTCGATGAAGATGACCCACTTATCCCCAAAGGTTTCGGGATAGGGTAGATCCACATCCTTTATCTCAACTTTTGACATCTCAAGAGATGGCTCTCTTGAGAAGGTACATTCAGCGATAAAATCGGCCAACGGCTGCGCCTTGGCAGACAGTCAGTTCTGGTACTGTAGGCGGTGTTGTTCCAGATCAATGGCCCAGATGACCATTCTTTCGGATGTCTACGGCCTTTTGAAAATTCGTCTTAAAGGCTGGTTTGTTAAGACGACTACCGAATGCGCTTGGAAATATCGTGTCATCTTCCGGGTGGCTTGTATCAGGGAAAACGCCACTTTCTCTATCCGAAAGTATCACAAGTCGGCGTCCTTTAGAATTCGACTGATGAAGTAGACATGTCTATAGATACCATCCTCATTCCGCACCAAGACGATGCTTACTACTTATTCGACTACTCCCAGATATAAGTAAAGAGTGTCTCCAGGTTCTAGTCATGCCAACAGCAAGTCAGATGTGAGATACTCTTTTATTCCTGAGAAAGCCCTCTCACACTCTTCCGTCCATCCAAATAGTGCATTCTTTCGGATGAGTTTGTAGAAGGGGAGGCATCGCTCGCCCTGTTTGGCGATGAAACGACTCAAGGCAATCACCCTGCCTGTGAGCTGCTGTACTTCGTTGATATTCCGCTGGGATATCATGTCGTGAATGGCTTTCAGCTAGACGGGGTTGTGTTGGATCCCTCTCCGACTAACTACGTTGACCAAAAAGTTTCCCGTCTGAAAAGTAAACATGCACTTCTTTGGGTTGACCTTCATGCCATATGTGCGCATGACTTGGAAAACTTCCTCCAGGTCAGCTAGATAGCCTTCAAAACTCATGCTCTTTACAAGCAAGTCATCCACATATACCTCTAGATTTCTGCCCAGTTGTGCCTGAAAAATTCTGTTGGTTGTTCTCTAAAAGGTGGCTCCAGCATTTTTTAATCCAAATGGCATGGCTTTATAATAATAAATTCTCGTCGGAGTAATGAATGCCATCTTTTCTTCATCTTTCACTACCATTGGTATCTGATGATAACCAAAATATACATCTAGGGAGCTCAAGTGTTCGTACCCTACCGAGGAAGTTTCCGGTGGGGACTCCTTCTACCGGTACTGGTACCATTTTCTCCAATGGTTGGGTGCGTCTGTCATCATCCAGCTCGAGGGGGTTGGTTGCTATACAGATATATTGGTCGCAGTGACTGCTGGTCAAGATGAGATAGCACTCTGTTGCCGGCCTCTAATCACCGCTAACGGTGACGACACCCCTCTATGACGGAAACTTCATCTTTAAATGCCACTGTGCGTTGTATGGCAGATTTAGATCTACTATCAAGAATAGTTGTTGCTCTGATCTCCTAGAAACATCCTTCTTAAAGAATACCGATAGATAAGTGATCCCCACTATCGGGACAGGGGTTCCGTCTACTCCAATAATAGGTTTCTTACATGACATTAGCTCCGATTCTGGCCTCTTCATAAGCCCCGAGCGACAGTAAATTGACAGCACTTCTGGTATCCACAAGGGTCCTTCTTACTCCATATGTATTGATGAACGCTATTACTACCAGGGCGTCATTCTGGAGGTACTCTACCCCTTGCGTATCTTCTTCTGTAAATGATACCCTCATTCGGTCGAGGAGTCCGAATTCGGCCTCTTTCGTTAATGGCTGCTTCGTTGACGCTTTATGCTGATAAGAGGTTCCTCATGCCATTCTGCGCCTCCTCCTATAAACCCGATCATAAGGGACCTGTCTTCTAAAGTCACTAGGACATCTTTGCCACGATCCCTTTGTACATGTATGGCGTTATGCCCTGTGGCTATTTGTTTCCCGTCATCTCTGCGATTCTTCCCCGACTGATGATCGAGGGTCGGTGCTTTGCTCTTGGTCATATACTCGTGTAAGTAACCGTCTATAATTAATCACTCGATTGCCACATTTAGCGCTCTGCATCCTTCCGTGTCATGACAGTATGCCTTGTGGAAATGGCAATATAGGTTCTTATTTCCACCAGCAATTTCGTCGGGCTTGGTGTTAGATACTAGACTAGCAGACCCTTGCTTTCGATGACCGCAAGGATCTTCGCTCTCTAGGCTATCGTAGGGGTATTCTGAAATCCTAAATCCGTTTGTCTCACTGGCTGGAGATTAATCTGTCTTCCCCGATGAAAATCCCTCTGCCTCCCCTGTCGAAAGTCTGATCTCCTGACTGGGGGTCTGGGAGGGGGGGTGAATTCTCCTGTATTCCTATCTGGGGGAGCCACCTCCTGCGTAAGCTTTCGGGGTACGGGTTCTTCATGGCATCCCCCTGATAGTCTTTCTCCTCCATCTTAGTGTAGTTATTTGCCTTGATTCGTAGAAGGTCCAAGGTGAGTTGTGGGTCGGCTGCCAACATATCTCTCAGTTTGTTATACCCGCAATTCTTCCTTAGTGCCTCCACCGCGAAATCGATGGTGGCATCCAGAATCTAGCTCAGTTCCGAATTGAACCGGTCTTTGTAGGCCTTAAGGGACTCATCTCGTCCTTCTATTATTTCAAACAAAGTCGTGAAAGATTTCTTCAAGGGAATCTGATTGCTAAACCTGCTGAGGAACTTCTCCTCTAGTCTGGCAAAATTGTCCACCGAACCCGGTGGTAGCGCCTCGTACCAGGCACTGGCCATTCCGGATAACACAAAAACCTGACACAGGGCTTCATCCCTCTCGGATTGGAATATGACATGATTTTTCACCCGTGTTATGTGAATAACGAGATTTGAACTACCGGTATAAATATCCGATGGAACTTTGATCCGTCTACTGACATGGTGCCTCCGTACCCTACGGGTCAGGGGACTCTTTGGGTTAATGTCTGGTTCGCTCCTACCGCGAGGTGCAATGGACGGGGAATCTCCACGTTCTTCCCCGAGCTGGCAATATCCCTGGTCGGGTTGATAGTGCTCTAACGTAGGTTGTCCCTGCGCTGGAGACCTCTCTTAACTCCTTCTTCCATCATTTCTTCTCTCGTAAGGCCCCCTAGAAGGTTGGCGCGTAACGGTATGATGTACGTCTTGGTTGTCATTATTGTACAAATTGTCCAGGCATTATTCTGGCATCCTCGGGGGGTTGGCAAACGATGGGGCGGAGAATGCGGGACGCTCCACGTAGCCCTGAGGGTGATACTGACCTCTTCCGGGGATGAGGTTGGCTATCTGGGATCCTATTAGTTGATAGTCTGCAAAAGAAGGCATGGCTTGAGAGGTGACCTGGGGTAGAGTAACCATGGGTGGTGGGGTTGACAACGGGATTGTTGGCTGGTGAACCCCACTGTTGAGCAAGGACATGATATGGTCAATCCTTCGATGTAGGAATGCTTCGGATTCGGTGCAGGTATAAGTGGCGTTGACCACGCTGGGCCCGACTGCATTCGTTGTTGGGAAGTTTATTCTCGGATTCGCAGGAGGGTTAAGCTGATGATGGGCGGGAAGCGGAGTATTGAAAACGCTTGTCCCTGGCAAGGGCGAAACCGCAAAAAGAGTTTATGAGTCGGCCAGGAAATCTAGTCACTAATTGACTAGAGCGGAATCGGTTCCTGCGGTCATTACCGAGAGGGGAATAATCATCCAAACTCTTAATGAGAGCACCAAATGATATTCCTATGTTGGGGGGAGGGTTATTCTGTCAATGGTCGTGCTGACGTGGTGGGTATGCTTGCTCGTGTATCACGGAGGTATTTATACCCCTCCCTAGCTTAGTATCCTGAGTCTAGTGGGACCCTGGGGTCAGAATAGGCGTAGCTCATGGCAGTGGCACTGAGTGAAGTCACCTCCTCATTAATAGCTATCACTTCCGCATTAAATGCTATTCCTTCTGTCAAAAACTTTCTTGCGTCCGACGCTTAGGGCTCTGAGATCCGCATTGAATACCTTCACCTCCACATTAAATGCGTGCCACTAGGTTGGGGGTATATATCGGTTCTGATATCCATCCCTTTCGCTGGTAGTATGTCCTTCCCGGTATGTCTTTTGGCTAGCGGTCGTGATCCTAACGGATGTAGGCCTCCGTCCATATTGGCTATCCGTTAACCTTCTCTCTAGGGAAGGTACCAACAAGACTCATATCTGGTCCACGTGGCCTGAGCTAGCGGAGACTAAGTCAAAGGGTCGTATAATGACCTTCCTACCCTTGTCCTCTTTCCATGTATTATTATTACTCAATGCCCAAATTGCGTGTCAAATTTGGAATAAGAGTCCCTTGCACTTATACTCTAATTTATTGCAGGTTCAATTCTTATCAGATTGGTGGAAGATGCTACGAGTAATCAGCGAAGACCCAGGAGCTCCGAATTCACTACTCGAAATAGTAGCTTTTATTTGTTGGAGGTTATGGAAACCAAGGAATGACCTTATGTTCAACGGGAAGCAATGGACAGTTGAGGAGATCTATCAAAGTGCTACCAAACAGCAAGCATAATATCTAGCCATCTTGGAAAATGCAACACAACCTAACATTTTTCCCTCATCAACGAACCAATCTCAACTTATTGTTGAATGGACGCCGCCTTCGCCGAACCACTTGAAGATCAACACCGACGGAGAACTTGATTCTAGATCAAGAACACGAGTGATCGTCGTAATAGTTAGAGACAATATCGGTTCCTTGATTGATGCAATGGCACACCGTTACCCAGGTCAATAAACGCTTCATATCTTGAGATGCTGGCAATAAGAGACGCTTCTCTAGGCTCATAGCAATGGATTACATAATATTATACTCCCTCCACATTTAAATGACTGTCGTTCTAGCACCCTGAAAAAACCGGTTGTTTAATTGTCACCCCTCACTTTTCTCACTATTTCAGGAATGAGATGACGACCTTGCCCCTCACTTTTTCTTTTCTTCTTTCTTTTTCCTCTGCACAATCGGAGCAAGAAAAGAGTGGTAGTTCTAGTTTGGTTGTGCGGGAGTAAGGAAATAGAAAGAAAAAATAAAGGCAATGGAAAAAAGCTAGGAGAGGAGAGGAGAGGAGAGGGTGAGGCCGACGGTGATGTGGTGTGGGTTGTCCGATTGAGGATGGTTGGCCGGGAGTGGTTGGAGGGTGGCGGTGATGTGGTGGCTGCGATTGAGGATGGTTGGCAATGAGGAGATCGTAAAAGGAAAAGGAAAGTGAGGAGTGAGCTGGAAAAAAAATTAACCCACGCCACATTGTGCAGGGGAAAAAGAAAGAAGAAAAGAAAAAGAAAGAAAAGAAAAGGAAAGAAAATGAACATAACGGCAAGTATGGTAAATATAAGACCTGTCAATTAGACCCGGAGACCCGCGACCCGATTCCGAGACCCGAGAAATCGGGCAGGGTCGGGTCCAAAAAACAGTCCCGAAAATTTTTGGGACCACGTCTGGACCCGGCTCAAAAAATTTCGAGACAGTCGGGTCTACGGATCTGACCCGAGACCCGACCATGACCCACCCTATAAAAAAAAACCCTAATTTCTAACCCAGCAGCCCGCACCGCATCTTTCTCTTCTTCCTCACCATCACCAACCAATTGCCACCACCAATCATCTATCACCATTCACCACCTCCAAATTGCCATTTCCTCCTCTGCCATCACCCAATCAACCACCATCAATTGCCAAATTACCACACCCAAATCACCCAAAACCCGATCCATCACCCATTGCCCAACAATCCAAGTGCCAAATCCAAGAGTCCCAATTTCCCTCTTTATCTGCCATTTTTTTAAAGAACATAAAAAGAAAGTGTATGAACTGGTGATCGGAAAGGAAAACAAATACAAATAGAATTATATACTAGGCGTTTACAATACAATCATGAAAAATTGGAAAACACAGCCACAGCAAGTAAGGCATAAATAATTTATCTATTAATTATGAGGAAAAATTATGCACGTGAATTGAAGAAAAAGAAAGAAGAGACCTGATCGGTGATTTTGAGGTGGATGATCGTGTTCTTTTCAAGGATCTTGACAGCAAAAGTTTGGCCAGAATCAATGTTCTTGGCCAATTTCACTTTACCGAAATTGCCTTGCGTAGAAAAGAAAGAAAGAAAAGAAGGAAAGAAAAGAAAGAATGAAAGAAGAGAGGAAGCTGCTGGAAAGAAAAAGAGAACAGAGAATAAAAAGAAAAAAAAAAGAGAAGGAAAAAACAATCCCGGGCCGGGTCGGGTCCAATCCCGGATTGGACCCGAGCCATTTTCCCGGGCCGGGATCGGGACCAATTTTTGGTCCCGCATTTTTTCCGAGCCGGGACCAATTCCGGCCTGATTTTTCCCGGGTCTGTCGGGTCTCGGGTCGGGTCCGATCCGCAAACCCGGATTGATAGGTCTAGTAAATATTAGTGAGGGCGAGGGGACTGTCATTTAAATGTAGAGGGAGTATTGAAGAGCGACACACAAAGGATCATCAACGACATAAACAACAATGACACATTATGCAGTGTTATCATAGATGATAATATCTACTTTAAAAGTCTCTTCTCCCATTATGCCTTTACTTTTAAGCATAGAAACTAGAAATTGGGTTAGGAAAGTCCTCTTTGACATTCCATTTGTTCATGTAACAACGCTCTTGAAAGCTGGCTTGGGACGACTGGTTACGTGTAAAAATCACATTTCCTTTTACTTATATATTACACTATCTTTTGGCAAAAAAAACAAAAAAAAACCTAAATGGTTAATTGACTATTTAATTGTCACCTCCACCTATAAAAATTAAAAATAAATAAATAAATGTGTCCCATGACCTCAATAACTTATACCTTATCAGTGTAATATCACCATAACATTAAAAAAAAAATTAGTTGTTAGCTTCATTGTTTGGCCCTAGATTATAATTAATACCTCGAATCTTGTCTTTTCCTAATGCCATCTTCCGATCTTCTTGTGAAAAACATAGAATGCGAGAGACATTTAATGAGTCATTGTCCAAATTCTTGGGGGAAAAAGTGGGAAAAAATGCATAATATTTTTTTTTCCAAAAGCTAATTTAGAATTATATAACTAATAAGATAAGAAAAATACCCAGAATTTTTAGTAAAAAAAAACTAATTTTGTATCATGAATTTTATTTTTACTAAGTACTGCTCTTTGTTTCAAAGCTAATGATATCTTTTTATCTTGTCTCAAATTAAATAATATTTTATTATTTTATAAGTAATTTTTTGTTTAATTTTACTAATTCATCAACTTACTATTGATGATGAATAATCAATGAGAGTAATAAAATATGATTAATTAAAAAAATATAAAAAAACACGGATATAAAATATAAAAAATATCATTTTATTTTAGAGATGTTTATGACTAGACTTGCTTAACAAACGTCCCCCTATTGGGCTCGCCTGGGCATTCACTAAAGGGCAAGGGTTTCTAAATTCTAGACCTAGCTCGTTAAGGTTAGAAGATCGAGACTAGACTTTGAAATTTTAGGTTCGTGCTGTCTAAACTCGTCCAAATTAATATACGTTTATATATAAAAATAATATATACTATGATTAGTTTTATAAAAATAAAAGCGACATCATTTCATTAAAAACGGTGTATTGTTTCTGTTTAATGAACAAACTCATTAAGTTTGTGAACAACCCATTCAATTTAGAGGATCGGGTCTAGGTTTTGAAAAAATTGGCCCTCTAAAAAGCCTATCCAAGTCCATATAAACTTAACGAAGACATTAAAAATTTAAATTCAGCTCAGACTGTTCAATTAGTAGGTCTATTCATAACCGATAAAAGGAAAAAGAATAAAGAAAATATAAAAACTAAACCAACCTACTCCTACATGTTGGTAACTTAGCAGTGAGCAACTGATATTTTGAGAAGGTGAACAGTACTTCGTTGAAATTATATCAATTTGGACTCCTGATATTTAGAGAAGATTTGTGCTGTTGTGCTAGGATGATAATTTGGAATTTTGGACCTAGGTTGAAAGAGAAATCTGAGTGCTTGACTCATCAATAGGCTATTTGGTTACGATTCATGGCTTTAGCTTTTAATAGGTTCAGACCAGATTGGTCGTTGGAGTCTACCTTTAGCTTTTAATTAAAATTTAAATAGGTCAAATATGTAATTTAAAAAAATAGTGAACTGAACCATTGGATTCTTTGGAGTCCAATTTTTCATAAAATTATCAGAATTGAACCGGACAGCGAACCAGATAGTTCATGATTCACTGATTTTCTTGTTCAATTGTATTTAATCGGGTTGAAATGGATCGTGTCTCATAATCATTCAAACATCTAACGATTTAGCTCATGAATCACTAATTTACTAATTCAACTAAATTGAACCATTTAATTTATTAAAAATATAATATACATACAAATTTATACATACTTTTAATTATAATAAAGAATATAACTTACTAAATTTGTGTTAGAAAAAAAACTTAGATATTGACACGAGTCGGAGGTTTTGGGTATCGGTGTTGAGACGAGCCACCACATAGGTTTGGATAAAGAAAAAGTTCTTTGTGTTTGGGAAGTTGTTGAGCGGAGATGAGGTTGATTTGCAGCAGTTTTTGTGGTTGCTCTTCTTTCTTCATGGTTTCTTTTTTGGTGAAGAGATCGAAAAGATTTTGGTTTTTCGATGGCAAGACCTGCAGGTGAAGGAGGCATATATATACCTGTTACTAAGTTTGTGTTAGAAAAAAAACTTAGATATATAATAATTAATAACAAGTGTCATATAACTTCATGGTTTGCTTACATAGGTCATGAATCCAACAATAAAATCAAAATAACTCAAATAAGTTGAAATAAAAAAAATAAGTGAATTGACGACCACGAGAATGAGTTGGTGATGCATGAAAATTGACCGGTTCGACCGGGATCTCTTTATTTATCAAAATATCATATTTTTAAATTTTCATAGAGTCTTTCCGGAATTCCTTCCAAAGTCATTTTAATATTTTTTTATGGATTTTGTCATTTCAACAATTCGAATTAAATAACGCGCTAACGAATCCCCCTCTTTTTGCCACTAGATTTCCCAATTAAATTCGCCATAACACTCATAATGATCAACATTGCGAAGATTTCATTGTACGCTGGAAGCTCGTAACATAGGTCCCGATAAACCCCAATTTATTGCTTCCCCTGTACCAATAATACATATTCCTTCAACTCATTCTAAAAAAAATAGGATTGCGCATAATAAGTTTTTGATATTCAACAACTCTTGTTAAAAGATAATGGCAGAAATCCAAACATTTATCTAACCAACCATGAGGTAGATCAGCTGCTACTCTTCTGATACGGAAAAAAATATGCATCATTCTCGTATTGGTGGCAACTTCAAATATGGTTGTTTTACATTTTCGATATATTAGGTCGAATCGGTCCGATTTTCTTATGGTTTTTAATTTTTTCGATTGAATAAGCCGATCTAACTCGATTTTATAACTATATGTGTGAACCAAACAAAATAAAACTAGAAATATCAAATTTAATTCTCACCATCATCTATAAAATTTTTATAAAAAAAAACCTCCCCATGACCGCTACACCTTGTTAATGTAATATCACCCTAAGATTAAAAAATATTAATTTTAGTTGTTAGCCTAATTGTTTGTCCCTAGATTAGATTTAATACCTCGAATCGAACCTTGTCTTTTCCTAATGCGATCTTCCGATCTTGTTGTGAAAAACAGAGAATGCGAGTCCAAAATCTTGGGAAAAAAAGAGGAAAAAAACGCATAATATTTTTTTTCCAATAGCTAATTTAGAATTTTATAACTAATCAAATAAGAAAAATACCTCATTTTTTTAAGGACCGAGTTCTTTTAGTAAAAAAAGACGTAATTTTGTATCGTGAATTTTTGTTTTATTTTTATTTTTATTTTTATTTTTACTAATTACTACCCCTCCTGTTTCAAAATTAATAATGTTATTTTATCTTATCTCAAATTAAATAATATTTTATTATTTTACAAGTAATTTTTTTATTTAATTTTATTAATTTACCACTTGCTATTAAAGAAAAATAATTAGTGAGAGTAATAAAGTATGATTAGTTACAAAAATGGGTATAAATATAAAAAATATCATTTAATTTGAGACGAATGCTCATGACTAGACATGCATAACGGACAAGCCCATGTTGGGTCTACCTGGGTCTGCACTAAAGGGCAAGAATTATCAAATTCTAGGCCCGACCCGTTAAAATTAGAGGACCGAGACTAGGCTTTGAAAGTTTAGGCTCGTGGCCCGTCTAAGCTCGTCCAAACTCAACTAGCAATACATATTTATATATTGAGTTTTGCTAACCTACCCACTAGCATTGTGTCAATTTTTATTGGACACAAATTACTCTTATTTTACATTAACTTTATTAAAACACATAAGAATAAATATGATAGTTTCAATTATTTCTCTATCCTTTTAATTACCACCACATTAATTAATTAATCTTATCTTTACTCCCTCTCTCTTATCAAGAAAACCTCCTTACTTTTTTCTTCTTCTTCTTCTTTTTATATCTGAAACAATCTGTGGTTTCCTCCCTGCATTTCTTTTTGTGGTATGTAATTTGCAACTCTAAAAGAAACTGTCGCGCCCCACGAAAATTAAAAATTCGCGAGTGTGCAACGAAATTCGGGACCTTACAATGCTCAGCGTAGATGGACGCCTCGCAGCGTGCAATGAAGTCGCCACCCTAATTTGGTTGCTAGGCTTAGGGAACCCTAATCGTCATGGCATAGGAAATATAATAAGTAAAAAACTAAAGGCACAAAAAAGGGGTCTGGACCCCAGACAAAGGTTCGGGGTCGTATTATGGTCTCGGGAAGGTGTTAGGCACCCAAGACACATCCGAAAACGGTTACCGGTTGATGAGAGAGGTGTTTAAAAAGGTGTTTGAGAAATGCGTTTTGAAAAAGGGGGCCCTCAGAGGAATCGTTACTTTAGTCTTTTTTATGATCGTGATGGGACTGAATTTTCCGTAAGACTGAATGAGCGCCCTCTTTTTTCATCATCGGGCCATGCATGCTTAGATTAGTTACTACGCGATCCTAACATGGATTGCTAACAGAGTACCATTTTAAATGATGAATTTAAAACGATAGTTTGCTGTGGGATCGAAAGTCCCCATGTACATGCAGTCAATATAAACGAGAAGTAAAATCACATGAACGCGGCATTTTAAGAAATTCTTTAAACACGTTGTGCATGTGGGTTGATTTTAGTTCTAGTAGTTCTATATATCATGCATACGATGGATATTTGCAGAAAGCATCGAATAAATAAAAAGGAATCGAAAGGCGTACTTTCGAGCGAAGCTCGAAACTAAAACCTGCAAAATGAGAGTGTTAGCGATAGCTCGAGAAATAAATAAGCAATTTATGAGTGCGAGAATTTAAATGACAGTTGATTGTACACGAGAAATGATGGATTTCACGCATACGAAATGAGATGCTGAGTTTGGTTGTATGCGAAAAATGATTGATTTTAAGCATACGAGAATTTATTGCTAGGTGATTGCATGCGAAAAATGATGGATTTTTCGTATGTGAGAATTGAAATGCTAGTTGGTTGTATGCGAAAAATGATGGATTTTACGCATGTGAAAATTAAAATGCTAGTTGATTGCATGCGAAAAATGATGGATTTTAAGCATGTGAGAATTAAAATGCTAGTTGATTGCATGCGAAAAATGATGGATTTTAAGCATGTGAGAATTAAAATGCTAGTTGATTGCATGCAAAAAATGATGGATTTTAAGCATACGAGAGTTTAAATGCTACGTGGATTGCATGCGAAAAATGATGGATTTTACGCATGTGAGAATTTAAATGCTAGTGATTTGCATGCGAAAAATGATGGATTTTACGCATGTGAGAATTTAAATGCTAGTTGGTTGCATGCGAAAATGATGGATTTTACGCATGTGAGAATTAAATGCTGACGTGATTGGCATGCGAAAAATGATGGATTTTAAGCATGTGAGAATTAAAATGCTAGTGATTTGCATGCGAAAAATGATGGATTTTAAGCATGTGAGAATTAAATGCTGACGTGATTTGCATGCAAAAAATGATGGATTTTACGCATGCGAGAATTAAAAGGGTTGTTTTGATTGCCAGAAAATTGAATGTAGTTGACGATTCATAGGGGATTTAAAACAGTTGGATAATTTGCAGAAAGCAAACAGTTGATATTTGCGAAAAATAAAACAATTGATATTGCGGAAAATAAAACAATTGATATTGCGGAAGAATTTCCAGCAGTTTTGCGAAAAATTAAAGCAGTTGATATTTACAGAAAATAAAAGCAGTTAATGTTGCGACCGACCATGTAGGCGGTATTGAATTTAAATTGCTGAAAGTAAATTGCTGAAATTTAAAGTGCGGAAAAGTAAAGTGCGGAAAAGTAAACAGTTGATAATTTGCGGAAGGATTTCCAGCAGTGTGCGAAAAATTAAAGCAGTTGAATGTTTACGAAAATTAAAATGCGACCGACCATGTAGGCGGTATTGAATTTAAATTGCTGAAAGTAAATTGCTGGAATTTAAAGTGCGGAAAATTAAACAGTTGATAAGTGCGACCGACCATGTAGGCGGTATTGAATTTAAGTTGCCGAAAGTAAATTGCGGAAAATTAAAGTGCGGAAAAGTAAACAGTTGATAAGTGCGACCGACCATGTAGGCGGTATTGAATTTAAATTGCTGAAAGTAAATTGCAGAATTAAAGTGCGGAATGTAAACAGTTGATATTTTGCGGAAGGATTTCTAGCAGTGTGCGAAAAATTAAAGCAGTTGAATGTTTACGAAAATTAAAAAGCGACCGATCATATAGGCGGTATTTTAAATGACTGAATTTAAACAGTTAGATATAAATGACTGAGGTTAGATAACATGATAATGAATATTACGATAAAGAATGAGCAATTCATGTATAAACAATTCAATAAACAACTTGATAAAAATAATAAAAGAAGCGTACGAAATTTTTACGAAAAAAGTGAATTAAACAATTCACGCATAAAACATACGAAAAATAGCACGTATCATGAAAAACAACTATATGAAACATGCGAATATTTTACGTAAAAAAATGACGAAACGAGGACTCAGAAAAATATAAATGGGCTGGGCCCTATTTAAAATTTGGAAGAAATGGGCCAGGAACAGTTCCTGGCCCAAGGGAATTCATTTAAATGGTGATGGGCCAAGCCCATCACCTTTCTTCCTTTCCTTGCCCGAAGGGCCGCATGGCCCAAGTCACCATCTTCTTCCTCACGTCGCCGGAGCCACTGCCGGCGACGGAGGTGATGAACCAGGCGGCCAAATCGCCTGGTTCTTGACCCGAATGAAGCGTCTCCCTCCCAGCAGCACAAATACATCATCACAGCAAGGAAAACGGGAACAAAGCAGTGGCATTTTTGGAGAAAACGGAAAGATGCATATTTACATTAATTTACGAAATAATTAAACTAAGCTACGATAATTCAAACGAATGTTAGTAGAGTGAAATTAGGTTGAAACTCCAGCACTTAGAACACGTTTGAGCAGTTAAATGGTCATCGAAGTCAAGAACGAAAATTAGAGAGAGAAACCGTAAGTGAAAGAGGGAGAAAGAAACTCACGGTGATCGTTGCTGCCATGAGCAGACGGACGAACGGGAGTGAGGCTTGAGGGTGCGTGAATTGGTCCAGGAAAATGGAGAGGGAGAGTATTGTTTTTTTTTTGTAAAATTTTTCGACCTTTTTGCCGTTGGAACAGGGCGGCCATTTATAGGCCTCGAACGCGTGGGAGGGTGGCTGCCGGAGCTGCGCGTGGAGGAGGGCTGGAGGCTAGCCGTGATGATGGCGGAGCTAGGGGCTAGGGAGCAGGTGGCTTGGGCGACGACTTCCGTGGCTTTGCTTGTGCGTGCACTGTGCATGTGCATTATGCACATTAAATCAAGGGCCATTGATCTGGTTGACTTTCCTTGGTTGACCAGATCAATGGCCATGATCAAATGGCCTCTTATCTGGATTAAATGGCCTCGAGTCGGTTCCCGCGTGCAAACGTTCTGACTTTTCGAGACGAAGGTACCCGCGCGTAGAGAAAAATACGCCGGTTTTAGTCGTCTACAGCGAATCATGAAAATTTTCCGTTTAACGCGTTTATTTCCTCGTTCAAAGACGCGGAATGCGGGAACGGAAAAAATAAAGCGTTACACCGAAAATTGCGCGAAACGCTGTAGACCATTGCGACCAGAAAAAAAGCTAGCAACTAGTTGATGGAAAACATTTTGACGTCAAGCTATTGTCCGAGCAGGCTTACTCGGGTCCAATAAAAGCTCGAATAAAATAATAATAAAAAAATAAAAATACTAAAAAATGCGCTAAAACATTAAAAATCCTAAAATTCACGAGATGACCTAAAACGAAGAAAAAACTAGTAAACGACCACCAGATAGTCAAAAATGCGAGTTTTAAGGCTAAAAATAATAATGATAATAATAATGAAAATACTTGCCGAAAAATTAAAAACGCGATTTCGAAAGCTGACGAAGCTAACGATGATGCTAAAACGCGATGAAAACCCTAAAAATGCTAGCGACAGTAACTTAACTACAGACGACTGTAATTTAAGTAAAAATGACAGTAATTTAAATAAATGACAGAAATGCTAAAGTTAAGTAAAAATGGCGTCAAAATTCGGGTATCAACAGTTGCCCCCTCTTTACTGTCTTATCGAAGGATTTGATAAGCAGTAAAGACCGTTGCCCCTAGATATCCGAATTTTGGCGACATGACAGGTCTTACCTTAGGTTTGTAGGGATGATGTCGCTCTGGGAGGAGGAAATTGATGCTGTCGCTCCGGAAGGAGATGATTGGTTGATGTCGCTCTGGGAGGAGATGAATGCTATCACTGGGGATTAACAAGGTGCTTGCTTGACGTCACTCTGGGAGGAGATAGGTTGTCGATCCTACAAAGACGTAAACTTAGATCTGCTCAGGTATTGAGAGGCACATAAATTGCAGGGAATGTAAATGACAACTACTCTACCGGGGATGGAAAGTAATTTTACGAAAATGTAAACGGCAGCCCCACTGGGGGGATGATCACTTGACATGTGACTGATGTTGCTTCGGAAGATAGTGCGCGATTCGCAGCAGTATGAATGATTTGTCCTAATGATGTCACTCTAGGAGGAGGAAAATAATTATGTAGAAATGTAGAATTGTATGAATGACGTTGCTCTGGGAGGGGAAGAAATCCTAAGGTTGAAAAAGGTAGAACTACGCTATGCTATCACTCTGGGAGGAGAAGAAATACTACGCTAGAAACTAAATGCTGTCACTCTGGGAGGAGGAGAAATGCTACGCTGAAAATTTAAACAAACGTCGATTCCCGTAGGAAAAGGCGCGAAATGCGGAAATTAATCTAAGGTCGCTCTGGGAGGAGAGGAATGCTAATGCTGAAAACTAAATGCTGTCGCTCTGGGAGGAGGAGATGCTAGGGCTGAAAAATTAAACAAACGTCGATTCCCGTAGGAAAAGGCGCGAGATGCGGAAATTAAACTAAAGTCGCTCTGGGAGGAGAAGAATGCTAAGTGCTGTCGCTCTGGGAGGAGATAGAATGCTAAATGTTGTCGCTCTGGGAGGAGGGAAGTGCTAAATGCTGTCGCTCTGGGAGGAGGAGAATGCTAAATGTTGTCGCTCTGGGAGGAGAAGAATGCTAAATGCTGTCGCTCTGGGAGGAGGAGATGCTAATGCTAAAGACTAAACTATGATGTCACTCTGGGAGGAGAAGAAAGCTATCGCCAGCGGCCTTGATACGAACCTAGAATGCGTCTGCGTCCTGCTCAGGAGGTAACGACCCCAAGGACAAGACTTTCCCACGATTTGCAGCCGTAAGCAGTCCTCACCTGATATTAGTGTTTGCACTCACGCTCTGAAACAAGGCTAAGTGTTTCACACTCATAAAGATGCTACTAACATGATACATAATCTACAGTTCGCAATGTCAATCCGAGTGAATAGACTTCGAATGAAGATACACATGCATGGGCGTTCTAATAATCGATGGGACTTTTACGGAAAAGAATGAAAGGACATGAAACGTCCGGAAATGAGTTTGTTTTAAAAAAGGTTGCTTTGCTGGAAGGTTTTTGATGACTGATGCTTTGCTGATGAGGGCGAGGTACGTGAGCCTTTTCGCTTTTCGCTAAGGATGCTTGCTTGACAGAGTGCATGAGCTCTGGGATCCTTGCTGGGGGGTGCTTTTTGTTCGGCCTGGGGCCCTTTTCTTGACTCCTCATTGGGGAGTGTCGTCGCTGTTCTTTTTGCAACTCACTACTTGAGTTGGCGTGGGGCCCCTTTCTTCTCGGGTCTTTACTAGTGATGCTTGCTTTGAGGTTTCTTGAGTTGGCGTTGGGCCTCTTTTGCTTGACTTTACTAGGGAAGGATGTTTTGAGATTTCTTGAGTTGGCCTTGGGCCTTTCTACTCGAGTTCACTGGGGAAAGTTTTCTTCGAGATTTTCTCGAATTGAGTTGTCCCCGGACTGTGATTGCTTTGGCTCTTCGATTGTTTGTATTCGTCGAAGGTCTCTGAGCATTTTTCTTTTCTTTTCCCTTTTTTCCCCTCTCTCCTTTTTCTTTTTTTCTCTCATTTTCCCTTTTTTATTTTTTTATTTTTTTATTTTTTTATTTTTTTATTTTTATTTTTTTTTAAAATATATATCCCTCCCCTTTTTGATTTGATTTGAAAATGCAACAGAGCAGAGCCAGCACAGCCTTTGTCTTGATCTCTTCCCCTTCTGTCTTGAGGCCTCGGCCTTCGTCGTTGCTGCTTCTTCGGTGATAGTCCTTAGCGATCTCCTGGTGACCTTTCCCGTCTCCTTCGTCGTGAATTTGAACTTGGCGTGCTTTTACTTCCGGCTGGCAATTTTAGCTGAAACTTCTCTTTGGCTCCCGGGGTATGATTGATATTGACGGTTTGGGGGAGTGATGACATATATGGTGGAAAGAGGGAAGAAACGAAAAAAGTGGAGAAAATCGTAAAAGTCCCACGTCATTTTATAGCTATCCCATGTCTAATGGCGCATGTACCCTGGATATTATGCGAACTCAACTAGTATCTAGTTAGGCTCTTACACTCATGAAGGATAAGACGTGACGGCTCAAAGATGCTTACCGGGATCTGTTTGTGACTGCTTACGTCGGAGCAAACCGCGGATATAAGAGCAAACAGGTAATATCATGCATGGCACGTAATTTGGATAGATGCTGGAGTTAACAGAGGGATTAAATATTCCTAACCTATGTTGTGCATGAAAATGCTTATTAGAGTAGTATGCTTTTGTTTGAGCCGGGCTAAAGAGGGATTTTTGATTGATTTTTGATTTTTGATTGATTGATGATTTGATTGCCGGATGGTTTGATTGCTAGACGTTTGATTGCTGGATGTTTGATTGCTAGATGGTTTGATGGCTAGATCTTTGATTGCTAGATGGTTTGATGGCCAGATGTTTGATTGCTGGATGTTTGATTGCTAGATGGTTTGATGGCCAGATGTTTGATTGCTAGATGGTTTGATGGCCAGATGTTTGATTGCTGGATGTTGGATGGCCAGAGGTTTGATTGCTAGATGTTTTGATTGCTAGACGTTTGATTGCTAGAATGTGGGGGACGACTTATTTGCAACGTTCTAACGAGGACCTAAGGTTGCCCCCAGTGGGCCAGACGACCGTACTCAACTTAAAGCTAACAAAGCGAGCAGGAATGAAAATAAATTTAAGTAAGGGGAAAGAAAGATAGACTCCCCTAAGATGTGCAGCGGGACTGCAAGGGCGTCTTCCACAAGTTCCATGCGGATGACAGTAAGATACTTCAAGTCCCTGTGAGATAAAGAGGGGACAGCAGAGTAGAAAGGGAAATTAATCAGAAAAAGAAGAAAAACGAGATAAGTTCAGGGATTCTCCCTTCCTTTAGCCCAGTTTTCGAGGGTGTCTACGACGTCGTCCCAGCTCAGGGACGCTTTGCTTTGATTGGTTTCTTTTCCAGCTGCTTTGTGGGAACTGCCGATCCAAGTCAGAGTGGGGACGTGATCTGCATTTGGTTTATTTACTTACTGGTCATTGCTGGACCTTCGCTGATTGGCTTCGTGGTTGCTCTAGGGTAGAGGGGAAAACCCTCTGTCCCTGAATTGTGCAGCGGGGCTGCATGGGTGTACGCTTACCGTTCTTATGCGGGCAATGAATGGGGCTATCCAGCTCCTGAAAAAGACACGGCGAGAACAAATGAGGAGCAAATGCAAGACAATTTTTGGCAAAAGTAATGTGATTGATAAGTTTTTAAGCTCTCCCTTTTAGACGGGTCATCCATAGGTCACTGTGGTGTGACTTGTGTTGGATGTTTGTTGATGATGGCTTTGCTCTAGGGGTTTGATCACAGCTCTTATCTTAGTTCAGGTGATATCGTCAGTCAGCGGCTGGCGGCCCACAAATTAGAGGATTGATCTTCCTCGTGTTGATCACGGTGCGGATGTTGGGAATCCTCTTGAACAAGACCGCATTAAGTATGTTGACGGTGGTCCTAGGAGGAAGACTTTTTGTCGTGCTTTTTCCAAGAGTTCTTGCCTGTAAGGGTGCGCTGGGCGACCACGGTGTTTGGTGGTGAGCTCCTCCGAATAGGTGAACGGAGATGGGAGCCAATGTTGCTAATGTCTTGACAGCTCAGTCGGCGTTGGACGGGCTTTGTGACTTTGGTCCAGCATTCAGTCTTTTGAGACAGGTTGTTTGCGATGTTGGTCGTGCTGATATCACTGCGAGGAAAAAGAATTTCGCTTTAGACAAGATAGTTTGTCTTAAAATCTTTCCTAATTTGCTCTTGAAGGTGGCCTGCTGCGGCCAATCAACAACTCCTATGAGCGGAACTCTCTGGTTCTATCGTGATGACGAGCTAAGGCGTGAGACCTTACGTCCCTGCAAAACTGAAGATTGATTAGTGGCGTTAGTCTAAGTGGCGCGTCTTACGTCCCGAGCTACTCCTGGGGAGCCATCCATGCCATGCCTCATTTTGTCATCTCACAAGTTTTAAGAAAAAAGCAAAGGACAACAAATTCTTTTAAAACAATAAGCATCTCTTGAAAAAACTTATTTTATTAATTTCGGGACAAATGTTCGTGCCAGATTGTCATGATAAAACCCTATGTCTTTCGTCTGACCGGGCGGCGGTTCGTGACGCTTCAGGCGTAATATGTCTTGACTGCATCGGCGTTTACCGGTCTTGGGAGATCGTCTCCGTCCATGTTGGTTAGCACTAGGGCACCTCCTGAGAATGCATTCTTGACCAGATACGGACCCTCGTACTTTGGAGCCCACTTTCCTTGACTGGCCTCCTAATGAGGGAGAATCTTCTTCAACACTAAATCTCCAGTCTTGAATTGGCGAGGCCGCACTTTCTTGTTATAAGCGTTGGTCATCCGTTGCTGGTACAACTGTGCATGGCAAATAGCAGCCAGGCGCTTTTCGGGAAGGAGGTTCAGCTGCTCGTACCTCACTCTCGCCCAATCAGATTCTTCTACTTCAGATTCTGCCAGGATTCTGAGGGAAGGAATTTCTACCTCGAAGGGAATTACGGCTTCCATGCCGTAAACTAAAGAGTAGGGAGTTGCCCCTGTGGACGTACGGGTTGCTATCCGATAAACATGTAGTGCGAAGGGAAGCATGTCGTGCCAATCTTTGTGAGTGATTACCATCTTTTGGATGATCCTCTTCAGGTTCTTGTTTGCTGCTTCGACTGCGCCATTCATCTTTGGTCGATATGGTGACGAGTTTCGGTGCTTCACCTTCCAACGTTGGCAAAGATCGTCGATCATTCTTCCGTTGAGATTGGTGCCGATGTCCGTGATGATGGTTTCTGGGACCCCATGACGGCAAATGATATTTCTCTCAATGAATCACATGGTCGTCTTCTGAGTGATGCTGGAGTAAGAGGTGACTTCTACCTACTTGGTGAAGTAGTCGATTGCTACGAGGATGAAGCGATGGCCATTAGAGGTTGTTGGATGAATTTGGCCGATGATGTCGATTTTCCACATCGAAAAAGGCCAAGGCGATGTCATGTTGAAGAGAGGGGCTGGAGGGACATGGGGATGGTCCGTGTAGATTTGACATTGGTGGCACTTCCGGAAGTAGTCGATGCAATCTCGTTCGATGGTGAGCCAAAAATAACCTTGCCTCATTATCTGCCTGGCCATCATGTGTCCACTCGCGTGAGTGGAACAGACTCCTTCGTGGATCTCTGCTATGATTCTCTTTGCCTCGGCCATGGTGACGCAGCGAAGCAAAGCTCCATCAGCTCTCCTTTTATATAGAACCTCGCCGTCGAGGTAGAAGTCTAGTGCTAAGCGCTGGAAGGTTTTCTTGCTAACCCGGCTTGCCCCCGGTGGATACTCCCGGTTCTTGATGAACTGTACCAAGTCGTAGAACCATGGCTTCCCATCGGGTTCTTCTTCTAAGACGACGCAGCAAGCCGGAGTTTCCCTTACCTCCACTCTCAATGGCTGAAGCATCACTCCGCATTCTAACTTGAACATTGATGCCAATGTGGCCAATGCGTCTGCGAAGCGATTCTTTTCTCTGTCGACTCGGTCAAACTTGGTTTCCTCGAATTCCCGTGGGAGTCGGGTGAGTAGCTTTTGATAAGGGATGAGCTTGGAATCCCATGTCTGTCATAGATCCTGGGCTTGGTCTTACGAGCATCGTATCCCATTGCTTGGTTAACTTCTTCTTTGATTTCCAAAAGGATGTCTGGATGCACTCTCCAAATTTTTGTTTGACAGGCTTAAACTCAGGCTCCAATGGGATACGATGCTCAACTGACCCGGGATCAAGGTCTAACATACCGGCGTATGCAAATACGCCCGAGTAGCTTTTGAGGAGGGAACTTAACCTTTCTCTCTGAATTATGTCCAGGGTGGTTCCGATCTTAACCAGCTTCTGATTCTCGTTGCTTGCCCCCAAGTTTACTTCGTCCAATTCCTCCCGATGAGGGGTTATTTCCTTTTCTGAACTTTCTAGTAAACGGGTTAGTTCGTCGGAGACTTCGGCCTTGTCTTCGGTCATAGCGATGATTTCTTCGCCAGTAAAGACATAGGTTTTATCAAGACAATCCGAACTAACACTCATCCTGAAATTAAAAGCGCGAAAAAAAGAGATGCGTAAAAATGAAAATTTGCATATATATTGATTTTTAACAAAAGGGAACAGGAGTCCCTACAAAAATGTTTTCGTAAGAAACGTGCCAAAAACATATATATTTTTCAAAATGGGAAATTACGGAGAGACATTCGGAAGCATGGTGATGGTCCAGTTGCCCACAGACTCCCCTGACTTCTTAACGAAAATGACTGAACCAGGCGACGATCCTTCTTCTCCTAGAGTGCAGATACGGAGGTCTGATACCCTGATTGGATTTTCATTGATGGTTTCAGCGGCGAAGGGGAACGTGGTTCTGATGTGGGGAATCGGCATTTTGCCCTCTGGCGCAGAACGTCCAAATAGCTTAGCCAGCTGCTTTTCTTTCTTTTCTTGGGCGATCCTGGTGAAATCGGCCTTGCTGGGTTGGTACCCTAACCCAAATCGATCTCCGAAGCTCTTCGGAGGCGCCCAGCCTTTCGATCCTTGTAACTCGGCCCCGAGCCGTTTTCCTAATTGGAAGCTTCCCTCTAGTGTTGACTTAGTGGTTGTTTCGGCTACCCCAGATTTTGAGGCTTTGCAAACGGGGGATCCCTCCTCAATCCAACCCGCGTTGACAATTTCAAAGGCTTAGAAGGAACTCTCCAGGGTTTCGGTAGTTTCGATGTAAGGCACGGATGCATGCTTGGCCAAGATCAAGGCTTCTTCGGCCTTTATCGTGATGAGGGCATTGTCTTTGATGTATTTGAGGCACTGATGCAGGGAAGAGGGCACGGCTCCCGCTGAATGGATCCAAGGCCGTCCTAGAAGCATGCTATAGGCGGGTTGGATTTCCATGATCTGGAATGTCAAGATGAAAGGGTGGGGTCCGATGACCATGTCCAACTCAAAGTTTCCGAGGATCTCTCGAGTGGTACCATCGAAAGCCCTAGCCATCATTCCGCTAGGCTTCATGCGAGAGAGATCGACTGGTAGTTGTTCGAGGACATGCCTGGGCATGACATTCAGTGCTGACCCATTGTCGATTAGGGCTTTTGCTATGACATGCCCCTTACATTCCACCGTGATGTATAGGGCCTTGTTGTGATCTCTTCCTGCGGGGTCTATCTCTCCTTCAGAGAAGGAAATGCTACTTAAGGCTTGAATCCTCCCAACGAGGTTCTCCACCCCTTCCGTGGTGATATCTTTAGTCACAAAGGCTTGCTTCAGGACTTTCAAGAGAGCTTGGCGATGAGGCTCTGAGGTGAGGATCAGCTCCATGATGGAGATGCGAGCTGGAGTTTTCTTTAGCTGTTCGATGATGCTGAACTCGCTCTGTTTCATGATCTTGAGGAACTCGGCTGTCTCGTCCTCAGCTACTGGTTTGCTCAAACCTTGAGTCTCCTCTGTCATCTCTTCGCGGATCACAGGGTTTTTCCCTTTGGCTTGTCTTTGTTTTTCTACCTCCTCCGATATGTAGCATCTCCCTGTACGGGTCATGCCCCCGATATGAGAGGTTTCGCCGATAGTCGGCTCTGTTGGTGCGATTGCAGGAGGGGTAGTGACCACCGTGTATCCGTAGTTAAATGGGACTGCATGCAAGTCTCGACTAGGGGTATTCACAGCCAATGTGAATACTACCTTGCGAGGGGTTGTAGCTGCATCCCCGGTTTGGGCCATGTACTCGAAGGAATACGGTGCTGGAGGATTATCCTCGATGGCGTTGATTGCTCCTCGGGTTGCCCCTTCAGTTTGGATGATCCCGAATGTCGTGAGTTGCTTGACTTTCTTCCGAAACAGTCCGCAGTCCTGGATGTCGTGCTTGCTCTCCCCTTGGCAGAATAGGTACTGGGCCTGATCATTTCCTGGGAATGGCAGATAAGCGTTGTTGGCTAACGCGAAGAATAATTCTTCGCTGGGTGTTTCCTCTATTGAAGGGGGAGGAACGCCGATTCCCATGGAAGCAATGTCGCTCTTCCCAGGCTTATGGTGTGGCGGAGGGTTGGTTGTTGCATCAGGACCCCTCACCAGACCTCTGGACGAGACTCGTCCTTGTCGGGTTAGATGCTCGACCTTCTCTCTAAAGGCGTAACAATCCTCTAGGGAGTGTCCTCGGGTTCCGGCGTGATATTCGCAGCTAACCTTCGGATCATACCAGCTAGGGTAGGGAGTTGATTGAGGTGAGAGTGGGGACGGTGTGATCTGCCCATCTGCCAGGAGGCTTGCGTAAATTTCCTTCAACGGAAACGGAAGAAGCGACCATGTCGGTGAAGGGTATGACTCGGAGTCTGAGGATTCCCAAGAGGGTAGTAAGGGCACTGTGCTAGAATAGGAGGGTGGTGCCGAATACTTGACGAGGTAGTCGAACCTCCCGGAAGGTTGGCCCAAGGTGTCAATCTCGCGGTCTCCCTCATCGCGACGCCTGGAGAACCGTTTACCCGACGAGGTTGATCCTTTCTTTTGGATGTTTTGGAGTGGGGTTCTCTTGGCGTTATGTGGGATAGGAACCCCTTCTCCGATGGTGTGGATGGATCCTTCCTCATGTGTTACTTTCTGGGTTTGAATTACTCCGAGGCTCGAGAGTTGTCTCACCTTTTCTGCGAACAAACCGCAGCTTTGGATCTTGTGACCGTTGCTTCCCTTGCAGTACATGCAATGACCTGGGTTGTTTTTCGAGCATGGCACATATCCTCCTCGAGCTAAGGCCAGGAAAAGTTGTTCCTGTGGCCAGTCTGATGCTGAAGAAAATAGGTCGTTGCTCTCTCCTGCTGAGATGGCGTTCACCCCTCCCTTTCCTTGGGAATGATCGGGGAGAGGGTTGGTGGAGGTGTTGGGTCCTTTTGCTGCCCCTTCGAAAGATACCCATACACTTTTGATCAAGTGATGGACTTTCGTTTTGAATGCGAAGCAATTTTCCAGAGTGTGGCCTGGGGCTCCGGCGTGATACTCGCATCGTGCGTTAAGATCATACCACTTCGGGTAAGGAGGCAACTGAGGCTGCGCTGGAACTGGTACGATCTGTCCGGCTGCTAGGAGATGCTTGTAGATTTCTCCCGCAGGGAGGGGGAGAGGAGGCAAAGGCTCTCGGTTCCACCGATTGTTCGATGTGTTTTGGTTATTCGGGTATTTTGGTGGGTTATATGGCTTGGGTTGCATGGGTTGTGATGCTTGTACCGGAGGCGGCGAGAAATGTGTAGGATTTTGAGGCGCGGTATTAGCAACAGGCGGTGATGTGAAAGGAAAGTAGGTGGGTTGATATAGCGATGGCAAAGGGTAGGGCGATGGCGATAGATAAGGTGGAGGTGATGGAAATGGCTGCCCACGATTAGCTTGGGGAGCAACAAACCCAACATCTTTCTTTGCGATGGATGCCTTCTTGGGTGCAGACTCTGGTGCCGAAGGCGAGATTCGTCCAGATTTAATCCCTTGCTCGACTCTTTCGGCGATTAGGACCATGTCGGAGAAGCTATTTGAAGGATTCGAGATCAGGTAGGTGTAGTAGGGAGCCTTGAAGGTGTGTAGAAAGATCGATAAGAGTTCCTTGTCGCTTAAAGGTGGAGAGATCCTAGAAGCCAGCTCTCTCCATCTCTGAGCGTAGGTCTTAACGGACTCGCCGACTTTCTTTTCCAAATTTTGTAGGTCGGCCCGGTCGGGAGCTACCTCCATGTTAAACTTATATTGCCGGTAGAAGGCATCAGACAGGTCTCTCCATGTCCTGATTCTGGCTTTGTCTAGACCCATGTACCAAGTTAGGGCATGCTTAGTCAAGCTTTCCCGGAATAGATGGATCAACAACGGCTCGTTGTGGATCATCTCTGCCATTTTGTTGCAATATGCTCTGAGGTGGGTCTTTGGGCACTCGACCCCGGTGTATTTCTCGAAGTCAGGGATCTTGTATTTCGGTGGGATGACGATCCCGGGGACCATACACATATCAGCTGGGCCGGCAGGGTCGAATGGATCGGCCCCTTCAATCGCTTGGAGCCTTTCCTCGAGCAGATTCAGTCGGTCACTCTTCGGTTGTTCAGCCCGGATGGGGTTAGAACCGAAGGATAGCGGAGGTTCCAATGAGAACTGAAGTGGTGCTGGGTTGAAAGCGAAAGGCTGAGTTCCCACAGGTCCGGGAACGGTGCTTGGAGGAATGGGTGGGAGATACGAGGTCTCTGGATGGGTCGGACCTCGGCCGGAGCCTACAGCAGGGTTGATCGACAGATGCTGCAGTGGTGCGGTGATTTCTTCACCCAAGCTAATTAGAGGGTTTGCTGCAGGGGGCACAGTGAAGGGACTAATCCATCTCCACTGGCCCTCAGGGCCCGAAGGTGGCGGAAGTACCGAAGATCCTGTGACGGCAAATGAAGAGGGCGGTCCCACTGTTGGAGGAGGATCGAAACCCGGTGGGAGTTCGGTGGTAGCTTCATCCCTTTCCTTTTCGGCCCTGGTGGCCCTTTCTGTAGTAATCCTAACTTGCTCCTCTAGCTCTGCGATTCTGGCTGTTAGCACTTCATCGGCTTTAGCTTGTTCAGTCATTTTTTGTATTTGAAGTCTAGTTACAGGGAGCCTGTGCGGAGTAGCGTGCTTCCGAGGAGCTATTGTGAACTGCAAAAAAGAAAATACAAAAAGAGTAAGTACAGGTGATGATATACAAGTGATGTGCAATCCCGAGGCCTCCACGTTGCTCATTTGCTTTTCTGGCCACACTTTCATTTAATATTTTCAGGGCGTTCGGAGAGGCGTGATATCCTTGGTCGTTGATGATATGCGAAGGAAGCCTCAATTCATTCCAACGATACTGAGAAGCTATCTGTGAAACCCAAATTAGCAAGGGCAACCAATGCCATCATGCTAGGAAGATCTCTTTTACACTATCCTTTCAAATGACGTAAGGCCTGATGCCTGATGAACCCATCCAAAGGGAGGGATGATGACCGATATCATGAACTGGGAGTCTCGCGATGGACAACGAAGACATGGCTTATGAGCAAACAATGCTCGAGTATTTCGAATACTTGGCAGGATTTCGGTGAGACGCTGGTGTTTATCCCGGAGGGACTTTCTCTTTTCGTTTTGGATAATTGATATGGAAAGTGGAGGCATTTTTAATAAATATCCGAAAGCGTACGACTTTATTAAAAGCGTTTACAAAATATGGTAAACTTGCCAGCTACCTAAATTTCATCAAAAGTGGCTAAGATAGATGAAATCAGGGATCCTAATTACATGAAAAAGAAAAGGTTTGCCGATATTCGAGCCTTCCTATGAAGGTGTCAATCCTGGGGATCAGAGTTTTCTTGCTCATGCAAAAAGTATTCCATCGAAGCCATCTCCCCTTTTTGCATTTCTATCTCGGCCTCTAAAGCGGTGATTCGGCTTTGCAGTGCCTGGTTCTTCTTATCTCCCAAGTCTGCGCGAGTAGTCAAAACCCTTATCGTCGAATCCCTGTCTTCAATTATGGCACTTGATGCTTCTCTCTTGCGGGTTTCGTTGCTCAAGCGTTCCTTGAAGTCCCTGAGGGCCACCTTCTGTTTTACTGCTTGTACGCGGACGAAATCCTTGTGATGCCTGTCTAGTTCATTCATCTGGACTTCCAGGCCACATTGACGAGCTTCGGCGATATCCCTTTCCTCTGTCATCAGATCTCGCTCTTCCTGCGCTGCTCGCATCTGTTCTACCACTTGAGCGTAAGCCATGGCATCCATTCCTCCACTCACTTGAGATTCCCCTTCCTCTTCTATCGGTTTCTGATTTTCTAGGCGCGGTAAGACGTTGCCGTTGACTCGCCTCATCCTCCACTGTGGGTATTGGGGTATTGTTGCCGCAGGGGCGACGCGTCCTTTGAGATAAAAAGGGTGGGCCCAGTCTTGGGTACAGCTGAATGTTCTGATTTTCTCCAGTGTGGGGTAGATCTGATTTCGTCATGCCGAATGTTACTGGAATGATCTGTGTGATGCAAAACTGCCTGAGTACGTGGGCAGGGCAATAGTGAACACACCCCCATGCTCCAATCAAAGGAACCCAAGGTAGGGGTCCACAGCAGACGATGGGATCAGAGGTTCGCAGCCACTTGGCATGCCAGCTGAAATCCTCTTCGGAGAGGTTTATGAATCGGTCAGTCCAGACGTCCTTGTTTTCCATTTCCCATCTATCCGTGGTCATTGCGTTGATAACTCTGAGTAGAGGGCACGACCTTATGTAGCTTTCGAAGAAAATGGTCTGATCAGGAATCTGTTTGAAGTGGCTGACCAACCATACTGTCAGCAACTGGGCGCAGCAGGTAAGTCTCCCTTTTCCCTTTTTTCGACAGGAGTCCAAGGAACGAAAGGTCTCAGCCAAGATGGCTGTTGTAGGATTAATGGAATTAACCTCCATCTCGTAAAAGATGTTGGCTGCTGAAAAGTCGATGGAGTTTCTCATCCTTGGAGAAAGGACGAACCCTACGATGGCGAAGGCCAGAATCCTTAAGCGCTTCACTCCACTGGACAGCTTAAATAGTGCCTCGATATCTGACCAGCACCAGAAGTAGTCACCCTCTCTTACACGAGTAGTGATTCCTAATAGCTTGTCGAGCCTTGTTTTTACACTCGCAGAGTCGAATCGGACGTTTTGGTATATGGCCGAAATGGGGGATGTGAAGCACATCACAACCGAGTACTCCTCTAGCGTGGGAGTCAAATCCACTTCTTTGTCGAAAGAGAAACAACGATAGTAGGGGTCCCAGAATTTTAGGGCTACCCGGATGCAACCCCAATCGGTTTTCACGTCCACTAAGGTCAGTAGCTTGCCATATCTACCCTCAAACTGGGTTTCCTCGTCTTCAGTCAGCTCATTTCGTAACATCTGAATCCTAGTTAAGTCGGAGTCCACGACTTCTACCTTAACCTTAGTGGTGATGTCAGGGGCGAATCCCTGCTCTAACAGATCTCCTCGGGCAGCTTGATCATCGAAGCTTCGTCCCCCGAAAATATCAAATGAAAGTAGCATAGGCGCAGTCATAGCGAATGAGCAAACTGGGTCCTGTTGGGGACGAAAGTAAAATTCAAGTGCTAAGTAAATCGTGTGAGAAACCCGCAGTTTGTATAACAGGAAAAATCAGGTCAAAATGTCATCAAGAAAAATAGAGCCACAACAAACAGTTATAATTATGATGCACGTGCTGGGGCTCTGATTCCGACATTTCTAACTGGCTTGAACGGTTCCCGGATGATACCATGAAAAGGTCCCTAAAGTGTCGTCCAGTCGCCCGATTCCTTGCGAAATCGTATAACCTTTCGACTGGCTTTAGGGGTTCATCCGAGTTGGGTTTGGTGAACACTACCTAGGACATGTGTCCTAGGGCGTCACTACTACCCTCCTATTTTGGTAATTGTCCCCTGGGTGTAGGGCGCTATGGAATGCATATGACAATTGATAAAGCAAATAAATAAACAGACCAGCAATTGATCAAAGCAAATAAATAAACACATAAACACCTCTCTAAAAAGATAAAACCGGCTCCGACCCTACGTCCCCAGTGAAGTCGCCAAACTGTCGCGCCCCACGAAAATTAAAAATTCGCGAGTGTGCAACGAAATTCGGGACCTTACAATGCTCAGCGTAGATGGACGCCTCGCAGCGTGCAATGAAGTCGCCACCCTAATTTGGTTGCTAGGCTTAGGGAACCCTAATCGTCATGGCATAGGAAATATAATAAGTAAAAAACTAAAGGCACAAAAAAGGGGTCTGGACCCCAGACAAAGGTTCGGGGTCGTATTATGGTCTCGGGAAGGTGTTAGGCACCCGAGACACATCCGAAAACGGTTACCGGTTGATGAGAGAGGTGTTTAAAAAGGTGTTTGAGAAATGCGTTTTGAAAAAGGGGGCCCTCAGAGGAATCGTTACTTTAGTCTTTTTTATGATCGTGATGGGACTGAATTTTCCGTAAGACTGAATGAGCGCCCTCTTTTTTCATCATCGGGCCATGCATGCTTAGATTAGTTACTACGCGATCCTAACATGGATTGCTAACAGAGTACCATTTTAAATGATGAATTTAAAACGATAGTTTGCTGTGGGATCGAAAGTCCCCATGTACATGCAGTCAATATAAACGAGAAGTAAAATCACATGAACGCGGCATTTTAAGAAAGTCTTTAAACACGTTGTGCATGTGGGTTGATTTTAGTTCTAGTAGTTCTATATATCATGCATACGATGGATATTTGCAGAAAGCATCGAATAAATAAAAAGGAATCGAAAGGCGTACTTTCGAGCGAAGCTCGAAACTAAAACCTGCAAAATGAGAGTGTTAGCGATAGCTCGAGAAATAAATAAGCAATTTATGAGTGCGAGAATTTAAATGACAGTTGATTGTACACGAGAAATGATGGATTTCACGCATACGAAATGAGATGCTGAGTTTGGTTGTATGCGAAAAATGATTGATTTTAAGCATACGAGAATTTATTGCTAGGTGATTGCATGCGAAAAATGATGGATTTTTCGTATGTGAGAATTGAAATGCTAGTTGGTTGTATGCGAAAAATGATGGATTTTACGCATGTGAAAATTAAAATGCTAGTTGATTGCATGCGAAAAATGATGGATTTTAAGCATGTGAGAATTAAAATGCTAGTTGATTGCATGCGAAAAATGATGGATTTTAAGCATGTGAGAATTAAAATGCTAGTTGATTGCATGCAAAAAATGATGGATTTTAAGCATACGAGAGTTTAAATGCTACGTGGATTGCATGCGAAAAATGATGGATTTTACGCATGTGAGAATTTAAATGCTAGTGATTTGCATGCGAAAAATGATGGATTTTACGCATGTGAGAATTTAAATGCTAGTTGGTTGCATGCGAAAATGATGGATTTTACGCATGTGAGAATTAAATGCTGACGTGATTGGCATGCGAAAAATGATGGATTTTAAGCATGTGAGAATTAAAATGCTAGTGATTTGCATGCGAAAAATGATGGATTTTAAGCATGTGAGAATTAAATGCTGACGTGATTTGCATGCAAAAAATGATGGATTTTACGCATGCGAGAATTAAAAGGGTTGTTTTGATTGCCAGAAAATTGAATGTAGTTGACGATTCATAGGGGATTTAAAACAGTTGGATAATTTGCAGAAAGCAAACAGTTGATATTTGCGAAAAATAAAACAATTGATATTGCGGAAAATAAAACAATTGATATTGCGGAACAATTTCCAGCAGTTTTGCGAAAAATTAAAGCAGTTGATATTTACAGAAAATAAAAGCAGTTAATGTTGCGACCGACCATGTAGGCGGTATTGAATTTAAATTGCTGAAAGTAAATTGCTGAAATTTAAAGTGCGGAAAAGTAAAGTGCGGAAAAGTAAACAGTTGATAATTTGCGGAAGGATTTCCAGCAGTGTGCGAAAAATTAAAGCAGTTGAATGTTTACGAAAATTAAAATGCGACCGACCATGTAGGCGGTATTGAATTTAAATTGCTGAAAGTAAATTGCTGGAATTTAAAGTGCGGAAAATTAAACAGTTGATAAGTGCGACCGACCATGTAGGCGGTATTGAATTTAAGTTGCCGAAAGTAAATTGCGGAAAATTAAAGTGCAGAAAAGTAAACAGCTGATAAGTGCGACCGACCATGTAGGCGGTATTGAATTTAAATTGCTGAAAGTAAATTGCAGAATTAAAGTGCGGAATTTAAACAGTTGATATTTTGCGGAAGGATTTCCAGCTGTGTGCGAAAAATTAAAGCAGTTGAATGTTTACGAAAATTAAAAAGCGACCGACCATATAGGCGGTATTTTAAATGACTGAATTTAAACAGTTAGATATAAATGACTGAGGTTAGATAACATGATAATGAATATTACGATAAAGAATGAGCAATTCATGTATAAACAATTCAATAAACAACTTGATAAAAATAATAAAAGAAGCGTACGAAATTTTTACGAAAAAAGTGAATTAAACAATTCACGCATAAAACATACGAAAAATAGCACGTATCATGAAAAACAACTATATGAAACATGCGAATATTTTACGTAAAAAAATGACGAAACGAGGACTCAGAAAAATATAAATGGGCTGGGCCCTATTTAAAATTTGGAAGAAATGGGCCAGGAACAGTTCCTGGCCCAAGGGAATTCATTTAAATGGTGATGGGCCAAGCCCATCACCTTTCTTCCTTTCCTTGCCCGAAGGGCCGCATGGCCCAAGTCACCATCTTCTTCCTCACGTCGCCGGAGCCACTGCCGGCGACGGAGGTGATGAACCAGGCGGCCAAATCGCCTGGTTCTTGACCCGAATGAAGCGTCTCCCTCCCAGCAGCACAAATACATCATCACAGCAAGGAAAACGGGAACAAAGCAGTGGCATTTTTGGAGAAAACGGAAAGATGCATATTTACATTAATTTACGAAATAATTAAACTAAGCTACGATAATTCAAACGAATGTTAGTAGAGTGAAATTAGGTTGAAACTCCAGCACTTAGAACACGCTTGAGCAGTTAAATGGTCATCGAAGTCAAGAACGAAAATTAGAGAGAGAAACCGTAAGTGAAAGAGGGAGAAAGAAACTCACGGTGATCGTTGCTGCCGTGAGCAGACGGACGAACGGGAGTGAGGCTTGAGGGTGCGTGAATTGGTCCAGGAAAATGGAGAAGGAGAGTATTGTTTTTTTTTTGTAAAATTTTTCGACCTTTTTGCCGTTAGAACAGGGCGGCCATTTATAGGCCTCGAACGCGTGGGAGGGTGGCTGTCGGAGCTGCGCGTGGAGGAGGGCTGGAGGCTAGCCGTGATGATGGCGGAGCTAGGGGCTAGGGAGCAGGTGGCTTGGGCGACGACTTCCGTGGCTTTGCTTGTGCGTGCACTGTGCATGTGCATTATGCACATTAAATCAAGGGCCATTGATCTGGTTGACTTTCCTTGGTTGACCAGATCAATGGCCATGATCAAATGGCCTCTTATCTGGATTAAATGGCCTCGAGTCGGTTCCCGCGTGCAAACGTTCTGACTTTTCGAGACGAAGGTACCCGCGCGTAGAGAAAAATACGCCGGTTTTAGTCGTCTACAGCGAATCATGAAAATTTTCCGTTTAACGCGTTTATTTCCTCGTTCAAAGACGCGGAATGCGGGAACGGAAAAAATAAAGCGTTACACCGAAAATTGCGCGAAACGCTGTAGACCATTGCGACCGGAAAAAAAGCTAGCAACTAGTTGATGGAAAACATTTTGACGTCAAGCTATTGTCCGAGCAGGCTTACTCGGGTCCAATAAAAGCTCGAATAAAATAATAATAAAAAAATAAAAATACTAAAAAATGCGCTAAAACATTAAAAATCCTAAAATTCACGAGATGACCTAAAACGAAGAAAAAACTAGTAAACGACCGCCAGATAGTCAAAAATGCGAGTTTTAAGGCTAAAAATAATAATGATAATAATAATGAAAATACTTGCCGAAAAATTAAAAACGCGATTTCGAAAGCTGACGAAGCTAACGATGATGCTAAAACGCGATGAAAACCCTAAAAATGCTAGCGACAGTAACTTAACTACAGACGACTGTAATTTAAGTAAAAATGACAGTAATTTAAATAAATGACAGAAATGCTAAAGTTAAGTAAAAATGGCGTCAAAATTCGGGTATCAACAGAAACCATCTTTTTTCATTTTTCCCTTAAAATTATGTACAGATGCTCAAAGATACTGGTTTTGTTGATGTGGTTGCGGAAAACCAAACTGAGCAGGTTTTCTTGATAATCATTATTTGCTTGTGGTTGTGTGAATTAAAACTGTGTTTATCTTGTGATGTTTTAAAACAACCGATGGGATGTGGTGGTGCTCTGTTCAAAGACGTTCTGAACTCTGATTATTAAAAAAAATAGAAAAAAGAAGAAAAAAATAAGGAAGTAAGTGAGAAGATCGGGAAAAAAGAGGAAGTAAAAATAAAAATAATTAATTAATGTGGTGGTAATTAAAAAGATAGAGAAATAATTGGAACTACCGTATTTATTCTTATGTGTTTTAATAAAGTTAATGTAAAATAAGGGTAATTTGTGTCCAATAAAAATGGACATATGGGCAGATTAACAAAACTCTTATTTATTAAAATAAATATATACTATGATTAGTTTTATAAAAATAAAAGCAATATCATTTCCTTAAAAATGATACTATTTTTATTAAATTAACAAACTTATTAAGCTCGTAAACAACTTATTAAATTTAGAAAATCGGGTTTGATATTTGAAAGAAAAGACCGCTAAAAAGCCTATCCTGGCGCATATAAGGCCCTGTTTACCTCAGGGAATTTTCCCGAAAATTCTCCAGTTTTTTGAAAACTGGATTTTTTTTTTGGAATACGTGTTTACTTCGCGTTGTTTTCATTTCGAAAACGAAAATGAAAATTTTCAGAATGAAAACTCATGTGTAAGTTTTGAAAACACCAAAAACCTGTTTTTAAGTTTTTCTTCACCAATTGAAAACACGCGTTTCCAATTGGAGACTTTAATGAAACTTTTTTAAATACCCATTTGCCCTTCTTCTTCTCCTTTGCCCTTTCTCACACTGGTTTCTCCTTCATTGACGCACTCTCCTCCTTCATGGATGCGCAACGGCGACTATGCTCCTTCTCGTTTCCAATCTCAAACCGATGTTGTTAATCTCATCTACGGTGCCAAAACACAGGTGATTATCTGATGGTTATGTTAGTTTGTAGAATTAGGTTTTTGTTCCAATAACTTGGTATCGATTCGTATTTATATATTGACGTTTTCTTGACTTTGTTGGATGTTTTTTTCCCCTCTAATATCGCCGCCCATCAGCGCCACTTGAATCTTCTTTTTCCTCTCGCTTCTTCTTCTTCTGACGCTAAGCACGAGAAACGGAGATGGGAGCAAAACAAGCTTTGAAGAGAATCCCTCTCATCAAATTCCCTCCACGACATCTCAAACCGTCCGGTTCGTCATCTCCTCCTCCTCCTTCTTCTTCTTCCCTGCAAAACTTCCTTTTGTTATCAGTATTTCTTCCATCTGCTCTTTTTGCTTGGTCTGTGGTGCATGGAGGACAATCTATGATTTCAAATGAAATATTGTTCCCTGCATGTTAATCAGTAGATTTAGAATCGTTTGTTTTCGAGTTGTATGCTTGAATTTTGTTCAGATTTGTTTTAGATATTTAAGGTAATTTCGGTTGTATCGCTGGAATATTGTTTAGCTTTTGGACCATTGATACTTCTTCATCGTGTTAATGGTGTTGTATTGATGTTAACGATGCTAGTGATGTTAGTGTGTGCCCTCGATGATAAATTCAAGTTTGACTAGGGATAGAGTTGACTGTCCATTGTGCTGAATGATTTGCATTGTGATTAGGTTAGTTTGAGACCGGGAGTTAACTGAGGGTTTATTTCTTGTCATTATGTTTTCGTGTTTTCACTGATTTCCTCATCTGTATGCTATTCCTGGTGGATTGGGATGATGGTGTTTGATGTGGGAGCAGCAGGGGTGCCTCTGGTGCCAGGATATCATGGTAGCGAGCAAGATATTGAAGTTATGAAGGCGGAAGCTGATAAGATTGGATACCCTGTATTAATAAAGCCAACCCATGGGGTGGAGGGAAGGTGTGTTGTTGTCTCCCATCGTCTTGTGCTGCTCTCATTTGATGTTTTGTTGTGTTAGAACCTGTTCATGTTGGTTTGGGGTTACGGATGGGCTTTTCTTTCCAATGAATTCTAACACTCTACAGATTCTTTAGGGTATGAGAATAGTGCACACTCCAGATGAGTTTGTTGACTCTTTCTTGGGAGCACAATGTGAGGCTGCTACTTCTTTTGGAATAAATACAATTTTGTTAGAGAAATACATAACACAACCAAGACACATAGAAGTCCAGGTAAGCCTTTTTGGCTGTGTAAATATATTAGTTTCGTGCTTCATGGTTCATGTCATATTTCAATGAAATTGTTGTAGAGATTCCTTAATTATTACGCAAAGCTAATGGCTCAAATTCAACCTTTTGTTGTATGGTTGCCTGTGATATAAAGTTTGTTGTCTATGCGTGGGTGCATTGGTTACCAGATTTCTTAATATGTTGTGTAGATATTTGGGGACAAGCATGGCAATGTGCTACATCTATTTGAAAGGGATTGCAGTGTACAGAGAAGACATCAAAAGATAATTGAAGAAGCTCCTGCTGTAATATTTGCTTGCCATGATTTTAGTTCATTTTTTTTCTTTTTTAGATTTATCAGAGTTATAATCGGACTATACTGATGCAGCCAAATGTTATCAATGATTTCCGCTCTCACTTGGGTCAGGCTACCGTGTCTGCTGCCAAGGTAAATGCCATCCAGTTGGGTCTCTAGTGTGTACAATTTGTAAGATGAATTATATTCTAAACATTGGGATTAAGGTTACTTTTTTTTGAGTTTATGATTAGAGGGAAGAATAGGTGTTATGGGGCAGGCAGGGAATGATTTTTGTGACTAATAGCATTTTGCCTCTGGATATTAGAAAATTCCCAGACAAAACGCTATAGCGTTATGGTCAAAATGCTATAGCGTTTTGCCTCTGGAAATGTGGAAAATTTCCAGTAGCAAAACGCTATAGCGTTATACATAGCGTTTTGGCTCTGACAAGCTATAACGGCTAGTCGTGAGCAGAGAAACTTCTAATCCGCCACAATAATCCGATCAAAAGTGTCTACTAACCAAAACTTTCACCCCATCATTAAAATAGGTTCCAGAATCGAATTGGGTTAACATATCTAAATCAAAATCAATGTGAATTCTCTTTAATCAAAACAGATTACAAAACTTCCGCTAGCATTCATGAGAAAACAGAAACAAATAACAAACCATAAAAAAGAAGATTAAAAATTTCGAGAGTTTCGTCACTAAACTCATTAATTAATTAGATTTTTAGATTTTTGTTAGTTAATTAATTATTTATTTATAACTAACGACAAATTGCCAGATTAATGAATTATTTATTTTTAATTAGTTAATTCACATGCAATTCAAAGTTCTCCACACGTTTCAAATTGTTGGGACAAAGTGCTAGATCCTAAGGCATGTTCACTAAAGCTGTTTGTATGTACATGTATATTTGATTTTGTCAGGTTGTCAGATTGTTTTTATTTTCATGTAGGAATATGAATATTTAAATGCAATATTAGAAGATTGATGTTATATTTAATAAATTTTTCCTTTTTAAAACGACTATTTTTATTTTAAATTTCTAAATTAATAAAACTTTTTTCCATATTTCTTTCATATTGAATATATTAAAATAAACAATTAGAATTATTAAAATAATTTTCAAATAATTTTTTATTTTCATTACAAATATTTTCGGTTTTCTACAAAAAAATGAAAACGGGCGAAGTAAACACGTTTTCCAGTTTTCAGATCAGGAAATTCTTACATTCAGTGCGAAGTAAACGCGTTCTCCAGTTTTTCTGATTAGGAAACAAGCGCGAAGTAAACGTTTTTCAATTTTCAGAATAAAAATAAACAGCAAATTGAAAATTGAAAACTTTTAAAAACAGCAAATTAAAAATTGAAAATTCTCCCAGGTAGATTTTAAAATTTTAGGTCAGGTACAGACTGTTCATCAGGTAGTTCTATTCATAACAGATAAAATGAATAATAATAATAAAATATATAAAGTAAACCAACCTACACCTAAATGTTGGTAACTGCTGAGCCATAGTATAGCCATGTGGAAGGACGACGGACGGCAATATTTAGTTAAATATAGGGCAGAGTGAGTGATGTAAACGTGTATAACGGGCGCAAGAAGCGAGGTGTGGAATCATTGCCTACTCAGTTCCACGTCTACAAAAGGCCACGTGTTGACTTAGTACAACAGTTACCATCCGAACCGGGAGATACTTTTGAGGGAAAATTAAAAGAAACAAAAAATAAAACTAGACTCAAACTGATTTTGACATGCGGACCCCTACGTGTCAAAATCTGGCCCGTTACGTAGACGCATTCTATTGGACGGTATTGGACGGCATTCAAATAAACTCAACTACGCAGTACGCGCGTAACGTCACCCCGTCATTTCAAAAAGTTTCCTTTCTTCTTAATTTATCATATTCTCTCACTTTATCAAGAATGCAATACTTAATACTCATTCTGGCCAAAAATAATTATCATTCTAAAATGGATAATTAAAATTTTAGGTACCTGTATGTTGGGGTTTAATTTTATTTGGCACCTCTATCTTTTTTTTTGTTTAAAAAATACTTATACTCAAATCTTTGTTCACATTTGGTACCTGCGGCCGTTTCCGTCACCACTTTTCCGTTATCTAGCCTACGTGGCATGACACGTCATCAATATTGATGACATGGCATACCACGTCAGCATTAGTTTAATATTTCTTTTTTAAAATTTTTTATTTTCTTTCTTTTTCTTTCTTTTTTATTTTCTTCTTTCTTTTTCTTTCTTCCTCCTCTGCACACGAAATCTCTGTTCTTCCCTTTGTCTTCTTCATCAAAGCAATCGATCGATCAATTGACAAACCTCGTGTCAAGAAATTGTCAAGAAATTAATGGCACTTCATCCTTTTAAAACAAACCACCCACATTCATTTTCAAGGACAGAACCTCACCCTCTTGCTCTCACAAAAACACTCATCTTCAATCACCCTCTCAACCGCAAGACTCATCCTCCTCCATCATCAACACCACTCTCCCAAAACCGCAACCAATCTCTCCTCAAATCAAGCCATCCTCCTCGTCGCACCCCACTGCCGCCTACCTCAGCCCAAACACCGCTAGCCAACCACTGTCCCGATTTCTTTGCCGAACCACCAACCCATCGTCACTGCACCGTCGCTCCGCCACTGCCACAAATCCATCACCAATAGCAGCCACACAAACGCCAAATTCGCCCAATAGCCACCTCTGCCCAAACCCACCACAAATCCATCACCAACACCAGCCACACAAACCCACACAACCACTGAGAACCCACACAAAACCACAAATCCATCACCACACAAACCCATACACAACAAATCCATCACCAATACTAGCCACACACCCACACAACCTCCGTCTCCGCCAACCATCGCCGGCGTGGTCGGGTTGCGGAGGAAAGAAAAGAAAAAAAGAAAGAAAAACGGAGCAGAAGAGAAGAAAGAAAAAGAAAAAGAAAAGAAAAAGGAAAAGAAAAAGAAAGAAGAAAAGAAAAAGGAAGAGGGCTGCGTTAATGCAGCCCTAAATTGAAAAAGAAAAGAAACAGAGAAGAAAGGGAAGGAATGAAAGAAGGAGAAGGGAGGAGGGTTGCGTTAATGCAGCCCTAAATTGAAAAAGAAAAGAAACAGAGAAGAAAGGGAAGGAATGAAAAAAAAAGGGAATGAAATAAAAAGAAAGAAAAGGAAAGAAAATTAAAAAGTAAAAAAAAAGAAATATTAAATTAATGCTGATGTGGCATGCCATGTCATCAATATTGATGACGTGTCATGCCACGTAGGCTAGATAACGGAAAAGTGGTGACGGAAACGGCCGCAGGTACCAAATGTGAACAAAGATTTGAGTACGAGTACCTTTTAAATACAAAAAAAGGTAGAGGTGCCAAATAAAGTCAAACCCCAACGTACAGGTACCCGAAATTTCAATTACCCTTCTAAAATAATAATTTTTAGTAAAATAAATATTAAAAATTTAAATAAAATTTACAGTAATTTTCAGTAGAAAAATGACAATTATTCGTGAATGGAGATAAGTCATTAAATTTATTTACTTCATCTACATTAGTCACTCGTTTCTAAAAATAGTTTTATGGAAAGAAACCTTTTTTATCCTTTTCTCCTCTCTCCACGGTCTTTATTTTTCTCTTTATTTATTTTTCTTCTGAAAAGCCATCAAATAAGCTTTTAATTACTTGATTCTAATCATTCTTTCCAAAAAAAAAATCTCAGAATGAGATGTTACTTTCTTTATAATTTGGGTGTGTCTAATCAATTTTGTTGTTTTTACGTAGGCTGGATGTCGGGTATGTATAGCTGCGATTTGCGAAAGTTAGGTATGAAATGTTAAATTTCATCTTTTTAGTTTTCGACTCCTATTTTCCTTCAAGATTTTTGTTAGCCTTTTAGATTGAAAAAATGCAACGATCCGCAGCGAATAAAGCTACAATACATGCGTGAGACTCATGCGCCACCATAGGTTCTGCAATCGCCAAATGATCTGAACAAGGCTCCTTTTCATGTCCCATTTATTAAAGGGAAACAAAACTTTTTCTTTGGGAGTTATGTGGTCTTGTTTATGAGAGACTTTAGTTTATTGGGTGATGGATTAGTAGTCTGCATCAGGGACGGATCCAGGAATTATTTTCAGGAGGGGCGGGAGTTCAGGGACAGCGCCCCAGATTTTTTTTTTGGAGTATTTTGAAAGGAAAGCAAGCGAGCTGAACGAAAAAATGAACAAATGCTTAAGAGTATTTGTATCCGTTACTAAATAACAAATATTTAGATAAACTTAAAGAATTTTTTTTTGGAGTATTTTAAAGGGAAAGCAAGCGAGCTGAACGAAAAAATGAACAAATGTTTAAGAGTATTTGTATCCGTCACTAAATAACAAATATTTAGATAAACTTAACAAAAAAATTTTTTTGAGTATTTTAAAAGGAAAGCAAGCGAGCTGAATGAAAAAATGAACAAATGCTTAAGAGTATTTGTATCTTTCACTAAATAACAAATAGCAGAGATTTGGTTTCTTTAGTCTGAAAAGCTAACAAAATTTACAGCCCATGTATGTACTAAAGAAAAGATATTTCTATGACTAATTTAACAAAATATGGCCAATGGACAACAATTTACCAGTAAAAGATATTCTGCAGCTACCAAATATCATTCAATTCGACCTAAGAAAATCTCACAAATAAAAAGCCCAATACAATTTTTTTTTCATCCAGCCCAGGGTGGGCGCTTGCTCACCCTCGCTTGGGATGGATCCGTCCTTGGTCTGCATGTTGATATTTTGTGGATTTTTGGTGTGCCAGAGCATTTGATTTTCCTCACTTCTTCATTTATTCATTTCTCTCGCTGCATTTCTCTGTACTTGGTGAGTTGAGAAAATTCTTATTTTTTATATTTTGCGTAAGATGGAGAGTTGTAAAGGGAACAAGAATCAAATGCTTCAAGGACCCTTGTATTCCAAATGAAGCTTTCTCTTGTTACCCGCGCATTACCTCAATAGACCAAACGTTAAATGGGTACAGAAGTTAATAGATCATGGCAGCCATGACTGGAATAAACACTTGATAATAGAATTATTCAACAAGGAAGTTGCCAACCACATCCTCTCAATCCCTCTAAGCTTCATCGGTGCACAAGATAAATATTTTTGGTAGCACACACACAACGACTACTGCACCATCAAATCAGGTTATCAACTCATATTGCTCGTGCAAAATGCTCTTTGAGAATGCAAGTAAAATCAAAGAAGTTGATTGGGGCCTTACTTGACAATTGTGCATTCCTAGCAAGATTGACGACTAGTATTGATGTGATTCAAGCCCCATCGCATACGCACACCAAGAAGCTAGGACCAAACAGGCCAAGGCGTCAAGCCAAGGACGCGAGCAGGTAACTCCAAGCGAGGTTAATACAACCTCTAGGCGTAGAGACAGCGCAGGGAGTGCTGTTGGATCAAGCAATTGGGCGAAGGATGGCTTGGAGGCCGATATCGCAGGGCTTAGCATCGCCGAGTGCGTCAGGAATGTCTAGTCAAGCCATTTCGAGGCAGGAAGGTTCGGACCCAGCGTCTATGAGTCTTACAGTATCTATTAAGGTGTTATTTGAGTCTGAGCCAACTTTGAAGCTATTTGCACAGGTGGATCGTCTAAAGGCCTGAGCCGCCTTTCTCGCGTTTAGAAGGCCTATGCGCAGATGCAACAAGTGACTGTGCCTAGACCAATTCGGACGATTGAAGATCAGGTGCTTACAATCAACCGTGTTTCCTGAAGCTAAGGCTGTTAACGCAATTGTGACTAAGAATCAGCCCAAACGCTCGAGCCATTTTCAAGATGGCCAAGGGCGACATTGTCGCATGCAAGGTGTGCGCCAAGCGCCATGCAACTATGGAGATCGGCCCATATCAAGGCTCGATCATGCGGAAACCTCTTGAAGCTTCTGGAATATGTTTATTTATATTTATATTTTAGTTAGATGGATAATTAGAGTTATTGCTTGAATAGAAGTGTAGTTTTATTTCGAGTTGGTTTTAGTTTTAGTATAAATAGAGCCGCATTGGCTCATTGTAAAAAAACCTTTGATTAATTGATAAATTGAGACTGTGTCTTTGAGAGTATTTACTCTTTGTTCCTTTGCGAACCTTGTTCCAATAAGAGTCCCGAAAGCTTGAGTTGATTGCAAGTAAGACAGGAAATTTCGATTCCATTAATTGTTTCTCTTAGGTTGATATTCACGGGTTGAATATAGGTCTAATATCAATCAAGAACCTCGCTTGAAATCGATTAGGTTGGTTAACACAGGTTGTTAACAGGTCTAAGCTCGTACTTGTCGAGTCATATCTATCTTCCGCGCGAAATCTAAGCCTTAAACTAGTTCAAAACAATTCAAACGCATATTAGACTATTAGGATCGTATCAAGTATGAGATAGTCTTGTTGTACGAACTAATCTTATCAAAAGAATTACAAACACTCCTTCACGCTGCCAATCATGCAATGATCCTCATGAAATAAGGATGCACATTGTCCTATCTTGTTCTAAAATGTTATTTCATTTATTTATTTAGGGTGACTTTAATTATTTGATTGGTTGGGAGATAGTTAGAGCAGTATGTTATTTAACCTACATATGTCATATATATAGTTATGCGGCTTGGAAAAAGTAAAGGAGTGCGGCATTAGTTGTGGTGAGTGGGCAAAAACATGTTTTTTTTAAAGAACTAGTAGTAGAGCAAGTGTGAAGTTGAGGGATTTTGTATTGAAGTGGAGCGTAGTATACCAAGATATATTTTGGGTGTAGTTGGGTTTAAGGTTTGAGAGAATTATTGATTGCAATAGTAGTGAAGTAGGCGTGTGAGTTGCCGAGTCAATCTAAATTTTTTTGTGTTCTTTTGTGCGTGTGCTTTTATTTGCTTAGATTTACACAATAATTGGTAGCATAGCTCAAGGTTCGCTTGGGGAAGCCTCATCACATGTCAGATGTGTCTACAAATGATTTTGCTCTTTGGCAAAGCACGATGGTGGATGTTCTAACAATTCAAGGACTGGATGTTGCTCTCAATCCAAATTGGAATGAAATTCATAAAAATACAGTAAGTCAAATTCGATTGGCACTCATCCCTAGTGTTAAATACAATGTCTTGGACGAGAAGACACCGCAGGGTATTTGGGAAATGTTAACATGTATTTATGCTTCAAAGTCAATAACTTATTTGAGTTTAAAGTTCGATTTGTATACCTTAAGAATGGATGAATGGACTATAATACAGAAAGATCTTTCCGAGTTTAAAAGATTAGTAGCGAATGTCACTACTGGTGGAGAAAAGATACAAGAGGAAGAGAAGACATTTATCTTACTGTCATCTTTGTCTAAATCATTAAGACCCTTTGTGCAAAAAATAATAGCTGGAGACAGAATTGAAACTAGTTGATGTGACTACTGTTTTACTACATAACATTAAATGGTTGGGAGAGTCAAACAATATCAATAGTGAAAATGCATTAATTGTTGAAGGTTCTCGAGTGAATCATGGAAGAAGGTTCTCTAGTGAATCGTGATAATGAAGGGTGAATTGAATTACAAGAGTAATTTGTACAAGTTGATGGGGAATGCAGTTGGAGGTGGAGCACATTCTGAAGCATGTAGTCATATGATAATTGGGAAGAAAATTGTTGAGAGGAAGGTCGGATTTGCTTTTATGACTCGTGGAAAGTACAATTTGTATGCACCAAGGTACAAAAGAGTGAAACAATTGTGGATCAAGATGAGTGGACTTGTGGAATTCATGAATACGCACTTGGGGAAAAAAATAGTTAGATCAAATTAAAACGAAGGTGGAGATTATTATTTTATTTATTTATTTATTTAGGATGACTTTAGTTATTTGATTGGTTGGGAAGTAGTTAGGGAAGTCTGTTATTTAACCATATATATAGTTATGCGGTTTGGAAAAAGTAAAGGAGTGCGGCAGTAGTTTTGGTGAGTGAGAAAAATCATATTTGTAAGAGAACAAGCAATAGAGCAAGTGTGAGGTTGAGGGATTTTATATCGAGGTAGAGCGTAATATGTTGAGAGATATTTTGGGTGTAATTAGGTTCAGGGTATGAGAAATTATTGATTGTAATCACAGTTAATAATGGATTAAAATGAAGTAGGTGTGTGAATTGCCGAATCACTCTAAATTTTTTGTGTTCTTTTTGTGTATGTGATTTTATTTGCTTAGATTTACACAACTTGAAGTGCCAAATATGAATTTCATGCGCTTTGCATATTAACTCTAATAACTTGCAGGTGGAAAATATTTAAGAATGGTCGACAACTATACAAAAAAGTGAGGGAACTTTAAGACCCACCCTCATGATTGCTTCTTGGTCCCTGCCACTAGCTACTGATACCAAACTCAACACAAACGGCGTTGTTCTGTGAAAGAATTGCGCGGCTCAATTGGAATTTTGGTTCTGCACCAAGTAACTCTATTATGGATCTCATATTTTTTGCCTAATTGTAAATTTTGTCAAATTAAACCCTACATCATTATCTTTCTAATAATTTTTATATAATTTACTATCAATGATGAATCAAGTCGGTGCTTAAAATTGTCTGATTTATTTTATCTATATTATTTAATGATTAATTTAGTTACCGTGTTCGTAAAAAAAATTCAATCAAACCTTTGCATTTATGGAATCTCATATTTCTTTCTATTTTTGTATATTGTCTAATAATTTTTATACAACCAACTATGAATGATGAATCAAATGTTGTGCTTAATTAATGGCTTGATTGATCTTACCTCTATTACTTAATGATTAATTTAGTCCCTCTGTTTGTAAAAAAAAAAATCAATCAAACCACTACATTTATCGAATCTCATATTTCTTTATGTGTTCGTAAATTTTTTCAACTAAAGTCTATATAATTACTCCTTTTAGTGATTTTTTTGTGATCTACTGTGAATGATAAATTAAATTTCGTACTTAAAATTGTCTAATTGGACTTACCTCTATTATTACTTTTTTTTGGTCTCTGAATTAATTTCTTAATGATTAATTTTAATTCTCAACCCAACTTTGTACACATACCCTAATTTTCTAGTTATATATATTCAAATTCTAATACTTGATTGTGTGTCGAGGGCATCAAATTTAGTTGTATAAAATATACGAAATGAGGGGTAGGAATACAACTTATCACTCGTCCACAAGGAACTTGTAAATTGTGGTAAGAAGATCGTCCACAGAGATCTTTCGGGAAATTATAGTTTTGACTTGACTTCCTCGTCACTGGAGTTGAAGGGTTTTGTTTTTGCAATTAAGATAAACAAAGCATAGAAGAGAACAAGCAATAATAAAATAAAAAGGGGCAATCTTAGGCAGAAGGAGATCTTAGCTAAGATTGTAGATTGAGGTTGGTTGTGAACTGTTGTGAGGTGAACTCCTGGTAAGGGCGAATTCGTGAGCGCATTCCTTGTTTAATCGATCATCGACCTTAGATTTTCTCCTTCTCTCTCATAACTCTGCTATATATTGGGAGGAACCCTTTCCAATCCTACTTTCCTCCTCTTGAAATCACTTGGAGGGAACCCCTTTTCCTAGTGATCCTGGCCAGTGGACACCTTGCTGGTTAAAGGGTTTATCCAATTGGCCGCTGGCTTGAGGCACATGCGTTTTCTCAATAGTGCAGGGAAAGACAGAGTCTAGGCCAAGCTACTCCCAACTCGGAGCCCTAGATTGTCAGTCTGGTTAGGCTTATATCAATCCAAGTCCACTAACCTCCGCGAGGCTAGCTGCCTACTTGCGTCACTCCGGTTTCGCTCGTCCCCTTCGTGACTAGCTACAAATTCGTCGTCTTGCCTAAGATTGATCAAGTCTTAGCCTAGACGGGAACCGATTTGTTAAAATAGAACTTGAATCAATTACGATCGAGAGGATATTAGGAACCGATCGGTCTCACGATTCACAAGTGCACTCACTCAACCCTTACCAAGAATTGGGTGTTTCGCTACTAGACATAATAATCGAAGAAGCAAAAGAATAATTGAAGAACATGAATTAAAATAGAATCTGTGATATTCAAAATTGAATTATCACAGAGCAAAATGTTTACAAGAACCAAAAGTTGGAAGAAGGAAGATCCTGTAATTGGCAGCCTTCCCTAACCTTTAACAAGGTTAGAGTCCCCACCAATTATGTTCCTTTCCAAATTCCAAACTTCAAATAGCTAAAATATAGGGATAAAATCCCAATTGTTCAAATTTGAAATGAAATAAAATAAAATACTAAAAGATTATTTTTGTTCAAATTGGATTACAACCAAGAGTCATTCCTTTGGACGCAACAGCCAGCTGGCTTCTCAATCCGAACGCGTCTTCCTTGAATCCATGACCAGCACGCCTCTATCCCTGCAATCTTGGCCAAGCCTGCGGCCAAGATTGCCACTTTGTCACTCAAGGCATACGTTTCCTTCATTTCTTCTCTTGCCTAAGACTTCCTTCAAAAGATATCAAATTGACGTGAAAGAGATTATTTTTACCCTAAACAAGGTAGTTTAAGATGGTAAAAATACATGGAAATGTCAATCAAACCTCACCACACTTGAACAATGCTTGCCCCCAAGCATACTGGACTCTTAACTAAGAAAAAGAAAAAGAAAGACTCAAGACAAAGGAAAACAAACGATGGCAAATTTCTGGACAGACTACCCTTAACCAGTTCCTTTACACCTTCATACCTGTGACAGTCAGCATACTTCTCAATGGATCCCAACCCTTATGAACAAGGTCTATTCAACACCCCAAACATCCGAATTCCACATGACCATAACATCTTTGAATTCCACAATAGACTCAACAAGACAGGACATTCACCTACTTAGGTATTCTCCCCTTAATTCTACTGCTCAACATCATCATTCAATTACCTTGTTCGAAAATTTTCTATGCCAATATTGCTACAAGTTTCTTGAATATTAATGCTTAGTGAAGCAGAAATATCAAGACAAATACACATATATTTTTTCATTGCTCTTGCTGAAAGTTTCTTGAGTATTTCCACTTGGTGAGGCAGAAATATCAAGACATTTTATTTCATCATTTTTTTTTCTATTTTTAAGAGCATGCAATTTACTGGGCATAAAAGTAGTTCTCTTCATTAGAGCAATTCAGCACAACACAAGGCAACAAACTCCGTTATTCACTTAGCAGTTTTCCTTAAGGGGATATTAAAAATATTTGGTGGAAGCTTGCCTATTTGTTAAGTCTGTTACACAATGCTAGACCTCATGATCATGTACAAGATGGATGCTTAATGGATACCAGGACCCGTACCCTTACTAGTGTTGAATATGTTAACCCATTGAATTGCCTTGTTCAAAAGTTACGGGGTCGCAAGGTGAAGGATGCTAAAGGTCAAGGTTAAGACATTAAGAAAAAGGCTTTAAGCATAGTCCAAATTTTTGCCGACACTCAAACAAAACACAAAACACAAAACACACATGCCTAAAAACACACATGAAAACAAAGAAAATCATGCATCAGATTCTAACTAGACAATCTAGGCCAACTATCTTAGCCTAGATTCACAAAAAATTTCATGCAACAAAAGAAAATCACACAAAAACACATCAAAGACATGTATATACAGACAAATCACCTAAGAACAACCTCACCACACTTAAAGGACACATTGTCCTCAATGTGTAAATGAGAGTAAAAATAAAAATAAAAAGACACAATAAATGGAAAAAGAAAAGAAAGAAAAGGACACGACCTGGGGGCTTTATTGTGTTGCGGGAGGTGGCGGTGGTTGGTTTGGAGCGGGCACTGATGGTACAGAACTATATCCTTCCTTTGAGGAGTCACTGGAATTACTGTTGCTGCTAAAATGGTCATTCACTTTGTTGCGTATGTGCGCAACAGCCTTATCCATGGCTTGGATAAATTTGAAGGAAACGTCTAAATGGGCCTGGATTTGCTAGTACTTGACCTCCTGCTGCTCCATAAACTTGTTGAGCTGCTCCTGCTGAGCCTTTTCAATGCTCTGGAACAAGGCTTGTTGCTGGTCTACAACATTCTGCAGCTGCTCCTTAGCTGCCACCTGGTAGTCATAGAATAGGTGCTGGTTGTCAGTAAAAACAATGAGCTGCTCACGTATAAGGCTCAAGAGTTTCTCAGCCCATTCTGGAAGTAATGGGTGGTCAGGATCTAAGTCGCATTGGGTTGTCTTTGGATTCTTGGCATCTTGCCCAAGATTGGCCTCTTTGTCTGCACTGCTGGACTTAGGGACTGCATCATCAAGCTGGATTGGTCGCAGCTTAAAATTGCCATTGATCCTTTTGCCATAGAGGTGATCTGCTACTTGTGTGAAACCTGTATTAAAACAAAGAAATCCTTTTTCCTCATGGAAATGACCCATCTGGTCAAAAGCCTTAAGATCCATGATCTTAACGGCACAGGATTTATGCATGTTTAAAGTAGACAGGTCAATACCCCTAGCAGTTGCAGTGATATAGGAAATAAGAGTGCCTAGGATCAGTTTAGGGATTGGATCGCATACCTTGATTTGCCTAACAATCTAGTAGCCTAAATTTATTCTCTTCTTATGCAACATGCACTAAAGTAAAAAGGTTTCAAGCTTAGAAATATTGCCCGAGATAGTTATCTTGCCAGAGAGATTAATAGAGAGGATCCTTTGGAGAATCCTCAAGGTAGGATCTCGGATCTGGTGAGCCTTAGCATTTTTATTGAGTTTCCCATTAGGGTCACCAATTAACTCTCCATAAGCTACTGCCTTATCCCAATCAGGGGGATAATCAGTCAGGGCATTCCTATACTCATCAGATTTAAGTCCTTCTTCAGTCACAAATCCAAGCAAGAGATTAAATTCATCAGTAGACAAGTGAGACCACATATCAAGCAATCGAAAATTCACCACATCAGACGCGCCAAGATCAGGATAGGCTCTACCATTAGCATACAGCTTATCTTGATCAAGCCAGAAAAATGCATGGAATTCCAAACACAACTCAGTGTAAGCAGGCAAATCAAGGTACATGAAAGATTCCCACCCAAGATTGATTATGTACAGCCTAATCCTGCTACCCACACCCAAAGCATCAAGAATTGCAAACTGAGTAATTTCGCAAGCATGCTTCTCAAGTAATCTAATCTTAAAATCAGGGGTATCAGGCCTCAAACAGCCATTCAATGAGTTTAAGGGGGGTAGGAATACCTTGGCGGTCTTGGCCGCAGGCTTGGCCAAGACTGCAGCTGCATCAGCATCTGAGTCATCTTCAAGTTCAGATTCCTCAACTTTCTTCTTCCCTTTCGCAGTCGCAGAACATGTCCTTTTGGCTGGGGTTGCTTCATCACCCACTTCTATTTTTCTCTTCCCTGATTTCCTCTCCTTCGTCGAACCTTTTTTGCACAAAGGTTCAGAATCAGCTCCCTTCTTTCCAGCCTTTTTTTGAGCCACCTGCTTGGCTCTAGTAGTGGGCTACACCTTCTCATCGGAATCAGTATCCGATATCACTTCTACCTCTGAGCCGCCTTCTTTACTAACCCTAGATTGGGTTTTCGGCTCTTCGGTGAGGAGAATCTTCCTCTTAGTTGGGAGAGTGCCCTGAGGAGACCCGGAGGTATGTACTGGAGGAGGAGTGGATGAAACTTGCTTTGCATGCTGACTCGGAGAACCAGACGTGTATTTTTCCATCGACATGATGGTTCTCGCTATGCTAAGTACTTCGTCTAGATTCTTCGGCAGATCTTTCTCTGGATTTGAGAGAGAAGGAGATTGCGAAGGGATGGGAGATTCTTGATTTTCTAGAGGGGATTTTGGTGCGGCCGATTTCTTGGATTTTTCCATGTTTAAAGAGAATTGATCGTGGAGTGAAAGTAGGAGAGTGGAGTAGTTTTAACTGAGGATGTGTTGAGAGATTTTCGGTAAGGGAGAAATTTTAGGGATTTGAGGATTTAGTGGGAGGTAAGGAGTCTATCTCATAATTTGAAAAAAAATTAATTCCCAAATGATAATTAATTTTCAAAATATAACCGTTGCTCCTACTTTTTCTCCTCCTTCCTACACGTAATCTGTTCTATTTTCCCCTTTTTCTCCGCGTGTCATCTAATTCTTGGCCGAATAAAATATGGCCTAGATCAAAAAGACTTAGCCAAGATTCCTCACCACACTTAATTCCTCGCAACCCTCTAGAAAACTCCAAGAAATTCCTGAAAGAGAAATCAGTAAGCGACTCTGGAATAATTTTGAACAAACAATTTATTCACAAAAAAAAAGGAAAATAAAAGGAGAAAGGAGATGAATTAAAAAGCATGGGTTGCCTCCCATGTAGCGCCCTAGTTATAGTCCTAGGTGATGGTTGCCGAAACCGTCAAAATTATAAGTACAGTTTACCATGCACATGTAACTAAGAATAGTAGCAATAACGGTAAAGGGATCGATCCACAGGGATTCGGTGGACTATGTAAAGACTTTTGTAAGTGACCAGTGGTGTGCTTGTGGTAAATACCAATGTGAGAGTGATTGTAATGCAAAAGAAATTAAAGAACAGAAACGTAAACAAACAGCAGGAAGAAGTGTGTGTAATCAAGTGGTGATAAAATCCTGGTGAAGATAGTGCTCATGATTCATAAGTGTTGATCATCGATTCAATAATATTAGAACTAGAATGTGTAGGTGGCTATAAAGATCATGTTTTCACCTAGATCTCCTACTCTTTACCTATTCGAGATTCCTAAAGGTTTTCACCTATTAAGATCCTTGGTCTACTTTATGGCATAAAGAAGTTAACCTATCAGGTCTAATAAAGTGGCCAAATAACACGCCGTGAGAGACCGATCCCAGGTCTGGGATAGAGCAGTGTCTAATCCTATAAACCTGACCATTTCCATTCTCTAATCTAATCCGTCGATTAGTTAGTTACCTTCGTATTCACCCTCATGATGTAGGATCTAAGGCTTGGGAGAAAGACTGTAAAAATCCTAGTTTTAAACAAGTTGGTCAGGCTTCCAAGAAAACAAGAATTCATTGACAAGTAATTAAAACAGAAAGAGATACAAACTCTTGTTCTTATGAAGAACACTTAGATCTCGTAACATCTATGAATCATGGCAGATGATCTTCACCGAGAAAGGGTTGTTTAGCCTCGCATACTCATATCGAAATAATGCAAGATATTAAAAGCATAAAAGTAAAAATTAATTGAAAGGGAAAGAAAGCAAACGGATTGAAGCTCCCGCTTGCGTTGTTGTTTTTAATTGAGAGGAAAAAAAGATAGATGGAGAAGAAGAGACATCCCCCCTTAATAGGAGTCCTCAATTGTTCAAAATTCTAAAAAGATAAAACTAAAATAATATCTAAAAAGATTTTATTTATCTCAAAAGAGTAAATCTGGAAGAGTTTTAATCTAGGCTGGACATTCTGTCTTCTAGAAGCACAGTAGCGTCCTCTCCAGCTCCGGCCCAGGCCCATGGGAACCTTGGATTAATGAGTTGACCCCAGTCAACATGACCACTCTGTCGAATTCCCAGGCCTGATGAAGAGTCCTCTTAGGTTGCACCAATTTGCTCTGAGAAAAGGCATTTCCAGCTTTAAAGTCATAAAATGTCTCCTCAACTGGAGAATCTGCAAAAAGGAGTGGAAAGCGCACAAATCAGCAGTATCATCATCCTAAAAAGGCATAAAGGACGATGATAATTAACACATTTTATGGTCTTATCACTAGGCATGACTCTGCTTTTTTTTTCATTGAATCTCAGGTGGGGCTTCAATCGCTTGGCTTTCCTTAAATGTTGGAAATCCTTCTAGGAATGGTTTGAGCCGCTGTCCATTGACCTTGAACACTATTCCTGTCTTTTCATTCTTAATGTCCACTGCACCATGAGGGTAGATATTAGTGATAACATATGGACCTTCCCATTTAGTCTTAAGCTTACCAGGAAAGAGCTTAAATCTGGAGTTTTATAGAAGGACTTTTCCCCCAAGTTGGAGATTTTTCTCAACAATCTTGTTGTCATGGTATGTCTTCATCTTGATCTTAGCTAAGAGTTGGTTGTCAAATTCTTGATTCCTCAGTTCTATCTCGTGGATTTGAAGTTTCCTTTCCTCACCTGCCTGGTCGTACCTTAGATTGCATTTTCGAATTGCCCAATAAGCCCTATGTTGCATACCTACTGGCAGGTGGCACGCTTTCCCGTACACCAATTTATACGGGGTCATTCCTATGGGAGTTTTATAGGCGGTCCGGTATGCCCACAACGCATCATCCAACCTTTGGCTCCAATCTCGCCGATCTAAGCCAACTGTCTTAGCTAAGATCGCCTTGATCTCCCTATTTGATACTTCCGCTTGGCCATTTGACTGAGGGTGATAAGCAGTGGAAACCCTATGCGTTACACCATACTTCCTGAAAAGTGAAACAATAATCCTATTGCAAAAATGTATCCCACGGTCGCTAATGATCCCCCTTGGCACACCAAATCTGTTCAAAATGTTAGTTTTCAAAAATGAAACAACAGTTTTAGCATCATTGGTCCTAGTTGCTTTCGCTTCTATCCATTTAGACACGTAATCCACAGCAAGCAATAGATATTGTTTTCCATTTGACATAGGAAAAGGGCCCATAAAATCAATACCCCATAAATAAAAAATCTCACAATTTAATATAACATTCATGGGCATTTGGTTTTTAGCGCTTATGTTTCCTATCTTTTGGCATTCAGGGCATGTCTTACAGAATCTATAGCTATCATGAAATAGAGTAGGCCAATAAAATCCCGACTCAAGGACTTTTAAGGTTGTCCTCTTGGCTCCAAAATTTTCACCACATGCATAAGAATGACAAAATCTTAAGACAGACGGGATCTCACTTTCAGGAATACATCTCCTAATCAATTGATCATATCCAATTTTCCAAAGATAAGGGTCATCCCAGACGAAATACCTACTGTCATGCTTAATCTTTACCTTTTCTTGAGCCGTTAAGTCTCCATGATACTTACCCGTGGCTAAGAAATTTACGAGATTAGCAAACCATGGTCTCATTGCCTGGATAACATATAGGTGTTCGTCTGGCAAATCATCTCTGATTGGTTTCGAATCGCCTTTTACAAGGCATCTGCTCAGGTGGTCTGCGACTAAGTTTTTCTTTCCTGCTTTGTCCTTAATCTCCAGATTATATTCCTGCAAAAGTAAAATCCAGCGGATCAGTCTTGGCTTAGATTCTAATTTGGTCAGGAGATACCTCAATGTCGCATGGTCAGAAAAGACTATGACTTTTTTCCCAACAAATACGATCTGAATTTATCCAATGCAAAGATTATTGCAAACAACTCCTTTTCCATTATGGTATAGTTCTTTTGTGCCTCGTCAAGCATCTTAGAGGCGTAGTAGATCACGTGTGGATCTCTACCATTCTTCTGCCCTAGAACCGCACCAACGGCTGAGTTGCTAGCATCACACATCAACTCGAATGGGAGACTCTAATCTGGTGCTTGTATGATTGGGGCAGTAGTGAGTTTCTCCTTGATCTTGTCAAACGCCACTTGGCATGCTTCGTCAAAATTGAAGTCCACTTCTTTTTGTAACAGCTTGCACATCGACTCCACTATCTTTGAGAAGTCTTTGATAAACCTGCGATAAAATCCTGCATGGCCAAGAAAACTTCTAACCTCACGCACGCATGAGGGGTAAGGTAAGCTTTTAATAACATCAATCTTAGACTGGTCGACTTCTATACCTTTCTTGGAAACTACATGGCCTAAGACAATACCTTGTTCTACCATAAAGTGACATTTTTCAAAGTTTAACACAAGATTAGTGCCCACACATCTTTTCAAAATGTTTTTCAGATTAGATAAGCATTGATCAAAATCATCACCATAGACGGTGAAGTCATCCATGAACACTTCAATTCCTTTTTCTACATAGTCTGAAAAGATACTAACCATACACCTTTGAAAGGTGGCTGGTGCGTTGCATAATCTGAATGGCATCCTCCTATACACAAAGGTTCAGAAAGGACATGTGAATGTCGTCTTCTCTTGGTCTTCTAATGCCACTGGGATTTGATGAAATCCCGAATAACCATCCAAGAAACAATAGTGGGATTTCCCAGTCAATCGTTCCACCATTTGGTCAATGAATGGTAACGGAAAGTGGTCCTTCCTCGTGACTTGGTTAAGTCTGCGGTAGTCTATGCAGACTCTCCACCCATTCTGAATTCTTGTGGTCCTTTTTACTCCATCTTCTCCTTCGGTCACAGTAATTCCTGTCTTCTTAGGTGCAACCTGCACAGGGGAAACCCACGAACTATCAGAGATCGGGTAAATAATTTCAGCATCAAGCAACTTAATAATTTCTTTCTTTACAACTTCCATCATCGGAGGGTTTAGCCTCCTTTGGGGTTGTCGGACTATTTTCTTATCCTCTTCCACATGAATCTTGTGGGTACAAATGGTTGAGAATATGCCCTTGATGTCTGCCAAGGTCCATCCAATAGCCTCTTTGTGTTCCTTCAATACGTTTTTCAATCTGGCTTCTTCCTCGCTGGAAAGCTTAGCTGAGATTATTACTGGCAGAGTTTTGTCTTGGCCTAGATAGGCATACTTAAGGTGTTTTGGAAACTCCTTAAGATCTAGTTTGGGTGCCTGCACAATAGATGGTAAAACCTTATAATCAGACACGCTCAACAATGGGCAATTCAATGATTCCTTCAATGGTTCAGTCTCGTGAAGATCTATTAAGATCTCCCTAAGATCTTCTCGGTTTCCCACTCGGTCTTCCAATTCTGTCAGTGTCTTAGCTGAGATACTTCTGCTTAAGACAAAATCAAGTGGGTCAGTAGCACTCAAATCTGCAGTTTCTTCTTCGATAGGGTATAAAATATCAATAAAATTAACACTGTGCGTCTCATTTTGATATTTTAATCCCTCCTTCATATATAATTTAATCGTGCTCCCAAAGAATTCCAAAATGATACTTCCTTCATAAACATCTATCTTTGCTCTAGCTGACCTAAGGAAAGGTCTCCCTAGAAGCACATCTGTTGTACAAGAAGGCAAGTCAGAATCCATCTCAACTATATAAAAATCCACAGGGTATATAAAATTATTGACTTGGACGAGAACGTCCTCTACTACTCCCTTAGGATGAATTACGGTTCGGTCAGCCAATTGAATCACCACCTGCGTCTCTTTCATTGGTCCCATTTGCAATGTCTCATATTCTTTCAAGGACATCACGTTGATTCCAACCCCTAAGTCGCAAAGAGCTTTTTCCACTATTTCGTTCCCTATCTTACAAGGGATGGTGAAGGTTCCTTGATCTCCGCACTTCTCTGGGAGTTTACTATGAAGTACTGAGGAAACATTCTGTGTAAGATTCACTCTCTCCATTCCTGCAAGTTTTCTTTTGTTAGTACAGAGTTCTTTTAATTTTTTTGCATAAGATGGTACTTTAGAAATTAAATCTAGCATGGGAATATTCACTGCCACTTTGCCAAAAATGTTCATGAATTCCTTAGCCTCGTCTAACTTCTTCTGTTTGGAAGACTTGGGAGGATAGGGTGGTGGAATCTCCACTATTTCCTGAGGTTTTGAACTCTACTCATCAGTCTTAGCTACTGGCTTGGCTAAGATCGGTTGCTCCTTTTCTGTTTCGGCTAGATTGTCAGTCTTAGTCTCAGTCTTACCCAAGATTGGTTCCGGCTGAGATTCTACCTAGATTTCTTCGTCCACATCATCATCCTTATCCTCAAACGACTGATTGTATACCTCCTGGTCTGACTTTGCTCCCTTCCTTTCAGGTAGAACACTTTCACTCCTAAGATGAATAACACTTACATTGTGCCTAGGATTATTTTCAGTGGTGGAAGGTAATTTGCCACCTGACTCAGGTTGTTGCGTCTGTTGGGTAAGTTGGCTGATTTGCTTCTGCATTTCAACATTCTGTTTCTGCATCTCAACAAGACTAGACTGGGTTGCCTGCATGAATTTTTGCAACGTATCCTCTATGAGAACTCCAGTAATCTTAAGCGGTTGAGGTACTAGTGGCAACAGTGGGACATTGGCCTGGTTTGATTAAGGTGGTCTGGGTACGAAGTGTTGAAAGTTTATGGGGGATTGTTGTGGTTGCTGATTGTATTGTTGTTGTGGTTGTTGGCTAGGCTGGGGCGGATCTTGTCTCCACCTTAGATTGGGATGCTGCCTCCAAGGGTATTGGTTACTTTTATGTGGAAATCTAGGTTGTCCTTGATTGTAACCATATGCCGCATTGACTGGGATTGGGGCTGGGTCACCCGGCTGTTCCACCATGTAACAACTATGGGTTGGATGATCTAATTGTTGGCAAATCTCGCAAATCGAGGGCATAGGATTAGCTGTTGCTACTATAGGTTGTACTTGAGATGTGGCACCTGTAGAAAGATTCATCAATATGTTAGTAATATTATCAAGCTTATTTTCAACATTTAAAGCATTCAAAGAAGAAGGTGCAGAATTTCTCTAGGATGAGGCGTTGTTTTGGCAATTATCGGCCATTGTTTGGAGAAGCAATTTGGCTCTTGTTGGTGTAAGGTCTTGAAGTGCCCCTCCAGCGGCTGCATCCACTCTCTCCTTATCATTTACACACATTCCGTTATAGAAATATTGGATAAGAAGATTGTCGGCTACACCATGTGTAGGGCAAATATCTTGAAGGTCCCTGTACCTCTGATGATACTCACTCAAGCTCTCGCCTCCCCTCTGCTGGATGGAGACTAAATTCTTCCTTGTTGTCTCTGCCTTAGTCGTGTTCCAATACTTGTTCAGGAAGGCAGCGGACATATCTCCCCATGTTGTAATAGCGTTATGGGGCAAGCTATAAAACCAATTCTTAGCTGAGTCTTCAAGAGACCAGGGAAATGCTTTCAGTTTGGCCCTCTCAATCGATACTCCCACTAGTTTCAGAGTGTCACATTGGAGGTGAAGGTTCCTCAAATGGTTATATGGATTCTCGTTTGAGTGGCCATGGAACTTGGTTAAGTTGGCTATGATATTTGTCTTAATAGACCAGTCATTAGCCATTGGGGGTAGATTAATACAGGAGTAGGTCACTCATTCTGCCCCCCTGTTTTGTTCCCTCATCGTCTGTTCTGTTACGGGGTGTTCTTAGGTGATTTTCCTCCATGATTGGGATTGGGTTTTCAGATGGGCCTGGATCTTAGCCTAGACTGCTAATAGAACTAGATTCTATTTGTGTACTAGAAAATTCACCGTCGAATTTTCTCTTGGCTTTCTTTCTGTTTTGTGCTTCAGTCCTCGTAAGTTCTAGATTCAAAGGTAGTAAATCTTCCTTTGAGGACCTGGTCATTAACTGCAAAAGACAAAAATAAAAATAAAACTACAAAAATATCGTCAAAAGATCCCCGGCAACGACGCCAAAATTTGATTGCGTGTCGAGGGCATCAAATTTAGTTGTATAAAATATACGAAATGAGGGGTAGGAATACAACTTATCACTCGTCCATAAGGAACTTGTAAATTGTGGTAAGAAGATCGTCCACAGAGATCTTTCGGGAAATTATAGTTTTGACTCGACTTCCTCGTCACTAGAGTTGAGGGGTTTTGTTTTTGCAATTAAGATAAACAAAGCATAGAAGAGAACAAGCAATAATAAAATAAAAAGGGGCAATCTTAGGCAGAAGGAGATCTTAGCTAAGATTGCAGATTGAGGTTGGTTATGAACTGTTGTGAGGTGAACTCCTGGTAAGGGCGAATTCGTGAGTGCATTCCTTGTTTAATCGATCATCGACCTTAGATTTTCTCCTTCTCTCTCATAACTCTGCTATAGATTGGGAGGAACCCCTTTCCAATCCTACTTTCCTCCTCTTGAAATCACTTGGAGGGAACCCCCTTTCCTAGTGATCCTGGCCAGTGGACACCTTACTGGTTAAAGGGTTTATCCAATTGGCTGCTGGCTTGAGGCACATGCGTTTTCTCAATGGTGCAGGGAAACACAGAGTCTAGGCCAAGGTACTCCCAACTCGGAGCCCTAGATTGTCAGTCTGGTTAGGCCTATATCAATCCAAGTCCACTAACCTCCGCGAGGCTAGCTGCCTACTTGCGTCACTCCAGTTTCGCTAGTCCCCTTCGTGACTAGCTACAAATTCGTCGTCTTGCCTAAGATTGATCAAGTCTTAGCCTAGACGGGAACTGGTTTGTTAAAACAGAACTTGAATCAATTACGATCGAGAGGATATTAGGAATAGATCGGTCTCGCGATTCACAAGTGCACTCACTCAACCCTTACCAAGAATTGGGTGTTTAGCTACTAGACATAATAATCGAAGAAGCAAAAGAATAATTGAAGAACATGAATTAAAATAGAATCTGTGATATTCAAAACCGAATTATCACAGAGCGAAATGTTTACAAGAACCAAAAGTTGGAAGAAGGAAGATCCTATAATTGACAGCCTTCCCTAAGCTTTAACAAGGTTAGAGTCCCCACCAATTACGTTCCTTTCCAAATTCCAAACGTCAAATAGCTAAAAGATAGGGATAAAATCCCAATTGTTCAAATTCGAAATAAAATAAAATAAAATACTAAAAGATTGTTTTTGTTCAAATCGGATTACAACCAAGAGTCATTCCTTTGGACGCAACAGCCAGCTGGCTTCTCAATCCAAACGCGTCTTCCTTGAATCCATGACCAGCACTCCTCTATCCCTGCAATCTTGGCCAAGCCTGCGGCCAAGATTGCCACTTTGTCACTCAAGGCATACGTTTCCTTCATTTCTTCTCTTGCCCAAGACTTCCTTTAAAAGATATCAAATTGACGTGAAAGAGATTGTTTTTACCCTAAATAAGGTAGTTTAAAATGGTAAAAACACATGGAAATAAACGTCAAATCAATACTTATAAAACAAAAAACGTTATTCTAATGTGATTTTAACGGTAGAAATGGGGTTAAAAAAAGAATTTGTGGATTTTTCATTTCTTAATTTACCGGTTTAGAGTCAGATATAGATATGCTTATCTATCTTAACAAACAACGAAAAAGAATTGTCCTCTTCCATCTTTTTTTTTTAATTTCTAAAACAATCATTTATTATTCAATTTAATAGATGTGTTTTTATAGTTCTTCTAATTAAATTACTTGATAGACCAATTTAATCCCCATATTTAAAAAAAAAATCGAATAAAATATCTTAATGATTAATTGAGTTTCCGTATTTATAAAATATTTTAAATAAAACTCTTACATTTATAAAATTTCATTTTTTTTCATACTTGTAAATTTTATGGAAGTAAACTTTATATAATTACTTTTTTCTAATAATTTTTATATAATACTCCCTCCGTTCTTAAAAGGATGACGCGTACTGTTCATGCACGTGTCTCACTGAGGTCGGATGACGCTCTATTTGACCCCAAAAAAATTCGTACTTTTTTCTAACGTACTTTAATCCTTAACGTACGTCCGAGAAAAAATTCGGGGCAAAATTGTCTCAAATAGTGAGTCATCCGGCCTCCTTGAAATACGTGCAAATAGTAAAGTGTCATCCTTTTAAGAACGGAGGGAGTACAATACTCCATCCGGTTTTCTTTAAACGACTTTTACTATTTGGGCACGTCGGATGATTCACTATTTAACCTCAAAAAATTCCATACTTTTTTTTAATGTACGTTAATCCTTAAATAGTGAGTCATCCGACTTTTTTAATATGCGTGCCCGAATATTAATAGTCGTTTAAAGAAAACTGGAGGAGGGAGTAAAATTTAACCTCCTAAATTTTCAAATGTCACAAATATATATACACAATTTATTTTTTTAGTAAAAGTTATTGGTACAATTAGATTTTTGACACCCCTAGGTCAAAATTAAAGAGAAAAAAAGTCAGCACAAACGAATAATCAGAAGAGAATTGCTGAAAGTAATTTGCTCATTACGTGTTCCTTCGAATCGTGTTCGTGTCTACCTCCTCGATGGCGCGTGGACAGTTGAATGAGACACGAATCTCATATTCGAAGATCTTCGCCACGTGTAGCTATCCTTGGGACTGTGTAATAAAAAAAAGTAAACTAAATAAAATATTCTTTTTTATTCTTAAAAAGCTTAACAAATTAAAAAATATTAAAAAGAAAAGGTCATTTTGGTATAGACCTAGAAGGAGGAACGAGGTCGTCTCATCCCTCTCAGGACCACATGCGTGTCAGGAAACTCAGGTCATTACAGAAACTCGTGTTCCAATACCATTGGAGCACGTCACCAGCCAAACACACGTGTTGAAATTACAGTGAGAGAGAGAAGAATGGACGGTGCAGATCAGCATCTTGTATTCAGTACTTGTACGTCACACCAACTGGACATGTCGGATGCCCCCACTGCCCTAGACGGTGACGGGCAACTCTGCCCCTCTCTAGTGTGGCCCCCAGGTGAAAACATTTTTCTTTTCCTTTTTTCCACTTTAGTGGGTCCTCCTCCTCGCCTCCTCCTCTCATTTAAAGCTGCTTCATATCTTCCTTCTTCTCTCTCTGATTTCACTTTGAAAAGTGCCAATCGCATCTCTAACTTCCTATTTGCTGTTCTTCCCAAGTTAATAGAACATAATATTAACTAATTTAGAATAAGAAATTGTTTCGTTTGTTGATTGATTACCGTTTGATTGATTAGAATTGAATTGAATCAAATTGATGGCTGGGATGTGCTGTGGCGTTGTTGGCGAGACTGAGACTGCCGTTACAGTTGAGCCGATTGCCCGTGCTTCAAGGCGGAGGAGATTGGACCTCCGTCCGTTTAAGCTTGTTGCTGATGCGGATGCCGGAAGGAAACGGCAGAAACTCGATCTGTTCCCTCTTCCGTCTTCGAAAATCACAATAGCCTCGGCGCCGCCGCCGCCGCGTGATGGCTCCAACGCTGTGGAGAATTGCAAAGTGGACGGTGACCGTGACGGAGCTGAAGAAGCTAAGAAGGAATTGTTATCCGGCGAGGTAGCACCGAAATTTGGTATGACGTCGGTCTGCGGTAGAAGAAGAGACATGGAAGATGCCGTTTCGATCCACACGTCGTTCGCCACTGGAAACTCCTCATTCTTCGGAGTATTTGACGGTCACGGCTGCTCTCATGTAAGTTCATTTTACACATCTTTTCCCCCCTTAAAACCAACCTTTTTTTTCATTGTTTTGTGTGTTAATTTTTGTTTGGGGCATTTTGTCGAACAGGTGGCGATGAAGTGTAAGGAAAGGTTTCACGAGATAGTGAAGGATGAGATGAAGAGCAACCTTGGCGAGAAGGATTCGGTGATGTGGAAGGAAACGATGAAACGGAGTTTTGTGAGGATGGACAAGGAAGTCGGCGAATGTGCTGAGGTGGATGGGAAGAGGTGGAACTGCAGGTGTGAGCTGCAGACTCCGCAGTGCGACGCCGTCGGATCTACTGCTGTGGTTGCTTTTGTGACCCGGGATAAGATTATCGTTTCTAATTGCGGCGACTCCCGCGCCGTTCTCAGCCGCAACGGCGTCGTCATCCCGCTCTCCTCCGATCATAAAGTAAGAGTAGATCCATTTTGTTTTTGTTTTGAATAGGAGTAAATATTAATTTTGGCTTAATTCTTGATGCTTGATTTTGTTAGTTTAATTAGTTATTAATGGTGTTTTGCTAAATCTGCAGCCGGATAGACCAGATGAGCTGACCCGGATCGAGTCAGCGGGTGGGCGGGTGATCTACTGGGATGGCCCGAGAGTTCTTGGAGTTTTGGCCATGTCTAGAGCCATAGGTATAATAACACAAATCAAATTTCTTCAACTAATTATTTAAAACTCGAGAATCAAGTGGGGAGGAGGTTTTGTTAGTGTGCTTATCCGATTTTGATTTGGTTCTGCAGGCGATAACTACTTGAAGCCTTACGTGATACCGGATCCGGAGGTCACAGTGATAGATCGGACCGGAGAGGATGAGTGTTTGATTCTGGCAAGTGATGGTCTGTGGGATGTGGTGTCCAACGACACTGCGTGTGGGGTTGCACGGATGTGTCTGCGTGCGGAGAAGCCACCATCTCCACCGCAATCTCCAGGGAGCGAGTCCGAGGTGGGCAGCGGAGCTCTTGAGAGCTCCGACAAGGCATGCTCCGATGCTTCCATTCTGTTGACGAAGTTGGCCTTGGCTAGGCATAGTCAAGACAATGTTAGTGTTGTTGTAGTTGATTTAAGGAAGGGATCAACAATGGCCATTAGGGATAATAAATAACATGAAAATTGAAAAAAAAGAATGTATTTTGTAGGTTTTCGTTTCGAATAACAGGTAAATTATAAAGATAAATATTTGATTTTTTAGGTTTATAGAGGGGGGGAATGAATTCATGGGTTCTAAACTAAGTGTAACAGGGACTTTTAATTCCCCCTCTAATGCAGTCAGTATATGAGCATTATTTTTCTTGTTTTTGATCATCAGATATTCTCAACTTTCTTTTTCTTTTTCCTTTTCTTTAATCTCGTCGGAGATTTTATTCTTCTTCATATTAATCTTTGATTTTTCATCAAAATTAGTTGTGTTCGCCTAAAAATTGACGAGACGATTATTTGGTTCTTGCAACAAATTTGTTTCTTGGTCATTGATAGGAACAACAACAAGCATAACTAAATCTTTTCGGCTCTTTACGTTCTTTCTGAGTTTTATTTTATTTTCAGATCTCTTGGGTTCATTTTTTTGTTATTTTGTTTACTTTTATGGGTTTATTTTAATGAGATTGAAATAAATTTATTTTCGAATTAGTTCGGTTAAGTTCAAAATTAATTATTTATTAAATACTTCTCGGTTTGGATATCTAAAGAAAATTTCAATTTGATACGTATCAGATAGTTTTATTTTCTCAGTTTGAATAACCGATTTTTCAATTGGTTTGTTTTGGTTTTCTGAATTTTGGTTTTCATCACAGCACTAGCTGCGCCCCCTTGGTTGTTGATGATTCTTTTCAAACCCGATTAATTGATTAATTAGTAATAAAAGTTAAGAGATTCAAATTTAAATCTATAAAAATAGTAAAAATATTTTAATAAGTTATATTTTTACTAATAAAAAACTTACCAGTTAGAATATATATTTATTGGGTACAATTAGAATTTTGGAAAAGTCAAAATTTCAATATTTAGATTAAATTAATTTTTTATTTTATTTATTTTAAAACTCTAAGGTGATCGTATAGATATTTCATTCCAAAAAATAGTATTGGTGTAATTGACTTGTTATTTTTTTTATTTTTATATAAAAAAATATTAATATACAGGTATAATTATTAAATATTTTATTAATTAACTAAAAAACATTATATATATTATAATATAATTTGTATATTAATGTTAGCGACCCAGGCTCCGCCTGAGTTACGAAAGACATGGATCTTACTTCACTAGACTTATAATCTCCAGGCTATAATCCAATGTCCCTTTAGACTTTTTCACATGAACATTTGGCTCGTCTGTGGGGAAGTGAAAAAATCAACTTGTACTTCGTTTCTTGGAATATAAAATTGTTTTGTTGTGTGTATGTTTGACTTAGGGTGAATATGCCACTCAGAAAGAGCGAATGAAGTAGGAGCAACGATAAACCCAAATCCAAACTCATCATAGTCGCAACTAGAAGGCTTGCTCTAAGGGAGTGAGGCAACACATTTAAGAGCCGAGGTAGAACGACTAACAACGTTGGTGGACCGTCAACATGAACACTTAGTAAGAGAATCTAATGTAGCTAGAGAAAGAAAGAGAAATTTAACTAGGAAAAGGAAAGGAATGGAAATAAACTTTTTATTTTCTATGTAAGGAATGGAAACAAACCTTTTATTTTATATGTATGGTGTCATGAGAGAAAATGGAAGAAAAATGATGAGTAAATTTACTTTTATATTTAATTGATGACAAATTGAAAGATGAAATCTATAAGGTTAAAATAGAAACACATAAGTTAAGATTTTAATTTCCTTCCATTTATTAAGTTATGAGAGAAATTGAGCAAATCACACCGTTTTTTCTTCTTTTCCACTGATTACTTTTATTCTCATTCAAGGGAATTTAAGAAATTTTCATTCCTTTCCCTCGTCTCATACTAAGTGGAAGAGATCAATAACCTCAAAGGCAGAGATAGACCCACTTTATGCGCTAAAAGAGATTCTCGACGTGAAGATGAAGAAAAAAATCCAATTTTCTCTTTTTTTAAGTTCTAGAAATTATTTAATTTTTTTGTGCATATTTTTGGTATTTTTTAAAATTTTATTATTATTTTTTAAAATTTTCCGTAATTTAATTTCTATTATTTATTTATTTTTCTAGATTTTTTTCCGTTTTCTTAAGTTCTGGATTTTAAATTATTCTTAGGAGTTGGTTAAACTTCCCAAGTGAAAGATACAATTGGGTGAATGAATCTATAGAAAGAAAGAATGAATGACTGGAAAATGCGACTTCAAGTAAAATGCACGATTTGTAACAAATGAATACTCACAGAAAAAAAAAGAATTAATTACAACGTGAGTTTTTCTCTAGTAGCGAGACATACTTCAATTTAGACTTTGTTAACTATGGTAGCTAAATGTGACTCGAAGTTGAAGTAGATGGTCAAGACAACGTTTCTTCATGATTATTTGGAAGCAACCCTGAGAGTTTCAGAGAGCTTGGCAAAGAAGACTTAAATGGAAGAAGTCACTATATGGATTGAAGTAATACTAAAGTTGTACAAAATGTTTGATTCATTTATGTTGAGCATTAGCTTTGTGCGATATGAGTATGATTTTTGTTACTATACATTGTTAGTTGATGGAACCTCCATCTATTTATTACTATATGTCCATTGTATATTCATTGTTAGAAATAGTATAGATGATTTAAATCAGTTAAAAATGTAGTAAAGTGTACAGTTTAGTATGAAGGATCTTAATTCTGCGAAAAAAATCATTGACAAATAAATCTATGGAAACAAAAAGAATAAAAAATTATAGTTGTCTAAAGTGAAGTACATTGGGAAGAAGGTTCGGCAGTTTGGCATGAAAAAAATTAAATCAGTAACTACTCTATTAGCTAGTCACTTTAAACTGTCTACTTCTCAATACCCTCGGTCAAAAGATGAGATTGACAAGATTTCAATGGTTTGTTATATTATTGGTGTTAGTTTTCTGATGTATGTTATGATATGAACTAGTCCATTTTGCATCATGCAGTGAATGTGATTAGCAAGTTTATGACTAATCGAAGTAAAGAACATTAACAAGCTATCAAGTGAGTTCTTCGGTATTCATGGGTATTTTTAGTCATGATATTCAATTTGATTTTGTCTCTTGTTAGGGTGGATTTAGATTATGCTAGGGACTTAAATGAGACAAAAAGTCTACTATGAGGTATGTGTTTTTATAATTTAGTGGTCTTGTTAGTTGAAGATTCACATTGCAGTCTTTGGTGCATTTGTCTACTACAGAGGCAAAGTATATGGACGCGACAAAGGTAACAATTGAAGTAGTATGGCCAAAAGAGATGATTTCAAAGGTTGGTTATAAATTATAATTGTGAGTCCAGACCACTAAAAGCAATATGGCCAAAAGAGATAGTAGTGAGAGTGCAATTCATTTGACAAAAAAATAGATTTAACATGCCAGAACAAATAATATTACTGTAAGACCTCACAAGGGTAGAGAATTTGTGAAATTAATCTTATGCAGGTTGGTACTCAAGATAATGTAATATATGTGTAGTAGATAAGTTTAGACATTACTTAGCTTTAGTGTGAGAGAAAACCATTTGCATTCTTAGGGGCATTAACGAAACAATGTAATTGTGTTTCTGGATCGATGGAAGACATTTCAAGGTAAGGTGAATATTTGTTGAGTTTTTGGTTTGAAAAATTACAAGGGGACAACCTTTGTTGAGGGAAGAAGGGCAATGAGCAGTGGCGGAGGCTTTAATTAAATATTTAGGGAGACATGGCTCCCATAATTTTTTGATTCTCTAGTTCCTAAAGTTTTGTTCTTTTTATATTAGTCCTACTTATTGCCCTGCAAAAAAAATCTATTCTCTTATAATAGTTCTTTAAGTCATGTATTTTTCTTACTTCAATCCTTCATATTTGATTTGTAAAATTTTGAATTCTCCCATAATATTCCTTAAAATTCTATTCTTTTTCCTTTACTCCTTCACATTTGCTTCTAGAAATTTTGAATTATCTCATAATAGACCTTTAAATTTTTTTTTTCTCAATCCTACATATTTGCTCTAAGGGTGTTCACAAGTAGGGGCGGATCGGTTTTTTATCGAATCCTACATCCAAGCCATATTTAGTCGGTTTTAAAGTTTACATATCTAGCTCTACATCCACACTCTCAAAAAATATAGGATCGAATTGAGTAGGGTTGAATATTATTTTTACGGATTAAGCGAATATTAATTTTATTTTTATAATCACAATTTTAGTATTTAAAAAATAAAATTTTTAATTTGAAAGTTTATTTTAAATTAAAATTATAAAATGAATGCATAAAAAATGAGGAATATGACAATTATATTTTCATATATATGATTATTATTTTTGTGGATTGAGCAGGTTGATGGGTTCACCCAAAGTTATCAATACCGTTTGTTTTCACCTTTTTTCTAATAAAAATATAACATAAGAAAGGGAAAAGAAAGAAAAAGATTATTATTAACCCTCTCTGAGAAATATAAACTTTATTAAAAATTAAGAATAGTAAAAAGAAGTCTATAAATAAAATTATTAGAGTGAGTAAAAAAAATGAGGTTTTAGCATTCCATTGGGAATATCAAATTATTTCATGATGGATAAATGTGGCTAACTAATCAAATAAAGCAAATTCGCATATATAAGTCATTTCAGGCCACATTACAAAAGTATGTTTATTTTGAGTCGATTAGAATCATTTGGGTAATTACGGGTTAGATCCAGATCCAGGCCTAAAATAATAGACAATTTTTAAAACCCAATCTAACTCAACCCAAATTTTAAGGTTCAATTCAATTGTTTACTGTTTCGATTTGGGTTTCGGTTTTTTTACACAACTCATAACATGGTGCATTATTTATATCCTATTTAGGGGTTTCGTATATTGTATTTTTTAATCCGTTTTCAACATTGAATTTTTTTCTCGGTTTTGGCTAATGGACGAAGGGATCCATCATGTAACCTCATAAATTTTGTATTTTGTTCTTTTCTTTTTATTTTTTTATGTGTTAGTATCGTGTGAGTTAATTCAAGAATTTATTTTCACGAATCATAATTGTTGAAATTAAATTCCTTTTTTAAAGCTAAATTTTTTTATCAAAATTAAATTCAAGTAAATCCAATCTCATTAAGTGATCGACTCTTTCGTTCCTTTTGTTTGACCTTCTTTACGAAAGTCTCCCAATAAAAAACAAGAAAAAAAAGAAGAAATATAAAAAAAGTGAAGAAAATAAAGGGGCAGTGTTCTGTTCGGTGACTTCTGTCATTAAAACCCTCCCTCGCAAGGAATCTGAAACATGTAATATATATAATCAGGAGTCATACAGTTTGTAATTTTGGACAATGTGAGTTGAGCGAGTGCCTTATTCTCTGATGCACGGATAACGGATACTGTACTCTTCTGACATCAAGAATCAGTCGTAACCCTTTTCCTCCATCGAGGAGGAGGGCTGGTGTAGAATTCGCCTCCTATTCTATTGTTGCGTTAAACTCCTGGTAATCCTACAATAATCAGTTCTTTATTTCTTTTTGTTCTTCTTTATGGTTCCCATATTGTCGTCCAATTTGGGTTATTGCTGTCGTTGTTGGTTTTTGGTTGTTTGACTTTGCGAGTGAAAGTTTCAGTCTTTATTGCGTTTTCATGTAATTTCAGTTGTTGGGTTTTGCTTATGACTTCAATTTGCAAAAAGCTGTACTAACTTTTGATGCTTTCATCAATGAATTTATTCATGTTTTCTGTTGGGTATGCCTTTTGCTATGTTTTTTCTTTCTTTTTGGAGTCGCTAATGAGTTTGAATTAATAGGTTTTCTTTTTTGGATTAAACCTACTTTTATTTCATCGGAAGTGAATTCAATTATGTTGATAGCCAAGTGATGTGGGAAGATAGAGCTGCAGTAGAATAATTAAGAGAGGATGGATCTTTTAGATTAGTATTGGCTGCTAATGATGTAAGAAGTACCAAAGTTTCAAAGATTTCTCACTGAAGATGATAAACCTGGTGCCGTATGCAATTAACCTTTAGCAGTTTCCAGTGTAGAAACAGTTTAAAATAAGGTGGAAGTAGTTGGTTATTAAAATCTTACTATAAAAATAGCATGGAAGTCCTAATAAAAGTCGTTGTGTAATGTACACAGGCAGTTGAACTCAGAGGTGAATTGCAAGTTGTTGGATTGGTTTTAAACTTTCGCGTCAAATTTTGACACCACAGAATTTTGCATGAGTAGCACCATTATTGGGATTTAATTGACTCTTCTAGTAGATCACAAAATTAATTCCATGATATGTTATAATGGCATAATGTACTATAGGATTCTCATCAATATCACCAAATGGTAAACAATTAAAAAGTGGATACTTCCTCTGATTTTGATGGCTTTTATATCTTCTAAGAAAATCAACTCCAACGAGTAACGTACTGAATGAAAAAAAGGTTGTGTATTGGTGTGCGAGCTTTTTCACGTGTCATGTTGGGCATCTGACCCTACGAGCCCCTATTTAGATATTTCCGAGGATGGCCTTGTCTAAATAAGAGTAGATATTGTGGAGAGGTAAGTAGGGTGTGGGCTGAAGATGTTCTGCACTTAGTCCATTTGAGTTTCTTATTTAGTTTTAGGTATGGGGTATTTACTTGCCATATTCTTTGGACTTTATCTTGATATTGCCACCAACATCCCTCCTGTGTTTCATAAATAACTCATTTTTTCTTGTTTCTGATTGCGCTGTTTGCCGCCTTCAGACTCGGGGCATTCCTCCAGCAATTTCCTTCCTTTCACCCACAAGTTGAATGGCTTAGAGACTGATTTTTCTTGATATCTGTCTCGGAATTTCTCAATCTCAAAGGTAAAAGTTTCTCTTCGTAGTTGAGTTTTGTATGGGGTGAGGAGTAAGATTGTCACAGCTAACGAAGAGGCACAATGAACTGTGAACTGGGATTACATTACAGCAATTTGGGTTTAGGGTGGTGATTGTGAGGAGAGTTTGGTGCTTAGCAGCCTTTCTATGTTACACTATTGGATTTAACTTTGGAAGTTTAGATTATTACTGTTACTATTATTATTATTGTGAAGTGAAAATGCTTTCCTGGCATAACTATAATTACTAAGCAAAACTTTTAAACACTAAACATATTACTGCAACAATTTATATTCTCATCATCTTCCCCAAATCTTGCATACTTCCCAAGAATCGTTAGAAGGAAATGGGATCCCTTGAGATGCCTTGTGTGTGTGTGTGAGAGAGAGAGAGAGAGGGAGAGTGAGAGAGTAAAAGAGGATGGTTACTTTTTTTTTAAAAGGCGGAAAAGGAGAAGAGCTGATTGTGGTCTTTGTGGTACTAAGATCTTTACACCTTTGGGTCTATAAAATGCCTTGAGTTGGAGCTTGCTTTAGTACTGACAAACAAGCCAAGTTTAACTCACAATGTCAGGGTTGTGTAAAACAAGGCATTCCAAATCTTGCAAGCATTGTTTTAGTGTGATCTGAATCCTGCTTGATTCCATGGAGACTGTACATTATAGGCTTATTTATGCTGTCAGCTTGGTTGGGGTTTTAATAACTATGGCATAATCAGACAAGTGTAATTTTGTGGGAAATTTAACACAAATCTCGCTAGAAGTGAGTAAACAATAATTGATAAATTACTATGTAGATGGGTGGATTGTGCAATTGTTTATCGGTGCATCTAATATTATACTTACTCTAAATGTTATATTTAGTTATGTTTTGAGATATGGTGTAAGGAGAATGAGTAGCACCAATTTGGAATTGATAGGTGGTATTTACTTTAGCTATATGCATGCATATGGCCAGTGTTACTCACAAGTTTTTGATATACTTGTGTTTTTCAACAGCATTATTATGCTGGGAACAAAAATGAATGCCTACAGTGTATTGGATCCTACTCTTCAGGTTATACTTGATGGGATCAAACCTTCACGGCAGGATTGGGAGATCCGTTTTAAAATCCTTGGAGACTTACAAGATATTGTTAAATCTATTGAAAATTTGAGAGGTATTTCTCTTGCATTTACTTTTATTCGGCAATGTGGAAATATTTAATATTTCCTCTGGAAAGGAGAATTTATTTTCTACATTCTGTAAGGTTTGAAGATTTTTTAAGACTTCAATTTTAACAAATTTACATCAGGATCTGTTAAGAATTTTACTGAAAATAGTATCTAGATTGTTATTATTTTTGTCGACTTTAGTAGTGAGCGACAGATTCATCATATTATGATTTAATCTTAAGATCCTGGGTTATATATAGTGAGAAAGCCTGTTCCATCCAGCCACCATATAATTACTGTGTATGTAATTTAACTCTTTTTAATACAGAAAATAATTGGATTTTTTGTGGGTTAAATTTATATTGACATTTTATTCCAATTTCCAATAGATTCAATGCATCTTTCTATCACATAAAGCTTTAGCTCCTTACTCCTGTAAATTTGATGAAAGGTACACAGTCTGGAACTGGTTTCTCGGCTTTTTTATAAGATCCCATCAAGAAGGTTGAAACACAGGAACTTAGCATGACTGTAGAGCAGCAATAAGTGATAGGACAAACCTTGTATATTTTTTTTCTTCTGACTCGTTTATTGAAATAGAAGAAATGACTACTTAAGGGATGCCAAACTGCTTATATAAAAAAGAAAACAAGATGCCCAAACTCATAGTTGTCTTGTTCTTCCTCAGCACCAATTTCATTTTTGTTTTCTAGTTAACAGTTTGTTCGTGTACATGATTTTCTAACAGGTGCCACAGTGGAGCCGTTTGGGTCGTTTGTGTCTAATCTCTTTACTCGATGGGGAGACTTGGATATCTCTATCCTTCTAGCAAACGGAGCTTATATTTCATCTTCCGGGAAGAAGCGCAAACAGAATTTGCTTGAAGAAGTACTGAGAGCTTTGAGGGAGAAAGGTGTGTAATTCGACGTGGTTCTCTCTTCTCTCGCTATACAAGCTTTCATCGTGTGTTTTTATATATACATATTTATTATCTGAGTTGTTGCTCTCTCCCTATTTTATGACTTGGCATGATTTGAAGGTATTGTGCCAAAACTGTGTATGTAGCTTGGCATGCTATGCTTGATTTTTGAGCATGATATATGCATGTATGATTTATTCTTGTTGTTTGGGACCTAGACTTATTTAATACTGTTGTTGATCGATTGGCCAAGCTCAAACTATTACTCCGATCAAACTCATATTTGAAGTAGGTTTGTTGGTTGGATATTTGGATACTTATTTTATTGTGTTTATTGGTTATCCTAATATTTCTTTTAACAAAGTAAAGAATTGTTGTAGGGCAGCAAATTACTCTTCCGTCTGGTTTGATTGTGCGTATATTAGTGTATACAAGTTTTGATTTCATATGATATTGATCTGCAGGTGGATGGCATAGGTTGAAATTTATCTCGAGTGCAAGGGTTCCCATTTTAAAATTTGAGAGTGGATACCGAGGCATCTCTTGTGATGTTTCAATTGACAATATGGAGGGGGTAATGAAGTCCAAATTCTTGTTCTGGCTCAGTGAGATTGATAAGCGCTTCCGCGATATGGTCTTACTGGTATGTTCTTACGGTTATGAAATGTCAGCACTGGGAAAACAAGGTGCAACTATCTGATGCTGTTGTTGTGTGTTTAGGTCAAGGAATGGGCCAAAGCTCACAATATCAATAATCCAAAGGCTGGGTCGTTGAATTCCTACTCTCTCAGTTTACTTGTTATCTTCCATTTTCAGGTGAATAATTATCTTTACTTGGGAAGAAAGGAATGATGGTAACTGGACTTTATAAATGCTTCCCGATCATTTCATTTCTATTATACTGTTTTACTCTTTCTGCAATCAGAAATGTGCCGTGTGAAGGTGGTGTGGTTACTTTTACTCCAAGTCAATCTAGATTCGTCTCTTTATTATTTGTTCATCATTTAGTCCCTTAATACTGATCCATGTGTGCTTTGGTTGTTCTACTTTTTAAAGGTTCATGGAACTCCAACAATTTAGTTACTGTTAGTCTTTTCCAATTACTTATTTTCTTGCAGACATGCGTTCCTCCAATTTTACCTCCTCTGAAAGACATATATGCAACAAATGCTGCTGATGACCTTACAGGTACTTGTCGTGTTTAAATACATGCACACAAAATTAGCTTACTTATATGAGGAAATCTTGCATTTTGCCATTGATTGTGTACTCTTATAAGTTAGAAGTCAGAATGAAACTCCTGAAGCCTATTTTCATGTTCAGAGTCAAACCATGTCTTCAGTCAGTAGTTTCAAAATTTCATTGTTTCTTGGAGGCAGTTGTGTCAATTCTACTGTTCCTGAGAGTCCAGGGAGAACTGTCTTGTTGTGAAGGTGCCGCATCATTTCCAAACAAGTACTGGCATTATGTACTTTGCTTGTTGCTCATAGCACAGATATTAAAATTTTGATGGTTTTGGGAGTTGTTTTTGTTGGTAGTTATATTTTGAAATTTGAAGTCCAGTATCTCATAGTTGAACTTGGTGTATCATATGGATTTTCAATACCAGTACTGGCATTCTCATGGTCTCGGGAAAATAAATTAGATTGCGTAGTTAGGATCTAAAAATCTCACTTCTCATAATTTGTTATTGTTTATGCATTATCTGTAACAATTGGATTGAACATTAATGGTTTTTGACGGGTTTTATTCTGGTGTTGGCATAAAAGTTTGAAACTAAGAATTGATGAGATCAATGGGGGAGAAGATAGTAGTATCGATTTGCTGATGAGTGGGTCTCAAAAAGTTTTGGTGTAGGATTTATAGAAGTTTTTGTGGGAGCTTTGTAGGTGTCTGGTGGGTTTGGTATGGGTTTTGTGGAACTCTTGTGCAGTTGTATTAGTTCACAAAGTATTTGCTTTCTTGGTGCAATGGCATTTGCAGTTGTAGATCATCTCATGTTAAAGTTATTCTTAACAATTAAGATGGTATTTTGGCTTGATGACTTTCAATTCATATGGGTAATTTATGGTCTCTGTTATTCCAAAAGCTGACAGTTTCCTACCTTTGATGATAATATTCCACGCTTTCTTTGAAGCACTTGATGGGAATTTTTTTCAATATGTTTCTTGTAGGTGTGAGGGCTGATGCAGAGAGATCTATTAAAGAAATATGTGCTGCCAATATAGCTAGGTATCGATCAGACAGATCCGGAGCAGTTAACCGAAGTTCTTTGTCTGAACTTTTCATTTCATTTCTTGATAAGGTAATTATTCTGACCTCAAATTTCTTTCTTATTTCTATATGCCTAGTAACTGTAGTGTTTGTTGTAATTTATAAGACATTGCATGAAATGGTGGTTTTGTGTAGACTGATTTTCCTTTTTTGATATGAAGAAATGCTTTTATGATTTGATAATAAATCGCTCGCGGATGAAGTGTAGGATGCTGAGCTATTCAAGATTACCTAAATGCTCTTCCAAATGGACAAACAAATCTTTGTGATGTGCTTTACTGTGTTTTGCAGTTTGCTGACGTAAGTTTGAGGGCTACGGATCTAGGCATTTGCCCATTTACGGGGAAGTGGGAAGAAATCAGAGGCAATATGAGATGGATGCCGAGAACTTATGCGATCTTTGTAATTCTTTCATCTGTCACCTTCTGAAATTAACTGCAATTTTTTTCCCCCATTGCTGATGTGATTTTTACTTATCTGGTTCTTTGTTAGATCGAGGACCCCTTTGAGCAGCCACAAAATACAGCAAGGGGTGTTAGTGCTACAAACCTGCAAAGAATTTCTGAAGCATTCCAAAGGACCCATCAGAGTCTAGTTTCACCCAATCTGAATCAGATTTCTCTGCTCGGTATGTTGGTGAGGCCACAAATATCAAGGTTGATTCTGGGAACACCGGCAATGGTTCCAATTAACGGTTACGGGCACCATCAGATTACTACTTATCCACAAACTAGCATGGCTGCTGCATATGCACAGCCGCAAGCGCACCATCAGATTCGCGTGCAAAGAAAGGACAGTCGTCCTGTCAGGGCGATTAATCAGAAGCAGGGAAGTAATTCAAGCAATTCAACCATGCAGAGACCTGGAAGTCAGATAATCTATTCAACGAAGCAGAAAGAAGGTCATTCGAGCAATTCAATGAAGCAGAAAGAAGGTCATCCGAGCAATTCAACGAAGCAGAGACCCCCGGGGCAACCACAAAATGTTCAAGGGCAGCAACAGATATGGAGGGCAAAGCCATCACAATGAAAGTGGTAGTGGTTAAATGGTTTCTACTATCTGGGGCATGCCTAGGGTCTTATAATAACTCCATACTACTCCATAGTGCTTTCATTAAGGCTATTTTGTGAACATTTTTTTTGGATGTAGGGCATGATATGAGAGGAGCCGAAGGAGCTTCATACAGTTTTTTGAAACCCCATTTGGTACGGAAATGTTAGAAAACGAAACCCATTGGTTTCATCTGTGTTTGTAGTTTTGAGAGTAATCTATATTTGCGTTAGAGAGCAATGTTTTCATCTGTGTTTGGTACTCCCTCTGGTCCGAAATGTATGACTTCCTCGCATCCCAATATTCAGTAGGGAACGCATATCGAGGAAGCCGAATGAGGCACTATTTGACCCCAAAAAATTTCGTACTTTTTTTCGAACGTATGTCAAATAGTGACTATTCCGGTCGTCTTAAGATACGTTCCGGAACAGTAAAAGCAAATGCTAAAACGTCATACATTTCGGACCGGAGGGAGTACTTTAGTAAGAAATCTTGAAAATGTAAATCATTGTATAAATTTTGAATGATTTACATTTTCGTATATGAAACACAACGTAATTACAATTATAGAGTGACATTATGAGATATAAGTTTTATTGCACAAATATATTTGTAAATTATTACGTAATTAAAGTATATTTACATAAAATTTAATTTACGTGAGTATGTAATTTTTAAATTTCATGACTATCGTAAATTTACTTGTACTTGCATAATTACAATAATGAGTGTAACATTATGAACTTATAAGTTTTATAACACAAATATATCCGTAATTAACTTACAATTTCGTAATTGCGCAATTAAAGTATATTTACTTAAGTTTTCGTTTTAAGTTACGAAATATAAATATGCAACTTTAACTTTCATAAATGTAACTTTTAAGTTTTTTAAATATATACTTAATGCATTGTAATTTACTTATACTTCACGACAATAAAGTAATATAATGAAATTTTAAATCCTACAACACCAAAAGAAAATTCACTTTAAAAAGATATAAGGGGTGAAAAATCGATATTAAGAACTCAAGCCTTTGATATTTGTAAATGAGAGTTTATCTTTGCAAATGTGTTTTACTTATACTTCAGTAATTACGACAATAAAGTAACAACGAAATTTTAAATTCCACCACCAAAAGAAAACTCACTTTAAAAGATGTAAGGGGTGAAAAATCAATATTGAGAACTCAAACCTTTGATATTAGTAAGGGATAAACACAAAATTGGCACTTATACTTGTATTGATTGAAACATTTGGCACCTCCATTTTTAAAACGATTTAAAAGGCACTTGCACTTGAAACATATGACATATTTGGCACCTCCCACTAACACCGTCCACCGTCCACCGTTAAGTGCTGATGTGACATGCTACGTGGACTGACACGTCATCAACACACTGACGTGGCATGCCACATCATCATACTCGACCCGAATCCTGGTGGATACGGGTCTGAAACGGGTCATCCATTTGGTTGGCGAATGACGCGTCGTTCGCGTGGCTTGGCAAACTATTTAGACGACACGTCGTCTATTGTGTAAGACATGCATAAAAATCACTCTTTTCTTTTCTTGCCTGAACAACTATCCTTCATCTTTTTTCTCTTTCTTATTATTTTTATTTTTTTGGTTGTCCATTTTCCTTTGTCCAAGCTGAGGTCATGAATTTTCAATTTTGGGTTATGCAGAGTGCTTGAAGATGCTTGTAAAAATGGATCGCTCAAAAGAAAATTTTCAATTTTGGGATGTGGAGACCAGCTGCAACAGCAGCAGCACCACACCGTCGGACACCAGCCACACCACCAACCACCACCGGCTCTCATCCACACCAATCCACTCCATCACTCGCCACAACCACACAACCATCACCGCCGGCACCATCTCCCCCCTCTCGGCAACCAAACCCCAGCCCGACCAGCACCACCACATCAACAAATACACAGAAATAAAAAAACGCAACCGAATCCCCTTCTCCGACCACCCAATCGTCCAATCTCCATTTTCGATTTTTTCAACCCATCGCCAAAACCACCAAATCCCAGCCCCGATTCAACACTAAATCGCCACCCCTCTTTCCATCCGTGTGTGTGTTGTTTGTTGTTTTTGTTGTTCTAAGCAGAGAAGAGAATATGAGAAGAAAAGGAAAAAAGAAAAGAAGAAAAGAAGAAAAGAGAGCAGTAAAAAAAGATAAAAGAAAGAAGAAAGAAGAGAATGTGGTCTGCGCAGCCATGCAGGAAAGGAGGAAAAGAATGAAGAAAGAAAAAAATAAAGAAAGAAAAAAAAAAAAGAAAGAAAGAAAGAAAGAGAGGAACTACGCGTCGTTCACTCAAAGTGGACGACGCGTCATTCGCCAACCAAATGGATGACCCGTTTCAGACCCGTATCCACCGGGATTCGGGTCGGGTATGATGATGTGGCATGTCACGTTAGTGTGTTGGTGACGTGTCAGTCCACGTGGTATGCCACATCAGCACTTAACGGTGGACGGTGGACGGTGTTAATGGGAGGTGCCAAATGTGTCATGTTTTAAGTGCAAGTGCCTTTTAAATCGTTTTACAAATAGAGGTGTCAAATGTCTCAATCAATACAGGTACAAGTGCCAATTTTGTGTTTATCCCATATTAGTAAATAAGAGAGTTTGTGTTGCAAATGAATTTTTAATTCTCTTGAACCATAATAAATGGTAGGAGAAGTGTTTAAATAGCTACATAATGAAAGCTAGTTGTTTTTCATGATTTGGGGCAAAATGCCCGTTTGAAAAGCTGTCATAAATGTTCAACTACTGCCTTTGCAGAGACTAGCGATATATCATTAATTTCTAGCGGTATATAGTTAGTGTGGAGCTAGCGATATACCGTTAGTGTGATTACTGATATGCCGCTAGTTACTAGGCAGAAAATGCCCAGAAAATGTTTAAGGCCAATTTCTTAAAAATAAAATTTCTTAAATACTTTTTAAATACTTTTAAAGAGGCTAAATGAATATTAATCAAATAAATGCTAAAATCAAACTTACAATCATTTTAACTAATTTCACTTAATTTTGAATTTGATAATCATCCAATGATATACTTGAAGTTTTTTATCACAAATATCTAAAAAAATATTTCAATAAAATTACATTAATTCGTATTTTAATTTATGAGTGTAAAATCATTAAAATAGCATCATTGAACCCGTTGGTCACGCTAGGGCTTTAAAAATTTGAGGGGCTAAGTACCTCTTTAAAGACCATGACCGTGTTGTTTGGCAGCCATCACAATAATAGATGGAAAATCCATTTCGGTCGCCATGCAATCTTCATTATAAGTATATATGGCCTTCTTCTTCGATCTTCATAAATTACGAACATATTTGAATTGATTTATATTTTCGCATATGGAAGACAACGTGATTACAATAATAGAGTAACATTAAAGGTAGATGGATAATCCATTTCGGCGGCCATGCAATCTTCATCGTTAGAAATATACATGGCCTTCTTCTTCAATCTACATAAATCCAAGCAAACAAGAACAGAACCAAATAATTAGTTTGAAGGCAATATTTCTATTTCTAGTTAATTAATTTGGTAATTTAATTTACCGAGTTGGAATAATGGCCAATACGACGCCGCATTTATCAACGATCATGTTACGGCACCTCTCAAACTTTCCCCCAACCTTATGGGGTTCTACCTTTGCTTCTTTCTCTTTTCCTCACTCGGTAACTTCTAACCTTATTGTATTCATATACATATATACTTTTTAAAAATAGTTTTATATTATTTATAATTATTTATTATTATTTATTATTATTGTAATAGAAATTTCATTCCTCGTTCGTTATAAATCGAACCCATAACCATAAAAAAAACATGCATTTTCTAATTGTGCTATAACTTACAATTGTATTCTTAATTAATCATATATATTAGGATGCAATGGTTTTATTGATTTTTTTATAGTTTTGTTTAATTTATATAGAAATTCATACATGTGATGCTACATGACCAAAAATTAAATTATTAATTTCATCAAAGAAAAAGAAAAATAAGTTGAATGATTTTTGTATATTCCCTCTATCCAATTTTAATTGATGTTTGGAAAAGAGGTACAATAATTTAGGAGCAGTGATTTTTTGGCATTTTTCTCTGTTAGTTTATAAATGATTGATTTGGGGAAAAGTTGTATTTAAAAAGTGATCCAATTATATTTTTCATGACAACGGTTGAAAATGTGGAATATTTATTCATTCATACATATTTTTTCATTTGGTTAATATGAAAAGTAGTTATGAAATAATTAATTTTTTTATTTGTTAAAACAACAATTAGTTTTTTATTACTCCCTCTGGAGCAAAACAATAGTCGTTTTAGGATTTACTTTTACTGTTCTGGCACGTATCTTAAAGCGGCCGGAACAGTCACTATTTGAGACAATTTTGCCCCTAATTTTTTCTCGGAAGTACGTTCGAAAAAAAGTACGGAATTTTTTGGGGTAAAATAGTGAGTCATCCGACTTCCTTGATATGCGTTCCCTACTGAATATTGAGATGCGAGGAAGTCATTTATTTTGCCACAGAGGGAGTAGTTTTTTTGATATCAAAATATGTATATTAATGTCATGGGTATGTAAATTTTTTGAGAGAGCTAATGAGATAAAAAAATATGTTGAACGTCGGTTAAATATAATGAGCTAATTAAGAAAAACACTAATACTCTCCAAACTATTATAAAAGAATTGAAAATTTGTAAAGGATCGTAGCTCCCCCAAATTTATAAATTTAACAATTTTTTTTACACACCCCTTGAAGCAAAAAAATCCTTTAATTAAGCTTGGCCATACCTTATATATATATTGAGTTATACTTTATGGTAAATTAATTTTAAGTAAATTATATGATAGTGGTAACATTTGAACTTCTAACTATTTAATCACATAGATTTTGATGCTAGCTATATTTTTATTTAATAAATAAAAACTGTGAAATACATATTATTTAATCATTCAATCAATTATAAATAATATTAAAAAATAAAATCTAACCTAAAACTCATCGTTTACATTAATACATAATTTTAAATAACAATGTAAATGATGGGTTTTTGGTAAGATTTTATTTTTTTGATAATTAAATAAATAGTTTGATTATATATATAGTTCCCGTTTTTTTCCAGCAGTGTTTAACTCAATGAAAAAAGTGGTTTTTTTTGCAAAATTTAATAGAATCAAATTATTCAAAGAGAAACGTGATTGACTAATTGTCAAAAGAGAAAAATCTTTATAACTCAATTGTCTTTTGCCATGTAGGAAATAAGTTCTCTATTTTTAATTACTAGAAGTATTCATTTTTTCCAACAAGTGTTTAGATTTGCTTGTTTTCCTTTCGCTAAAGTACTTCTAACCTTGTTACGGTAAAACAAATTTTAATTGTATTAGGTTGAACCATTACGATGTAGAGTACTTTTAATTGATTAATTATTAATTTTTTTATATATAAATATCGAGTAAATTAAGTTGTAATTTGTACTAGTCAACGGTACCATTAATTCCAACCCTTAGTAGTCTTGAGTAAAGTAGGTGTTTTAAAATACTAGTCAACGGTACCATTAATTCCAACCCTTAGTAGTTTTGAAAAAAAGCCACTAAACGTTTAAATATTTTGGACGGTTTGATTATTTAAATATTTTTTATTAGACAATTTACCATTCCTTCCATGAGACCCACTAATTTGTACAAAATTGACTACTTTCTCTGTCAAGTAGCAAATAACTCAAGAATCGACACTCTTGAAGCAAAAACAAACGGTGAAATGCATTTTTTTTGGGTAAGAAAAGAGTATCAACTTAAACTAATGTTTATAACAAACACTAATAATATTACGCGAGAGCCAGGGTTAAATACTATCCGGCAGGAGATATAACAAATGAATCCCAGTATTGAAACTTTAAACGTATTTCGGGAAAAAATTCGAGGCTGCTGATTGACTCGGGGCTGCTGATTGACTTGTGTCTCACATGCTGATTGTGCCACAAGATAGTACCCACGAGATATTAGAATTTATTGTTTTTGTTGTTTTTGTTGCTTTTGTGGTTTATAGTAGAATTGGTTTTCTAATTGATCAGAAGTGAAAACAACAGATGAAAAATCAAACGAAAATCCATTCCAGTGGCCATGCAAAACTTTATATTTTTAATTGCACCCTACATGTTCCTATATTTGTCTAATTTGACCCTATATTTTTTTGTGGAGAAAATTAAACAATTTCTTATTTTTCGAAAATTCAAAAAATAATTTTCTTAGGCAATTAATAATATTAAAAATTATTATTTTACCGACGTGGCTTGGTGACATGGACAAATAATAAAAAAAAAAATCTCACTTCTAGAGCGCCCCCCACATCATCATCTCCGTCCATTCCTTCCCTTCCCCTCATCCACCATAGCCCACTGCACCCTGAAAACTTCATCTCTGGACATACACACTGCATCTCCATTCCCTTCTTTCCATTTTTTAAACCCAAAAACTTTATCCACAACTTGTTTTTTAGAAGAAAAAAAAGGTTTATTACTTTTGAATGAAATTATTAAAAGACACAACATCAAAGGAAATTAGAAATTGCCACATAGGATATTAATCTAAGGAAATTATTTAAAATTTTGACATGTAGGATATTTTAATGTTATTAATTGCCACATAGGATATTAATATAAGGAAATTAGAAATTGTTTAATTTTGACTACAGGACTCATAGAGTCAAATTGAACAAATATAGAAACATATAGAGTGCAATTAGAAATATAGGGACTTTAAAGTTCAAGTTAGACAAAACATAGGGACTTTTAAGCTACAGGCTACAGCCATCGGAAATGAAAACAACGTTATGGAAAATCAAACAGAAAATCCATTTCGGCGACCATGCATAACTTCATTGGTAAAAGACTAAAAAAACCTTCTGAACTTTATTTTTTTAATTAATGATTCTTCTGAACTATTTTTTTAATGACCCTTTAACTTATATGCTTTTATTTAATTATTTTTTAGTTGTTAAATATAGCTTAAGTGTCATCTCTTCCATTAAAAAAATCACATCAGCCAAAAAAATGCTACCGGTTTAATCCTTATGCCTGATTTTCAAACATCATTCTTTGAAAGTGGGAGGGATTATAAGGTTGAGGGAAGAAACCTACTAAATTTTAAATTATTTTGATAATGTGACTTCACTATCACGTATATTAAGGTCATACAGACCCAACAATTTAATAATATTTTAATATTTATGTGAGGAATCTTATTAAGAGAGACGATGCGGAGGATAAAATTTCACCTTTAAAAGTACTAAAAAAATAATATAATATATAAAATTGATGGAGAAAGTTTTAATTTTTTTCTTCTTTTTGATTCAACGTTCAATACTGATTAATTTCAATCATGCACGTTCAATTATTACTAGATGCTACTAATTTACTACTTAATGACAAAGCGAGGTTTCTTTTTTAATGAACTAATCGTAAAAATCCTCCAGTATTATTTTGAAAAAATAGAAACTTTCTCTAGTTTTTAAATTTTTTATTTCGTCTCCCTGTACTAAGGGTTAACGACAAACACGCAGTCTCTATTAGTCAAACTAACAAACCGTCCAAATTGACCCAGGCCAACTGGTTGCCTCTTTTCTTCCTTCTGGCTAACAAATTTTTTCTTTTCTTTTTTTTGAATTGTTTTTTTTTTCTTTTCAAAATCATTTCTTCCTCCCTCTCTCTCTCTCCATCATCTTCCTCTGTTTGCTGCAATCTTCTTCTTCTTCTTCTTCTTCTTCTTCTTCCCTCTCTCTCTCTGCTCATCATCTTCCATCGTCGACACAGCCAACCCCTCCTGCAACCCGGTCAGCCACGACTCCTCCGTCTTCACCAAACCCAATCCCAACATCCATGGCAGCACCGTCGCCACTACGACCAACGGTTGGAAGCACTAGAATCGGAGTGGGAACACCATCCTCCACTGCCGATTCGGCAAACCTAAGCTACCAGAATCGGCAGTCATAATAGTCTCCACCGTTGTAGCAGATCTGATGCACCACCACCACCACACCACATGCTCCTCCTCCTTCTCCCAAATTAAATGTGAATTTTTATTGCAGACATTGAGTTTTGATTAACTGTTTGTTTAATTATTTGATTAATTAATCGGATGGCTTTGTTCTAAGAGTTTTGAACTTTGTTGCTCCTTCATTTTCTTCTTCAAGTTTTTTCTGCAAATAAAAAAAAAAAAATTTGAATAAAACAAAAGATGGGAAATTGTAGATGGAAGTTTATGGATTGGGAAAGAAGAAAGAAAATGCAGGATTTGAGTTGATTAAATGTAGGATAAGAAAATAATTAAACGAAAGAAAGAAACAAATTAAGGAATAATAAAATAAGAAAGAAATTTTGTAATATTTAAAAAAGATTAAATTTTTGGAATAAGAAAATAAGAAAGAAAGAAATTTTGGAATTTTGGAATTTTTGTAATAAGAAAATAAGAAAAAAAGAAATTTTGGAATTTTTAAATTTTTTTTACATAATTACCTAATACAACAAGTTTAAAAAAAACATGTTGTAGCAGGTAATCTGTTAATTTGATTAACAGAGACCGCGTGTTTGTCGTTGACCTTTAATATAGGGAAGGCGGAATAAAAAATTTAAAAACTAGATAAAATTTCTATTTTTCGAAATGGTAGAGGAAGTCTTTTTTGTTATTACCCTTTTTAATGTGGTTTTTGTCGGTCGACGTTTTGAATTAGTTCAAAGAACTAGTGCGAGCCTATGACACAGAAGCAAAGTGGTCCAACGATGACTACGTGCCGTCGTTCAATGAGTGTATAGGTAATGGATGCAGGACAAGTGCTTATGGTGTGCACATGGCGTCATCACTCCTCGGCGTAGACAAGACAGGGTCAAAGAATATGAATGGCTTAAAAATCAAAGAATTATTAGAGCAGGAAAAATGATGGGTCGTCTAATGAATGGCATATCTGGCCATGAGGTATGTGAATGATTTTCATATTTTTATTTTCGAAAGGTGGAGGTAGGATTTGATAATAAATTTGAATTCTTATGTGTATTTTTATCACCAACGAAATAAATCAATAAAATATGTTTTTTTTTTTAATAGACTGATATTATTATTGCTTTAAAGGATAAGAGTCAATGAGTTATTTTTATCAAAATGTTGCACTAATGTGAATTTATTTTATTTTCTTGTGTGAAGAAGGAGCAAGAGAGAGGAGATTGTGCTTCTGGTGTTGAATGCTACATTAAAGAATATAATGTCTCAAAGAAAATAGCAATTGAAGAGATTCAAGAAAAAGATAAGAATGGATGGAAGGATATAAATGAGGAGTCCATCAGAGCAAGTGTTGTTGTCTCGATGCATCTGATTGATACTTTCGTCAACCTTATACGCGTAACAGATACTCCCTCCGGACACAATTACTTGTCGTTTTACTGTTCATGCACGTGTTTCGAGGAAGCCGAATGGCTCACTATTTGACCCCAAAAACTTCCGATTTTTTTCTCGAACGTACGTTAATCCTTAACGTACGTTCGAAAAAAAGTACGAAATTTTTTGGGGTCAAATAGCGAGCCATTCAGCATCCTCGGAATGCGTGCATGAACAGTAAAATGACAAGTAATTGTGTCCGGAGGGAGTATTATTTACGACACGGACGATGCATATATTATTCCTCTCAATTTAAAAGATCACATCATTTCATTGTGTATCGATAATATGACTTTTTAATTAAGAGGATAATTTTTGATGATTGGATGCAAAAATTGCTTTTTATTTCATTTCAAAGGGTATATTTTGCCCATGAGCTTTTAATAATATAAAATAAAATCATTTGTTGTTTCTCTGACAACGTAACCCACTTTCCTTATTTCTTTGACAACGTTTTTTATTTATTTACAGTAAGCAACGTTTTTTTTGTTGTTTTGTGTAAAACTACGTTTTCATCATTCCTGGGTGTCAATTTGGGTCGAGACTGCTCTCAGTGGTCCCGAAACCTATAGACCTGAGTCCCTTCAGGATGGGATAAGTTCCGATCCTGACAAAAAATGAGACTAAAATTCCAATCCGGGTCTCTACTCGTCAAATGTTTCCAGAACCGGGATCAAACCCGAAAAAAATAGTCCCTGGTTTTTTTTTTCAAAACAAAAAAAATTCTGCAAAATATTTAAATATCAAATTCTCTACCTAAAAAATTTCTGCAAAATATCCAGCAATATATATATGGAGAGATGATGATGATGATAAATATGCAGGAACAAATTACTTGGCTCTTGTGCTTGTGTGGCTGCCAGCAGTGGTGTAGATCGGGTGGTTGTGATGGAGAAGCACTAGGTAAGGAGATGGTGATGCTGGTGGTGGGTGTCGCGGTTGATGACGATGTAAGGATTAGTGATTGAGAGGGTGAGATTGAATGAGGGAGAGGGTTAGAAATTGTATTTTTCTGGGAATGGCAGTGGAGACAGAGAAAGAAGATGAGATGAAATGGAGAAATTGAGGATTGAGGACCGGGACCATTTTTAGTCGGGACAGACCCGACGGGTCCCGGTCCTGACCGGTCGGGACCCGAGACAATTCGGGTCGGGACTGGTCCCGGTTCCGAAAAAAACCCGAGTCTGGGACCGAGTCTTCGGGTCTCGGGACTTTATGACACCCCTAATTCCTATACACACAAATTTCCTCTGTAATAGGAAAAAATTACACGTGTCAAATTACAAATGTTGAATGTATGATAAAATGGTTCTTCTTCTCTTGATTCCTCTCATTAATGAATCGGTCCTCACTCTGGATTTGGACTTGAGTTGTTGAATGACGACCTGGCCTTGAATCAGCTTGTGGTCCGCAATTGATTTGAGAAAAACCAACTTTGAATCAACTTGTGGCTCATTTTTTATTTGATTTGATTTACTTGAGAGAAAAACTGGCATTGAATTGGCTTATAGTTTTCCTCCTTCTTTCTTGTGGACAATCCGCTTCAGTTCTTGATCTCTGCAGCAATTTTTGTCTCCAAAAATCTCCTCCCTTTTCACTTTTTGATGAGGTTTTTATTTATAGGCTTATAAGGGTGGTTCTGAATTGGAAAGATGACATGTGTCTTCATCTTATTGGTCTGAATATTAATTAATTTGATAAAATATCAAATTAATAAATAAATATGAGATGAGTTTTGATCCATTCAAACATGAGCTTGCTCCATTCAAACATGAGCTTGCTGATGAGCCTCTAATAAATATTAATTTTTCTATAGGCCTAAATCAAATTTGAGTCCCTGCACTCTAATTTTTTTTTTAATAAGCAGAAGGATTTTATGAAAGCCATTGGGAAAATGGCTACAGAAGCAAGGAGGAGAATATTTACAAGCTGGATCACTCAGCTGTTGATAATCAGCAGCCTAAGACCCAAAAGGCTGCTAAAAAACAAGCCAACATGGCCAGCAAGAATCACACTACTACAAAGCATGCGACCACGAAACAGGAGGCCTAGAACCCTATAACAACGACTCAATTACTTCTAATCAGTGGCTGTTGAAGCTGGATGACAGCCCCACACCTGTAACCACGAAGAGGACATTTCCATTTGAGTAGTAGAGTATGGAAATGTTTTGTCCTTGCTACGAAGCCAGCGCCTCCAAGTGGAGAAGATGACATGCTGTAACTTCGGATGGCTGTAATTCTCCTGCCGGAACACAATATCATTTCTATGCTTCCACGTGCTCCATAGAATTGCCTGAAGCAACATCTGCCACATGTCCAGCTTCTGGGAGTGATGCCCAGGAAACAGCCCGCGCCAGCTACGCCACAAATCTTCCACGTGCCTCGGACGAGCCCAATCAATCCCTGCCCAACGCGTGATAGCTTCCCACATCAGGTCAACCTTATGGCAGTGGAGGAATAGATGGTGAATGTTCTCCTCACAGGAATACACACATAAGACAAGTGTCCTCAGTAAGGATGTTGCGCTTCATCAGAAATTCTCGAGTGGCGATACGGTCTTGCAGGACCAGCCACGTGAAGAATTCAACCTGATAAGGAATAGTCCCCCGCCAACATGTGAGAAGGATGTCATTTTTGAGGTGTCCGTTTCTAGTCTGTTCAATGACCTGGCTAATGGATTTGATTGAAAACTCACCCGATCTTTCGAGCTTCCATCGCAGCTGGTGTGCGCAAGCGTTTCTGTTTGGAAGAAGCAGGAGCTCCTGTATATTTTTTACCTCGTCCACCTCCCACTCAAATAGTCCCCGTCTCCAAGGAATTTGCCAATGCCATCCCGAGTCTTGCCAAGATCCGAACTCCCGGATAACTCCCATCCTGTTACTGGTTATAGAGTACAACCGGGGGTATTTGAGAGCCAGCGGAGCTTGTGTAGCCCAAGGATCCCACCAAAATCTAGTTGTGTCCCCAGAGCCGATAGCTAGCTGGACGTTTGGTATCCAGGTCCCAAACAAGGAGGAGGATCTCCCGCATACCCGAATGATGTCGCTCCAGATGGTAGAAAAGGTCGCGCTGTCTTGGATCCAGAAGTCTCCCAACGTGTTGATGTTGTATTCATTGCGCACTATTTCTACCGATTTCTTTTTATCCCCTGCCAAGAGATCCCAAACCCATTTCAAGAGAAGGGCTTCATTGCGAGTCTGCATGCACCCCAGACCCATCCCTCTCAGGTCTTTTGGACGGATAACTTTAGACCACCTCACCTTGGTTAACCCCTGGCGATGTTCGTTGCCACTCCAAAGAAATCGAGCCATGATTTGGTTACACCTCCGAATGATGCCCTTAGGCATGCGGTAGATGGACATGTTGTAAACTGGCAGACTCATTAGGACTGATTTAACTAAGGTTGTTCTCCCACTCACAGATAATAAAGGTCCCTTCCACGTTGCCAGTTTCTTCTGTATACTTATTAGTAAGAAATCCCAACTGGAAAGTCTCTTCGGGTTCATCCCCACATAGGACCCCAGGTACTTGAATGGTAAAATCTCGTATTTACAACCTGCTCTACGAGTCATAGATGTCCCCAGGTGTCTAAACACGTTAACCCCCACTAAGGTGCTCTTGAAATAATTGAACTTAAGACCAGAGAACGCATCAAACCATCGCAGTAACCCTTTGACACACTGAATTTCCTGTTCGTCGTTGTTAACAAATACTAATGTGTAGTCTGCAAATTGAAGGTGTGTAATATCCCACCCCCGCGTCTCATTCCCGATACCCCGAAGCAGTCCTCCCGACTTGGCTCTAACAAATAGCTGGTTCAGTCCTTCTGCAGCTATGTTAAACAGAAATGGAGACATCGGACACCCATGTCTCAGACCACGGCCTACTCCAAATTCCTGAGTCGGAGACCCATTAATGAGGACAGAGACCCTAGCAGTGCCGAGGCACTGTTTAACCCAACCCCGCCACTTAGCGCTGAACTCCATATGACTCAAAATGTCATCCAGGTAACTCCATTCGACAGAGTCATAGGCCTTCTCGAAGTCAAGCTTGAATAGAAAACCTTGTCGGCGCCTAGACTTAAGGAAGTGGGTGATTTCGTTAGCTGTCATGACACAGTCCAGCGTACTGTTCCCTTGAAGGAACCCGTGTTGCATGTCTGATTGTCTTATTTCAGCCCTCTATGTTATTTTTGATTTAAAACCTCCCTCCACTTAAGTCGAATGATTTATTTCATCCCTCCACCTAACGCCATCCACTTTTTCCGTCTGTTTGCTTACGTGTCGTGCCACGTCAATCGCCACATCACTGACTGCTGACGTGTCACGCCACGTCAATTGCCACGTCATTCTTTTATTTCTTTTTTTCTCTTTTCTTTTTTCTTTTTTCTTTCTCTTCTTCTTCCTATGTTCCTCTTCCTGCGCACACTCTTCCTCTTTTCTTTCTTTTTTTTTTTTTTTTTTTTTTCTCTTATTTTCTCAAATCTAAAATTTATTCATTAACCCATCCTCGCACAGAAATTTCTGAAATTGATTCCTAGTAGAGATTTCTAAAATCAATTCATAAACCCATGCCGCACAGACGCTCCTCGGCTTTAAAATGGAGTTTCTGCAATTGGAAGAGGGGATCGGAAAATCAAAAGCTCACAACACTCACTCACTCACTGCAGTTACCAAATCCAATTAATCACCCTACAATTATCAAGTTAATGTCCAATCCCTGCAAAAATTCCAATTAATCACCCTGCAATTATCAAGTTAATGTCCAATCCCTGCAAAATCAACGAAATCCAATTTTCAGCCCTTCCTTGCAAATTAATTACAGTAATTCCCCGCAAAATCAATTAACTCAAACTGGCTAGCCACAACCCCGCCGAACCATCGTAGTCACCACCGCCAGTCTCACAGCTGCTCACCATCACCCGAGCTGAACCACTTCAAATTGCCACCATCACTCAAATCGTCCATAATCATCTAATTACCCATCACCACACACAGTCCGGACCAAATCAACCCACTTCAAATCGCCGCACGAACCGCTTCCCAACCTCCGTCTCTCCACCACCGCTGCCCAGCCACCACAAGTCGCAAACCCATCATCATCACCACCGCTGCCCAGCCACCACAGCCGCTCCAATCTCATACAATAAAAAAGAAAAAAGAAAAAAAGAAAAAGAAAAAGAGTGAAAGAGAGCAGAGAAGAGAATAGAGAAAGGAAAGAGGAGCGAAAGGGAGAGAAGAAAGGAAAAAGAGAAAGAAAAAAAGAAAAAGAAAGAAAAGGAAAAGAAAGAAAAGAATGACGTGGCGTGACACGTCAACACGTCAGTAGTCAGTGACGTGACGATTGACGTGGCACAACACGTAAGTAAATAGACGGAAAAAGTGGATGACGTTAGGCGGAGGGATGAAATAAATCATTCGACTTAAGTGGAGGGAGGTTTTAAATCAAAAATAACACAGAGGGCTGAAATAAGACAATCAATTAGAGTGTAGGGACTCAAATCAAATTTGAGTCCTTTTTCTATACATATTAAAACGAAGCCGCCAAAAACAACCCGTATTCGTACAAAGAAACAATTTGGGTCCATTGCTACAGCCATCAGACGAAAATCCATTCCGGTGGCCATGCAAAACTTCATTATAAATACGTGTGGCCTTCTTCTTCAATCATCATAAATCCAAGCAAACAAGAAGAGAATTATCAAAGTTAGTTTGAACTTTGAAGGCATTTTTTTTCTAATTAATTAATTAATTGGGTATAAATCTTTTTATTGAGTTGGAAAAATGGCCAGTACGACGACGCATCTACCAACAACCATTTTACGGCCCCTCGCAAACTTCCCTCCAACTTTGTGGGGTTCCAACTTTGCATCTTTCTCCTTTCCTCACTCGGTAACTACTTCATCGCCTTTTTCATATATATATATATATATATAGATAGTATTGTTTTTATTGAGAAATGTGAGATTTGAATTTTATTGACATTTTTACTATCAATAAGATAATTCCTTTTTTCATATGAAATTGTGAAATTGTAATAAACTGTCTACTTTACTTAATTAATCAATTATTAGAAATATGAATTGTTCTTATTACACACGAGGAGTGACGAAGTTAATTATTAATTTCACAAAAAAAATGTAGATTATTAGCTCTTTAATTATATATATTAATTTCTCTTTTGAAATACATTTTTTATGTGGCAAATGCAGGAATTTGAGAGGTATACAGAGCAAGTAGAAGTGTTGAAAGAAGAGGTTAAGAGCATGCTGATGGCTTCTGCAAATGATCCGATTGAAAACATAGAGTTGATCGACGTGCTGTGCCGACTTGGCGTGTCATACCATTTCGAGGAAGTGATTGAAGACCAACTCGCTCTGATATTCTCTGCGCTTCCTGCTCTGCTTCAAAACAATGATTACGGCCTCTCCATCACATCAACTCTGTTTCGGGTCTTAAGACAACATGGCTACAACATGCCCTGTGGTAAGTAAATGGTAAATAGTAACAGTAGGACAAAATTGGTATAACTTGCTTATAACGCTATTATTTGAATTGTAATGTCGTTGAATAATTGTATTAACCATCATAGTTGTCGATTTCATATTACAATTAAAATTGAAAATTTTAATCGAGAAAAAAGAAGTCGAATTTAAAACTCAAATAATAAACTAATTCTTGTTAGAGAGATTGAAAGAAATTCAAAACAGTATGCATTTGTTTCTTCTTGAAACTTGAAGAACTTAGGTTGTGTTTAACTTTAAAAAAAGTAAAAAAATTGGTATGATGCAAAAAAAAAGTGTTCTAATTTTCCTAATTTCTCTTTATTATGCTTATTTTTTATTAAGTGTAGTATTTTTATTTCTTAAAATTATTATTGAAACTTCAGAAAAGATTGTATTCACGTGTTCTTTAAGTATCGTAAAAGTTCTTATATTTATAGAATGTTCTCAACTATCTAAAAAGTATCCGATTTAAATTTAATTTTTTTTATAAGTGTCCTCGCGTATCGAATGCATATCGGATGAGTGTTTGTAGACACGAAGCTATATTTAGAGTATCCTTGCTTCATACGATAGTGAGAAATTTAATCGGACATTCCCCTTCGAAACTTTGGTATGATGAGAAGATAAACCTGCTCATTGAACGTTGGATATCTTTGGATAAGTTTTGTACACCACCTGGCAACACGGGCGGATTTAAGTGGTGCAAGGATAGGTTCCAGCCCCCTTTATTTTTTTTTAAAACTCTATTATAGTTTTTAAGTTTAATTTTTTCATATAATTTTATTTTCTTAAATTTTTTGAAAGTTCTTAATATAGTCTATAACTTTTTAAATTTTAATTAATTATATTTTGATTTTTTAAATAATCTATGTTTGACCCCAAAAAGGAATTGTACTTTAAAAATGATTTAAAATTTAAGATAACTTTATAATATTAATGATACATAAATAAAAACTTTTTAAATATATTATAATTTTTTTATAATTTTTTAAGATATAGTTTATAAATATTGGATATTTTTTTTCCATACTAGAGAGGAAAAATATATAAAAATTATATAATATAGAGTATTATGTAGTTTCCTAAAAGAATAATTTAACTACATAGACTTGGCACCCTCTAACTTTCTTTTTTTGGCCGCCGCTGAGCCAACAGGTGATAGTAGAATGCTCTAGTTCGAGGGTTATTGAGAAATAATTTTTGGCCACCATCCCTTTTCACCTTATTAAAATGATTTAATTAGCTAAATGAACAACTAAATAATTATGGAAGGAATATTACACTAACATTGATAACTGCATGTGAATCAGATGTGTTCGAAAAGTATAAGGACGACAACACTGGTAAGTTTAAGGAAGTTATCAGCAAGGATGTGAAAGGAGTTCTTGATTTGTATGAAGCTGCTCATGTGAGTTTCCATGGGGAAAATATTTTAGAAGAAGCGATCGCATTTGCAAGATCAAACCTTGAGTCATTGACTTCTGGAGAAAACCCAAATCATCTTGAAAAACTAATCAAGAATGCTCTCAATCGTCCACATCACAAAGGAATACCAAGAATTGAGACTAAGAAATTCATCTCTTTCTATCAAGAAGATGAGTCTAGAGATGAAACTCTTGTTCGATTTGCCAAGATTGATTTTAATCGAGTACAATTACTACACCAACAAGAGTTGAGCATCTTATCAAGGTAAAGTTTTATTTTATTGATTTTTATAATTTTTTTTATTTTACTAAACTAGCGGTCAATTTTCTAGTTGATATTTGGTTGAACAATTGAACTATATTGAACTAAGAGCTCGAACACTTCGTTATCCACTTTGGTTATGATAATTGTGGATTTAAGAATAAATTGTGTATGATTCAGGTGGTGGGAAGAGTTGAATTTTAGCAAAGAGTTTCCTTACGCAAGAGATAGAATTGTGGAAATATATTTTTGGGCGAATGGGATGCACTTTGAGCCCAAATATGAAATTTCTCGAATCATTGTTACAAAGTATACGATGCTTGTATCTATCGTAGATGATACTTACGACGCCTATGCCACTTTTGAAGAACTTCAAAGTTTCACCCGTGCATTTAACAGGTTAATTATAATTAACATGACATTCTCTTCGAATTTATATCTCTCTTGAAAAAAAGAGTAATTGTTTTTTCTATGTTAATATTATTTTCAGGTGCAGTATTGATGCCATGGATGAACTAAAAGCTGACTACCTTAAAATCTTGTACAAGGCTCTCTTGGATTTTTTCGATGAAACAGAGGAATGGTTGAGCAAAGAAGGAAGATCTCATGGTGCATATTATGCGAAAGAGGCAGTAAGAATACTTGTCTTCATCTTTAGTTCTTTTTAAAGGATAAAGTTACAAATAATATACAGTCTCTACAATTTTTATTACCGAATTCTTTTTATTTATGATAGAGTAGTATAAGATTGATGGAGGATAATTCTCTGTAAAGTTTATGTTTTAACTTTTTCTTCTTTTTGATTCATCAATTTCAATCTATTTATCTTTAATACTGATTAATTTCAATATGCACACTCAATTAATCACTTAGATGCTAATTTAGTACTTTTTTCTGAAATCAGAAAAAAGAGAGTACATCTAGTACTTAATTACAAAGTGATGTTTCTTTTTTAATGTGTTTTTTTGTCGGTCCACGCTATGTATTAGTTCAAAGAACTAGTGCGAGCCTATGACACAGAAGCAAAGTGGTCCAACGGCGGCTATGTGCCATCATTTGATGAGTACATTAGCAATGGATACACGACAAGTGCTTATGGTGTGCTCATGGCGTCATCATTCCTCGGCATAGAGGAGACAGGGGTCAAAGAATATGAATGGCTTAAAAGCAATCCGAGAATTATTAGAGCAGGAAAAATGATCGGTCGTCTAATGAACGACATATCTGGCCATGAGGTATGTGAATGATTTTCATATTTTTTACCCAGAAATAAAATTTGACCCTAAATTCAATTTCCTATTAATAATTTTATAATCAGTAAAATAATCAATTAATTATATGCTTATTAACGAATGATTTTCATTGAAAAGGTGCACTAATGTGGATTTATTTTATTTTCTTGAATGAAGGCGGAGCAAGAGAGAGGAGATTGTGCTTCTGGTGTTGAATGTTACATGAAAGAATACAATGTCTCAAAGAAAATAGCAATTGAAGAGATTCAAAAAATAGATACGAATGGATGGAAGGATATAAATGAGGAGTCCATGAGAGCAAGTGTTGTTGTCCCGATGCATCTGATTGATATTTTCGTCAACCTTATACGCGTAACAGATGTTATTTACGAGACGGACGATGCATATACTATCCCTCTCAGTTTGAAAGATTACGTCATTGCATTGTTTATCGATAATGTAACTTTTTAATTAAGAGGATAGTTTTTCATGATTGGATGCAAAAATTGGTTTTTATTTCATTTCAAAGGGTATACTTTTTCCCATGAGCTTTTAATAATGTAAAATAAAATCGTTTGTATTTTGAAAGCTTTTAATAAAAGAATACATATATAAGATTTGGTGTTTTGAAAGATCTCTTCATTAATTTTTTTTTTTAAAATTGAATGTAATATTAATGCAAGAAAAAAAAAAGAGAGAATGTAAATTAGTTACACCTCATACTTGGTTGCTGAAACTTTGGTTAATTTTTTAACTTTGATAAAATTAAGAAATAACTGAACAAATAAGGAAGATATACCAAACTCGAGATGTAAACACTCATAATTTATATAAAATATCAATGAGATACAAATTCTCAAGACTATTTTCTAGAACTTACAATATTTTCACAAGTTAATGGTGTATATTTTTTTGGGTGTTTTTGTTGGGCATCGATGCTATGAAATAGTTGAAAGAATGGATGCGAGCTTATCACACAAAGTAGGGTTAAATTACACCAGGGTTTTTCTACTTAGGTAGAAGTAACACATTGAGTCTCTCTACTTACGTATATGACACATTGAGTCCTTCTATTCTTACTCTAGTGACACTTGAGGTCCTTTTACTGATGTGGCAGGAAACCGAAGGATTTTTTCAGTGATAAATTTACACGTCACTATTATTAGATTCCCTACCGCAAACAAATTGAGTGATGGGTGTGAGCCTATCACATAGAGTAGGGTTAAATTACACCGAAGTCCCTCTACTTAGCTAGAAGTAATACATTGAGTCCCTTTACTTACGTACATGACACATTGAGTCTTTCTACTATTGTACATGATACATTGAGTCTTTCTACTATCGTACATGACACATTGAGTCTTTCTACTATCGTACATGACACATTGAGTCCCTTTACTTACGTACATGACACATTGAGTCCTGTACTTTTACTCTGGTGACACTTGAGGTCCCTTTGCTGATGTGGCATGCAACCGAAGGAATTTTTCGGCAATAAATTTACATGTCACTATTATTAGATTCCTTACCGCAAACAAATTGAGTGATGGGTGCGAGCCTATCACACAGGGTAGGGTTAAATTACACCGGGGTCCTTCTACTTAGCTAGAATTAACACATTGGGTCTCTTTACTTACGTACATGACACATTGAGTCCCTCTACTTACGTACATGACACATTGAATCCTTCTACTCTTACTCTGGTGACACTTAAGGTCTTCTGCTGATGTGGCAGGCAATTGAAAGTATTTTCCGGTAATAAATTTACACGTCACTATTATTATATTCCCTACCCAAAGAAAAAAAAAGGTGAAGCGACCAGTACTTTTTTCCTTTCAATAGAAAAGAGACTGGCTGCATGTATTAAATTATAGGTTCTTGGGTATGTATCAAACGGTTCGCACCTGATGAGTTCAGTCAAATATCGCATTATGAGACAATGGTAACTCATTTAAAAACATTCAAGAACTGAAAGCAAAAAATAAACTCCTACACAACTTTGATGGAACAATATGCGCAATTTTATGATTAATTAATAAAATAACCCAAAAAGAAATTACGTGAGTTCACCAATCTGAGTTTAGAATGGTACCAATCATGCATAACACCCATGAGTCCTCGGTCATATATAACGGGCAGTGTGTTGGGACTGCTTATAGGAACAACATTCAGCACCCAGCAATCAAAACCTTGGTCAACTAGTGCAACTGCAAATCTACCAAAACCAACAATCCAACATAAGAAGTTTGAGGAACTTGTCATTGTAAAAGATAAAAAATGATAAATCACCGAAATGGAAGGACCGAAAGATGAGAGGACTGTATATCGGTACCTGATCGGTTGTCGAACCCGTAAAAAATAATAATAAAATCCTGCAGTCAAGTGTACAATAAATTGTGTATAGTGGCAGCAGGATCGAACACAGGGATTAAGGGTTAACACTCTAATCAATTCATAAAACGAAGAAATCTAAACAGAAAAGTAACAAATGGGGGGGTGGGGGGGTGGGGTTGAATGGTTGTTTGATTATCAATTACCTAAAACAGCAACAAAGGAATTTAAAGGAGATAAGAAGTTAATAAAGAGAAGATTCTCAGTAAGAATCTGTATCCGGTTGCAATTATGGTCAGCCGGTCATTGGTGCAAGTATCATCTACCCCTAGCTGATAGACGCACTATAGGGACCAGGTACGCTTAGGTCCCCTGCTTACCTTCGCAAGAGAAGCTACCCCAAGGTACGCTTATGGGGTAACCTTGACAGTCCGTCGTCCTCCAAGGTACGCTTATGGAGACAATACTGGGCTGCCCATGAAGAGGAGGTAAGATGCGTCTAGGGTGAGACACTCAGTACGCTCGAGGCTCTACCCTAACGATCTGTTCAACCCAACTGAATGAGACCAGGAACCTGATTACTTCCAGAATGGTCGTCTACTTTACCTTGCAGCTTTGCGTTAGTTATAACCACAGAGATGACTGTAATTCTCCAGCTTAATTACTAGTTGATCAAGCTTGTAATTAATTCTAGACAAATTGACAAGCAAATATCAAATGAGATAGATACCGACTAGGAATGTATTAAGTGCAAATTAACCTCACGACTTCCCTAGTAACCTTCAACGATTCTTACCAAGAACTAGGAGTTTAGCCACATATGTTAAAGGTAACAAGAATTAAATAAATAAATTGCATAATTAAATAGAAGAAGTGAAGAAGAAAGAAATCCTATTTATTACTGGCTGGAGCAAAGCTCCGGTTTATTGAAAGTAGGGACAAATCGTGCCGTAGGCAGAAGTAACAAAATATGGTAGCGCCAACATCTAGAGAACGGAGAGAGAGAGAGAAAACCTAATTACTAAAAGTATTTATAACTATTACAAATTAAACTCGTAATCCAATTGGAATAATATTCCTCAATGGTCTTCTACTGAGATCGGGATTCTTGGATGAATTAATGAGCAAATCCGAGATTTCCTTCTATGTGATAGTTTCCTTTTCTTGCTAGGACTCTGCTGCCTTCTGCGAACATACAGTTGCGTGGCCTAGCTGCTCAATTCCTTCCAGAAAATGATAGAAAACGCTTCCTTTTGTATTTTCCTCTTAAATAGCCAAGATCTGTAGAAAGTGAAGAAACACAACACCATTAGTAGCATCAAGATCTAAAAAGGCATATAAAAGAGAATAGAATTATGCACATTAAACGTTCTATCAGTACCCTTCATAGCTAGCTTTCATGTCTAGTACATTTCTTAATTTGAGCGTCTTCCAATGCGAAGCACGAACATAGCCTGATATTATTTCAGACCTGTACTTTGATTCATCCTTAAATAGCTCTTTCCTAGCAATGTATGACTCATTTTTTACAGTCTGAAATCTATCAGGTGCAGTGTGTAGATGACAGGCCATTCGGTAAGATTTACTCCGAATCCATCATTTAGAAGCCGAGTAATGCACGCCTTTAGATCAACATACCTGACAAAATTGTGAAAGCAATGGTATCATACATAACGACCAAAAGACTTGCAGGAACTAACTAGCAGGCAAGAAAGACTATTAGGAAAAACAAATGCTGACCATTTTCCACAATTATCACTAATTTCCCTTTAAAGGAGAGTGGGATAATTGGGACCACAAACCACTCTCTCCTTATTCTCAGGCCTTAAAGGGGCATAGTGAACCACAGAGCTACCACCTAGTTGGTGCTATCAATTGGCAAACAGATACTATCCTCACTGGTGTCAGGCCAAGGGAAAACGTACACATCAACTAAAATTGCGTCCTAAGAGTAAGAAATCTGTTAAGTTAGTCCAATATATGATACATGGATTTAAATACCTAATCAATGTAAGTTTAGATGTTTATTATGGACATCGTATTCAACATTTTATTCCCATAAAAAATGTCTGCAATAAATTTCTCTTTGTTACAATTCTCCAACAGTAAACATACTCAAAGAAAATGTTATCTTCGTTTAACACTTCTTGAATGTTGCAGCAACAAAAAAGTATTCTACATCTGCCGCAAGGTGCACAAATAAATAAATAATTAAAAGGGATACAAAACATACCATACACTATCAGGATCATCATTTGGATCACACAAAGGAGGGGTCGTTCCTAGTTCTCGGGTTAGGTAGCAACTATTATTCAATGGCTTTTGCCATATTGCAATCTATGCCTCCTTAATAACGAGCGTCCAATAAATACTTTGGTAGGATTAAGCATCTCTGAAGTCATAGAACGTAAGTAATCAACGACTGCAATGATGCAGGCATTGAAAAATAGTGTGCAGACAACCTAGTCCACACACTGATTTCCATATATCTCTAGAACCTTAAGCCTTGTAGTATGCAACTTAGGAATTGTATAACAAGATGCAATATCGATGCTTTGGATGAGCTAAACGTAGACTACCTAAAAATCTTGGGGTAAAAAATAATAAGAATAAACTTGCTATTAAGTGCACAATAAATTGTGTATAGTGGCAATAGGGTCGAATACAGGGACTAGGGGTGGACGTTGTCTATGGTGTATAACTGAAGTGAACAAACCGAAACAGTAACATAACGGGGGGCTTTGGAAGAATTGTTGATTAAACTAATGTTAAACTAAATAGAACAGGTAAATAAAGGTATAAAATCAGATTGGAAAAGATCCTAGCAGAGGCTCGTTCTTCGGCTGTATCTAGACCTAGTCAATCACTAGTGTAGATATATTCCACTCCTATGTCATAAGTATACTATAGGAGCTAGGTACGCTAAGGCCCCTTGCTTTTCTTCATACGAGAAGTTACCTCAAGGTACATGACCGACGTCGAACTTGTCAAAAATAATTAAGAGTGACAACTTGCTACTAAGAACAAATAGTTTCCTCGATACACTTAGTAGCACGTAGGTATCTACTTCGATCTTCTTGGGCTTACGACTAAGACACCAAGAAGAATGAAGACTACGAGATCTGTTCAATCCTAGAGTGAACAAGTCTAATACCAAACAGAAACGCATTATAAATAAGTGCGGAATTAATTAAATGCAGATATAGAGATTGATAAGAACAATTAGGCCTCATGCATATTCATGCTCATGTTGCAAATCCCTCTACTAAGAAGAAAGAGATTAGCTATGCATACTCCTAATCGTAAGCAAATAATGATATATTAACATGATAAAAATCCTTCGTTGCCGAAGGAGCAAGAGTATATGAAAGATAAAACCCGAAGAAGAGTTTCAAACTAGGTGATAATGTGTATTTTATGCATGTTTTCCTCCTTATTTATCGTCTTATCTTGAACATGATGCTGTTAATTCCCCTTTGAATTTACCTTTTTTGCAGCTCTAGGCTCGTAGAGGAAAATATGCTGAAATAGCCTTTTTTAGTGGAATTCTGCCATGGATCGCAAAGCGTCAAGACCAGCGTCGGGGCATAGTTTTCTTTCCATCGTGAAGCCCTAGATGCGAGCCGTGCTGTCTAGCCCTGGACCCGCATTTTGCCTACGACTCGCTGCTACACGTGTAGATATTTCCCCAAGGACGCGCGAAGCAAGATCCCTTTTTGGCTACCCTTGGAATATTCCTTAGGGCATACACACTCCCATGTACCTCTCTTAGCTGTCTTTTGTCCTTTTGTGAGCTATGAGCGTATATAAACATTAATTTTAGGGTTTTTAGGACATCATCTCATATTATACCATAGAATCCTTTTGGGGGCTGCCGCTCACCTACCTTATTCTCTTGTTCTTTGGGATTTGTCACTCCCTTTTGTAGCCATCGTCGATATTTATTGAGTTTTCTTTCCTTTATTGCATTCTTTCCTTTTATGCTTTATCTTAAATCTGTCTTTTTATTTATTAGCATGAGTGGCTAAGTTCATCCGCTTAGCAAGGGTATTTTGAGGGTTGCATTGAGATAGTCGCGAGGCCAAATTGTGCTTTACATATTCTTGTTGCTATATTTGTTTGCTTGCCATTCTTATTGCTAGATCTAGTTGGTGTTATTAGGAGCTTGATCACCTACTAGTTTGCTTTCTTGGATATTTGTCTGTTCTTTGGTTATAACTAACGCGAAGCCTTATAATAGAGTAGACACTAGACGGATTGTCATTAACTTGGTCCTTCTGTTTGGGGCAAGTGAGCGATTAGGGCAATATCGCGAGCCTGACAAATTGAGAGGCATCTAGACCTAGACGTGTCTTTCCTCATCTTCTTGGGCGCTTTGAGTATTACCTCCCCGCCCTGTGCCTAGGAGGCCGACGAAGCGTCAAGGTTGCCTCATATGTGAAAACGGGGGGTAGCTTCTCTTACGATAGAAAGTAGGGGGCCTAAACGTTCCTGGCCCCCATAACATGTCTATAGCATGAGAATGGAATATTTGTAAGCCGATGACTGACTAGGCCTCAACGCAACCCGAGAAAATCCCTTGCTAAAAGTTCTCCTTATTTGGTTTAATCTCGCTTACTCTCATATTTATTTTATTTATAATTGTTAATTCTGTTAATTTTATTATTTCTGTCCTTGTTAGCCGTCTAGACCTCGACATCTTTTGGTCGACTTGTTTGACCAACAAAAACCCTCATTTATGTTACTGTTTCGTGCATTTTATTCTGTCATACATCTAGGGCAAGATTCGTACTTCAATCTCTATGGATTGACCCTGTTACCACTATTTGCAAATTAATTTGTGCATCTAGGCATCAGGATTTAATATTATTTTTGACCCATTTCTACGGCGAGTCACTAGGAGCGACCACCGTGATAATCCTCGATGCCTTGCTCTAAACCCTAAAGAGGGTATTTATTCTTCTAGGAAAGTAGCTAATCGCGGAAATTAAGGGAAATCCTAATAAAAATTAAATTGTATTTTAAAAGCTCTCCTCCTCACAAAATAAATAAGATCGGATCGGATCAGATCAGTGGGACACATCCATATTAGTCAGAGATTGACACTCTAAATCGTCAGGGCAGGGATATCTTCTGCCAGCGTCTTGATTCGCTATTTGCTACATGAATTTCGTTCTACAGGTAAGGGATTGGTCAAGCAAGAGTGTCTTGGCCAATAGAGAGACTCCATCGTCTTGGTCCAGAATATTGATCAAGGGAACCAACTGCTCCAAAAGGCGCCTGAAATCATGCGCGTATCTTCCTTTTTGCTTTCCTCCTATCAAGAGCTGCTTCCTGCAATAATCGAATGTTTACCAAAGAAATCAACAACATACCATTCGGAATTGCAAGAGAACAGGTGGTAAAAACCACCATAATTAAGCTCAATCAAACCCCCCCACACTTATCTCATGCTTGCCCCTAAGCATACTGACTCGAAAACAAAACAAAACACACATAAAAAGGTAAGTGATATGATGTATTTTGTGCACATTTTCCCTTCCTTTCCTAGCCCTTTTCGGTTCTTGATGCTATTGATTTGCCTTTATTTTTTTGCTTTCGGTAGATTTGGGCTTTAGGAGAGGAAATTCCAGAAAGATACATTATATGCTGGATTTTGGAGGATTTCGAGCATCTAGGCCTTGCTGCTCATCGCTCGCAGGCCAGCAACGGAAAATGGAAAGTTCGGAAAAGGAAATCCAATAAATCCGACTAATTCTCCTACTTCCCTTCCGTGTTCCTAGCTCAGCAAAGGCATAATTAAAGAACACCTAGTTCTATTAGACGTAGGACTTCTATTTTATTTACCATATATATTTAAAAAGTTAAGGTTTTGGGGGCTTTTCTCTCCTCTTCTTCTTCCGCCACACTCCTCTTAGACCTTTTTTCTAGCAGCTTTGTAATAGATCAGAGCTTTGCTCCGGCCGGTAATATTCAGGAGTTTTCCCATTTTCTTCTTCTTTAATTATGCAATTTATTAATTTTATTTGTTTTACTTTTAGTATGAGTAGCTAAATCTCTTGTTCTTGGTAGGAATTATCGAAGGTTGTTAGGAAAATTCGTGAGGTCTAATTGAACATAAAATATCTCTGGTTTGTATTTATTCATTTAATAGAATCTTGTCAATTTACCTAGGACTGTTTACAAACCTAATCAACTAGTGACTAGGCCTAGGCGATTAAAGTCATCTCTGTAGTAATAACTAACGTGAGGCTGTAGGGTAAAGTAGACAACCAGTTTGGAAGTAATCGGGTCGCTGGTCTCATTTAGCTGGGTTAAACAGATAATTAGGGTAGTGCCTCGAACATACTGAGTGTCTCACCCTAGATGTGTCTTTCCTTATCTTAATGGGCCTTTGAGTATTGTCTCCATAAACATACCTTGGAGGACGACAAAGATTTAAGACTACTCCATAAACGTACTTTGGGGTAGTTTCTCATATGAAGAAAAGTAGGGGACCTAAATGTACCTGGTCCCTATAGCACATCTACCTGCTAGGGGTAGTCCATACTTGCACCGATGACCGGCCGACCATAAATCCAACCGAAGATAGATTTCTACCGGGAACCTTCTCTCTATTGATTTCTCACTTATTTTAATTCTGTTTGTTATTACTTTCTTAGTTATTAATCAACAACTCTCAAACCCCCCTTATTTGTTACTGTTTTGGTTTGCTTGCCTTTGTCACACACAAAAGTCAGTGTCTACATCTAGTCCCTGTGTTGCCACTATACATAATTTATTGTGCACTTGATAGCAGGCTTTTATTATTATTTTTGACGGTTTCGACAACCGGTCAGTAATAATCAAAAAACACATGTGGTCAATAATTCATCCAATCACATAGAATGCTCAAACAATTCAATCCATGACTCCAAGGCCGTATTACTAAGGCCTAACCAACACCCCAAACATCCTATTCATACATAGCCATAACTCAGGTACTTTGTGACAGAATCTTGCAATTGAAACACATCAAAACTATTCTGACTCCCCCCCATGTTTCCATTCTCATATGAACTACTCTCATATTTTACCATTATTTTTTAGCCTAGCAATTTACCAGCATTTCTTGAGTAGTTTCTTGGATGTTTCTACTTAATGAGGCGGAAACACTAGGACAAAATGTTTTTCTTTTATATGCTGAGGTAAAATTTCTTAGTTTTCTAGATATTCCTGCTTGGTGAGACAGGGATACTAAAGCATTTTGATATGATGCATTTTATACTAATTTTCCGTTCCTTTCCTAGCCCTTTGTGGGTATGTTGCTACTGATCTCCTTCTGTTTTCATACTATTTGACAGATCAGAGCTTTTGGGAAGGAAATATCGAAAAGATGAACTTTCCATGAATTCTGGACGAACTTGAGTAGCGAGGCCTAGTAACAGTTGGCAGACATCATGCAGGCAGTAGCTTGCCCCTGCATTGGTGCGCACGCGACAATCAATGACTCAAGCGCGAACAAGGAAACTTCCTTTTTAGGAAGGAATCAGCTGATCCATGCCAATCAATTCCGATCTCACCCGTTTTGGCAAGAAGAGATTCAAGATCAACTCCAATTAAATTAGGATTTCCCTTTTTTATTAATTTCTATTTTGGGAATTTCCCTTTTTTGTAATTTTCTTTTATAAACCCTTTTTGTTTTAGGGTTTCGAATCTCCTTTCTTCTTCATCTTCTACCTTCCATCTTGGAATTTTGAACTCTCTCTGCCTCCGGCACTCTTATAATTCTGATCAATAAACCGGAGCTTGCTCCGACCGATAATCAATAAGGGTTTTTCTAATTTCATCTCTCTTTTCTTTATGCAATTTTATATATTTATTTGTTCTAATTCTAATATGAGTGGCTAAGCTCATTTTTTCTTGGTAGGATCATCAAAGGTTGCTTAAGAAGGTTGTGAGGTCAAAGTGAAATTAATATATCCTTGATTGGTATTTAATTATTTAACGATTTCTTGTTAATTCTACTAGGATTGCTTCTAGCCTGATCAACTAGCTTTTTGCCCTAGGCGATTAAAGTCATCACTGTGGTTATAACTAACGCGAAGCTGCAGGGTCAAGTAGACAACCAATCAGCGTCATCAGGTCGCTGGTCTTGTCCGATTGGGTTAAATAAGTAATCAGGGTAGAGCCTCGAACGTACTGAGTGTCTCGCCCTGGCGCGTCTCCCTTCATCTTCATGGGCTTTCGAGTATTGCTCCCATAAATGAACCTTGGGGGACGGCGAAGCGTCAAGACTACTCCATAACGTACCTTGGGGTAGTTTCTCGTACGAAAGGAAGCAGGGGACCTAAACGTACCTGGTGCCCATAGCGCGTCTATCAACGAGGGATAGAAGATCATTGCATCAATGATCAGCCGACCTTGAAAGCAACCCGAGATAGATTCCTACTGGGAACCCCCTTCTCTATTGATCTATTACTCATCTTATTACTGTCTGTTATTACTTTCTTAGATATTAATCAATCAACTCTTGAAAACCCCCAGTTACTTGTTACTGTTCTGATCTGTTTGCCCTTGCTGCACAACATAAGACAGTGTCACCTTAGTCCCTGTGGTTCAACCCTGTAACACTATACACAGTTTAATTGTGTACTTGTTACAGGAATTATTTATTATTTTTGAGGTGTCTCGACAACACGTCACATTTATTCTTATTTAATGGCTCATCTTTACATTTTTGCATAGCAGTTCTATGCATAAAGGTACACATGGTAGAACAAAATAGTTATGCATGATTCTCTTGAAAATTCTGGCACTAGGCACTCGAATCATGGATCTATGTAACAAAAAGGTGTTTAAAGAGTACCAGGAGTCGTACTCTTACAAGTATTGGAAATGTTAACCCAATTAATTGTCTTGGTAGTATGGTATGAAGTCATAAATTAAAGCATTCTCGCTTCCTATGTGAAAGGGCAGGATGTGAAAAGACAAATGGGTTCTTATTCTTAAAAATACACAAAACAACGGAAAATCATGCAGAAAAAAAATTAAAAATGGCATATAAATTGCCAAAATTTAATCTAACTCATGCAAAGACAACATGCAAGACAATTCAATCGCACAAATTACCATGCAAGACAATTCAATCACACAAATTACCCCTCCCCCACACTTATTGGACAAATTGTCCTCAATGTGAGAAAATGGTGAAAACACAAAGACCAAAAAAAAAAAAACCAAAAAAAAAAGAAATTGGGAAAAGACAGCCTGGGGGTGGTTACTTGGGGTTTGCCTCTGAGTTAGAGTAGGAGACCTGCTACAACTGACTCCATGCTACGGAGACCGTTGATGAATTTGGTCATGATGGTGTAAGTAGCTTTCTAGTCTTGTTGGAGTTCTAGAATGGTTTGTTGTATGGTTGTGAGGAGTTGGTTATTCTAGTGTATAGAATTCAGGATTTCTGACATAGTGCATTGAAGGGGCTCTAGTGTAGGGGAAGTGTCTGCCTGCTGTTGTTGGTCTTGGTCAAGACCAGCATCTTGGTCAACTTGATGCTTAGTTGTCGGCTCGACTCTTTTTGTACTGCTTTCTGGTCCTGCTTGGAACATCAGAGTGCAAACTGATATGGCCCTATGTGGTTCCCTCCAAAAATTCTCTCAGCCTTGGGTGTGTGACTTGTATTGTAACAAACAACTCCTTTCTCCAAATGAAAAAATCCCATTTGGTCAAGGGCTTTGATATCAAGCATTTTATGTGCATTTACTTCTAGGAGTTTGGCAGTGGCATAATTGAGGTGTCTGAATTTACATGCAAGCATGGTAATCAAACTACCTAAAACCATTTTATTCTTTGAAGCAGCAAACAACTTGGCTAGCCAGTAACCTAGACTGATTTTTTGTTCAGCAATCATACACCATAAAATAAACAGTTCAGTTTTATATAGGGCACCAAACATGTTTGTCTTGGCGTAGAGATTGATGGCGAGGACCCTATGAAGGATCCTCAGGACTGGGTCATAAAGCTCATGTGCTTTGGAGGTTTTGGTGAATTGAGCCTTTGGGTTTCCTGTGAGGAATCTGAAGGCTTCAGTGGCATCCCAGTCCTTAGGAATGTCATAGTGAATCGAGGGGTACTAGGGAGGAAGTTCTTTTCTATCAGGGGCCTTCTTTAAAAACATCAGGGCGCTCTCTGCCCTAGCAATCTAAAGCACCAAAATATACCCACAAAGTGGTGTAAAATTCCAAACACAACTCGGTATGCACAACATTGATCACAAAGAATACTGGTCCCCATCCCAAATCATTAACTGTTTTATTAAGCCTAGTAGACACACCTAGGTTATGAAGCAGTTCATAGTAAAAAACAACACAGGGGAGAATCTCAATATTTTTGATCCATTTTTCCAGTCTCTCCTGGACATCATGGGAATCAAAGTTCAACCAACCACCAAAATTAGGGGTTTGAAGGGTGAGTTTCGTACCTTTGACCAGATTATCTGGATTGGAGACACTTTTGGGATATCCACCCTTAAACTTGTCTTCTGATTCTGACATAAAGGTTATAGGATCTTTGCCTTTGTGTGCGGAGACAGGGGAGGAGGGTTTAACATCTTCCCTTGGTCGACAAGTCTTGTGGGCCGGGCACAATGGCGGTAGCAGTTGTGGTTGCATAGGCTCTCCTTGGTGTTATTTTTGTTGGGGCAGGTGTGTTAGGGTTCTTGGTCATGATAGATGGGGTTTCAGTTACTAGTGGAGCTTGGGTGTCCATCTTCATTTTCCTCTGCCTTTCCTTAACCTGGTCCGATGGTGAGGTCTCTTGTTTCCTTTTTCACAGTCGGGTTAGAGGAACCTCATCGGAATATGTGTCGGAGGCTGTTGGTGGAGTTTTCTTTGGTGAACTATTCATCGCGGATGATGCCCGCGATGTGAAATCAACGGTAGTGTCGGGAGGGGTGATGATAGCAGCCACAAAGTTTTCTGTAGACTGTGTTTCACACCTCTGTGAACTGGTGGTCAATTCCTGACTGGGTGGTGTTGAATTTGAGGTAATTTTGAGTTTGGGTGATGGATTTCTGGGTGGTTGGGAACTTGAGGGGGTTATTTGGGTTTGCAGAAATGTGGGTATTTTGTATTTTGTTTGGTATTCAGCGATGATTATGGATTTTGTTCTTGGCATTACAGTTGTGGCGAGCGGTTGTCTGAGGTGGGAACGAGTGATCGGTTGTCGAAGCCGTCCAAAATAACATTAAAAACCTGCTAACAAATACACAATAAATTGTATACAGTGGCAACAGGGTCGATCCGCAGGAACTAGGGATAGACGTTGACTTTTGTGTGTGACAAAGGCCAATAGACCGAAACAATAACAAATAGGGGTTTTGAAGAGTTGTTTGTTTAATAACTAAGAATGCAATAATTAACAGAATTAAAATGAATAAGAAACAAATAAAGAAAGGAGTCCTAAGTAGAAATCTATCTCCAGTTGCATTTGCGGTCAGTTGATCATCAGTGCAAGGATTGTCTAGTCCTAGCTGATGGATGTGCTATGGGGACCAGGTACGTTTAGGTCCCCTGCTTTCTTTCTTACGAGAAACTACCCCAAGATACATTTATGGAGTAGTCTTGGCACTTTGCCATCCTCTAAGGTACATTTATGGAGGCAATACTCAAAGGCCCATTAAGCTAAAGAAAGACACACCTAGGGCGAGACACTCAGTACGTTCGAGGCTCTACCCTAATTACTCATTTAACCTAGTCAGATTGGACCAATGACTTGATGACTCTGATCTAGTTGTCTACTTTACCCTGCAGCCTCACGTTGGTTATTACTACAGAGATGACATTAATCGTCTAGGCCTAGCTACTACTTGATCGGGCTTGTAACAATCCTAGTAGATTTGATGAGAATTCGTTAAACAAGTAAACTGATGGTTGCCGAAACCATCAAAAATAAATAAGTACAATTTACCATGCACGAATTTGATTAAAAACTGTAGCAAGTGGTAAAAGGATCGTTCCACAGAGATTTCAGGACTAAATAAATTCTCGCTAAATGACCAATTCTTGTAACCATGGTAAATACCAATAAATGGGGGTTTTCATGCAATTGAAGTAAAGGAATAGAAATAACATAAAACAGCAAAGAAAATGTTTTGTGTGTGTGTTCAGAGGTGACAAAATTCCCAGTAAGGATTCTACTAAGCTCATGCATTATACTGATTGATCATCGATTCAAATATTTTCAAAACTGAACATATAGGCAGCTATAGAGATAAGGTTTTCACCTAGATCTCATACTCTCTACCTATACAAGATTAATAAAGGTTTTCACCTATTAAAAATCCTTGACCTACTACTTTCTGGCCTGAAGAGGTTACTCTATCAGGTTTAAGAAAATGGGCTGATTACTATGCTGTGAGAGACCTTATCCCAGGTCTAGGAGAGAGAAGTGTCTACTCATATAAACCAGACTCTATTCATTTTCTTTTCTGATCCGTCGATGAGATAGCTGCCTTCGTATCTCTCTCTACAATGTAGACTCCAAAGTATCAAGAGAAGACTGTAATTATTCAAACCCTAATTGTAGTTGATCAAGCTTCAATAGAAATATGAATAACTTGACATTCAATCAAAACAAATAGAGATATAAGCTGGAATTTAATAACTGCAATTAGATCTCACAATCAGATAAGCATGGCGATGAATCCTTACAAGGAAAACAGAAACTTAGCCTAGCATCATCATAAAAAAATTGAGAAATAAATAAACATAAAACTAAAATTAATTAAAAGAAGAAATACAAACAGAGTTTTTTGCTCCCCACAATGGTGGAAAGAAAGAACAGAGAAGAAGAAGAGGAGGAGCCTCTGTCCAGCGGCTGTTCTAAATAATCATCTAAATGTTTTCAAAATCTAAAGTGATAATGATAAAATCCAAGAAAATCTTCTTGTTTAAATTTCCTAAATTAATTAAAAGAGTTTAATTATCAATGAGACTTCTAGCTGGAGTAGAAGTCTGCAAAATATCCCTTCTGGAAGCACAACATCTAACAAGACACGCTTAAGTCGAAGTTCAAGCCCAGGCCCATATCTTCATAAATCCAGTTGACCTTGGTCAACGTCACTTTTGACTCTCCTTATCCCACGCCTGGGGTAAGGACTGCTTTCCACCAAAGTATGCTCTAAATGGGTATTTTCAGCTCCTATTCAATAATCAACTTCTCAAATCTATTTTCTACAAAAAGGAGTAGAAAAGCCAAGAATTAGCAGTATCATCATCATAAAAAGGGTGGAAAGGATGATGAAATTAAGACATTTAACGATCCAATCAAATCCCCCACACTAACCTATACTTGCCCTCGAGCATTCCCATCTAAACAAAACAAAACAAAATAAAAACAGAAAAAACAAAGACCAATCAGCACCAACTTCAGAACACCCAGTTCATCACATAGGATCCACATATACTTCAATTCATAGCTTCATGCTAGATTACCAAGGCCTAACCAAGACCCTAAACTCACCTCATTTGAATAGTATCATAATCGAGCACTTAGCGATCAAACCCTGCAATTGAAAACACAACAGAACAATTCTCATTTCCTTCTACTACCCCCTCCACATTGACTGAATTTAAGATTTTCGGCCTATTTATTTCCACTTTGCCCTTTAATCACTTCTCTTTCCTTCTTTACTTAATTTCAATAAGCTTTTCTTAGTTTCTTGGGTACTCTTCCTTGAATGAGGCATGGGCACCAAGACAAGTTTGAAACATTCAAATTTTTAATTTTTTTTAAAGCTGCTGATTTTCTTTACAGTAGTTCTCTGCGTATTTTTGCTTGAATGAGGCAATAATATCGGAGCATTAGCATTTTATTTCCTTTTTTAAACCACAAATGATTCAGGGGCAGACCTATGTTGATAGTCAATATGTTAAAGATAGTAGGGTAAAGAATGCCAGTTCTGCATGTTTTCTCTTGCAAAATTCAATCGTAAAGCCCAAACATCATGACACTATACAAATAAATAGAGTTTAAAGAATGCTAGGAAGATGCACCTTACAGGTATTGGAAATGTTATGCCTAATTTCTTAGCCTTGGTAATAAAACATGGAGCTATAAAATCAAGCATCTTTTATTTCCTATGTGATGAAGTGCATGCTCTGAAACTGATTTTCATGGTCTTTGTGAAATAAAACAGTCAGAAAGTCTATCTTAAAATATACAATAAAAAGAAAAAGAAAATCATGCAAAATCAGATCTAATTAAATAGGAAATTCAAAGAAAATACTCAATTAAAAGACGAAAAACTGACTCACAAAGACTCAGTGCAAAACAATCAACACAATATCCTAAAAACTCCTCCCCCACACTAGAAGACACTTGGTCCTCAAAGTGTGAAAAAAGAAAAATAGACAAATGGAAAATAAATTAAAACAGACTCAAGACAGATTGCAGAAAAATAATGAAAATAAAAAGAAAAGGAAATGATTGAACCTAGGCAAGTTCAAGGTTGTGGTGGGGCCTGGTGGTTTGTCTAGAAGCAACACTAGCAAGTCTAATTCTGTCCCTAGTCTGGGGACTTGGTAATGTTGGGGTCTGGCTGTTTGACCTGGGATAGAGGCGTCTTGGGGTCTGTCTGTTTGGCCTAGGGCAGAGGCGTCTTGTACCTGCCAAGAAAAGCAGAATTCCATAAGAAAGTTCCCATTGACAGAAGTTTTATTGAAGCAAAAATTACTAAATTAAAAGACTTGGGTTGCCTCCCAAGAAGCGTCCTGTTTTAATATCTTGGACTAGACACTTTCTCCATTTTTTCAATCTCCAGTAGGTACAATGTGGATTGGATCACTGGTGTTAGCTATCCTCCATTCAACAACGTCTTCGTACTCCTTTAGTACCCTCACAAGCCTTTCTTTCTTCGATTCTCCTTGCAAGGTTTTCAGCTCGATCTTCGGTGCCTGCAAAACTAAAGGGAGAAATTTGTTATGAGTTCCTGGTACTTTAACATTATCAGAAAGTTTATCATAGGAATTAAAAACTTCAAGTTCAAACATAGTTTCTTTAATCTCCTTTCTGATTTCCAAAACTCGCTCCTTTTCCATCTTTTTTGGATTGTCAATGTTTCTGCTAAGAACATGCTCCAAAGGATTAGTAGCTTTTAATTTAGGCATATCATAAGCATCAGGATCAATAACATCTATGCAATTCACACTATGCATATCATTTGGAAATTTCATGGCATCATACATATTGAATTTAATAATTTCATCACAAAATTCCAATATTAAACTCCCTTCTTCCACATCAATCTTCTCCTTTGCTGTCCTCAAGAAGGGTCTTCCAAGCAACACCTCTGTAGATTTTGTTGAATACTCGTTGTCCATATCTATAACATAGAAGTCAACTGGAAAGATAAAGTTATTAACCTGCACTAGCACGTCCTCAATCACACCAACATGGTATATAGCCGATCTATCTGCTAATTGAATTACAACCAATATTTCTTTCAATTCACCAATATTCAGAGTCTTAAAAATTGTTAGTGACAAAACATTTATTCCAGCCCCTAAGTCGCACAATGCCTTCTCTACAGTCTGCTCTCCAATTTTGCAAGGAATTGCAAAGGTCCCTCCATCCTTGCATTTGTTGGGCAACTTCTTCTGAAAAACAACCGATACATTCCCATTCAAATTGATCCTCTCTATGCTTGCAAGCTTCTTTTTGTTAGTACATAATTATTTTAAAAATTTGGCATATTTAGGAACTTGAGCAATCATATCAAGTAAAGGAATGTTAATGGCTACTTTACAAAAAATATCAAGAATAGCTTTCTCTTCCCTTACCTTCTTAGCGTTTGCAGGCCTTTCTGGGAAGGGAAGAGGGATTACCTGTTCCTTCTTTTGCACCAGCAGTTTTGGAATAGGATTGATCGGCGTTATTTTGAAAAAATCTAAAAGAGATTTCCTTTCTCTTTCCTCCTTGGTCTTCCAGGACCTTTCTGGGAAGGGAAGAGGGATATACTGCTATTCCTTCTGTACCCATACCTCTGGAATAAGATTTACCTTGATTGATTTTTCAGGAATTACCTCCGCCTCTGGTTCGAACTGGTCTGGGACTAGCACTGATGATGGCTCTTTCCCCAGACCTGGGGGAAGGACCGTTCTGTCTGGAATTTTAGTCCCGCTCATTAATGTCATAGAACTGACATTATATTTCGGGTTGTCCATAGTGGTTGATGGAAACCGTCCTCCTTGCTCTAGTATGTTGCTTTTCAGCTCCGTCATTTCTTTCTGCATGAATGATATACTAACTTGAGTAGCTGATATGCTAGCTTGAGTAACTTGCATACACTGTTTGAGCATATCTTTCATCGGAACACCAGTGATATGCAGGGGCTGTTGTGATTGTGGTGGTTGCTGTGGCTGTTGTGGAGTCCAATTGAAATTCGGGGGATACTCCTATCCTTGATTGTAGTTGTGGGCATTCACCCAAGGATGTGATTGGAAGCCAGGCGCTCTATATGTGAGTTGTTGTATCTGATCTACAACAGAAGAGACACGAATAAGTAGGTTATTTATTTTATTGTCTATGGATTTTAACCATACCTCTATTGCTCTAGCCATCTGAGTGTAGATGTGCTCTCTCCTAGGCCTGGGAGAGAGTCTAGTGACTGATTGGCAGAACTGTCCTCTGGATATGTTTGTTTTTTTTCTATCCTTTGTCTCTGTTAATCTCTGGGTTACTTAATTGCTAACAAGAGGACCTGGTCATAAAACAAGAAATTAAAATTAGTACCGCTGAAATCCCCGACAACGGTGCCAAAATTTGATGGTTGTCGAAACCGTCAAAAATAAATACGTACAATTTACCATGCACGAATTTGATTAAAAACTATAGCAAGTGGTAAAAGGATCATTCCACAGAGATGTCAGGACTAAATTAATTCTCGCTAAATGACCAATTCTTGTAACCGTGGTAAATACCAATAAATGGAGGTTTTGATGCAATTAAAGTAAAGGAATAGAAATAACATAAAACAACAAAGAAAATGATTTGTGTGTGTGTTCAGAGTTGACAAAATTCCCAGTAAGGATTCTACTAAGCTCATGCATTATACTGATTGATCATCGATTCAAATATTTTAAAAACCGAACTTATAGGCGGCTATAGAGACTAGGTTTTCACCTAGATCTCATACTCTCTACATATACAAGATTAATAAAGGTTTTCACCTATTAAAAATCCCTGGTGATAAGAATTTGTCTTCTGCCGAAGGATATATGGAGAAATTGGTCCTCTCAAAATAGTGTCCACGACGGTCCGCAGTACCTGCAATACGCCGGAGGGGGTCTCCGGCGGAAACACTCCGATGCTTAAGTCAGTATGTGTAGTGAATTTGGCAGAGCTTGGGCCAGTAATTTGTACTTACCTTCCTCCTTTGTGGGGGAAGTATTTATAGATGAAAATGGAGCGTTTCTGAGTGATCTGGATCATAGGGGGCTAACGCTCCTGTTGGAGGGGGTTAGAATTCCCCGTTGGGGGAGTGAGCTATCGGGGTAGGTGTTACCTATGTGAGGCAATGCCTACACCCCAAACGAGAAGCTTGTCTTGGACTGGGATGGGGTAGCGCCGTCTATTATAACAGTGTTGAGTGCAAGACCCCCCCGCTGATGTCGACCATCCCAGCGTCAGTCACATAGAGGGAGGCGATAGCCTCGATGCTGTCTTTGCGATAGGAACAGTAGTTGTACCCTCTTCTCAGGGTGTAAGACGAAAATGCCCTTGCCGATAGGCAGATTGTTATCATAAGCCCAACTGAAAATGAGCCCGAGTGTTTACCAAGGGCTAACGCCCTCTTCCCCTGAGGTGCTCTTCCTTATATGGGAGCGTTTCCTTATCAGAAGGTAGTTCGGACGGTTTTTGTCAGGGCCTATAAATTGAAGTTTCTTCTTCTTAAGTTTCTTCGCATTTTCTCGTCACTTTCTTTTTCATATTTCGCCATGGATGAGCTGACCCAAAATTTCCTGATCTCCAAAACCTTGACCTTGAAAAACCTTACTGAAGGGGACATCGGCTTCCTGGAGAGGATGATCACCAAGACCTCAGAGGATGTCCTGGAATTGCAGGGGGTATTGACCCCTATTTTGTCTAAACAGCTGGGAGTATCTTTGGAGGACTTTAGTCCTTTGGAGAGCTTGGCGAAGATGGCCACCACCACTGCTCACCTTGATGTGGTTACCTCGATGTTGCGGCAGAGGAAGGACTTACTGGCCTGCTGCCTGAAGGGCATGAGGGCCTGCTCGGCTGAGCTGACCTCCGTCGCTGACGCTTTGAGGGATATTCCCGTCGTGCCAGGGGAAGATGATGCTGGGTCCAATGCCTGACCGCTGCCTTTGTTTCCTCTTGTTGCTTCTCTCTTATGCTTCCATGTACATATCTGAACGCTAAGGCCGCTCAGGCCATAAATAAATGGTTGTTTTTACCTTTTCCCAGTCTTCTTTTTTCTCGTTTATGTTCTTGCTGCTTTGGCTGAATATGCTGGTGGCAAGCCCAACTGAAAATGAGTCTTCCTCGAGATGTACCATTTCAGTGGTTGTGTTCCGGGAATTAGCAATGAATGTTTTGACTCAACTGTTTCCAAAGCCGCCTCTCCAGGGGTAAGTGGTTGGGTGGTTACTTGGTGCCTTTTGATTGGCGCATTTAGTGAGCAGGTATGCTGGTGTCGGATCAGATTCTGCTATTGCGGTTATTTTTCCCAGGCATTTTAATTGATTTCTCAGGATCCGCTCGGGGATCGGAGCGCTTCCTCGGCTATTTAAGGGAAATGCTTTCCCCTTTCCCTGTTCATCTTCATCCTTTCCTTCTCCTTGCTTTTTTGCAGGTTGGAATGGCAGGTTTTTACAGGCGTGATTCCTTGCCAACTCCTTCGACTTCGCCGGATTCGGATGATTCTCCTCTGACACCACCGTGGAGACCTACCAAGTGTCTTGCCAGTCGCCAGAGTCGCAAGAAACCAGTGAAAGTGAAGAAGCAGACCTTTGAGTCCTTCTTTACCGGCTTTGTGCCCCACTACCTGATGCTATCGAAAGGTGATGAGACGTCACCGTCTGCCCTTCCTCCTCTTTTCGAGAAAGAGGCTCTTACTCATGGCACCGATTTGAGGCCAACAACTTCTACTATTGGGGAGAGTTCTCGTGCCCGTTATGACAAGATGGTAGCCCACGCGACAAAGCTTGTGCCTAAACCTGCCGAGTATTCCCTTTCCTACAACAGTGGATTACCATCGTCCCCGGAGGACTATGATTATTGCTATGACGTGGACTGGGCTGATGAGGATTAACGCCTTTGTGTTGTATATGCCTATTGGCATTTTATGAATGAGATGATGTTTTCTGCCTTTTTCTTTTGTTGTTATTTTCCGTTAGCCTGCTGGTCTTGTTGACAGCCAACGCAAGCGGTGGGCCTTGCCGGGGCAATCATTTCGTAGTTACTTTGACTAGGTCAACTCTGTCGCCCTTTTGGGGAATCACGACGAATAACTTCTCTTTTTTAAATTTCTTTAATGCGCTTCCACATGTTCAACTTCTTTTTACACGCGTCTCCGCGCGATTGGTGGCTCAATTAATGCGGTGGCATTTTAATCCTTTAAGAAGGGCCATTTTCTTTTTTCAAAACTTTTGCCCTTGCTTCGAATTTTTCCTCTTATCTTCCTTCGTCTTCTTCCCCGAATATCTTTTCGGCCGCCTGTCATCGTCCGCCGATTCCTCTGTAAATCTTCCCTTTCAAGGTACCAATTCAATCCTTCTCAGATTTCCTTTTTGCTGGTTTATTATGGCTAGAAATAGACCTCGCCAGGTTATCTGGAAACCCATGGATCCGGAGGTCGCGCAATCACCCAGTATTTTTACATGCGATGTGGTTCTGAAAGCCGAACTGGAGGAACATGGTATTACCTTTCCTCCTGGGTATGAGCCTTTTGCCCCTGGAAGTGATATGCGGCTCCATAATCCGGCGTGGGGTCACAGTAGGCTTCTTTACTTTAAGATGTTCCTTACGATTTCCGCTTTCCTGTTCATGAATCGATACTAACGCTGCTGCGGGAGTATAACCTTAATCCTGCCCAGATAACTCCCTCTTCCTGGTGTGCGGTTTATGCTTTTCTTCGCGCTTGCGAGTTGAAGAACATTTCTACCCCATCTCTCAATTTATTTCGCAAATTCTTTAGTATGAATTGCCATAATTGTTTAATCGAAATTACTCCTCGATGGGATGACGCGTTCGTGCAGTCGTTCTGGCAGCGTTTTCACGGCTTTAAGAAGGGTGTAGCTGATTGGAAAAGCAGTTTCTTTATTCTGGAGCTACCGTCACATTTGTGACGTCTTAATTTCAACCAGGAACTGATAGGCCCCATTTGGTCGAATCCCTCGATATTGACCAGGGCTGAGTTAGAGCAAGCTAACACCCTATTAGACGAAGATACTCACTACCGCATCCGTGACTTTGCTTTGTTCAAGCCTCTGGAGGAGTGTGCTATGGGTGAGTCTGCCTCTTTCCGCGCTCTCTTTACTTTTGTCTTTGCGCGTTTCTTTTGTTATAAGATGCTAACGGTTAACTCCCAGGTGACGCTGACGCTCCTTTAAATGTAACGCCACTTCAAACTTTACCAGCCTCCCCCCTGCCGAGGGCTCCAATCAGGGTAGCGCTCGACCCCCGAGGAGGAGAGTCAAGACGGTTGCCCGGGGAGGGCGGAGGCCCGTCAGCTCTGCCCGAGCTTCTCGCTTTGTGGAAGATTGGCTACCAGATCGTCGCAAGGGGACGAACTCCAGCCCAACTGCAACGAGGGTGATTGCTAGTGACGATGAGGATGTGGATGTCAAATCGGACCTTTGTCACACTTCTTCCTTGCGCCGGAAAAAACCTCGATTGGCCACGAACGAGCGGGCCACCAGGACATCTTCTGTAGATGCAGCGACTGCTCCCATTCCTGCCGTTTCGCCCGAGATGAGTGCCTCCCAACCGGTGAAAGTTACTGAGGCGCCGGCTGCCACTTGCTCTACCGAGGCGGAGGTTCCACCGACGGCATGTCCTCTTCCTACAGTTGACGCTCCCGATTCTCCGATTTCTCATTACATTCCTGACGTAGTGGCCACGTCTTCTGTTGTGGATTCAGCTGCTGGGCTACCGCCTAAACCCCTTCCACAACTGTTCTTTTCTCCCATCCCAGAGTTCTTCTCCGGCTCCCTCAATCAATCTTTCTTATGGCGGCCCTAATGAGACCCCGTCCTATCGTATAAATTTGAAGGGATTCTGCTTTGATGGTCTTCGTGCTGTCGGGGTTCCTCAACCTTTTTCCAGAGACGAGTTTACTGCGCCTTTGATAGGGGAGATGCTGGGCTCCCAGAAAGAGAAGGAGAAATTTCTTCAGCTTCCTCCGACGGCCCGTCTCCGCCATATGATGAATGATTCTCTGGATTTCTTCCGTCACCTGAACTATCTGTTCGAGATTCATGATCGCGAGTCACGCAATTTCTCCAACGCGCTGTGTGTTAAGAAAGTGCAGCTTGAAAAAGCGGTAGACCAGACAAGGTTGCTAACACGTCTCTGCGACGAGTCGCAGAAAGAATTGAACAGAGAGAGGTCTGTCGGGAAAGCAAAGATGGAAGTTCTGGAGGCAGAGTTTGTGAGAAATTCACGAAGAGATATCAGCTCGAGACGAGGAGTCCGCTAGGACATCATTAAAGGAGGAATGGTGGAAGAAAAAGGTCTTGGAAGTCTTCGTTTCTGGATTCACAACCCATTTCAAGGGTAATTCTTCTGACCCTGCCCAGGTTGCTGATTATATTTCTACCGTGATGGATGAGGTTAGCAAAGGCGGGATTGGTCCTTCTGCCCCAGAAGGGGAAACGGGCTAACGTCAACGATTGGGGCGCCGCTTTGCTTTTCGAGAAGTGCCACAACGGGTTTCTGGACCCTCCCTTGTTATTCTTGTTATTGTCTGCCTCCTTTTATTTTTTCCTAAAAACCATTTGACATTATTCCTTCTGTAATAATGCTGACGCTACGTAGCCTTTATCGCACTTGCGTGAATCATTGTGATGCTACCGTTATTTCTTCACTATCTTCCTTGTGTCGTCGCGCCGTTTGGCGAGGCCAGCGCTGCTTTTTAGGTCATTAAATGCCGCAGTCCCTCCATTTAATGAACTTTGAAAGGTAATGATGGAAAAAGACACGTGTCTTTCCACAAAGAGCCACTTGAAGCAAGCGTCTTCTAGAGAGACGCGAACGCTGAAGCGTTTCATTATTGCTTTTAAACTTGTACCTTCTTGCGCGTGCCCTATTTCCCGACGCGCTGCTTTGCCATGTGTCCATTGTTGATTGGTCACGCCCTTTCAGGGTTATATATGATGTTTTCTCCTCCTCCTTTTTCTTTTTTAATCTCCTCTCTCGCACGCTGCTGCCTTTTGGACAAATAACTCGCGCCGCTCTCTCTTTCTGGTCTGAGACTCCTGGTATTCTCTTTGCGAAGGTACACACCCTTTCTTTCCTCGTCACTTCTCTTTATTTGGGCATGGCTAAAACTAAGAAGCCTTCCGAGGAAGGGGATCCTCAAGGGTCCGCCGGGGAAGAAAAAATTAATATTACCCCCACTTCTCTCTATACTCTACCCTAAGTTAATCGCAAGCTTGCTGAGTGCAATGCGCAATTTCCCAAAGAATATCCCGTGCGCGCTGCTTCTGAATTACTTCGCCTGAACAACGTTCTGCCCGGTAACAGTAGAATATTGTATGCTAAGTTGTTTGATCATGGGTTTTGTCTTCCTCTTGACCCGCTTGTCAAGTTGCTGTTGGCTGATTCTGATTTAGCTCCGGCTCAGTTGAGCCCTAACGGGATTTTCATTGTTAGTGCCTTTGCCGCACTGTGCCGTTTCAAGAGGATCGAGTCTCCCACTTTGGCCTTGCTTCATGACATTTTCCAATTGTATTCTCGTAAGGGGGTGATATCAATATCCCCTTGTTATGAAGATGGCTCATTGAAGCCCTTTACCTGGAAGCTTATGGGCATCGAGTCTTCTGTTCCTCATTGGAAAGAAGAATTTTTCATTATTGATTTGCCCGAGCCGTTATGGAGGGCCGGCTTCAATGAGAAAATTAAAGATGGAGCTTGGGGCCATCGGAAACCCCTTTCTGATCCAGAAGATGGCTGGTTGAAGACGCTACTTCAACTAGATTTCAGCGTTGATGCCCGAAAAGTGGCTAACGGTCTGGATATGGAACAGTGCAAGAAGGGTGAGCGTTTGACCTTTTTCTTTTGTATTGCCAAGAGGTACTAACGCTAATGTTTCTGTAACTGTGCAGTGCCTCCGCCTGGTTGGGAGCCTGAGTATTTCTGGAGGAAAAGGAAACAGGAACAAAGGAAGAAAACTGCAGCCGAAGCTAGGGCTGCTGCTGCTGCTGCGGAAGGAGAAAACACTGCTACCGCTACTGCTACCGCTACGGGCACTACCCAATCGCCGTCTCCTCGCACCCTTGTTGCAAGGAAGAAAAGGGCGAGGAAAACACGTGTCACGTAACCCGTTTCCTCCCAAACTGTTGTTTGTTCGGGGGCGACAGCTGATCCCATTCCTATCGGAGTACCTCTTGTTTCTTCAGTGACCCAGGTATGCATTCATTTCTTTCTACGGTTTTCTTCTATTCCGCATAATTTTCTTATCATACTCTGCGTTTTCTAGGAAGCTGCCACTGTTTCTGCTCAGTCAACCTCTCAAGGTGACATGTCTGTCGCTGAGATCCTTCGAGAGGGTCAGAAGAGGGCTTGCTATGAGCTTCATCACAGCCCCTCTTCTTCTGCTGCTAATCCTTCTCTGAATATCCCTGAGGGCGAGGGTATTCCTGCTGACCAATCGCAGGGTATTGATTTCGGTGGTGGTCCTCACATTTTAGGTGGTTCCTCAATCTTCTCCACCACGACAGGCTATAACCCGAGTGCCCTTAATCTTGAAGCACTTGGGGGAGACGGGTCCCCTGTGCCTAACGCGGGAGGTTCCAGCAGTCGACCTCCTTCTCCTACCGCTCTGCTCTTTGTCCTGATGTCTCCTCCCCCTATCGCGAGAGGTGGCCCTGCTCCTGCTTTGATAGCTGGTGTCTCTCATTATAGTCCTCCCCTCATGCCTACTCATCATCTTAGTTTGAGCTCCTTCAGGGACAACATTTTGCAGTTTCCTGCCGAGGCTGATCACGATACCATCCTCGCGTCTACCTCTTATCTGGCGGCCGAAATTATGTCTCTTCTAAGGGAGAGGGATGCCTTCGTGGCTAGGAGCGAGCAGGAGCGTATAAACTTTCTTCGCTCCCAAGCATTATCTGTATTCTGCCATCTCCATTAAATGGATGAGGAGAATGCTAGGGTCGTAGCAAACGGACAGGGAGAGATAAACAGGTTGCTGAATGAGCGGCAGAGTTTTGTGGATGCCCTTAACGTTGCTAACCAAGAAATAGAGACTGTCCGACAGGAGGTGACGACTGTTAAGCAAGAGCTAGAGGCTGTCAAGCTTGCTCTGGAGGAGGAGAAACAAAAGAGTGCCAATATGACCGAACGCCTTTCTCGGGAGGAGAATGAGTTGCGTCAGGAGAGGCAGAGGAATGCCGAGCTATTTGCCGATCTTACTCTAAACGCTGAGAAGAACCAGTGGTACTTGAAGGAAGGCGGAGGGCTCATGTCGGAGGCTTTGATGCATCATTATGGGGTAGAAAAACTCCGTATTGATGATCTCTCAGCGTATTTTGATAGGAGAATCCCCACTGTTACTGATGATGGCTTCTACCAATGGAAATCACAACAGCAAGGAGGAATCAATGCACCGCCTGCTCCTTAGGCTTTTGAGTTTAGATGTATTCTGATTTTTGCGGCTGATGAGCCCTTCCTTGTTTTGTAATATTGACAATATCACTCCTTGCCTTGGTTAGGCCACCCCTTTTGAACGGAATTTCCTTGTCTGCTTTGTTTCATAATACTGCTTGTGCGATTATTCACCCGTGGCGTTTGCTGCCGCGTTTCAGTAGATATGCCCATTTTGCTCTCGCATGTCTTTTCGTACAGATTCCTCAGCTGCCTTTTTGATGGCCTTATCATTGCCTTCTGATAGCATTTCCAAGAATGAATCGGCGTTACTCACATTCATGCCGCTCTCTGTTGTTAGGGGAAGCTTTCTTGTCCCGTTAGGCTTGCTGCGACGGTGTTGTTGCAGTATGGATGCCTTTCCAGCCTTACTTCACCGGGTATCGACCGCTCAGTTACTAGCTGGGGTATCCTTTCCTTCCTTTCGTCGAAGATTGGCTTGGGGAGTGCCTCGTCTTAGTGAGCTGTCTGATCAGGACTAGCCATCACAAGGATAGGATTTTCACTCCCATGCCTCGTCTCAATGGGCCGTCTGTGTGAGCACGGTTACCACAAGGATAGGATTTTCACTTCCAGGACGGAGTTGGTCTCTCCTTGGGGTCGTGTCTCGCCTTAATGGGCCGTCTATGTGAGCACGGTTGCCACAAGGACAGGATTTTCACTCCCAAGGATACCGAGGCGTGCCTCATCTTAATGGGCCGTCTATGTGAGCACGGTTGCCACAAGGATAGGATTTTCACTCCCGAGGGCGTTTGGGGTCGTGCCTTGTCTTAATGGGCCGTCTATGTGAGCACGGTTACCACAAGGATAGGATTTTCACTCCCAACGCTTAGCCATGCCAGGGCGTGCCTCGTCTTAGTGAGCTGTCTGATCAGGACCAGCCATCACAAGGATTGGATTTTCACTCCTGGCATTCTTCACTATCTGCATTTTATCAACAGCAAACGCACAGGAAAATATATCTTGTTAGAATAGCATTGATATTACCAGATAGGATGGGCTAGTTCCTGGTGTGGTATAGCTTCAGTCGAGCTATATTCCAAGAGTTCTGCAGGGGCATTCCATCGAGCGTTTCCAAGTGGTAAGCTCCTCTTCCCACGACACGGGTGACGCGATACGGTCCATCCCAGTTTGGGCTGAGTTTTCCCATGCGTTGCCCTGCCGCTCGTCTATCTCTGAGCACTAAATCTCCAGCTTTGAGCAATCACTCTCTCACTTGCCGGTTGTGGTATTGTGCCATTTTTCTTTTGTAGTGCATAGTTTTCAGGAGAGTTTCCTCGTGTGTTTCCGGTAGGGCGTCAAGGTTAGCACGTAACCTTTCCTCATTATTTTCTTCTTTGAAATGAGCCACCCGAAGGCTCATCGTTCCGATCTCAACCGGTGTGACAGCTTCGGTTCCGAATGCTAACGCAAACGGGGTCTCTCCAGTGCCGGCCTTGACAGTCATGCGATAGGCCCATAGTACGTATGGCAGTTCGTCTGGCCATTTCTTTTTGGAACCTTCCAGGTTTCTTTTGATGCCACTAAGGATGCTGCGGTTGGTTACTTCTGCCTGGCCGTTGGTTTGAGGGTGCGCCACGGAAGAGAACCTTTGTTCGATCTAAAATTCCGCACACTGATCCCTGAAGAATTGGCTTGTGAACTGCGTTCCATTGTCGCTAACCAGTATGCGCGGCACCCCGAATCGCATAATGACTTGGTGTTTTAAAAAATGCCAAATTTTTTCAGTGGTGATAGTGGCTAACGCCTCGGCTTCGGCCCATTTTGTGAAGTAGTCTACCGCCACGACCACGAATTTCAACTGAGATCTAGCCTTTGGAAACGGGCCTAAAATGTCAATGCCCCATTTGGCAAACGGGCATGGAGCGATTATTTCTGAAATTTGCACGGCTGGTTTTCGAGGAATCTTAGCATATTCCTGACATTTCTGACAGGTTTTCATGAAGTTATGGCAATCTCCTTGTATGGTGGGCCAGTAGAATCCCGACCGAAAGACTTGGGCTGCCAGTGTATCGCTGGCGATGTGCATGCCGCATATCCCTTCGTGAATTTCTCGCAACACATGCAAACCTTCTTGTTTCGTTATGCATTTAACGGATGGGTGGGAGAAGCACCTCCGTATTAACTCTCCATTGTAATATGTACATCGCACCGCCCGTTTCAGGACTTTCCTTCTTTCCGTAATTTCTTCCGGTAGCCTATCATGTTTCAAATATTCTACCACTGGGATTCTCCAGTCACTTTTTATTTCCTCCACACAAAACGATGCTTGCTCTTCCATTAAAGAGGGTGCGGATAACTCCCCGTAGTGCACTGCGTTGGGTATGGAGGCTTCCACGTTGGCTGCCATCTTGGCGAGGCTATCAACCTCTTCATTATTTTCTCTAGGGATATGTTCAAAGGTGACCCGAGTTCCTTTTCTCTGCATCTCCGACAGCTCACGCTTTACTTTGGCCAAGTATTGAATCATGATGGGTTCTCGGGCTTGGGAGTTTCCTAGGACTTGATCCATTATCAATTTAGAGTCTCCTCGTATTTTTAGGCACAAGCCGCATTCCTCCTCCACAACGGTAGAGGCTTCGACGGAGAAGCTGTTTCCAATTCTGAGTCCTGCCAGCAGCGCTTCGTATTTAGCGGCATTGTTGGATAACGGCTGCAGAATTCTGATGGCGTATCACATTTCCATGCCGTCTGGTCCCACCAGGAAAATACCTGCACCTGCTAGCTCTTGATTTTTTGCTCCGTCCACATGAATAACCCATGTGTCCGCTAACGTTTCCGGGAACGGTAGGCATGAATTTTCTGGTTCTTCCTCTGACAGGTCTGCCGACGCATCTTTGGTGAATGTGCATTCCGCTATGAAGTCTGCTAACGCTTGGGCTTTAATTACCGGTCTGGCTTTGTACTGCAGCCCGTATTGTTCGAGCTTGATTGCCCAGATCAACATCCTCCCTGAAGACTCAGGCGTTCTAAAGATTTTTCTCAGCGGCTGATCAGTGAGCACAGTGACAGGGTGGGCTTGGAAGTATCGGTCCATCTTTCGCGTTGCCTGTATTAGGGCAAGCGCTATCTTCTCGATGCGAGCGTATCGCAGCTCAGCATCTTTCAATATGTGACTCTCAAAAAATACAGGGCGGTGTACATGCCCTTCACTTCGCACAAGGACGGCGCTGACTACCTCGTCAGCTACTCCTAAGTATAGATATAGCTCATCGCCGGACTCAGGCCTCGTTAGCACTAGATCGGATGACAAGTAAGATTTCAGCCCTGCAAACGCATTTTCACATTCCTCTATCCACCCGAATGGGGCCTTGTTTCGAATGACCTTGAAAAAAGGCAGGCATCTCTCACCTTGCTTAGATATGAACCGTCCTAACGCGATGATGCGGCCGGTGAGCTTCTGTATTTCTTTAACGGTCCGAGGGGATATCATGTCCTGAATATCCTTTATCTTTGAAGGGTTGGGTTGGATACCCTTCCGGCTGACCACGTAGCCCAAGAATTTACCCGTTTGGAATGCAAACATACACTTTCGTGGATTCAACTTCATTTTGTACTTTTTCATCACATTGAAAACTTCTTCTAAGTCAGCGAGGTGGTCTTTGAAGCTTCGACTTTTGCTCAGGATATCGTCCACGTAAGCCTCTACATTTTTCCCGATTTGCTTTTCGAAAACCTTATTCGCCATGTGATTGATGGTTTATTTTGGATGTTTTATCTTCTCTTTTATTATTAATTGAGATAATAATTATGCTACTTTAAGCCCTTTTGCTTCCTTTCTCTATAAACAGCCTTTGGAACATCAATCTGAAGAAAAGGAGCAGAAAGCTTGAAGATTAGAGCTTAAATCAATCATTTGGTGATGGAGTTTCGTTTTCAGTTTTGCTGCCTTGAATTTGGTCCATTCGTCCCTAGGCCATTTCACTATTTTGCCGAAATCAGCTCTCCTCTAGGCCTCGACAAGAAGCGACCTTTCGGAATTCCAGCTGGACTTGCACTGACCAGCTCTCCTCTAGGAGATTTTCTAGGGATTAGAGTTGGATTGGGACAGAGGTTCTGAGGGCTATTTTAGCAAAACATTATTCACCTCTGTCCAGATCGAACACTACGCAATCCTTCTTCTCTTTTCTTAGTTCGACATTGTTACACTTTGCTCCGGATTTTATTATCTTAGATTTATATTATTTATGCAATTAAATACTTTACCTTTTTATTCATGAGTATGAGTAACTAAACACCCATTCTTGGTAAGGGTTGATGAGCTGAAGTTCTTATGCACTCGTGAGGCATCTTTCGTACTTAATAATCTCTTCCTTTGTATTTATTTATTTCTTGAACTTAATCTATCGCTTACTCACTAGAGGCAAGGTTTGATCATCCTTGTACCCTAGTAGAGAAGAGTTGTAACCAGCCTAGAAGGAGAGGGAGTACCCACCGGCTAGACGAAGTAGGTAACTAGTCTCGCGCCAGACTAGAAGAATAGGTAATCTAGGTCGAGACCAGATTGACAACCTAGGGTTTCCGTGGGGAAACACCTTGACCTAGGTACTGTCTTCCCCTGTACCATTGAAGAGGTGAGCAACCATTCAAGACAGCAGTCAAATGGATAAACCCTTTAACCAGCAAGGTGTCCCTTGGCTAGGATTATCAGGAGAGGGAGTACCCGCCAGGTAATTTGAAGAGGAGGGAAGACAGGAGTGAACAGGAGTACCTCCACTCTATAGCAGTACAACAAACGAAGAGATGAACATCCTAGAGTCCGTGATCGAGCCATAAGAACGCAAGCTCTCATATCACCCTTACCTGGAATTCCATATCACTAGGCTTATTCCTAATCTAGACCCTAGTCTTGGCCTAGACTCTAGTCTTGGCCTAGACTCTGGCCAATACTACTTTAAACTGTTTTCACTTCTTTTTTGTTTTGTCTTTCAGTTTCAGATACCAACCAAACCCAAACTCAGTGACGAGGAAGTCAAACTCAAGAACTACGTTTCCTAGAGGTCTCTGTGGACGATCCTCTTACCATCATCTACAAATCTTTGTAGACAGTGATAAGTTGTATTTCTACCCCCAATTCCATAACTATTTCACTACTATATTTGACGTGTTCGACGCGCGATCAGTGAATAACACTCAGCTGCCAGTTTCTGGTCTCCTTTGATTGAGACCACGCCGTCCCACGAGGGGTATTTCATCCGTAGGTGTTTTTGGGATATCGCTGCCCCGAAACGATTGAGGAACGGTCGCCCCAGTATGGTATTATATGGTAACGTTAGGTCCACGACCAGGAATAATAGCTCTTCAGATTGCTTGGAGGTGTCTGCTCGGAAGTACACTGGCAAGGATGTTATTCCGACTACCGGAATCGGTACCCCATCAATCCCAACAATTGGCCTCATGCATGGCGCTAGCTCACCGTCAGGGCGTTTCATCAAGTTGTATGCTTCCAACGAAAATAGATTTACTGCGCTCCCGTTGTCAACAAGGGTTCTTCTCACCCCGTGACTTCCAATGACGGGTGTTACTACCAACACGTCATTATGCGGGAAAACAATGCCTTTTTCGTCTTCTTCTGAGAAGGACAAAATCACCTCAATTTTTACCTGCGCGTTCTCTCGCTTGCGCTTTTCTCCAGGATTGGCCGTTTGTGGCATGGCCTCCTCGAAGTAGGGTGTTCCCCCGGCGATGATATTAATCATAGGCATCTGATCGCTATGAACAACGAGAGCTTCTCTATTCTGTCCAAGGGGAATTGCGTTAGCCCCCGTGGTGTGTAAAGGCGTTTGCCTCTGGTCAGTTGTCATTCCAGTTGGGTTGTTCTTGGCTCCTTCTCTTGCCATGGTGGCAAATTCTCCAAGGTAGCCCTCTTCGACCAATCGCTCTATGGCCAATTTCAGTTCTCTGCATACATCGGTCGAATGTCCCTTGACCTTGTGGAACTTGCAATACGCATTTTCCCTTCCCCCCATGATGACTCCTGGCTTCACAGGAGCTGGGTATCGAATGGGCAGATTTCGCTGTTGGACTATCGCTAGGATTTCCACCCTTGAGAGTATAAGAGATGGAAGGTCAGGATCATATATCCGGCCCTTTGGCGGATCTGCTTGTTTCCGAGTGGGGGACCCTCCGGGTCTTCCTTTCGAGAAATTGCCTCTCTGCCGGTTAGAGGCCTTGGCAGTATGCTCTTTTCGTTGTCCATGATCCTCAGTGGGTCGCGTGTCAGGGGTGCTGCTATGCGGGACGTTAGGGGCCAAGTATGGGTCCGCTGGCATGTTTCGGATCCATTCCCTATTTTCCTCCTCTTCCATCCTCGCATAATTATGCGCTTTTAGTCTTAACGCATCCAGGGTTAACGGCGGGTCCACCGTTAACGTGTCTCTCAATTTTCCGTATCGACAATTGCGTTTCAGGGCCTCAACCGCAAAATCAATAGTGACCCCTAGCGTTAGGGATATTTCAAGATCAAATTGACCTAAAAAGTCGTTCAATGATTCCTACGGTTTTCGATGAATATCGAATAGTGCAGCTGTTGACTTCCTGATAGGAATAGCCGTGCTAAACCGACTTTTGAATTTTTCTTCCAGTTGAGAAAAATTATCAATAGACCCGGCCGGGAGTCCCTCAAACCAAAGACGTGCCACTCCTGACAGCGCCATTACGAAGATCTGACATAATGCAGCATCACTGCGGGTTTGGAATTGCACAAAGTCTTTCACCTTATTGAGGTGAGAAATGGGATCTTTCGTGCCATCATATGATTCTGCAGGGAGTTTTACATGCCGATGGACCCTGTGGTGCCTGACACGGTAACTGAACGGATGGCCAGCGTTAACATCAGGGACCCCACGAGGCTGATGCGGGTGTGGAATTTCAACGTCATATCTGGGATTCTGAGGGTCATATTCTTGATACCGCCTGGGAGATCGGCTGCGGTTTCTTGGAGTTCGAGCTCGTCGACCTCTGCTGCTAGATCTCTTACTGTATCTAGGAGATTGTTCTCGGAATATCTCCCCTCGCCGATCATCCCAGTGTTCTCTGTACTCATCACGTCGGCGGGCTACCTCAGGGATAGGGATTTCCCCCCTGTATTGTCTAGAATGTTCAACAGGTCCACGCGTGAGCTGCAGGACATTTATGGGGGCCGATGAGAAAGGTAAGGAGGACGGGAGTCCCCTAGATTGTCGGGGCGATAATGGTCGTTCGTTGGCAATGGACGGAGTGAAAATTACTTGGGAGGACACACCAGGTCTCGAGGCATGAGGAGTAAATCCAGCAGCCATCTCTGTCAACTGATCCAATTGAGCTTGGAGAGCTGCTATTGAGCTTGCGAAAGGGTTGTTTGCTTCGCCTATCGCGGATCTACTTGCTTGGGGGGTAGAATGACTGGTTCCCGCTATGTGGGAAAAAGGGGAACAAATCTGGAAGGTAATTTCTTCCGTAATTTGCCCAGGAGGAGGATCTAATTCTCCCACAGTGACATCTTGCACTGGGGTAGAGATATCAGAGGTAGCGGAAGCAAAAAGTCGTCGGTGGGTGTTGTAGGGGATGTTGGAGGATTGGGACAGCGTGGGATCTGACTCCGAGGCCATAACCCTTCTAGTTTCGGGGAGGAAGGAGCTTGGTTATTAAGGATGCTCACTTAATAGAACCAACACTCTCAATGAAAGCACCAATTTGATAAGCATTTGTCTTCTGCCGAAGGATATATGGAGAAATTGGTCCTCTCAGATCAGTGTCCACGACGGTCCGCAGTACCTACAATACGCCGGAGGGGGTCTCCGGCGGAAACACTCCGATGCTTAAGTCAGTATGTGTAGTGAATTTGGCAGAGCTTGGGCCAGTAATTCGTACTTACCTTCCTCCTTTGTGGGGGAAGTATTTATAGATGAAAATGGAGCATTTCTGAGTGATCTGGATCATAGGGGGCTAACGCTCCCGTTGGAGGGGGTTAGAATTCCCCGTTGGGGGAGTGAGCTATCGGGGTAGGTGTTACCTATGTGAGGCAATGCCTACACCCCAAACGAGAAGCTTGTCTTGGACTGGGATGGGGTAGCGCCGTCTATTATAACAGTGTTGAGTGCAAGACCCCCCCGTTGATGTCGACCATCCCAGCGTCAGTCACATAGAGGGAGGCGATAGCCTCGATGCTGTCTTTGCGGTAGGAACAGTAGTTGTACCCTCTTCTCAGGGTGTAAGATGAAAATACCCTTGCCGATAGGCGGATTGTTATCACCTGGCCTACTACTTTATAGCCTGAAGAGGTTACTCTATCAGGTCGAAGAAAATGGGCTGATTACGCTGTGAGAGACCTTATCCCAGGTATGGGAGAGAGAAGTGTCTACTCCTAAAAACCAGACTCTATTCATTTTCTATTCTGATCCGTCGATTAGATAGCTGCCTTCGTATCTCTCTCTACAATGTAGACTCCAAAGTATCAAGAGAAGACTGTAATTATTCAAACCCTAATTGTAGTTAATCAAGCTTCAATAGAAATATGAATAACTTGACATTCAATCAAAACAAATAGAGATATAAGCTAGAATTTAATAACTGCAATTAGATCTCACAATCAGATAAGCATAGCGATGAATCTTTACAAGGAAAATAGAAACTTAGCCTAGCATCATCATAAAGGAAACAAAGAAATAAATAAACATGAAACTGAAATTAATTAAAAGAAGAAATACAAACAGAGTTTTTTGCTCCCCACAATGGTGGAAAAAGAGTTTAATTATCAATGAGACTTATAGCTGGAGTAGAAGTCTGTAAAATATCCCTTTTGGAAGCACAACATCTAACAAGACACGCTTAAGTCGAAGTTAAGGCCTAGGCCCAGGCCCATATCTTTATAAATCCAGTTGACCTTGGTCAACGTCACTTTCGACTCTGCTTATCCCAGGCCTGGGGGAAGGACTACTTTCCACCAAAGTATGCTGTAAATGGGTATTTTCAACTCATATTGAATAATCAACTTCTCAAATCTATTTTCTACAAAAAGGAGTAGAAAAGCCAAGAATTAGCAATATCATCCTAAAAAGGGTGGAAAGGATGATGAAATTAAGACATTTAACGATCCAATCATAAACATAAACTAGGGATATATTAAATTCAATTAGACCTCACGACTTACCTAAGCAACCTTCGATGATTCCTGCTAAGAACAAGAGATTTAGCTATTCATAGTAAAATCAAAATAATAAAAATAAATAAATTACATAAGAGAAGAAGTAGAGAATTGAGAAAACTCTTTATTATTATCGGCCAGAGCTTTGCATCGGTTTATTGAACGGAAATCAAGAAACGTATGAGGCAATATAATTCCAGTCAGATTAGGAGTTTTATTTGTAATAGTTCTATAATTACTTTTAGTAATTAGGTTTTCTCTCCTCTTCTCTTTCGCTCCCGCTAGACTTTGGCGCCACCATTGCCTTCGGGATCTTTGTTCTTTCTTTCAATAAACCGGAGCTTTGCTCCGGCCGGTAATAAATAAGATTTCTTTCTTCCTTCTTCCTTCTCTACAATTATGCAATTGATTTATTTATTTGTTTTTACTTTTAATATGTGCGGCTAAGTCTCCTTGTTCTTGGTAAGAATCGACTGAAGGTTGCAAGGGAAGCCGTAAGGTCAAACTGTGCTTTACATATTCCAGGCTAATAACTATCCTGTTTAATATTTAATTGTCAAAAACCCTAGGATTAATTACAAGCTTGATCAACTAGTAGTTAACTTAGAGTTTTATAATCGACTTTGTGGTTATACCTAACGCGAAGCTACAAGGTAAATGCAGATAACCATTCTGGAGGTAATCGGGATCCTGGTCTCTTCTAGTTGGATTAAACGGATCGTTCGGGCAGAGCCTCGAGCGTACTGAGTGTCTCGCCCGAGACGTGTCTTACCTCCTCTTCATAGGCAGCCGAGTGTTGTCTCCATAAGCGTACCTTGGAGAACGGCGGACTGTCAAGGTTACTCCATAAGCGTACCTTGGGGTAGCTTCTCTTACGAAGGTAAGTAGGGGTCCTAAGCGTACTTGGTCCCCATAGCGCGTCTATCAGCTCGGGGTAGACGATACTTGCACTGATGACCGGCTGACCATAATTGCAACCGGATACAGATTCTTACTAAGAACTCTCTCTTTATTGATTTCTTATCTCTTTTATCTTCCTTTATTACTGTTTTAAATAGTTAATAAACAAACAAACAAACAACCATTCAAAAACCCCCTTTTTTATTACTACCTTATTTGGACTTCTCTGTCAATCAAATCGAATTGGGTATTAATCCCTTAATCCCTGTGTTCGACCCTGTTGCCACTATATACAATTTATTGTGCATTTGACTGCAGGTTTTATTATTATTTTTGACGGGTTCAACAACCGATTAAATTTTGGCGCCGTTGTGGGATTAACGATATTAACTCTCTCTTTCTTGTTGTATGACCAGGTCATCCAACACAACTCTACTGCCTTACGACCCGGAAATCAGGAGATCAGAAAGATTAACTCACAAATTAGCCAAGCAACATCAATCTGCAAACCCTACATCAAATTCACCTGAACCCTCCCCTGATAACTTGGAACCTCGCGCTTACGACAAACAATTCAATCTAGCCACTAAAGATCACCTCCATCCCGAACCAACAATCATGGCCGACAATAGAGAAGTGGCCGCTCCACCCGTCCCCAATCCTTCCATAGAAGATCTGAATGCCACTACCGAATCCACCGCTGGGTGTATAGCATGGCCTGTTGTAGCCCATGATTGGGTAATCAAATCATCGGTCCTTCACTATTTGCCTAAGTTTCATGGCATCCATAGGGAAAGTGCACTTAGACATCTCCAACAACTCCATACTGTTTGCGAAGCTCTGAAGCCCTCAGAGGTGGACATCAATCAAGCTAAGCTTAGGGCATTTATGTGGTCGCTTGAAGATGACGCACGCAACTGGTTCTATGACCTCCCTGCCCTATCAATCACCAGCTGGGCCGATATGTTCAAAGCTTTCACGAAAAAGTACTATCCCACCACTATGGCAAATGTTACAAAGAAACAGTTAGTTTCCATCATGCAAAAAGAGTCCGAGAACTTAGGACAATACTATGACTGTTACAAAAAGATGCAGACGCTCTGCCCCTCGCATAACATTCCTGACCACGCCCTCCTCCAGTATTTTTATAAAGGATTGCGAGGGCACAGTAAAGAATTAATTGACGCTGCCAGTCACGGTTCCCTTCTTGCCCTAACCCCCCTGGACGCCAAAGCTCTTTTAGAGCTCATGGCTAAGAACGTTGTACCTTTGGACCTACTGCCCACTACTACTCATGACGCCCGGTCTGCTGCAATGGAAAATCAACTTACCACCATTACTGGAATGCTTCAGAACATGTCTACCGGACAGCCCGTGCAGATCAAAGCATGTGGTTTTTGTAACTTCACTGACCACCCCACGGACGCTTGTCCACACATACCGGATGAGATAGATGTGAATGCTATAGGGAATTACAACGGAGCTCCCAGGAAGTACGACTCCTACACACAGAACTACAATAGTGGCTGGCGACACCCAAACTTGAGCTACGGAAATAACCAATAGCAGCAGCCAGTGCCAAACCAGCTACAACCGCAAAATCCATTCCAAAACCAGCAGCAACCACCTTTTAACCTCCAGAATTTCAACCCTCGGCCTAACTACCCCAAAAACCAGCAATATCAGTACCAAGCTCCGCAAGGACCCATGGAGCCTCCACCCCAAGCCGCTGAGGTACCAAACTTACACACTCTTGTCCTTGATATTCAAAAATAATTGGGTATTTTATCTGCAGAGGTAAAAGAGATAAAAAATGGAGGACGGTTGCCACCACAACCAGAAGCCAACCCTAAGCACGGAGCCTGTGCCATGACACTCCGTAGTGGCATGCACTTACCTGACTGAGAGCCGCTTGCCCGAGAAGTTGAACACCCAGATTCCACACCTGTCGCTAACGAAGGAGAAGCCGTGAATGAAAAAGAGAAAAAGGTCTACACCTCTAGGAAACCAAGTACGCCAATTAATATTGACAAGAATTCTGAATTCTCTGAAGACTTCATCATTAAAGTCCTCGAACCCCCGTTCCCACACAGGTTAGTCAAAAAGAAAAAAGACAAAGAGGAAAAAGAAATTTTTGACTTATTCAGCAAGGTTCAAATTAACATCCCACTTTTGCAGGCTATCAAAAACGTTCCGCGATATGCTAAGTTTCTAAAATCTCTATGCACTAACAAAAGTAAATTGGCAGGCGTGAATAAAATCAGTGTGGGCATTAATGTATCCGCTGTTATTCAAAGAAAAATCCCTCCAAAGTGTGCAGACCCAGGGATGTTCACCATCCCTTGCAAACTTGGGGGGATTGACATTGGAAAAGCTACGTGTGACTTAGGTGCAGGTATCAACGTCTTGCCCTTGACGATCTTCACCAGACTATGCCTCGGACCACTGAAGTCAACTCGAGTCATCATCCAATTAGTGGATCGATCAGTAATCTACCCGGAAGGTATCATTGAGGACGTCCTCGTCCAAGTTGGCAGTCTCCTCTTCTCGGCCAATTTCTATGTGATCAGTATGGAAGACGAGCAAGGCACCAGACCCTCCGACGTTCTTCTAGGCCGGCCCTTCCTCAGGACAGCCCGTGCCAAGATAGACGTCCATGACACATCCATCACTCTCGAGTTTGACGGACATATTATTCGATTCAGCATGCTTGATGCTATGCGTTACCCTTCCGAGTTCTCGAGTCTTAATTTTATTGATATCATTGATCCGGATGTTGAGGAGATCGCTGACTTATTCTCTGTTGACCCTCTACAGCTTGCCCTCACCAATAGTGTAAACTTCGTAGCCATGGATCCCTTAGACTCTAAATTCGTCACCCCACCCAACTTACGCGAGATCGTATATGTTCTAGAGACCACCCCTCACTCCCCTTTTAAAATGGTAATAACTCCTCTACCTTCTGAATACACTAAGATTCCTCCTTCCATTGTGCAGGCCCAAAATTTGGATCTCAAAGTCTTGCCCGTGCATCGGAAGTATGTTTACCTCGGAAGTAATGATTCTCTGCCCGTGATCATCTCCAGCAAACTTGACACTAAAGAGGAGATAGCTCTCGTCACCTTACTAAAGGAATTCAAGAAAGTCATTGGATGGACAATTGTAGATATCAAGGGACTATCTCCAGCCCTGTGCACTCATCGGATACACCTCGACGAAGATAGCAAGTCCGTTCGTCAGCCACAACGCCGCCTTAACCCCCCAATGATGGAGGTTGTTAAGAAGGAAATATTGAAGCTACTCGACGCTGGTGTGATCTACCCTATTTCGGACAGTACGTGGGTCAGCCCAGTTCAAGTTGTCCCAAAAAATACAGGTATCACAATCACCACTGGACAGAACGGCAAACAGATCCCCACTCGCGTATAGAACGGGTGGCGCGTTTGTATCGATTACCGTTGATTAAATGCTGCCACGAGGAAGGACCACTTCCCCTTAGCGTTCATTGATCAGATGCTAGAACGACTGGCTGGAAAGACACACTACTGCTGCCTCGATGGTTAGTCAGGATTTCACCAGATACCGGTTTGATAACAATCGAGATAGTCCTAACGGTCCTACTGCACAAACGGTTCTTATCGGAACGGATCCCCCTGAACTCCATAAGGATATCCCTGTATCGCCTAAGGATCAGCGAAGGATCCCTAGGATGGTCAACTTCAGCCGGGGGGGGACTCACGCAATTCTATACGCACGACATCATCCCATCCTAGGGACCCACAAGGTTATCGCTCCCGGAAGCCCCATCAGACATCGCCCGTGACGTCATCCACTGATATCGCCCGTGACGTCATCCACTGATATCGCCTGTGACGTCATCATCAAACGGCGCCCTCTTTGATATCGCTAGGTATCGCTGTCCAGATCTATAAATACCCCACCATTTTTCACAATGAGGGTAAGGTCATACTCACCTAAAGAAACCTCTACTACTCTTAAAACCCGAACTAACTTAAGCATCGGAGTGTCTACGCCGGAGCTCCCCCTCCGGCGCCTTGCAGGTACACTCGCCGCCATTCAGCACCGTTTCGATCGCACACAACGCAGAATCTCACAAGATTGACATTGAATCTTATCAAATGGTGCTTTCATTGAGAGCTTTAGTGTATTAAGTGAGCGTCCTTAATAGCGAAGCTCCGTTTAGTCAGAAGATTGGAACGGTCATGATCACAGGATCGGAGTCGATCCGATCATCATCCTCTAATATCCCTTTCCACATCCGCAGGCGGCTTTTTCCCTTTGCTACTGCTGATCTCTCTATGACGACACAACCAATTATTTCAGGACCTCTGGACCATTCGACTGGAATTGCTGGAGGAGTGGTCTCCTCGCAAACAGACATTTTGTCATCCCAGATGGAGGGATCCGACTTCTCCACTCCTCTTTCGAGAGAATATACACTCAACCGTGAACATCCTTTTGCAATGGAAATAGCGACCCTTCGTTCTCGGCTGGAATATTTGACTGAAATGGCCGCAAGAGGCACTCCCGGTGCTTCTGGATCTAGTCACCCTCCTCGCATCATGTTTACTCCGTCTATTGTCGCTGATCGACCCGTGTCACCGTTGTTTTCAGAAAACCTTCAGATGCCTTTACCTGATGGAAATCCTCTGAGTAGTGCTGGGCAGCTTGCTCAAGGAAGAGTAGAGGCTTATGTACCGCAAATGCCGCAAGGTCTCCTCCTACAAGGAGACAGGCAACTTGAGGGGATTAGGAACCGGTGGGATGGACGGAGGGAAGGAATCCACAGAAGTCTGTCTCCTGAATACAGTGATAGGTCCAGTAGCCGGAGGTATCGAAGTCGTTCGCGCAGGAGTCGCAGTCGATCTCCTAGGCGACATCTTATTCCAGAACCGCGAGATAGAGGGCGTCAAGCTAACATATCTCCCCCGCGTCAAGCGCGTGAAATTCTTGATGATACATCAGGCCACCCATTTAGCCGTCGCATAAGGCGTCACCGAGTCAGTCGACGTGTAAAGCTTCCCACTGACACTTATGATGGTACGAAAGATCCCATCTCACATATCAATAAAGTGAAAAAATTTGTTCAATTTCAGACCCACAGCGATGCGGAACTATGCCAAATATTTGTTATGACGCTATCAGGCGTTGCGCGTCTCTGGTTTGAAGGTCTCCCTGGTGGATCCATTAGTAACTTCTCACAGTTAGAATCTAAATTTCGGAGCAGATTTAGCACCGCAATTCCAATCAGAAAATCTGCCGCCGCGTTATTTGACATACAGCGAATGCCTCAAGAATCCTTGAAGGATTTTCTCAGCCGCTTCGATCTGGAAATGTCCTTAACGCCGGACGTTACTATCGATTTTGCTATAGAAGCTCTGAAAAGAAATTGCCGTTATGGGAAGCTGAAAGACGCACTTATGGTGGACCCCCCAGTGACTTTAGACGCGTTGAGACTTAAAGCTCACAATTACGCAAAAATGGAAGAAGAAGAAAACAGAGATCGAACATACAATCTGCCGCAGGGGGCATCTCAAATCACTGCTGCTCCTGCGAAGCCTCCACCCGATGACCATTTTATCGATGATTACGCTAGGCGGAAGGATCATATCCCCAAGACCTCTAACAGACAAAGGGGTAATTTTCTGAAGGGAAAAACCAGTGGCTCCCCCACTCGGCGGCGCGGGGATTCTTATACAAATCGAACGTACGACCCAGATTTTCCTTCCCTCAATGTGCCAAGGGCCGAAATTTTAGCGATAGCAGAACAACGAAACCTTCCCATCCGCTACCCCGCGCCTGTAAAACCAGGAGTGTCTTTAGGGAGAAGAGAAAATGCTTATTGTAAATTCCCATAAGCCAGGGGCCATTCCACGGAGGCGTGTAGAGACTAAAAAGCGGCGATAGAACGATTGGTTGAAGAAGGATATTTGGGAGAATTCGCCACCCAGATAAGAGAAGATGCTCGCAATAATCTCAGGAAAAGGACGGCGGATGAACGACCCGTTCCTCCTCACGACCCGCAAAAGGATAATATTCCCGGAGGGAAAGATAGGGAAGCTCTTACGGTTGATGACGAGTATATCCCCATGATTAATATCATTGCAGGAGGAACTCCCTATATGAACGAGTCAGAGCAGCTGACGTTCCCGAAATGAGACAAACGCGCACGAGATGGCACGATGAAAAAAGGAGATGCGATAGGCATTTTAGATCGAATGGTATTGTCCTTTTCTGAAGAAGATGAGAAAGGCGTCGTCTACCCACACAATGATGCTTTGGTAGTTACGCCCGTCATCGCTAGCCATGGAATTAGAAGAACTCTTATTGATAATGGGAGTGCGGTGAATCTCTTTTCGCTGGAAGCCTACAACCTCATGAAACGCCCTACTGATGAGATAACACCTAGTAAACGGCCTATAGTCGGCGTTGATGGAGTTCCAATCCCTGTTACGGGGGTGATTACCCTGCCTATATATTTCCGAGAAGACACCTACAAGCGATCAGAGAACTTGTTATTCCTTGTCGTGGATCTGAATTTGCCCTACAATGTCGTACTCGGACGACCTTTCCTTAACCGCTTTGGCGCAGTGATATCTCAGAAGCATCTGAAGATGAAGTACCCCTCCTGGGATGGGGTGGTAACCATAAAGGGTGATCAAAAACTAGCAGCTGAATGCTATTCGCTCATGACCCAAAGAAGCTGCGATAGGTACGTGTGCATAGCGGCAGACCCCTATGAACAAAGCGATGAGAAGCGTGCCCAACCTCTGGACAAGATGGTGCCCGTTCCAGCGATCGGAATAGAGGAGGCAAGTTTCCTGATTAGTGAAAAACTTAGCCCAGCGGAAAACCTCCAACTGGCCCGGCTACTGAACAAATGCCAAGGAGACTTCGCATGGAAACCCGCGGATATGCCAGGAATATCGCGTGAAATAGCCGAACATCGGCTCAATGTGGACCCAGAGGCTAGGCCAGTACAGCAAAAGCGGCGTGCGTTCTCTAATGAAAAGGCGTTGGCCGTGGATAAAGAGGTAGCGAAGCTCCTCGATGCAGGATTCATTCGTGAAGTTCAATATCCCACCTGGCTAGCGAACCCCGTTCTTGTTCCTAAGCCCAATGGGGATTGGCGCATGTGCATCGACTTTACTGACTTAAATGATGCCTGCCCTAAAGATTGTTACCCGCTTCCTCGAATAGATCAGTTGATTGATCAGACCGCTGGGTACGCTTATTTAAGCTCACTGGATGCCAACTCCGGATACCATCAAATTCCCATGGCCCAGGAAGATGAAGAAAAAACTGCGTTTCTCACTCCAAAGGCCACATACTGTTACACGACGATACCGTTCGGATTGAAAAACGCCGGGGCAACGTTCCAACGAATGGCCAACAAAATATTTGAAGAACAAATTGGGAGGAACGTAGAGGCGTACGTCGATGATATATTGGTAAAAAGTACGAGTTTTCAGGATCACCTACGAGACTTAAAGGAAGTCTTTGATGTAATGAAAAGGTATCGCATGAAGCTGAATCCCCGAAAATGCATGTTCGCATTCCAAACGGGAAAATTCTTAGGCTACGTCGTTAGCCAAAAGGGTATTCTACCTAACCCTTTGAAGATCAAAGCGATACAAGACATGATATCGCCCAGGACCGTCAAAGAAGTACAAAGACTCACAGGGCGAGTCATCGCCCTTGGACGAATCATTTCTAAGCAAGGAGAGAAGTGTCTCCCTTTTTTCAAAATTATACGGAAAAAAGCTTCGTTCGGGTGGACCCCTGACTGTGAGGAAGCATTTATCGGCCTGAAAGATTATCTATCGTCTGATTTATTATTGACAAGGCCCGAGGCAGGCGATACCTTATATTTGTATCTTGGCGCTGCAGACGAAGTGGTCAGTGCCGTCCTTGTTCACGACGACAACCACTCTCATCGCCCAGTCTATTTTGTGAGCCACGTTCTTAAAGATGCGGAATTGTGGTACGCCCGAATCGAAAAGATAGCGTTCGCTCTCATACAAGCCACCCGCAAAATGAACCGATACTTTCAGTCTTATTCCGTCATCGTACTCACAGACCAGCCTTTAAAAAGGATCTTTCGAAAGCCTGAATTTTCCGGAAGGATGTTGATCTGGGCACTCGAATTGGAATAGTATGGATTGAAGTATCAGTCTAGACCGTCTGTAAAGGCTCAGATCCTGGCTGATTTCATAGCGGAATGCACCTTTACAGAGGATCCTTTAGAAGGCATACCTGAAGCGGAATGGGGCGATATGGATCTCCCATTCCCGGAAACCTATACGGATCTCTGGATCGTCCATGTAGATGGGGCTAAAAATCAAGAGCTGGCTGGAGCTGGAATCTTTATAAATGGGCCGCATGATATCCAAATACGATATGCCATCCGAATCCTACAGCCATTATCTAATAACGCGGCAGAATATGAGGCGTTGCTAGCCGGACTTAGAATTGGGAAGGAGCTTTCTTCTAAAGGGAGGCATGATACTGGAAGAACAGGAGACCTGCATCTAAAAATCTGTGGTGATTCCAAGTTAATAATGGACCAGGTCTTGGGGCACTCTCAGGCCCGAGAACCCATCATGATTCAATATCTCGCCAAAGTGAAGCGGGAACTGTTGCAAATAAAGAAAGAGGGCATGCAAGTCAGCTTTGAGCATATTCCCCGGGAGGAAAACGCTGAAGCAGACAACCTAGCAAAATTGGCCGCAAACCCGAAAGCGTTCATACCCAAGGACATATTATCGTGAGCTATCGGTACCATCCTTCATGGAGGAGCAAGCGTCTTTATGTGTGGAGGAACGTGATAGCGACTGGCGAATTCCCGTAATCAAATACTTGAAACACGAGGAACTGCCTGAGGATACCGTTGAGAAGAAGAAGGTACTGAAATAGGCAGCCCGCTGTACGTACTATGACGGGGATTTGGTTCGGAGATGTTTCTCTTACCCTGCCGCCAAATGTATAACTGGGCAAGAGGGTCTTCACACCTTGCGTGAAATCCATGAAGGAGTGTGTGGTATGCACGTGTCAGGCGATACCCTGGCAGCACAAGTCTTCCGGTCTGGATTCTATTGGCCCACCATTCGAAGAGATTGCCACAATTATGTGCAAGCTTGCCCTAAGTGCCAGGAGTTTGCTAAAATTCCTCGGCGACCTGCCACCGAAATATCTGAAATTATCGCCCCTTGTCCTTTCGCCAAATGGGGGATCGATATCTTAGGTCCATTCCCAAAGGCAAGGTCCAAACTGAAATTTGTAATAGTGGCGGTAGACTATTTCACTAAGTGGGCAGAGGCTGAAGCGGTCGCCACAATCACGGCAGAAAAAACTTGGCGTTTCTTTAAACATCAAGTTATCATGAGATTTGGCGTACCCCGTGTCCTCGTAAGCGACAATGGGACGCAGTTCACCAGCCAATTCTTTCAAGACCAATGCTCAGAATTCGGAATCGAGCAACGTTTTTCCTCCGTAGCTCACCCGCAAACTAATGGGCAAGCGGAAGTGACCAATCGGAGCATCCTCAGCGGTATTAAGAAAAATCTAGAAGGGTTTAAAAAGAAATGGGCCGATGAGCTACCATACGTGATGTGGGCATACCGTATGACCGTTAAGACTAGTACCGGGGAGACGCCCTTCGCGTTGGCCTTCGGGACCGAAGCCGTCACACCAGTAGAAATTAGAACCATGAGCCTACGGGTGGCCCACTTTCGTGAGGAACTAAATGAGGAAAGGTTACGAGCTAACCTGGATGCGTTACCAGAAGTCCGAGAATAAATCCTTCTGAAAACACAACATTATAAACGAAAGATGGCCCGATATCATAACAGGCGCATTAAAGAGCGATTGCTGAAAGCTGGTGACCTGGTGCTCAGAGACAAGCGAGCGACAGGACAACGAATGGGGAAACTCAGTCCAAACTGGGAAGGACCATATCGTGTCACCCACGTTGTCGGGAAAGGAGCCTATCGTCTGGAGACATTCGATGGTACACCCCTATCCAACTCTTGGAATATCGCTCGCTTGAAACTATATTATGCTAGAATTTAATTTTATCTGCACCTTTGATTTATGCCGACCCAAACCATGACTAACGCTCGATGAGAGAGCTTTCGTGGGATGTTGTGGTTGCTCTTGTGCAGATAAAAAGGGGGTATCTTGGGGAAGTGAAAAGTCCTATCCTTGTGATGGCCGGTCTTGATCAGATGGCCCATTAAGTGAGGGCACTACCCAACATACCTTGAATAGCGTCGGATTGAAAGATCCTAGACGCCCCCGGGGGTGAAAAGTCCTACCCTTGTGATGACCGATCTTGATCAGACGACTCATTAAGTGAGGGCACCACCCGGTATCTTTGGGAGTGAAAAATCTTTTCCTTGTACGGACCGTTCTCGTGGAGACGGCTTATCAAGAAGAGACACGCCCCAAAAAATAGAAACTCCGACTAGAAACAAGACTCCTATCTTAACGGCTGGGCTGCTGCAGCCAGCCCATTAAGGAAGGACACGGTTCTAGACGCGAGGGCAACACCCAAAAGTGAAAATTCCCTAGCCTTGTGATAGCCGTCCTGATCCGACAGCTCACTAAGACGAGGCACTTAAGGGCCGATCGTGAAAACAGGGAAACGTGGAGAATCGTGAAATCCCTGCTAGTAACCAGATGTGTAATCCCTGGTGAAGTATAGAGCTGATAGCGAAAGTGATTCTCCACGGGTTCTAGAGTAACGCCCTATGATGGCAGCGGAAAAGCTCCTACGGGTAATTACTGTCTCTCGTAACATATTTTTGTTACTGATAATTTACAATTAAGAATGCGCAGAATACTTTTCGGGCAGCGGAAAGAGCGAGGATCTCATGAGAAGAGATACCATCAGACTCACTGGGAAAGCTAGCCCAAGGCCGAGTTCCGTAATTTTGACAGGAACGCTAAGGGTCTGTTCGGGAAAGAAAGCGCATGGAATAAATATGGCGAAGATAACGCCAAAGGAGTTCACAAACAGACAACTAGACATAAAGAAAGTCAGCGATAAAGTTGTCCGAACATATCAAAATATTTAAGGGGGGCTACAAACGGTGATGGTCAAAATAATAGCAAAAACTTAATGACGATTGGTCACTGAGGGAAAAGCGATAAAGCCTCAAAGCGCATCAACCTTCGGGGTTCCTCCTTTTCCAGCCTGCCGCTTTAGCCTGGCGAAAGCCTTCCTCGTTAATGTGCCCTGATCTTCGTTTAAAGGCGGCAGAGACCTCACCGGGTTTGTACGCGTCGACCCCGTGGACTTCCTCAAAACAATCAACCAAAGTGATGGCAGTCTGTTCGACATGCCACATGCTCTTATCGGCTGACTCTTCCTCTAGGGCAGCTTTCTCCTTGATCAGAGACGATCTCTCATTCTCCCAGGATAATTTCTCATTCTCCAAAGCGATGACTTTGGCCTTTTCCGCTGCTAAGGCGGCAGATTGCTCTTTTTCTTGCTCCCGATGAGCCAACAATAAATTTGTTTGCTCCTCCAGCCACTTTTTCTTCTCATCCCGCTCCCGCTCCAGTTCCTTCAAAGCGGAGGAGAGGGAAGCGGCTTGACTTCGCGCTTCCTCCGTCCAGTAATGGAAAGACATCATGTTGGTAAAAAGAGAAGAGCGTATGGAGTTTTCCCTGTCCAGCACAGACCTCGAAAGAAAAGCTGCTCGTTCTGGCGCAGACGCCAATAATTGAGAAGCTAGAAAAGCCGTAACCTCATCGGAGCCGTCACCCCCTAACGCGGTCAAAGCAGTATTCCGGAGATCGAATAATCCAATTTGATGGGTCACTGCAGCGGGCCCACTCAGCGGACCGAGATCTACTACACAGTTAAAAGTGGCTCCTCCTTCACCAAAACGGTCCCGGAGGGGGATACGCGAAGGAAGAAAACCCAAGGAAAAGGGAGCGCGGACCTGTGACGATGAACCTCCTGTAGTGACATAAACGCCATGAGGCTGATAGCCGGAGAAATCCTGTGAGACATCCTGGTATCCCATATTGGACGGATACACATGAGCGGAACCACCGAAAGAATGGGGAGAAGCCTCCAAGGTATCGCTAGTGCCCAGATTCCCCAAAAATCCTGAAGGATTCTCTCCCTGAGGAGCGGCCGTCGAGTCAAACCCATCCACAGACCTATTCTCTACCCCGGTAGTAAAGGAAGAGGGGTTTCCGCCCTCGTCTCCCGAGCGCTGTCTCTTCCTGGAACCGGTAAGCGCATAACTCAACTCCATGTTATCTGACGGAGGAGCGAAGGTAGCAACAATGATAGTGTCCTGCCAAGAATATAATTCAAAATACAGAAAGAAAAGAAGAAAGAAATTAAACAACAACAGAAATGGAAATGTAGCCTATGACGGCTAGAAGGTACCCTTACCGCAGCAGTGTTGGGAGGAGGCGCTTCTGAAGAGCCTGCCGCGTCCGGAGAAGGTGTGAGAGTGGCAACGCTTCTTGTTTTTCTCTTCTTTTTTCCTTTGGCAATGGCCTTAGAGGCCTGGGAAGAAGAAGAAGTCTGAGCAGGAGGGGCAGCGACGGTCACGAGGGGAATGCCCGAAGGAATGTCGGCCGAAGAGGACACTTGGGCAACGCTCGCGGAAGCGGCCGAAAGTTTAGTGGGATTATCAGTTGCTTCCGAGGAGGCGTCTCTCTCTTTTTCCTCTCTCTTGAGCCCTCCTCAAACGTCTTCTTACGCTCTCGGGTTTATAGTTGGGATCCGTCGCTGCGAAAGCACAAAATAACGTCATCGTTAGTAACAGTAACAACAAAGAAGGGAGTAACGCAACACTCACATTTAACACAACCACGAATGTCCATTCGACAAGCCACTTGGCGAATGTGAACGCTGATTTCCAGTTCGAGTAATTTGTTTAACCAGCCTTGTTCACGCTGCGGAAGGGTCTCTGGCTGGCTCCAAGCGGTGTCATCCATATTTTGGTTAAACCCAGATCGCCACCAGGAACAAAGATCTTCAGGAATATCTAGCACAAAAAATTCCTTTTTCCAGCCATCAATGGAAGACTCGATATGGAGGAGTTTCCAAGTAAAGGACTTGAGAGAATCATCGTCGAAACGGGGCGATATCGTTATCACTCCCCGGCATTTCATCAGCTTAAAAACAGATTTAAGCAGCAGAAGGGAAGGGGAAGTAATCTTTTTGTATTTACAGAGCTCCAAAAAAGCATAAACACAACAATATGCATTTGGGGACAATTGGGCCAGAGACAGATCGCCGGCAACAAGCAATTCCTGGACAAAAGGGTCAATGGGAAGGCGAAAACCATAACGGAACATCTCCGCATATATGACCCTACGAGTGCCCGTCAAAACGCTGTTCAAACATAGAGACTCGGGGGAAACACTGGCCTTATAATCATCAGGGATGATAGCATTATGGGCAGCCAAATGCTCACGAAGAGCGGCCTCAGAGGTGATAACACTGGCCGTAATATCCATCCTTTTTTCATCGGCAGATTTCGACTCAGAGCGGCGAGTCTTAGCCATGGCAGAATTAAAAAGCTAAAAGACGAAGAAGACGATGGAGGAGAAAGAAAATACCTTCAGAGAAAAGCACTTCGAAGAGCCCTGGATAGTGGGGAGAAAATGAGACGACTGAAAGAAAATATGGAAAAAGGATGATAAAAGAAAACGAAAAGAATAAATATTGGGTTTTATAACCCTAATAATTAAACGAAACGACGGATGCCACAGTCGCTGCGTGGAAGCAGCACAAGGAATAGACTCAGGTAACGAGTACAATCCTAGAAAAGCGCTACAACGCCTCGATCTAGGCAAAGCTGTCAAGCACGCTAGCTCATAGCGCCAGAAGAAATGGACACGTGTGTCTGTATAATCGCGAATTTTCTTATGAAAGAAGGGCAAGCATTAAATGCTCTGAAAAGTGGGCACCGCCTCTTGGAAAAAAACAAGCATGATATCGCGAGAAAGGAGATAACGCAAGAAGACGTCAATGAAAAGGGCAGCATTGAATCAACGCGGAAGGGCGGAATGAAGTTCAAAAAGCAATAAAATGCAAATGTATCGCCGCATAACAGGGCGTTATTACAAGACAAAAGAAATGAATAAACAGAAAGTCTTCTAGATGAAACTATCCTGATCAATCATGGGTCCTTGCAAGCATCGCGGTCATCATCCCTTTGTCCTCCCACAGAAGAAGAAAGATTTCCCTCACTTTCCCTAAAATCCTTCAATCTCTTGGAAGCGTTATCGGCCAACACTGACGGGTTAATGGTTCCCTGGCGGTAGAGATTCATAAACTCGGAGAGGCAGATATCCATGGTCTTGTCTATCTTCGAGGGTACTTTGGCCAAATCTGCATCGCGAGACGCTATCTCTTCGTGAAGGAAGACATTCTTCCTATCAGCCACCACCAATTCCGACTCTAGAAGGTTTATCTTAGCCTTCCCCTTTGATTTTTCTCGAGCAAGCTCAGCACGACAGTCGTTCAATTCCGCCCGGGTTCACTCTTGAAGCTGCGATAGCTCCGTCACCTTCATCAAGGCGGTATCCAGTTCCCCTTTTAAATCAAAAGAAGGGGGAACCTTATCCCGTTGATCATCGAAAAAGTAATTCAGCTCACGAAAGTAGGCTAACATGTCGGTCAGAAGACGCGAATGCCGTACGTCAGGAGAATGCCGCAAGAACTCTTCCTTGTCTTTTGAAGAAGCGAACATTTGTCCCACTATCGGGCCCACTGGCTCTTCTCTTGAGGATGGATCCGATATCCCTAAAGCACGAAGACCGTCGGTGCCAAGGGAAGACAAGTTCAACTGATATGCGGCAGGGCCTTGAAAGCCTTGAGGGGACAGATTGGCGATATAAGGGGGACAACAATTTTTCACGGAATTACCAACGCCCGAAATCAAAGAAAGATACAAAAACTCAGGCTTTTGCGGGAGATGAGTAGGAGGAGCAATCGGAATGGGAACTGGTAAACTCACATTCGGAATAAAGGAGCGAATTGGAGAAGTAGAGATGAGCCCATCGCCGCTGAAGCCTCATGAACTTTGGGAGGAATAGCAGAGGACACCTCGGTAACTTCCGTCGTCGGCAAAGGACCCGTAACGCTCGGGGCATTAACCTCCTCGGTTGGAACCCCGTTGACTTCCTCCGCGGAAGGAATCGGCGGGTCAGACTTCTCTTTGCGAACTCTCTTCACGAGACGCTCGGTTTCGGCAGCGATCTCGTCGCTATCATCCTCGGCTGACTCCGACGCAGGACCATTTTTTCTTGACCTAAGCCTCCTCCGCTGGGCAAGAGTAGCATGACGCAGCTCGGGACCGGCATCCATGCTTCCGCTATCGCTGTCGACCTCTTCAACCACAGGGTTATTCGGGGCCGCTCGCTTACCGCGAGGCGGCAGCCAATTCTCCAAAAAATGAGAAGATCGGGTGGAGGCACTGCGTGTCACGACAGTCTTGTTTCTCCTTCCTCGCGACGGAATAGGCGGACGACTGAAGCCTTCTAGGGGAGGAGAATGAGGTAACGTTTGAAGCGGCACTACGTTCAAAGGTGCGTCATTTTCTCCAAAGGAGCGTCCCTCAGCGTTACCTGCCGATAAAATATTTTAAATATAACAAGAAAGTCATGGCGATAAGGCGATAAAAGAAAAAACTCACCAACGGCACACTCTGACAGAGGCCTGAACCGAGCAAATTCTCGAATACGGAAAGGCCCTTCTATCTCTATTAGAGCGTTAACATTAGATATATCCATACTGGACAACACATCTGGTTTTTGCCAAGCGGCACCAGTGATCACTCGATTGAACCCACCACGCCAATACCGAGAGGGTAAGCGAAGGGTGAAGAAGCCGTTTTTCCAGTTGGCCACGTTCTCTTCGAAGCCTTGAAAGTTCCGCCAGAAGAACCGAATGACATCCTCATCCCATCTAGGGGTAATATCTATCAAACAGCCGCGGCACCTTAAGATAAAAAATGTATGAAACAGATCGAGCGATGGAGCGAAAATACGCTTCATCTCACACGAACGAAGAAAGGCGTAAAGCCTACACTAGGAGGGGGAGTTATTTGAACGGGATTAAGATCATGATAATTGAGCAGCTTCATCAGAGAAGTATGAAGTGGAAGACGAAACCCGTAGGTAAACATCTTGAAATAAACCAGCCGGAACGTCCCCCACATGGCATCCGTAAGCCGGGTATCCTTCAGAGAAATAAAGGGGTGATATCCCGTAGGAAAAGTGATACCATGTTCCTCTAACTCAGCCCTTAAAACTTCATTACAATCAAAGATACTACGAGCTTTCCTAACCTCGGGATCTAAGGGATTCTCGGTGGTTGCAGAGGATGTAGTATAAAACATAATGGACTGGAAAAGTAAAATTACGGCGATAGAAGAACAAAATACCTGGAGCAGAGAACCAGTGAATCGGCCGTCGGCACCGGCGAACAATGGCAGAAAAATCTCTCGGGAAGAAAGAAGCACAGAAGAAAGGAAATACGAAGAGTTTCGAAATATCAGCAGAAAAGTGTTAAAATAGAAGAGCGAATTCCTTTTAAAGGAAAAACCTAAAAAAAGGAACTTCTCCTCAACAGGCGGCGGCATCATCTCCACAGCCGAGCCGGCAGAAGGAGCCTCTTGCTGTGACTCGCGCGGAGGACAGGGTGTTTCCTTCCCCTTCGAAGAAAAAGTGGCCAGAGCGTCATAGAATGATTTAGAAGCCTTCGCAGCCTCCTTCCTCCGTTTCTTGCGGCACCGTCGGCGAACGGGCGGCCTCCAGGGGGGCGATGGAGGAGGAGTATCCGAATCAGGAGAGGTCGGGGGAGTTGGTGGAGAATCCCGTGCAAACGTATCTAAGAAACGAGAATCGGCCATGAGATTAACACTGTTGGAAAGAAAAACGACGAGAAGATAAATGATAATGAAGGAAGGAAGATCCCCCTTTAAATAGTCAGAAAACGGGGGAAAAAAGGGTCTTTTAATCTTCCAGACCGACTCTTGAGAAAAGACACGTGTACATCCTGAAGTACAAAAGTGGATTTGCAGTCACGCCTATTGAGATTTTTCCCCTGATCGAGGAAAACCGCAAATTTTCCCAACCAGTTGCCAGGGCAACAGCGGCTCGGATTTAATGCAGAGCAGCCAAATAATAAGAACCCAGTGGCTGAACCGTTTTCAGTTGGGCTGAGAATATCTTCATTGGAAAATGACAAAGAGAGCAATAAAGAAGAAGAAGAACAACAGTCGCAAGACGACATGATAAGAACTGTTTATTCATTATGGCCTAATGGCCAGAAGGTACATGAACAAGAGGGAAAAGAAAAGGGTACAAAGGGAGCCACCGCTATCAGGCATCAGAGCCAGCGTCCTCAGGCACTTCGGGAAGGTCCCTCAAGGAATCCATGACCAAGAGCAGATTATGGGAAGTGCTCTCATTCCCTTCAGGCAGCACCCCAGCATATCTTTGCGCTGCTGCAGCATGGCGATCACCACTTGGATCCGAGCGATGGAGGCAGACAGTTTCGATACGCTCTCCAAAGGACTGAAATCCTCCAGAGAGGTGGCCCCCAGCCTAGAGTGAAGCTGGGTCAGCATCCCTTGTAACTCCAGGATGTCCTCAGAAGTCTTGACCAGCATGTTCTCCAGGAATCCGACGTCACCATCATTAAGGTTCTTGAGAGAATGGCCCTCGGAAAGGAGGAAATTCTTAGTCAAATGATCCATGATGCGTGTTGGAAAAGATGAGGAGAACGTGGGTGGAAAAAACTCCCTGATTTATAGGCTCCAAGAGGGAGGTTTCGGAGGAAAAGACAATGGGGTCCTCCAAAGATGAGCCGACCCGATAACCGCCAGGGCTGATGAGCCCAAAGCGGAAGGAAAGGGCAATGTTCGTATACTGTCCGTAATACTGATATCGGTAGGAATGCGAGACAAGGTCTGGAAAAACACCAAAAGACACAATATCACGGGTGGCCATCACGTAAAGGCCATATGGCTACCGGTATCCACAGTGTAAGGCCGCGTTGACGTCACAGGTAGCCCTAGATGCGTAAAACCGCGCTGACATCGCACGCATCTGGTGGTATAAAGCCGCGCTAATCATAGGAAGCTGATGGCGTAAAGCCGCGTTGATACCGCTGTTTCCTTGAGCGTAAAAGAAAGATTGCCTCGTATTGACCTCAAACCTCTGTAAGTACAAAAGTTTGCTAACCTTTATATACGAATATATCTCATTCCTATGTTTGCCAAACACTGGGAAGGACAATAGACCTGGAATATGTGCCAGTCCCCGGTGTGACTTGGTCGAATATCCTAGACAATATTATCGGTGACCCGACAACAGCTCTTTCACAACTCGAATAAGCTGAGGCTTCTTAAATCCCCCCGAGGGGCCAATCAGAGTAATACTGCCAGGCGGAGAGTAATGACCTCGCAACTGCAATGGTGATAGGGGCATCCCTTCGGGATGAATCTTTAGATAAGAACGAAAGTCGGAGTCAGCTTGTTCAGTATCCTCCGGTTTAATCTCCAGCTCATCACTTGAGCCTCATCGACGTTGAATAATACAAGAAGCTCGGAGACCCTGCGAACTTATCACCTCGCGACAAAAACCTTCATTCAAGATGACAGACATGGACAGCCCTTGGTAAGCACTCGGGCTCGTTTTCAGTTGGGCTTATGATAACAATCGAGATAGTCCGAACGGTCCTACTGCACAAACGGTTCTTATCGGAACGGATCCCCCTGAACTCCATAAGGATATCCCTGTATCGCCTAAGGATCAGCGAAGGATCCCTAGGATGGTCGAGTGTCTACGCCGGAGCTCCCCCTCCGGCGCCTTGCAGGTACACTCGCCGCCATTCACCGCCATTCTGATCGCACACAACGCAGAATCTCACAAGATTGACATTGAATCTTATCACGGTTGCCCTAGACGATCAGGACAAGACAACTTTTACTTGCCTTTTCGTTACTTTCGCATACAGAAGGATGTCCTTCGGTCTTTGCAACGCCCCGACCACATTCCAGCGTTGCATGGTTAGTATCTTCTCAGAGCTCGTGGAGCACGGCATTGAGGTATTTATGGACGATTTCACTGTCTACGGTAATTCTTTTCCTGAATTTTTAGTCACTTTATGAAAAGTTTTACAAAGATGTGTTGAAACTAACCTTGTCCTCAATTTTGAGAAATGCCATTTTATGGTAGATCAGGGACTGATTTTAGGTCACATTGTCTCTCACAAAGGGATTGAAGTGGATAAAGCCAAAATTGAGGTAATCTAGTCTCTTCCGCATCCTACTTGTGTACGCGAAGTACGTTCTTTTCTTGGTCAGGTAGGATTCTACAGAAGGTTCATCAAGGACTTCTCCAAGATCACGCAGCCGATATGCCAGCTGCTACAGCGAGACGTTGAGTTCATCTTCGATGACAACTGTAAGGCCGCATTCGACCTCCTCAAACAGAAGCTCATCTCGGCCCCTATTATTCGCGCACCAGATTGGACCATGCCGTTTGAAATCATGTGTGATGTGAGTAATAACACTTTAGGAGCAGTGTTGGGATAGAAGAAAGACCGAGAGGTTTATGTCATCTACTACGCCTCCAAACTAATGGATCCAGCCCAAAAGAACTACACGACTACCAAGAAAGAACTTCTCGCCGTGGTCTTTGCTTTGGAAAAATTCCGCCAATATCTTTTGGGGAGGAAGGTGACCGTCTTTTCAGACCACACCGCCCTTCGGTGCCTCTTGACCAAGCTAGACACCAAGCCTCGGCTGATCCGATGGATACTCTTACTACAAGAGTTCAACCTCGAGATCAAAGACAAGAGAGGAACTGAGAACTCAGTAGCTGATCATCTGAGCCGTCTGTCCACTCAGACAGATGACTCCCTAATTCCTATTCGTGACATATTCCCTGATGAACAACTATGTCTTGCCAAGCCGTTGAATACCCCTGGTTTACTGATATTGCTAAATTCTGTGCCTCAGGTCACTTTCCAGCAGATTCACCCCCCTCGGAACAGAAGCGCATCAGAAGACAAGCTAGGTCTTACATGTGGGACAGTCCTTACCTTTGGAAATTCTGTTCGGACCAAATCATACGAAGATGCATTACCACCGATGAGATCCCTTCCATCCTCAGATTCTACCACTCTTCCACTGAAGGAGGCCACTTTGCAGCTAAGAAGACAGCCATGAAAGTTCTGGAAGCAGGACTCTACTGGCCCTCAATTTTCAAAGACAACTATATGTTCTGTGCAGCTTGCCCGTGCTGCCAGAGTACTGGTAATATTGGTGCCCGGAACCAGATGCCACTCACAAGTATTGTTGCTTGTGAAATTTTTGATATTTGGGGCATTGATTTTATGGGTCCCTTTCCCAATTCATATGGCAACATATACATCCTCCTCACGGTGGACTATGTTTCCAAATGGGTTGAGGCTAAGGCGACCAGAACTGATGATTCCAAAGTAGTTGCAGCCTTTCTCTGTTCACGTATTTTCAGGAGGTTTGGAACTCCACGAGCTCTTATAAGTGATCGTGGAACCCATTTCTTCAACCGAGTCATCAGCAACTTGCTCGAGAAGTACAACGCCACACACCGCATTTCCACCGCTTATCATCCACAAACCAACGGACAGGCCGAGGTGTCTAACCGCGAGATCAAGTCTATTTTAGAAAAGACCGTCAACCAATCCCGTAAGGACTGGAGTCTGAGGCTTGACGATGCTTTATGGGCATATCGAACAGCGTTCAAGACCCCTATTGGCATGACGCCTTATCGACTTGTCTATGGCAAACATTGCCATTTGCCCGTTGAGATCGAGCATAAAGCCTTTTGGGCCATTAGGAAGGCCAATTTCAACCTTGACGAAGCTGGCCAACATCGCAAATTGCAAATTCAAGAGTTAGAAGAGCTTCGTGATGATGCCTACGAGAATTCTCTCATCTATAAGGGCAAGATGAAGGCTTACCGTGATAAACTTCTATCTCATAAATCTTTCACTATCGGACAGAAAGTCCTGCTATATAACTCTCGTTCGAGGTTATTTTCAGGTAAATTGAAGTCCAAGTGGACAAGCCCTTATGTTGTCACGGCCGTTTACGACCATGGCGCCGTTGAAATTCGAAGTTTGGACACTAGAGTCACCTTCAAGGTCAATGGACATTGTCTAAAAACATTTTACGAAGGGTTCAAGCCATTCATCGCTGAGGAGATGAATGTGGAAGAACCAGCTGACCAAGTCTGATTTCGATCATCAACGTCGAGGCCGAGACGCTAACCACGACGCTTTGTGGGAGGCAACCCACGTTCCTACCCCGTTTCTCTAATTATTCCGCTTTCCAACCCTTGACTTTCTCCATCACTAAATCTATTATATATCTCCTTTAATTTATTTTAATTAAATCCACTTTTTACACCCGACTTTCATTTTTTATTATCTCTCCATATCCCACTTTATTCAAATTTTAATTTTTGAATTTTGTGATATTAACAGGAGCGTTGCAGTTGGGATTTGATGGGCCCCAATCAGCAGCCGCCACATCCGCACGTGACAATGGCTAGCAGCTGCACGACCATAAAGGGAGAACACTTTATTCCCTTTTCTTTTCACTTTCAAAAATATTTCCTTCCATCTTCTCCCCTACTTTTCAGCTTTCTCTCTTCCCAAACAACCTCTGTATCTCCTCCATGGCACACTCAAAGAAGAAAGCCGGCCGCTCTGATACCACCCCCAGCTGCTGAGAACAGGTCACCCCGACCGCCCCCATCGTCACATCAGTTGCAGCCGGCGTCTCTGCCGTTGCTGGAACACCACCCAGAAAACCCACCACCATAAAAACTCCTAAGACACGCACCACCCCCATCTCCACCCCTACGCAACCGCAACCGACCACTACCGTCGCTGCTACTACCCCAGTTGCTACCATGACCACCACTACAGTACCCACCACGTCCACAACCAAAAATCCATCACCTACCCCAAAGGTCGCTAAGACCCCAGCGGCCAGGACTCTTCTCACCTCACCTCCAAAACCCACTCCTCCACCACCGAAACCTACCCCCATTCCTGCCACTACCGTTACTCCCCCGAAATCTCCCGCGGTCGAAGGCGAGTCTTCTTCCGGTGAATATGAGTCGGACTCAGGCGAGATCGAGGACTCCATTGCAACTGCTACCACCGACCAGCCTACTCCGTCTACGACAGCGCCGCCGAGTGCCTCCGGCACGGTGGCCGTTGATGCTATTCCTGCCACAGCTGAGTCGGGAGAGTCCTCGAGCGAGGAGGAATCTGGGGAGGACAGCGAGGAATCTGAAGAGGATTCCAAGGAAGATGACTCCGATGATGAATCGGAGGACGATGCTGAGAACACCCCCACGACAGCTGCCCAGAGCACCACAACCACTCCGACGTCCGAGGATGATGTCCAAGTCAGCAGCTCCATCCCAGGACGTAGCGGATTTCCTATGGGCCGTGGCATGACCTCTCGTGGTCGATTGATCGAGCCGGTCTACTACACCGAGGGCAAACAAAAGAAGGTAACGCTTCTGGTCCCCCTGAACGACGATGATGACTCCGAAGATGAAGCTTTTGTGCCCTCGGCCACCACTGAGACCACGGAGGACACCTCCATGGATATCAAGGAACCACCCTCCGTCCGCCCGAAGCGCAAGCCCCCCGTTACACCAGCTGCTTCATCAAAGCCAAGAAAATCAGCCCGCACCACTAATAGCTCGGCCAAGACGACAATACCCACACCTGCCGCTCGTTCTGCCCACGCTAGAGCAGGCACAACCGTGCCCCTAGCCCAGGTAACACCTGACCTTGCTCATCTTCATGGTTGGCTGGACTTCCCTGATAAGCCCAACAATGATAGGTTGTTAGCTTTGCATGGTATGCTCGTTTCCCCTTGTGCTCAACTTGATGCTGAATTTTGTGAAAAGATGGGTATAGCTGTTGATGCGAACCGTAGTACGCATCGCACACCTACTGTAAACCCTAATGCGCGTAAGCACCCGCGAGCGTGCCATTGCCGCCCCTTGGCCCGATGACGCGCCAAGGTGCAAAGAGGCTTTCAAGTCAGCTCTTATTATTCATGCAAGAGAGATTCAGTGCGAGTCCTTGATAGAAGACTTGACATTGCGCACACAAGAGCCAAGGCTAATCACATTATTGACCGCACCTAGTGCACACGAAGTGGACGCCCGAGCCAAGTCAGAATTAAACAATATTTCCCAAGCCTCCAACAAAATACAAGACAGCTGGGAGTATCAAGAAGAAGTTGGCAAAGTTTCAGAGGAAAGGCTCGGGTCGTTTGAAAGAAGGCTCGAGGCAAACGTCCAATGCGCATAGGACTCCGACTTGAGGAAGAGACGCGTCCTTTGAAGTTCGCTCAAGCGAAGGACTTCTTTATGTTATTATTTACTTAGTATTAAGTATTAGTAATTAATTAATTAATTAAATTAGCTAGTAGAGTTTAATACTTAGTAGAAGTTCAATCCCTACGAGGATTTGTATTTGTGTATTTGCGCCTATTTAAGGGCGGCCGCTTGGCTTAATAAATTCAGATCTTTTTCAGCAAAACACTTGCGTTAATTGATCTCACTAAGAACCTTGAATCCTTTGAGTCCGAACACTCGAAGAACAACTCAAGTAAATCGAAAGTTCATCCTTTTGTTCGCCTATCTAGGTTGCTAACCTCACCAAGGGTTAGAGGGTTAGAAGTTCGAGCAAGATCCTTGATTGCATAGCTAGGTTGGTTGGATAATCACGTCCAATAGGGTCAGCGCAAGATTGAGTTACTTTTTCCACACGAATCCACTCTTGGACAACGATCGCTTAAGGAGAAACGATTCACGCCTAGTGAGGATTGTATCAGTTGGTAGCGGAGCGAAAGGCGTCTAAGTTTGGTAACTTTAGTTCGTTTATTTCAATATTGTTATTGTTATTCCTTTATGTCGATTTAACTCTAGTCCGTAGTCAAATCACCTTCATCCATCTTTTTGTATTTACGTTTCAAAAGACTCAAAAAAAAGAAACAAAAGAAAAGAAAGTATGTCTCAAGATTTAGGAATCGGAATTGAAAGGGAATCGGAGAAGAAGACCGAAGGGGTTGATAGTCCAAGAACGCACGATCTACTCATGTAATTGATGGCACGAATGGACAAGATGGAAGCATTCCAATCATAGAACAACTCCGAGCTGAACGAAGGTAAAAATAAGGAGAAGACCGCACCTATTCCTCACATCACTCAAACCCTACATCCACAACAAGCCACTCATCTTTATGATTTGGAACGAGAAGAGGACAAACCGGATCCTCTTGCAGATTTTCCTAAGGGTTTTATTGGGGAAAAGAATGAGGAGCGTCGTTTCCTATTGGGCAAAGAGGAGGACGGACCACACCGCACTTCAGTGCAAGACCAACGCATCGAGACCGAGCGCCTAGCACGCAGTGTGCATACGCAAACTGCGCAACGCACCGAGGGCGCACCGCGATGGGACTTCACGCGAGAGGAAGAGCAGTGGCGTCAACCAGCCCGAACGCATTAGAATGATGCATATGAGGAAGAAGAGCCTCACTTCTTTAGGCGTGACCGAGCTAATGAGTGGCGGCCTAGAGAGGAAGACCGAGTTAATGCTAAACTCAATAGCATCAAGCTACGGATACAACCTTTTGATGGAACGGACGACCCCGACGCATATTTCACCTAGAAGCAAAGGGTCGAATCGATCTTCTTGCTCCATAATTATTCTGAGGACAAGAAGGTCCTATTGGCAGCCATAGAATTCAATGGTTATGTCGTGCATTGGTGGGAGCAACTCCACAAGTTGAAGCGTAGGGCAAACGCACCACCCATACGCACATGGGAAGAGATGAAAAGGCATTTCGTCCCTTCTTATTTCCAAAGGGATCTGTACCAGCGCTTGCAAGCCATGACTCAAGGAACTAGATCAGTTAGTGAGTACTTCAATGAGCTAGAGATTGCTATATCAAGGGCTCAAATTGAAGAGGAAGAAGAGGCTACCATGGCTCGTTTCTTCAATGGACTTAACCGCGAGATCGCAAGCAAGTTGGAATTGGTGTATTATCGATCCTTGGAAGAGATGCTCCATATGGCCGTGAAGATAGAGAGACAAACAAAGGCTAGGGTCACTTACTCTAGTCAGACAGCCACTAGGGCACAAGGATGGAAGAAGCCGCCGTGGAATAAAGAAGAGAAAGGAGGTCGCGCACCACCTAGGGTTTTACCGTTGGAATACAAGGGCCCAAGCAACAACCCTAATCCACCGAGAGCACCTAACCTCAACCCCAATGCAACCCCTATTAGGCCGGCTACTAAAGACATCATTTGCTTCAAATGTGCGGGAAGAGGACACAAGCAATCCGAGTGTCCCAACAAACGGTTTCTCTTAATCCGCGCTGATGGCGAGTTAGCATCGAATGACGAACAAGAAAAGATTGAAGAGGCTGAGGCTACACATGAAGATAGTGATTCAGATGAAAGTGTCATCCATTCTTTGGCCACAGTAGCAAGGCGCAACCTAAGTGCGCAAGTTAAAGAGGAAGAAGCACATGAGGATGAGCAACGAGGGAATTTATTCCATACTCGAGGCATCATCAACAAGACCGGTTGTTCTATCATCATAGACAACGGTAGCTACACCAATTGTGCGAGTACTATGTTGGTCAACAATCTAGGGCTAACAACTATCCGACATTCAAGGCCATACTCGCTACAATGGATGAACAATGACAACGCCATTAAAGTAAGTCAACAAGCCTTAGTCGCACTAGCGATTGGGCGGTATAAGGACGAGGTCCTTTGTGACATAGTGCCTATGCATGCGAGCCACATCTTGCTAGGGAGGCTAGGGCAATTTGATACATCGGCAATACATGATGGAAGATCGAACAAATATAAGTTGATCAAAGATGGCAAGAAGTATTCGCTTGCACCTTTAACTCGAAGGCAAGTGTTCAAAGACCAACAATGGCTTTAGAAAGCCCATGCGGAGTGGGAGATTTCTAAGAAAATTAATGAAGGCGAGAAAGAAGTAAAAAGCGGTTCAAACGAAGTAAAGATTGGGGGAAAGAAGATGAGTCTCTTCGCCAAAGGAAAGGACATTCGGCGAGCACTCCTAATGCGCAATCTTAATTGCGAAACAAGTAAGCCCTTGATTCTACTTCATTTCAAACCCTACTGTCTATCCTCTTCTTCTTCATCCCTACACTCTACACCCCCCATTATCACCGAATTATTGAGAGAATTTGAAGATGTTCTACCGGATGAGATGCCCGCGGGATTGCCTCCAATCCGAGGGATTGAGCATCAAATTGACTTCATTCCGGGTTCGACTATTCCAAACCGAGCAACCTATCGAAGTAACCCCGAGGAAACTAAGGAACTACAATGGCAAGTAGACGAGCTCTTAAGTCGAGGGTATGTGCGGGAGAGCCTTTCTCTTTGCGTCGTGCCCGTTATTTTAGTGCAAAAAAAGGATGGCTCATGGCGCATGTGTGTTGACTGTAGAGCCGTGAACAAAATCACCATCAAGTATCGTCACCCTATTCCCAGGTTGGACGACATGTTAGATGAGTTGAGTGGTGGCCAAGTGTTTTCAAAGATTGACCTGATGAGCGGCTACCACCAAATCAGAATGAAGGAAGGAGATGAATGGAAATCGGCGTTCAAGACCAAGTATGGTCTTTACGATTGGTTAGTTATGCCCTTCGGCTTGACTAACGCACCTAGCACCTTCATGAGGTTAATGAACCATGTGCTTAGACGATTTATGGGGAAGTTTATAGTGGTCTACTTCGATGACATCCTAATTTACAGCAAGTCTATTGAAGAACATGGTTCGCATCTACGCCAAGTGTTTGAAACCCTAAGAGAACAAAAGCTATATGCCAAGGCGAATAAGTGTTCATTCGCCCTCACCCAAGTGAGCTTTCTAGTGTTTATTGTAAGTGTGGAAGGCATCAGGGTAGATGAAGAAAAGGTCAAAGCAATTCGGGATTGGCCTACACCTAAGAACGTGAGTGATATACGTTCATTCCATGGCTTAGCGAGCTTTTATAGGCGCTTTGTCAAGGATTTTAGTACCCTAGCTGCACCTTTGAATGAGTTAACAGAGAAAGGGGTACCATTTGCATGGGAGCAGCCACAAGAGCAAGCGTTTCAAACGCTTAAGGAATGAATGTGCACTGCATCGGTTCTAGCCTTGCCTAATTTTGAAAAGGCATTCGAAGTGGAATGCGATGCAAGTGGCATCAACATTGGGGCTGTTTTAATACAAGAGCAATGACCGATCGCGTTCTTCAGTGAGAAATTAAAAGATGCATAGCTACGGTATTCTACTTATGATAAGGAGTTATATGCGCTCGTGCGCGCCTTGGAAGTTTGGCAGCATTACCTCATGTCGCGAGAGTTCCTAGTGCACACCGATCATTTAAGTTTAAAATACTTAAAGGGACAAGGAAAATTGAACAAGAGACACGCCACTTGGATGGAATTCATAGAGGCGTTTCCTTATCACATCAAGTACAAGCAAGGGAAAGAGAACATAGTGGCTGACGCCTTGTCAATGAGGTATGCCCTAATTTCATCTCTTAGTGCCAAGCTTCTTGGGTTCTCGCACATCATCTCCCTTTACCCTCTTGATCCGGATTTTGAAGGCATATATTCTACATGTGCTACAACCCATGGTTCTAAGTTTTATCAACATGATGGGTACTTGTTCAAACACCAACGGCTATGCATTTCGCATTGCTCTATGCGCGAGTTGCTAGTATGGGAGTCGCACGGTGGTGGACTCATGGGACACTTCGGCGTAACCAAGACGCTTGAGGTAGTGAAAGGGCATTTTTATTGGCCGCATATGAAGAGAGACGTGGTTCGAATTGTGGCTCGTTGTGTTACTTGTCGCAAGGCGAAATCTAAAGTTGTGAGTCATGGAGAATACATGCCTTTACCAGTCCCTACGCATCCTTGGACGGATTTGTCTATGGATTTCATGGTTGGACTGCCGAAGTCATGGGAAGGGAAGGATTGCATCTTTGTCGTGTGGATCGATTCTCAAAGATGGCTCATTTTATTCCATGTACCACTACAAACGACGCAAGCTACATCGCCAATTTATTTTTCAAAGAAGTGGTTCGCCTACATGGAATGCCGACTAGCATTGTAAGTGATCGAGATGGGAAGTTCCTTAGCCACTTTTGGCGAGTATTGTGGAGGCGTTTGGGGACAAAGTTACTATTTTCAACTTCATGTCATCCCCAAACTGATGGTCAAACAGAAGTTGTGAATCGGACAGTTGGTTCATTGATAAGAGCGTTGGTTGGCAAGCATGTTTCAAAGTGGGATGATCAATTACCCTTCATGGAGTTTGCCTACAACCGAGCCATACATTCGAGCACCGGTTTCACACCATTTGAGGTGGTCTACGACTTCAATCCATTGACGCTGCTTGACTTAGCACCTTTGCCTTTGCAAGATGCCGTGAGTTTAGATGGGGCATCTAAGGCGGCAGCGGTGAAGAAAATTCATGAGCAAGTCAAGAAGAATATTGAGAAGATGAATGAGCGTTTGGTTCGCAAGAAAAACCAAGGAAGGACAACCGCATCCTTCAACGTGGGAGATTGGGTTTGGTTACATTTAAAGCGTGAAAGATTTCCAGCCTTGAGAAGGAATAAAATTTCGGCTAGAGGTGATGGACCATTTTTGATAATGGGGAAAGTAAACAACAACGCTTATGTGCTGGACCTACCCGAAGAGTATGGACCCGTGAGTTCGACCTTTAACATCTCAGATTTGACACTATGTGATTGGGTGGAAGATGAGGAGGAAGAATCGGATTCGAGGACGAATGCTTTGGAAGGGGGAGGGACTGATTCGAACCGTAGTACGCATCGCACACATACCGCAAACCCTAATACATGTAGTGCACCCGCGAGCGTGCCCTTGCCGCCCCTTGGCCCGATGACGCGCCAAGGTGCAAAGAGGCTTTCAAGTCAGCTCTCATTATTCATGCAAGAGGAGATTCAGTGCGAGTCCTTGATAGAAGACTCGACATTGCGCACACAAGAGCCAAGGCTAATCACATTATTGACCGCACCTAGCGCACACGTGTGGACGCCCGAGCCAAGTCAGAATTAAACAATATTTCCCAAGCCTCCAACAAAATACAAGACAGCTGGGAGTATCAAGAAGAAGTTGCCAAAGTTTCAGAGGAAAGGCTCGAGCCGTTTGAAAGAAGGCTCGAGGCAAACGTCCAATGCGCAAGTCCTAATGCGCATAGGACTCCGACTTGAGGAAGAGACGCGTCCTTTGAAGTTCGCTCAAGCGAAGGACTTCTTTATGTTATTATTTACTTAGTATTAAGTATTAGTAATTAATTAATTAACTAAATTAGCTAGTAGAGTTTAATACTTAGTAGAAGTTCAATCCCTACGAGGATTTGTATTTGTGTATTTACACCTATTTAAGGGCGGCCGCTTGGCTTAATAAATTCAGATCTTTTTCAACCAAACACTTGCGTTAATTGATCTCACTAAGAACCTTGAATCCTTTGAGTCCGAACAGTAGAAGAACAACTCAAGTAAATCGAAAGTTCATCCTTTTGTTCGCCTATCTAGGTTGCTAACCTCACCAAGGGTTAGAGGGTTAGAAGTTCGAGCAAGATCCTTGATTGCGTAGATGGGTTGGTTGGATAATCACGGTCAATAGGGTCAGTGCAGGATTGAGTTACTTTTTCCACACGAATCCACTCTTGGACAACGATCGCTTAAGGAGAAACGATACATCACGCGAGAGGAAGAGTAGTGGCGTCAACCAGCCCGAACGCATTGGAATGATGCATATTAGGAAGAAGAGCCTCACTTCTTTAGGCGTGACCGAGCTAATGAGTGGTGGCCTAGAGAGGAAGACCGAGTTGGTGCTAATCTCAATAGCATCAAGCTACGGATACCACCTTTTGATGGAACGGACGACCTCGATGCATATTTCACCTAGGAGCAAAGGGTCGAATCGATCTTCTTGCTCTATAATTATTCTGAGGACAAGAAGGTCCTATTGGCAGCCATAGAATTCAATGGTTATGCCGTGCATTGGTGGGAGCAACTCCACAAGTTGAAGTGTAGGGCAAACGCACCACCCTTACGCACATGGGAAGAGATGAAACGAGAGATGAAAAGGTATTTCGTCCCTTCTTATTTCCAAAGGGATCTGTACCAGCGCTTGCAAGCCATGACTCAAGGAAGTAGATCAGTTAGTGAGTACTTCAACGAGCTAGAGATTGCTATATCAAGGGGTCAAATCGAAGAGGAAGAAGAGGCTACCATGGCTCGTTTCTTCAATGGACTTAACCGCGAGATCGCAAGCAAGTTGGAATTGGTGTATTATCGATCCTTGGAAGAGATGCTCCATATGGCCGTGAAGATAGAGAGACAAACAAAGGCTAGGGTCACTTACTCTAGTCAGACAGCCACTAGGGCACAAGGATGGAAGAAGCCGCCGTGGACTAAAGAAGAGAAAGGAGGTCGCGCACCACCTAGGGTTTTACCGTTGGAATACATGGGCCCAAGAAACAACCCTAATCCACCGAGAGCACCTAACCTCAACCCCAATGCAGCCCCTATTAGGCCGGCTACTAAAGACATCATTTGCTTCAAATGTGCGGGAAGAGGACACAAGCAATCCGAGTGTCCCAACAAACGGTTTCTCTTAATCCGTGCCGATGGCGAGTTAGCATCGGATGATGAACAAGAAAAGATTGAAGAGGCTGAGGCTACACATGAAGATAGTGATTCGAATGAAAGTGTCATCCATTCTTTGGCCATAGTAGCAAGGCGCAACCTAAGTGCGCAAGTTAAAGAGGAAGAAGCACATGAGGATGAGCAACGAGGGAATTTATTCCATACTCGAGGCATCATCAACAAGACCGGCTGTTCTATCATCATAGACAACGGTAGCTACACCAATTGTGCGAGTACTATATTGGTCAACAATCTAGGGCTAACAACTATCCGACATTCAAGGCCATACTCGCTACAATGGATGAACAATGACAACGCCATTAAAGTAAGTCAACAAGCCTTAGTCGCACTAGCGATTGGGCGGTATAAGGACGAGGTCCTTTGTGACATAGTGCCTATGCATGCGAGCCACATCTTGCTAGGGAGGCCAGGGCAATTTGATACATCGGCAATACATGATGGAAGATCGAACAAATATAAGTTGATCAAAGATGGCAAGAAGTATTCGCTTGCACCTTTAACTCGAAGGCAAGTGTTCAAAGACCAACAATGGCTTGAGAAAGCCCATGCGGAGTGGGAGATTTCTAAGAAAATTAATGAAGGCGAGAAAGAAGTAAAAAGCGGTTCAAACGAAGTAAAGATTGGGGGAAAGAAGATGAGTCTCTTCGCCAAAGGAAAGGACATTCGGCGAGCACTCCTAATGCGCAATCTTAATTGCGAAACAAGTAAGCCCTTGATTCTACTTCATTTCAAAACCTACTGTCTATCCTCTTCTTCTTCATCCCTACACTCTACACCCCCCATTATCACCGAATTATTGAGAGAATTTGAAGATGTTCTACCGGATGAGATGCCCGCGGGATTGCCTCCAATCCGAGGGATTGAGCATCAAATTGACTTCATTCCGGGTTCGACTATTCCAAACCGAGCAACCTATCGAAGTAACCCCGAGGAAACTAAGGAACTACAATGGCAAGTAGACGAGCTCTTAAGTCGAGGGTATGTGCGAGAGAGCCTTTCTCTTTGCGCCGTGCCCGTTATTTTAGTGCAAAAAAAGGATGGCTCATGGCGCATGTGTGTTGACTGTAGAGCCGTGAACAAAATCACCATCAAGTATCGTCACCCTATTCCCAGGTTGGACGACATGTTAGATGAGTTGAGTGGTGGCCAAGTGTTTTCAAAGATTGACCTGATGAGCGGCTACCACCAAATCAGAATGAAGGAAGGAGATGAATGGAAATCGGCGTTCAAGACCAAGTATGGTCTTTACGATTGGTTAGTTATGCCCTTCGGCTTGACTAACGCACCTAGCACCTTCATGAGGTTAATGAACCATGTGCTTAGACGATTTATGGGGAAGTTTATAGTGGTCTACTTCGATGACATCCTAATTTACAGCAAGTCTATTGAAGAACATGGTTCGCATCTACGCCAAGTGTTTGAAACCCTAAGAGAACAAAAGCTATATGCCAAGGCGAATAAGTGTTCATTCGCCCTCACCCAAGTGAGCTTTCTAGTGTTTATTGTAAGTGTGGAAGGCATCAGGGTAGATGAAGAAAAGGTCAAAGCAATTCGGGATTGGCCTACACCTAAGAACGTGAGTGATATACGTTCATTCCATGGCTTAGCGAGCTTTTATAGGCGCTTTGTCAAGGATTTTAGTACCCTAGCTGCACCTTTGAATGAGTTAACAGAGAAAGGGGTACCATTTGCATGGGAGCAGCCACAAGAGCAAGCGTTTCAAACGCTTAAGGAATGAATGTGCACTGCATCGGTTCTAGCCTTGCCTAATTTTGAAAAGGCATTCGAAGTGGAATGCGATGCAAGTGGCATCAACATTGGGGCTATTTTAATACAAGAGCAATGACCGATCGCGTTCTTCAGTGAGAAATTAAAAGATGCATAGCTACGGTATTCTACTTATGATAAGGAGTTATATGCGCTCGTGCGCGCCTTGGAAGTTTGGCAGCATTACCTCATGTCGCGAGAGTTCCTAGTGCACACCGATCATTTAAGTTTAAAATACTTAAAGGGACAAGGAAAATTGAACAAGAGACACGCCACTTGGATGGAATTCATAGAGGCGTTTCCTTATCACATCAAGTACAAGCAAGGGAAAGAGAACATAGTGGCTGACGCCTTGTCAAGGAGGTATGCCCTAATTTCATCTCTTAGTGCCAAGCTTCTTGGGTTCTCGCACATCATCTCCCTTTACCCTCTTGATCCGGATTTTGAAGGCATATATTCTACATGTGCTACAACCCATGGTTCTAAGTTTTATCAACATGATGGGTACTTGTTCAAACACCAACGGCTATGCATTTCGCATTGCTCTATGCGCGAGTTGCTAGTATGGGAGTCGCACGGTGGTGGACTCATGGGACACTTCAGCGTAACCAAGACGCTTGAGGTAGTGAAAGGGCATTTTTATTGGCCGCATATGAAGAGAGACGTGGTTCGAATTGTGGCTCGTTGTGTTACTTGTCGCAAGGCGAAATCTAAAGTTGTGAGTCATGGAGAATACATGCCTTTACCAGTCCCTACGCATCCTTGGACGGATTTGTCTATGGATTTCATGGTTGGACTGCCGAAGTCATGGGAAGGGAAGGATTGCATCTTTGTCGTGGTGGATCGATTCTCAAAGATGGCTCATTTTATTCCATGTACCACTACAAACGACGCAAGCTACATCGCCAATTTATTTTTCAAAGAAGTGGTTCGCCTACATGGAATGCCGACTAGCATTGTAAGTGATCGAGATGGGAAGTTCCTTAGCCACTTTTGGCGAGTATTGTGGAGGCGTTTGGGGACAAAGTTACTATTTTCAACTTCATGTCATCCCCAAACTGATGGTCAAACAGAAGTTGTGAATCGGACAGTTGGTTCATTGATAAGAGCGTTGGTTGGCAAGCATGTTTCAAAGTGGGATGATCAATTACCCTTCATGGAGTTTGCCTACAACCGAGCCATACATTCGAGCACCGGTTTCACACCATTTGAGGTGGTCTACGACTTCAATCCATTGACGCTGCTTGACTTAGCACCTTTGCCTTTGCAAGATGCCGTGAGTTTAGATGGGGCATCTAAGGCGGCAGCGGTGAAGAAAATTCATGAGCAAGTCAAGAAGAATATTGAGAAGATGAATGAGCGTTTGGTTCGCAAGAAAAACCAAGGAAGGACAACCGCATCCTTCAACGTGGGAGATTGGGTTTGGTTACATTTAAAGCGTGAAAGATTTCCAGCCTTGAGAAGGAATAAAATTTCGGCTAGAGGTGATGGACCATTTTTGATAATGGGGAAAGTAAACAACAACGCTTATGTGCTGGACCTACCCGAAGAGTATGGACCCGTGAGTTCGACCTTTAACATCTCAGATTTGACACTATGTGATTGGGTGGAAGATGAGGAGGAAGAATCGGATTCGAGGACGAATGCTTTGGAAGGGGGAGGGACTGATTCGAACCGTAGTACGCATCGCACACATACCGCAAACCCTAATACATGTAGTGCACCCGCGAGCGTGCCCTTGCCGCCCCTTGGCCCGATGACGCGCCAAGGTGCAAAGAGGCTTTCAAGTCAGCTCTCATTATTCATGCAAGAGGAGATTCAGTGCGAGTCCTTGATAGAAGACTCGACATTGCGCACACAAGAGCCAAGGCTAATCACATTATTGACCGCACCTAGCGCACACGTGTGGACGCCCGAGCCAAGTCAGAATTAAACAATATTTCCCAAGCCTCCAACAAAATACAAGACAGCTGGGAGTATCAAGAAGAAGTTGCCAAAGTTTCAGAGGAAAGGCTCGAGCCGTTTGAAAGAAGGCTCGAGGCAAACGTCCAATGCGCAAGTCCTAATGCGCATAGGACTCCGACTTGAGGAAGAGACGCGTCCTTTGAAGTTCGCTCAAGCGAAGGACTTCTTTATGTTATTATTTACTTAGTATTAAGTATTAGTAATTAATTAATTAACTAAATTAGCTAGTAGAGTTTAATACTTAGTAGAAGTTCAATCCCTACGAGGATTTGTATTTGTGTATTTACACCTATTTAAGGGCGGCCGCTTGGCTTAATAAATTCAGATCTTTTTCAACCAAACACTTGCGTTAATTGATCTCACTAAGAACCTTGAATCCTTTGAGTCCGAACAGTAGAAGAACAACTCAAGTAAATCGAAAGTTCATCCTTTTGTTCGCCTATCTAGGTTGCTAACCTCACCAAGGGTTAGAGGGTTAGAAGTTCGAGCAAGATCCTTGATTGCGTAGATGGGTTGGTTGGATAATCACGGTCAATAGGGTCAGTGCAGGATTGAGTTACTTTTTCCACACGAATCCACTCTTGGACAACGATCGCTTAAGGAGAAACGATACATCACGCGAGAGGAAGAGTAGTGGCGTCAACCAGCCCGAACGCATTGGAATGATGCATATTAGGAAGAAGAGCCTCACTTCTTTAGGCGTGACCGAGCTAATGAGTGGTGGCCTAGAGAGGAAGACCGAGTTGGTGCTAATCTCAATAGCATCAAGCTACGGATACCACCTTTTGATGGAACGGACGACCTCGATGCATATTTCACCTAGGAGCAAAGGGTCGAATCGATCTTCTTGCTCTATAATTATTCTGAGGACAAGAAGGTCCTATTGGCAGCCATAGAATTCAATGGTTATGCCGTGCATTGGTGGGAGCAACTCCACAAGTTGAAGTGTAGGGCAAACGCACCACCCTTACGCACATGGGAAGAGATGAAACGAGAGATGAAAAGGTATTTCGTCCCTTCTTATTTCCAAAGGGATCTGTACCAGCGCTTGCAAGCCATGACTCAAGGAAGTAGATCAGTTAGTGAGTACTTCAACGAGCTAGAGATTGCTATATCAAGGGGTCAAATCGAAGAGGAAGAAGAGGCTACCATGGCTCGTTTCTTCAATGGACTTAACCGCGAGATCGCAAGCAAGTTGGAATTGGTGTATTATCGATCCTTGGAAGAGATGCTCCATATGGCCGTGAAGATAGAGAGACAAACAAAGGCTAGGGTCACTTACTCTAGTCAGACAGCCACTAGGGCACAAGGATGGAAGAAGCCGCCGTGGACTAAAGAAGAGAAAGGAGGTCGCGCACCACCTAGGGTTTTACCGTTGGAATACATGGGCCCAAGAAACAACCCTAATCCACCGAGAGCACCTAACCTCAACCCCAATGCAGCCCCTATTAGGCCGGCTACTAAAGACATCATTTGCTTCAAATGTGCGGGAAGAGGACACAAGCAATCCGAGTGTCCCAACAAACGGTTTCTCTTAATCCGTGCCGATGGCGAGTTAGCATCGGATGATGAACAAGAAAAGATTGAAGAGGCTGAGGCTACACATGAAGATAGTGATTCGAATGAAAGTGTCATCCATTCTTTGGCCATAGTAGCAAGGCGCAACCTAAGTGCGCAAGTTAAAGAGGAAGAAGCACATGAGGATGAGCAACGAGGGAATTTATTCCATACTCGAGGCATCATCAACAAGACCGGTTGTTCTATCATCATAGACAACGGTAGCTACACCAATTGTGCGAGTACTATATTGGTCAACAATCTAGGGCTAACAACTATCCGACATTCAAGGCCATACTCGCTACAATGGATGAACAATGACAACGCCATTAAAGTAAGTCAACAAGCCTTAGTCGCACTAGCGATTGGGCGGTATAAGGACGAGGTCCTTTGTGACATAGTGCCTATGCATGCGAGCCACATCTTGCTAGGGAGGCCAGGGCAATTTGATACATCGGCAATACATGATGGAAGATCGAACAAATATAAGTTGATCAAAGATGGCAAGAAGTATTCGCTTGCACCTTTAACTCGAAGGCAAGTGTTCAAAGACCAACAATGGCTTGAGAAAGCCCATGCGGAGTGGGAGATTTCTAAGAAAATTAATGAAGGCGAGAAAGAAGTAAAAAGCGGTTCAAACGAAGTAAAGATTGGGGGAAAGAAGATGAGTCTCTTCGCCAAAGGAAAGGACATTCGGCGAGCACTCCTAATGCGCAATCTTAATTGCGAAACAAGTAAGCCCTTGATTCTACTTCATTTCAAAACCTACTGTCTATCCTCTTCTTCTTCATCCCTACACTCTACACCCCCCATTATCACCGAATTATTGAGAGAATTTGAAGATGTTCTACCGGATGAGATGCCCGCGGGATTGCCTCCAATCCGAGGGATTGAGCATCAAATTGACTTCATTCCGGGTTCGACTATTCCAAACCGAGCAACCTATCGAAGTAACCCCGAGGAAACTAAGGAACTACAATGGCAAGTAGACGAGCTCTTAAGTCGAGGGTATGTGCGAGAGAGCCTTTCTCTTTGCGCCGTGCCCGTTATTTTAGTGCAAAAAAAGGATGGCTCATGGCGCATGTGTGTTGACTGTAGAGCCGTGAACAAAATCACCATCAAGTATCGTCACCCTATTCCCAGGTTGGACGACATGTTAGATGAGTTGAGTGGTGGCCAAGTGTTTTCAAAGATTGACCTGATGAGCGGCTACCACCAAATCAGAATGAAGGAAGGAGATGAATGGAAATCGGCGTTCAAGACCAAGTATGGTCTTTACGATTGGTTAGTTATGCCCTTCGGCTTGACTAACGCACCTAGCACCTTCATGAGGTTAATGAACCATGTGCTTAGACGATTTATGGGGAAGTTTATAGTGGTCTACTTCGATGACATCCTAATTTACAGCAAGTCTATTGAAGAACATGGTTCGCATCTACGCCAAGTGTTTGAAACCCTAAGAGAACAAAAGCTATATGCCAAGGCGAATAAGTGTTCATTCGCCCTCACCCAAGTGAGCTTTCTAGTGTTTATTGTAAGTGTGGAAGGCATCAGGGTAGATGAAGAAAAGGTCAAAGCAATTCGGGATTGGCCTACACCTAAGAACGTGAGTGATATACGTTCATTCCATGGCTTAGCGAGCTTTTATAGGCGCTTTGTCAAGGATTTTAGTACCCTAGCTGCACCTTTGAATGAGTTAACAGAGAAAGGGGTACCATTTGCATGGGAGCAGCCACAAGAGCAAGCGTTTCAAACGCTTAAGGAATGAATGTGCACTGCATCGGTTCTAGCCTTGCCTAATTTTGAAAAGGCATTCGAAGTGGAATGCGATGCAAGTGGCATCAACATTGGGGCTATTTTAATACAAGAGCAATGACCGATCGCGTTCTTCAGTGAGAAATTAAAAGATGCATAGCTACGGTATTCTACTTATGATAAGGAGTTATATGCGCTCGTGCGCGCCTTGGAAGTTTGGCAGCATTACCTCATGTCGCGAGAGTTCCTAGTGCACACCGATCATTTAAGTTTAAAATACTTAAAGGGACAAGGAAAATTGAACAAGAGACACGCCACTTGGATGGAATTCATAGAGGCGTTTCCTTATCACATCAAGTACAAGCAAGGGAAAGAGAACATAGTGGCTGACGCCTTGTCAAGGAGGTATGCCCTAATTTCATCTCTTAGTGCCAAGCTTCTTGGGTTCTCGCACATCATCTCCCTTTACCCTCTTGATCCGGATTTTGAAGGCATATATTCTACATGTGCTACAACCCATGGTTCTAAGTTTTATCAACATGATGGGTACTTGTTCAAACACCAACGGCTATGCATTTCGCATTGCTCTATGCGCGAGTTGCTAGTATGGGAGTCGCACGGTGGTGGACTCATGGGACACTTCAGCGTAACCAAGACGCTTGAGGTAGTGAAAGGGCATTTTTATTGGCCGCATATGAAGAGAGACGTGGTTCGAATTGTGGCTCGTTGTGTTACTTGTCGCAAGGCGAAATCTAAAGTTGTGAGTCATGGAGAATACATGCCTTTACCAGTCCCTACGCATCCTTGGACGGATTTGTCTATGGATTTCATGGTTGGACTGCCGAAGTCATGGGAAGGGAAGGATTGCATCTTTGTCGTGGTGGATCGATTCTCAAAGATGGCTCATTTTATTCCATGTACCACTACAAACGACGCAAGCTACATCGCCAATTTATTTTTCAAAGAAGTGGTTCGCCTACATGGAATGCCGACTAGCATTGTAAGTGATCGAGATGGGAAGTTCCTTAGCCACTTTTGGCGAGTATTGTGGAGGCGTTTGGGGACAAAGTTACTATTTTCAACTTCATGTCATCCCCAAACTGATGGTCAAACAGAAGTTGTGAATCGGACAGTTGGTTCATTGATAAGAGCGTTGGTTGGCAAGCATGTTTCAAAGTGGGATGATCAATTACCCTTCATGGAGTTTGCCTACAACCGAGCCATACATTCGAGCACCGGTTTCACACCATTTGAGGTGGTCTACGACTTCAATCCATTGACGCTGCTTGACTTAGCACCTTTGCCTTTGCAAGATGCCGTGAGTTTAGATGGGGCATCTAAGGCGGCAGCGGTGAAGAAAATTCATGAGCAAGTCAAGAAGAATATTGAGAAGATGAATGAGCGTTTGGTTCGCAAGAAAAACCAAGGAAGGACAACCGCATCCTTCAACGTGGGAGATTGGGTTTGGTTACATTTAAAGCGTGAAAGATTTCCAGCCTTGAGAAGGAATAAAATTTCGGCTAGAGGTGATGGACCATTTTTGATAATGGGGAAAGTAAACAACAACGCTTATGTGCTGGACCTACCCGAAGAGTATGGACCCGTGAGTTCGACCTTTAACATCTCAGATTTGACACTATGTGATTGGGTGGAAGATGAGGAGGAAGAATCGGATTCGAGGACGAATGCTTTGGAAGGGGGAGGGACTGATTCGAACCGTAGTACGCATCGCACACATACCGCAAACCCTAATACATGTAGTGCACCCGCGAGCGTGCCCTTGCCGCCCCTTGGCCCGATGACGCGCCAAGGTGCAAAGAGGCTTTCAAGTCAGCTCTCATTATTCATGCAAGAGGAGATTCAGTGCGAGTCCTTGATAGAAGACTCGACATTGCGCACACAAGAGCCAAGGCTAATCACATTATTGACCGCACCTAGCGCACACGTGTGGACGCCCGAGCCAAGTCAGAATTAAACAATATTTCCCAAGCCTCCAACAAAATACAAGACAGCTGGGAGTATCAAGAAGAAGTTGCCAAAGTTTCAGAGGAAAGGCTCGAGCCGTTTGAAAGAAGGCTCGAGGCAAACGTCCAATGCGCAAGTCCTAATGCGCATAGGACTCCGACTTGAGGAAGAGACGCGTCCTTTGAAGTTCGCTCAAGCGAAGGACTTCTTTATGTTATTATTTACTTAGTATTAAGTATTAGTAATTAATTAATTAACTAAATTAGCTAGTAGAGTTTAATACTTAGTAGAAGTTCAATCCCTACGAGGATTTGTATTTGTGTATTTACACCTATTTAAGGGCGGCCGCTTGGCTTAATAAATTCAGATCTTTTTCAACCAAACACTTGCGTTAATTGATCTCACTAAGAACCTTGAATCCTTTGAGTCCGAACAGTAGAAGAACAACTCAAGTAAATCGAAAGTTCATCCTTTTGTTCGCCTATCTAGGTTGCTAACCTCACCAAGGGTTAGAGGGTTAGAAGTTCGAGCAAGATCCTTGATTGCGTAGATGGGTTGGTTGGATAATCACGGTCAATAGGGTCAGTGCAGGATTGAGTTACTTTTTCCACACGAATCCACTCTTGGACAACGATCGCTTAAGGAGAAACGATACATCACGCGAGAGGAAGAGTAGTGGCGTCAACCAGCCCGAACGCATTGGAATGATGCATATTAGGAAGAAGAGCCTCACTTCTTTAGGCGTGACCGAGCTAATGAGTGGTGGCCTAGAGAGGAAGACCGAGTTGGTGCTAATCTCAATAGCATCAAGCTACGGATACCACCTTTTGATGGAACGGACGACCTCGATGCATATTTCACCTAGGAGCAAAGGGTCGAATCGATCTTCTTGCTCTATAATTATTCTGAGGACAAGAAGGTCCTATTGGCAGCCATAGAATTCAATGGTTATGCCGTGCATTGGTGGGAGCAACTCCACAAGTTGAAGTGTAGGGCAAACGCACCACCCTTACGCACATGGGAAGAGATGAAACGAGAGATGAAAAGGTATTTCGTCCCTTCTTATTTCCAAAGGGATCTGTACCAGCGCTTGCAAGCCATGACTCAAGGAAGTAGATCAGTTAGTGAGTACTTCAACGAGCTAGAGATTGCTATATCAAGGGGTCAAATCGAAGAGGAAGAAGAGGCTACCATGGCTCGTTTCTTCAATGGACTTAACCGCGAGATCGCAAGCAAGTTGGAATTGGTGTATTATCGATCCTTGGAAGAGATGCTCCATATGGCCGTGAAGATAGAGAGACAAACAAAGGCTAGGGTCACTTACTCTAGTCAGACAGCCACTAGGGCACAAGGATGGAAGAAGCCGCCGTGGACTAAAGAAGAGAAAGGAGGTCGCGCACCACCTAGGGTTTTACCGTTGGAATACATGGGCCCAAGAAACAACCCTAATCCACCGAGAGCACCTAACCTCAACCCCAATGCAGCCCCTATTAGGCCGGCTACTAAAGACATCATTTGCTTCAAATGTGCGGGAAGAGGACACAAGCAATCCGAGTGTCCCAACAAACGGTTTCTCTTAATCCGTGCCGATGGCGAGTTAGCATCGGATGATGAACAAGAAAAGATTGAAGAGGCTGAGGCTACACATGAAGATAGTGATTCGAATGAAAGTGTCATCCATTCTTTGGCCATAGTAGCAAGGCGCAACCTAAGTGCGCAAGTTAAAGAGGAAGAAGCACATGAGGATGAGCAACGAGGGAATTTATTCCATACTCGAGGCATCATCAACAAGACCGGCTGTTCTATCATCATAGACAACGGTAGCTACACCAATTGTGCGAGTACTATATTGGTCAACAATCTAGGGCTAACAACTATCCGACATTCAAGGCCATACTCGCTACAATGGATGAACAATGACAACGCCATTAAAGTAAGTCAACAAGCCTTAGTCGCACTAGCGATTGGGCGGTATAAGGACGAGGTCCTTTGTGACATAGTGCCTATGCATGCGAGCCACATCTTGCTAGGGAGGCCAGGGCAATTTGATACATCGGCAATACATGATGGAAGATCGAACAAATATAAGTTGATCAAAGATGGCAAGAAGTATTCGCTTGCACCTTTAACTCGAAGGCAAGTGTTCAAAGACCAACAATGGCTTGAGAAAGCCCATGCGGAGTGGGAGATTTCTAAGAAAATTAATGAAGGCGAGAAAGAAGTAAAAAGCGGTTCAAACGAAGTAAAGATTGGGGGAAAGAAGATGAGTCTCTTCGCCAAAGGAAAGGACATTCGGCGAGCACTCCTAATGCGCAATCTTAATTGCGAAACAAGTAAGCCCTTGATTCTACTTCATTTCAAAACCTACTGTCTATCCTCTTCTTCTTCATCCCTACACTCTACACCCCCCATTATCACCGAATTATTGAGAGAATTTGAAGATGTTCTACCGGATGAGATGCCCGCGGGATTGCCTCCAATCCGAGGGATTGAGCATCAAATTGACTTCATTCCGGGTTCGACTATTCCAAACCGAGCAACCTATCGAAGTAACCCCGAGGAAACTAAGGAACTACAATGGCAAGTAGACGAGCTCTTAAGTCGAGGGTATGTGCGAGAGAGCCTTTCTCTTTGCGCCGTGCCCGTTATTTTAGTGCAAAAAAAGGATGGCTCATGGCGCATGTGTGTTGACTGTAGAGCCGTGAACAAAATCACCATCAAGTATCGTCACCCTATTCCCAGGTTGGACGACATGTTAGATGAGTTGAGTGGTGGCCAAGTGTTTTCAAAGATTGACCTGATGAGCGGCTACCACCAAATCAGAATGAAGGAAGGAGATGAATGGAAATCGGCGTTCAAGACCAAGTATGGTCTTTACGATTGGTTAGTTATGCCCTTCGGCTTGACTAACGCACCTAGCACCTTCATGAGGTTAATGAACCATGTGCTTAGACGATTTATGGGGAAGTTTATAGTGGTCTACTTCGATGACATCCTAATTTACAGCAAGTCTATTGAAGAACATGGTTCGCATCTACGCCAAGTGTTTGAAACCCCTAAGAGAACAAAAGCTATATGCCAAGGCGAACAAGTGTTCATTCGCCCTCACCCAAGTGAGGTTTCTAGTGTTTATTGTAAGTGTGGAAGGCGTCAAGGTAGATGAAGAAAAGGTCAAAGCGATTCGGGATTGGCCTACACCTAAGAACGTGAGTTGCTAGGTACTTGTTCAAACACCAACGGCTATGCATTTCGCATTGCTCTATGCGCGAGTTGCTAGTATGGGAGTCACACGGTGGTGGACTCATGGGACACTTCGGCGTAACCAAGACGCTTGAGGTAGTGAAAGGGTATTTTTATTGGCCGCATATGAAGAGAGACGTGGTTCGAATTGTGGCTCGTTGTGTTACTTGTCGCAAGGCGAAATCTAAAGTTGCGAGTCATGGAGAATACATGCCTCTACCAGTCCCTACGCATCCTTGGACGGATTTATCTATGGATTTCATGGTTGGACTGCCGAAGTCATGGGAAGGGAAGGATTGCATCTTTGTCGTGGTGGATCGATTCTCAAAGATGGCTCATTTTATTCCATGTACCACTACAAACGACGCAAGCTACATCGCCAATTTATTTTTCAAAGAAGTGGTTCGCCTACATGGAATGCCGACTAGCATTGTAAGTGATCGAGATAGGAAGTTCCTTAGCCACTTTTGGCGAGTATTGTGGAGGCGTTTGGGGACGAAGCTACTGTTTTCAACTTCGTGTCATCCCCAAACCGATGGTCAAACAGAAGTTGTGAATCGGACAGTTCGTTCATTGTTGAGAGCGTTGGTTGGCAAGCATGTTTCAAAGTGGGATGATCAATTGCCCTTCATGGAGTTTGCCTACAACCGAGCCATACATTCGAGCACCGGTTTCATACCATTTGAGGTGGTCTACGGCTTCAATCCATTGACGCCGCTTGACTTAGCACCTTTGCCTTTGCAAGATGCCTTGAGTTTAGATGGGGAATCTAAGGTGGCAGCGGTAAAGAAAATTCATGAGCAAGTCAAGAAGAATATTGAGAAGATGAATGAGCTTTTGGTTCGCAAGAAAAACTAAGGAAGGACAACCGCATCCTTCAACGTGGGAGATTGGGTTTGGTTACATTTAAAGCGTGAAAGATTTCCAGCCTTGAGAAGGAATAAAATTTTGGCTAGAGGTGATGGACCATTTTTGATAATGGAGAAAGTAAACAACAACGCTTATGTGCTGGACCTACCCGAAGACTATGGACCCGTGAGTTCGACCTTTAACATCTCGGCTTTGACACTATGTGATTGGGTGGAAGATGAGGAGGAAGGATTGGATTCGAGGACGAATCTTTTGGAAGGGGGAGGGACTGATGCGAACCGTAGTACGCATCGCACACCTACCACATACCCTAATACGCGTAGCGCACTCGCGAGCGTACCCTTTCCGCCCCTTGGCCCGATGATGCGCCAAGGTGCAAAGAGGCTTTCAAGTCAGCTCTCATTATTCATGCAAGAGGAGATTCAGCGCGAGTCCTTGATAGAAGACTCGACATTGCGCACTCAAGAGCCAAGGCTAATCACATTATTGACCGCACCTAGCGTACACGAAGTGGACGCCCGAGCCAAGTCAGAATTAAACAATATTTCCCAAGCCTAAACAAAATACAAGACAGCTGGGAGTATCAAGAAGAAGTTGGCAAAGTTTCAGAGGAAAGGCTCGAGCCGTTTGAAAGAAGGTTCGAGGTAAACGTCCAATGCGTAAGTCCTAATGCGCATAGGACTCCGACTTAAGGAAGTGACGCGTCCTTTGAAGATCGCTCAAGCGAAGGACTTCTTTATGATATTATTTACTTAGTATTAAGTATTAGTAATTAATTAATTAATTAAATTAGCTAGTAGAGTTTAATACTTAGTAGAAGTTCAATCCCTACGAGGATTTGTATTTGTGTATTTACGCCTATTTAAGGGCGGCCGCTTGGCTTAATAAATTCAGATCTTTTTCAGCCAAACACTTGCGTTAATTGATCTCACTAAGAACCTTGAATCCTTTGAGTCTGAACACTCGAAGAACTACTCAAGTAAATCGAAAGTTCATCCTTTTGTTCGCCTATCTAGGTTGCTAACCTCACCAAGGGTTAGAGGGTTAGAAGTTTGAGCAAGATCCTTGATTGCGTAGCTGGGTTGGTTGGATAATCACGTCCAATAGGGTCAGCGCAATATTGAGTTACTTTTTCCACACGAATCCACTATTGGACAACGATCGCTTAAGGAGAAACGATACACGCCTAGTGTGGATTATATTAGTTGGTAGCGGAGCGAAAGGCCGTCTAAGTTTGGGAACTTTAGTTCGTTTATTTCAATATTGTTATTGTTATTCCTTTGTGTCGATTTAACTCTAGTCCATAGTCAAATCACCTTCATCCATCTTTTTGTATTTACGTTTCAAAAGACTCAAAAAAAAAAGAAAAAAAGAAAAGAAAGTATGTCTCAAGATTTAGGAATCGGAATTGAAAGGGAATCGGAGAAGAAGACCGAAGGGGTTGATAGTTCAAGCACGCACTATCTACTCGTGCAATTGATGGCACGAATGGACAAGATGGAAGCATTCCAATCAGAGAACAACTCTGAGCTGAACGAAGGTAAAAATAAGGAGAAGACCGCATCTATTCCTCACATCACTCAAACCCTAAATCCACACCAAGCCGCTCATCTTTATGATTTGGAACGAGAAGAGGACAAACCGGATCCGCTTGCAGATTTTCCTAAGGGTTTTATTGGGGGAAAAAAATGAGGAGCGTCGTTTCCTATTGGGCAAAGAGGAGGACGGACCACACCGCACTTTAGCGCAAGACCAACGCATCGAGACCGAGCGCCTAGCACGTCGTGCGCATAGGAAAACTGCGCAACGCACCGAGGGTGCACCGCGATGGGACTTCACGCGAGAGGTACCTCCATGTGATTTATGGTGCGTCCATGTGAGTGGTGCCTCTATGTGATTTGTGGTGCCTCCATGTGAGCGGTGCCTCTATGTGATTTGTGGTGCGTCCATGTGAGCGGCGCCTCTATGTGATTTGTGGTGCGTCCATGTGAGCGATGCCTCTATGTGATTTGTGGTGTCTCCATGTGAGCGAGTGCCTCCATGCGAGCGGCGCCCCTATGTGATTTGTGGTGCGTCCATATTAGCGCCGCCTCTATGTGATTTGTGGTGCCTCCAAGTGAGCGAGTGCCTCCATGTGAGCGATGTCTCTATGTGATTCGTGATGCCTCCATGTGAGCGGCGCCTCTATGTGATTTGTGGTGCGTCCATGTGAGCGATGCCTCCATATGATTTGTGATGCCTCCATGTGAGCGAGTGCCTCCATGTGAGTGATGTCTCTATGTCATCAGTGGCCTCCTTGTCAGGTGCCGCCATGATATCAGGTGCCTCCTTGTCATCAGCTGCCTCCTTGTCATTGGTATTGTATACCAGGACCGTTTTCGGTTGGGCTGAGGGCACATAGTTCTTGCCGATTTCGTTAACAGTTTTTGGTTGGGCTCTGAGTATTGAGGTCTGTCCTCCCGTCACCTCTGGTCCATCACCGCGATTAGCGAAGTAAAAATCTTCAAACATGACAACCTAATGACTTCTGGCAAGCTAGCAGCATCTCCAACTCATTCATTGGACACTCGACGCTGTCCATGCCGCCCCCAGCCTGGCGGCAAGCCCTAGGATGGCCGACCTCAGTAGGGAGGCTCTCAAGCGGTACCTACCTCTACAATCGGTGTTATCCCATCCCAGGTTATGCCGGATGCCACTCGAAAGGACCTTAGCGTTATCTGCCAGAGATAGCGCCTATAGAGCTTTAGCAAGAATCTGCGGCGTGGGCATCAAATGACGCAAAGGAACTTGAAGATTTTTACAAGCCTGCCGCGGCGCAGAAGAGATAGCATTCATCCAGATACCGAGAATGGAGCCCTTGGTAAACACTCGGGCTCGTTTTCGGTTGGGCTTGTGATAACTATTGACATACCTCCTAGAGCATTTTAGTCCTGACAGGGGGTACTGTCACCTTCAGCTACTGTAGGGCCTGCCTGGCCTCCTACTAGTCCTGCTACCGAGGGGTGGTCGACGTCAGCGGGGGGGAGGGGGGGCATCCAGCATGATATGGCGCCTATTCCCATACCCGGTAAGCACTCAAGCAGCATCAAGCACTCAAGCGGCATCTACTCGGCGTTACCCCATGGCACCCAAGCGGTACCTATTAGAGATGACACCTCTCTACTAGATCTCCTATAAATACCCCCCCTAGGTAGAGAGGGGGGGGGGGACTCTCTCTCTCTCACTAGACACTACTCTCTCACTACTCTCTCTCACTACTACTCCTACTGATACTGACTTGATCGTCGGAGTATCTGTGTCGGGGACCCCCTCCGGCGCCTTGCAGGTGTACCAGTAGCGAGGACCACCCCCTCAGAGGAGAAGATCACTAGGATCCTTCCTACCCCGGGTACAATCCCTCCGATTATTATCAAAATGGTGCTTTCATTGAGAGCATTTAGATCTTCAAGTGAGTTCCTTGAAATCTAAAGGCTCTCCTTTCCGTATGCATACTTATCTCCATCATTGCTGCTGGTTTTTCTATTTATGGGGATTTATCATATTATGATTCAAGTGCTGCTCGAATTTCATTCATGATATAAATATATGTGATCAATATATTATTGAGAGTTATTGTTGCGCACCAAAGGGAGCAGATCTGGAAAGTGGTGATTTAAGAGTGCTTGTGTGTGATGATCTCAATCCATACCAATAATTTATTATTATATGTTCAAGAGAAAGATCGGATCGGGAAAAGAAAGAAAAGAGAGAGAGAAGTTGTGATTATCTTTGTTGTAAGATCAGATCTGGAAAAGAAAGAGAGAGAGAGAGAGGGGTTTGACTTTTGCGTATGTTATTATTGAGTGTGTCAGAGGAAAATGATATTTGAGTTTCTGGGAAAAAGACGAAAGATGTCGCTTGTGTGCTAGGGAGTGACGTCAGGCGAGGTGACGTCATATGGAGTGACGTCATGCGCGACCTTGGATGGGGTGTCGCTCTATCGGGTGTCGCCCTTCGTTATCAGAAGTCCGCTTCGTTATCGGACGTCCGCTTCGTTATCGGATGTCCGCTTCGTCGGATGTCCGCTTCGTTATCGGATGTCCGCTTCGTTATCAGAAGTCCGCTTTGTTATCGGATGTCCACTTCGTTATCGAAAGTCCGCTTTGTTATCGGATGTCCGCCTCATTATCAGAAGTCCGCTTCGTTATCAGACGTCTGCTTTGTTATCGGATGTCGCCCCTGCCGTTGTCGCCCTTGCCATGTCATCAGAAGTCTTGGGACTTTCAGCGTTAGCACCTAGAAAAGTGCATTGCTGGCCAATCATATTAGGTTTCGCGGGGAAAATCATATCTTTTCCATACGTGCTCGGAATTCTGCGTGTGATAGCTCAATTCGAAGGCAATTCGACGGGCTACAATTATTGTCAAGGAATCTCTGTGAGATATTGACGTTAACGGGGTGTTATTGTGATTCTAAGTCTGGGTTTAAGATTCGTGATTCCAGCTATATCGGGTTTCACGGAAAAAATCGTATCTTCTTCGTGCATGCTCGGAATTTTCTGAATAATAGCTCGATTTGAAGATAATTTAAAGGGCTATAATTCTCATGAAGACATTTGAGCGAGATATCGACGGTTACCAGGCACGATTGAGCCTCAAAGTGACGCCACTAATTTGGTTTTCCCCTATGGCAACGGTGGGTGAAATAAATGATGATTCAGAATATAATCTAGCGGGTGAATACCTACCCCGGATGGATCTTTATATTATTTATCGGGTAAATATCTACCCCGGATGGATCTTTATATTATTTATCGGGTGAATATCTACCCCGCTGGGAAAGTCCTCATAATATCATGTGGACATGCTCTCATCATCAAAAAGGTCTCCAACGACATGTCACTCTCCTTCGTAAATCCAAGGAAGGGAACGGGAATTAAACAACGGCCGATCTCCTTGTTTATTCCCCTAAGGTATCGGTATCACCTTTAAGATTATCATTTTCCCCTTACCTCTATTTTTAACATTCTTAGAGGAAGCTAACCAAAGTTAACATTCTTTGCTAGTGTATTTGTACAGCTAACAATGCAGGTACTCAAGTGGAGTACAGATTGAAATCCTGGGAATGTGAAAGCGTGCAATATTGCAGGTAGCTACGGCATAAAACCGCACAATTTGTAGGTGGCCTATAGTGTAAAGTCGCGTCAATATTGCAGGTAGCTCCGAGCAGCGTAAAACCGCGTCAATATTGCAGGTATCTATGGCGTAAAACTGCACAAATTGTAGGTAGCTTATGGCGTAAAACCGCGTCAATATTGCAGGCGGTTCACAGCAAGGCCGGATCCAACGAGCTTGGATGGAAAAAGCGACATCAACGACACCCCGATATGTGCGGGTGAAAGCCTCTAAGGGCAACTAATACTTGTCATTATATGCTATTTTTACTAACATGGCAAGACAACATTTGAGAATGTGCAGGAAAGTTGATGAAATATCGAAATAGTGAAGAGGTCGATCTCTCCATATGAGCGATGTCTCTATATGATTTGTGATGCCGCCATGTGAGCGAGTGCCTCCATGTGAGTGGCGCCTCTATGTGATTTGTGGTGCGTCCATGTGAGTGATGCCTCCATGCGATTTGTGATGCCTCCATGTGAGCGAGTGCCTCCATGTGAGAGGCGCCTCCATGTGATTTGTGATGCCGCCATGTTAGTGGTGCCTCCATGTGAGCGAGTGTGTCCATGTGAGTGATGCCTCCATGTGATTTGTGATGCCTCCATGTGAGCGAGTGCCTCCATGTGAGCGACGCCTCCATGTGAGCGAGTGCCCCCATATGAGTGATACCTCTATGTGATTTATGATGCCTAAATGTGAGCCTGTGCCTCCATGTGAGCGACGCCTCCATGTGATTTGTGATGCCTCCATGTGAGAGAGTGCCTCCATGTGAGCGGCGCCTCCATGTGATTTGTGATGCCTCCATGTGAGCGAGTGCCTCCATGTGAGTGATGCCTCTATGTGATTTGTAGTGCCTCCATGTGAGCAATGTCTCTATGTGATTTGTGATACCGCCACGTGAGCGAGTGCCTCCATGTGAGCGGCGCCTCTATGTGATTTGTGGTGCATCCATGTGAGTGATGCCTCCATGTGATTTGTGATGCCTCCATGTGAGCGAGTGCCTCCATGTGAGCGGCGCCTCCATGTGCTTTGTGATGCCACCATGTTAGTGGTGCCTCCATGTGAGCGAGTATCTCTGTGTGAGCGAGTGCGTCCATGTGAGCGATGCCTCCATGTGATTTGTGATGCCTCCATGTTAGTGAGTGCCTCCATGTGAGCGCGCCTCCATGTGAGCGATACCTCCATGTGATTTGTGATGCCTCCATGTGAGCGAGTGCCTCCAAGTGAGCGGCGCCTCTATGTGATTTATGATGCCTCCATGTGAGCGAGTTCCTCCATGTGATTCGTGATGCCTCCATGTGAGCGAGTGCCTCTATGTGAGTGATGCCTCTATGTGATTTGTGGTGCCTCCATGTGAGCGATGCCTCCATGTGATTTGTGATGCCTCCATGTGAGCGAGTGCCTCCATGTGAGTGATGCCTCTATGTGATTTGTAGTGCCTCCATGTGAGCGATGTCTCTATGTGATTTGTGATGCCGCCATGTGAGTGAGTGCCTCCATGTGAGTGGCACCTCTATGTGATTTGTGGTGCGTCCATGTGAGTGATGCCTCCATGCGATTTTTGATGCCTCCATGTGAGCGAGTGCCTCCATGTGAGCAGCACCTCCATGTGATTTGTGATGCCGCCATGTTTGTGGTGCCTCCATATGAGCGAGTGCCACCATGTGAGCGATGCCTCCATGTGATTTGTGATGCCTCCATGTGAGTGAGTGACTCCATGTGATCGGCTCCTCCATGTGAGCGAGTGCCTCCATATGATTTATGCCTCTATGTGATTTGTGGTGCCTCCATGTGAGCGATGCCTCCATGTGATTTAGGATGCCTCCATATGAGCGAGTGCCTCCATGTGAGCGGCGCCTCCATGTGATTTGTGATGCCTCCATGTGAGCGAGTGCCTCCATGTGATTTGTGATACCGCAGTGTTAGTGGTGCCTCCATGTGAGCGAGTGCCTCCATGTGAGCGAGTGCGTCCATGTGAGCGATGCCTCCATGTGATTTGTGATGCCTCCATGTGAGCGGCGCCTCCATGTGATTTGTGATGCCTCCATGTAAGCGAGTGCCTCCATGTGAGTGATGCCTCTATGTGATTTGTAGTGCCTCCATGTGTGCGATGTCTCTATGTGATTTGTGATACCGCCATGTGAGCGAGAGCCGCCATGTGAGCGGCGCCTCTATGTGATTTGTGGTGCATCCATGTGAGTGATGCCTCCACGTGATTTGTGATGCCTCCAAGTGAGCGAGTGCCTCCATGTGAGTGGCGCCTCCATGTGATTTGTGATGCCGCCATGTTGGTGGTGCCTCTATGTGAGCGAGTGCCTCTATCTGAGCGAGTGCGTCCATGTGAGCGATGCCTCCATGTGATTTGTGATGCGTCCATGTGAGCGAGTGCCTCCATGTGAGCGACACCTCCATGTGAGCAAGTGCCTCCATGTGACTGATGCCTCTATGTGATTTGTGGTGCCTCCATGTGAGCGAGTTCCTCCAAGTGAGCGGCGCCTCCATGTGATTTGTGATGCCTCCATGTGAGCGAGTGCCTCCAAGTGAGCGGCGCCTCTATGTGATTTGTGATGCCTCCATGTGAGCGAGTGCCTCCATGTGATTCGTTATGCCTCCATGTGAGCGAGTGCCTCCGTGTGAGTGATGCCTCTATGTGATTTGTGATGCCTCCATGTGAGCGAGTGCCTCCATGTGAGTGGCACCTCTATGCGATTTGTGGTGCGTCCATGTGAGTGATGCCTCCATGCGATTTGTGATGCCTCCATGTGAGTGAGTGCCTCCATGTGAGCAGCACCTCCATGTGATTTGTGATGCCGCTATGTTTGTGGTGCCTCCATATGAGCGAGTGCCTCCATGTGAGCGATGCCTCCATGTGATTTGTGATGCCTCCATGTGAGTGAGTGCCTCCATGTGATCGGCTCCTCCATGTGAGTGAGTGCCTCCATGTGATTTATGCCTCTATGTGATTTATGGTGCCTCCATGTGAGCGATGCCTCCATGTGATTTATGATGCCTCCATATGAGCGAGTGCCTCCATGTGAGCGGCGCCTCAATGTGATTTGTGATGCCTTCATGTGAGCGAGTGCCTCCATGTGAGCGGTGCCTCCATGTGATTTGTGATACCGCAGTGTTAGTGGTGCCTCCATGTGAGCGAGTGCCTCCATGTGAGCGAGTGCGTCCATGTGAGTGGTGCCTCCATGTGATTTGTGATGCCTCCATGTGAGCGAGTGCCTCCATGTGAGCGAGTGCCTCCATGTGAGCGGCGCCTCTACGTGATTTGTGATGCCTCCATGTGAGCGAGTACCTCTATGTTAGTGATGCCTCTATGTGATTTGTAGTGCCTCCATGTGTGCGATGTCTCTATGTGATTTGTGATACCGCCATGTGAGCGAGAGCCGCCATGTGAGCGGCGCCTCTATGTGATTTGTGGTGCATCCATGTGAGTGATGCCTCCATGTGATTTGTGATGCCTCCAAGTGAGCGAGTGCCTCCATGTGAGTGGCGCCTCCATGTGATTTGTGATGTCGCCATGTTGGCGGTGCCTCTATGTGAGCGAGTGCCTCTATATGAGCGAGTGCGTCCATGTGAGCGATGCCTCCATGTGATTTGTGATGCGTCCATGTGAGCGAGTGCCTCCATGTGAGCGACGCCTCCATGTGAGCGAGTGCCTCCATGTGAGTGATGCCTCTATGTGATTTGTGGTGCCTCCATGTGAGTGAGTGCCTCCAAGTGAGCGGCGCCTCCATGTGATTTGTGATGCCTCCATGTGATTCGTGATGCCTCCATGTGAGCGAGTGCCTCCATGTGAGTGATGCCTCTATGTGATTTGTGGTGCCTCCATGTTTGTGGTGCCTCCATGCGAGCGAGTGCCTCCATGTGAGCGATGCCTCCATGTGATTTGTGATGCCTCCATGTGAGCGAGTGCCTCCATGTGATTTGTAGTGCCTCCATGTGAGCGATGTCTCTATGTGATTTGTGATGCCGCCATGTGAGCGAGTGCCTCCATGTGAGTGACGCATCTATGTGATTTGTGGTGCGTCCATGTGAGTGATGCCTCCATGCGATTTGTGATGCCTCCATGTGAGCAGCGCCTCCATGTGATTTGTGATGCCGCCATGTTTGTGGTGCCTCCATGTGAGGGAGTGCCTCCATGTGAGCGAGTGCCTCCATGTAATCGGCTCCTCCATGTGAGCGAGTGCCTCCAGGTGAGTGATGCCTCTATGTGATTTGTGGTGCCTCCATGTGAGCGATGCCTCCATGTGATTTATGATGCCTCCATATGAGCGAGTGCCTCCATGTGATTTGTGATGCCTCTATGTGAGCGAGTGCCTCCATGTGAGCTGTGCCTCCATGTGATTTGTGATGCCGCAGTGTTAGTGGTGCCTCCATGTGAGCGAGTGCGTCCATGTGAGCGGCGCCTCCATGTGCTTTGTGATGCCACCATGTTAGTGGTGCCTCCATGTGAGCGAGTATCTCTGTGTGAGCGAGTGCGTCCATGTGAGCGATGCCTCCATGTGATTTGTGATGCCTCCATGTTAGTGAGTGCCTCCATGTGAGCGCGCCTCCATGTGAGCGATACCACCATGTGATTTGTGATGCCTCCATGTGAGCGAGTGCCTCCAAGTGAGCGGCGCCTCAATGTGATTTATGATGCCTCCATGTGAGCGAGTTCCTCCATGTGATTCGTGCTGCCTCCATGTGAGCGAGTGCCTCTATGTGAGTGATGCCTCTATGTGATTTGTGGTGCCTCCATGTGAGCGATGCCTCCATGTGATTTGTGATGCCTCCATGTGAGCGAGTGCCTCCATGTGAGTGATGCCTCTATGTGATTTGTAGTGCCTCCATGTGAGCGATGTCTCTATGTGATTTGTAGTGCCGCCATGTGAGCTAGTGCCTCCATGTGAGTGGCACCTCTATGTGATTTGTGGTGCGTCCATGTGAGTGATGCATCCATGCGATTTGTGATTCCTCATGTGAGCGAGTGCCTCCATGTGAGCAGCACCTCCATGTGATTTGTGATGCCGCCATGTTTGTGGTGCCTCCATATGAGCGAGTGCCTCCATGTGAGCGATGCCTCCATGTGATTTGTGATGCCTCCATGTGAGTGAGTGACTCCATGTGATCGGCTCGTCCATGTGAGCGAGTGCCTCCATGTGATTTATGCCTCTATGTGATTTGTGGTGCCTCCATGTGAGCTATGCCTCCATGTGATTTATGATGCCTCTATATGAGCGAGTGCCTCCATGTGAGCGGCGCCTCCATGTGATTTGTGATGCCTCCATGTGAGCGAGTGCCTCCATGTGAGCGGTGCCTCCATGTGATTTGTGATACCGCAGTGTTAGTGGTGCCTCCATGTGAGCGAGTGCCTCCATGTGAGCGAGTGCGTCCATGTGAGTGGTGCCTCCATGTGATTTGTGATGCCTCCATGTGAGCGAGTGCCTCCATGTGAGCGAGTGCCTCCATGTGAGCGGCGCCTCTATGTGATTTGTGATGCCTCCATGTGAGCGAGTACCTCCATGTGAGTGATGCCTCTATGTGATTTGTAGTGCCTCCATGTGATTTGTGATGCCTCCATGTGAGCGAGTGCCTCCATGTGAGCGGAGTCTCTATGTGATTTGTGATACCGCCATGTGAGCGAGAGCCGCCATGTGAGCGGCGCCTCTATGTGATTTGTGGTGCATCCATGTGAGTGATGCCTCCAAGTGATTTGTGATGCCTCCAAGTGAGCGAGTGTCTCCATGTGAGTGGCGCCTCCATGTGATTTGTGATGTCGCCATGTTGGCGGTGCCTCTATGTGAGCGAGTGCCTCTATATGAGCGAGTGCGTCCATGTGAGCGATGCCTCCATGTGATTTGTGATGCGTCCATGTGAGCGAGTGCCTCCATGTGAGCGACGCCTCCATGTGAGCGAGTGCCTCCATGTGAGTGATGCCTCTATGTGATTTGTGGTGCCTCCATGTGAGTGAGTGCCTCCAAGTGAGCGGCGCCTCCATGTGATTTGTGATGCCTCCATGTGATTCGTGATGCCTCCATGTGAGCGAGTGCCTCCATGTGAGTGATGCCTCTATGTGATTTGTGGTGCCTCCATGTTTGTGGTGCCTCCATGTGAGCGAGTGCCTCCATGTGAGCGATGCCTCCATGTGATTTGTGATGCCTCCATGTGAGCGAGTGCCTCCATGTGAGTGATGCCTCTATGTGATTTGTAGTGCCTCCATGTGTGCGATGTCTCTATGTGATTTGTGATACCGCCATGTGAGCGAGAGCCGCCATGTGAGCGGCGCCTCTATGTGATTTGTGGTGCATCCATGTGAGTGATGCCTCCATGTGATTTGTGATGCCTCCAAGTGAGCGAGTGCCTCCATGTGAGTGGCGCCTCCATGTGATTTGTGATGTCGCCATGTTGGCGGTGCCTCTATGTTGGCGGTGCCTCTATGTGAGCGAGTGCCTCTATATGAGCGAGTGCCTCCATGTGAGCGACGCCTCCATGTGAGCGAGTGCCTCCATGTGAGTCATGCCTCTATGTGATTTGTAGTGCCTCCATGTGAGTGAGTGCCTCCAAGTGAGCGGCGCCTCCATGTGATTTGTGATGCCTCCATGTGATTCGTGATGCCTCCATGTGAGCGAGTGCCTCCATGTGAGTGATGCCTCTATGTGATTTGTGGTGCCTCCATGTGAGCGAGTGCCTCCATGTGAGCGATGCCTCCATGTGATTTGTGATGCCTCCATGTGAGCGAGTGCCTCCATGTGAGTGATGCCTCTATGTGATTTGTAGTGCCTCCATGTGAGCGATGTCTCTATGTGATTTGTGATGCCGCCATGTGAGCGAGTGCCTCCATCTGAGTGACGCATCTATGTGATTTGTGGTGCGTCCATGTGAGTGATGCCTCCATGCGATTTGTGATGCCTCCATGTGAGCAGCGCCTGCATGTGATTTGTGATGCCGCCATGTTTGTGGTGCCTCCATGTGAGGGAGTGCCACCATGTGAGCGATGCCTCCATGTGAGCGAGTGCCTCCATGTAATCGGCTCCTCCATGTGAGCGAGTGCCTCCATGTGAGTGATGCCTCTATGTGATTTGTGGTGCCTCCATGTGAGCGATGCCTCCATGTGATTTATGATGCCTCCATATGAGCGAGTGCCTCCATGTGATTTGTGATGCCTCTATGTGAGCGAGTGCCTCCATGTGAGTTGTGCCTCCATGTGATTTGTGATGCCGCAGTGTTAGTGGTGCCTCCATGTGAGCGAGTGCGTCCATGTGAGCGATGCCTCCATGTGATTTGTGATGCCTCCATGTGAGCGACGCCTCCATGTGATTTGTGATGCCTCCATGTGAGAGAGTGCCTCCATGTGAGCGGCGCATCCATGTGATTTGTGATGCCTCCATGTGAGCGAGTGCCTCCATGTGAGTGATGCCTCTATGTGATTTGTAGTGCCTCCATGTGAGCAATGTCTCTATGTGATTTGTGATACCGCCACGTGAGCGAGTGCCTCCATGTGAGCGGCGCCTCTATGTGATTTGTGGTGCATCCATGTGAGTGATGCCTCCATGTGATTTGTGATGCCTCCATGTGAGTGAGTGCCTCCATGTGAGCGGCGCCTCCATGTGCTTTGTGATGCCACCATGTTAGTGGTGCCTCCATGTGAGCGAGTATCTCTGTGTGAGCGAGTGCGTCCATGTGAGCGATGCCTCCATGTGATTTGTGATGCCTCTATGTTAGTGAGTGCCTCCATGTGAGCGCGCCTCCATGTGAGCGATACCTCCATGTGATTTGTGATGCCTCCATGTGAGCGAGTGCCTCCAAGTGAGCGGCGCCTCTATGTGATTTATGATGCCTCCATGTGAGCGAGTTCCTCCATGTGATTCGTGATGCCTCCATGTGAGCGAGTGCCTCTATGTGAGTGATGCCTCTATGTGATTTGTGGTGCCTCCATGTGAGCGATGCCTCCATGTGATTTGTGATGCCTCCATGTGAGCGAGTGCCTCCATGTGAGTGATGCCTCTATGTGATTTGTAGTGCCTCCATGTGAGCGATGTTTCTATGTGATTTGTGATGCCGCCATGTGAGCGAGTGCCTCCATGTGAGTGGCACCTCTATGTGATTTGTGGTGCGTCCATGTGAGTGATGCATCCATGCGATTTGTGATGCCTCCATGTGAGCGAGTGCCTCCATGTGAGCAGCACCTCCATGTGATTTGTGATGCCGCCATGTTTGTGGTGCCTCCATATGAGCGACTGCCTCCATTTGAGCGATGCCTCCATGTGATTTGTGATGCCTCCATGTGAGTGAGTGACTCCATGTGATCGGCTCCTCCATGTGAGCGAGTGCCTCCATGTGATTTATGCCTCTATGTGATTTGTGGTGCCTCCATGTGAGCGATGCCTCCATGTGATTTATGATGCCTCCATATGAGCGAGTGCCTCCATGTGAGCGGCGCCTCCATGTGATTTGTGATGCCTCCATGTGAGCGAGTGCCTCCATGTGAGCGGTGCCTCCATGTGATTTGTGATACCGCAGTATTAGTGGTGCCTCCATGTGAGCGAGTGCCTCCATGTGAGCGAGTGCGTCCATGTGAGTGGTGCCTCCATGTGATTTGTGATGCCTCCATGTGAGCGAGTGCCTCCATGTGAGCGAGTGCCTCCATGTGAGCGGCGCCTCCATGTGATTTGTGATGCCTCCATGTGAGCGAGTACCTCCATGTGAGTGATGCCTCTATGTGATTTGTAGTGCCTCCATGTGTGCGATGTCTCTATGTGATTTGTGATACCGCCATGTGAGCGAGAGCCGCCATGTGAGCGGCGCCTCTATGTGATTTGTGGTGCATCCATGTGAGTGATGCCTCCATGTGATTTGTGATGCCTCCAAGTGAGCGAGTGCCTCCATGTGAGTGGCGCCTCCATGTGATTTGTGATGCCGCCATGTTGGTGGTGCCTCTATGTGAGCGAGTGCCTCTATGTGAGCGAGTGCGTCCATGTGAGCGATGCCTCCATGTGATTTGTGATGCGTCCATGTGAGCGAGTGCCTCCATGTGAGCGACGCCTCCATGTGAGCAAGTGCCTCCATGTGACTGATGCCTCTATGTGATTTGTGGTGCCTCCATGTGAGCGAGTGCCTCCAAGTGAGCGGCGCCTCCATGTGATTTGTGATGCCTCCATGTGAGCGAGTGCCTCCAAGTGAGCGGCGCCTCTATGTGATTTGTGATGCCTCCATGTGAGCGAGTGCCTCCATGTGATTCGTTATGCCTCCATGTGAGCGAGTGCCTCTGTGTGAGTGATGCCTCTATGTGATTTGTGATGCCTCCATGTGAGCGAGTGCCTCCATGTGAGTGGCACCTCTATGTGATTTGTGGTGCGTCCATGTGAGTGATGCCTCCATGCGATTTGTGATGCCTCCATGTGAGTGAGTGCCTCCATGTGAGCAGCGCCTCCATGTGATTTGTGATGCCGCCATGTTTGTGGTGCCTCCATATGAGCGAGTGCCTCCATGTGAGCAATGCCTCCATGTGATTTGTGATGCCTCTATGTGAGTGAGTGCCTCCATGTGATCGGCTCCTCCATGTGAGTGAGTGCCTCCATGTGATTTGTGGTGCATCCATGTGAGTGATGCCTCCATGTGATTTGTGATGCCTCCAAGTGAGCGAGTGCCTCCATGTGAGTGGCGCCTCCATGTGATTTGTGATGCCGCCATGTTGGTGGTGCCTCTATGTGAGCGATGCCTCCATGTGATTTGCGATGCGCCCATGTGAGCGAGTGCCTCCATGTGAGCGACGCCTCCATGTGAGCAAGTGCCTCCATGTGACTGATGCCTCTATGTGATTTGTGGTGCCTCCATGTGAGCGAGTGCCTCCAAGTGAGCGGCGCCTCCATGTGATTTGTGATGCCTCCATGTGAGCGAGTGCCTCCATGTGAGCGGTGCCTCCATGTGATTTGTGATACCGCAGTGTTAGTGGTGCCTCCATGTGAGCGAGTGCCTCCATGTGTGCGAGTGCGTCCATGTGAGCGATGCCTCCATGTGATTTGTGATGCCTCCATGTGCGCGGCGCCTCCATGTGATTTGTGATGCCTCCATGTGAGCGAGTGCCTCCATGTGAGTGATGCCTCTATGTGATTTGTAGTGCCTCCATGTGTGCGATGTCTCTATGTGATTTGTGATACCGCCATGTGAGCGAGAGCCGCCATGTGAGCGGCGCCTCTATGTGATTTGTGGTGCATCCATGTGAGTGATGCCTCCATGTGATTTGTGATGCCTCCAAGTGAGCGAGTGCCTCCATGTGAGTGGCGCCTCCATGTGATTTGTGATGCCGCCATGTTAGTGGTGCCTCTATGTGAGCGAGTGCCTCTATGTAAGCGAGTGCGTCCATGTGAGCGATGCCTCCATGTGATTTGTGATGTGTCCATGTGAGCGAGTGCCTCTATGTGAGCGACGCCTCCATGTGAGCAAGTGCCTCCATGTGACTGATGCCTCTATGTGATTTGTGGTGCCTCCATGTGAGCGAGTGCCTCCAAGTGAGCGGCGCCTCCATGTGATTTGTGATGCCTCCATGTGAGCGAGTGCCTCCAAGTGAGCGGCGCCTCTATGTGATTTGTGATGCCTCCATGTGAGCGAGTGCCTCCATGTGATTCGTTATGCCTCCATGTGAGCGAGTGCCTCCATGTGAGTGACACCTCTATGTGATTTGTGGTGCGTCCATGTGAGTGATGCCTCCATGCGATTTGTGATGCCTCCATGTGAGTGAGTGCCTCCATGTGAGCAGCACCTCCATGTGATTTGTGATGCCGCCATGTTTGTGGTGCCTCCATATGAGCGAGTGCCTCCATGTGAGCGATGCCTCCATGTGATTTGTGATGCCTCCATGTGAGTGAGTGCCTCCATGTGATCGGCTCCTCCATGTGAGTGAGTGCCTCCATGTGATTTATGCCTCTATGTGATTTATGGTGCCTCCATGTGAGCGATGCCTCCATGTGATTTATGATGCCTCCATATGAGCGAGTGCCTCCATGTGAGCGGCGCCTCCATGTCATATGTGATGCCTCCATGTGAGCGAGTGCCTCCATGTGAGCGGTGCCTCCATGTGATTTGTGATACCGCAGTGTTAGTGGTGCCTCCATGTGAGCGAGTGCCTCCATGTGAGCGAGTGCGTCCATGTGAGTGGTGCCTCCATGTGATTTGTGATGCCTCCATGTGAGCGAGTGCCTCCATGTGAGCGAGTGCCTCCATGTGAGCGGCGCCTCTATGTGATTTGTGATGCCTCCATGTGAGCGAGTACCTCCATGTGAGTGATGCCTCTATGTGATTTGTAGTGCCTCCATGTGTGCGATGTCTCTATGTGATTTGTGATACCGCCATGTGAGCGAGAGCCGCCATGTGAGCGACGCCTCTATGTGATTTGTGGTGCATCCATGTGAGTGATGCCTCCATGTGATTTGTGATGCCTCCAAGTGAGCGAGTGCCTCCATGTGAGTGGCGCCTCCATGTGATTTGTGATGTCGCCATGTTGGCTGTGCCTCTTTGTGAGCGAGTGCCTCTATATGAGCGAGTGCGTCCATGTGAGCGATGCCTCCATGTGATTTGTGATGCGTCCATGTGAGCGAGTGCCTCCATGTGAGCGACGCCTCCATGTGAGCGAGTGCCTCCATGTGAGTGATGCCTCTATGTGATTTGTGGTGCCTCCATGTGAGTGAGTGCCTCCAAGTGAGCGGCGCCTCCATGTGATTTGTGATGCCTCCATGTGATTCGTGATGCCTCCATGTGAGCGAGTGCCTCCATGTGAGTGATGCCTCTATGTGATTTGTGGTGCCTCCATGTTTGTGGTGCCTCCATGTGAGCGAGTGCCTCCATGTGAGCGATGCCTCCATGTGATTTGTGATGCCTCCATGTGAGCGAGTGCCTCCATGTGAGTGATGCCTCTATGTGATTTGTAGTGCCTCCATGTGTGCGATGTCTCTATGTGATTTGTGATACCGCTATGTGAGCGAGAGCCGCCATGTGAGCGGCGCCTCTATGTGATTTGTGGTGCATCCATGTGAGTGATGCCTCCATGTGATTTGTGATGCCTCCAAATGAGCGAGTGCCTCCATGTGAGTGGCGCCTCCATGTGATTTGTGATGTCGCCATGTTGGCGGTGCCTCTATGTGAGCGAGTGCCTCTATGTGAGCGAGTGCCTCTATATGAGCGAGTGCGTCCATGTGAGCGATGCCTCCATGTGATTTGTGATGCGTCCATGTGAGCGAGTGCCTCCATGTGAGCGACGCCTCCATGTGAGCGAGTGCCTCCATGTGAGTGATGCCTCTATGTGATTTGTGGTGCCTCCAAGTGAGCGGCGCCTCCATGTGATTTGTGATGCCTCCATGTGATTCGTGATGCCTCCATGTGAGCGAGTGCCTCCATGTGAGTGATGCCTCTATGTGATTTGTGGTGCCTCCATGTTTGTGGTGCCTCCATGTGAGCGAGTGCCTCCATGTGAGCGATGCCTCCATGTGATTTGTGATGCCTCCATGTGAGCGAGTGCCTCCATGTGAGTGATGCCTCTATGTGATTTGTAGTGCCTCCATGTGAGCGATGTCTCTATGTGATTTGTGATGCCGCCATGTGAGCGAGTGCCTCCATGTGAGTGACGCATCTATGTGATTTGTGGTGCGTCCATGTGAGTGATGCCTCCATGCGATTTGTGATGCCTCCATGTGAGCAGCGCCTGCATGTGATTTGTGATGCCGCCATGTTTGTGGTGCCTCCATGTGAGGGAGTGCCACCATGTGAGCGATGCCTCCATGTGAGCGAGTGCCTCCATGTAATCGGCTCCTCCATGTGAGCGAGTGCCTCCATGTGAGTGATGCCTCTATGTGATTTGTGGTGCCTCCATGTGAGCGATGCCTCCATGTGATTTATGATGCCTCCATATGAGCGAGTGCCTCCATGTGAGCGGCGCCTCCATGTGATTTGTGATGCCACTATGTGAGCGAGTGCCTCCATGTGAGCTGTGCCTCCATGTGATTTGTGATGCCGCAGTGTTAGTGGTGCCTCCATGTGAGCGAGTGCATCCATGTGAGCGATGCCTCCATGTGATTTGTGATGCCTCCATGTGAGCGAGTGCCTCCATGTGATTTGTGATGCCTCCATGTGAGCGAGTGCCTCCATGTGAGCGGCGCCTCCATGTGATTTGTGATGCCTCCATGTGAGCGAGTGCCTCCACGTGAGCAGCACCTCCATGTGATTTGTGATGCCGCCATGTTTGTGGTGCCTCCATATGAGCGAGTGCCTCCATATGAGCGAGTGCCTCCATGTGATTTGTGATGCCTCCATGTGAGCGAGTGCGTCCATGTGATTTGTGATGCCTCCATGTGAGCGAGTGCCTCCATGTGAGTGATGCCTCTATGTGATTTGTAGTGCCTCCATGTGTGCGATGTCTCTATGTGATTTGTGATACCGCCAAGTGACCGAGAGCCGCCATGTGAGCGACGCCTCTATGTGATTTGTGATGCCTCCATGTGAGTGATGCCTCCATGTGATTTGTGATGCCTCCAAGTGAGAGAGTGCCTCCATGTGAGTGGCGCCTCCATGTGATTTGTGATGCCGCCATGTTGGTGGTGCCTCTATGTGAGCGAGTGCCTCTATGTGAGCGAGAGCCGCCATGTGAGCGACGCCTCTATGTGATTTGTGGTGCATCCATGTGAGTGATGCCTCCATGTGATTTGTGATGCCTACAAGTGAGCGAGTGCCTCCATGTGAGCGGCGCCTCCATGTGATTTGTGATGCCTCCATGTGAGCGAGTGCCTCCATGTGAGTGATGCCTCTATGTGATTTATAGTGCCTCCATGTGTGCGATGTCTCTATATGATTTGTGATACCGCCATGTGAGCGAGATCCGCCATGTGAGCGGCGCCTCTATGTGATTTGTGGTGCATCCATGTGAGTGATGCCTCCATGTGATTTGTGATGCCTCCAAGTGAGCGAGTGCCTACATGTGAGTGGCGCCTCCATGTGATTTGTGATGCCGCCATGTTGGTGGTGCCTCTATGTGAGCGAGTGCCTCTATGTGAGCGAGTGCATCCATGTGAGCGATGCCTCCATGTGATTTGTGATGCGTCCATGTGAGCGAGTGCCTCCATGTGAGCGACGCCTCCATGTGAGCAAGTGCCTCCATGTGACTGATGCCTCTATGTGATTTGTGGTGCCTCCATGTGAGCGAGTGCCTCCAAGTGAGCGGCGCCTCCATGTGATTTGTGATGCCTCCATGTGAGCGAGTGCCTCCAAGTGAGCGGCACCTCTATGTGATTTGTGATTCCTCCATGTGAGCGAGTGCCTCCATGTGATTCGTTATGCCTCCATGTGAGCGAGTGCCTCTGTGCGAGTGATGCCTCTATGTGATTTGTGATGCCTCCATGTGAGCGAGTGCCTCCATGTGAGTGGCACCTCTATGTGATTTGTGGTGCGTCCACGTGAGTGATGCCTCCATGCGATTTGTGATGCCTCCATGTGAGTGAGTGCCTCCATGTGAGCAGCACCTCCATGTGATTTGTGATGCCGCCATGTTTGTGGTGCCTCCATATGAGCGAGTGCCTCCATGTGAGCGATGCCTCCATGTGATTTGTGATGCCTCCATGTGAGTGAGTGCCTCCATGTGATCGGCTCCTCCATGTGAGTGAGTGCCTCCATGTGATTTATGCCTCTATGTGATTTATGGTGCCTCCATGTGAGCGATGGCTCCATGTGATTTATGATGCCTCCATATGAGCGAGTGCCTCCATATGAGCGGCGCCTCCATGTGATTTGTGATGCCTCCATGTGAGCGAGTGCCTCCATGTGAGCGGTGCCTCCATGTGATTTGTGATACCGCAGTGTTAGTGGTGCCTCCATGTGAGCGAGTGCCTCCATATGAGCGAGTGCGTCCATGTGAGTGGTGCCTCCATGTGATTTGTGATGCCTCCATGTGAGCGAGTGCCTCCATGTGAGCGGCGCCTCTATGTGATTTGTGATGCCTTCATGTGAGCGAGTACCTCCATGTGAGTGATGCCTCTATGTGATTTGTAGTGCCTCCATGTGTGCGATGTCTCTATGTGATTTGTGATACCGCCATGTGAGCGAGAGCCGCCATGTGAGCGGCGCCTCTATGTGATTTGTGGTGCATCCATGTGAGTGATGCCTCCATGTGATTTGTGATGCCTCCAAGTGAGCGAGTGCCTCCATGTGAGTGGCGCCTCCATGTGATTTGTGATGTCGCCATGTTGGCGGTGCCTCTATGTGAGCGAGTGCCTCTATGTGAGCGAGTGCCTCTATATGAGCGAGTGCGTCCATGTGAGCGATGCCTCCATGTGATTTGTGATGCGTCCATGTGAGCGAGTGCCTCCATGTGAGCGACGCCTCCATGTGAGCGAGTGCCTCCATGTGAGTGATGCCTCTATGTGATTTGTGGTGCCTCCATGTGAGTGAGTGCCTCCAAGTAAGCGGCGCCTCCATGTGATTTGTGATGCCTCCATGTGATTCGTGATGCCTCCATGTGAGCGAGTGCCTCCATGTGAGTGATGCCTCTATGTGATTTGTGGTGCCTCCATGTTTGTGGTGCCTCCATGTGAGCGAGTGCCTCCATGTGAGCGATGCCTCCATGTGATTTGTGATGCCTCCATGTGAGCGAGTGCCTCCATGTGAGTGATGCCTCTATGTGATTTGTAGTGCCTCCATGTGAGCGATGTCTCTATGTGATTTGTGATGCCGCCATGTGAGCGAGTGCCTCCATGTGAGTGACGCATCTATGTGATTTGTGGTGCGTCCATGTGAGTGATGCCTCCATGCGATTTGTGATGCCTCCATGTGAGCAGCGCCTACATGTGATTTGTGATGCCGCCATGTTTGTGGTGCCTCCATGTGAGGGAGTGCCACCATGTGAGCGATGCCTCCATGTGAGCGAGTTCCTCCATGTAATCGGCTCCTCCATGTGAGCGAGTGCCTCCATGTGAGTGATGCCTCTATGTGATTTGTGGTGCCTCCATGTGAGCGATGCCTCCATGTGATTTATGATGCCTCCATAAGAGCGAGTGCCTCCATGTGAGCGGCGCCTCCATGTGATTTGTGATGCCTCTATGTGAGCGAGTGCCTCCATGTGAGCTGTGCCTCCATGTGATTTGTGATGCCGCAGTGTTAGTGGTGCCTCCATGTGAGCGAGTGCGTCCATGTGAGCGATGCCTCCATGTGATTTGTGATGCCTCCATGTGATTTGTGATGCCTCCATGTGAGCGAGTGCCTCCATGTGAGCGGCGCCTCCATGTGATTTGTGATGCCTCCATGTGAGCGAGTGCCTCCACATGAGCAGCACCTCCATGTGATTTGTGATGCCGCCATGTTTGTGGTGCCTCCATATGAGCGAGTGCCTCCATATGAGCGAGTGCCTCCATGTGATTTGTGATGCCTCCATGTGAGCGAGTGCCTCCATGTGATTTGTGATGCCTCCATGTGAGCGAGTGCCTCCATGTGAGTGATGCCTCTATGTGATTTGTAGTGCCTCCATGTGTGCGATGTCTCTATGTGATTTGTGATACCGCCATGTGACCGAGAGCCGCCATGTGAGCGACGCCTCTATGTGATTTGTGATGCCTCCATGTGAGTGATGCCTCCATGTGATTTGTGATGCCTCCAAGTGAGCGAGTGCCTCCATGTGAGTGGCGCCTCCATGTGATTTGTGATGCCGCCATGTTGGTGGTGCCTCTATGTGAGCGAGTGTCTCTATGTGAGCGAGAGCCGCCATGTGAGCGACGCCTCTATGTGATTTGTGGTGCATCCATGTGAGTGATGCCTCCATGTGATTTGTGATGCCTCCAAGTGAGCGAGTGCCTCCATGTGAGCGGCGCCTCCATGTGATTTGTGATGCCTCCATGTGAGCGAGTGCCTCCATGTGAGTGATGCCTCTATGTGATTTGTAGTGCCTCCATGTGTGCGATGTCTCTATGTGATTTGTGATACCGCCATGTGAGCGAGAGCCGCCATGTGAGCGGCGCCTCTATGTGATTTGTGGTGCATCCATGTGAGTGATGCCTCCATGTGATTTGTGATGCCTCCAAGTGAGCGAGTGCCTCCATGTGAGTGGCGCCTCCATGTGATTTGTGATGCCGCCATGTTGGTGGTGCCTCTATGTAAGCGAGTGCCTCTATGTGAGCGAGTGCGTCCATGTGAGCGATGCCTCTATGTGATTTGTGATGCGTCCATGTGAGCGAGTGCCTCCATGTGAGCGACGCCTCCATGTGAGCAAGTGCCTCCATGTGACTGATGCCTCTATGTGATTTGTGGTGCCTCCATGTGAGCGAGTGCCTCCAAGTGAGCGGCGCCTCCATGTGATTTGTGATGCCTCCATGTGAGCGAGTGCCTCCAAGTGAGCGGCGCCTCTATGTGATTTGTGATGCCTCCATGTGAGCGAGTGCCTCCATGTGATTCGTTATGCCTCCATGTGAGCGAGTGCCTCTGTGTGAGTGATGCCTCTATGTGATTTGTGATGCCTCCATGTGAGCGAGTGCCTCCATGTGAGTGGCACCTCTATGTGATTTGTGGTGCGTCCATGTGAGTGATGCCTCCATGCGATTTGTGATGCCTCCATGTGAGTGAGTGCCTCCATGTGAGCAGCACCTCCATGTGATTTGTGATGCCGCCATGTTTGTGGTGCCTCCATATGAGCGAGTGCCTCCATGTGAGCGATGCCTCCATGTGATTTGTGATGCCTCCATGTGAGTGAGTGCCTCCATGTGATCGGCTCCTCCATGTGAGTGAGTGCCTCCATGTGATTTATGCCTCTATGTGATTTATGGTGCCTCCATGTCAGCGATGCCTCCATGTGATTTATGATGCCTCCATATGAGCGAGTGCCTCCATGTGAGCGGCGCCTCCATGTGATTTGTGATGCCTCCATGTGAGCGAGTGCCTCCATGTGAGCGGTGCCTCCATGTGATTTGTGATACCGCAGTGTTAGTGGTGCCTCCATGTGAGCGAGTGCCTCCATGTGAGCGAGTGCGTCCATGTGAGTAGTGCCTCCATGTGATTTGTGATGCCTCCATGTGAGCGAGTGCCTCCATGTGAGCGGCGCCTCTATGTGATTTGTGATGCCTCCATGTGAGCGAGTACCTCCATGTGAGTGATGCCTCTATGTGATTTGTAGTGCCTCCATGTGTGCGATGTCTCTATGTGATTTGTGATACCGCCATGTGAGCGAGAGCCGCCATGTGAGCGGCGCCTCTCTGTGATTTGTGGTGCATCCATGTGAGTGATGCCTCCATGTGATTTGTGATGCCTCCAAGTGAGCGAGTGCCTCCATGTGAGTGACGCCTCCATGTGATTTGTGATGTCGCCATGTTGGCGGTGCCTCTATGTGAGCGAGTGCCTCTATATGAGCGAGTGCGTCCATGTGAGCGATGCCTCCATGTGATTTGTGATGCGTCCATGTGAGCGAGTGCCTCCATGTGAGCGACGCCTCCATGTGAGCGAGTGCCTCCATGTGAGTGATGCCTCTATGTGATTTGTGGTGCCTCCATGTGAGTGAGTGCCTCCAAGTGAGCGGCGCCTCCATGTGATTTGTGATGCCTCCATGTGATTCGTGATGCCTCCATGTGAGCGAGTGCCTCCATGTGAGTGATGCCTCTATGTGATTTGTGGTGCCTCCATGTTTGTGGTGCCTCCATGTGAGCGAGTGCCTCCATGTGAGCGATGCCTCCATGTGATTTGTGATGCCTCCATGTGAGCGAGTGCCTCCATGTGAGTGATGCCTCTATGTGATTTGTAGTGCCTCCATGTGTGCGATGTCTCTATGTGATTTGTGATACCGCCATGTGAGCGAGAGCCACCATGTGAGCGGCGCCTCTATGTGATTTGTGGTGCATCCATGTGAGTGATGCCTCCATGTGATTTGTGATGCCTCCAAGTGAGCGAGTGCCTCCATGTGAGTGGCGCCTCCATGTGATTTGTGATGCCGCCATGTTGGTGGTGCCTCCATGTTGGCGGTGCCTCTATGTGAGCGAGTGCCTCTATGTGAGCGAGTGCCTCTATATGAGCGAGTGCGTCCATGTGAGCGATGCCTCCATGTGATTTGTGATGCGTCCATGTGAGCGAGTGCCTCCATGTGAGCGACGCCTCCATGTGAGCGAGTGCCTCCATGTGAGTGATGCCTCTATGTGATTTGTGGTGCCTCCATGTGAGTGAGTGCCTCCAAGTGAGCGGCGCCTCCATGTGATTTGTGATGCCTCCATGTGATTCGTGATGCCTCCATGTGAGCGAGTGCCTCCATGTGAGTGATGCCTCTATGTGATTTGTGGTGCCTCCATGTTTGTGGTGCCTCCATGTGAGCGAGTGCCTCCATGTGAGCGATGCCTCTATGTGATTTGTGATGCCTCCATGTGAGCGAGTGCCTCCATGTGAGTGATGCCTCTATGTGATTTGTAGTGCCTCCATGTGAGCGATGTCTCTATGTGATTTGTGATGCCGCCATGTGAGCGAGTGCCTCCATGTGAGTGACGCATCTATGTGATTTGTGGTGCGTCCATGTGAGTGATGCCTCCATGCGATTTCTGATGCCTCCATGTGAGCAGCGCCTGCATGTGATTTGTGATGCCACCATGTTTGTGGTGCCTCCATGTGAGGGAGTGCCACCATGTGAACGATGCCTCCATATGAGCGAGTGCCTCCATGTAATCGGCTCCTCCATGTGAGCGAGTGCCTCCATGTGAGTGATGCCTCTATGTGATTTGTGGTGCCTCCATGTGAGCGATGCCTCCATGTGATTTATGATGGCTCCATATGAGCGAGTGCCTCCATGTGAGCGGCGCCTCCATGTGATTTGTGATGCCTCTATGTGAGCGAGTGCCTCCATGTGATTTGTGATGCCTCCATGTGAGCAAGTGCCTCCATGTGAGCGGCGCCTCCATGTGATTTGTGATGCCTCCATGTGAGCGAGTGCCTCCATGTGAGCGAGCGCCTCCGTGTTAGTGGTGCCTCCATGTTAGCGACTGCGTCCATGTGATTTGTGATGCCTCCATGTGAGCGAGTGCCTCCATGTGATTTGTGATGCCTCCATGTGAGCAAGTGCCTCCATGTGAGCGGCGCCTCCATGTGATTTGTGATGCCTCCATGTGAGCGAGTGCCTCCACGTGAGCAGCACCTCCATGTGATTTGTGATGCCGCCATGTTTGTGGTGCCTCCATATGAGCGAGTGCCTCCATATGAGCGAGTGCCTCCATGTGATTTGTGATGCCTCCATGTGAGCGAGTGCCTCCATGTGATTTGTGATGCCTCCATGTGAGCGAGTGACTCCATGTGAGTGATGCCTCTATGTGATTTGTAGTGCCTCCATGTGTGCGATGTCTCTATGTGATTTGTGATACCGCCATGTGACCGAGAGCCGCCATGTGAGCGACGCCTCTATGTGATTTGTGGTGCATCCATGTGAGTGATGCCTCCATGTGATTTGTGATGCCTCCAAGTGAGCGAGTGCCTCCATGTGAGTGGCGCCTCCATGTGATTTGTGATGCCGCCATGTTGGTGGTGCCTCTATGTGAGCGAGTGCCTCTATGTGAGCGAGTGCGTCCATGTGAGCGAGTGCCTCCATGTGAGTGATGCCTCTATGTGATTTGTGGTCCCTCCATGTGATTTGTGATGCCTCCATGTGAGCGAGTGCCTCCATATGAGTGATGCCTCTATGTGATTTGTAGTGCCTCCATGTGAGCGATGTCTCTATGTGATTTGTGATGCCGCCATGTGAGCGAGTGCCTCCATGTGAGTGGCGCCTCTATGTGATTTGTGGTGCGTCCATGTGAGCGATGCCTCCATGTGATTTGTGATGCCTCCATGTGAGCGAGTGCCTCCAAGTGAGCGGCGCCTCCATGTGATTTGGGATGCCTCCATGTGAGCGAGTGCCTCCATGTGATTCGTGATGCCTCCATGTGAGTGAGTGCCTCCATGTTAGTGACGCCTCTATGTGATTTGTGGTGCCTCTATGTGAGCGATGCCTCCATGTGATTTGTGATGCCTCCATGTGAGCGAGTGCCTCCATGTGAGTGATGCCTCTATGTGATTTGTAGTGCCTCCATGTGAGCGATGTCTCTATGTGATTTGTGATGCCGCCATGTGAGGGAGTGCCTACATGTGTGTGGCGCCTCTATGTGATTTGTGGTGCGTCCATGTGAGCGAGTGCCTCCATGTGAGCAGCGCCTCCATGTGATTTGTGATGCCGCCATGTTTGTGGTGCCTCCATGTGAGCGATGCCTCCATGTGATTTGTGATGCCTCCATGTGAGCGAGTGCCTCCATGTGAGTGATGCCTCTATGTGATTTGTAGTGCCTCCATGTGAGCGATGTCTCTATGTGATTTGTGATGCCGCCATGTGAGCGAGTGCCTCCATGTGAGTGACGCATCTATGTGATTTGTGGTGCGTCCATGTGAGTGATGCCACCATGCGATTTGTGATGCCTCCATGTGAGCAGCGCCTCCATGTGAGCAGCGCCTCCATGTGATTTGTGATGCCGCCATGTTTGTGGTGCCTCCACGTAAGGGAGTGCCTCCATGTGCGCGATGCCTCCATGTGATTTGTGATGCCTCCATGTGAGCGAGTGCCTCTATGTGATCGGCTCCTCAATGTGAGCGACTGGCTCCATGTGAGTGATGCCTCTATGTGATTTGTGGTGCCTCCATGTGAGCGATGCCTCCATGTGATTTATGATACCTCCATATGAGCGAGTGCCTCCATGTGAGCGGCGCCTCCATGTGATTTGTGATGACTCCATGTGAGCGAGTGCCTCCATGTGAGCGAGTGCCTCCATGTGAGCTGTGCCTCCATGTGATTTGTGATGCCGCAGTGTTAGTGGTGCCTCCATGTGAGCGAGTGCCTCCACGTGAGCGAGTGCGTCCATGTGAGCGATGCCTCCATGTGATTTGTGATGCCTTCATGTGAGCGAGTGGCTCCATGTTATTTGTGATGCCTCCATGTGAGCGAGTGCCTCCATGTGAGCGGCGCCTCCATGTGATTTGTGACGCCTCCATGTGAGCGAGTGCCTCCATGTGAGCTGTGCCTCCATGTGATTTGTGATGCCGCAGTGTGAGTGGTGCCTCCATGTGAGCGAGTGCGTCCATGTGAGCGATGCCTCCATGTGATTTGTGATGCCTCCATGTGATTTGTGATGCCTCCATGTGAGCGAGTGCCTCCATGTGAGCGGCGACTCCATGTGATTTGTGATGCCTCCATGTGAGCGAGTGCCTCCATGTGAGCGAGTGCCTCCATGTGAGCAGCACCTCCATGTGATTTGTGATGCCGTCATGTTTGTGGTGCCACCATATGAGCGAGTGCCTCCATGTGAGCGATGCCTCCATGTGATTTGTAATGCCTCCATGTGAGTGAGTGCCTCCATGTGATCGGTTCCTCCATGTGAGCGAGTGCCTCCATATGATTTATGCCTCTATGTGATTTGTGGTGCCTCCATGTGATTTATGATGCCTCCATATGAGCGAGTGCCTCCATGTGAGCGGCGCCTCCATGTGATTTGTGATGCCTCTATGTGAGCGAGTGCCTCCATGTGAGCGGTGCCTCCATGTGATTTGTGATGCCGCAGTGTTAGTGGTGCCTCCATGTGAGCGAGTGCCTCCATGTGAGCGAGTGCGTCCATGTGAGCGATGCCTCCATGTGATTTGTGATGCCTCCATGTGAGCGAGTGCCTCCATGTGATTTGTGATGCCTCCATGTGAGCGAGTGCCTCCATGTGAGCGGCGCCTCCATGTGATTTGTGATGCCTCCATGTGAGCGAGTGCCTCCATGTGATTTGTGATGCCTCCATGTGAGCGGGGCCTCCATGTGATTTGTGATGCCTCCATGTGAGCGAGTGCCTCCATGTGAGTGATGCCTCTATGTGATTTGTAGTGCCTCCATGTGTGCGATGTCTCTATGTGATTTGTGATACCGCCATGTGAGCGAGAGCCGCCATGTGAGCGGCGCCTCTTTGTGATTTGTGGTGCATCCATGTGAGTGATGCCTCCATGTGATTTGTTATGCCTCCAAGTGAGCGAGTGCCTCCATGTGAGTGGCGCCTCCATGTGATTTGTGATGCCGCCATGTTGGTGGTGCCTCTATGTGAGCGAGTGCCTCTATGTGAGCGAGTGCGTCCATGTGAGCGATGCCTCCATGTGATTTGTGATGCGTCCATGTGAGCGAGTGCGTCCATGTGAGCGACGCCTCCATGTGAGCGAGTGCCTCCATGTGAGTGATGCCTCTATGTGATTTGTGGTGCCTCCAAGTGAGCGGCACCTCCATGTGATTTGTGATGCCTCCATGTGATTTGTGATGCCTCCATGTGAGCGAGTGCCTCCATGTGATTTGTTATGCCTCCATGTGATCGAGTGCGTCCATGTGAGTGATGCCTCTATGTGATTTGTGGTGCCTCCATGTGAGCGATGCCTCCATGTGAGTTGTGATGCCTCCATGTGAGCGAGTGCGTCCATGTGAGTCATGCCTCTATGTGATTTGTAGTGCCTCCATGTGAGCGATGTCTCTATGTGATTTGTGATGCCGCCATGTGAGCGAGTGCCTCCATGTGATTGGCACCTCTATGTGATTTGTGGTGCGTCCATGTGAGTGATGCCTCCATGCGATTTGTGATGCCTCCATGTGAGTGAGTGCCTCCATGTGAGCAGCACCTCCATGTGATTTGTGATGCCGCCATGTTTGTGGTGCCTCCATATGAGCGAGTGCCTCCATGTGACCGATGCCTCCATGTGATTTGTGATGCCTCCATGTGAGTGAGTGCCTCCATGTGATCGGCTCCTCCATGTGAGTGAGTGCCTCCATGTGATTTATGCCTCTATGTGATTTATGGTGCCTCCATGTGAGCGATGCCTCCATGTGATTTATGATGCCTCCATATGAGCGAGTTCCTCCATGTGAGCGGCGCCTCCATGTGATTTGTGATGCCTCCATGTGATTCGTGATCCCTCCATGTGAGCGAGTGCCTCCATGTGAGTGATGCCTCTATGTGATTTGTGGTCCCTCCATGTGATTTGTGATGCCTCCATGTGAGCGAGTGCCTCCATGTGAGTGATGCCTCTATGTGATTTGTAGTGCCTCCATGTGAGCGATGTCTCTATGTGATTTGTGATGCCGCCATGTGAGCGAGTGCCTCCATGTGAGTGGCGCCTCTATGTGATTTGTGGTGCGTCCATATGAGCGATGCCTCCATGTGACTTGTGATGCCTCCATGTGAGCGAGTGCCTCCAAGTGAGCGGCGCCTCCATGTGATTTGGGATGCCTCCATGTGAGCGAGTGCCTCCATGTGATTTGTGATGCCTCCATGTGAGCGAGTGCCTCCATGTGAGCGGCGCCTCCATGTGATTTGTGATGCCTCCATGTGAGCGAGTGCCTCCATGTGAGTGATGCCTCTATGTGATTTGTAGTGCCTCCATGTGTACGATGTCTCTATGTGATTTGTGATACCGCCATGTGACCGAGAGCCGCCATGTGAGCGACGCCTCTATGTGATTTGTGGTGCATCCATGTGAGTGATGCCTCCATGTGATTTGTGATGCCTCCAAGTGAGCGAGTGCCTCCATGTGAGTGGCGCCTCCATGTGATTTGTGATGCCGCCATGTTGGTGGTGCCTCTATGTGAGCGAGTGCCTCTATGTGAGCGAGTGCGTCCATGTGAGCGATGCCTCCACGTGATTTGTGATGCCTCCATGTGAGCGACGCCTCCATGTGAGCGAGTGCCTCCATGTAAGTGATGCCTCTATGTGATTTGTGGTGCCTCCATGTGAGCGATGCCTCCATGTGAGCGAGTGACTCCAAGTGAGCGGCGCCTCCATGTGATTTGTGATGCCTCCATGTGATTCGTGATCCCTCCATGTGAGCGAGTGCCTCCATATGAGTGATGCCTCTATGTGATTTGTGGTCCCTCCATGTGATTTGTGATGCCTCCATGTGAGTGAGTGCCTCCATGTGAGTGATGCCTCTATGTGATTTGTAGTGCCTCCATGTGAGCGATGTCTCTATGTGATTTGTGATGCCGCCATGTGAGCGAGTGCCTCCATGTGAGTGGCGGCTCTATGTGATTTGTGGTGCGTCCATGTGAGTGATGCCTCCATGTGATTTGTGATGCCTCCATGTGAGCGAGTGCCTCCAAGTGAGCGGCGCCTCTATGTGATTTGGGATGCCTCCACGTGAGCGAGTGCCTCCATGTGATTCATGATGCCTCCATGTGAGTGAGTGCCTCCATGTGAGTGACGCCTCTATGTGATTTGTGGTGCCTCTATGTGAGCGATGCCTCCATGTGATTTGTGATGCCTCCATGTGAGCGAGTGCCTCCATGTGAGTGATCCTCTATGTGATTTGTAGTGCCTCCATGTGAGCGATGTCTCTATGTGATTTGTGATGCCGCCATGTGAGGGAGTGCCTCCATGTGTGTGGCGCCTCTATGTGATTTGTGGTGCGTCCATGTGAGTGATGCCTCCATGCGATTTGTGATGCCTCCATGTGAGCGAGTGCCTCCATGTGAGCAGCGCCTCCATGTAATTTGTGATGCCGCCATGTTTGTGGTGCCTCCATGTGAGCGAGTGCCTCCATGTGACGGATGCCTCCATGTGATTTGTGATGCCTCCATGTGAGCGAGTGCCTCCATGTGAGTGATGCCTCTATGTGATTTGTAGTGCCTCCATGTGAGCGATGTCTCTATGTGATTTGTGATGCCGCCATGTGAGCGAGTGCCTCCATGTGAGTGACGCATCTATGGGATTTGTGGTGCGTCCATGTGAGTGATGCCTCCATGCGATTTGTGATGCCTCCATGTGAGCAGCGCCTCCATGTGAGCAGCGCCTCCATGTGATTTGTGATGCCGCCATGTTTGTGGTGCCTCCATGTGAGGGAGTGCCTCCATGTGAGCGATGCCTCCATGTGAATTGTGATGCCTCCATGTGAGCGAGTGCCTCCATGTGAGCGAGTGCCTCCATGTGAGCGAGTGCCTCCATGTGATCGGCTCCTCAATGTGAGCGACTGCCTCCATGTGAGTGATGCCTCTATGTGATTTGTGGTGCCTCCATGTGAGCGATGCCTCCATGTGATTTATGATGCCTCCATATGAGCGAGTGCCTCCATGTGAGCGGCGCCTCCATGTGATTTGTGATGACTCCATGTGAGCGAGTGCCTCCATGTGAGCTGTGCCTCCATGTGATTTGTGATGCCGCAGTGTTAGTGGTGCCTCCATCTGAGCGAGTGCCTCCATGTGAGCGAGTGCGTCCATGTGAGCGATGCCTCCATGTGATTTGTGATGCCTCCATGTGAGCGAGTGCCTCCATGTGATTTGTGATGCCTCCATGTGAGCGAGTGCCTCCATGTGAGCGGCGCCTCCATGTGATTTGTGACCCCTCCATGTGAGCGAGTGCCTCCATGTGAGCGAGTGCCTCCATGTGAGCGGCGCCTCCATGTGATTTGTGACGCCTCCATGTGAGCGAGTGCCTCCATTAGAGCTGTGCCTCCATGTGATTTGTGATGCCGCAGTGTTAGTGGTGCCTCCATGTGAGCGAGTGCGTCCATGTGAGCGATGCCTCCATGTGATTTCTGATGCCTCCATGTGAGCGAGTGCCTCCATGTGATTTGTGATGCCTCCATGTGAGCGAGTGCCTCCATGTGAGCGGCGCCTCCATGTGATTTGTGATGCCTCCATGTGAGCGAGTGCCTCCATGTGAGCAGCACCTCCATGTGATTTGTGATGCCGCCATGTTTGTGGTGCCACCATATGAGCGAGTGCCTCCATGTGAGCGATGCCTCCATGTGATTTGTAATGCCTCCATGTGAGTGAGTGCCTCCATGTGATCGGTTCCTCCATGTGAGCGAGTGCCTCCATGTGATTTATGCCTCTATGTGATTTGTGGTGCCTCCATGTGATTTATGACGCCTCCGTATGAGCGAGTGCCTCCATGTGAGCGGCGCCTCCATGTGATTTGTGATGCCTCCATATGAGCGAGTGCGTCCATGTGAGCGGTGCCTCCATGTGATTTGTGATGCCGCAGTGTTAGTGGTGCCTCCATGTGAGCGAGTGCCTCCATGTGAGCGAGTGCGTCCATGTGAGCGATGCCTCCATGTGATTTGTGATGCCTCCATGTGAGCGAGTGCCTCCATGTGATTTGTGATGCCTCCATGTGAGCGAGTGCCTCCATGTGAGCGGCGCCTCCATGTGATTTGTGATGCCTCCATGTGAGCGAGTGCCTCCATGTGATTTGTGATGCCTCCATGTGAGCGGCGCCTCCATGTGATTTGTGATGCCTCCATGTGAGCGAGTGCCTCCATGTGAGTGATGCCTCTATGTGATTTGTAGTGCCTCCATGTGTGCGATGTCTCTATGTGATTTGTGATACCGCCATGTGAGCGAGAGCCGCCATGTGAGCGGCGCCTCTATGTGATTTGTGGTGCATCCATGTGAGTGATGCCTCCATGTGATTTGTTATGCCTCCAAGTGAGCGAGTGCCTCCATGTGAGTGGCGCCTCCATGTGATTTGTGATGCTGCCATGTTGGTGGTGCCTCTATGTGAGCGAGTGCCTCTATGTGAGCGAGTGCGTCCATGTGAGCGATGCCTCCATGTGATTTGTGATGCGTCCATGTGAGCGAGTGCGTCCATGTGAGCGACGCCTCCATGTGAGCGAGTGCCTCCATGTGAGTGATGCCTCTATGTGATTTGTGGTGCCTCCATGTGAACGAGTGCCTCCAAGTGAGCGGCGCCTCCATGTGATTTGTGATGCCTCCATGTTATTTGTGATGCCTCCATGTGAGCGAGTGCCTCCAAGTGAGCGGCGCCTCTATGTGATTTGTGATGCCTCCATGTGAGCGAGTGCCTCCATGTGATTCGTTATGCCTCCATGTGAGCGAGTGCCTCCATGTGATGGATGCCTCTATGTGATTTGTGGTGCCTCCATGTGAGCGATGCCTCCATGTGATTTGTGATGCCTCCATGTGAGCGAGTGCGTCCATGTGAGTGATTCCTCTATGTGATTTGTAGTGCCTCCATGTGAGCGATGTCTCTATGTGATTTGTGATGCCGCCATGTGAGCGAGTGCCTCCATGTGAGTGGCACCTCTATGTGATTTGTGGTGCGTCCATGTGAGTGATGCCTCCATGCGATTTGTGATGCCTCCATGTGAGTGAGTGCCTCCATGTGAGCAGCACCTCCATGTGATTTGAGATGCCGCCATGTTTGTGGTGCCTCCATATGAGCGAGTGCCTCCATGTGAGCGATGCCTCCATGTGATTTGTGATGCCTCCATATGATTGGCTCCTCCATGTGAGTGAGTGCCTCCATGTGATTTGTGCCTCTATGTGATTTATGGTGCCTCCATGTGAGCGATGCCTCCATGTGATTTATGATGCCTCCATATGAGCGAGTGCCTCCATGTGAGCGGCGCCTCCATGTGATTTGTGATGCCTCCATGTGAGCGAGTGCCTCCATGTGAGCGGTGCCTCCATGTGATTTGTGATACCGCAGTGTTAGTGGTGCCTCCATGTGAGCGAGTGCCTCCATGTGAGCGAGTGCGTCCATGTGAGTGATGCCTCCATGTGATTTGTGATGCCTCCATGTGAGCGAGTGCCTCCATGTGAGTGATGCCTCTATGTGATTTGTAGTGCTTCCATGTGTGCGATGTCTCTATGTGATTTGTGATGCCGCCATGTGTGCGATGTCTCCATGTGTGCGATGTCTCTATGTGATTTGTGATACCGCCATGTGAGCGAGTGCCTCCATGTGATTTATGCCTCTATGTGATTTGTGGTGCCTCCATGTGATTTATGACGCCTCCGTATGAGCGAGTGCCTCCATGTGAGCGGCGCCTCCATGTGATTTGTGATGCCTCCATATGAGCGAGTGCGTCCATGTGAGCGGTGCCTCCATGTGATTTGTGATGCCGCAGTGTTAGTGGTGCCTCCATGTGAGCGAGTGCCTCCATGTGAGCGAGTGCGTCCATGTGAGCGATGCCTCCATGTGATTTGTGATGCCTCCATGTGAGCGAGTGCCTCCATGTGATTTGTGATGCCTCCATGTGAGCGAGTGCCTCCATGTGAGCGGCGCCTCCATGTGATTTGTGATGCCTCCATGTGAGCGAGTGCCTCCATGTGATTTGTGATGCCTCCATGTGAGCGGCGCCTCCATGTGATTTGTGATGCCTCCATGTGAGCGAGTGCCTCCATGTGAGTGATGCCTCTATGTGATTTGTAGTGCCTCCATGTGTGCGATGTCTCTATGTGATTTGTGATACCGCCATGTGAGCGAGAGCCGCCATGTGAGCGGCGCCTCTATGTGATTTGTGGTGCATCCATGTGAGTGATGCCTCCATGTGATTTGTTATGCCTCCAAGTGAGCGAGTGCCTCCATGTGAGTGGCGCCTCCATGTGATTTGTGATGCTGCCATGTTGGTGGTGCCTCTATGTGAGCGAGTGCCTCTATGTGAGCGAGTGCGTCCATGTGAGCGATGCCTCCATGTGATTTGTGATGCGTCCATGTGAGCGAGTGCGTCCATGTGAGCGACGCCTCCATGTGAGCGAGTGCCTCCATGTGAGTGATGCCTCTATGTGATTTGTGGTGCCTCCATGTGAGCGAGTGCCTCCAAGTGAGCGGCGCCTCCATGTGATTTGTGATGCCTCCATGTTATTTGTGATGCCTCCATGTGAGCGAGTGCCTCCAAGTGAGCGGCGCCTCTATGTGATTTGTGATGCCTCCATGTGAGCGAGTGCCTCCATGTGATTCGTTATGCCTCCATGTGAGCGAGTGCCTCCATGTGATGGATGCCTCTATGTGATTTGTGGTGCCTCCATGTGAGCGATGCCTCCATGTGATTTGTGATGCCTCCATGTGAGCGAGTGCGTCCATGTGAGTGATTCCTCTATGTGATTTGTAGTGCCTCCATGTGAGCGATGTCTCTATGTGATTTGTGATGCCGCCATGTGAGCGAGTGCCTCCATGTGAGTGGCACCTCTATGTGATTTGTGGTGCGTCCATGTGAGTGATGCCTCCATGCGATTTGTGATGCCTCCATGTGAGTGAGTGCCTCCATGTGAGCAGCACCTCCATGTGATTTGAGATGCCGCCATGTTTGTGGTGCCTCCATATGAGCGAGTGCCTCCATGTGAGCGATGCCTCCATGTGATTTGTGATGCCTCCATATGATTGGCTCCTCCATGTGAGTGAGTGCCTCCATGTGATTTGTGCCTCTATGTGATTTATGGTGCCTCCATGTGAGCGATGCCTCCATGTGATTTATGATGCCTCCATATGAGCGAGTGCCTCCATGTGAGCGGCGCCTCCATGTGATTTGTGATGCCTCCATGTGAGCGAGTGCCTCCATGTGAGCGGTGCCTCCATGTGATTTGTGATACCGCAGTGTTAGTGGTGCCTCCATGTGAGCGAGTGCCTCCATGTGAGCGAGTGCGTCCATGTGAGTGATGCCTCCATGTGATTTGTGATGCCTCCATGTGAGCGAGTGCCTCCATGTGAGTGATGCCTCTATGTGATTTGTAGTGCCTCCATGTGTGCGATGTCTCTATGTGATTTGTGATGCCGCCATGTGTGCGATGTCTCCATGTGTGCGATGTCTCTATGTGATTTGTGATACCGCCATGTGAGCGAGAGCCGCCATGTGAGCGGCGCCTCTATGTGATTTGTGGTGCATCCATGTGAGTGATGCCTCCATGTGATTTGTGATGCCTCCAAGTGAGCGAGTGCCTCCATGTGAGTGGCGCCTCCATGTGATTTGTGATGCCGCCATGTTGGTGGTGCCTCTATGTGAGCGAGTGCCTCTATATGAGCGAGTGCGTCCATGTGAGCGATGCCTCCATGTGATTTGTGATGCGTCCATGTGAGCGAGTGCCTCCATGTGAGCGACGCCTCCATCTGAGCGAGTGCCTCCATGTGAGTGATGCCTCTATGTGATTTGTGGTGCCTCCATGTGAGTGAGTGCCTCCAAGTGAGCGGCGCCTCCATGTGATTTGTGATGCCTCCATGTGATTCGTGATGCCTCCATGTGATTCGTGATGCCTCCATGTGAGCGAGTGCCTCCATGTGAGTGATGCCTCTATGTGATTTGTGGTGCCTCCATGTGATTTGCGATGCCTCCATGTGAGCGAGTGCCTCCATGTGAGTGATGCCTCTATGTGATTTGTAGTGCCTCTATGTGAGCGATGTCTCTATGTGATTTGTGATGCCGCCATGTGAGCGAGTGCCTCCATGTGTGTGGCACCTCTATGTGATTTGTGGTGCGTCCATGTGAGCGATGCCTCCATGTGATTTGTGATGCCTCCATGTGAGCGAGTGCCTCCAAGTGAGCGGCGCCTCCATGTGATTTGTGATGCCTCCATGTGAGCGAGTGCCTCAATGTGATTCGTGATGCCTCCATGTGAGCGAGTGCCTCTATGTGAGTGACGCCTCTATGTGATTTGTGGTGCCTCTATGTGAGCGATGCCTCCATGTGATTTGTGATGCCTCTATGTGAGCGAGTGCCTCCATGTGAGTGATGCCTCTATGTGTTTTGTAGTGCCTCCATGTGAGCGATGTCTCTATGTGATTTGTGATGCCGCCATGTGAGCGAGTGCCTCCATGTGTGTGGCGCCTCTATGTGATTTGTGGTGCGTCCATGTGAGTGTTGCCTCCATGCGATTTGTGATGCCTCCATGTGAGTGAGTGCCTCCATGTGAGCAGCGCCTCTATGTGATTTGTGATGCCGCCATGTTTGTGGTGCCTCCATGTGAGCGAGTGCCTCCATGTGAGCGATGCCTCCATGTGATTTGTGATGCCTCCATGTGAGCGAGTGCCTCCATGTGAGTGATGCCTCTATGCGATTTGTAGTGCCTCCATGTGAGCGATGTCTCTATGTGATTTGTGATGCCGCCATGTGAGCGAGTGCCTCCATGTGAGTGACACCTCTATGTGATTTGTGGTGCGTCCATGTGAGTGATGCCTCCATGTGATTTGTGGTGCATCCATGTGAGTGATGCCTCCATGTGATTTGTGATGCCTCCATGTGATTTGTGATGCCTCCATGTGAGCGGCGCCTCCATGTGATTTGTGATGCCTCCATGTGAGCGAGTGCCTCCATGTGAGTGATGCCTCTATGTGATTTGTAGTGCCTCCATGTGTGCGATGTCTCTATGTGATTTGTGATACCGCCATGTGAGCGAGAGCCGCCATGTGAGCGGCGCCTCTATGTGATTTGTGGTGCATCCATGTGAGTGATGCCTCCATGTGATTTGTTATGCCTCCAAGTGAGCGAGTGCCTCCATGTGAGTGGCGCCTCCATGTGATTTGTGATGCTGCCATGTTGGTGGTGCCTCTATGTGAGCGAGTGCCTCTATGTGAGCGAGTGCGTCCATGTGAGCGATGCCTCCATGTGATTTGTGATGCGTCCATGTGAGCGAGTGCGTCCATGTGAGCGACGCCTCCATGTGAGCGAGTGCCTCCATGTGAGTGATGCCTCTATGTGATTTGTGGTGCCTCCAAGTGAGCGGCGCCTCCATGTGATTTGTGATGCCTCCATGTGATTTGTGATGCCTCCATGTGAGCGAGTGCCTCCAAGTGAGCGGCGCCTCTATGTGATTTGTTATGCCTCCATGTGAGCGAGTGTCTCCATGTGATTCGTTATGCCTCCATGTGAGCGAGTGCCTCCATGTGAGGGATGCCTCTATGTGATTTTTGGTGCCTCCATGTGAGCGATGCCTCCATGTGATTTGTGATGCCTCCATGTGAGCGAGTGCGTCCATGTGAGTGATTCCTGTATGTGATTTGTAGTGCCTCCATGTGAGCGATGTCTCTATGTGATTTGTGATGCCGCCATGTGAGCGAGTGCCTCCATGTGAGTGACACCTCTATGTGATTTGTGGTGCGTCCATGTGAGTGATGCCTCCATGCGATTTGTGATGCCTCCATGTGAGTGAGTGCCTCCATGTGAGCAGCGCCTCCATGTGATTTCTGATGCCGCCATGTTTGTGGTGCCTCCATGTGAGCGAGTGCCTCCATGTGAGCGATGCCTCCATGTGATTTGTGATGCCTCCATGTGAGCGAGTGCCTCCATGTGAGTGATGCCTCTATGCGATTTGTAGTACCTCCATGTGAGCGATGTCTCTATGTGATTTGTGATGCCGCCATGTGAGCGAGTGCCTCCATGTGAGTGACACCTCTATGTGATTTGTGGTGCGTCCATGTGAGTGATGCCTCCATGCGATTTGTGATGCCTCCATGTGAGTGAGTGCCTCCATGTGAGCAGCACCTCCATGTGATTTGTGATGCCGCCATGTTTGTGGTGCCTCCATATGAGCGAGTGCCTCCATGTGAGCGATGCCTCCATGTGATTTGTGATGCCTCAATGTGAGTGAGTGCCTCCATGTGATTGGCTCCTCCATGTGAGTGAGTGCCTCCATGTGATTTGTGCCTCTATGTGATTTATGGTGCCTCCATGTGAGCGATGCCTCCATGTGATTTATGATGCCTCCATATGAGCGAGTGCCTCCATGTGAGCGGCGCCTCCATGTGATTTGTGATGCCTCCATGTGAGCGAGTGCCTCCATGTGAGCGGTGCCTCCATGTGATTTGTGATGCCTCCATGTGAGCGGTGCCTCCATGTGAGCGAGTGCCTCCATGTGAGCGAGTGCGTCCATGTGAGTGATGCCTCCATGTGATTTGTGATGCCTCCATGTGAGCGAGTGCCTCCATGTGATTTGTGATGCCTCTATGTGATTTGTAGTGCCTCCATGTGTGCGATGTCTCTATGTGATTTGTGATACCGCCATGTGAGCGAGAGCCGCCATGTGAGCGGCGCCTCTATGTGATTTGTGGTGCATCCATGTGAGTGATGCCTCCATGTGATTTGTGATGCCTCCATGTGATTTGTGATGCCTCCATGTGAGCGGCGCCTCCATGTGATTTGTGATGCCTCCATGTGAGCGAGTGCCTCCATGTGAGTGATGCCTCTATGTGATTTGTAGTGCCTCCATGTGTGCGATGTCTCTATGTGATTTGTGATACCGCCATGTGAGCGAGAGCCGCCATGTGAGCGGCGCCTCTATGTGATTTGTGGTGCATCCATGTGAGTGATGCCTCCATGTGATTTGTTATGCCTCCAAGTGAGCGAGTGCCTCCATGTGAGTGGCGCCTCCATGTGATTTGTGATGCTGCCATGTTGGTGGTGCCTCTATGTGAGCGAGTGCCTCTATGTGAGCGAGTGCGTCCATGTGAGCGATGCCTCCATGTGATTTGTGATGCGTCCATGTGAGCGAGTGCGTCCATGTGAGCGACGCCTCCATGTGAGCGAGTGCCTCCATGTGAGTGATGCCTCTATGTGATTTGTGGTGCCTCCATGTGAGCGAGTGCCTCCAAGTGAGCGGCGCCTCCATGTGATTTGTGATGCCTCCATGTGATTTGTGATGCCTCCATGTGAGCGAGTGCCTCCAAGTGAGCGGCGCCTCTATGTGATTTGTTATGCCTCCATGTGAGCGAGTGTCTCCATGTGATTCGTTATGCCTCCATGTGAGCGAGTGCCTCCATGTGAGGGATGCCTCTATGTGATTTGTGGTGCCTCCATGTGAGCGATGCCTCCATGTGATTTGTGATGCCTCCATGTGAGCGAGTGCGTCCATGTGAGTGATTCCTCTATGTGATTTGTAGTGCCTCCATGTGAGCGATGTCTCTATGTGATTTGTGATGCCGCCATGTGAGCGAGTGCCTCCATGTGAGTGGCACCTCTATGTGATTTGTGGTGCGTCCATGTGAGTGATGCCTCCATGCGATTTGTGATGCCTCCATGTGAGTGAGTGCCTCCATGTGAGCAGCACCTCCATGTGATTTGTGATGCCGCCATGTTTGTGGTGCCTCCATATGAGCGAGTGCCTCCATGTGAGCGATGCCTCCATGTGATTTGTGATGCCTCCATGTGATTGGCTCCTCCATGTGAGTGAGTGCCTCCATGTGATTTGTGCCTCTATGTGATTTATGGTGCCTCCATGTGAGCGATGCCTCTATGTGATTTATGATGCCTCCATATGAGCGAGTGCCTCCATGTGAGCGGCGCCTCCATGTGATTTGTGATGCCTCCATGTGAGCGAGTGCCTCCATGTGAGCGGTGCCTCCATGTGATTTGTGATACCGCAGTGTTAGTGGTGCCTCCATGTGAGCGAGTGCCTCCATGTGAGCGAGTGCGTCCATGTGAGTGATGCCTCCATGTGATTTGTGATGCCTCCATGTGAGCGAGTGCCTCCATGTGAGTGATGCCTCTATGTGATTTGTAGTGCCTCCATGTGTGCGATGTCTCTATGTGATTTGTGATGCCGCCATGTGTGCGATGTCTCCATGTGTGCGATGTCTCTATGTGATTTGTGATACCGCCATGTGAGCGAGAGCCGCCATGTGAGCGGCGCCTCCATGTGATTTGTGGTGCATCCATGTGAGTGATGCCTCCATGTGATTTGTGATGCCTCCAAGTGAGCGAGTGCCTCCATGTGAGTGGCGCCTCCATGTGATTTGTGATGCCGCCATGTTGGTGGTGCCTCTATGTGAGCGAGTGCCTCTATATGAGCGAGTGCGTCCATGTGAGCGATGCCTCCATGTGATTTGTGATGCGTCCATGTGAGCGAGTGCCTCCATGTGAGCGACGCCTCCATCTGAGCGAGTGCCTCCATGTGAGTGATGCCTCTATGTGATTTGTGGTGCCTCCATGTGAGTGAGTGCCTCCAAGTGAGCGGCGCCTCCATGTGATTTGTGATGCCTCCATGTGATTCGTGATGCCTCCATGTGATTCGTGATGCCTCCATGTGAGCGAGTGCCTCCATGTGAGTGATGCCTCTATGTGATTTGTGGTGCCTCCATGTGATTTGCGATGCCTCCATGTGAGCGAGTGCCTCCATGTGAGTGATGCCTCTATGTGATTTGTAGTGCCTCTATGTGAGCGATGTCTCTATGTGATTTGTGATGCCGCCATGTGAGCGAGTGCCTCCATGTGTGTGGCACCTCTATGTGATTTGTGGTGCGTCCATGTGAGCGATGCCTCCATGTGATTTGTGATGCCTCCATGTGAGCGAGTGCCTCCAAGTGAGCGGCGCCTCCATGTGATTTGTGATGCCTCCATGTGAGCGAGTGCCTCAATGTGATTCGTGATGCCTCCATGTGAGCGAGTGCCTCTATGTGAGTGACGCCTCTATGTGATTTGTGGTGCCTCTATGTGAGCGATGCCTCCATGTGATTTGTGATGCCTCTATGTGAGCGAGTGCCTCCATGTGAGTGATGCCTCTATGTGTTTTGTAGTGCCTCCATGTGAGCGATGTCTCTATGTGATTTGTGATGCCGCCATGTGAGCGAGTGCCTCCATGTGTGTGGCGCCTCTATGTGATTTGTGGTGCGTCCATGTGAGTGTTGCCTCCATGCGATTTGTGATGCCTCCATGTGAGTGAGTGCCTCCATGTGAGCAGCGCCTCCATGTGATTTGTGATGCCGCCATGTTTGTGGTGCCTCCATGTGAGCGAGTGCCTCCATGTGAGCGATGCCTCCATGTGATTTGTGATGCCTCCATGTGAGCGAGTGCCTCCATGTGAGTGATGCCTCTATGCGATTTGTAGTGCCTCCATGTGAGCGATGTCTCTATGTGATTTGTGATGCCGCCATGTGAGCGAGTGCCTCCATGTGAGTGACACCTCTATGTGATTTGTGGTGCGTCCATGTGAGTGATGCCTCCATGCGATTTGTGATGCCTCCATGTGAGTGAGTGCCTCCATGTGAGCAGCACCTCCATGTGATTTGTGATGCCGCCATGTTTGTGGTGCCTCCATATGAGCGAGTGCCTCCATGTGAGCGATGCCTCCATGTGATTTGTGATGCCTCCATGTGAGTGAGTGCCTCCATGTGATTGGCTCCTCCATGTGAGTGAGTGCCTCCATGTGATTTGTGCCTCTATGTGATTTATGGTGCCTCCATGTGAGCGATGCCTCCATGTGATTTATGATGCCTCCATATGAGCGAGTGCCTCCATGTGAGCGGCGCCTCCATGTGATTTGTGATGCCTCCATGTGAGCGAGTGCCTCCATGTGAGCGGTGCCTCCATGTGATTTGTGATACCGCAGTGTTAGTGGTGCCTCCATGTGAGCGAGTGCCTCCATGTGAGCGAGTGCGTCCATGTGAGTGATGCCTCCATGTGATTTGTGATGCCTCCATGTGAGCGAGTGCCTCCATGTGATTTGTGATGCCTCTATGTGATTTGTAGTGCCTCCATGTGTGCGATGTCTCTATGTGATTTGTGATACCGCCATGTGAGCGAGAGCCGCCATGTGAGCGGCGCCTCTATGTGATTTGTGGTGCATCCATGTGAGTGATGCCTCCATGTGATTTGTGATGCCTCCATGTGATTTGTGATGCCTCCATGTGAGCGAGTGCCTCCATGTGAGTGATGCCTCTATGTGATTTGTAGTGCCTCCATGTGAGCGAGTGCCTCCATGTGAGGGATGCCTCTATGTGATTTGTGGTGCCTCCATGTGAGCGATGCCTCCATGTGATTTGTGATGCCTCCATGTGAGCGAGTGCGTCCATGTGAGTGATTCCTCTATGTGATTTGTAGTGCCTCCATGTGAGCGATGTCTCTATGTGATTTGTGATGCCGCCATGTGAGCGAGTGCCTCCATGTGAGTGGCACCTCTATGTGATTTGTGGTGCGTCCATGTGAGTGATGCCTCCATGCGATTTGTGATGCCTCCATGTGAGTGAGTGCCTCCATGTGAGCAGCACCTCCATGTGATTTGTGATGCCGCCATGTTTGTGGTGCCTCCATATGAGCGAGTGCCTCCATGTGAGCGATGCCTCCATGTGATTTGTGATGCCTCCATGTGATTGGCTCCTCCATGTGAGTGAGTGCCTCTATGTGATTTATGGTGCCTCCATGTGAGCGATGCCTCCATGTGATTTATGATGCCTCCATATGAGCGAGTGCTTCCATGTGAGCGGCGCCTCCATGTGATTTGTGATGCCTCCATGTGAGCGAGTGCCTCCATGTGAGCGGTGCCTCCATGTGATTTGTGATACCGCAGTGTTAGTGGTGCCTCCATGTGAGCGAGTGCCTCCATGTGAGCGAGTGCGTCCATGTGAGTGATGCCTCCATGTGATTTGTGATGCCTCCATGTGAGCGAGTGCCTCCATGTGATTTGTGATGCCTCCATGTGAGCGAGTGCCTCCATGTGAGCGGCGCCTCTATGTGATTTGTGATGCCTCCATGTGAGCGAGTGCCTCCATGTGAGTGATGCCTCTATGTGATTTGTAGTGCCTCCATGTGTGCGATGTCTCTATGTGATTTGTGATACCGCCATGTGAGCGAGAGCCGCCATGTGAGCGGCGCCTCTATGTGATTTGTGGTGCATCCATGTGAGTGATGCCTCCATGTGATTTGTGAAGCCTCCAAGTGAGCGAGTGCCTCCATGTGAGTGGCGCCTCCATGTGATTTGTGATGCCGCCATGTTGGTGGTGCCTCTATGTGAGCGAGTGCCTCTATATGAGCGAGTGCGTCCATGTGAGCGATGCCTCCATGTGATTTGTGATGCGTCCATGTGAGCGAGTGCCTCCATGTGAGCGACGCCTCCATCTGAGCGAGTGCCTCCATGTGAGTGATGCCTCTATGTGATTTGTGGTGCCTCCATGTGAGTGAGTGCCTCCAAGTGAGCGGCGCCTCCATGTGATTTGTGATGCCTCCATGTGATTCGTGATGCCTCCATGTGAGCGAGTGCCTCCATGTGAGTGATGCCTCTATGTGATTTGTGGTGCCTCCATGTGATTTGCGATGCCTCCATGTGAGCGAGTGCCTCCATGTGAGTGATGCCTCTATGTGATTTGTAGTGCCTCTATGTGAGCGATGTCTCTATGTGATTTGTGATGCCGCCATGTGAGCGAGTGCCTCCATGTGTGTGGCACCTCTATGTGATTTGTGGTGCGTCCATGTGAGCGATGCCTCCATGTGATTTGTGATGCCTCCATGTGAGCGAGTGCCTCCAAGTTAGCGGCGCCTCCATGTGATTTGTGATGCCTCCATGTGAGCGAGTGCCTCAATGTGATTCGTGATGCCTCCATGTGAGCGAGTGCCTCCATGTGAGTGACGCCTCTATGTGATTTGTGGTGCCTCTATGTGAGCGATGCCTCCATGTGATTTGTGATGCCTCTATGTGAGCGAGTGCCTCCATGTGAGTGATGCCTCTATGTGTTTTGTAGTGCCTCCATGTGAGCGATGTCTCTATGTGATTTGTGATGCCGCCATGTGAGTGAGTGCCTCCATGTGTGTGGCGCCTCTATGTGATTTGTGGTGCGTCCATGTGAGTGTTGCCTCCATGCGATTTGTGATGCCTCTATGTGAGTGAGTGCCTCCATGTGAGCAGCGCCTCCATGTGATTTGTGATGCCGCCATGTTTGTGGTGCCTCCATGTGAGCGAGTGCCTCCATGTGAGCGATGCCTCCATGTGATTTGTGATGCCTCCATGTGAGCGAGTGCCTCCATGTGAGTGATGCCTCTATGTGATTTGTAGTGCCTCCATGTGAGCGATGTCTCTATGTGATTTGTGATGCCGCCATGTGAGCGAGTGCCTCCATGTGAGTGACACCTCTATGTGATTTGTGGTGCGTCCATGTGAGTGATGCCTCCATGCGATTTGTGATGCCTCCATGTGAGTGAGTGCCTCCATGTGAGCAACACCTCCATGTGATTTGTGATGCCGCCATGTTTGTGGTGCCTCCATATGAGCGAGTGCCTCCATGTGAGCGATGCCTCCATGTGATTTGTGATGCCTCCATGTGAGTGAGTGCCTCCATGTGATTGGCTCCTCTATGTGAGTGAGTGCCTCCATGTGATTTGTGCCTCTATGCGATTTATGGTGCCTCCATGTGAGCGATGCCTCCATGTGATTTATGATGCCTCCATATGAGCGAGTGCCTCCATGTGAGCGGCGCCTCCATGTGATTTGTGATGCCTCCATGTGAGCGAGTGCCTCCATGTGAGCGGTGCCTCCATGTGATTTGTGATACCGCAGTGTTAGTGGTGCCTCCATGTGAGCGAGTGCCTCCATGTGAGCGAGTGCGTCCATGTGAGTGATGCCTCCATGTGATTTGTGATGCCTCCATGTGAGCGAGTGCCTCCATGTGATTTGTGATGCCTCCATGTGAGCGAGTGCCTCCATGTGAGCGGCGCCTCTATGTGATTTGTGATGCCTCCATGTGAGCGAGTGCCTCCATGTGAGTGATGCCTCTATGTGATTTGTAGTGCCTCCATGTGTGCGATGTCTCTATGTGATTTGTGATACTGCCATGTGAGCGAGAGCCGCCATGTGAGCGGCGCCTCTATGTGATTTGTGGTGCATCCATGTGAGTGATGCCTCCATGTGATTTGTGATACCTCCAAGTGAGCGAGTGCCTCCATGTAAGCGATGCCTCCATGTGATTTGTGATGCCTCCATGTGAGTGAGTGCCTCCATGTGATTGGCTCCTCCATGTGAGTGAGTGCCTCCATGTGATTTGTGCCTCTATGTGATTTATGGTGCCTCCATGTGAGCGATGCCTCCATGTGATTTATGATGCCTCCATATGAGCGAGTGCCTCCATGTGAGCGGCGCCTCCATGTGATTTGTGATGCCTCCATGTGAGCTAGTGCCTCCATGTGAGTGATGCCTCTATGTGATTTGTAGTGCCTCCATGTGTGCGATGTCTCTATGTGATTTGTGATACCGCCATGTGAGCGAGAGCCGCCATGTGAGCGGCGCCTCTATGTGATTTGTGGTGCATCCATGTGAGTGATGCCTCCATGTGATTTGTGATGCCTCCAAGTGAGCGAGTGCCTCCATGTGAGCGATGCCTCCATGTGATTTGTGATGCCTCCATGTGAGTGAGTGCCTCCATGTGATTGGCTCCTCCATGTGAGTGAGTGCCTCCATGTGATTTGTGCCTCTATGTGATTTATGGTGCCTCCTTGTGAGTGATGCCTCCATGTGATTTATGATGCCTCCATATGAGCGAGTGCCTCCATGTGAGCGGCGCCTCCATGTCATTTGTGATGCCTCCATGTGAGGCAGTGCCTCCATGTGAGCGGTGCCTCCATGTGATTTGTGATACCGCAGTGTTAGTGGTGCCTCCATGTGAGCGAATGCCTCCATGTGAGCGAGTGCGTCCATGTGAGTGATGCCTCCATGTGATTTGTGATGCCTCCATGTGAGCGAGTGCCTCCATGTGATTTGTGATGCCTCCATGTGAGCGAGTGCCTCCATGTGAGCGGCGCCTCTATGTGATTTGTGATGCCTCCATGTGAGCTAGTGCCTCCATGTGAGTGATGCCTCTATGTGATTTGTAGTGCCTCCATGTGTGCGATGTCTCTATGTGATTTGCGATGCCTCCATGTGAGCGAGTGCCTCCATGTGAGCGGTGCCTCCATGTGATTTGTGATACCGCAGTGTTAGTGGTGCCTCCATGTGAGCGAGTGCCTCCATGTGAGCGAGTGCGTCCATGTGAGTGATGCCTCCATGTGATTTGTGATGCCTCCATGTGAGCGAGTGCCTCCATGTGATTTGTGATGCCTCCATGTGAGCGAGTGCCTCCATGTGAGCGGCGCCTCTATGTGATTTGTGATGCCTCCATGTGAGCGAGTGCCTCCATGTGAGTGATGCCTCTATGTGATTTGTAGTGCCTCCATGCGTGCGATGTCTCTATGTGAGTGGCGCCTCCATGTGATTTGTGATGCTGCCATGTTGGTGGTGCCTCTATGTGAGCGAGTGCCTCTATGTGAGCGAGTGCGTCCAGGTGAGCGATGCCTCCATGTGATTTGTGATGCGTCCACGTGAGCGAGTGCGTCCATGTGAGCGACGCCTCCATGTGAGCGAGTGCCTCCATGTGAGTGATGCCTCTATGTGATTTGTGGTGCCTCCATGTGAGCGAGTGCCTCCAAGTGAGCGGCGCCTCCATGTGATTTGTGATGCCTCCATGTGATTTGTGATGCCTCCATGTGATTTGTGATGCCTCCATGTGAGCGAGTGCCTCCAAGTGAGCGGCGCCTCTATGTGATTTGTGATGCCTCCATGTGAGCGAGTGCCTCCATGTGATTCGTTATGCCTCCATGTGAGCGAGTGCCTCCATGTGAGGGATGCCTCTATGTGATTTGTGGTGCCTCCATGTGAGCGATGCCTCCATGTGATTTGTGATGCCTCCATGTGAGCGAGTGCGTCCATGTGAGTGATTCCTCTATGTGATTTGTAGTGCCTCCATGTGAGCGATGTCTCTATGTGATTTGTGATGCCGCCATGTGAGCGAGTGCCTCCATGTGAGTGGCACCTCTATGTGATTTGTGGTGCGTCCATGTGAGTGATGCCTCCATGCGATTTGTGATGCCTCCATGTGAGTGAGTGCCTCCATGTGAGCAGCACCTCCATGTGATTTGTGATGCCGCCATGTTTGTGGTGCCTCCATATGAGCGAGTGCCTCCTTGTGAGCGATGCCTCCATGTGATTTGTGATGCCTCCATGTGATTGGCTCCTCCATGTGAGTGAGTGCCTCCATGTGATTTGTGCCTCTATGTGATTTATGGTGCCTCCATGTGAGCGATGCCTCCATGTGATTTGTGATGCCTCCATGTGAGCGAGTGCCTCCATGTGAGCGGTGCCTCCATGTGATTTGTGATACCGCAGTGTTAGTGGTGCCTCCATGTGAGCGAGTGCCTCCATGTGAGCGAGTGCGTCCATGTGAGTGATGCCTCCATGTGATTTGTGATGCCTCCATGTGAGCGAGTGCCTCCATGTGATTTGTGATGCCTCCATGTGAGCGAGTGCCTCCATGTGAGCGGCGCCTCTATGTGATTTGTGATGCCTCCATGTGAGCGAGTGCCTCCATGTGAGTGATGCCTCTATGTGATTTGTAGTGCCTCCATGTGTGCGATGTCTCTATGTGATTTGTGATACCGCCATGTGAGCGAGAGCCGCCATGTGAGCGGCGCCTCTATGTGATTTGTGGTGCATCCATGTGAGTGATGCCTCCATGTGATTTGTGATGCCTCCAAGTGAGCGAGTGCCTCCATGTGAGTGGCGCCTCTATGTGATTTGTGATGCCGCCATGTTGGTGGTGCCTCTATGTGAGCGAGTGCCTCTATATGAGCGAGTGCGTCCATGTGAGCGATGCCTCCATGTGATTTGTGATGCGTCCATGTGAGCGAGTGCCTCCATGTGAGCGACGCCTCCATCTGAGCGAGTGCCTCCATTTGAGTGATGCCTCTATGTGATTTGTGGTGCCTCCATGTGAGTGAGTGCCTCCAAGTGAGCGGCGCCTACATGTGATTTGTGATGCCTCCATGTGATTCGTGATGCCTCCATGTGATTCGTGATGCCTCCATGTGAGCGAGTGCCTCCATGTGAGTGATGCCTCTATGTGATTTGTGGTGCCTCCATGTGATTTGCGATGCCTCCATGTGAGCGAGTGCCTCCATGTGAGTGATGCCTCTATGTGATTTGTAGTGCCTCTATGTGAGCGATGTCTCTATGTGATTTGTGATGCCGCCATGTGAGCGAGTGCCTCCATGTGTGTGGCACCTCTATATGATTTGTAGTGCGTCCATGTGAGCGATGCCTCCATGTGATTTGTGATGCCTCCATGTGAGCGAGTGCCTCCAAGTGAGCGGCGCCTCCATGTGATTTGTGATGCCTCCATGTGAGCGAGTGCCTCAATGTGATTCGTGATGCCTCCATGTGAGCGAGTGCCTCCATGTGAGTGACGCCTCTATGTGATTTGTGGTGCCTCTATGTGAGCGATGCCTCCATGTGATTTGTGATGCCTCTATGTGAGCGAGTGCCTCCATGTGAGTGATGCCTCTATGTGTTTTGTAGTGCCTCCATGTGAGCGATGTCTCTATGTGATTTGTGATGCCGCCATGTGAGCGAGTGCCTCCATGTGTGTGGCGCCTCTATGTGATTTGTGGTGCGTCCATGTGAGTGTTGCCTCCATGCGATTTGTGATGCCTCCATGTGAGTGAGTGCCTCCATGTGAGCAGCGCCTCCATGTGATTTGTGATGCCGCCATGTTTGTGGTGCCTCCATGTGAGCGAGTTCCTCCATGTGAGCGATGCCTCCATGTGATTTGTGATGCCTCCATGTGAGCGAGTGCCTCCATGTGAGTGATGCCTCTATGTGATTTGTAGTGCCTCCATGTGAGCGATGTCTCTATGTGATTTGTGATGCCGCCATGTGAGCGAGTGCCTCCATGTGAGTGACACCTCTATGTGATTTGTGGTGCGTCCATGTGAGTGATGCCTCCATGCGATTTGTGATGCCTCCATGTGAGTGAGTGCCTCCATATGAGCAGCACCTCCATGTGATTTGTGATGCCGCCATGTTTGTGGTGCCTCCATATGAGCGAGTGCCTCCATGTGAGCGATGCCTCCATGTGATTTGTGATGCCTCCATGTGAGTGAGTGCCTCCATGTGATTGGCTCCTCCATGTGAGTGGCACCTCTATGTGATTTGTGGTGCGTCCATGTGAGTGATGCCTCCATGCGATTTGTGATGCCTCCATGTGAGTGAGTGCCTCCATGTGAGCAGCACCTCCATGTGATTTGTGATGCCGCCATGTTTGTGGTGCCTCCATATGAGCGAGTGCCTCCATGTGAGCGATGCCTCCATGTGATTTGTGATACCTCCATGTGATTGGCTCCTCCATGTGAGTGAGTGCCTCCATGTGATTTGTGCCTCTATGTGATTTATGGTGCCTCCATGTGAGCGATGCCTCCATGTGATTTATGATGCCTCCATATGAGCGAGTGCCTCCATGTGAGCGGCGCCTCCATGTGATTTGTGATGCCTCCATGTGAGCGAGTGCGTCCAAGTGAGTGATGCCTCTATGTGATTTGTAGTGCCTCCATGTGTGCGATGTCTCTATGTGATTTGTGATACCGCCATGTGAGCGAGAGCCGCCATGTGAGCGGCGCCTCTATGTGATTTGTGGTGCATCCATGTGAGTGATGCCTCCATGTGATTTGTGATGCCTCCAAGTGAGCGAGTGCCTCCATGTGAGCGATGCCTCCATGTGATTTGTGATGCCTGCATGTGAGTGAGTGCCTCCATGTGATTGGCTCCTCCATGTGAGTGAGTGCCTCCATGTGATTTGTGCCTCTATGTGATTTATGGTGCCTCCATGTGAGTGATGCCTCCATGTGATTTATGATGCCTCCATATGAGCGAGTGCCTCCATGTGAGCGGCGCCTCCATGTGATTTGTGATGCCTCCATGTGAGGGAGTGCCTCCATGTGAGCGGTGCCTCCATGTGATTTGTGATACCGCAGTGTTAGTGGTGCCTCCATGTGAGCGAGTGCCTCCATGTGAGCGAGTGCGTCCATGTGAGTGATGCCTCCATGTGATTTGTGATGCCTCCATGTGAGCGAGTGCCTCCATGTGATTTGTGATGCCTCCATGTGAGCGAGTGCCTCCATGTGAGCGGCGCCTCTATGTGATTTGTGATGCCTCCATGTGAGCTAGTGCCTCCATGTGAGTGATGCCTCTATGTGATTTGTAGTGCCTCCATGTGTGCGATGTCTCTATGTGATTTGTGATGCCTCCATGTGAGCGAGTGCCTCCATGTGAGCGGTGCCTCCATGTGATTTGTGATACCGCAGTGTTAGTGGTGCCTCCATGTGAGCGAGTGCCTCCATGTGAGCGAGTGCGTCCATGTGAGTGATGCCTCCATGTGATTTGTGATGCCTCCATGTGAGCGAGTGCCTCCATGTGATTTGTGATGCCTCCATGTGAGCGAGTGCCTCCATGTGAGAGGCGCCTCTATGTGATTTGTGATGCCTCCATGTGAGCGAGTGCCTCCATGTGAGTGATGCCTCTATGTGATTTGTAGTGCCTCCATGTGAGCGGCGCCTCTATGTGATTTGTGGTGCATCCATGTGAGTGATGCCTCCATGTGATTTGTGATGCCTCCAAGTGAGCGAGTGCCTCCATGTGAGTGGCGCCTCCATGTGATTTGTGATGCCGCCATGTTGGTGGTGCCTCTATGTGAGCGAGTGCCTCTATATGAGCGAGTGCGTCCATGTGAGCGATGCCTCCATGTGATTTGTGATGCGTCCATGTGAGCGAGTGCCTCCATGTGAGCGACGCCTCCATCTGAGCGAGTGCCTCTATGTGAGTGATGCCTCTATGTGATTTGTGGTGCCTCCATGTGAGTGAGTGCCTCCAAGTGAGCGGCGCCTCCATGTGATTTGTGATGCCTCCATGTGATTCGTGATGCCTCCATGTGAGCGAGTGCCTCCATATGAGTGATGCCTCTATGTGATTTGTGGTGCCTCCATGTGATTTGTGATGCCTCCATGTGAGCGAGTGCCTCCATGTGAGTGATGCCTCTATGTGATTTGTAGTGCCTCTATGTGAGCGATGTCTCTATGTGATTTGTGATGCCGCCATGTGAGCGAGTGCCTCCATGTGTGTGGCACCTCTATGTGATTTGTGGTGCGTCCATGTGAGCGATGCCTCCATGTGATTTGTGATGCCTCCATGTGAGCGAGTGCCTCCAAGTGAGCGGCGCCTCCATGTGATTTGAGATGCCTCCATGTGAGCGAGTGCCTCAATGTGATTCGTGATGCCTCCATGTGAGCGAGTGCCTCCATGTGAGTGACGCCTCTATGTGATTTGTGTGCCTCTATGTGAGCGATGCCTCCATGTGATTTGTGATGCCTCTATGTGAGCGAGTTCCTCCATGTGAGTGATGCAACTATGTGTTTTGTAGTGCCTCCATGTGAGCGATGTCTCTATGTGATTTGTGATGCCGCCATGTGAGCGAGTGCCTCCATGTGTGTGGTGCCTCTATGTGATTTGTGGTGCGTCCATGTGAGTGTTGCCTCCATGCGATTTGTGATGCCTCCATGTGAGTGAGTGCCTCCATGTGAGCAGCGTCTCCATGTGATTTGTGATGCCGCCATGTTTGTGGTGCCTCCATGTGAGCGAGTGCCTCCATGTGAGCGATGCCTCCATGTGATTTGTGATGCCTCCATGTGAGTGATGCCTCTATGTGATTTGTAGTGCCTCCATGTGAGCGATGTCTCTATGTGATTTGTGATGCCGCCATGTGAGCGAGTGCCTCCATGTGAGTGACGCATCTATGTGATTTGTGGTGCGTCCATGTGAGTGATGCCTCCATGCGATTTGTGATGCCTCAATGCGATTTGTGATGCCTCAATGCGATTTGTGGTGCTTCCATGTGAGCGGCGCCTCCATGTGATTTGTGATGCCTCTATGTGAGCGAGTGCCTCCATGTGAGCTGTGCCTCCATGTGATTTGTGATGCCGCAGTGTTAGTGGTGCCTCCATGTGAGCGAGTGCGTCCATGTGAGCGATGCCTCCATGTGATTTGTGATGCCTCCATGTGAGCGAGTGCCTCCATGTGATTTGTGATGCCTCCATGTGAGCTAGTGCCTCCATGTGAGTGGCGCCTCCATGTGATTTGTGATGCCTCCATGTGAGCGAGTGGCTCCATGTGAGCAGCACCTCCATGTGACTTGTGATGCCGCCATGTTTGTGGTGCCTCCATATGAGCGAGTGCCTCCATGTGATTTGTGATGCCTCCATGTGAGCGAGTGCCTCCATGTGATTTGTGATGCCTCCATGTGAGCGAGTGCCTCCATGTGAGCGGCGCCTCCATGTGATTTGTGATACCGCCATGTGACCGAGAGCCGCCATGTGAGCGACGCATCTATGTGATTTGTGGTGCATCCATGTGAGTGATGCCTCCATGTGATTTGTGATGCCTCCAAGTGAGCGAGTACCTCCATGTGAGAGGCGCCTCCATGTGATTTGTGATGTCGCCATGTTGGTGGTGCCTCTATGTGAGCGAGTGCCTCTATGTGAGCGAGTGCGGTCATGTGAGCGATGCCTCCATGTGATTTGTGATGCCTCCATGTGAGCGACGCCTCCATGTGAGCGAGTGCCTCCATGTGAGTGATGCCTCTATGTGATTTGTGGTGCCTCCATGTGAGCGATGCCTCCATGTGATTTGTGATGCCTCCATGTGAGCGAGTGACTCCAAGTGAGCGGCGCCTCCATGTGATTTGTGATGCCTCCATGTGATTCGTGATCCCTCCATGTGAGCGAGTGCCTCCATGTGAGTGATGCCTCTATGTGATTTGTGGTCCCTCCATGTGATTTGTGATGCCTCTATGTGAGCGAGTGCCTCCATGTGAGTGATGCCTCTATGTGATTTGTAGTGCCTCCATGTGAGCGATGTCTCTATGTGATTTGTGATGCCGCCATGTGAGCGAGTGCCTCCATGTGAGTGGCGCCTCTATGTGATTTGTGGTGCGTCCATGTGAGCGATGCCTCCATGTGATTTGTGATGCCTCCATGTGAGCGAGTGCCTCCAAGTGAGCGGCGCCTCTATGTGATTTGGGATGCCTCCATGTGAGCGAGTGCCTCCATGTGATTCATGATGCCTCCATGTGAGCGATGCCTCCATGTGAGCGAGTGCCTCCATGTGTGTGGCGCCTCTATGTGATTTGTGATGCCTCCATGTGATCGGCGCCTCCATGTGAGCGAGTGCCTCCATGTGAGTGATGCCTCTATGTGATTTGTAGTGCCTCCATGTGAGTGATGCCTCCATGTGAGTGATGCCTCCATGTGAGTGATGCCTCTATGTGATTTGTAGTGCCTCCATGTGAGCGATGTCATTATGTGATTTGTGATGCCGCCATGTGAGCGAGTGCCTCCATGTGAGTGACGCATCTATGTGATTTGTGGTGCGTCCATGTGAGTGATGCCTCCATGCGATTTGTGATGCCTCCATGTGAGCAGCGCCTCCATGTGATTTGTGATGCCGCCATGTTTGTGGTGCCTCCATGCGATTTGTGATGCCTCCATGTGAGCAGCGCCTCCATGTGATTTGGGATGCCTCCATGTGAGCGATGTCTCTATGTGATTTGTGATGCCGCCATGTGAGCGAGTGCCTCCATGTGTGTGGCGCCTCTATGTGATTTTTGGTGCGTCCATGTGAGTGATGCCTCCATACGATTTGTGATGCCTCCATGTGAGCGAGTGCCTCCATGTCAGCAGCGCTTCCATGTGATTTGTGATGCCGCCATGTTT